>OX387245.1:88512662-91012662 GCA_947561735.1 Cenchrus americanus | reverse complement strand
CACCAAGGACATTGTGCGGAAGTTCAAGATGGAGGACTCCAAGGCAATGACGACGCCCATGAGTACGACTACAGCTCTTGATGCGGACGAGGAAGGTGAACACGTGGACCAGAAGGAGTACCGGAGCATGATCAGGTCACTCCTCTACTTGACGGCGATGAGGCCAGACATCCAGTTCTCCGTATGTTTGTGCGCTCGTTTTCAAGCGTCTCCGAGGACTTCGCATCGGCAAGCGGTGAAGCGAATTTTTAGGCACTTGCGTCACACTCCTGACTTCGGCCTTTGGTACTTCGCGTCCTCTTCTTTGGCGCTTCATGGTTTTTCAGACGCGGATTTTGCCGGGTGTCGGTTGGATAGGAAGTCCACTTCTGGGACTTAGTTTTTGGGTTATTCTTTGGTGTCTTGGTCTTCCCGCAAACAGTCGAGTGTTGCTCAATCTACTACCGAGGCTGAGTACGTTGCCGCTGCTAGTTGTTGCTCTCATCTCCTTTGGATTTCATATACCATGAGTGACTTTGTTGAGGAGTATACCCATGTCCCACTTCAATGTGATAGCACCAGTGCCATAAGCGTTGCAAAGAACCCAGTGCTCCATTCCAAAACCAAGCACATAGAAGTGAGGTATCATTTTCTGAGAGACAACGTGGAGAAAGGAAAGATAGCTTTGATCCATGTACCCACACATGACCAACTAGCCGATATTTTCACCAAACCCCTAGATCAAGCAACTTTCACTCGTTTGCGGGGGGGCTTGGTGTGTGCTTGATTTCTTGAGTTGGGTGTGTGGGAGCTCCTTTGTAGCATATGTATAGTTTCTTTTGTGCATTTCTTGCATTTGGCATGGCATATGTAACATGATGTATAGGCATCCTTGTATCTTAGATTGCATGCATTTTGTATCATATGCATTGAATAGGAAAAGCTTCTCCTATATACATTGTTCACCATGTAATGCTAGTTATGTCTTTGTGAGCTTGTTTGGTATGCTATGGTTAGTTTGGCTTAGCTCTTGATGATCTTGATGAATAATCCATGGTTGATGGCTATGTTTTTTAAAAATGTAACATATATGCGCTCTAATGTGTAAATGTCTTTATATGATCTTGACATGTTTTAGTGGCTTGGCTATGCTTTATTTGTGGTTGGATAGCTAGTTTATTGATCATATGGGGCCAAAGGCTCATTTGCCATCATGAATGTTTCGCCCTCTTGCTTCATCTTGTGGAGGGGCATAAGTTCCTTTTTGTCGCAAAGACATTTCATGTACCAATTATGAATCTGAAAATGAAATGTAAAATGTTTGGAAAATATGCTCCCATGTCATATGTGCTGAATTTAATTTGCTTTGGGTGCTAAACCGTTGCATGATGCCTACCAATGAGAAGTCCCATATATAGAAGTAGGCACATGGCTCGGTGGCTTTGACATGACATGAGGTTCTTGTGGGTGTTTGTGATGGTCTTATGATTAGAATGGTTGTTCTAGCATGAAGTTTGTGTGGCTTTGCCACTTTGATATGTTTTGATCATGTTTAGGACTTTGCTCATGAGGGGCAAGTTTTTCGCAAAATTACCCAAATCCATCTTAGCTTCGTCCAATGGTTGTGAAACTTGGTGATCTTGTAGTTAATGTCGATACGAAGCTATAGAGTATCTAACTTGCTCATTTGGACATGTGTAGCATTCTTTGTTGAATTTTGTCTATTTGAGAAGCGCTAGGTTGAAAGTTTTGCATTTTTGGCTTGATTCATGCATTGTCAACAAGGGGGAGAAGTTTGCGCTTGAAATGGCTTGATGGATGTATTTAGAAGGTTTTCAGGTGGTTTCGAGCCATTTCTGGGCTCTATTGTGCACCGATCTGACCGGTCGAGGTCACCGATCTGACCGGTCAGAGTGCTGGTCCTGTGCACATGTTGGGCACCGGTCTGACCGGTGGTGGTGACCGGTCTGACCGGTGTAAGCTGAAGTTGTTGCAGCTGCTCTGTTTTCAAGAGGTCTGCATGCTTTCGTCCAGGGGGAGGTGCATTGGTTCAGGGGGAGCTTGCATGTGTGCAGGGGGAGCTCTTTGTGGTTGTTCGAGTTTTGGTATGTGTGGTTCGAGGACCGGTGGATGGTCGCTTCCTTGTGTGATGAGTGATTGACAACGTGGTGTGGGCTGATTCTTGGCTAAGTATAGCAGGTGCAGGTTGCGGCTTGACTGGTGTTGGTGCAGGTGAAGAACAAGCGCGAAAGGTCGTCGCCGGTGAGGCCTCCAAGTGTGGAGAAGACAAGTATGCTTCGTTCGAGGGACCCGGTGGCCAGCGGGGTCAAGTGCGGGCCGCATGGTGGCATGAACAGCAAGATGAAGTCGTGGACGGTTTCTTGGTTGAGCCTCAAAACTAAGGTCGAGCCGGGACTACGTGGGAGCCGAGTCATGAGTGGAGATTGGCGGAGGCTACACCGAGTTCGCGGGGTTTCCGGTGGTTCACCAGAAAACCACTGGGTTCCTTGGTTGATCCACAAAGCCAAGACCGAAGAACCGAAGACGGTGTTGTAGCAGTGCCAGACCGGTCTGACCGGTGGGTCTGACCGGTCTGATCGGTGGGTACCGGTCTGACCGGTGAGGAGCACCAGTCTAACCGGTGTGCAATGATGCAGTCCGGAATCTTCGAAGCGGAGGACACGCGTCGGGATCGCAAGGCTTGCATCGAGGCTAAGCAGGTTACGGTCACCGGGCATCCGTCCGATGGAGAAAGCTTGAAGACTTCCAAAACCGCCCTTGAGGGGCTTGTATCCCTAGTTATTAGGAAAGGGTATTTTAGACTTTCGGTTGCCTCCATATAACCCATGAGGTGAGAGGATGGCAGCCAACCTCTTGGAACCCTAGTTCATTTGCTTTCCTATTTTCCCTTCCTATTTTCTTAGGATTTCCATAGGACTAGCTTGAGAGCTTCATGGTGAGATCTTGTGAGAGGGTTGGATGATCGGGCGGCAAGCTAGACCTTGTATGAACCTTTGTGGCATGTATAGATGATTCGGCGTGGTTCCTCAAGGCCTTGTTGTGTTGTTCCCGGTTGTTCTTGGTGGTGATTTTCGGAGCCCTTTCTTGGTGTTTTTCTTGGGTTGTTTTCGGGACCTTTCTCTTGGGGATTTGATGGGGGAAATTTGTGGGAACCCTGCGTGGTTCTTTGGGCTGTGATTCCCCTACCAAATCTGTGAGTAAAGGGGCTCGATTTTAGAGGTGCTCTTGGCGGGATTTCTTCGATTCCTCCTTTTTGGACAAGTTTTGGTGGGATTAAACTTGGCTATGGACTCCTCATGAGGTGTTCCTATTATCCACAAAGTCTTGTTCAAGTCCGTTGAGCGATTCGGGAGATCGAAGTTTGGATTTGGGGGAGTTGACCCGCGGGTGTTGTTCATCCCGAGCTGCCCAAGCTACACCGGTCTGACCGGTGTTCCTGACCGGTCTGACCGGTGCAACCCTTGGTGGGTTTTTGCTCGGGTGAACATCTAGGTGTGTTCGCTGTTGTCCTGTGTTGCAGCTGTTTCGAGTTTGGGTCAGTTTGGAGGTCGGTAGGCCTGTTTGGTGTTTTGGGGGCTTTCAGGCTTGGACCGGTCTGACCGGTGTGTCGCACCGGCCTGAGCGGTGTGAAGCCACTTGGTGGAAGTCACCAACTCTCACCCGCAGGGACCGGTCTGACCGGTGTTGGTCAGTGCACTCGAGGTTTGGTGTTCCACTGCGTTCTCAGGTCGGAAGGTTGTGTGTTGGTTCTTAGGTCCAGTGGCACTCCAGTGGCTACGTGGGCTTGACCAACTTGGGTAGTGAGTCAGAGACGTGTGTTGGAAGTCGTGTTCATCTTGTTGGAGTTTCCATCTCCTTCGAGAAGAATTTTTATCGGCTCCCATTCACTCCCCCCTCTCTGGTTCGCCGTATCGGTCCTTCATGGTGGAGGTTGGCGAGAACCGAGGCCGCGGTCAGCCCGGCGTCCGCCAGCGCCTTCAAGGCTGAAGCCAGCCGGACTTCATGCGAGGAGGGCAATAAGTCGTGCCACCAGGAGTCGGCCTTCTCCTTCACGACCTTACCGGTCCAGGGCGGCAGACCAGGCTCGTCGTTGCAGAGGTAGAAGCACCCTCGCTCCCACTCGGCGTTGTTGGAGGTCATCGTGCAGGGGATGTAGAGCTCCCTGCGCGTCTCCCGCACCGCGATCGTCACGCCGCCGGCGCGCACCGCGCGGCGGGTCTTCGGCTCCGGCGTGGTGGCGGTGTGCAGCTCCGCGCGGAAGAGGTAGACCCAGAGATCCCAGTTCACCGGGATCCCCAGGAATCCCTCACAGACGCCGACGAACGTGGCCGCCTGCGAGATCGCGTTCGGCACGAAGTTGTGCAGCTCCACGCCGTAGTGGAAGCACAACCCGCGTAAGAAGCGGCTCGTCGGCGCTGCGAAGTCGTGCTCGTGGAAGCGGATGAAGCTGATGATGTACCCGTGTGGCGGGTTGGGCTCCTGGTCCGTCGCTGGTGGGTCAATCCACGCCGCGGGGCGCCCGTCCTCGTTCGCCGCCAGTTGGTCGGCGGTCACCAACTCACTGAGGGCTAGCCTTGTCGCCGTCGAGCGCGGCCATGGCAGCGGGTCGATGATAGTGATGGACTGCGGAGGAGCCATACGGATTGGCGAAGGGGCGTGGAGCGCGAAGCAAGTGCTATGCGACGGCAAAGGAGCGAGCGCAGCTCTGGGTCGGAAGCGGAAGGGGCAAGGACGACAGGCGCTAAGTGTTGAGGTAAAGATTCGCCTTGCCTCCCCCCTCGGATTTATAGATCCATGGAGCCACGCTCCCCGGAATGCACGCTCTGTGTGCATTAACTACAGGCGAACGGCCCAGCCACTGACGGGCGGGACCCACCAGGATCGGGGCAACCGGGCGCACGCACACGCGCTACCATTACGGCGTGGCAACCAAAGAGCCGCGGCAGGCCATCACGTCCGCCTGCCCACGTCGCCCACTACGCGACGCCTGAAAAGGCGAGCCCGCGGTGCAGAAATGTGGCCACGACTGTGGGCATTAAATGGCCCGGTCCCTTACCAAGTAAGGACGACCCTCGAGCGGCCCGAGCACGAAGCTCGAAAAAACCCGACCCTCGAAGGGTGCGATCACCGACCAGTGGCCTCGAAGCCCGCTCAGCGTGAACGGGCGCCACAGGTGCCCTCAATCTTCAAAAATTACTGATCAGTAGTTCGAGGGCCGACCCGACTGCGAACCCTCAAAATCTGCAGATGCGGAAAGTTGGGGGCACCCAGCTGCCACCCCGCAACGGCCCTACTGATCAGGGGTTCGAAACCTAACCCTTGAAGGGTTCGAACAGGTGCCCGAGATTGCCAGAGTCAGGGACGGCGAGGACGCGCGCATTCGAGCCTATTCTTGAGCCCACGAACATGTCGTGTTCGAGAGCCAGCGAGGGCAGCTAGTCGGGGGGATCCCATCGAGGGAGAGCTTCCGCGAACGGGACCGAGCCCCACCTAGCAAACCCGCGCAAGCACTTTTTTGGACGAGTCTCCGTACGACAAGCCAACCCTTATCGAACGGGGCATGGGCGTCCACTTGAACCACCCGATAGCAGCTCAACGAGGAATCCGCAATTCGCGACCCGATCGATGGGGGTTGTGGAAACCTCACCCTCCGTCCCTCGGAGGGATGGCGAGGGTGCGCTTAAAACAAGACGGAGAGCTCACCCCGATCGCCTCAAACGGGCCCAGGCTCGGGGGCTCGACGCACGGCTACACCTCCTGGGGTGCACCGAACGCGAGAGGTACCAGTCATGCACGCGTGACCGAAGCCGGCTGGAACATCGTCGATGCCGGTTGAAACAAATACCCCGCACACTAGTAAGAACTCGCGAAAAAACCCCTGCAGGAGCACTCACGCTCCTGCAGGGCTTCGGAGGCTAGACCCGCGGCTCCGCTGACGCGGCCCCACGGAAAGGCATTGGCAACCAGGAGGGAAGAATGTCCCATCAGCAGGCTCCAGCATCTGCGGGACCCTGACGGGTACACCCACAGATGCTCAGGGGCTACTGTCGGGGACAGCCATAAGGGTACCCTAAATAACCGGGGGAAACCCGCTTAAAACCTGCAAAAACGCAAATCACGGATCAACTCACGCGCCTAAAAAAGCACATGCACGACACGACCACGACCCTGGTGGCCCCCGCGGCCCGCCAGGGCGGCACAGCGGGACGCCCCTGGAGTGAGGTCCGCCTCGCTCGAGGGTTAGACGCTCCCTCGGGCGAATTCCACCTCGCTCGAGGCCTTAACACCCCCTCGGGCGGGGCCCGCCTCGCCCGAGGGCTCAACCCCACCCCTCGGGCAAGGTCCGCCTCACTCGAGGGTTCAACGCCCCCTCGCGCGGGGTCCGCCTCGCTCGAGGGCACCAACACGCAAGCTGGCCACGCTCTTGCCCCCGTGTACGGGCATTTAATGCCCTGACACCGCAGGATGCACACCGCGACTTTGGCACGCCCGGGAATCGCGTCCCGGCGTTGTTCCACCAACTCCCTAGGGAGGCCATCCCCGCCGCTGTGTAGCACTGTGCTGCGAGGCCGATGTCAGCTCTGTGACACTGTGCCGCCTACCCCCGTACGGCTAACACGTCGTGCCCTCGAAGGGGGCCAGCAGCACCCTCGAATGCCTTTTCTGTGCTTACGCAGGGCCATGCCGTGACATCAGGCCGGCGGGATCGGTCATCCCCGTCGTTATCAACCTTGTGCGACCATCCCCGCCACTGCTGCACCACGCCAGGCACTGTGATGACATCCCTACGCTGTTGGGGCGCGTGGGGACAAGACGTCACCACGACGGCCACTGTGTCACGTACGGGCCCCTGTCAACGACACCCTCGAACCGGCCCACTACAGCGGCCGGACGACCAACAACTACACCGCCACCCTCGAAGCCGCTCCTGTACAAGCACAGGACGCACCACGACGCCTCAACCGGAGCAGGATTCGCCAGGACGGCCGTTAGCTCCGTGGCACTGCTCGCCATGCCTCCACACGTAGGGAAATAGTGTGGCATGCATGTAAACTGCTCCCTCCTTGGCCTATAAAAGGAGGGGCAGTCCCCCAGCCGCGGGGACACGGGACGACGGACAACAACCACTCACACGCTCTCCGCCTTCTCCACGATATTGGCACTCGCCTCAATCAATACCTCTAGGACTTGGAGGCCAGGCCTCCTCTCCCATCTCGCTTGTAGCCACCCCTCTACGAGCACCACGGTGCAAAGCAATACAGTGCCCCGAGCACACCATTCCTGGACGTACGGCCCCGGCCGGAACCAGGATAAACCCAGTGTCCATTAGTTGCTAGCACCGAACCATCGAGAGGCAGATCTCAGCGCTCATTACTAGTTAGTGTCGGGACTACTTTCCGCACTGACATCGCTCGAGGGCCCTTGCGGGCCGGGTCGACTGCTAGGGCTCGTCCTCGTCGTTGTCGCACCCCTGCGCACGTGCCTCGCAGCGGGGCTTCTTGCCCTTCTTGCCCTGCTTGTGCTTCTGTTGGGGCTCTTTGGACTTGCTTCCCTCCGCGGGCGCATCATCCACGCATTTGCCCATCTTGCCGTCGAAGATGGCCCGCACCGCCTCCTCGCCGTAAGCAAAACTGGTGGCGATGTCGAACAGCTCGTTAGAGTTGACCGGCGGGCTCCGCTCGAGCTCGCGCACGAGGTCCCGGTAGGTCGTGCCCTCGAGGAAGGCGTGCACGATCTCGGACTGAGTTACGCTCGGGAGTTCAGTACAGCACTTGGAAAAACGCGGTATGAAGTCCTAGACTGACTCGCCGGGCTTCTGGGTGCGCGCCCGCAGGTCCCACGAGTTCCCAGGACACACGTACGTGCCCTGGAAGTTCCCCACGAACATGCGAACCAGGTCGTCCCAGTTGTGAATCTGACTGAGCGGCAGGTGCTCGAGCCACGTCCGAGCCGAGTCTGCGAGGTGCAGCAGCAGGTTGCGGATGATCACCTCGTCGGTGGTGGCGCCGCCCATCTGGCAAGCCAGGAAGTAGTCGTTGAGCCACACACGAGTGTCTGTCTCCCTCTTGTACTTGTCGATTGAGGTGGGTTGGCAGAAGCGCTGGCGAAGCTCGCCGTGCGGATCTCCCGGCTGAACATACGGGTTCCCGGGGGTTCCGGCGTCGGTGAGCGATCCTCACGGCTGTCGTGGCGGCCGCCCCACAGAGGGTGGTAGCCCGCCACCACCCACGCCTCTACATCGCCCTTTCAGCGAGGATTGATGACAGGCGTCACCGTCTTGGGCCTGCCCGCGCGTATCAAGGATCCGCTCCCTGACCGGCGTTCAACCCTGGTTGGCTGGCTGCCTCGTTGCGCCGCCTGCGTGAACGGACGCCTCTTGGCCTTGGGCGCCGCCGTCGTCCCACGCGCTGCCTTGCTGGCGTATGCGGTACGCCGAGCTCTCAGCCTGTTGCACGGCCGCCTGCTCAATGAGAGCATGCGCCTCGCGGTGCAGGTTTCGCGCCTCGAGCATCAAGGGCGCGGGCATGGCCCGAAGCAGCGTCGCAGCTGCGATGAGCTTCTGACTCCCGCGTGGTGGCATGTTTGGGTCAACAATGTTGAAGTCAGTGTTGATGCGCTCGCGGTCCTGCTTTCCCAACTCGCGCACGCGTTCGCCGCGCGCCGAGGCTTCTCCGGCGATTGAGGCGCGCAGTATTCGCACCGCGGGGTACTCTTATGCGAGCTTAGCCTCGAGCTCGCGCGCTTGAGCCAGCTGCGCGTCGATGCTCATGCCTCCTGTGGGCGAGGTGAGAGGTGCGCTTGGCCCCAGGTTCCGGGGCGTGCTCATCCCCGGGTTTTGGGGGGCTTCCCCGTCGCCAGCCCCTGCCACGTTCGTGTCGTCGGCCTGGTCATCGACAACCACCACGTAGCACTCGCGTGCTGGGTCCTAGCTCCTGGCACTGGAGTCGTCAGAGCAGCTGAACCAGTAGTCTGCGGTGTCGAGGAACCGCTGGAACATCACTGAGTCTCGCACGCCAGAGAAGTTCCACTCCGCATTCTCGTGCGAGGTCACGGGGGCAGCTCGCTGGCCAAGCCATGATATGACTCGTCGTTGGTGGTGGCGATGAGGTTCCGGACCGCCAGCAGGTGGTGGCCGGGAAGGTCCTCGTACGCCACCACGTCGGTGCTGGCGAACGAAGCGTAGGCTACCGCAGCCTTGCGCATCCCTTAGGGGAACTGCGGCTCGGCAGTCGCGCGCTCCCCCGTGGGCGCCATCGTCTCGTTGGTGGGCGCATCGCCTCGTGCCGCGGCACGCGTGGCCCGACGCCGCTCCATTTGCACCTAGTGCGAGCGCTGGCTAGTACGTCGTCGGTGTCGAGGTGTTGAAGCGCCTGCAGCATACGCCTGAGCGGGTGCCAGAGCGTCAGTAGCGGGCGTGGCGGGAATCGGGCCTGGACCAGTCGACCACCATGGGTGGAGCTCGTCACGGTTGGTGATGCGCATGAGGTAGCCGTTCCCCGTGGCCTGAAAGTTCAGGCTCCCGAACCGGATTTCGAATCCGGCTGGGAGGGGGTCCGAGCTACCCATGGAGTACCTCCGGGACCTATACTCGGTGCGGATCACCATCGAGATGGCTGGTGAGGAGCTGATCTTCAGCGCGTGGCCCCCTACCTGGCGT
This sequence comes from Cenchrus americanus, assembly GCA_947561735.1. Classification (NCBI taxonomy): domain Eukaryota; kingdom Viridiplantae; phylum Streptophyta; class Magnoliopsida; order Poales; family Poaceae; genus Cenchrus; species Cenchrus americanus. The sequence goes on along the minus strand of OX387245.1, from coordinate 91,003,004 downwards.
GCCAACTGTCGGTGTGGAAAGTAGTCCCGACACTAACTAGTACGAGCGCTGAGATCTATCTCTCGATGGCCGGTGCTAAGCAACACAATGACACGGGTTTTATCCTGGTTCCGGTCGTGGGCCGTACGTCCAGCAGGGGTGCGCTCGAGGCGTTGTATTGTGTCGCACCGTAGTGCTTGCAGAGGGGGGCTACAAGCGTAGCGGGAGAGGAGGAGAAGCCTCCAGGTCCCTGAGGTTTGATTGGGCGAAGTGTCAATATCATGGTGAAGGCAGAAACGTGCAAGTAAGCAGCTATCTGTCGTCCCTCCCCCCCTCCCCGCCAGGGGACCGCTCGAGGGTTGGGCTGACGGAGGGCTGGAGGTTGCACAGTAGCGGGTGTGGCGATGTCTTGTCTTCCTGGGCTCCCACAGCGCCGGCGATGGTACTGCAATGTTCGGGATGGTGGCACAACGATGGGGATGGCTGCACAGGGCCGAAGGTGACAGAGGAGACGTACCCCAGTGGTCCGACGTCACGGCGTTGTCCAGCGCGGGCGCGGGATAGGTGTCTGTAATTCTTTCGAGGGTTCCGTCGTCCCCTCTCGAGGGGTGCGGCGTGGCGGTCGTACAGGAGTGGGTGGCACAGTATCACGGAGTTGATACTGGCCTTACCGCACAGCTCCCGTACAGTGCCAGGGATAGCTTCACAGGGCGGGTTGGCGGAACAGCGCCGGGATATGATTCCCAGGCGGTGTCAGAGGGCCGGCGTGGCGGGGATTCGCCTTTTGACTCGGACACCCACGGCGTGCAAGAGCATTTAATGCTTTGGCCGGAGGAGTGGGCGTGGCGTCACGGGCCTGCGGCGGCCTCGAGCGAGGCGGAGAATCACCCGAGGGGGGCGCTAGGCCCTCGAGCGAGGCAGACAGTTGCCCGAGGGAGCGTCAATCCCTTGAGCAAGGCGGAGAATTGCTCGAGGGGTATCGCAGCCGGGTCGGTTGGTGGGCCGTTATAGTTTCTTTGGGCCGTGGGCCTTCCTGCTTTGGACTGTGACCACAGGCAGTGTGTTGTTTAGGATTAGTAGCACGTTTGTTTGCATTTATCATTTTAAAAAAAGGGGGTTTTCCCCGGTTATTAGGGGACCCTTGTGGCTGTCCCCGACAGTATCCAACTAAAAATTCAAGAGGGTTGTCATTTATCAGCATTGCTTAGGCACTGCAAATGACTTGCTTGTACTTCCGAGTCTTCTCAATGCTGCAAATGTTCTCTGAGTTGTGATTCTGCTGTTTTTTTTGTTGTGAACTAACAGAGTTCTGATCATGCTCTTTGTTGATTGATGATCCAAATTCATTGTCCACAAAAGAGAGTGGCAACTTCTGACGAAGCGTAGTGGAGGCCCGCCGGGAGGCGAAGGCCGGAGCAGAGCGGAGTCTGAAGTTGGCCCATTGGGCCATACCCCGTTTGACTCGGTCGCGACTGGGGGAGTGGGAGGGAGGGCCACGGTACGGTACGGGTCATTTCAACCCGTTAGGGTTTTCCATTAGAGATCGATTCATTCTACTTCTTGTAAGCCACCGCCGTTGGCGTTTGTAACCGGACTCCGATCATAGTGGCGCCCGTGGTTTTTCCCTCTCGTGTTGGGAGGGTTTTCGACGTTAAATCTCATGTCTTCTTGCGGTTTGATCTCTTTTACTTCTCGTCGTTTTTCGCCATCCTTTGTAACACTCTCCGATCAGTAAGCAATACATTGCTCATTTGTGTAGAAAACCTGTTCCTTTGTAGTTGTCAGATAATTATCAGTCCTACACTGCAATAGCACATGACATTTAGGGTGTGTTTGTGAGGGTGGCCGAAGTGGGCCTTGCGCCCATGGGCTGCAGGCGCGCGTGTTTGCGGCCTTGGCCCGACGCCGGGCCCGGCCGCCCGCGGCCAAAAGGGGACGCCGCAGCCCCGGGCCGGGGAGAAACGCGGCTAGGGTTCGTTTCTCCCGAGCTCGGCCGCGCGCGGCGCACCGGGGGGCGATTTCGGGGCGGCGGCGGGTGGCTCGCGCGGGCTCGCGCGGGAGCGGAAAAACTCCCGCCGCGCCATTTCCTCCGCGCGGGAATGGAGACCCGCCGGCGATTCATCGCGGCTATAAAGTGCGGGTGGCTCCTCGTTTCGGTTCTTCTTCCTCTTGCTCTCTTCACCTTCCACTTCCCTCCTGAGAGATCAGCAGTGAGCGCGAGTGGGTGGCTGCGGCGGCTACCTCCGGCGTTGTTTGCCGCGTTCTTGCTCGTACCGCCGTCGGGACTCGGAGGCGACATCCGCTTCCTCTTCGTCTCCGTCTCTCGTCTTGTTGGAGTTGAGGTAGATCTCGCTTCCTCCCGCTCGAGATCTCGCTTCCTCTACTTCCGGATCCGCTTCCTCGACTTCGAGATCTGCTTCCTCTCCCCGATCGACGACCCCGAGCTGAAGGTGAAATGTACAACCCTTCCCCTCTCCCCCATCTTTCTGTTAGGGTTCGATAGGTGTAGATCTTGCTTCGATAGTGGATGTTTTGCTGGTACCTGATGTTCCTGTTAGTTTTGATTGTGTTGTGATCTGGTACCTGATGTTGGTCCTGATTCGTTGTGATTTGGTACCTCATATTGCTCTTGGTTCATTATGATATGCTAGCAGATATTGCTCCTGCCTCGTTGTGATTTGGTACCTGATATTGCTCTTGCTTCATTATGATATGCTACCAGATATTGCTCCTGTCTCGTTGTGATTTGGTTTAATTATCGGTCGATGATGTTGTTCTTTGTTGCCTTGGGAGGCATGGTTATAACATGCGACCGTGCTATGATGTTATTTACCAACATTTCTTGAACATGTTGATGCCTAGCGGTGGGCCGATGTTCGATTTTCTCGTTTCAAATTTGCATGGTTGTAGATGGATCCCTCATTGAGCCGTGAAATGCTACTTAGGCAAGCGAGTGCTTTGACCGTTGTTCTCGATTTCTTTTGTTTTCACAAGGCTCAAAAGAAAAACCCCCGAGCCCGATACACCACGGCTTGACCCAACCGCACTTTCACTACTTAGAGATGTAAATGATCGGCACGAGAATGAGGACTCGAACATGATTTTTCACTCCACCGATTCTCGAGTGCATATCCATGATTAGGATGAGGAGAGCTCCTTTTTTTGATTTAGTCAAAACCTTTAGAGAGAGGAGCTCGGTCACCGATAGGGATGGGGTTTCGGTAGAGGAGCAAGTTGCTATGTTTTTGCATGTTGTTGGGCACAACCAAAGGTATAGAGTGGTTCACCAATCCTTTAGGAGGTCCATAGAAACCGTGCACAAACACTTCCACCAGTTCACGTATGCCGTGGGTGAGCTTAGGAATGAACCGATCAAGACACCCAAAGCACTACCACTCATCCCAAGATCCAGGGCAGTCATAGATGGTATCCTTATTTCAAGGTAATTGTCTAGCTTGGGTACATAAATTCATTATCACATTATCCATTCACTTACACACAAATTTTAGGATTGTGTCGGCTTCATAGACGGCACACATTTCTTGGCAAGGGTGCCGAGGCGCAGCCAGCAAGTTTTCAGGGGTAGGAAAAAGGACCCCACACAAAATGTCATGGTTGCTGTCAATTGTGATCTGCTATTCACTTATGTCCTTGCTGGTTGGGAGGGCTCTGCACATGATGCAACTGTCCTGGGTGATGCCATTGATAGGGGAGATGGGTTCGTTGTTCCACAAGGTATTTGCACTCATGGCAACCAATAATGAACATTTTGTTTATGCCACTCATGGCACACAGTCTCACAGTAGACATGTAATTGTAGGTAAATACTACTTGGTAGATGCTGGGTACGCATGCAAGCCTGGTTTCCTACCCCCTTTAAGGGGTGTGAGGTATCACTTGTCTGAGTATGGGCCTAGGAACAGACCCACAAATGGCAGGGAACTTTACAACCTAAGACACTCATCACTTAGAGTGACTGTGGAGAGGGCTATAGGTGCACCGAAGGGCGGTGTTCGGGATCTTGGACAACAAGCCCTTCCACAAGTACACTACACAAGTGAAGCTTGTAGTTGCCCGTGCCATTTTACACAACTGGATTCTAGGCTATGGCATTGATGAGGTAGTCCCAACCGAGGCGGGCTTTACCGGCAACCCTCCGGAACCACTTAACTTCCCTCCTCCACATCTTGATGAAGACAATATTGCCATGGCTGCAATGAGGGATGCTATCTCGTGAATCTATGTGGGCTGGAAGGGGAAACAAGAGGATATGATTTACCATGTCATGTGTTATTGAATTCGATCTGTCTACCCTGCTAGGAACTCATGTTTGTCTGACAATGATGTAATAATAACAAGAACAAGGCTGAGACCACAACTTCTTATGTATGCATATCTGTCTGCTTGTTTATTTCTTATGTATGCATATCTGTCTGCTTGTTTACTTCTTGTGTATGCATATCTGTGTCCTTGTTTACTTCATGTGTATGCATATTTGTCTGGTTGTTTATTTCTTATGTATGCATAGCAGTTGTACAATGGCCTGGAATCCCAATTGTTGATGTGGTTGAGGAGAGCATCAATGGTGATGCTCCCGTTGCCGGTGGTCTTCGCCGCTTGCGCAGCGTGGTTCACCTTGAAGAGTAAGTAGGTGTTCCCGATGGCCGGGGTTGGGGTTGCTGCCGGGGTTGGTGCCTGCCGGTGGGGGTGGTGTGAGGGCTATGAGGTGGACAAACAACACCTCTGGGTTTGTACTTAGGAGGATGGCTGCCCTGGTTACTGATGGCAGCCGGCCTGACAAGGTCTTCAAGGAAAAAGATGTCAACCTTGTAGCCAAAGCTCTTAAGGACTGGTGTGGGGAGGTAGTGACCTCAACTCAAGTGTACAATCACTTGAGGAAATGGAGGCAGAAGTGGGCTAAAGTGTCCAAACTGAGGGACCTCAGTCTTTGCTCTATGGGATGACACCACAAATGCTATCATGCTAGAACATGACCACTACCTTGGCCACTGCAAGGTAGAAACCTCACCATCTGTACCTACCATTTGTTGTACATGTCTGTGTCTAAACCAACCTATGTCCCAAACTGCAGGATCATCCTAAAGATGCTGAATACCTGAACACCCCAATTAGGTTCTACACTGAGATGGAGGCCATATTTGGGAATGCTTTGGCCACTGGTAGGTATGCAGTAGGGTCTGGTGAGGCTTTAGGGCGGAACCAGCCGACAGCGGGTCCTGTCAAGGCCGAAGGTTGTCCATTCACCCAAACTCCTCGGTGATAAAGCTCCCACCGCAAGCCGAGAGGGTAGCAAGGTCACGCGAACCCGCCGTAGGTGGGAAGAGGAAGAGAGGTACTTTCACTGAGGAGGAGATAATCATGTTGACCAACATGTCTGATGCTGTCAACAATGTGGCTAATGCACTTAGGGAGACTGGACCTGCCCATGTTGATGGCAACCTGTACCTTGCTGTGATGGAGATGCCTGGCTTCTCTCAGGAGGCCCTTATTGTTGCCTACACCTATCTCCTAGACAACAAGGCCCAAGGAAGGGGTTTTGTGAACATGACTGATGCCCATAGGACCCTGTGGCTCCAAACCTTCTTAGCCAAGAATTACATGATGTAGGTGTTGCACTGCATGGACAGGAGGGGTTGATTGTTGAGCTATACTCCACCCCCTCACCCACCTTCTCTTCTTTTGGGTACAAATTTGGTTTCTCTTTCTTTGTGAAGCTTTTGTGCGGGATGACTTTGGTTTAGTTTGACTAGAAGGGTGGCTACTAATAGTTAGGAAACATTTGAGCCATTGAATGTTGGGCTGGACAACTTGTTGTATAACCTTATTGTGGCCTCGTTGGCTACTTAAGCTCGAAACTTTGAGGTTACTCATTTGCTGTTCTTTCTTGTATCTTTTCTGCTACCTGATATTTGTTGGATTTGTGGGTTATTGATGGCCGATGATGCAACAAAAAAACTTGAGGTGGATGCCCTTTTGTTCATATGTTTGCTACTCATATGTTTGCTACGTATCGTTTCCGGTATGTTTGCTACTTATCCGTTCATGGTATGTTTGCTACTTATGTGTTCATGGTATGTCTCGCTACTTATCGTTCCTGGTATGCTTTCTACTTATCTGTCCATCTGAGATTACATTCACTGTCTTTATGCAACAAAATGAAAAAGCTGAGGCCAATACAATCTTCTTTTAGCCCATGATGATACATTTGTTTGCCAATTAATTGATGAAGTTGAACTTGTGAGGGACTGGAGCTCTGTTATTCATGTCTGTCATCAAACCATGGGACACGTCGATTCCCAGACAATCTGTCATGACCGGGATCGACGTGTCCCATGGTTCCATGCCTGCCATGAGAAACTCTTTCTTCTTCGCTTTCTATCCTTAAGCTCCAAGTTCAAGTTCAAATGATATGCAAACTTATCCGAGGCCGATGTTCTCGTGTTCTTCCTTTGCTCCTATTTTGCCTATGATGATGATGAGATGTATATAACTTGTCATGGCACTCATCAAACCATGGGAGACATCCATGCCCATGTTTTTCAAATCTGGCTGGATGTGTCCCATGGTTCCATGGTTGCCATGAACCATTTGTTTCTTGCTTCTAATATCAAATCATCCGAGGCCAATTTGTTTTTGCCATGGTTGCCAATGATGATTCAATTTGTTTGCCAATTAATTGATGAACTTCAACTTGTGAGGGATCGGAGCCGTGTGAAACTTCACTTGTTCTTTTCCTCATGTCTGTCATCAAACCGTGGGACACGTCGATTCCCAGACAATCTGTCATGACTGGGATCGACGTGTCCCACGGTTCCATGCCCGCCATGAGAACGTCTTTCATGCTGCTTTCTATCCTTAAGCTCCAAGTTCAAGTTCATATGAAATGCAAACTTATCTGAGGCTGATGTTGTATGTTCTTCCTTTCCTCCTCTCTTGCCTATGATGATGATCACATGTACATAACTTCTCATGGCAATCATCAAACCGTGTGAGACATCCATGCCCATGTTTTTCAAATACTGGGCTGGATGTGTCCCATGGTTCCATGGTTGCCATGAACCATTTGTTACTGCTTCTAATATCAAATCATCTGAGGCTGATGTTGTATGTTCTTCCTTTCCTCCTCTCTTGCCTATGATGATGATCACATGTACATAACTTCTCATGGCAATCATCAAACCGTGTGACACATCCATGCCCATGTTCTTCATATACTGGGCTGGATTTGTCTCACGGTTCCATGGTTGCCATGAACCATTTGTCACGGTTTCATCTGAGGCCAATTTGTTCTTGCCATGGTTGCCTATGATGATTCAATTTGATCATGCATAGAGGGATGACCTTGATCTGTGTGTTGTATCCTTCTCATGTCTCCCATCAAAACGTCAAACTCATCCATGCCCAATGTTTTCTACCTTGGGCTGGATGTGTTTGACGTTTCCATGGTTGCCATATGTTGTATGCATTTTATCCTTGTTGTATGATCAAGGTCAGCCTCATGTGGACATAAAAAAGTTTCTGAGGCAATGATGTAAATGATAGGATGTTAATTTTATTATTTCAATTAAACAATGATGTAAAATATATGATATTATTGATGTTGTAACTGTAATGTACACGTTTCCCTCTATTGATTAAGATGTAATTTGTGTATGTTTATCTTGGGCCGGGCTCACCAAAGCCACCCTGCCAAACATGTTCTCGGCTGGGCAGTTGGTGGCGGTTGGCCCCTCAGCCAGGCTCAACACTGGGTCGCAAACAAGGCCTCAGCTCAGCCAGGCTCACCCAGTGCAGGCAGGCAAACACCTGAGGGTGGCCGCCCATGGCCAGGCCTGACAAGGCCCGGCCCGGTTAGGCTAGCCAGGCCAGCCGCGGCCACCCTCACAAACACGCCCTTAATAGACGAAACTGAGGCCCCAGGCCCACCCGGCCCCTCCTCTTTCTTTTCTTTTCTTTCTTTCTTTCTTTTTTTTTGCTTTTTTGGTAAAACTTGATTATTGACTTCTACTTACGTTGCTGCTAAAAATGAAACAAAGTCATTTAGAATGACATGGATGAAAGCTATTTTATCTAATAAGCCCCAGCGGAGATTTAAGTGTCTTGCAAGTGTTAGCATTCTAGTATATATTCTGTTCACTGTAGTTTTGGAATGCAAGAAGATCCTTCCTCTGGACTCGGTCATGAACGCTTATGTTTTAGTTAATATTTGATCAAGCTTTTGAAACTTTTGAATATTTTGTTTTCAAACATGAATCAGGACCTAAATTTGTCTAGAGGAGGACTTTCCTAACTTCATTTCATTTTGTACATAAATTCCAAATAAAAATAGCTGTTTTCATAATGAAGACCTTAGAAAATAAAAACACCAAGTATATTTCACTGAAGTTAGTAATGTTATTCTCAATCACCCATTATATGCGCTAATTGCTTGTTCTTTATTATGGTTTCCTTCTATTTATTTAATTTATTTGTATGTTCTATGCTACTGTTCTGGTTGAGTGAGGAAGCACCAAAAGTAGTGGGTGCAAATCGCAAATGATGATGCATTATTTTCTGTCTGCTTAAAATTAGCAGCCTTAGACCAAAGACAGAACAGAGAGCCATGGTCTCATTGTTCGGACTTTAAAAGGAATTAGACATTCAGTGTACAAGGATTTGGAGATTGCTAATATACCAAAAGGATGATGCCATTCATCAGAAATATTTTCTCACGCCGTATAAGGGTATAATTGAACTTATATTTTCTATATTCTGCAGGATTTATCTAAGTTGAGCTCAAAACTCATTCCCATTGGCCCTGAAATTTCAACAGATAAGCAGAACTTGCTCCAAACAGATATAATCGTTTGGTCTTCCAGTCAGATAAACTGATTTTGCTTCCAATATATGAACGCTGTATATTCTTGACTTTATTAGCAGTTTTTTCCGGTTGTTAAAATGGTCCTTTTGTTTGAGAGAAGATGGGGGTCAATTGTGTGACAAGAAAGAGAAGCTCGAACATGCTCCGGCCAACCAATCTAGTTAGGGCCTGTTAAATTTTTCTTGGAGCAGATTTGCACAAGTGTGGTTATAACCTGACGACGACCAAGGTCTGTTTATTCCAAATTTCCAAGTAGTATTTACATTAGCATGCACTTCATCAGTATAAACTGCAGAATAAATTGATGCCAAAACAGGGCATCTCATGCATCTACCGTTACAAAATTGCCACAGACACCACACATGTAGATGCCAGATGCCACACGTATCAGAATCATACGCAGACATGATCTTCTTCAGCTTTGAGGAAGCTCTTGCAGAGCTTGAGCCAGAACTCCCTGTCCGGCGCAGTGGCGTCCACCTGCCTCCTCACCGCCTCGGCGAACGTCACCTGAAGAGTGGCAAAATCGAAGTCACTGTCAGTGCGAGGCCAATCAAACAAAATGCTTCGAGATTCAAACCCAGGTGGCCAGGTGTGGACTCTGTGCATCGTTTCGTTCGTCAGGGCAAGCAGCAATGGAGTCCGAATTCGGAAAGCATGGCACTCACGGTGAGGGACCCGGCGGCGAGCAGGCGGCCAACGAGACTGAGGAGGATGTCCTTGGTGTACTCCGGGTGGCCTTGGATGCCCAGCACGTGCTCGCCGACGCGGAACATCTCCACGCCCGTCTTGTCGGAGGAGGCCAGCACCTCCGCACCTTCCGGCACCTCCCACACCTGCTCACCATCAGACACGTGTCATTACATGCAGAGATCCACGTGGAAATGCCAGTATGCAAGGAACTAATGCCACCTCGTCCTGATGGATCTTGGTGATCCTGGCGCGGGTCGGCAGCCGGCCGCGTTCGCGCAGCGCGTCGAGGAACCGGCACGGCGCCGGCGCCGCGTCCGCGATGGACACCTCCCTGACGCCGACGTCCCAGCCGCCGGGGGCCCTGCCGACGAGCCCGCCGAGCGCGCGGCAGATCACCTGGTGGCCGAAGCAGACGCCGAGGACCCGCTTGCGCGCGGCGTGGAGCTCCCGGACCAGGAGGCACAGGCGGAGGATCCACGGGTCGTCGGCGTACGCGTCGTGCGGGCTGCCGCTGATCACGAAGCCGTCGTAGGCCCCGATGTCCTCCGGGGACGGGAGCTCGCCGTCGACGGCGCGGTACAGGTCCCACGCCTCCCCGGCGCCGCCGCCGAACGCCGCCACGAAGACGTGGAGGTAGCCGCCGTACCTCTTGAGCACGTACTCCGAGTCGTGCGCCGCCATCAGCAGCGCGTACCGCCTGCTGGGCCTCGCCGCCGCCTCCACAGCAACCATGGCAGATCGGTCAGTTAACTGTACGTTCTACGTTGAACTGGATGAAGAGAGAGAGAGAGAGAGAGAGAGAGAGAGAGAGAGAGAGAGAGACGGTAGCTGAAACGACGATCGATCTCAGCTGGGAGCTTAGCTACTAACACGATTCGCAAATGTGTGTGGGGCGTGTGTCGATGCTGGACAGAGATGATGCTGCAATTTATAGATGCCGGGGAGAGAGGGCGACGGCGAGGACTAGCAGACGTGCAAAGCGTATGGCTGCACTGCAATTCAGACGTCGCGCGCGTGGTGATCGAGAATTTCGCAGGATTTCTCTGATCGATCGTGCCGGCTATCAGCTCATTCACACTGCATGCAGTTGCGCGGACAAGTTGGCCGCCGGGTTGTGCCTGCTAATTGATTGGTTCGTCGCGCGCGCCAGACGCGCGGATGCTTTTGACTGTCATCATGATTTGGGACGGTACCAGAGCTTCGGCCCGAAGATGGTCTTGTTGACGATGACGAGGGTAGTGCCATGCATGGCAGCCGCCGTCTTACGGTCAGCAGTTGTGCGTTTGAGCTTGACAAGAACGTACTACGTCCTTTTGCGTGAAAACAAGTTGGTCAAATTCGAAGGTCCAGACTCCAGAGTCTCTTCCGGAAACAGCTACTGGAAACTCTCCATCAGTAATCGCTTATTTTTATTTCGGAATAGCTACCAAGCCTGCTTGAGCAAATTCAAAGAATTTTATAAATGCAGTATTCATAGTTTATTGGATAATCGGGCATAATTCAAAGCAAACTTAATCAAAGATTGAACAAATACAAACAAAATCAGATACACACAAAAATATAAGTTTTACCAGTTCTACTAATAGAACCACAAAAGCTAAGTTTATAATTGAAATTAATTTCAGTGATCAGCTTAATTTGGTCCATTAGGTATTCGTAGCGGCAACGTATCATGTGCAAACCAGCATCTTCGTGAAAATCAACGCAAATAATGATAAAAAAAGTCGTCTAAATTCACAAAAAATCACCCATGTAGTTGACATGATGATACACAACCATGTTAAAATATTTTGTCCAAACTCGACTCGTTTATGAGATGTAAAAATAACAAATTTTAAGCCAAAAAGCTTTCCAGATGATTTGTTAAATTTTTTTTTGTCTCACAGACGAAGTTATGCTTGGATAAAATATTTTATAACTGTTGTGTGTCATCATATTATCTATATATGTGATGTTTTGGAGAATTTAGACGATTTCTTTTTATAATCTGCACAGATTTTCATGAAGATGTTGGTTTGCACGATGTGTTCCCATTTATAGCCCTTGGATCTTTTCATATGGCCGCTTGCCACAAGAAGGTTCCTGGCAAGATTAAGGGACATCGTTAGTGTCGAAGTTCAGATACAGCTTTATCATGGAATATATCCGACAATGCTTTATCATAGAAGTTGTTTTCCAAGCTCTTGTTATTTTTATGGGATTTTGTCCCAAAATATCTCTAAAATTCTTTCTGAATAAGACGCATTTGAGTTTCTTCCCATTTAAAGTAAAATCCATGGACACTTTATCCATAAATTCCTTTGAGTAAACTAAAGGACAAAAACTAAACGGAATGAAAAGTTGGGGTACCAAATAATAATGCAGATTTTCAACTCAATAATATGTTTGGAGCATATAGTGAGGGAAATGAAAGAGTTTTCAACGACAAGAAAAAGTCCTTGTGGAGGATCATCACCTAGCTAGATGGCGCTGATGCCCGATTTTTTTATTTCAACCTTTTTAAACGAAAATTTTAAAAATCGTTCATCCTAAATTATATTTTCAAGAACTAACCCTTTTGGTGTGGCACAACTAATAGTTGAGTGTCTGAGTCACATCCCATGAAGTGGCGCGACTAATGTATATGATGGTATTGGAAAAAGTCATAGATGACGTGGCAGACAGAGTCACGCCAAACGACTTGGCGTGACTCAAGCACGAGTCAAGCCAGAGATTGTGGTGTGACTCTACCACTCACCTGGCTGAGCTAGAAGCTCGAGGTCTCATTTAGCCATGTTTTACTCATCATTTGAATTAACAAATGAATTCCTAAGTTTGTGAAATTCAAGGTGTGTGATCTATAGAGCTTATATGTTCCATTTTAACTATTTTCACTACAAACTATAGTGGATAAAATGAGAAATCTTTTTTTGAAAAAGGCTAGGTATTATTTGATCAATGCATCAAATGTGTTAAGTAAAAAAATAGAGCTAACTAGTCAACTTTGGACCTACTTTTTTGTGTAGAAATTTACACTAAGACCTTGGACATTTTTTGGACAATAAGTGAATTTGATGTTCTTAGAGAATTTTGAATAAGTTGTTGGTCATGAAAAGAAAAGAATTCATAGTTTAAGGGAGGCTTAAAGTTAGAAAGTTGTGCTGATTTCTGCTTAGTTGAGAGACTTAGAAAAATAGCACAACTTTCCAACTTTAAGACTCTTTAAAACTATGAATTCTTTAATTTTTTGACAAACAACTTATCCAAAATTCTCTATTAATGTAAAAAATCACTTATAGTCCAAAATTATCCAAGGTATTAGTGTAAAATTTCTCAAAAAGTAGTTCCAAAGTTGACTAGTTGGCTCTGTTTTCCAACTTAGCACATTTGATGCTACTTAGCCTCTTTTGACAATATATTTCTCATTTTATCCACCATAGTTCGGAGTGCAAGTAGTTAAAATGGAATGTATACACTCTATAGATCACACACCTCGAATTTCACAATTTAGGAGTTCATTTGCTAATTAAAATGATGAATAAAACCTGGCTAAATGAGAGCTCGAACTTCCAAGCTCAACCATGCGAGTGACCGAGTCACGCCAAGCCGTCTGGCGTGACTCCATCTGTCACGTCAGTTGCGACTTTTTCCAACACCACCATGTACATTAGTCGTGTCACTTCATGTGGCATGACCTAACTATTAGTCGCACCACGGAGCTTGGCATGACAAATAGGGTTAGTTCTTCGAAATATAGTTTGAGAGAGAGGTTATTTTTAAAATTGTAGCTCAAAATAGTTAAAATAAATAAAATCCTGAAACCCAACACCCCCCACCACCACCACCAACACACACACCCTCTGTTGAGAGCTATTCCAATACCCCGGTTGTGCATGTGTTGACCTAGTTTGGGTCTTAAAAAACAGAGTTTGGGCAAGGGTTTTTTTTGCATAATAACGCAAAGGTGGGCAATACGGAAGTCGTGACAGAAATGAGGAATTTACAAAAAAAATTATAGTGTTTTAAATTTTTATTTAATTAATAATGTAACTTTAGACTTTGAGAGCAAAATGGCAGCTTTTATGTTTTATTTATTTAGTATGGTATTTACAAAGATAAGATATAATCCATGTCCATCGGAAAATGGAATCGCATTTTGGCACTTTTCACTTGCTCCTACGGCTCCAAACACGACCCAACTGGCATAACCTTTGCTGTTGTGTGATGTTTAGTCAGAGACGAAGGAAATGTCAACCAAACTCTCATATGCTTCGTTCAATTCTCTCAGTGGCTGCTTTCCATTTGTTCAATGTTTTTTCTGGCACCTGCCGCGTAAGATATTCCCTTTAATTTGTCGCATGGTTAGGAGCGACCAGTTTAGCAGGCGCTTAAGCCTTTGTTTTCAAGGCCTGAGACCGTGTCATCTTTTTTTGTCATCGGACTCAAGAACTGGTCGCTTCTATTATCATTATCAAAGTGTGCTGACTATGAACTCATAAAGTCAAATGTGAGCTTGCTACTGATTATTCCTAACACTCACTAAAATATATATACATATATTGTTGCGAGATTTTCAAAAGTACGTAGGCTTAAGAAAATTGTCGAACTAGGTTTTAGAAATTAATGGCAGCGGGTTTGACAAATCGTTGCAAATTTTACGAAATTGACGAGCTAGAGGGTTTCCAGGAAACTGATCTTGTCCAGTTTAAGAAACGTTGAGCTGGGCCGAACATTATTCTTTCACCAGCAGAGCAGATATAGCCTTGTAATTCGTTCTGCCGTTTAGGACGGACGGGGCGATGCTATGCTACACAAACTGTTGGTAGTTTTGAACATTGTCCGTAAATTTTGTTTAGACAAAGGAAGAATGGGTACGTTAGTGCCAGTTTAGACAAAGAAAAACGACGTGACATATTGACATGTTGGTGTCAAGACGTTACCCTATCTATACGCCCCCCCATGAGCTCCCTCTAAGCCGATTGAAATATAAAACGGATTTGAAATACACATTTAAAAACTGTCATTAAGGAGTAACGCTACACTACTACTTTTCATTGGTTAGGTGGCAGTGACACAATGCAAGACGATGAAACCCGGTTGCACTCCATCAAGGTTCGTTCGCTGGCGAAAGGGCGGTAGCCTAGTGGTTACAAGAGCCCCGCTAGCACCTCAGGTCCTGGGTTTGACTTCCCGTGGGAACGAATTTCTCAGAATTTAACGGCGTTTGTGCTTTCAGTGGTAGGCGACGTTCCCGTCGACAGCAAGGCGCCTGTGGCGTGACTTCGTCAATCTTGAGGATTTGCCGGTACAGTCTTCGAAGATGCTCCTAGGGGTAGGGTATTCATAGGGATGAGTATGCGTGCGTTGTGGATGTCTCCAATGTATTGTGTAATTCGCAAAAAAAAAAGTTCATTCACTACCTTTTTCTTTTTCGAAATGGGAAGGTGTATTAATCAGTTTTAAGAATGTAGCGTAAAGATATATTGGAGCATCTCTAAAAGACTAGCAATAATTTTAGCTAAATTTAGAGATTAAGAGGCTAGCTAAAAAAAACTTCATAAAATGAAGGGCAGCCCAATAATTAAACTCTCTAAAACTGGATTCTCCATATATATTGCAGGACACTAGTAAGCCCCACATGCCACACACACCTTTCTTATCTCCTTCTATCTCTGGTCCGAGGTCGAGCTCTTCCAACCAAAAATGCTACATCATGCGATACGATGCAATGGAAGGTTAAAATTCCCCCTTGAAATCAAAATTTTCCTTTGGTATTTTAAATAAAGGGTAATTCTCACTAAAGATAATTTGGCTAAGAGACGGTGGAAGGGATGCACGCGTGGGTAGGACCATTCAACACCTATTTTTTTATTGTCCAATGGCGTGTTTGTTGTGGAATAAAATAAGCATAACCTTTGACTTTAGAAAAACTAGTTAGTACAAATGGCTTCTTTGGTCCTTAGCCTATGAGTTTCTCCTTAAGCAAAGGAATCTAGTGCTTCTGGGTGTTACTGCTTTTGTTGGGCTTTATGGCTAAGTGGAACGTGGTCTTTCAATGATCAAAAGCTAATTCTTGTTTGCAAGTGATGTTTAGAAGAACCTTCTGAATCAACAGTTTTTTATCTAAAGAGGAAGAGAGGGGCAGCCTCAAGAAAGGATGTCTTAGGTTGGAGATAACTGTGTTGGAATTTTTCAGCAAATCCGAATGGAATGTGCTGAAGCGGATAATGAATTAGCTGTGTCTTGGGTCTGAACTGTTAAGATGTATTTTCTTTCTCGTGTCGTGTGAGCAACTTGTGATTGCTGCCGGATTTATCTAAACAAAAGCATTACGATACAATACAAGGACGCAGGGGCGGAGCCAGGATTTAAGAATATGGGGTGCCATGAAAAAAAAAAGAACTAACTTTCATGTCACGTGATTTTAGTTATATATTATAGTAGCATGTTTTTACAAGTTTTATCCAAAACAAAATTACATATGTATCAATTTAAAACTAGCGACTAGTAGCATGATCACATTCTTCGATACATTTATCATTACTAATTGATATAGCCAATTCTTTCTATAAAGTATCAAACAATCTCGTAAGAATTTACATTTCACTGTACATCTAAGGCATGTCCTCATCTCGCAAGAATTTACATTCCACTATACATCTAAGACATGTCCTCGCAAGCTTTACAGATGAAAAATATCTTTTCGTGATTACAGTTGATACTAAAATCTGATTAAGCTAAATTAGAAATAAGTGACTATATACACATATATAAATTAAAGATACATTAGAGGATTAGTAGAGCATGGGGGTGTCAGGCACCCCCTTGTGTGCGGGCAGGACTGGAGGGTACGCGCATCGACGCCTCTGCTCGCATGCATACGGCACGGGGGTTCCCGATCGAGTTGCGTGTGGCCGGCCCCCTGCGCAGACGCGTCGTCTCCGGGAGAACTTTTGGTCCATCCACCGATTCCCTCGATCGGGCTCGGCACACGGATTCCTCGAACGCTACCTGCCAGATTTTACACGCAAGGACCAGCAGCGGACCGCAAGGAGAGCTAGTGCGTACGAGGTTCCACCGCTCATCGACGGCAGACGGACAGACCGACGCAGATGGCAGCCCGCACCACACCAAGCGGTCCGGTCGGGTCGACGGGTCCGGTCGGCTACTCGGCTCATCACGCAATGCTCCACACGGCCGGCACACCGGGACTGGACTGAGACCTGTGACCCGGCCCGGGGTCTCCAGTCCAAGTAGCCGGGTCAGCTCGTTACACGGCCGCGCGTGCCTGCTCCGTCGCTCCCGGTGGTCACGCTCGTGCAGCAAAAACCAACCAGCATCGCACGCACAGCGGCACAGGTCATCAGTGACAGATGAAAAGGTTTGTAAGGACATACTTGAAACATTTCTTTCGTCACAACAACCAACCTGTTCGTTTAGCTGGTGACTGATGATGATTTGTTCTGAGAGAAAAGTAATGCTAATTGGTGGTTAGATTGTTTTGAGAGAAAAACTCTAATGGTCCACGATCATGATGCATTCTTCACAATAACAAAGTCCTACTACTTTTTAACTCATAATTATATTAGAGACCTGGTTCTTGTTTGCTTCCAATCCTTAAATTTGCTTGGCTATAAATTAGAGGACCCTTTTACCACCCCTAACCGCACCACTAACATTACTTTGATACGTGTGGACGTGCAAAAGGACACAAGGACAAGTAAATAATTTTTCGAAAAATAGTCCAAATCACTACCTATCAACAAAGTCGGGCCTATATGCATCTCATGTCAGAGGCACTGCCTCTCCCTCTCCCTCTCCCTCTCCCATTTCCCTAACTCAGTGTGCCTCCTATTCATGTCCGACCCATCTGTCTCTCTCACTTCCCCCGCCGCCACGTGCCTTCCTCCCGTTTCTTTCGAGCCCCTCCAATCGACATCGAATCCAAAAGAGGAATGAAATGAAATCGAAAAAAACAAGAAAAGGTACAGGGTCAACAAGGTTATACAAAGTTTCACGTACCAGTGGATGTCGAGGCAACCAGTGGAATACGACACCTCAAGAGCTCGAGACACCTCCTCTTCCTCCACACCAAGCATACCCCACCAGAAGTAGCAATCTCGTCGAACTTGCATCTCGCTGGGCCCTGCACCAGTGAGCTCGTTAGTTGTGTCATCTCATGAACCAACAACTGCAGCTCGACGCGCTCCTTCTAGCAATTGTGCAACACCCACTCCGCAACATAAACTACGCCACCGACTTCGCAAGTTGTGGCTTCGAGACGCCTCCCGCGTGAAGTTGGTGGGGTGGACGACATGATGTCGACAACGTCGCTCACCACTCTGCCTCCACCTCTAACCACCACACCCTTCTCTGGGTGCGCCACTGCGGCTGTAGTAGGCAGCCTCCATCTAGTGTTACGCCGGGTAATCCCGGCTGGAGCTCGCCCCGACGGTCACAACCATCGACCCTCCACCTCCAGTGAGGGGGAGGCATGACGCCGACGCACAAGGCCCAGAGGGTGTGGGAGGAGAGGATCCGGGTAGAGCGGCGTCGGATTTGCAGTGGTAGGCTACAGATCGACGATGATGTCGACTGGGGCGGCGGCGCTGAGAAACTATGTGATAGCCGCAACAGCGTGCACGATGCGAGCCGCAACCATGATTCATTTATTTAGTTTAGAAAATAGTATTTGTTTTGAAAAGGTTGTACACACTTTCTAATTAATTCTAACAAATTTTGATAAAATTTTAAATACTAGCCAAAATGCAAACTAGGGTGTTACAAGTAGCCTCCGGGGCCAGCAACCATGGACAACGACGCCGCGCTAATGCACACCCTTGGGTTGCTCGACAAAATGACGAGGAGAGGAGAAAGCATGGTAAAGCTACCGAGTTGCAATAGAGGGTAGCCATTTCTATTTGAGTTTTTCTCAGAAACACAATATTACTCAAGTCGAGCTCATTCGATGCAGGTGCACAAACATATGAGGTTGCAGCACTTGGGACATGCATTTGAGCTGGCCAGACCGTCCTGAGCCAGGGTCGCAAAGGCGCCCTAACTATCCCCGTAGAAGGTCGAACTAGTTGCGAGGGATCCTATATGGCTACCGGAAGGTGAATAAGGGTACGAACTTCCAGCCCACCAAAACTCATCAAAATGTAACCTTTTATTTTCCTACCAGCCCACCTCATGACTATACATTACAAAATGTTTTAACATTTTTTAGAAAATGTTGCAACATTTTTCAACCAAAATGTTGAACCAATATTTTTCATAAAAAGTTAAACCAATATTTTTTGGAAAAAGTTATATCAACATTTGTTGGGAGAAAACATTAGATTTAACATTTTTCTGAAACGTTTCATCAACATTTTCAACATTTTTCATGAAAATGTTGACCATCATTTTCTCAAAATATTCAAACATTTTTCAGAAAAACATTCTTTTTGGCCTTCTTCCACCTTTGGACCGCTGGCAGCAGCGGCACGCCAACCGACCGGACGTGCACCAGCACGGTGTGCCGCCAGCGAGCTCCCGCGCGCGGCGGTCGTGGCTCACCGCGACGACTCGGGGGGCACGGGGCCGCATGCGACCATGGAGGCGGGCGAGCGGGGGCAATAGCACGCACACCGTCACACGGGTCGCCGCGGCCGCCGTGGGTGGCGGCGGCGGGAGGCGGGTGGAGGGGAAGAGAGAGAGAGGGAGACTAGGATTTAATGGTGGGATCTAAGGGTTATAGTTGGTTACACGAATCTCAGACAGTGAATGATGGAACGCCTTCCGACCTTGCGGAAGATGTATAGGATTTGCCGCTAGTTGCGGACCAGGCTTTCACCCTGCGGTGGAGCCCACAACGACCCCAGGCCTTCCCGGCCCGTCGGCAATTGTTGCTCCGCACAGTAGTGCTTGCTAGTTGCTATATAGATACGCCGGGCGTCTCCTCCTATGTACACCTAAGAAACGTGTTGGGTAGAAGTATCATCAGAAATAAAAATGAATACAAGAATGTTGATACGTCGGATGGTACGTAAGAGGCCTAATTTGCTATACGGCCCAGCCAGCAACACTGGCTGCCTCCAGAGAGAATGGAATGCTCTGTTGCTCCAACAGTCCAACGTCCCCCGTGATCCCGGGAAGGTCTGCAACTCTCCTTTCTAGCGGCGGTGATTCCAGCAGTACAAATAAAGACTTGCTTCTTTGTATGCCTTTGCTGATTGGAAACAAAAGAGCAGAGCCATGAACAGACAGGTAGAGGAGAGGGAGTGGGACACGCGTTAGAGCAACTCTGACAAGATGGCCATTATTTGCACCTCCAAGACGCCAAGCCGAAACTTGCTTTTTATTTATTGCACGGGTTACTCGAAAGCACAAAGATACATAAGAACAAGCAATGATTAAAAGAAACTCAAACCACTCGGTTCCGCCACGCCACACCGGTACAAGTTTCATGATCCAGCGACGAATGTACCCTAGCGCAAGCAGCGTGGAGAACACTGCGCTAGATGCAATGGTCGTCATGGTGGCTAGCAGGGGCGGATCCAGAAATTCTAAAGAGAAGGGATGTGTTTCATTTCTTTCTCCTCCTCATTTTCTTTCTTACCCTTCCTCTTCATCCATGGCTCGAATTTCTTGTTTGGAAAGGTGTGGGGGGGCTCGAGCCCCCCTACCACCGCATTAGCCCCCCAGCCCCCACGCTGCATTCGCCCTTGGTGGCTAGGGTGCCTTTGATTGTATCATTGCTAAGAAATGCGAAGGACGTCGCCAAAAGAGCACAGGCCAACATCACTAGGAATGTCGTTGGAGTTGAGCCCGATGCAGACGCGGTTCACGGTGTAACCCCATGCGTTGATCTCCCAAACAGCTGTGAAGGCCACACCGAACAGTTGCATGGTGCTTGTGACTAGATGGTGTTGACCCTTTTTCCGGTTGAACACATGAGTGCACTAGATCGCATGAAGGTCGGAAATCAACTCATCGAAAACTTCCAGCACAGTTTGGTCTAACCGCCTGGGGGGCCGGTCTGACCGCCTTGGATAGAAGCGTCGTCAAAAACCTAATTTCACTACTCCGGGACAGACCCCATCAGGAACAACGTGCCTAGGGTTGTCCTGAGGTCTGCAAGGTCACTCAGAACTTCCTCAACTGCCGTGGAGACGAAGGAGGAGAGCAATAGGGTTTGGAAAATCAAGTGGTAAATTGATAAGTTCGTTTGGATGAAGGTTTGCAGCTCTGCTTTCTAGCAGCGGCGATTCCAGCAGTCGCCTTTGCTGATTAGAAACGAAAAGAGCAGAGCCATGAACAACCAGGTAGAGGAGAGGGAGTGGGACACACATTAGAGCAACTCTGACAATATGGCCATTATTTGCATCTCCAAGACTCCAGGCCAAAATTTGCTTGCCTGAAAATCGGGATCCAACAGTCTTTTTATTTGTTGCATGGGTTACTCGAAAGCAGAAAGATACATGGGAACAAGCAATGCTTAAAAGAAGCTCAAATCACTTGGTTCCGCCATGTTGCACTGGTACAAGTTTCGTGATCCAGCGACAGATGTATCCTAGCCCAAGCAGCGTGGAGAACACTGCGCTAAATGCAATGGTCGCCTTGGTGGCTAGCAGGGGCAGATCCAGAAATTCTAAGGAGAGGGGTTGAGTTTCATTTCTTTCTCCTCCTCATTTTCTTACCCTCCACTTCCTCCATGGATCGAGCCCCCTAGCCCCCGCATTCCATTGGAGCGCGAGGTAAGGGGGCTTGAGCCCCCCAGCCCCCCACGCTGGATTCACCCCTGGTGGCCAGGGTGCCTTCGATTGTATCATTGCTATGAAATGCAAAGGACGTCCCGAAAGAGCACAAGCCAACATCACTAGGAATGTCATTGGAGTTGAGCCCGATACGGACGTGGTTCATAGTGTAACCCCACGCGTTACTCTCCCAAGCAACTGTGAAGGCCACACCGAACAGCTATGTGGTGCTTGTGACTACATGGTGTTGATGCTTTTTCCGGTCGAACACACGAAGGCGATAGATCATACAAAGGTCGAAAATCAACTCGTCGGAAACTTCTAGCATGGGTCGGTCTAACCGCCTGGGGGCGGTCTGACCGCCTTGGACAAAAGCATCGTCGAAAACCTAATTTCACTGCTCTGGGATAGACCCTGTTAGGAACAACGTGCCTAGGGTTGTCCTGAGGTCTGCAAGGTCACTCAGAACTTGCTCAACCATCATGGAGACGAAGGAGGAGGGCAATAGGGTTTGGGAGACTCAAGTGGTAAATTGCTAAGTTCGTTTGGAAGATAGGTCTCAATCGGACACGACCTTTTATATTTATATGGTGGGAGTTCTTGCCCTGCAAGGAACATGTTACAACTCGAAATCTACCAAAACTCCTAATTCTACTCAAATTCAGGGTACCCCAGTCTGACCGCCTGGGCCTTTTGTCAGATCGGCTACAGGACACACCTGATCAGACCGCCTGGCAAACCCGGTCTGACCGACTGGTCCAGCATGATCAGTGTACTTCCTCTAGTCCTCTTCGTTGTGCTCTTTGATGTTAACCATGATGACGTTCTTTGGGTTGAGGTCACAGCACGCTTGTTGACGGTGTATATGCGTATCAAACTTCGTTTGGATTGCAAGCGGACAAATCCTCCATCATAGTCAAGGGACCCTTCTTCCCTTAAGTGTGCACCCAAGGTATCGAATCCGTGGAAAAAGTGTGTGATGCAAGAACCAATCTATTAAAGCCGAGAACACTTTGATCTTCAAAGGAAACTCTTATGCATCTAATCTAAAGAACACCAAAAGAAACGAATATAATCTAATGAAAGCTGGAGGTAGCGAGAGATAGAGAGGGGTAGATAAAACCAATCTAGAGAGATGGGATCAAGCTCTTGTTAAACTTCCAAGCAAAGAAGAATAAACCAAATTGAATCTCATAAAAAGCTTCTTTAAATCGCGGCTTCCGTTCCAACTCCGAAGACTCCCACCTTTTGGAGCCACCGTTCTGTCACAACGCACTCCTATTCATGTGGGTTAGCCTAGGGCGAGTCCAATGGACAAGATGAAATCTCTTGGTAGGTCAGGCGTGCACCTCTAGCCACCATGGCTACAAGAACTCCTTATGTGATCTATCTTTATCATAGATCTTAAAGTAAGAACAACCAATCGAAGACAAAGTCATAGAAGAAGAACTTGATCGCTAGAAATCGGATTGCAACATGATAATTCAACAGCATAAATGATACTTGGACAAGATCACCACCAGGATCCTACCTTGATCTTGCTCCTAGCTCCTGGAACTTCGACGTGGTCTTCCTTGCAAGGTTCCCATGTCGGCTAGGGAAACCCTAGACAACTAGATCGACCCTCTCCTCTCCGGAATGGTGTCCCTCTCTTCTCTGCTCCTCAGCGGTGCATGGCGAATGAATTGATGCGTGTGTGACGCCACAAGTTTTCATTAGGGTTAATTAACACTAACGAACTAGTCAAACACGCTGACTTTAGTCAAACCTTGGTCAACCTAGGTCATCACCTCGAAGACCTGGCCAACACTAATGATAATCTTAATCAAGTCAACACACACCCATGGTCAAAACTTGGTCAAAGATCTAGTCAAACCCTAGTCAAAACCCCTAATGCCCTAGAACCTCTCTAGAACTTTTGTCGCATTCTCCAAATTTCACCTAAACACTTCGAATTCTCCCAATATAAAAGTTGTCCAGTTTTTCATGGGACACAACTT
This sequence comes from Cenchrus americanus, assembly GCA_947561735.1. Classification (NCBI taxonomy): domain Eukaryota; kingdom Viridiplantae; phylum Streptophyta; class Magnoliopsida; order Poales; family Poaceae; genus Cenchrus; species Cenchrus americanus. The sequence continues at coordinate 90,979,731 of OX387245.1, read as the reverse complement.
TCATGTTAAGTAGAATTTCAAATGTGAAGTGAAAATTGGTGTAAATTTGAGGTCAATGCTTGCATGCACTATTCACAGGTGCTGAGAAAAATTCAAAGTTTGCCAACAGTTTATGCGAAATCCATTGCTCAAAACCCCTATGAGCCTTTGTAAAATTTGTAGAGAGTAGCTTGGTCTACAACTTTTCTATAAACACTTTAGTGCACTTAAGTACAAAAATGTGGAGGAAATCATGGTCAAAGCAAGCTAGTCTGAACAGTTTTTCCACCAGAACGCAAGAACGCGCGCGCGACCTCGCCGGCGCGCCACGTCGGCCCACCGTCGTACCTTGCTGTACACGCACACCGATATAGGTCAGCGTCCCTCGGTCCATGTGTGGCACCATGGGCCTCATGTGCATGACGCCTGTGGGACCATGGTCGGCGCCACGCGGCGCACCCCCACGCGTCGGTCGTCCCGCGCTGCCTTACACCATTGGCGCTCTGTCCACCGCATGTCATCGCCCCCTAGCCCATGTTGTGCCCATACTGTGACTTGTTGTCGTGTTGACTCAAGCAAACCGCCTTAAAGCGCGTCGAGCCATCTATTTAAACGCCCGCCTCTTTCCTCCTGTGCGAGCTGCACGCCGCCGCCGTCCGCCATCCGCCATTGGCACCTCCACGGCGAACTCCCTCCTTCATACCTCACCACCACCACCCGAGCTTCCCAACCGCTCGGCATGACCCTGCTCAACCTTCATGTGCCATTTGTTGTTCTACCAGCGCCGCCCCCTTCACCGGAGCAGAGCTCCAACGGCTGCTGAGCCTCTGCACCGTCGTGCCCCCTTGCTGGCGTCGCCCCAGCCTCAACTCCGGCCACCAGCAGACCCACGGTGAGCTCCTAGTCGCGCTCCACCCCTCTCTTGGTCGTCTCCACTGCCGGCCTCGCCGGATTCCGGCCAACCGCACCGCCAATCGCCCCCAAGGGCCACATTGTAATCCTTCAACTTCTTCCAGGGGCTTATGCGTGAAACTGATGGTACATCTGTGAAAACAAATCCTAGCCGAGGGCCTGTATGCAATTAGATTCTTCAGCCTTTTGTGTGCTTTGACCAGATCTTTAAAAAAATCATATAAAATCACAGAAAAATCGGAAAAAAAAAGCAAAACTAGTTTTGTTGGTTTCCTTGTGAGTACACCTACATCTTTTACAAAGAATAACCATAGTTTTGAGTGATAGTTTTTGCATGAAAAATTGAAATCGGTTTAGCCTAGATCTGCTGTAGTTCAAAATCTACATGTGATCTTGATCTGATTTTTGCATATGTTGTGACTAATGTCATGTTCAGGCCCTACACCAAAAATTGCACAAAGTTACTGAATAAATCTTTGATTATGATTTATTTTGTATTTATGATGAATCTTCCTTAATGAATTTTATTACTTAAAATAAATATATTTTTGTGGCAAACTTCTGGACATGATCTTAATATGCCTAAATAAACCTCTGGTGAATTAATCATGTTTTTATAACCACCAGAGATATTTATTCTTGTTTTATGCTTAGTTTAAAAGGAAATTGCATAGCTCAAGATCTATAGTAGCCCTAGATTTATGTGTTGGTGGATTAGCTTAGTTTTGGACCAAAGAATCAGCGAGAGAAAGTTTGGATCCATGTGTTGTTTATTTTTTATATGCTTTTATCTTGTTTGTGGTAAATAAAAGTTGTCATTTGTGGTATAATTAATTTATAACTTAAATGAGTGTGCACTTGTGTTCAGTGGCTTGGTTTAGAGCTAAAGAGCTTCAAAAATTTCACCCACTGCATTTACGAATTTATTTTATGAATAAAAACATTGGAAGCCAATTTAAGCTTGCTATTAAGTTAAATTGTAAAACCCCCAACACCACACCTAATGACCCTATGGTGGTGATGTGAAACATGCTAAGGGCACTCCCAACCTAGACTGTACAATAGAGTCCATAGTCATTAACTACACTAACACGTAGGCAATTTGCTAATATGGCAAGCAATTTAATGATGAGAGATATGTGAAAACTTAGAAACCAAGTCTAAGTTAGACTCCAAGTCTACACGCAAAACGAGGTATGTGTGGATCCCGTGTGGCTGTCCACATGCTTGATGTGCCCGCTTATTTAATAGAATGGGAGCAGAAGATCTGAGAGGAACATTAGATAGACTCTATGATACAAAATCTGCATTGATGACTATAGTTTCTTGTGATAGAGTCTTCAAGATATAGACTTCATGAATAGAGTTTGGGTTGGGAGTGCCCTAAGAAAGTTAAGACCACTCCCTTTTCTCTTTTATGAATTTAAATTAATTTATTTACATAAATGTGTACTCAGTCACCATCAAAAAGGATAATTAACAAAGCACCGCATATTGTTCCTTTATTGGAAGAGTATGTTGAATATATTATTATCAAGGTGAATGTGGTCAACCATGTGCCCCATGGTTGTCATGTGTTGTTTTGTAATTAATTAAATCAAAATCGTCATTTAAATCTTGCATATGCATCCTCGTGTAGATCTTCCCGACGGTAGCTATACGCTCGTGCCGGAAGGAGAAGACGAAGGAACTGACGGGGACATGCACTACGTCGTTGTAGAGCAAGACCCGGACCAAAGTCCAGAAGGGCCAAAGGCCAACCTTGCCAACGAAGGTAAGCCCCGAATCATTAACCCATGTTTTATTTAAACTTATGCAACTATTTTTTGTGTATGAATGTGTATTTACGTTCAGGAGTTGATATGAAATCCTAGTTGCATAATCCTAAGGTGCCTATGTTCGTTTACTAGTATGCTAGGTCATTAGATGCTATGCTCTAAGGACCCGGTAAAAGTAGAGTGATGTTCATCACTCGCGAGAATAGGTTCTTATGTTGGAATCATAAGATCTTTATAAATGGATTGCTCACATGGTAACTGCATGGGATTTGGGCTCCGGTCCAGTGGCTTCGTGAGCTAAGCTTTTGAACATACTAAGCACTTGTTGGGAATGAGACCGGTAAGCATAGTACCTAAGTGAGGCGGCAAGGGGTTTTCCATTACTAATCTTGAGCATTCACCTGCCCGGTTCATAATCGGGAGGGGGGTACATGTGTGAGGCTGGATGTACTGAGTAGGGGCATACCAGATAGACTTGTATCCAGGACTTTAATATCTATCCCGAATCGAGGATCGATGGGATCCGCTTGGTCAGTGTCAGCTCTGTTGGGGCACCGCTCCGTGTGTTTAGGTCTACCTTGCAAGGGTTTAATCAATCGATTGTCGGTCTCTCACCATTATCTGAGATTGCTTAATCAACTGGCCATGATATCCCTTAATTATGGAACTATGTGAATTCTTCTATGTTAAGTAATTGTATTGCACAATTATGATTGCATTAGTTGCTTATTTAGTAATGATAACTCACTAGAATCTGAGCTAAAATATTTGAAGTAAGTATCCATGATCCTAGTTGCTTTTTGTCAAAACAAACCCACCAGCCAAAAGTCTTACATGTCTAGAGGTAATTTTTGATGGGTAAGTCTTGCTGAGTATTAGTATACTCAGCCTTGCTATAATTGTTGCTTTCATGTGAAGTTGTTTGGCCTGGAGAGATTCCACCCGGCTCGGAGCTGGAATGGGTGGATGATGCCGAGTGATGGCATCACGGATGACCTCCTGTGATGTCTATCATATCGTAGTCAAATTTCCACTGTTTTAAAACTCTGAACCTTTACTTATCATGTCATGATCATAGTTTGTAATAAATTAAACCCCTAAGGGTGAATTTGGATTTAATTTGTGTAATGTACTCCGAACTCGCCTTCATGTGAGTTTTAATGCATATGTTCGGTCCTTTGTATTATTCAAGTGATGTATCGTGCTTTGACCCGGCAACACTCGACGGGATGGTACTTTATTATACTTACTGGTCAAAGTGGATTGGCTTAGTCGATAGTACGATATATTCCCGAGCGGGGTTGTCACAGCGTGGCTCTTGGCAGGGGGGCTATAAATAGCACGGGGATCATTAGGTCAAAGGGGGCGGCGAATGGTGGTGAAAATACCATTAGTAGTGCTAATGACTCTCTTAATTAAGTCAACACACTTTTGTGGTCAAAGCTTGGTCAAACTCTAGCTAAAACCCAAGTCAAACCCCTTGTCACTCCTTGTCATTTTGGAACTTTTGCCGTGTTCTCCAAATTTCACCTAAACACTTCAAATTCTACCCTGTTAACACCAAAATTTGGTAAGGAGTCTGACCTGTGGGTCCAGCTCGGTGAAGAGTCCGTATAGCGGAAGGAAGATTTTTTTCTCAGATGTATTCGGCAAAGAGATCTGCGGTCGGCTATCTGCTTCCGTTCGGCAAAGGAACAGTTGAGCTGATTTTGCGGGATTGGATGGTGACGTGGCTCAAGCAGGAAGGACGAATGGATGGATAGGCGATCAAGCTTAGAGATAAGTTAGGCAATGAATCCATTCGAGGTTGTACTTGGCAGGGTATAAATATGAGCCCTGAATGTATGTAATAGACACAATCATTCTTCAATACAAACCGGCCTTACGCCAAACCCTAGAGTCCATTTGTCATGTCGTCGAGTTCTTCGAGAGGGTTCATCGATCCGTCGACCTCCGTGAGTACGGCAACCTTGTATCATATCTAGTATCATGCGGTGGATTTAGATCTGATGCAAGTAGTCTTGTTACCATGCTTCGTGTCATGCGGTAGATTCAAGCTTGGTTCAAGAAGGTTTCTTGTTAGGTCATGAGCCATGCGGTAGGCTAAGATCTAGCTCGAAGCTAGTTATCGGCTCTGTTGGATTTTGGCAAGATCCAATAGATTCATTAAGTTACCCCGTGTTGCTTTGAGTTTTTGCTTTATGTTTAAATTCATGTAACACCTTTTGCCCAATCTAGATGGGTTTGGATCGGCTTTTTACCTTCTGGTGATCCTTATGCGAGTCAAGTTCGTACTTTTAGTTATTTCAACATGTGGATCACGTGCTTTTCAGATAGCCGAAACCGAATTGATCTAGGTTGTTACGTGTTGCGGGTTCAAACTGGCCAACGTTTGTATAAATCTTGAAAGAACTGAGTATCATGCGGTAGATGCAGGTTTTTGGGTTGCTTTGGAGCTAGTCATCCGGTGGATTAGATTTCCAATCAATCTGATAGATTTATTTTACTTGGTAATGTTCGTTCCTTCTTCATGGACCCTGAATCGGCTGTTCAGCCGTATTCGGTTATGCTTCTCACGAGTAGGACACGTGCGTATTTCATGCTTTAAATAATGTATGCTTTTAGCTTTCCATATTTAGATTGTATCATGCGGTGGATAGATCTATTTGTGGAAAGTAGTGCGATCCCCATGCAAGTTGTATCATGCGGTGGATAGATTTGTTTGGCATCGTACTTGACGGATTTTAAGGTACCTAGACATACGGTAGACTAGTGCTTTGGATCTATGCATGCTTGTTTATTACATGTTTATGTTTGTGCTTTACTTTATTTATTTATTTATTTAATGTTGATCACCCTTGGGATCGGTCGCGACCTCACGCATGTGCATCTTTGCCCAAACAAGGACCGATCGCCAATATGCTTACGTCATCCATTCGGCTATGTCACCTTTTCCTTCTTTAAGCTCCCGAATGGTGTCAGTTTGCTGGCAAATAGCTTTCTATAGCTATGTGTCATCCCAGTCTGGCTTTGTAGCCGTAAATATGGAACTGTCTGGTACCACCCAGCAAGTTCCAAGCTTTGGTATCTAACTGCTTTGTCTTTTGTTAATTTTCAGGAAAAATTGACTGGCACGTCTCGTGATTCTTTGCGCGTGTAAAGCCAGCTTGTTCGGCTTGCTGTGTGTTTGGCGCTAGGTGCACATTTTGCGTCAACATACCCATATAAAAGTTGTCCAGATTTTTGAGGGACACAACTTTCATGTTGGATGGCATTTCAAATTTTGAGCGGAAAAGAGTGAAAAACTTGGTCAACTGCAGTTTTCACTGTTCATCAGCACTATGCAGAACCCGAACTTTGCTTGGCGTTCCTGCTCAAACCGTCGAGAAAAACATAGGACGACCTTTGCAAATGTTGTAGAGGGATGTCTCATCTACAACTTTCGTATATATCGTTTTTGTCGCACAGTTCATTTTTTTAGAAACGTGCAGTCAAAGTCGCGTTGACCGGCTGGAACACAGCACGGCCGCGCTCTAGAGCGCCGCCAGAGCGCCGGCGATCTACCCCGGCGTCCGCGCGCGCGCGCGCGCGCGCTCCGTCGCCTCGGCGTGCATGCCGACCCGGTTCCCACGGCCTCGAGGCGCGAGTCGTCGGTCCCCTTCGCGCCGGCCACCTCGGAACGCGAGCCGTCTCCCTAGGCGCGCGTGTCGCGCCGCACCGCCGCCGCGCGTGCCCGGCCGGTCCCTCACCCGCGCCCGCGCACGAGAGTCGACGCCGGCCGCCGTACCGCGGCATTGAAGCCGGTGTTCCGCCGCGGCGTCCCGGCTATAAAGGCCGCGCATCGGCCGTCCTCGCGCAAGCGGCAGGCACCGGTCCCGCCGCGTGCGGCCGCCGACGCCAAGTGCTAGCCTCGCGTGGTTGCGGCACCAAGGAACCGCCCAAGCGCCTACCCTACGGTCCCCCGAACCTGCCCGTGCCGTTGGTGTGCCAACCGTGCGGTCCACCGTGCCGGAGCAGAAGCTCCGGCCGGCGGGTACCGCCGGCCACCGCCGCAGCCGCCGCCGAAAGCTTTTCCGCCCAGTCTCCGGCCACAAATCGAGCCCCGGTGAGCCCCTCTTCCTTCCCCACTCCTTTCCCGGCCGAGCCGAGCCTTCCTCTTGCCGGAATTGAGCTCCCACCGCCGGCCATGGCGCTAGGGACCCAATTGCAATCTAAATTTTCGTCCCGAGGGCCTGTCTGTGAAATTCGAGGGTCTGTTCGTAAATCTGTCTCTTCTAGATCTAGGTGAAGGTGCTTAATCTTCTAAAATTCGTAGAAAATTGTAGAAAAATCATAAAAATACAAACCAAATTTTGTTGGATTCTTTGTACAAAATCCTACAACATTTGTTATTCTTTCCTGGGCTGTTTCCTAATATTTCTGGCATGAAAAATAGAAATGTGAAAACACTAGATTTGCTATATCTCAAAATCCATAAGTCCTCTATATCTAAATTTTGTATATGTTGTGTGTTAGGTTATGCCTAGATCCTGTACCAAAAATTGCACAAACTTATGTTGTAAATCGTTTTATAAAAATTGTTTTCCATTTCTGCATCATCTGTCCAAATGATTTTTGTAGGTAAAAATATTTAATTTTTTGTGCCCAACTTCTGCACGATATCTTTTTATGCCAAAATGCACCTTTGGTGAATTAATCACAATTTTATAATTACCAGAAATATTTATTCTTGAAATATGCTTGTTTTTCTTTGTAATTGCACAAGTCAAGTTTCATAATAGTTCTAGGTGTATATGTTGCATTCCTAGCTTAGGTTTGGACCATATATAATGTGTGAGAAAGTTTGAATCATTTTAATGTGTATTTATTTTTGTATGCATTTCTCATGTTTGGGTGACTAGCTTTTGTTATTTTCGGTACAATTAAATTCATAGCTCTCCTAAGCGTGCATGTGTGTGCAGTGGCTTGTGTAGGTTTGGAAATGCTTCATAACGCATCCCACTGAATTTTATTAAATTATTTTATGAATAAAAGCTATGGAAGCCTATTAAAGCTTAATCTTAAATTAAATAAGAGAATCATCAACTACACATATGAAGACCCTATGTGTGTGATGTAAAACAATTTAAAATGATCAATATCAACCCCTTGCTGTTTGTGAAAGATAAATTATTTTATTCACATAAAATATGTACACAGCCATTATAAAAAATAAATAAATAATAAAGCACCGTGAGAAATTATTTAATAGAAAGGTTATGCCAAGGTGTGTTTGTTAAGGTGAATATGGCCAACCATACTCTTCATGGTTGTCATATGTTGTTTATAATTAATTAAATTAAAGATCGTCAATTAAATCTTGCATTTGCATCCTCGTGTGATCTTTCCGACGGTAGCTGTACGCGTATGCCGGAAGGAGGAGACGGAGCAGCTGACGGAGACGTGCACCACGTCGTTGTAGAGAGACCTGGACCAACGTCCAGAAGGGCCCAAGGCCAACCTTGCCATCGAAGGCAAGCCCCGGATCATTGACCTTGTTTTTAAAAATTATGCAATTATCGATGCTATGATTGTGCATTTACGTTTCAGGAATTGATTTGAAACCCTAGATGCATGATCCCTAGGTACCTATGTTCTTTTACTAGTACGCTAGGTCGATAGCTGCTATGCTATAGGACCCGGTAGAAGTCGAGTGATGTTCGTCACTCGCGAGAATAGGTTCTTATGTTGGAATCATAAGATCTTTATAAATGGATTGCTCATGTGGTAAGAGCATGGGATTTGGGCTCTAGTCCAATGGCTTTCGTGGGCTAAGCTTTTGAACGTACTAAACACTTGCCGGGAATGGGACCGGTAAGCCTAATACCCGATTGACGCGGCAAGGGAACCTTTCCCTACTACACCTGGGGTACAGAGATGTGTCCCCCTGCTTGCAACAGTGTGGTACCTGCGTGAATCTGGACGATCGTGTGTGGGCGAGCCAGTAAGCCTTGTACCAAGGAATGTAGGTTCCGCTCCCGAGCAGAAGATCGACAGGAACCGCCTGGTCAGTGTATACCACGTTTCATTTTTGTTGGACCTTTTTGGGGTATGCATTCTTCCGTGTGTTTAGGTCCACCTTGCAAGGTTATAAACCAATCGATTGTCGGCCTCTCACCGTTATCCGAGACTGCTTAATCAACTGGCCATGATATCCCGTAAAGATGGAATTTGGTGAATATTGTTGTATGAATTAATTACTTGTACAATTCTTGATTGAATTAGTTGGCACACTTAGAAATGGTAATCAACTAGAACTTGTGCTAAAATATTGAAAGTAAGGACCTACTCTTTGTTGCTTTTCAGCAAAAGAACACTACCAGCCAAAAAGCCTCTCATGTCTAGAGTTTGGTGATGTAGTTATCACCCGACAGTTAAGTCTTGCTGAGTATTAGTATACTTAGCCTTGCTTTAAAACTGTTGTTTCAGGTGTTGCTGACTGGGTGAATGACGACCAGTGATGACATCACGGATGGCCTCCTGTGATGTTTACCGTTGCGTTGATGTTTACCGTTGCGCTAGCTTATTTTATTTCCGTTGTTTAAAACTCTAAACCTTTACTTCCTGTCATGAACAATGGTTTGTAATAATTTGGATTTAATCCGTGTTGTACTCTGGACTCGCTTTCGCGTGAGTTTTAATGCATATGTCGATCCTCTGTATGAATTCCAAGTGATTTACTGGGCGTTAACCCGGCAACTAACGACAGGATGATACTTTACTATTGCTTAATGACCAAAGTGGATTGGTTTTAGGCGATAGTACGGTATTTTCTTGGGCGGTTGTCACAGAAATGGGCTGGGCCGGCCAACCTGGGCCCATTTTGGTCCATTTCGCGGCCTCCTTTGTTGGCGATGCTTCCCGTCTAGAACGTTCTCCCTTCTGCATGTGGGCCCTTGACGTCAGTTTCTCCGCGGCTTGGATAGAACTCCTTGTCTCGCAAGCTTCAGCATTTTCTGTTCAGGTCGGTTGGTCCTTAGACTTCTTGGAGTCATGTTCACTTCATTGCTTGACTTGTGCCAGGCTTCATGGTCTTCTCACGAGGTGCTTGATGAACTTTACCTGGAAGTCTTGCTTTAAGCACTAAATTCCTACATAAACATTAAACTCCAAAACCGACATGCACGAACGAACATTTTATATCTAGGTGGTTAGTACCAATGGATAAGATATAAAATTTATGCCAACACCGAAGGTAAACTCATGGCTAGGTTGACGGAAATTCACCGTCAATAGAGCTCCCATAAAATGTCCAACAAAACGGTTGTAAAAAACAGATCTGTCCCCAGCGGAGTCGTTAAAAGTGTGTTGACGCCTTTTTCCAGTCGAACACGCGAGTGCAGTAGATCGTGCGAAGGTCGGAAATCAACTCATCGAAAACTTCTAGCACATGCTGGTCTAACCACCTAGGGGCAGCCTGACCGCCCTGGACAGAAGCGTCACCGAAAACCTAATTTCGCTGCTCCGGGAAGGACCCCGTCAAGAACAGCACGCCTAGGGTTGTCTTGAGGTTGGCAAGGCCACTCAGAACTTCCTCAATTGTGGTGGAGAGGAATGAGGTTGGCAAGGCCACTCAGAACTTCCTCAATTGTGGTGGAGAGGAATGAGGAGAGCAATAAGGTTGGAAAAGCTAGGGTCCGGGAGAATCAAGTAGTAAATTGGTAAGTTTGATTGGATGATAGGTCTCAATCAGCAACGATCCTACGAGCCTTTATATTTATAGGGTGTGAGGTGTTGTCATTAGGATCATGTTGCAGCTCGGAATCTACCAAAACTCCTAATTCTACTCGGACTCGGGTTCCCCGTCTGCCTTCGGGGGTGGTTAGACTATAGATGGACATTTGGCCCGCGGCTCGGCGACCCGCCCGAAGGCACGCAATTAATTTTGGCCCGGCCCAAACACGCCATAGCCCGCTAGCCACCTTGCCCGGGCGTGGGCTGCCACCGCAACACGTCGGGCAGCCCGGCCCGACACAAAAATAAGAGTGACCCGACATCAGCCCGCTAATCCCCACCACATATGTAAGCAGCTCAAAAATACTAAACCCTAACTCCACATGTGATGGCCTCCTACCCCACGCCGCTAGTCGCCTCCCTTTCAGTCTCACAGCCGCCTACCCCCTGACCCGCTCTCAGCTTCTCCCTTCCTCTTCGCCTCACATGCGCCGCCACCCTCCTCTCCTCCGGCGTGCGGCGCTCATCTCCATGACAAGAAGCGCAAGAACCGCCGCTCCCCTCCCCTACCTCCCCCCCCCCCCCCCGCAATCTACGGCGGCGGCGCCGCCCGTCGCCCACGGTGCAGCTCGCCCCTTCTCTCCGTCGGCGTCGCTCGCCCCTGCGCAAGAATCACCGCTCCGCTCCTCTCCCCTGCCCCCTTTCCCTTGACGGAGGCCCACCGCTCCCCTCCCTGCCTCCCTTTCCCGCAGTAGAGGCCGGTGGGCCGCATCCCCTCTCCGCGATGATGCCCGACAAGGCCGCCTACCCTCCCTGTGGTGGAGGCCAGCGGGTCGCCTCCCTACCAAACAGCGCTGATTACCCCTCGCATTTGCGGCTAGCCGCTCGGCCCATCTCCTCTGACTGCGGTTAAAGCTGCTCGGGTTTCGGGCCGCCCGCATGCACGCGGAGAGCCAGGTTACTTCAGGCTGACCCGATACAAAAGCGGCCCGCGGGCCCGGGATTGGGCCAACACCACAGCCCGTGGGCGGGCACGACACGACATGGAGTGAGTTAGTGCCGAGCTAGGCCAGACCCGCCGTTGAGTGGGCCACCCCGGCATGTGCCAAGGTCGGTCCGAATGGACATCCATAGGTTAGACCATCTGACGGCCTTTTGCCAGACCAGCTAAAGGAAACACCCGGTTAGACCCCTGGCAAACCCGGTGTGACCAGCTAGTCCAACCTTATCTGACTTTTGCCAATTTCGGGTATTGTGTACCGTAAAAAACCTCTCAATATATGGCCACGCACGTAGAAACCCACGGGGCGCCTGCCTGTTAGGCGCCTGCGGCAGCGCCGTCTCCAAATCCACCACGTCCATGTAATCTTCGAAGAACAACTCCTAATCAACGAAGATGAATGAGGATAACATGATGACAACGGTCGAACGAATGCAATTGAAACAATGATGGCGATCGAAGTGAGACGAAGAAGATGGATGGGAGCAAGCTGCAGGGTCTGTCCCCAAATATATAGGCCAGCGCCGCCGTCCGCCGACCCGCCGTGCGCGGTCGATCAGTCGTGGGTCTGCTATTTTTTTATCAGCGTGATATTCTATCTGTCAACTTTACTTGTACTACGGCAGCAATAAAGTTCCCGCAGCTTCCAGTTTCTAAGCATAATGGAGATCTCTGCTATTGCAATCCAGGATTTAAAAATAACCTCTTGCATCTTCCTGCCAACTGCCAAGACAACCTCCCATCAAATTTCAATTAAATAAAATCGCTCCTAAATTTTGTCTTGCCCAGTGTTGCCGCAGCTCCCTCGCTGAACCGCTCACTCAGGCACTCACACTCGCCGGCGACTCGAGGTTGAAGACGATGAACAACACACAAAAATGGCGACTTTTCATGAGATGAGTGAACGCCACGGCCGCACAGACTGTTGGCTTCTATTCCATCTCGAGGACATGATGCAACAAACACACGAATTACAGGGACTCTTACAGAACCTCGGCGACATAGCACCCACGCAACGCACTACGTCGAGTTCCACGCGCACGAACGCGCTCTCCTGGTGACCTGCAAGTCTCCAAGCTCTTAGCCATGAACTCCTCCATGAGACTTGGTCTCCAGTGCTGATCCATGAGACCTCCACTGCTACAGGACGTCTCAACTCTCAAGTCTCTGACTCATCCTCTATGCAACTATACATGGCCATTTGGGCCGCCCAGCACAGCACGAAGTGACACAAGCACGACGCGGCGCCACGGCCGTCGTGCTCGTGTCGTGTCGGCACTAGGGGGTGTTTGGCTGCTGGCCATAACCCGCCACGCCACAACCACCCACGCCACGGGTTGTGGCGAGCGATTTGGCCGCCACACACCACGCGCTGCTCCTTCGTTTACGGTGCTGTGGCGGCACTGTAGCGAGGCGGGAGTGGTTGTGGCGAGGCGAACTGCGGCGGGTAACCAAACACCCCCCACATGCCCGCGGCACAACGGCACGCACGATGGGCCATTTGTGCGGTGCCAGCCCACAGCACGAAGACCGGTGGCGGAGGGGAGGAAGAGAAGGCCGCCGGTGCCGGAGGGGAGGAAGAGAAGGTCGACGGAGCCAAAGGAGATGAAGGGGCGGCAGAGGAGGAGGGGCCGACGACAGAGGCCGCCAAGCCGGAGGAGAGGAAGAAGAAGTGGCCATTGTGTCGCCCACTCCGCCGCGCCCACAGCCGCGCCATGGAGCGCCCCCCCCCCATCGACCGCAGGTGCTTCGAGAGAGAAGAGGGGCGGAGGAGAAGGAGGGGGCAACGGAAGAAGAGGAGGTGGTGGTCGGCGAGGGAGGTGGCCGCCAGCGGACTGCGACTGCGCGTTTGGTCCCTACGGATTGGGGAATGGGGACTGGGGAGGTGAGAAGCGGCTAGGGTTAGGAGCAGGTGCGGGGTGTGGCTGGCTGGTTTTATTTACGGGCGGGATGGGCCAGCTAGGTTGTTAGGCCATCATGCCAGTCCATGGGCCACATCGGGCCGGCCTCATTTGTGTCGTGCTAGGCTGGCACGGTGGGCTGAGATTGCAGCCCAACACAGCCCAATGTCGTGCTCGTACCGGCCTAGGCCCGAAATTATCGTGTTGGGCTCGTGTTCATGTCGAGCCAAATTGTCGTGCTTTGGGCCAGCCCATAGGCCTCGTGCCCAACTATATATGCAACCACCAGCACGCGCCAACACATCGTGCACTACACGAGTACGAACTCGTGCATGGGCCTGCTACTCTACAGGTCGACTAACACATGCTAACTAAGGGCGTGTTTGGGAGGGCTCCAGCTCCACCAAACCAACTCTGGAGCAGCAACTCCACCAATTTGCAGCTCCACCGTGGAGCTGGACTCTCCCTTTGGAGCTGAGGAGATGTGTTTGGCAGAGATAACAACTCCAGCTCCGAAAATTGAAACTTTGAATAGATTGTGCTCTTTTGCCCTTTTTTTCTTGTACGCTGGTGTGACGTGCGAGTGCTGTGCAGTGTTGTATGTGTTGGTGTGCTGCGCGTGGGTGTGCATGGCGTGCGTGCGTGCTGTGCATGGGTGTGTGTACGTGTTGGTGCTGTGTGTGTACGTGTGGGTGTGTGTTGCATGGGTGTGTGTACGTGTGGGTGTGTTGCATGAATTTTTTTCTTTTGAATTTCTACAAACAACTAAAGATTTTGATCAACACACATCTCCAAGACTCCGAGCAACCGATAATTAGAAATTGTCCAGATGCATATAAAAGTTTACACAGACGAATTGTTCAAACGAAAAGAGATATAAAAGTTCAATGTCGATTACAAGCTAGTGCCAACCGAGAGCGAGAGATGTGGCAAGTTTATCGCGAAAAGTATCCATGCAAGTCCAACTCGCTTCCGGAGTTTTCAGGAACCAACAATAATAACAACACTAATACTAAAAGGCTTTTCAGGAACTGATAAGAACAATACTAAGTTCTACATTGTAAAGTATTATATCAGTCAGAGGTAGTAGCATTTTTTTTATGAACCGGAACATTACAATTCATTGGAACATGTAGAAATGATATGTATCACTGCAGCAATAATGCCAAATGGAGTTATTTGCATTTCTAATGAAATAGCAACCAGTCAATGCAACAACCGTACCAAAGCACCAAATAGACGCATCACCCGATGTGATTTGGGATCCGCGTGAATATTTGAACCAAAATCAAGCGGGGATAGATGTCGGGGACCGCCCTAGGGGTCCCCTCAAACGATGGGGGAACCCTCACTTAAATTCCCGCATCAAATGAACTCGGGCCTAACCATGCGGGGAACTAACCATGCAGACGTGGCCCACGCAAAGCAGACTTCGGAGGCCCCGCCAAGATAGCCCGACCGCGAGACCCCTCGAGCGAGCCCCGCCCCGCCCGAGGGTACGCTCCTCCTCGAACGGGCTCCGCCCCGCTCGAGGGGCAACCCCCTCCTCGAACAAAGTTCCGCCCCGTTCGAGGGGCGACCCCTTCCCTCGAGCGGTCCCGCCCCGCCGAGGGCCCGCTCCCCCTCGAGCGTGCCTCGCCTCGCTCGAGGGTTCGCTCCACCCTCGGCCGGGGCCCGCCACGCTCACGGCGCCCGCACGCGTGCGCCGGCCCCGTACTTGGGCATTTAACGCCCGACGCCGCGGGACCGGCGCCATCATGCGCCGGGGCTCACGCCCCGTGCCGCCGCACCAACTCCCCGGGGAGGAGCCCATCCCCGCCACCGTGGGGTGGACCGTGCGTACGGCCGTGTCGGTCCCATAACACCGCGCGCACGCTACCGTACGACTAACGCGCCCGACCCTCGAAAGGGGGCCGGCGCACCCTCGATCCCACTTTCCCGTGACCCCGCAGGTTAGGTGAAGGGCGCTAGGCCGGTGGGCGGCCATCCCGGCCACCGTAACGCGCGCGGCCGCCGTACCCACGCGCGCGAGCGCACGCCCGACTCCGCAGCGCACGCCCGAGCACCGCAAGCAACCACTCCGCCACCGCAGCTCATTGGGAAGGAACGCCGTTCGCCCGCTCCCCGTACCCCGTAGGGACATCATCGCACCTCCCTCGAAGCCTACCGAGAGAACGCCATCACCGTCCGCCGCCTCCTACCCTCGAACCGCCACTGTTCGGGAACGAAGTAGGCCATCATGGCCGGATCGCAGCGTGGATCGTTCGGACGATCGCCCGCTCTACGCCGTAGCACGACGTGCTCCTACACGTAGCTAGGTAGCGCGGCGTGCATGTAACTCGCCGCCCCCTTGGCCTATAAAAGGGCAACTCGGCTTTCCCCCGAAACCCAAGTTACCCTCGGGGGCTACGGGGGGGGGCACCCCCCCCCCCCCCCAAATGGTCCCATTTTTTCGTGCAAAAAACGTAATAACACGCGCTAAGTTTGTTTCCTACTTCAACCACGAGCCACGATTTGAACAGGCGTAGGCGGCACGGCGGAAGGAGCGCGCGAGCCGAGACGCCCTACGCCGCGTGGCTACGGCCCGTCTCTCTCGCCTCCAACCCGGCGGGCCCCCGCGAAAGGCGGACTTCCCTAACTAGAATCTACTCGAGAAGAAGAAGAAGCAAAAAGCGCAATAAGCAAGCGATTTCATTTACAAACCGACCATGTTCACGAAACTACTTGTTTATTTACAAGAGGCCACGAGGCCGCAGTTCGATACACACAAACAAAAAAACGGGCCTAGCGCCCGCATGCTTTCGGTGCAGAGGGAGCGGCGGCGTCGGCGGCGTCCGGAAGAGGAATTCCTCGAAGGCCTCGGCGAGCGTTCCGGCGGCGTCAAGAACAAGCGCGTCCGCGCGCTCCATGGCCACCTCGTCCTCGACGCCCACGGGCACGATGTAGCCTTCCGCCACCGCCTCGAGGTTGACCTCGTAGTGGGATCGCACCACTCCGAGGGCCTCTCGCACGCCCCGGGTGCAACGCCCGGCGCACCCGCTCCGTGACGTGGCCACCGAGCGCGCGCAGCGGCCGGCCGCCGAGGCCGCCGCCCGGACATCGCCTTCCTCGACGACGTGACAGTCTCGAGGGCCGCGTCCCGCGCCCTCCCGCAGCCTCCGCTCGGAGGAGTTGTAGGAGGCCCGCAGGGCCTCGCCCGCCCAACACGCCGTGCCCCAAAGCCGTGCGCAGGCTCGGAAGCGACAAGACGACAAGAAATCGAAAGGGGGAAACGAACCCTCTAAAAGCAAAAACTAACAAGCGTGGTCGACAAGAACTTACCCTCGACTTGCCTCTTCTCCGCATCGAGGTCGCGGCGCGCGGACTCGAGCGCCGCTCGAGATGTCGGACGGTCTCGCCTTGCTCGACGAGGGCCATCTCTTGGGCGGCCTTGCCGATGCCGAGCGCCGCCGCCTCATCCTCAACCTCGGAGAATGCGGCGTTCCGCTCCTCCGGCCGACCTCTCCGCCGTCTCGCGCGCGACGCGTCCCGCTCCGGGCCGCCGTCCGGCGTCACCAAGGGCGCTCGCTCCCCGCCGAAGCCGCCCCTCGGCCCCCGGCGGGCGATGCGCTCCCCGCCGGAGCCGCCCCTCGCCGGCGACGAGAGCGCGCGGCCTTCACGTCGAGGGCGGCCTTCGGGTCATCGGCCTCCTTGGCGCGCCGCTCCCGGCCCGCGCGCGCCCGCTCCTCGCCCGACGCCGCCGCGCCGGGGCCCCCTCGAGCGACGTGCGGAGCTCCCGGTCTCGGCGCGAGCGGTGGCCACCTCCGCCTCCCGTGTGGCGGCCGCCGTTCGCGTCTTGTCCGTGTCCTCGCGCGCGTTCCACGCCGCCTCGTCACGATCGACGAGGGCCGCGCGGATCCGCCCGAGGCTCGGGTCACGCGCCGCGTCCCGCCCCCGAACTCTCGGGAAGCACGTCGCGCAGGCGGCGAGGACGGACTCCCGGCGCGCCCGGTGGTTGGCCGTAGGCAACCCGTAGCCCCGCCGGTCCCGCCTCTCCTTGAACACCCGCCCGGTGTAGGGAGGGAGGCCGGGCTCGGCGTTGCGCGAGATAAAACCATCCCCGCTCCCGGCCCGGCGTCGTTCGTCGTCATGGTGCGGGGGATGTAGAAGTTCTTGAGCCGCCCTCGCAGGCAAGCGACATCCCGCCGCGCGCGCACCGCGCGGCGGGTCCTCGCTCCGACGTGGGCCGCGTGATCGCCCTCCCCGCGGAAGAGGTGTACCCGCAGCTCCCAATTGACCGGGATCCCCAGTACCCTTCGCGGACGCCCACGAATGTGGCCGCCCGCGAGATAGCGTTGGGGGCGAAGTTGTGCGGCCTCCACCCCGTAGTGGTAGCACAACGCCCGCATGAACGTGCTCGCCGCGCGTTGAAGCCGCGCTCGTGGTAGCGAAGAAAGCTCACCACGTAACCCTCCGGCGGATTGGGCTCGTGGTGCGACGCCGGCGGCACGATCCACTCCGCCGGCGCCCTTCTTCGTTGGCCGAGAGCCGGCCGGCGGCGACCGGCTCGCCCGTGGCGAGCCGGGTCACGGTCGACTTCTCCCGTGCGTACGGCTCCAGGACCCCGATCGGAGGGCCGAGGCGGCGCCATGAGGGAGGACGAACGAGTAGGAAGGTGGAGGACGAGGAAACGAGGAGAAAGCTCTAAGCAAGCGAGCCCGCGCGACGCAAGGGTGAGACGAAGGCGAAGAGGCGGAGGACTAAAACGGTGAGGAGCCAAGGTAAAAAACCGCCGCCTACTCCTTCCCGCAGTTTTATAGGCAACCCGGCGAGTTCTCCGAGCGGACGCCCCGCCGCATTTAACCGGCAGGAATCTTTCCGTCGCGTCGGCAAGCGGGCCCCACCACGACCGCAGCAGCTCTAACACCGCAGGGCGGGTCATCATTACGGCGAGACCGGCAGCAACCGAGGTGAAACCGTCACATCCGCCGGCAGCCGCCGCCCACTACGCGCGCGCGCGCGAGCCGCGCCGCCTAAAAAGCGCGCCGCCGCCGCAAAACCCGCGCCCACGCCCCCGCAAGGCAATTAAATGCTCCGGCCCCTTGCCAAGCAAGGAGAGCCCTCGAGCGAGGCGAATCCTCGGCTCGAGACAGGGGTGACCCTCGATGGGATATCAGCGTGAGAAGGTCGCCCGGGACCTGCTCGATGTAGAGCAGCCACCGCGGCACCCATGCCACGTAGGACCCTCGAGCGGCATGACCCCCAACTCGAAACAAGGCGACCCTCGATGGGATATCAGCGTGAGAAGGTCGCCCGGGACTGCTCGGTGTAGAGCGGGCACCGCGGGCACCCATGCCACGTAGGACCCTCGAGCGGCATGACCCCCAACTCGAGACGATGTCGACCCCCTAAAGAAGGCACGCGCATAAGAGGATCGCCCGTGTCACGCTTGAAATAGAGCGACACCGAAAGCACTCATACCGCGCCATGCCACCAACCAGCCACCTCGAGGGTCCGCACGCCCCGGACCCTCGACGGCCGCAAACGCGAAAAGACGGGGGCGGCCTAGGCACGGCCCCCGCACGGCCTTACCGATCGAGGTTCGAAGCCCGACCCTCGACGGGTTCGAACGGGCGCCCCGCATCACGCAGTTAGGGACGACGAGGGCACGCGCATTCGAGCCGTTCCTCGAGCCCGTCGGCTCGAGGGTGCCCCACATGTCGTGTTCGAGAGCCGCCGAGGGCGCCTAGCCGGGGGATCCCACCGAGGGAGAGCTTCCGCGCCCTCGGTCCCCTAGCGAACGGGACCGAGCCCCACCTAGCAAACCCACGCAAGCGCTTCCATGGACGTGTCTCCGGACCGCGCAGCCCTACCCTTATCGAACGGGGCATGGACGTCCACTTGAACCACCCGCTAGCGCTCGAAGAGGAATCCGCGATTCGCGACCCGCTCGATGGGAGTCGTGGAAACCTCACCTCCCGACCCGCGGAGGGGCGGCGAGGGCGTGATAAAAAACAAGTCGTCGGGCTCGACCCGATCGCCTCGAACGAGCCAAGGCTCGGGGGCTTGACGCACGGCTACACCTCCTTGGAATTGCACCCGCCCGAGACAAGGGACATGGGGGAGCGTGCACCCCCGATGCCGGCCGAAATACCGCCGATGCCGGTTGGCATATGTGCCACGCCTTTCCGACCGAATTGCTCGCGGTTAACCCCCTCGCAGAGAGCCCACACTCCCCGCAGGCTTCGGGGCTAGACCCGCGGGCCGCTAGCGCGGCCCCACGAAAGCGTTCGCAAACAAGGAGGGAAGAACGTCCTATCGCAGGTTCCGGCATCCGCGGGAGCCTCAATGGCAAACCCGCGCATGCTCGGGGGCCACCGTCGGGGACCGCCCTAGGGGTCCCCTCAAACGATGGGGGAACCCTCACTTAAATTCCTCGCATCAAATGAACTCGGGCCTAACCATGCGGGGAACTAACCATGCAGACGTGGCCCACGCAAAGCAGACTTCGGAGGCCCCGCCAAGATAGCCCGACCGCGAGACCCCTCGAGCAGGCCCCGCCTCGCCCGAGGGTACGCTCCTCCTCGAACGGGCTCCGCCCCCCCGCTCGAGGGGCAACCCCCTCCTCGAACGAGTTCCGCCCCGTTCGAGGGGCGACCCTTCCCTCGAGCGGTCCCGCCCCGCTCGAGGGCCCGCTCCCCCTCGAGCAGGCCTCGCCTCGCTCGAGGGTTCGCTCCACCCTCGGCCGGGGCCCGCCACGCTCACGGGCGCCCCGCACGCGTGCGCCGGCCCCGTACTTGGGCATTTAACGCCCTGACGCCGCGGGACGGCGCCATCATGCGCCCGGGGCTCACGCCCCGTGCCGCCGCACCAACTCCCCAGGGAGGAGCCCATCCCCGCCACTGTGGGGTGGACTGTGCGGTACGGCCGGTGTCAGTCCCATAACACCGCGCGCACGCCACTGTACGACTAACGCGCCCGACCCTCGAAAGGGGGCCGGCGCACCCTCGATCCCACTTTCCCGTGACCCCGCAGTTGGGTGAAGGGCGCTAGGCCGGTGGGCGGCCATCCCGGCCACTGTAACGGCGCGGCCGCCGTACCCACGCGCGCGGCGCACGCCCGACTCCGCAGCGCACGCCCGAGCACCGCAAAGCAACCACTCCGCCACCGCGAGCTCATTGGGAAGGAACGCCGTTCGCCCGCTCCCGTACCCCGTACGGACATCATCGCACCTCCCTCGAAGCCTACCGGAGAACGCCATCACCGTCTGCCGCCTCCTACCCTCGAACCGCCACTGTTCGGGAACGAAGTAGGCCATCATGGCCGGATCGCAGCGTGGATCGTTCGGACGATCGCCCGCTCTACGCCGTAGCACGACGTGCTCCTACACGTAGCTAGGTAGCGCGGCGTGCATGTAACTCGCCGCCCCCTTGGCCTATAAAAGGGGAAGCGAGCCCCCAGCCGCGGGGGGACGAATCCGGAGGAACACAGCGCACTGTGCACTCACTCTCTTATTCTCCCACAACATCTTCAGCTACTCACCAGGGACTTGGGAGCCACGCTTCTTCTCCCACCTCGCTTGTATTCGCCCCACTACAAGCACCCCGGTGCCGAGCAATATAGTGCCACGAGCACACCACCGCCGGACGTACGGCCCCCTCGGCGGAACCGGGATAAACCTTGTGTCATTTGTTGCTTGGCATCGACCATTGAGGGATAGACTTAGGCGTTATCTATCGGTTAGTGTCGGGACCATATTCCGCACCGACAATAGAAATCACCACGAATTTGCGAAACCACATAGTACAATGTACCCTATAATACCAAATCGTAGTAGAAATCAATTAGAACTACATTTACAAAGATTAAATCAATCAAATCGAGATCTGGAATATGCAATCAAAAGTAAACAAAGAACCAAAAATAACATATCGACCAGGAGTGGCAACCGCAGATCTGCAGGTCGGAGCGGCGTCGTTGCTTCTGCAGCACGCCCGCCTCGTCTTCCTCCGCGGTGGCCTGCGATGACGACGGGGACTCGTTCGCAGCCCATCCGCACGCCCACCACCGTGAGGCAAAGAACGGCGGCCGCAGCGGCGCACGCCGGCGCGGCGCCCGAGAGCACAAGACGCACGCCCCACCCCCGAGCCTGGCGGTGAGGGCGCATGGCGAGAAGAGGGAGGTAGAAACTAGAAAAGGCAAAAGGGAGAATCGAGCAAACAAATCAGATGGCGAAGCACAACGAGATCAAACAAATGATCCAATCCATGGATTCACGACGGCTTCTCCGGCTCATCTTCGGCTTCTCCGGCTGTCCGGCGGCCGGCCGGCGGCGGTACAGGGCGGCGGCGGCGCCCTGTAGCGTGGCAGGGAACTGAAGGTGCGCCGCGGCCTGTGTCGAGGGGAAGACGATGGGTCGCGGGGGAGAAGAATTGAACCGGTATGTTGTGTAATCGGTGGCAGTGGTGGGTAATTACCCCCCAACTCCACGAGTTGTTATGAAAAATGTGTTCGCAGAGTACCCCTTGAGGCACTCCATGGATTTGGTGGAGTTGGGAGCTAGATCCATGGATTTGGTGGATCTGGAGTTTTTGGAGCTGGGGTGTTTGGCACGAAAAAATTGGAGTGGAGCAGTTTTTGTGGATCTGGAGCTGCGTGGAGCTCTCCCAAACACACCCTAACTATAGCCTGAACCTATGCACGTATGCACGCGCAACTAACAAGCTAACAATCTAAACAGAACGTGGCCATCAACGTCCTGGACTCAACACTGGACGCAAACACAAGCACCAACTCGTGCAGTTCAAGCTCACCCGCGTCGTGCGCACCGTGACGGCAGTGAGGGACGGTGACTACCGATCCGTGCTCCAGGAGGAGAAGGACATGGGCATCACGGGGATACGCCTCACCATGGACCTCGCCACCGCCGCCGGCCGCCCTCAAGAGCAACATCGCCGCCTTCAGGCCCCTCGTCCTGCCGGCATCGGAGCAGCTCCTCGTTGCGCTGTCCTTCCTCAAGAGGAAGCTACGGATCGGAGCGGGCGTGCCAAGGTGTGGCTCTACCGCCTGAACTTCCGCACGGCGTTCGAGCACTGCTGCATCGTCCACGACTCCACGTCGACGGCCGAGCGCGTGGTGATCGACGAGGTGCAGCACGGCCTCGTCCTCTCCGACGAGGACGTGGAGGCGTCGCAGATGGCGTTGCACCGTTCGGAAACACGTCGAGCAGCTCCATGCTGTACGAGATGGCGTACATCGAGGCCAAGGGAACCATGAGGAAGGGTGACCGGTGTGGATGATCTTCTTCGGCGCCGGCTTCGATTGCAACAGCGTCACGTGGGATTGTGTCAAGCCGGCGGCCGACGCCGACGGGCCGTGGGTTGACTGCATCGACCGCTACCCGGTGCAGCTAGCTCCCAGAAATCTCCAAGGACATATCTGACTCACGGATGGAGGCCACGTTCCAATACTATTTTCTCATTTCAGTACTTGGGAGGCCGGTGGGAGGATGGTGTGCCTCACGGAGGCGGAGGCGTGCCTGTACGACAAGCTGCTAGGGTTCCCCATCAACACATCGACGAGATTGTTCTGGCGTACGTGCTTGATCTGAGTTGCGCTTCTTCCTGGTGGACCCAATCAGGTTCCAATGGAGATCAGAGAAACCCAAGGGGGGAAGGGGAGACTGGAGAAGGAACCATCGCCGGAGAGCATGCCGCCGATGGCAGGGATCGCCGGGAGGCCGTTTTGGGACCCGCATCATGCTGGATATGGACCCATCCCTTCAAAAATATGGGAAGGTTCGGAAACCACCATTAGTAAGGGTGACGGAGGGGATTATTGGTCCCTGGTGATGAAGACACGCATCGAAATCCTCCTGTTGGAGGAAGAAGATGGTGAGGCGATTCAGGGAGGTGACGAGAACCAGGATGACTTCCCCCCGCTGAGTCAGCCAGAGGGAGACCATTGATATTCTCCCCCTTCCTCGTCTTGGGTTGGAGATCCATCCCCACCACCGCCACCACAAAGTAATTTCCAAATCCAGATCGATCAGTACGTCGTATACTTCCACGTCAAGCCACTGAATCCTCAGGTTCCACAGACCTACACCCAAGCCGGCCAAGCGGTTCGATTCGAATCACCTAGGGCGATGATGGTACTTCCGGCTACGAGCCGCGCCGAAGGAGGCGGAGGAGGAGGAGGCGGTGGAAGGGGCGGCCTCGGGGCTGGTCGGGGCGGTCGTGGCACCGGTCGTGACGGCCGCGGGCCGGGCCGGACCGGGGCACGTACATTCGTATGGCAGCGTGCAGGCGAGAGCCGCCCCAGGGGCGAAGAGGACAGACCAGAAGCGGGTGAGAGAGGTAATGAAGGTACGTATCAGAATACCAACCAAGAAGGAGATGACCCTGAGATGCAAATGGAAGAAGGGGAGTATACACGGAGACAGGATGGATCCTCATCCAACTGGGAACAAGCTGCAAAGAAAGGGAAGAAGAATTGTGGCTTTGAGGAAAACTAAGATCAAGACAGATGGGGTCGGCAGACAGGCAACATGCGTGAAAGGAGCCAAGATAATCAACCAAGGAAGAACTAACAATCTGAAGCAACTGAAGTCCAGGCTCGGAACCAAGGAAGGGCTAACTGTGCACAGTGTGGGCTCAAGAACCACCTGTCAGAAGATTGCAGAAGGAAGACTGCTTGTGAAAAATGTGTGGGTTGAACAATCACAATGCATACAACTGCAGGGGGGAGCCGCTCTGGAATCTAAGCCCTGAACTCTGTGTTGCTCAAGTGCCTAACCAAAGCTTCTTTTTCATTGATGAACACGTCGATCAGAAAGTCCTGAGGGAGAGAGCAAGCACTTCCATTATCACAGTGACTAGGGAGAGATGACTGTAAAACAGCTAGAAGCAGAATTTGGCAACATCATTGACTCAGTGGAATGGAGGTGGAGTGCAAAGAAGGTCACAAAGAATAAGTTTTGTCAAGAGGTTCCCGTCAGCCAAAATGGTACATGAATACAGTAAGTTCCAATCTGGGGATAAAAAGTGTTGATGCATAGATATCCATTGAGACTTGGTCTTCATATGTTGGTGCTAAAGGCAAACTAGAACAGGCATGGTTTAAAGTGAAGGGGATATCAGTTCATCAAAGAGGGATAAGAACCATTGCTAAAGTAGGTGGCCTGGTGGGGAAAACAATGGAAATTGATGAGAATACTTGATACAACCCAGAGTTTCTGAGGATCAAGATTGCCTGCAGGGACATCATGGAGGTCCCTGAGTCGGTTGAAGGCAACCTGGGAATGTATATCTATGACTTTTTCTTTGAAAGAGAAGAGTCAAACTCCTTCCAAAAAGAGAAACAAAAGGAGAGCTCTAGAGTGGTGGATCCTGGCTACCAACCGAGCCCAAAGAAAATGAAGACCCAACATGAGAGAAAAGATAATTCTGCAAAAAAAATCAAGAAGGTGGTGGGTTCACCAAAATGGTGTTTAGTATGGGAGAAAACATGTTGAAGGACGACATGCCAATCTACTCCTGGAAAAATGGCATACAAAAGTCCTCCTGAAGGGACTCTGAATGAGGAAGATATTATACCTGCAGCAACATATGAACCAAGTGATAGCAGTGAGGAGTTCCAGATGCAGGTGAACAAAATGTTTGAGAATGAATTTGGACCCTCTAGAAGCAATGACATGGTGGGGTTGGCCAGATGTGAATACACCCAATAAGCCACCAAAATGAGAACAGACATAGCAAATTCAGAAGTCCACAGTTGGGCTGTTTGAAGGTGACATGGAAGGAAATAATGAAAAGAATGTGGAGGAAAGGAGCTTGTTGGCGGTTCAAAATCGTGTTCAAGTTCACTGCAAGCCTACGGGTGACTTGGTGCCTTTTCACCAAGGAGGGTCCTCCCTAGATTTGTCAATCCAAGGATCGGAAGCAAACTCACAGGATTCTCCGTCTAACATATCGATCTAACCTAACATGAAGTATTGATTGTATAAGAAAGATAAACCTTAAAGATATATGAGTTATAGCATAAGGTTGATCACATCCATGAACATCGACAAGGTAAGGAGCAAGCAAGGGAAACTAAGTCCTATCGTCTTCTAGTCGTAGTTCTAGCCAAAAGAGCAAGCGCGACATGCATCTCATCCAAAGCCATCTTTAAACTAATATCCTCCGGTCTAATTTCGAAGACGCCCGCCTTTTGGAGCCACCGTCCTGTCACAACACACTCCTATTCGTGCGGGTTAGCCTAGGGTGAGTTCGAGATGAACAAGTTGAAAACACTTGGTCGATTCGGTATGCACCTCTAGCCACCATGACTACAAGAGCACCCCCAAGCAATCTATCTACAGAATAGATTGAAGACGAAGCATAGCCAAGCGAGAGCAAAATCATAAAGGAAAGAATCGAGTCGCTAAAAGATCAGATGACATGAAGTACTTTACTCACATAATAAATGCGTTTAGATCATCTCCACCGAGTACATACCATTGATGACCTCAACTAGCTCATAAACTCCACCATGGCTCAGCCGTGCAAGGCGGCCATGGCGGCTAGGGTAGGCCTAGGACATCTCCTAGACAACTTCGAGGACTCGCGGCGGCTGTCGTCTACCTTCGCCGCCCTCTCCTAGGTTTCGCTGACTCTTATGAATGGATGGATGTGGCGGCTGACGAATGCAGAGGCAATTTATAGAGAAACACCTAGGTCAAAGGGCGTCACGAACCGGACCGGAAACAGGCCAGGCTGGCCGGCCTTGGCTGACCGGCCCAGGCCCGGTTCGGCCCCGTTTCGCTCCCCGTCGCTTCTTTGTCAATTGTTGACTTGCTCCCTTCTGCATGTGGGCCCTTGACGTCGTCTTCTCCACGGTTTAGATAGAGCTCCTTGACGCGCAAGCTTCAGCATCTTTTGTTCAGATCCCTGAAGTTTTGTGCCTTCATGTTGTGGTCCTTGGGTCATTTGGAGTCATGTTCACCTCAAGTGTTGACTTGTGCCGGGCTTCATGATCCTCTCATAAAGTGCTCATTGAACTTCTCCTGAAAGTCTCCTCTTTAACGTTAATTTCCTACGTAAACAATAAACTCCATTATCAACATGCAAGAGTGAACTTGATACATCATTAGTATGCCTGGTGGCGGGTTAGTTGCAAATCATAATCGAAACCAATGTATAACAAGTACTCTAGGTTGACGGAAATTCACCGTCAACAAAAGCCCACATGAACAGTAACTAGAAGGAACTGGTGATGATAAGCAGAAGCAGATGGCAACTAAGGAGGAGGTTGAGGGCCTTGATGTAACAAAATTGCAGAATCCTTGTGAAGCAATGAAAGAAGCTAGGGAAGAGAGGAGATGGAGTGAAAGAGTACAAGAACTTGCTGCAAAAAAGAACCAGAAGGACATCCCTGCTGAAACAACAGGCCCTGAAGGTAACAACATGCCATCCAGTTCCTTTTCTGCTCTTAGTAATGATGAGCTAGTTGATAGATCCTTGAATATGGGAGTTATAATTGATAAGAGTAATGTAATCATCATTGGTATGTTAGCTGAACTTGAACAAGATAGACAAGCTCTCTGTGATAAAGCCAAAAACTATGATGCAGACATGATCAAAAACAATAATACATAATTTGCTATAGAAGATGAAAATAGTGAAAATGAGGATCTTATTTCAGAAACTAGAAGTGTGGTGGAGGAGACCCCATCTGAGTCAGATGGGTTCACTATGGTCACAACAAAAAGGGTTAGAAAAGCCACAAAAGAACTCTCCCTATCAAGGAAAGCACGTAAAACAAAAAGATCAAAATGTAAGCAAGGGAGTCCCTTGTATGAGTCGTGATAGGGATGGTGAGAATCAGGGAGCCCCTAATATCTCTGACCACATCCCTACCAAAAAGAAAAAAGGTAAAAATGAGAGGATTAACTTGGAATTATAGGGGCATAAAAAAAGGTGTCACCTCCTTCCTCGGAAATATGATTCTAGAACATAAATTTCACTTGATTGCCTTGCAAGAAACAATGCAAGAATGCATTGAAGATAAAACAATCAAAAATATAGACCCTGGTCAGGTGTATCTCTCGAAATGGATTCCATACAGAGGTAGATCCGGGGGGATATTGAGTGGAATAAATGTGGAATTTTATGATGTTGGATCCTTCTTTGAAGGAAAATATGCCCTGCAATTAAATTTATGGGATAAAAAATAAAGCCAAATGGAATTTCATTAATGTATATGGGGATGCCCAAGATGAAAATAAGGATGAATTCCTGGCTGAGATTGCAAACATGCTAAACAAGTGCAAAGAACCGGTCCTATTTGGGGGGGGACTTCAATATCATCAGATCCTCTGATGAGAAAAATAAATGTGGTGTACACAAACACACCAACCTTTTTAACTCAATCATCAACACTTTTGGGCTGATTGATATCCATATGACAGGGGGGAATACACCTGGTCTAGCAACCAAGAAAACACTACTATGGAAAGACTAGACAAATACTTAGCAAGTAAAAGTCGGGAAGACATATTTCCTTTGCGCCTGGTGTACAAACTACCTAGGGAACTTTCTGACTACAACCCTCTATCATGACCATAAACACTCAGCAATCACTAAAGAAGCTCAGCTTCAAATTTGAGATGTCATGGTTGAAGCAACATGACTTTTTACACAAAGTTAAAGTGATATGGGATAAAGAATGTCAAGCTGAATCAGCTTTTGACAGAATCCAAGACAAATTAAAAAGGTTTAAACAATATTTTAAAGGTTTGGGCTTTAACAGGTGAATTGAAAAGGAACAAAACAAAATTTAGGCAAGAATTGCTGGAAACTAAACAAAAGAAGGTCTATTGCAACTGAATCAGATGCAAAGAAAAATACAGATTCAAACTTCCCTTCTTACTATGCTGGTATAAGAGATCTCATGAAAATTGGCTCCATAAAGGAGACAATAACACTGAATACAAAATTGCCAATGGCAGGTAAAGAAAAAATACAATCTTATCCTTCTCTAGTGATAATGGGAGCATTGAGGGGGATGACAATCTCCTGAGACATGCAACTGAGTATTACAAAGACCTTTTTGGGCCTGGAGAAGGGAATGTTTTTCCTTTAGACCCAGACCTATGGGGGGTAATGAGAAGGTGACCATAGAAGATAACCAGGATCTAATTAAACCTTTCTCTAAAAATGAAATAAAAGAGGCACTTTTCCAAATGGAAAAAAACAAAGTTGTTGGACCTGACAACGTACCAGTGGAATTTTACCAGACTTGCTGGGAAATAATCAAGAAAGATATCATTGAAATGTTTGATGACCTCCACCAAGGAAAACTAGAAGTCAATAGAATTAACGATGGGACTATCACCCTACTTGCCAAAGTACCAGATGCTAAAAGTATTCAGTAGTATAGGCCCATATGTTTGTTAAACTGCCTTTACAAATGGATAACCAAGGTCTTGACCATAAGGCTTGAGAAGGTAGCTGAGAAACTTATCCTTCCAAACCAAACTACATTCATGAAGGGTAGAAACAAAATGAGTGGGGTCATGGCCCTACATGAGATAATACATGAAACCAAAAGATCAGAGGAGGCTGGGGTTGTGTTGAAGCTAGACTTCGAAAAACATATGATAAGCTCTGCTAGGAATTTCTCTTTGAAAGCCTAAGAGAAAGAAACTTCTGCTCAAAATGGTGTGATTGGATTATGTCGGGGACAACCATAAGGGTCCCCTAATAATAGGAGAAATCACCCCTTTCCAAAAAATAATAAAAGTGAACAAACAATCCCGCAAACCGCAAATCACACCCCGCATGGCCGTGGTCCAAGGCAGAGAAGGGCCCACGGCCCAGAAAGCCTTAGCGGCCCAACAAACAGCGGCCCCCCGGCACCCCTTGAGCGAACCTCCGCCTCGTTCGAGGGCCAGGTGCCACACCACGAAACCTCCGCCTCACTCGAGGGCATGACGCCCCCTCAGGTGAGTTCCCACCTAGCTCCAGGGCTTGACGCCCCCTCGGATGAGTTCCCGCCTCGCTCGAGGGACCCAACCCCTCGCGTAAGGCTCCGCCTCGCTCGAGGTCGCCCTCTACCCACGATGGCGTACCTGCTCCCCCGACTGGAGCATTAAATGCTCTAACACGTCGCGGGTACCCGGGTCAAAGGCGAATCCCCGCAGTGCCGGTCCTCTGGCACCGCCTGGGAATCAGATCTCGGCGTTGTTCGACCAACCCGCACTGTGCAGCCATCCCCGACGCTGTGCGGGCTGTTGACGGTGTATTTTGGTACACCAAAAATGTTCATTACACTTTCGTTTGGATTTTCTTGTGGAACTAACCCGCCAATAGGCACACTAATCATATAACAAGTTCATCTTTGTGCATGCATTTGGAAGTGTTGTGTTTATGTAGGAAAACATGGACATAAAAGACGGATTCACAAAAAGTTCAAAGGAGAAATTAGGAGTCTTGTTCGTGTTCATGAGCTTGATGGAATCACTTCAAATGGTGGCGAGGACCGAAGTGTTACAAAGGAACATCGTCGTGGATTGAAGCGTAAAAGACTGAACTTCATGCAAGGAGAACCTCCATCTTGGCCGCAAGGATGACATCGTCAAAATGATGCAAATGGAGGGGGCAAAGTACATAATCACAAGAGGACCCACGGGAGCGAAGGGGCGACCGAGCCGGGCCGGGATGGGCCTGGGCCGGTCGGCCCAAGCCGGCCGGCCTGGCCCACTCCGAGGGTCGGTTCGGCCCCCCTTTTCTTGCACCCGAAGGATCTTCAACCCTAAAGTCTTGGAGGCACTGCCATTCGCGAAAGGGAAAGGCATTCGGACCGAGAGGCCATTGACAAGCTAGAGAGAGAGCGGGGGGAGATCTCCGGAGGAGGATCACCCATCTCGAAGGAAGCACCCTCAATTGGAGAAGAAGGAAGACACCGTCGAAAGCGTCACCATGATCAACAGTGCCATGTCTAGCACCTTGATGGGGTAATCTTATTATTCGTCCATGGGTTGTAATTGGTCTTGAGATGTAATCGTACTCCGTTGGAACATCTATCTATCATCTTGTGTTGAATGTGCTTAGATGTTTAAGGTTATCTACTATGCCGTAAAGGAAGTATGGATCCCAATGCTCCCTTGGATCAATTCAATACGTCGTGTCTATCATAGGTCTAGTCACGAATACCTCCGTGTGGTGACACTACGGGGGAGGGAAAGGGCGAAACCGTGGTCACAACCCCCGATAGATTAGATTGGTTTTCGTGCTTTAAGCGGTTGCATGTTCAAGTATCGTAGACCCATGGGAGAGTGTCTCCTATCTTGATAGCTTAATCGTTCTCTCTAGTGTAGTGTAGTCGTTTTCTAGTTTAACCATAAATAGTGTTTGAGTAGTTAGTGGGTAGAAGTAGATCAAACGCTTGTAATCCCCTTGCTCCGCGGATTGACAAGAACCTAGGGAATCCCGTGGTGAAAAAGGTGTAGGTCCGTAGGCTTGCGGATCGTAGGTGGATACGTCTTTTATCCGTCAACACGGGTGTTGTGTGGGAAGGCCGTTGTCATTCTGTGACACTGTGCCGCCTACTACCGTACCTCCTCCACGTTGCGCCCCTCGAAAGAGGACAGTGGCACCCTCGAAAGGGGTACGAACACCATCTCCACGACCGCCCAGGATGACGCCGTGACGTAAGGCCGGCGTGGCACGTCTTCTCTGTCACCTCCGGCCCTTTGCGTCCATCCCCGCCACTGTGCCGCCATCCCAGGCACTGCAGGGTCATCCCCAGCACTGTGGGAACCCAAGTTGACAAGATATCGCCGCGCCCGTCGTTGTGCAGCCTCCGGTCTTCTGTCAGCTAAGCCCTCGAATTAGAGTACGGACGGCGGTCAGACAAGGATTTTAGCGCAACCACCCTCGAAGCCGCCCCTGTACGGGCATAGAATCTACCACGACGCCTACCAGGGGCAAGATTCTCTAGGATGGCCATCAGATCATCGGCACTGTGCGCAATGCCGCCGCGCAGCACCTAAAGCCATGTGGTATGACTGTAAACTGCCTCCCCTTGGTCTATTAAAGGAGGAAGCGGTCTCTTGGCCGCACGGGGACGACGGATAGCTAATTCACTTGCCTTTCCGCCTTCACCTACGATATTGGCACTTTGCCTCAATCAACCCTCAGGGACCTGGAGGCTCTTCCTCCTCTCCCACCTTGCTTGTAGCCCCCCTCTACGAGCACTACGGTGCCTTGCAATACAGCACCACGAGCGCACCCCTGCTGGACGTACGACCCACGGTCGGAACCAGGATAAACCCCGTGTCCTAGTGTTGCTTAGCGCCGGCCATTGAGAGACCAATCTCAGTGCTTTTACTAGTTAGTGTTGGGACTACTTTCCGCACTGACAGATTAGACAAGTAGTCATGGGTGGCACTGTGTCTGTGAAAATAAATAACAAATCAGGGTCTTACTTTGTCATTAAAAAATAGGTGAGGCAGGGAGACCCCATGTCCCCCACCCTATTCAATATGGTCGTTGACTATCTATCCGGAATAGTGAGGAAGCACAAAATGGTGGCCTGATCATAGGACTGGCTGATAATCTAATCCCTAAAGGGATAGCCATGCTCTAATATGTTGATGACACCATAGTCTACATCAAAGATGATGATGAAATAGCTAAGAACATGAAACTCCTGCTCTATCTCTATGAAATTATGTCTGGCTTGAAAATCAACTTCACAAAAAGTGAGGTCATATTGATAAATGGGGATGATGATAGAAGAGTACATATTGCTGACCTTTTCAATTGCAAAATCGGGGTTTTCCCCCATCAAATACCTAGGGGTACCAGTCAGCCCGCGTAGATTGCGGGTCAGGGATTGGCAGCCTCTTGAAGAAAAAGGTGAAAAATATTAGTTGTGTGGAAGGGGGGTACCATGTCCATTGCTGGAAGGACAACCCAGATAAATTCGAGTCTTTCAGGCTCCTTCACATATCATATGTCGATGTACCTCCTACCTAAGACCACAACAAAAACGCTAGACAAACAAAGAAGAATTTTTTCTGGTAGGGTGGGAGTACAAAGAAAAAATACAGACTCATCCATTGGGAGGTGATATGTAAAAGTAAAAAGAAGGGAGGCTTAGGGATAAAAGACATCAGAAAAAATAATATAAGCCTCCTATTCAAACGGTGGTGGAGCCTTGAAAAAGAACAAGGTGTTTGGCAGGACATAATTAAAGCAAATTACTTACACCATGAAGGGATCAGGTCTGTGAAACACATAATTGATGACTCCCCAGTGTGGACTAATCTACTAAAAATCAGACACTTTTACCTTAGAGGGAGGAAAATAGAAGTGAGAAATGGGAAAAACACTCTCCTGTGGCAAGATGTCTGGTTTGAGAAAGACCTATTTCTATCATAGCACCAGTGTTGTATGATCTCTGCAAAGAAAAGAACATCACAGTCCACCAATTCTTGCTCTCAGAAGTGCATATATCATTTGACAGATGGCTCCCTCCTTTTCTTTTTGAACAATGGATGTAGATTGTTAACCAAATCTATGAGTACAAGTTTCAAAACATCAATGATGTGGTATCTTAGAGGTGGGGGGAGAAAATCTTCAGCACAAAATCTATGTATGACCACCTCACCATAAATGATTGTGGGAGCTCCTTCAGTCATATATGGAAAGCCAAGATTCCACTTAAGATAAAGATATTCACTTGGTTAATGGAGAATAATGCAGTCCTTACCAAGGACAACATGTGACGGTGTATTTGGGTACACCAAACATGTTCATTAC
Organism: Cenchrus americanus; assembly: GCA_947561735.1. Classification (NCBI taxonomy): domain Eukaryota; kingdom Viridiplantae; phylum Streptophyta; class Magnoliopsida; order Poales; family Poaceae; genus Cenchrus; species Cenchrus americanus. The sequence goes on along the minus strand of OX387245.1, from coordinate 90,946,658 downwards.
ACTTTGGTTTGGATTTGATTATGAAACTAACCCGCCACTAGGCAAACTAATCATATAACAAGTTTTCATCTTTGTGCATGCATTTGGAAGTGTTGTGTTTATGTAGGAAAACATGGATATAAAGGACGAATTCACAACAAGTTCAACAGAGCAATTTAGGAGTCTTGTTCGTGTTCATGAGCTCGATGAAATCACTTCCAATGGTGGCAAGGACCAAAGTGTTACAAAGGAACATCCCCGAGGATTAAAGCGTAAAAGACCGGAATTCATGCACGGAGAACCTCCATCTTGGATGTGAGGATGACATCATCAAAATGGTGCAAATGGAGGGGGCAAAGTGCATAATCACACGAGGACCCACGGGAGTGAAGGGGTGACCGAGTCAGGCTGGGATGGGCCTGGGCCGGTCGGCCCAAGCCGGCGGTCTGGCCCACTCCGAGGGTCGGTTCGGCCCCCCTTTCCTTGCACCTGAAGGATCTTCAACCCTAAGTCCCTGGAGGCGCCGCCATTCGCAAAACAGAGAGCCATTCGCACCGAGAGGCCATCCACAAGCTAGAGAGAGGAGGGAGATCTCCGGAGGAAGATCGACCATCTCGAAGGAAGCACCCACAAGTGGAGAAGAAGGAAGACACCGTCGGAAGCGTCACCATGATCAACGGTGTCATGTTTAGCACATTGATGGGGTAATCTTCTTATTCATCCATGGGTTGTAATCGGTCTTGAGATGTAATCGTTACTTTGTTCAAACATCTATCTATCATATTGTGTTGAATGTGCTTAGATGCTTAAGGGTAGCTACCGTGCCGTAAAGGAAGTAAGGGCCCCAATGCTCCCTTGGATCAATTCAATACACAGTGTCCATCATAGGTCTAGTCACGAATACCTTCGCGTAGTGACAGTACGGGGGGAGGGAAACGGCGAAACCGTGCTCACAACCCCGAATAGATTAGATTGGTTTTCATGCTTTAAAGCGGTTGCATGTTCGAGTATCGTAGACCCATGCGTGAGTGTCTCCTATCTTGATAGCTTAATCGTTCTCTCTAGTGTAGTGTAGTCGTTTTCTAGTTTAATCATAGATATGGTTTAGGTAGTTAGTGCGTAGAAGTAGATCAAACGCTTGTAATCCTCTTGCTCCGCGGATTGACAAGAACCTAGGGAATCCCGTGGTGAAAAAGGTGTAGGTCCGTACGCTTGCGGATCGTAGGTGGATACGTCTTTTATCCATCAACAAGCCCCTTTTTCTGGCGCCGTTGCCGGGGAGCAAGCTAGTTTACATAGTTTGATTTGCATCTAACTTTCATTTATATTTAGTTTGTCTTTTGTTTGCTAGCATCTAACACATATTATCTAGAAAACCATTTGTTTTGTTTTTGTTTTTGTTTTTATCTTGTTGTCTAGATGGCGTTCGTCAATCACCCCGTGGAAGAACCAGAGAAATCGCTAAGGGATTAGGCTAGTCCTCGATGTGAAGACATAAAAGTACAAGAGTCAGATTCGAAGCTCGAAGCGACCAAGTATGAAATTAAATCCAATATCATCAAGAGGGTGGCACCAACCCCGTTTGAAGGGATGGTTACGGACAACCCATATAGACACATAAGACATTTCACGACGCTATGCAACACGGTGCGTCAAGAAGGAGTTCCCGATGAATGGTTCAAATGGAATCTCTTTCCCTACTCACTTGCCGGTGAAGCAAAGATGTGGTACTCGTTTGCATACTTTGAAGTAGAAGGCAATTGGAACAAGTTGACAAAGAAGTTTTGCGAGAAGTTTTTTCCAATTAGCAAGGTTCAACATCTAAGGAGGCAAGTGATCACTTTCACGCAAGGAGAAGAGGAAGGGATAGACCATGCTTGGAATAGGTTTAATGAGTTGATCGAACAAGGACCAAGACTCAGATTATCGATGACGTACTCTTGCATACATTTTTCTTTTCCCTAACCCCTAGTTGCATGCAACACGTCCAAATGTGTGCAGGTGGGGATCTCATGGAGAAAACACTCACGGAAGCTGCTCAACTTTTACAAAAAAATAGTAAAGTGGTGGGCATGCGAAGAGATTGGGAAACAAGACTTGCGGGAGAGCCAGAATACAATTCATGGATGAAGAAGCATGCTGAAATTTCTAAAGAGTCAAACCCGGAAGTCACAAAAGAGGATCCAATCCCGGAAAAGCTTGAAGAAGAGCGCATCAAGTCAAGAACTACCTCGAGCGTTGACTTCGCCGAATCAAATGAAACAACCAAGAGAAGTATGTCAAGCGCGAAGCCATTAAGGGAGTTCGAACCAATGGATTGGGTTCCGATTGATTACGGAAAAGTACTCGACAAGAGAAGACCGTTACCTAACCAAAAGGGGATGGAAAGAGCGTTGGAAATGGATTTCCCACCGGAAAAGAAAGCGGAAGACTCATACGACCTTGAAACCACCGGTGAGATCTTTCAAAAGCTCTTTGGAGATGATGAAGTGGATCCAGAACACATTGCCGAGGTGAAAAGAATCATGGGGATCAAGCCCGAAGCATCGCCATATGCTCGCCTCGCCGAAGTTTACGCGATAGGATCCGTAGAAGAGGAGAAGACAGCACCACACTTGAGTTGCGAGATCAATGGAGTTCAATGCAAAGCTTTGTGTGACATCGGAGCCCAAGTAAGTGTCCTATCTTCTAATATTTATGATAAAGTTCAAGACCACAACCTAGACTTATCCCCAAAATCAACGAAATTAATCATGGGAGATGGTAGAACTATTAGACCTCTAGGTATTGCTTGCAACATGAATGTGATAATCTCTGAAAAATGTATACCAACCGATTTCTTTGTTATTGATGCTTACCATAGTAATCATGATCACATAATTCTAGGTAGGCCCTTTCTTAAGTTGGTTGATGCCGTGTTGGATGCCGGAAAAGGCAAAGTAACAATGAACCTTAATGGAAAGAAGTACACATATAACTTTCTTCGCGTTTCTAAACACCCTTCACCTTTTCCTCCCGAAGACGAAGAAGTAGAGGAGGCAGATAATCTTTGTTTTGTTGAAACCCTTAGAGACCCGCTGCAAAGGGCGATGGAGAATCCAATGATCATCAAGATGAAGAACTAGAAGAAGCAACAAAAGGATTAGAACCACAAGATGGAAGCATGGAGGAAGAAAAGTTTAGGACATAGGAGAAATTAAACTCGAGGAGCCACAAGTGCCCGAGGTGGATCTTAAACCTTTGCCCAAAGGATTAATGTACGAATTTTTGGGCCCAGACAAGACTTATCCATTCATCGTGAACGACGAGTTAAGTCCCGAAGAAAATGAGAAGTTGCTGAATTTATTGAAAAGGCATAGAAAGGTGATTGGATACTCGATCAATGATCTCAAAGGTCTTGGCCCAGCCTTTTGCACTCATCGTATACCTATGGAAGACCAATGTAAGCCCGTAGTGGACCACCAAAGGAGGCTAACTCATCCCATGCGAGAGGTAGTAAAGAACAAGTTCATCAAGTTACTTGATGCCGGAATCATCTACCCGGTTCCGCATAGCGAATGGGTGAGCCTGGTACATTGCGTACAGAAGAAAGGAGGTTTAACCGTGGTGAAGAATGAGAAGAATGAATTAATACTGCAAAGAACCGTGACTGGGTGGTGGATGTTCATCGATTATCGAAAGCTAAACAAAACAACGAAGAAAGATCACTTCCCCCTACCGTTCATTGACGAGATGCTCGAGAGGTTAGCAAACCACACTTATTTTTGCTTTCTCGATGGGTACTCGGGGTTCATGCAAATTCCCATTCACCCGGATGATCAACACAAAACAACGTTCACATGCCCTTATGGAATGTTTGCATATAGAAGGATGCCCTTCGGTCTATGCAACGCTCTGGCCTCTTTTCAACGTTGCATGATGGCCGTATTCTCAGAATTCATCGAAGAAATTGTCGAGGTGTTCATGGATGATTTTTTCGTTTATGGGAAGACATTTGTGGATTGCTTGGTAAACTTAGATAAGGTCCTCATGAGGTGTGCAGAGGTAGACTTGGTGCTAAATTGGGAAAAGTGCCACTTCATGGTTAAGCAAGGCATAGTGCTCGGACATGTTATATCCGAGAGAGGAATCGAAGTGGACAAAGCTAAAGTGGAGACGGTTGAGCAACTCCCACCTCCAACGGATGTTAAGTCCTTGAGGAGCTTTCTAGGCCATGCCGGATTATATAGAAGATTTATTAAGGACTTCTCGAAGATCACTAAGCCTTTAACGCATCTCCTTCAAAAGGATGTGGCTTTTGACTTTGATGAGAAGTGCCTAGCGGCATTCCGGACCTTGAAAAGTGCTTTGGTGAGTGCTCCCATTATTCAACCTCCGGATTGGAGCCAACCTTTCGAGATCATGTGTGATGCAAGTGACTATGCCGTAGAAGCGGTTTTGGGTCAAAGAAAGGAAGGCCGAGTTCACGCCGTTTACTACGCTAGTAAAACTCTTAATGAGGCACAATTAAATTATGCTACTACGGAGAAAGAGTTGCTAGCGGTGGTATTCGCCTTTCAAAAATTAAGATCTTACATCGTGAACCCGAAGGTCATTGTTTACACCGATCACGCGGCCATCAAGTATCTCTTGGCTAAGAAGGATGCTAAACCACGATTGATCCGTTGGATCCTTCTTCTTCAAGAGTTCGATGTTGAAATTTGTGATAAGAAGAGGGTGGAGAATGTTGTGCCCGATCATTTGTCTAGGATGAACTGTGGACAAGATGATAAAGAGCCCATAGAAGACAAGATGAAAGACGACCACCTCTATCGAGTGCTCGATAAAGACACTTGGATGATTTATATCATTCGAGCAATTCGGAAGATGCCTCTTTATGATTTAGACAAAAACTCTCAAAGGAGGATAATCTTCGAAAGTCGAAAATACTTTTGGGATGCTCCTTACCTTTTCAAACTTGGCAATGATGGAGTCATGAGAAGATGTGTGCCAAGAGAAGAGAGGCTAGAAATTTTGAGGAAGTGCCACTCGGCGGAGTACGGTGGACACTATAGCCACTTTCGAACCCAAGCAAAAGTATGGTCTAGTGGATTCTATTGACCGGCGATGCATGAAGATACTAAAAGATATGTTGCGTCATGCCTCGAATGCCAAAGAACCGGGAATATTTCTCAAAGAAATTCTATTCCCTTGAGATATAATCTACAAATTGACTTATTCGATGTGTGGGGAATAGACTTCATGGGGCCTTTCAAAAACTCACATGGGTATGAGCATATCCTAGTCATGGTTGGTTATGTATCCAAGTGGGTAGAGGCCATGCCATGTCGTAAAGCTTCCACGGAGGAGTCCATTGCTATGATCAAAAGCATGATTTTTCCTTGTTTCGGTACACCGAGAATCTTGATAAGTGATGGAGGAACTCACTTCACCAGGAAGAATTTCAAAAAGTGTTTGTCCAAGTTGGGAATTGAACATAGGGTCTCTACGTCCTATCACCCACAAACCAACAGACAAGCGGAAACGTAGAATAGGCAATTAAAGAGCATCCTCAACAAAACCATAGAGAAGGGAGGCAAAGATTGGTCAAAGAAATTAGACGGAGCTTTGTGGGCATATCGAACGGCGTTCAAGACACCGATAGGTATGACCCCTTATCAATTCGTCTATGGAAAATCTTGCCACCTTCCGGTTGAGTTGGAACATAAATCCTATTGGGTGATCAAAGAGATGAACCTCAATCTTGATGCCGCGGTGGTAAAGCGAAGAATCCAAATAAGCGAGCTAGAAGAGATGAGGTTGAAAGTGTATGAAAATGCAAGCATATACAAAGAGAGAGTTAAAAGGTGGTATGACAAAAGGTTGAAGAAGAAAGAATTTAAAGAAGGAGATAAGGTCCTCCTCTACAATTCGAGGTTTAAAACCTTCGGAAAGGGGAACTTGCAAAGCAAGTGGGACGGACCTTACATTGTTCATTTGGTGCTCTCCAACGGAGCGGTAACCATTATGGATGTGAAAGGTGATCAATTCATGGTGAATGGTCAACGGCTTAAGGTTTACTACGAACCCAACGTTGTGCCCCTTCACCATATTGATGTCTTCACCATGGAAGAAGAGCACGAACGTCCAGCCTAGGACATAAAACAAGGTGTGGATTTTTGTAAATAGTTTTTCTTCAAGTTTTCTAGAGTTTCTCGCGAAGTTTTGCCGAGCCAACTTTTTCTCATGGGCTAACAATGCGAAATAAAGGGGGTACACGGAAAACGGGACCGGACCGGCCCGCGGAGCAGGGTGGGCCGGCGGCGGTTCGCCTCGGTTTTTCCATGGAACGTGCCTTTTCGACTTCCTTCTTTGGTCAGAAAATTTTAAGGGAAGTTTGAAAAAGGAAAATGCGGTTTCTAGAGCATTCCTTTTCGAACTATTTAATTGGCCGAATTGGGAGCTTGGGAATCCATCCCATCTCGCATTCTCTTGCACCCACGCAGCAGCCATGATGTCCCCGAAGAGCGTAGAGTTGAAGCAAGGCACCAAGGAGCCATTGATGGAGGAGGCGAAGCGATGCGAGCTTAAGCTACCTGTGGACATCAAGAGGACCACCTGCATCCGTTGCGGAGGGTGTGTCCCGACCAGAGCTATCACATCTCGCAACCCCGTCAAAGAGGAGAAGGTCCCTACTCCCGTTTGAAGGTCGGCGTGCATCCGAGGCATGAAGAGGAAGGATTACAAGGAGGTGTCGCCTGAGCCTAAGGACTATGGGGGGAGCGACTATTCCGATGATCGTAGCCCGAGCTCGTGGGCGGCCGCCGGAAGGGAAGACAATGACTTGTACTATTGGGAAGAGGTGCCCAAGGAGAAGACTCCCGAAGGTCCCAACGGCAGTGGCAACGACGACGGCGGCAACGATGATGACGAAGGCGACGACGATGATGACGACGGCGGCGACGACGTCGGAGACCCTGGCGATGACGACCCTTTCGGGATGCATCCAATGTGTTGTGCGGCTTGCTGTCACTCCATCTCGGAGCTCTAGGCATCGGTCGACGAATGTTTCCAGGCCATGGAGGCGATGAGGCAGCGCATGGAGGATTTGGAACGTGTGGTCGAAGACGACTACAAGTTCCTGAATCGCAACGTGCGCAAGTTATTCGGCATGGTGGGGAACATGAAGGGCAAGTGGTGCAATAGTTGCGGGAAGTACCATTAGGCTTAGTTTTCCCCCTTAGGTTTTTTGTAAGATACGACGAGGACGTCGTATGATTTAAGCGTGGGGGAGAGCTAGCTGGCTAGCCTTTTGATTCAAGTTTAGTTTTGGTTCGGTTTAGTTTTCGCGAGAGTTTTAGAGTCTTTTAGTCTTAAGTTTAGGAGTGTGCTTTAAATTTTTGGCAAGTTTGAAGTGTCTTAAATTTAGTGTTTGCGTCAAAGAAAATCAAATAAAAAGAGTCATTTAAATTTGTGTCTCTTGCGATGCTTTTTATTGCTTTACTCGTTATTCATCTTTAATTTTTGATATATGAACATAAGTGTTTGGTTTGAAACGTTTACCGTGGTGCTTAGTGGAATTGCTACCTCTAAAAGTACACGTACCGTGCTTCAATCTAGAGCTTTATATTTTAGTTGTGCTATGTTCGATGCTAAATATTGGAGGAATTCAATTCTGAAAATTATCGAAAAACCCTTGTGATAAAGGTTAGCAAATCCTCTGTTTCCGAGTTGAGAGTAAGAAAAAAATCCTATACAAAGCCTAATTAAATTTTTCTCCACCATAAGTGCGATTAACGCAATGAGTTGGGCTAGGATCCTTTTCTCTTAGAAGTTTTAATTTCGAGCAATGATCATGTCCTTGTGCTTATCTTTTATTGCTAGCCTCCTCATGCATTCGGTAACGTGACTTTCACATCAGAAGTCCCGTACATCGCCGAATTCCATACCCAAACCATTATATCTCTTTTGTACATCGTATTCCTTGAACACAACCTATTTTCGAAGTTTCATCTCGTCTCTACCATGGTTTTACTTTAAAATTCAGATTGTGTTCATGCAAGAAAGAGAGGAGTTCAGAGCTTTGAAAAGAGAGGGAAAAGTAAAGAGAAAAATATGTGTATGAGAGAATGAAAGAGAGCGATTGAAAAAGAAAAAAAGAAAAAGAAAGAAAGAGGAATGGCAAGAAAGATATGAAGTGGATGAATCAAGAGAGAGATGAATAAAGTGCAAGGAAGGATGTCGCGTTGTTGAGAGACGAAACTTCCACTCTTTTTCCAACCATGTGCAATCCGACAACGAGGACGTCATCGGTGCCTCGTAGTCATATTTCTTTTTGCCCTTGCACATGTCCATCATTCTAAATCTTCTCATCCTTGATATCCCCACATACTGTTTAATTCTCATGGTCATTGGCTTTGAAAGGTAAACAACCGTTAGAGGAAGTTCTTAGCTTGACAATACTTGTGTTGATTGTGCTAGCCATACCTATAGCTCCACTTTACATGTTATATGAGAAACTTAGAGGTGAGAGTTTTATAAAAAATTTTTAGGATAGCCACCTCATATGAGCGACATGTGAGAGCTTGGAGAAAGGTATTTGTCTAATACTTGTTGCAGGAATTTATTTTGAAAAATCATAAAAACCCTCCAATGGAAGCAAAGAGGTAAGCATGGCTGAAATTGAAGACCTCAAGTGAAGAGTTTGAGTTGTGGGGTAAATCTTGACGTGGTAAAGATTCTAACCGCCCATGTTTATGTTTGATGATCATTGCTTTATGTTTATGCATTAAAGATAAAAGATTGACTAACTTGTGAAGAAAGAATTAGCGGAGCACGATTACAACGCCTTGAACAAAGTTCTTTTACAAGTACTTGCTCGAGGACGAGCAAGAGCTAAGCGTGGGGGAGATGTTGACGGTGTATTTTGGTACACCAAACATGTTCATTACACTTTGGTTTGGATTTGATTATGAAACTAACCCGCCACTAGGCACACTAATCATATAACAAGTTCATCTTTGTGCATGCATTTGGAAGTGTTGTGTTTATGTGGGAAAACATGGATATAAAGGACAGATTCACAACAAGTTCAAAGGAGCAATTGCGGAGTCTTGTTCTTGTTCATGAGCTTGATCAAATCACTTCCAATGGTGGCGAGGACTGAAGTGTTACAAAGGAACATCCGCGGGGATTGAAGCGTAAAAGACTGGATTCATGCACAGAGAACCTCCATATTGGACGCGAGGATGACATCATCAAAATGGTGCAAGTGAAGGGGGCAAAGTGCATAATCACACGAGGACCCACGGGAGCGAAGGGGCGACCGAGCCGGGCCGGGATGGGCTTGGGCCGGTCGGCCCAAGCCGGTCGACCTGACCCACTCCGAGTGTCGGTTCGGCCCCCTTTCCTTGCACTCGAAGGATCTTCAACCCTAAGTCCCTGGAGGCATTGCCATTCGCAAAACAGAGAGCCATTCGCACCGAGAGGCCATCCACAAGATAGAGAGAGAGGAAGGAGATCTCCGGAGGAAGATCGACCATCTCGAAGGAAGCACCCACAAGTGGAGAAGAAGGAAGACACCGTCGGAAGCGTCACCATGATCAACGGTGTCATGTCTAGCACCTTGATGGGGTGATCTTCTTATTCGTCCATGGGTTGTAATCGGTCTTGAGATGTAATCGTTACTTTGTTGGAACATCTATCTATCATCTTGTGTTGAATGTGCTTAGATGCTTAAGGTTAGCTACCGTGCCGTAAAGGAAGTAAGGGCCCCAATGCTCCCTTGGATCAATTCAATACGTCGTGTCCATCATAGGTCTAGTCACGAATACCTCCTTGTAGTGACGGTACGGGGGGAGGGAAAGGGCGAAATCGTGGTCACAGCCCCCGATAGATTAGATTGGTTTTCATGCTTTAAAGCGGTTGCATGTTCGAGTATCGTAGACCCATGGGCGAGTGTCTCCTATCTTGATAGCTTAATCGTTCTCTCTAGTGTAGTGTAGTCATTTTCTAGTTTAATCATAGATAGGGTTTAGGTAGTTAGTGAGTAGAAGTAGATCAACGCTTGTAATCCCCTTGCTCCGCGGATTGACAAGAACCTAGAGAATCCCGTGGTGAAAAAGGTGTAGGTCCGTACGCTTGCAGATCGTAGGTGGATACATCTTTTATCCGTCAACACAACATGACTAAGAGGAAGTGGGTGGGTAACCTTCATGCTTGTTTTGCAACCAGAATGAAACAACAAACCACCTATTCCTCCAATGTACTGTGGCTAAATGCATTTGGGGCATTGTGGCTCTCTGTCTTGGAACAAATACCATCCCAGGGAGCATTCAACACTATGGGCTATGGATTCAAAAAATCTTCCCCAATGGGAAAGCCTTTCATCACTTTGGCTTCTCAGCTATAACTGGGCCATTTGGAAATGTGGAAATAATGTTGCCTTTGATGGAAAAAAGATTAAACACCCTGCTGAAATCTTCATACATGCTTGCTCCTTCATGTCTTACTGGGTAGGGTTACTCGCGGAGGAGGGCGATCTCAAGTGGCTGTTGGGGTAGAGACAATGCTCGAGATCGCCTACAGGTTGTTGTCGTGCCAGTCCAGATCTTCGGGAGTCCAGAGACTGCCGGTGCCACAAGACGGCCAAGCTGAAGAAGAAGAAGAAGAGGAATGAGCTCACCCGGGCACAAGGAGTTGAGAAGATGCCGCTAAAAAGCTGGTGACCGTATGTTGATGTCTGTATCTCTTATGAACTTGTAATGGCCCTTGATGGGTGCTTGTCTTTTGTCATGCTACTGGATTCCTAGGAATCCTAGGGATCGAACTTAGGAACCTACTTAGCTTGAGTCAGGTTGGGTGGGTTCGCTGCTAGGGCTTTGCCTCCTCTCCCCCTTCGATACTATTTATGTATGATACTTTGTATATTTCCGTTCCTTGGCAATGGAAATGGGGGCAAATCCCTCGAGTCCAAAAAAATACTTCACAAGCACACTAAAAAAGCTCATAAGTAGCCCACACATGAACCATTTAAAAAGCGCAGTAGTTCGCTTAAGTTACACATCTTTAAAGATTAAGAGAAAGACAATGCTAGTTGAAAACTTTCTGCAACATGGTCAAATCTTCTAGTTAATGCAAATTTATGTGGATGACAAAATTAGTGGAATTCATAATTGCTCTTTTCTCATCCTACTGTTTCTCTTAAATATCAAGTATGGAAATTCATTTGGTTTGCAAATATGGTAAAGCCATTGTTGTCTCAGTGCCTACATAATGCACATTGCAGCTGCTTGTGCATGACCGAAAATGAAGAGGCATCTGAAAGCTAAGCTCTTCGCATGTCCTTTTGTAGCACACTCTTTTTTGTTTTGAACTGAAACACAGCGGGGGGAGCCCCCACAGTGAAATTTTATTGTCGAAGAGAGTCAGAGGGGAGAGATACTTACAAGTAAGAAAACATCCAAAGATCAAAAAGAAAGACACCAATTCAAATTAAAACTGTACATCAACTAACACTATTGAAGGAGGGACATGAAAGAAGGGTGAAGAGGAGTTGAGCCAAGTAAGAAAAGTGTACTGGAGAGAACTTTTCATCCTATGAACTTGGTTTAGACATTCCTCCTTGAAACTTTTTTTTCCAAAGATCGATACTGACCGGGGACATTTCAAATATAAGGTTATTTCACTGTTTCCAGATTTGCCAGGCTGCAATGATGAAAATTTCCATGAAGAAATTGTGAATAAAATCTTATTTTGCCAACTCAAACATTTGGAAGAAAGGGGTGCCAAGCTGCCACTGGATGCCAATCAATTGCCAACAATTTGCTGAAGAAGTGATGCATTGTTGTTTCTTCTCTTTGGGAGGCAAAAATGACATAGTTGTAGCACACTCTTCTTTCCTACAAGATTGAATGTACTTGAATACAAATAGGGAGGGTGTTACTGTTTAGGGTGTTTGCCTGCAACAGTCTAAAGGAAAGGTGGAAAATTACAAATGGTGAAACTGGGAAATTAGTCGTACAGTTGTGTTAGCAATTCTATGCAGTACTTCGCCTCAAGGGGAAATATAAAGGACATACGTAGCTAGCAAAGAACCAAATTGAACTTTTAATATTTGTAAGAACAAATTGTGGGGGTATCTAACAATTTAATGATTACAAGGAAGTTGAACCCTGCAAGAATGACTGTATACCTGAGCATTTTTGGCCCGGCCCGCGCCAGACCCGCCTATGGACCTTACTGGACGGGCGTGGACAGAGATCTTGAAGCCCGCGAAAATTTTTTTTGGCCCGAGCCCGGCCCGAAATGTTGTTTTTAGTTACTTTACACTATAAAATGCGCGGGCGACCCACCCAAGCCTGGGCCCGGTTCGAGCCCGGCCCGATACATCCCATGGGACGGTTATGGGTAGGATTTTCTCAGCCCGAAAAACCCGGGTTTTTTCGGCCTGGCCCGGCCCGGCCCGTGGAATGCTCAGATCTAGAATGACTTTGTCTGGTACTATCAGACGCAGGAAATATGCACAGAGACTTACCCTACCATTAGTCTAGTACAACCATCAATCTGGAAGGAAAATTAAAAATTGAGGAAAAGAACATTCAGATAATTGTCACGTGGGAAAAGAGCCAGCATGAAGAGGGAAAATAAAAAGAAGGTACTTTCTTCTTGATATAAGAAAGGAGCATTTGTTCCCAGACTATATAACACCACCCACAGATATTAGCTGGGTAATTAATCCAAGTACCATAGCTACAACCCAATGTATGTAATAATCTTAAACGAAGAGTAACATGTGCAGTATGCGTCACAATGTGCACACATTGCTGCCATCTGAACAAAAGAAGCAAGGTATGAATAAGCAATTGATATATTAGCACCAAAGTTTCATTTGAGGGGAAAAAATAAACATATGTTCAAACAATTTTGTTCAGGTCTACTCCAAACTCAGCAATAGGAAGTCATGTGCTTGCCATCTACCTCAATGAGGCAAATAGCACCAAACCCTGCAAATTCGACATAGAGATACAGGGGGGAAATAGTTTACATGATCCTGAACCGAAGCTGATTATGCGGCAATTGTGATATTTTGGACATGAACTACAGATGTAACACAAAACATTCATGATTAACTGGATGAACCATTGTATAGAAATTGCATTACTAAAGTAAATTCCTAAAGCTAACTAATTGTTACTAGCAAATATGCCCGTGTGTTGCTACGGGTGATGTAATGAGTAGCATACATGCATCATTAATGTTTATTAAATGGTATCAGGGCAATATTTTGATTTCCTTGTGACAACATTCTTGTTCAAAATTCTTTTAAATATGTTTTGGCCTCTAACATGACACTATGCAATATGCATACATGTCAAATAACACATTCGACAGCACATCATATTCAGTTATTCAGTTGTACCCCTGTCCGTGAATCGACCTTCCCGTGGATGAGTTATTTAACTGAACACAAGATGAAACACAAGTGTGGTGACAAAATTTAGAACAATGCTTTTGTCCTTTTTATAAGGAAATTTTAAAAACAACAGCCCGTTGTGTATGTGCCCTGCTATCATCTGATCCGAAGCATAGATTAAACATACTTGAGCTTATTAAACACGCGTTGAGCGTCATCTGTCATTGATTCACGTCAAAAGTCATAAATTAAGCCATAATTGACCACTGATCCATGGATTCGGCTCCTTGGCGCAAACTGTACGTTTCGTGCGGAAGAGCAAGAGCTAGCCTGCAGGTTTCTCATTTGTCTGAACTGAAAGAGGCATAATATATGTGTCCACATACATCTGGACTTCTGCGCTGCTAGTTGTGGTTCCAGACAGGAGTGCTGCTTCGAGCCGAGATTAACCGAGCAAATTACCATGTGATGTTTATGCACATCGGTCATCCGGTGATCATCAATGACTGGATCATCGCATATAGCTCCCAGATCTCTGAATCTGAATCATAGTTGACAGGTAACTACCCTCCCTCTCACTTCGTGGACTATGCCTCGACCCATTGGCTGGGTCGGAGCCGCTTGCCCGTGCACCACCGCAATGATAGCAGGGGTACATACATGCTGCTGCACCGCTAGCTCCTGAACCTGCCAGATAGAATATAACCAGCCTCTCCTTCCGCGCGGCGACATCCTCCACCGCGGCAGCAATTCCGGCGCCAGGACATGGCCGCGCACCAACGACGTTTCAGTCACGCAGGACAACCCAAGCGCGCTGCACACCACTGCCACCAAGGAGGCAAGGTCTCCTTGGCCACCCACTGCGACAGCATCGACATGGCCTACCGGATGTCCTCTGCTTCCTACATTGGGCGGTGGCTGGTTGGGGCGCATCGGATCTTTGGCACAGCGGCGGTCTTGCGCGCGGAGGGCGGAGGTCGGGGCCCCCGCCAGATCCGGGCGGTGGCCGGCCGGCGAGCATCGGATCTCCGGTACATCGGCGGCCTTGCGTGCGGAGGCCACAGTTCCAGGCAGCAGCCCGGAGGCGCATCAGGCGGGGGTCGCTCCTGTGGAGCTACACGCGGCGGAGCGGAGCGTTGCGGCTCAGATCGAGTTTTCTACTCACCCCTGCCACCTGCTCCGTGCAGACCGTGCAGAGTTCGCCGGAGCTAGCTCGCCCCAGCCCTCCGCGTGCGGCCACAACGACGGCTCTTCCAGGCCACGCTCGGCAGCCGCCACCTGTTCCGACGTCCCCACCTGCAGCGGAACCAGTAGCCCTGCTTTGCCCCTCCATCCACGCGCTCTCCGATCCGCCGCCATGTCGACCTCGCCGTGCGCTCGCCAGCCACTCCACCTTAACCTGGAGCTCTCCGACCGCGAGGTAAAGGAAGCAATGAAAGGACGAACATGCACGTGGTGGGGGCCGCTCTTGTTTGGGACGCGCAGCGACGGCTCTCGCCACTCGCCAGAGAGCTTCTCTTTCCTAGCTCGCCCTTTTGCGTAGGGCCCTGCCGCCCTGACGGTGGGTTGGAAAGTTGGAGTAGAATTGCAGTCCGATTTTCACGTCGCACGTAACGTTTTTACGTGATTTTCACCGACATGAATTAGGAAATAATGGTCCTGGTTGGATCCATGGGATAGAGTTAGTTTTGGCTAGTTGGAGCTCAACTAGCCACAAAGTATCCAAACATGAGGGCTAGATTGAGCTAGTTTACATCTAACCCACCCAAAAAAATTATCCCACCCAAGAGGTGCTTATTGGGGCTAGTTCATGTTGGGTCCACCAAAAAGTGACTTTTCTCTCTCCCTCCACCCACACCTAATGATTAAAAAAGTACATTTAATGTCATTCTAACCCTTTCATCCAAACACCTCTAGAGCTAGAGTTAGTTTAGGGCTATAGCTAGAGTTAGAAACTAGCTCTAACTCTAGCCCCGCTAGAGTATCCAAACAGGGCCAATGACGGACGAAAAAAAGGCCGAAACGATCCTCGCCGTGTTCGCTTGGCTTATCAGCCACCAGCCAGCAGTACTTTTCTTTCAGAACAAATCAGCCACCAGCAACCAGCCAACATTACTTTTCTCTCAGAACAAACCAGCACCAGCCGCCAGCCACCAGCCAAACGAACAGGCTGTCTTACTTTAATATTATACTAGCACAATGCCCGTGTGTAGTCACGGTCAAATTTATTTTTATAATAAATAGTATCCCACTCGATTACGTATCCCACTCGATTTCGGATGACGTACCAAACAATTAGGCAGAATCAATCCTTGCTTTAATATTAGGTAGAGATATACTAGCAAAGGTGCCCGTGCGTTGCTACGGGTGAAGGAGATATCTGATATATAATAGACTAAACATGATTTTTTTAAATGTATTCATGTATGTGCATTTTTATGTCGACAGTTAAAAGAGTAATAGTAGCAAATGTAGTTGAATTTTATATTATAATATTGTAATTAGGGTTACCAAATTATCTTGCTCTTATATAGGCCCTGTTGTTTGGCTCCACGTTTTATGGAACCACGGGCCGGTGCCCGGCGGCCCACCGTGCGCACGATAGGGAGAGGAAATAGTGTCGCTGTAGGATTCAGGTTGCCGGAAGCGAAGTGGATTAGGGGAGCGCCAGGACGGGACATGTGACAATTTACTTAAGGTGATTTGAGACCCCACCTGTCAATGATAGTAGTTGGACCAAACCAAAAAGTGGGCAGAAGCGGTTCTCACTTTAATAATAGGCAAGATACTAGCAAAGGTGCCCGTGCGTTGCTACGGGTGAAGGAGATATCTGATATATAATAGACTAAACATTATTTTTTTAAATGTATTCATGTATGTGCATTTTTATGTCGACAGTTAAAAGAGTAATAGTAGCAAATGTAGTTGAATTTTATATTATAATATTGTAATTAGGGTTACCAAATTATCTTGCTCTCATATAGGCCCTGGTTGTTTGGCTCCACGTTTTATGGAACCACGGGCCGCTGCCAGCAGCCCACCGTGCGCACGATAGGGAGAGGAAATAGTGTCGCTGTAGGATTCAGGTTGCCGGAAGCGAAGTGGATTAGGGGAGCGTCAGGACGGGACATGTGACAATTTACTTAAGGTGATTTGAGACCCCACCTGTCAATGATAGTAGTTGGACCAAACCAAAAAGTGGGCAGAAGCGGTTCTCACTTTAATAATAGGTAAGATATACATATATAGAGAGAGAGAGGTAGAGATGAGATGATTCAGTCCGGATCAGGTTGACTGTCAAACTTAACAGCAAGGGATCATGGTTAACTGATGGCACACCATTGTTTGTTGATTGAACCTTGCTGCTACGCTGGCTGAGGCAACTCGATGTATTTAGAGTTCAGGAGCATGTCTCTTTAGCAATGAGGCGTCGTGTGCAGCCGGGTGCCGGGGCGAGCAGGCTCAGGCTGCTTGCGAAGTGTGGACTACTTCACGGGTGGCAACTGCTGCGATCGGCGCGCGGGCAGGACGGCCGCCGCCGGCAACCCAACGGCGCGGAGGATAGCGGCGCCTAGACATGGCACAGTGATGAGAGAAGGATGAAGAAGGACGCCCCGGCCCGTGCCCAACCGGATCCGGCCTCGGCGGCTGTGGCTTCGCCGCTCCTGTGTCAGGCAGTAGCCATCTTTTTTTTTTTTTTTTTTTGAAACACGTAGCCATCCATTCAGTAGAAGCAGAGGAGGCCATTCTCTGAAGACGAGAGAAAGCAGAGGAAGCCGGTGGTAATTTAAACGGTTCACCGACTACGTCTGAGTCGTTCATCTGGAGATCTGCGGCTGCCAACTACTCTTATTCGCTTGTCGTCACAATCTCAGTTTGTAGACACTAAACAGTTTTACTTAAAAAGCAAGAGTTGTACTGGGGTTACTAGTTTTACAAGACAGCACCAAGTACAGTTTTAGCAAGCCAACATAACAGGCAAGAGATAAATATGCTTGCAAAACTAGCTTCCTCTATCTCACTGCATGCCACAAGCACAAAGCATTTCACTAAAGAGTAGTACTATTGCAACTTAATCACTAGTTTACAATTAATCCCTGGTCCATTGCTATAGGACCGAGACGTTTGATGTAAGCATTATGAGTAGTAGTAGCTGTTTCCCCTCCGTTACCATGGCGGATTGAGCTGTAACTGATACTCTCCTGAATCGATAGCTCCTACTTCTCTGCAACTGACCCTTGGTTCTTCCTTGTCCCTGCTCGAGGTATGTATATCAGTAAGGAAAAAAAGGAACGCAACATAATGAGTGAGATAGGTAAGTGCTATGCCACCAAAAATAACAGTGAACTACTGACACAGTCATAAACGGAAAACGTACGATAAAAAAAGAGAGAGAGAGAGAAGATGACGGCGCACCTCTAAACGACGATGGACTTCCGGCGTCGGACGCTGCTTGGTTTCAGCGTCAGCGGTGGACTTCCGGTGATATGGTTCATATACCTTTGGATGGATCCGTTGATGCCGGGGAATAAGTTGGAGATGACAATGAAGAGCATGATCACAAGGGCTAAGGCAATGAACATCAGGAATGGTATCCACGCATCCACGTGCGTGTGGTGCTGCACTGCCGACTCCGCTGCAATGGCGGCCATCTCTCCTCACAGGCAAGAGCAGAGAATGGAAGTATGGAAGGTTACAAAGAGCTTGGGTGCGGCGACTTGTGCTGCGGCGCGAGGGGATTATAAAGAGCCTGCCCGCGGCGACTTGATTTGTGTCGCGGCGCGAGGGGATGAGGAAAAAGGAGTTGCGTTGCGGCGCGAGGGAATCTCAGATATCTTAGATATCTCGAATGACGAGATGGCTGGGCGGAACATTCTGGCGGGTCAGTGGTTGCCGAGAAACCCGCATGGCCTCATGTACCACCACCAGCTGTTCCCTTTGCCGCTGCTTGCCTAACAGAGCCCCCCTGCCTTACAGAGTTGATTGCTACTCGAGCACTCACTGTTAGAGTGTTCTGCTAATAAACTAAAAATACTTGTGCTTGTAAAAAAAAATTGTGGAGAAGGCAGTAACATTCAAATTCTATGCGATCTAAGACAGATTGCATTTTTGAGATAATAAGAACTATTAGCATTCAGCATGTCAACTCGATCTCACAGGAAACTTAGAGTCCTGATGAAATCCTCGATATGACACTGGATAATCTTGGTAGAAGTTTAGAGTTACAAATCTTTTAGCACTAACAATTGTTAAATATTCAGAAATTGCAAAAGCATCTTTTTTCTTCAAACCTTCAAAACAAAAAAAAAAGATGAGGATAACTGCAAAGATAGAAACTGATTGTGCCAAGTCAACAATGATGCTTGTGCGTGCAGTTGTAACTGAAATAGCACCGGATGAGCTTAGTTTGGTGAAGGAAACTGTTTGAATCCTGAACCTCTGTGTCTGTACCTGAAAAACAAGCACAAGCTTCCTGATTCTGCAATTGCAGACATGCAAGTAGGAATAGTTTTTTTAGATTTTCAGAATAGCGTTCCGGCCTCAACAGTACCGGGGACTGTCTGCGGCCAATCAACTGAAAGTTTGTCGGTTGCAAGTAGGAATAGTGTGTAACTGAAAGTTTCTTGCACACCTTCCTTCAGAGGTGCCAAAAGAATATATTAAGATTGTTGTACAGTACTTTAGATACCATCTGACGTAACAGTATGGGATCCCCAAATCAAGGCAGCAGGTGGTTATCTCTTGCCCACCTTTGTCTGACCACCACAACATCTATGCCCCTGGAAGTTCGATATTTCTATGAATCTGTTACTGTTTTAATTGGCTGCTGGTGACATTTGTGTCGCTTGGCAATGGCAAGGGATGCTTTCAGCTGACAGATGACTCCTAGTTCATGTGGCCAAAGCATGATTGAATTTGTTACTGTTTTTTTAAATGTTACGGTGCTTGAGCGGAACAAGGCAGAACAAGGAGGAACCGGTGGTTCCGGTCCACAATTATTTGGTTCTGGTCCACAATTCATAACAAGGATTAGTTCCTACTCACAATTATTTAGTTCCTGACCCACAATTACTTGGTTCCGGTCCACAAAATTGGTTCCTTGTAATAGGTTTCTCCTATTTTACAACCACCCGATCTGGACCGATGGACGGCTCATAAAAACCTTAAGTACTGGAGAAAGAGTTTTTCTTTTATCCCTTCGATGGTCAAGAATCTGCTGCATGAAACGGTCAACAGAATCTCTAGTGTAAGAAAATTGATAGAACTACTACTCAAATTCTATTTCTAGGACTACTCAAATTGCATGTACACCTCAAGATTTATGTTGTTTCAAGATACGACTGCCCATGCTTTCGTCAAGTTTCCCAGAACTTCAAATTCTCTCATGAAACCAAACCGAATGGTAATCGACACAGCAAACTTTCAAGAAACAATACCATCATATTATTTATTCGAGTAACGCCCCACTACATCATCAACAGTTTATTTGAATCCCTTCCTGAAGTTGGCGAGGCCATGGGACAGAATGTTCGATGTCCAGAAATTCTGTACTATTGGCACACGAACATGTGTTTCACGCTAGTTGCAATATCAGCACAGCTCTTGCTGGACCTTGTGATCCATTTCCTCTCGGGCCAACTGGAGGTTCATATCCACATCCACGCGTGCATTTGCAGCCTTTGGGTTCATGGTTCATGCAGAATTACAGTAATAGGCATGAAACAGATGTAATAGAAAGTGGAAGTGGCATTTATGTTTTAGAGTTTTCACACGATTTTGGAAGCTCTGATTCATAACAAAAGAGAGGAGTTGACTAAAAAAGATAAAGAAATTAATAGGGGATACAATACATAATTCAGTGATAATCTAATCAATGCAAGGACATGACCCAATTCAGCAACGGATTTTGCTCATGTACTAACTGTTACACGTCGCGACGTCGCCTACTCCCATTGAGATAGTCTAATGTTTTAAAAAAGAGAGTTAGCGGTAGAAGAAAGCAAGCATCGCACGCACATGTTCGACAGCTGACAAAATGTTGCGAGTGAAAGGATTCAAGCACGGCTGCCTATCTTGGCCTACCGTGGTTCCATGTTAATATAGGGCCGGATAATCAGTGCCCAAACAAGTTACAACAAGATTACAAGCTTGTTTACCAAGCGATCTCTAGGAAACCTAACAGAACACGCTAGGTCCTATCATGCACGCAGTCATGTCAAACTGTTAAAGATAGATATGTCAATTCTAACAGTCTCCCTCAATCTCAACCGGGCTTCTTGATTAGGTTTAGATTGTTCCGAAAACGCTCAAATGGTCGTATCCCCAACGCCTTAGTGAAACCATATGCTATTTGATCCTTTGTGGAGACAAATCTGATCTCCAATTGTTTCCTGGCTACCTTTTCTGTTACAAAGTGAAAGTCTATCTCAATGTGTTTTGCTCTTGCATGGAACACTGGATTAGCACATACTCCCTCCGTCCTGAAATATAAGGCATTCAATGGTTCAAAATTTGTCCCCAAATATAAGACATCGTAGAAGTTTTTGGTAAGTACCCAATCAACTCAATTAAAGACTTGCCAAATATTGCACTTGTTAACTAAAAACTTACCTTTAATTATCATTGGCTAAGGGTATATGTGACATTTTCCCACCTCTTTAATCTGTCATAAAAATCCTAGAATGCCTTATATTTCAGGACGGAGGGAGTAGATAGGTAGCTCCAAGGTTATCACACCATAGGCAAGGTGGATATCTAGCCTTTACACCTAATTCTTTCAGTAAAGCTTCTACCCAAACCACCTCTGCAGTTGCATTTGCAAGTGACTTATATTTTGCTTCAGTACTCGATCTCGACACCGTGGCTTGTTTTCTAGCACTCCATGATATAAGATTCGGTCCATAGAAAATAGCAAAACCACCTGTAGATCTTCTGTCATCTACATCTCCTGCCCAATCTGCATCTGAGAACCCACTTACAATCATAGACAGTGACCTTGTAATTTTAAGACCAAAGCCACTCGTACCTTTGACATAGCACAATATTCTTTTCACAGTGGTCCAATGTACAGTAGTAGGCGAGTGTAGATATTGACACACTTTGTTCACTGCAAATGCCAAATCAGGTTAGGTTAGAGTCAGATACTGCAAGGCCCCCACAATACTTCTGTATCTCGTTGAATCTTCAGGCGTTGCAACCAGTGGTGTGGTCGACACCTTGCACTTTGACATACCTACTCTTGTTAAAATATCTCCTGCGTATTTTTCTTGTTTGAGCAAGATGCCTCCCTGTGTCGGTGTTACTTCAATTCCCAGAAAATAACTCAGGTTGCCAAGGTCCTTAAGTGCAAACTCTGACCTCAAATCCCTTAATAAGGCCGCAACAGCTTCTGAAGATGAACTTGTGACAATAATATCATCAACATATATAAGCATGAAAATAGTAACACCGTTCTTTGAATAAATGAATAGGGAGGTATCTGATTTTGAAGCTTTGAATCCAAGATCACACAACTTAGTGCTTAACCTTGCATACCAGGCTCGAGGTGTCTGCTTTAGCCCATAAAGAGCTTTATCTAATTTACACACATAGTGTGGCTTGCTTGCATCCTCAAAGCCTGGAGGTTGTCGCATGTATACCTCTTCTTCAAGAACGCCATGTAAAAACGCATTCTGTACATCAAGCTGCCTTAAGCACCACCCCCTTGAAACAGCAATAGAGAGTACTAGTCGAACTGTGGCAATCTTCACAATTGGACTGAAAGTATCTTCATAATCAATCCCATAACGCTGTTTGTAGCCCTTGGCTACCAATCTGCCTTTGTACCGTTCAATGCTCCCATCTGCCTTTCTTTTAATCTTAAACACCCATCTACAGTCAAATATATTTGCACCTTTTACTGTTGGAACAAGATGCCAAGTCTCATTCTTGTGGAGTGTTGTAATTTCTTCTTGCATTGCTTTCTTCCAATTTGGATCACTAAGGGCTTCATCCAAACTTGTTGGTTCACCTGTAGAACTGAAATTTGCATAACGAACAGTGCCATCAGTATAGACCTTAGGCCTAAAAATCCCACTTTGAGACCTGGTCTTCACATGTTGCATCTCTAGTTCACTGGATGTAGCAGACGCATTTGATCCTGAAGCCGCAGAGAATCTGCCTCCACCAGTGCCTGTCGGGCACGGGACCGCAGCGTCCTGTCCAGAAGTGCCACGTAGCCCAGATGTATGCGGTCGCCCGGGGCTGTCGTCAGCATCGCGCGGGACTGCCGCATGCGCTGTACCGGCAGGCGTTGTCCCGGCTGTAGCTGTCCCTGCGCCCAATCCGAGGCAGATCGTATCCGGCTCAACTGCAGCGCCCACCGCGCCACCAGAATCTGCTCCGCTTTCAGCGCTTGGCTTGTCGCGTAGCGGTTGGACTCCTGACGCCTGTTGTGCACGGCCGAGAGCTCCGTTTTCAATGGAAATTTTTGCTGCTGGCTCATATTCATCTCCTGCTGCTTCCTGTTCATCAACTATAGCACTAGCATGCTCATTAGGGTTAGTATTAGCATAATATCGATCAGTACCATCTACACCCCCTGAATATGAGCCTAGAAGATGTTCAGGAAGAAGAGAAATTTCATGCCGCAGCCTCTGCCCAGCATTTTCATGAAGAGATGCAAAGGGAAAAACACCTTCGTCAAAGATAACATCACGAGAAATATATACTCGACCCGTGGGAATATCAAGACACTTGAAACCCTTATGAAGAGAGCTATAACCAAGAAAAGAACATCTCTTTGACCGAAATTCAAGCTTCCTAGAATTAAATGGCCTAAGATTAGGCCAACACGCACACCCAAAGACTCGAAGAGACGAATAATCAAGAGCTTCACGAAGGAGGAGTTCCGTGGGTGTTTTGTAATCAACAACTTTACTAGGAAGAAGATTAATAAGATGTGTCGCTGTGAGAAAGGCTTCATCCCAAAACTTTAGGGGCATAGACGCATTAGCAAGGAGGGGAAATCCTACTTCAACGGTATGCCTATGTTTCCTCTCGGCTGCACCATTTTGTTGGTGTGTATGGGAACAAGAGACACGATGGGCAATGCCAACATGCTAGAAGAAAGAGTTCAACTTTTCATATTCACCCCCCAGTCAGTCTGCATAGCACGATTTTCTTATCAAATTTTCTTTCTACTAGGGCTTGAAAATCATGAAAGACCGAGAAAACATCTGATTTCTGGCGCAGCAAATATATCCAGGTGTATTTGGTGTGATCATCGATAAAGCTCACATAGAAGGAGAATCTACCAACAGAAGTAGGTGCTGGACCCCAAACATCAGAGTGAATCAAATCAAGAGGAGCAACAGACACTTTATTCGAAGTAAAATAAGGAAGTTGATGACTCTTTGCTCTTTGGCAAGAATCACACACAGACTCACTACTACCATCACTAACAAAGGGTAGTTTATTATTTCTAAGCACTCTCTCTACTATGGGAAAAGCTAGATGCCCCAAACGACTATGCCATCTAGAAGTTGATGGCTTACTAACACCAAAAGCATGCTTGCTCCGACTCGACCTTTCTTGACTCAGCTCTAAGGGGTAAAGACCACCTTCACACCTTCCTCGATGAAGAGTTGTCTTCGTTGCCGGTCCTTTATAAGGAAAAAGTTGGGATGAAATTCAAGGGAAACATTGTTATCGGAAGCAATTCGATGAACGGAAACAGGATTCTTATGAGCACTTGGAACATGAAGAACATTCTTAAGATATAAATTTCTATTTGGGGAGTGTAGAGTAGCATGACCAATATTGCTAATTTTCATACCTGACCCGTTGGCCGTGTGCACCTGATCACGTCCACCATACTTCTCCCTCATTGTTAGCTTCTCGAGATCACTTGTAATATGGTCGGAAGCTCCACTATCGGCATACCAATTGGTGTCAACACCATAGGCAGCCGAATATCCTGCACTCTTGTTATTGTTGGGCTGGAAGTCCTCTTCGAACCTGTACTAGCACTCAAGGGCGGTGTGGTTGGGCTTGTCACAAATTTGGCACTTCGGCTTGGAAGTGCCTTGCCCTCCAGTGCCGTTCCCGGTGGGGTTGAAGGTACGCCCACCAGTGTTTCGGCCGCCTCTTCCACGAGCTCGATTTCCACCACCACCACGTCCACGATTAAAACCACCTCGGCCTTTGTTGGCCATGTTGGCCGATGATTGGTACTGTTGGCCGCCTGATTGTTGATCCTAGAGATCTGCAACCTCATCTCATAGGAGGTAACTTGAGCTACAAATCACTGAGAGAAATCGGATCTGTACGACCAAGCACCGACGAAACAATTGGGTTGTAATCAAAATCTAAGCCAGCAAGGATAAAAGATACCATCTCCTCGTCATCAACTTTCTTGCCCGAAGTTGCGAGCTCATCAGTGATGGACTTCATCTTGTTAAAGTAGGCAGCAGTGGTGAGGCTTCCTTTCTTCTGGGTAGCCAGCTACATGCGGAGATTGGTTACACGAGCGCGGGATTGAGCAGAGAACATGTTCTCCAGCGTCTCCCAAGCTTCTGCCGTTGTAGATGCCATGGCCACTTGCCCCAACACATCTTTTGTGAGGGAATTCAGCAGATGGTCGAGAACAAGCTGGTCGTGCGCCAACCACGTTGCGTACAACGCATTAGGAATCATCTCCTTGGTCTTGTCGTCCTTGACAACCTCCACGACCTTCGTCGGCGGCTTGGCTGATCCATCTAGGAAGCCTTCTAGCTGGGCGCCTCTAATGGGCGGCAGCACTTGTGCCTTCCATAGAAGGTAGTTATCTCGGGTGAGCTTCTCCGAGATTTTGTGGCTAAGGGAAGGGAAGGTCACACCGGAGGAAGAGGACGCGGTGGAAGACATGGCAGCAGATGTGTTTGAAGAAGAAGGCTCTGATTACCATGAAAGGATTCAAGCACGGCTGCCTATCTTGGCCTCCGTGGTTCCATGTTAATATAGGGCTGGATAATCAGTGCCCAAACAAGTTACAACAAGATTACAAGCTTGTCTACCAAGCAATCTCTAGCAATCCTAACAGAACACGCTAGGTCCTATCATGCACGCAGGCATGTCAAACTGTTAAAGATAGATATGTCAATTCTAACAGCAAGGGCCAATGTTTCTTTAGTCACAACAACGTTTAAGCGTAGGGTGACTGATGCTTTTACACCTTTCTTTGCACTGACCGCAACATCAAAATTCCTTTAAACAATGGCAGGGTAAAATTCTCCCATTCCAGTCATCTCATCTCGACGACATATATAACCTAGCTAGGCCCCGAACCATGCCCCCTTTCTGTTCCTAAAACACGTGCAAGCACACGACACCCTCAAAAGACTAAAAAAATCTGTGGGTGAGCTTCAGCATACTGTTGGAAAATTCTATGCTGAACCGGTGAGACTGTGAGACCCTAAATGTGTGGCGACAGGAAACCTTCTTCGTCATGAAAACCTGTCACACCTGCTTTTCCAAAGAAAACCAAGTGCATAACTATATGCATGCCAGGATCAAGTTTCATGCATATAGTGACATGAAAGTGAATACAGAAACAGTGTCACGTAAGAATAAGAAAGATTATCAGAGATTTACGCTTAATCCTGGAAACGAAGGCACCAAACTTCACAAGCAGTCGACTGGGGGTTGCGTACACCTAGCACCAGCACATCTTCACGTCATCTTCATGTAGCTTCCTCTTTCTGAGCAACATTGTTTATAGCAAGGGTGAGCACTTGTCGTACTCAGCAAGTGTGGAGAAAGATATGAATGCAAAGGCTTTATGGTGGGCTGGGCTATAAGCATTTAGCATTTTAGTTCATCAAGTTTTATTAGCACCTATTTACTAGCAAGTATAAGTATACACCATCCCACAATTAAGCATAAAGGTAAGAGAAACGCCATAAGCATATGACTAAGATAACCAGAAACCACGATTTAAGTCCATCTTCATGTTCGATTAATCATGTGAGGGTCCAGGCCGCTCTTGACCGTGAGCACGGCTAATCGATTAGTTTTACACTCCGCAGAGGTTGTACATCTTTACCCACAAGTCGCGTAAAAGCTCTAAAGAACTTTGAACCCAACCATGCGATGCCGGCCAAGCACCATACCACACTACCGAGGTGTGGTTGCATAGGGACGCTACATGGCCTTTACAAAGGTTCCCTAGCAAGTTATGACCCACAAAGTCCGGATCAGTTAGAAGGTATAAAGTCCCCTAGCAGGTCAATACCCCACCATAGAATAAAGAACTCACCCAACCCCCTGCTAGAGCGAGTCCATGCCCCACAGTACCGCCGATCCCTTGTCCTTATCAGGTAAGATCACCCCAAGCTAAAGTTCCTAATTATTCAGCTAAGACCATTGCCCATTAGTTCTTGTGGTTGTACTGTTTTCCTGGGTGGTTCTCCATGTTCTGATTAATGCACAGCGATCTTGTATTAAAATTATCATAAAGGAACATAGAGCATAAAACGATAACCACGTTGATTATTACCAACCCAGTTGAGCACACTAAACAACATCTACCATCAATATTAATTAAGAACCAGGTTCAAGATAATGGTCAAATGAGGCTAGTCATCCTTAATAGGAACCCATCAAAATTAATGCACAGCAATGCAAAGTGATTAATAAAGTTGTTGGGACAAAAGATCAAGAGCGCACTTGTCTTTAACCACATAGTAGTTGCTCAGAATGTCTTCACCTCTTGCTCTTCAAAGCTTCTCGAACAATGTTCACTCTACTCGCATCAATCATCAGACACAAGCATACACAAAGCAAACAAACAAGCATACTAAGAACAAAGCACAAATCAAAAGAAAGCTTTAAAAGAACGCACTAAAGGATATGCTTGATTAGATGGATCACTAAGGCACGCAAACCGTGCTTAAAGGAAGAAAGGCTTGGTTAACTTTAAAGAGATGGTTGTGGAAGATTGAGCAAGGACCGGAAAGATCACACTGAAATAGAGCTCGTTTCTATTGGTTACGCAAGCACAAGAAAAGCTGAAAATAGAACTAAGCTCGAAACTATCGTGAGATCATTATCAAACAACAAGAGACTATGCTTGGCATATTTTAATTAAGAAATCATGTGAAAGAATATTTCAGAGAAATACTCTATGTTACCATTAAACAAGTTAAATTTAATTAAAGAAATCACGATAAACCTAATCATATTTTATTTATAACATTCAAGTAGAGATTATGTCAAATTAACAATTACTTTAAAAGATAAAGCAAGTATAAGATATCTAGACGAGTAACTTTATGTCACGTGTTCAACTAAACATGTTTAATATTGAAAAGGCATTTATGATGTCATTAGACATATTAACTTTATTATAAAAACCGATGTTCAACTCTAACATCTTTTATTTAGAAAAACTAAAGAATAGGGATTAATAAATTACATCATGATTAAAGAAAATTGGATTAGAACCTAATCATTTTTATTTATAAAAGAAATGGAATAAGAATTAGTCAAGATTAACATGTAGTTTTAGTGTTAAAACAAGTAACAGGTGATACACATGCTAACGTACAGGTTATGGTGAAACGAACTAGAACGGCACAAACGAACTATCAACACACAAGAAAACCTTAAGGTGGGTTTAGGAAAATTAGTCTACGAAGAGAACTAGACCGAAAGGCAACAACTGAGCAAAAGGTAAGCTAAACTAGTTGGTAAAGGAACCGATAACAAGATTAGCTCAAAAGAAAGGTATAGCTACGAAGGATTGGGCATAAGAACATGGTTGATTTGTAAAAAGACAACCTAACAGAGATGGGATAGACATCAACTAGCTAGATGCTGATAAACAAGATTCTAAGATAAACATGAAACAAGAGTGATAAGATTACTTGATAGGCAAATGAGCAGTGCAAACTACTCACACAGATAAAGCTACTAAGCTATGCAGAAACTCTAAGGCTTGATTGGATGCACACGGTTTAGCTTGGGCTAACACTAGAAAGGTTTAGAGCTTCTGATAAACTTGATCAAAAGAGATACTAAGATAGAGCGGGTGAAGAACGACTATCGAAAGATTTGCATTTATGAGAGAACAAAACTATGAGTTGGGTTCATTTTAATTAACAAAATAAATATAAAGGATATTTCAGAAATAAAATACCATATGTTGATATTAATGCAATATTAAACTTTATTTACGAAACCGGTGTAAAGAACTAGTCAAGTTTTATTAATAAAGATTCATATATTGATTAAACCGATTAAACATTTAATTTAGAAAAACTAAACTATGTGAACAATCTAAACGAAACTTTGTGATTCGAGTAGATAATATTATTATTAAAAACATTATGGTATTGGCATTAATCAAATTAGTATTTATTATAAAAGCCGATGTAAAAGCCTAATCAAATTTTAATTAGAAAAGATTAATTAACTATTAAACAAATTAACATTTGGTTTACGAAAACCGAGATAAAGATCTAATTAACTTTTATGTACCAAAACATGTGATAGAAACATTAATCAAATTAAATTTGCTTATGAAAAACGATGTATAGATCTATATAGCTCTTATTTGGAAAAGTCGTGTATAACTAGACATTAATCAAAATTAATATTAATTTTATTTTCAGAAAACAAAACATGATGAAAACTCACCACTAACGCGTGCTTTACATTATTATGAACCTAACGCAACTTGAACGGATTAAAACGAAGCTAAAACGAAGATTTTACGAGATAAACAAGATTGGAGGACCTATTTGCAATTAACTATAGATTTCAGGGGCTAGCTGAGAAGAAACCCGGACACAAGAAACAGTGCTCGTGAAAAGGATAAAACTTGGGGTTAGATCTGTAAAAGAGTTTGGGATGGATCTGATTGTGAAGATCTACACTTTTCAGGGGGGTTTCTAAGATATTCGCAAGACACAAAAACTAATCTAACCAATACAACTTTCCTCAGGGGCCTAAGTGCAAAGCTGCAATCTCCTTCTTCCTTTGACAGAGCAGACAGGAGCAACAGGGGGCGGGGGCGGCCCTGGTGGTCGGCGGCGCCAGTGCTCCGGCGAGCTAGGGTCCAGGGGGAATCGCGAAATAGAAAGAGCATGATGAGACGAACTCAAGGATAGGCTCACCGTGGGAGGATGTAGACGGCAGCGGCCGGAATCTTGGCCGGCGACGAGCTCGCCGGCTCGGTCCGGCGGCGGCGGCATGGCCGGGGGAGCAGGCTAGGGCAAGGCGCGCGGCCCGAGACACTTCCCTTTATAGGGGCGCGGGCGCGGGGACCGCCGTGACGCCCCAGGTTTTTAATTACCGTCATTAACGCTAGCGACACGATTAGCCGGTCAAATGGTCAACCCTAGGTCAACCTTGGCCCTCACCCATGAAAACTCCCTAACCTACCCCTAAGTGACCCTAGTGAATAGTAAAACACTGGTGGGGCCAACCCTTGGTCAAAGGGTGGGTCAAAGTCCCCTTGCCACCCAATGTCCACAGGTGTCTGCCGGAACTTTTGCCGCGTTCCCCAAAATTCACCTAAACACTTAAAATTCTACCTTTGGGAAAGTTGTAGATCTTGTTGAGAGACACAACTTTCATGTAGAGTGGCATTGCTGATTTGGAGGGGAAATTTGTGAAAAGGCCCTTACAAGCCAGAAAACACTGTTGACAGAACCCTGCTGACATTCAAAGTTGGCACTTGCACAGATTCAAATCTAGGCAACAAAACCCTATACAACCTTTGTAAAAGTTGTAGCTGGTACCTAGATCTACAACTTTGGTATTCATCACTTGGCACGGTTCGTTGAAAAATTTTGAGAAAATCGAGTCAAAGATGGCACCAAGCAACACGGCCCGGAGCCGGAGCGCGCCATGCGCGACGTCGTGCGCGACCGAGCGCCACCGTGCCGCCGCCGCCGGTCTTGCCCCGGCAGCCGTGCCCACGCCACCCGAGACCTCGACGTCCGCGCCATGCTGCGTCCCGATGCACGCGCGCCCCGATGCGCACCGTCCCGAGGCGTCCGGGCGTCCGCGCCGCCGTACGCGCGCGCGCGCGCCACGGACCCGGCGGTCCGTCGGCGGCGTCGCCGCCGCCGCGCGCGCGCGACCCGACGCGCCGTAGCACCGGCCGCATCTCCCGCCGTCACCAACGCGTCACCCACGGCCGCCCGAGCCGAGTATAAAGCCTCCCGGCCTCTCCTCGCGCGCCGCAGCGAGCCGCCCGCGCCATCGCCGCCGCCGCGTTCGCCGCCGCCGGTGCTAGCCCGTCCGGCCGCGCGCCGCCGCCGTCCAAGCGCACCGCTAGGCTCCTTAGCATCCGAGGCCAGCTCGCAAGCGCGCTTGTTTGCGCCAATTTGGCCTCCCCGCCGCACCGCACCGAGCCCTCCCGAGCGCCGCCGCCGGCCGCCGCCGTGCGCGCGTCGCCGGAGCCGCCTCCACCCTCGCCACCACCACCAACCGACCGTGGTGAGCTCAATTTCATCATGGTGCCGCGTGTTGTAGTGGTCGGGCCCCACATCGCCGCCGGCGAACCCTCCCGCCGCCGGCAAGGGCACAAATGTGAACCTAGGGGCATATGTGCAAGGATTCTTAACTTAGTTTAATTGCAGTTCAGTCCATAGTCTTAGAAAATCCCTAGAAAATCACAGAAAATTCCAAAAATTCTCAAACAAATTTTGTAGGTCTCAGGATGTCAAACCCCACCCATGTGTGGTACACTTGTGGCTAGATTCAAAGTAGTTTTGGCAGGAAAATTTCAAATGTGTTATGCTTGAATATGTCATATCTTGAAATGTACAGCTCCTCTGTAGTTAGGCTTTGGATATGTTGTGTGTTAGAGTAAGACTAGATGCTGTGCCAAAAATTGCACAAAGTTATCATGTGAATCTTTTTATAAAAATGTTTTTCCATCTCTGGCAGAGCTACATAAATGATTTTTCATGTTAATTTTATTCATTTTCTTAAGCCCAACTTGTGCACACTGTCTTGGGATGCGAAAAGGCACCTCTTGTGAATTAATAATGAATTTAGGAGTACCAGAACTAATTATTCTGGTTCAGTGCTTGTTTTCCTTTGTAAATTAATAAACCAAATTCAGTAGAGGTTCCATGTGAACATGTTGGCTTTCTAAGCTTGTTTAGGACCAGAGAGCACCCCCCAGAAAGTTTGGGTAAATTTGATGCTTAATTATTTTTATTTGCATTTAAGTTGAATCACTAGATAACCTTTGTTAATTTCAATAATATTTAATTTTCTAGCATCCAACACTTACATGTGGGTCCAATGGACCAGGATAGGTGCTAGTAGACTTAAGAAACACTCATTTAATTTTTAGTAATTTAATTGTTTAAATAATGGCTTAAATGCCCTTTTTACATTAAAGGGAAATTAAAATAAAGAGAAACCCTTAATTAAATCCTTTTTCTTTTTGGAAATAGTACTTATTATAAATAAAAGAAATTTAATTAATATTCCTGATAAAGAAGTTTAATTCATAAATAAAAATATTAAGTACACCTTTTATGATAAAGATAAAAAGGAAATGAAGCTTCCACATGAAATGATAAGCTTAAATAAACCTTTATTCAAATAAGGAATAAAAGAGTAATCCATGTACAACCAATAACTTTCCTAAAAGAGAAACCTTAGATAAATGCTTGTTAAGGTGAATATGACCTAACTAGAGTTGAATAAGACAACAAACTATCACATCACCTAAAGTGCATCGCATTCCGTGTAGATCTTCCGGACGGAGACTACTCCCTGGTCCCGGAAACCGAGGAAGGCGGAGCGGAAGGTTCTCTGCTGTACGTGGACGGACTCGACACCGAGGGTGCCCAAGCTAGCGTAGCTGACGAAGGCAAGCTCCGGTGCATCTAACCCAGTTTTTAAAGTTCCTTATTCAATTATCTATGAATGATTGTGCATTTACGTTCAGGAGTTGAATGAAACCCTAGATGCATGATCTATAGGTACCTTTGGTCCCTACTAGTATGATAAGTCGATAGCTGCTAAGCTATAGGACCGTTACAAGTCGAGTGATGACCTCACTCGCGAGAATAGGTTCCTAGATAGGAATCATACTATACCCTTAAATGGATTGCTCACGTGGTAAGAGCATGGGATCTGGGCTCCGGTCCAGTGGTTATGTGGGTTAAGTTTTTGAACGTACCAAGCATATGCCGGGTATGGGACCGGTAAGCCTAGTACCATAATGAGGCGGTGAGGGATCTTACTATTACTACTCTTGGGATTCGCTCTCACGGCTAGCTACGGTGGTGTATGGTGACTCCGGTATCTCGCGGGGTATGCCGGATAGCCTGCACCAAAGACTGTAAGATTCGATCCCAACCCGAGGATTTATGGGGACGGCCTGGGGAGTTGTCCTCGCGGGGGCAGCCGACCGTGTGTTTGGGTCTACCTTGCAAGGTTATAATCAATCGATTGTCGGCCTCTCACCGTTATCCGAGACTACTTACTCCACTAGTCATGTGATCCCTAATGATGGAAGTTGATGAAGATGATGTTTGACTAATTGTATTGTACAACTATGTTTGTACTAGTTGGCTAATGTAGTAAAGATTAAACTACTAGAACTTGTGCTAAAATCTTGAAAGTAAGGACCTACTCTTTGTTACTTTTTAGCAAAAGCAACCCAAAGTAGCCAAAGAGCCTTTCATGGTCTAGTTTTGGTGAAGTAGATATCACCGACGGGTAAGTCTTGCCGAGTATTAGTATACTCGGCCCTTGCTATGATGTGTTGATCCAGGTCATGCCTTCGGTGATGTGTGGCCGGTGAGATCCCGCCGGCCGGGAGCCGGGAGTGGGTGGAGGACGACTACCGAAGTATCATGGATGGCCTCCCGTGGTGACTTCGCCGCCGCTAGTTAAATTCCGCCGTGTCTTTCAAAAACTCGAACTATCCGTCATGTCAAAAACTATGGTTTGTAATAACTAAACCCCTTCGGGGCACGAATTTGAATGTGGATGTTATTGTATCTCTGGACTCGCCTTCGAGTGAGTTTTAATGCATATATCGATCCTTGTGCTATTCAAGTGATTTACCGGGCGTTAACCCGGCGACTTACGACAGGATGGTACTTTACTATTGCTTAATGACCAAAGTGGATCGGTCTTAGGCGATAGTACGGTACTTTCCTGGGCGGGTTGTCACAGTTGGTATCAGAGCTTATATGCACCAGAGATTAATTAATAAACCTTAATCAATGGTTTTTGAATGAAATATGCCAAGATTTTCTGATTTTCCAAAATACGTTGGTCCGTTAAGGATAAACTAGACCGAGAGGCCCTAGAGGGAATTTTGGGTTCTTTCAGGTGGCTTAAATAACTTATGGTTTATTTTGCTAACTCCCAGCACATTACTTTATGTCAGACTTACTTTTATGCACAACCAAACTAGGAGCCACGTGTTTTATACGTGTGCTGTTCCGCATCACGGGAATTGCGAGGGTTGATGGAGTGATCCATTCCACGGATCCCATCTTCGCGTCTGTTTATGAGTTGTGTGTCGCCACGTGTTTCATACGTGAGCATTCCGCATGTCGCTCATGCGAGGCAAGGATACACTCCATTCGAACGGAGGGTGTCCGAGGTTGGACGCTGTCCATGCAGCGGCTTAACGCATGGATGCCGTTTCTATAAGTGAACGGTAATGAATGTGGACGCTTTCGTGACGTGCTGGCACGAAAGGTTCGTTTTCTGCAGGTACATAACAGCGCTTCGTTAGTTGTTAAGCAAGTATCGTATAGCTCTCGACTAGATATTATAGGGAGAGACGAATACAAGCCTTGCCACCGGCACTAACTTCGATTTTTGGCTTGATTGCCATGTGAGGTCGAGTAGGACGTCTTGCATGCATGTTAAAAATCGAAACAACTAAAATGGACCCAAAAAAAATTGAATTCCATATGTTCTCTAAGGAAGTTTATGCTAGTGTGTGCTTTTTATAAACTAGAGTACCTCGCATACCTAGCCGTCATGCTGCCAAAATTTTGCGAAAAGTTGGTTCAAACATGTGCTAGGTTAACTAAATCAAATTGTTAAAAGCAGTGTTCCTCAACTAGTTACCTTGTGTAGCAAGTCTCAGTTCTATTTTGTTGGGTTGGTTCACTTTTCCGTTAGGCACATCCAAGTTAAGGACCCTCCATCTTGTTTCCTTAATCGTGGTTCAACCTTAAAATCCTAATGCAAGAATATTAAAGAATAATTTAAAAAGTTGGAAAAATTTTGAGGTTTCTGGACTTTTGGTTATGAAATTTTGTTCACAACTGCCAGGACTTCATCATTTGTCATGCCGTTCTCTTTTGAGATCTGACATGGGTTACCTTTGTGTACAGATGGATTTCCCCGTGTTTCACCAGTTCGACGCTGACGGTACGATCCGTACCAACGGGTTGCACTGGGAGGGTTTTCCGCGCTTGGCGTGGGAAGCACTCGAGCTTTCGCAGCTACCTTACCCCGCCGACGTACGAGGTGAAGGAGTTTGAGCGCTTTGGTGTTCCCCGTTGCAGGGTGATCGTGACTGTGTTGCCGCACCCTGATCACACCGACTGGTTTGACCTGAGTTTTATTTACTGGGGATTTATCACCGTTTGGACTGTTTCCAGCTGTGAGTCCTCACGACCCAGCTTTTTTGGAGTCAGCCGCCCTCAGAGTGCTGACAGACTTTTGTGACCACAACCCTACTGTGGTAGCTCTTTCACCGTTTGGACTGTTTCCAGCTGTGAGTCCTCACGACCCAGCTTGGTTGGACCGTTTGGACCATCTAAGGGAGTTGCTGACCCTAGCAGAGCCGTTGGATATTACTCAGACACTTGCTCGTTGCCTGAACGTGGTTTTCACACTCCAGGGGCTGCGTTTTAACACCGCAGCCGATTATTGCACGGCCGCTTGGAGGCATCTAGGCGCGATTGGGAGCGGCTTTCAGAAGAAGACACCGGCGAAGCTTGAACTTCACGCTGACCCAGGTGCAGCAGGAGAACGACAGACTGCGTAATAGGAGATTCCAGTTGGAGCTTGAGCGAGGTGACAACCTCTAGAGGATCGTGGACCTAGAGACAGAGAACAATGCACTAGAGGAGGATGCCGACGCACACGAGATTGAGAGGCTGACCCTGTTGCAGAACATCGCTGATATGCAGCAGCAGGTGCAGGAGGCCGAGGTACAGGTGGCAGCCTTGCAGGCTATAGTGGCCTTACGGCCCATCGCCCCGCGAGTGCGCACACACCGGAGGAGCGAGCGGCCGTGTCCGGTCTAGATCGATGAGCCGAGCAGACCACCGCTACCGACTCCCCCGCCTTCGCCTTCGTACGGTGGTGCTTCGGTGGGCAACTAGGTTGCCGACGACGAGGGAGCAACGAGGAGATCGATCTTATCGAGTTGTCTTAGAGATGTTGGAGTAGTGGCTTGACAAAGACGTCTTCGTGCCAAGCAACTATTGTATCATGTGTTGTCCTGTCGTTTCAATCAAGTTGTAATAACATTGAACCCTGTTCTGTCATGATTGTAATGAGAATGTTTAAGCCTGTATGCTTTAAGCGAATCTCGTTGTCCTTGAAGAATTCAATTTTCTTGTGCTAAATACCATATCTTGGGATAATTCGCTGCGAATGTTCACGCTTATCGAAAGAATGCATTGTTTACCTCCTAAGAACACAGGGAAAGCAAAGCATCTTTACGAACGTCACTCGTTGCCAGCATATAAGTGCTCGTTCGTATACCATCTTCATTGGTATTCGGGATCACGGCGATTGTTCGGATATGATTAGGAGCCGTGTAGTTGAGCGACCACCGTCCTAACCCTGTTAAGAGAAACGATTCTATGAATCTTGTGGCTATGGAATGATGTGCTTGTTGCTGTACTCGTTATTCACGTACTAATGGGATGTGATAATGCATGATCGTGCTTGTCATCATTTGGAAGTAAGCTTTCAGTTATCTCACTAATAACGCTCACTTTTCAGATGGTGGGAACCACGCGCAGCTCTCCCAACGGTTTTGGAGCGAGTGGTAGTGGTGACTTGCCGCCACCCCCGCCCATGAACCCGACGGAGGCTTTCATGGCCACCCAGACCGAGGTGCTGCGCCAGATCTTGCAGACCCAGCAGATGAACCGCGGGCCGCCACATGGGGCCAACCACGAGGGACCTAACCAGGTCACCACGTATGCCCAGTTCATCGCCATGAAGCCGCCAACGTTCGCGAAAGCCGAAGACCCTCTGGAAGCCGAGGCTTGGGTCAAGGCCATAGAGGCGAAATTCTCTGCCTTTGTGCTGCCTTGCTCGGAGGAGAACAAAGCGAACTTCACAGCCCTACAACTGCGAGGTGAAGCTTTGATGTGGTGGGACCATTTCAAGTCCATGCAGCGAAATCATGCCGTGACTTGGGAAGAATTCAAGCAAGCCTTCAAGAGTCACCACATCCCCAAGGGTCTTATGGACCGAAAGATGAGGGAATTGCTAGCCCTTCATCAGGGATCCGACTCCGTGTACCGCTATGCCCAGAAGTTCAATAGCTTATGCCAGTACGGTGGGCATCATGTTGATACTGATGCCAAGAAGATGGAGAGGTTCCGTGACGGGCTGGATGGCAAGCTGTATGAGCGCCTAAATCTGCTAGAGCCCGCCAACTTCCATGAACTCGTAAACAAAGCTATCTCGCAAGAAGATGCTATGAAGAAAGCCCATGGGGACAACAAGAGGATGTCCGGTTTCACCCCAGGCAGCGGAACAAACAAGAAGTTTCGCTTTGTGAAGAAGGAAGCTCCGGTGCCCATCCCAAAGAATCTTCAACTGGACGCTGGACGATGAAGCCATTCCAGGGCAAACCTGCCGGGAACTTCCAGTTCCGCCGTGCCCAGCAGCAGGCTCCGAAGCCTAATGCACCCCCTCGTGATGTTGGTGATCGCCGTTGCTACAACTGTGGCCAGCCAGGGCACTACATTAATGAGTGTCCCAAGCCCCGGCAGATCAAGCCAAACCCGCAGAACCAGAGTACGGGAAACAAGCCTGCCACTCCGGCCAAGAAGCCGATAGTGCAAGTGCGCCAGGGCAAGCTAAACTTCACTACCATGAGTGACATTCCCGCAGGAGCTCCAGTACTCACGGGTACATTCTCTATCAATAACACCCCAGTCAAAGTCTTATTTGATTCGGGAGCCACCCATAGTTTCATAAATGAGAGTCTACTAGACAAATTGGGTCTAAGAGGAGTACCAACCAAATCTACTTATAAAATTACCACACCTGGTGGAAACATCATGTCTCAGTTAGTGATTTTTGGAGTTCCCCTAAGACTAGGAAGTCGGGTCGTTCAATCTAATCTGATAGTCATCCGGTTAGGAAGCATGGATGTTATTTTGGGTATGGAATGGATGAATCAACATAAGGTGGTTCTAGATATATCAGATAGGGTCGTAGAGATCCACTCTCCTACGGTCGGGCACACTACCTTGTACCTACCTTTCCGGGACGGTACCGACTCTTGTGCCTATGCGACCATTATCTCCTCCCTTGATGAGATTCCAGTAGTGTGTGAGTACCCAGATGTATTCACTGACGAGTTGCCTGGTATGCCACCAGACAGAGATGTCGAGTTTGTGATCGAACTCCAACCTGGTACCGCACCCATTTCCAAAAGACCTTATCGCATGCCACCCAAAGAGCTAGCCGAGCTAAAAACCCAACTCCAAGAATTGTTAGATAAGGGCTACATTCGCCCGAGCTCTTCTCCTTGGGGTTGCCCTGCTCTCTTTGTCAAAAAGAAAGATGGTAGCCTGAGGATGTGCGTAGATTATCGACCGCTCAATGCAGTCACTATCAAAAACAAATACCCACTTCCTCGAATTGATGTTCGTTTGATCAATTGGCCGGTGCCAAAGTCTTCTCTAAAATTGACCTTCGTTCTGGCTACCACCAAATCAAGATTCGACCATGCGATATTCCAAAAACCGCTTTTTCCACTCGTTATGGTCTTTACGAATTCTTGGTCATGTCCTTCGGACTCACTAACGCACCTGCCTACTTCATGTACCTCATGAACTCCGTATTCATGACGGAGCTCGATAAGTTTGTCGTGGTCTTTATCGATGATATCCTCATCTATTCTAAAAACGAGGAAGAACACGCCAACCATCTCCGAGTTGTCCTTCAGCGTTTGCGAGATCATCAGCTTTATGCTAAATTCTCCAAATGTGAATTCTGGCTGAAAAGCGTCAAATTCTTGGGGCACACCATTTCCCACGATGGTATTTCCGTAGATCCTAGTAAAGTTCAGGAGGTGATGGATTGGAAACCACCCAAATCTGTACATCAAATCCGCAGTTTCCTAGGATTGGCGGGATATTACCGTCGATTCATTCCTGACTTCTCTAGAATCGCAAAACCCATGACCGAATTACTCAAGAAGGGAGTGAAATTCGTGTGGTGTGAAGCATGTGAGAAAGCTTTTCACACCCTCAGACAACATCTAACTTCAGCCCCAGTGCTAGCTCGCCCCGATAACTCCAAGCCATTTGAAGTCTTCTCGTGACGCATCGTGCACCGGTCTTGGCCGTATCCTCATGCAAGAAGGCCGAGTCATTGCCTATGCTTCGCGAGCCCTTCGACCCCATGAACTCAACTATCCTACCCATGATCTTGAGTTAGTCGTCGTTGTTCATGCCCTCAAGATATGGAGGCATTATCTAATGGGCAATCATTGCAATATCTTCACTGATCACAAAAGCCTCAAATATATCTTCACCCAGTCCGAGTTGAATATGAGGCAGAGAAGATGGCTTGAGTTGATCAAGGATTATGATCTAGAAGTGCACTATCACCCGGGCAAAGCCAATGTTGTTGCGGATGCTCTTAGCCGCAAAGATCATTGCAACCACCTAAAGTTGGTGACAGTCAGTGAACCCCTGTGTGAGGAAATGAGAAAGCTTAGCCTAGAAGTGGTACCGCAGGGAATTCTTTATGCCTTGACGGCAGAATCCAGCCTTTATGACAGAATTGTCACTGCCCAGCACAACGATGCAAATATCCAAACCATCAGGCAGAAACTAGTGGAAGGAGACCCGAAGTACACCTGTTTCCAGAAGGATTCCCAAGAGGTGGTCTGGTTTGGAAAACGTCTAGTGGTCCCCGTTGACCCGGAAATCAAGAAGATCATTCTAGATGAAGCTCACAAATTCAAGTTCTCTATTCACCCTGGTAGTACCAAGATGTACCAAGATCTAAAGCAGAACTTTTGGTGGTCTAATATGAAGGTGGAAGTAGCCAAGTATGTAGCCGAGTGCGATACTTGCCATCGGATGAAAGCAAGTCATTTGAAATCAGCAGGAGTACTCTAACCCCTGTCGATACCTATGTGGAAATGGGATGACATTAGTATGGATTTCATTGTAGGTTTACCTCTGACCCCTAGGAAGAAGGATTCTATTTGGGTGATCGTGGATAGACTTACCAAGACTGCTCACTTCATTGCCGTACACACTACATACTCGGTACAACAGTATGCAGAGTTGTACGTGGACCACATAGTTCGTCTACATGGAATCCCAAAGACCATAATCTCTGATAGAGGGACCCAGTTTGTGGCCCGTTTTTGGGAACAGTTGCATGAGTGTTTGGGAACCCAGCTACTCCATAGTTCCAGTTATCACCCGCAGACAGATGGTCAGACGGAAAGGATAAACCAGATCCTGGAGGACATGTTGAGAGCAAGCATCTTGCACTTTGACAAGAGTTGGGACAAGTTCTTGTCCTTAGCAGAGTTCTCCTACAATAATAGCTATCAGGCCAGCTTGAAAATGGCACCGTTCGATGCTATATACGGACGCAGATGCCGCACCCCACTGAATTGGTCAGAAGCTGGAGAAAGAACACTCTTTGGACCAGAGTTAGTAAAGGAGGCCGAAGAGAAAGTACAAGTGATAAGAGAAAATTTGAAGATGGCCCAGATGCGACAAAAGAGTTATCATGATAAGGGAACCGCACCTCGACACTTTGACGTGGGAGACCATGTATATTTGAAGGTATCCCCCACCAAAGGTGTCCAAAGGTTCGGAGTCAAGGGAAAGTTAGCCCCGCGCTACATTGGACCCTACGAAGTAATAGAAGTGTGTGGACCCGTGGCCTACCGTATACAATTACCAGAACGGTTTTCCACGGTTCACAATGTGTTTCATGTAACTCAGTTAAAGAAAGGAATGCCTGTTCCGGAGAACGAGATCATCACAGAAGCTAATGCTTGGATCGAACCAGATTTCTCGCTCGTTGAGCATCCCTTAAAAGTGCTAGACCAAAAAGAGCGAAAGACCCGGAGGCAAACTGTACAAATGTACAAGATCCAATGGAGCCATCACACGAAAGAAGAAGCCACGTGGGAGACGGAGGATTATCTCAACACTAAGTATCCGGGCTTCCTCCGATCCCGAAACAGTGAGTCCTTTTTCCCATCTCTTAGTTGTCAAGTCGAATCTCGGGACGAGATTCCTTTAAGGGGGGTAGGCTGTGACGCCCCAGGTTTTTAATTACCGTCATTAACGCTAGCGACACGATTAGCCGGTCAAATGGTCAACCCTAGGTCAACCTGGGCCCTCACCCATGAAAACTCCCTAACCTACCCCTAAGTGACCCTAGTGAATAGTAAAACACTGGTGGGGCCAACCCTTGGTCAAAGGGTGGGTCAAAGTCCCCTTGCCACCCAATGTCCACAGGTGTCTGCCAGAACTTTTGCCGCGTTCCCCAAAATTCACCTAAACACTTAAAATTCTACCTTTGGGAAAGTTGTAGATCTTGTTGAGAGACACAACTTTCATGTAGAGTGGCATTGCTGATTTGGAGGGGAAAATTGTGAAAAAGCCCTAACAAGCCAGAAAACACTGTTGACAGAACCCTGCTGACATTCAAAGTTGGCACTTGCACAGATTCAAATCTAGGCAACAAAACCCTATACAACCTTTGTAAAAGTTGTAGCTGGTACCTAGATCTACAACTTTGGTATTCATCACTTGGCACAGTTCAGTTGAAAAATTTTGAGAAAATCGAGTCAAAGATGGCACCAGCAACACAACCAGAGCCAGAGCGCGCCATGCGCGACGTCGTGCGCGACCAGAGCGCCACCGTGCCGCCGCCGCCGGTCTTGCCCCGGCAGCCGTGCCCACGCCACCCGAGACCTCGACGTCCGCGCCATGCCGCGTCCCGATGCACGCGCGCCCCGATGCGCACCGTCCCAAGGCGTGCGGGTGTCCGCGCCGCCGCACGCGCGCGCGCCACGGACCCGCCGGTCCGTCGGCGGCGCCGCCGCCGTACGCGCGCGACCCGACGCGCCGTAGCACGGCCGCATCTCCCGCCGTCACCAACGCGTCACCCACGGGCCGCCCGAGCCGAGTATAAAGCCTCCCGGCCTCTCCTCGCGCGCGCCGCACCGAGCCGCCCGCGCCATCGCCGCCGCCGTCCGCCGCCGCCGTGCTAGCCCGTCCGGCCCGCGCTCGCCGCCGTCCAAGCGCACCGCTAGGCTCCTTAGCATCCGGGCCAGCTCGCAAGCGCGCTTGTTTGCGCCAATTTGGCCTCCCCGCCGCACCGCACCGAGCCCTCCCGAGCGCCGCCGCCGCCGCCGCCGTGCGCGCGTCGCCGGAGCGCCCTCCACCCTCGCCACCACCACCAACCGGACCGTGGTGAGCTCAATTTCATCATGGTGCCGCGTGTTGTAGTGGTCGGGCCCCACATCGCCGCCGGCGAACCCTCCCCGCCGCCGGCAAGGGCACAAATGTGAACCTAGGGGCATATGTGCAAGGATTCTTAACTTAGTTTAATTGCAGTTCAGTCCATAGTCTTAGAAAACCCCTAGAAATTCACAGAAAATTCCAAAAATTCTCAAACAAATTTTGTAGGTCTCGGGATGTCAAACCCCACCCAGGTGTGGTACACTTGTGTCTATATTCAAGGTAGTTTTGGCAGGAAAATTGCAAATGTGTTATGCTTGATTATGTCATATCTTGAAATGTACAGCTCCTCTGTAGCTAAGCTTTGGATATGTTGTGTGTTAGAGTAAGACTAGATGTTGTGCCAAAAATTGCACAATGTTATCATGTGAATCTTTTTATAAAAATGTTTTTCCATCTCTGGCAGAGCTACATAAATGATTTTTCATGTTAATTTTATTCATTTTCTTAAGCCCAACTTGTGCACACTGTCTTGGGATGCGAAAAGGCACCTCTTGTGAATTAATAATGAATTTAGGAGTACCAGAACTAATTATTCTGGTTCAGTGCTTGTTTTCCTTTGTAAATTAATAAACCAAATTCAGTAGAGGTTCCATGTGAACATGTTGGCTTTCTAAGCTTGTTTAGGACCAGAGAGCACCCCCCAGAAAGTTTGGGTAAATTTGATGCTTAATTATTTTTATTTGCATTTAAGTTGAATCACTAGATAACCTTTGTTAATTTCAATAATATTTAATTTTCTAGCATCCAACACTTACATGTGGGTCCAATGGACCAGGATAGGTGCTAGTAGACTTAAGAAACACTCATTTAATTTTTAGTAATTTAATTGTTTAAATAATGGCTTAAATGCCCTTCTTATATTAAAGGGAAATCAAAATAAAGAGAAACCCTTAATTAAATCCTTTTTCTTTTTGGAAATAGTACTTATTATAAATAAAAGAAATTTAATTAATATTCCTGATAAAGAAGTTTAATTCATAAATAAAAATATTAAGTACACCTTTTATTATAAAGATAAAAAGGAAATGAAGCTTCCACATGAAATGATAAGCTTAAATAAACCTTTATTCAAATAAGGAATAAAAGAGTAATCCATGTACAACCAATAACTTTCCTAAAAGAGAAACCTTAGATAAATGCTTGTTAAGGTGAATATGACCTAACTAGAGTTGAATAAGACAACAAACTATCACATCACCTAAAGTGCATCGCATTCCGTGTAGATCTTCCGGACGGAGACTACTCCCTGGTCCCGGAAACCGAGGAAGGCGGAGCGGAAGGTTCTCTGCTGTACGTGGACGGACTCGACACCGAGGGTGCCCAAGCTAGCGTAGCTGACGAAGGCAAGCTCCGGTGCATCTAACCCAGTTTTTAAAGTTCCTTATTCAATTATCTATGAATGATTGTGCATTTACGTTCAGGAGTTGAATGAAACCCTAGATGCATGATCTATAGGTACCTTTGGTCCCTACTAGTATGATAAGTCGATAGCTGCTAAGCTATAGGACCGTTACAAGTCGAGTGATGACCTCACTCGCGAGAATAGGTTCCTAGATAGGAATCATACTATACCCTTAAATGGATTGCTCACGTGGTAAGAGCATGGGATCTGGGCTCCGGTCCAGTGGTTATGTGGGTTAAGTTTTTGAACGTACCAAGCATATGCCGGGTATGGGACCGGTAAGCCTAGTACCATAATGAGGCGGTGAGGGATCTTACTATTACTACTCTTGGGATTCGCTCTCACGGCTAGCTACGGTGGTGTATGGTGACTCCGGTATCTCGCGGGGTATGCGGATAGCCCGCACCAAAGACCGTAAGATTCGATCCCAACCCGAGGATTTATGGGGACGGCCCGGGGAGTTGTCCTCGCGGGGGCAGCCGACCGTGTGTTTGGGTCTACCTTGCAAGGTTATAATCAATCGATTGTCGGCCTCTCACCGTTATCCGAGACTACTTACTCCACTAGTCATGTGATCCCTAATGATGGAAGTTGATGAAGATGATGTTTGACTA
Organism: Cenchrus americanus; assembly: GCA_947561735.1. Lineage (NCBI taxonomy): Eukaryota > Viridiplantae > Streptophyta > Magnoliopsida > Poales > Poaceae > Cenchrus > Cenchrus americanus. The sequence goes on along the minus strand of OX387245.1, from coordinate 90,902,537 downwards.
ATTGTATTGTACAACTATGTTTGTACTAGTTGGCTAATGTAGTAAAGATTAAACTACTAGAACTTGTGCTAAAATCTTGAAAGTAAGGACCTACTCTTTGTTACTTTTTAGCAAAAGCAACCCAGTAGCCAAAGAGCCTTTCATGGTCTAGTTTTGGTGAAGTAGATATCACCGACGGGTAAGTCTTGCTGAGTATTAGTATACTCAGCCTTGCTATGATGTGTTGATCCAGGTCATGCCTTCAGTGATGTGTGGCCCGGTGAGATCCCGCCCGGCTGGGAGCTGGAGTGGGTGGAGGACGACTACTGAAGTATCATGGATGGCCTCCCGTGGTGACTTCGCTGCCGCTAGTTAAATTCCGCTGTCTTTCAAAAACTCTGAACTATCCTGTCATGTCAAAAACTATGGTTTGTAATAACTAAACCCCTTCGGGGCACGAATTTGAATGTGGATGTTATTGTATCTCTGGACTCGCCTTCGAGTGAGTTTTAATGCATATATCGATCCTTGTGCTATTCAAGTGATTTACCGGGCGTTAACCCGGCGACTTACGACAGGATGGTACTTTACTATTGCTTAATGACCAAAGTGGATCGGTCTTAGGCGATAGTACGGTACTTTCCTGGGCGGGTTGTCACAACTGCCTTGGCGTGGAGGCCAAGGACAGCTTGCGGCGGGCTGCCATGGCTCGTCTTGGCCGATGGGCCTTGGCGGGCCTGGCGGCTGGGCCAGAGCGGGTCGGATCGGGCCGGAGCGGGTCGGGCCTTCGGGCTCGGCCCGTTCCAGTAGCATAGGTTTTCCTTTTTTTAATTTTCCGAAATACATTTTCAGTACAAAAGAATTCCAGAGAAACTCCAGTAATTCATTTAAAGCACTAAAAATACTCAGAAAATCCCAAAAAATTCAGGAAAATTCCTAGAGATAGATTAAGACATGAACAATCCAAATAAAGCATTTGGAGCTCATGAAAAAGATTTTAGAGCCTTCTAATAAATAGAAAATGCTCAGAGAAAATGAGAATAAATTCCAGAAAAATCCGGAAAATTCTCAGAAGGATTTGGACAGCTCCTAAACGCCTTTTTGAAACCTTTAGCACTCAAGAACCACTAGATACATCGGCATGAATGCAATACTCTCAATTTTTTATCGATTCAAAAAATCAAACAATGGATTTTTCCTATACTATATTTCCTGTAAAGAAAAATAAATGTTAGAAAATTTTTAAAATTATGAAAAAATCATTCTTTAATTATTTTTTTATTCACATCTTGAACTTGGAAATTTCATGGTGTGACACGATCTCTAGCAATCCTAACAGAACATGCTAGGTCCTATCATGCACGCAGGCATGTCAAACTGTTAAAGATACAAGGGCCAACGTTTATTTAGTCACAACAACGTTTAAGCGTAGGGTGACTGATGCTTTTACACCTTTCTTTACACTGACCGCAACATCAAAATTCCTTTAAACAATGGCAGGGTAAAATTCTCCCATTCCAGTCATCTCATCTCGACGACGTATAAAACCTTAGGCCCAGAACCATGCCCCCTTTCTGTTCCTAAAACACGTGCAAGCACATTGTTGGTGTAAATTTGGTACCGAAGGGGGGGCACCAACACCACAGTACTCTTCTCCTCTGAAGGGGCAAGAACCAAGGAGCCCCTTCGGAGGACTACACCTTCTTCCATTACTATTGTTATCTCCACTTGTACCTCTACTACTATTGCAGCTAGCTCTTCTACTTCTACTACTACGAAGAAGAAAGTAAAATAGGCAGCAGAAATAGTAGGTTGCTACTTCGGAGCTCTCTACTCATTTATTGCTCTCTCTCATCAACTACAAAGACCCTCCTATATATAGTGATGGGGGTAGATGGCGATTTTCCCCCAAGCCCCTAGTGGTTATTTTCTTCCGAGCCCCTGGTGGACGCGGTATTTACAAGAAACTCCTCGAGCCCACACAAAGGCCCACTAACCCTTACATGGGCTGGGCCACTCCCCCAACAGTAGCCCCTCAGCTACTTCGGTTTGGCTGGCACAACAAAGCGGAGTAGCTGAATACATACGGAATGGCCCAGACCTTCCTACACCTTCGGCCATGAGGAACTCCCTCAGGACCCTCCGCTCGTACGCCTCACTAAAAACTCCATTCCGAAAAACCCAGTGGGAAAAACCGGAGTGGAGAAAAGAGCACGTACGCCTAGCGGATTTACACACACACCGACCTTGCTAATGGTCGTCTTCGGACTCGCTTCGATGGTGAAGGGTGCCTTCGGTGATGATGTCAGCTTCGGCGTTGTCACTAAGATGGCTTTTATCCTCAATGCTTCTCCTCCATTTGCTTTGGCCTTGCCTTCGGGGCCTCCGTGCATTTCTCTTTTCGCTCTTATTCTTCCAGACGCTGTCGAATGATGATTAGCCGCCTCTTCCCCTTCGGTCACGATCACCGGGCAAGACTTCATGCTTCGGGGTGACGCCGCTCATCCCGATGCCACTAGCCCCTCTTGACCGATGATTGTGACGAAGGCCCTGGTCTCATGCAATGCATGCGATGAAGTACGTGTTGATGAAAACGATGCTGGAGTCGACGTCGGTGAGGTAGACGATGAAGACCCTTGAGCCACAACCCAGTCGGCGTCGGTGTAGTAGATGCCGAAGACGAAGTCAAAAGTCAATGTCGACAAGGTAGACGACGAAGCCCCACGAGTCGGAGTCCTGTCGACATCGTGCAGTAGACGCCGAAAACGAGGTCGGAAAGTCGATGTCAACCAAGTCGATGTTGATGTTGCCGAGGTAGACGAGGAAGCCCCTCGAGCCGAATACATGTCGACGACCCCTCATGCCGAACCATGTCGACGACGAAAGTGGTAGTGTAGTTGTTGAGGTAGTCGAATAACGTTGATGAAGTACTCGAGGAGGCCCCTCGTGCTAGATATTCGCCGAGTTGAACCTGTCGGTGACGAAGTAGATAATATAGACGAAGTCCACTTCCTGTTCAACACTCCACTCGAGGAGGATCATTTTTATTCACGAAACTCAAGAACTTGTTAGGCAAGAAACAATCTATCTCAATTTGCATCGCACAAACAAATCCGAAGCCACTCTCGGGCCTTCGGGGTATCTCAGCTCAACTCCGGTCATCACACGACCGGTCGTTTGCTTCCTGCAAACGGAATCCGAAGCCACTCTCGGGCCTTCGGTGTGTCTCAGATCCGAAGCCACTCTCGGGCCTTCAGGGTATCTCAGCTCCGAAGCCACTCTCGGGCCTTCGGGGTATCTCAGCTCCGAAGCCACTCTCGGGCCTTCGGGGTATCTCAGCTCCGAAGCCACTCTCGGGCCTTCGGTGTGTCTCAGATCCGAAGCCGCTCTCGGGCCTTCGGGGTATCTCAGCTCAACTCTGGTCATCACACGACCGGTCGTTTGCCTCATGCAAACGGAGCATTTGACCCCACTCGGGCCTTCGGCGCGAGCGCTCCCGGCTCCACACTTCGGTGTTATGCACATATATATGTATGAAAGCGTGCATGAAAGTATGCTGTTGTATGAAGGCTAGGATGAAAAGGTTAGCCAAAATAATGCAAAGCACATCCATTGATCAAATTCTCAACTTGAGTGGTGAAACCATGAGATGACCGAAATCCGATAACACCGGAGTCCGTATGGAAATCCCAGCAACCACCTGATGAAGTTCAATAGACATTGAAACCAATTGATATGGCTTAGCCATTCCCAAATCAACAATAGAGTCATTATCTTTGGGGTGAAAATCGATGACTCAAAAGCCATAACCTGCAATAGACGTGACGAAGTGCCCACACAAAACATAATAGCTGCATACAACTAATCATTATGAACGTGATACGAAGTATGACTAAGAACAGACACTTAGCACATCTGAGATGAAGGTGCGACAACATGTGACATACGAAGGGTTAGAGTGCCTGCTAAAAATGGATCGTAGGTTGTGAGAGAGGAGGGCGCGATACTTACATATGGTAGTTAACCCTGCATTCAATAGATATAAATGCTTCATATGAAGGGTTAGATTAAGAAGGCAAAGCAAATTCCAGTCAATTTGACACAGTCACTTTTTGTGAAGCCGAGCTTCGGTCGTAACGGGACCGACACAATTTCGTTATACGATGTAAGTGACGGGCGGCCCTTGGATGCATCCAACGGCCTCCGAGGGGCGCTGTTACTTACCCACAAAATATAAACTCCGAAGACTACACCCCCCGAACCAAGGAGGGGGGATGTTGCTTCGAAAACGTGTGAACGAAAAACACACGAAACTTTTGGGAAAAAATGCCCTGCGAAAAGCATTAGCAACTGACTAACGCTAAGCACTCACTGCTTGGAAGCCAAGGATTGGTTTGTTAAAAACCCAAGACGAAGGGTACTTCGTCACTACGCCGAAAAAAGGTTTATTAGTAACCTAAATCAAAACATAGACCACACCGAGCACTACCTCATGACGGGGTTTAGTTGTATAATAAAATAACATAAAGCCCCTTCGGTTGCTAGATGAAGTGTGAGCAAGCAGCTTAAAAAAAGATAAGATGAAGGACATCGGAGAAAAATAGCTTGCCGCAAGTTACATTATAGAGGAAACAAATATTCTCAAGCTATGTTCCACCGAAAAGTGCACTAGCAAAATGAACCACTCCTTCGTATGTTCACTTTACTTAATAAAAGATAAATAAATTTAATCTTGACGCAAGGACGTACTAACTGGTTAGCTCGGATCAACAATATTTACAAACATACTTAGAAAAAAAAGGACAATGGTGCAACCTTTCGGTGACGAAGCCAATTTGAACGGAGGAAGAACATGCTATTAAAACTAAATACAATGCCTCAGAGCTAACATAGCATGTAATAACCCTAAGACTGAAACTGCCTTTGCATGTAGGGAAATGTAGTATTAAAATAATAAGAGCACCTGTCAAGCTTTGAGTATCAAAGTCACCTCGTCAACCCGTACGAAGGGTACTTCGCCGCAGAAAATGGTACAGACCAAAAATTCAAAGATTCTTCATCGCATTAATCTTGTGACCAAAGCTAAAGAGATATGCTAAAATAATTAAGCTTAATGTCATGCGATGAAGAATCTTTGAATTTTTGGGGGCAAACTGTTGGTGTAAATTTGGTACCGAAGGGGGGCACCAACACCACAGTACTCTTCTCCTCCGAAGAGGCAAGAACCAAGGAGCCCCTTCAGAGGACTACACCTTCTTCCATTACTACTGTTATCTCCACTTGTACCTCTACTACTATTGCAGCTAGCTCTTCTACTTCTACTACTACGAAGCAGAAAGTAAAATAGGCAGCAGAAATAGTAGGTTGCTACTCCGGAGCTCTCTACTCATTTATTGCTCTCTCTCATCAACTACAAAGACCCTCCTATATATAGTGATGGGGGTAGATGGCGATTTTCCCCCAAACCCCTAGTGGTTATTTTCTTCCGAGCCCCTGGTGGACGCGGTATTTACAAGAAACTCCTCGAGCCCACACAAAGGCCCACTAACCCCTACATGGGCTGGGCCACTCCCCCAACACACACGACACCCTCAAAAGACTAAAAAAAAAACTGTGGGTGAGCTTCAGCATACTGTTGGAAAATTCTATGCTGAACCGGTGAGACTGTGAGACCCTAAATGTGTGGCGACAGGAAACCTTCTTCGTCATGAAAACCTGTCATGTTTTTATATTTGGACGGAGCGCCTTAATTCTTCTGCGCGACTCCACTCGCTTCAACTGGAACAGGTATAGGCTGCTCCTGAATGCTTGGCGCGTGGCATTTGGCGGAAGCACAGCACTCTGATATGTCGATGCCAGCGACCTCCATCGCGTTATGCACCCACTGCGGAACGTCCCCCTTGGGGAACTGCAAAACATGATCCAGGCAGTAAGACATGTCGAACATGAATGAACATAGTAGGACAGGTTTAAGTCTTTTATTTTCTGGGTATAACAAGGAAGCAGCTTGGAATCTGGCCTACTGTTTGTTCGAGAGAAAAGGTGCACATTCTTTCAATTCAACCATATAAAGGCGCACATGGTTCCTGTTTGTTTCTCTAAGAACACAAGTGCCATAATGCATATTGTATAACAGATAAGCAAGACAAACCTGTGCCCTCAAGAATCCGCGCACGAATCTACAAGACGACAAAAAAATCATGTTAATTCCCTAAATGCAAATTTCTATTCGCAATTCAGAGAAATTGGCAGAACATACTCTGGAAATCGTCCTTCAAGAATTGATGTGTGGAGATCTCTACTCAACTGCATTTGACAAGTCAAGAATAGTATTTTAAAGTCCAAACGAAGAATAACAAGGCAAAACTGCAAAATAAATAATTAGCATACCCGCATCATATATGATAAGTTATGATATGACAGCAGTTGAGAGCCCATAGCATCTTTTGTGACAAGGCAATGTAAGTAAGCACGTGTATACTTTTTGCAGACCTGGCAAGATGACCAATTGACCATGTTATACAACATCAACAAAGAAGATCGACAGATAACTTCCACCACTTTATTCCTGGTGCTGCTTAAGCCTTACCATGCATGAACAGGTAGGATCAATTGGTCGTTCATCAGTTGCCATTGCATTTTGTTTCAACTTCAGGACACCCTAGGAGAAAAGAAGATACATCATAAGAAAAGTTGTCATTGTACTGAAGCCAAAGAAAGGGGCAAACAAACAAAAAGCTGCTCGTAAATCTTGAGGCTACCTGTCAAAAGGATAAAAATGACAAAAAAATCAAACGAACTCTTCTGCGATGTGATTCAATGGGGATACACTCTTAGGTTGAATTGAATAGATTTATCAAAAGAATATACCTCAGGAACAAGTGCGGTTCCAAAACGAGCTGTCCGTGTTGGATAAACACAGTCATACATGTCTGCACCCAAAGCACTGCATACTACAATATCCAGTGGATAGCCAACACCCTGCATATTAGTAAAGCAGTGAAGTTAACCAAAAACAAAAGTACATGTACACGCCACATGATTGAAACAAGAACAGATCTTATGCAGGCAGAACATAATATTTGAAATAACATGGACACTTCAAGAAGACAATAAGTTCGAACTTGTGGCATGTAATACCATAACATATCGTGGTTTATTTTCAGGCAATCCAGCAGTGCACTGGGCAACAACACGCCAAAATGAGTCCTTATCTTCACCACCAGCAAGACCACCAATTGCATATCTAGCAAAATAAAAAAAATGACTAATGAAACATACTAATATATACACAATGAAAGCAAATAATACATCTAAAACAGGGACAATTTTGAAACTATGCCATAGGTGCTGGAGATAATATAAAAGCCAAAATCATGGAAACAAAATTGTTGTCAAACTCAGCAATTCCATGAAATTCTAGTTCGTGACATACCCAGGAAGATTCCGCTCAACCAAGCCCCTTACGCAGATATCTCTAGATTTAGGGGGGAAATGTGACAGTCAGTTTATAACATAATATATGACCTGAAAAAACAAGGATACATGTATTGGATATAATAAGCTAGATGAACTCACCTAAGAACTGGATCCAATCCTCCTTGCACAATCCCAAATAAATTCTGGACATCAGGTTTCTTGTGAGCTACAATTGAACATTGGGCAGAACACACACCCCTTAATAAACCATTGTTGTCATTAGATAATACATCACTGAGTTTCAAATGTTCTTTTGGTTAATTTCTCACATATATAGAGCCAGTAAGTGAAACAATGGACATTCTAACTAGATTCTCACTTAATGACAGATAACTCAACAGTTCTGTCAGCCAGATTAATAATCATACCAGCTATGCACCTGTCAATCCAGCGAAGGGTGCGGTACATAGCTTCTTCTATCCTTGGGCCAGTAATTGTGGTCTTCACAACATCATCAAGAGCCATGATTATATCAGCTCCAATATTATTCTGCATTTATGTTTAACAGCTAAGTGTGGGAATTGGCAGTTGGCACACAGACATCACTAGGATTTTGTGATAAGACAAATCTAATGATTTGACAAGTCAAAGCTGACAAGAGAATGCCATACCTGAATATGGATAGATTCCTCAGGTGTCAGGAGCATGGGCTTCCCATCAACAGGTGACTGTAGATTTGGCATGGAAGAGCAATAAATTCAGAAGGTATAAAAAGAAAACATTACCAACACCGATAGAATTTACCAAGAATCAAATTAGCACATGCATGAACAACTCCCTTCAATAAACAAGGAAAAAAGATGACATCAAAATCCAATGTTATATCTTAATCTACTTCAACTAAAAATGCATCCCTCCAACCTTGCAGAAAGGAGGATATATTTCCTGAGTTCCTATGATAACAAATATGTAATTTGTTTGTCTATAAATATAAGGTATAGTGGTCGACTAAAACTGAGATATGTCCTCATACAAGATTCAATTCAATGTTATATGTCCTCATACACCTGACTGATCAATTTCACTCAGATTGTAATAGAGCAAGAGACATAATTTAATCTGACTTTAATAAAGAACGAGAGTATCAAACAACAAGTGCCACTGGTTACAAAAACTCTACCTGAAATGTAACTCCTTCCTCAGTAATATCAGCCAAATGCAGCAGCGAAACCTAAATGAAAATTTCCAAGTAATTAGAACACCGCAACAAAACAACAATGCAGAAGGGACCAAGCACTCAAAACATAAGGGCATAGTACTTATGAAAATTGAAAGATGAATGTTGATGCTTTTGTATGGAATTGGGTTCAACAAGTGTTGTACTTTCTGTCTTTCTATTATTATAAATGAAGAAGTAGACTAAGAAGCCAATGGTTTAGTTCTGTATGTTAATATAGTCTACCACAACATTTAATGTGTTACAAAGAAACAAAGATTTGGAACAACCATTTGGAAACCGCCCGAGTCAGTCAGCAATGCCCTTTTCCAATTCATAAAGTTGTGAAGGCCACCCAAGTCATCAATTAGTCGAGAACTTGGACGTAGTTCAAGATGGTAGGTGTTTCCAAGAATAATCTGACAGCCTATATCCTCTAGTTGGTCGGTAGTCAAGCCTTTAATTGTACCTAAACAAAAAGGAAAGACAACAATTGTGAGCTACCAGTAATGCGCAATAATTCCATAAAGGTCAAGCACAACCAGAATCTATTAAACCATACTGAACTATTTGAATGAGAAGACACTTTGGGAGCTATGATGATTCGGAGGTCAGAAGAGAAGGCTGAAAACTGCTCCTGAGAAAGAATTGAAGTACAGCCAGTCTTCATTAACTGGGGATTAACTGGGGATAGTAAATCATGGCTGAAGCCTTTATTCTTTCAAGTGCAGAAATACATAAGAGTTGTAACAGAAAAATACAAGGATACTGTGGCATTCATCATCATGAGACAGTCATATATCAAGATATTATCCAGTCCCCGGATCAAAAATATGGTGCGGAAAACGTCTGGTTGAACTTACAGTAAAGCAGATCGAACTTGCATATGGCAAAAAAAAAGGCAGAGAACAAACCTTGAGTTCCAACAGGCATAAAAAGTGGTGTTTGACAAGTAAAGTGGGGAAGAGTTAAGCGAGCAGCACGGGCCCGATTGAATCTTCCTAGTATCTGCAGGAACAAAAACAGAAATACTTCCACATTGGATTCCATGGACACATTTAAATTTAATTCTCTATCTGAGCCCTACTGTTTCGAATTTTATTGATAATTCACATTCCATATATGGGCCTAGTTCAACAGGTTCAATGACATCCTATTCCCGACCGAGCTACCGAGTTAACAGTGACAGCAGCATACCATGCCACTATGACAGCATGTGCCATGTGGCATTTACATGTGGCCCACTCCCCTTAACTTTTTTCCAGCCCATTCTTTTCCTTGCACATGGACCCACTGTAACTTTCACTTCAAGTTCAGAAGAAAATAACTTTCACTTCAGTGAAGAATAATACAGAAATAAAGTTACTAAAGTATAGGAATACTGAAAGATTCTACCTAAGTTATTCTCATCGCACAGTACGTGCATCAGATAAGTAAAGTAACGAGGAAAAGACACCTACAAGAAAGGTCAACAGGTATCTGTAGACTGTACTAGGTCGGAAATACACGTGCCTAGCTTACGACAGCATTGCGTTGGTCAACTCCCACTATTTGGACTAGTCAGTGCCCCGTGCAAAATCTTGCAAGAAAACAATATATAGACTATAACCGTGAATCTGTAGGTTCAGAAGCTAGTATGGAAAACATCCATTAGAATCAGATATTCCACCCGACCGCTTATCAACAGACAGAGGTTATCCGCTTTCACACCACACAAACTTCAGACGAACTTCGACAGGCTGTGAAAGGGGGAAGCCCGCAACAACGGGAAGTCGGGAACACCCATGTTCGCTTCCCATCCCAACGAATCGAATACACACAAGAAGAGAACTATAAGTAGTCCTGCAATCAAAAAGTAAGGGAAGAACCTTCAGCAAAGGAGCACAACATCGACTCACCTCGAACCGAAGCGCCATGGGCAAGCAAAGCTTCAACCACCAAATTGGAACCCGGGTTGATGCTCCGCCGCCAAAAGAAACACAAATCCGCAACAAACTGAAGAGCAACCACGAGAGACAGCAAATCGAATTTGAAGGCTGAAGAAAAAGGAATGAAAAACTGCATGAAGGAAGAAAATCAAACACGAAGTACGGACGAGTAGATCTCCGCTCCGTGATAGTCCAGACGGGTGGCGGCGGAGGCAACGACGGGGGCCCGACGCCGGAGAGGAGGGAGCTAGGTGGAGGAGTTGCAGTCGTTGCGGCGGTGACGGGGGGGCGGAGGTGAAGAGCCGGCCCGCCGCGCAGCGCAGGGTTTAGGGTTCAGGACAGGGAGTGGTGGTGTGCGGTGCGCGCCTACTTTTGACTCGGTGTGTAGCACGAGGCGCGCTCCCGGGGGAAACGATAATTTTTTGTAGTTTTTATTATTTTTTCTTAAAAATGTTTTTTCAGCATTACTTCTAAAAATGGACATTTTGCCGATTTGGTTTCGTGTTTAATATTTGCATGGCACATTATCGTGCCTGCCGTGACAGTAACATGGAAGTCTAAGCACATTTTAGGTGGTACACGAGTCCGCATGGATTTGTACAGATTGTTCAAACCCCTTTGCCTCTATATTAATACGAATCATATACAGTTATATAGGAGCAATTCACTAAGGGTCGTAGCTTTATTTCTCTCAACATGAGAGCATTTCACATCATAACTCAAGTCATATCTACTATACATCATGTCATCATCCACTAGACCGTCTATTTATATCTTCAATCGATTTCCTGTGACTAATAGCATATATTTTTTAGTAGCACTCCACTAAATTCTCGCAGTTGAAATGCATGTAGAATTAATCATTTTAGAATGGTTTACTTTCAACAAAAATTACATACTTACATATATTTGTTTACAACGGAATGTTGCCACGTAATCACTCTGGTGAATATACTTTCACATTTCACATTAAAATTTTGTTAAACAGATTCCCGCAGCAACGCGCGGTTATCACATATCACCTAGTATCATGGAGGATTCACCATTTACAAGACCATATCAAAAGAACAAGTGTTTTCCACTCGGGCCTAACTTTCCTATGCTGGACTCTCTGACTGGGCCTAATCTGGACTTTGCAAGACCAAGCCTCTTTTTCGGTCGTCGGAGATGCAGAAACCTATAACTCCTATATAGGAGCTCCCCGCTAAGGAGGTCTTTGGGAGTTCTATGCGCTATGATTGGGCCACGTCACAGGTCCCCACTAACGAATTCTCTCAAACCTCAAGCATCCACGTCATCTAGCTTTGATTAGCTTGGCGTCGTGCCTGAAGAGACTCCTTTTTGATGACGGGTCAGCTTCAAGTCTTCAACCCATCCAGTTGAAGAACACAGAACCTGCAGCCGCTCGCCTCCTAGCTCCAACGATCCGTCCAGTTTAAAGGACACAGGGCCTGCAGCCGCTCGCCTCCCTATCTACATCCATTCCATGAATTCATCACAGAAAATACATTTAAACATCAAAGTGGAAAATGCATTTAAACATCGAGTTCCCTTCCTGTTTAAATAGTGCTCGCTCTTTTCTCACCTCCTCCATCGTGCTCATGATCGCCGGCGACATGAGTGAAAGTGCATCTTGGCCCCTAATTATTTTGGTGATAATGACAAGCACGATTTGAGGTATTTAATGCTTCGACAAGATGTGTGCAGGGCTTAAACGAATAAAATCCTTATAAATGATCAAAGGAAGCCCCCCAATTTCAAGACGATGTCTCCTATTCAAATCAAGGCTTAATTTACTTTTTCTTTTGAATTTGAGTATAGGAAACACCGTACTATAAAGGGGGATGCAATTCAATAGCCAAGAGATGCTAAAAGTGCTCTAGAAGGTATTCTAAGTGAGTGAGAAGAGTTGAGAGTTGACACGTACACTTATGCTTATCTTTTCTAAAATTCTCAGGCCTGGCCGGTTGTACCGACCCCATGTCGGTACTACCGACCGGAGCCCCTCGGTAGTACCGGCGCAGGGCCGGTATACCGATATGCGTTCTCTGGCACTTTTTAGCCAGGGGGGCGGTACTACCGGCCCTGTGTCGGTACTACCGGTGCCGTACTGTTTTTCTTCAGAAAAAACACCCCCTCGGTAGTACCGACACCATGTCGGTAGTACCGAGGTTATACGACTTTGCACAGTAACGGCTAGTTTTCAGCCCCTAGTATTTAACCCCTCTTCTCCCTCCTCACTCATTGCTGACCAACCACGGGACAAACGCTTCCTTGAGCATTCACTCCACCTCCCTCACCTCTTCTAGAGCTAATCCTTGGTTCCCTTGAGCTAGGACTTGAGAAGTGAGGTGAATTCTAGTGAAGTGTGACCAAGCTTTGAGAGCCCCATTGTTCTTCCCCTTCTCAAGAGCACTTGAAGCATCTCCGGGTTGTTGTGTTGCATTTGTTACTCTTGAAGCTTGCTTCTAGACGGTTAGGCGTCGCCCGCGAGTGCCCTCTTGGTGTGGTGCACCGGGATCGTTTGTATTGCCCTCTCCTTCGTGGAGAAATCTTAGTGAGCACCAATCTTCCTTTGTGGGGGTTGGAAGAGGAAAAGAGGCTCTTGGTGATAGCCCTCCCTTTGTGGGATCCTCAACGGAGACGTAGCATCCTTTGTGGGTGTGAACTTCGGATTAAATTCTGTGTCTCCATTGCTTGCTTGTATTTCTTCATTTCTAACTAACCCTAGAACTTGTTTTTAGCCCGATCTATCATTTGGTTGCTATCCAACTTGTTTCGTGATTGCGGTGTGGTTCTTAGCATCTAAACTTAAACTTTGATTCAAGTGGAATTGCTAGAAACCGCATAGAATTCAAATTTCGTTTTAAGTTTCTTCTCGCTCGTCGGTAGTACCGACCGGTGCCGGTAGTACCGACCCCGTCGGTAGAACCGGCACCACGTCGGTAGTACCGACAGGATATTTAATCCGCTGCTTTTGTTTCAGAAATTTGAAGTGATCCTATTCACCCCCCCCCTCTAGGCATCACAAGGTCCTTTCAATTGGTATCAGAGCCTAATCCCTTGACTTAGGCTTAACCGCTAAGGGATCAAGATGTCGGGGATTGGAAGCAACCCAACCGCCGAAGAAATTGCCGCAAAAGAAGCTCAAGAGAGAGAGCTCACAGCAGCTCAAGTCGGCGACCTCGTCGGCGAGGCTCCAAGCCGTACTCCATCCAACGTGGACAGCTCCGACGACTCCTCATCGGATTCCGACTCCGACTCGGACTCCGACTCAAGTGATGAGGATGCCAAGGACGACGATCTTGCGGCAAAGAAGGCGGCCAAGAAGAGAAGAAAGGCTAAGAAGAAGAAGAAGGCCAAGAAGATGGCCAAGAAGCTCCTCAAGAAGATGATCAAGAAGGAGCAAGCCAAGTACTCTCACTCCGGCTTCTACGAAGTGCCCCATCACTACGGGCAAATTCCGGCAACAACTCTAACGATAAATTCTATTCCGTGCATTTGGGAAAGCCTCCTCATTTCGATGGGAAGGACTATCCTAAATGGGCTTATGATATGCAAATGCACCTTTACGGGCTTCACCCCTCTCTTTGGAAGATTGTGGTTGTAGGTGTAACGATTCCCGCCGAAGGAGAAGCTCTCACCATTGAGCATGAACAAGATCTTCACCGCAATGTACAAGCCACAAGAGTTATAACGGGATCCTTGTGTGCACAAGAATTCAACAAGGTTCGGAACATCCAAATTGCCAAGGTGATTTGGGATACACTCAAGGAAGCACATGAAGGAACCGAGCATGTGAGACAAGGCAAGATGGATCTAATCAATGGAGAACTTGAGCTTTTCTTCATGAAGGATGGAGAGACCGTTCAAGAGATGTATGATAGGCTCATGGTGCTTGTCTCGGACATTAGAGCCCTTGGGAGCAAAGATTGGGATGACTCGAAGGTCACAAAGAAGTTGCTAAGAGCTTTTGCCCCCAAGGACAAGAACTTGACTCAAATGATAAGAAGAGATCCAAGATATCCAACAATGACACCCACTCAACTCCTTGGAGAGATATTGCACCAAGAACTTGTTGATCAAGATGTGGAGAAGTCTCTAACCTTGAAGATGGGAAAGAGTCTAGCTCTCAAAGCTAGTTCTAATGAAGTAGTTGAAGAAAAGCCCAAGGCATCCAAAAGCAAGAAGGAAGACACTAGCGATGAAGAGAGCACGGATGAAGAAACAGCCTTTGCCATACGGAAGTACAAGAAATTCTTGAAGTCAAGAAACTCAAGAAAAGGTGGAGATGATAGAAGGAAGAAGTCACAAAGGAAGTGTTATGAGTGTGGAGAGTATGGACATTTCATTGCCGAGTGTCCCAAGAACAAGAACAAGAATGAGGAAGAGAAGAGGTTCAAGGAGAGAAGCAAGGAGTACAAGAACAAGTACCAAGGGCGTGCGCACGTGGGTCAACAATGGGACTCAAGTGATGAAGATGAAGAACCAAAGAAGCAAGGGATGGCAACAATTGCCATGGCACAAGGTTCATCCTCAACACGCCTCTTCAACAACCTCTCCGATGATGAAGACCACTCTCATTTTTGCCTCATGGCAAGGGGGAGCAAGGTACAAGAATCAACCATCTCATCCTCTCTAACATCCCCTTCCTCCACCTCTTGTAGCGACATAGAAAACCTAGATGAGGAAAAGGAACTAGAGAACAACATGATAAAGAAATTTGGTAAAAAGGGCCACAAGGAAATTAAAAGGCTATTGGACAAACTAGAGAAAAAGAAAGAGATCCTTCATGAGCAAGAAGACTTGCTTATCCTTGAAAAGGAAAGAAACCTTGCTTTAGAAAGATCTCTTGCCGAAGAGAAGGCTAAGGTGGAGAAGTTGACCATGGACTTATCCTTGGTTGGCGACTCTAATAAGAAGATGTCAAAGGATCTCACCTTGGCAAATGAATCTTTAGCTTCCCTAAAAACTACTCATAGTGAGCTTCAATCAAGCTTCTCATGCTTGACGGAGAAATACAAATCTCTTGAAGCCAACCTTAATAGTCTTTGGGAAAGCACCAAAGCAACTCCATCGGCAAACTTGGACTCTAGTGCCTCCACTAGCAAAACTTGCTCTTCTTGTGTTAATATTGATATGAATGCTATCAAGACTAACCTTGCAAAGCTTGAAGAGAAAATTAAGAGCAAGGACAAGGAAATTGCCCGATTGAACATGTTGTTTACACAAGGTAACATTAGTGCCAAGTCAATACCCAAGGTGGTGGACAAGCAAGGACTTGGACACCGCAAGAACAACAAGGCAAATGGTAGGGTGGCCGTGAAAGGGCATGAGATTCCCTTATGGAACAAGGGAGGCTACCTCAACACAATTATGGATATTGCTCATGGAGTCACCACGTCCACCACAACCAAGGAGGCCCCAAAGATTGTGCAAACCACAAAGGAAATTGGTGGGAGTAACACTTCACCTGAGGCATCGAAGAATGTGGTTGAGCATAAACCAACACCCAACTACACTTGTGATTACATTGTAACCTTGGACCATAATGGTAAAATAGTGGTCAAGTATGTTGGGGCCTATGCCATGAAGGCCATGAGAAAGAGTGTGTGGGTGCCAAAAGTTTTTGCATCTAACCTCCAAGGACCCAAATCCCTTTGGGTACCTAAATCAAGAGCTTAAACTTGTTTTGTAGGCCTACTCCTCCGGTGGAAGTGCATGGTTGATTGATAGTGGTGCCACTAATCACATGACCGGAGATGAAGGCTTGTTTGCATCCCTTGACCGTTATGACAACCCTACGGAAACTATCATTTATGGAGATAATGGTCAAGGAGATGTCATTGGTTTAGGTAAAATTGCTATCTCAACAACAAATTCAATTGAAGATGTTTATCATGTGCAAGGGTTGGGATACAACTTGTTGTCGGTTTCACAACTTTGTGAGAAAGGCTACAATTGTCTCTTCACTCATGAGGGTGTGACCGTCTCTAGAAGGGAGGATTCCTCTATTGTCTTTGCGGGTCGCTTACGGGGAAAACTTTACTATGTGGACTTCACAAAAGTAAAGGTGGATCCTAAGGCTTGCTTAGTGGCAAAATCCGACTTGGGTTGGCTATGGCATCGCCGACTAGCCCATGTTGGCATGAGGAACTTGGCCAAACTTCAAAAAGACGAGCACATCCTAGGACTAACAAATGTTGTTTTTGAGAAAGATAGGTTGTGTAGCGCATGTCAAGCCGGGAAGCAAGTTGGAGCTCACCATCCCGCCAAGAACATTCTATCCTCATCAAGACCCTTGAAGTTGCTACACATGGATTTATTTGGACCAATTGCCTACATAAGCATCGGTGGTAATAAATATGGTTTAGTAATTGTTGATGACTTTTCCCGTTTCACTTGGGTATTCTTTTTGCAAGATAAAAGTGAGGCAAAGGGAATTGTGAAGAAGTTCATTAAAAGAGTTCAAAATGAGTTCGAGCTCAAGGTCAAGAACATAAGAAGTGACAACGGCTCGAAGTTTAGGAACACACAAGTCGAAGAATTTCTAGATGAAGAAGGCATCAAGCATGAACTCTCCGCTCCATATACACCTCAACAAAATGGCATCGTTGAGAGGAAGAACCGCACGTTGATAGAAGCGGCAAGGACAATGCTTGATGAATACAAGACTCGGACTCATTTTGGGCGGAAGCCATCAACACCGCATGCCACGCCGCCAACCGCCTCTACCTCCACAAGTACTTGAACAAGACTCCCTACGAAATCATCACCGGTAAGAAACCGAGTGTGCATTACTTTAGGGTCTTTGGGTGTAAGTGTTTCATACTTAACAAGAAACCCAAAGCCTCAAAGTTTGCATCCAAGGTTGATGAAGGTTTTCTACTTGGTTATGGAACTAACGAGCATGCCTATCGTGTTTTCAACAAAACCACCGGTTGTGTTGAGACCACGGTAGACGTGAAATTTGATGAATCCAACGGCTCTCAACGAGAGCAAGTTAGTGAAAACCTTGTAGAAGATGAAGAGCCCCCAAGCATATCCATCTTTAGGATGGGGACCGGTGAAGTGATGCCTCGGGAAGTTCAAGCACAAGCTCCCGTTGACACAAGCACTCATGATCCATCATCATCAACACGAGCGGAGCCACCTAGTTCTCAAGTTCAACAAGATGAGAGTCAAGTTCATGGTGACGATCATGAACGGGGCTTTGATCAAGGGGGAGAACGAAGTGATGAAGCCCAAGAGGATACACCGCAAGGTGAAGATGATGATGGACCTATTCAACGTCAATCTCAAGAGCCACATCCAAGAGTACATCAAATGGTTCAACGGGATCATCCCGTCGACAACATTCTCGGAAGTATTCAAAGAGGGGTAACAACTCGATCTAGATTGTCAAATTTTTGTGCATTTTACTCGTTTGTTTCCTCTTTGGAACCCCTTAGTGTGGAACAAGCTCTTGAGGATCCGGATTGGATTATTGCCATGGAGGAAGAATTGAACAACTTCAAGAGAAATGAAGTTTGGGAGTTGGTACCAAGACCCAAGCAAAACGTGATCGGCACCAAATGGGTTTTTAGGAACAAGCAAGATGAATTTGGTGTCGTCACAAAGAACAAGGCAAGGCTTGTTGGCAAGGGTTACACGCAAGTTGAAGGCTTGGATTTTGGAGAGACGTATGCTCCGGTAGCAAGGCTCGAGTCAATTCGTATTCTTTTAGCCTATGCTACTCATCATGATTTCAAGCTTCATCAAATGGATGTGAAGAGTGCGTTCTTGAATGGACCTCTCCAAGAAGAAGTGTATGTGGATCAACCACCGGGCTTTGAAGACTCAAGGTTTCCAAATCATGTGTACAAGCTCCACAAGGCGCTCTACGGGCTTAAGCAAGCTCCTAGAGCATGGTATGAATGCCTTAAGGATTTTCTTCTCAAGAACGACTTTGAGATAGGCAAAGCCGATTCTACTCTCTTTATTCAAAGAAATGGAAAAGATATTTTCGTTTGTCAAATTTATGTTGATGATATCATTTTTGGGTCTACTAATGATAAATTTTGTGAAGAATTTAGTAGGATCATGACCAAGAGATTTGAGATGTCTATGATGGGAGAATTGAAGTTCTTTCTGGGGTTTCAAATCAAGCAAATGAAGGAAGGGACTTTCTTATGTCAAACCAAGTATGTGAAGGATATGCTCAAGAGGTTTGACATGGCCGATTCCAAGCCCATCAAGACCCCCATGGCACTAAATGGACATCTTGATCTCAATGAAGAAGGGAAGTCGGTCGACCAAAAGGTATTCCGTTCCATGATTGGCTCCCTCCTTTACCTTTGTGCATCTAGGCCCGATATAATGCTTAGTGTGTGCATGTGTGCAAGGTTTCAAGCCAATCCAAAGGAGTGCCATCTAATGGCCGTTAAGAGGATCTTTAGATATTTAGTTCATACTCCTAACCTAGGCTTGTTGTATCCCAAAGGTTCCACTTTTGATCTACTTGGCTACTCCGATTCGGATTATGCGGTTGCAAGGTAGATCGGAAGAGCACTACGGGACTTGCCAATTTCTTGGTAGGTCTTTGGTGTCGTGGAGCTCTAAGAAGCAAAATTCGGTTGCTTTGTCCACGGCGAAGCCGAATATGTGGCGGCGGTGCTTGTTGCGCACAACTCTTGTGGATGAAGCAAACGTTGAGTGATTATGGTTGCAAGTTTAGTAAGATTCCACTCTTGTGTGATAACGAGAGTGCTATCAAGCTAGCGAACAATCCTGTCCAACACTCTAGAACAAAGCACATAGACATTAGACATCACTTCTTAAGGGATCATGAGGCTAAGGGTGACATTGCTTTACGGCATGTTTGCACCGAAAAGCAACTTGCCGACATTTTCACTAAGCCTCTAGACGAGCAAAGGTTCTGTGCTTTGAGGAGTGAGTTAAACATCTTAGATTCTCGTAACTTGGCTTGATCTTTTGCACATAAACTTTCTTGTTGTCTAGATAGGAAGCAAAACCTTTTATTTTTTTCAACTTCTTTGTGTAAGTTTTACAAAACATTGGTTTTTCACATAGCGGGTGGTGACTATAGCTTTGAATGATTGCTTGTGAACTAGTCACCAACTCCTATGAGTTCTCTACATGTCCATATTCCTTTCTACCCAAGATCTCTCTTTAGATCCCAAATATTTCCAAAATCTGCTAAATCCACCGGTACAACCGACACAAGGTCGTAAGTACCGATATGAACTCTCTGTCTGATTTTCAGTATTCGCCGGTTCAACCGACCCCGCGTCGGTACTACCGGACCCCCCCGGTAGAACCGACCCAGGGGCGGTATACCGATAAGAGCTCTCTGTTTCTTTTTTAGGGGACCCCGGTAGTACCGACGCCCTGTCGGTACTACCGATAAAACCCGCAGGCCTATATAACCTCCGCGACCGAGGGCTAGGGTTCAGACCCCCTCTTCCAAACCGTTGCAACGCCCTCAACTCCATCCTCTCAAATCCGCCAAGGGATCTCAACTCCCATCCGTGGAAAGTGCTCCTAGCCCATATCCTTTGATTCTCCACCCTCCGGAACATCCGATCCTCGCCGGAAGTTCGTCGATTCGCGCGGGAAACTTCTCAAGGTATTCTTCAAAATCTCCGTGGATCGATCTCTCAATGTAGTTGTTTCTAGAGGAAATGCTTTAGGGAATCATCATCGTTACTTCCATAGAACTCGTGCTCTCGTTTTGGTAGATTCTTGTTGGCTAAAAACTCAGATTCCAGCTCTTTCATCAAAACCCGACCCTCATCGGTAGTACCGACCCCGTGTCGGTAGTACCGATGAGGGGCGGTTAAACCTGCTTCCCATCTTAGGTTGAGCCATTCCTCCTCATATTCAAAACCTCAATCTTATGCATCATTGCTTATCCTCCAGATGGGTCGAGCTGGCAAGCAAATTGTGCGTGAAGGCTCCGATGAAGACGACGTTCCTCTCGCTCAAAGGAAGAGGAAAGGGGGAGCTAGTTCTCAAGCTCCTCGTGGTCGTGGACGTACCAACCCTCCCCCGTCGCCCCTCGCCAGTCCACGGGACAAGGTCATCGTGCCCATACCAAGCAAGCACACCAACCCGATGACCATTATGACGACTATGAGGATATCTCCTTGGAAACCCTTTCCTCGTTCGTCCTTCGACCATCAAGGCCTCCTCGTCCTGCCACTCAAATGGGGGTTGTAAGGATGGTGGACTACACTAGAGGCTCCCACAATGTCTACAAGGAGAGGTACTCTGACCCCGCTCTTTGGCAAAAGGAGTTTGATTCCGATATCCGGTTTTGGCTCAAGTTCAATGCCGATTGGTATGAGTCCGTCATTCTAAGCAAGGATCACATGACTATCGATATGAAATCAATCAACTGGGATCTCCTTAGGTCACTTGACATTCCGGCCGTCAATGAAGCTATTGATATATGCCATGCCAAGGGGATGACCAATGTCATGTCCATCAACTGTGATTGGAATGAGGAGGTGGTTGCCCAATTCTATGCAAATCTCTATATCCGTCGTGAGACCCGGACTTTCCATTGGCTCCTTCAAGGCAAACCTCTTTCCGTCTCCTATGAGCGCTTCGCTCAGATTCTTGGCTTTGGTGAGGAGGATCTCGCACTTCCAAAGTTACATGGTGGCGAATTTCCCCTTGACAGCGAGATGGCATTCATGTATGACTCAGCTTATGGCAAGGTGGAATTTGGCACCACTCATGGGATGAAGCCAGTCTATCGGATGTTAAACCAACTCTTTCGCTACACTCTCACTCCAAAGATAGGTGACAACACCAATATCTCCAATGTGGCAAAAGAGATCCTAGTGAGGATGGCACCGGCAAGGAAAGCTTTAGTATCTTCAACTTCATTTGGGAAGAGATCATTGTGTGCTCCGTGTCCGCTAACAAGAGCCGCCAATATGCCCCTTGGATATTTCGGATGATTTGTGAGGTGGCGGGAGTTGACATCCTTCCCGACAAGACTCACTCTTGGTACAAGCCCAACAAAGGAAACATCGAGCGGCTCCTCAAGTTGGGCAAGCATGCCCCTCCTCGTCCTTCTACCGCGGTGGCTCCTCCTCCGTGGCCCATCTTCTTTTGAGCCACCCTCTTCCTCTCGTGGGCCATCCGCATCTAGAGGCACCGTTCCCCCAGGCAAGAAAAAGAGCATCTTCAACTTCCTCTCTCAAGGTCTTTTTGCTTGCTTCAATGTGGGCCGACACAATGCACAAGAAATTCGTGCCCATAGGCAGCACGTTGATGAGCAGCTCCTCAAGCTTGAGACGCGCCAAAAGTCCTTGCTCGCTCAACACAACATTGAGCACTCTCCGGTTCGCGAGCCCATGGACTTTCCTCCTCCACCAAACTTCTATAACCCTTGGGAGATCTACGGCGACGCCTCCATGATGTATGGAGTTCCTCCGGCCGACATCGACGACGGGGACTTTGGTGGTGCAGAGGACGACGACGATGACGACGACTCCCCTCCAGCTGCCCACTCTCCACATGACTATGATGATTGAAGGGCCTCCTCTTTTTGGCGCTTGATGCCAAAGGGGGAGTGAGCTCACAATTTACTCATGTGTGGTGTGGGCTTGCACCTTCACTTATCTATCTATCTATCCTTGTGTTTGTGGACATGTAAGGACTATGTGTGGTTTCATGTGTGTGGTGTAATGCTTGTTGAAGAACTTAAGATCTTAGAACTTCGTTTGAATTTGTAAGACTTAAGTTGTGCTTGTGATGTGAGGAACCTTGGTTATCTATTTGTGATGCTTGTTATTTCTCTCTTTTATTGTTTTGTATACCATGACATATGCATCACGGCTTGTATATCACACTCATGCACTTGTGTATGTAATTTGAGAATGAAAAATCTTATAAATGTGTGATGGGCATTTGAAGCCTTCATAGAAGTTGAAGCACACATTTAGGGGGAGTTTCAATTTCAAATTCGTTGAATACACACATCTTTTTATAAACAAATTGTGGTTGTCATCAATCACCAAAAAGGGGGAGATTGAAAGTGCATCTTGGCCCCTAATTATTTTGGTGATAATGACAAGCACGATTTGAGGTATTTAATGCTTCGACAAGATGTGTGCAGGGCTTAAACGAATAAAATCCTTATAAATGATCAAAGGAAGCCCCCCAATTTCAAGTCGATGTCTCCTATTCAAATCAAGGCTTAATTTACTTTTTCTTTTGAATTTGAGTATAGGAAACACCGTACTATAAAGGGGGATGCAATTCAATAGCCAAGAGATGCTAAAAGTGCTCTAGAAGGTATTCTAAGTGAGTGAGAAGAGTTGAGAGTTGACACGTACACTTATGCTTATCTTTTCTAAAATTCTCAGGCCTGGCCGGTTGTACCGACCCCATGTCGGTACTACCGACTAGAGCCCCTCGGTAGTACCGGCGCAGGGCCGGTATACCGATATGCGTTCTCTGGCACTTTTTAGCCAGGGGGCTGGTACTACCGGCCCCGTGTCGTACTACGGTGCCGTCATCGTTTTTCTTCGAAAAAACACCCCCTCGGTAGTACCGACACCATGCCGTAGTACCGAGGTTATACGACTTTGCACAGTAACGGCTAGTTTTCAGCCCCTAGTATTTAACCCCTCTTCTCCCTCCTCACTCATTGCTGACCAACCACGGGACAAACGCTTCCTTGAGCATTCACTCCACCTCCCTCACCTCTTCTAGAGCTAATCCTTGGTTCCCTTGAGCTAGGACTTGAGAAGTGAGGTGAATTCTAGTGAAGTGTGACCAAGCTTTGAGAGCCCCATTGTTCTTCCCCTTCTCAAGAGCACTTGAAGCATCTCCGGGTTGTTGTGTTGCATTTGTTACTCTTGAAGCTTGCTTCTAGACGGTTAGGCGTCGCCCGCGAGTGCCCTCTTGGTGTGGTGCACCCGGGATCGTTTGTATTGCCCTCTCCTTCGTGGAGAAATCTTAGTGAGCACCAATCTTCCTTTGTGGGGGTTGGAAGAGGAAAAGAGGCTCTTGGTGATAGCCCTCCCTTTGTGGGATCCTCAACGGAGACGTAGCATCCTTTGTGGGTGTGAACTTCGGATTAAATTCTGTGTCTCCATTGCTTGCTTGTATTTCTTCATTTCTAACTAACCCTAGAACTTGTTTTTAGCCCGATCTATCATTTGGTTGCTATCCAACTTGTTTCTGTGATTGCAGGTGGTTCTTAGCATCTAAACTTAAACTTTGATTCAAGTGGAATTGCTAGAAACTGCATAGAATTCAAATTTCGTTTTAAGTTTCTTCTGCCTGTCGGTAGTACCGACCTGGTACCGGTAGTACCGACCCCGTCGGTAGAACCGGCACCACGTCGGTAGTACCGACAGGATATTTAATCCGCTGCTTTTGTTTCAGAAATTTGAAGTGATCCTATTCACCCCCCCTCTAGGCATCACAAGGTCCTTTCAATGAGAGAGGAGATCCCCACAGCTGTGACATTCTTCGTGCTGGCTACTCCACCTCCGTCAGCTGCTGGACCTCCGCATCCAAATCGACAAACGGCCGGGTCCACCTCGACACTGGCCCGCTCAGGTTAGGGGTTGTTCTGCATCTGCGCCTGGTTGTGTTGCCGGATGGATCCACTTCTGCATCCTCCAATTGACCAAGGACGCTAAGGGGAGGTCGGCGGGCCGCAACAATTGTGCTGGCCGCTGGGTGAAGCTGAAACAGAGTTTTTGAAGCGGTTGGAAAGGCTCACATGGAGAGTTGGAGACAGATGAGATAGGAAGGCCCTCGGTGGATGTTGTCCAGCGTATTTTTTTCTGTTTTATTTGACTCTTCACATCATTGTACTCCATTAGGCTAGGGGTTCATTTTTTTTCCTTTTTAATAAACTTCATACCAATGATTTGGATGACAACAAGGTAATGACGGTTGGTAATTTTTTTAAAAAAATACTGATAGTAAATTAAGCAAGGGACCTAGGAGTATGTTGTTGTGCTATAATGTTATATTGGTGACAAATTATACAAGTTTTCTTTCCTTTCCGACTAAAGCCACGTGCATTCTAAAGTTAATAGATTATACATATCCTTATTAGAATGACTTTAGTCACGTAATAAAAATTAAAATTTTGACTCCCAAATCTTTTCTCATCCATATCATTACGAATATTTCACCTGCATCTTTTCTACGTTAATCTCCAAATATGTTACCTAATCTATCTTCAAATTGTTATCTAAAATGAAACATCGAATTCCGGAAGTTTGCCAATTGCATGTATGCAGTCCATCAATTGTTTTTTTATTCAATTGGCGGCCATCTTCTTGCGATTAGCAACCCGAAGCTCCGAACCGCACCCCCTTTCAATCTCCTGGTCAGCGTGTGATTGATGGCCAATGATAAATTAAGTTAGGATGGGATTGTAACCTCCTCTTTTTTAACAAAATAAATGAGATGGCTGATGATAAATCGAGTTAGGATGGAATTGTAATCTCCTCCTTTTCTAAAAACATTAGTGATTTACATCTATAATAGATTTAATTTTGACAAAATCCCGCAGCAACGCGCAGGGTGTTCAAACCTAGATCAAAGAATTACCAACGGAGGCAACGAGGTTGCCGAGGTCGCCGAAATTCTCTCTTATGATAAGACGCGCGAGGTTGCCGAAATTCTCTACGGTCATTGCATTTTTCTTAATTCCCGCAGCAACGCGCGGGTGAGATTCCCCTAGTTGTCTAAAACCATGCGTTCAGGGCTTGCTAACGGCAAGAAACTCTAAAAAAACAAATGCTAACGGCAAGAAAAGGTCTAAAATGACTCAAAAAAAGAAAGAAATAAATGGTCTAAACAGTAAAACTACAATATCTTTGCATCCTCCGCCGCCCGCGACATTGCCAAAGACAAAGCCAAGCTTTTTGTCAGAAGCAGACAAATGAGGATCTTTTTTGGGCATTGGCACCGCGACACCGAAAGGGGCCGGCCAAATACATTCAGAGACAGGCCAATCACCCGCTCAAAATCCATCCCAACGGGCGCGTTTAGCCGTAATAATAGCAGCTACTGACAAAGCACCGTTCGGTGCCTACGAAGACGACCTCCTCCCCGAGCACCGTTCGTCCTCCGTCGTCCTCAACGAAGAAGAACCAGCCAAATCGCGGCTCGCCGTAGGTGAGAGATATGACGCGCGCGCGTGCCGCCGGCAAGGCCTGGCCGGCCGGATTCCGGCAGGGCCGGCGGGTGGCACCCGCCCAGCAAGCAGGCCAGCCGTTCCGAATTCCGATACGTCGCCGTCCAGAACGAGTGGCTGGGCGCGCGCACGGGTAGCCAGCGACGCCGATCGAGCTGCCGCCGCCGCGTGGCCCCCACGGCGGCATATGCCAGGACAACGCCAGTGGGAAAAGCGGCCATGACCGGACGAGCCAGTGACGCCGCGACAGTGAAGAAGTGGACCGGCGACTGGCCATTCCGTTTTCCAGCCAAGCGGAGTACGCAAGATCTCACGGCTCTGCTCAGCTCTGGCACCACAGAACTGTGCCAGCACACGCGCAGAGCAAGGACGTCCTCATCTCATCCGCGTACTTTCGTATGAGTGGCTGCAAATCTTCAGAATTCGAATGCTGAGAGCCTGAGACAGGACTTCAGAAACCAGCCTACTAACTGACAGCATTGCTCAGGAGGCAGGACCATCCATGTGAACCGAATACGAGCACGCTGCACTATTTTTAGGACAAAACAAATTATCAAGTAATGTATGTTTATGAATATATGTATGTAGTATGATTGCTGTTCTTCTTTATGTCAGGATTCATCAGGAATGAAACAAATGAAACAATCTCTGCTCGCTCACACTCACTCACTCTACCTTAGGTTACCAAGGTGGAAAAAATAATACAATCTTAATTGTTCAGTAATTAAACCTCACCACCACTGTAAAATCTCTCAGCAGACTAGGTTACCAAAGTGATGTCTGTCTGTGCTACACCCTGCTCTTGTTTGTGTTCCTCTCACCATTCCTTGGGGGGAACCTGGTGATCCGATTCTGCTGCTATCGAAAAAAAATCATATTGTATGAATTAAAAAGTGATTAACGGCCTGCTATAGTGCAATCGAGCCTGGTGAGCTACAAGTCCAGCTCGAAGTGGAACGCCGGCGACGCGTACGCGGCGAGGTCACCGAAGAACAGCGCGTCCACGTCGACGCCGACGCCGGCCACGTCCTCGCATCCGAAGAACGTCTGTATGTCCTCGGGGAAGCCGCACTGCGGCGAGGCGGCACCGCCGTCCCCGGCCGCCTGGTGCTGCGCCTGCGTCTTCGGCGGCGGCGGGGACGGGGACGGCGTCGGCGGCGACGAGGACGAGGACGTGGTGTTGCCGCTCTCGGCGGCCGACGTGCGCTCGATCATCTCCTTGAACTTGGGCGACTGCAGTAGCAGGCTGAGCGCCGAGGTCGTGGGCGTGTGGCCCAGCGACGTCCTCGGCGTCAGCGGGAACTCGGCGGCGCCCTGGTGGTGCTGGAACCCGGCGGCGGCGTCGTCCGCCGGCGGAAGCAGGAGCTGCTGATGCTGCGCCAGGCCGCCCAGCATCGGGTGCGGGTCCTGCGCGGCGGCGGCGGCCGCCACGCCGTCGGCGCCCGGGCGGAGCCACTTGATGTAGCGGCTGAGGTCGAAGTTGGTGACCGCGTTCAGGCCCCGGTACTCGATCGCCGCCATGTCGTACGCCATCGCCGCCTCCTCCTGTGTCGCTGCATGCCGTGCACGGGAGAAAGGTCCACGTTGTCAGCAACCGATCAGCACCGAAAGACACAATTTTTTCCAGAAAAAAACTAGACCGTTTTATCGAAGAATCGCTGCGATTCTTCCTGAGTATATTATTTTCGTCACGAATTTCAAACGAATCTTGCAGATTTTCGTCAAGGGGCCATGGACTCTAGCCCAAGGCTAGCTGGACCTCATTAGGACGTGTCTGAGAGTATGAGCAGAGGATCAGGTGCAGCAAACTGCGTTCGTGTGCTGTGCTAGCGACAGTTGAAGCACGCAGCCACCGTGTCGATCTTCGCTCCACAACTAGGAGTAGCGTGTTGCTGGTCCTACACCTCCTCCCTTTTATGAGTATTGATTGCGGCTAATCTCAGTGTTAAATGGATGTAGGCTCCGACAAGTGCAGAGCGGCACAGGGGGGACCGTTGGAAGTTGGTGCTGCTTGGCTCCGGCCGGGGCGGGTCGGCGTCAGTGAGGGTGAGGTCACTGCATCTAATCCCCCCAACTAACCGGAATTCAAGTTGATGCCAAATGGCTCAAATGACCTCGCCTCCGGCATCATCTCAGTTCATCATCCATCACCCGCAACTGCTTCACCTAGACCATTCCCAAATCACGGGGCCGGGACAAATGTTCTCTTCTCAAGAGTGCTAGTACTGGGACTTTTTTTTGCAAGAATTCAGTACAGGAGGATCCCAACATTGCAAACAGGTGCTCTACCACTCTGCACACGTGTTGCGCACGCACCGCTGTTTGGAGTCTAATGGAGCCATTACAATCGGAGAGGATGCGGGAATTAGTTGGGAATTCATATGGTCAATCAATTCCGTACCCGATGTGACCGATGGCACATTCGCCAGTCGCCACACTAGGGCCGGGGCCACGACCGCACATTCCTGTAGGCGGAGCGTAGGCTTGCTGTACAGGAGTACAGTTGGCCGAACACTAGGATTTGGCTCCAAGTACGGAGCCATAATTCATTGGCTCCAAATTTTGAGTGGACTTTTAGTATATTACAAATGGCGACCCAAAAAATCAGCTAACTTTATGTACTATAGGTAAAAAAAACAGTGCCTTTATTATCTTATAAAGATAAAAAATTTGGAGTATTGTATATATTCAGCAAAGGCGATTTTCATTTTTGCAAGAAAGTGAATTTACCGTAAGTGCCGAGGTAGAGATACTTGTTCCCGAAAACACGACCGATCCTCGCCTCCCATCTCCCGTTGTGGTGATGTCTGTAAATTTGAATTGTTAAAGGTGTTTGTCAATTTAAGGTACTATTTATTTTTTTTATCCCAATTACACTACATGTATGCTTGCCTTGAGGACAGTACTAATTTAGAACAAGGTAAAAGGGTGTCCAATAATTCTAGTAAAAAGGAATTTCGTTCTTTGAGATCCAATTACCTTGCGACGCCTCGGTATTTGGAGACACCTCTGGAGAACCCGCTGCTTTTCCTGCGGATAAATTTCATGGACCTGATTATTTGGTTAACCATATATACTCCTATAGACGATCGACAAAAATGGTCACTGAATTTGACTTGCATGTGTTCAAACCAGCAAATTAAAGAGCTGTGTATGTATATATAGGATGTAGTAGTACCTTCTCAAGGATCCAATGTACTCTTCCCTGGACTGCCCCTCCATCTCCTTGAGCTCATCTTCGTACGCAGACGCCTGAGGGAGATATCACGAGATGGCAATTGGCAAAGCAGCAGAGAAACAAGCCGAGGGAGGGAAGGAACTGCGTGAAAACTTTGTGTTGGTGCGGCGCGTGTGCGAGCAATGAATTTTGGCGGTACCGGGAAGTTGAGGATGGTGTCGGGGCCCCAGTACTTCAATGCCGCCAAGTCATACGCCCGCGCCGCTGCCTCCTCGTCGTCGTACGCGCCTGCATACACGCCACAGACGACGACGACGATGAGCAACAGCACGCCGTCAGCAAAGCAAGCCAGCAGGATTAATCAGCTTTGTTTTTTTTTCTTTGTGTAGAGAAGACGGAGGAGTGTGTGTAGCTAGCTACAGCTCCTCTCCCTCTCGTGTGTCATGCCAAGGTCGTGAGTGGAGAGCCTCACCGAGGTAAACTGCATGCACCAACAAACAAAAGAGGGCAGCAAGAACAAGATGGTCAGAGTCGTATTCTGATGAATCGGCGATCTCACTGCTTAATCAAACAGCTTTCATATGAGTTTAAAATAAGCTTGTCACCGACTGACAGATCCTATTAGTGGCAGTATCTTAAATATTCCAATAAGCTAGCTACTCCTATATGCTATGATGCCTTATAGATATGGCCCCCTTGGTTAGGAGGATCGGACATAGCATCGTGATCTTGGCTGGGGACCGTCGCCTGCTGCGACGCTAGCTAGCTTGCGGTAAATAATTCAGCAAGCAGAGAGGAGAGAGAGGAAGAGGAGGGAGGAGGATTAGCCAGTGAGGCAGTGACCACTGACCTTGCTTGCCCTTCTTGTTCTGGGACTCGTTCCAGCTGTTCTTGTCCCACAGGTGAGCCTCGAACCGCCCCGTCCACCGGTGCCTGTCACGCGTGGCACCGGAGAAGCGGCGGCGCCGCCGTGAGTGATCAGGTCAGCAGCGGCCGGGGAATTAACAATTCACAGAGCGCGCGCGCGCGCGGCGGCTGACATGGAGGGGGGCCATCACGACGCGCGGCGTCGTGAGCTCTAGCAATAAGCTAGCCGACGGACTCTGACTCACCGGGTGACACCGCGGTAGATGGAGCTGCGCTGCGAGGGGGACTCCCGGGGCACGCTCTTCCGCGTGCGCTTCGGCTTCGCGCGCGGCCCGACGTCTCCGGCGGCGGCGCTGGCGGTGCTGTTGCCGTTGGTCGATGCGGCGGCGGCGGCGGCGATGTTCTTGCGCGGTTTGGCCATTGTGACTTGAGAGTGTGTGTTTGTGAGAGACTGGAGAAGCAGGAGAGGGAGAGAGAGCCAGAGAGGTGGGTGGCCAACTATGGTGGCCTCTGGAGGTGGCCGTTTTAAAGAGAGAGAGTAGAGGCACTAAGCTAGAGAGAGATTGGAATGGCTCGGTGACGGGGCGGCAAAATTAGTAGGTGTTTGGAGAGCAGGGCAAATGCCAAATGAGCAGAGGAGGTAGAAGCACGACGGGAGAGAGAGTCCAGCCGGCCTTTCTCTCTCCTCTGCCCTCTCCCTCTCTCTAAAATTTCCTGATCCATCTGATTGGCCGGCTAAGAACGGCGTTTGTTGTCCGGTTGTCCCTAGCGAAGCTTGTGATGATGCGAATTGAACGAGCCCCCTCCTCCCACACGGCCAAGATGGAAGGAAGACATCTGACGGTGATCCGCGCGCCACGTCGTACGCGCACTGCTCCTCCCCCGAACGTTTCGCTGATTAGCTCTGAGCCATGGGACGCCTCCTCATCTTTGCAAGATCGCGATGCTGCTCTCAGCCGTCACGTACCCAAGACTCCGGCGCACCGTGGGATGGATGGGCTCCGATCGGATCAGCAACCTCATTTTCCACGTTTTCTTTTGCTGTTCAGCCGCATTTGAGCTCCATCCATCGACGATAATGGGGGCCGGGCTTTTTTACAGCCTTACTCGACGATGCTGCAGGTACTGTACTACGAAAACAACGGGAATGGGTGAGGTGACGGTAAAGAGAGCGATGGGAACAAAGACCGGTATACAGGGCATGATGAAAGTGGTGTAGTTCATCACTTATTCTGCATGCTATTGTAATTTTTTTTTGGGAAATTTGTCCACAGCACACTCTCAAAGTGTCATGTTGTGCCGAGCACATCCTCAAAATGGATTTTGTCTCCAGCACATTGTGAATGTTTAGCTTGGTATGCAACACACCCCACCAAATAAACTAAACATTGCCGGCTGAGAGGATGAGTAAAAGGACTATTTTGCCCTCTATGGAGCCCACATATCATCTTCTGCTCCTCTCTCTCTCTACTCTCTTCAGTTCGCTGGTGCCTGCCTCTTGTGCTTTCGTGCTTGAGGACCTCGTGTGAGCAATGAGTCAGTGACATTATGACAAGAAGCTCGCAAGGGGGCATGCACCTGCAGGGAGCTTCGAAGGTGCAGGCGCGCAACTCATGGTGGTCAACGCTAGCGATGAAATCGAGTAGCATGGCTGGCGTGGGGGTGTGGAGCTTGGGCGGAGCTGCTGTCGGTGGGTGGCGGGGACACGAGACTGTGAAGCTGGGGCGGCATGAATCCGGCAACCGGCGGTGATGTGGAGCTCGTTCAGTGCCGCCCGCGGCGGCCGGCGGTAGAGAGCTCGGGCTACGCCGCTCATGGCGGGCGGCGGTGATGTAGAGCTCGGGCATACAGCTTCGGCAAACGTTCCTCGATGTGCCCCCGCATGTTCCGCTCCCATATGCTCGGCTGCGCCGCTCATGGCGGCCTGCAGAAGCTATTGCCTATTGGTGAGGAGAAAAGGAGAGGCCAGGGAGAGAAGCCGGAGAGAGTCCGGAGAGGGGAAGATAGGATGAAGATGAAGGAGAGGACAGGCAGGGACAAGGGCCAAATGGTCTTTTTACTTCTAGCACACTCTGAAAATGGTTGGTTTACCTGGTGTAGTGTGTTGTAAACCAAACTGCAATTTTACAGTGTGCTGGAGACTAAATTAACTTTGACGATGTGCGCTGCACAAAACCTTGCTTTCGAAGTGTGCCCTGGACAAATTTCCCTTTTTTTCCCTCGAAATGAACTAGTTAGAAGAGCTACCAGTGCTATTGTAAATCACGTGATCCATTATTTTCACGGCTTGCTAAGACCCTTTATTTGAGCTTCTAGCAGTTTGTCGGTGCGAAAAGTTAGAAGTTCAAACAAACAAGGATCTTCTCATGTAGCTCCCGAAAAGCTGACAAAAAAACTAAATTTATGTGGAAAGATATGGAAACCCCAGTTTCACGATCTTTTCTTCTTCTTCTTCTTTTCTTTTTCTTTGTTTTTTTCCTCAGAAAGGTATCGATATTGTCCCTTTCTCGGTCAACTTATCCGTACCTTCTAAAAGTTAATGTTGGCAGTAAAGCTCAAAAAGTTGCAGCGCAAACAAAAAGTCTCTAATATTAAAGCAAGGATTGCTTCTGCCCACTTTTTTTTTGTCTGTCATCAGTTTAGGCTCGAAAACCGTCAAAGTAACGGAGTCCCTGGTTGAGATCCGTTGAAAACCGGGGACAACCAAGAAAACCGGTCCAAACAGAGCTCCCGCTGTGAACCGCACGCTACCCAGGTCCCGGGAAACAACAAAAGGCTCGAAAACCGTCAAAGTAACGGAGTCCCTGGTTGAGATCCGTTGAAAACCGGGGAAAACCAAGAAAACCGGTCCAAACAGAGCTCCCGCTGTGAACCGCACGCTACCCAGGTCCCGGGAAACAACAAAATAAATTAAAATGCAGCAGGCGGGGCGGCGGGGTTCGAAACGCCGACCTCCTTCTACAGTTCCGCCCTTGGGGAGCTCCTACCACCTCCGCTAAATTAATATTTGTTTAACATACATTAATATCTGACTTGGACATTTGGTTGAGCTCCCACCACGCCGGTTTCGAGGTTTCATTTCTTTCATTGAATGTTGATTTGGTTGAGCAGAAAAATATAAAATAAGTATATTACAAATACCTTTAATTTGCATAAATATTAAAGTACCATTGTTGTTGTTTTGAAAACCTCTCATAATTTTTTATAATCAACATGCATGTCATAGATAGGTGGACATATAAGCATCATTACATTACCATTAACATTTATCTCAGTTCGTTAATCCGTTTATGTTGGGATGCGTGTGGGTAGTAGGGAACTAGAGATCACGGTGCGGTCAAGGTGGACGATGACTTGTGGGATCGGGTGGCGCGAATGTGACAGTGAGTCTAGAGAGGTGGATATGATGGTGCGGTCAGGGTGGACGACAATGGACGAGGTTGGAGTAATTTTGCACGTGCGCTATGAGAATGATGATGTGTCTATGAAATAAGTGAGGTCGGGCAGACGACGAAGCTTGGGAGACATGGACAACAGTGACATGGTAGCCCACATGTCATTGGTACAATGGCGGCGTCAGAGAGGTGCAGGTGTCGATGGGATGATGGTGTTGTCGAGACGGACGACATTGGGCAAGGTTGAGGTGATGCTGAGTAAGATGATGAGGCCAGGGAAGTAGGGACGACGGTGCGGCCTGGGCGGATGACAGTAATGTTGGGTAGTGTGGATGACAATAAGCGAAGTCGGAAAGCATGTGTGCGATGGAAAGGACGACAATACGGGGGAAGGCAAGGTTGGGCAGATGACAGTGAAACTGTGGCAGACAAAGTTGTGTTTCTGGAGACGTGGACAATGGCGGGCAAGGTTAGGGGTCAAAGAGTTGCACGGGCGGTGCGGTGACTGGACAGATAACAAAATGCGAATAATATTTCTCCCGTTGCAACGCACGGGCATAGTTGCTAGTAACAATTAAAAAAAAAGAAACTTGTGGAATTCAGGTTCGTCATTGTCATGAGAATTCCATTCCTCTGTTCCCTGTCAGCTCCAACAGACGAACAACAGGTAGCAGGCTGCTGCATTTAACATTGGCTCAAGCGTGTCGAAAGGTCGCATTCCCCAAGTCTTCGCCCCATTTCTCACCGAGATAGCAGCCACCATTCATGGTGAGGATTATTCCGCGATCCATTAGCCGTCGTACGGCTTTTTCCGAGGCAACAATGCAAGAATTTCCACGGAGTCGGAGGAAAAAACGCAAAAACCTAGAATGATGGTAACCTCAGCTTTTTTTTCTCCAAGTGAAAAGTTTTCCGTAAATTAAAAACTAGGAATAAAATACCTTTTGTTGATCTCGACAAAACATGGTATTGTCAGGCCTTTTTTTTGCCATGTCTTCACTTTTATCTTAAAAACTACAGATGTTTTCATACTTTCGAGGGGGGAAATGAGTTTGGCAATAAGCAGACGGTGAAATCATGAAGAGATTAATCCACAGATAAAGTTCCTGGAATGGAGGAGGAAAGAGTGAGCCAGCGTCACATTTGAGTGACTGTTGACCCCGGTCTATTTTCGTCGAAATATTAACGTGGAGTGAACCATTTCCGATTTCCCTCAAGAGGAAAGAGCCTCTTGACGAATATGGGGCTGCAATTTATCACGGAATTGAGCAACACCCTACGAATTTCGACAGTCCGATGTCACGATCCGGCCCCCCTCCCTTAAAACCGGTACATTTCTCCCGTGGGATTCAATCCGGTCGGAATAATAAATGTATAAGGGCTTGTTCGCTTCCGTAGGATTCAATCCGGCCGGAATAATAAATGTATGAAGAAAATTATGATAGGGACTCGGATTTATTCCGGATCAAAAATTAATTTACCAATCATGATAGGTAGAACAAGAGACCGTAGAGCCGGATTGGTTCCACACCTCTTGACTAGGGGATTGATTCCGAGCCTTTTGGTGTACCTATCATGAGCAAATTAGTTTTCGACCCGGAATAAATCCGGATCTCTTATAATTACTATCATGATTTTCTTGTTGTATTTATTCATTCCGATCGGAATTGATCCCGTGGAAATCCATCGGGTCGATTCCGACCGGAATTGATAAATGTAATACGAAAATCATGATAGACACTATAAGAGATCCGGATTTATTCCGGGTCGAAAATTAATTTACTCATGATAGGCACAATATAGGCACAATATGAGACTCGGAATCAATCCACTAGTCAAGAGGTGTGGAATCAATCCGGCTCTTCCGTCTTTTGTTCTACGTATCATGATGAGTAAATTAAATCTCAATCCGGAATGAATCCGAGTCTCTATCACAAATTTCTTGATATATCTATTATTCCGGCCGGATTGAATCCTATAAAAGCGAACAAGCCCTAAAGAAAATTATGATATAGACTCGGATTTA
The DNA here is from genome assembly GCA_947561735.1 of Cenchrus americanus. Lineage (NCBI taxonomy): Eukaryota > Viridiplantae > Streptophyta > Magnoliopsida > Poales > Poaceae > Cenchrus > Cenchrus americanus. Next base: position 90,867,345 of record OX387245.1, on the reverse strand, counting down.
TTCCGGATCAAAAATTAATTTACCAATCATAATATGTAGAATAAGAGACCGTAGAGCCGGATTGGTTCCACACCTCTTGAATAGTGGATTGATTCCGAGCCTTTTGGTGTACCTATCATGAGCAAATTAATTTTCGACCCGGAATAAATCCGAATCTCTTATAGCAATTATCATGATTTTCTTGTTGTATTTATCCATTTCGATCGGAATGGATCCCGTGGAAACGAATGAGGCCTTAATGACGCCGCAACGGGCCAACCGCAACCCGTGCTGTCTATAGTGATACCGATGCGCATGCACATCCATGGCCATCACCGGAGTTGACGCCTCTGAAGTCTGAACTCTACAAGGATTCAAAACATGTTCAGAAAAGCTGAAGTAGGCATGTTAACCTGCTGAAGTAGACAGGTACCTATGCCGAGCCAAGCACACTCGTCCAGGACCGATGCCGATGATCACGACCGCAGCGGTATGCCGACCTTGCAAGATCGATGGCTTGACTTTGGCCGCTGCGAGTGCTTCGGGGAGGCTGTAGCATGTGAAAAAATGCAACATTGTTGGAGGAAAATGAAGTGAGAGGGTGGGTGGGGTGGGCAAAGAAAGAGGAGGAAAAAAAAGAAATGGGCTTCTCTGAAATCAAGGATCGAGCTCAAGTTTGGTCTCCTATGGAGTCGCGGTTAGGATTTAGGAATGCATCCCACAAGATTTTTGAGATCCTTATATTATGTAAAAGTGATTCTAATGATACTCTAAACCTCTTACAATCCAGAGGGGCTCTTATAGATGCAGTAAAACTGGATCAAGCTATCTAAGATTTGCTTACAGTACATTACAACTGGTGAATTCATTACCCTGTCAATTGCCAGCTGGAAAAAAAAACAGCCAAGCATTCAACTATATTCATAAATAAATAAATTTAGTTTATTCTGTGTACCTTGCTATATCTAAAGTAAACCTTTTAATGAGACGATCCCCGCCATGATTTTGCAGATGGACAATTCTTAATGCCTACACCTGATGTTCAGTTCAGGACCGCAAATGGCAACTGGGGGCAAAAGGACTTGAAGTCAGCCACCTGTGTCTCAAACCAATCTGATTGCGCGAGGCACACCTAATACGCCCCAGCAGCAGCTCCCAGGGACCAATCAGGTTCAGCATGCCTCGCTCACCATGCACCAAATGGACTAATGATGTTTCTTATGGTTGGACTGGACAGAGTAAACCAGCACCACACGCAAACCCAACTCCACACCATTATTTTGCTGAGTGCTAACATAAATTCCGGCAACGCCTTAAGATTCCCTCATCGACAAGCAATTGGATTCCGTACATGTATTTGTGTGATTGAGCTCCATGCATAGGGATATATGGGGCATGACAAAACTTCCCAATGTGCGCATCATTTTCATCCAGTTCTCAATATCAGCAGTAATAAGAAAAATAAAATAAAATAGCAATGCAAATCTCCCATCCGGATGGGACATTAATGGCGATTTGAGAATGTACCTGAAGATACGGGGAGTGGGCAAATCATAACTATTTATTGGATGATTAGAGATAACCTTGAGCTGTCTTTCTTCTCTTCATCTCCATGACTTTTGCAAATGTCCTGATCAATCATCACATGAGAAAAAGGTAGGTTTTGATACCAGGTCAGGTTTTTCTGAATATACCAGATCTAGAAATAAAACTGCAAAAAGCCACAGGTAAGTCTTGTAATCTTGAAGAAATCTAATTTCACCAGAATCCTACATACTGATGAGACATTATTTTTTTGCACATACTATGTATAAATTCTAGATATCTAATGCAGACCTTTCACATTTCAGGGTAACAATTATGCCATAAAAGTCACTATCAATTCATACAACTCGAATCAATTGTCGTTTTGTTTTGCGCTGCAAGTTCTATCAATTACACTGGTAACCAAACAACAGCTTTGGCTACTTCCATTTGGAGGATCTGTGTTGTATGGCTCAAAGCAGTCCAATCCTTGGTACAATTTTTGTCTTAACTGCTGACACCATCTCTAACCCATAGCCAAATGAACCCAACAGAAAAGATAAAATAGCCCGCAGCAAAATATAAAAGGCAATAGGGAAATATCAACGAATCATCCCTTTTCTCAGAATCATCCACCTTAAATTTTGCCTAAGATAAAACTCCCAAAACAGATTTGATGGCATGGCACAACAATGTGAAAATTAATGCATACAGCCTCATAAAATACAAAATAGTCCAAAATTGTGGTTACAAGTTTATCAGTAGAAGCACAAAGCTACATTGAAAAGAAATAAATTTGGAACAGCAAACATACAGACACTGCTGATTCGTTAATGTTTTGAAATACTGCAATACACCTTCGCAATATGCATTGCTCAACCATCAATCCACCATCATAGATCTAGAAATTACCATTTTGGAATTTCCAACATATTAACCAAATGGACAGCAGAGGTACACAAAAACCATCCCTAGAATAAAAGCCATAATTGCTGAGGACAACTGAGTTGTCCATAGCAGTACAACAATATTGCAAGCTCCATGATTTGTACTTCACAATGTTATCCCTTCCCTTCAGATCTTTTGGATAATTTCATTTACTTCCAAAGAAGAAAACAGTATGCATAGGGTAGATAGAAACATTGTCCTTTGTGTATTTGGCCCTAACGCATAGGTTAAGAGGCAGTTCCAAAGCCAACTAATAAGTTCGTTCAGTAAACAGCTATGGAATGGTTAGATTTTTAAGTCAAGACAGTAAGTCCATCAATGACGATATAAAATTCATTTAGCTAAGGAAAATGCTGCAGACCTCAAAGTGGTGCTGAAAGGGATTTGGCATCTTCAGTAGTTTACTACCGCAAAACACAAAAGCCCACCACAACTATTTAGGCTTACATTGGGCAGCTTTGCTGTCATCGAATTTCAGATTTTTAAAAAAAGCAATTTTCTGAATTTAGAAGCCAGCTCAATTTGGTCTAATATTTGTTCCTGACAACAAACAGATAAAACCAATCCTTTCATAAGATAAGAAATTATCTGGTACAGCCATGTGCAAATGTGGTGCCAAACAATTATCAGAAATATGTGCAAGCACGCTGACAAAGAAACGCACGTACTCAAATAATTTATCCATAAGTAATCAAAACATGCTCTGGCAGTGTGAGTATGCGTATGTTTGCTTCATACAAAAGTAGCATATCCTTCCAAGTTCCAAAAACATTTTGCTACTAGAGAAGCTACAAAGCAAAAGGATTTGTAGACAGCTAATCTGACATTGATCTCAACTGGCAGTATTTTCTGCATATGGATTAAAATGAACAACAATACTCAATACTGTTGTTGCAAAGAACGACAGTATGCAACTACAACAGGGCAAATCTGTGTTTCCAATGATGATTTGGCTTGAAGATTTCACAAGATTTCATGGTTGCAACATGTACTTAAGTATTTAACTGGAAAAGCAACAGTTAATACAGGGTGAATCTCACTACTCCTGATATAACTAGCCAACGTGTTGCACTTTGCAAGGCCTATTTATAACCTATTAAATTGATAGTTTTCCACGGGTTACAACCCCCAGTGTCAAGATGGGGCTAGGGTTTGGGGATTTTCTCGGTCGGGGAAGCCGAGGCTTCTTCTTAGTTAATACCGTGGGGGCGGTCTTTCCCTCACCGGCCGAGAAACTATGCAAACTTGTCATCCATAGATATTAAACAATTTACCATCTTTTCTCATTTTTACTTTGGGGCCTGTACATATTTTAGAAAGTTGGCTTTTTTTGCCTTCATGTATTAAGTTATTGGCTGGTGCTAACGTGAGATGAGACCATTCTCTGATTTGCTGATGGAATTTACAGCCAAATCACAGTTTATCACTGGTTTTAGACTTATACGGCATTTTCCATGTCATGGCCTAAGGAAATCTGGTTGAAGAAAAGAGCAAAGAAAACATAAATGCTGACATAAATTATCTGATCCCAGCATGATATGATGGATTAAAGAAAAAAGAATATAAATGAAGCACTGTATTGTGCATATGAGATTATAAAAAACTAAGCCGGTGGGGGGATTTTTTTAAAAAACAACCCCATAATTCGCTCCAACGAGGATAGGACTAGAGGGTTTGGTTGCATATGAGATTATGAATAACTTAACAAGAAGTAGTAATAAATTTCCTCATCATGAAGATAATAACATTTCCTTGAGTAGTACTATGCATCTTCATCTTTTTACATACAAAACAACCAAGAGAAATGGTATATCCTACTTTTCTGCGTGTAGGTCATTGCACAAGAAAAGATGCAGAATACAGAGGCAAAATCTGTGAGACAGAGCAAGAAATACCTCTTGATACTCATACTATTATAGAAAAGGTATATGGAACAATTAACATCATGTCACCATAGGCATGGAACTGATGCAGTTACATGACAATAGTAGTGCCATAGTTACCACAGAGAATATGGACACAGGTTCATAAAATTTGCTAGTTTACTGCAATCTACAGTATGATTGGTTTATGATTGATTTCCTTAGCTCATTTGTCAACTGGAGGCTCTTCAAGCCACTTGGCACGAAACCCAGTCCCTTGGCAATCAGCACAACTTGCAATACCCTGGGATAGAAAAATATCTTGTGTAAGTTAATAGATTACTTCATATTCATGTCAAATGAACAGTCATGGAGCACAAAAGTGCTGTACAGTATACTTATTTCACATTAAGTGATCTGCATTTAGATGTAATAGCAAAATCTAAAATGAATGGCAAGGAACACAAACAACCTTTCCAGAGCATATCACACATTTTGTATTTCTTGAGGGTACTTCACACAACATGTTGTTGCCAAGGATAAAGAAGCCTGTGCCTGCACACCACTTGCACTCCACATGGCCAGCAGATTGACAGGAAGAGCAAGAAATTGGTTTTGGTTGCTGCATACCAGATCATGAATGTTAGACTTAGACTGCAGCACAAGATTAGGCAACTTATAAAGGGCACTGCTGCAGATAGAACAAAAGATTAGGTTTGCCCAGTTCTGGTTAAATTTAACTCTCTTCTCTAATCGCCAGCCTCGGGTGATGAAATAACAAGAAACTTGGGACCTTTATTTAGCCGCCAGTTAGGCAAGGTTTCTACAAGATTTATAAATAATGCAATTATAAATTTTAAATCATGTGCATCATATAATTAACCATTGCATCTCTTTTATTAGTAATCAATTTTATTAGTTTGAGCTTTGGAGAACTAAAAGCAAGCAATCAGAAGAAGTAGCATTTCCATTTCCCAATCCATCTTCTCAAAATTACACAATTCTCAATACATGAAGAAAATCCAACAGCATGTTCTTCCGAAACTTTGGAACACTCCTTATTTTGTACACACATGTAATTGAATTAATGTGTTGTGTACACGCATGCGAGGAGGAACCACGCCCAGGGGTGAGTTCGATGCCGGCAGTTCGAGGGAGAGCGTGGGAGCACGTGTGTTTTGATTTTCAAATCACGTTGTGCCGATCTGTGTGTAGGAGTTGGTTGTACCGTAGAAGTATAAGACTAGGACTCTATGTATTGTGAAGGACAACTAGAGATCAATTGGATCTCTCTGGTTCGTGGGCAATCAATCGTGTTCGTCAGTTACTGTCCACCATCAGGTTGTGTAGGCGCTCCAGGACGCCGGCCGCCAGGATGGCGTCCTCTCGCCGCCGCCGCCACGAACCGTCGCCTCGCCCGCCTGTCCACCATTCATACGCCCTACGCAGGTCTGCTAGCTCTAACAATCTGGTATCAGTCGCCTTGACCGATTCCATGGCCCACACCACCGCCGCGCCATCGAGCTCTGTTCCGTCCAACCCGCCGCCGCACTCCTCCTTCGCCGCTTCCTCGGCGCCGCCGCCGATCACCACACATCCTGCAACTTCGTCCACCGCAGGGACCTCATCCTCACCTCAAACCGACACCCTCACCGCTGCAATCGCGGGATTGCAGAGGCAGTTGGGCAGTATGGCGGCCCGCCTGTCTTCCATGGAGGAGCGTCTTCCGCTGCCGGCGCCATCGGGACCTCCTCCGTCTCAACCGCTTTACGGCATGCCGGGCTATGGCGGCCTGCCCTACGCCCCAGCCACCTCCTCCACTATCATCCACACCGCGCCATCCACCCGGCCTGTACCGATCCAGTCCATCCCCTTCCCGCACTCCCCATCACCACTGCCGTTCCAGACGTCCTCGCCATCAAACCATCTTCCACACGACGATGACGACGAAGGAACAGCAGTACCACACTACTACAAACTGTCGTTCCCAATGTTCGACGGCAAGGACGACCCACTCGGGTGGCTGAACCAGTGCGAACAGTTCTTCAGAGCCTCCTCTGTTGCAGACAGTGCCTGCCAGTTTCAGTCACTCGCCGTCAGTACAACCCACAGGCGCCTCCTCTGTTGCAGCATCACAGACCACCCCCCCTCATCAGCAACTAGTGCACCCAGGCAATTCAAGAAACTGACGGCCGCTGAAATGATGGAACGCCGTCGATTGGGCCTTTGCTATAACTGCGATGAGCAGTACATCCGCGGCCACAAGTGCGCCAAGCTGTTCTATCTAGAGGTCACTGACTCTGAAGAAGACAACTCACCAGATCAAGTTCAAGACACTGAAGAAGAGCCTATGATATCACTGCATGCAATTTCCGGAGTCCGCGGGACCAACACATTGCAAGTGTGTGTTCAGGTGGGGGAAAGGAGCTCACAGCACTCATTGATACAGGATCCACCCACAATTTCTTCAGCACTCAGGCGGCACAAGCTGTGGAGCTACAGATTCAAGAGAACACAGGCACGAGTGTGGTAGTGGCAAAATGGCGACCATGTACCCTGCAGCGGTCTGGCCAAAGATGTGGAGATCAAGGTAGGCGATGACATTTTCACCATCAACGCGTACTCCAACCCACTGGATTGTTTTGACATGGTATTAGGAGTGTCCTTCCTCAAGCCACTGCACACAATCCTTCTTGATTTCGACGATCTAGTCATGGCCTTTACATACAATGGTAAAAGAGTGCTTTGGAAGGGTTTAGGGTCACACCGATGTGACATTCAGTCTACAGCACGCCTACACTCCATTCAACAACAGGAACAAGTTGTTCTAGAGCAGCTACTGCAATCCTTCGAGGACGTGTTTCAGGAACCAACCGGATTGCCACCATCACGAGCCTGTGATCATAGAATTCACCTCAAGCCAAACACTGAGCCAATCGCTGTGCATCCCTACCGATACCCTCAGCTGCAAAAGAATGAACTTGAAGCACATTGCATCAAGATGTTACAGCAGGGTACCATCAGACCCAGTACTTCGCCCTTCTCCGCCCCAGTACTATTAGTCAAGAAGCATGACAACAGTTGGCGCTTCTGCATTGATTACTAGGCTGTCAATGATGCTACAGTGAAGGACAAATTCTCGATCCCCATCGTGGAAGAATTACTGGATGAACTCAAAGGTGTCAAATTTTTCACAAAACTTGACCTACGATCCGGGTATCATCAGGTACGAGTACATCCAGACGACATCCCAAAAACGGCATTCCGAACACACCATGGTCACTTCGAGTTTTTAGTCATGCCGTTTGGTCTCTCTAATGCCCATCAACCTTCCAAGCCCTAATGAATTTGGTGCTTGCCCCATTCCTTCGCAAATTCGTACCTGTTTTTTTTATGACATCCTAATCTTCAGTAGTTCCTGGATACATCTCCATCATTTGAGAGCAGTGCTCAATGTTTTGCGCACTAACTCACTGCACATTAAAAGGTCCAAATGCTCTTTTGCCACTTCCACTGTTTCCTATCTTGGCCATGTCATCTCAACTGAGGGAGTAGCCATGGATGCATAAAAAATTGACTCAGTGATCACCTGGCCAACACCAAGATCGGCTCGAGGACTCAGAGGCTTCCTCCGTTTAGCTGGCTACTATCGCCGGTTCATACAAAACTTCGGCGCCATAGCATTTCCTTTAACACAACTACTGAAGAAAAATGCATTCCAGTGGAGCAAAGCAGCCGATTCAGCTTTCCAAACACTCAAACAGGCCCTCACAGCAGCACCAGTTCTTCAGTTGCCAGATTTTGATCAGAGCTTCACGGTGGAGTGCGATGCTTCAGGGATCGGGTTTGGAGCCGTCCTACATCAGGGAAATGGACCAATTGCCTTTTTCAGCAAGCAATTCGCACCACACCACTTGAAGGTAGATGCATATGAAAGAGAACTCATTGGCCTAGTACAAGCAGTACGGCATTGGAGACCATATCTATGGGGTCGACACTTCCTAGTCAAAACAGACCATTATGCTCTCAAATTCATGCTTGATTGATCAAAGACTGTCCACTATCCCACAGCATCAGTGGATAACCAAACTCTTTGGCTATGACTTCACTGTGGAATATCACCCTGGCCGGTTGAATACGGTTGCAGATGCACTGTCCAGGCGTGACACTGAAGAGAAGCTGCCCCACGCCATCTCCACGCCAACCTTCCAACTATATGATGACATCAGGCAAGCAATTAGTGCTGACCAGGACCTCTCTGCCCTTAGAAACAACATCATTGCCGGCCTCAAGGACCCTGCGTGGAGTGTGACTGATGGTCTGATTTTGAAGTCTGGCAAGGTATACATCCCATCAAATTCAGACCTCATTCAGCAAATTCTACAGATCTCCCACACAAGTGCACATGAGGGAATTCAGAAAACACTACAGCGACTATGCTCTCACTTCTGTGTTGAGCATGACAGACACATTGTCCAAGAATATATTGGTGCTTGCACTGACTGCCAACGGAACAAGTGTGAGTCCCTGCACCCGGACGGTTTATTACAACCCCTCCCTGTCCCCTCTAGAGTTTGGGCTGAGATATCGATGGATTTCATCGAAGCTTTACCTAAGGTACAAGGCAATAGTGTGATCCTAACTATAGTGGACAGATTTTCTAAATTTGCCCACTTCATATCCCTGAGTCATCCATATACAGCAACATCAGTGGTCAAAGCATTCTTCAATGAAGTAGTTCGTCTCCACAGCATATCGGAATCCATTGTATCTGACAGAGATCCGGTGTTCACGGGAAATGTGTGGAAGGACCTGTTCAAGACGTCTGGGATTCGTTTGAAGATGAGCACAGCGTTTCATCCTCAAACGGATGGGCAATCAGAGGCCGTAAACAAGACAATCAGCATGTATGCGAGGTGTATAACGGGTGACAGACCCAGGACTTCGTTGGAATGGTTACCATGGGCTGAATGAATACTGTTATAACACATCATACAACTCGGCTCTGAAAACAACTCCATTCCAAGTGGTCTATGGCCGAGCACCACCGGGTATTCCAGCATATCAGCCAGGGAGCGCAACAACAGACACAGTGGATGGCTTGCTTGCTGAACGCGAAGAATTCCTGACTGAAGTGCGCACGAGACTGACTCAAGCTCAAGAGTATGCTCGCAAATACTATGATGCACATCACAGAGATCTCAAGTTCCAGGAAGGAGACTGGGTTTGGTTAAGGCTGCTCAACCGTCCAACTCACAGTCTTGTGCCAAGACCACATACAAAGCTCTCTCCAAGATATGCAGGTCCTTATCAGGTCCTAGAACGAATGGGTGCGGTCGCATACCGCCTGAACTTGCCTACAACAGCACGCATCCATTACATCTTCCACGTCGGCTTGCTCAAACCATTCAGAGGTACACCACCTGCTGCAACGCCACCCCTACCACCTCTTCACAATGGACGCCTCCTACTTCAACCAGAACGCGTGCTAGGCTCCAGCCAACGCAGAGGAAGTTGGCACGTACTCATTCAGTGGGCCGGTCTGCCGACTTCAGAAGCGACATGGGAAGACCGCGAGGCGTTTCAAGCTTCGTTCCCGTCATTCCAGCTCGAGGACGAGCTGTTGTCGAAGGGGGGAGAGATGTTGTGTACACGCATGCGAGGAGGAACCACGCCCAGGGGTGAGTTCGACGCCGGCAGTTCGAGGGAGAGCGTGGGAGCGCGTGTGTTTTGATTTTCAAATCACGTTGTTGCCGATCTGTGTGTAGGAGTTGGTTGTACCGTAGAAGTATAAGACTAGGACTCTATGTATTGTGAAGGACAACTAGAGATCAATTGGATCTCTCTGGTTCGTGGGCAATCAATCGTGTTCGTCAGTTACTATTCACCATCAGGTTGTGTAGACGCTCTAGGACGCCGGCCGCCAGGACGGCGTCCTCTCGCCGCCGCGAACCGTCGCCTCGCCTGCCTGTCCACCATTCATACGCCCTACGCAGGTCTGCTAGCTCTAACATAATGAAGCACTCCTAGCATATCAAATATGACTTAGACTGAGGATATTAATTTGTTGAATACAACACCACACTCTGCAAAGCTATAGTATTGTAAATTCTCTCATTACTCATTAGGTATCATCTAAGAAAAAAATATTAGAAGTACAACTTCTTTTAGAGACTCCTAATCAACGAAGCTGTTCGATGCTCGTATTGAGAGATACGCAAAGTCAGTAAAGGATGGAGAAGGTAAGTCTTTTGAAAAAGGTTCTACACAGCTTAAATGAACTGGTAGCTAAGCTCCCTCAAATGGAGTGGATTCTTGGGCTTCACAAGGAAACTTTAAGTTCCCCAAAATTTTACAAAATCGAAGCCATTTTCTGCCACACATGAGAGTTAGCTAAGTGTTCTCAATGAAGATAAAAGGTGTTGATTCTCACTAGCATGGTTTGCCACCGCACTATGCAAGGGCCACAAGGTTGACCAAGTAGCTTGTTGATTAAATGTATGGTTTGCTGCAATTTCTTAGCTACGGGCCTCAGCTGTCGACCTGTCATACACCCTTTTTCTAGCCCAAACTTACCGCAATTATGGTGAATAATTTGTTTGCCATGAGTTGTGGCCTGTGACATGCCATGATTTTGGCACAAGGAGCCATTTGACAAATTGTGGTGAGGAGTTGAAACCCTTCTCGACCAACTTCTCAGAAGAGCTACCTAAGCTCCCCATATTAGCACCTAAAATATATTGAGGAATTTCACACGAAACTGTCCAACTCGTAAAGAAAATCCTTATAGAAGACACACATCATCACGCCTGATTCATTATTAACCCCAGACACTTATTTCTACTATGTCTGAATGCGTGCACCCAAAATGCTATGAGGCCCTTCTTCAAAACAAAACTACAGTACCTTACATTTGGATTAAGAGTTCAAAACATCCACATACACTGTCTAGGCAACTTCTACCAACATAATATAAATGGATGCTTGAAACTGTCAATAGCAACAGCGTATTTGTTGTCCTCCTCCAGACACATAAATAATCTTTCACGATACGGGTGCCGAATTCAGATGATCAGCGAGGGAATTGGCCACAACCATTCAGTTTACATAAAGGGGGCAGCATACGCCTTGCACAAAGATTATTTGAAACTGAATGTGAAACTGAATACACCTTGCACGAAGGGGGGCGAAATCTAGCCACACGACTGCGCCCACGGACTAGTGCGGAGTGTTCCTAAAACTAGGACAACTTGGCACATCACATGCCGGACCGATGGAATGAATAAACGCCACCGAACAGCGAGTGGTTAGGGATTCTGGGGGAACCTGGGAGATGAGCCAAGCGCGCTCGATGCGCTTGACGAAGTCGGACGAGCTCCCGGGCGAGTCGACGGTGGAGGCCGTGGGAGCGACGAGCCGGAGCCGTGGCGCCCGCCGACAAGACCCGGGACAGGGCTTCACGAAGCTTCCAGGAGGGGCGGCGTGGCTTGGGAATGGAGCGAAGGCGGCGGCCGCGTGGGCCCCGCAGGTGGTCGCCGGCGTCTGCATCGGTCGGAGCGGAGGGGGGCTCCGCTTCGGGCCTTCGGGGGCCGGGAGGGAGGAGGAGGAAGGGGAGAGGTTCTGGTTCCGGGCCTCCACCAGTCCTGTGGACCAAGCGCGTGGTACAGAGCTGAAATAGTGAAATGTAGTGCTGGTATGTGACTGACAGGTGGGCCAAAGATTGCGGCGGCACAGTAACACTAACACGGGTCGCCTTTGGCTGGCAGGCTGGTCCGCAGACCGCAGTCCGCAGGTGTGGCGTCGTCCTAGATTCGCGGAGATGGGAATTTTCGGCTTCCCATTGATCCCATCGGAACGGAGTCCGGCAGTCCGCTCAAAGAAAAATGTTGCAGTGAGGAGAAGAGGAGGAATTCATTCATATTTTTGTGTGGCTGTTCTCGACGAACAGACTACTAGCCAAGAGAAGGAAACTACAGGACATCACTTGTCTGTTTTATGTGCTGAAACGGAAACCGTTCATCATCTGTTTTCTTCTGTGTGTGGTTGCCCAACAGATTTGGGTAGGACTAGCTGAGATAGGTGGCACAGATGGGCTTTACAGATTTTGATTGAACCCGTGGCAAGATTTTGGATAGGTGACAAGAAGCATTGTGTGATGAATATGTTTTGTGTGGGTCTTTTGGAAACAGGGGCCAGGATTTAAGAATAGGGGGTGCCATGAAATAAATAGAACTAACTTCCATGTCACATGATTTTAGTTATATATAATAGTGACGTGTTTTTACAAGTTTTATCCAAAACAAAATTATATATGTATCAATTTAAAACTAGCGACTAGTAGCAAGATGACATTCTTCGATACTTTTATCATTACTAATTGATGTAGCCAATTCTTTCTCAGTATAAAGTACCAAACAATCTCGCAAGAATTCACATTCCACTGTACAGCTAAGACATGTCCTCGCAAGTTTCATAGATGAAAAATATCTTTTCGTGATTACAGTTGATACTAAAAGAGTTAATTATAGTCTGATTAAGCTAAATTAGAAGTAAGTGACCATATATACATATATAAATTAAAGATACATTAGAGGGATTAGTAGAGCATGGGGTGCCAGGCACCCCCCAGGCCCCCTTCCCTCCGCCACTGTTTGGAAATTGAGAAATTCGATATGGTTTTCGGAACTGCACGTGGAACGACCTCTCACAACTTTGGTGGAGCAATGCTCAATAATTTGTGCCCCGCAAAACATCTACAGAGATACAATGCATGGTGTAGCGAATATGGCCCCATTTGCCATTTGTTCGAGTTGATTTTGGTGATTCATGTTAACACAAGCAATGAGACTAACCACTTTGTCGAGCATGTCTTTGTAGGCATTTCTAGGTCCCATGGATGTTACCACAAGTTAGCATACCATGCCCAAGCTAACATGTCATACCACAAGTTAACATACCATGGACATGTTAGGTTACTTATAGCAAATTTGAGGACTTAGTATATATTTCGAGGCTATAAGTAATGGCATATTAAATATGTTAAGTATGTTAAGTTGAAGCAAAGATCCAAGTTGAAGACGCGAAGAAAGAAAAGGAAAAGAAAGGACACCGTCGGATGAACCGACGACATCAATATAGCAAGTGTCGGTGCAATCGTCGGACGAGTTGGTACACTGGGTGAAACCCTAGGCACCGTCGGATGAACCGACGATCCATTTCCTAGTAGCGTCGGACGAGTTGCAGAGGAAGAGCAACGAAGACATTAGCACCGGATGATCCGACGGTCTAAGTGAGGACACCGTCGGTCTATCCGATGCTCAATTTGAATTCATACAGAGACGCGCCAAGGTGAACCCTTCAGCACCAGATGAACCGACGCCTTGGTCATGGGGAAGCGTCGGTCTATCCGACGGTCGTGTGGAAGCTAACAGAGACGACTTGGTCGCGGGGTCTTGAAAGGATCGAGGCAATATGGCCTAGAGGGGGGGTGAATAGGCCTGCACACAGAATTTAAACTTTTTCTGCAAAAACACTGTCATACTCCGAAACTTCCGAGATTATTCTTGGAACCTCCGAACGAGGCAGCCTCCGAGAATAAACTCAGAACTTCCGGGAACTGTTAGAGCAGAGCAAATAAGAAATGAGCTGCGAATTACTTGATGGAAAACAGATCTACCAAATTCTAGAAGGTACTTGGGACCTAGCAAGAAGATTTCTAAGCAAGGAACAAGCTAGGGAGGTACTACAACATAGATCGGGGACAAACCCTAATAGATCTAGTCAAGAACAAGCATGAACAAGAGCAATGCAAGAATATACACGAGAGCACACACGAGACAAAGATTTATCCCGTGGTTCAGCTCGCCACAAAGGCTTGCTTACGTCCACGTTGTTGAGGAAGCCACAAAGGCTAAGGACCACAAAGGTCAACTCCTCTCTCACACCTATCACTTTAGGTAATAGGTGGAGGCTTTCCACTAGATTCACAAAGGGTAATACAAACACCTTGGAGCTTACACAAATCGGGTTGGAGAGCTTCCAAGAACCTCTATCCGTCTAGGAGCAAGGCTCCAAGAGTAATAGATCCACCAAGCTTGCTAGGACTTTTCCAAGTGCTCAAGATCAAGGGAAAGAGGGATTTGCTCACAAACTCACTTCAAATTCCACTCTCAATCAATGCTAGGCAAGAATTTGGAAGAGAGTAGGTTGGGAGTGAATACTAGGTGAGAGAAACACCCTTGAACGGCTTACTGTTCAGGCAGAGGAAGAAGAAGAAGACTGTTGGGGGACCACGGGGTATAAATACCCCCCAGATCCAGAACAGTAACGGTCATATTTCAGAGTTCAGAACCTTCGAGAAAAATCTCGGAACTTCTGATCTTTGAAATCTCTGCTGACTGTAGCCCGTACGGTCGGAACCTCTGAGAAAAAACTCGAAACCTCCGAACAAGGAAACAGCAGGGGCAACAACAGCAGCAAAACCCTTCCCTTTGGGTGTGGGTTAGGGTATAAGAAAGATAGACTATGAGCACTTGAATCCACCCTAACTCACCATTAGTATCCCTCTTGATAGTACGGATTGTCCTATACTCAAATTCAAAAGATAAAATAAATAAACTTCTCCAAAGAGCATAGTTATCCTTCTTCATGTAATTGAGGGGTCTCCATTCTTTCTTTTGCACCTGTAAAACAACCTTATGCTGCACAACAATTCTCAAAGGCTCATTAGCTCTTTAATTGTGTGGTCAACATCACCAAAACCCTCATAGGGCTTGATTGCACTTACAATCTCCCCCTTTTTGGTAAATGTTGACAACCCAATTAAAGTTTACAATTTAATTTAAAAGATTGAGCTTTTGATGATTTGAGTACAAGTCTCTCCCTCAATGTATGCATGCACCTTTTGAATAGGGTAATATGTCTCAACTGACATTTAATGTGCATACATTGTGAGTAAAGTGATAAGATAATTATACTCAAACCATTGAGGGGTGCAAAAGAAGTGTAACAGATAATACGTGATGCATATGACATATGAAAAACACTCAGAGAGTTATCTGTTAGCAGAGTTCGGAACCTCCGAGAAAGTTTCCGGAACCTCCAGGAGTTGGAGCCTCCGAAAAAATTCTCAGAACCTCCGAGGTCTGCAACAGATACTCCAACATACAACCATACACAGGCAATGCAACAATATGACCAGAAATAGCAGCTAGATAAAGATAGAAGCATCCAACACATCTAGCCCTATTACACACATCACACAAGTGTTTTAAAGTTTCACATCCCACAGTTTGACCATGACCAGACCATGCTTGCCAACAGAGGCAAGCTTAAAGTTTTACAGCAGTTCACAACCACCAGGAGTTCATGAGAGAATTGTTAGCACTCTCATCTCACCAAAAGAACAAAAGAATTTTTTGTTAGCCACCCACCAGAAGCTTCAGGTCTTCAGTTCATCTCAATCTTCATACTTCTCCCCCTTTGTCAACAGTTAACAAAAAAGAAAGAAAGAAGAGAGGAAGTTAGAATAGGACATAGGGAATTACTCTTCATCACTGGAGTCAGAGGCATCCTCCTCAGCCTCAGGGACAGTGCTGTCAGATCCAAAGTCAGAGCCAGATCCAGAAGATATGTCCACAGGCCTTCTAACAGGTCTCCCAGCAGTTGCCTTCCTTCTAGTTCTGCCAGCAGATGAAGAGCCCATTGCCTTCTTACCAGCAGCTTCCTTCCTGAGTCTGGCCATCTTGGCACTCAGTGGCTCAATGTCTTCTTCTTCTTCTTCAGATTGAGCAGCAGGCACATCATCTCCAGCCATAGGACTGGCAGGGTCCTTCTCACCTTCATCCTCACTAGTGGTATACTCTGGAAAATCTGGGAAGATACGTGGATGAGGAAGCATGACATTGAAGGACAGCCCCTGATGCTTCAACAACCTGTTCATGTCTTCCCTGAGCTCAAAAAGCTGAGTTGCTGTCCAGTTGCAAAACCTCCAGGTGTCCCTTACCATGCCCCTTAGCTTATGCAGTCCAGTAGGCATGGGTGCCTTGCTGGGTCCTTCTTCATCCTTGTGCTGTTCAGAACTAGCTCTCTTCAAGATGTGCTCCTCAACCACCTGTTGCTTCTTCCGGTGCTTTGCCCTTTGCTTGACTTGATATGATGCATGCTCTACATCTTTCTTGAAGCTTATTCCTGAGACCATCTCAATCATGTACATGATGTAGGCAGCATAAGGCAGGTTGCACTTGCCACTTTCAGTCACCTCCACTAGGTTGAACCATATGAACTTGCTAGCGAGAAAGATGTGGGCCCCAGCGCGGCCTAGCAATCGAATTTGGGGCAAATCTTCGAAATTTGGTTGAGTCACTTCCTCCTTTAGGGTAGATGGTCTCTCTGAACATGTTGTTGAGCACATAATACACTGATTTCAAAGCAGTAGTGGAGCCATCTGCCAGCTCATCATACTCATAAGCAGAAGCAATCTTGTTGTGGTTCATGTGAGCCTCAAAGTGAATAACTTCAGCTTCCCTGTCATCCTTGCTGAACCCAAACAACCTAGCAAAGGTGGTGAAATCTATCTTGTAGTGCACTCCTTCAGTCATCCAGTGAATGGTCTCCTTGGTGTCCTCATGAAAGAAAGTGGCATGAAATTGAGCTAGGACTTCAATGTTCCAGTCATACTTGAAGCTCATTATGTCCCTCATCCTGTACTTATCCACCAGCTCAAGCACATCCTCCTTCACTGGTTCTTCTACTGCCTCCAGATGGGTGAAGTCAATCCACTTCATCTTGATCAACTTCATCTTGGTGTTCAAGACTGTCTCATAGAACTTGAAGTGAAACACTTACCAAAACCTATAGTCTATAGCAGCCATCTTGGGGTTCACATAAGGGTTTTCCTCTCTGGACTTTTTGACTAAGTATCCTGCTCCATCATAATTGATGTGCTCAATGTATACTGAGTTGTCATATTTGGTAGGAGGGTGTCTTTTGAGCAGCACCTTATGATACTTCAAATATGTGGAGTCAATCTCTCCAAGTAACATGTCATCCTCAAGCTCAATGGGGATAGTCTTTCCTTTTGTTCCCCCATTGTCCTCTACATGTCTTTGAGATCCTGATCCTCTTCCTCCGACAAAGGCTGCCCCCTTTTCCTCTTCTGGGGGTTGCTTTCCCCCTGCTGCCACTGCCAGTCACAGCTTCCCTTGCTGCAATCTTGAAAGCCCTCTCTCCAGCAGGTGTTTCAAAAGGTTGCCTTTGCCTTTTGGCATAGGTCTTGTCACCAGGGGTTGCTGACATCTGCCAGAAAGAATCACAGGTAGCAGATAAGGAATGGATCAAGATAAATAGGGATTAAGGATCACAGATAGATAATTAGTTCAATTGATTAGGTTTCAGTGGAATTTTGAATCACAGACCGTCTTTTGTCAGCACAGACTTCGGAACCTCCAAGGATTTTCTCGAAACCTCCGAGGTCTGAGTACTGACAGAGGACAGTTTGTTGATTCAACCTTCAACTGAAACTTAGCCAACAGAACAAACTTGAAAGGAACTGAACTACAGAGATAAGATGAGGTGTTGCAAGTGAATTATAATCCAGTGGAACTTTGAATCAAGGTCAGCCTACAGTAGGTCACAGAGTTCAGAACCTCCGAGAATTTTCTCGAAACCTCTGAGACTCTCTGAACTTAAGTGCATTTTGAATTTTGATTCAATTTTCAACTGATTTTAATCTACACATGCATCACATTGAACAGAGCAAGGTACATGATATCAACCCTCTACTGCAGAACGTAGAACCCTAAGAACAGATGGATCTAGGAATTAGGGTTTGAACTAGGTTTACCTTGAATAGGGAAGAAGATGAGTGAAGTCGACGATCTTGAGATGCTTTTACGCCAGGGGACGTAGCCCAAAAGCCCCCTCTAGATCAGAGATCTGGTGGCCCTGAAGAGGAGCAACTCGTCGGAATAAATCCAACGGTGCAATGTTGTTCCTCTTCTGCTTCTCAAAGATCGACGAGAAAGAAGAATAATGACGCAGATCAAGGCTTCCTTCTTCTTCTCCTCACTAGATCCGAGCGGATCTAGGTCAACTCCCACGAACGGTTCTGTAACACCCCAGGTGTTTATTAAAGATAAATACCTCAATTAGTTGTGTTAATCAGGGTTAATTAGCTCCTAAACATGTTTGACATGATTGGGCACACATTTGCACAAAAGACCTTGGTCAAAATCCCAAATTGTGGTCAAAACCCTAGATCTCAAAAAAAGGCTGATTCAATTTTCCTGCGCGTTCTCCAAATTTCACTATAGAAGTTCAAAATCGGCCAATATGAAAGTTGTTCGTTATTTTTGGGAACACATTTTTTGTAATTGGCGGACATTCCAATTTTGAGTGTAAATTTGCCAAAAATCGAGTTAAACGTGCTGTGAACAGTAATTGGGGCCGAGAATTCTACCAACTTTGGCCGACGTTCCCAGACAAACCGTTGATCAAAACACATGACGCCCTTTGGGAAAGTTGTAGATCTATATCTCCTCTACAACTTTTATTTTCGGAGAATTTCAACTTAATTGACACTTTTTGGAGTTTCGTAATTTCGAAAACGGAATCACGAAATGAAAAAGACTGTGACGTCGCAGTGTAGCGCCGGCGCGTGCGTCCGCGTCGTCGCGTCCACGTGGCAACCAAACCCTGTTCTGGCGTACGGTTAGCTTAGGTGCCTCCGCGGTGAACCATGCCCAGCTCTGGGCCCTCTGTTCCGTTGGTTTCCCGTGCGCTGGGCACATTCCAGCAAGATGTGCCGGCAGGGCGCCACGCGCCGCTCGCCCGCACGCGCCGTGCGCGCGTGCCGCACCTGCGGCAGGCCATCTGGCCGCTCTTTGGTCAATGCACCCCTCCCTATACCCCCTTCGTGCCGTCTGTCATCCATCG
Source organism: Cenchrus americanus (assembly GCA_947561735.1). Taxonomy (NCBI): domain Eukaryota; kingdom Viridiplantae; phylum Streptophyta; class Magnoliopsida; order Poales; family Poaceae; genus Cenchrus; species Cenchrus americanus. Next base: position 90,848,098 of record OX387245.1, on the reverse strand, counting down.
AAAAAAAACCAGAGCCGCATGTGAGCGCCGTCGTCCATGCCCAGTGCGCCCCTGGGCTTGACATCAACGCCGCCGGCCGCTACTCGCCCCAGGCCGTGTCGCGCCTCCTCGACCCTTTCTAGCACGCATATACCTTCCCTGCCCCTCTCTGAACACTTCGGAGCCGCACCTTGCCGAGCATTCACGGTCTGCACACCGGAACAGAGGCTGAGACGGCCTTAGATCCGCCGCGCCGCTGTTCTCCATCGCCGGAGCATCCTCTGACCTCCAAACTGCCTCAAATGGGACCCTAGGTGAGCCTACACCACTTACCCACCCTTTCCCGGCCAAGCCCTGCCTTCCCCTAGCCGGATTCCAGCAGTCCCCGTCGCTGGCCGCGATCAGGGGTGACATTGCGAGGTCTGAGATCTTTTCAGGGGCTAAAACGCAAAACCCAGGGACCTGTTTGTAAGAACCCAGTTTTCAGATCTAGGGTGTCCAGGCTGAACCTTGTAAAATCTCTAGAAAATCGTAGAAAAATCATAAAAATGCAAATCTAATTTTGTTGGTTTCCTGGTAAAGAAACCTGTCTTTTTGAGAAAACATGTATAGGGTTTTTCTGTACAGTTTTTAAATTTTGATGCTCATGTTGGAATCATAAGTTGGTTAAATTGACTCGCTCATGTGGTAAGAGCAGTGGGTTCGGTCTCGACCGAGTAGCATTGTGCTGGTCTAAGCTATTGAACGTACCAAGTGCTTGTCGGGAATGGGACCGGTAAGCCTAGTACCTTCTGAACCGGGGCGGGATCTTTCTAGCTACCCGCTTGGGATGCGTCTCCGGGCTAGCTACCCGTGGTATAGTGTGTGAGTCCGGACTGGTCGGGTTAGACCCTCCGGATAACCGTGTACCAGAGTTTGTAGCGTCTGATCCCAAACTGCGCGATGTTGGGAACCGCCTGGTCGGGGTAGACCCTGCATTTTCTTTTATTTGAATTCTTGGGGTCTATTTATTCCGTGTATCTTGGGTCACTCGCCGTTATCTGAGTCAGCTTGACCACTGGCTACCCCATGTTTATTTATGGAACATTGTGGATTAATACTGTTACCTATTTAATATTGTTTGCACAACATGCTTGTTTAGTACAGGTGCTCACCTATACTGATTAACATACTAGAATATGAGCTAAAACTTGAAAATAAGGATCCACTCTTAGTCGCTTTTGGCAAAACAAACCCAGCAGCCAAAAAGCCTTGCATGTCTAGTCTTACTTTATTTTTGTCGGGTAAGTCTTGCTGAGTATTAGTACTCAGCCTTACTTAATTTGTGGTTTTCAGGTAATCCCATCTGGCCTGGGTCAATCCCAGATGGTTGGGAGCTTGAATGGGAGAACGATGATGAGGAGTGATATGCATGGATGGCCTCCCGTGTGTATCATGCACTAGTTTTATTTCCGCTGTTTAAACTCTGATCATGTTTACTTTTATGTATGAAAAACCTGGTTTGTAATAATGTTGAACTTGTGAACCTTTTATGTAATGTAATGTTGTACTCTGGTCCCGCCTTCGTGTGGGCTTAGCGCATATCAGCGATCCTGTTGTATGTGATTTACCGAGCTTTACCCGGCGGAAGCGACAGAATAGTTCTTTATTATTGCTTAATGGCCACGTGGATAGGCTTAGGCGATAATACAGAACTATTTTGGGCGGTTCTGTCACAGGTTCTTCCTCCTTCCTCTGCAACTGCAGCCCACCGACGAAGAAGGGTGCCCGGCCTCACACGTGTGACACACGAGGAGCACGGTCACCGGCGGCGGCAGCGCGTGGAGGGTGGAGAGCGATGCGGGCGCCGTCGAGAGAGAGAGAGAGAGAGAGAGAGAGAGAGAGAGAGAGAGAGAGAGAGAGAGAGAGAGGGAGAGACGCGGTGAAAATTGGATTTGAAGGGGTAACTGCACGGTGAAAGATGGGTCGACGAGTTAACCCTAGGGTAAAAGAATATTCCCCGGAATATGCTGGATTCCCTTTAATTGCTCTTCAGTCGAAACTGAATGCAGAGACTATAAAGATTGGAAGTTCCGACGATTTTCTCAGAGCTTCCGAGGCTAGAAGCCTCCAAAGATTTTCTCGGAGCTTCCGAAACTTGAATTCCAGAGACAGTCAACTTTCATTCCTTTTGAGATTTTGAACCTTTTACAACTGAGATCCTTAGGTCATGGTACCCTTGACTTAAGTGGCTAGAAAACAAGCAATCACACATTCAACTATAGCCACTTAAGACAAGTTAGGGATATGAAAATAGATTTTGAAATACTTTTCAAGATAAGGTTTTCACAAACACTTTTTCAAACAAATTTTCAGAGAATATCAACAGTTTGAAGAAAACAACCATGGCATGCTAGAGATCAAACCACGCAACGAGAATCAAGAATATTTAGTTCATTCCTTAAACTACAAAACCTTGACTCATTGAGAGGTTTAGTGAAGATATCGGCTAGTTGTTTGTCGGTGCTCACATGACTTAGAGCGGTACCTCCTTTGGCTTCGTGGTCTCTCAAGAAGTGATGACGGATGTCTATATGTTTTGTGCGAGAATGGCTTATGGGGTTGTTAGCAAGCTTTATGGCACTTTCATTGTCACACAAAAGTGGGATATGGGAAAAGTGACATCCGTAATCTTTTAAGGTTTGCTTCATCCAAAGTAGTTGAGCACAACATGCGCCGGCTGCAACATACTCGGCCTCGGTGGTGGAAAGGGCTACTGAGTTTTGCTTTTTAGAACTCCAAGACACTAGGGACCTACCAAGGAATTGACATGTCCCCGATGTACTCTTTCTATCTACCTTGCAACCGGCATAATCGGAATCCGAATAGCCAAGTTGATCGAAAGTGGAGCCCTTAGGATACCACAAGCCAAGGTTAGGGGTATGCACTAGATATCTCAAGATTCTCTTTACGGCCATGAGATGGCACTCTTTCGGGTTAGCTTGAAATCTAGCGCACATGAACACACTAAGCATAATATCCGGCCTAGATGCACATAAGTAAAGAAGAGAGCCGATCGTGGAGCGATATACCTTTTGGTCCACGAATTTCCCTTCTTCATTAAGGTCCATGTGTCCATTAGTAGGCATTGGAGTCTTGATGGGCTTTGCCTTGTCCATGTCAAACTTCTTTAGCATATCCCTTGTATACTTGGTTTGACATATGAGCGTCCCTTCCTTTGCTTGTTTGATTTAAAATCCGAGAAAGAACTTGAGCTCACCCATCATGGACATTTCAAACCTTTTTGTCATCACCCTACTAAACTCTTCACAAAAAGTTTCATTAGTACTACCAAATATTATGTCATCGACATATATTTGGCACACAAAGATATGACCATGAACTTTTCTAGTAAAGAGAGTGGCATCGGCTGCCTATCTCAAAGCCTTGCTTGAGCAAGAAATCCTTAAGGCATTCATACTGTAACACCCTAATTCTATTAAAAATTTGGCTTTATTAAAATTTGCTAGCAACCATTTAATTGCTTAAGGAGTATAAGGTTGTTTTATTTAATTTTAGGCATTTAAAACTTTTCTAAAATAAATTTAAGGAACCATAGGATTTATGTGTTGCATACATGCTGGAGCATTATTTTGGTTGCTGGAATTCAAATTTAAATTTGAATTCTAATTGGTTGAAAACCCTTTGCCAAAAATCCCAAAACCTTAACCCCTCCCCCCTTTCCCTTTCGGCCCAGCCTCTTAGCCGGCCCGGCCCGCAACGAGCGGAGCCGCCGGCCGCGAGCCCCGGCCGTCGGCCCGCTCCGGCCCGCCGCCCGCGCGCACGCCGCCCGACAACCGCGCCGGCCCGGCGGCCGCCGGCCCGGCGGCCCCGCGCCCGCGCGCGCGCCCGGCGGCCGACCGCCGGGGCCCCCTCGTCGCCCCGCCTCCCACCGCGTCGGCCGATGACGGGCGGGCCCCGCCCGTCATCCCTCCCGTGGCCGCTTCGGACCCTCGCCGCCGCGCGCCGCCGAGTCCGACCCGCGCCCGCGCCGCCTCCGCGTGGCCCGCACGCCAGGGACGCCCCCGCCGGGCTGTTTAGGGGCCGCCGCCGCCTCCCCGGACCCCAACCCGAGCCGCCCTAGCCCTTGCTCGCGCCCCCGCCGGAACCCTAGCCGCGCCGCCGTGTGGAGCTCGCCGCCGCCGGCCGTGGAATCCCGCCGCCGTCGCCGCTCCGCCGCCAAGGAGTCGCCCGGGAGCCGCGCCGAGGAGGTGAGGAGCACCCGGTGCCACTCGTTGTCGACCCCGAGCCCCTCTTCGCCCTAGCACCGTCGCCGGAGCCCGCACGCCGCGCCGCCGCGTCGACCCGCCGCTCCGCCGCGCGCCGTCGCCCGAGCCGCCGCCCTAGATCGCTCCGCGGCCTCGCGCGCGTCGAGTAGGTGCGCGTCCGCGCTTCGATTCGTGGCACGGAACCCCAAATCCGGTCCCCCCGCGGCGAGCCCGCCGCCGCCGCCGCCGCCGCCGCCGCCGCCGGCCTTCGCGCGCCGCCGCCCCGCCTCTTGCGCGTCACCGTGGCCGTCGGATGACGATCCAGCGCCCCAGATCTAAGCCACCGCACCGCGAGCCACCACCACCGTCAGATCTAGATCCTCGGGTCAACCCGGTCAACTAGGTCAAACCTGCCGCCAGCCCTGGCGTTTTTGCAGAAAAGCCCCTGGATTTTCTTTATTTACAAAAATACCCTTCCACCGTATAAGTTTTCTTACAGTTTAGTCCTTTTTCTTTATTTTGGCCCGAAACCTTTTTGAATCTTCGCAGATTAGTCCCTAAACCTTCCCGAAGCCATAACTTGGTCGTTTTAGCTCCGATTTTAGCGTTCTTTATGTCCACGCGTTCGTCTCGAAGCGTAGATTAGTTTTATGCTACTGTTTAGATCTATTTGATCTGTTTGGTGACTGTTTCTTATTTATTTCTATTGTATGCTTGTATGTGATGATTGTGGTTCGTAGAGAGCGATTCGTTCGAGGGATTTGAAGATTCGGTCGTGCAAGAGTTTGAGCAGCAAGGCTTTGTGGAAGGCAAGTATTCCTTGATGCATGCCCGCTTGTCCTACATAACATGCATTTAAATCCACTGTTTTTACTTTTCGCTTGCATTAACTTGATGGGAACCTATTAAGGATCATGCCTAGCTTTTGACTACCTTTACCTTGATGCCGGGAATTAAATTAATCTTGAGGTAGTTATTGCTTAGCATGCTCAACTGGGAATTGGTATTAATATACTTGGTTACCTCTTGTTATTTCATGTTCCGTTTATGATCTTTTACTTTACAAGACCACTTTAATGTGTAATCGGAACATGGAGAACCACCCAGGAAAACAGTACAACCACAAGAACTAATGGGCAATGGTCTTGGATGATTAATTAGGAACTTTAGCTTGGGATGGTCTTACCTGATAAGGACAAGGGATCGACGGTACTGTGGGGTATGGACTCGCTCTAGCAGGGAGTTGGGTGAGTTATTCTTTTATGGTGGGGTATTGACCTGCTAGGGGACTTTATACCTTGCTAACTGATCCGGACCTTGTGGGTCATAACTTGCTAAGGAACCTTTGTAAAGGCCATGTAGCGTCCCTATGCGATCACACCTCGGAAGTGTGATATGGTGTCTTGCAAACACCGCATGGTTGGGTCCAAAGTTCTTCGGAGCTTTTACGCGCTTGTGGGTAAAGATGTACAACCTCCTGCGAGTGTTAAACTAATCGATTAGCCATGCTCACGGTCAAGAGCGGCTTGTACACTCACATGATTAAATTATGGAACTTTAATGTTTAATTTGTGGTTTATTTCTTTATTTATGATGCTTATACCTTATTTAATTGGGTTGGTATGAACTTACACCTTTAGTAATCGGGTTGCTAATAAAACTTGACCAACTAAAATGCTAAAGTGCTTGAACCTTAGCCATCCACCATATGGCCTCGCATGTTATGTTGTTTTCCCCTTCTTGAGTACGATATGTGCTCACGCTTGTTTATTCTCTTGCATCTACAATACCGGATTTCTTTGCTCGGAGTTCGGGAGAACTTTGAAGATAATCCGAGAAGATTTCCGGGAGTTCTAGGTGTGCGTAGTCTTCGATCCGCCTGTGGAGGCATTTTGTCCGTTGCGAGAACTCGTTTGTTTAAGTTTCGTTTAAGACTATGGTTTGTAATAACTCTTTATTCGTGTGGCACTGATTTTGGTATTCATAATGTCTAAGCGTGTGTGTAACTTGATCCTGGCGCACACGTGATCAATGCATTCGGTTTTGCCTTTAAAACCGGGTGTGACAGAGTGGTATCAGAGCTGTGTTGACTTTAGGAACGCTAGCCTAGATAGAAAATGGTCGAATTAAGGATTTTATACTCATAGAAGCTTTCTTACACATGCTTGCTTTATTCTTACTAACCTTACTCTTGCCTTTTTGCTTCACTCTTGAGCTGTCCGCATTCTTTATCTTGTGCTTGCTTTAGCTCTCGTCCTTTTTGCCTTACCATCTTTCTCATTCTGCACTACACTACAGATGGTTCGTAGCTTGGAGACTTCTCGGGTGGAGCGGTCCACCGTATGCTCCACAGAACGATACCATGACTTGCATGATGGAGATACCGATGAGGAGATTGAGATGGAGCCGGCACTGTGGTTTTCCCTAACCTTATCATGGTGCCCGATGATGAGGAAGATGCGGAGGAGGTGATCCCGAGAGGAGGATGAGCTAGGCCGAACAACCCAACCTAGAGGAGCAAGCGCCGGAAGAAGATGAAGATTCCTCGGATCAAGAGATGGGGGAACAAGAGCAAGAGGAGGAAGAGAGGGAAGCGATGCGGGAAGTGTACCATTACGAGCCGATGGAGTAGGCATTCCCATGGCGGGACCACCCGAGGGCAATGGTACTTCGCCTAGGCAATGATAAGGCCCCGTCTACCATTGTGTTGTGGACCCATCCGTGGTTCGAGCCCCATTGGGAGGTTCTTGCCATCTTGGAGGAGTACATTCCATGCCGTGGAGTGAAGGAGGTGTCCAAGCATCATGATGTGGCTCACGGGACCACTATGGATGCTTTGGGATAGCGAGAGTCGGCTCGGAGGGCGCTCTATGTGCTCTCTCACAAGGAGCGTGACGGGTTGGAGGACACCCACCGCCGCTACACACCTTTCGAGCAAGTGGGGAAGCCAAGACTTACATCGCCCCGGCACCGGCCTACGAAGGGACGCTCAACAATGTCCGGGGTCTACTTGCGGTGTGAACACTTGCATTGGATGATGCCAACAACACACCGTATGTAGCACGGCAGCAAATCTTCACTCGGAGACGCGAGAGGCGTGCCTTGGAAGCTGCACTTTTGAACAGGGAGCAACCAGAAGCCCATGAAGCCACAGAAGGATGTACCTCCCCATCACCCAAGAGGCCACACTACGACTCCCCTGACGCTCGCACAGATGCCATGGCAGAAGATAGTCCTTAGGTTTAAGATTAAGGATAGGATTTTCTTGTAATCGCTAGTAGACGATCGGTAAAGTGTGTTTAGTTTAGAGGTGTGGTTGAATGCTTGATTTTGTGCTTAATGTATGAGTTGGATTTTTGGTTGAGTGCAATGTGTTGTGGAGTGATGACCACAACGACATTGGTTTAGTAGTAAGTTTGTGGGGGTTATCTTTCAGTCTCAATCAGTTATCTATCTTAATCTTTTTGTCCTCTTAAGTTTTCTCTTAATACAAATTCGAGATCCCAAAAATCTGTTCGCGCAGTTTTCTGAGTCAGCAGTACTGTTTTAATTTTATCTCGGACTACAGAACTCCGATTGCAGTAAAACCAATTGGAAAAGTTCAAGAATTTCATGACTGATTTTCTGTGAAAAATTCGGAATATTTGGATGGAAAACCAGAGAGTTATGACTAAAACATTACAGCCTCACGAATCTGTTAAACACTGCCGACCTACCTGACTTGTTTATTTTATAACCAGAGCTACATAACTCCGATTGAGGTGATTCCAGTTGGAGTAGTTTCGTAATTTCATTACATTTTATCAGTCCAAAATCCATAATTTTTGGTTACTCGTACAGAGAAGCTATGCCTGATTGTTTGGAGTCAACAGGATCTGTCTTATCTGAATATCATTGCTATCTTATCTTCCTAAGTTTAAACCTTGGTGCAATCATCTAAAATAATGTCCCTAACACTCGGATGGTGAACACCGGGTCGGGATCGGGTGTTGATCAACCAGCGGGAAGAGCACCCCGGCCGGTACAAATGGATCCCGCTATGCGGCGGTTCTGGAGGCACAAACCCGGCTCCTCCGAACTTGACCACCACTGTGACAAACTTGCAAGCTCGGGTCAACAATCCGCCGGTGCCGCCACCCGCGCCTCGCAACAAGCACCGGGAGTTCATGAGTCATCACCCTCCGTGTTTACTCACGCCGCCGATCCACCGGAAGCCGAAGATTGGCTCAAGACAATGCGAAGATGCTCACTACCGTCGGTGTGACGACGAGAGAGAAGGTCCTGTATCTTTGCGGGGACGACTTCAAGGCTCTGCGGCCGCTTGGTGGGATGCGTACTCTGCTTTGCTCATGCCGCCCCGGACACTATCACTTGGGAGGAGTTTACCACCAACTTCGGGAGCCATCACATACCCCCTCCGGAGTCATGAAGATTAAGAAGAAGGAGTTCCTTTCTCCGAAGCGGGGAGGAATGTCGGTGGCTGAGTATAGAGACAAGTTCATCGAGCTATCTCGCTATGCGGTGAGGAGGTTGCTAAAGATAGGAAGAAGCGAGAGCTGTTCTTGGATGGGTTGGGCCGGTTCGGCTGCGGTTTCGGTCGATGTCATATCCTTTTCCTAACTTTCGGCGGCTAGTTGATGCCGCTATCCGCTTGGAGCACAAGTGCAAGGAGCTCGGAGAGCGAGAAGAGGAAGGCCGCTAGCTGCGGGCGGTTTGGGAGTGCGTCTCGCCCGCGCTTCAACCCACCGCGAACACCCCGTTCCGCTATGGGGGACCGGGTGGAAACTTTGGGCGGCGGTAGTCCCGGCGTCACGTTCGGCGGTTCCGGCGGTGCGCTCGGCGGTTTCGGCGTCTGTTCCTCGGACTCCCCGCCCGGCTTCCCGGCGGAGTCGGCGAGAGAGCCCCGGTTGGCACACCGTAAGGACCGTGGCACCGCCCAATCCTCGCTAACACTACTTGCTTCAAGTGCGGAGAGCTTGGTCACTATGCCAATGCTTGTCCAAAGAGGAACCCTCCACACACCCCTGTGCGGACCGGCGACGGACAAGGAGCGGAAGCCAAACCCCGCAGTCTAACAAAGGACAACAGAGCTATGCACGAGGCAAAGCGATGCACGTTGATGCTGAAGTCGCCCAGGAGAACCCCAGAGTAGTGCTCGGTATGTTTCTAGTCAACTCTACTCCTGCCTCAGTTTTGTTTGATTCGGGAGCATCCCATTCTTTCATTACATCCCAGTTCGTAGCTCAACATAATCTACCTATCAGTCCCATGTCTCGCCACATGTTAGTTACCTCACCTGGGGGGAATTGAAAGCTATCTATAAATGTGATAATGTCCATCTCAAGATTGTGGGCAGAGATTTCCGTGCCAATCTTATAATCTTGGATTCAAAGGGGATCGATGTGATATTGGGAATGGGATGGTTGACCGCGTGTGATGCGGTGATTCGGTGTGCTAAGAGGTCAATCCTTCTTACAAGTCCAAGTGGTGAAAGGTTTGAGTTTGCGGCGAGAGCATCGCACCATCAAATGCCGGTGCCGTGAATAAGCTTGACGGAGCGACCTTGGAGGACATACGAGTAGTATGCGATTATCCCGATGTGTTTCCCGAGGAGTTGCCGGGTATGCCCCCCGACCGAGATGTTGAGTTCGTTATTGATCTTTTACACGGTACGCTCCTATCTCTAAGCGCCCATATAGAATGTCTAGTGATCGGTTACAAGAACTTAAAGCTCGGATTAAAGAACTATTGGGTAAAGGGTTCATTCGTGCTAGTTCATCACCTTGGGGAGCACCCGTTATCTTTGTGGGTAAGAAAGATGGCACACGAGAGGATGTGTGTTGACTACGGTCTCTTAATGATGTTACCATCAAGAACAAGTATCCTCTCGCCACATATTGAAGATTTGTTTGATCGGATGAGAGGAGCAACGGTGTTTTCTAAGATCGATCGCGATCGAGGTTATCATCGATTGAAGATTAGGCCTTGGGATATTCCTAAGACGACTTTTACTACCGGGTACGGACTTTATGAGTACACAGTTATGTCTTTTGGGTTAACCAATGCACCCGCGTACTTTATGTACTTGATGAACAAGATCTTTATGGAGTATTTGGACAAGTTCGTTGTAGTATTCATTGATGACATTCTGATCTACTCCAAGAATGAGGAGGACCATGAGGAGCATTTGAGGCTTGTGTTGCAGAAGCTGAGAGAGCATGAGTTATAGGCGAAGTTCAGCAAGTGTGAGTTCTGGCTCAAGGAAGTGTCTTTTCTAGGTCATATCATCACCAACGGAGGTATTGCAGTAGATCCTAGCAAGGTTAGTGATGTGTTGAAGTGGGAAGCCCCTCATATAGTGTCTGAGATTCGGAGTTTCCTTGGACTTGCTGGTTATTATCGTCGGTTTATTGAAGGATTCTCTAAGATTGTGAAGCCTCTCACCACATTGCTAGAGAAGGACAGGGAATTCAAATGGACCAGTGCATGTCAGTCCAGTTTTGAGGAGTTAAAGAAGCGGTTAACCACAGCACCTGTTCTAGTAATGCCTGATCTACGAAAGAGTTTTGACATATATTGTGATGCATCTCGACAAGGTCTAGGATGTGTGTTGATGCAAGAAGGTCATGTTATAGCCTATGCATCTCGTCAGTTGAGGAAGCATGAGTTGAACTATCCTACGCATGATCTTGAGTTAGCAGCAGTGGTTCATGCATTAAAGATTTGGAGACACTACATCATGGGAACTAAGTGCCAGATCTATACTGATCACAAGAGTCTAAAGTATATCTTCACTCAGAAGGATCTTAATCTAAGACAGCGTCGTTGGTTAGAGTTGATCAAGGACTATGATCTAGAGATTCACTATCATCGGGTAAAGCGAATGTGGTTGCTGATGCTTTGAGTCGGAAAGGCCACACTAACATGGCAATGACCATTCGGTTTTTCGATGAGTTGGTAAAAGAGTTTGAAAGGCTCAACTTGAAAGTGGTTGCACATGCAGAAGGAGTGACTTTGGAAGTACAGTCCACTCTGGAGCAAGAGATACGCAAGTGGCAGTTAGAGGATGCTGGAATACAAAAGATTAAAGAGAGTATGCAACAAGGAGAAGCCCCAGATTTCACAGAAGACGAGCAAGGAACCGTGTGGTTTAAGAACCGGTTGTGTGTACCAGAGACAGGAGATCTCAGAGAGAAGATCTTGAGAGAAGCTCACGACTCAGCTTACTCTATCCATCCAGGCAGTACTAAGATGTACCAGGATCTCAAAGAGAGGTATTGGTGGTACGGTATGAAGAGAGACGTGGCCGCTCATGTGGCTTTGTGTGACACTTGCCACCGGGTTAAGGCTGAACATCAGAGACCCGCTGGTTTGCTTCAACCATTGAAGGTGCCTGAGTGGAAGTGGGAAGAGATCGGAATGGATTTCATAGTGGGTTTACCCAGAACCCGAGATGGTTACGATTCAATTTGGGTTATCGTGGATCGTTTGACTAAGGTAGCTCACTTCATTCCGGTAAAGACTACCTATACAGGAGCTAAGTTGGCAGAGCTATACATGTCCAGGATTGTGTGTTTGCATGGTGTACCAAAGAAGATCGTGTCAGACAGAGGTACACGGTTTACTTCTCGTTTACGGGGGAAGTTGCATGAATCTCTCGGATACTAAGCTAAATTTCAGCTCAGCTTATCATCCACAGACGGATGGACAGACAGAGAGAACCAATCAGATCCTAGAAGACATGCTGAGAGCCTGTGCGCTTACGCATGGTTGTAGTTGGGATAAGAGCTTGCCGTATGCTGAGTTCTCTTATAACAACAGCTACCAAGCTAGTCTCAAAATGTCACCCTTTGAGGCTCTATATGGAAGGAAGTGTAGAACTCCGTTATTTTGGAGTGAGACAGGCGAAAGGCAGTTATTTGGGGCAGATATCATCAGAGAAGCAGAGAAACAAGTACAGATCATCAGAGAAAATTTGAGGATTGCTCGATCTAGACAGAAAAGTTATGCAGACGGCAAACGAAGGGATGTGGTTTTTCAGGAAGGCGATTATGTGTACCTAAAGGTATCACCTATCAGAGGTTTGCGTCGATTCAGAGTTAAAGGAAAGTTGTCACCTCGCTTTATTGGACCTTTCAAGATCATTGAGAGAGTGGGAGAAGTGGCTTACCGATTGGAGTTGCCAGTCCAGCTAGCTGATGTGCATGATGTGTTCCATATCTCTCAGTTGAAGAAGGGTTTTGGTCCTCATGACAAGGAGCCGTTACCCTTGGATGATCTAAACGTGAAAGAGGATCTCACTATTGTTGAACACCCTGTTCGGATATTGGAAACAATGACAAGGATCACCAGGAATAGTGTGATTAAGATGTGCAAAGTACAATGGAGTAATCATGCAGAGGATGAGGCAACATGGGAAAGAGAGGATGAGCTGAAAGCAGAATTTCCAGACCTTTTTCCCAATCTGTCCGAATCTCGAGGACGAGATTCTTCTTAAGGGGGGTAGGATTTGTAACACCCTAATTCTATTAAAAATTTGGCTTTATTAAAATTTGCTAGCAACCATTTAATTGCTTAAGGAGTATAAGGTTGTTTTATTTAATTTTAGGCATTTAAAACTTTTCTAAAATAAATTTAAGGAACCATAGGATTTATGTGTTGCATACATCTTCGGAGCATTATTTTGGTTCTTGCGGAATTCAAATTTAAATTTGAATTCTAATTGGTTGAAAACCCTTTGCCAAAAATCCCAAAACCTTAACCCCTCCCCCCTTTCCCTTTCGGCCCCGCCCTCTTAGCCCCCCGACCAAGACGCCAAGGGCCGCCGGCCGCGAGCCCCCGGCCGTCGGCCGCTCCGCCCGCCCGCCGCGCACGCCCGCCCGACAACCGCGCCGGCCCCGGCCCGCCGCCGGCCCGGCGGCCCCGCGCGCGCTCGGCCGGCACCGACCGCGGGGCCCCCTCGTCGCCCCCCGCCTCCCACCGCGTCGGCCGATGACGGGGCGGCCCCCCGCCGTCATCCCTCCCGTGGCCGCTTCGGACTCCGCCGCCGTGCGCCGCCGAGTCCGACCCGCGCCCGCGCCGCCTCCGCGTGGCCCGCACGCCAAGGACGCCCGCCCGGCTGTTTAAGGGGCCGCCGCCGCCTCCCCGGACCCCAACCCGAGCCGCCCTAGCCCTTGCTCGCGCCCCCGCCGGAACCCTAGCCGCGCCGCCGTGTGGAGATCGCCGCCGCCGCCGTGGAATCCCCGCCGCCGTCGCCGCTCCGCCGCCAAGGAGTCGCCCGGAGAGCCGCGCCGGGGAGGTGAGGAGCACCCCGGTGCCACTCGTTGTCGACCCCGAGCCCCTCTTCGCCCCTAGTGCCGTCGCCGGAGCCCGCACGCCGCGCCGCCGCGTCGACCCGCCGCTCCGCCGCGCCGTCGCCCGAGCCGCCGCCCCTAGATCGCTCCGAGGCCTCGCGCGCGTCGAGTAGGTGCCGTCCACGCTTCGATTCGTGGCCCGGAACCCCAAATCCGGTCCCCCGCCGGCGAGCCCGCCGCCGCCGCCCGCCGCCGCCGCCGCCGGCCTTCGCGCACCGCCGCCCCGCCGCTTGCGCGTCACCGTGGCCGTCGGATGACGATCCAGCGCCCCAGATCTAAGCCACCGCACCGCGAGCCACCACCACCGTCAGATCTAGATCCAACGGATCTAGATCGGGTCAACCCAGTCAACTAGGTCAAACCCGCCGCCAGCCCTAGCGTTTTTGCAGAAAAGCCCCTGGATTTTCTTTATTTACAAAAATACCCTTCCACCGTATAAGTTTTCTTACAGTTTAGTCCTTTTTCTTTATTTTGGCCCGAAACCTTTTTGAATCTTCGCAGATTAGTCCCTAAACCTTCCCGAAGCCATAACTTGGTCGTTTTAGCTCCGATTTTAGCGTTCTTTATGTCCACGCGTTCGTCTCGAAGCGTAGATTAGTTTTATGCTACTGTTTAGATCTGTTTGATCTGTTTGGTGACTGTTTCTTATTTATTTCTATTGTATGCTTGTATGTGATGATTGTGGATCATAGAGAGCGATTCGTTCTAGGGATTTGAAGATCCGGACGTGCAAGAGTTTGAGCAGCAAGGCTTTGTGGAAGGCAAGTATTCCTTGATGCATGCCCGCTTGTCCTACATAACATGCATTTAAATCCACTGTTTTTACTTTTCGCTTGCATTAACTTGATGGGAACCTATTAAGGATCATGCCTAGCTTTTGACTACCTTTACCTTGATGCCGGGAATTAAATTAATCTTGAGGTAGTTATTGCTTAGCATGCTCAACTGGGAATTGGTATTAATATACTTGGTTACCTCTTGTTATTTCATGTTCCGTTTATGATCTTTTACTTTACAAGACCACTTTAATGTGTAATCGGAACATGGAGAACCACCCAGGGAAAACAAGACAACCACAAGAACTAATGGGCAATGGTCTTGGCCGATTAATTAGGAACTTTAGCTTGGGATGGTCTTACCGGATAAGGACAAGGGATCGGCGGTGCTTGTGGGGTATGGACCCGCTCTAGCGAGGGAGTTGGGTGAGTTATTCTTTTATGGTGGGGTATTGACTGCTAGGGGACTTTATACCTTGCTAATCGATCCGACCTTGTGGGTCATAACTTGCTAAGGAACCTTTGTAAAGGCCATGTAGCGTCCCTATGCGATCACACCTCGGAAGTGTGATATGGTGTCTTGCAAACACCGCATGGTTGGGTCCAAAGTTCTTCGGAGCTTTTACGCTGCTTGTGGGTAAAGATGTACAACCTCGCAGAGTGTTAAACTAATCGATTAGCCGTGCTCACGGTCAAGAGCGGCCTGGACACTCACATGATTAAATTATGGAACTTTAATGTTTAATTTGTGGTTTATTTCTTTATTTATGATGCTTATACCTTATTTAATTGGGTTGGTATGAACTTACACCTTTAGTAATCAGAGTTGCTAATAAAACTTGACCAACTAAAATGCTAAAGTGCTTGAACCTTAGCCATCCACCATATGGCCTCGCATGTTATGTTGTTTTCCCCTTCTCGAGTACGATATGTGCTCACGCTTGTTTATTCTCTTGCATCTACAATACCGGATTTGTTGCTCAGACTGGGAGAACTTTGAAGATAATCCAAAAAATTTCCAGGAGTTCTAGGTGTGCGTAGTCTTCGCGTCGGTACTGTGGAGGCATTTTGTCCGCTGCGAGAACTCGTTTGTTTAAGTTTCGTTTAAGACTATGGTTTGTAATAACTCTTTATTCGTGTGGCACTGATTTTGGTATTCATAATGTCTAAGCGTGTGTGTAACTTGATCCTGGCGCACACGTGATCAATGCATTCGGTTTTGCCTTTAAAACCGGGTGTGACACATACCATGCTCTTGGTGCTTGCTTGAGCCCATAGAGCGCCTTATGGAGTTTGTAGACATGACGCTTGGGATCTTCAAAACCCGGTGATTGCTTAACATATACTTATTCAGAGAGTGGTCCATTGATAAATGCACTCTTGACATCCATTTGGTAGAGCTTGAAGTCATGATGGGCAGCTAAAGCGAGTAGAAATCGAATTGCTTCAAGTCTTGCTACCGGTGCATATGTTTCTCCAAAGTCTAGTCCTTCAACTTGAGTGTACCCTTGAGCAACCAATCTTGCTTTGTTCCTAGTCACGATACCAAACTCATCTTGCTTGTTTCGAAAGACCCATTTAGTGCCAATGATGTTCGTATTTGGCCTTTCCACCAACTCCCACACTTGATTTCTTTCAAAGTTGTTCAACTCCTCTTGCATAGCTACCACCCAATCCGGATCCTCAAGAGCTTGCTCTACCTTGGTTGGTTCAAGAGAGGAAACAAATGAGTAAAATGCACAAAAATTCTTAAGACAAGATCATGTTGTTACCCCTCTCCTTATGCTCCCAAGGATATGTCAACGGGATGATTCCGTTGTATGACTTGATGTACACGAGGATGTGATGGTCCAAGAGGTTGGTGTAGAGGTTGGTCTTCAATATCTTCATCAGCTTGGGGCTCAGATGCACTTGCTTGAACATTCCCTTGCTGATCAATTTGCTGGTTCAGGGTGTCTTGTGGTGTTGAACTTCTAGACCCCGGAACCTCCAGAAAATTTCTCGGAGGTTGAGTTTCAGTGCCAGTTCCCGGAACCTCCGAGGAATTTCTCGGAACCTCCGAAGTCTGTACAACTCCTGAACCAGTGACTTCTGGCCCTTCGAGTGGTGTTGAAGCTTGTACTTGGTTCTCATTCCTCTTGTGCTTCAACTGGTCTAACATCACCTATGGCCAATTGCTTGATTGCTTCACAAGATAGCTTCTCATTACCTACAACATTTCAGTCAACTTGCTCCACTTGAGAGACATTAGATTCATCAAAGGTCAAATCTACCGTGACTTTAATCCTCCCGGTGGTTAGATTGAAGACACGATAAGCATGCTCATTTGGACCATAACCAAGAAGAAATCCTTCGTCAACCTTTGGTGCAAACTTAGAAGTTCGAGGCCTCTTGTTTAGAATGAAACATTTGCATCCAAACACTCTAAAGTAAGACACCTTGGGCTTTTTACTGGTGATGAGCTCATAGGAGGTCTCCTTGTGAGACTTGTGAAGATAGAGGCGGTTGATGGCATGACAAGCCGTGTTAATAGCTTCGGCCCAAAAGATGTCTTGAGTCTTGTACTCGTCCAACATGGTTCTTGCCATCTCAATAAGAGTTCTATTCTTCCTCTCAACCACCCCATTTTGTTGAGGGGTATAAGGTGCTGAAATTCATGCTTGATGCCCTCTTCATCAAGAAACTCTTCAACATAGGTGTTTCGGAATTCTTACTTTCTTGATTGGCAGCTCGAACTCCCTTTGTGCTCTTCTTATGAAGGTCTTCACCTTCCCTTGTACTTCACTCTTGTCAAACACAAAGAACACCCACGTGAAGCGAGAATAATCATCAACAATAACCAAGCCATATTTGTTACCGCCAATGCTTATGTAGGCCACCGGTCCAAATAGATCCTTGTGAATGAGCTCCAACGGGCTTGATGTAGTGAGGATGCTATTTGCTGGGTGAGGTGCTCCTACTTGCTTTCCGGCTTGGCACACTTTGCAAATCCTATCTTTCTCAAAATGTACATTTGTTAGTCCAAGGATGTGTTCATCTTTCAAAAGTTTGGCCAAGTTCCTCATGCCAACATGAGCTAGTCGGTGATGCCATAGCCAACCCATGCTAGATTTTGCCACTAGACAAGTCTTGGGAGAAACTTTACTTTTGTTGAGATCAACTAGGTAAAGCCTCCCCCTCAAGCGACCCGTAAGGACAATAGAGGAATCCTCACTTCTTATGATGGACACACCCTTATCCGAGAAGTGGCAATCAAAACCAATCTCACTAAGTTGTGAAACCGATAATAGATTGTAACCCAACGGATCAACATGAAGAACATTTGTAATTGAATAGTTTTGAGAAATAGGGATATCACCTACACCGATGACTTCTCATTTTGTATCCCCTTCATATGCAATAGTTTCCTTTGGTCCTTCCAAATGGAGATAGGATGAGAACATACTCTTTTCTCCGGTCATATGATGTGTACATCCGCTATCAAGCACCCAACTTGATCCACCGGAGGAGTATGCCTACAAAAAATTTAGTTCCTTCGTTTAGGTCCCCAATTTGACTTGGGGCCTTCCACGTTAGCAACCAAAACTTTTGGAACCCATAGTGATCTTTTCACATATATGTTGGACTCATTTCCAACATACGTGGCAACAACTTTACCAACATTGTTGCGTCTCAACACATAGCTAGGAGGTATGTCTCTAGATGCATGAGCCTTGTTCTTGTTGGGGTTCAAATTCCTTCTAGGCATTATTGGATGATTCTGAACCTGCATACAAGTGTTAGATGCCTTGGAAACATGCTGGTGCTGAGCCTTGCTCTTTTTCTTTGTTCTGTCTTTATAGACCCCGGAACCCCCGAGAATTTTCTCGGAACCTCCGAGTTTAGCTGTCTGTGTGGATCGAGGCTTCCAGACTCCGGAACCTCCGGGCTTTGAGCTCGGAACCTCCGGGGTCTGGGCAAACAGAAACCCAGTGCTCTTGAATTCAAGGCATTCTTTTTCCTTGATTATTTTTATTTCATTGGTCTTGCCACCTAACATATTCAAAGCCTGGATTCTTACTTTTCTCCAACATTTTCTTCTTGGTGAATCTTGCCTTTTTGTTCTCTTCACCCATGCATCCTCTAGCTATGATTGAGTTCAACCTGGCAATTTCTTTCTTCATAGCTTCCATGTTAGCAAGATTAGTAGCATAGGATTCAATATCAATATGATGACATCTATCACAACCCTTGCTAGTAGAAGCACTAGAGTCGCCTTTTACCTTCGAAGGATGTGAGGTGCTACTCCAAAGGAGACTATATTGCTCCTCAAGCTCTTCATTCCTCAACTTGAGAGAATTACATTGAGCTTGAGAGGTAGCAAGGTCTTCCTTGTGAGTAGCTATGACACTCTCCGCTTGGTTAACTTCCAAACGCAAAGCCTCAAGCTCACTTCTTTCGGAGATAAGAGTGTCTTGGCTTTTCTCTAGTTCTACTATTAGCGTAGCCATAAAATCTCTAGATTTCTTATCCATCTCACTAACAAGTTGGTTTGCTTCCTCACCACTAAAATCATCACTAGAGTCCATTTTCGACTCATCACTAGGTTGAGGAGAGGGTTTTGAGTTAGTTTTTACCTTCTCACCCTTGTCCATGAAGCAATGAATGGATGAGTTCTCTTCATCATCGGTCAAGTTGTTGAACAACCTTGAGGTAGAGGGAAGTTTCTTAATAGCCACAGTTGCAATTTTCTTCCCTTCCTCTTCACTAGAGCTCTCATCTCCGGAATTCCATTCATGATCAATATGAGCCTCTCCACTATAGTTTCTTCTCTTGTGATGTGGTTTTTGATCTTTCTTGTAGTTCCCCTTACCCTTGTCATTCCTATTTTCTCTTTTCTCATTAGGGCAATCCACAATGAAGTGCTCGGTGCTTCCACAATTGTAGCAAGTTCTCTTTTTCTTGTTGGGAAACTTCCTCTTGGCAAACTTGTACCCTTGTTTCTTCAATCCTCTTTTGTATGTCTTCATGAACAAGGCCATGTCCCCAATTTCAACATGAGAACCTTCATCTTCATATTCACTTGAGTCACTTGTAGAGCTCTCTACTTCCACTTTCTTGGATTTTGACTTGGAGGGCTTGGGTGGAGTAGAGTGCTTGGATGAAGTAGTGGGCTTGCTTGACTTGTTGGAGTGGAGAGCAACCTCTTTGACCTTCAAATTGTTCAACTTAGCTTCTAGTTCACCAATTTTCTTTCTATGTTGTATTTCTTTGTCCATTAGCTCGTGAGTAAGAATTCTCCCAAGAACATTATTTGAAGAGAACTCCTCAAATCTCTTCTTTTCTCTAATCAATGTGACTAGAGTAGGATTCCTTGGAGCAAAGGCCTCCAACATCACTTTCACAACATAGTGATCATCCAACTCATCACCACCTAAACCTCGTATCTTTCCAACTATGACCATTAACCTATCAAACATCTCTTGTGGCCCTTCTCCATCAAAGATAGTGAACCTATTAAGCTCGGCCATCAAAATGTTGATCTTGGACTTCTTCACTTTGTCAACACCCTCATGAGCAATGAGGAGGGTGTCCCAAATTTCTTTGGCAAACTCTAGCCCATTAACCCGATTGTACTCTTGAGCATTCAAAGCACTAAGAAGTATGCTTGTAGCTTGAGCATTTCTTTTGATGTTGCGGCGGTCACG
Source organism: Cenchrus americanus (assembly GCA_947561735.1). Classification (NCBI taxonomy): domain Eukaryota; kingdom Viridiplantae; phylum Streptophyta; class Magnoliopsida; order Poales; family Poaceae; genus Cenchrus; species Cenchrus americanus. The sequence goes on along the minus strand of OX387245.1, from coordinate 90,828,056 downwards.
TGGAGTAAGGTTTCCAAAGTCTTCGGGGTCATCAAAACCTACACATACAATGTTCCACAACTCCAAACTCAAACCGGTTAGATAGACTTTCATCATATGCTTGCATTTATCAAAGTTAGTCCCATCAAATTGGGGTAACTTGCCAACGGGTATAGTGATATCATCCTTAGATTTTGTTTCCAAAGAATCATAGTTAAAGGATATGCTTCTATAATTATCCTTGGACTTAGCCTTGGGCTTTGGCTTGGGCTTGAGTGTTCTCTTGGGAATTCTTGTGCCATAGTACTCATCATCCCCATCTCCATTCTCACTATATGAAGATGATGATGAGGATGATGAAGATGGTGAAGGTGTTCACTTTCTTCTTTTCTTTTCTTTTCTTTTCTTTTCTTCTTCTTTTCTTGCTTGCTGTCCTCTTTCTTCTTTTCTTCTTCTTTCTCTTTCTTCTTGTCCTCTTTCTTGCTTTTCTTGCCATTGTCCTTGGATCTTTCCTTGACAGCCTTCTTGAGCTTGTCAAACTTCTCTTGGGCTGAGGTGTTCCCTACCCCCGAGGCGTCACCTTCAACATCACTTGGCAAGTCCTCAAATTCGTCCTCCTCTTGCTTGTCATCTCCACTTGCCATATCCTCACACGGTTAGGTGTTCCTAAGGATAACCTGCTCTGATACCAATTGAAAGGATTGAGGCAATATGGCCTAAAGGGGGGGGGGTGAATAGGCCTGCACACAGAATTTAAACTTTTTCTGCAAAAACATTGTCAGACTCCGGAACCTCCGAGATTATTCTCGGAACCTCCGAACGAGGCAGCCTCCGAGAATAAACTCGGAACTTCCGGGAACTGTTAGAATAGAGCAAATAAGAAATGAACTGCTAATTACTTGATGGAAAACAGATCTACCAAATTCTAGAAGGTACTTGGGACCTAGCAAGAAGATTTCTAAGCAAGGAACAAGCTAGGGAGGTACTACAACATAGATCGGGGACAAACCCTAATAGATCTAGTCAAGAACAAGCATGAACAAGAGCAATGCAAGAATATACACAAGAGCACACACGAGACAAAGATTTATCCCGTGGTTCAGCTCGCCACAAAGGCTTGCTTACGTCCACGTTGTTGAGGAAGCCACAAAGGCTAAGGACCACAAAGGTCAACTCCTCTCTCACACCTATCACTTTAGGTAATAGGTGGAGGCTTTCCACTAGATTCACAAAGGGTAATACAAACACCTTGGAGCTTCCACAAATCGGGTTGGAGAGCTTCCAAGAACCTCTATCCGTCTAGGAGCAAGGCTCCAAGAGTAATAGATCCACCAAGCTTGCTAGGACTTTTCCAAGTGCTCAAGATCAAGGGAAAGAGGGATTTGCTCACAAACTCACTTCAGATTCCACTCTCAATCAATGCTAGGCAAGGATCTAGAAGAGAGTAGGTTGGGAGTGAATGCTAGGTGAGAGAAACACCCTTGAACGGCTTACTGTTCGGGCAGAGGAAGAAGAAGACCGTTGGGGGACCACGGGGTATAAATACCCCCCAGATCCAGAACAGTAACAGTTATATTTCAGAGTTCGGAACCTCCAAGAAAAATCACGGAACTTCCGACATTTGAAATCTCTGCTGACTGTAGCCCGAACGGTCGGAACCTTTGAGAAAAAACTCGGAACCTCCAAACAAGGAAACAACAGGGGCAACAACAGCAGCAGAACTCTTCCCTTTGGGTGTGGGTTAGGGTATAAGAAAGATAGACTATGAGCACTTGAATCCACCCTAACTCAGCATTAGTATCCCTCTTGATAGTACGGATTGTCCTATACTCAAATTCAAAAGATAAAATAAATAAACTTCTCCAAAGAGCATAGGTATCCTTCTTCATGTAATTGAGGGGTCTCCATTCTTTCTTTTGCACCTGTAAAACAACCTTATGCTGCACAACAATTCTCAAAGGCTCATTAGCTCTTTAATTGTGTGGTCAACATCACCAAAACCCTCATAGGGCTTGATTGCACTTACAGGTCTTCAGCACCGGATGAACCGACTCACCATCGGTGTATAGCGTCGGTACAGTTGTGTCAGCATAGCTGCAACGGCTAAGTGACGTGGAGGGCACCAGATGAACCGACGCCCTGGAAAAGCATAGCATCGGTTCATCTGACGCTACCTTTTTCAGTGGCCGTTAGCCAACGACTAGTTTGATGCCTTGGGCTATTTATACCCCCTCCACTGACCCATTTGATGTTGCTGGATTGTGTGGAAGTGCAGAGGAGTTCAAGACACCTAGAAGATCATATCCAATCCATCCAAGTGCTTAATTTCTCATCCTTAGACTTGCATATGCTTTGTGTATGTGCTTAGTGCTAGGCTTAGCTTAGAGCTGAGTGAGTGCAAGGTTGTGCCAACCTTGTGAGGTGATTCTTGAGTGAATCAAGTTGTACAAGGTTCGCCAGAAGCCTTCGGGCCTAAGTGGCTCACCGGCAATCGTCATCGACCCTCCGGCTTGGTGTGGAGTGGCGAGGACACTTTGTGCGGGGGACGTGGAGACCCCCTTCCTTGGTGGAGAAGCTCCTTAGTGGAGGCGGCATCAAGGTGACCAAGGGAGATTGGCAAGTGCCTAAGTGGCTAGCCTTTGTGGCGAGTCAAGTGGTGCTCTTGGGAGAGACTTAGTGACCAGGAAGCAATACTCTTGTGTGAGTGCTTCAACAACGTGGACTAGGGGTGGCTTAGTGTCTACCGATACCACGGGATAAATTGCGTGTCAAGAGTTTGCTTCCTCTCACCCCCTTTACATTTCCGCATTTACTCTATTGCAATCTTTGCATACCTCGTTTTGGGATGGGAGTTTCACACTAGAACAACCCTAGTTGCACATCTAGATAGTATGTTGTAGTTTATCTTTGTGCAAAAGTAGTGAAGCCATAGGTTAAGGTTTTAAGATTGCCTAATTCACCCCCTCTCCCTCTTAGGCTACGAGCATCCGATTCCTTACACATGGCTGAGCAGCTTGGAGGCGCTACGGGGCGATGCCACCAGGGATGATTTTGTTATGGAAGGATGGTACTGGTACTCCCGAAGTAGTACTTCTACTTCCTCATGATCAATATGTAAACGAGTAAAAGGCAAAGAACACTGTAGCAAGGCTTCCAAATTGCCATTGTCATTTAAGAAACAAAGCATGTGAGTCTTTTACACTAGAGGTGAATTGAGTAGGGAGTTCTCAACATAGTTGGAGTGCACACTCCTTCCATGGAGAACAGGTTCTTTGTGACCTCCCCTTCCACTATGCACGGCTTAAGGTGCTACACTGATGCTTCTACTACTCCAGATCCCCTATCTAATAGGATCAGACCTGCAGGGATTGACATTTTCATCACTAATACTCAACTACAATCCCCTTTGTTTATTTCTCTTAAGGTTGTGATGAATCGTACTCCTTCGGTGTTTGTGGCTGAGGCAGCAGCTTTAGCTTTTGGAACCTCTTTACTTCATTTTATGCAATTAAACCCCGTCAATTTTCTCACAGATAATCAGCTTCGTCTCATTACATAAATAGCACAGGCCATTTCGACATACCAGACTGGAGAGCTGCTGCATACACACAGATCATCACTTCTTCTTTGACAGGTGCTTCGAAGGTGTTCAACATTACAAGAAATGATAACCAATGGCTGATTCTTTGGCCAAAGAAGGATTAGACTTACTTCAGTCCAATTCTCTACAATCGAACTATACCTGTACCAATCCTTCTCATACTCATGGTTGCCCGTTGTTAAGGGCACTCCAGTTTGTAACCATAAACTTTGTAATGGTTATAACAACATCTTGCTGTTAAGTTTAATGAAATGTTTGTTGTAAAAAAACATAGTTGGAGTGTTGTACTATTGTTTAGCTTGTCAACTTTTTAACTGTTCTAATAGCTGATTGAGGCACTGAAGAGAGACCCTAAGATGTAACTGCTTACCTGTTGTCCTGATTGCAATTTATATGGACAGGAGGTTTATTTTCCCTTGAACTCTAAAAAGGAATATTCCCAAATGAATATCCTTTTTCACTTGAAATCTGGCTAACTGAAATGCAAATGTCAAGAAATAAATGTTAATGGAATTTTTGGCATCACTTTTACCGTGAAATTCTGAATGTAGTGCTAAGTTCTCTTACATGTAGCTCTAAGCTTGAACATAAAGTACTCACACATTGTCACACCCGGTTTTCAAAACAAACCAAGTGTATACCTATATGTATGTCATGATCAAGTTTCATACATATAGTGACATCATAAGTGAATAACAAAAACAATATCACATAAGGAGAGATTATCAAAGTTTTACAACAGAATCCTGGGAAACAAAGGTTCTGAACTTCACAGGTAATCGATTGGGGTCGCGTACGCCTAGCACCATCTTCTTCTTCATTTTCTGAGCAGCGGTTTAGCAAGGATGAATACACTTATGGTTGGTACTCAGTAAGGCCGCAAAAGTTAACTAGAATGCAAATTTAAACCATCTTTAAGTTTAATTATCATGTAAGGGTCCAGGCCGCTCTTGACCGTGAGCACGGCTGATCGATCAGTTTTACACTCTGCAAAGGTTGTACACTTTCACCACAGTTTGTGTAAAAGTTCAGAAGAAGTTTGAACCCAACCATGCTTGTGCTGATCAGGCACAATACCACACTTCTGAGGTGTGATTGCATAGGGACGCTAAGAAATCTTTACAAAGATATGCAAAAGACCAGCAACCCGCATAGTTACAGATAAGGGCGGACCATAACCCTCCCTAGTGGTCAGCACCTTAGCAAAGGCTGCTACCCCAAAAGGATCGGCCTACACCCCTACAACCCGGATCCCCCTCTGCTCTTTTCGGATAAGGTCATTTGTACAATCGCACAACCAATTAATTGGCTAAGCCAGAGCCATATGGACTGTGGTTGCACTGTTTTCCTGGGGTTTCTCCTTGTTCCAATTAATTTACAGTATTCTTGTATTAAAGCATAGGTAGAAGGGTGATTAGGGTCACTTGCATTTATTCAACGTTAAGTTGCTCTTATGCTCTTCTGCCATTGCTCTTTGAAACTTTGATCTTCAAGACTTCCGATCTACAACTCAATATTCTACTTGTAGCATCAATGGCACAAACATGCAAAGCAAACATACAAGAACAACTAAGAACAATACACCAAACAAGAAAGGCTTTAAAAGAGCAAGGTTTGGATCTAGGAACGCAAACACAAGAAATGCTCAAGACTATCGGGACATTTGTATTACATCACACAAGGCTATGTGTTTGATATATTTTAATTGAATAAAGTAGTGTGAGTAGGTTACTTCAGAGAAATACCCTATTTATAATTAAGCAACTTATATTTATTTGAAAAAAAGATGATGTAAACTTAGTCAAATTTTATTGATAAATATTCAAGTCTGATTTATGCAAATTAAACATTTAAGTTTAGGAAGAAGCATGTGAAGCATCTAAACTTATAATTTTATATTTCGAGTTGAACTAAACAAATTATAATTCAGAAATACATGTATAGCATATTAGTTAAATTAACATGAATTAATGTGGCGGCGACCGAGCAGCGCACGACGGTGGCGGACGACGCTCTGGCGGAGATGCTCGAACTCAAGCGTCCGGGTGCCTGTCGGTGTTTTAGACAGGCAACCTACTAAGGGGTGTACCCGAAGTAGATGAATGTGACTCGCCGAGATCGGTAACTCGAAGGAAGAGACACGTGGCACACAATTTAGACAGGTTCGGGCCGCGAGGTGCGTAATACCCTACGTCCTGTATGCTGCGTAGCTCTGGATTGATTGGGCACGATTACAAGATGGTGCAATAGTGCGCCGTGGGTTGTATGAGAGGAGATTGGATGCTAGAGATCGGTCCCTGCCTCGCCTTATATATTCCGGGAGGCAGGGTTACAAGTCGGAGTAGGGAGAGAGTACTAGTCGAGTACGTCTAGGAGTCCTCTATACAGTGCGGAACATGTACAGCTCCCTAACCGAGTACTACTCCTGTGTAGTCCTTGTGCTCCACGCCTTCAGGTGCCGTGTAGCGCAAGCCGGTAGTCCCGGGGGCCCACCGAGTAGTCGGTCCGGTACCCACCGAGGTAGTGGGCCCGGGGAGGTCCATACGACAAGCCCCCGAGTACTTTGTAGTCGAGAAGGATAGCTTCAAGTAGTCTTGACGGCCTTAACGAGTAGTCCTCAAGCGTCCCTGAGTGCTACAAGTCAAAAGTCTTCAAGAGTAGTCGAAGCATCCCGAGGCTGGAATGTACTCCAGCTGATTTTTGAGCAATCTTGAAGTCTTCTCGAGTAGTCCCAAGCGTCCTCGAAAACTGCCTTCGAAGGTCTCCAAAAAATGCATGTCTTGTCTTGAAGCCGGATCTGATATGGAGGTGCGATTGCAAAATCGCACTCCATATGGAGTAGCCCCCGAGCCTTAGGTTGAGCTGCGGGCTCTGGCTGAGGATCCATCTGAAGTCTTGGCAAGAAAATCCCGAAAAATCCGGAGAGAAAAAACCGAATGACACGTGGCACGGAGCCCCCGAGCCTTGAGTCGAGTACTTCCTCTCGAATTGAAGGGTCATCTTGAAGAATGTGTCCTGAGATGCTCTTGAGACTAGCCGCTTCCCAGGTAGTCGAGTAGAAGTAGCCGAGCCCCCGAGGTGAGGCGCGTCGACTAGTAGAATACGAAGGGTCACGCACAGCCGCTGAGTCAACCGCGCGTGGACTTATCCAGCCGCCCGTTGCGGAGCCGGTTTGGCTTATAAATAGAAGCCAAAACCCTTAGGGTTTTTCACCCATTCGAGCTGCAGTCATTTCGATTCCATTTGAAGTAGATCCACTCCCAGTGCTTGCTGCCGCCGTAGTAGATTCAAGTGCGCCGCCACCCAAAGCTTTTAGGGTAGCCCCTGAGCGGATGCGCGTGAAGACGCCCTGCACTTGGAGGATGAAGCCATCACCATCCAAGACATCGAAGGCCGCCGGGAAGAAGAGGGGCCGCGAAGAGGCCGCCGCGGCTGCCACCGGAGCAGCGCCGCCCATGTCTCCACCGCGGGCTGATCCAAGCCGCGAGTGGAAGAAGTCCAAAGTGAAAACGGAGGATCTGCTGACCCTCCTAAACAGTGGGTTCATCAGGGAGAAGGAGGTCGACATGTGGAGATCCGTTGCTAGAGATCCATATCCGATGGAGAAGGCCGAAGACGAGATCCCAATGTTCGCGCGGTTCGTGGAGCGCGGGCTTGCGCTCTCGGCCAGCGATTTCTTCAAGGGGCTGCTCGGGTACTACGGGATCGAGTACCTGAACCTGAACCCCAACGGCGTCTTCCACACCGCGGTCTTCGTGCACTTCTGCGAAGCCTTCCTCGGAATCAAGCCACATTGGGTGCTTTTTCGGAAGTTCTTCCGCGTCAAGCCGCAGCCAAGTGCCACCAACCCCAGAGTAGTCGGAGGCGCCGACATCCAGTTGAGGGAGGACGCCGCGGAGCAATATCTGGCGTACAAGCTTGTCGACTCCAACACTGATTGGAAGACCAGGTGGTTCTACATCACGAACCACCACCCCGGCCTGCCGAAGCCGAGCGGACGGCGGCCCGGTGCACCGAGAATGGTGGAACACGGAGCCCACCATGCAAGAAGGGATCCGGCTTCCCGAGCCGCCGGCACGCATCAAGGTGCTCAGGGAGGCGGGACTGAGGGCCGAGCACGTGGCCTTCAGTTTCATGAAGCGGAGGGTGCAGCCGTTGATGGCTCGAGACACCCTAGGCTTCGAGTACACCGGCGACGACGACACGTCGCGGATGCCGGGAGGCGAACTGGACGACAGTGACATCATCGAGAGGTTGTCGCGGATCTTCAAAGATATGCCGCCGTACACGGCGTGCCCTGTCCAAGAGTACTCCGCCGCTCGCCCGCCCAAGGAGGTGAGTAGTCGTACTCCCTTAGTCGAGTAGTCATTGGTTGGAGTAGTCGTGCCGATGTCTTCGTGTCTTGCAGGAGGACTTGAAGAAGTTCATCTCCGAGTCGCAGCCACCTCCGAGCGGAATCGAGATCCCGAGGGAGGAGAAGGCGAAGGAGCGGCGAGAAGTCGGTGAAGGCGACGACACCGTCGTCGTGGAGGATACCACCGACGACGACGACGATGGCGACGACGAGACGTTGCAGGACCGCTTCCGAGCCGCGGTCGAGGTTTAGCCGCCGGGCTTGCCTCATGTTCCTGCGGTACAAGACCCCCCGACTAGCCCGGGAGGCTAGCCTCGGCCGCGCCGCCACGGAAGCCGCGCAACCCCGCCGGAAGCGGGTGACGAAGAAGCCGAAGGTCTCGGCAGACCACGCCTCGGGGAGGTAAGTTGTCTTGAACGAGTAGTCGAGTACCCGTTGTACGAGTACGTTTGCCGACGAGTAGTCTTCCTTGTATGCAGGAGGTGCCGCCAACGGAGCCCGTCGAAGAGGGCGACGAAGGCGTGTGGGACACGGTGGGGGAGCCGGTGGAAGTCGTAGTCCGGCCCCCCCCACCGTTGAAGAGATCTTGGCGCGGTGGAGCGCCAGCCCCCTGCTCCACAAGGGAGCACGGGACCCGTGGCCGCCGCTGTTGAAGAGGTGATGGCCTGAGGAGCGCAGGAGAGCACTGCGCCAGCCGCCGTTGCTGTGGAGGAAACGGTAGCCGCGGGAGCGTCAGAGGAGGCGCCCGCCGAGGGTGGACTGGTCGATATCGCCAGCATTCTCGGTGCTCCAGCCGTGACAATAGTCCGGTCAAACTTGTAAGTACTCCACCTTCCTGAGTAGTACTTGTTGTAGTAGTCGAGATTGACTGATGACCAAGTATGTGTGCTTCTGCAGGAAATCCACGGATCTGTCCTGGGAGGGGGATGAGCCCTCTTCAGCGGTGGTGGGAGAAGTCACGCCGCCTGCCGAGGAGTCCGCTCCCACTACCGAGGCGGTGTCTGAGCCACCGGCTGCCGAGGCGTCGTTGCCGGAGGCCAGCGTTGTCGAGGGTGAGTGCTCTTCTTGAAGCTACAGGGCTCCTCGATGAGTAGTCGCTGATGCACTTGTCTTCTTGTTGACAGGCGCTGAAGCTGAAGGTGGTTACATCCCTGCAGGGGTGCCGATGCAGAGGTTGACACCCGAAGCCCCGGAGGCCACGGAAGGAGCCCCCGAGCCCATGGAGGAGGTCGTCGAGAAGGCCGCCGGGGGAGATGCGGTCACCACGTCGCTAGAGGTTGCTCTGGAGGTGGCTATCCGCTCCCCCGAGATCCAGGACGCAGAGCCCATCCGCTCTGCGCCGATGACAGAGGCCACCGAGAGTAGTCGCGGCGGGATAGAGCTGCTCGCGGACAATCTTGTCGAGCCGGCGACGGTGGCCAAGCATCTCGAGGCGATCCGTCAGGCCGAGCAGTGGATGAAGGTAAGTAGCCGTAGCCTTTGAGTAACCAATCCTCTATCGTTGAGTACTCTTGTGACTTGAGTTGTCTTGTGCAGGACGTTGCGGAGCGGTCCCGCGACAAGTCGAACCTGCTGCAGGGCTATGGCGACGCGGTGCTCCGAGCCGAGGCGCTAGAAGAGCAACTTGTGAAGTCGCGGAAGCACGCGGCTGCCATGCAGTCGAAGCTCGACGCCGCCTTCGCCAAGTACCACAACGACGTCCAAGAGTTGCAGGCGAAAGGCGACGACTTGGTGCGGAAGAATAAGGGCCTCTGCAACAAGAACAAAGGTACGCCGCTGAACTGGTCAGGTACTTGTTGGGGGTCGAGAAGTCCTTGACCCGCTGTGCTGTTGTCGTGTTGCAGAGCTGGAGGGCCAAGTGGAGCAGCTGAAGTCCTCAGAGACGAGCATGAAAAACCTCTTCTACCGGGAGCAAGAAGCCCGCCAGGTACTCGAGCTCGACTACAAAGAACTCGCCTTCGAACGCGAGAAGCATATGGAGCTCCGGATTGCTTCTGACCGAGATCTCGTCAACTGCTACAAATCCTTGCAGAAGTTGAACGAAGACTGCGAGGCATTGCGGGCCCAGTTGAAGGAGTTGGAAGAAGCCGCACTGCCGATCGCGAGACTCTTGGTGCCGCACCCGGGCGGCCCCAAGATTGCTCCTCTGGTGGATCGCCTCAAGGAAACTCCGAGCCGGCTGGCCGCCTACGTGAAGCATATGGCGAGGTCGATCCCAAGACAAGTCTTGGCCTTCATGAAGTCGTACTTCCCGAAGGCCCCAGTGGAAGTAGTCGGCGGCGGGGTAGCCGCCAACTGCACTGATGAGCAGTATGCAGAGCTGCTGGAGCAGATGGCTCCCATCGCGGAGCAGGTAGCTGAGAAGCTTAACCTCCAGTAGCCCTGTAGTAGATAGCTGGTAGCCATGGTTGTACAGGAAAACAATTGTAATGAATTGCTTAAGTATCAATGAAAGAAATTTTCCAGCAATGAGTACTCGTAGTCGCGATCTCAGAGTGCGGAGCCCCCATCGTGGAGTGGACGCGAGTAGTAGTACTCGGCAGTAGTGGTCCCGTTGTAGGGAGTAGGCAGTAAAGAAGTTGATGAACGATCAAACTTTATTACTGAAGAAGTACACCTGGATGGCCAGGGCCGTAGTTACAGAGTAGTCGCTTGGACCCGGAGGCCGCTTTACGCGAGTAGCGCCGGAGCGGGTAGCCGCTACGCGAGTTGATCCGTAGGTAGCCGTCTAGGCTGGATCGTAGATCCGTAGGTAGCCGTGCAGGCTGGATCTTGGAGTGTGGTCTCTTAGTAGACCGCTGCTAGAGTCCTTGACGCTCGTCGCAGCCCAGGGTCCGTAGGTAGCCGCACGGGCTGGAGCCTGGAGAGGAGAAGTCCGGAGACTGGAGCCAGGACCCGGGGGGGTCGCTTACGGCCAGGGGGTGTTGATGTAGTCGTGTAGACTTGAACCCCAGAGTAGTCGTGTAGACTAGGCGTAGAATCGACAGAGCTGGTCGACGTTCCACGAGTTGTTGATGTCTTCGCCTTCAAGTGTTTGGAGGCGGTAGGAGCCCGGCCCGGTCACCTTTGCTATGGTGAAGGGACCTTCCCAGGGGGAACTGAGCTTGTGAAGTCCTTCCGTGTTCTGGATACGGCGGAGGACAAGATCTCCAACGTTGAAGGAGCGTTCCTTGACGTTGCGCTCGATTGTCCGTTGGCCCGTGGATGGGCAACTGAGACGTATCGGACGTCGATCCTGCTGTTCTCGCAATACTCCCAGAACTGGTGGTTGTTGAAGTTGGATCCCAGGTCTGTGATGATGCGATGGGGTAGCCCATAGCGGTGTACGAGTTCATCCAGGAAGTCGAGTACTCTGTCAGCTTTGGGGCATGTGACTGGCTTGACCTCGATCCACTTGGTGAACTTGTCGATAGCCACCGGTACCCGTTGAATCCTCCCGGCGCGGTTGGCGGTGGCCCAATCATGTCGAGCCCCCAGCAAGCAAAGGGCCAGGTTGGCGGTATAGTGACTAGCTTGTAGGCTGGGACGTGTTGCTGCTTGGCGAAATACTGGCATCCTTGGCACTTTCTGACGAGTTCTTCGGCGTCGCCCAGAGCTGTGGGCCAGTAGAAAGCTCGCCTGAAAGCCTTGCTGACCAGCATCCGTGAGGATGCGTGGTTGCCGCAAACGCCCTTGTGGATCTCCTCCAAGATGTCCTTGCCTTCTTCACGAGGGACGCACTTCATGAGTACTCCAGAAGACGCGCCCCGTTTGTAAATCTTGTCTCCGACGAGGACGTAAGACTTGGCGCGGCGGACGAGTTGCTCGGCCGCGTTCTTGTCGAAGGGGACCTTCTGCTCGCTGAGGTAGTCGATGAAGGGTTGTCTCCAGTCCACGTCGATCATCATGACCTCCTGCCCGGCTGTTGGATGGGCTGGGACAGTGGTCGGTGGTGCCGGCTCCGGGATGGATGGCGCATGAAGCTCGTGGACGAAGACACCCGCTGGCACTTGAGCGCGGGTGGATCCAAGCTTCGAGAGGACGTCCGCTGCAACGTTTTTGTCGCGGACGATGTGATGGAACTCGAGACCATAGACCTTGTTCTAGAGCTTGTGGACTTCTAGACAGTAGGCGTCCATATTCTCCTTGTTGCGGTCCCAGGACTTGTTGACTTGGTTGATGACCACTGCGGAGTCACCGTAGACTAGTAGCCGCTTGATTCCCAGTGAAGCCGCGAGGCGGAGCCCGTGTAGGAGGGCTTCGTACTCGGCTTCGTTGTTTGAGACCTTCCAGAAGATCTGCAGGACGTATTTGAGTTGTTCGCCCGTTGGAGAGATCAGGAGTACCCCTGCACCTGCGCCCTCGAGGTTGAGTGAGCCATCGAAGCACATCACCCAATGCTCTGGTCGCACGGTGGGAGTAGGTAGCTGGTTCTCTTGCCACTCTGCCATGAAGTCGACTAATGCTTGCGACTTGATGGCTGTGAGTGGCTTGAAGTCGATAGTGAGGGCGCCGAGCTCGACAGCCCACTTGGAGATTCTTCCAGTAGCATCTTGGTTCCGCAAGATGTCGCCAAGCGGGTAGTCGGTGACGACGGAGACCGAGTACTTCTGGAAGTAGTGTCGTAGCTTCCGCGAGGTGATGACTAGAGCGTACAGGAGCTTCTGCACAGGCTGATAGCGGGCCTTGGACTCTGATAGAACCTCGCTGACGAAGTAGACTGGGTGCTGGACCGGGTAGGCGTGGCCGTCTTCCAGCCGCTCGACAACGATGGCGGTACTGACCACGTGAGTAGTCGCAGCGAGGTAGAGCAATAGCTGCTCTCCCTTGTGAGGAGCCGTGAGTATTGGTGGCTTTGATAGGAAGTCCTTGAGCTGGGCAAGGGCTTGATCCGCCTCTGGAGTCCACACGAACTTCTCTTGATGCTTGAGTAGTTTGAAGAAGGGGAGGCCCCGTTCTCCTAGCCTCGAGATGAATCTGTTCAGCGCCGCCATGCATCCTGTCAGCTTCTGGACGTCTTTGATGCTCGTGGGAGCTTTCATGCTGGTGATGGCGGAGATCTTCTCGGGGTTGGCTTCGATGCCGCGCTGGCTGATGATGAAGCCGAGTAGTTTGCCCGAAGGGACGCCGAAGACGCACTTGTTCGGGTTGAGCTTCCAACGGTACTCGCGTAGTGATGCGAAGGTCTCTTCAAGGTCGTCGATGAGGGTACCGGAGTCCCCGGTTTTGACAACCACGTCATCCACGTAGGCCTCGACGTTCTTGTTGAGTTGCCGCTTGAAGCGGTGCCCGGATAGCTCGTTGGTAGGTGGCGCCGGCGTTCTTCAACCCGAAGGACATGGTCGTGTAGCAAAGACGCGCCAAACGGGGTGATGAACGCGGTCTTCTCCTCGGTCTTCCTCCTTGATTGCGATCCGGTGGTACCCGGAGTAGCAATCGAGGAAGCAGAGCAGTCGCGGCCCCGCCGTGGAGTCGATGACTTGATCAATCCGCGGCAACCCGAAGGGGTCCTTGGGGCAGTGCTTGTTGAGGTCGGTGTAGTCGACGCACATCCTCCACTCGTTCGAGTTCTTCTTGCGGACGAGGACGGGGTTGGCGAGCCACTCAGGATGGAAGACTTCTCTGATGAAGCCAGCTGCAAGTAGCTTGGCGAGTTCCTTCTTGATGGCGTCCCGCCTGTCGTCGGCAAAGCGCCGGAGGTGTTGTCGCTTGGGGGTGGCCTTAGGATCGACGTTGAGGCAGTGCTCAATCAGCTCCCCGGGCACTCCCGGCGTGTCCGTCGGCTTCCACGCGAAGATGTCGCGGTTAGCCCGAAGAAAGCTGATGAGCGCGTCTTCCTATTTGGGGTCGAGGCCAGCCCCGATGGTGGTGGTCTTGCTGGGGTCGCCTGTTCCAAGGTCGACCGTCTTGACAAGTACCTCCTCAGGTGGCTGAGGCTTGGTGCTATCAGACTTCTCTGGGATGTCGAGTTCACTTGTGGCAAGCTTCTTCGATGCAGCGTAGACCTCCATCATCGCGTTGGGTACTTGGTTTGTAGAGGCGATCTCCACGGCTTCTGTGTCGCAGTCGTGGGAGATCTTCAAGTCCCCTTGGAGGGAGAGTACACCGGCTGGGCTTGGCATTTTGAGTACCAAGTAGGTGTAGTGGGGCACCGCCATGAACTTGGCGATGGCCGGTCTGCCGAGGATGGCGTGGTAAGAGGTCTCGAAGTCCGCGACCTCGAACTTGATGTACTCGGTACGGTAGTTGTCCCGAGACGCCCCGAAGGTAACTGGTAGGACTACTGAGCCCAGTGGAATAGCCGCGTTGCCTGGGACGATGCCGTAGAAGGGTGTGTTGCTCTTGGTGAGCATATGGGTGATGCCGAGCTTCATTTTCTTCAAGGTTTTGGTGAAAAGGACGTTAAGCCCGCTTCCACCGTCGATGAGCACCTTGTTGAGCTTGGAGCCCGCCACCACTGGCTTCAGGACGAGGGGGAACCGTCCTGGTTCAGAGAAGCTGGTCCATTGGTCCGCGCGGGAGAAGGTGATGGGTACCTCCGACCACCTGAGAGGGGTTGGGACCGCTGGTTCAATGGACATCACTTCACGACGGGTAGCCTTCTGCTCCCGCCTGCTGGGCAATCCGCCGAAGAGGACGTTGACGGTCTTGTCCGGCTCCTGGAAGTCGTTGTTGTCGCCGTCCTTCTTCTTGCCCTTTTGATCATGAGGGTGCGGTGGCTCTGGCGTATCCTTGAGTGCATGCCTGAGTTGGTAGCACTGCTCGGTAGTGTGGTTGCCATTTGGATGCCACGGGCACTTCTCCTTCAGCAGGTCTTTGAAGCCGCCGGAGTTCTTCTTCGAGTTCCCCTTCGCAGGGCGCTGGATAGCCGCGACAGTGTTGTCTGGCTTGCGCTTGCGGTTGGGACCCGAGTAGTTGTTGTTGTTGTTGTTGGTGCGGCCGCCTTGGTTTGCATTGCTGCCGTCGCCGCCGCCCTGGCTCTGCTTGGTCTTGCCACGGATGGCGTCGTACTTGGCATTGTCCTTGTCTTCTTCATCCGCCCAGGACGTGATCATGTCCTTGAGGTGGGGAATGGACCTGGGGCGACGGCGACCGAAGTCTTCAAAGGTGCGACGGTGATAGAGACCGTCTTGGAAGAGGTCGATGACCTCCTTGTCGGTGACGTCGACGACGGTAGCGCGCTTGTCGAAAAAGCGGCACATGTACTTGCGGAGGGTCTCGCCTTGTTCCTGCTTGATCATGGCCAGGTCCATGCGAGTACCCGATCGGCCCATGGCGCCCGCGAAGTTGCTTGTGAACTGCTCCTTCAGCTGGTCCCACTTGTCGATCAAGTGCTTATCCAGCGACTCGAGCCAGGTGAGTGGTGCTTGGTCTAGGCAGAAGGGGAAGTAGAGGCACTTGGTGTCGCTGTTGCCGCCAGCGTTCTCGATGCAGAGGGCGTAGCATCGGAGCCACTGGATGGGATCCTGCTTCGCGTCGTACTTGGTGATCCCCAAAGGCTTGAACTTGTCGGGGAGGAGCAAGTTGCGAAGTCGAGGTGAGAAGGCGGGGAAGCCGTCGCCTTCAGCGGCAGTGGTCGACTTCTTCCGCCGCAGCTCCTCAATCTTCTGGCGAGCGTCGTACCCGCCGTGTGAGGCGCCGGAGGCGTGGCCGTTCACGTGGCCTCGGCCCGCCGCGGCTGCCGCCGCCTCCAGCCCTCCTGTTGGCCCCATGGTTGGAGCTGCCGCCGTCGCTGCCGCCGCCGTCGGGATCGTTGCCGCCGCCACCGGCCGGAGCGCGGTGGGGAACAACTTCTCGGTTGCCGTGGTCTTGCTGTGAAGGTCCGCCGGCGTTGGAGCGACGACGGTTTGGCTCGGCTGGGAGGTCAGCTCGAGTACGGTTGGGACCGTTGTTGGCGCTGCGACTTGTGGCTTCGTTGTCGCGGTGCCTGGCCGGAGGAGGTTGGTTGACTCTGTTGTCGACCCGCATGAAGTAAGCGTCTTCAGCGAGCTTGGCGATGACCTCTCCAGCGCGTATGCCCTGAGCCTGGCGTGCGATCGCTGTGATCGACATGAGGCATTGCTCAGGGGTGGTGTGTACTCTGCTCTCGACCGCTTCGAGAGCTTCCGCAAGGTTGCGGATGGGGAGGTTGTCGCGGAGGCGCCGGCGACGTTCGCTGCGCTTCCGGTTACGCTCACGTCGAGCGTCTCTGTCTGCAGGGTTCTCGTTCGGTGGAGCATCAGCAGAGAGCTCGTCGGAGGAGATGTCTTCCAGGTACTTGTCCTGAGCCGTGCCTGAAGGCCCTGGGGTGTCGCCAGCAGCCATGAAGACTTGGCGATCAGGGGTGCCAAGGCTGGACTCAGAAGGTGCCACCTCAGTTGGTGTGCTCGAGTCAGCCCGGGCTAAGGGTGTTCCCTCCTGGAACGGTAGCGAGTCGATGTAGGCGACGTAGCGTGAGTCTCCCTTTATCAGGTCAGCAGGCTTGCGGTCTGGCCAGTAGACGTATCTCCCGGCCGGCGTGGATTTTATAACCAGCCCAGAGGCTGGCCCTGACAAGGGAAGCTCGGTGGAGTTGTCTTCGGACTCGAGCTCCTCAGGGTCCGACCCGAAGTCGAACTCGTAGTCCAGGTTCGAGTAGAACTCGGGGAGAGGGCTGGAGTCCAAAACGTGATCGGGGGCGGCGTCGGAGTCCGAGTTGTACTCGGGTACGGGCTCCTTGCCGGCCCGGCGTGAAGTGGGAGCCCCTACGCGGGCCCGGCTGAGGGTGCGGGGGCCGCGCGCGGAGTTCTCTCGAGATGAGGGGACCGCCTGCGATGGCTGAGCAGCCGGCTCGCACACGATGGCCCATGGCGACGTCGAGTTCGGGTTGGAGACAGACTCGAGCTCGAAGTCTGCGTGGTGGCTGAAGAGTGAAATTTCGCCGAACTTGCCAGCGAGTTCACCTGTGACAACTTCAGGAAGCGTCACGAAGCCTGTCTTCGGGTTGGGCTGCACGGTCAGGCGGCGCTGGAAGGAGCTCGCGCCATCAGCAGTGCAGACCCAGGCGCCGAACACGAAGGTGTCGCCGCGGTTAAAGGCGACGGTTGGCTTGAAGTGGACGGGAGCCGTCGAGTTCGCCATGTGATCTCAGGCGAGAGCCCCTACCTGGCGCGCCAGCTGTCGGTGTTTGTGACAACCCGCCCAGGAAAATACCGTACTATCGCCTAAGACCGATCCACTTTGGTCATTAAACCATAGTAAAGTATCATCCTGTCGTTGGTTGCCGGGTTAACGCCCGGTAAATCACTTGGACATCAAACAGAGGATCGACACATGCATTAAAACTCGCGCGAATGCGAGTCCAGAGTACAATATGAAATAAACATTTTATTACAAACCATGTTCAAGATATGGAGTAAAGGTTCAGAGTTCGAAAATACAGCGGAAATAATTTAAACTAGCGCAACGGTGAACATCACAGGAGGCCATCCGTGAGGTCCTTACTTGTCGTCACCCTTCTGATCAAACACACCTGCAACAACAGTTTTAAAGCAAGGCTGAGTATACTAATACTCAGCAAGACTTAACCGTTGGGTGATGACTACATCACCAACCTCTAGACATGAAAGGCTTTTGGCCGGTGGAGCTTCTTTCTGCTGGAAAGCTACTAAGAGTGGATCCTTACTTTCAATATTTTAGCACAAGTTCTAGTTCGTTACCATTTCTAAGTGTGCCAACTAATTCAATCAAGAATTGGACAAGCAATTAGTTCATCCAACAGTATTTCTCGAGTTCCATCATTATGGGATATCATGGCCAGTTGATTAAGCAGTCTCGGATAACGGTGAGAGGCCCACAATCGATTGATTTAAACCTTGCAAGGTAAACCCAAACACACGGTAGGCTGTCCCCGCGAGGACAACTTTCTCAGGCCGTTCCCGTCGATCTTCGGCTCGGGAGCGGAACCTACATTCCTTGGTACAAGGTTTTACTGGATCGCTCCCACATGAACGTCCAGACTCACGCAGTACCACCTTTGTTGTGAGCGAGGGGGGACACAAGCGCCCCAGGTTTAGTAGGGAAAGGTTCCCTTACCGCGTCAATCGGGTACTAGGCTTACCGTTCCCATACCCGGCATATGTTTAGTACGTTCAAAAGCTTAGCCCACGAAAGCCACTGGACCGGAGCCCAAATCCCATGCTCTTACCACATGAGCGATCCATTTAAGGATATCTTATGATTCCTATCTAGGAACCTAATCTCGCGAGTGACGAACATCACTCGACTTCTACCGGGTCCTATAGCATAGCAGCTATTGACCTAGCATACTAGTGATAGAGCATAGGTACCTAAGGATCATGCATCTAGGGTTTCATTTAACTCCTGAACGTAAATGCACAATCATCCATAGATAATTGAAGAAAGAATTTGAAAACTGGGTTAGATGCACCGGGGCTTGCCTTCGTCAGCTAGGTCAGCTTGGGCACCCTCGGTGTCGAGTACTTCCACGCACTGCAGCGACGCTTCCGCTCCTCCTTCCTTGGTTTCCGGGACAAGGGAGTAATCTCCGTCCGGAAGATCTACACGGAATGCAATGCACTTTAGGTGATGTGATAGTTTGTTGTCTTATCCAACTCTGGGTTGGTCATATTCACCTTAACAAGTATTTATCTAATGTTTCTCTTTTAAGAAGGTTATTGGTTGTACATGGGTTACTCTTTTACTCCACATTTGAATAAAGGTTTTGATTAGGCTTATCATTTCATGCGAAAGCTTCCTTCCCTTTTATCTTCACCAACAAAGGTGTAATTAATATTTTTATCCATGAATTACTTTCTGATCAGTGATGATATTTAATTATCTTTTAATTATATTAAATAATATCCTCAAAAAGGAAAAAGAATTAATTAGGGATTTTTCTTTATTTAATCTCCCTTTAATATTAAAAGGGCATTTTAAGCTTTTTATTAAACAATTAAATCACCAAAAATTAAATGAGTGTTTCTTAAGCCTACTAGTACCTATCCTGGTCCATTGGACCCACATGTAAGAGTTGGATGCTAGGAAATTAAATGTTATGGAAAATATCAAAGGTTAGCTAGTGATTCCATTTTAAATAAATATAAAAATAATTAAGCATCAAAATGACCCAAACTTTCTTGTGCGTTCTCTCTGGTCCTAAACAAGCCTAGAGAACCAGCATGTTCACATGGAATCTCTACTGAACTTGGTTTATTAATTTACAAAGGAAAACATGCATAAATCCAGAATAATTATTTCTGTTAATCCAAAAATCATGATTAATTCACAAGATGTGTATTTTGGCATTACAAGACAGTGTGCACAAGTTGGGCTCAAGAACATGAATATTTTTAACAAGAAAAATCATTTATGCAGTTCTCGCAGAAATAGAAAAACATTTTTATAAAAATATTTACATGATACCTTTGTGCAATTTTTGGCATAGGAGCTAGCCATGACCTAACACACAACATATCCAAAAATTAGCTACAGAGGATTTATGGTTTTTGAGATATTGCAGATCTAGGGTTTTCACATTTGTATTTTTCATGCAAAAATTAAAAGGAATTAGCTCAGGCCAGAATAACAAAGGTTGTAGTATAATTCACCAAGGATCCAACAAAATTGGTTTCACATTTTTCTGAATTTTCTGTGATTTTCTACGCAATTTACAAGAATCAGCAAAAATGTTGTACTATTGGAGTTAACTTTTTGCAATTAAGGCCCTGGAAAGACTTGAAGGTTTGCAATGTGGTCCCTATGGCGGTGGCCGGCGGGTGGGTCAATTCCGGCGAGCTCGCCGCCGGTCTTGGCCGGGGAAGGGCCGGGGGAGGTCCTACGGGGCACTAGGGGTTGATTCGCAACGGATTTGGGGGAGGCGGCTGTACCGGCGCGGGTGCTCACGGCGGCGGCCGGCGCCGCGCGCCCGTTTCCGGCGAGGGCAGGCCCGGTTGGCCGGCGGGGGTGGGTCCGCGCGTCGCGGAGAAGCGGTAGCCACCTTATAGGGGCTCTCCGACCGGGCACGGGCGGGACGAGAGAAGGGGCGGCGCGGGCGGGGGCCGGCTCGGCGCGGCGCGCGGGCAGAGCCGTGCCACGCGCGGGCTCCCGGTGCCTAGGGGTGAGTGTGGTCTCGGCAAAGGGGCCTTGGGAAGGCGCGACTCCGGTCTTGGGAAGGCGCGCTCGGGCGCGCGAGCCGAGGTACGGCAAGTACGACGCGGCGGGGGCGACGCGCGACGTCGCGGCGCGGCGCCGGCGTCGGCCAGCCAGTACCGTGATCCCGGACCCTGTTTTGAACGTGAAAAACTCCAAAAAGTTGAATAGAAGTGCACCAAGCGATGAATAGGAAAGTTGTAGATCTAACTACCCTCTACAACTTTCGTAAAGGCCGTCTAGTGATTTTCTCAATAGATTTTGCAGGAACGTCGTGCCAACATTGAATGTCGGCCTGTTCTGAAAAACAGGAGGTACTGTCAGTCGATCAAGTTTTTCGCTAATTTCCACTCAAAATTTGAAATGCCAATCTACATGAAAGTTGTGTCCCTCAACAAGATGGACAGCTTTAATAAAGGTAGATTTTGAAGTGTTTAGGTGAAATTTGGGGAACGCGGCAAAAGTTCCGGACGACATTCGCTGATGTCAACGGTTAAGCCGGTTTTGACCGTGTCTTTGACCAAGGGTCCACTACGGGTGTGTGTAGGCTTGGTCAAGGGGTTCATTAGGGTTCATTGGCAAGGTTTTCGGGGTGATGGCCCAGGTTGACCTAGGTTTGACCGGTTTGACCGGTTGATCTGGTCATTAGCGTTAATGACGGTAATTTAAAAACCTGGGGCGTCACAGTGTTTTAGACCGGCAACCTACTAAGGGGTGTACCCGAAGTAGATGAATGTGACTCGCCGAGATCGGTAACTCGAAGGAAGAGACACGTGGCACACAATTTAGACAGGTTCGGGCCGCGAGGTGTGTAATACCCTACGTCCTGTATGCTGCGTAGCTCTGGATTGATTGGGCACGATTACAAGATGGTGCAATAGTGCGCCGTGGGTTGTATGAGAGGAGATTGGATGCTAGAGATCGGTCCCTGCCTCGCCTTATATAGTCGGGAGGCGGGGGTTATAAGTCGGAGTAGGGAGAGAGTACTAGTCGAGTACGTCTAGGAGTCCTCTATACAGTGCGGAACATGTACAGCTCACTAACCGAGTACTACTCCTGTGTAGTCCTTGTGCTCCACGCCTTCAGGTGCCGTGTAGCGCAAGCCAGGTAGTCCCAGGGGCCCACCGAGTAGTCGGTCCTGGTACCCACCGAGGTAGTGGGCCCAGGGAGGTCCATACGACAATGCCAAACTCGATGTGATCAAGTCCAAAACGAAGCTAAGAAGGACAAGAACTCACCTAGGAGCTTGGAGAGGCGGGAAAAGCGACGGCGAAGGAGATTGGGCGGGCGGTGCTCTGGCGGGCGGTGGCGCTCCGGTCTTGGGTTGCTGCCGCTGTGCGAGCGAGGAGGAAAGAGGAGGTGTGGGGGGAGGTGGGTGCTTGGGGGCCTTTTATAGGGCGGGGGGGGGGGGGGGGGAGAGAAGGGGGCGCAGTGAGGCGATGCTGAGGAGCTACGACGGTGGCCGCCATTAAGGCTTAGTGGAGCCGTTTCGGGAGAGGAGGGGGTGAGGAGGTGGTGCGAGGGAGCTGACGCATTGATGACGAGCTCGGTGGAGGGAGGGAGGAGCGGGAGAGATGGGAGGGCGTCGGTGTGGTGCGGCCATGGACGGGATGGGGGAGGTCGGAGGTAGGGGAAAGGGCTGACAAGCGCGGCCAACCAAAATTATACGACCGTTTGAAATTTTAGCAGATCTGGCAACCAACCACAGTGCGCCACGGCACCCATCATGCGCTATGGCGGTTCACAACGCAACCGCCATGGCCCACGACGGCAAGGGGCCCGCCAACGGTCCGCTGCGGGGAGTGGGGGCCGTGGCAGCCCTACCGCCGTGGGCCACGACGGTAAGGGATGCACCCGCCGTGGGGGACGGCGGTGGCCGCCACCCCCTGCTGCCGCCTCCTCTTCGACGGGCCCCGCCCCCTCCTCTCTTCCATGTAAGATTTTCTCTTTTTTAGTTAATTTAATTAGTTTAGAAATTGGTTAATTAATTAGATTAGATTTAGGAAATTAGTTTTGTAGTTTAGAAAATCTAGAAAATTAGTTTTCTAGTGCAGAAAATCTAGAAAATTAGTTTATATCATTTAGAAATTGTAGAAAATAATTTATTTCGTTTAGAAAATGTAAAAAATTGATGTATATCGCAGAAATTACCGAAATTACTTTAGTTTGTTTAGAAAATGTAGAAAATGAGTTTACTTGTTTTAGAAATTGTAGAAAATTAATGTATCCGTTCTAGATATTGTAGAAATTACCGAAATTACTTTAGTTTGTTTAGAAAGTGTAGAAAATGAGTTTACTTGTTTTAGAAATTGTAGAAAATTAATGTATATGTTCTCAATATTGTAGAAATTACCGAAATTACTTTATTTTGTTTAGAAAATGTACAAAATGAGTTTACCTGTTTTAGAAATTGTAGAAAATACTTTTATTTGTTTAGGAAATCTAGAAAATTCATTTTCCTCGTTCAGAAATTGTAGAAAACTAATTTAGCCGTTCTAGATATTGTAGAAATTATCGAAATTACTTTAGTTTGTTTAGAAAATGTAAAAAATACTTATATTTGTTTAGAAAATCTAGAAAATTACTTATTTGTGTTTTTTAATTGTATATTTAATTTTTGTATGCAACTGCAACTATGGACTAGACTCAAACTCTGGCTCAGGCCGAGGCGCAGGCTCAGGCCCTGCCTCAGGCCCAGGCTTAGGCCCAGGCGCGGGCTGAGGCTCAGGCTCAGGCTGCTCGCGCTGAGCTTGAGGCGTACGTGACGCCTCAGTTGCTGGATAGGGATATTGACCGCAGACACCACTCATTCCTGTCCGCCGTCCTCGGAGAGGATGTTCGACATGTGCGTTCTTGCACTACGCGCACGTTGCTGCCGATCCACGACCGTTGGGTTCCCAAGTACGTGAATTGATGATGTGTTATTGTTTGTACCTTCATTTACCCTTTTGTTGTCACTAATAAATTACGTTATTTATTTCAGGCTACGAGCCGCAGGACTCTTGCCTGTAGCGCGGTTAGTCCAGGGGGACAGCCAGCGTGACGCGATTCTTCGAAAGGATCGCATGACACGCTTCCAGCATGACTTCTCCCTCCTCAGCACGCTTCTAGACCATTGGAGGTCGGAGACCCACACGTTTCACTTCACCGTCAGTGAGATGACGGTGACCCTTCAAGACACGTCACTGCTGATGGGCCTTCCTTTTGAGGGCGAGCCGCTGAGGGCCGCAGACATCTCCACTAACTGGCGTACGGAGTTCCTCGCTTGGTTCGCGAACGTTCCTCTGAACGATCGCGTGCCCGCCCTGTACCAGGAGTTCGCGAACGCTCACGGACCCACCTTGACTTGGTTGCAGCAATTTTGCGTACGTACCTTTACCCCATATTTCTCTTCAGTTTTGATTATATGGAGACAATAAAACTAACATTTGATTTTGTTTGTGCAGGCTGATTGCTTAGCAGATGACGCTGAGCAGGAGACAGTCGACAGGTTCTTTGAGGCGTACCTGTTGTGGCTGTTTGGGTTCGTGTTGTTCTGCAGTTCGCAGGGTAATGCGGTGGCGAGGTACCTGATCCCCCATGCTCGGAGGATCACCAACATGCCCTTAGACTCCGTGCCCCAGATCAGTTGGAGCAACTCTGTTCTTGCGAGTGTGTATAGGGGGCTGTGCTCGGGGGTGTCGAAGGGTCGTGCGGCGGAGCCGATCCTTGTCAGCTGTCCACTCCTTCTTCAGCTCTTGTGCCACAAGCGGTTTGTGATTGGTCGGCCAGTCGTGCCCTTCTACGCGTACGAGCCCCTGCCGGAGGGCGACGACCCACGCGACCATTTACCATGGGCTCGTTGTGGTACCTGCGGAAGGTAATTTTTTACCTTTCACTTTCAATTTGTCTTTTCATTTCATCTAGTTTGTTCAATCAACATTTATGGTTCACATTTGGTTTGTATGTAGACCTCGTACGCCACGACAGACGAAGAGGTCGTACAAGGACTTCGTCGGGCAGTTCGACGCTGTCACGGACGCAGACGTCCGGTGAATGCCCTACTCAGAGGATGCTGTCGCGGCCCGCGCACCACAGGTCCTATCAACTTTGTGCTCCGCGACCAGCAGTACTGGATGACGAGGTTGTTGTTGCTGTTCGACATGTACGTGGAGGAGTACGTCGTCCACAGGGTGCTGAGACAGTTCGGCCGCTACCAGGAGTGGCCTGTTCCTGTGGTGCACACTATTCCGAGCGCCCACCATAGGTGAGTTCTCGTAAATTTGTAAATTTAATTCGATGTTCGAAGATTTCAGACACTGACAAATATGTTTAATTCGTCTTAGGTGGTCATGGAGGGGAGGTAAGGGCAGTTTTTACTAGGTTGAGAGGGTGCAGCCGTACGTGGACGGTTGGGCTGCCGCGTTGCAGAACTTGGTCGAGGAGGTCCGGCCCCACGACGACACGGCGTGGGAGGCGTACATCCAGCGGTACACCCCGAGGACTCAATCGCGTGTGATGTACATCCCACCACAGCTTGCAGCGCCGGTTCCAGACGCGGCGAGGGTGCTTGCTAGTACCGCGTACCCGGTTCGACGGGATCAGCACTACGACACGGCAGTGAGTTTGAAAATTCACTGCCTTTCCCTAATGGTACTTTACATTCTACCATTTACTAACAATTTCTTTTGCAGTTCGACGTGATTGCAGACCTTTCACATATTGTAGAGGACTCGACAGCGAGGCTGGACCAGATGTCACACTAGGAGATCGCGGAGACGTTCCTCAGGATGGGTGCCATCACCAGGAGGTTCCTTGCCATGGTGAACTACCGCGGCAACCCGACTCTACCACTGTTTCCACGGTACCCCCTGTTGTCCTCTAGCTCTGCCTCGACTAGTCGTTCCCATGCATCACCATCGTCCTCGTCACGGCCACCCTACCAGGCAGCTTTCTACCTGGCGCGCCCTCCGGCGCATCCTCCCTTGAGGATGTCTCCACTAGGGGGGCCTTCTCTCAGAGGTCTTGCATCTACACGTGCACCAACACCAGGAGGGCCATGACCGATACCACGAGGACCCGCACCAGCACCAGTGCTAGCAGTAGCTGTCGGGGACAGCCCTAGGGGTCCCCTTAAACAACTGGGGAATCCCCACTTAAAACCCGCAACAAAGCCAAAACCAAATAAGCCTCACTTAACCATGCAGGGTATGGCCCACACCGTGAAGGCCCCAGCGGCCCACCAGGCGGCCCACTCGAAGACTCCCTCGAATAGGTATCGCCTCACTCGAGGGTACGTGCCTCCCTCGAGCGGGCTCTGCCCCGATCGAGGGGGTGCGCCTCCCTCGAGCGAGGTCCGCCTCGCTCGAGGGTCCGCCCCGCCCTCGAACGGGGTCCGCCTCGCTCGAGGGCGCCCCGCACGCGCGCGCTCGCTCCCGCGCGCGAGCATTAAATGCCCCGACATCGGCGGGACAGCCGCCATCATGCGCCGGGGCACGCGCCCGGTGTCGCCGCAACAACTCCCCGAGAGGGAGCCCATCCCCATCACTGTGTGGAGGGACTGTGCGGCGTGGCCGGTGCCCGTCCCGTGACGCCGTGCACCTGCCCCAGTACGGCTAACGCGCCGAGCCCTCGAAGGGGGGGCGGCTGCACCCTCGATTTGCTTTCTTGTGACCTTGTAGGGTTAGGTGGAGGCGCTAGGCCGGTGGGACGCCATTCCTACCACTGTTAACGGTATGGCTGCCGCCCCCGCACGTACGGGCGCACGCCAGGCGCTGTGACAACGGCTCCAGCACTGTGGAGCGCGTGGGAACGGGACGCCGCCTTACCTACTCCTGTACCCCGTACGGACCGACGTCAGCGACTCCTTCGAGCCTGTCTGAAGACATCACAGCCGTCCGCTGCCCTTCTACCCTCGAGGACGCCACTGTTCGGGTACAAGATACGCTATGATGGCCGGATCACTGCAAGGATCGCCCGGGCGGCCGCCTACTCTACAGCGTAGCACATCACGCTCCCTCACGTAGCTCGATAGCGTGGCGCGCATGTGATTCGCTCCTTCCTTGATCTATAAAAGGAGGGCGAACCCCCTTGCCGCAGGGGAGAGGGGAGACCAAGATACACAGCACACGACACACGAGCAACAGAACCCAACACAAGACAAGGCGCACCACGCACTTGCTCTCCAATTCTCCCACAATATCTTCAGCCACTACACCAGGGACTTGGAAGCCCCGCTTCCTCTTCCGCCTTGCTTGTAGCAGCCCCACTACAGGCACCCCCGGTGCTGAGCAATATAGTGCCTTGAGCACACCACTGCTGAACGTACGGCCTCTCGGCCGGAACCAGGATAAACTCCGTGTCTCTTATTGCTTAGTATCGACCATTGAGGGATAGACCTTGGCGCTTATTACTGGTTAGTGTCGGGACCACATTCCGCACCAACAGTTGGCGCCCACCGTGGGGCAATCTGAGCGCCTAAGGTCAATCCATCAACTCCCTCCATGGTGATCTGCACTGAGTACCGTGGTACACGCTACTGCACGGGCAGCTCGGACCCCCTCCCCGCCGGGTTCGAAATCCGGTTTGGGGGCTCGAACTTTCGGTGCCACGGGGAACGGCTACCTCATGCGCCTCACCAACCGTGAGGAGCTCCGCGCGCGGCGCCAGGCCGGGTCCGCTCCGGTCCCCACTGCGCCCACCGTCACGCGCGCGGACGCCCGCCGGCACGGATGTTGCGGGCTGTTGGCGCCACGACGCCGCCGCCGCTCCGGCCGGCGTTCGCGCCGAGCACGGTCCGAGCGACGGCAAGCCGAACGCGCCGCCTCTCGGCGCGACGCGCTCGCGCCACGGCAGCCACCACCCCAGCGGGACAGCGCGCGGTCTCCGGACCGCGCTTTCCCATTGGGCTGCGCGGCGCCACGACGGCCTAAAATGCCAACATAAACACCACGATGCGCAGGGTTCCGCCTGGCCGTCACGTCTTCGTCGCCAGGGATCCCGGCGCCTCAGCGGGTGACGAGTCGTCCCTGGGTTCCCTTGACGCGTTGCCGCCCGCAAACCTCCATGGGTACGCGGAGTGGGACTTCTCCGGCGTGCCGGACCCAGTCATGTTCAGGCGTTTCCTTGACGCTACGGACTACTGGTTCGGCTGCTCCGATGACTCCAGCACCGGAAGCTTCGATCCCGCGCGGGAGTGCTGCGTCGTCGTCGCCAACGACCCAGCGAACGCCACCGGCGCTGTGGGCGCTGGAGACGGGGAGGTCACGCCCGCCCGGGGGATCGCTCCGCGCCAAGCCGCGGGACCAAGCACTCCCGCCGGAGCCGACGCCGACGCGCGGCGGCCCAAGCCCGCGAGCTCGAGGCTAAGCTGGCGGAGGAGTACCGCATGGTGCGGTTGCTCCGCGCCTCGATGGCTGGAGAAGCCTCCGCTCGCGGCGAATGCGTGCGGGAGCTGGGCAGGTAGGCCCGCGACCGCATCAACGCCGACAACCCTGACATGCCTCCACGGGCAAGTCAGAAGCTCGTTGCCGCCGCGACGCTGCTGCGGGCTATGCCGGCGCCCTCGACCCCTGAGGCGCGGAACCTACAGCGCGAGGTGCAGACTCTCATTGAGCAAGCGGCCGTCCAGCAGGCCGAAAGCTCAGCCTCACGTATCCGCCAGCAGGGGGATGCGTGAGGAGACGGGGCCGCTCAGGGGGGCGAACCCTCGGTCCACGCAGGAGAAGCTGCGGGGCGTCCCGCCAACCCGGGACGCACGGCGGCCAAGGAGCGGCTCCTTGACACGCGCAGGCGCTGGACGGTGACGCCCGCAACGTCATCAACACCCACCGCACGAGCGGGGGCGGACGCCCGAGCGGCGGTGGGCTACCACCCTCGACGGGGCGGACGCTACGACAGGCGACGAGGACCGCTCCCCCGACGCCGAGCCCCCGAGGGACCCGTGTGTTCGGCGGGAGATCCGCGCGGCGGCCTTCCCCCAGCGCTTCCGACAACCCACGACCATCGTCAAGTACAACGGGGAGACGGATCCCCGCGTGTGGCTCAACGACTACCGCTTGGCGTGCCAGCTGGGCGGGGCCACCAGCGACGAGGTCATCATCCGCAACTTGCCCCTGCACCTCGGCGATGCGGCTCGGACGTGGCTCGAGCACCGCCCGCCGCCCGGATCCACAACCGGGACGATCTGGTCCGCACGTTCGTGGGCAACTTCCGGGGCACGTACGTGCGCCACGGGGAATTCCCCGGGACCGCGCTCCGCACTCGAAGCGGGCGAGTCGCTGCGTGACTTCATACGGCGCTTCTCCAAGCGCTGCACAGAACTCCCCAGCGTGGCGCAGTCCGAAATTGTGCACGCCTTCCTCGAGGGCACCACGTGCCGGGACCTCATGCGTGAGCTGGGACGCAGCCCGCCCGCGGACTCCAACGAGCTGTTCGACATCGCCACCAGCTTCGCCTCAGGAGAGGAGGCCGTAGGGGCGATCTTTGATGGCAAGAAAGGCTGGCACTCCGACGATGCGCCCGTGGAGGGCAGCAAGTCCAGGGAGCCCCACCGCAATGACAAGCGGGGCAAGAAGGGGAAGAAGCCGCGCCGCGAGGCGCGCGAGCAGGGGCGCGACGGTGATGAGGCCGAGGCCCTTGCTGTCGACCCGGCTCGACGGGGCCCTCGACCGGCCCCTCGAGGCCCGGGGGTATTTGATGACATGCTGAAGAAGCCATGTCCTTACCACAAGACCCCAGTAAACCACACCCTTGAGCAGTGCAACATGCTCAAGAAGTTCTATGGCCGCGCCGCCGCGAAGGAGGCGGAGGCCAAGAAAGACGGAGGAGATGGCGACGCCGGCGGCTTCCCCGCCGTGGAGAACGTGTTCCTCATCTTCGGGGGACCCACCGTCGACATGTCGACCCGCCAGCGCAAGCGGGAGCAGCATGAGGTCCTCGCCACGGAGAAGGCGCCTCCCTCCTTCCTCAATTGGTCGGAGGACGCCATAACCTTCAGCCGGGAGGACCATCCGAACCGCATCCTCAACCCGGGCCAGTACCCGCTGGTGGTCGACCCAATCATTGGGAACGCACGGTTCTCAAAGGTCTTGATGGACGGGGGCAGCAGCCTCAACATCCTCTACGCGCATACGCTGCGCTTGATGGGGATCGGGTTGGACCAGCTGCGGCCCAGCACGAAGCCGTTCCATGGCATCGCGCCCGGCAAGCAGGTCCAGCCCCTCGGGCAGATCGACCTGCCGGTTTGGTTTGGCACCGCGAAGAATTTCCGCAAGGAAATGCTCACCTTCGAGGTGGTGGGATTCAAGGGCGCCTACCACGCTATACTTGGGCGGCCCTGCTACGCCAAATTCATGGCAGTCCCCAACTACACCTACTTAAAGATGAAGATGCCAGGACCGAACGGCGTCATCACCGTGGGCTCGTCCATCGAGCACGCATTCGACTGCGATGTCGAGTGCGTAGAGCACGCAGAAGCGCTGGCGCTGGATGAAGCGCTGGTGACCACTTTGGAGAAGATGGTCAACGAGGACCTCGACTCCGCCTCCAAACACACCGGCACCTTCGAGGCCGCGGAGCAGACCAAGGAGGTACCCCTCGACCCCGCGGCCCCCGAGGGCAAGGCGTTGAGGGTCAGCTCCGCCCTCGATCCTAAATAGGAAGTGGTGCTCGTCGACTTCCTCCGCGCCAACGCCGACATCTTCGCGTGGAGCCCCTCGGATATGCCAGGCATCCCGAGGGAGGTCGCCGAGCACTCCCTTGACATCCTGCCTCACGCCCGCGCCGTGCAACAACGGCTCCGCCGGTACAACGAGGAGGCGGACGAGCTGGCCAAGATCGCGTCCGGGCGGATAACCGTCCCCCCGAACATTTTTTCCCGCGATGTTGCCCAGCCCTCGGTCGTCCTCGAGCCTCACCCCTCGAGCCATGCAGAACCCTCGGGGGCTCCCTCGAATCTAGCGGGTGCGGAACCCATGGATGAGGACCCCTCGAACGAGGCGTACGTACTCTCCCTCCTCGAGGGGTATGGCTCCTACGAGGCCGACGTGATGGACATCGAGCCAGCTCCTGTCAAGGCTGACTGGCGCGACAAATACATCGCTTGGATGGCTCGAGGAGAGCTCCCCTCGGACCGGGCCACGACCAGGCGCATCGCCAGAATGGCCAAGTCCTTTGCCCTCGTCGACGGCGAGCTGTACAAGCGCGCCGCCTCCGGCATCTTACAGCGGTGCGTGCCCATTCCCGAGGGGCGCGAGCTCCTACGGGACATCCACGCCGGAATCTGTGGCCATCACGCCGCGCCTCGCGCCCTAGTTGGCAACGCTTTCCGCCAGGGCTTTTACTGGCCTACCGCGGTCGCGGACGCCAGCGAGATCGTACGCACCTGTGAAGGGTGCCAGTTCTACGCCCGCAAGTCCAACCTACCCACCCATGCCCTGCAGACCATCCCCATAACGTGGCCATTTGCCATGTGGGGGCTGGACATCGTCGGGCCCGTGCGGAAGGCGCCCGGGGGCTTCACCCACTTGTTGGTCGCGATCGACAAGTTCTCCAAGTGGGTGGAGGTGCGCCCCATCACGAATCTCGGGGCCGATCAGGCGGTAACATTCTTCACCGACATTGTTCACCGCTTTGGAGTGCCAAACTCCATCATCACCGACAACGGGTCCCAGTTCACGGGCAGGAAATTCTTGGAGTTCTGCGACAAGTTCCACATCCATGTGGATTGGGCAGTTGTGGCACACCCACAGACCAACGACCAAGTAGAGCGTGCCAACGGCATGATCTTACAAGGCCTTAACCCTAGAATTTTCGACCAGCTAAACAAATCTGGCCGAAAATGGCTCCAAGAGTTACCAGCAGTCGTGTGGAGCCTAAGGACCACCCCGAGCGCGAGCCACGGGTTCACCCCGTTTTTCCTAGTCCATGGCGCGGAGGCCGTCCTCCCCACGGACTTAGAATACGGGTCGCCCAGGGTTCGAGGCTACGACGAGGATGCCAACCAGCGAGCCCGCGAGGACTCGCTGGACCAGCTGGATGAGGCACGCCTCGTGGCCTTGATGCACTCCGCGAGGTATCAGCAGTCCCTCAGGCGCTACCAAGCGCGCAAGATACGCCGGCGGGACTTCAGCGAAGGGGATCTGGTCCTAAGGCTACGCCAGGACAACCGAGGACGCCACAAGTTATCACCTCCGTGGGAGGGACCCTACGTCATGGTGAAGGTGCTCAAGCCCGGCACGTACAAGCTGGCCAACGAGAACGACGAAGAGCTCACCAACGCTTGGAACATCCAACAGCTACGTCGCTTCTACCCCTAGCTAGGATTTCTGAGTATTTCGTTGTAAAAATCACATGACCAACGCCCCAGTTGGTGACAACTATGTAAATATCATAAGTCTCATGCAAAGGGTAACTCGGCTTTCCCCCGAAACCCAAGTTACCCTCGGGGGCTACTACGGGGGGCATCCCCCCCAAAAATGGTCCCATTTTCACGCAAAAAACGAAATAACTCACGCGCGCTAAGTTTGTTTTCTACTTCGTCCTCGAGCAATGATTCGAACAGGGCGCAGGCAGCCTAGCGGAAGGAGTGCGCGAGCCAGAGATAGCCTACGCCGCGAGGATACGGCCCTTCTCTCTCGCCTCCAACCCAGCAGGCCACCCGCGAAAATCGAACTCCCCTAACTAGAATCTACTCAGGAAGAAGGAGAAACAAAAAAGCGCAATAAACATAAGACTTCATTTCACATCGACAAATGTTCATGACCAAGAACAACTTGTTTATTTACAAAGGCCACACGGCCAGAATACTGATACACAAACAAAAACGGGCCCGCCGCCCGACCGTCTTCGGGGAGGGAGGAGCGGCGGCGTCGGCGGCCGTCGGGAAGAGGAACTCCTCGAAGGCTTCGGCCGAGCGACCGGCGGCGTCGGCGGCGAGCGCGTCCACGTGCTCCATCGCCACCTCGTCCTCGACACCCTCGGGGACGACGTAGCCTTCCGCCAGCGCCTCGAAGTTAACCTCGTAGTGGGATCGTACCACTCCGAGGGCCTTCTAGACGCCAAGGTGCAGCGCCCGGCGCATCCGTTCGGTGACATGGCCGCCGAGGGCGCGCGGCGGGCGGCCGGCCGAGCTCCCCGCCCGCGCCTCGCCCTCCTCCACGGATCGGCAGGTCTCGAGGGCCGCATTGTGCAACTCCTGCAGCTCCTGCTCGGAGGAGTTGTAGGAGGTCTGCAGCGCCTCGGCCTGCTCGACCGCGTGCCCAAGCTCGGTGCGCAAGCCTGAAGTTGCCAGACGAGAAAGAAGTCAGAAAAAGAGTGCGAACCCTCAAGGAAAATCCAACAACACAGGAGTCAAACGGTGGCTCACCTTCGACTTGCTTCCTCGCCACCTCAAGGGCGCGACGCTCGGCCTCGACCGTCCGCTCGAGGCTCCTGATGGTCTCGCCTTGCTCCTGGAGGGCCAGCTCCTGGCCCGCACTGGTGATGCTGAGCACCATCAGCTCGCCCTCGACCTCGGAGAACTTGGCGTTCCGGTCCTCCAGCGACATCTGCGTCGCCTCGCGAGCAGCGCGCTCCCGCTCCAGGGCCGACCGAGCGTCGATGAGGGCGGCTCGCTCTCCCGCCGGAGCCGCCCCTCGGCCTCCTTGGCGAGCGGTGCGCTCCGCAGGAGCCGCTCCTCGGCAACGGCGAGGGCCGCGACCTTGGCGTCGAGGGCGGCCTTCAAGTCGTCGGCCTCCTTGACCCTTTGCTCGAGCACGCACGCCCGCTCCTCGGCCGGCGGCTGCTGCGCCTGCGCCCCCTCGAGGGACGAGCGGAGCCCTCGGTTCTCGCCGCGGACACTTGCCACCTCCGCCTCCCAGTTGGTCGCCAGCGTGCGCATCTTCTCCAGGTCCGAGCGCGCCTGCTACAGCGCCTGATCACGGTCCATGAGGGCTGTGCAGACCCGCTCGAGGCTAGAGCGACGCGCCGAGTCCTGCCTCGTGCTCTCAGGGAGTTCATCGCGCAAGGCCACGGACCGGTACGACAACCACCCGTCCGGAGTCCTGAGGGTATCAGCGAGCGCGTCGAAGGCGCCGCATCGCTCCCGGAGCTGGTGGAGCTCGGCGTTCACCCGATCGAAGGCATCGTACTTATCGCGGGCGCGGCGCTCGAGCTCCTGGCACCCAAAAATCAAAACCCGTAAACACCATGCCGCAAAGAAAGGCGCGCAGAAACAAGGAAAAGGGGGAGCAAGCAACGGCACCCTACCTGGAAGACACGCCACGCGGGGCCGCCATGGACCCTCAGCGCCTCGTTCAATGCACGGTCGAGCGTGGCGCCGTGGCTCCGGAGCTCTCCCCAGAGCTCTTGCTCCTCTTGGGCGTCGGCGAACGCAGGCGGGTCGCCAGCGGCCCCCTCCACCTGGGTGGAGTAACCGGCGCGGGAGGACGAGGCCTCGGCGCCGTGCCCTCGGCCCCCCGCCACCATGTGGCCCTCGCGCCGCCCTCACTAGGGCCCCTCCCCGGGAACCACGGAGAGAGTGTGGAGCTCACCCACCGATCCCACCCGGCGGCGGGGAGTCATCGTGCGGGATCTCCACCACCGCCGCCGGAACCGCCGGCGGGCGCCGC
This sequence comes from Cenchrus americanus, assembly GCA_947561735.1. Lineage (NCBI taxonomy): Eukaryota > Viridiplantae > Streptophyta > Magnoliopsida > Poales > Poaceae > Cenchrus > Cenchrus americanus. The sequence goes on along the minus strand of OX387245.1, from coordinate 90,794,425 downwards.
GCCTCCACTTGCGCCTCCGCGGCCGCGGGGTGCCTCGACGCGGCGCCGCGGCCACCGCCCTCCGGCCGCGCCTCCCGCAGCCGGCACCCGGCCGCCCTCCTCGCCCGCCGCCGCCCGCTCGCCTCGCCGCCGCGGCCGGCGCCGCGAACCGCGCCCCCGTCGCGAAGAGCCACCGCGGCTACGCCTCCGCGCACGCCGCCGCCGCGCGGCCGCGTCTCCGCCACGACCGGCGCCCGCCGCCGCTTCGACGACCGCCGGCCGCGCCGCGGCGGGCTGATCCGCCCGCCGAGGCCTCGAGGCCTCGGGCCCCGGCCCCCGCGGCTCTCACCCGTCGCCGCGCGTGCTCGCCCCCGCCCGCGGCGCCTCGACGAGCGCCGCCGGGTGGGAACGGACGTGTCCGCCCTCAGCACCTTAGCCGGCGCGAGGGGAGGCACGGTTGGCACCACCCTGCACAAGCACAAGCAAAAAATCAAAATGCCTGGCCGCCGGAAAATCACACCTCGCAGAAGGGCAAGCCCCTTACCTCGAAGAGGAAAAGGCGCGCTTCCTTTTCCTCGAGGCCTCGGCGGATGAGGCCGGCGCGGCCGGCGCGCCGCCCGCCGTGCCTCCCCGATGTCGCCGCCGCGCGCGCAGCGCGCGCGGCGCGCGCGCGCGCCTCGGCCGGCGCGCGCCGGCACCTCCCGCGCCGCGCGCCGCCACCGTTGTCCGATTGCCCGGCGGCGGGCGCCGCCGCGCTCGCCCCGGGCGACGCCGCCCTTGCCGCCGAGCCGGCTCCGGCGACGGGGCGCAGGCTCCCACCTCTCGGAGGGGCCCCGCCCTCGCCCTCTTCCTCTTCGTCCTCCTCCGATGACGAGTACTCCTCGGTCCCCGGGGAGGAAACCCCGCCTCCTCGCGCCGTCCGCACTCCGCGCTCCGTCGGCTCGCGGCGCTCGCGGTTCCGCCTCGCGCGCTCCCTCTTGCGCGCCGCCCGCTCCTGCTCCCGTTGCTGCGCCGCCCGACCAAGTGCGCGGGAGTCAGGGGTGGGCGGAACGGACTTCGCGGCGCTGAATTGCACCAACTGCATGCAAGAACGCCAAAAGCGCGTCAGGGGCCAGAAGCGACGCCAAGAACAAAAATAGGGCCAGGAATCACACTCACCAGCGGGCCGGTGGGGAGCATCTCGAGGTCCCACGGGGGATCGGTCCGGCGCTGCAGCATCCGGGTGTCGACGGCGTTTCGCGCCCGGGTGAGCGCATACGCCCGCTCGAGGGGGGTTGGAAGCATCCGCGACCTCGCCAGCGCGACGGGGTCCGCCTCCTCTGTCATCTCGTAGATGCAGAGCGGCCTCTCCATCAGGGGCACAACCCGCCGGTGGTGGAGGAAGGCGAGGACGCCCGCCGCGGTCAGCCCGAGCGTCACCAGCTCCTTCAGGGCGGCCAGGACCGAGTCCAGCCACCTCCGGTGCTGGGCTGTGGACACCCCGTGACCCCAGAAGTTGGGCTTCTCCCGAGCACCGAGCCGGTGTAGGCGGGGAGGCCGGGCTCGGCGTTGCGCAGGTAGAACCATCCCCGCTCCCAGCCGGTGTTGTTCGTCGTCATGGTGCAGGGGATGTAGTCGTCCTTGAACTGCCCCCGCAGGGTGAGCGACATCCCGCCGGCGCGCACCGCGCGGCGGGTCCTCTGCTCCGTCGTGGGCTGCGTGAAGAGCTCCGCGCGGAAAAGGTGTATCCAGAGCTCCCAGTTGACTGGGATCCCTAGATACCCTTCGCAGACGCCCACGAATGTGGCCGCCTGCGAAATTGCGTTCGGCGCGAAGTTATGCAACTCCATGCCGTAGCGGTGGCACAACGCTCGCAAGAAGCGGCTCGCCGGCGCGGCAAAGCCACGCTCATGGAAGCGAATAAAGCTCACCATGTAGCCCTCCGGCGGGTTGGGCGCGTGGTCCCCCGCCGGCGGCACAATCCACTCCGCCGGCCGGCCCTCCTCGTTCGCCGCCAACTGGCCGGCAGAGACCAATTTGTTAAGGGCCAGCCGGTTGACCGTCGACCGCTCCCAGGCGTATGGGTCGAGGATCGTGAGGGGCGGAAGCGGCGCCATGAGAAGAGGACAAGGAATGCGAGAGCGAAGGACAAGAAGAATGGGAAGAGCTCTAATGGCGAAGCCGCACGGTGGCGAGAGCAAAGCGAAGGCGAGAGCTCAAGGGGGGAGAACGGCGGAGCGCTAAGGTAAAAAACCACCGTTTTCCCTCCCCTCAGATTTATAAGCCGCGGGCGTGCTCTCCGGGGCGGACGTCCCGCGCGCATTAACTGCAGGGAATCTTTTCTTCCCGCCGACGGGCGGGCCCCACCACGACCGCGGCGGCCACATCACCGCGAAGGGCCATCATCACGGCGAAGAATAGCAGGGACCGTGGCAGGCGGTCACATCCGCCTGCCCACGCCGCCCACTACGCGCGTGCGCGCGGCTGTAACGCCTAAAAAGGCGCGCCCGCGACGCAAAACCGCAGCCTCTACTGTGAAGCATTTAATGGCCCAGTTCCTTACGAAGTAAGGAGAACCCTCGAGCGGCATGGGCTCCAGGCTCGGGAAAACTTCAACCCTCGAAAAGGTACAGGCGTGAGAAGGTCGCCTCGGGGCCCGTTTGAAACAAAACGGGCACCGCAAAGCACCCATGCCACGCTGTATTACTGATCAGCGCCTCGACGGCTGGCTTGCTCAGGCCCCTCGAAGGAGCGCAGATGCCAGGCCGGGAGCGCTTAGGCGCCGCCCCGCACCATCTTACTGATCAGTGCCTCGAGGGCTGGCTCGCCCAGGCCCCTCGAAGGAGCGCAGATGCCAGGCCGGGAGCGCTTAGGCGCCGCCCCGCACCATCTTACTGATCAGTGCCTCGAGGGCTGGCTCGCCCAGGCCCCTTGAAGGAGCGCAGATGCCAGGCCGGGAGCACTTAGGCGCCGCCCCGCACCATCTTACTGATCAGTGCCTCGAGGGCTGACTTGCTCAGGCCCCTCGATGGAGCGCAGATGCAAAGACGGGGCCGCCCAGGCGCCACCCCCGCACGGCCCCTGCGATCGGGGGTTCGAAGCCCGACCCTCGACGGGTTCGAACGAGGCGCCCCGGATCACCGCAGTCGGGGACGACGAGGACACGCGCATTCGAGCCGTTCCTCGAGCCCGCCGCTCGAGGGTGCCCCACATGTCGTGTTCGAGAGCCGGCGAGGGCGGCCTAGCCGGGGGGATCCCACCGAGGGAGAGCTTCCGCGCCCTCGGTCCCTAGCGAACGGGACCGAGCCCCACCTAGCAAACCCACGCAAGCGCTTCAATGGACGTGTCTCTGGACCGCGCAGCCTACCCTTATCGAACGGGGCATGGGCGTCCACTCGAACCACCCACTAACAGCTCGACGAGGAATCCGCAAGTCGCGACCCGACCAGATGGGGGGTTGTGGAAACCTCACCCTCCGTCCCGCGGAGGGACGGCGAGGGCGCGTTAAAAGACAAGTCGTAAAGCTCTACCCGATCGCTTTGGATGGGCCCAAGCTCGGGGTCTTAACGCATGGCTACACCTCCTGGATTGCACCCGCCGGGGATAACGCCAGCAGCGCGTGCGTCACCGAAGCCGGCTGAGACATTGCCAACGCCGGTTGAAACATGTACCGCGCCCTCTGTCCAAATCTCGCGGTCAACCCCTACAGGAGCGCCTATGCTCCTGCAGGGCTTCGGGGGCTAGACCCGCGGGTCCGCTGACGCGGCCCCACAGAAAGCGTTCGCAAGACCAGGAGGGAGGAACGTCCTATCGGTAGGCTCCAGCATCTGTGGGACCCTCAATGGCAAACCCACAGATGCTCGGGGGCTACTGTCGGGGATAGCCCTAGGGGTCCCCTTAAACAACTGGGGAATCCCCACTTAAAACCCGCAACAAAGCCAAAACCAAATAAGCCTCACTTAACCATGCAGGGTATGGCCCACACCGTGAAGGCTCCAGCGGCCCACCAGGCGGCCCACTCGAAGACTCCCTCAAATAGGTATCGCCTCGCTCGAGGGTACGCGCCTCCCTCGAGCGGGCTCTGCCCCGATCGAGGGGGTGCGCCTCCCTCGAGCGAGGTCCGCCTCGCTCGAGGGTCCGCCCCGCCCTCGAACGGGGTCCGCCTCGCTCGAGGGCGCCCCGCACGCGCGCGTCTGCTCCCGCGCACAGGCATTAAATGCCCTGACATCGGTGGGACAGCGCCATCATGCGCCCGGGGCACGCGCCCCGGTGCTGCCGCAACAACTCCCCAGGAGGGAGCCCATCCCCATCACTGTGGGGAGGGACTATGCGGCGTGGCCGGTGCCCGTCCCGTGACGCCGTGCACCTGCCCCAGTACGGCTAACGCGCCGAGCCCTCGAAGGGGGGCCGTCTGCACCCTCGATTTGCTTTCTTGTGACCTTGTAGGGTTAGGTGGAGGCGCTAGGCCGGTGGGACGCCATCCCTGCCACTGTTAACGGTATGGCTGCCGCCCCCGCGTGTACGGGCGCACGCCAGGCGCTGTGACAACGGCTCCAGCACTGTGGAGCGTGTGGGAACGGGATGCCGCCTTACCTACTCCTGTACCCCGTACGGACCGACGTCAGCGACTCCTTCGAGCCTGTCTGAAGACATCACAGCCGTCCGCTGCCCTTCTACCCTCGAGGACGCCACTGTTTGGGTACAAGATACGCCATGATGGCCGGATCGCTGCAAGGATCGCCCGGGCGGCCGCCTACTCTACAGCGTAGCACATCACACTCCCTCACGTAGCTCGATAGCGCGGCGCGCATGTGATTCGCTCCTTCCTTGATCTATAAAAGGAGGGCGAACCCCCTTGCCGCAGGGGAGAGGGGAGACCAAGATACACAGCACACGACACACGAGCAACAGAACCCAACACAAGACAAGGCGCACCACGCACTTGCTCTCCAATTCTCCCACAATATCTTCAGCCACTACACCAGGGACTTGGAAGCCCCGCTTCCTCTCCCGCCTTGCTTGTAGCAGCCCCACTACAGGCACCCCCGGTGCTGAGCAATATAGTGCCTTGAGCATACCACTGCTAGACGTACGGCCCCTCGGCCAGAACCAGGATAAACTCCGTGTCTCTTATTGCTTAGCATCGACCATTGAGGGATAGACCTTGGCGCTTATTACTGGTTAGTGTCGGGACCACATTCCGCACCGACAGTAGCAGCACCACCAGCACCAGCAGTAGCACCGGTTCCTTCCTCGTCTCTTGGCCCTGCTCTTCAGCTAGGTATTGACCACTACTCTATAATACTAGATTGTATTAATTAGGAAACATGATTTAATATTACTATTTCTTCCAATTGATGACTCCAGCGTCGGCATTCCTGACTCAACCCTAGGGGACCAGGCCGGAGCGTCCAGGTCCGGCTTCGATGACTTGGCCCTCGACTTCGACTGGTTGCAGGGTTTGCAGTCGCAGGATGAGCTCGCAGGGTCGCAGCTTGGAGGCGCACCACCCACGTGGACTCAGGAGGGAGCAGGGACGCAGCCAGGAGGCTCCGAGTTGCCAGGAGCAACCGGTGGGGCACAACCTGGAGCCTCGCTGACGAGGGCCCGAATTAGGGCCCCCATTTACGGTGAGATTATCTCCCCTAAACACAAGACAATCCAACACCACTAACAATGTGAAGGCCAAGATCGACAACGTCGAGGCAAAGATTCAGGACAAGGAGGAGTAAGGACCCTAGTTAAGGCCCACACTGGCAAGACGTCCAGTCTTCGGCCAGTTGGCTGCATCTCCGACCAGTTCCCCACTAGAGGGATCCCTACGACAAGTCTCCGTCTCGCATGACAAGTCTCTGCCTCGCACGACAAGTCCATCTCCGACTGGCGCGTGGGCCCAGACGCGCAGCGAAAGCCCACGGCGCGAGCACCACCACCGACGCGCGTGGAGGAACGATTCTCCACGCCGTGCAAGTACAACAGCTGGCGGCCATGTGTTGACAGTGAAATTCCGTCAACCTAGCCATGAGTTTACCTTTGGTGTTGACATGAGTTTTATACTTTATCCATTGGTACTAACCCCCTTCGTATAACAAGTTCATTCGTGCATGTCGGTTTTGGAGTTTAGTGTTTATGTAGGGTTTTGACGTAGAAAGCAAGACTTCCAGGATAAGTTCATCAAGCACCTTGTGACAAGACCTTGAAGCCCGGTACAAGTCATGCAATGAAGCAAACTTGCCTCCAAGAAGCCCAGGGGCCAAACCCGAGAAGATGAAAAACTCCGAGGACCTACCCAGAAAAGTGCTGAATCTTGCGGGACAAGACTCGAAGAGAAACTGACGACAAGGGCCCACATACAGAAGGGGGAAGGATCTAAAAGACTCGAGAACCGACGTAGGGCAAAGGAGGCAGGCAACTGGGCCGGGATGGGCCCAGGTCGGTCGGCCCAGGCCGGCAGGCCCAGCCCATTCCAGGGCCCGGTTACCTCCCCCTTTGGCCTAGCCGCCATTCGGTCTATTTATAGCCCCAGGGTCGAGAGCCATGCATCGATCAATTCGTCATCGGCCGCCGAGGAGCAGAGAAGAGAGGGACACCATCTCGGAGAGGAGAGGGTCGAGCTAGTTGACTAGGGTCTCCCTAGCCGACGTGGGAACCTTGCAAGGAAGACCACGTCGGAGTTCCCGGAGCTAGAAGCAAGATCAAGGTAGGATCCCGGTGGTGATCTTGTTCATATATCATTGTACTAGTTGATGTATCAAGTTGAATCCGATTCTTAGCGACTAGGTGTTTCTCCGAAGTCTTCGTTTTCGATCGGCTTTGCTTATTTTAGATCTATTCTCGAGATAGATCACATAGGGTGTTCTTGTAGCCGCGGTGGCTAGAGGTGCATGCCTGATCTTCCGAAAGAACTCGACTTGTCCTCGGACTCGCCCTAGACTACTCGCATGAATAGGAGTACGTTGTGACAGAACGGTGGCTCTGAAAGGCGGGCGTTTTCGGAGTCAGACGGGAAACCACGGTTTAAAGAGGCTTTTAATGAGATTTGATTTGCTACTTCTTCTTTCGCTTGGAACTTCAACAAAAGGCTTAACCCGATCTCTCTAGATCGGTTTATCTACCCTATCTATCTTTGTTACCTCCGGTCTTTAGTAGATTAGATTCGTTCTTGTGTTGATTCTTATGATTAGATGCATTAGGGTTTTATCTCTCGAAGATTGAAGTTACCTGGCATTACTAAATCATCTTTTGTGTCACACATTTGTTCCACGGATTCGATACCTTGGGTTCACCACTCGAGGGAAGAAGGGTCCCTTGACTACCACGGGAGACTTGTCTGCTTGCAAGTCTAAACGAACTTTGATACAACTATTAACCATCAACACCATGCAAGCAGCTCACCCAGACAAGAGCCTTAATGCTGGTCTGACCGGCTGAGCGACCATCCCATCGCTATCATCTCCCACTCTGCCACACGCAAGCTCAGCCCGAGGCACTCAAGCACCCTCTACGACGCGCACGAACCTAGACTTAGGCTCGGGCGTGGCAGGCTAGGCAAGTACTCGGGCAGGATAAGGCAAGCACAAACTACTCGGAGAAGAAGCTAAGCGTCCCAGAATGAATAGTCATGCCAGGCCACGCGGCGGCTCCCACGACAAAGCATCGCGACTCGGCTTCAATGCACCCTGATGGACAACGACGTACGACGGGATGTAGCAGCAACCAAGCATTGTACCTCTTTTTTACTCCACCCTTGTGCCCCTCCCCTTGCGACTATAAAAGGGAGAGGAGGGCAACAGTTACACGGGTTAGACCTTCGATATACCGAACACCATCTCAAGGGACTTGGGCTCGACACCCTCTCCCGACCAACTTGTAACCCCTACTACAAGCACTCCTAGCTCGGGAACACGGCAGCTCCACATTGGACGTAGGGTATTACTCCTCGGAGGCCCGAACCAGTCTAAATCTCGTTGTCTCCTATGCTAACCATCCGAGCCCGACACACGATCAATATAAATTTACTGCCGGTGGTAGAGAACCCCGACAGTTGGCGCGCCAGGTAGGGTCACATCGTGTGCCTTGACGAACCCTAGTGGATCGGATGGACGACCGCAGGATCACGCTGACTTCTGGGGCCACACTATGCTTCGGCTCCCTCGGCTTCAGCTACACTGGGCGCACCTTCACCCGGCCGCCTCGTCCCAATGTCCTCACGGGGGCTGCGAGACGCGAGGCTTTCGTTCGAGGCTTCTCGGATGACGACAACATCAACATGTTGGGGCCAAACCCAACACAAGAGCATTTTACGCTCGCCGCCTACTGAGGACCATGTGTGGTTCGAGGACCAGTGGATGATCGCTTCCTTGTGTGATGAGTGATTGACAACGTTCTGTGGACTGATTCTTGGCTAAGTATTGCAGGTGCAGGTTGCGGCTTGACTGGTGTTGGTGCAGGTGAAGAACAAGTGCGAAAGGTCGTCGCCGGTGAGGCCTCCAGGTGTGGAGAAGACAAGTAGGCTTCGTTCGAGGGACCCGGTGGCCGGCGGGGGTCAAGTGCGGGCCGCATGGTGGCATGAACAGCAAGATGAAGTCATGGACGGTTTCTTGGTTGAGCCTGAAAACCAAGGTCGAGCCGGGACTACGTGGGAGCCGAGTCATGAGTGGAGATTGGCGGAGGCTACACCGAGTTCTAGGGGTTTCCGGTGGTTCACCAGAAAACCACTAGGTTCCTTGGTTGATCCACAAATCCAAGACCGAAGAACCGAAGACGGAGGCTGCAACGGCGGCGCGGACCGGTCCCGACCGGTGGGTCTGACCGGTGAGGAGCACCGGTCTGACCGGTGTGCGACGACGCAGTCCAGAGACTTCGAAGCGGAGGACACGCGTCGGGATTGCATGGCTTGCGTCGAGGCTACGCAAGGTGCAGTCACCGGGCATCCGTCCGATGGTGAAGACATGAAGACTTCCAAAACCGCCCTTGAGGGGCTTGTATCCCTAGTTGTTAGGAATGGGTCTTTTAGACATTAGGTTGCCTCCATATAACCCAAGAGGTGAGAGGATGGCAGCCAACTCTTGAAACCCTAGTTCATTTGCTTTCCTATTTTTCCCTTCCTATTTTTTTCCTTAGGATTTCCATAGGACTAGCTTGAGAGCTTCATGGTGATATCTTGTGAGAGGGTTGGATGATCGTGCGGCAAGCTAGACCTTGTATGAACCTTTGTTGCATGTATAGATGATTCGGCGTGGTTCCTCAAGGTTTGGATGTGTTGTTCCCGGTTGTTCTTGGTGGAGCCCTCTCTTGGTGATTTCTTTGGGTTGTTTTCGGGACCTTTCTCTTGGGGATTTGATGGGGGAAATTTGTGGGAACCCTTCGTGGTTCTTTGGGCTATGATTCCCCTCCCAAATCCGTGAGTAAAGGGGCTCGATTTTGGGGTTTTCCGGGTTCTAGGGTTTGTGGTGCTCTTGGCGGGATTTCTTTGATTCTTCCTTTTTGGACAAGTTTTGGTGGGATTAAACTTGGCTATGGACTCCTCATGAGGTGTTCCTAATATCCCCAAAGTCTTGTTCAAGTCCGTGGAGCGATTCGGGAGATCGAGGTTTGGATTGGGGGAGTTGACCCGCGGGTGTTGTTCATCCCAAGCTGCCCAGGCTACACTGGTCTGACCGGTGCAACCCTCGGTAGGTTTTTGCTCGGGTGAACGTCTAGGTGTGTTCGCTGTTGTCCTGTGTTGCTGCTGTTTCGAGTTTGGGTCAGTTTGGTGGTCGGTTGGCCTTCTTGTTGCTTTGGGGGCTTTCAGGCTGTGACCGGTCTAACCAATGTGTCTCACTGGTCTGACCGGTGTGGAGCCACTTGGTGAAAGTTGCCTAGTTTCACCAGCAGGGACCGGTCTGACCGGTGGTGCTCACCGGTCTGACCGGTGTTGGTCTGTAGACTCGAGGTTTGTTGTTCCGCTGCGTTCTCGGGTCGGAAGGTTGTGTGTTGGTTCCTAGGTCCAGTGGCACTCCAGTGGCTACATGGGCTTGACCAACTTGGGTAGTGAGTTGGAGAAGTGTGTTGGAAGCCGCGTTCATCTTGTTGGAGTTTCCATCTCCTTCGAGAAGAATTTTTATCGGCTCCCATTCACTCCCCCCTCTCTGGTTCACCGTATCGGTCCTTCAAGTGGTATCAGAGCCGGTTCGGGTCTTTATTGACTCTAACCAGTCTAAGATCCAAGGATGGCGTACCAGGAACGGGGTTCGGGTCCTCCACACTTCGATGGCAAGAACTACCAGATGTGGAGCAAGCGGATGGGTGCGTTTCTCTGCGGAAAGGGTCAGATCCTTTGGGATGTCACGGTGGACACAGGCTATGTCCAGCCGATGGACTTCCTCACTCCAGGATCGAGGGACAGATTTGACGCCAATAATAAGGCGGTTGACTACTTGTTTCGTGCTTTGTGTCAGCCTGAGTTCGATCGGGTGCACACCGAGCACTTGGCTTGTAGAATTTGGACGGTGCTGAAGGAGGCTCATGTTGGGAATGCCCAGGTTCAGGCACGGATGTATGCGACCTACCGGAGAGAGCACGATAATTTCACTCATCTCCCTGGTGAGTCCATTGATGCCTTGTTTCAGAGGTTCACGGTGGTTGTGAACAACATGAGGGACAATGTGGACATGCTCCCGTACGATGATCATGACAGAGCGGTCAAGCTCTTACACTCTTTGGATCGTACGATTTGGGGCGGAAAGTTCGAGGCCATTGTGGAGTTAGAGAAGTATGACACTCTGACGGTGAATGAGCTGTTCTCGAAGCTCAAGTCGGCTGAGGTGGATAGGGGCATGACTGCCAAGCTCGAGGGTCCGACTGATTCCCATAGTCTTGCCCTTGTTGGTGGTTCGAAAGGAACGGCTAACACTAACCCATCCACCAAGATGTTCTCTTTGTCTTCCTTGATGTCTATGCCAGATGAGGAGTTCGATGTGCTTGGAGAGGACGAGCTGGCGCTGCTGACGAGGAGGTTCGAGAGGCTGCACGAGAACCGGGTGAACATGAGGAGGAACACGAGGACATGCTTCCAGTGCGGCAAGCCGGGACACTTCGTCGCCGATTGCCCGAAGAAGGTCGAGAACAAGGACGGCTACAAGCACAAGTCAAGGACGGATGACAAGTACCGGTCGAGGCGCGACCACAAGAGGAAGCACAAGAACAAGTACAAGGACGAGCGACGATCGAGGAAGAAGGAGAGCCGAGGCAAGGCCCGAGCGATGGTGGGAGCAAGCGATGTCGACTCCAGTTCCGCGTACTCCACCTCGAGCTCGAGCAGTAGTGAAGATGAAGGTGATCGTCGCAAGAACAAGAAGTTGTCCAAGAACCTGAGCGGGCTGAGCTGCTTCGCGAGAGATGGCTTCTGCACCATGGCGCTGAGCTCCGGCAGCAAGAAGAGCACACAGAGCGACTCGGACTCTGAGTCCGACGACGAGGTGTGTGATGAACTTCCCTTCTTGCGCCAAGAGAATGAGAGGCTTGGCTCTTTGCTTGATAACCGTGATGACATTCTTAGAGAGGCCAAGAAAATGAGAAAAGAGCTTAGGGCTTCACTCGAGGATGCTATGACTAGAGTGGCTGAGCTAGAAACACAGGTGCTTGATAGAAAGCTTGAGATTGATTCCCTTAAGGCTAGCCCTGTTGTTTCTGATGAGGTTGATTGTGCTGATTGCTCCATCTTTCTTGCTGATCTTGCTTTGTTTAAGGAGAAGCATGCCTCCAAGTGTGAGGAACTAGATGTGCTTAGGGTTGAAGTGGCTGAGCTTAAGTCTAGACCTGCTTTGCTAGGTGCTTGCACTTCTTGCCCTGTTTTGCATGCTAAGATTGATGAGATGCATGCTTACACTAGTTCTCTTGAGGCTAAGCTGAAAGAACCCATGCCTACATCATGCTCTACCTGTGAAATGCATGCTTTGAAAAATCTGGAACTTGCACATTATGTTGATCGTTTGCAGGATGAGAATGATGAGCTGAGAAAGTTGATGGGTTGGTTGTCTGGTCATGAGCCTCAGTTGAGGATGATGATCGAGGGTTTTAAGAGGCAGGATGGTGAGAGACTTGGGGCAAACAAGATTGGTGAGGGAAGTGGAGATAATATCCCAGAGCCACAAAAAACCCACCATAAAAATGATTTCCCCCCAAAACCTAACCATCTTAGGAACCGACTAGACACAACCCCTGCTCCACCCGTGTTTCCTACACCCACAAATGATCTCCAAAATCCTATCAAGTTTGTGAGAACTTCCGGGAAAGTGTTCTTTGGGAAAGAAAGTGAGAAGGCTAGTGAAGGGAAACCGGTGGAGGAGTTGAGTGGAGAAAAACCTAGTGAGCAGCCACATCCCAAGCCTAAGCTTGTGAGGTTCCATTGTGGCTATTGTGGGAGAGATGGCCATAAGGATGAGTTTTGCTTCAAGAAGAAGCGAGAGGAGAGAATGGCAAAGGAGTGGGCTAACAAGGACAAGTACCACCTTTCCGATGGTGTACTTGAGCCTCGTGTGCAGATGCCCAGGGCCAAGGCGAGTGTGAGGACGGTTCGGGCTTGGGGAGAATGGAAGGCTGTTGGAGGTGCTGCTGCCCAGGTCACACCGGTCAGACCGGTGCAGGCCTGGACAGGCAGCAGTTCAGGTTTCAGGCTCGTACAGGTGCGAGGGTTGTTTCTAGAGGTCGTGGTTCTGGTGGTTGGGCTAGAGAGTTTGCAGGTGGTCAGGTTGCTAGGCATTCTCCCCCTCGAGTTCACTACGGGGATGGGAGGAGTCGTAGCTTTGAGAAGGAGAGGAGGGACGTTCCACAGGCTTTCTTTCATGGTTTTGGTCCTCCTCCAGGTAGAGAGGGGTGGTTCCCTCAGGGTGGTTACCGTGGTGGTGTTCGTGGAGGTAGTTTTGGTAGGAGAGATGCTTTGGTTGGTGCTAACCCCACTTTCGAGCAAATGGCTTCGCACTAGTTTTTCTCTTTTGGTACTAACCCCAGTGCTGAGTCGTTTGTTCGCTCACGTGCTCGTTTTTGAAATTCAGGTGGGAGACTTGAAGAACATTTGGTTGATTGACTCCGGTTGCTCGAGGCATATGACCAGAGACAGGGGGTGGTTCTCAAGTCTCGTCCCGGTGGTGACTAGGAGGTACATCACTTTTTGGGGACAATGGGCGTGGGTGTGTGCTTTCAGAAGGTGAGATCAAAGTGAGTGACAAGATCACTCTGAGGCGTGTTGCTCTTGTTCAATCGCTGGGGTACAATTTGCTTTCTGAGTCCCAGTTGTTGGATGAGGGCTTTGAGGTGTTGTTTCGGCCAGGAGGTTCTTGGATTTTGGACTCTCGAGGGGACCTTGTCTGTATGGTCGTTCCCGAGGGTCAGGTGTTTCGTGCTGATTTTTCTCAGTCTTCGGGTGTGGAGCGTTGTTTCTTGGCTAGTTCTTCGAGTGAGTTGTGGAAGTGGCATAGGAAGTTGGGTCACTTGAGCTTTGACCTTTTGTCTCGCTTGAGTAAACTCAATTTGGTCCGAGGATTGCCACGGTTGAGGCTTGAGAAAGATTTGGTTTGTACGTCGTGTAGGCATGCCAAGATGGTAGCCTCTTCTCACCCGCCTCTCACCGATGTGATGACTGAGCGTCCATGCGAGCTGCTCCACATGGACCTTGTTGGCCCAGCTCGTGTGCGATCTGCGGGTGGGAAGTGGTATGTCCTTGTTGTGGTGGACGACTATTCTCGGTATGCGTGGGTGTTCTTTCTCGAGGATAAGGGGGAGACGTTTGGTTTTGTTCGAGATCTAGTCTTGAGGTTGAGGAACGAGAGGCACGGAGATACCATATGAGCAATCCGCAGTGATAATGGCTCGAAATTCAGAAACTCTCATTTTGAAACCTTTTGCCATGACTTGGGTCTTGAGCACCAGTTTTTGAGTCCGTATACGCCTCCCCAGAATGGTGTTGTGGAAAGGAAGAACAGGACCTTGTGCGAGATGGCTCGGACGATGCTTGATGAGCATAGGACTTCGAGGAGGTATTGGGCTGAGGCGGTGAATACCGCGTGCTATGTGTCAAACAGGATCTACCTCAGAGTGCACAAAAAGAAAACATGCTATGAGTTGATGCATGGTCGCACACCCAAGGTGAGTCACTTCCATGCCTTTGGTTGCAAGTGTTTCATTCTGAAGAAAGGCAGGAAGTTGGATAAGTTTGAGGCTAGGTCTGTCGATGGTATTTTCTTTGATTATGCATCTCATTCTAGAGCATATCGTGTGCTCAATCTTGAAACTAACCAAATCATGGAGACTTGCGAGGTAACCTTCGACGAGACAGAGCCACGTAGTCAGCTTGTCTTTGAGTGTGCAGGTGATGATGAGCTTGGCGAGGAGATCTTTCAGGAGGAGGAGCATGAACATGGAGACGATGAAGATGGCGGTGTGGTGCCCCCGGCTTAACATGTACCCACTACTTCGACTGCGGTGGTGGACCGACCCTCTACTACACCTACGACGACAAATCGAGAACGAGGAGAAGCTGATGTTGAGGGGGAGGTAGCATCGAGGCGAGAACCTCCCCGGCGAGTTCAAGTGGGTCACCCAGCTTCGAGGATCATCGGCGAACTGAATGGACGCACTACACGGTCGAGGGTTCGAAACAATTCTCATTTCGCTCATGCTGCGTTTGTTGCTACTTTTGAGCCCAAAGACATTGGACACGCACTATCTGATCACAATTGGGTTAATTCGATGCATGATTGGAGAACTTTGAGAGGAATCAGGTTTGGGAGTTGGTTGACCCTCCCCCAGGGTGTAAGCCGATTGGTACAAAGTGGGTATGGAAGAACAAAGAGGGAGAGAAAGGTGAGGTTGTGAGAAACAAGTCGAGGCTTGTTGCTCAGGGGTTCAGTCAGAAGGAGGGGATTGACTACGAGGAGACCTTTGCTCCCGTAGCCCGTTTGGAGGCGATTAGGATCCTTCTAGCCTTTTCCGTGGCTAAAGGGTTCAAGTTGCACCAAATGGATGTGAAGAGTGCTTTTCTGAATGGTGTGTTGGAGGAAGAAGTGTATGTGAGGTAACCTCCGGGGTTTGAGAGTGAGAAGTACCCCCACAGGGTGTACAAGTCGAGGAAGGCGCTGTATGGGTTGAAGCAGGCGCCTAGAGCTTGGTATGGTAGGTTCAGGGGGTTCTTGTTTGAGAGAGGTTTTGAGATGGGGAAGGTCGATCAGACCTTGTTTTTTGCCGAGGCGAGGGCGGAGATATCCCGATTGTGCAGGTGTACGTGGATGATATTGTCTTTGGTGGCTCGTCTAACTCTCTTGTTGCAAGGTTTGCAGAGGATATGAGCAGGGAATTTGAGATGAGCATGATGGGCGAGTTGCAGTTCTTCCTCGGGCTACAAATCAAATAATCAAAGGAAGGAACATTTGTGCACCAGGCCAAGTACACCAAGGACATTGTGCGGAAGTTCAAGATGGAGGACTCCAAGGCTATGACGACGCCGATGAGTACGACTACAGCTCTTGATGCGGACGAGGAAGGTGAACACGTGGACCAAAAGGAGTACCGGAGCATGATCGGGTCACTCCTCTACTTGACGGCAACAAGGCCGGACATACAGTTCTCGGTGTGTCTGTGCGCTCGTTTTCAAGCGTCTCCGAGGACTTCGCATCGGCAAGCGGTGAAGCGAATTTTCAGGTACTTGCGTCACACTCCCAACTTCGGCCTTTGGTACTCTGCGTCCTCTTCTTTGGCGCTTCATGGTTTTTCAGACGCGGATTTTGCCGGGTGTCGGTTGGATAAGAAGTCCACCTCTGGGACTTGTCAGTTTTTGGGATGTTCTTTGGTGTCTTGGTCTTCCCGCAAATAGTCGAGTGTTGCTCAATCCACTACCGAGGCCGAGTATGTTGCCGCTGCTAGTTGTTGCTCTCAGCTCCTTTGGATTTCATACACCATGAGTGACTTTGGTGAGGAGTATACCCATGTCCCACTTCAATGTGATAGCACTAGTGCCATAAGCGTTGCAAAGAACCCAGTGCTCCATTCCAATACCAAGCACATAGAAGTGAGGTATCATTTTCTGAGAGACAATGTAGAGAAAGGAAAGATAGCTTTGATCCATGTACCCACACATGACCAACTAGCCGATATTTTCACCAAACCCCTAGATCAAGCAACTTTCACTCGTTTGCGGGGGGAACTTGGTGTGTGTTTGATTTCTTGAGTTGGGTGTGTGGGAGCTCCTTTGTAGCATATGTATAGCTTTCCTTTGTGCATTTCTTGCATTTGGCATGGCATATGTAACATGATGTATAGGCATCCTTGTATCTTAGATTGCATACATTTTGTATCATATGCATTGGTTAGGAAAAGCTTCTCTCATATACATTGTTCACCATGGAATGAGATATATGTCTTTGTGAGATTGCTTGGTATGCTATGGTTAGTTTGGCTTAGCTCTTGATGATCTTGATGAATAATCCATGGTTGATAGCTATGTTTTTGAAAATGTCACATGTATGCTCTCTCATGTGTAAATGCCTTTATATGATCTTGACATGTTTTAGTGGCTTGGCTATGCTTAATTTGTGGTTGGATAGCTAGTTTATTGATCATATGGGGCCAAAGGCTCATTTGCCATCATGAATGTTTAGCCCTCTTGCTTCATCTTGTGGAGGGGCATAAGTTCCTTTTTGTCGCAAAGACATTTCATGTACCAATTATAAATCTGAAAATGAAATGAAAAATGCTTGGAAAATGTGCTCCCATGTCATACGTGCTGAATTTAATTTGCTTTGGGTGCTAAACCGTTGCAAGATGCCTACCAATGAGAAGTCTCATACATAGAAGTAGGCACATGGCTCGGTGGCTTTGACATGACATGAGGTGCTTGTGGGTGTTTGTGATGGTCTTATGATTAGAATGGTTGTTCTAGCATGAAGTTTGTGTGGCTTTGCCATTTTGATATGTTTTGATCATGTTTAGGACTTTGCTCATGAGAGGCAAGTTTTTCGCAAAATTGCCCAAATCCATCTTAGCTTCGTCCAATGGTTGTGAAACTTGGTGATCATGTAGTTGAGATCAATACGAAGCCGTAGAGTATCTAACTTGCTCATTTGGACATGTGTAGCATTCTTTGTTGAATTTTGTCTATTTGAGAAGCTCTAGGTTGAAAGTTTTGCATTTTTGGCTTGATTCTTGCATTGCCAACAAGGGGGAGAAGTTTGAGCTTGAAATGGCTTGCTGGACGCATTTAGAAGGTTTTCAGGTGGTTTCGAGCCATTTCTGGGCTCTGTTGTGCACCGGTCTGACCGGTCGAGGACACCGGTCTGACCGGTGTGAGTGCTGGTCCTGTGCACATCTTAGGCACCGGTCTGACCGGTGGTGATGACCGATCGACCGGTGTGAGAAGTTCTTGCGCTGCCCCGTTTTCGAATTTGGTTTGCATGCATTCGTCCAGGGGGAGGTGCATTGGTTCAGGGGGAGCTTGCATGTGTGCAGAAGGAGCTCTTTGTGGTCTTTCGAGCTTTGTTTTGGTGGTTCACGCTCTTTTCTTGAGCTTTGTTTTTGTCTCGGATGTGTCGAGCCGTTGCCCTTGCCTAAGGGGTCCGAGACTTGTCTTCTTCAAGTGATCTTGCTCTTTGCCTTTGTTTGGCTTTCGATCGCTTGTTGGAGTTTCTTTTTGTTCGTTTCTTTTCGTTTTCTTTTCTCTCTTGTTACTTTCGTGTGGGTGTTGTCAATGCACTCATCAAGGGGGAGATTGAGGACCATGTGTGGTTCGAGGACCGGTGGATGGTCGCTTCCTTGTGTGATGAGTGATTGACAACGTTGTGTGGACTGATTCTTGGCTAAGTATTGCGGGTGCGGGTTGCGGCTTGAGCGGTGTTGGTGCGGGTGAAGAACAAGTGCGAAAGGTCGTCGCGGTGAGGCCTCCGGGTGTGGAGAAGACAAGTAGGCTTCGTTCGAGGGACCGGTGGCCGGCGGGGTCAAGTGCGGGCCGCATGGTGGCATGAACGACAAGATGAAGTCATGGACGGTTTCTTGGTTGAGCACGAAAACCAAGGTCGAGCCGGGACTACGTGGGAGCCGAGTCATGAGTGGAGATTGGCGGAGGCTACACGGAGTTCGCGGGGTTTCCGGTGGTTCACCGAGAAAACCACCGGGTTCCTTGGTTGATCCACAAAGTCAAGACCAGAAGAACCGAAGACGGAGGCTGCGGCGGCACGGGGCCGGTCGACCGGTGGGTCGGCGGTCCCGGCCGGCTGCGACCGGTGAGGAGCATCGGTCTGACCGGTGTGCAACGACGCAGTCCGGAGACTTCGAAGCGGAGGACACGCGTCGGGATCGCATGGCTTGCGTCGAGGCTACGCAGGGTGCGGTCGCCGGGCATCCGTCCGATGGTGAAGACTTGAAGACTTCCAAAACCACCCTTGAGGGGCTTGTATCCCTAGTTGTTAGGAATGGGTGTTTTAGACATTCGGTTGCCTCCATATAACCCAAGAGGTGAGAGGATGGCAGCCAACTCTTGAAACACTAGTTCATTTGCTTTCCTATTTTTCCCTTCCTATTTTTTTCCTTAGGATTTCCATAGGACTAGCTTGAGAGCTTCATGCTGAGATCTTGTAAGAGGGTTGGATGATCGGGCGGCAAGCTAGACCTTGTATGAACCTTTGTTGCATGTATAGATGATTCGGTGTGGTTCCTCAAGGTTTGGATGTGTTGTTCCCGGTTGTTCTTGGTGGAGCCCTCTCTTGGTGATTTCTTTGGGTTGTTTTCGGGACCTTTCTCTTGGGGATTTGATGGGGGAAATTTGTGGGAACCCTTCGTGGTTCTTTGGGCTGTGATTCCCCTCCCAAATCCGTGAGTAAAGGGGCTCGATTTTGGGGTTCCTAGGATTTGTGGTGCTCTTGGTGGGATTTCTTCGATTCCTCCTTTTTGGACAAGTTTTGGTGGGATTAAACTTGGCTATGGACTCCTCATGAGGTGTTCCTGATATCCCCAAAGTCTTTTTCAAGTCCGTGGAGCGATTCGGGAGATTGAGGTTTGGTTTTGGGGGAGTTGACCCGCGGGTGCTGTTCATCCCGAGCTGCCCGAGCTACACGGTCGGCCAGGTGCTCTTGGCCGGTCGACCGGTGCAACCCTCGGTGGGTTTTTGCTCGGGTGAACGTGCGGGTGTGTTCGTTGTTGTCTGTGTTGCGCTTTGTTTCGGGTTTGGGTCAGTTTGGTGGTCGGTTGGCCTTCTTGTTGCTTTGGGGGCTTTCAGGCTGTGACCGGTCTAACCAGTGTGTCTCACTGGTCTGACCGGTGTGGAGCCACTTGGTGAAAGTTGCCTAGTTTCACCAGCAGGGACCAGTCTGACTGGTGGTGCTCACCGGTCTAACCGGTGTTGGTTTCTAGACTCGAGGTTTGGTGTTCCGCTGCGTTCTCGGGTCGGAAGGTTGTGTGTTGGTTCCTAGGTCCAGTGGCACTCCAGTGGCTACGTGGGCTTGACCAACTTGGGTAGTGAGTTGGAGAAGTGTGTTGGAAGCCGCGTTCATCTTGTTGGAGTTTCCATCTCCTTCGAGAAGAATTTTTATCGGCTCCCATTCACCCCCCCCCCCCCTCTCTGGTTCGCCGTATCGGTCCTTCACCTACTACCTCACCGGCCTTGCCTTCCAGGTCAGCGGAGATGAACTGCTAGGCTGGGGGAGTTCATGGAGCGGTACACAGTGGTGTACCCCCGTGGACAACCCGGCCTCCTGGACGACCCGGTGACGGCCTACGTCAACAACCTCCGCGCGGCCGGCGCCGGCCCTGGGTCTACGATGACTCAGAGGGCACGAACCATGCGACGACATGACCCCACGCGGGAGTGCAATGTCTGCGTGGCCTCCGCATCGAGCAGCTCCGAACTGGAGCCGGCTCCGCGCCACCGACGCCCACCGGTGAGCGCGGATAGATCATTTGTTAACCCTAGATCATTTATATTCATGTATGGAGTCGTATAGCCCTCACCTAGATCATTTGTTAACATGGATGAACGGTAAAGACAGTGTAAGCGTGGTGCTTATATTGTATTTATCTGCGATTGAACCCTATATGCCGGGTCATGTGGTAGATCGTGGTGGTGACAGCACTATTGAGTCCTTCGTAGTCCATGCCCCGTGTATAGGACTAGTGGAGCCTTATACTGTTTGGGTTGTTTCAAGTTTCGTCCTTGATCCTCCTAGATAGTCTCCTCATGCATTGATATAGTAGTTCTTCTTCCATGATTGCTAAATGTTTGCACTAATCATAGTTTGCATTGACATATAGTTTAGAATTACTGAGGAGTATCCTCTCTAGCTAGACTTTGTTGTGTTTCTCTTGCTATAATGACACTTTCTAGCTACTCATGAAGTTATGACTTGAACAGTGCTATCATTCTCTATATTTTATGTGACTTACCCCTATTTATAGCAATTGATATATTTTTGGCCACTCTACATTATTAAACTAAGAGATGAGCATGTATTAGCTATTATGGATTAGAAAGACTTCTTTCCCTGTGGTAGAATATAAATACGATACCTAGTTTACTCCTAGTTAAAATGCTATAATGCTATATTCATATCTGTGCGCTTGCGGATACCCTATTTATATATATCTACTTTCTAGAGATCCAAGGCATATGTAAGAGTACCATATCCATGTGTTTTCAGGCACACCTATCAAGCTGACAACCTATATCGAGTTGTGCTATGAATCGTGTCAGAATTCATCTTTTAGTTTATCTAAAAGCAACATACGATATACACTTAGCATCATGTTAAGATATACCTTTGCATTCCTGGTGTCGTCGATAGAGGTGGATCTTATATCTGTTTCTAGTCGATGACGTTAGTAATGTCATCAATTGGGTTGAGAGAGTGATCTCAAGAGAGCATTTGTGAGCTAACAAGAGCATTCCCATAGATTGAGCACTTCGATTTCACGTCTACAAGCATTGAAGCATTTGTTATTCTTGGAGGTTTGCCTCCTATACGGCTAGGCGTTGTCGGCTAGCTCCCAAGGTTGTGGTGAGCAGTGGCAAGTTTGTGAGGGATGTGATATTGCCTCTTCATGGAAAAGGTCACCTTAGTGGAAAGGGGGAAAGTGGTTGAAAGAGACTGGTTGTTGTGAGAAAGTTCCCTTACAAGCTCCTCAATGGAGATTTAGACTTTCCTTAGTGGGAGGTGAACATCGTGAAACAAATCCTTGTGTCTCTTGTTGTTTGACTCTCTAAGTTGTTTTCTAGCATATTTGGTTCGCTTCCGCTTCGATCTACTTGGGTGTGCTATTTGTGTGTGCAGAGATCATAACGCTGCTTGTGATCATCTATCAAGGCCACTCACCAAGTTTGGTTCGTACTAGAAGTCAAGAGGAGCTTGATGCTGTTTTTGCAAGTGCTCTATGCTACACAGGTGCGACCGGTTCTAGGCAATGGTCTGACTAGTGCCTCCTGAGGAGCAGAGCCAGTGACACTGGCAGTTCAAGTTTTCGGGGAAGAAAAGTTTAAGTTGGTCGTCACACATATTCACCCCCCCTCTAGGCGACATCAAAGTCCTTTCAATCTTCGCTACTGTGACAATCCCATCCGAGATAATTCTGTACTATCGCCTAAACCACTCCATTTGGTCATTAAGCGATAATAAAGAATCATCTCATTGAGTGTTGCCAGTTTAACGCCCGGTAAATCACTTGAAAACATAAAGAGGATCGAACGTATGCATTAAAACTCCCACGAAGGAGAGTCCAGAGTGCATTACACAAATTAAAACCAAATTCACCCTTAGGGGTTTCATTATTACAAACCATGGTTCTTGACATGACAAGTAAAGGTTCAGAGTTTTAAAACAACGGAAATACTACTAGCAATACGATGAAACATCACAAGAGACCATCCGTGATGCCATCACTCGGCGTCATCCACCCATTCCAGCTCCCAGCTGGGTGGAATCTCTCCAGGCCAAACAACTTCACCTGAAAACAACAATTATAGCAAGGTTGAGTATACTAATGCTCAGCAAGACTTACCCGACAAAAGTTACCTCTAGATATGTAATGCTTTTGGCTAGTGGGTTTTTTTCGCCGAAAAGCAACTAGGATCATGGATTCTTACTTTCAATATTTTAGCTCAGATTCTAGTAAGATTACCATTACTGTAATGAGCAACTAATGCAATCAAGATTTGTACAATACAATTAATTCACATAAAAGAATTCACATAGTTCCATCATTAAGGGATATCATGGTCAGTTGATTAAGCGGTCTCGGATAATGGTGAGAAGCCAACAATCGATTGATTCAAAACCTTGCAAGGTAGACCTAAGCGCACAGAGCGGTGCCCCAACAAAGCCAACACTGACCAAACGGTTCCCAAAAATCCTCGGCTTGGGATAATAGCTTACATTCTCGGGTACAAGGCTATCTGGCATGCTTCCACCTAGTACATCCAGCCTCACACATGTACCCTCCTCCTAGTTGCGGGTCGGGCAGGAGACAACTCAAGATTAGTAATAGTAAAATCTCGTACCGTCTCATTAAGGTACTAGGCTTACCAGTCCCATTCCCGACAAGTGCTTAGTACGTTCAAAAGCTTAGCCCACGAAGCCACTTGACCGGAGCCCAAATCTCATACTCTTACCACATGAGCAATTCATTTATAAAGATCTCACGATTCCAACATAAGAACCTAATCTCGTGAGTGACGAACATCACTCGACTTTTACTGGGTCCTTAGAGCATAGCATCTAATGACCTAGCATACTAGTAAAAGAACAAAGGCGCCTAGGGATCATGCAACTAGGGTTTCATTCAACCTTGAACGTAAATGCACATAGAATAACAAAGATAGTTGCATAATTTAAATCAACATGGGTTAATGATAAACCAGGGCTTGCCTTCGTTGGCAAGGTTGGCCTTGGGCCCTTCTGGACATTGGTCCAGGTCTTGCTCTACAGCGACGTAGTGCACGTCCCCGTCAGCTCTTTCGTCTGCTCCTTCCGGCACGAGCGTATAGCTACCGTCGGGAAGATCTACATGAGGATGCAAGTGCAAGATTTAATTAACGATTTGATTTAATTACTTACAAAACAACACATGACAACCATGGGGTGCATGATTGACCACATTCACCTAGATAATAATACATTCAGCATACTCTTCCTATAAAGGAACAATATGCGACGCTTTATTATCTAAACTTTATAATAGTGACTGTGTACACATTTATGTAGTTAAGTTAATTTAATTTCACAACAGCAAGGGGTTGGTTATGCCCTCTTTAGCAAGTTTCACCACACATCCATAGGGTCTTTAGGTGTGGAGTGGTGGTTTTCCAACTAAACTTATTATTAAGCTTAAAAGGAGTTTCTCTATTTTTATTTCACCAAACAAAATATAAAACACCAAGAGTGGTGTTCACTGAGCTCATTATCTCTAATAAAGCCACTGATCACACGTGCATACTTGATTAAGCTACAAAAATAAATATGCCAAAATAATACATTTCTAACCATCACAAACAAGATAAATGCATACAAATATAAATATGGCACTTTTGGACCCAAACTTTCTCTCGCTGTTTCTCTGGTCCAAAACAAGGCTAGGCAACCAACATATACATCTAGGCTATTATATAACTTGAGATATGCAATTACTTATAAAACTAAGCATAATTCAAGGATAAATATTTTTGGCAATGATAAAATCATGGTAAATTCAACAGAGGTGTATTTCAGCATAAAAAGACAATAGCCAGAAGTTGGGCATACAAATAAAATTATTTTAAGCTATACAATTCATCTAGGTAGATTCATCATAAATACAAGATAAATCATATAAAAAAATTTACTCAGCAACTTTCTGCAAATTTTGGTGTGGTGACTAAACATGGCATGACTCAAAACATATACAAAAATCGGCTCATGAACACATGTAGATTTTCCAGTACAACAGATCTAGGCTAAAAGGATTTCAATTTTCATGCAATATCACACAAAAGTATATACAACCTTTACAAAAGTTGTAGTGCTCCTCACAAAGAAACTAACAAAATTGGTTTCACATTTTTCTGATTTTTTTGCGATTTTATACGAATTTTACAAGATTCAGGAAAAACACAAGGGGAGGGAAGAATCTATTTGCACGTAGGCCCTCGGAAAGATTCAAATCTTCACAGTTATGCCCTCCGGCACCAAATCCCTCACAAACAAGTCCCCGGCAGCGGAGGCGAGCTCGCCGCCGGTGATGGGGGACCGAGGCGGGGCAACAAGCGGCACCAATGCGCAATTGGGCTCACCAGCAGTCGATCCGTGGGCTTGGCTCGGCGGGAGGCGTCGCCGGCGGCGGCGGTGGCGGAGCGGTGGCGGTGCGGCTGCAGCCATTGGAATTCCGGCGAGGTCCGGCATGGAGCAGATCAACAAGATGCGGTACGAGCTTCAGGGTGTCCTAGAGCAAGGGCTAGGAGCGTCCATCGGCTCGGAAATCAAGCGCAGGGAGGAGCTCGGCAAGGAGGTGGCAATGGCGGCGGCAGCGGCCATGGTTGCCCAAAATTCGGCGAGGTGAGGGGCTATGCTAGCCCATGCGCGGCTAAGGAGGCTCCAGTGGGTGCTAGAGGCAATGTTCAGGAGGTCAGGCGGCTCGGGGCGCAAGCGGGGGAACGAGCTCGGCGGTAGCCCTTCAATGGTGCCCGACAGAGCACGGTGTTCGCACGAGGAGAGGTCGGCCTGGCTTTTATAGCCGAGCCCCTCGTGGTGACTTCGTTTCGTGTGCGCCAAGGCAAAAGGATTCGCGGCATGGGTCACGGCATGGCCGCGGTACGACGACAGGGGGCGACGACGTGTGGCGGCCGATGGGCCAATGGTGTAAGGCGGCGCTGCCGTTCGGCGGATGGGGTAGCGACGACGTGTGGCGGCCAACGGGCCAATGGCGCAAGGCGGCACCGCCATCCGACGGATGGGGGAGCGCCGCGTGGCACCACCCACGGGCGGCGGGCGTGACTCCTACCCGGTGAACGGGACTGCGACGCGGGCCTCGGACCGGCGGTCCGTTCGTGGCCTCGGTGTGCGCGCGTACGGCGGTGAGGGCGGCCAACGTGGCATTCCGGCGCGTGACGTCGCGCGCGCGGGCGCGGCTGACTTAGTGTTAAATTAACTTGGCCCTGTTCGACTGCTATTTTCTCACGTTTTTGCTACAGAAGTGAACCAAGTGGTAAATAGGAAAGTTGTAGATCAATCAACCTTCTACAACTTCTACAAAGGCCATATGGTGTTTTTCTCAACCAATTTGGCACAAACTGCATGCCAACTTTGTTGTTTTCTGGGCACCGATGAATAGTGACTGGAGGCGTTGACCACGGTTTTTCACCCATTTACACTCCGAATCTCAAATGCCACTCAACATGAAAGTTGTGTCTCTCGACAAACTACACAACTTTTACATTGGGAGAATTTGAAGTGTTTAGATGAAATTTAGAGAACGCGACAAAAGTTCTCGGGTGACATAGGAGGGTCAAGTGTTTAAGTGGGGTTTTGACTAGGGTTTAACCAATCTTGACCAAAGGTTGACCAAGGAGGGTCATTAGGGGTTGTTGGTTGGGTTTTCAAGGTGATGGCCCAGGTTGACCACCGTTTGACCAAAGTCAAGATGTTTGACCAGATTATTAGGGTTAATGACCCTGATGAAAACCTGGGGGCGTCACAGCTGCCACCTTATGTCGAGCCCCGACTTCACCGCCACCCTGCTTTGCCTCGCCTTGCCGCGCCCGGTTCTCGCCGCATGGAGGGCGCCTCCATGCGGCCTTGCGCGGGGTGTCGTCCGCCGGCGTCCACCGCGAGGCCACCGCGGCGGGCCCGCACCTTGAGCGGGGGAGGAGCGGATGCGACGAGGGCGACACCTCGCCGACGACCGCACGGGGAAGGAAGCTGGCCTCAGTGAGATCCGAGGCGACCTCCTTGATGCGTCGGGCCCAACACTCATCTACTATGCACGCTTCCGCCGAGCTCGACCGAGATCTACATCGGGGAGGACTTGCGCAGGGACGCCCCTCCACCGCGTCACGGGTGGCGCCCCTCCTCCGCACCGGCTCTGCTCTTGATCTACGTCGGGGCGGAAGCCTTCTCCGGATCTGCGCCGAGGCGGAAGCCGAGGTGGCGGGCAGTGCGACTTGCGAGAAGGAGAGGCAGGTGGGAGACAGTAAATGAGAAAGAAGGGAAACTTCCCAAGAATGGGGGTGGGAGGGTGCCTCGCGCAAAATAGAGACGCGCTTGCGTCATCCGCTGGAGGGCCTACAATTGCCTCTGCGTCTTTATTTTGTGCATGCAGCACGCGCTTCGGCAGCCGGTGTGGACGGTCTAACCATTGAAGAGCGTGACGGAGCCACTAGCGTGGAAGATAAAAAAACAAAATCTGAATCACTACATTGGGGACAGTGCCTTCAACATCTGATGGGAGATCAAAATCAATACGAGAAATTCAAATTTGGAGTTCGTCTTTCTGTGACCGACAGATGTGCTCTTTGCTGCCTCTGCACTTCCACAATCTGTCCCTTCAACGCCAGTCCATACACTATGGCATTTTCGGCATCTGCACATCTACGTTCCCCGTCAAATTTGTTGCGAAAATTCGTTCTCATGTTGGCTACATTTGTCAACGCGTTCCCCTGGTCTGCTGGTCAGCAATCAGCTTCACCTTCCCAAGCTCAAGTCTTCCCCAGTCCACTCCATCTCCAACCCCCACGAACTCCATAAACTAATACCGAATTCTTAAATCAATTTCCCACCTATTTAGTACATCTGAGCACGCCCGTCGCTCAAGAACTTGCCAAAGAAACAATCGGTAATTCGCCAAGAAACCATGCTGGAGGAGGACGGCGCCATGGACGCGGACCACCTCGTCGGCGAGGGGCCGGGGTCGCCGGCGCAGCAACCCGGCGGCGAGCGTGCCTGGGCGGCGGCCGTGCTGGAGCCGGTGCGGTGGGTGCGGATGCTGTGCCGGGAGCTGGGCGCGACGTTCGTGGCCGGGGTGGTGCTGGTGTACGGCCTCAGCCAGGGCTTCGCCAGCTCCTTCTTCCGGGTGGCGTCGGACTACTACTGGAAGGACGTGCAGCGGGTGCAGCCGGCCACCGTGCAGTTCCTCTCTGTCTTCCTCTTCGTGCCGTGGGTGCTCAAGCCGCTCTGGGGGGTCATGACCGACGTCTTCCCCGTCCACGGGTACCGCCGCCGCCCGTACTTCCTCTTCTCAGGTCAGCCAGCCGGCCGGGGATCTATTTATAAAGACAACTTGTCCTTCAAAAAGAATAATTTCAAAGCCTTGATATTTATCGGTTGCTATATACTAATTTGAGCAATGTGTCTACGGCTCTACGCAAATACAGAATTTTAGTTCAGCGATTTATCAATGCTTTACTATTAGGCCCTTTGATTCGGAGAGTTTAGCTGGTTGCAATTGTCTATCCTCTTGCTTGATAAGGATTCGACAGATGTTGTGTTGTGACAGAACAGTTCTAATTCAGCTTGACAATTGCTGGTTGTTGTCAATGTGGTGCTGAAATGGATTTGGTAAATGTGGATGACAAAACTGTTTTGACTAGCATACCTATGTGGAGTGGATTTGAATACTTGACTGTGTTCATGTTATTTACTGGATGCTTGATCTTAAATTTTAATTATTAGGAGAAAAGATTATGAATAAGGTGATGTTCTGCCCTCCTCACAGGGGTGCAAGAGACTCCGACACTTTTAGCACAGCTTCAGCATTTCTCAGTGTAGTTCTAATTTAGCTTGACTATTGCCGGTTGCCCTCTATGTGACGTTGAAAAGGATTTGGTAAAGGTGGATAATGTAGTGTTTTGACTGTGATGCACTGGCGTGGAGTAGGTCTAAGTCAATGGCAATGTGTGCATTCTTTATTAGCTGCTTGATTTTATTTAGTTAGTGAAAATTTACTTGTGGTGCTTTTCTCTCACTACGAGAACTATTTGGTGTATGTCACTTTCGGCTTACTAATAATTTCTGGCACAATTTCAATATATTTCATCTATGTATTGTCTAGTTGTATGTTGTAGGCTTGTTGTTGTACGCACTTCAATCCATGTCTGCAGTTTTGAAACTACAGTGTGATTATTCATTTTTTAAGCAATGCTCTATCAGTTTATGGTAAAATGTGTTATTCGTCTCGAGTCATTTGGGCAACAGGAACATTTAAGCTATGATCTTGAATTTTTTTCCACTAGCCCTTCACTTATTATCAATTCTCAGAATGATGTACCTGTAACACATCATGTTGTAAATTATTAATTGGAGTTAGCAATTTTAATATTTTATTTTAGTAGATTTTAATGTGAAAATAGGAGAAAAATGAAAATATAATTATTATGCGTACTGCTACTTTATCACTCAGGAAAAAATGTTATTTAGTATAATACAGTTTTATAGTTGCATATATATTACCAATTCTCATGTCACTTTATCAATGTTACTTTATGTTTTGGCCATAGGAGGCCAGTAGTTGCCGCAACTATTGGCGTTTTCTTTTTGGGAAACAGTTAGGCTCCCAATTGATAGCATCAACTTTAGACTTCGCTGATAAATCCTCATTTATTTTTCATGGTTGTAGGAATACTTGGTACGGTTTCAGCTGCTATTGTTGCAATGGCTACCGGACTCCCAGTGAGTTCTGCTGTGCTTTGCTTGGTGGGAATCTCAACAGCAGTTGCCATTGCCGATGTAACGATAGATGCATGCATAGCAAAGAACAGTATTGATAAGCCAGCATTGGCTCCAGACATGCAGAGTCTTTGTGCATTCTCATCATCTCTAGGTGCACTTATTGGGTATGCCACAAGTGGCTTGTTTGTCCACCATCTCGGGGCACAGGTCAATTTACGCCAAATTCTGTAATTTGCTACGCTTCAACTTTGTGTTGGTTCACTGAGGCATCATATGTTGATTGGATTCTGGCTCACTACAGGGTGCATTGGGTGTGATGACTATACCTCCTGCTACAGTGGTTTTCCTTGGATTTTTTATATATGAGCTGAAAACATATCAACATGATGCTAAAGAGAAGGTATGTTTGATCACCGATCTTGCACCATTCAGTTGTGATTGTTTTTATTTATTTGAATTGTAATTATAAATTTGAATCTATTTGAGTACTTCACTTTGGCAAACATGATGTCCTATTTGGCGTCAGCTCATGTTGCTTGTTTTGTCCGAGCTGAATTGTGATTTTCTACATTATTCTTCCAAAATACCTTCTCCTAGCACAGTTCAGAATAATAATATGAATATGATGCTTCATTATTTGATATTCTTCAGGTAAATCTTTAAACAAACTAATACTTTCTCAGTTGAATGTCAAGGGGTGTTGATATTGTTTTGTTAACTGAAGCGGTGTAGATGCATACATGTGGGGGGAAGAAATAATAATCTATGAATCTATGCATATGTAACCATTATAGTTATGAAAGCTACATGAAAGGTGCAGAATATTCTCACTGGTATGCTAATGATATGCAGGTTTTGAAAAACTTTAGTGGGGCAGTGAAGGGAATGGTCCGGACTATAAAGTATCCAGTAGTGTGGAAACCATCTCTTTACATGTTCCTATCGCTGTCTCTGAGTATCAGCACCCATGAGGGGCAGTTCTACTGGTACACTAACAAGACACCACCAAATCCTGGATTTTCGCAGGTAAAGTATTTTTTGCTACCTCCTTAATGGCATTGATAATTAACAGATGTGTTATAACTAGAGTAATACTTGAATGGCTTGGTCCTGCACTATCTGAATCTCCATGGCATGCTTGACCCAAATATGCAGTCTGACCTACAGAATGTTCAACTAGATTCTTGTAGCAGAATTGCAGCCCAATACGGCAATACATGAAGTGCCTTTAGAGTAAATAGAGCAACTGAATCTACTGCTAGTCAGTAATAAATGTGCAGGATCTTCACAAAAGGCTTAGTTGAAGTAATTGATGTAGCTATACATGACAGGGAAAGGGTTGTATTGAACTGGAAACTGGAAGTCTCAAGTAGAATACTACAAGTGAAATGAAATTAAATTTGGTGTATGTTGTTCATTCTGCATTGATACGACTTCCTTGCTTGCTTCTGACATAAAATTGATTTAATTATAATACTTCTGCTCTCAAATTGTAGGCATAATACGACTTCCTTGTTTGCTTCCTCCACATCTTCATCTCGAGTTTTCACTTTTTTATTATATACAGTTACCTTTTAATCTCTGAAGCATACTGTATACCTCTATTCCTTTTAATACTAAAAGTGAATGAGATTGGGAGAAAGTACAAAAAGCAAGAACGAAAATTGCACAGTGAGGTACAACGCAGTCACTTCAGTAAACTAAAACTAACAAAAGCAAGATCTATCAGAAAGAAAACAAAATAAAAGCTGCCCTCCTTCAGACTGGGAATCTGGGATGCAGGTCCTGGTCCACCAATATCGCTGCTCAATAATGCTGCCCTGAATGTCCCTAAGAGATGGCCTTGTACTATATGATGGACTGGTAAACTACATTATCTTAATTTTTTTCTCTCCATATTTTAGAATCTTAGCCTGGATTTGATCATTTGGATAGCCACTCCACTTTTTTTATAAATAAAATAGCCACTCCACTTTTGAATAGTGTCTCTGCAACACTGCATCTTCATGACTCTTAGGCCAAGATTTAGATGTTTAAATTGAAAAGTAATGCATGAAATCCTTAATATAGCATTTTTTTCAGAAAGATCAGTCATCTGATGATTGTAGCGAAAAAAGTATAAGCACAATGAGTGCTACAACTTTACATTTGGATTGTGGAAGAAGAATGCAAAATGTTAAACCCTTACAAATGATACTTGGGATTCGGGAACAAAATGGCCAGTTTGTGGTTGCTTTGTGGAGTTGTGCTGTGCAATTAAGGGTAACCTAGCAGACTGTAGCTACAACAAATCAACAATACTTACGGATTCATTGGTCAGCTTTGTCTTCTGAAAAAGGAAAAATTCTTTCAAGCTGCTGTGTAATATAGAAAAGATTCCTGCATTGGGTATAATGAAAAAAGTTCCCACAAAATGCCAAAAGGATCATAAGAGCGTCACTATCATGAGAATAATACATGTATGCATGAAAATCATTGTTTCACCCACCTCCATGTCTGCAGGAGTTCGTCGGGCTGGTCCACGCCATCGGCGCAGTGGCGTCCATGGTGGGCGTGCTCATCTACCACAAGTGCCTCAAGGACTACCCGTTCCGGAGCATCCTCTTCTACGCGCAGCTCCTCTACGGCGTCTCGGGCCTGCTGGACCTCACCTTCGTGCTCCGCTGGAACCTGGTGCTCGGCGTGCCCGACGCCGCTTTCGTGACCCTGGAGGAGTGCGTCTCCCGCGTGGTGGCCCGCGTCCGGCTGATGCCGATGATGGTGCTGAGCACCAAGCTTTGCCCGCCCGGCGTCGAGGGCACCTTCTTCGCGCTGCTCATGTGCATCGACAGCCTCGGCATGCTGTCGGCCAAGGCCGGCGGCGCCGCCGTGCTGCGGGCGCTGCACGTGACCAGGGACGACTTCGCCCGCCTCTGGCTCGCCGTGCTGCTCAGGAACGCGCTCAGGCTCGCCACGCTCGGGGCCATCTGCCTCGTGCCCACGGCCGACCAGACCGATGTGCTGGTGCCGCGCGAGCTCCTGGCGAGCTCGGCAGCGGCTACGGCCGGTGATGACGACGAGGAGAGGCTGCAGCTCGCGATGCTCACTGCCCACAGTGACGATGTATGACATAAATGATCCACATTGTTGTGTACAGAAGGAAATGAATCAGTGAAGGTGAGGAAAAGTTTTTTTTATAAGAGAAAAAGAGCAATTGACTCATGTACGGGCTCTAGGAAAAAGATTGCTAGACTTGTTGGTCCAATCACCGACAAGTTACCCTCTGATTGTTGGTCCAAGGGAGTCAGAATTTCTAAAATCAAATAGCATGTACTCACTCTAGTAAAAAGATACTTGAGTCTTTTAACTTTTCATCTTTGATATGCGACTTTGACCACTACTTTCTATTAGCATACACTTGTAGGATATGATAAAATTAAAATTAATATGAAGTTAAAAAATATCTTCAAAAGCAACTCAATGCTCTACGGTTTACAACCACAGTCAGCTTCACTGTGCCCATAAACATATAAATAATTATTTTGATTTGCAATGCAAGGTCGATGTACTATATTTGACATGAAAACTTTTTAATGTACGCCGTATTTAATTTAATTTTGTTTGGGTACAAAAATATTTGTAGAAATTTGCTGGAAAAATCTCATATTTGTTGAACGGATCATATTAGAAGTATTAATTGTAGATCAATGATAAAAACAAAATTCATAATTTTAAACTTCTTTGCGAGACGAATCTATTAAGCCTAATCAGACCATGATTATACAATGTGATGCAACGATAAATATGTGCTAATTATGGATTAATTAGACTCATTAGATTCGCCTCCTAAAAATGCCTAAAATTTATGCAATTGGTTTGATAATTAAATCTTGTTCAGTCCTCCTAAATAGCTCAGGCCAACTTGATGTCTTGATGTGACGGGACTTATTATAAGTCCCTTCGAACCAAACACCCACTAAGCCAGAACTTGCTTCATAAAAATCAAAATCGTAAAAATTTGAGCAACAACAATATTATAAAATGTTTTCATGATGAATTGAGTGACGCCAACCTTAGAAATGTGAATACATATGACTTTTTGAGGTATTGGTGATCAAAGCTGTAAAAGATGGATAGGTTGATGTGTAGTAAGCCAGAACGTACACTCGAGTCTTGCAAAGAGTAAAGACAATCGCGTGTGGTGGTGTTTCATAAAATGGAGCAATCAACACCACTAACTAAACACTGAACTGTGTGTACTATACCAGACAGTGCACGCATGCAGCTCCTACTGCCTTGTACCGTTGTAGCCCTTACGAAAGTTGGAAAAGATATCGCCGGTCGCCTGAACGGTGTCCCCATTTACGCTGCCAACCGCCCGCTTCGCATCACATGGCGATCGATGCCCTCCCTACACGGACCAAGAGCAGCACGTGTACTACATGCGATGCGGAGGCCGATGGATCGATCGATCGAGCTCGCTCGTCTCGTCGGTTGTCACGGCGGCACACACAAGCCACTGTCCCGCGTACGTTGGTTTGGTTGGACCCAATGCAACTCACGCGCGTATGGATTCCACTCCAAGTAGCACAGTGCAGTACTGCAGTGGCAAAGCCTCAGCCCTCGCCGTGGGGGGTGGTTCCTCTTCGTCCGAGTCGCTCGTGGTCGTGGACGTGGCATGGCATCTTCTTCTCCGTGGCTACAGCGCCCTGCGCGCGCCCAGACAAAGAGGGAGGGAGGGAGGGAGGGGCGCGCGGCGCCGCTCGCTCGCTGACCACCCCGACCCGCCCCCTGCTGCAGACATTAATGTCACTTACGCCCGGTTTTCAATGCGTCCACCCACGCACTCTGATGCCTAAACTCCCCGCCTCTTTTTCCTCACCACAAGATACTCTTCTCCTCTTCCCCGTTCTCTCCATCCAGCCATCCATCCCCATGGCTACTTGACTGCTGCACCATGCTACCGCTACTACGCTGCTGCTGCTGCTGAGCTGGTAATAAAGAAACGTGTCAGCAGAGAGGGGCCTGGTGGACGGGGCCCACCGGCTCAGAGAGAGAGAGAGAGTGTGTGCCGCGCTGTGAGCACTGTCTGGTGGTGGTGCTGCGGCCGAGCAAGAGAGGACATGCATGTGAAGCTCCCAATAATTCCTCCCCTTCCCTCCTCACACCCGCACAGCGAGTACACCACCGCGAACCCCACCACCACCACCACCCCCGACCCGGCGGCCAGCCGCCAGCTGCTGCGCCTTTGTTCCCATGCGCCTCACCTCTCACTTGCTCACGCCATCGAGAATCTTTTATTCTTTCTTCTTCTTCTTCTTCTTCCCCCCCATCTCTCGTCTCTCCTCCTACTGACCTGACCTCACTCCCTCTCCTCCCCTTTCTCTCTCTCCTTGAGAGTGAAGTGGAGGAGAAGAGTAGTCGCGGCCGACCTGAGCTTAGCTGAGCTGAGCGAGTGATGGCATGGGGACCCTGCATTGCTGCTCTGCTCCTGCTCCTTCTTCTTGCTGCGGCAGGTGGTAATGGTAATGGTAATGGTAATGGCGGCGTGCATTGCCTGGAGGAGAGAAACCGGAGCCGGAGAGCCTTGCAGGGGAGGGACCAGCACCAGCTGAGGTCAAGTAAGTTCCCTCATAAATCAAATCACAATCCTTCATTTCCCCTTTCTCTCTAGTCTCTAGTACTTCGTTTCTTGGTTTCTCCGGCGTTCTTGGATATGGCCATATGGGGCCGGGGGACGCCAGAAAGATTCACAGTCAGTCCCTCTGCTCCAGCAATGGCAATCCCTCTCAATTCAAGGATAGTGTTTCTGTTCTTGGCGAGGTGCTGTGGATTCTGTTTACTCCCGTTCCGGAAATGCATTTGATTGGGAATTGCGCGAAGGCTACTGTTGGAAAGGCAGGAGAGGGAAAAACAATCGTGAACTCCATCTTTGACGTGGGAAACAAAACGGAGGCTGCCAAGATGGGACTGTCACGAGGAATGCGATGCGATTTCCATGGTGCTTTTTTCGGTTTTGGGGAGTCAGAGCTCCGGCAGTGCCAGAAGTAGCACGTCCCAAGTACTTCTTAATGTCGACGGATTACATAAACAACGATGAGAATAGTAAATTACTAAATTTCCATGTGGTAGGTGGTGACACCATCGCAGATTTTTTATTTTATTTTTTTCAGCTGCTGAAGTGTGCGTGTGTGTAGAGAGAGAGAGAATCATGACTCTTCTTCATCCCCGTAGACCATGGTGTTCACTCACTTCCGATTTGATTGCAATGTTCAGGAGCGGTGGGCGGCGCCACGGTGCTGGAGCTGAGGCACCACAACTTCAGCTCGGCGCCAAGCAAGAGCCGGGAGGAGGAGGTCGACACCCTCCTGTCCTCCGACGCCGCGCGCGTCGCGTCGCTGCAGCGGCGCATCGAGCGCTACAGGCTGATCGGGTCGTCGGATGACGCGGCGGCGGCCGCGGCGGCGTCCAAGGCGCAGGTGCCCGTCACGTCCGGCGCGAAGCTCCGGACGCTCAACTACGTGGCCACCGTCGGGCTGGGCGGCGGCGAGGCGACGGTGATCGTGGACACGGCCAGCGAGCTCACCTGGGTGCAGTGCGCGCCGTGCGAGTCGTGCCACGACCAGCAGGACCCCCTCTTCGACCCGACCTCGTCGCCGTCCTACGCCGCGGTGCCGTGCAACTCCTCCTCTTGCGACGCGCTGCGGGTTGCCGCGGGGATGTCCGGGCCCGCGGCGGCGTGCAGCGCCGCCGACCAGCCCGCCGCCTGCGGCTACACGCTCAGCTACCGCGACGGCTCCTACTCCCGCGGCGTGCTGGCGCGCGACGAGCTGAGCCTCGCCGGGGAGTCCATCAACGGCTTCTTGTTCGGCTGCGGCACCAGCAACCAGGGCGCGCCGTTCGGCGGCACCTCCGGCCTCATGGGGCTCGGCCGGAGCCAGCTCTCGCTGGTCTCCCAGACCATGGACCAGTTCGGCGGCGTCTTCTCCTACTGCCTGCCACTCAAGGAGTCCGGCTCGTCGGGCTCCCTAGTCCTCGGCGACGACTCGTCGGTGTACCGGAACTCGACTCCGATCGCGTACACCTCCATGGTGTCCGACCCTGCAGTGCAAGGGCCGTTCTACTTCCTCAACCTCACCGGGATCGCCGTCGGCGGCCAGGAGGTGGAATCCTCGGGGTTCTCGGCCGGCAAGGTGATCGTCGACTCCGGGACCGTGATCACCACCCTCGTGCCTTCAATCTACAACGCCGTCAAGGCCGAGTTCGTGAGCCAGTTCGCCGAGTACCCGCCGGCGCCGGCGTTCTCCATCCTGGACACCTGCTTCAACATGACGGGGTTCAGGGAGGTCCAGGTGCCGAGCCTGAAGCTGGTGTTTGACGGCGGCGTGGAGGTGGACGTGGACTCCAGCGGCGTGCTCTACTTCGTCAGCAGCGACTCGTCCCAGGTGTGCCTGGCCATGGCCGCCCTGGCGTCCGAGGACGAGACCTCCATCATCGGCAACTACCAGCAGAAGAACCTGAGGGTGATCTTCGACACCTCGGCGTCGCAGGTCGGGTTCGCACAGGAGGCGTGTGGGTACATTTGACTCTCTGACTTGGGGGCAGCCACGAGCTATATATGTGAATATCTCTATACTTGCAGATTTGTTTTCGAGATTACCTCTGGTGATTGGCAAATGGTAATACAGTATTTAGTTGCTGGCAAATGTACAAGCATCCACGATTGCTTCTATAGCTGTTTTTTCATGCCAAACATTCATCCAAGATCAATTCCGTTGCAAGAAACCAGTGGGATTTTGCGTTTAATTTTGTAACTCATACGTAATGTAACCGGGCAACTGTCAGCTAAACGCCTAAATCCTGCTGCAAGAACACTGCATCTGTACAGGTATACCCTTGTGTAGCAGAAACATATGAAAAACGTAGGGATTGTTTTCCAAAAAAACGTAGGGGTTGTTTTTCAAAAAAAACCGTAGGGATTGTTTTGGAATATGCAAGGAGTTAGCCACGCAACGCCACGCCATGACAAATTGTACAAGACATGACGAGAAGCACATGAGAGAGGGATGAGGTTATTTTGTAAAATTTTTATAATGCAAACTGAAAAGCAGATCAGGCGATGCCGGGCCTTTAGTGGTCAGAATTCAGACATGGATGGCGTCGCTGCCTTTCCATTCGAGGACACCTGCAAGAGAACAGCTCACAGGGAATATGATATACACGGCGCACTGTGCAGGAATGTGATGCTACAGAATACAGATCATGTCACGCCGCATGATGGTTTTTTCCATCGGTATCACAAAAGATAAATTGACGGAAAATCTAGCGTCACACTGGTAAATCGCAACCCGCCCCCACTCCATCTACTAAGCCACCAATATTTTCCCCGCACAACAAACGAACACTAGTCACCAGCAACTAACCAGCGGAACAAAGCGGCGTTAAATGATGACATTATGAATTCTTGCATAGAAATAGGTTGGAGTAGGTAAACATTCAGTATTTATTTATGTAATTAAAAATGTGCAGAGATGTATATCTTCATTTTAAACGGTGGTTAAAGTTAGATCCTAGAGATAGTTGCTTTGCATGAGAGAATCCATGGGATGTTATAATACAGAGTACTACTACTTGCCATTTCCAGCCATGCGCTTGAAAACAAACATTATACTTGAGAAACCAAAAAACTACAAAAACAAAAAAGAAGAGCTATAGTACGATCACGGACGCACAATCCGTGAAGCAAGTAGTACAGCACAGTCGCTAAGCATAACGAGCTCACCTGACCTGACGGTGTCCCCCCTCCTGACCCGCGTGCCGGAGTCCTTTCGGTGGTGGGTGAGGGTGCGGACAGCGCAAGCGACCAATGAACAGGCTGTGAGCCAGAGAGTCAGGCCACGGACCAGAGGAGAGGAGGGACGACCGGACGAGCCCCCTCCCGCATCAGCATTGCTGCTGCTCCAACGCTTGCCAAAACGATTCGTTCACATCCTCTTGTTCATATCCTCCAGCTCACAGCTGATGAGTGCTGGGTGATGCTAGTATTTTTCAGGGGGGTTTAGGATGAGCGCCTGACACTTGAGATCAGAGGACAGGAGATTTGCCACATGCAGGAATAGTGCCATTGGGTGATGAGGCTCAGGAATCAGGGAAGTGTCAGTCAAGTAAGCAGCAGATGGACAGAGCTCCCATGTTTGACTTGACCAGATCCTAATCCTACCAGAACCTCCTCTCGGGGATTTGATGCAGTCGCTTAAAATAATTTATGTGGGCAAATGAATTGTTTACTCAAATGATCTGAAGAAAATCCATGTGAGCCCTTGGGTATTTCACTGGGAGGGGAGTTTGAGACCCTAGAGGTTTATTAGACCGACTCAAAGCTCCAGACCTGGCCAGACCTTTGAATTTACAACAGTGCTGATCTGAACACACGAGTGAACTGATGGGGAAAACAAACTTGACCTCAAATAATTTCATTGCTCTCACGGAAGCATTTGAAACGAATTATTCTCACAATCAACTAATTATTCTCACAATCAGCTATAACTAGTGCCGCATGGGGGAAAATGTCAAACTAAAAAAATGGAAGAAACAACCTTTATGTCATCATGAGTACTGGGGTGTGAAACATTTTTGCCTGACCAGCTCGTGCAGGTCGTGGACAATTTTGAACACAGCATCAGGGCGGGCTAGCTTGAGGCAATTCTGGGACATAATTCTGAATTCGTCCGACTTTGGGCCAAACCAGTCAGCGACTATGTTTGCAATCTGTTTTGGAGATTTCGAGAACTTGCCGCATCCATTTTCAACAAC
Source organism: Cenchrus americanus (assembly GCA_947561735.1). NCBI lineage: Eukaryota > Viridiplantae > Streptophyta > Magnoliopsida > Poales > Poaceae > Cenchrus > Cenchrus americanus. Next base: position 90,756,029 of record OX387245.1, on the reverse strand, counting down.
ATACGGAACATTGCCAGCTTCCTGTGAATTAAATAATTTTTGTGATAAGACATCATGCTTAACAGAGTTGCTACTCGTAGAGTTACTGCGATGTACTAGTTTGCTGCTCATATGTTTTCACTCTTGACATGATAAAATGCCCCATCGGCTGGGCAAAGAATACAAAGTACTAAATAACTGACAAATAAAATTTGGGTGGTGGTGGGTGGGTGGGTGGGTAGGGGGGGGGGGGCTTGGAACCTACTTCAAGAACAAAGGTTTTTCATTTCCTGAACTTTGAATCTCAGTTTTTTTAAGATTAGGCTTTGCCCCTTGGGTCATTCCCAAAGAAGTGGCATTATATCTGTGTTTTTTGGCCTGCCTAAAACTAAGGTCAAATGATGTTCCGAGTTCACCCTTTAATTTAAAACCAATCTGGTCAGTTTGACTGGTCTCGACAGAACATGGACCGCTCCTTCCATTAGCACCATCCAAGGGTATAGGCTTATGGCAATGCAATTGACAATTTGCTTATACATGTAAAAAATTTGTATCGGTCATATGGCATGAACCGCAAGGATGAAACTAACCGATGATGATCTTCAATGGGCAAGTAAATTTCGGATATGTATCCATAAAAGAAAAAGGCCATGATTTGTAGCTAAGCTTGCACTGTGTGTACATGAATCTATGACAGTAAGGCAGCTATTTAAGTAACTTTTAACTAATCACTTCTCTAAGATTTGTAACATAGGCATCATGTTATTAAATTTGTAACATTCAATGATCTGACAGCCTATATTTGACTATTTGAGGACAGCAAAATGTGAAAATGGCACATGGTAACAACAATATGGATCAGCACCGTGAAAAGAAAATGAATCAAGCAGACCCAATAATGGGTGCTAAGGAAAATACCTGCCCAGCAATATAACCATTTAGGATAATTGGTAAACCACGGATCATCGCCTCTGCGATTGTACCAGGCCCTGCCTGAAATTCAAGATAAATCATTTATTATGACATCGCCACCAATCACAAAAGTTGTATCACATATTCAAATACAAAGTGCGTGATTTGAACACATGAGATGCTAATGTCAATGTTGCCCTACACAGTACACGGTCGGTCATCCTTCGTTTAGTGAATAGTCGGACTATACGGTTGAGTAAACGGACAAAAAACGGATTACACGGGATTAAACGGATTAAACGGCCTACACGACCAACACAGTTGACCGCTGAGTAGCATTAAAATGCCGTGTAAACGGCAACATTGCCTAATGTAAAGCGTACCTTGGTAATGATACAATCACAAGCACCCATACATTCTTCCATCTTAGTAACAAAACCTTTCACCTACATTTTAAATAGAAAACAAGGATTAAAAAAATTGGATAGTGCATAACTTGCTGGAGGTTGAAATACAAGAGACGTATTATAAGTCTGTAATATGCAATTGCTGCTTGCCTACTTGCCACGAAATAATGTGGCTTAGCTCAAGTTCACTGAAGCTATCTATGCTGTTGAAAAGATTGGACAAAAATGGTCTTGCTGAAAAGAAAAGAGCAACTCAAGAAATTGGTAAAACCACACAGTTATAATGTTAAAATTATTAGATGCTACAAATCAGCTTGTAGGAAGTACCTGAACTGGAACTTTCCAACTTATCGACTGCAGTCGATTAACCAGCTTCTTATTACGTCCACAAATCACAAGTATCTGGCCAGTGGGTTCCTCTAGGTTTTCATCATACAGAGTATCACAAAGCGCTTTAGCAGTGGCCTCAATAGGACCCATCCCTTCACCCCCACCCATCAATAGAACAGCAGGCAGATCTTCATCCATGCCTAATTCTCTTCGCAGTTCATCCTATAGCAATAGACAGTATAGTCAGTAACTTCTGACAGATGGAAAAGATTCATAGAAATAGTAGATGCTACACAGACATTAGCTGATTGTGTACCTTTGGTCGAACAGGTTTGACAAAAGAGGGTCGGACAGGGAGGCCATATACTTTAATCTGTGAGGGCTTAAGTCCAGCTTTTAGTGCTCTCTTTTCCACCTCAGTTGATGGGCAGTAACATCTAGTGACGAGCTTGTGGAACCTAAAGTGCAACAATAGAATAGCTATTCCATTGTAAGAGTGTATGTCTCACATTGTGGTAAGAAACTAAGGAGAGTTATGTGAACATTGAAGCCAGCATACCATGTTGGGTGACAAGTGCTGAGATCTGTAATAACAGTAGTGAATGGGATCTTATCCAAAAGACCCTTGGATCTTAAAATTCGGAGGGGCACATGTTGCATTAAAGGGTGTACACTGATAATTACATCTGGTTGGTACTTCATTAGACCTTTTGCAACCTCTCTGCAGAAAGAATAGGCAATTTCTAATCATATAGCTACCCTACTTTTTTTTAAAAAAAGAAAGAGGTAGCTACAGCACAACTTGCATGAAGTAACCATGGTCTACAGACACATCATTTTGCCATCACAAGCAGTCATCATAGGACAAAAGCGCTATGATATAAATAGTCTGGAATACTGAAGGTGGTCATGATTGTTACCAGATTGCCATTGTTCTTCAAAAACTTTTTATTAAGAGATCAACTTTAGTTCATAATGGGCAATTGCAAGTCAAATACCACAGACACATAATTTTTTGCTTTTGACTTTAGAATGTAGCAGGAAATTCGGGGTGAAAAACTAACGCAAATAAAAGAAATATATAGAAGGGAAAGAAAAAGTAAAATGGCTATAACAAATTTTCCTAATCATAGTGGTTACTCAGTGCAGCTGTACAAGGACAGCATCTAGAAGTGTAAACCTTGGCATTAAGCAAAATTATATGAAAACAGTGTACCTTATTATGCACTACAAATCTATACTATAAAGAGCGAGAGACTTGATGTCAATTTCCAACCTCCTCACATGAGGACCCACATGTCATGTGCGACCCCACCAAAACAACCAAAAAGTGAGGACGAAGGGGAGGGGGGAGTCATTTTGTCGTACTCCCGCTGTTTTAAATCCCTTCCGCAGCCCTTTTTTTATACCACACTATATCTTTCTGGGTTTCTACCCACCTCACACATTAGGCAACCACACGGTTGTGTTTCCTTTTGGAGCCTCTCAACACTTCCTCGATTGAATGTAAATCAACCCATCAATCAATTGATTAGTTTCCTAATCATTTAAGTATTGATTAGTTTCCTTTTGGAGCCCCTCAATTACTTCCTCGATTGAAAGTAAACCAATCAATCAATTGATTACTTTCCTAATCAATCAATCAATTGCTAGCTTTGTACCATAGCTATTAGGACCGAACGGGACCGGCGGTCCAACCGGTAAAAGACCGAGCTAGGGCCTCGGCCGGTCCGGTACGCCTAAAGATCAGGTAAGCAAGCGAACCGGAAAGAACCGGTGGAGCCGGCAGTTTTTAACAAGGAATCGGTATAAAGTCGGGCAAGAAACCGGCGCAGACTGAAGAAAACCAAGCGGACGCGGGGTCGGCGTGGGAAAAATGGGGCGTAGGGAGAAATAAGCGGAAAAGAGCGTTGGGTGGCGGGGTTGTGGTTTGATTGCCTTCGGCAAGTCGATTTCCAACGATCGGGCTGCAGTTGCGTTGGTGATTTTATTTGATAAGTGACTCTATTAAACCGTTTTGAACCGGTAGTAGGGATGGCAGTGGGTCGGGTTTGGAGCGAATATCCGCGGATTTTGGGTATGTGGGTTGTGGGTTTGGTTCAGATTTTCGCCCACGGGTTCGCAGATTTGGATATCCGCAGCACTGTGGGTTTGGGGCGGATTCTACATTTCGCCCGCGGATATCCGTTGGAGCTCCGAAAAATTGATCCCAATAAACCCACATAAGGAATTCTAATCACATAATTGTTGTTTATTTTTATACTCAACTTGTTAATTTACAATCCTCTGAACATGTAAGTAATTTGCGATTCTATTTTTATTTCACAAGTGAAGTTGATTCCACCATAACTGATGAATGACACATTGTCCACTATTGTTGATTTGGAGGACTACGGATGTTGGTTTGTGTTGTTTTCCATGTGTATTGAACTTGTATTGTGTTGAATTGCATATTTTTTAAGTAATCTGAACAATACTGATGTATTATGTGCTCTTATTTATAATAATCGAACCAGGTTTTGGATTATCCGTTGGGTTTTGGATATCCGCAGATTTGGGTTTGGATCTGAATTTTCACCCGAACTAATTTTTGGGTTGGATTTGGGTTTTAGATTTGGGTTATGGGTTTGGGTGCCCTCACACTACATCCGATCCGAATCCGACCCATTGCCATCCCTAACCGGTAGTGCAATCGGTGGAACCAATTAAAGCGTGAACCGAGAGCTTGACCAGTTCATTGTCCGGTCCGATCCTAATAACTATGCTTCATACATTAGCCAGCCACAGTAGTGTTTCCTTTTTGAGTCGTTGAATCACACACTTTTCAAGTTCTTGGCTACTTTTTTGACGTTGCACGTCCAATTAGGCACGAATAACACGTGTTTCCTTTTTTTCATTGTGGTAGCTATAAATTATTTGATGCCACATGCTCTTCCCCGAGGTTCTTTTTCGACAAGAGATAGGAGGTTCAACGAAGCATTGAGGCAGTAGTAACCCTCAACATATTGGAGGAATATGGTCGAGAAAAAACATATTGGAGGAATAGATCCACTTCCACGAGGTCGGCCTTCTGCACAGCAGTGCACTACCCTCGAGCCATCCCTAGAGGTCTGTCACGTCCCGCTCCCCTTCGGGTGGCACGTCGGCACCTACCTCGGGATGCTCGCGAAACAGGCGCCCTTGGCGAAGGGTGCCCCACGGCACAACTGCAACATGCTACCACTCCAACCTTTGAATCCACCTCCAGTGCCCCATCCTCCTCATCACTGTCGAAGTCACCTCCACCAATCGCACATCACTGACCATCCTGACGTACACGACGGTTGCGGAACACCATGGTGATCTTTCTCGTGCTTTGTTGTGCTCTCCCTCGGCCCCGGCCTCATCATCACCACCATCCAGATCCAGGCAATTGGAGCTCTGTTCAATTTCGTTCTCTGTACAACTCCGTGAAGGAAATACTCCCGTCTCCCCTAACCTCTACCGTTGATGCCCTTCCTTATTCGAAGGCACAACTGGGTAGACTTCTTCAACCAATTAACTGCATTTTTTCACGATTCTTTATCTTCTTTTGAGCAGAAACAGATCACAAGTGTGATGACATTAGCTTCATTTATTTACTATATGTGTATCCATGTAATGTTATAAATAATAATAAATTATAGTCAAATTAATTTTAATTTAATTTTTACGCACGGGTACCTCTCCTGGTAGGTCTAGTAATTCATGAATGTAATTAAAACTATGAAGACCCTTCCATGATGTAAAATAAGACTTTTTGTGATGTAACTAGTAACCTTGCTATGAATGCGGATGTTGCAGCAAAATGTGGCTGATGAATTACACGCGGTGCAGTACCATAGTATGTCATCTTCCACAAAGGTCCATGTTTCACCAAAAAACTATAGCTCCTAGGCAGTTGGTTGAATGGCCATGGAGTGTGGTCGGTCCACAAATCAGTGACAAATACCTGCAGCAAAGCTCCTTTGTCACAAATAAAACGAAACCTACAAACATTAATACTGACAAAAGTTCTTAAAAGTGAACAGCACAAACCTGTAACTCTTTCATTCTAAAAATATTGACAGAAGTTCTCAAGAGTGAACAACACTATACATAAAGACACTAGCCACCACAAGTGGAGAAGTTCCAACTGCCTAAACTCCTCATCCTACTATACACACCAAAGACAGCACTAAAGTTAAGCTAAACCATCATGTGTCATATCAGTGCTGAACTGCTGACTATTTTACATTCCAACAAAGATAGGTTGTGACTCCGTGATACCAATAAGCACTAACTTGCAAGGAAAAGGGCACCCCGTAGACAGCTACTGTAATGTTATATGTGCAATACTATGTGAAAATCAAATAGCGCGTAAAATGGGAACGAAACCGCACCTGGTAGTCGTCGCCAAACTCCTGGCTGAAGGCGGCCTTGATGGCCTCGGCGGACGCTCGGTGCCCGCCGCCCGTGTCACTCATCAGAATCAGCACCTTCTTCGGCGCCTCGGCCCACGCCGCGGCCTCCTCCACCTCGCCTACCGCATCCACATCCCCTCCGCCATCACCGCCCCCGCCGCCGGCGCTACCCCCTCCACCCTCACCCCCGCCTACGCCGAGCCCGAGGGACGCGAACCCGAGCGGCGCGATTTGGTTCCCATGCAGGCGCACGAACCGCGCGAACTCGCTCCACATCTGGTGGAGGTGCGACGCGGCTGTGAAGGCCGGGCCAGGGGTCGAGATGGCGGCCGAGAGCGCGCGGGCACCGCCGCGAGGTTGGCGCGGGAGGAAGGAGGCATGGTAGGAGGAGGGCGCGGGGGAGGCGGAGAAGGCGGCGCCGGGGAGGGGCGCGGAGAGGAGTGGGGACGCGACGCAGAGGAAGGCGGCCGGGAGCGCCGGCTCGGCGGTCGCCGCGGGCATCGCGGGCTCGGTGCGGGGCGGCGGCCGAGGAGGTCTCAGTCTCGAAACATTCGAGTGCGGTGGTGGTGGTGATGTGGGGGAGAGGGGAAGGTGAGCCGCACACAGCTGGGGGGAGGGTCGGTTTTTGTTCGTGACGACGATGGGTTTGTTGGGTTCTTGGGTTGGGTCCGTCATCCGTGTGGCGTCCCACCTGCACCCGGCCACCCACGGTCGGTGGCCGTTAGAGTTGGCGTGGCGTGTGAACCTGATGTGGGTTCCAGCTCATGACCAGCGAGGTCTTTGTTTTTGCAATTGTAGTGATCTCGTGACCCGGCAAAAGTGTAAAAGATTTTTCTCCCAAAAAAAAAGTGTACACGATTCTGCCTAACCACTCGTACCAATGTGAAGTCAGCAAAAAATAAGTGTCGTGTTACATGTGACTAATTGGCTATGTTTATATTTTTTGGGGGGAATTTTGTTTGATGTACTCCTCTTATGTCTTCGTGTTGAACATTATAAGTTTTGGAAAAAGTTCTTACTTTCTTCAAAAGTTCAATTATGTAAAACCTCGTTGTTTATTTTCTTCGCCCTCGTCCTCCACCCACACCTCCTCTTTCTTCCCTCCTGTGAAAAAATATAGGGCGCGTTTGGTTCCTTGTATAAGGCCCATCCAGGCCCACCGAATGCAAGGCAGGCGTGTGTGGTTGCTTGTGTGTCAGCCCTAGCTTGGCTCCCGTGATGCATTTTTCCTCCCTGTGGCTGCATCCAGAGAAACACGATTTTCTTCTATTTCTCGACGTGCAGGCGCTGGTGAGCCATGGGCGAGCACGCGGGAGCCCGAGAAGTTGGCCGCGTGCGTGCAGGTTGGCGAGCGCGGGAACCCTATGGTCACCGCCCCCTTTTCGTCCCATGAGTCTGTGCTCTATCTTTGCCGGTGTCGGCTCACCTCCCTCCATTCTCTTCTTCGCCACCATCTTTCCCCCGAGCTCCGTTTGATGCATCTCCTTCTTTCCCTCGTGTAGATCCATGGTTGCGATTCACTGATAATCCTAATCCTCCCCCCATGGTTGATTTGTGCAGTGTTGGATGTCGATTTGCTAGGGTTTCGTGGCCTACGGTGCAGGAAATCCACCACGACCCCTAGATCTCGAAACTCATACTTGTTTTCATGTGTAGATCTGCTGATCTCCTTGCCTCCCTGCTGGTTTTCGTATTCCCCTTTGTCTGTGTTCAAGATCCGGCGGTAACCAGTGCAATTTCACCTCCCTTTATCTCTATGCTACTTGGTTTACTTGCATTGTGATGATTGTTCATTGTGTGATTAACTGGGAATCTTGTATTTTGGATGCAACTGAGCTCTTGTAGCCTATGATGTTTTGTGATGATAGTTGAGCACAATATCTTAGCTGATAATGTACATGTACATCCAATAAATCTGGGCACATGTTGTCGTATGGACCTCCCTGGGCCCACTACCTCGGTGGGTACCAGGACCGACTACTCGGTGGGCCCCTGGGACTACCCGACTTGCGCTGCACAGCATCTGCTGGTGTGAAGCACAAGGACTACAGAGGAGAAGTACTCGGATAGGAAGTTGTACATGTCCCGCACTGTATAGAGGACTCCTAGACGTACTCGACTAGTACTCTCTCCCTGAACCGACTTGTAACCCTGCCTCCCGGACTATATAAGGCGAGATAGGGACCCCTCTCTAGATCATACGCATCTGATTGCATCATCTTGTAATCGCACTCAATCAATCCAGAGCTACACAGCATACAGAACGTAGGGTATTACGCACCTCGCGGCCCGAACCTGTCTAATTGTGTGACACGTGTCTCTTCCTTCGAGTTACCGATCTCGGCGAGGCCACATTCATCTACTTCGGGTACTCCCCTTAGTAGGTTGCCGGTCCAAAACACCGACAGCTGGCGCGCCAGGTAGGGGATCTCGCCTGAGATCACATGGCAAACTCGACGGCTCCCATCTACATCAAGCCAACTGTCGCCTTCAACCGCGGCGACACGTTCGTCTTCGGCGCCTAGGTCTGCACTGCTGATGGCGCTGGATCTTTCCAACACCGCCTCACCATGCCACCCAACCCGGAGACCAGCCTCGTGACGCTTCCCGAAGTAGTCACTGAGGACCATGTGTGGTTCGAGGACCGGTGGATGGTCGCTTCCTTGTGTGATGAGTGATTGACAATGTTGTGTGGACTGATTCTTGGCTAAGTATTGCAGGTGCATGTTGCGGCTTGACTGGTGTTGGTGCAGGTGAAGAACAAGCGTGAAAGGTCGTCGCCGGTGAGGCCTCCAGGTGTGGAGAAGACAAGTAGGCTTTGTTCGAGGGACCGGTGACCGGCGGGGGTCAAGTGCGGGCCGCATGGTGGCATGAACAAGCAAGATGAAGTCATGGACGGTTTCTTGGTTGAGCCTCAAAACCAAGGTCGAGCCGGGACTACGTGGGAGCCAAGTCATGAGTGGAGATTGGCGGAGGCTACACCGAGTTCGCGGGGTTTCCGGTGGTTCACCGAGAAAACCACCGGGTTCCTTGGTTGATCCACAAAGCCAAGACCAAAGAACCGAAGACGGTCTTTGCGGCAAGGTGCCGGACCGGCCCGACCGGGTGGGTACCCGGTGCGCCGGTGGGGAGCACCGGTCCGACCGGTGTGCGACGACGCGGTCCGGGAGATTTCGAAGCGGAGGACACGCGTCGGGATCGCATGGCTTGCGTCGAGGCTACGCGAGGGTGCGGTCGCGGGCATCCATCCGATGGTGAAGACATGAAGACTTCCAAATCCGCCCTTGAGGGGCTTGTATCCCTAGTTATTAGGAAAGGGCATTTTAGACTTTCGGTTGCCTCCATATAACCCAAGAGGTGAGAGGATGGCAGCCAACTCTTGGAACCCTAGCTCATTTGTTTTCCTATTTTCCTTCCTATTTTCCTTAGGATTTCCATAGGACTAGCTTGAGAGCTTCATGGTGAGATCTTGTGAGAGGGTTGGATGATCGGGCGGCAAGCTAGACCTTGTATGAACCTTTGTTGCATGTATAGATGATTCGGCGTGGTTCCTCAAGGTTTGGATGTGTTGTTCCCGGTTGTTCTTGGTGGTGATTTTCGGAGCCCTCTCTTGGTAATTTCTTTGGGTTGTTTTCGGGACCTTTCTCTTGGGGATTTGATGGGGGAAATTTGTGGGAACCCTTCGTGGTTCTTTGGGCTGTGATTCCCCTCCCAAATCCGTGAGTAAAGGGGCTCGATTTTGGGGTTTTCCGAGTTCTAGGGTTTGTGGTGCTCTTGGCGGGATTTCTTCGATTCCTCCTTTTTAGACAAGTTTTGGTGGGATTAAACTTGGCTATGGACTCCTCATGAGGTATTCCTAATATCCCCAAAGTCTTGTTCAAGTTCGTGGAGCGATTTGGGAGATCGAGGTTTGGTTTTGGGGGAGTTGACCCGCGGGTCTTTGTTCATCCCGAGGCGCCGAGCTACACCGGTCCGACCGGTGCTCTTGGCCGTCGACCGGTGCAACCCTCGGTGGGTTTTTGCTCGGGTGAACATCCGGGTGTGTTCGTTGTTGTCGGTGTTCCTGTTGTTTCGGGTTTGGGTCGGTTTGGTGGTCGGTTGGCTCGTTTGGTGCTTTGGGGGCTTTCGGCCGTGACCGGTCTAACCGTGTGTCTCACCGGTCCGACCGGTGTGGAGCCACTTAGTGAAAGTTTCCCGGTTTCATCGGCGGGGACCGGTCGGCCGGTGGTGCTCACCGGTCCTGACCGGTGTTGGTCTGTAGACTCGAGGTTTGGTGTTCCGCTGTGTTCTCGGGTCGGAAGGTTGTGTGTTGGTTCCTAGGTCCAGTGGCACTCCAGTGGCTACGTGGGCTTGACCAACTTGGGTAGTGAGTTGGAGAAGTGTGTTGGAAGCCGCGTTCATCTTGTTGGAGTTTCCATCTCCTTCGAGAAGAATTTTTATCGGCTCCCATTCACTCCCCCCTCTCTGGTTCGCCGTATCGGTCCTTCAAGTGGTATCAGAGCCGGTTCGGGTCTTTGTTGACTCTAACCAGTCTAAGATCCAAGGATGGCGTACCAGGAACAGGGTTCGGGTCCTCCACACTTCGATGACAAGAACTACCAGATGTGGAGTAAGCGGATGAGTGCGTTCCTCCGCGGAAAGGGTCAGATCCTTTGGGATGTCACGGTGGACACAGGCTGTGTCCAACTGATGGACTTCCTCGCTCCAGGATCGAGGGACAGTTTCGACGCCAACAATAACGCGGTCGATTACTTGTTTCGTGCTTTGTGTCAGCCTGAGTTCGATCGGGTGCACACCGAGCACTTGGCTTGTAGAATTTGGTTGGTGCTGAAGGAGGCTCATGTTGGGAATGCCCAGGTTCAGGCACGGATGTATGCGACCTACCGGAGAGAGTACGAGAACTTCACTCATCTCCCCGGTGAGTCCATCGATGCCTTGTTTCAGAGGTTCACGGTGGTTGTGAACAACATGAGGGCCAATGTGGACGTGCTCCTGTATGATGATCATGATAGAGCGGTCAAGCTCTTACACTCTTTGGATCGTACGATTTGGGGCGGAAAGTTCAAGGCCATTGTGGAGTCAGAGAAGTATGATACTCTGACGGTGAACGAGCTGTTCTCGAAGCTCAAGTCGGCTGAGGTGGATAGGGGTATGACTGCCAAGCTTGAGGGACCGACTGATTCCCATAGTCTTGCCCTCGTTGGTGGTTCGAAAGGAAAGGCTAACACTAACCCATCCACCAGGATGTTCTCTTTTTCCTCTTTGATGTCTATGCCAGATGAGGAGTTCGATGTGCTTGGAGAGGACGAGCTGGCGCTCCTGACGAGGCGGTTCGAGAGGCTGCACGAGAACCGAGTGAACATGAGGAGGAACACGAGGGCATGCTTCCACTGCGGCAAGCCGGGACACTTCGTCGCCGACTGCGCGGAGAAGGTCGAGAACAAGGACGGCTACAAGCACAAGTCTAGGATGGATGGCAAGTACCGGTCGAGGCGCGACCACAAGAGCAAGCACAAGAACAAGTACAAGGACAAGCAATGATCGAGGAAGAAGGAGAGCTGAGGCAAGGCCCGAGCGATGGTTGGAGCGAACGACGTCGACTCTAGTTCCGCGTACTCCACCTCGAGCTCGAGCAGCAGTGAGGATGAAGGTGATCGTCGCAAGAGCAAGAAGTCGTCCAAGAACCTGAGCAGGCTGAGCTGCTTTGCGAGAGACGGCTTCTGCACCATGGCGTTGAGCTCTGGCAGCAAGAAGAGCACACAGAGCGACTCGGACTCCGATTCCGACGACGAGGTGCGTGATGAACTTCCCTTCTTGCGCCAGGAGAATGAGAGGCTTGGCTCTTTGCTTGATAACCGTGATGACATGCTTAGAGAGGCCAAGAAATGAGAAAAGAGCTTAGGGCTTCACTCGAGGATGCTAGGACTAGAGTGGCTGAGCTAGAGACATAGGTGCTTGATAGCAAGCTTGAGATTGATTCCCTTAAGGCTAGCCATGTTGTTTCGGATGAGGTTGATTGTGCTGATTGCTCCATCTTTCTTACTGATCTTGCTTTGTTTAAGGAGAAGCATGCCTCCAAGTGTGAGGAACTAGATGTGCTTAGGGTTGAAGTGGCTGAGCTTAAGTCTAGACCTGCTTTGCTAGGTGCTTGCACTTCTTGCCCTGTTTTGCATGCTAAGATTGATGATATGCATGTTTACACTAGTTCTCTTGAGGCTAAGCTGAAAGAACCCATGCCTACATCATGCTCTACCTGTGAAATGCATGCTTTGAAAAATTTGGAACTTGCACATTATGTTGATCGTTTGCAGAACGAGAATGATGAGATGAGAAAGTTGATGGGTTGGTTGTCTGGTCATGAGCCTCAGTTGAGGATGATGATCGAGGCGTTTAAGAGGCAGGATGGTGAGGGACTTGGGGCAAACAAGGTTGGTGAGGGTAGTGGAGAGAATATCCCAGAGCCACCAAAAACCCACCACAAAAATGATTTCCCCCCAAAACCTAACCATCTTAGGAACCGACTAGACACAACCCCAGCTCCACCCGTGTTTCCTACACTCACAAATGATCTACAAAAGCCTATCAAGTTTGTGAGCACTTCCGGGAAAGTGTTCTTTGGGAAAGAAAGTGAGAAGGCTAGTGAGGGGAAACCGGTGGAGTAATTGAGTGGAGAGAAACCAAGTGAGTAGCCACAACCCAAGCCTAAGCCTAAGCTTGTGAGGTTCCATTGTGGCTATTATGGGAGAGATGGCTAGAAGGATGAGTTTTGCTTCAAGAGGAAGCGAGAGGAGAGAATGGCAAAGGAGTGGGCTAACAAGGACAAGTACCACCCTTACAATGGTGTACTTGAGTCTCGTGTGCAGATGCCCAGGGCCAAGGCGAGTGTGAGGACAGTTCGGGTTTGGGGAGAGCGGAAGGCTGTTGGAGGTGCTGCTGCCCAGGTCACACCGGTCAGACCGGTGTGGGGCACCGTCGGCCGGTGCGGGCACGGACGAGCGGCGGCAGTTCGGGTTTCGTGCTCGTACAGGTGCGAGGGTTGTTTCTGGAGGTCGTGGTTCTGGTGGTTGGGCTGGAGAGTTTGCAGGTGGTCAGGTTGCTAGGCGTTCTCCCCCTCGAGTTCACTACGGGGATGGGAGGAGTCGTAGCTTTGAGGAGAGGAGGGACGGTCCACGGGTTCTTTTTCGTGGTTTTGGTCCTCCTCCAGGCAGAGAGGGGTGGTTCCCTCAGGGTGGTTATCGTGGTGGTGTTCGTGGAGGTAGCTTTGGTAGGAGAGATGCTTTGGTTGGTGCTAACTCCACTTTCGAGCAAATGGCTCGGCACTGGTTTTACTCTTTTGGTACTAACCCCAGTGCTGAGTCGTTTGTTCGCTCACGTGCTCGTTTCTGAATTTCAGTTGGGAGACCTGAAGAACATTTGGTTGATTAACTTCGGTTGCTCGAGGCATATGACCGGAGACAGGGGTGGTTCTCAAGTCTCGTCCCGGTGGTGACGAAGAGGTACATCACTTTTGGGGACAATGGGCGTGGGCGTGTGCTTTCATAAGGTGAGATTAAGGTGAGTGACAAGATCACTCTCAGGCATGTTGCTCTTGTTCAATCGCTGGGGTACAATCTGCTTTCTGTGTCCCAGTTGTTGGATGAGGGCTTTGAGGTGTTGTTTCGGCCAGGTGGTTCTCGGATTTTGGACTCTCGAGGGGACCTTGTCTGTATGGTCGTTCCCGAGGGTCAGGTGTTTCGTGCTGATTTTTCTCAGTCTTCGGGTGTGGAGCGTTGTTTCTTGGCCGGTTCTTCGAGTGAGTTGTGGAAGTGGCATAGGAAGTTGGGTCACTTGAGCTTTGACCTTTTGTCTCGCTTGAGTAAACTCAATTTGGTCCGAGGATTGCCACGGTTGAGGCTTGAGAAAGAGTTGGTTTGTGCGCCATGTAGGCATGCCAAGATGGTAGCCTCTTCTCACCCGCCTCTCACCGATGTGATGAGCGAGCGTCCATGCGAGTCGCTCCATATGGACCTTGTTGGCCCAGCTCGTGTGCGATCTGCGGGTGGGAAGTGGTATGTCCTTGTTGTGGTGGACGACTATTCTCAGTATGCGTGGGTGTTCTTTCTCGAGGATAAGGGGGAGACGTTTGGTTTTGTTCGAGATCTAGTCTTGAGGTTGAGGAACGAGAGGCACGGAGATGCCATTCAAGCAATCCGTAGTGATAATGGCTCGGAATTCAGAAACTCTCATTTTGAAACCTTTTGTCATGACTTGGGTCGTGAGCACCAGTTTTCGAGTCCGTATACGCCTCCCCAGAATGGTGTTGTGGAAAGGAAGAACAGGACCTTGTGTGAGATGGCTCAAACGATGCTTGATGAGCATAGGACTCCGAGGAGGTATTGGGCTGAGGCGGTGAATACCGCGTGCTATGTGTCAAACAGGATCTACCTCAGAGTGCACAAGAAGAAAACGTACTATGAGTTGATGCATGGTCGCACACCCAAGGTGAGTCACTTCCATGTCTTTGGTTGCAAGTGTTTCATTCTAAAGTAAGGCAGGAAGTTGGATAAGTTTGAGGCTAGGTCTGTCGATGGTATTTTCTTTGGTTATGCATCTCATTCTAGAGCATATCGTGTGCTCAATCTTGAAACTAACCAAATCGTGGAGACTTGCGAGGTAACCTTCGACGAGACAGAGCCACGTAGTCAGCTTGTCTTTGAGTGTGCAGGTGATGATGAGCTTGGCGAGGAGATCTTTCAGGAGGAGGAGCATGAACATGGAGACGATGAAGATGGCGGTGTGGTGCCCCCGGCTGAACATGTACCCACTACTTCGACTACGGTGATGGACGGACCCTCTACTACACCTACGATGACAAATCAAGAACGAGGAGAAGCTGATGTTGAGGGGGAGGTAGCATCGAGGCGAGAACCTCCCCGGCGAGTACAAGTGGATCACCCAGCTTCGAGGATCATCGGCGACATGAATGAACACACTACACGGTCGAGGGTTCGGAACAACTCTCATTTCGCTCATGCTGCATTTGTTGCTACTTTTGAGCCCAAGGACATTGGACACGCACTATCTGATCACAATTGGGTTAATTCGATGCATGAGGAGTTGGAGAACTTTGAGAGGAATCAGGTTTGGGAGTTGGTTGACCCTCCCCCAGGGTGTAAGCCGATTGGTACAAAGTGGGTGTGGAAGAACAAAGAGGGAGAGAAAGGTGAGGTTGTGAGGAACAAGTCGAGGCTTGTTGCTCAAGGGTTCAGTCAGAAGGAGGTTATCGACTACGAGGAGACCTTTGCTCCCGTAGCCCGTTTGGAGGCGATTAGGATCCTTCTAGCCTTTTCTGTGGCTAAAGGGTTCAAGTTGCACCAAATGGATGCGAAGAGTGCTTTCCTGAATGGTGTGTTGGAGGAAGAAGTGTTTGTGAGGCAACCTCCGGGGTTTGAGAGTGAGAAGTACCCCCACCGGGTGTACAAGTTGAGGAAGGCGCTGTATGTGTTGAAGCAGGCGCCTAGAGCTTGGTATGGCAGGTTGGGGGTTCTTGTTTGAGAGAGGTTTTGAGATGGGGAAGGTCGATCAGATCTTGTTTTTGCTGAGGCAGGGCAGAGATATCCCGATTGTGCGGGTGTACGTGGATGATATTGTCTTTGGTGGCTCGTCTAACTCTCTTGTTGCAAGGTTTGCGGATGATATGAGCGAGGGAATTTGAGATGAGCATGATGGGCGAGTTGCAGTTCTTCCTAGGGCTACAAATCAAACAATCAAAGGAAGGAACATTTGTGCACCAGGCCAAGTACACCAAGGACATTGTGCGGAAGTTCAAGATGGAGGACTCCAAGGCTATGACGACGCCGATGAGTACGACTACGGCTCTTGATGCGGACGAGGAAGGTGAACACGTGGACTAGAAGGAGTACGGAGCATGATCGAGTCACTCCTCTACTTGACGGCGACGAGGCCGGACATACAGTTCTCGGTGTGTCTGTGTGATCGTTTTCAAGCGTCTCCGAGGACTTCGCATCGGCAAGCGGTGAAGCGAATTTTCGGTACTTGCGTCACACTCCGACTTCGGCCTTTGGTACTCCGCGTCCTCTTCTTTGGCGCTTCATGGTTTTTCGGACGCGGATTTTGCGGGTGTCGGTTGGATAGGAAGTCCACTTCCGGGACTTGCCGCTTTTGGGTTCTTCTTTGGTGTCTTGGTCTTCCCGCAAACAATCGAGTGTTGCTCAATCCACTACCGAGGCCGAGTATGTTGCCGCTGCTAGTTGTTGCTCTCAGCTCCTTTGGATTTCATACACCATGAGTGACTTTGGTGAGGAGGATACCCATGTCCCACTTCAATGTGATAGCACCAGTGCCATAAGCGTTGCAAAGAACCCAGTGCTCCATTCCAAAACCAAGCACATAGAAGTGAGGTATCATTTTCTGAGAGACAACGTAGAGAATGGAAAGATAGCTTTGATCCATGTACCCACACATGACCAACTAGCCGATATTTTCACCAAACCCCTAGATCAAGCAACTTTCACTCGTTTGCGGGGGGAACTTGGTGTGTGTTTGATTTCTTGAGTTGGGTGTGTGGGAGCTCCTTTGTGGCATATGTATAGTTTCCTTTGTGCATTTCTTGCATGGCATATGTAACATGATGTATAGGCATCCTTGTATCTTAGATTGCATGCATTTTGTATCATATGCATTGATTAGGAAAAGCTTCTCTCATATACATTGTTCACCATGGAATGAGATATATGTCTTTGTGAGCTTGTTTGGTATGCTATGGTTAGTTTGGCTTAGCTCTTGATGATCTTGATGAATAATCCATGGTTGATGGCTATGTTTTTGAAAAATTGTCACATGTATGCTCTCTCATGTGTAAATGCCTTTATATGAACTTGACATGTTTTAGTGGCTTGGTTATGCTTAATTTGTGGTTGGATAGCTAGTTTATTGATCATATGGGGCCAAAGGTTCATTTGCCATCATGAATGTTTAGCCCTCTCGCTTCATCTTGTGGAGGGGCATAAGTTCGTTTTTGTCGCGAAGACATTTCATGTACCATATATGAATCTGAAAATGAAATGTAAAATGCTTGGAAAATATGCTCCCATGTCATATGTGCTGAATTTAATTTGGTTTGGGTGCTAAACCGTTGCATGATGCCTACCAATGAGAAGTCTCATACATAGAAGTAGGCACATGGCTCGGTGGCTTTGACATGACATGAGGTGCTTGTGGGTGTTTGTGATGGTCTTATGATTAGAATGGCTGTCCTAGCATGAAGTTTGTGTGGCTTTGCCATTTTGATATGATTTGATCATGTTTAGGACTTTTCTCATGAGAGGCAAGTTTTTCGGAAAATTGCCCAAATCCATCTTAGCTTCGTCCAATGGTTGTGAAACTTGGTGATCATGTAGTTGAGATCGATACGAAGCTGTAGATTTTCTAACTTGCTCATTTGGACATGTGTAGCATTCTTTGTTGAATTTTGTCTATTTGAGAAGCTCTAGGTTGAATATTTTGCATTTTTGGCTTGATTCATGCATTGCCAACAAGGGGGAGAAGTTTGAGCTTGAAATGGCTTGCTGGATGCATTTAGAAGGTTTTCGAGTGGTTTCGAGCCATTTACGGGCTCTCCGTTGTGCACCGGTCCGACCGGTCGGGGTCACTGGTTT
Source organism: Cenchrus americanus (assembly GCA_947561735.1). Lineage (NCBI taxonomy): Eukaryota > Viridiplantae > Streptophyta > Magnoliopsida > Poales > Poaceae > Cenchrus > Cenchrus americanus. The sequence continues at coordinate 90,738,323 of OX387245.1, read as the reverse complement.
GACCGGTGTGAGTGCTGGTCCTGTGCACATCTTAGGCACCGGTCTGACCGGTGGTGATGACCGGTCTGACCGGTGTGAGCTGAAAGTGTTGCAGCAGCCCTGTTTTCAAGTGATTTGCATGCATTCGTCCAGGGGGAGGTGCATTGGTTCAGGGGGAGCTTGCATGTGTGCAGGGGGAGCTCTTTGTGGTTTTTCGAGCTTTGTTTCGGTGGTTTGCGCTCTTTGTTTGAGCCTTGCTTTGTCTCGGATGTGTCGAGCCGTTGCCCTTGCCTAAGGGGTCCGAGACTTGTCTTCTTCAAGTGATCTTGCTCTTTGCCTTTGTTCGGCTTTCGATCGCTTGTTGGAGTTTCTTTTTGTTCGTTTCTTTTCTTTTTCTTTTCTCTCTTGTTACTTTCATGTGGGTGTTGTCAATGCACTCATCAAGGGGGAGATTGAGGACCATGTGTGGTTCGAGGACCGGTGGATGGTCGCTTCCTTGTGTGATGAGTGATTGACAACGTTGTGTGGACTGATTGTTGGCTAAGTATTGCAGGTGCAGGTTGCGGCTTGACTGGTGTTGGTGCAGGTGAAGAACTAGCGTGAAAGGTCGTCGCCGGTGAGGCCTCCAGGTGTGGAGAAGACACGTAGGCTTCGTTCGAGGGACCCGGTGACCAGCGGGGTCAAGTGCGGGCCGCATGGTGGCATGAACAGCAAGATGAAGTCATGGACGGTTTCTTGGTTGAGCCTCAAAACCAAGGTCGAGCCGGGACTACGTGGGAGCCAAATCATGAGTGGAGATTGGCGGAGGCTACACCGAGTTCGCGGGTTTTCCGGTGGTTCACCAGAAAACCACTGGGTTCCTTGGTTGATCCACAAAGCCAAGACTGAAGAACCAAAGACAATCTTTGCCGCAAAGATGCCCGCACGTGGTCCCGACCGGTGGGTACCCGGTCGGCGGTGGGGAGCACCGGTCTGACCGGTGTGCGACGATGCATTCCGGAGATTTCGAAGCGGAGGACACGCGTCGGGATCGCATGGCTTGCGTCGAGGCTACGCAGGGTGCAGTCGCCGGGCATTCGTCCGATGGTGAAGACATCAAGACTTCCAAATCCGCCCTTGAGGGGCTTGTATACCTAGTTATCAGGAAAGGGCATTTTAGACTTTCGGTTGCCTCCATATAACCCAAGAGGTGAGAGGATGACAGCCAACTCTTAGAACCCTAGCTCATTTGTTTTCCTATTTTCCTTCCTATTTTCCTTAGGATTTCCATAGGACTAGCTTGAGATCTTCATGGTGAGATCTTGTGAGAGGGTTGGATGATCGGGCGGCAAGCTAGACCTTGTATGAACCTTTGTTGCATGGATAGATGATTCGACGTGGTTGCTCAAGGTTTGGATGTGTTGTTCCCGGTTGTTCTTGGTGGTGATTTTCGGAGCCCTCTGTTGGTGATTTCTTTGGGTTGTTTTCGGGACCTTTCTCTTAGGGATTTGATGGGGGAAATTTGTGGGAACCCTTTGTAGTTCTTTGGGCTGTGATTCCCCTCCCAAATCCGTGAGTAAAGGGGCTCAATTTTGGGGTTTTCCGAGTTCTAGGGTTTGTGGTGCTCTTGGCGGGATTTCTTCTATTACTCCTTTTTGGACAAGTTTTGGTGGGATTAAACTTGGCTATGAACTCCTCATGAGGTGTTCCTAATATCCCCAAAGTCTTGTTCAAGTCCGTGGAGCGATTCGGGAGATCGAGGTTTGGTTTTTGGGGAGTTGACCCGCGGTGTCTTGTTCATCCCGAGTCGCCCGGTGCTACACCGGTTTGACTGGTGCTCTTGACCGGTCTGACCGGTGCAACCCTCGGTGGGTTTTTGCTCGGGTGAATGTCTGGGTGTGTTCGCTGTTGTCCGGTGTTGCTGCTGTTTCGGGTTTGGGTCAGTTTGGTGGTCGGTTGGCCTGTTTGGTGCTTTGGGGGCTTTCAGGCTGTGACCGGTCTAACCGGTGTGTCTCACCGGTCTGACCGGTGTGGAGCCACTTAGTGAAAGTTGCCCGGTTTCATCGGCGAGGGACCGGCCCGACCGGTGGTGCTCACCGATCTGACCGGTGTTGGTCTGTACACTCGAGGTTTGGTGTTCCGCTGCGTTCTCGGGTCGGAAGGTTGTGTGTTGGTTCCTAGGTCCAGTGGCACTCCAGTGGCTACGAGGGCTTGACCAATTTGGGTAGTGAGTTGGAGAAGTGTGTTGGAAGTCGCATTCATCTTGTTGGAGTTTCCATCTCCTTCGAGAAGAATTTTTATTGGCTTCCATTCACTCCCCCCCTCTCTGGTTTGCCGTATCGTTCCTTCAAGTGGTATCAGAGCCGGTTCGGGTCTTTGTTGACTCTAACCAGTCTAAGATCCAAGGATGGCATACCGGGTGTTGACGCAAAATCGCACCCTACGTCAAGCACACGATGAAGCCGAACAAGCTAGCTTCACACGCGAACGATTCCAAGACATGCCGGTCAATTTCCCCGAAAATTAACAAAAGACAAAGTAGTTAAATTCCAAAGCTTGGAACTTGCCGGGTGGTACCAGACAGTTCCATATTTACGGCTAGAAAGCCATGTGAGATGACATATAGCTACAGGAAGCTATCTGCCAGCAAACTAGAAACCATTCGGGAGCTTCAGAGTGTAAAACAGAACATAGTCAAACGGATGACGTAAGCATGACGAAAGATCGATCTTTATTTGAACAAAATTGTACGTGCACAAAGCCATGACCGATCCTCGAGGATAAATAACAATAAACAATAAATGAAGTAAAGCATGATTACAAACATGTAATAAGAAAGCATGCATAGGCCCAAAGCACTAGTCTACCGCATGTCTAGGTACTTCAAAACCCGTCAAGCATGAAGCCAAACAAGTTTATCCACTACATAATACGACTTGTTTGGGAATCACGCCACCAACCACAAATAGATCTATCTACCGCATGATACAATCTAAATGTGGAAAGCTAAAAGCATACGTCGTTTAAAACATATCTTATAAACACGTTTTACTCGTGAAAGCATAACCGAATAGCTTTTCGAGCTCTTTTTCAGAGGCTTCCCTGACCCTCTTTGGCTTCCCTACTTGGACAATGATAATTTAACTCTCCCCTGTGAATTCTCCTTTGAGGCTGGACGCTAAGATGGAAGGTTTGTAGAAATCTTCAATGTCTTCATCCATCCATGTCCTTTGCCAGCTGAATTTTGTGGAGGGAGGTTAAATCACAGCACTTACGAATACTATCAGCCAAATATGATGGCCCGACAGCTTGGATGTGGCCAAATGCCCCCAAGACTATTCCTTCATGAATTCCTCAAACCCAGAGAGGAAATCAAGGACAGCATACAAGCCAGAAGGGTCTTCGAGTACGAATGCAGTCCAACTCTTTACACCTGGCCTTTCACACCCATAACAATAACTCATCCTACCTTCATCCCTTGGTGGCAAGAATTTCATGACCACATCTTCAGCGAGCCAGTGCACTCATTTTGCTTGGAACTGATGCCTGATTTCCAACCAACTTCAGAGGTAACACACTTGGCTCCTCTCTTTGATCAGCATATTTTTTCACCACTAACCATGATCTTGATCTCTCCCTGCAGAACACAGTGCCTGCCCCTCGAGCCAGGACAATTGTTTATAATGCAGTATACCCAATTTCAGCTCTGGGATTCAAATCCCCAACTTTGGCTCAGCTGATGGCCAGGTATGCCACAATGGACCCAATTCTCTTAAGTGCTACTGCTGATAAAAGAAAAGGCCTATCTCTGATTGCACCTCCTGTTAACACCAAAATTTGGTAAGGTAAGGAGTCTGACCTGTGGGTCCAACGCGGTGAGGAATCCGTCCGGCAGAAGGAAGGTTTCTCCAGAAGAATTCGACAAAAGAGTCCGCGGTCGGCAATTTGCTTCCGTTCGGCAAGAAAACTGTTGCGCTGATTTTGCGGGATTGCGTGGTGACGTGGCCTGAGCGGAAGGGACGAATGGATGGATAAGCGATCGCATTTAGAGATAAATTAGGTATCAAATCCATTCGAAGTCATGCTGTGACAGGGTATAAATATAGACCCTGAATGTATGTAATGGTATTCGAAACATTCTCAATACAAACCGGCTTTACGCCAAACCCTTGAGTCCTTTGTCGTGTCGTCGAGTTCTTCGAGAGGGTTCATCGATCCGTCGACCTCCGTAAGTACCGGCAACCTTGTATCATGTCTAGTATCATGCGGTGGATTTAGATTTGATGCAAGTAGTCTTGTTACCATGCTTAGTGTCATGTGGTAGATTCAAGCTTGGTTCAAGAGGGTTTCTTGTTAGATCATGAGCCACGCGGTAGGCTAAGATCTAGCTTGAAGCTAGTTATCGGCTGTATTGGTTTTGGGCAAGATCCAATAGATTCATTAAGTTACCCCGTGTTGCTTTGAGTTTTTACTTTATGTTTAAATTCATGTAACACTTCTTTGCCCAATCTAGACTGGTTTGAATCGGCTTTATCTCTTTTGATGATCCTTATGCGAATCGAGTTCGTATCTTTGGCTTAAATAGCACGTGGATCACATGTTCCCTGATAGCCGAAACCGAATCGATCTAGGTTGTTACGTGTTGTGGGTTCAAGCTTGCCAAATCTTGTATAAACTCTTGAAAGAACTGGGTATCACGCGGTAGATGCAGGTTTTTGGGTTGTCTTGGAGCTAGTCATCCGGTGGATTAGATTTCGATTCAATCTGATAGATTTATCTTATTTGGTAATGCTCGTTCCTTCTTCATGGACCCCGATTCGGCTGTTCAGCCGTATTCGGTTATACTTCCACGAGTGAAACGTGTTCATAAGCTACGCTTTAAATATTGCATGCTTTTAGCTTTCCATATTTAGATTGTATCATGCGGTGGATAGATCTATTTGTGGACGGTGGTATGATTTCAAACAAGTTGTATCATGCGGTGGATAGATTTGTTTGGTATCATGCTTGACGGGTTTTAACGTATCTAGACATGCGGTAGACTAGTGCTTTGGACCTATGCATGCTTGTTTATTGCATATTTATGATCATGCTTTTACTTCATTTATTGTTTAATGTTATTTACCACGAGGATCAGTCATGGCTTTGCGCACGTGCATTTTTATCCAAATAAAGATCGATCTATCGTCATGCTTACATCATCCATTCGGCTATGTTACCTTTTGCACTTTGAAGTTCCCGAATGATTTCTAGTTTCTTTGGCGAGATAGCTCTCTATAGCTATATGTCATCTCACTTGGCTTTCTAGCCGTAAATATGGAACCGTGCCTCGGTACCACCGCAAGTTCCAAGCTTTGGAATTTAACTACTTTGTCTTTTGTTAATTTTCAGGAAAAATTGACTGGCACGTCTTGGAATCTTTGCGCGTGTGAAGCCAGCTTGTTCGGCTTGTTGTGTGCTTGGCGTAAGGTGCAGATTTTACGTCAACACACTTTTTGGCACGCCTGGTGGGACTAACAGCCGAAAGTCAAGATGCCCGACATCAGTGACATCATGGACGTCGCCATCGAGGATCTCTCTCCGAACGTTGCAACGAAATTTCGAATGATGCTACGGATCAGTTCCAACAAAAATGCTTGATGTCATTTAAAAAGAACAGGAGTGGCGTCCCATACCTCAAAAATGAGATGCCCAGGGTTCTATTGTCAGGAGAGAGTGACGCTACAACTCTGCAGGAGAAGGAGGAATGCATGCAAGCGTTTTGAGACGCCGCAGAAGACGTGCTAAGTAGGCATCATAGAGCTTTCCTGGGTGTGTTCAAGCAGATGATGGTGGCTGTCTTCGGCCCGGACATGGAGAAAGTATTCAGTCGAGCACCCCTTCAGGGAGGCAGCGTGGAGATTGGAGAGTCCAGTTCTTAGCCGCCATTGCGAAGCCAGCCAGTCCAGCCTCCTCTGCAGAGCGTTGGAAGCCAAGCCGTCCAGCCTCCTCCACAAGGCGCTGGAGGTCAACCGGTTCAACCCCCTCTGCGAGGCCGCGCGGGGAGGGCGGCCGATCCGGCCACCTCCACAGGGCAGTACAGGTCAACCGATGCAACAGGCGAACCCATATCAGCCCACGTATGGGGAGCTGGCATTTGGCTCGTCTGGAGTTCCACTTACTTCCGCCCGCAAGATTGCCCCGGCTAGCAACAGATTGCGAGAAGAATTTGTACGGTGGAGGCTACCACGAAGTGATGAACTATGGTGCCATCGATGCTCTCCCGAATCGGGCTACGGCCCGCTACGGGCGTACGGGGAGGACGATATCCTGGTTCAGAAGATGGCCAATATGATGCAGAATCAATTCGGCCTCAAACCTAAAATGCAGGGACCTGCCTACACACCTCCGTTCCCGGAGTGGTATTACAAAGTGATCCTGCCGCCAAGGGTAAAACCTCCGACGGAATTTACAAAGTTTTCCGGGCAGGATGACACGAGCGCGGTGGAGCACATTGCTCGCTATCTGATGCAGCTTGGAGAGGCCTCATCTAAATAGGCGTTCAGGGTCAGGTATTTCCCCATGTCACTGACGGGCCCAGCGTTCCAGTGGTTCACATCTTTGCCTCCCCAATCAGTTAGCACATGGAGGGAGCTGGAGTGAAAATTCCACGCTCATTACTTCAGTGGTAGCACGGAAAAGAAGCTCATCGATCTCACCACTCTGAAGCAGAGACACAATGAGACGCCCTTGGAATTCCTCAGGAGGTTCAGGGAAGTCAAAGGCATGTGTTTTTCGTTGAATCTGCCAGATGATCAGTTGGCTGACATGGCCGTTGCAGGGATGCTGCCGGCCGTACGGGAAAAGCTGTTTGGTATGGAGTTTGATAACACGGGTCAACTGTCCCAAAAGGTTGTCATTGATGAGCAACCAGGCCTACGGGTTTAAGAAAGACACCGGTTCGGCAAGCGAAGCACAATATAGCCGATATCTACAATCGGTTCCTGGAGAAGGCCGATCAAATGGAAGACTCGACGATGATCGGGGAAGTGGGCCGCCGCTGCGATCATGTGGGGGAAGGAGCCGTTGACCATGAATCGGCGCTGGATCAAGCAGACCAAAGGCACATACGACTTTGACGTCACTAAAGGCGATAAGCTGTTTGAATTCTGGTGAAGGAAGGCCGAATCAAATTACCTCGAGGGGCATTCCATGCTTTGGCTCGATGGAGTAAAAGAGAAACGTTCTTGCGGCTTCCATGACAAGGGAATTCTCACTCCATCAACGGCTGCAGGGGTCTTCGGGATGAGGATCCGAAGGCTATCCAGGAGGGTCATCTCAAGTTTAACAACAAGATGAAACTGGACGGCCACCCTTTTCCCCAGAACATGATAAGCTTTTCTGTCAACATGGTGACTGCCGAGGAAAAGGGCAAGGTTAAGGTCTTGACTTCAGCTAGGGCAAGGCAAGATGGAGCAGTGGACCCAGAACGTCAAGAGACCTTGGAGAAGGTTCATGGAGAAACCCCTCGCGTTCTCAAGAGCCATGTCGAGATTGGGGAGTCGTCCAGGGCCAAACCCAGGGTCACTACGCGCATCCTCCTCAACAAGTGGCAGCACCAGCTAGAGAAAGAGCGCTGTCAGAAACGAAAGCACGAGGAGGAGAGACGCAGGGCCGAAGAAGAAGCGCGCAGGAGAGATTGGGATCAGTACACGTGCGAGCAGGAGCGCGCACATTGGGGGTGCGCATTCTTCAGGCACTGCTGGAACGAAGGATTGAAGCTTCCTACGTTGAGAAACTGCCCTGAGTGCAGCGACAGATACTTTGAGTATAGGCAGGAAACTGCCAATCGCCGATCTGTCCATGAAAGAATTGGAAGGATACATCCCAGTGAGGATCGGCGTCAAAAAATTAAAATCATTGATCACCCCAAGAAGAGGCAAGCTGATCTGAGATGGGCTGATCAGGAAGAAGATGAGGATGAGTACGTCTGGTAAAAGGGACAGTGGTGCCCGCCTGGTTTGAGAAAGAGTCAGAAAAGGAGGGTTCAGCGCTTGAGGAACCGCGAGTTGAGGCAAGCGGGGATCCAGAAGAGACAGGTGTGGCATCCAAAGGACAAACCTGAAGGGTCAAATCGCTCGGCTCCGGCATGTATGGTATATTTTTTGCCGATGAGTTTATGGCTCCTGCTAATCAGGTTGTGCCGGAAGAAACGTCCCTGGACGTCAATGACGATGAACAGCTTGGGGGACTGATGGCGCAACTGGTACTGGCCAAGCAAGCCACCTTCGACAAACCGGCCAAAAATCGACACAAGAGGCCGCTGTACTTGAAAGGATACGTCAATGGCAAGCCATTGACCAAGATGTTTGTCGACGGTGGAGCAGCAGTCAACGTGATGCCATACACCACTTTCAGGAAACTTGGCATGGGCCCTGGCGACTTGACACCTACGAGCATAATTCTGAACGATTTCGCTAGGAATCCTTCAGATACCAAGGGGTGCGTCCACGTGGATCTGATGATTGGGTCCAAGACATTGCTCACAACCTTCTTTGTCATCGAGGGAAAAGGAGCCTACGGCCCTCTTTCGCTTGGGCGGGGACCGGATTCACGCCAATTGTCGTATCCCATCCACCATGCATCGGCGGCTCGTTCAATGGGTGGATGACGATATTGTGGTGGTCCAAGCGAGATGACTCGGTGAGCGTCACAAATATGGAACCGGCTTTTACGGGAATATCGGGGTATTGATTGTTTCTCGGGAAAAGGGCGGGGAGAAGGTCTGTTGAGCCTGTCAGCAGTGATTAACAGCCAATTCAAGCAGTCGGCTCTTATAGCAATTTTTAATGGATAATCCCGTTGATGGAACTGATGGCAAGTTGAGGCGAGGATTCATGTCGGCCGACAAGTTGGAGGAAGTTGACATTGGAAATGGTGACAAGCCAAGGCCGACGTTTATCAGCGCAAACTTGGAGTCAGATTTCAGGGAGGAATTGATTAAGCTATTGAAGGAATATAAATATTGCTTCGCTTGGGATTATTCGGAGATGCCTGGTTTGGATCGTTCTATCGTAGAGCATCGGTTGCCAATCAAATTTGGTTTTAAACCATATAAGCAACCTCCCCGGAAAATCTACAAAGACGAAGTATTGGCCGATGTGAAGAAAGAAGTTGAAAGACTACTCGATGCAAACTTCATTCGGCCGTGCAGATATGCGGAGTGGATTTCTAACATTGTCCCTGTCTACAAGAAGAATGGAAAGATGAGGGTTTGCATAGATTTCAGGGACTTAAACAGAGCTAATCCTATGGATGGGTACCCAATGCCTGTTGCCGATTTATTGGTTGATGCTGCTGCTGGACACAAAGTTATCAGTTTCATGGATGGTAATGCAGGGTACAACCAGATTTTCATGGCAATAGAGGACATATCAAAAACAGCCTTCAGGTGTCCTGGTCACATAGGCCTGTTTGAATGGATAGTCATGACATTTGGGTTGAAGAATGCCGGTGCAACTTATCAGCGAGCCATGAATTACATCTTTCACGAGTTGATCAGCAAAATTGTTGAAATTTACATTGATGATGTCGTGATCAAGTCTTTGAATCACGACACACACTTGGAGGACGTTAAGAGAACTTTGGAATGCACCCAAAAGCATGGTTTAAAGATGAATCCAGACAAATGCGCTTTTGGGGTATCATCTGGAGAGTTCTTGGGATTCTTGGTACACGAAGGGGGGATTGAAGTTGGCAAGAAAAGCATGAAGTCTATTGATGAAGTTATCCCTCCAACCAATCTCAAAGAGTTGCAATCACTGCGCGGCAAGATCAATTTTGTAAGAAGGTTCATTTCAAACCTGTCGCAAAAGGTTTTGCCTTTTTCTCCATTGCTGAAGCTTAAGAAGGATCAGAAGTTCATATGGGGCGACGAACAACAAAAGGCTTTTGATGAGATCAAGCAATATATGAAGGAACCACCAGTACTGGTCCCTCCGCAGTTGGATAAGCCTTTCAAGTTGTACGTGGCGGCCGATACCCAAACCATTGGATCGGCCCTTATTCAAGAATTCGAAGGAAAGGAGCGGGTAGTAGCGTACCTTAGCCGAAAATTACTTGATCCTGAGACCAGGTATTCGGCTGCAGAGAAACTGTGCCTATGTGTGTACTACTCGTGTACAAAATTTCGGCACTACTTGTTGAATGCCGAATGCGTTGTATACTCCAAGTTTGATGTAATAAAACATATGTTATCTATGCCAATTTTGAATGACAGGATTGGCAAGTGGATCTTGGCTTTATCAGAGTTTGAATTAAAGTTCGAATCGGCAAAAGCTATAAAAGGTCAGATCATTGCCGATTTTATAACTGAACATCGTGATCCATCAATTGATTTGCTTGAAATTACTCCTTGGGCTTTGTTTTTTGATAGATCATCATGTGATAAAGGTGGAGGAGTAGGGATTCTATTGATTTCACCCAGGGGTGAGATGTTTGAGTTTGCCATCCCTATCCAACCCACTGTTACAAACAATCAGGCTGAATACGAGGCATTGCTTCGAGGGCTTCAGTATCTAAGAGAGGCCGGGGCTGTTTCAGTTGAGGTTTATGGAGATTCAGAGTTGGTTATCAAGCAATTGAACGGCCAATACGAATGCAAAAGTGATGCCCTGAGGAGTTACTACGAGGAATGCAGAGAGATTTTAAAAAGCTTCCAGTTAGTAATTCTGCAGCACATTCCTAGAGAACACAATGAAGAAGCAAACATGTTGGCTCAAAGCGCTTCGGTTACAAAGAAAGTCAAGAAGCGCTTGCCACGGAGATATGCGTCTTTGGGAATGGACCTTGCAGAGGGTGATTGGAGAAAAGAGATTGTTGATTATTTGGAGGATCCATCCCGAAAAGTCTCTAGGAAGCTCAGGTACAAGGCCATAAAATTTGTTCTTCTGGATGATAGTCTATTTTACAAATCATTAGATGGGGTATTGCTGCGATGCCTGGGTCCAGAAGAAGCAAAAAGGATGATGAGTGAGGTACATGATGGGATATGTGGAGCGCACCAGTCGGCCTATCGCATGAAATGGGTTATCAGGAAAGCTGGGTGTTTTTGGCCGACGATGTTGGAGGACTGCTTTGGGTGTTACAAAGGATGTCAAGATTGTCAGAGGTTTGGAAATATTCAGAGAGTTCCTGTGTCAGCGCTAAATCCCATTATCAAACCATGGCCATTCAGGGGATGGGGCATAGACTTGATTGGCCAAATTAATCCACCATCGAGCAAGGGGCATAAATTTGTGCTTTTGTCAACGGACTACTTTACCAAATGGGTTGAGGCAATTCCACTGAAGAAGGTAACATCAGAAAACATGGTTGAGTTTGTTAAAGAACACATTATCTATCGGTTTGGAATCCCTCAAACAATGACAACTGATCAAGGAGCCCAGTTTGTGTCCTTGGAGTTCAGGGAGTTTGCCGAAAGCATGGGAATCAAATTGTTTAATTCTGCTCCCTATTATGCCCAAGCTAATGGTCAGGCAGAGGCTTCTAATAAGATCATGATCAAGCTTATACAAAAGAAGATCGACCAGAAGCCAAGGAGGTGGCATTCGGTACTCAGTGAAGCTTTATGGGCTTACCGAATGGCCCCTCATGGAGCTACAAAAACATCTCCTTATGAATTGGTTTATGGGCACCATGCGGTTTTGCCTTGGGAAGTACAATCAGATTCTAGGAGAGTGGTTTTGCAAAGGGACTTAAGCTCCAAAGATTACAATGGCTTAATGATGGACGAACTAGAAGACTTGCACATGATCCGTATTAGGGCCCTGGAAAACATCGAAAAGAACAAGCTCCGGGTTGCCAAATATTACAACAAGAAAGTAAGAGTTAGGCAATTTGCAGAAGGGAATTTGGTTTGGAAAGCTTTACTGCCGATTGGAACCAAATACAGTGAATTCGGCAAATGGTCCCCTAACTGGGAAGGACCCTTTCGGGTGGTCAGATGCGTGCCCGGTAATGCCTACATGTTGAAAACTTTACTAGGAGAAGAATTTTCGGCCGCAATAAATGGAAGATATTTGAAGAAGTATTATCCTAGTATTGAAATCGATCGCTGACCACAAGCATTGGGATTACATGCATCTGATGCAGAAATAGCCGGCGCTCAAGAATGAGGCCGCCTTCAGAACAAAAAATCCCCAAACAGAGGGAATGGCCAATACTTATATGTATTGCCCTTAGCATAAAACTACAATGCAAATGCTTCATGCAGGTTTACATCTAACAACCCTGGTGATCAGGACTATGAGGGGGTGGGAAGCAGAAGGCCTGGCGTAAGAAGCAAAAGTATAACTCAATATTTTCTTTGCTTCTTCAGCTGCTCCCTCTTCAGTTGTTCTAGGACCACCGTGACAGCGACTTGGAAGCCGTGGGGATGACCATGGTTTGCTGCCTCCACCAAGCTGTCCCAAGCCGCTTTCAGGTTATTGTACCTATCAGAGACATCTGGGACAGAGGTGTAGTTGTTAGGGGCAGAGATCCAGGTGTGAGCACGGAGTCAAGAAGAAGTTGAAGATATTTACCTCCTACTAGTGCCTCCAAAGCCATGCGACGCTCGCGTTCGGCCTGGCAACGGGCGGTGATGTCCCGGAGGTCGCGCTCCAGATGCCGAACGCGGCAGCATAGTTGGTGGTTGATCCTCTGCTCGGGCGTGGCATCCTCTGCTTCGAGGGAAGAATCAGAGGAGATGTACTCAGGCATGTCTTCAGTCCCAATGATTTCCTCAGGGAGCAGATCAAGGCTAAAAGAAACAAAGAGGAGGTAAAGCGCGAAGATCATACGAGAAAGCAAGAAGCAAGTTGAAGAAAAAACTCACTCTCGAATGGTGCGTTTCTTTGGGGCGATGTCCTCTTGAGGTCGCTTGACTTTGTCCATGGCTTTGGGGTTTTCTCTTCTGAAGCAGGGGAGAAGATGAGAAGTGATGGATGAGTGTGCGAGTGGATTTGCAGGGCATCTCAGCAGGCTATTTTATTGACTCAGAGAGTGCATCGGGAGTGATGACAGGCTGGCGTGCGTTATTGGAATACCAAGCGGCAGGGTTTTCCTCCCGGAAGCAAAGGGTTTTCATTTGAACAGTGCTTACGGATTGCCGAGTCGAGGATTTTCTGCGGATATTGCGCCAAGGGGCACCTGTTTTCGCGTGTTCGGCTCAAGCAAGTTCTCGAATACGTTTAAAGGAAATAAGATTCACGGATGCAAACACAGAAGAATCATCGCAATACAAGCACGGGAATTAAAAGTTCTTTATTCATTGCCGATAATCAAACATCCCTAGTACAATCTAATCAAAGAGCCTGTTTAGTACAGACTGGGGATGAGTGAGTTCGGCAATAGCGTCGCCGTGGCCGTCGAGGCGCTCCAAGATGACCTCGATCTCGTCGATGTCTTCTGGTGCGCCGCCCTGGAAGCCGCGCGGCCTGGTGGAGTAGTCGACGCCGGTGTGCGTCGCCATGGCGGCCAGGCCCAAGGTGGTGCCCAGGCGGATGCCGTGAATGGCCACCTCGTCCACGCGGTTTTCCACCGCGGCGAGGCGCTCCGCTGGCGTGTCTCCGCGGGCGTTCACCTTGTCAGCCAATTGCTCCACCAGCATTTTCAGCTGGTTGAGCTCAACATCGCGGGCTGCAAAGTACAAGGTGATGGCGATTAGTATCAGAAGCCAGATTGGATTCGGGAGCAGTTTCAAAGCCGTACCATCGATGGTCGCCAGCAGCTACTTGCGCTGGTCCTCCCACTCCAGTTCGGCTATACCAGCCTTCTTGGAGACGTCTTCCAGCTCGCGCTGGGCCACCTCAAGTTCCGCCTTGAAGCGGAGAGCGTCAAGTTCCCCGTAGGGCACGGGGGAGTAGTGGTCGACTCCGACGAGTCGTCCGGCGAGAGGTTGGACCGGCGGCGCGGGAGATGGGTTCCATTGAACAAGCCTGAAACAAACAGGATCGTCAGAAACAAAAGGGGAATCTCAGGCAAGTAATGAGGAAAAGATGGCGATCATTGCCTCCGACGCGAACTGGCGTGGCTCCCTTCTGCCTCGTCGGCGGCACGACGCCTGTTGTTGCTCCCCGCCACTGGTTTTTGGGGCTAAGTTGGCAATTGGGAAGAAAAGCTTGAGGTTGGTGAAGATTTGAAGACTAAAGGCTTGGTAAAGAGCTGGGGGCACCTACGGTTTTTATTTATAGGCCTGGTGAAGTAGATCGTGGCCTCAGGTCGTGGCCTTAGATCGTGGCCCGTATCCCAAGAAACTTGGAAGGTGGAGAGGTTTCCTTGACCAATCCGCCGTCGGGTCGTTTGGAGTTCAAGGCTGAGTCGCATTCGGTTGACTGACTCGGCTAAGTTACGGTTGAGGTGTCGTTCGGGTATGGCACTATTTGGCTACTGGTTACCAAATGGGTCGTTCAGTGTTGCAGTCAAGGTCATGCAAGAAAAGGGAAAGCAAACTTATAAAAGGCAAATGTTGCAAGAACGGCCAGTTCGGTTACGCATTGATCAGTACAGCTAAATGTTTAAATACTTTGCAATTACATTGGAGGCATTCGATGTTGTTTGGTGAATGTTCTCCATCCGTTCTTGGTAATCTTTCTGGGCGTTGGACAGGATGGTGAGTTCTACATCGCATTGATTCACCTCAGCTAGGGCCGATGCTGCTTCCTCTTGGATCTTCTCTATCAGTCCAGGAAGTTCGGCTATCTTCTTGTCATCAGCTTCTATTTCCGCTGATAAGCTTTTCAGCTCTGCCTCCAGTGCGGTCTTTCTGGCGATTTTCAATTCACGAGCAGCTTGCAGATTGGCCAATATCCCTTTGTGATTCTCAGTTTGAGATTGTGCTCCCTTCGCAGCTTGTTCAGCTTTGGCTTTCTTTTGTTCAACAGCTGGTCGGGAAGACACGTTTCTCAGAGCTCGTCTTATGGCTACATAATGAACATCCAAACTAGAGATGGGTTCAAGTGAAGTCTTGATGTCCTCAGGGAGTTCTTGGCTGACGGGCCCAAGCATTTCCTCGAAATGATCGAGATCTCTGATTTGATCTCGAGCATCTCTCTGCAACCAGGCAAAAATTTCCTTGAGCCTTTCCTGTATTTCCTCTGACAAGGATTGCGTCCCTCCTTCTCTTGTCTCGACAGTTGGGTTATTCTCCGCGAATGAGCTTGATGATGACGGAGCTTGATCCTGAAAGAGTAACATTGCCGAGTCAGGAGTATTTGGAAATAAAGAAGATAACAGAGTTAAGTGCAAGTGTTTACCTCATGCCTGACTTCCTGAACTGGGACAAGGTTTTGTTCAGTTTCAGGGGCGATTTCTGGAACCACTGGTAAAGGAGGGGCTCTTGGCAAAGTTGAGGCTTCTGTGTGAGAGGGTCTTGGTGCGGTCTGCGGCAACTCGAAGCTTACGGTTGGAGAGGAGATGGATTTACCTCTCGTTAAGGTTGGGGTTTCTTCCTGGCCAACAGGGGATTGAACCCTTGAAGGGCTTGAAGTGTCTGGTTGGATGGGAGAGTTCATCTCTGGTGAGGTTGGTGTCTCTGTTTGAGCAGGGGGTGATTGAGTCCCTGATGAGGATGAAATCTCCACTTGAGCAGGTGGCTCAGCCCTTGGTGGACTTACGTGTTGAGGGACAGGGTCATCCACAGGGTGATCCACCAATGTTTCTTCTGCAAGTACCAGATTAAGGGTAAATGCCAGTGTTGATCTTTGAGGAAAAGGTAATGAAGGTCGTACCAGTAGATGGAGCATTGGCAGGTTCTGAAGCTGAAGGTTGCTGAATTCTAGTCTGAAATCACACAAGATGAGATTTATCAATAAAGAGTAATCCTGTGATCAAGAGAGAAGAAACTTTACCTCAATAAGGACTTTCTTGACGGTTCTTCTCCTCTTGGCAACTGGAGGTGCGATCAGAGACAGGCCTTTCCTCTTGTCAGCAGTGGCACTGAAGAGAATTGGGTCTGTTGTAGCATACCTAGCCATCAGTTGAGCCAAGGTTGGTGATCTGAATCCCAGGGCTGAGATTGGGCATACTGCATTATAAGCAATTGTCCTGGCTCGAGGGGCCGACACTGTATTCTGCAGGTAGAAAATCAAGACCATGGTTAGAGGAAGAAATGTCTGATTTGAAAAAAAGGAACAATCATGTTACCTTTGAAATTGGCTGAAAATCAGGCATCAGCTCTATGCAAAAAGAGTGCACAGGCTCACTGAAAATATGGTCATGGAATTCTTGCCACCAAGAGTTGAAGGTGGGATGAGCTACTGTTGTAGGTGTAAAAGGCCAGGTGTAAATGGTTGGACTGCATTCATAATCAAAGACCCTTTTGGATTGCATACTTTCCTTGATTACCTCTCTGGGTTTGAGGAATTCATGCAGGAATAGTCTTGGGGGCATCTGGCCACATCCAAGTTGTCGGGCCACCATATTTGGCTGATAGTATTCATAAGTGCTGTTGTTTAATCTTCCTCCATAAAATTCAGGTCGGTAGAGAGCATGGATGGATGAGGATATTGAAGATTTCCGTAAACCTTCCATCTTGGCGTCCGGCTTCAAAAGAGAACTCACAGGGGAGGGTTAAATTGTCATTGTCCAAGTAAGGAAGCCGGAGAGGATTGGGGAAGCCTGCGAAGAAGAGCTCAAAGAGCCGGGCCGACATTCGATTAATGGGAACGGTTGAAGCGACTTCTCCATAGGTGTGGCATCCTCTGGTAACCTGAACTTCCCCTTCATGATAGCTGGATGAAGGAAAAAACCGGGTGTTGAGGTCAATACCAACGATGCGGTGCATGTGCGGTTGCGGCCACATCCGTACAAACCACCAAGGGCCGTTGACACATGCTATGTTCTCGTTGGTGTACATTTGGGTGACGAGTTTGATGAAGCATGTGGTATACTGCCGCCCAGAGGTATTTTCCAAGGGGAATGTTTTTACCACCGACCCAATTGTGTAGCCATTACGATATGATTCGAGTGGGCTCATTGGCTTTTTGCGAGAAGATGAACCCGCATGACCACATGTTCAGGAATGCCTTATATTCAACTTCACCAAGGGGGCCATCTTTCATGTGATTCCGGATATAAAATTTATATCCACTCCCTGGCTTCACTCCTGTTTGTCTTGTGGAACCTCTGAAGTCCCGGGGAGCACGGATCCTGAAATATCAAGGCCGGTAATCATGTATACATCGGCCAGAGTGGGGGACATTGGGCCGTGACCAAAAAGGAAGGCATTGACACCATTTGACCAAAAATGACAGGCGGCTATCAGGAGATCTTCGTTTTTCGGGGTCTCGGCCAAAGAGAGCTCCAAACATTGAGTAATTCGGAGGGTGTCCCAAGTTTGGGTCTTAACACTGTTATCCGCAAGGACCCTCTTGTACCAATTCCTCCAGCCCGCAATTGGGGGCAAAGGCCAGTTCTTGAAGGCATCCTGCCACAGGGAAGACTTAGTTAAAGCCGCTTTGAAGGGGATTCTTTGGGATTCGGCTGCGATGAATTCGTGGGGATCAGAAACTCCCACAAGACCGAGGAAATAAGACGTCGAATTGGCCTCAGTACGAATCAAAAGCTCAGTGGAAAGCTCCTGCTGGGGGAAGGCGGAGAAGAAATCTCAGGTAAAAATAGAAAAGTTAATTGCCGAATGAAGCTTATGGAGGAGGAATTTACCTGAGCAGCTTGATTTTGACCTGCCATTGAGGATTTGAGCTCAGGAAAAGGTGATCTAGGGTTTGGATCTAGATGAAGACTCCAGCAGATTGTGAAGAGAGAGAATAGGTGTTGAACAGATTCAAGACGTTGGTGGCTGGAGTCAATTCCGGAATAAAATCACTTTTATCCCGTAATTGAAGGGGCATATGTTAACACCAAAATTTGGTAAGGTAAGGAGTCTGACCTGTGGTTCCAACGCGGTGAGGAATCCGTCCAGCAGAAGGAAGGTTTCTCCAGAAGAATTCGGCAAAAGAGTCCGCGGTCGGCAATTTGCTTCCGTTCGGCAAGAAAACTGTTGCGCTGATTTTGCGAGATTGCGTGGTGACGTGGCCCGAGCGGAAGGGACGAATGGATGGATAAGCGATCACATTTAGAGATAAATTAGGTATCAAATCCATTCGAAGTCATGCTGTGACAGGGTATAAATATAGACCCTGAATGTATGTAATGGTATTCGAAACATTCTCAATACAAACCGGCTTTACGCCAAACCCTTGAGTCCTTTGTCGTGTCATCGAGTTCTTCGAGAGGGTTCATCGATCCGTCGACCTCCGTAAGTACCGGCAACCTCTAGTATCATGCGGTGGATTTAGATTTGATGCAAGTAGTCTTGTTACCATGCTTAGTGTCATGCGGTAGATTCAAGCTTGGTTCAAGAGGGTTTCTTGTTAGATCATGAGCCACGCGGTAGGCTAAGATCTAGCTTGAAGCTAGTTATCGGCTGTATTGGTTTTGGGCAAGATCCAATAGATTCATTAAGTTACCCCGTGTTGCTTTGAGTTTTTACTTTATGTTTAAATTCATGTAACACTTCTTTGCCCAATCTAGACTGGTTTGAATCGGCTTTATCTCTTTTGATAATCCTTATGCGAATCGAGTTCGTATCTTTGGCTTAAATAGCACGTGGATCACATGTTCCCTGATAGCCGAAACCGAATCGATCTAGGTTGTTACATGTTGTGGGTTCAAGCTTGCCAAATCTTGTATAAACTCTTGAAAGAGCTCGGGTATCACGCGGTAGATGCGGGTTTTTGGGTTGTCTTGGAGCTAGTCATCGGTGGATTAGATTTCGATTCAATCGATAGATTTATCTTATTTGGTAATGCTCGTTCCTTCTTCATGGACCCCGATTAATTTGTTCGGCCGTATTCGGTTATACTTCCACGAGTGAAACGTGTTCATAAGCTACGCTTTAAATATTGCATGCTTTTAGCTTTCCATATTTAGATTGTATCATGCGGTGGATAGATCTATTTGTGGACGGTGGTATGATTTCAAACAAGTTGTATCATGCGGTGGATAGATTTGTTTGGTATCATGCTTGACGGGTTTTAACGTATCTAGACATGCGGTAGACTAGTGCTTTGGACCTATGCATGCTTGTTTATTGCATATTTATGATCATGCTTTTACTTCATTTATTGTTTAATGTTATTTACCACGAGGATCGGTCATGGCTTTGCGCACGTGCATTTTTATCCAAATAAAGATCGATCTATCGTCATGCTTACATCATCCATTCGGCTATGTTACCTTTTGCACTTTGAAGTTCCCGAATGATTTCTAGTTCTTTGCGAGATAGCTCTCTATAGCTATATGTCATCTCACTTGGCTTTCTAGCCGTAAATATGGAAGCATGCGGTACCACCTGGCAAGTTCCAAGCTTTGGAATTTAACTACTTTGTCTTTTGTTAATTTTCAGGAAAAATTGACTGGCACGTCTTGGAATCTTTGCGCGTGTGAAGCCAGCTTGTTCGGCTTGTTGTGTGCTTGGCGTAAGGTGCAGATTTTACGTCAACACCTCCAGTTTCCAAGAGGAAAAGAACCACCAAGAAGGTTCCTGTTGAGGTAAGATTTCCCCTTTCTTGATCACAAGACTACTCTTATTCCGACAAATTTCACCTTGTGCAATTTCAGGCTAGAACCCAGCAGCCTTCAGCCTCAGAACCTGCCAATGCTTCATCTATTGGTTTGACCTTTATTACCTTGCTTTTTCCTCAAAGACTAATACTTGCACTGGCATTTACCCTTAATCTGGCACTTGCAGAAGAAATATTGGTGAATCACCCTATGGAAACCTCTTCCCCTCAGCATGCAAGTTCACCAAGAGTTGAACCATCTTTTGCTCAAGTGGAGATTTTATCTTCATCAGGGACCCAATCACCTCCTTCTCAAACAGAAGTACCAGCTTCATCAGAGATGAATCCATCAATTCAACCAGAAGCTTCAAGCCCTCTGAGGATTCCATCTCCTCCTGGCCAAGCAGAAACCCCAGCCTTAACAGAGGCAAATCCACCTTCACCTCAGCCAGAAGCCTTAAATTTGCCCGGGAATGCATCAATTTCCTGCCAAGTGGAAGCTTCAGCTTTGCCAAGAGCTCCTCAAACTCCTACTCCTCCAATTGCCCAAAAAATCCTCCCTGAACCTGAACAAAATCCTGCCCCAGTTCAGGGAATCCGGCATGAGGTAAGCACACGCGCTCAATTCTGTTATCTTCTTCTTTTTCAATGAACCACTCCCGACTCGACAATTTCACTTTCTCAGGATCAAAATCCATCATCATCAAGCCCATTAGCGGTGAATGATCCAGCTGCCGAGACAGAAGAGGGAGGAAATCAAAATAAGGCCTTATTAGAGGAAATCCAGGCAAGGCTCAAAGAAATCTTTGCCTGGCTGCAAAAGGATGCTCGAGACCAAATTAGAGATGTTGATTATTTCGAAGGAATGCTTGAGCCCATCAGCCAAAAGCTCCCTGAAGACATCAAGACTTCGTTGGAGCCCATCTCTGGTTTGGATATTCATTATGTGGCAATAAGGCGAGCCTTGAAGAGTCAGTCTACCCGACCAGCTGTTGAGCAAAAGAAAGCCAAAGCTGAACAAGCTGTGAAGGGAGCACAATCCCAAACTGAGAGCCACAAGGGAATGTTGACCAATCTGCAAGCTGCTCGCGAATTGAAAATTGCCAGAAAAGCTGCATTGGAGGCACGAATGTCGAAGAATTTATCTGCTGAAATAGAAGCTGATGACAAGAAAATAGCCGAACTTCCTGGACTGATAGAGAAAACCCAGGAGGAAGCATCATCGGCCATAACTGAAGTGAACCAGTGCGAGGCAGAGCTCACCGTCCTGTCCAACACTCAGAAAGATTATCAGGAGCGGATGGAGAATATCCATCAAACAATATCAAATGCCTCCAATGTAGTTGCAAAGTACTTGAACATTTGGTTGTATTGAGCAATGTGTAACCGAATTAACCGTTCTTGTAACATTTTCCTTTTATAAGTTCTCTTTCCTTTTCATTGCATGACTTCGATTGCAACTCTGAACGATCCATTCGGTAACTAGTAGTCAAATAGTGCCATACCCAAACGGCACCCCAACTGCAACTCAATCGAGCCAGTCAACCGAATACGACTCAGCTTTGAATCCCAAACGACCCGACGACGAATCGGTCAAGGAAACCTCTCCACCTTCCAAGTTTTTCGGGATACGCGCCACGATCTGAGGCCACGATCTTTCTCACCAGTCCTATAAATAAAACTGTAGGTGCCCCCAACTCTTTACCAAGCCTTTAGCCTTCAAATCTTTGCCAACCTCAAGCTTTCTTTTCCAAATCACCAGCGCAGCTTCAAGAACCATGGCGGGCAACAACAACAGGCGCCGCGCCGCCGACGAGGCAGAAGGGAGCCGCGCCAGCGCGCGTCGGAGGCAATGATCGCCAACTTTCTCTATGACTTGTCTTAGATTTTCCTCTGTTTCTGACGATCCTCTCTGTTTCAGGCTCATTCAATGGAACCCGTCCTCTGCGCCGGCCAATCAACCCCTACCGGACGACTCCTCGGAGTCGGACCACTACTCCCCCGTGCCCTACGGGGAACTTGACGCCCTCCGCTTCAAGGCGGAGCTCGAAGTGGCCCAGCGCGAGCTGGAAGACGTCTCCAAGAAGGCTGGCATCGCCGAACTGGAGTGGGAGGACCAGCGCAAGCAGCTGCTGGCAACCATCGACGGTATAGCCCTTAGATTCCCCCTCAATCCAATTCGGCCTTTGATACTGATCCCCATTGCTTTGTAATTTTGCAGCCCGCGATGCCGAGCTCAACCAGCTGAAAATGCTGGTGGAGCAATTGGCTAACAAGGTGAACGCCAGTGGAGACACGCCGGCGGAGCGCCTTGCCGCGGTGGAAAACTGCGTGGACGAGGTGGCTACTCACGACATCCGCCTGGGCACCACTTTGGGCTTGGCCGCCATGGCGACGCACACCGGCGTCGACTACTCCATCCAGCCGCGCGGCTTCCAGGGCGGCGGACCAGAAGACATCGACGAGATCGAGGTCATCCTGGAACGCCTCGATGGCCACGGCGACGCCATTGCCGAACTCACTCATCCCCAGTCTGTGCTAAACAGGCTTTTCGATTAGTTTGTACTAGGGATGTTTGATCTTCGCAAATAAAATAAAGAATTTTCAACTTCCATGCTTGTATTGTGATGATTCCTCCGTGTTTGCAACTGCGAGCCTTATTTTTTTTCTTAAACGCATTCGGGAACTTTGCTTGAGCCGAATACGCGAAAATGGATGCCCCTTAGCGCAAAACCCGCAAAAAATCCTCAATTCGGGAATCCATAAGCACTGTTCAACCCTTCGCATTCGAGAAGAAAACCCTGCCGCTTGGTATTCCAATAACGCACGCAAACGAGTCATCACTCCCAATGCACTCTCTCAGTCAATAAAATAGCCCGTTGGGATGCCCTGCAAATCCACTAGCACACTCATCCATCACTTCACATCTTCTCCCCTGCTCCAGAAGAGAAAACCCCAAGACCATGGACAAAGGCAAGCAACCCATCAAGGAGGACAACACCCCAAAGAAGCGCACCATTCGAGAGTGAGTTTTCCTTTAACTTGCTCCTTGCTTTCGTGTGTGATCTCGTGCTTTACCCCCTCTTTGTTTTCTTCAGCCTTGATCTGCTTCCTGAAGAAATCTTTGGGACCGAAGAAACGCCTGAATACATCTCCTCCGACTCCTCCCTCGAAGCAGAGGACGCCACGCCAGAGCAGAGGACCAACCACCAGTTACGCCGCCGCGTTCGGCATCTGGAGCCTGACCTCCGGGACATCACCGCTTGCTGCCAGGCCGAACGCGAACGTCGCATGGCTTTGGAGGCGTTGGTAGGAGGTAAACATTTCCATATTCATTTTGACTCCATGCTTGCGCCTGGATCTCTGTCTCTAACAACTGTTCTTCTGTCTCAGATGTTTCCGATAGGTACAGTAACCTGAAAGCGGCTTGGGACAACTTGATGGAGGCAGCAAGCCATGGTCATCCCCACAGCTTCCAAGTTGCCGTCATGGTAGTCCTGGAACAACTGAAGAGGGAGGAGCTGAAGAAGCAAAGAAAAAAGGATTGAAGCATACTTTTGCTTCTTACGCCAGGCCTTCTGCTTCCCACCTCTTCGTAAACTTGAGCAACTGGGTTGTTAGATATAAACCTGCAAGAAGCATTTGTAATGTAGTTTCGTGCTAAAGGCAATACATCTGAGTATTGGCCACTTCCCCTGTTTAGGACTTTTTTGTTCTAAAGGCGGCTTCTTTCTTGAACGCCGGCTATTTCTGTGTCAAATGCCTGTTATCCCAATGCTTGTGATCAACAATCAATTTCAATACTAGGATAATATTTCTTCAAATATCTTCCGTTTATTGCAGCAGAAAATTCTTCTCCTAGTAAAGTCTTTAACATATAAGCGTTACCAGGCACACACTTGACTACCCGAAAGGGTCCTTCCCAGTTTGGGGACCATTTGCCGAATGCACTGTATTTGGTTCCAATCGGAAGTAATGCTTTCCACACCAAATCCCCTTATGCAAATTGCCTGACCTTTACTTTCTTATTGTAATATTTAGCAACTCGCAGCTTGTTCTTTTCAATGTTTTCCAAAGCTTTAAGACAGATCATATGCAATTCTTCTAACTCATCCATCATTAGGCCACTATAATCTCTGGAGCTTAAGTCTTTTTGCAAAACCACTCTCCTGTAATCTGACTGCATTTTCCAGGGTAAAACAGCATGATGCCCATAAACCAATTCATAAGGAGAAGTCTTTGTAGCTCCATGAGGAGCCATTCGGTAAGCCCACAAAGCCTCGTTGAGTACCGAATGCCACCTTTTTGGCTTCTGGTCGATCTTCTTTTGTATAAGTTTGATCATGATCTTATTAGAAGCCTCTGCCTGACCATTAGCTTGGGCATAATAGGGAGAAGAATTAAACAATTTGATCCCCATGCTTTCGGCAAACTCCCTGAACTGCAAGGACACAAACTGGGCTCCTTGATCAGTTGTGATTGTTTGAGGAATTCCAAACCGATAGATGATGTGTTCTTTAACAAACTCAACCATATTCTCTGATGTTACCTTCTTCAGAGGAATCGCCTCAACCCATTTGGTGAAGTAATCCGTTGCTAAAAGCACAAATTTATGCCCCTTGCTAGATGGTGGGTTAATTTGGCCAATCAAGTCTATACCCCAGCCCCTGAATGGCCATGGCTTGATAATGGGATTTAGTGCTGATGCAGGAACTCTTTGAATATTTCCAAATTTCTGACAGTCTTGACATCCCTTGTAATACTCAAAGCAATCCTCCAACATCGTCGGCCAAAAGCATCCAGCTTGCCTGATAACCCATTTCATACGATAGGCCGATTGATGTGCTCCACAAATCCCGTCATGCACTTCACTCATCATTTTCTTTGCTTCTTCTGGACCCAGACATCACAGCAATACCCCATCCAATGATTTATAGAACAGACTTCCATCCAGAAGAACAAATTTAATGGCTTTATACCTGAGCTTCCTAGAAACTTTTTGGGATTGATCTTCCAAATAATCAATGATTTCCTTTCTCCAATCATCCGCTGCGAGATCCCCTCCGAAAGCACACACCTCCATGGCAAACGCTTCTTGATTTTCTCTATAGCCTGAAGCGTTTTGAGCCAACATGTTTGCCTCTTCATTGTGTTCTCTAGGAATATGCTGTAGAATTACTAGCTGAAAACTCTTCAAGATTTCCCTGCATTCCTCGTAGTAATTCCTCAGGGCATCACTCTTGCACTCATATTGGCCGTTCAATTGCTTTGTAACTAACTCTGAATCTCCATAAACCTCAACTGAAACAGCCCCGACTTCTTTCAGATATTGAAGCCCTCTAAGCAATGCCTCGTACTCAGCTTGATTGTTTGTAACAGTAGGCTGAATAGGGATAGCAAACTCAAACATCTCGCCCCTGGGTGAAATTAGTAGAATCCCTACTCCCCCACCTTTGCCACATGATGACCCATCAAAAAACAGAGCCCAAGGAGTAATTTCGAGCAAATTAACCGATGGATCTCGATGCTCAGTTATAAAATCGGCAATAATCTGACCTTTTATAGCTTTTGCCGATTCGAACTTCAACTCAAACTCAGACAAGGCCAAGATCCATTTGCAAATCCTTCCATTCAAAATTGGCATCGATAGCATATGTTTTATTACATCAAACTTGGAGTATACAACGCATTCGGCATTCAACAAATAGTGCTGAAATTTTGTACACGAGTAGTACACGCATAAACACAGTTTCTCTGCAGCCGATTACCTGGTTTCAGGATCAAGTAATTTTCGGCTAAGGTACGCTACTACCCGCTCCTTTCCTTCAAATTCTTGTATAAGGGCCGATCCAATGGTTTGGGTATCGGCCGCCACGTACAACTTGAAAGGCTTGTTCAATTGCGCAGGGACCAGCACTAGTGGTTCCTTCATATATTGCTTGATCTCATCAAAAGCCTTTTGTTGTTCGTCACCCCATATGAACTTCTGGTCTTTCTTGAGTTTCAGCAACGGAGAGAAGGGCAAAACCTTTTGCGACAGATTTGAAATGAACCTCCTCACAAAATTGATCTTGCCAAGCAATGATTGCAACTCCTTGAGATTAGTTGGAGGGACAACTTCATCGATAGCTTTCATGCTTTTCTTGCCAACCTCAATCTCTCCTTCGTGTACCAGAAACCCCAAGAACTCTCCAGCTGATACCCCCAAAGCACACTTGTTTGGATTCATCTTCAACCCATGCTTTCGGGTGCATTCCTAGGTTCTCTTCACGTTCTCCAAGTGTGAGTCATGATTCAAAGATTTGATCACGACGTCATCAATGTAGATCTCAACAATTTTGCCGATCAAGTCATGAAAGATATAATTCATTGCTCGTTGATAAGTTGCACCGGCATTCTTCAACCCAAATGTCATGACTATCCATTCAAACAGGCCTATGTGACCAGGACATCTGAAGGCTGTTTTCGATATATCCTCTATCGCCATGAAAATTTGGTTGTACCCTGCATTACCATCCATGAAGCTGATAACTTTATGCCCAGCAGCAGCATCAGCCAACAGATCAGCAACGGGCATTGGGTATCCATCCATAGGAGTAGCTCTGTTCAAATCTTTGAAATCTATACAAACCCTCATCTTCCCATTTTTCTTGTAGACAGGAACGATGTTAGAGATCCACTCCGCATACCTGCATGGCCGAATAAAGTTTGCATCAAGTAATCTCTCAACTTCTTTCTTCACATCGGCCAATACTTCATTCTTATAGATTTTTCGGGGAGGTTGCTTATAGGGTCTAAAACCAGGCTTGATTGGCAACCGATGCTCAACAATGGAACGATCCAAACCAGGCATCTCCGAATAATCCCAAGCAAAGCAATCCTTATATTCCCTTAACAGTTTGATTATCTCCTCTCTGAAATCTGATTCCAAGTTAGCACTGATAAATGTCGGCCTCGACTTGTCACCGTTTCCAATATCAACCTCCTCCAATTTGTCAGCCAACATGAATCCTCGCCCCAACTTGCCATCAGTTCCATCAACGGGATTGTCCATTAAAAATTACTATAAGACCCGACTGCTTGAATCGTCTGTTGATCACTGCTGACAGGTTCAACAGGACCTTCACCCCAGTCTTTTCCTGAGAAACAATCGATGCCTTGATATTCCTAGAAAGCTGGTTCGACGTTTGCAACACTCACTGAATCATCCGCTTGGACCACTTCGATGTCGTTATCTACCCACTGAATGAGTTGTTGATGCATGGTAGATGGGATACAGCAATTGGCATGGATCCAGTCCCGCCCAAGCATCAAACTATATGCTCCCTTGCCGTCGATGACAAAGAAGGTCGTGAGCAATGTCTTGGACCCGATCATTAAGTCCACGTGTACGCAGCCCTTGGTATCCGAAGGATTTCCAGCGAAATTGTTCAGGATTATGCTTGTAGGCGCCAAATCCCCCGGGCCCATACCAAGCTTCCTGAAGGTGGTGTACGGCATCACATTGACTGCAGCCCCGCCATCAACAAACATTTTAGTCAATGGCTTGCCATTGACATATCCCTTCAAGTATAACGGCCTCATGTGTCGATTCTTGGCCGGTGTGACGCCCCGGGTTTTTAATTACCGTCATTAACGCTAACGACACGATTAGCCGGTCAAATGGTCAACCCTAGGTCAACCTGGGCCCTCACCCATGAAAACTCCCTAACATACCCCTAAGTGACCCTAGTGAATAGTAAAACACTTGTGGGGCCAACCCTTGGTCAAAGGGTGGGTAAAACCCCCTTGCCACCCGGTGTCCACAGTGTCGCCGGAACTTTTGCCGCGTTCCCCAAAATTCACCTAAACACTTAAAATTCTACCTTTGGGAAAGTTGTAGGTCTTGTTGAGGGACACAACTTTCATGTAGAGTGGCATTGCTGATTTGGAGGGGAAAATTGTGAAAAAGCCCTTGCAAGCCGGAGATCACGTTGACGGAACCATGTTGACATTCAAAGTTGACATTCCTCTAGATTCAAATCTAAACAGTAAAACCCCATACAACCTTTGGGAAAGTTGTAGCTGGAACTTAGATCTACAACTTTGGTATTCATTGTTTGGTCGAGTTGTATTCAAAATTTTGGAGAAATCGTGGCTTGAACACGGCACCGGTGTCACCGCCAAACGCGGAGCGCGTCGCGCCGCGGCGCGCGCGCGCGCGATGCGCCGCCGTCGCCGCCCGCCGCCGGCCTTGCCCCGGCGGCCGTGCCCGCGCCGCCCGTAGCCTAGACGTCCGTGCCGTGCCGCGTCCCGATGCACGCGCGCCCCGATGCGCTCCGTCTCGAGGCGCCTTGGCGTCCGCGCCGCCGCGCGCGCGCGCGCCACGGACCGGCCGGTCCGTCGGCGGCGTCGCCGCCGTACGCGCGCGCCTCGACGCGCCGTAGCACGGAGGGTATCTTGCGCCGTCACCTGCGTCACCCGGTGCCGGAGCGCCCTACTTAAACCCCCCCCCCCCCCCCGCCCGCCCCTCCGCGCGCCACCCGAGCAGCCCGCCGCCATTGCCGCCGCCGCCGGTGCCAGAGCTCACCGCTCGTGCTCGCCGCCGTCCAAGCCCCTAGATAGCCTCCTTAGCACCCAGGCAAGCTCACGTGCACGCTTGTTGGCTTCAATTTGGCCTCCACGCCGCTACACCCCGAGCCACCGTGTGCGCCGCCGCCGCCACCGCCGTGCGCCGTCGCCGGAGCTCCGCCCGACCCCGCCACCACCACCCCGCGAACCGTGGTGAGCCCAATCGCACTCCTGTGCCGCTTTTTGTCGTGGCCGGGCCCCACATCGCCGCCGGCGAACCCTCCCGCCGCCGCCGAGGGCATGGATGTGAATCCAAGGGCCTGTTTGCAAGGATTCTTAACTTAGTTTATTTGCAGATCAGTCCACAGTCTTAGAAAATTCCTAGAAATTCACAGAAAATTCCAAAAATTCTCAAACAAATTTTGT
Organism: Cenchrus americanus; assembly: GCA_947561735.1. Classification (NCBI taxonomy): domain Eukaryota; kingdom Viridiplantae; phylum Streptophyta; class Magnoliopsida; order Poales; family Poaceae; genus Cenchrus; species Cenchrus americanus. The sequence continues at coordinate 90,709,806 of OX387245.1, read as the reverse complement.
AGGTCTCAGGATGTTAAACCCCACCTACTTGATGTATACTTGTGACTAGATTCAAAGTAGTTTTGGCAGCAAAGTTACAAATGTGTTATGCTTGCATCTGTTATAACTTGAAATGTGCAGCTTCTCTGCAGCTAAGCTTTGGATATGTTGTGTGTTAGGGTAAAACTAGATGCTGCACCAAAAATTGCACAAAGTTATCATGTGAATCTTTTTATAAAAATGTTTTTCCATCTCTGGCAGAGCTACATAGATGATTTTTCATGTTAATTTTATTCATGTTCTTGACCCCAACTTGTGCACACTGTCTTGAGATGCCAAAAGGCACCTCTTGTGAATTAATCATGAATTTAGGAGTAACAGAAATAATTATTCTTGTTTAATGCATGTTTTCCTTTGTAAATTAATAAACCAAATTCAGTAGAGGTTCCATGTGAACATGCTAGCTTTTTAGACTTGTTTAGGACCAGAGAACATCCACCGGAAAGTTTGGGTAATTTTGATGCTTATTTATTTTTATTTTCATTTAAGTTGAATCACTACATAACCTTTGTTATTGTTAATAATATTTAATTTTCTAGCATCCAACACTTACATGTGGGCCCAATGGACCGGAATAGGTACCGTTAGGCTTAAGAAACACTCATTTAATTTTTGGTAATTTAATTGTTTAAATAATGGCTTAAATGCCCTTTTAATATTAAAGGGAAATTAAAATAAAGAGAAATCCTTAATTAAATCCTTTTTCTTTTTGGAAATAGTACTTAATATAAATAAAAGAAATTTAATTAACATTACTCGATAAGAAATTTAATTCATAAATAAAATATTAATTACACCATGTTGGTAAAAATAAAATGAAATAAAGCTTTCACATGAAATGATAAGCTTAAATAAAACCTTTATTCAAATAAGGAATAAAAGAGTAATCCATGTACAACCAATGACTTCCTCAAATAGAAACCTTAGATAGATGCTTGTTAAGGTGAATATGACCAACTAGAGTTGGATAAGACAACGAACTATCACATCACCTAAAGTGCATTGCATTCCGTGTAGATCTTCCGGACGGAGATTACTCCCTGGTCCCGGAAACCGAGGAAGGCGGAGCGGAAGGTTCTCTGCAGTACGTGGACGTACTCGACACCGAGGGTGCCCAAGCTAACATAGCTGACGAAGGCAAGCTCCGGTGCATCTAACCTAGTTTTCAAATTCTTTATTCAATTATCTATGAATGATTGCGCATTTACGTTCAGGAGTTGAATGAAACCCTAGATGCATGATCCCTAGGTACCTTTGGTCCCTACTAGTATGATAGGTCGATAGCTGCTAAGCTATAGGACCGTTACAAGTCGAGTGATGACCTCACTCGCGAGAATAGGTTCCTAGATAGGAATCATACTATATCCTTAAATGGATTGCTCACGTGGTAAGAGCATGGGATGCGGGCTCCGGTCCGGTGGTTATATGGGTTAAGTTTTTGAACGTACTAAGTACATGCCGGTTATGGGGCCGGTAAACCTAGTACCATAATGAGGCGGCTAGGGATCCTACCGTTACTACTCTTGGGATTCGCTCTCACGGCTCGCCACCGGTGGTGTATGGTGACTCCGGGTATCTCGCGGGGTATGCCGGATAGCCTGCACCAAAGACTGTAAGATTCGATCCCGACCCGATGATTTATGGGGACGGTCTGGGGAGTTGTCCTCGCGGGGGCAGCCGACCGTGTGTTTGGGTGTACCTTGCAAGGTTTATAACCAATCGATTGTCGGCCTCTCACCGTTATCCGAGACTACTTACTCCACTAGTCATGTGATCCCTAATGATGGAAGTTGATGAACTTTATGTTTGAATAATTGTATTGTACAACTTTGTTTGTACTAGTTGGCTAATGTAGTAATGACTAAGCTACTAGAACTTGTGCTAAAATCTTGAAAGTAAGGACCTACTCTTTGTTACTTTTTAGCAAAAGCAACCCAGTAGCCAAAAAGCCTTTCATGGTCTAGAATTGGTGAAGTAGTTATCACCGACGGGTAAGACTTGCTGAGTATTAGTATACTCAGCCTTGCATTAATGTGTTTATCCAGGTAATGCCTTCAGTAATGTGTGGCCCGGTGAGATCCCGCCCGGCTGGGAGCTGGAGTGGGTGGAGGACGACTACTGAAGCATCATGGATGGCCTCCCGTGGTGACTTGCTTCCGCTAGTTAATTTCCGCCGTGTCTTTTCAAAACTGCGAACTACCGTGTCATGACAAAAACTATGGTTTGTAATAATTAAACCCTCGGGTACGAATTTGGATTTGAATGTTGTTGTATCTCTCCGTACTCGCCTTCGAGTGAGTTTTAATGCATATATCGATCCTTGTGCTATTCAAGTGATTTACCGGGCGTTAACCCGGCGACTTACGACGAGATGGTACTTTATTATTGCTTAATGGCCAAAGTGGATCGGTCTTAGGCGATAGTACGGTACTTTCCGGGTGGGTTGTCACGGTTGGCATCGAGCTTATATGGACCGAGAGATTAATTAATAAACCTTAATCACTAATTTTTGAATAAAATATGCCAAGATTTTTCGATTTTCCAAAATACGTTGGTCCGCTAAGGATAAACTAGACCGAGAGGCCCTAGAGGGAATTTTGGGTTCTTTCAGGTGGCTTAATTAACTTATGGTTTATTTTGCTAACTCCCAGCACATTACATTATGTCAGACTTACTTTTATGCACAACCAAACTAGGAGCCACGTGTTTTATACGTGTGCTGTTCCGCATCACGGGAATTGCGAGGGTTGATGGAGTGATCCATTCCACGGATCCCATCTTCGCGTCTGTTTGTGAGTTGTGTGTCGCCACGTGTTTCATACGTGAGCATTCCGCATGTCGCTCATGCGAGGCAAGGATACACTCCATTCAAACGGAGGGTGTCCGAGGTTGGACGCTGTCCATGCAGCGGCTTAACGCATGGATACCGTTTCTATAGTGAACGGTAATGTATGTGGACGCTTTCGTGATGTCTTGGCACGAAAGGTTCGTTTTCGCGAGTACATAACGGCGCTTCGTTAGTCGTTAAGCGAGTACCGTATAGCTCTCGACTAGATATTATAGGGAGAGACGATTAAAAGCCTTGCCACCGGCACTAACTCCAATTTTTGGCTTGATTGCCATGTGAGGTCGAATAGGACTTCTTGCATGCATGATAAAAATCGAAACAACTAAAATGGACCCGAAAATCGAGATTCCCATGTGTTCTCTAAGGAAGTTTATGCTAGTGAGTGCTTTTTATAAACTAGAATACCCCTCATACCTAGCCGTCATGCTCGCCGAAATTTTGTAAAAATTTTTGTGGATCATGTGCTAGGTTAACTAAACCAAATCGTTAAAAGCGAGTTGTTCCTCAACTAGTTACCTTGTAATAGCAAGTCTCGGTTCTAATTTGTTGGGTTGGTTCACTTTTCCTTTAGGCACATCCAAGTTAAGGACCCTCCATCTTGTTTCCTTGATCGTTGTTCAACTTTGAAATCCTAATTAAGAGTATTAAAGGAATAATTTAAAAGTTGGGAAAATTTTGAGGTTTACGGGCTTTTGGTTATGAATTTTTTTTTTCACAACCGCCGAACTTCACCATTCGTCATGCCGTTCTCTTTTGAGATCCGACATGGGTTACCTTTGTGTACGGATGGATTTCCCCGTGTTTCACCGGTTCGACGCCGACGGTACGATCCGTACCAACGGGTTGCACTCGGGAGGGTTTTCCGCGCTTGGCGTGGGAAGCACTCGGTGCCACGAGCTACCTTACCCCGCCGACGTACGAGGTGAAGGAGTTTGAGCGCTTTGGTGTTCCCCGTTGCGGGGTGATCGTGATCGTGTCGCCGCACCCCGATCACACCGGCGGTTTGACCCGAGTTTTATTTAGCGGGGATTTATCATGCACGAGTCCGTGGAGTCGGCCGCCCTCGAGTGCCGACGGACTTTTGTGACCACAACCCTACTCGTGGTAGCTCTTTCCCCGTTTGGACTGTTTCCGGCCGTGAGTCCTCATGACCCGGCTTGGTTGGACCATTTGGACCATCTGTGGGAGTTACCGACCCTAGCGAGCCGTTGGATGTTACTCGGACACTTGCCCGTTGCACGAACGTGATTTTCACACTCTAGGGGCTGCGATTTAACACCGCAGCCGATTATTGCACGGCGCTTGGAGGCATCTAGGCGCGATTGGGAGCAAGCTTTCAGCAGCACACCGGCGGCTCGAACTTCACGCTTACCCGGGTGCGGCGGGGGAGAACGACGAGTCGCGTACTAGGAGGTTCCGGTTGGAGCTTGAGCGAGGTGACAACCTCCGAGAGGATCGTGGACCTAGAGACAGAGAACAATGCACTAGAGGAGGATGCCGACGCACACGAGATAGAGAGGCCGACCCCGCGTGCGAATATTGCGATATGCGGCGGCGGGTGCAGGAGGCCGAGGTACGGGTGGCGGCCTTGCGAGCTATAGTGGCCTTACGGCCATCGCCCCCGAGATGAGCACACCGGAGGAGCAGCAGGCTGTGTCCGGTCTGGATCAGACGAGCCAGGCAGGACCACCGCTACCGACTCCCCCAGCTTCGCCTTCGTACAGTGGTGCTTCAGTGGGCAACTAGGTTGCCGACAGCAGGGAGCAGAAGGATGTCGATCATATCGAGTTGTCTTCGAGATGTTAGAGTAGTTGGCTTGACAGCACGTCTTCGTGCCAACCAACTATTGTATCATGTGTTGTCTTGTTGTTTCATATCGAGTTGTAATGACATTGAACCTTGTTCTGTCATGTTGTAATAAGAATGCTTAAGCTTGTATGCTTTAAGTGAATCTCGTTGTCTTCAAATTGAATTTTCTGGTGCTAAATACCATATCTTTGGATAATTCGTTGCGAATGGTCACGCTTGTCAAAAGAATGCATTGTTTATCTCCTGAGACCGTAGGTAAAGCAAAGCATCTTTACGAACGTCACTCGTTGCCAGCATATAAGTGCTCGTTTGTATACCATCTTCTTTGGTATTCAGGATAACGACGATCGTTCGGAAGTGATTAGGAGCCACGCAGTTGAGCAATCACCGTCCTAACCATGCTAAGAGAAACGATTCGTAAATCTTGGTGGCTATAGAATGTTGTGCTTGTTGCTTTGCACTCATTATTTACGTACTAATGAGATGTGTTAATGCATGATCGTGCTTGTCATCATTTGGGAGTAAGCTTTCGGTTATCTCACTAATAACGCTCACTTTTCGGATGGTGGGAACCACGCGCGGCTCTCCCAACGGTTTTGGAGCGAGCGGTAGTGGTGACTTGCCGCCACCCCCCGCCCATGAACCCGACGGAGGCTTTCATGGCCACCCGGACCGAGGTGCTTTGCGCCGGATCTTGCGGACACGGCGGCAGATCGCCCGGCGGATGAACCGAGGGCCGCCGCATGGGGCCAACCACGAGGGACCTAACCGGGTCACCACGTATGCCCGTTCATCGCCATGAAGCCGCCAACGTTCGCGAAAGCCGAAGACCCTCTCGGAAGCCGAGGCTTGGGTCAAGGCCATAGAGGCGAAATTCTCGCCTTTGTGCTACCTTGCTCGGAGGAGAACAAAGCGAACTTCGCAGCCCTACAAGCGCGAGGTGAAGCTTTGATGTGGTGGGACCATTTCAAGTCCATGCGGCGAAATCACGCCGTGACTTGGGAAGAATTCAAGCAAGCTTTCAAGAGTCATCACATCCCCAAGGGTCTTATGGACCGGAAGATGAGGGAGCCGCTAGCCCTTCGTCAAGGATCCGACTCCGTGTACCGCTATGCCCGGAAATTCAATAGCTTATGCCGATACGGCGGGCATCATGTTGATACGGATGCCAAGAAGATGGAGAGGTTCCGTGACGGGCTTGATGGCAAACCGTATGAGCGCCTAAATCTGCTCGAGCCCGCCAACTTCCATGAACTCGTGAATAAAGCCATCTCGCAAGAAGATGCTATGAAGAAAGCCCATGGGGACAACAAGAGGATGTCCGGTTTCACCCCCGAGCGGCGGAACACCCAAAAAGTTTCGCTTTGTGAAGAAGGAAGCTCCGGGCCCATCCCAGGCAATCTTCAGGCGGACGCCGGACGATGAAGCCATTCCGGGGGCAAACCCGCCGGGAACTTCCGGTTCCGCCGTGCCCAGCCGAGGCTCCGAAGCCTAATGCACCCCCCTCGTGATGTTGGTGATCGCCGTTGCTACAAGCGTGGCCGGCCCGAGACACTACATTAATGAGTGTCCCAAGCCCGAGCAGATCAAGTCAAACCGCGAGAACCGAATACGGGAAACAAGCCGACCACTCCGACCAAGAAACCCATGGTGCAAGTGCACCGGGGCAAGCCGAACTTCACTACCATGAGTGACATTCCCGCCGGAGCTTCGGTTTCACGGGTACATTCTCTATCAATCACACTCTGTCAAGGTCTTATTTGATTCGGGAGCCACCCATAGTTTCATTAATGAGAGTTTACTAGACAAATTGGGTCTAAGAAGAGTACAAACCAAATCGCTTATAAAATTACGACGCCGGTGGAGACATTATGTCTCGATTGGTGACCTTCGAAGTTCCTCTGAGACTAGGAAGTAAGGTTATTCGATCTAATCTTATAACCATCAAATTGGGAAGCATGGATGTTATTTTGGGTATGGAATGGATGAATCAACATAAGGTGGTTCTAGATATATCGGATAGGGTCGTAGAGATCCACTCTCCTACGGTCGGGCACACTACCTTGTACCTACCTTTCCGAGACGGTACCGACTCTTGTGCCTATGCGACCATTATCTCCTCCCTTGATGAGATTCCAGTAGTGTGTGAGTACCGGATGTATTTCCCGACGAGTTGCACGGTATGCCACCGGACGGAGATGTCGAGTTTGTGATCGAACTCCAACCCGTACCGCACCCATTTCCAAAAGACCTTATCGCATGCCACCCAAAGAGCTAGCCGAGCTAAAAACCCAACTCCAAGAATTGCTAGATAAGGGTTACATTCGCCCGAGCTCTTCTCCTTGGGGTTGCCCCCGCTCTCTTTGTCAAAAAGAAAGATGGTAGCTTGAGAATGTGCGTAGACTACCGTCCACTCAATGCGGTCACCATCAAAAACAAATACCCACTTCCTCGAATTGATGTCTTGTTTGATCAATTGGCCGGTGCCAAAGTCTTCTAAAAAACTGACCTTCGTTCTGGCTACCACCAGATCAAGATTCGACCATGCGATATTCCTAAAATCGCTTTCTCCACTCGTTATGGTCTTTACGAGTTCTTGGTCATGTCTTTCGGACTCACTAACGCACCTGCCTACTTCATGTACCTCATGAACTCTGTATTCATGACAGAGCTCGATAAGTTTGTCGTGGTCTTTATCGATGATATCCTCATCTATTCTAAAAACGAGGCAGAACACGCCAACCATCTCCGAGTTGTCCTTCAGCGTTTACGAGATCATCAGCTTTATGCTAAATTCTCCAAATGCGAATTACGGGTCGAAAAGTGTCAAATTCTTAGGGCACACCATTTCCCATGATGGTATTTCCGTAGATCCTAGCAAAGTTCAGGAGGTAATGGATTGGAAACCACCCAAATCCGTGCATCAAATCCGCAGTTTCCTAGGATTGGCGGGATATTACCGTCGATTCATTCCTGACTTTTCTAGAATCGCGAAACCCATGACCGAATTACTCAAGAAGGGAGTGAAATTCGTGTGGAGTGAAGCATGTGAGAAAGCTTTTCACACCCTCAGACAACATCTAACTTCAGCCCCAGTGCTAGCTCAGCCCGATAACTCCAAGCCATTTGAAGTCTTCTGTGACGCATCAGGCACCGGTCTTGGCTGTGTCCTTATGCAAGAAGGCCGAGTCATTGCCTATGCTTCGCGAGCCCTTCGACCCCATGAACTCAACTATCCTACCCATGATCTTGAGTTAGTCGTCGTTGTTCATGCCCTCAAGATCCGGAGACATTATCTAATGGGCAATCATTGCAATATCTTCACTGATCACAAGAGCCTCAAATATATCTTCACCCAGTCCGAGTTGAATATGAGGCAGAGAAGATGGCTTGAGTTGATCAAGGATTATGATTTAGAAGTGCACTATCATCCTGGCAAAGCAAATGTTGTTGCGGATGCTCTTAGCCGCAAGGATCATTGCAACCACCTAGAGTTGGTGCCAGTCAGTGAACCCCTGTGTGAGGAAATGAGAAAGCTCAGCCTAGAAGTGGTACCGCAGGGAATTCTTTACGCCTTGACGGCAGAGTCCAACCTTTATGACAGAATTGTCACTGCCCAGCGCAATGATGCGAATATCCAAACCATCAGGCAGAAACTAGTGGAAGGAGACCCGAAGTACACTTGTTTCCAGAAGGATCCCCAAGAGGTGGTCTGGTTTGGAAAACGCCTAGTGATCCCCGTTGATCCAGAAATCAAGAAGATCATCCTAGATGAAGCTCACCAATCCAAGTTCTCTATTCACCCCGGTAGTACCAAGATGTACCAAGATCTAAAGCAGAACTTTTGGTGGTCTAATATGAAGGTGGATGTAGCCAAGTATGTAGCCGAGTGCGATACTTGCCACCGAATGAAAGCAAGTCATTTGAAATCGGCAGGAGTACTCCAACCCCCGTCGATACCTATGTGGAAATGGGATGACATCGGTATGGATTTCATTGTAGGTTTACCCCCGACCCCTAGGAAAAAGGATTCTATTTGGGTGATCGTGGATAGACTTACCAAGACTCGCTCACTTCATTGCCGTGCACACCACATACTCCGTGCAACAAGTATGCGAGTTGTACGTGGACCACGTAGTTCGTCCGCATGGAATCCCAAAGACCATAATTTCGATAGAGGGACTCGGTTTGTAGCCCGTTTTTGGGAGCGATTGCATGAGTGTTTGGGAACCCGACTACTCCGTAGTTCCGGTTATCACCCACGGACGGATGGTCGGACGGGAGAGGATAAACCAGATCCTAGAGGACATGTTGAGAGCAAGCATCTTGCACTTTGACAAGAGTTGGGACAAGTGCTTGTCCTTAGCAGAGTTCTCCTACAATAACAGCTATCAGGCCAGCTTGAAAATGGCACCGTTCGATGCTTTATACGGACGCAGATGCCGCACCCCACTGAATTGGTCAGAGGCCGGAGAAAGAACACTCTTTGGACCAGAGTTAGTAAAAGAGGCCGAAGAGAAGGTACAAGTGATAAGAGAAAATTTGAAGGTGGCCCAGATGAGACAAAAGAGTTATCATGACAAAGGAACCGCACCTCGACACTTCGAAGTGGGAGACCATGTATATTTGAAAGTATCCCCCACCAAATGTGTGCAAAGGTTCGGAGTCAAAGGAAAGTTAGCTCCGCGCTACATTGGACCCTACGAAGTAATAGAAGTATGTGGACCCGTGGCCTACCGTATCCAATTGCCAGAACGGTTTTCCGCGGTTCACAATGTGTTTCATGTAACTCAGTTGAAGAAAGGAATGCCTCGTTCGGAAAATGAGATCATCACGAGAAGCTAATGCTTGGATCGAGCCGGATTTCTCGCTCGTCGAGCATCCCTTAAAGGTGTTAGATCAAAAAGAGCGAAAGACCGGAGGCAAACCGTGCGAATGTACAAGATCCAATGGAGCCATCACACGGAGGAAGAAGCCACGTGGGAGACGGAGGATTATCTCAACACCAAGTATCCGGTTTCCTCCAATCCCGAAACAGGTGAGTCTTTTTCCCCATCTCTTCGTTATCAAGTCGAATCTCGGGACGAGATTCCTTTAAGGGGGTAGGTGTGACGCCCGGGTTTTTAATTACCGTCATTAATGCTAACGACACGATTAGCGGTCAAATGGTCAACCCTAGGTCAACTGGGCCCTCACCCATGAAAACTCCCTAACATACCCCTAAGTGACCCTAGTGAATAGTAAAACACTTGTGGGGCCAACCCTTGGTCAAAGGGTGGGTCAAAACCCCCTTGCCACCCAGTGTCCACAGGTGTCTGCCGGAACTTTTGCCGCGTTCCCCAAAATTCACCTAAACACTTAAAATTCTACCTTTGGGAAAGTTGTAGGTCTTGTTGAGGGACACAACTTTCATGTAGAGTGGCATTGCTGATTTGGAGGGGAAAATTGTGAAAAAGCCCTTGCAAGCCAGAGATCACTGTTGACAGAACCATGTTGACATTCAAAGTTGACATTCCTCTAGATTCAAATCTAAACAGTAAAACCCCATACAACCTTTGGGAAAGTTGTAGCTGGTACTTAGATCTACAACTTTGGTATTCATTGTTTGGTCGAGTTGTATTCAAAATTTTGGAGAAATCGTGGCTTGAACACAGCACCAGTGTCACTGCCAAACGCAGAGCGCGTCGCGCGCGCGCCGCGCGCACAAAGTGCGCCGCCGTCGCCGCCCGCCGCCGGCCTTGCCCCGGCCGGCCCCGTGCCCGCGTCGCCCGTAGCCTAGACGTCCGTGCCGTGCCGCGTCCCGATGCACGCGCGCCCGATGCGCTCCGTCGCGAGGCGCCTTGGCGTCCGCGCCGCCGTACGCGCGCGTGCGCCACGGACCGGCGGTCCGTCGGCGGCGTCGCCGCCGCCGCGCGCGCGCCTCGACGCGCCGTAGCACGGAGGGTATCTTGCGCCGTCACCCCGCGTCACCCGGTGCCGAGCGCCTACTTAAACCCCCCCCCTCGCGCCCCTCCGCGCGCCACCCGAGCGCCCCCGCCGCCATTGCCGCCGCCGCCGCCGGTGCGGAGCTCACCGCTCGTGCTCGCCGCTGTCCAAGCCCCTAGATAGCCTCCTTAGCACTCGAGCAAGCTCACGTGCACGCTTGTTGGCTTCAATTTGGCCTCCACGCCGCTACACCTCGAGCCACCGTGTGCGCCGTCGCCGGAGCTCCGCCCGACCCCGCCACCACCACCCCCGCGAACCGTGGTGAGCCCAATCGCACTCCCGTGCCGCTTGTTGTCGTGGCCGGGCCCCACATCGCCGCCGGCGAACCCTCCCGCCGCCGCCGAGGGCATGGATGTGAATCCAAGGGCTTGTTTGCAAGGATTTTTAACTTAGTTTATTTGCGGATCGGTCCACAGTCTTAGAAAATTCCTAGAAATTCACGTAAAATTCCAAAAATTCTCAAACAAATTTTGTAGGTCTCGGGATGTTAAACCCCACCTACTTGATGTATACTTGTGACTAGATTCAAAGTAGTTTTGGCAGCAAAATTACAAATGTGTTATGCTTGCATCCGTTATAACTTGAAATGTACGGCTTCTCTGCGCAGCCTAAGCTTTGGATATGTTGTGTGCTAGGGTAAAACTAGACGCCGCACCAAAAATTGCACAAAGTTATCATGTGAATGTTTTTATAAAAATGTTTTTCCATCTCTCGCGAGCTACATAGATGATTTTTCATGTTCTTGACCCCAACTTGTGCACACTGTCTTGAGATGCCAAAAGGCACCTCTTGTGAATTAATCATGAATTTAGGAGTAACAGAAATAATTATTCTTGTTTAATGCATGTTTTCCTTTGTAAATTAATAAACCAAATTCAGTAGAGGTTCCATGTGAACATGCTAGCTTTTTAGACTTGTTTAGGACCAGAGAACATCCACCAGAAAGTTTGGGTAATTTTGATGCTTATTTATTTTTATTTTCATTTAAGTTGAATCACTACATAACCTTTGTTATTGTTAATAATATTTAAATTTTCTAGCATCCAACACTTACATGTGGGCCCAATGGACCGGAATAGGTACTGTTAGGCTTAAGAAACACTCATTTAATTTTTGGTAATTTAATTGTTTAAATAATGGCTTAAATGCCCTTTTAATATTAAAGGGAAATTAAAATAAAGAGAAATCCTTAATTAAATCCTTTTTCTTTTTGGAAATAGTACTTAATATAAATAAAAGAAATTTAATTAACATTACTGATAAGAAATTTAATTCATAAATAAAATATTAATTACACCATGTTGGTAAAAATAAAATGAAATAAAGCTTTCACATGAAATGATAAGCTTAAATAAAACCTTTATTCAAATAAGGAATAAAAGAGTAATCCATGTACAACCAATGACTTCCTCAAATAGAAACCTTAGATAGATGCTTGTTAAGGTGAATATGACCAACTAGAGTTGGATAAGACAACGAACTATCACATCACCTAAAGTGCATTGCATTCCGTGTAGATCTTCCGGACGGAGATTACTCCCCGGTCCCGAAACCGAGGAAGGCGGAGCGGAAGGTTCTCTCCGCAATACGTGGACGTACTCGACACCGAGGGTGCCCAAGCTAACGTAGCTGACGAAGGCAAGCTCCGGTGCATCTAACCTAGTTTTCAAATTCTTTATTCAATTATCTATGAATGATTGCGCATTTACGTTCAGGAGTTGAATGAAACCCTAGATGCATGATCCCTAGGTACCTTTGGTCCCTACTAGTATGATAGGTCGATAGCTGCTAAGCTATAGGACCGTTACAAGTCGAGTGATGACCTCACTCGCGAGAATAGGTTCCTAGATAGGAATCATACTATATCCTTAAATGGATTGCTCACGTGGTAAGAGCATGGGATCTGGGCTCCGGTCCAGTGGTTATATGGGTTAAGTTTTTGAACGTACTAAGTACATGCCGGTTATGGGGCCGGTAAACCTAGTACCATAATGAGGCGGCTAGGGATCCTACCGTTACTACTCTTGGGATTCGCTCTCACGGCTCGCCACCGGTGGTGTATGGTGACTCCGGGTATCTCGCGGGGTATGCGGATAGCCCGCACCAAAGATCGTAAGATTCGATCCCGACCCGATGATTTATGGGGACGGTCCGGGGAGTTGTCCTCGCGGGGGCGGCCCGACCGTGTGTTTGGGTCTACCTTGCAAGGTTTATAACCAATCGATTGTCGGCCTCTCACCGTTATCCGAGACTACTTACTCCACTAGTCATGTGATCCCTAATGATGGAAGTTGATGAACTTTATGTTTGAATAATTGTATTGTACAACTTTGTTTGTACTAGTTGGCTAATGTAGTAATGACTAAGCTACTAGAACTTGTGCTAAAATCTTGAAAGTAAGGACCTACTCTTTGTTACTTTTTAGCAAAAGCAACCCAGTAGCCAAAAAGCCTTTCATGGTCTAGAATTGGTGAAGTAGTTATCACCGACGGGTAAGACTTGCTGAGTATTAGTATACTCAGCCTTGCATTAATGTGTTTATCCAGGTAATGCCTTCAGTAATGTGTGGCCCGGTGAGATCCCGCCCGGCTGGGAGCTGGAGTGGGTGGAGGACGACTACTGAAGCATCATGGATGGCCTCCCGTGGTGACTTGCTTCCGCTAGTTAATTTCCGCTGTGTCTTTTCAAAACTCTGAACTACTGTGTCATGACAAAAACTATGGTTTGTAATAATTAAACCCTCCGGGGTACGAATTTGGATTTGAATGTTGTTGTATCTCTGGACTCGCCTTCGAGTGAGTTTTAATGCATATATCGATCCTTGTGCTATTCAAGTGATTTACCGGGCGTTAACCCGGCGACTTACGACAGGATGGTACTTTATTATTGCTCAATGGCCAACGTGGATCGGTCTTTGGCGATAGTACGGTACTTTCCTGGGCGGGTTGTCACAGCCGGTTTGTCAAAGGTGGCTTGCTTGGCTAATACCAGTTGCGCCATCAATCCCCCAAGCTGTTCATCATCATTGGCATCCAGGGATGTTTCCTCCTGCACAACTTGATTAGCGGGAGCCATAAACTCATCCGGCAAAAAGTATACCATACACGATGGAGCCGAACGACCCAATCCTTCAGGCCTGTCTTTTGGGCGCCATACTTGCTTCTTCTGGATCCCCGCCTGCCTCAATTCACGGTTCCTCAAGCGCTGAACCCTTCTTTTTTGGCTCTTCCTCAATGTTGACGGTTAATGTTTGTATCAAAGTTCGTTCGTGACTCGCAAGCGTACAAGTCTCCCGTCGTAGTCAAGGGACCCTTCTTCCCTCGAGTGGTGAACCCAAGGTATCGAATCCGTGGAACAAATGTGTGACGCAAGACTTAATCTATTAAAGCCAAGTAACTTCAATCTTCGATAAAAGACCTAATGCATCTAAGTAAAAGACATGAAACAAATCTAATCTACTAAAGACCGGAGAAAACAAAGTAAGATTGGGTAGATAAACCGATCTAGAGGGATCGGGGTAAGCCTTTTGTTGAAGTTCCAAGCAAGAGAAGAAGTAGCAAATCGAATCTTAATAGAAGCCTCTTTAAATCGTGGTTTCCCGTCCAAATCCGAAAACATCCGCCTTTCGAGACCCCCGTTCGTCACAACGTATCCCTATTCATGCGGGGAGCTTAGGGCGAGTCAAAAGACAAGTCGAGATTCTTTCGGAAGATCCGGCGTGTACCTCTAGCCACCGCGGCTACAAGAACACCCTATGTAATCTATCGCGCGAATAGAATTGGAATAAGCAAAGCCGATCGAAAAACGAAATCTTCGAGGAAACACTTGATCGCTAAGAAAAGATTCAACTTGATAATTCAACTATGACAATGATACATACACAAGATCACCACCGGGATCCTTCCTTGATCTTGCTTCTAGCTCGGGAACTCCGACGTGGTCTTCCATGCAAGGTTCCCACGTCGGCTAGGGAAACCCTAGTCAACTAGCTCGACCCTCTCCTCTCCGACATGGTGTCCCTCTCTTCTCTCGCTCCTCGGCGGCCGAAGACGAAATCTTCTCTCCGTGGCTCTCGGTCGGTGGGACTATAAATAGCCCGATCGGCAACTAGGTCAAAGGGCGGCGTGTTTGGGCCCTAAATGGGCCCGGGCCGACCGGACCGGGCCGGCCGGCCCGGGCCCATTTAGGCCCGCGCCCGCGGGCTCCTTTGCCCGAGGTCGGTTCCCTTGCTTCCCGGATGCTTCCCCCTTCGCATGTAGGTCCATGTCGTCGGTTCCTCTCCGAATTGGACTCAACTCCTTGTCTTGCAAGCTTCAAAGACTTTTCCGGTCGTGTCCCTGGAGTTTGTTGTCTTCTCGGATCGAGTCCCCGGCTTCTTGGAGTTAGTTTTGCTTCATTGCATGACTTGTTCAGGGCTTCAAAGTCTTGTCATGAGGTGCTTGATGAACTTATCCCAAAAGTCTTGCATTCAACACTAAATCCCTGCATAAACATTAAACTCCAAAAACGACATGCACATGTGAACTTGTTATACCACGGGGGTTAGTACCAATGGATAAGGTATAAAATTCATGCCAACACCGAAGGTAAACTCATGGCTAGGTTGACGGATTTTCACCGTCAACATCTCCCCCATGCTTAAACCTTGCTCGTCCTCGAGTAAGCCTTCGATGAATATCATCATTGCTAAACAATGTTTAAACTTTGCACTTGATTACACATGAGAAAACATAATGCTCTCAAAATTTTAATTCATTAAAGTTCCATAATGTACTAGCCTTCATCTCCACGGAGGGTGGATTCTTATTAAGCTTATCCCACAAGTGTTAACGTGCTCACAAAGTTTTAAATGGATCTCGAATTTTTGAAATTAAGAACGAGATAAGAAAAGCTAAACCAAATTCACAAATTTAAATCATCTCATGTATTGCTCATAAACTCTCATCTCACTTGTCTCTCAAGCCTATATATTCTACTCCTTTCCCTCTCATATATATGTGGAAGGCTTTATATGGAGCTTTGGGAAAGTTTAGTCCTAACAAGAATTTATAAGTGAGGTGTTGTCGTAACAAGACAAGCTTCTCATGGTCTTACCGAGACTCGTCAAAAAGGTCATTGGAAAATAATGTTAAATCAAGGAGGGGAAAGAGAAAAATACACACACTTTTAGATAGGTGGACATGTGCAAATGGCAGAGAGTGATCCCGAGGCACAAAAGAAGTCCTCGTTATCGGATTGCACATGGTTGGAAAATGAGAATGGATCTTTTTATCTTGAAGCCTTGAATGCACTTTTAGAGAACTGGGGAGTTCATTTTACGCACAAATATATTTTTTCTCTTTCTTCTCTTTCTTATATTTCTCATTCTTTTCTTTCTTTCTTTCTTTCTTTCTTTCTTTCATTCATTATATATATATATATTTTTTTTTTCTTTCTTCACCTTGGAAGTCATGTACATCGCCGAATTTTTTTTTTCTTTCATCATTATATATTTTTTTTTTTAAAATACTCCCTTTTGAACTCTAAGGCAGCACCGTACCTACCTCCTCCCCCATGCTTAGACGTTGCTCGTCCTCGAGCAAAGAGGCGAAAAATAAGGTAGGTACCGGAGATATTTTCCTTGGAGAGATACCCGAAATCTTCAACGTTGGCACCGTCTTGCGATCTTCCTTGAATTGATGATCCATTCTCAATGATAGGTTGTGGTCAAGGAGGTAATCACAAAAAATGATATTTGGTTTAAGGATGGACATCCGGCGAAGTTTGTGAGACCACCAATGTGGGGGTACACAATGCACGGATAAAAGGCTAGCAAAAAGATAGATACGCAAAAACGGAATGACCAGCTTCTTAGTCTCGGGCCGAGAAATCATGGCCTGCAATAACTCACTCAAAAATAAATCTTGTACACTAAGGTTTATGCACTCAAATATATATAAGGCTTTGGATAGGTAGAGCAACACACAAGTGATATTTGTGACAAGGTTAGCAATATTTTTGAGCATAAAAGACATCTTCAATCTATTCATAACTTGAGAGCACATAAAACACTATGGGTCTTTGTTTTAATCATAACCTCCGCTGAAAATTAAGCTAGTATTTAAATAAATTCAGATCTGTATTTTTAAGAGAGCACTAGGTTAAACATGCATAAATCAATTACAAAGATAAACAAAGCGGCAATTATAATCATATATCATCATGGCACAAACTTTGTAACTTTACCAAAGGTAAAAACTTGGTGGTGACATTATTCATGATGAAAATAAAAACTAAGATACATGCTGAAAATTAAACTAAAAACTGAAAATTAAAGCAAAACTGAAAATACTACGCAAACATAGGCGCATACAAGCTGAAAATTAAAGAAAAGGGGGTAAAGGAAAGATAACTAAAGCTCCTCCTCTCTCTAATCTTCCGCCGGTGGTTGATATTGAAAGTCTTGGTTGTTGTACCCTTACTTGTAATAGGAATGCACCACTCCTCCTATGAATTGTCCGATGGTGCTAGGTGAAGGTGTCCAAGCACATAAGCGACGTTTGCATTTCCTTCACCCATTTGGTTTGCATTGGTTTGGATGGCTGCAATAATTTGCATGATCCTTGCAGCGTATCCTCCAATGGTGGCCACATTTTGTTGTGGTTGAGGAAGATGTGCATATGGCTCCGCAAAGACTACGTTGGGCACCGCAAAAATGGTGGGGGTATGGCTGCACCACTCCCCCATGCTTGCATTGGTACACCACCGTAGTGATTTGGCGATGCCGGAATTTCTCCGAATGGTGGAACATAATTTTGTTGTGCACCTCCTTCTTGGGCCATAGAAGATCCTTCTCCTATAATTCTTTTCTTTTATTATTATTTTTTTTTTCTTCGCCGCACAAGAAGTCCTTCCTCTAACCGATCTTCTTCCCCTTAAGAAAAGTCTTAATCTTCAATCCGGAAGGGGCAAATTTACCTAGGCCACTTGGAAGCCTCCTCTCTCATCTTCACTCTTATATTTTCCTTTCTTCATATATTCCTAGGGAAGTCCCGGGTAGGAGATGATTTGGGTTCCTTGTAATACCCGGTTTTAAAGAGATAGTCAACATGGAGAGGTAACAACCCGATCTCCCGAATCCGATGTTGCCACAACACCACCGGTTGATCATAGGTGAGTAGGGTTGATTGGCTGCGAGTAAATCCAATTCAACTCCGTGTTGGTTATCTATGTCTCTCTTATTCTCCCCAAAAATCCACTTGCACAAAAGTGACACACTTGGATGATGGGGTTCCGGATAGTATTTCTTCGTTGATGGTCTCTTCCCGTGATCATACTCCAAAAACCTTCCCATGTGCCTTAATGCACATACTTGTTCCGGAGCTCCCTTTTGAAAATAGGAGACACTCGCCCATGGGTCTACGATACTAGACATGCAATCGTTTCGAACATGAAAACCAATCGATCTATCGGGGTTTGTGTTGAATGGATCCAAGGAAGCATTGGAGCCCTACTCCCTTTATGGCATGGTTGCTAGCCTTAAGCATTAAAGTATTTTCAGCACAAGATGATAGATAGATAATCCAACAAAGTTCGATTACATCTCAAGACCGAATGCAACCCATGGATGAAAGGAGATTACCCCATCAAGTGCTAGAAATAGCATCGTTGATCAAGGTTACCCTTCCGACGGTGTCTTCCCTTCTTCTCCACTTGTGGGCTCCCTCCAACGGAATGAGAGACTCAGGCACTCCTTCATCAAGGGTATACGCCATGGTCATGAAAATTTCCTAGGCGAATTCCTTGTGGGTGTTTGCCGACACTCCGCTAGAGAATTGCACCGGTGTCCCGTGTGAAACCCAATATGTGGAGAGCTTGGTCGTCGATGTCGGCGTTCGCTACAAACCTCTACTTAAGGCGAGCGAGCTTCTTCTCCTCCTCCGTCATGATGACATACCCCTCGGAATACCGCGGAGCATATGGAGGTGGAGCGGATGATCGTGTCTAGTGGCGAGGTTGGACGGCGGCTCCTCCATATGTTATTGAGGTTTGGAAAACCTAATAAACGAGTTTCGTGTAGCCCTCATGCCACCAAGGAAAAGAGTGCGATTCCTCCTTGGCGGTGCCGTGTCCTCCTCCATACCCCGAGGAAGCTCGGAACGAGTGCCTCCTCGAAAAGGTTGTCGATGATGGCTTAGACGACGATGATCCCTTCTTCTTCGGTGCAAAGGCTTGTAGTTTTCTTCCATGATTGCAGCACCCTCCCTCACAAATAAATATCCGGGGTTTTCACCCGGTAACAAGGTACACAAATATTATTTTGGAGTCCGGACTTGAGTGGATTAAGGATGTAGATTTTTTTTTTTTTCTTGAGCTATCAAGCTTGGGAAGGTTGGCTATGTCTACGGAGGTTTTGAGCACACAAACTTGAACACACAAACAAAGGAAGGAGAGGGAAGCTTGCCCGCGTAAAACGGGAGCCGGGGGGCTCCTTATGTAGGTGAGGCCGGCCTCGGTGCTCCTCCCCGCCTCGTCTTTCTTCCAAAGACGATCATTTCACCTCCGCAACTTTCCCCGCCGCGTGCTCTACGAGTTGCACCGCCCAAACGCTCTCGTCCACTCCTTGGTCCTTCCACTTGATGCTTCATGTTTTGGGTTATGTCCATGCTCCCTAGCTCCATTTGCTTCACATGCCACCATGAAATTCCTACAAAGTTGATGCTTGCTGCCCACCATGCTTGTCCTTTGCATGTGGAATTAGTGAAAGTTGATGAAAGGGAATCCAATGGTGCATGCATGATTACTAGATCGCCTCCATTAAGGTGTGTTTAAGGTTAATCACTCCTCTAATTCGAAATTTAAAATATTTTTCAGAGCCATGCAAGAGCTCGAACATAATTTTAGAGAAGTTTTTAAACCATTAAAAACAAATGCAAGTCGAAAATATTTTCTTTTTACGTCGATTTCGGTCTCACCGGTATAGTTTGCCTTCATTGGTTGAGAGCGGACATTTTCCCGGCTTGATCATGGGGGCATAGGTTTAGGTTCTAATTTTGGATAAATAAGAAAGATTTTGAATAAAACAAAATTAGAATAGGCTTAGAAAAATTCTAATCCTAGAGAAACCAAGGATAAAGATTTTTAAAACCAACCAAAAGCTTTGATTTCTAGGTTCACGCGAGTCCTACCACGTGCTGAATTTTATTAGCACTTAAACATAAATCGTGGCTCTACTCGTGTGGTTTTAGCATGAAAAATAAGTCAACCTCAGCACCATAATGAGGGTGAAAGGTTGAGTTAAGGTTCTGAAATTATTTGGTTGAGGTTTCTCGAAAAGAAAAGAATCAAACAAGCACATAGGAGGGTTCATGCAAAGGGTTTATGATAAAGCAAACATTCAATCAAGAATTATGTCTCTAATATTGTTCAACCACTTCTAAGTCTAATGTCTTTGCGTAATAAAACTCAAAAACTAAATTATTAAAAAGACTCGAAAAACCCGGAATCGGGTTGTCCTCCCGTAGCTTATTCTTGACTTGACGAAACGGGTTGCCTCCCGCCTAGCGCTTCGTTTATAGTCCATGGCTAGACTTCTTCACTTGATTACTCCGGATCAACGCTCTTTGCGGGCGTTGCAATCTTGGGTACCCACTTTGGCTTAGTCAATTTTTTTTTTTTTGGTCTTCACGGCCGGCTTTGTCCTTTGGTCTTGACGGATGCAACAACTTCCTTGTGGCTCGGCATCTCGAACTCCGGTCCTTCGGTTGTGATCTTCATGGTCTCTAATGTGATCCTTCATCTCTCCCGAACGAGCTTGAGTAGCCTTCGTCGTCTTGGGACCTTGGAGTTGTCTTGGATATTCTTCTTTGTTACCCATCGGGCGCCGGCAAGTTGTCCACTTGCGTCTAGCATCTTCATCACGATGAACACTTCACGTATAGAGCTTCCGACCTCCGTCACCTTGCCATCTAAATTCTTCAATACTTTCTCCATAGCCTCGAACTTAGTGACGGCGTCCTTGTTGATCTTAGCTTGCTCGTCCATCAAGTCCTTGAATTGTGCACAAAGAGAACCCAAAACTTGAATCGACGAACTTGCATTAAATCGGGGTTACCTTGGACATGGTCATACTCCACACACTCCTTGCATGAGGATCTTGCTCCGGCGGCCTTTAAGTGTTGAGCTTCTTTCTCCATCTCCATCTTCTCCATCCTCCTCTTAAGTAAACCGATATGCCACTCAAGGAATCCGACTCGTATGCATTCGGGCTCTCGCAATCGTCATGCGGATAGTTGAGACTTTGATCTTGAACGGCCTCCCGGCGTCTTGAACGTTTATGATAGGTGGATCAACGATGTCCGGGTGCGCAGCGCTCCGGTGGTTGAGGTTGATCTTCCTTTGGACTTGGAGGTGGTGATTCCCTTGGAGATTTCGACGGTCCTTCGACTTCAACTTTTGAATCTAGGGTTTCCACCCCTTTAGCTTGTGTTGCATGTCACCCTTGCCCGTAAGGTTTTCCCGGATCATCCACAAAAAGGTTTGGGTTTCTTGGAGAGGTAGCCAACCATCTCCCGTTAGGGTTAGCAATAAACAAAGTATGCAAAAAAAACTAGAAAACAAAACAAATCTATAAAGACTAGAGTTAGACAAACTAGATTAGATGTATTTTGAGGATGATCGAAATTTAGTAGATGCAAAAATAAAACAAAATCAGTACTGAAAATTACAAAAAAAGCAATAAAAAATCAAATCTTGATCACTTGTTCCCCGGCAACGGCGCCGGGAAAAAGGGGCTTGTTGACGGTTAATGTTTGTATCAAAGTTCGTTCGTGACTCGCAAGCGTACAAGTCTCCCGTCGTAGTCAAGGGACCCTTCTTCCCTCGAGTGGTGAACCCAAGGTATCGAATCCGTGGAACAAATGTGTGACGCAAGACTTAATCTATTAAAGCCAAGTAACTTCAATCTTCGATAAAAGACCTAATGCATCTAAGTAAAAGACATGAAACAAATCTAATCTACTAAAGACCGGGAGAAAACAAAGTAAGATTGGGTAGATAAACCGATCTAGAGGGATCGGGGTAAGCCTTTTGTTGAAGTTCCAAGCAAGAGAAGAAGTAGCAAATCGAATCTTAATAGAAGCCTCTTTAAATCGTGGTTTCCCGTCCAAATCCGAAAACATCCGCCTTTCGAGACCCCCGTTCGTCACAACGTATCCCTATTCATGCGGGGAGCTTAGGGGCGAGTCAAAAGACAAGTCGAGATTCTTTCGGAAGATCCGCGTGTACCTCTAGCCACCGCGGCTACAAGAACACCCTATGTAATCTATCGCGCGAATAGAATTGGAATAAGCAAAGCCGATCGAAAAACGAAATCTTCGAGGAAACACTTGATCGCTAAGAAAAGATTCAACTTGATAATTCAACTATGACAATGATACATACACAAGATCACCACCGGGATCCTTCCTTGATCTTGCTTCTAGCTCCGGAACTCCGACGTGGTCTTCCATGCAAGGTTCCCACGTCGGCTAGGGAAACCCTAGTCAACTAGCTCGACCCTCTCCTCTCCGACATGGTGTCCCTCTCTTCTCTCGCTCCTCGGCGGCCGAAGACGAAATCTTCTCTCCGTGGCTCTCGGTCGGGGGACTATAAATAGCCCGATCGGCAACTAGGTCAAAGGGCGGCGTGTTTGGGCCCTAAATGGGCTCGGGGCCGACCGGAGGGGCCGGCCGGCCGGGGCCCATTTAGGCCCGGCCCGCGGGCTCCTTTGCCCGAGGTCGGTTCCCTTGCTTCCTGGATGCTTCCCCCTTCGCATGTAGGTCCATGTCGTCGGTTCCTCTCCGAATTGGACTCAACTCCTTGTCTTGCAAGCTTCAGCACTTTTCTGGTCAGGTCCCTGGAGTTTGTTGTCTTCTCGGATCGAGTCCCCGGCTTCTTGGAGTTAGTTTTGCTTCATTGCATGACTTGTTCAGGGCTTCAAAGTCTTGTCATGAGGTGCTTGATGAACTTATCCCAAAAGTCTTGCATTCAACACTAAATCCCTGCATAAACATTAAACTCCAAAAACGACATGCACATGTGAACTTGTTATACCACGGGGGTTAGTACCAATGGATAAGGTATAAAATTCATGCCAACACCGAAGGTAAACTCATGGCTAGGTTGACGGATTTTCACCGTCAACACTCAAGCCGAGCGCGGCGCCATCGTCCTTCTTGCCAGATGTATTCGTGTCCCTCTTCTTCTTGATCAGCCCATCTCTGGTCAGCTTGCCTCTTCCTGGGGTGATCAATGACCTCAATTATTTTTTGACGCCGATCGTCACTAGGATGTATCCTTCCAATTCTCTCATGGACGGATCGGCGATTGACAGTCTCCTGCCTATACTCAAAGTACTTGTCACTGCACTCAGGGCAGTTTCTCAATGTAGGAAGTTTTAAGCCCTCATTCCAGCATTGTCTGAAGAATGCGCACCCCCAATGTGCACGCTCTTGTTCACGCGTGTACTGGTCCAGTACTTTCCTGCGCGCTTCTTCTTCAAACCTGCACCTCTCCTCCTCGTGTCTCTGCTTCTGGTAGCGTTCTTTCTCTAGCTGATGCTGCCACTTGTTGAGGAGGATGCACGTAGTGACCCTGGGTTTGGCCCTGGATGATTCCCCAACTTCGATATGGCTTTTAAGGACACGAGGGGCTTTTCCGTGGACCTGTTCCAATGTAACTTGTCGTGCTGGATCCACTGTTCCATCTTGTCTTGCTCTAGCTGACGTCAGGACCTTGACCTTTCCCTTCTCCTC
This sequence comes from Cenchrus americanus, assembly GCA_947561735.1. NCBI lineage: Eukaryota > Viridiplantae > Streptophyta > Magnoliopsida > Poales > Poaceae > Cenchrus > Cenchrus americanus. The sequence goes on along the minus strand of OX387245.1, from coordinate 90,686,352 downwards.
AGCAGTCACCATGTTAACAGAAAAGCTTATCATATTCTGGGGGAAAGGATGGCCATCCAGTTTCATCTTGTTGTCAAACTTCAGGTGTCCCTCCTGGATAGCCTTTTGGATCCTCATCCTGAAGACCCTGCAGTCATTGATGGAGTGAGAATTCCTATCATGGAAGCCACAATAACGTTTTTCTTTAACCCCATCGGGTCGAAGCATAGAATGCCCTTCAGGCAACTTGATTCAGCCTTCTTTTACCAAGAACTCAAAAAGTTTATCGGCTTTGGTGATGTAGAAGTCGTATGTGCCCTTGGTCTGCTTGATCCAATGCTGGTTCATGGTCAACGGTTCCTTGCCCCACATGATCTCAGCGGCAGCCACTTCCTGATCATCGTTAGAATCTTCCATCTGGTCGGCCCTTTCAAGGAACTGATTATAGATGTCAGCTATGTCGTGATGCTTGTTGAATCTGGTGTCCTTCTTAAACCCATAGGCCTGGTTGCTCATCAGTGACAGCTTTTGAGACAATTGGCCCAGATAATCAAACTCCATACCAAACAACTTCTCTCGTACGGCCGGCAGCATCCCTGCAACGGCCATATCAGCCAGCTGATCATCTGGTAGATTCAACGAGAAACACATGCCTTTGACCTCCTTGAATCTCCTGAGGAACTCCAGAGGCGTCTCATTATGCCTCTGTTTTATAGTGGTCAGGTCGATGAGCTTCTTTTCTGTGCTACCACTGAAGTAATGGGCGTGGAACTTTCGCTCCAGCTCCCTCCATGTACCAACTGACTGGGGAGGCAAAGAAGTAAACCACTGGAATGCCGGGCCCGTCAATGACATGGGAAAATACCTAACCCTTAACGCCTCATCAGCTGAGGCCTCTCCAAGCTGCATCAGATATCGAGCAATGTGCTCCACTGTGCTCGTGTCATCCTGCCCAGAAAACTTCGTAAAATCCGTGGGAGGCTTCACCCTTGGCGGCAGGATCACTCTGTAGTACCACTCCGGGAAGGGAGGCGTGTAGGCTAGTCCTTGCATTTTAGGCTTGAGGCCGAATTGATTTTGCATCAGATTGGCGATCTTCTGAACCAGAATATCATCCTCCTGCACTCTTGCAGCTGTGCCGTACCCCGGATTCGGGAGAGCGTCAATAGCACCATAGTCCATAACTTCGTGGTAACCTCCACCGTACAAGTTCTTCTGCAACCTGTTGCTAGCTGGGGCTATCTTGTAAGTGGAATTGGGCGGTACCCCAGAAGAGCCAAATGCTAACTCGCCATATGTAGGCTGATATGGATTTGGCTGCTGAACCGGTTGACTTGTATTGCCTTGTGGAGGTGGCTGGACTGGCTGTCCCCCTGCAGCTCGTAGTGGAGGTTGTATTGGTTGACTTCCAGCGCTCTGTGGAGGAGGCTGTACTAGCTGGCTCCCGACGCTTTGCGGAGGAGGCTGGACTGGCTGGCTTCGTAATGGTGGTTGAGTTCCTGCTGGTTGAGCAGAGCTGGACTCCCCAATCTCCGCACAATATCCCTGAGGGGATACTCGACTGAATACCTGTTCCATGCCCGGGCCAAACACGCCCACCATCATTTGCTTGAACATTCCCAGGAAAGCCTTATGATGCCTACCCAAAGACAACTTCCGCGGCAAGATCCCGAAACGCTTGTATACACTCTTCCTTCTCTTGAAGAGTCGTGGCGTCAGTTTCTCCTGGCAGTAGAACCCTGGGCATTTCGTTTTTGAGATACGGAATGCCGCTTCTGTTCTTCTTGAACGACATCAAGCACTTTTGCTGGAACTGATCTGTAGCATCTTTTAGCTGTTGTAGTTGCTCTGGAGAGAGATCCTCAATGGCGACGTCCAGAATGTCACTGATTTCAGGCATCTTGATCTTCAACTGAAGGCTCCCACCAGGCGTGCCAAAAAGTGTGTTGACGCAAAATCTGCACCCTACGTCAAGCACACAGCAAGCTGAACAAGCTAGCTTCACACGCGAACAGATTCCAAGACGTGCTAGTCAATTTTCCCTGAAAATTAACAAAAGACAAAGTAGTTAAATTCCAAAGCTTGGAACTTGCCGGGTGGTACCAGACAGTTCCATATTTATGGCTAGAAAGCCATGTGAGATGACATATAGCTACAGGAAGCTATCTGCCAGCAAACTAGAAACCATTCGGGAGCTTCAAAGTGTAAAACAGAACATAGCCGAACGGATGACGTAAGCATGACGAAAGATCGATCTTTATTTGAACAAAATTGTACGTGCACAAAGCCATGACAGATCCTCGAGGATAAATAACAATAAACAATAAATGAAGTAAAGCATGATTACAAACATGTAATAAGCAAGCATGCATAGGCCCAAAGCACTAGTCTACCGCATGTCTAGGTACTTCAAAACCCGTCAAGCATGAAGCCAAACAAGTTTATCCACCGCATGATACGACTTGTTTGGGAATCACGCCACCAACCACAAATAGATCTATCTACCGCATGATACAATCTAAATGTGGAAAGCTAAAAGCATACGTTGTTTAAAACATATCTTATAAACACGTTTTGCTCGTGAAAGCATAACCGAATACGGCTGAACAGCCGAATCGGGGTCCATGAAGAAGGAACAAACGTCGCCAAGGATGATAAATCTATCAGATTGAATTAAGAATCTAATCCACTGGATGATTAGCTCTAAGACAACCCAAAAACCTGCATCTACCGCATGATACTTGGTTCTATCAAGATTTACACAAAAAATTGACAAGATTGAACCCGCAACATGTAACAACCTAGATTGGTTCGATTTTGGCTATATGAGAAACATGTGATCCACGTGCCTTTTGAAGCAAGATACGAAAGTGCGATGTAAGGATCACTACATGAGATAAAGCTGATCCAAATCAATCTAAATTGGGCAAAAGAGTGTTACATGAATTTAAACATAAAGTAAAACTCAAAGCAACACAGGGTAACTTAATGAATCTATTGGATTTTGCCAAAATCCAATAGAGCCGATAGCTAGCTCCAAGCTAGATCTTAGCCCACCACATGGCTCATGATCTAACAAGAAACCCTCTTGAACCAAGCTTAAATCTACCGTATGATACTAAGCATGGTAACAAGATTACTTGCATCACGATCTAAATCCACCGCATGATACTAGACATGATACAAGGTTGCCGGTACTTACGGAGGTCGACGGATCGATGAACCCTCTCGAAGAACTCGACGACACGACTAGAGGACTCAAGAGTTTGGCGTAAAGCCGGTTTGTATTGAGAATGTTTCGATTAAAATTACATACATCCAGGGTCCATATTTATACCCTGTCATGGCATGACTCCGGATGGACTACGAGCACAATATTTGATACCTAATTTATCTCTAAGTGCGATTGCTTATCCATCCATTCATCCCTTCCGCTCGGGCCACGTCATCACGCAATCCCGCAAAATCAGCGCAAACAGTTCCCTTGCCGAACGGAAGCAAACTGCCGACCGCAAGCTCCTTTGCCGAATCTTTCTGAAAAAACCTTCCTTCTTCCGGACGGATTTTGCACCAAGCTGGGCCCACAAATCAGACTCCTTCATGTACCAAATTTTGGTGTTAACACCAGGAACGGGGTCCGGGTCCTCCACACTTCGATGGCAAGAACTACCAGATGTGGAGTAAGCAGATGGGTGCGTTCCTTCGCGGAAAGGGTCAGATCCTTTGGGATGTCACGGTGGACACAGGCTATGTCCAGCCGATGGACTTCCTCGCTCCAGGATCGACGGACAGATTCGACGCCAACAATAAGGCGGTCGACTACTTGTTTCATCCTTTGTGTGAGCCTGAGTTCGATCGGGTGCACACCGAGCACTTGGCTTGTAGAATTTGGTCGGTGCTGAAGGAGGCTCATGTTGGGAATGCCCAGGTTCAGGCACGGATGTATGCGACCTACCGGAGAGAGTACGAGAACTTCACGCAATGCAGACCTTGGCCGTAACCGTACTCATGCAAACGCCGGCGGACCCTCTCAAGCTGGCAACAGCACCGCAGCTGCTACAGGCGATCGTGAGATCATCCCCCACCGCGACCCTGGCGGCGGAGGCAGTGACGGCGGAAGCTCCAACCATGGGGCCAACAGGAGGGCCGGTGGCGGAGGCGATCACGGCAGCCGAGGCCACGCGAATAGCCACGCCTCCGGAGCCTCGCAAGGCGGCTACGTCGCCCGCCAGAAGATTGAAGAACTGCGGCGGAAGAAGTCCGCCACTGTAGGCGACAACGACGGCTTCCCCGCCTTCTCTCCTCGTCTTCGCAACTTACTCCTCCCAGACAAGTTCAAGCCTCTGGGAATCACCAAGTACGACGCGAAGCAGGATCCCATCCAGTGGCTCAGATGCTACGCCCTCTCCATCAAGAATGATGGTGGCAACAACGGACACCAAGTGCCTCTACTTCCCCTTCTGCGTGGACCAAGCCCCGCTCACATGGCTCGAGTCGCTGGACAAGCACTCGATCGACAAGTGGGACCAGCTGAAGGAGCAGTTCACCAGCAACTTCGTGGGCGCTATGGGCCGATCATGTACTCGCATGGACCTGGCTTTGGTCAAGCAGGAACAAGGCGAGACCCTTCGCAAGTACATGCAGCTCTTCTTCGACAAGCGCGCCACTGTAGTCGACGTCACCGACAAGGAGGTCATCGACCTCTTCCAAGACGGTCTCTACCACCGTCGCACCTTCGAAGACATTCGGTCGATGCCGCCCCAAGTCCATCCCCCATCTCAAGGACATGATCACGTCCTGGGCGGATGAAGAAGACAAAGCCAACGCCAAGTACGATGCCATCCGTGGCAAGAGCAAACAGAACACGGGCGATGGCAGCAACAACAACGGGAACCAAGGCGGTCGCAACAATAACAACTACTCGGGTCCCAACCGCAAGCGCAAGCCAGACAACACTGTCGCAGCTATCCAGCACCCTACGAAGGAGAACTCGAAGAAGACCTCCGGCGGCTTCAAAGACTTGCTGAAAGAGAAGTGCCCATGGCATGTGGACGGCAACCACACCACCAAGCAGTGCTACCAACTTAGGTGAGCACTCAAGGGTACCCCGGAGCCACCGCACCCTCATGACAAGAAAGGCAAGAAGAAGAACGACGAAGGCAATGGCGACTTCCAGGAACCCGACAAGACGGTCAACGTCCTCTTCGGTGAACTACCTAGCAGACGGGAACAAAAGGCTACCCGTCGAGAAGTCATGAGCATTGAACCAGCGGTCCCGACCCCTCTCAGGTGGTCGGAGGTACCCATTACCTTCTCCCGCGCGGATCAATGGACAAGCTTCTCTGAACCATGATGGTTCCCACTAGTCTTGAAGCCGGTGGTCGCGGGCTCCAAGCTTAACAAGGTCCTCATCGACGGTGGAAGCGGGCTCAACGTCCTTTTCACCAAGACCTTGAAGAAGATGAAACTCGACATCACCCACATGCTCACCAAGAGCACTTCGCCTTTCTACGGCATCGTCCCTGGGAACGCGGCTATCCCACTGGGCTTAGTGGTCCTGCCAGTTACCTTTGGGGAGACAAGGGAAAACTACCACACCGAGTACATCAAGTTCGAAGTCGCGGACTTCGAGACCTCCTACCATGCCATCCTTGGCAGACCGGCTATCACCAAGTTCATGGCGGTACCCCACTACACCTACTTGGTACTCAAGATGCCAAGTCCAACAGGTGTACTCTCACTGCAAGGGGACTTGAAGATCTCGCACGACTACGACACGGAAGCCGTGGAGATTGCCTCCACGAATCAAGTACCCAACGCTATGATGGAGATCTACGCTGTGTCGAAGAAGCTTGCCCCAAGTGAACTCGACATCCCTGAGAAGTCGGACAAAGCCAACAAGCCTCAGCCAGCTGAGGAGGTTCTGGTCAAAACAATCGACCTCGGGACAGGTGACAGTAGCAAGACCACCACCATCGGGGCCGGCCTTGACCCCAAATAGGAAGAGTGCTCATCAACTTCCTCCGGGCTAACCGCGACATCTTCGCGTGGAAGCCAGCAGACATGCCAGGGGTGCCCAGGGAGTTGATTGAGCATTCCCTTAACGTCGATCCTAAAGCTACCCCCAAGCGGCAACACCTCCGCCGTTTCGCCGACGACAGACGGGACACCATCAAGAAGGAACTCTCCAAACTACTCGCGGCCGGCTTCATCAAAGAAGTCTTCCATCCTGAGTGGCTCGCCAACCCCGTCATTGTCCGCAAGAAGAACTCGAACGAGTGGAGGATGTGCGTCGACTACACTGACCTCAACAAGCACTGTTCCAAGGACCCCTTTGGGTTGTCGCGGATTGACCAAGTCATTAACTCCACGGCGGGCTATGACCTGCTCTGCTTCCTCGACTGCTACTCCGGGTACCACCAGATCGTGATCAAGGAAGAAGACCAGGAGAAGACCACGTTCATCACCCCGTTTGGCGCGTACTGCTACACAACCATGTCTTTCGGGTTGAAGAACGCCGGCGCCACATACCAATGAGCTATCCAGGCCTGCTTCAAGAGGCAACTCAACAAGAACATTGAAGCCTACGTGGATGACGTGGTCGTCAAGACCAGAAACTCCAGCACACTCATCGATGATCTTGAAGAGACTTTCGCATCCTTGCGCGAGTACCTCTGGAAGCTCAACCCGAACAAGTGCATCTTCGGCGTACCTTCGGGCAAACTACTCGACTTCATCATTAGCCATTGCGGCATCGAAGCCAACCCCGAGAAGATCTCCGCCATCACTAGCATGAAAGCTCCTACGTGCATCAAAGACGTCCAGAAGCTGACCGGGTGCATGGCGGCCTTGAACAGATTCATCTCGAAGCTTGGAGAACGGGGGCTCCCCTTCTTCAAATTACTCAAGCACCAAGAGAAGTTCGTGTGGACCACAGAGGCGGACCAAACCCTTGCCAAGCTCAAGGACTTCCTATCGAAGCCACCAATCCTCACGGCTCCTTGCAAAGGCGAGTAGCTACTGCTCTACTTCGTTGCGACTACTCATGTGGTCAGTACTGCCATCATCGTCGAGCGGCAGGAAGACGACCACGCCTATCCAGTCTAGCACCCAGTCTACTTCGTCAGCGAGGTCTTGTCAGAATCCAAGGCACGCTACCAGCCAGTACAGAAGCTCCTGTATGCAGTGCTCATCACCTCGCGGAAGCTACGACACTACTTCTAGGAGTACTCGATCTCCGTCGTCACCGACTACCCGCTCGGCGACATCCTGCGGAACCAAGATGCTACTGGAAGAATTTCCAAGTGGGCAGTCGAACTCGGCGCCCTCAACATCAACTTCAAGCCACGCACAGCCATCAAGTCGCAGGCACTAGTCGACTTCATGGCGCAGTGGCGGGAGAATCGCCTACCTACTCCAATCGAGCGACCAGAGCACTAGGTGATGTACTTCGACGGCTCACTCAACCTCAAGGGCGCAGTGCGTGGGTACTCTTGATCTCTCCAACGGCGAACAACTCAAGTACGTCCCGCATCTTCTCGGGAAGGTCTCAAACAACGAAGCCGAGTACGAAGCTCGTTACATGGGCCCCGCCTCGCGCTTCACTGGGCATCAAGCGGCTACTAGTCTACGGTGACTCCGCAGGTGGTCATCAACCAAGTCAACAAGTCCCGGGACCGCAACAAGGAGAACATGGACGCCATCGCCTAGAAGTCCGCAAGCTCGAGAACTAGTTCTATGGTCTCAAGTTCCACCACGTCGTCCGCGACAACAACGTTGCGGGGCCGACGTCCCGTCGAAGCTTGGTTCTACTCGCTCTCAAGTACCAGCGGGTGTCTTCATCCACGAGCTTCACGCGCCATCCATCTCGGAGCCGGCGCCACCGACCACCTTTGTTCCGGCGCATCCCCCCGCCGGCCAGGAGGTCATGATGATCGACGTGGACCGGAGGCGCCCTTCATCGACTACCTCAGCGAGCAGAAGGTTCCCTCGGACAAGAACTTGACCGAGTAGCTCATCCGCCGTGCCAAGTCCTACGTCCTCATCGGAGACAAGCTCTACAGGCGGGGCGCATCTTCAGGAGTACTCATGAAGTGCGTTGCCAGACAAGAAGGCAAAGACATCTTGGAGGAGATCCATAAAGGCGTCTGCAGCAACCACGCGTCCTCTCGCACGCTGGTCAGCAAGGCCTTCCGACGAGCCTTCTACTGGCCCACAGCTCTGGGCGACGCCGAAGAACTCTTCAGAAGGTGCCAAGGGTGCCAATACTTCGCCTAGCAGCAACATGTCCCAGCCTACAAGCTAGTCACCATACCGCCAACCTGGCCTTTCGCCTGCTGGGGGTTCGACATGATTGGGCCACTCCCAACTGCGCCAGGTGGATTCAACAGAGTACTGGTGGCCATCGACAAGTTCACCAAGTGGATCAAAGTCAAGCCGGTTACATGCCCCAAGGCTGACAGAGTACTCGACTTCCTGGATGAACTCGTGCATCGCTACGGACTACCCCATCGCATCATCACAGACCTGGGCTCCAACTTTAACAATCACCAGTTCTGGGTGTACTGCGAGGACAGCGGGATCGACGTCCGATACGTCTCAGTCACCCATCCTCGGGCCAACGGACAAGTCGAGCGCGCCAACGGGATGGTGCTCGATGCTCTCAAGAAGCGGCTACACGACGCTGCCAACACCAAAGGAGGCAAGTGGATCAAGGAACTACCCAATGCTCTCTGGGGGCTACGTACTCAGCCCTCCAAACCTACGGGTCAATCCCCATACTTCCTCGTCTACGGCTCCGAACCAATCCTCCCTGCCGATGTCATGTGGGATTCACCAGCAGTGGAGAACTACGATGAAGGTGTCTCTGAAGACAACAGACGAGTTGATATCGATGGACTCGAAGAAGCTTGCTGTGGCGCCCTCGTCCAATCAGCAAGGTACCTAGAGGGTATTCGACGCTACCATGATCGCAGCATCAAGGAACGCTCCTTCAATGTTGGCGATCTTGTCCTCCGTCGCATCCAGAACACAGAAGGACTACACAAGCTCAGCTCGCCCCGGGAAGGTCCCTTCACAGTTGCAAAGGTGTCCGGACCGGGCTCCTACGCCTCCAGACGCTTGAAGGCGAAGACGTCAACAACTCGTGGAACGTCGACCAACTCTGTCGGTTCTACGCCTAGTCTACACGACTACCCCAAGGGCTTCAGTCTATACGACTACTCAAAGACCCCTCCGCCGTAAGCGGCCTCCGGGTCCAGGCTGTAGTCTCCAGACTACTCCACTCCAAGATCTAGTCCATGCGGCTACTTACGGATCTTGGGCTGCGACGAGCGACAAAGGACTCTAGAAGCGGTCTACTGATAGACCATGTACTTCTAGATCCAGCCTACACGGCTACTAGCGGATCTATCGCTGTAAGCGGCTCTACGCCCTAGCACTACTTAGCTGTAAGCGGCCTCCGGGTCCTGGCGACTACTCTGTAACAACGGCCCTGGCCATCCAGGTGTACTTCTTCAGTAATAAAGTTTTATTATATATCAACTACTTTACTGTCTCCTTCCCTCAACGGGACCGCTGGCGAGCACGACTACTCGCGATGACTTCATGATGGGACTCCGCACTCTGAGATCGCGATAACGAGTACTCATTCATGGAAGTTTCTTTCATTCATACATAAACAATTTCATTACAATTGTTTATGTACAACTACTGCTACGAGCTAACATTACAGGACTACTGGAGATTGAGCTTCTCGGCGACTTGTTCAGCAATGGGCGCCATCTGCTCCAGTAGCTCCGTGTACTGCTCGTCCGTGCAGTTGGCGGCTAGTCCGCCGGCGACTACGTCCATAGGGGCCTTCGGGAAGTACGACTTCATGAAGGCCATCACCTGGTTCGGGATCGACTTCGCCAAGTGCTTGACGTAGGCCGCCAAGCGGCTGGGGGCTTCCTTCAGTCGGTCCACCAGTGGAGCTATCTTTGGACCGCTAGGGTGAGGCACCAGTAGCCTCGCGATGGGGAGCGCGGCTTCCTCGAGTTCCTTGAGTTGAGCCCGCAGCCTCTCGCAGTCCTCATTCAGCTTCTGCAAGGATTTGTAGCTGTTGACGAGGTCACGATCTGATGCAATATGGAGCTCCATGTGCTTGTTGCACTCGTAAGCAAGCTCCTTATAATCGTACTCCGCACCGGCGGTGCCCGTCGCTCTCGGTAGAAGAGGTTCTTCAGATCAGTCTCTGAAGCCTTCAGCTGATCGACCCTGATGAGGACACTGATGAGGACATCACCAGTACATCTACACCAGCAGCACCTTCACTCCAGGCACCACCTTCAGGGTCAATCACTCGGGCTCGTGCAAGAGAGTTGAACTACGTCATGGTGCTAAAGAATGAAGGATATGTGGCTGGATTCGGACTGCGCACGAACGTCAACTTGTGAAGGTCACCACGGCTTCATCCGGACTCCGTTTTAGGCGATCAAGTACTTGATGGAAAGCTTATCAAGTCTACTTTCAGATGGGTTCGGAATCACTGTCATATCTTCACCGAGGCGGCCGCAATCGTCGTTTTGAGTCGGACTGTTTTTCTGTCTAAGGTGCTGCGTCACCTTATTTTGGCCTAACGGGCCGTGTATCGTGTCGGGCCTTAAGCCCATGTTGTGGCCGACCCCTGGTCGCCCACAACCCTAGGAGGACGTCCTCCTAGATCATATATTCAGTAGCCGCCGCCACATTAGGATTTGAGTTTTGTTTTACATCTAGCTTTAGCTACACCAGAACACGCACAAATACGTGTTGTCCTCTGTGATTCAGAACTCCACTTTCGAGTGATATTAAGATTGCTCGCCTCGGATTCTTGTTCGTTCTTCGATTGTGCACAGGAATTGATCTTCGTGATCAGGCTGATCTTGCGCCGGCAAGGTCGGTAACCATCGAGAGTTGGTTCAGCGATTGCATTGGCGCTTCGAGTCTCGCTCGTCGTAGTCGGATCGTGAGGGTCGTCTCCCACCAGATCGAAGCTATCTCCACTCACCGAAAGATCGGGCACTCCGCCTCTATCAAGTGGTATCGATTTCCAGGTTGATCGGTGAGTTTTATCGAGTGTTTTTCCTTTCCTACAGTCCACAAAAACCAAAACAAAAATTATTTCAAGTTAGATCCTTGTCCCAAAGAACCACGTTTTAGCCTTGCACATTCTTTCAATAAGTGTCTTTGTTGAATTTGTGTGCTTACTCGTTCAATTGTTGCTGGTTACTTGTGTTTCATCTTTGTTTCATCTAACCCTAGCCGTCACGCCCACCGTCACGCCGCCGCCTCTCGGTTTCCCTTCCCTGCCCCGTGGTGCGGTAGGTCAAAAAAAACAAAGAAAAAAAGGAAGGCAATCCAAAAAAAGGAACAAAAAAAAGAGAGAGAATCCGAAAGAAAAGAGAGACCGCCGCACAGTCCAAGTGGGAAACGGGAACCGCTTCGTCTCGGTGCAAGAGTTTTGCGCCGTCACAATTCGCCACCGATTCGTCCTTGTTGAAGGAGTTTTCCGTGGAGTCCGGTTCCGTTTTTGCCACGGCATACCGTACCTCTCCTGCTATTCTCCACGGTAAAACTACCACGCCACAGCACACCATATTCAGAGCTTGGCCTTACTTTTGAGAGAGATAGAGAGAGTACCCCTGTACTTTCGGAAAAAGTGCATGTGGTGAGTTGCTATTTGAGATCCTCCGTGTTCACATTATCAGTTTTTGGGGCACCTTGAAAAAAAAATTAAAAAAAATCGAAAAAAATAAAAAAAAAGAAAAGAGGTGCGCCCCTCCATCTTTTTCACTTCCTTTTCGGTTTCACTTGTTACCAGCAGCGTTTGATCGTGTTTAGCACTATTATTCAGCTTTGCATTATTGTTTGATTGTGCTAATCCTTCAAATTGAGTGCAGCCTTCCCGTAAGTCCACATATTTCTACGACGAGCGGATTTTGTTTCTCCGTGCAATCGCTCCTCCAATCTTTCGTGAGTTCCACCGGTTGGTTGGGGGTCGCCCCCGTGTGCCGGTAAGAACGGATAAGATTTTGATAACAAGCACTAGTTTGAGCGCCTTGTGAGCCATTCCACACCTCGCTTTTGTTGTCATTTTGTTTTTGTGTTTGCGCTAACCATGTCGGGCGACACCGACAAGAAAGAGTTGCAGGACATGCGTTACCGAGATTGAAGGCCTTGTCACCGACATCCAGACCATGCACGAACGAATGGACTCCACGGTTACTACGACCAACGAGCGGTTCGACCAGCTCGACCTCGCGTGACAGACCACCAAGACGACGTCGACGCCATCGTGTCACGACTCGATGCATTGAACACGGTGGTAACTGATTTGGTGGCCCAAGGATGTGTGGGTGACGATGAGCAGGAGGATGCTGACCGCCGCGGCAAAGCCCGCCGTGTACCACGCCGCTCCGCTGGTAACGACTCCTTCTCTAAAATCAAATTTTAAATTCCACCCTTTAATGGCAAATACGATCCTGCTGCATATCTTGATTGGGAGTTAGAAGTTGAACAAAAATTTTCATGTCATGATATTGTCGCTACCTCTCAAGTTAAGGTCGCCATTAGTGAGTTTACTGATTTTGCTTTAATCTGGTGGCGTGAGTATAAGAATAAAAATCCTGCTGCTGTTCCAACCACTTGGGAGCAATTAAAAACTACTATGCGACATCGCTTTGTGCCTTCATATTATGCTCGTGATTTGCTTAACAAAATGCAGCGATTTCAGCAAGGTTCTCAGTCTGTTGAGGACTATTACCAGGAGTTGCAAAAAGGTATGATTCGTTGTGGTATATTGGAGGAACCCGACGCTGCAATGGCACGCTTTCGTGGTGGTTTGAACCGCGAAATTCGTGACATCCTTGATTATAAAGAATATGTTGACATGACCCAGCTTATTTGAGTTTGCTTGCAAAGCCGAGCGTGAAGTGCGGGGACGCCGCTCGAGGACATATTCTAACACTTTTGCATGGTGTAGAAATTCGTCGTCCGGGTCAAAGACTCGCTCTTCCCCGCGCCATCCACACCTACACCACGTGAGAAGCCGCCTACGCAGCAGGAGCCACCCCGGCCACAGTGCACCACTCCATCCACAGCGCAACATCCACCACGGGTCGTACACGGGATATCACGTGTTTTCGTTGCGGTGGACGTGGCCACGTGGCTCGGGACTCGTCCGAACAAACGCACATTACTCATTCGTGACAATGGTGAGTACTCTTCGGCCTAGTGATTCGAAGAACTTGAACATACTTTGCTTGCCACCGACAATGCAACTAAGACGGACATACATGTCAATCCCGTGGACGCCGATAGGTACGAGAGTCTTGTTGTGCAGCGTGTTCTTAGTACACGGTGTCGCCCCCACCGAGAAGAATCGGCGACACACTCGTTCCATACGAAGGGTGTTGTGCGGAGAGCGGTCGATTCGCATCATCATCGACAAGCGGTACCGCAACAATTTGGCGAGTACTATGCTGGTCGAGAAGTTGTCATTACCCACTTGTAAGCATGCAAACCCATATCACATTCAATGGCTTAATGATGGTGGCAAAATTAGAGTATCACGCTCGGTGCGTGTTCTTTTTTCTATAGGTGCTTACTCTGATTATGTTGATTGTGATGTTGTTCCTATGGAAGCATGTTCTTTGTTACTTGGTAGACCTTGGCAATATGATACTGATAGCTTGCATCATGGTCGTTCGAATCATTATTCTCTCATGTTTAAGGGTCAAAAAATAATTATACATCCTATGACGCCCGAAGAAATTGTTAAAGATGATCTTGCTAGAGCCGTTAAAATGGCTAAACAACAGAACCATCACCCTCCACTTCGATAAATCTGAAATTAAGTTGAATGCTCCCGTTTTACTTGCTACACGTGCTGATTTTGATGATATTCGAGATGCTCCTTTGCCATGCTATGCACTTGTATGCTCTAGTGTGCTTGCTTCCCTTGATGATGCACCATCCGTGGATATTTCGCCCGCGGTTGCTAACCTTTTGCAGGAGTATGCCGATGTCTTTCCCAAAGACTTGCCACCGGTCTCCCACCGCTTCGTGGCATTGAGCACCGTATCGACCTCATTCCCGTGCCCGCCTTCCAAACCGCGCCCCGTATCGTACAAACCCGGATGAGACAAAAGAGATTCCAGCAAAAGTGTGCGTTACTTGATAAGGGTTACATTCGTGAGTCTCTTAGTCCTTGCTCGGTTCCTGTATTACTTGTTCCTAAGAAAGATGGTTCATGGCGTATGTGTGTAGATTGTCGTGCTATTAATAACATAACAATTCGTTATTGCCACCCTATACCACGCCTTGATGATATGCTAGATGAGCTTAGTGGTGCCATTCTGTTTACTAAGATCGATTTGCGTAGTGGTTACCATCAGATTAGAATGAAATTGGGAGATGAATGGAAAACGGATTTTAAAACTAAATTTGGCTTATATGAATGGTTGGTTATGCCGTTTGGTTTGACTAATGCTCCCAACACTTTTATGCGCTTGATGAATGAAGTTCTGAGGCCCTTCATAGGATTGTTTGTTGTTGTCTATTTTGACGATATCTTGATTTACAGCAAGTCTATGGCAGAGCATTTAGAACATTTGCGTGCTGTTTTTGACACGTTGAGGGCTGCCCATTTATTTGCTAACATTGAAAAATGCATCTTCTGCACACAACGTGTCTCGTTTCTTGGTTATGTTGTTACTCCACGGGGTATTGAGGTGGACAAAGAAGCAAGATTGATGCTATTCAAAGAGTGGCCTACACCGACAACAGCTTACCCGCATTCGGAGTTTTCTTGGTCTTGCGGTGTTTCTACCGCCGTTTTGTCCGTGATTTTAGCACCATTGCAGCACCTCTACATGAGCTTACAAAGAAAGATGTTCCTTTTGCTTGGAGTGATGCACAGGAGGTAGCGTTCACCACATTGAAAGATAAGTTAACCCATGCTCCTCTCTTGCAGTTGCCTGATTTTACTAAAGTGTTTGAGCTTGAATGCGATGCTAGTGGTATTGGGCTAGGTGCTATTTTGTTACAAGAAGGTAAACCAGTTGCTTACTTTAGCGATAAATTAAGTGGTGCTAGCTTGAAATACTCAACTTATGATAAGGAACTTTATGCTTTAGTGCGAACTTTGCAAACATGGCAGCACTATCTTCGGCATCGCGAGTTTATAATTCATTCGAATCATGAGGCTTTGAAACATATTCGTACCCAAACAAATCTAAACCGTCGTCATGCTAAATGGGTCGAATTTATTGAGTCCTTTCCTTACATCATAAAACACAAGAACGGGAAGGATAATGTTATCGCTGATGCTTTGTCTCGTCGTTATACTATGCTGTCACAGTTAGATTTTAAAATTTTTGGCTTGCAAACTGTGAAAGATTTATATGTGGACGACGCTGATTTTAAAGATGTTTTCGCTCATTGTGTTAATGGGAAACCTTGGGGCAAATTTCACCCGCAGACGGGTTCCTCGTTTCGCGCTAACAAGCCGTGTGTTCCGGGCCTAGTTCGGTTCGTCCGTTGTTGTTGCAGAAGCACATGGAGGCGGTCTCATGGGGCATTTTGGCGTTTACAAGACGCACGAGGTGCCGGCTGCCCACTTCTTTTGGCCCCGGATGCGCAAAGATGTTGAGCGCGTTGTTGCACGTTGCACTACTTGTCGAAAGCTAAGTCACGTTTGAGCAACCATGGTTTGTATATGCCTTTGCCTCGTCCCTACCTCTCCTTGGCTTGATATTTCGATGGATTTTGTTTTGGGATTGCCTCGAACTAAGAAGGGGAGGGATAGCATTTTTGTGGTTGTTGATCGTTTCTCCAAAATGGCTCATTTCATACCTTGTCATAAGACCGATGATGCTAGTCGTGTTGCTGATTTGTTCTTTAGAGAGATTATTCGTTTGCATGGTATTCCAAATACAATAGTCTCTCGATCGTGATGCTAAGTTTCTCACTCATTTTTGGAGATCACTTTGGAATAAGTTGGGAACTAAATTGCTGTTTAGTACAACTTGTCACCCTCGACCGATGGGCAAACTGAGGTGGTTAATAGGACTTTGTCAACCATGCTTAGGGCTGTTCTAGATAAAAATTTGAAACGTTGGGAAGATTGTTTGCCTCATGTTGAGTTTGCTTATAATCATGCAACACATTCTTCTACAAAGATGAGTCCTTTTCAGATTGTGTATGGTTACATTCGCGGGCGCCTATTGATTTATTTTCGCTTGATGCCGAGGACGTCCCGCACATAGATGTCGTTGCACATGTTGAGCAAATGATTAATCCGCATGAACAAACTCACCAAAACATTGTCGCTACTAATGCTAAGTATCAAGTTGCTGGTAGTAAAGGTAGAAAACTTGTTACTTTTGAGCCTGGTGATATGGTTTGGTTGCATTTACGAAAGGATCGTTTTCCTGCTTTGCGCCGTTCTAAATTAATGCCTCGTGCTGTTGGTCCTTTTAAAGTGCTAACCAAGATTAATGAAAATGCTTATGTTCTTGACCTGCCTGCGGAGTTTGGTGTTTCCACTAGTTTTAACGGGCGAAGATGATGAGTTGCCGTCGAGGACGATTTCAGTTCAAGAAGGGGAGGATGATGAGGACACTGATTAGGGTTTGAGTTTTGTTTTACATCTAGCTTTAGCTACACCAGAACACGCACAAATACGTGTTGTCCTCTGTGATTCAGAACTCCACTTTCGAGTGATATTAAGATTGCTCGCCTCGGATTCTTGTTCGTTCTTCGATTGCGCACAGGAATTGATCTTCGTGATCAGGCTGATCTTGCGCCGGCAAGGTCGGTAACCATCGGGAGTTGGTTCAGCGATTGCATTGGCGCTTCGAGTCTCGCTCGTCGTAGTCGGATCGTGAGGGTCGTCTCCCACCAGATCGAAGCTATCTCCACTCACCGAAAGATCGGGCACTCCGCCTCTATCAGACCCTGGTCTCAAGCTCTGCAAATCAACAAAGGCAAAGTGGGTCAGACTACCTCAAGCTACCATCAACAAGTACTCGACAAGGCGGTCGCGTACCTTTGTTCTTGTTGCGGAGAGACTTGTTCTTCCGCACCAACTCGTCGCTCTTCGCCTGCATGTCTTGGATGTCATTATGGTACTTGGCGAAGGCGGCGTCCAGCTTCGACTGCATCGCGGCAGCGTGCTTTCGGGACTCACGAGTTGCTCTTCCAAGGCTTCCGCCCGGAGTACTGCGTCGCCGAAACCTTGAAGCATGTTGGACTTCTCCCGGGACCTCTCCGCGACGTACTGCAACACACAATACATGTCAAATGGGTACTCAACATTAAAGGATTGACTACTCAAGGGTGTCGACTACTCACCTTCATCCATTGCTCGGCCTGGCGCACCACCTCCAGGTGCCGAGCTACCGTCGCCGGGTCGACAAGTTCATCCGCCAACAACTCGATCCCGCCACGACTACTCGTCGCGGCTTCGGTCATTGGCGCCGAGCGGATTGGCTCCGCGTCCCGGATCTCCGGGCCGAGCGGACGACTACCTCCGGAGCGAGGTGCTCGCGGCCGCATCGTCGCCTTCTCCTCCAGTCGTCGCGGCAGCCTCTCCGACGGTCACCTCCACCGGCTTGGGGGCTCCTCTGGCAGCTCCCTGGGTCTCCGGTGCCACGTCGTCAACGGGTACCGCTTCCGGGATATCACTTCCCTCGGCCTCAGCACCTGTCATCAAAAGTACAAGTGTATCAGTCATACCTGGCGGCTACGACTACTCTTCAGGGCCACTTGACCTGAGAGAGTACTCACCTTCAACGACGCTGGCCTCAGGCAACGTAGCCTCAGCGGCCGGCGCCTCGGACTCCGCCAGAGGGGCGGGAGCTGACTCTGCAGCGGGCGGCGTGGATTCCCCTTCGTCCACCGCTATAGCGGGTTCATCCCCCTCCCAGGACAGGTCCGTCGATTTCCTGCAGAGTATACAAGCTGGTTGTCAACCTAGTACGACTACCACATCCAATATACTACTCGGGAAGGATCAACACTTACAAGCTCGACCGGACCACCATCACGGTTGGGGCGCCGAGGATACTGGCGATGTCAACCAGTCCTGCCTCAGCAGGTGCCTCTTCTTGCGCCCTCGCAGCCGCCGCTCTTCGGTGGCGGCACGAAGAACCGGCTCGCGCGCCCCCTTAGCGCCAGGGGGGGCTAGCGCGTCATCTGCGCCAAAAGCTCCTCCACGGTGGGGGCTGGGCTACGACTATCCCCAGCTGGCTCCCCCACGGTGTCCCAATCGCCTTCGACGCTCTGCTCAACGGGGTCGGAAGGCGGCATCTCCTGCAATCAAGGGTACTTCGTCGTCAACACACAAGATCGAGACATGAGTACTCGACTACCCTAGTGAAGACGGCTTACCTCCTGGGATGTGGTCTCAGTGACCTTCAACTTCTTGCCACGCGTTTGCGGGCCACATTGCGCGGCTTCCTTGGCGGCGCGGGCAGACTAGCCTCTAGGCTAGCCGGCGGACCCTGAATGAGAGGAACGTGCGGCAATCCAGGGCGGCTAAACCTTGATCGTAGCTGGAAGCGCTCCTGCAGCGTCTCTTCATCATCGTCCTCCTCGGACGTGTCTTTGACGACAACTGTGTCGTCTCCTTCGCCAATCTCGCGCCGCTCCTTGGTCTTGGCTCTCCCTTCCATTGGGACCTCGACAAGTTGAGGAGGCGAGGCCAGCTCGGAAATGAACTTCGCCAAGTCATCCTGCAAGACGCTCAACTCGTCAGCTCGACTACTCTTCAGTAATGAGTACTCGACAATGGGAACGACTACTGACCTTATTCGGTGGGCGCGCGGCCGAGTACTCAGGCACAGGGCACGACGTGTACGCCGTCATATCCTTGAAGATTCTGCTCAGCCTGTCGACGATGTCGTTGTCGCCCACTTCATCTCCAGGCATCCGCGACGTGTCGTCGTCGCCAGTGTACTCGTACCCTAGGGTGTCGCGAGCCATCTGAAGGACCGATACGGCGAACCAGAGAGGGGGGGAGTGAATGGGAGCCGCTAAAAATTCTTTCTCAGAAGAACTCAGCCTATATCCCAATCGCAACTCCGAGTCACACACAAACACCCGGAAGCACACACAAACCGCCCTTGATCCCTTAGGAACAAAGCTTGAAAGGCTAGGAAGCAAGGCGGAAGCAAATGCGAAAGAACATAAGCAATCAACGAAGAAGGCTGAGACCTACCGGGTCAACCGGCACAAGTGACCGGGTCACCCTGAGCCTTACAGAGCCGCACCGGGTCACCCGAGCACAAGTGACCGGATCAACCTACCACCTTCGGGTCACCCGGCACAGGACGGATCACCGGGACCGACCCGTAAAACCGCCCGCGAAATCGCCCCCAAACTTTAGATCAAAGGATCTCCCAAACCACTTGGAGTCTTGAGACGAAATTTTGGGGAGATGATGAATACCCCAAGGAGAGGTTATGCCCCAAAAATTACGGTCTCAAACTTCCTACAACTCCCGAAATCGCAAATCCTTGCCAAGAGCACTTCCAACCCAAGAACTCAAGAAACCCCAAAATCGAGCACCTTTACTCACGGATTTGGGAGGGGAATCACAGCCCAAAGAACCACGAAGGGTTCCCACAAATTTCCCCCATCAAATCCCCAAGAGAAAAGTTCCGAAAACAACCCAAAGAAATCACCGAGAGAGGGCTCCGAAAATCACCACCAAGAACAACCGGGGAAAACACATCCAAACCTTGAGGAACCACGCCGAATCATCTATACATGAAACAAAGGTTCGTACAAGGTCTAGCAAGCCGCCCGATCATCCATCCCTCTCTACAAGATCTCTCCGTGAAGCTCTCTTGCTAGTCCTATTGAAAAACTAAGGAAAATAGGAAGGAAAATGGGAGAACAAATGAGCTAGGGTTCCAAGAGTTGGCTGCCATCCTCTCACCTCTTGGGTTATATGGAGGCAACCGAATGTCTGAAATGCCCTTCTCTAACAACTAGGGATACAAGCCCCTCAAGGGCGGATTTGGAATTCTTGATGTCTTCACCATCGGACGGATGCCCGGCGACCACACCCTGCGTAGCCTCGACGCAAGCCATGCGATCCCGACGCGTGTCCTCCTCTTCGAAGATTCCGGACCGCGTCGTCGCACACCGGTCGACCGGTGCTCCTCCCCGGTCGACCGGTCCCCACCGGTCCGACCGGTCCCCACCGGGCCGACCGGTCGACCCACCGGTCGACCGGCCTGGGTGCCGCCGCACCTCCGTCTTTGGTTCTCCGGCCTTGGCTTTGTGGATCAACCAAGGAACCCGGTGGTTTTCTGGTGAACCACCGGAAACCCCGCGAACTCGGTGTAGCCTCCGCCAATCTCCACTCATGACTTGGCTCCCACGTAGTCCCGGCTCGACCTTGGTTTTGAGGCTCAACCAAGAAACCGTCCACGACTTCATCTTGCTGTTCATGGCACCATGCGGCCCGCACTTGACCCCCGCCGGCCACCGGTCCCTCGAACAAAGCCTACTTGTCTTCTCCACACCCGGAGGCCTCACCGGCGACGACCTTTCGCGCTTGTTCTTCACCCGCACCAACACGAGTCAAGCCGCAACCCGCACCCGCAATACTTAGCCAAGAATCAGTCCACACAACGTTGTCAATCACTCATCACACAAGGAAGCGACCATCCACCGGTCCTCGAACCACACATGGTCCTCAATCTCCCCCTTGATGAGTGCATTGACAACACCCACATGAAAGAAACAAGAGAGAAAAGAAAAAGAAAAGAAATGAACAAAAAGAAACTCCAACAAGCGATCGAAAGCCAAACAAAGGCAAAGAGCAAGATCACTTGAAGGAAACAAGTCTCGGACCCCTTAGGCAAGGGCAACGGCTCGACACATCCGAGACAAAGCAAAGCTCAAGCAAAGAGCGCAAACCACCAAAACAAAGCTCGAACACCACAAAGAGATCCCCCTGCACACATGCAAGCTCCCCCTGAACCAATGCAACTGCCCCTGGACGAATGCATGCAAGAAACCACATGAAACAGACACCGCAGAAGCACTTTCGACTCACACCGGTCGGACCGGTCATCACCACCGGCCGACCGGTGCCTAACATATGTACAGACCAGCACTCACACCGGTCGACCGGTGCTCTTCACCGGTCAGACCGGTGTACAACAGAGCCTAGAAATGGCTCGAAACCACCTGAAAACCTTCTAAATGCATCCACCAAGCCATTTCAAGCTCAAACTTCTCCCCCTTGTTGGCAATGCATGAATCAAGCCAAAAATGCAAAACTTTCAACCTAGAGCTTCTCAAATAAACAAAATTCAACAAAGAATGCTACACATGTCCAAATGAGCAAGTTAGATACTCTACGGCTTCGTATCGATCTCAACTCTGATCACCAAGTTTCACAACCATTGGACGAAGCTAAGAAGGATTTTTGGCAATTTTGCGAAAAACTTGCCTCTCATGAGCAAAGTCCTAAACATGATCAAAGCATATCAAAATGGCAAAGCCACACAAACTTCATGCTAGGACAGCCATTCTAATCATAAGACCATCACAAACACCCACAAGCACCTCATGTCATGTCAAAGCCACCGAGCCATGTGCCTACTTCTATTTATGAGACTTCTCATTGGTAGGCATCATGCAACGGTTTAGCACCCAAAGCAAATTAAATTCAGCACAAATGACATGGGAGCATATTTTCCAAGCATTTTTCTTTTCATTTTCAGATTTGTAAATGGTACATGAAATGTCTTTGCGACAAAAAGGAACTTATGCTCCACAAGATAAGTCAAGAGGGCTAAACATTCATGATGGCAAATGAGCCTTTGGCCCCATATGATCAATAAACTAGCTATCCAACCACAAATTAAGCATAGCAAGGCCACAAAAACATGTCAAGAGCATGTAAAGGCATTTACACATGAGAGAGCATACATGTGACATTTTTCAAAAGCATAGCTATCAACCATGGATTATTCATCAAGATCATCAAGAGCTAAGCCAAACTAACCATATCATACCAAACAAGCTCACAAAGACATATATCTCATTCCATGGTGAACAATGTGTATGAGAGAAGCTTTTTCTAACCAATGCATATGATACAAAATGCATGCAATCTAAGATACAAGGATGCCTATACATCATGTTACATATGCCATGCCAAATGCAAGAAATGCACAAAGGAAAGCTATGCATATGCTACAAAGGAGCTCCCACACACAAAGCTCACAAACCACTGGCTCCTCGAGAGGAGGCAAAAAGGGCTCGACACCACCGGCAAAAGAGCAAAGGAGCACCAAACTCACAAGCTCCCCCTAAACTCATGCATTAAGGCCAAAGAGCGTACAAAGCTCACCTTACACACATGAGATAAGGCAAAGAGCAAAAGAAACAAGTGGCTTGACCAAGGCCACACACTTGAAGGTCACAAATACACTCACCTTTATCATTTCTTCACAATTCACTCATCCTTGTCCACCATCCCCGAAAGTGATGTACCTCCATGTCACCACCGGGATATGAGGCCGAAGAACCACCCCTCGATATCAACCAAATGTTCTCTGGGCCATCCACCTGCAACTCAAAACCAAGAGCGAGAGCGAGCAACTGACTCAACACTGGGGTTAGTTCCAAATGTGTAAAACCAGTGCCTAGCCATTTGCTCAAAAGTGGGGTTAGCAAAAACCAAACCATCTTTCCTACCAAAGCTACCTCCATGAACACCACCACGGTAACCACCATGAGGGAACCAACCCTCTCTGCCTGGAGGAGGACCAAAACCACGAAAGAAAGCCCGTGGACCATCCCTCCTATCCTTCTCAAAGCCATGACTCCTCCCATCCCCGTAGTGAGATCGAGGGGGAGAATGCCTAGCAAACTGGCCTCCTGCAAACTTTCCAGACCAACCACCAGAACCACGACCTCTAGAAACAACCCTCGCACCTGTACGAGCACGAAACCCAAACTGCTACCTGTCTAGGCCTGCACCGGTCTGACCGGTGCTCCACACCGGTCTGACCGGTGTAGCCTGGGCAGCAGCACCTCCAACAGCCTTCCGCTCTCCCCAAGCCCGAACTGACCTCACACTCGCCTTGGCCCCGGGCAACCGCACACGAGGCTCAAGTACACCATCGAAAGGGTGGTACTTGTCCTTGTTAGCCCACTCCTTCGCCATTCTCTCCTCACGCTTCCTCTTGAAGCAAAACGCTCTCTTGTGACCATCCTTCCCACAAAACTCACAATGGAAACGGATCGATCTGGGCTTAGGCTTGGGATGAGGCTCTTCACAAGGCTTCTCACTTGGTTTCTCACTAGGCGTTTCACTTGCCTTCTCACTCGGTTTTTCTCTTTGTTGGTTTGGCTTGCATGCAAACTTGTCTTTGGGTGTGGGTTGTGGTGGAACTGAAACATCCCCAAATTTCCTTTCTCTCTCACCACTGCCCTCACCAACCTTATCCAATCCCAAAGCCCAACCGTCAAAGCGCTTACAGCTAGCAATCATCATACCAAGCTGAGGTTCTTGACTCGACAACCAACTCAGCGCTTCACGCAACTTATCATTCTCATCTTCCAAGCGACCAACACATTTTGCAAGATCCAAATTCTTCATAGATGCAACTCACATGTAGAGCAAGAAGTAGGAATAGGCACTTTCAAATCAGCCTCAAGTGAAACAATGCGAGAACGGAGCTCAGCAATTTTCTCATGCAAACTAGGGCAAGAAGTGCAATCACCAAGCAAAGTGGGTCTAGATTGTAGCTCAGCCAACTCAACCCTAAGCACATCTAGTTCCTCACACTTGGAGGCATACTTCTCCCTAAGATCGACCAAGTCGGCTAGGAAAGCAGAGCAATCAAGACAATCATTTTCATCGAAACAACGAGGCTAGCCTTGAGCGAATCAATTTCAAGCTTGCTATCAAGAACCCGTGTTTCTAGCTCACCCACTCTAGTCCTAGCATGCTCGAGCAAAGATCTAAGCTCCTTCCTAAGCTTCTTAGCCTCTCTAAGCATGTGATCGCGATTATCAAGCAAGTCAACCAACTCCTCATTCTCCTTGCGCAAAGAGGAGAGCTCATTACATACCTCATCCTCGGAATCCAAATCCGAGGCGTCCCTCCGGCTTCTCTTGTCGCTCGAACCGCGAGCCATGCCGCGAAGTCGTCCTTGAGGCTTAGGCCCGTCACACAAAGGCCGTTGAGATACTTGCCAAAGTTCTTCTTCTTCCTCCTCTTCTTCTCATCCTCTTCGTCTTCATCACTCGAGCTTGAAGACGTGTCCTCGGAATCAGACTCGATGTCGCTTGATCTCTTCATCTTCTCTCGAGACCGTGTCTTCTTCCCATGTCCATGATCCTTCGTCTTGGACTTCTTCTTCTTGTCCTTGAACTTGTGCTTGTCGGGGTCGTTCACCTTCGGACACTCGGCGAAATAGTGTCCAGCCTTGCCACACTTGAAGCATGTCCTCGTCTTCCTCCTCATGTTCACTCGATTCTCATGCAGCCTCTCGAACCGCCTCGTCAGGAGCGCCAGCTCGTCCTCTCCAAGCTCGTCGAACTCCTCATCTGGCATAGACATCAAAGAGGAGAAAGAGAACATCCTGGTGGATGGATTAGTGTTAGCCTTTCCTTTCGAACCACCAACGAGGGCAAGACTATGGGAATCAGTCGGTCCCTCGAGCTTGGTAGTCATGCCCCTATCCACCTCGCCCGACTTGAGCTTCGAGAACAAACTCGTTTACCGTCGAGTGTCATACTTCTCCGACTCCACAATGGCCTCGAACTTTCCGCCCCAAATCGTACGATCCAAAGAGTGTAAGAGCTTGACCGCTCTATCATGATCATCGTACGGGAGCACGTCCACATTGGCCCTCATGTTGTTCACAACCACCGTGAACCTCTCGAAACAAGGCATCGATGGACTCACCGGGGAGATGAGTGAAGTTCTCGTACTCTCTCCGTAGGTCGCATACATCCGTGCCTCGAACTCCGGGCGTTCCCAACATGAGCCTTCTTCAACACCGCCCAAATCCTACAAGCCAAGTGCTCGGTGTGCACCCGATCGAACTCAGCCGACACAAAGCACGAAACAAGTAGTCGACCGCCTTATTGTTGGTGTCGAATCTGTCCCTCGACCCTGGAGCAAGGAAATCCATCGGCTGGACATAGCCTGTGTCCACCGTGACATCCCAAAGCAGCTGACCCTTTCCGCGGAGGAACGCACCCATCCGCTTGCACCACATCTGGTAGTTCTTGCCATCGAAGTGTGGAGGACCCGAACCCCATTCCTGGTACGCCATCCTTGGATCTTAGACTGGTTAGAGTAAACAAAGACCCGAACCGGCTCTGATACCACTTGAAGTACTGATACGGCGAACCAGAGAGGGGGGGAGTGAATGGGAGCCGCTAAAAATTCTTTCTCAGAAGAACTCGGCCTATATCCCAATCGCAACTCCGAGTCACACACAAACACCCGGAAGCACACACAAACCTCCCTTGATCCCTTAGGAACAAAGCTTGAAAGGCTAGGAAGCAAGGCCAAAGCAAACGCGAAAGAACATGAGCAATCAACGAAGAAGGCTGAGACCTACGGTCAACCAAGCACAAGTGACGGGTCACCCTGAGCCTTACAGAGCCGCACCGGGTCACCCGAGCACAAGTGACCGGATCAACCTACCACCTTCGGGTCACCCGGCACAGGTGACCGGATCACCCGGGACAGCCCAGAAAACTGCCCGCGAAATCGCCCCAAACTTTAGATCAAAGGATCTCCCAAACCACTTGGAGTCTTGAGACGAAATTTTGGGGAGATGATGAATACCCCAAGGAGAGGTTATGCCCCAAAAATTATGGTCTCAAACTTCCTACAACTCCCGAAATCGCAAATCCTTGCCAAGAGCACTTCCAACCCAAGAACTCAAGAAACCCCAAAATCGAGCACCTTTACTCACGGATTTGGGAGGGGAATCACAGCCCAAAGAACCACGAAGGGTTCCCACAAATTTCCCCCATCAAATCCCCAAGAGAAAAGTCCCGAAAACAACCCAAAGAAATCACCGAGAGAGGGCTCCGAAAATCACCACCAAGAACAACCGGGGAAAACACATCCAAACCTTGAGGAACCACGCCGAATCATCTATACATGAAACAAAGGTTCGTACAAGGTCTAGCAAGCCGCCCGATCATCCATCCCTCTCTACAAGATCTCTCCGTGAAGCTCTCTTGCTAGTCCTATTGAAAAACTAAGGAAAATAGGAAGGAAAATGGGAGAACAAATGAGCTAGGGTTCCAAGAGTTGGCTGCCATCCTCTCACCTCTTGGGTTATATGGAGGCAACCGAATGTCTGAAATGCCCTTCTCTAACAACTAGGGATACAAGCCCCTCAAGGGCGGATTTGGAATTCTTGATGTCTTCACCATCGGACGGATGCCCGACGACCACACCCCGCGTAGCCTCGACGCAAGCCATGCGATCCCGACGCGTGTCCTCCTCTTCGAAGATTCCGGACCGCGTCGCCGCACACCGGTCGACCGGTGCTCCTCACCGGTCGGACCGGTCCCCACCGGCGGACCGGTCGGACCCACCGGCCGACCGGTCCGGTGCCGCCGCACCTCCGTCTTCGGTTCTCCGGTCTTGGCTTTGTGGATCAACCAAGGAACCCGGTGGTTTTCTCGGTGAACCACCGGAAACCCCGCGAACTCGGTGTAGCCTCCGCCAATCTCCACTCATGACTTGGCTCCCACGTAGTCCCGGCTCGACCTTGGTTTTGAGGCTCAACCAAGAAACCGTCCACGACTTCATCTTGCCGTTCATGGCACCATGCGGCCCGCACTTGACCCCCGCCGGCCACCGGGTCCCTCGAACAAAGCCTACTTGTCTTCTCCACACCCGGAGGCCTCACCGGCGACGACCTTTCGCGCTTGTTCTTCACCTGCACCAACACGAGTCAAGCCGCAACCTGCACCTGCAATACTTAGCCAAGAATCAGTCCACACAACGTTGTCAATCACTCATCACACAAGGAAGCGACCATCCACCGGTCCTCGAACCACACATGGTCCTCACCATCAACGGCTGCACCCTACGCTTCATGAAGCTGAAGGCCACATGTTCGGCCCTCAGCCTGGCTTCTCTCAGCGCCTTGAGCTTCGCCAGTAGCTTGGGCAACTGGAGACCTTGCATCGTCGGCTCCGAGTTCCACCACGGCCGGTGTTTGGGCTGCTTCCCGCTTGGCTTCGGCAGGTCGGGGTGGTGGTTGGTCACATAGAACCACTTCGACTTCCAATCGTGGTTGGAATCTATCAGCTTGTGGGAGAGGTACTGCTCGGCGGCATCCTCCCTCATCTGGATCCCCGCTCCTCCGACTACTCGGGGATTGCTGTCGCTTGGCTGAGGCTTCACCTGGAAGAACTTCCGGAACAAGATCCAATGGGGCTTGATCCCCAAGAAGGCTTCACAGAAATATACGAAGACTGAGGTATGGAAGATACCGTTGGGGTTGAGGTTGAGGTACTCGATGCCGTAGTACCCCAGCAGCCCTTTGAAGAAGTCGCTGGCGGGGAGGGACAGTCCGCGCTTCGCGAACCGGGTGAACATCGGAATTTCATCTGGGTTCTTCTCCATGGGGTACGGATCCCTTGCGGCGGCTCTCCACATATCCACCTCCTTCTCCCGGATGAACCCGCTGTTGAGAAGGGCCAGCAGATCCTCGGTCTTGGCCTTGGACTTCTTCCACTCGCGGTTTGGATTTGGTCGCGGCGGAGACACCGGCGGTGATGTCCCTGCGGCAGATCCGGTGGCCTCCTCACGAGCTCTCTTCTTCCCGCCGGTGGTCTTCGCGGTCTTCGACAGTGAGGGCTTCATTCTCCAGGTGCACGGCGTCTTCACGCGCATTCGCTCGGGGGCTACGGCGGTGGCTCTTTACGGCGGCGCGCTTGGATCTACAACTTCTCAACGGTGGCAGTGCGCACTGGCGGTGATCCCTGGCTAGATCTGCTGGGAATGGCTGCGAGTGCATTAGGTAAAAAACCCTAAGGGTTTTGGCTTCTATTTATAAGTCAACAGCGGCCTCTCCAACAACCGGATGGATAAGTCTGCGCTCGGCTTACTCAGCGGCGGCGCGTGACTCTTCAACTTCTACTAGTCGACGCGCTTCACCTCGGGGGCTCGACTACTTCTACTCGACTTCCTGGGTAGCGACAAGACTCAAGAGCAACTCAGGACACATTCTACAAGATGACCCTTCAATTCGAGAGGAAGTACTCGACTCAAGGCTCGGGGGCTCCGTGCCACGTGTCCTTCGGTTTTTTCTACGGATTTTTCGGGATTTTCTTGCCAAAACTTCAGATGAACCCTCAGCCAAAGTCTACAACTCAACCTAAGGCTCGGGGGCTACTCCATATGGAGTGCGATTTTGCAATCGCACTTCCATATCAGTTTCGGCTTCAAGACAACACGGGCATTGTTGAAGACCTTCAAGAGCAGCACTCGAGGATGCTTGGGACTACTCGAGAAGACTTCGGGATTGCTCAAACATCAGCTGGAGTACATTCCAGCCTCGTGATGCTTCAACTATTCTTGAGGACTTTTGACTTGTAGTACTCGAGGACGCTTGAGGACTACTCGTTAAGGCCGTCAATACTACTCGAAGCTATCCTTCTCGACTACAAAGTACTCGGGGGCTTGTTGTATGGACCTCCCTGGGCCCACTACCTCGGTGGGTACTAGGACCGACTACTCGGTGGCCCCTGGGACTACCCGACTTGCACTGCACGGCATCTGCACGGCGTGAAGCACAAGCACTACAGAGGAGAAGTACTCGGATAGGAAGCTGTGCATGTCCCGCACTGTATAGAGGACTCCTAGACGCACTCGACTAGTACTCTCTCCCTGAACCGACTTGTAACCCTGCCTCCCGGACTATATAAGGCGAGGCAGGGACCGCTCTCTAGATCATACGCATCTGATTGCATCGTCTTGTAATCGCACCCAATCAATCCAGAGCTACGCAGCATACAGGACGTAGGGTATTACGCACCTCACGACCCGAACCTGTCTAAATTGTGTGCCACGTGTCTCTTCCTTCGAGTTACCGATCTCGGTGAGGCCACATTCATCTACTTCGGGTACTCCCCTTAGTAGGTTGCCAGTCCAAAACACCGACACATGTCCTTATCTACCGATGGATTTTTATTAAGCAAATTTGCTATGTCTGAGCACTTGTGTGTTTGGTGATGAGCTTTGATTCTATTGTAGTGACGTTTATAATGATCACAACTTAGATATTGTTGTCCCTTTCCTAAGACATGCTTTGCATTTTATTGCTCTGGTATAGATGAACTCAGCCGAGCTCAAATTAGTGCTATGATGCTGATTATCTGAACTGTTCTTCATTGACTGAGGCTAAGAATTGTGCAATGGTTGGTTCTTGTTTTTCTTAACTTTATAATTCACTGAGGCTATGCATTGAGCAATGATGGTTCAATCCTACTTCTTTTTTCTGTGCTATGATGATAACCATGCATGCTTATTGATTATTCCAATGGGTTGTCAATGATGGTCCAATCCTACTTTTTTCTGTGCTATGATGATAACCATTCATTTTATTGATTATGGCAATGGCTGAGGCAATGTATGGCTGTTATACTTATCGATTATGCATTTCTACAAAGCTAATTGGAGCTTGCAACACTTTGCACTAGCAGTTGATGGACAATTCATGCTACTTTGCCATTGATTTCCTACCTGAGCACAACTTATTTGCATCTTTGATGAAGTATTCATTGCTGCCTAATCCGAGCACAACTCATTGCCACTACTGATGTCGGTGTTTTAGACCGGCAACCTACCAAGGGGAGTACCCGAGGTAGATGAATGTGGTCTCACCGAGATCGGTAACTCGAAGGAAGAGACACATGGCACACAATTTAGACAGGTTCGGGCCGCGAGGTGCGTAATACCCTACGTCCTGTATGCTGCGTAGCTCTGAATTGATTGGGTGTGATTAAAAGATGATGCGTTTGAGAGAGAAGGGTCCCTGCCTCGCCTTATATAGTCCGGGAGGCAGGGTTACAGGTCGGTTTAGGGAGAGAGTACTAGTCGTGTACGTCTAGGAGTCCTCTACACAGTACAAGGCATGTATAGCTTCCTATCCGAGTACTTCTCCACCGTAGTCCTTGCTCCTCACGCCATCAGATGCCGTGTGGCACGAGCCGGGTAGTCCGAGGGGCTCACTGAGTAGTCGGTCATGGTACCCACCGAGGCAGTGGGCCTAGGGAGGTCCATACGACAAGCCCTCGAGTACTTTGTAGTTGAGCAGGATAGTTTCGAGTAGTCTTGATGGCCTTGACAAGTAGTCCTCAAGCGTCCCCGAGTACTACAAGCCGAAAGTCCCCAAGAATATTTGAAGCATCCTGAGGCTGGAAGGTACTCCAGCTGATCCTTGAGCAATGTGAAGTCTTCTCGAGTAGTTCTCAAGCGTCCTCGAGTTCTGCTCTTGAAGGTCTTCAACAATGCTCACGTTGTCTTGAAGCCGAAATTTATATGGAAGTGCGATTGCAAAATCGCACTCCATATGGAGTAGCCCCCGAGCCTTAGGTTGAGTCGTAGACTCTGGCAGAGGGTCAATCTGAAGTTCTGGCAAGATTATCCCGCAAAATCCGGAGAAAAAACCGAAGGACACGTGGCACGGAGGCCCCGAGCCTTGAGTCGAGTACTTCCTCTCGAACTGAAGGCTCATCTTGAATGTAGAATGTGTCCTGAGTTGCTCTTTAATCTTGTCGCTACCCAAGAAGTTAAGTAGATGTAGCCGAGCCCCCAGGATAAGGCGCGTCGACTACTGGAAGTTGAAAGGTCAGGCGCCGCAGCTGAGTCAGCTGTTTTGAAACATATCCATCTGGCCGTTGCAAAGCTGCCGGTTGACTTATAAATAGAATCCAAAACCCTTAGGGTTTTTCACCCCTCGCACTTGCAGCCGCTCGAAGCAAATCGCGCTAAGAGGTCGCCGCCAGTGCACACTGCCATCGCGTCGTAAATCACAGATCCACTCGCACCGCCGCCAGTAGCCACCACCGCAGCCCTCGAGCGAATGCGAGTGAAAACCCGCTGCACTTGGAGAATGAAGCCCTCACCATCAAAAAGCATGAAGACCGCCGCCGGGAAGAAGAGATCCCGCGAGGAGGCTGCTGGATCCGCCGGAGGGTCAACACCGCCAGTGTCTCTGCCGCACCCAAATCCAAACAAGGAGTGGAAGAAGTCCAAAGCAAAGACTGAGGACCTGTTGGCACTGCTGAACAGCGGATTCCTCCGGGAGAAGGAGGTCGACATGTGGCGCGCCGCCGCGGGAGATCCGTACCCGATGGAGAAGAATCCTGATGAGGTCCCAATGTTCGCGCGATTCGTGGAGCGCGGGTAGGCTCTCCCAGCGAGCGACTTCTTCAAAGGTCTCCTCAACTATTACGGTATCGAGTATCTCAACCTCAACCCCAATGGCATCTTCCACGTATCTGTCTTCGTCCATTTCTGCGAAGCGTTCTTGGGGATCAAGCCCCACTGGGTGCTATTCCGGAAGTTCTTCCGCGTGAAACCCCAGCCGAGTGCCAACGACCCGAGAGTAGTCGGAGGGGCCGGCATCCAGATGCGCGAAGATGCCGCGGAGTAGTACATGGCGTACAAGTTGATCGACTCCAACCAGGACTGGAAGTCGAAGTGGTTCTACATCACCAACTACCACCCGGAGCTGTCGAAGCCCAGCGGGAAGCAGCCGAAGCACCGACCCTGGTGGAATACGGAGCCGACGATGCAGGAGGGTATCCAGCTACCTGAACTGTTGCTGAAGATCAAGGCTTTGAGGGAAGCCAGGCTGAGGGCCGAACATGTGGGCTTCAACTTCATGAAGAGGAGGGTGCAGCCACTAATGGCTCGCGACACCCTCGGCTACTAGTACACCGGCGAGGGCGACTCGTCGCGGATGCCTGGCGGTGAGATTGATGATGACGACATCATCGATAGGCTAGGCAGGATCTTCAAGGACATGCTGGCATACACACCCTGTCCGGTCCCCAAGTGTCGGGGACAGCCCTATTGGTCCCCTTAAACAACGGGGAAACCCTCACTTAAATCCCGGTACCGAAACACGTTAAGCCTAACCATGCAGGTAACTAACCATGCAGGACACGGCCCACACCGCGGGACCCCGACGGCCCACCAAGACAGCCCTCTTCGCTCGAGAACGCGCGCCCCCTCGGGCAGGTTCCGCCCCGTTCGAGGAGCAACGCTTCCCTCGAGCGGTCCCGCCCCGCTCGAGGGCTCACTCCCCCTCGAGCGGGTCTCGTCTCACTCGAGGGTTCGTCCCGCCCTCGGCCGGGGCCCGCCACGCTCACGGGTGCCCCGCACGCGTGCGCCGGCCCCGTACACGGGCATTTAACGCCCGACGCCGCAGACGGCGCCATCATGCGCCGGGGCTCGCACCCCCGGTGCCACCGCACCAACTCCCCGGGGAGGAGCCCATCCCCGCCACGCGTGGGGAGGGTACGGTGCGGTGTGGCCGGTGTCGGTCCCGTGACACCGCGCGCACGCCCCCGTACGGCTAACGCGCCGAGCCCTCGAAAAAAGGGGCCGGCGCACCCTCGATGTACTTTCTTGTGACCCTACGGGGGTTAGGTGGAGGCGGTAGGCCGGTGGACCGCCATCCCCGCCACCGTGACGGCGTGGCCACCGTACCCACGCGCGCGAGCGCACGCGCGGACCCCGTAGCAACGACTCCGCGCCCCGTGAGGCGCGTCGGGAAGGAACGCCGTCGCACCAACTCCTGTGCGCCGTACGGGCCTGCGTCAGCACCTCCCTCGAGCCTATCAGAGGACATCACCGCCATCCGCTGCTCTCCTACCCTTGAATCGCCACTGTTCGGGTACAAGTCAGGCCATGATGACCAGATCGTGGCGGGGATCGCCCGGATGGCCGCCCACTCTACACCGTAGCACGTCGCACCTCTCCACATAGCTAGGTAGCGCGGCGTGCATGTAACCCGCTGCCCCCTTGATCTATAAAAGGGGGGGGCGAACCCCCAGCCGCGGGGAGATAGACGAGCAGAGACACGAGAACACTCCACACAGCACGCACTCATTCTCATTCTCACACAATATCTTCAGCCAGCCACTCCTCCAGGGACTTGGAAGCCACGCTTCCTCTCCCGCCTTGCTTGTACTTGCCCCACTACAAGCACCCCCGGTGCTAAGTAATACAGTGCCCCGAGCACGCCCCTCGTCGGACGTACGGCCCCCGGGGCCGAACCGGGATAAACCTCTCGTGTCACTTGTTACTTAGCATCGACCATTGAGGGATAGACCTCGGCGCTATCTACTCGGTTAGTGTCGGGACCACATTCCGCACCGACGTTGGCGCCCACCGTGGGGCAAACGAGCGCCTAAGGTCATTTCGCCAACTCCCTCCATGGTGATCCGCACCGAATACCGTGCAACACGCCACCGCATGGGTAGCTCGGACCCCCTCCCCGCCGGGTTCGAGATCCGCTTCGGGGATCCGAACTTTCGGGCCACGGGGAATGGCTATCTCATGCGCCTCACTAACCGTGAGGAACTCCGCGCGTGGCGTCGGGTCGTCCGCTCGGACCCCCCGCCGCACGCACGACTCGCGCGGGCGCCCGCAGCACGGACGTCGCGGGTCCGTCGATGCCATGACGCCGTCGTCGCTGCGGGCGGCGCTCACGCCGGGCGCGGTCCGAGCGGCGGGCAAGCCGAGCGTGCCGCCACTCAAAGTGGCGCGCCCACCGTCACGACGCCCGCCACCGCCCCGGCGGGACCTCGCGCGGTCTCCCGGACCGCGCATCCCCATCGGGGCCGCGTGGCGCTACGACGGCCTACAACACCAACGTCAACACGACGATGCGCGAGGTTCCGCCCGGCCGCCACGTCTTCGTCGCCGGGGACCCCGCACCTCGGCCAGCGGATGAGTCATCCCCGGGCTCCGTCGACACGATGCCACCCGCCGACCGCCACGGATACGCGGAGTGGGACTTCTCCGGCGTGCCCGACCCGGCCGCGTTCCGGCGTTTCCTCGACGCCGCGGACCATCGGTTCGGCCGCTCCGACGACTCCCGCACGGGAGCTACGACCCCACGAGGGAGTGTTGCGCCGTCATCACCAACGACCCGGCTAACGCCGCCGCGCGACAGCGCCGGAGACGGGGAAGTCACGCCCGCCCGGGGGATCGCCGCACGCCCGGCCGCGGGGGCCAAGCGCTCCCCGCGGGGCCGACGTCGACGCACGGCGGCCCAAGCCCGCGAGCTCGAGGCCAAGCCGGCGGAAGAGTACCGAACGGTGCGATTGCTCCGCGCCTCAATGGCGGGGGGGAGGCCCGCGCGTGGCGAACGCGCGCGGGAGCTGGGCCGACAGGTCCGCGACCGCCTCAACACCGCCACCAACGTCGGAAACGCGGACGTGCCCCCACGGGCGAGCCAGAAGCTCGTCGCCGCCGCGACGCTGCTGCGGGCTATGCCAGCACCCTCGACCCCCGAGGCTCGAGATATGCACCGCGAGGTGCAAACTCTCATCGAGCAAGCGGCCGTCCAGCAGGCCGAGAGCTCGGCCTCACGCATCCGCCAACAGGGGGATGCGCGGGGTGACGAAGCTGCACCGGGAGGCGAACCCTCGGTGCACGCGGGGGGACCAGCGGGGCATCCCACCGAGCAAGGACGCACGCCGGCCAAGGAACGACTCCTCGACGCGCGCAGGGCACTAGATGGCGACGCTCGCAACGTCATCAACACCCGGCGCACCAGCAAGGCGGACGCGCGAGCAGCAAGGGGTTACCACCCTCGACGGGGTGGACGCTACGACAGCGGCGAGGACCGCTCCCCGACGCCGGAGCCCCCGGGCACTCGTGTGTTTAGCCGGGAGATCCGAGCGGCAGCGTTCCCCCAACGCTTCCGCCAACCCTCGGCGATCGTCAAGTACAACGGGGAGACAGACCCCCGCGTCTGGCTCAACGACTACCGCCTAGCCTGTCAGCTAGGCGGGGCCACTAGCGACGAAGTCATCATCCGCAACTTGCCCCTGCATCTGGGCGACGCGGCCCGGACATGGCTCGAGCACCTGCCCGCCAGCCAGATCCATAACTGGGACGACCTCGTCCACACATTCGTGGGCAACTTCCAGGGCACATACGTGCGCCCTGGGAACTCTTGGGACCTGCGCTCCTGCACGCAGAAGCCCGGCGAGTCGCTGCGGGACTTCATACGGCGCTTTTCCAAGCGCTGCACGGAGCTCCCCAGCGTGGCGCAGTCCGAAATCGTGCACGCCTTCCTCGAGGGCATCACGTGCCGGGACCTCGTGGGGGAGCTGGGACGCAGCCCGCCTGCGGACTCCAACGATCTGTTCGACATCGCCACCAGCTTCGCCTCCGGGGAGGAGGCCGTGGGGGCGATTTTCGACGGCAAAAAGGGCAAGCGCTCTGAGGACGCGCCCGCGGAGGGCAGCAAGTCCAAAGAGCCGCACCGCAACGACAAGCGGGGCAACAAGGGGAAGAAGCCGCGCCGCGAGGCGCGCGAGCAGGGGCGCAACGGCGGCAACGCCGAAGCCCTCACTGTGGACCCGGCTCGACGGGGCCCTCGGCCGCTCCTCGAGGCCCGGGGGTATTCGACGACATGCCGAAGAAGCCATGTCCCTACCACAAAACCCCAGTGCAACACACCCTTGAGCAAAGGCGACATGCTCAAGAAGTTCTATGGCCGCGCCGCCGCGAAGGAGGCAGAGGCCAAGAAAGACGGGGACGATGGCGACGCCGGCGGCTTCCCCGCCGTCGAAAATGTGTTCCTCATCTTTGGGGGACCTACCGTCGACATGTCGACCCGGCGAGCCGCAAGAAGGAGCGACACGAAGTCCTCGCCGCGGAGAGGGCGCCTCCGGCCTTTCTCAATTGGTCGGAGGATGTCATCACCTTTAGCCGGGAAGACCACCCGAATCGCATCCCCAATCGGGCCGATGCCGCTGGTGGTCGATCCCATCATTGGGAACGCCCGGTTTTCCAAAGTCCTTATGGACGGAGGCAGTAGCCTCAACATCCTCTTCGCGCATACATTGCGCCCGATGGGGATCGGGTTGGACCGACTGCGGCCCGAAGACAAAGCCGTTCCACGGCATCGCGCCGGCAAGCGGGGTTCGGCCCCTCGGGCAGATCGATCTGCCGGTCTGGTTTGGTACCCCTAAGAACTTCCGCAAGGAGACCCTCACCTTCGAGGTGGTGGGGTTCAAAGGGGCCTACCATGCCATCCTTGGGCGACCTTGTTATGCCAAATTCATGGCGGTCCCCAACTACACCTACCTGAAGATGAAAATGCCCGGTCCAAACGGCGTCATCACCGTCGGGTCGTCCATCGAGCACACATTCGACTGCGATGTCGAGTGCGTGGAACATGCAGAGGCACTAGCGCTGGATGAAGCGCTGGTAAACACGCTGGAGAAGATGGTCAACGAGGACCTCAACTCCGCCGCCAAGCACGTCGGCGCCTTCGAGGCCGCCGAGCAGACCAAAGGGGTCCCCCTAGACCTGTCAGCCCCCGAGGACAAGGCGTTGAGGGTCAGCTCCACCCTCGACCCCAAATAGGAAGCAGTGCTCGTCGACTTCCTCCGCGCCAACGCCGACATCTTCGCGTGGAGCCCCTCGGACATGCCAGGCATCCCGAGG
Organism: Cenchrus americanus; assembly: GCA_947561735.1. NCBI lineage: Eukaryota > Viridiplantae > Streptophyta > Magnoliopsida > Poales > Poaceae > Cenchrus > Cenchrus americanus. Next base: position 90,649,631 of record OX387245.1, on the reverse strand, counting down.
GAAGTCGCCGAGCACTCCCTTGATATCCTGCCAAACGCCCGCGCCGTGCGGCGGCGGGCCGCGCCGCTTCGACGAGGAGTGGCGACGGGCGATCGGAGCGGAGCTGCGGAAGCTCCTCGAGGCCGGATTCATCAAGGAAGTATTCCACCCTACGTGGCTAGCTAATCCCGTGCTTGTAAAGAAGAAAAATGGGAAGTGGCGGATGTGTGTATACTATACTAGTCTTAATAAAGCATGTCCCAAAGTTCCTTTTCCTCTGCCACGCATAGATCAAATCGTTGATTCAACAAGCTGGGTGCGAATTACTCTGTTTCCTTGATGCCTATTCCGGGTATCATCAAATAAAAATGAAGGAGTCCGACCAGCTCGCGACTTCATTCATCACACCGTTCGGGACGTTCTGCTACGTCACGATGCCGTTTGGCCTCAGAAACGCGGGTGCAACATACCAGCGCTGCATGCAACATGTTTTTGGGGATCACATCGGGCGGACGGCCGAAGCATACGTGGACGACATCGTCGTGAAGACCAGGAAGGCGGACGACCTGGTTGGCGACCTTGGCGTCGCGTTCGGCTGCCTACGGGCCAATGGGGTCAAGTTAAACCCCGAAAAATGTGTCTTTGGAGTGCCGCGAGGCATGCTCCTGGGGTACATTGTCTCCCAGCGGGGAATCGAGGCCAACCCTGAAAAGGTCGCAGCCCTCGAACGAATGGGTCCGATCCGGGACCTCAAAGGGGTGCAGAAGGTGTTGGGGTGCCTTGCCGCCTTGAGTCGCTTCATTTCGCGGCTCGGTGAGAAGGGCCTACCCCTCTACCGCTTACTCAAGAAGCACGAGCGTTTCTCCTGGACCACCGAGGCCCAAGATGCGCTCGACAAGCTGAAGGCGTCTCTGACGCACGCACCGATCCTCACGCCGCCCCAGGACGGCGAGCCCCTGCAGCTCTACGTGGCGCGACCACCCAGGTGGTAAGCGCCGTAATCGTTGTGGAGCGCACGGAGGAAGGGCACACCTTGCCTGTGCAGCGGCCCGTCTACTACATCAGCGAGGTCCTCTCGGACACGAAGACGCGCTACCCACAGGTCCAGAAGCTGCTATACGCGGTAGTCCTTGCGCGGCGCAAGCTCCGCCACTACTTCGAAGCCCACCCCGTCACGGTGGTTTCTTCCTTTCCGCTAGGGGAAATCATCCGCAACCCCGACGCCGCGGGAAGGATCGCCAAGTGGTCCGTGGAGCTGATGGGCGAAACGCTCGCCTACGCCCCACGCAAGGCTATCAAGTCGCAAATTCTGGCGGATTTCATCGCTGAGTGGACGGACACGCAACCGCCACCCCCACAAATCCGGGCAGAGTGGCCGGACTGCGTTCTTCGACGGCTCAGTGATGAAAACGGGAGCGGGCGCGGGCCTGCTCTTCGTGTCACCCCTCGGGGAGCACATGCGCTACGCAGCGCGCCTCCACTTCCCCGCGTCCAACAATATGGCTGAGTACGAGGCCCTGCTCTGCGGCCTCAAAATCGCCATTGAGTTGGGCGTCAAGCGCCTCGACGTGCGGGGGGACTCGCAGCTCGTGATCGATCAAGTCATGAAGAACGCGAGCTGTCACGATGATAAGATGGAGGCCTACTGCAAGGCCGTGCGGGCCCTTGAGGACAAGTTCTACGGCATCGAGCTCAACCATGTGCCCCGAAGGTACAACGAAGAAGCGGACGAGCTCGCCAAGATCGCGTCCGGGCGGATCACCGTTCCCCCGAACGTTTTCGCGCGCGACATCGCTCAACCCTCGGTCGTCTTCGAGCCCTATCCCTCGAGTCATGACGGACCCTCGGGGGCTCCCTCGAACCCAGCGGGTGCGGAGCCCATGGACGAGGACCCCTCGAACGAGGCGTACGTACTCTCCCTTCTCAAGGGGTACGGCCCTCACGGAGCCGATGCGATGGACATCGAGCCGGCTCCCGTCCAGGCGGACTGGCGGGAGAAATACATTGCCTGGATCGCTCGAGGGGAACTCCCCGTGGACCGGGCCGCAGCCAGGCGCATCGCCAGGATGGCCAAATCCTTCACCCTCGTCGATGGCGAGCTGTACAAGCGCGCCGCCTCCGGCATCCTACAGCGGTGCGTGCCAGTTCCCGAGGGGCGCGAGCTCCTACGAGACATCCATGCGGGGGTCTGTGGCCACCACGCCGCACCCCGCACCCTCGTTGGCAACGCGTTCCGCCAAGGCTTTTACTGGCCTACCGCGGTCGCGGACGCCAGCGAAATCGTACGCACCTGCGAAGGGTGCCGGTTCTACGCCCGCAAGTCCAACACCGCCCGCTCACGCCCTACGGACCATCCCCGTCACATGGCCGTTCGCCGTGTGGGGGCCGGACATCGTCGGGCCCCCGCGGAAGGCGCCGGGGGCTTCACCCACTTGCTAGTCACGATCGACAAGTTCTCCAAGTGGGTAGAGGTGCGCCCCATCACGAACCTAAGGGCTGAGCAGGCGGTGACATTCTTCACCGATATCGTCTACCGCTTTGGAGTGCCAAACTCCATCATCACGGACAACGGGTCCCGTTCACGGGCGGAAGTTCTTGGAGTTACGTGACAAGTTCCACATCCGCGTGGATTGGGCACTGTGGCGCACCCACAGACCAACGGCCAAGTGGAACGTGCCAACGGCATGATCCTACAAGGCCTAAAGCCCAGAATTTTCGACCAGCTCAACAAATCTGGGCGAAAGTGGCTCCAAGAACTACCAGCGGTCGTGTGGAGCCTAAGGACCACCCCAAGCAGAGCCACCGGGTTCACCCCATTTTTTCTAGTCCACGGCGCGGAGGCCGTCCTCCCCACGGATTTAGAATACGGGTCGCCCAAGGTTCGAGGCTACGACGAGGACGTTAACCAGCGAGCCCGCGAGGACTCGCTGGACCAGCTGGACGAGGCACGCCTCGTAGCGTTGATGCATTCCGCAAGGTATCAAGAGTCCCTACAACGCTACCAAGCACGCAAGATACGTCGAAGGGATTTCAGCGAAGGGGATCTAGTCCTAAGGCTGCGCCAAGATAATCGAGGGCGCCACAAGCTATCGCCCCCATGGGAGGGACCCTATGTCGTGGTGAAGGTACTCAAACCGGGCACATACAAGCTGGCCAAGGAGGACGGCGAAGAGCTCACTAACGCTTGGAACATCCAACAGCTACATCGCTTCTACCCTTAGCTAGGATCTTCCAAGTATTTTTGTTGTAAAAATCACATCGCCAACGCCCCAGTTGGCAACGACTATGTAAATACGTCAAGTCTAATGCAAAGGATAACTCGGCTTTCTCCTGAAACCCAAGTTACCCTCGGGGGCTACTGCGGGGGGGCACCCCCCCCCCCCCCAAATGGTCCCATTTTTTCGCGCAAAAAACAAAACAACATGCGCTAAGTTTGTTTCCTACTTCAACCTCGAGCCACGACTCGAACAGGGCGCAGGCGGCACAGCGGAAGGAGCGTGCGAGCCAGAGATAGCCTACGCCGCGTGGATATGGCCCTTCTCTCTCGCCTTCAACCCAGCGGGCCCCCTGCGAAAATCGAACTCCCCTAACTAGAATCTACTCAGGAAGAAGGAGAAACAAAAAAGCGCGATAAACAAATAACTTCATTTACAGCGAACGTTCATGTTTATGAAACAGCTTGTTTATTTACAAGGGCCACGAGGCCAGAATACTGACACACATAAACAAAAAACGGGCCTAGCGCCCAACTGCTTTCAGGCGGGAGGAGCAGCAGCGTCAGCGGTGTCCGGGAAGAGGAACTCCTCGAAGGCCTCGGCGAGCGACCCGGCGGCGTCGGCAGCGAGCGTATCCACACGCTCCATGGCCACCTCGTCCTCGACGCCCTCGGGAACGATGTACCCCTCCGCGGCGCCTCGAAGTTAACCTCGTAGTGGGATCGCACCACTCCGAGGGCCTTCGGACGCCCGGTGCCCGCGGCGCCGGCGCATCCGCCGGTGACATGGCCACCAAGGGCACGCGGACGGCCGGCCAAGGAGCCGCCGGCCCGGGCCTCGCCCTCCTCGACGGAGCAGCAGGTCTCGAGGGCCGCATCGCGCAGCTCCCGCAGCTCCTGCTCGGAGGAGTTGTAGGAAGCCTGCAGCGCCTCGGCCCGCTCAGCCGCATGCCCCAGGGCGGTGCGCAAGCCTGGAGTCGACAAGACCAAAAGAAATCAGAAAGGGAGAAGCGAACCCTCTAAAGCGAAAAAGCATCAAGCAAGAGTCAAGCAGTGGCTCACCCTCGACTTGCTTCCTCTCCGACTCGAAGTCGCGGCGCGCGGACTCGATCGCCAACTCGAGGCGCTGGACGGTTTCGCCTTGCTCGCGGAGGGCCGGCTCTCGGGCGGCGTTGCGCGACGGCGAGCGAGAGCGCCTCGTCCTCGACCTTGGAGAACGCGGCGTTCCGCTCCTCCAGTGATTTCTCCGCCGCCTCGCGAGCGATGCGCTCCCGCTCCCGGCGCCGTCCCGGCGTCGCCGAGGGCGGCCTCGCTCCCGCCGGGAGCCGCCCCTCGGCCCCCCGGCGAGCGATGCGCTCTTGCCGGAGCCGCTCCTCGGCGGCAACGAGGGCCGCGGCCTTGGCGTCGAGGGCGGCCCTCGGGTTGTTGGCCTCCTTGGCGCGTCGCTCCAACCCGCGCGCCCGCTCCTCGGCCCCCGGCGGCGCGTTGCGCTGCGCCCCTCGAGCGACGTGCGGAGCTCCCGGGTTTCGGCGCGAGCGGTGGCCACCTCCGCCTCCCGTTGGCGGCCGGCGTCCGCGTCTTCTCCCGTGTACGCGCGCGCATTCCACGCGCGCCTCGTCACGGTCGACAAGGGCTGCGCGGACCCGCTCGAGGCTCGAGCGCCGCGGTGCATCCTGTCCCGAGCTCTCCGGGAGCTCGTCACACCACGCCATCGCCCGATACGCCGGCCCGGTCGTCGGCGTCCTGAGAGCGTCGGCAAGCGCGTCGAAGGCGCTGCACCGCTCCCGGAGCTGGTGAACCTCGGCGTTCACCCGGTCGAAGGCGTCGTACTTGTCATGGGCACGACGCTCGAGCTCCTGGCAGTCACAGAATCGAAGCCCGTAAGCGCCAAGACTTGAATTCAGCGTACGAAAACGAAATGGGAAAAGGGACGAGCAACCATGGCTCACCTGGAAAACGATCCAGGCGGGGCCGCCGTGGACCTGCAGCGCCTCATTCACCGCGCGGTTGAGCGTAGCGCCGTGGCTCCGGAGCTCGCCCCAGAGCTCCTGCTCCCCCCGGGCGTCAGCGAACGCCGGAGGATCATCAACGGCCCCCTCCACCTGGGCAGGGCGGCCGGCGTGGGAGGACGAGGCCTCGGCACCATGTCCTCGGCCCCCCACCACCATATGACCCTCGTGCCGCCTCACGAGGGCCCCCTCCTGGGGCTCGGGGGAGTTCGAGGGCCAGCTGGCCCACTGATTCCACCCAGGCGGCGGAGAGTCGTCCGAGACTTCCACCACCTCCGCCTGCAAATCGCCGGCGGGCGCGGTGGCGCTTGCGCCGCCCTCCGCCGGCACCTCCACCCCGGCGCCTCCGCGGCCGTGGGCGCGCGGCGCGGCGCCGCGCCCCGCCACCTCTCGGCCGCGCCTCTGCGGCCACGGGCGCCACGGGTTGCTCCCGCTCCATCTCCTCCACCGCAATAGCCCCTGCGTGCGCGCGCCTCCATCACCGCCGCGGCCGCCGCGGCTCGCGTCTCCGCGACGGCCCGGCGCCGGCCGCTCCTCGGCCGACCGCCGGCCGCGCCGCGGCGGGCTGATCTGCCGACCGAGACCTCGGGGTCCCGGCCGCACCCCGCGAGCTCTCACCCCCCGCCGCCGTGCTTGTCCCCGGGCGCGACGCCCTCGACGAGCGCCGCCGGGTGGGGATGGACGCGTCCGTCCTCAGCACCTTGGCAGGTGCGAGAGGAGGCACGGTTGGCACCACCCTGCGCAGGCGCGGACAGAAGGTTAGGGCGCCCGATCATCGACGAATCAAACCAAACGAAAAAGGACGGGCTCCTTACCTCGAAGAGGAAAAGGCCCGTTTCCTTTTCCTCGAGGCCTCAGCAGATGAGGCCGGCGCGGCCGCCACGCCGCCGCGGCGCCTCGCGACGGCGCCGCCGTACGCGCGAGCACGCCCGCCCCCGTGCGCGGGCGCGCCCGCCGCCGCTCCTCCCGAAGGCGCCGCCGCGCGCGGGGCACACTCGCCCCGCGTGCGGACACGCCCGCCGACGCGCCTCCCGACGATGGTGCCGCGCGTGCGGGCACGCTCGCCCCGCGCGCGAGCACGCTTGACGCGCGCACGGGCGCACTCGCGCGCGCGCCTCCGCGGCACGCGCGCGGCACCTCCGCGGCGCGCGCGCCGCCCTTGATGTCGATGGCCCGGCGGCAGGCGCCGTTGCGCCCCCCGAGCGATGCCGCCCTCGCCGCCGGCGCCGGCTCGGCGAGGGAGGCGCGAGGCGCCACCGTCCGAGGGGCCCTCCCCCTCGGCCTCTTCCTCCTCGTCCTCCTGCGAGGATGAGGGCTCCTCGATCTCCGGGGAGGAGAGCCCCGGCTCCTCGCGCCGCCGTACTCCGCGGCCCGCCGGTCGCGGCGTGCTTTACGTCGCCTCGCGTGCTCCCTCTTGCGCGCCGCCCGCTCCCGCTGCTCCCGCTGCGCCGCCCGGCCACGCGCGCGGGAGTCAGGGGTGGGCGGAACGGAATTGGCGATGGTGAAAGTCACCAGCTGTACACGAAGGCAACAAGAGCGCGTCAGGAGGCAAAGGCAACGCAAAGAACCAAAACGAAACCAAGAACCACACTCACTAACGGGCCGGTGGGGAGCATCTCGATGTCCCACGGAGTCCGACCCGCAGGCGGCGGCACCCGGGTGTCGACGGCGCTCCGCGCCGGGTGAGCGCGTACGGCCGCTCGAGGGGCGTCGGGAGCATCCGCGACCTCGCCGGGTCGACGGGGTTGGCCGCCTCGTCATCTCGAAGATGCGGAGCGGCCTCTCCATCAACGGCACGATCCGCCGGTGATGAAGGAAGGCGAGGACGCCCATCGCGTTCGGCCCCATCTTCGCTAGGCGGCGCGGCGCGGCCGGGACCGACTCTGCCGCGCCCGTCTCGGGGCGTGGACACCCCCGTAGCCCCGGGAGGCGAGGCCTCTCCTTGAACACCCGGCCGGTGTGGGGGGGGGAGGCCGGGCCCGGCGTTACGCAAGTAAAACCACCCCCCGCTCCCCGGCCGGCGTTGTTCGTCGTCATGGTGCGGGGAATGTAGACGTTCTTGAATTGCCCCCGCGGGGCAGCGACATCCCGCCGGCGCGCATCGCGCGGCGCGGGTCCTTGGCTCCGTCGTGGGCTGCGTGATGAGCTCCGCGCGGAAAAGGTGTACCCCGAGCTCCCAATTGATCGGGATCCCCCGGGTACCCTTCGCGACGCCCACAAATGTGGCCGCCGCGAGATCGCGTTGGGGGCGAAGTTGTGCGGCTCCACCCCGTAGTAGTAGCACATCGCCCGCATGAAGGTGCTTGCGGCGCGGTGAAGCCCCGCTCGTGGTAGCGGATGAAGCTCACCACGTAGCCCTCCGGCGGGTTGGGCTCGTGGTCCCGCGGCCGGCGGCACGATCCACTCCGCCGGACGCCCGTCTTCGTTGGCCGCCGCCACCGGCCGGCGGCGACCAGCTCGCCAAGGGCCAGCCGCGTCACCGTCGACCTCTCCCAGGCATATGGCTCCAGGATCCTGAGGGGAGGCTCGGGCGGCGCCATGAGGAAGGACGAAGGAATGCGAGGACGGAGAACGAGGAACGGAAGGAAAGCTTTAGTGGCGACACCGCGCGGTGGCAGGAGCTAGGCGAAGACGAAGGGGCGGGGGACTGAAAATGGTGAGATGCCAAGGTAAAAAACCGCCGTCTCCTCTTCCCCGCAGCTTTATAGGCCGACGGGCGAGCTCTCCGGAGCGGACGCCCCGCTAGCATTAACTGCAGGGAATCTTTCCATCGCGTCGACGAGCAGGCCCCACCACGACTGCAGCGGCCACGTCATGGCAGGCGGGCCATCATCACGGCAAAGACCCGCAGCGACCGAGGCGAAGCGGTCACGTCCGCCTGCAACGCCGCCCACTACGCGCGCGCGGCCGCAGCGCCTAAAAAGGCGCGCCCGCGCTGCAAAACCGCGGCCACGACCGCGAGGCACTTAAGTGCCTGGGTCCCTTGCCAAGCAAGGAGAACCCTCGAGCGGGGCGAACCCCCGGCTCGAAACAAAGGCGACCCTCGATGGGATATCAGCGTGAGAAGGTCGTCCGGGACCTGCTCGATGTAGAGCAGGCAACCGCGGGCACCCATGCCACGTAAAACCCTCGAGCGGCACGACCCTCGGCTCCAAACAAAGGCGACCCTCGATGGGATATCAGCGTGAGAAGGTCGTCCGGGACCTGCTCGATGTAGAGCAGGCAACCGCGGGCACCCATGCCACGTAAAACCCTCGAGCGGCACGACCCTCGGCTCCAAACAAAGGCGACCCTCGATGGGATATCAGCGTGAGAAGGTCGTCCGGGACCTGCTCGATGTAGAGCAGGCAACCGCGGGCACCCATGCCACGTAAAACCCTCGAGCGGCACGACCCTCGGCTCCAAACAAAAGCGACCCTCGATGGGATATCAGCGTGAGAAGGTCGCCCGGGACCTGCTCGATGTAGAGCAGGCAACCGCGGGCACCCATGCCACGTAAAACCCTCGAGCGGCACGAGCCCTTGGCTCAAGATGACGTCAACCCTCGGTGGGATATCGACGTGAGAAGGTCGCCCGGGACCTGCTCGATGTAGAGCAGATACCGCGGGCACCCATGCCACGCAAAACCCTCGAGCGGAGCGAGCCCCCGGCTCGAGACAATGTCAACCCTCTAAAAGAAGGCACATACGCTGTGCTACCAACCAGCACCTCGAGGGCTGGCCTGCCCAGACCCCTCGATGGCCGCAAAACGTGAAAAGACGGGGCTGTCCAGGCACGGCCCCGCACGGCCCTACTGATCAGAGGTTCGAAGCCTGACCCTCGACGGGTTCGAACAGGCGCCTCAGATCGCAGAGTTAGGGACGACGAGGGCACGCGCGTTCGAGTCGTTCCTCGAGCCCGTCGGCTCGAGGGTGCCCCACATGTCGTGTTCGAGAGCCAGCGAGGGCAGCTAGCAGGGGGATCCTACCGAGGAGAGCTTCCGCGCCCTCGGTCCCTAGTGAACGGGACCGAGCCCCACCTAGCAAACCCATGCAAGCGCTTCCATGGACGTGTCTCCGGACCGCGCAGCCTACCCTTATCGAACGGGGCATGGGCGTCCACTTGAACCACCCGCTACCAGCTCGAAGAGGAATCCGCAATTCGCAACCCGCTCGATGGGAGTTGCAGAAACCTCACCCTCTGTCCCGCGGAGGGACGGCGAGGGCGCGTTAAAAAACAAGTCGTCAGGATCTACCCGATCGCCTCGAACGGGCCAAGGCTCGGGGGCTTGACGCACGGCTACACCTCCTTGAAACTGCACCCGCCCGAGACAGTGACAGCGGTGCGTGCACCCCCGAAGCCGGCTGAAACACCGCCGATGCCGGTTGGCATATGTGCCACGTCTCTCTGTCCAAAATTCTCGCGGTAAACCCCTGTAGAAGAACCCACACTCCTGCAAGGCTTCGGGGGCTAGACCCGCGGGTCCGCTGACGCGGCCCCACGGAAAGCGTTCGCAAACAAGGAGGGAAGAACGTCCTATCAGTAGGTTCCAGCATCTGTGGGAGCCTCAATGGCAAACCCACAGATGCTCGGGGGCTACTGTCGGGGACAGCCCTAGGGGTCCCCTTAAACAACGGGGAAACCCTCACTTAAATCCCGGTACCGAAACACGTTAAGACTAACCATGCAGGTAACTAACCATGCAGGACACGGCCCACACCGCGGGACCCCGACGGCCCACCAAGACAGCCCTCTTCGCTCGAGAACGCGCGCCCCCTCGGGCAGGTTCCGCCCCGTTCGAGGAGCAACGCTTCCCTCGAGCGGTCCCGCCCCGCTCGAGGGCTCACTCCCCCCTCGAGCGGGTCTCGTCTCACTCGAGGGTTCGTCCCGCCCTCGGGCCGGGGCCCGCCACGCTCACGGGTGCCCCGCACGCGTGCGCCGGCCCCGTACACGAGCATTTAACGCCCCGACGCGCGCGGGACGGCGCCATCATGCGCCGGGGCTCGCACCCCGGTGCCACCGCACCAACTCCCCAGGGAGGAGCCCATCCCCGCCACTGTGGGAGGGTACGGTGCAGTGTGGCCGGTGTCAGTCCCGTGACACCGCGCGCACGCCCCGGTACGGCTAACGCGCCGAGCCCTCGAAAAAGGGGCCGGCGCACCCTCGATGTACTTTCTTGTGACCCTACAGGGTTAGGTGGAGGCGGTAGGCCGGTGGACTGCCATCCCCGCCACTGTGACGGCGTGGCCACCGTACCCACGCGCGCAGGCGCACGCCGGACCCTGTAGCAACGACTCTAGCCCCGTGAGGCGCGTCGGGAAGGAACGCCGTCGCACCAACTCCTGTGCGCCGTACGGGCCTGCGTCAGCACCTCTCTCGAGCCTATCAGAGGACATCACCGCCATCCGCTGCTCTCCTACCCTCGAATCGCCACTGTTCGGGTACAAGTCAGGCCATGATGACCAGATCGTGGCGGGGATCGCCCGGATGGCCGCCCACTCTACACCGTAGCACGTCGCACCTCTCCACATAGCTAGGTAGCGCGGCGTGCATGTAACCCGCTGCCCCCTTGATCTATAAAAGGGGGGGCGAACCCCCAGCCGCGGGGAGATAGACGAGCAGAGACACGAGAACACTCCACACAGCACGCACTCATTCTCATTCTCCCACAATATCTTCAGCCAGCCACTCCTCCAGGGACTTGGAAGCCACGCTTCCTCTCCCTCCTTGCTTGTACTTGCCCCACTACAAGCACCCCCGGTGCTAAGTAATACAGTGCCCCGAGCACGCCCCTGCTGGACGTACGGCCCCCTCGGCCGGAACCAGGACAAACCTCTGTGTCACTTGTTACTTAGCATCGACCATTGAGGGATAGACCTCGGCGCTATCTACTGGTTAGTGTCGGGACCACATTCCGCACCGACACCAAGTACTCCGCCGCTCATCCGCCAAACGAGGTCAGTAGCCGCACTCAGTGTACGAGTACAGATTATGTTGTAGTAGTCATGCTCACCCAATGTACTTGTTGCAGGATGACATAGTAAAGTTTGTCTCTGAGCTGGCTTCGCCTCCCCGACTTGTAAATATCCCGGAGGAGGAGAAGGGCAAAGCCAAGGAGCGCCGTGAAGTCAGCGAAGGTGACGACACCGTCATCGTCGAGGACACGTCAGACGAGGAAGACAAGGAGACGCTTCAGGAGCAGTTCCAGCTGCGGTCGAGGTTCAGCCGCCCTTGACTGCCCAGTGTCCCCCTTGTCCACGATCCTCCGACTAGTTTGGAGGCTAGTCTGCCTGCGCCGCCGAGGAGGACGCGCAACGTGGCACGCAAGCGCGTCGCCAAGAAGTTGAAGGTTACTGAGACTACGTCTCAAGAGGTAAACTTTTCGAGTAGAGTAGTCGAGTGCTTGTCTTGCAATGTTATGCTTGCTGACAACAGAATTCCGAGTGCTTGCAGGAGATTCCGCCTTCTGACCTCGTAGACCAAGGGGACGAAGGCGACTGGGAGACGGTGGGGGAGCCGACTGAAAGAAGCTGCAGCCCAGCCCCCACCGTGACAGAAGTCGAGCCGCCGGCACCGGTCGCTGGGAGCAGGACAGAGCCGCCCGCAGCCCCTGCTGCTGAAGAGCCAGTGACAACTGAAGCCGAAGAAGAGGCGCCCGCTGAAGCCGGGCTTGTCGACATCGCCAGCATACTTGGTGTCGGGGACAGCCCTGGGGGTCCCCTTAAACAACCAGGGAAACCCCACTTAAAACCTGCAAAAGCCAAGGCCAAACACGTCTCGCTTAAACACACGGGGCATGCCCCACGCCACGGTGGCCCCGATGGCCCACCAAGGCGGCCCACTCAAAGATCCCTTCGAGCAGGCTCTGCCTCGCTCGAGGGCACACACCTCCCTCGGGTGGGCTCCGCCCCATTCGAGGGAGTACGCTTACCTCGAGCGGGCTCCGCCTCGCTCGAGGGTCCGCGCCGCCCTCAAGCAGGCTCCGCCTCGCTCGAGGGCGCTCCGCACGCGCACGCCCATTCCCGTACGCGGGTACGGGCATTTAATGCTCTGACAACGGCGGGGTGGCGCCATATGCGCTTGGGACTCATGCCCCGGTCCTGTTGCACCGACTCCCTAGGAGGGAACCCATCCCCGCCACCGTGGGGGACTGTGCGACGTGGCCGGTGCCAGCCCCGTGATGCTGCGCCGCCTACTCCTGTACGGCTAACGCACCGAGCCCTCGAAGGGGGGCCGGCCGCACCCTCGATTTGCTTTCCCGTGACCTTGCAGTGTTAGGTCGCGATGTTAGGCCGGCGGGGCGCCATCCCCGCCACTGTTGACGGCATGGCGGCCGCCCCCGCGTGTACAACCCCACGCCGGGCACTGTGGCAACAGCTCTGGCGCTGTGAAGCATGCGGGAACGGGACGCCGCCATGCCTGCCACTGCATCCTGTACGGATCGACGTCAGCAATCCCCTCGAACCCGCCTGGGGACATCACGGCCATCCACTGCACCCCTACCCTCGAAGCTGCCACTATTCGGGTACAAGATACGCCATGATGGCCAGATCGCGGCAAGGACCGTCAAGGCGGCCGCCTACTCTACGGCGCGGTGCACCACGCTTCCCCATGTAGCTAAATAGTGCGGCATACATGTAATTCGCTCTCTCCTTGGCCTATAAAAGGAAGGTGAACTCCCCCGCCGCAAGGGACACGACACAAGGCAGAACGACAAGAGACAACAGCAGACAACACCGACACACCACACCTGCTTCCCAATTCTCCCATAATATCTTCAGCCACTTCACCAGGGACTTGGAAGCCACGCTTCCTCTCCCGCCTTGCTTGTAGCAGCCCCACTACAGGCACCCCGGTGTTGAGCAATATAGTGCCTCGAGCACACCACTGCTGGACGTATGGCCCTCGGCCGGAACCAGGATAAAAGTCTGTCTCTGATTGCTTGGCATCGACCATTGAGGGATAGACCTTGGCGCTTATTACTGGTTAGTGTTGGGACCACATTCCGCACCGACAGTTGGCACCCACCATGGGGCAATCGAGCGCCTAAGGTCAATCCACTGTCAACTCCCTCCATGGTGATCCGCACTGAGTACCGCGGTACACGCTACTCCATGGGCAGCTCGGACCCCCTCCCCGCCGGGTTTGAAATCCGGTTCGGGAGCCTGAATTTTCAGGCCACGGGGAACGGCTACCTGATGCGCCTCACCAACCGTGAGGAGCTCCGTGCGCGGCACCAGGCCGGGTCCGCCCCGGTCGCCGCCGCGCGCGTCGCCACGACACGGGCACCCGCGGGCACGGATGCTTTGCGGGCCCGTCGGCGTCGCGGCGTCGCCGCCGCTCCGGTCGGCGTTCACGCCGGGCACGGTCGGAGCGGCGGTAAGCTGAACGCGCTGCCTCCCAACGCGGCACACCCGTCAGCGCGACGACCGCCACCCCGGTGGGGGAGCGCGCGGTCTCCAGGCCAAGCTTCCCCATCGGTTTGCGCGGCGCCATGACAGCCTACAACGCCAACGTTAACACCACGATGCGCAGGGTTCCTCCCGGCCGTCATGTCTTCATTGCTAGAGACCCTAGCACCTCCGCCGGCGACGAGTCATCCCTTGGCTCCCTCGACGCATTGCCACCCGCCAACCTACACGGATACGCGGAGTGGGACTTTTCCGGCGTGCCGGACCCGATGTGTTCGGGGCGTTTTCTCGACGCCACGGACATGCGGTTCGGTTGCTCCGATGACTCCGGACACGGGAGCTACGACCCCGCGCGGGAATGCCGCGTCGTCATCACCAACGACCCGGCAAACGCCACCGCGCGGCCGGCGCCCGGCGACGGGGAGGTTACGCCCGCCCCAGGGATTGCTCCGCGCCTGGCTGCGGGAACGAGCACCCCTGCTGGGGTCGACATCGACACGCAGCTAGCCCAAGCTCGCGAACTCGAGGCCAGGCTGGCGGAGGAGTATCGGACGGTGCGGCTGCTCCGTGCCTCCATGGCAGGGGAAGCCTCCGCGCTTGGCGAACGCGTGCGGGTGTTGGGCATACAGACCCGCGACCGCATCAACGCCGACTTCAACGTCGACAACCCGGACACGCCTCCGCGGGCGAGCCAGAAGCTCATCGCCGCCACAACGCTGCTGCGGGCCATGCCGCCCCCCTCGACGCCTGAGGCGCGAAACCTGCACCGTGAGGTACAGGCACTTATCGAGCAGGCGGCCGTTCAACAGGCCGAGAGCTCGGCGTCACGTATCTGCCAACAGGGGGACGCACGAGGCGACGGGGCCGCGCAGGGGGGCGAACCCTCGGTCCATGCAGGTGAAGCGGCGGAGCGACCCGCCAACCCGGGACGCACATCGGCCAAAGAGCGGCTCCTCGACACGCGCAGGGCGCGGGACGACGACGCCCGTAACGTCATCAACGCTCGGCGAACGAGCAAGGCGGATGCGCGAGCGGCAGCAGGCTACCACCCTCGGCGGGGTGGACGCTACGACAGCGACAAAGACCGCTCTCCAACGCCGGAGCCCCCGGGGACCCGTGTGTTCAGCCGGGAGATCCGCGCGGCGGCCTTCCCCCAGCGCTTCCGCCAGCCCACGACTATCGTCAAGTATAACGGGGAAACGGATCCCCGCGTGTGGCTCAACGACTACCGCCTAGCATGCCAGCTGGGCGGGGCCACCAGCGACGAGGTCATCATCCGCAACCTCCCCCTGCACCTCGGCGATTCAGCCCGGACGTGGCTCAAGCATCTGCCGGCCAGCCAGATCCATAACTGGGATGATCTGGTCCGCACATTCGTGGGCAACTTCCAGGGCACGTACGTGCGCCCTGGGAATTCCTGGGACCTGCGCTCCTGCACCCAGAAGCCCGGCGAGTCGCTCCGAGACTTCATACGACGCTTCTCCAAGCGCTGCACGGAGCTCCCAAGCGTGGCGCAATCTGAGATTGTGCACGACTTCCTCGAGGGCACCACGTGCTGGGATCTCGTGCGAGAGCTGGGGCGCAGCCCGCCTGCGGACTCAAACAAGCTGTTCGACATCGCCACCAGCTTCTCCTCAGGAGAAGAGGCCGTGGGGGCGATCTTCGACGGCAAGAAGGGCAAGCGCTCAGACGAGGCGCCCGCGGAGGGCAGCAAGTCCAGGGAGCCCCACCGGAAGGACAAGCGGGGCAAGAAAGGGAAGAAGCCGCGCCGCGAGGCGCGCGAGCAAGGACGCGACGGCGGTGACGCCGAGGCCCTTGCTGTTGACCCGGCTCGACGAGGCCCTCGACCGGCCCCTCGAGATCCGGGGGTGTTTGATGACATGCTGAAAAAGCCATGTCCATACCACAAGACCCCAGTGAACCACACCCTCGAGCAATGCGACATGCTCAAGAAGTTCTACGGAGGAGATGGCGACGCCGGCGGCTTCCCCGCCGTAGAGAACGTGTTCCTCATCTTCGGGGGACCGACCGTCGACATGTCGAGCCGCCAGCGCAAGCGGGAGCGGCACGAGGTCCTCGCCGCGGAGAAGGCGCCTCCCTCCTTCCTTGACTGGTCGGAGGATGCCATCACCTTCAGTCGCGAAGACCACCCGAACCGCATCCCAAACCCGGGCCAGTACCCACTGGTGGTCGACCCGGTCATTGGGAACGCGCGGTTCTCGAAGGTCCTGATGGACGGAGGCAGCAGCCTCAACATCCTCTACGCGCACACGCTGCGCCTGCTGGGGATCGGGTTGGACCAGCTGCGGCCCAGCACGACGCCGTTCCACGGCGTCGCGCCGGGCAAGCGCGTCCAGCCCCTCGGGAAGATCGACCTGCCGGTTTGGTTCGGCACTCCGAGCAACTTCCGCAAGGAAATGCTCACCTTCGAGGTGGTGGGGTTCCGGGGCGCCTACCACGCCATACTTGGACGGCCCTGCTACGCCAAGTTCATGGCCGTCCCCAACTACACCTACCTCAAAATGAAGATGCCGGGACCAAACGGCGTCATCACCGTGGGCTCGTCCATCGAGCATGCGTTCGACTGCGACGTCGAATGCGTGGAGCACATAGAAGCACTAGCGCTGGACGAAGCGCTGGTAACCACCTTGGAGAAGATGGGCAACGAAGACCTCGACTCCACCCCTAAGCACGCCGGCAATTTCGAGGCCGCGGAGCAGACCAAGGGGGTGCCCCTCGACCCTGCTGCCCCCGAGGGCAAGGTGTTGAGGGTCAGCTCCACCCTCGACCCGAAATAGGAAGTGGTGCTCGTCGACTTCCTCCGCGCCAACGTCGACATCTTCGCGTGGAGCCCCTCGGATATGCCAGGCATCCCGAGGGAGGTCGCCGAGCACTCCCTTGACATCCTGCCTCATTCCCGCGCCGTGCAGCAGCGGCTCCGCCGCTTCGACGAGGAGCGGCGGCGGGCGATCGGAGCGGAGCTGCGGAAGCTTCTCGAGGCCGGGTTCATCAAGGAAGTGTTCCACCCTACGTGGCTAGCGAATCCTGTACTAGTAAAGAAAAAGAACGGGAAATGGCGGATGTGTATAGACTACACTAGTCTTAATAAAGCATGTCCTAAAGTTCCCTTCCCTTTGCCACACATCGATCAAATTGTTGATTCAACAGCCGGGTGTGAGCTACTTTGCTTCCTTGATGCCTACTCCGGGTATCACCAAATAAAGATGAAGGAGTCCGACCAGCTCGCGACTTCCTTCATCACGCCGTTCGGGATGTTTTGCTACGTCACGATGTCGTTCGGCCTCCGGAACGCGGGTGCAACGTATCAACGCTGCATGCAACACGTTTTCGGGGATCACATCGGGCGAACGGTTGAGGCGTACGTAGACGACATCGTCGTAAAACCCAGGAAGGCGGACGACCTGGTTGGCGACCTCAACATCGCGTTCGGCTGCCTACGGGCCAACGGGGTAAAATTGAACCCCGAAAAATGTGTCTTTGGTGTGCCGCGGGGCATGCTCCTAGGATACATAGTCTCCCAACGAGGCATCGAGGCCAACCCCGAAAAGGTTGTGGCCCTCGAGCGAATGGGTCCAATTCGGGACCTCAAAGGGGTGCAAAAGGTGCTGGGGTGCCTTGCTGCCTTGAGCCGCTTCATCTCGCGGCTCGGCGAAAAAGGCTTGCCCCTCTATCGCCTCCTCAAAAAGCACGAGCGCTTCTCCTGGACCGCCGAGGCCCAAGACGCGCTCGACAAGCTGAAGGCATCCTTGACCCACGCCCCGATCCTCACGCCGCCGCAGGACGGCGAACCTCTGCAGCTCTACGTGGCCGCGACCACCCAGGTGGTCAGCGCCGTAATCGTAGTAGAGCGCACGGAGGAAGGGCACGCCCTGCCGGTCCAACGGCCGGTGTACTACATCAGCGAAGTCTTGTCCGACACCAAGACACGCTACCCTCAAGTCCAAAAGCTACTGTACGCGGTTTTCCTCGCGCGGCGCAAGCTTCGCCACTACTTCGAGGCCCACCCTGTCACGGTGGTCTCCTCCTTCCCGCTGGGGGAGATCATCCGCAATCCGGACGCGGCGGGCAGGATCGCCAAGTGGTCGGTGGAGCTGATGGGCGAGACGCTCGCCTACGCCCCGCGCAAGGCCATCAAGTCCCAGATCCTGGCGGATTTCGTCGCTGAATGGACAGACACGCAACTACCGCCGCCACAGATCCAAGCAGAGTGCTGGACTCTGTATTTCGACGGCTCGGTGATGAAGAACGGGGCGGGCGCGGGCCTGCTCTTCGTGTCGTCCCTCGGGGAGCACATGCGGTACGCAGTACGTCTCCACTTCCCCGCGTCAAACAACATGGCTGAGTACGAGGCCCTCCTCTGCGGCCTCAAGATTTCCATCGAGATAGGCGTCAAGCGCCTCGACGTGCGGGGGGATTCGCAGCTCGTGATTGACCAAGTCATGAAAAATGCGAGCTGCAACGACGACAAGATGGAAGCATACTGTAAGGCTATGCGAGCCCTCGAGGACAAATTCTACGGCATCTAGCTCAACCACGTGCCCCGCCGGTACAACGAGGAGGCGGACGAGCTGGCCAAGATCGCATCCGGGCGGATCACCGTCCCCCCGAACGTTTTTGCCCGAGATGTCGCCCAGCCCTCCGTCACCCTCGAGCCTCACCCCTCGAGTCACACGGGACCCTCGGGGGCTCCCTCGAATCCGGCAGGCGCGGATCCCATGGATGAGGACCCCTCGAACGAGGCGTATGTGCTCTCCCTCCTCGAGGGGTATGGCGCCGACGAGGCCGATGTGATGGATGTCGAGCCAGCCCCCATCAAGGCAGATTGGCGCGACAAGTATGTTGCCTGGATGGCTCGAGGGGAACTCCCCTCAGACCTGGCCAAGGCTAGGCGCATCGCCAGGATGGCCAAGTCCTTCGCACTCGTCGATGGCGAGCTGTACAAGCGCGCCGCTTCCGGCATCCTGCAGCGATGCGTGCCCATCCCCGAGGGGCGCGAGCTCCTCCGGGACATTCACGCGGGGATCTGCGGCCATCACGCCGCACCCCGCACCCTCGTAGGCAATGCGTTCCGTCAAGGCTTTTACTGGCCTACCGCGGTCGCGGATGCCAGCGAGATCGTGCGCACCTGCGAAGGGTGCCAGTTCTACGCCCGCAAATCCAACCTTCCTGCTCACGTCCTGCAGACCATCCCCATAACATGGCCTTTCGCCGTGTGGGGGCTGGACATCGTCGGGCCCCTGCGGAAGGCACCCGGGGGCTTCACCCACTTGTTGGTCGCAATCGACAAATTTTCCAAGTGGGTAGAAGTACGCCCCATTACGAATCTCAGAGCAGAGCAAGCGGTGACGTTCTTCACCGACATCGTCCATCGTTTTGGAGTACCAAACTCCATCATCACCGACAACGGGTCCCAATTCACGGGCAGGAAATTCCTGGAGTTCTGCGACAAATTCCACATCCGTGTGGATTGGGCAGCTGTGGCACACCCACAGACTAACGGCCAAGTAGAGCGTGCCAATGGCATGATCCTACAAGGCCTTAAGCCCAGAATTTTTGACCAGCGGAATAAGTCTGGTCGAAAATGGCTCCAGGAGTTACCAGCGGTCGTGTGGAGCCTAAGGACCACCCCAAGCAGAGCCACTGGGTTCACCCCGTTTTTTCTAATCCATGGCTCAGAGGCCGTCCTCCCCACGGACTTAGAGTATGGGTCACCCAGGGTAAGAGGCTACGACGAGGATGCCAACCAGCGAGCCCGCGAGGACTCACTGGACCAGCTGGACGAAGCGCGCCTCGTGGCCTTGATGCACTCCGCAAGATATCAACAGTCCCTCAGGCGCTACCAGGCACGGAAGATACGCCGACGGGACTTCAGTGAAGGGGATTTGGTCCTAAGGCTACGCCAAGACAACCGAGGACGCCACAAGCTATCACCTCCGTGGGAGGGGCCCTACGTCGTAGTGAAAGTGCTCAAGCCCGGCACGTACAAGCTGGCCAACGAGGACGACGAAGAACTCACCAACGCTTGGAACATCCAACAGCTACGTCGCTTCTATCCCTAGCTAGAATTTCCAAGTCTTTTGTTGTAAATCACGTGCCCAACACCCCAGTTGGCAACAACCATGTAAACATCACGAGTTCAATAAAAAGGGCAACTCGGCTTTCCCCTGAAACCCAAGTTACCCTCTGGGGCTACTACGGGGGGGGCATCCCCCCAAAAAAATGGTCCTATTTTTTCGCAAAAAAGAAACAACTCACGCGTGCTAAGCATGTTTCTACTTCGGCCTCGAGCAAAATTCGAACAGGGCGCAGGCAGCCTAGTGGAAAGGACGCGCAAGTCAGAGATAGTCTACGCCTCCGCGAGGATACGGCCCTCCTCTCTTGCCTCCGACCCAGCAGGCCGCTTGCGAAAATCGAACTCCCCTAACTAGAATTTACTCAGGAAGAAGGAGAAACAAAAAAGCGCAATAAAGTAAAGGACATCATTCCACTTTTGAAGCAAAGTGATCTGTTTATTTACATGGCCACATGGCCCGTACACTAATACAAAAACAAAAAAAGGGCCTGACGCCCGGCAATCTTCAGGCTGGCGGAGCATCGTCGTCGGCGGCATCTGGGAACAGGAACTCCTCAAAGGCCTCGGCGAGCGCCCCGGCGGCGTCGGTGGCTAACGCGTCCACACACTCCAACGCCACCTCGCCCTCGACGCCCTCGGGGACGATGTAACCCTCCGCCACCGCCTCGAAGTTGATCTCATAATGAGATCGCACCACCCCGAGGGCCTTCTGGACGCCGAGGTGAAGCGCCCGGCGCATGCGCTCGGTGAGGTGCCCCCAAGGGCGTGCAGGCGGCTGGCCAGCGAGCTCCCGGCCTGCGCCTCGCCCTCCTCCACGGCCTGGCAGGTCTCGAGGGCTGCGGAGCGCAACTCCAGCAGCTCCTGCTCAGAGGAGTTGTAGGAGGTCTGCAGCGCCTCGGCCCGCTCGGCCGCGTGCCCCAGTGCGGTGCGCAAGCCTGAGGTTGCCAAGCAAGAGGGGGATCAGAAAAGGGGGCGAACCCTCTAAGGGAAAACCAGCAAAACAGGAGACAAACAGCGACCTACCCTCGACTTGCTTCCTCTCCACCTCGAGGGCACGGCGCTCGGCCTCAACCGCTTGCTGAAGGCCGCTGAGGGTCTCGCTCTGCTCCTGGAGGGCCAGCTCCTGGCTCGCGCTCGTGATGCTGAGCACCACCAGCTCGCCCTCGAGCTTGGAGAACTCAGCGTTCCGCCCCTCCAGCGACTTTTGTGCCGCCTCGCGAGCGACGCGCTCCTGCTCGAGCGCCGACGGGCGTCGGCAAGGGCAGCCCGCTCCCCGCCGGAGCCGCCCCTCGGCCCCCGGCGGGCGGTACGCTCCTGCAGGAGCTGGTCCTCCGCGACGGCGAGCGCCGCAACCTTGGCGTCGAGGGCGGCCTTCAGATCGTCGGCCCCTTTGGCCTTCTGCTCGAGCGTGCGCGCCCGCTCCTCAGCCTGGCTCTGCTGATCCTGCGCCCCCCGGAGCAACGAATGGAGCTCCAGGTTGTCGTTGCGGACGGCGACCACCTCTGCCTCCCAGTTGGCCGCCAGGGTGCGCATCCTCTCCAGGTCCGCCCGCGCCTGCCGTAGCGCCTCATCCCGGTCGATGAGGGCCGTGCAAACCTGCTCGAGGGTGGAGGGGCACGCCGCGTCCTGCCTTTCGCACTCCTGGAGCTGATCGCGCACGGCCACAGCCCGGTATGACAGCCAACTGTCCGGAGTCCTCAAGGCGTCGGCGAGCACGTCGAAGGCGCCGTATTTGTCACGGGCGCGGTGCTCGAGCTCCTGTCACCAACAAGCTGAGACCTGTGAGTGTGACGCCGCAAGGATCGCGCACAAAGACGAGAAAAACAAAGAAAGCAGACGACGGCGCCCCACCTGGAAGATGCGCCACGCGGGGCCGCCATGAATCCGCAGCGCCTCGTTCAACGCTCGGTCGAGCGCGGCGCCGTGGTTACGGAGCTCTCCCCACAGCTCCTGCTCCCCCTGGGCGTCGGCAAAGGCGGGCGGATCGCCAACGTGCCCCTCTCCCGGGGCGGAGCGGCCGGCGCGGGAAGAAGAGGCCTCGGCACCATGCCCTCGGCCTCCTGCCACCATGTGGCCCTCCCGCCGCCTCACAAGAGCCCCCTCCTAGGACTCAGGGGACGGCGTGGGGAAACTCACCCACTGGTCCCTCCCGGGCGGCGGGGAGTCGTCGTCCAGGATCTCCACCACCGCCGCCCGGGAGCCGTCGGCGGGTGCCGACCCCTGCGTCGCCTCCATCGACGCCTCCGCCCGCGCCTCCGTAACCGTGGGCTCTCGCCGCGGCGTCGCGGCCACCACCTCCGGCCGCGTCTCCGCAACCGCGGGCGCTAGCTCGCCTTCCTCGACCGGCGCCGCCGGCCGCGCCTCCACCACGACCGGCGCCCGCCGCTCCTCGACGGCCGCCGGCCGCGTGCGGCGGGCGATCCGCCACGCGTGGTCTTGGGGCCTCGGCCCGCGCCCCGCGAGCTCTCGCCCGCCGCGGCCGCCGCGCTCGCCCCTCGCCCGTGGCGCCCTCGACGAGCGCCGCTGGGTGGGAACGGATGCGTCCGCCCTCAACACCTTGGCCGGTGCGAGGGGAGGCACGGTCGGCGCCACCCTGCGCGAACACGAACAAGTGGTCAGGTCCCTGGTTGTCAGATATGCAACCCCACAAAAGAGAAAGCCCCTCACCTCGAAGAAGAGAAGGCGCGCTTCCTCTTCCTCGAGGTCCCGGCACACGACGCCGGCGCGGCCGCGCGGTCGCCGCCGTGCCTCCCGGCCATCTCCGCCGTGCGGCGGACCCCCGCCCGCGCGCGGGCGCGCCGCCACCGACCGGCGGCCACCAGCTCGCCCAGGGCCAGCCGCTTCACCGTCGAGCGCTCCCACGCGTACGGATCGACGATAACGAGAGGCGATAGAGGCGCCATGAGGAAAGACAGTTGGCGCCCAGGAACGAAGAACAGGAAGGAGGAGAAGAGCTCCAAAGGCGGAACGGAGCTGTGGCGAGAACAAGACGGGGGCTGGAGCGCAAGGAGCGAGAATAGCGAATGCTAAGGTAAAAACCGCCGTTTTCCCCTTCGCCGGATTTATAAGCTGTGGGCGTGCTCTCCGGAGCGCACGTCCCGCGCGCATTAACTGCAAGGGAAATCTTCTCTCGCTGATGGGCGGGCCCCACCACGACCGCGGCGGCCACGCCACCGCGGACTGGCCATCATCACGGCATAGAACCGGGAGGGCCGTGGCGAGCGATCACGTCCGCACCGCCCACGCCGCCCACTACGCCGCGCGGGCGCGCGCCTAAAAGGCGCGCCCGCGGCGCGAAACCGCAGCTGCGACTGCGAAGCATTAAATGGCCCGGTCCCTTACCAAGTAAGGAAGACCCTCGAGCGGCGCGAGCCCTTGGCTCAGAAAAAATCAACCCTCAAAGGGTGCAAGCATCGGATGGTCACCTCGGCGCCTGTTTGAGGTAAAACGGGCACCACAGGTACCTTCGATGCGCTGTTTTACTGATCAGCGCCTCGAGGGCTGACGCGGTCAGGGACCCTCGAGGATTCGCAGATGCAAAGACGGGGGCGCCTAGCCGCCACCCCGCGCTATTTTACTGATGAGCACCTCGAGGGGCTGACGCGGTCAGGGACCCTCGAGGATTCGCAGATGCAAAGATGGGGGCGCCTAGCCGCCACCCTGCGCTATTTTACTGATCAGCGCCTCGAGGGCTGACGCGGTCAGGGACCCTCGAGGATTCGCAGATGCAAAGACGGGGGCGCCTAGCCGCCACCCCGCGCTATTTTACTGATCAGCTCCTCGAGGGCTGACACGGTCAGGGACCCTCGAGGATTCGCAGATGCAAAGACAGGGGCGCCTAGCCGCCACCCCGCACGGCCCTACTGATCAGAGGTTCGAAGCCTGACCCTCGACGGGTTTGAACAGGCGCCCCAGATCACCAGAGTCAGGGATGACGAGGGCACGCGCATTCGAGCCGTTCCTCGAGCCCGCCGGCTCGAGGGTGCCCCACATGTCGTGTTCGAGAGCCAGCGAGGGCAGCTAGCCGGGGGGATCCCACCGAGGCAGAGCTTCCGCGTCCTCGGTCCCTAGCGAACGGGACCGAGCCCCACCTAGCAAACCCACGCAAGCGCTTTAATGGACGTGACTCTGGAACGCGCAACCTACCCTTATCGAACGGGGCATGGGTGTCCACTCGAACCACCCACTAACAGCTCAACAAGGAATCCGCAATCTGCGACCTGACCGATGGGGGTTGCGGAAACCTCACCCTCCGTCCCGCGGAGGGACGGCGAGGGCGCGTTAAAAACAAGTCGTAGAGCTCTACCTGATCGCCTCGAACGGGCCCAGGCTCGGGGGCTCGACGCACGGCTACACCTCCTGGATTGCACCGGCCCGCGGGTAGTGCCGACCGCGTGTGCGTCACCGCAGCCGGCTGAAACATTGCCGACGCCGGTTGAGATATGTACCACGCCCTCTGACCAAATCTCGCGGTAAAACCCCTGCAGGAGCACCCACGCTCCTACAGGGCTTCGGGGGCTAGACCCGCGGGTCCGCTGACGCGGCCCCACGGAAAGCATTCGCAAGCCAGGGGGAAGGACGTCCTATCAGTAGGCTCCAGCATCTGCGGGACCCTGGCCGGCGAACCCGCAGATGCTCGGGGGCTACTGTCGGGGACAGCCCTGGGGGTCCCCTTAAACAACCGGGGAAACCCCACTTAAAACCTGCAAAAGCCAAGGCCAAACACGTCTCGCTTAAACACACGGGGGCATGGCCCACGCCACAGTGGCCCCGATGGCCCACCAAGGCGGCCCACTCAAAGATCCCCTCGAGCAGGCTCCGCCTCGCTCGAGGGCACACACCTCCCTCGGGTGGGCTTCGCCCCGTTCGAGGGAGTACGCTTACCTCGAGCGGGCTCCGCCTCGCTCGAGGGTCCGCGCCGCCCTCAAGCAGGCTCCGCCTCGCTCGAGGGTGCTCCGCACGTGCACGCCCGTTCCCGTACGCAGGTACGGGCATTTAATGCTCTGACAACGGCGAGGCGGCACCATCATGAGCCTGGGACTCACGCCCCGGTCCTGTTGCACCGACTCCCTTGGAGGGAACCCATCCCCGCCACTGTGGGGGACTGTGCGACGTGGCCGGTGCCAACCCCGTGACGCCGCGCCGCCTACTCCTGTACGGCTAACGCACCGAGCCCTCGAAGGGGGGCCGGCCGCACCCTCGATTTGCTTTCCCGTGACCTTGCAGGGTTAGGTCGCGATGTTAGGCCGGCGGGGCGCCATCCCCGCCACTGTTGACGGCATGGCAGCCGCCCCGCGCGTACAACCCCACGCCGGGCACTGTGGCAATAGCTCCGGCGCTGTGAAGCATGCGGGAACGGGACGCCGCCATGCCCGCCACTGCATCCTGTACGGATCAACGTCAGCGATCCCCTCGAACCCGCCTGGGGACATCACGGCCATCCACTGCACTCCTACC
Organism: Cenchrus americanus; assembly: GCA_947561735.1. Classification (NCBI taxonomy): domain Eukaryota; kingdom Viridiplantae; phylum Streptophyta; class Magnoliopsida; order Poales; family Poaceae; genus Cenchrus; species Cenchrus americanus. The sequence goes on along the minus strand of OX387245.1, from coordinate 90,624,488 downwards.
CTCGAAGCTGCCACTATTCGGGTACAAGATACGTCATGATGGCCAGATCGCGGCAAGGACCGTCAAGGAGGCCGCCTACTCTACGGCGCGGCGCACCACGCTTCCCCATGTAGCTAAATAGTGCGGCATACATGTAATTCGCTCTCTCCTTGGCCTATAAAAGGAAGGCGAACTCCCCCGCCGCAAGGGACATGACACAAGGCAGAACGACAAGAGACAACAGCAGACAACACATGACACACCACACCTGCTTCCCAATTCTCCCACAATATCTTCAGTCACTTCACCAGGGACTTGGAAGCCACGCTTCCTCTCCCGCCTTGCTTGTAGCAGCCCCACTACAGGCACCCCGATGCTGAGCAATATAGTGCCTCGAGCACAGCACTGCTGTGACAACCCGCCCAGGAAAGTACCGTACTATCGCCTAAGACCGATCCACTTTGGTCATTAAGCAATAATAAAGTACCATCCTGTCGTAAGTCGCCGGGTTAACGCCCGGTAAATCACTTAAGCGCACAAGGATCGAATATATGCATTAAAACTCACTCGAAGGCGAGTCCAGAGATACAACAACATTAATATCCAAATTCTTACCCCGAAGGGTTTAATTATTACAAACCATAGTTTTGATCATGACAGAATAGTTCAGAGTTTTGAAAAGACAGCGGAAATTAACTAGCGGCAGCAAGGTCACCACGGGAGGCCATCCATGATGCTTCAGTAGTCGTCCTCCACCCACTCCAGCTCCCAGCCGGGCGGGATCTCACCGGGCCACACATCACTGAAGGCATTACCTGGATCAACACATTATAGAAAGGCTGAGTATACTAATACTCAGCAAGTCTTACCTGTCGGTGATAACTACTTCACCAAACCTAGACCATGAAAGGCTTTTTGGCTACTGGGTTGCTTTTGCTAAAAAGTAACAAAGAGTAGGTCCTTACTTTCAAGATTTTAGCACAAGTTCTAGTGGTTTAATCTTTACTACATTAGCCAGCTAGTACAAACAAGGTTGTACAATACAATTAATCAAACATCATCTTCATCGACTTCCATCATTAGGGATCACATGACTAGTGGAGTAAGTAGTCTCGGATAACGGTGAGAGGCCGACAATCGATTGATTAAAACCTTGCAAGGTAGACCCAAACACACGGTCGGCTGCCCCCGCGAGGACAACTCCCCAGGCCATCCCCATAAATCCTCGGGTTGGGATCGAATCTTACAGTCTTTGGTGCGAGCTATCCGGCATACCCCGCGAGATACCCGGAGTCACCATACACCACCGTAGCTAGCCGTGAGAGCGAATCCCAAGAGTAGTAATAGTAGGATCCCTCGCCGCCTCATTATGGTACTAGGCTTACCGGTCCCATACCCGCATATGCTTGGTACGTTCAAAAACTTAACCCACATAACCACCGGACCGGAGCCCCGGATCCCATGCTCTTACCACGTGAGCAATCCATTTAAGGATATAGTATGATTCCTATCTAGGAACCTATTCTCGCGAGTGAGGTCATCACCCGACTTGTAACGGTCCTATAGCTTAGCAGCTATCGACCTATGATACTAGTAGGGACCAAAGGTACCTATGGATCATGCATCTAGGGTTTCATTCAACTCCTGTACGTAAATGCACAATCATTCATAGATAATTGAATAAAGAACTTTTAAAACTGGGTTAGATGCACCGGAGCTTGCTTTCGTCGACTAGGTTAGCTTGGGCACCCTCGGTGTCGAGTCCGTCCACGTACTGCAGAGAACCTTCCGCTCCGCCTTCCTCGGTTTCCGGGACAAGGGAGTAGTCTCCGTCCGGAAGATCTACACGGAATGCAATGCAATTTAGGTGATGTGATAGTTTGTTGTCTTGTCCAACTCTAGGTTGGTCATATTCACCTTAACAAGCATCTATCTAAGGTTTCGATTCGAGGAAGTCATTGGTTGTACATGGGTTACTCTTTTATTCCACATTTGAATAAAGGTTTTTATTAAGCTTGTTATTTCATGTGAAAGCTTTATTTCATTTTATTTTTACCAACATGGTGTAATTAATATTTTATTTGTGAATTAACTCCTTATCAGAGCTGATAATTAAATTTATTTTACTTACATTAAATAATGCCTTCAAAAAAAGAAAAGATTTAATTAAGGATTCTCTTTTATTTAATTTCCCTTTAATATAAAAAGGACATTTATGCCATTTATTAAACAATTAAGTTACCAAAAATTACATGAGTGTTTCTTAGGCCTACTAGCACCTATCCTGGTCCATTGGACCCACATGTAAGTGTTGGATGCTAGGAAAATAAATATTATTGAAAATAACAAAGTCTAGCTAGTGATTCAACTTAAATGCATATAAAAATAATTAAGCATCAAAATGATCCCAATTTTCTTGTGGATGCTCTTTGGTCCTAAACAAGCTTAGAAAACCAACATGTTTGCATGGAACCTCTACTGATCTTGTTTTATTAATTTACCAAGGAAAATAAGCATAAATCAAGAATAATTATTTCTTTTAATCAAAAATTCATGATTAATTCACCATATGTGCATTTTGGTATTACGAGACAGGGTGCACAAGTTGGGGTCAAGAACACAAATATATTTAACATGAAAAATCATTTATGCAGTTCTGTCAGAGATAGAAAAACATTTTTATACAAAGATTTACATTATAACTTTGTGCAATTTTTGGCATAGGAGCTAGTCATATCCTAACACACAACATATCCAAAACTTGGCTACAGAGAAGCTATATAAATCAAGTTATGACAGATACAAGTATAACTCATTTGTAATTTTCCTGCCAAAACTATCCTGAGTCTAGCCACAAGTGTTCAACAAGGAGGTGGGGTTTAACACCCTGAAGCCTACAAAATTGGTTTGAGAATTTTCTGTGAATTTCTAGGAATTTCCTAAGACCTTGGACTGATCTGCAATAAAACTAAGTTAAGTTTCCTTGCAACTAGGCCCTTGGATTCACAACTCTGCCCTCGACGGCGGCGGGAGGGCTCGCCGGCGGCGATGTGGGGCCCGGCCACGACAACAAGCGGCACAGGGATGTAATTGGGCTCACCACGGTTCGCCGGGTGGTGGTGGCGGGGTCGGGCGGAGCTCGGCGGCGACGGCGCACGGCGGTGGCCGGCGGCGGCGCACACGACGGCTCGGGGTGTAGCGGCGTGGAGGCCAAATTGAACCCAACAAGCGCGCACGTGAGCTTGCACGGGTGCTAAGGAGGCTATCTAAGGGCTTGGACGGCGGCGAGCACGAGCGGTGAGCTCTGGCACCGGCGGCGGCGGCAATGGCGGCGGGCTGTTCGGGGTGGCGCGCGGGGAGGAGCAAAGGGCTTAAATACCCTGCTCGGGCGGCCTGTGGGTGACGCGGGTGTTGACGGTTAATAATTGTATCAAAGTTCGTTCGTGACTCGCAAGCGTACAAGTCTCCCGTCGTAGTCAAGGGACCCTTCTTCCCTCGAGTGGTGAACCCAAGGTATCGAATCCGTGGAACAAATGTGTGACGCAAGACTTAATCTATTAAAGCCAAATAACGCGCAATCTTCAATAAAGAACCTAATGCATCTAAGTAAAAGACACAAAACAGATCTAATCTACTAAAAACCGGAGAAAACAAAGTAAGATTGGGTAGATAAACCGATCTAGAGGGATCGGGGTAAGCCTTTTGTTGAAGTTCCAAGCAAAAGAAGAAGTAGCAAATCGAATCTTAATAAAAGCCTCTTTAAATCGTGGTTTCCCGTCCAAATCCGAAAACATCCGCCTTTCGAGACCCCCGTTCGTCACAACGTATCCCTATTCATGCGGGGAGCTTAGGGCGAGTCAAAAGACAAGTCGAGATTCTTTCGGAGGATCCGCGTGTACCTCTAGCCACCGCGGCTACAAGAACACCCTATGTAATCTATCTCGAGAATAGAATTGAAATAAGCAAAGCCGATCGAAAAACGAAATCTTCGAGGAAACTCTTGATCGCTGAGAAAAGATTCAACTTGATAATTCAACTATAACAATGATACATACACAAGATCACCACCGGGATCCTTCCTTGATCTTGCTTCTAGCTCGGGAACTCCGACGTGGTCTTCCGTGCAAGGTTCCCACGTCGGCTAGGGAAACCCTAGTCAACTAGCTCGACCCTCTCCTCTCCTAGATGGTGTCCCTCTCTTCTCTGCTTCTCGGCGGCCGAAGACGAAATCTTCTCTCCGTGGCTCTCGGTCAGGGGACTATAAATAGCCCGATTGGCGGCTAGGGCAAAGGACGACGCGTTTGGGCCCTAAATGGGCACGGGCCGACCGGACCGGGCCGGCCGGCCCGGGCCCATTTAGGCCCAGCCCCCGCGGGCTCCTTTGCCCGAGGTCGGTTCCCTTGCTTCCCGGATGCTTCCCCCTTCGCATACGGGTCCATGTCGTCGGTTTCTCTCCGAATTGGACTCAACTCCTTGTCTTGGAAGATTCAGGCACTTTTCCGGTCGGGTCCCCGGAGTATGTCGTCTTCTCGGATCAAGTCCCCGGCTTCTTGGAGTTAATTTTACTTCATTGCATGACGTGTTCGGGGCTTCAAAGTCTTGTCATGAGGTGCTTGATGAACTTACCCCGAAAGTCTTGCATTCAACACTAAATCCCCGCATAAACATTAAACTCCAAAAACGACATGCACACGTGAACTTGTTATACCACGGGGGTTAGTACCAATGGATAAAGTATAAAACTCATGCCAACACCGAAGGTAAACTCATGGCTAGCTTGACGGATTTTCACCGTCAACATCTCCCCCATGCTTAAACCTTGCTCGTCCTCGAGTAAGCCTTCGATGGATATCATCATTGCTAAACAATGTTTAAACTTTGCATTTGATCATACATGAGAAAACGTAATGCTCTCAAAATATTAATTCATTAAAGTTCCATAATGTACTAGCCTTCATCTCCACGGAGGGTAGATTCTTATTAAGCTTATCCCACAAGTATTAACATGCTCACAAAGTTTTAAATGGATCTCGAATTTTTGAAATGAAGAACGAGATAAGAAAAGCTAAACCAAATTCACAAATTTAAATCATCTCATGTATTGCTCATAAACTCTCATCTCACTTGTCTCTCAAGCCTATATATTCTACTCCTTTCCCTCTCATATATATGTGGTAGGCTTTATATGGAGCTTTTGGGAAAGTTTAGTCCTAACAAGAATTTATAAATGAGGTGTTGTCAAAACAAGACAAGCTTCTCATGGTCTTACCGAGACTCGTCAAAAAGGTCATTGGAAAATAATGTTAAATCAAGGAGGGGAAAGAGAAAAATACACACACTTTAGATGAATGGACATGTGCAAATGGCAAAGAGTGATCCCGAGGCACAAAGAAAGTCCTCGTTATCGGATTGCACATGGTTGGAAAATTGAGAATGGATCTTTTTATCTTGAAGCCTTGAATGCACTCCTAGAGAACCTGGGGAGTTCACTTTACGCACAAATATATTTTTTTTTCTTTCTCATTCTTTTCTTTCTTTCATTCATTCATTTTTTCTTGCCTCGTCATATATTCAGTCCATGACTTTCACAACGAAGTTTTGATTTTTTTATACCTTGAAAGTCATGAATATCACTGGATTTTTTTTTTCTTTCATCATTATATATATATTTTTTAAATACTCCCTTTTGAACTCTAAAACTGCACCGTACCTACCTCCTCCCCCATGCTTAGACGTTGCTCGTCCTCGAGCAAAGAGGCGAAAAATAAGGTAGGTACCGGAGATAATTTTCCTTGGAGAGATACTTGAAATCTTCAACGTTGGCACCGTCTTGCGATCTTCCTTGAATTGATGATCCATCCTCAATGATAGGTTGTGGTCAAGGAGGTAGTCACAAAAAGATGATATTTGGTTTAAGGGTGGATATCCGGCGAAGTTTGTGAGATCACCGATGCGGGGATACACAATGCACGGATAAAAGGCTAGCAAAAAGATAGATACGCAAAAACGGAATGACCAGCTTCTTAGTCTCGGGCCAGAGAAATCATGGCCTGCAAAAACTCACTCAAAAATAAATCTTGTACACTAAGGTTTATGCACTCAAATATATATAAGGCTTTTGAGCATAAAAGACATCTTCAATCCATTCATAACTCGAGAGCACATAAAACACTATGGGTCTTTATTTTAATCATAACCTCCGCTGAAAAATAAGCTAGTATTTAAATAAATTCAGATCTGTATTTTTAAGAGAGCACTAGCTTAAACATGCATAAATCAACTACAAAGATGAACAAAGCTGCAATTTTAATCATATATCAACATGGCACGAATTTTGTAACTTTTCCAATGATATAATCAAGGTGGTGACTTTATTAATGGTGATATCAAGTTGAAATACACACTGAAAATAAACATACATGCTTGCTGAAAATTGAATAAAAACAGAAAAATACTACGCAAACACACATAAGCAAAAGCTGAAAATTACAGAGAAATAGAAAAGAAAAGAAAACAAAAGTTCCTAAATCTTCTAGTCCTCCGCCGGTGGTTGATGTTGGTAGTCTTGATAATAATACCCTTGCTCATAATATGAATGAACGCTTCCTCCGTCGAATTGATTTGGCTCCACAAGGTGAAGGCGTCCAAGTTCAAAGGCAATATTTGCGTTGCCTTCACCGAGTTGAGCTGCGTTGGATTGGATGGCTGCGATATTTTGAGCATTTCTTGCAGCATACCCTCCAATAATAGCCATGCTTTGTTGTGGTTGGGGATGATGAGCGTAGGATTTCGCGAAGTTAGCGTTGGGCACAACATAATTTTGTGGGGGTACCGGTGCACCACCCCCCATGCTTGTTGTTGAGACCCTCCGTAATAACTTGGCGGAGGAGGAACCCCGCCGGATGGTTGCACATTGGGTTGTGCTCCACCCGCTTGTGCGGAGGATGTTCCCTCTTCTACGATTCTTCCTCTTTTGTTCTTCCTTGCGGGGACAAGTAGTCCCTCTTCCAACCAATCTTCCCTTCCTTCGGTGAAAAGCCTAAGCCTCTCATCCGGAAGAGGGAGGTTCACAATGGCCAATCGGTAACCTCTTCTCTCATCTCCACTAATGTACTTGCCTTGCCGCAAGTACTCAAAACCGAGAGAGGTACCGCGCAAAAGGTGAGCGGGGTTTCTTGCGATCCCCGGTCGCAAGGAAAAGGCCAACATGGAGAGGTAACACCCCGAACCAATATCACCAGCCCCCGATGTTGCTTCACAACACCAACGGTTGATCATGAGGTAAGAGGGGTCAATTGGCTGCCTGGCAATTAAAGCCGAGTATAGCCAATTTAACTCCGTGTCGGTCACCTTTGTTTCCCTCATCCTCCCCAATACCCTCTTGCACATCCAAGAGTGAAATATCCGGATAATGGGGTTGCGGATGCTTTTGCGTTGTTGATGGGCATCTCCGGAGATCATGCCCCAAAATTCCGCCAACATGCCGGGAGGCACGTCAACTTTCTCCGGAGCGCCCTTGTGGAATCCAAGCAGCTCCCTTACGTGCTCGTAGGGAACCACTTGTTGGATTCCCTCCAAACGAAATGACAAGCTTTGCACCCCATCATCATCAACGATGGGTGCAATAGTCATTAAAATTTCCAAGGTGTAACCCAAGTGGGTGTCCACCGATATTCCGTTGGAGAACTGAACCCACCCGAGGTGCCCCAACATGTAGTATATGTCGGTGCGAAAACCCAAGGTGTGGAGTGCTTGGTCGTCGAGCTCGACGTTTGGCACAAGCCTCTTCTCAAGATTTGCGAGCCTATCTTCCTCCTCCGCCGACAAGATGATGAAGCCGTACGAAGATTGTGTCGGGGGTGTAAGGAGGTGGTGCGGTTGAGCGAGTCGATCGTCGTGGTGGCGCGGGCTGCTCCTCCGTGTGCCCACGAGGTTCGGTGAACCTCATGGAAGTGCTTCTTGCAGCCCTCATACCACCAAGGAGGAGAGCGTCGTTCCTCCTCGGTGGTGCCGTGTCCGTCTCCATGCTCCGGGGAGATTCGGAAACCGAGTGCCTCCTCGAAGACGTGGTTGATGACAGCTTGGACGACGACGAACTCTTCTTCTTAGAGAAGAGACTTGTGGTCTTCTTCCACATGTTTGCTGCACTCTCTCTTCAACTAAAAATCCGGGTTGCAACCGGTAAACTAGGCACTTAAACTCTTTGCTTCGGATGTGGACTTGGAGTGGATTAAGGAGGTGGATTTTTTTTTCTTGAGCTCTCAAGCTTGGGTGGTTGGCTAAGTCTACGGAGGTTCTGAGCACACAAACTTGAACACACAAACAAGGGAAGGAGAGGGAAGCTTGCTCGCGAAGACGGGCGCCGGGGACGCCATTTATAGGGCAGGCCGGCCGGCCTAGGCCGGCCGGCCGGGGTGCTCCGGCTCCTCCTCGGCGCGTCTTTCTCCCGGCACGATCATTTCGCCTCCGCAACTTTCCCCGCCCGCGTGCTCCACGAGTTGCACCGCCCAAACGCTCTCGTCCACTCCTTTTCTTGAATCATTGGTCCTCCCACTTGATGCTCCATGCTTTGGGTCATGTCCATGCTCCCTAGCTCCACTTGCTTCACATGCCACCATGAAAATCCTGCAAAGTTGATGCTTGCTGCCCACCATGCTTGTCCTTTGCATGTGGAATTGGTGAAAGTTGATAAAAGGGAATCCAATGGTGCATGCATGATTAATTCAAACTTGATTTCCTCCATTTAGGTGTGTTTAAGGTTAAGCACTCCTCTAATTCGAATTTTAAAATATTTTTCAGAGCCATGCAAGAGCTTGAGCATAATTTTAGAGAAGTTTTTAAACCATTAAAAACAAATGTAAGTCGAAAATATTTTTCGACTACGTCGATTTTGGTCTTACCGGTAAAGTCCGCTTTCATCGGTTGAGAGCGAACGTTTTCCGGCTTGATCATGGGGGCATAGGTTTAGGTTCTAATTTTGGCTAAATAAGAAAGATTTTGAATAAAACAAAATTAGAATAGGCTTAGAAAAATTCTAATCCTAGAGAAACCAAGGATAAAGATTTTTAAAAACAACCAAAAGCTTCGATTTCTAGGTTCACGCGAGTCCTACCACGTGCTGAATTTTTATAACACTTGAATATAAATCGTGGCTCTACTCGTGTGGTTTTAGCATGAAAAATAAGTCAACCTCAGCACCATAATGAGGGTGTAAGGTTGAGCTAAGGTTCTGAAATTATTTGGTTGAGGGGTTTCTCGAAAAGAAAAGAATCAAACAAGCACATAGGAGGGTTCATGCAAAGGGTTTATGATAAAGCAATCATTCAATCAAGAATTATGTCTCTAATATTGTTCAACCACTTCTAAGTCTAATGTCTTTGCGTAATAAAACTCAAAAACTAAATTATTAAAAATACTAGAAAAACCTGGAATCGGGTTGTCCTCCCGTAGCTTATTCTTGACTTGAGTTGACGAAACGGGTTGCCTCCCGCCTAGCGCTTCGTTTATAGTCTATAGCTAGACTTCTTCACTTGATTACTCCGGATCAACGCTCTTTGCGGGCGTTGCAATCTTGGGTACCCACTTCCGCACCATCTTGGGCGCGGGCTTGTCTTTTGGCTTGGTCGGCTTAGTCATTTTTTTGGTCTTCACGGGCGGCTTCTCTTCCTTTGTCTTGACGGATGCAACACCTTCTTTAATTTTCGTTACGTTCACTTTTTTTCGGCTCCTTCTTCTTTTTCAGCCCCTCCGTTTGTTTTGGTTCTCCCTTCACTCCAATCATGTTGCATGCCTCAATCCTTGGACGGAACTTGAAGGAACTCCTTTCTCCGTTGATATCGAACATGATCTCCCCCTTGCCAACATCAATAGTTGCTCCCACGGTCTTGAGGAACGGCCTCCCTAGGATGAGCGGTGGCTTCTCCCTCTCTCCCATCTCGAGCACAACGAAGTCGACGGGGATGAAGTGGTGTCCAATCTTCACGGGTACATCTTCGGCAATGCCCAAGGGATAGCGAATGGAGTTGTCACCCAACTCCAAACATATTCCCGTAGGCTCCATCGGTAGGCGTAACTTCTCGAACACATCCCTCGGCATGACACTCACACTAGCTCCAAGGTCGCATAACACCTTCTCGAAGTTGAAAGAACCAACCGAACATGGAATTGTAGGGCACCGGGGGTCTTTTTGCTTCTCTAGCCCATAAGCAATAGCCGCACTACACTCCTCGGACATTTTGACATGATCTACCCCGAGTGTTGCTATCTCATATTTATTTGCAAGTATGTCTTTAAAGTAACGAGAATATGTAGGTACTTGTAGGGCATCTAGTAACGGCATGTTGATGCTAAGTCTACGCACAACTTCCACAAACTTCTCAAAGTGGTTGTCAAGTTTACCTCGGAAGTAGCGTGGCTTGAGTTGCGGTATCCTCGTGTCATCTCCGGCATCTCGAATTCGGGTTCCTCGGTGACGATCCCCGTAACCTTCTCTTTAGCGGCTCCTTCCACCTCGGTGGACGGTTTAGGCTTCCTTGCTCCCGCGGAACGTTCGGATCTTCGGTCTCCTTCCCCGAACGCGTTTGAATGGCCTTCGCCGATTCGGGACATTTGGGTTGTCCCGAAAGCTTCCCTTCATCATTTGTGAGGCGCCCCGCAAGTTGTCCAACTTGCGTCTCGAGCATCTTCATCATGTTGAGCACTTGATGATTGGAACTTCCGACCTCCGTCACTTTGCTATCGATGTTCTCCAACACCTTGTCTATGGTCTTGAACTTGGTGACGGTGTCCTTGTTGATCTTAGCTTGCTCATCCATGAACTCCTTCAATTGTATCCGAAGTGGAACCGCGTTAGGAATAGATGAGCTTGCATTAAATTGAGGCCTACCTTGCCCGTAGCGGAAGTTCGGCAATTCTCCCTTCCTCATGTAGTCGAGCACTTTGGCTTCCTCCGGACAATCTTTGCGGACATGGCCATACTCTCCACATTCTTCGCATGTGGACCTTGCTTCGGCGGCCTTCAAGTCTTGAGCCTCTTTCTTTTCTATCTCCATCTTCTCCAACCTCCTCATGAGCGAGTCGATCTTGCCTTCGAGTATGTCTTCCTTCTCCACTTGCAAGATTCCTTTGACGTTCCCCATAGGTTGAGCCGGGTGTAGGCGCCGGATGACGCCCACGTGTCATTATCCGCGACCTTCTTGAATAGCGTGAAAGCTTCCGTCGGTGTAAGCTCGATGATAGATCCTCCCGCCGATGCATCGATGATCGTCCTTGACGCCATGGTGAGTCCTTGATAGAACTTTTGCACGAGGTCTTCTTTCGGGAACTTGTGATGTGGAACCGCCCGAGTGTACTCGTTGAAGCACTCGAATGCCTCCGAGATAGTTTCGTAGGATATTGAACAAAGGTGGCAATCTTATTACGCAAGCTTTGAGTTTTACCGGCGAGTAGTATTCCTTCATGAAAGCCTTCATCAACGTGTTCCAATTTTGCACCGTCTCCGCCGGTTGAGAGTGGAACCATTGTAACGCCTTCCCGAGTAGTGAAAACGGAAAAAGCCTTGCCCTCATTTGATCTTGAGTCACCCCCTCCATGTTGAAAGTCTGACATAGTTGAATGAATGCTTGGAGGTGAAGGTTCGGATCCTCTTTGCCGGTGAAGGGTGAGTGTTGCACCATGCGGATTGTTGAGGTCTTGATCTCGAACGGTCTTCCGATCTCGTCGAGGTTCAAGATTGGTAGGTCGATGATGTCTGGGGTGCATAGCTCCCCAATCTTGCGTTCTTCCGGTGGTTGGTCACCCATCGGTGGACGTCGGTTCTCCCGCGGACTTTGAGGTGGTGAATTCTCCGGAGATTCTGCGATCCTTTGTCTTCCGACTCCGAATCTACAAAATCCGGCTTTTTAGCTTGATGTGCTTCGCGTCTCCTTAGCCTCGTAAAGTTTTTCTCGGATCATCCACAAAATTATTGGGTTTGTTGGAGAGGCAGCCGTCCATCTCCGTTAGGGTTAGCAATAAACAAAGTATGCAAAAAAAAAAAACTAGAAAACAAAACAAATCTATAAAGACTAGAGTTAGACAAACTAGATTAGATGTATTTTGAGGATGATCGAAGCTTAGTAGATGCAAAAATAAAATAAAATCAGTACTGAAAATTACAAAAAAAAGCAATAAAAAATCAAATCTTGATCACTTGTTCCCCGGCAACGGCGCCAGAAAAAGGGGGCTTGTTGTCGGTTAATAATTGTATCAAAGTTCGTTCGTGACTCGCAAGCGTACAAGTCTCCCGTCGTATTCAAGGGACCCTTCTTCCCTCGAGTGGTGAACCCAAGGTATCGAATCCGTGGAACAAATGTGTGACGCAAGACTTAATCTATTAAAGCCAAATAACTGCAATCTTCAATAAAGAACCTAATGCATCTAAGTAAAAGACACAAAACAGATCTAATCTACTAAAAACCGGAGAAAACAAAGTAAGATTGGGTAGATAAACCGATCTAGAGGGATCGGGGTAAGCCTTTTGTTGAAGTTCCAAGCAAAAGAAGAAGTAGCAAATCGAATCTTAATAAAAGCCTCTTTAAATCGTGGTTTCTCGTCCAAATCCGAAAACATCCGCCTTTCGAGACCCCCGTTCGTCACAACGTATCCCTATTCATGCGGGGAGCTTAGGGCGAGTCAAAAGACAAGTCGAGATTCTTTCGGAGGATCCGGCGTGTACCTCTAGCCACCGCGGCTACAAGAACACCCTATGTAATCTATCTCGAGAATAGAATTGAAATAAGCAAAGCCGATCGAAAAACGAAATCTTCGAGGAAACTCTTGATCGGCGAGAAAAGATTCAACTTGATAATTCAACTATAACAATGATACATACACAAGATCACCACCGGGATCCTTCCTTGATCTTGCTTCTAGCTCGGGAACTCCGACGTGGTCTTCCGTGCAAGGTTCCCACGTCGGCTAGGGAAACCCTAGTCCACTAGCTCGACCCTCTCCTCTCCTAGATGGTGTCCCTCTCTTCTCTGCTTCTCGGCGGCCGAAGACGAAATCTTCTCTCCGTGGCTCTCGGTCGGGGGACTATAAATAGCCCGATTGGCGGCTAGGGCAAAGGACGACGCGTTTGGGCCCTAAATGGGCTCGGGGCCGACCGGACCGGGCCGGCCGGCCCGGGCCCATTTAGGCCCGGCCCCGCGGGCTCCTTTGCCGAGGTCGGTTCCCTTGCTTCCGGATGCTTCCCCCTTCGCATACGGGTCCATGTCGTCGGTTTCTCTCCGAATTGGACTCAACTCCTTGTCTTGGAAGATTCGAGCACTTTTCTGGTCAGGTCCCTGGAGTATGTCGTCTTCTCGGATCAAGTCCCCGGCTTCTTGGAGTTAATTTTACTTCATTGCATGACGTGTTCAGGGCTTCAAAGTCTTGTCATGAGGTGCTTGATGAACTTACCCCGAAAGTCTTGCATTCAACACTAAATCCCTGCATAAACATTAAACTCCAAAAACGACATGCACACGTGAACTTGTTATACCACGGGGGTTAGTACCAATGGATAAAGTATAAAACTCATGCCAACACCGAAGGTAAACTCATGGCTAGGTTGACGGATTTTCACCGTCAACAGCGGGGATGACGGCGGAGATGCCGGCCGTGCTACGGCGGCTCGAGGCGTGCGCGTACGGCGGCGACGCCGCCGACGGACCGCCGGTCCGGGCGCGCGCGCGCGCGTGCGGCGGCGCGGGCCTCGGGGCACCTCGGGACGGCGCGATCTAGGGGCGCGGGGCATCGGGACGGGGGCACGGCGCGGGCGTCGAGACCTTGGGCGGCGCGGGCACGGACGCCGGGCGCGGCGGCGGCGGGCGGTGGCGGCGGTGCACGGGTCGCGCACGACGTCGCGCTCGGCGCGCTCCGGCCCCGGCGGTCCGCTCGGTGCTATGTTCGAGCTACTCGTTTCTCCAAAATTTTGAATACAACTTGACCAAGCAATGAATACCAAAGTTGTAGATCTAAGTACCGCCTACAACTTTCACAAAGGCCGTATGGGGTTTTACTCTCTAGATTTGAATGCGTGGGAGTGCCAACTTTGAATGTCGACTGTGCTTGCCAACAGTAAACTCTGGCTTGCAAGGGCTTTTTCACAATTTTCCCCTCCAAATCTGCAATGCCACTCTACATGAAAGTTGTGTCCCTCAACAAGACCTACAACTTTCCCAAAGGTAGAATTTTAAGTGTTTAGGTGAATTTTGGAGAACGCGGCAAAAATTCCGGCAGACACCTATGGACACTGGATGGTAAGGGGGTTTGACCTACCCTTTGACCATGGGTTGGCCCCACAAGTGTTTTAACTATTCACTAGGGGTGTGTTAGGGAGTTTTCATGGGTGAGGGCCCAGGTTGACCTAGGGTTGACTATTGACCGGCTAAACCTGTCATTAACGTTAATGACGGTAATTAAAAACCTGGGGCGTCACAGCCTACCCCCCTTAAAAGGAATCTTGTCCCGAGATTCGATTTGACAACGAAGAGATGGGGAAAAAGACTCACTGTTTCGGGATTGGAGGAAGCCCGGATACTTGGTGTTAAGATAATCCTCCGTCTCCCACGTGGCTTCTTCCTCCGTGTGATGGCTCCATTGGATCTTATACATTCGCACGGTTTGCCTCCGGGTCTTTCGCTCTTTTTGATCCATTACCTTTAAGGGATGCTCGACGAGCGAGAAATCCGGCTCGATCCAAGCATTAGCTTCTGTGATGATCTCGTTCTCTGGAACAGGCATTCCCTTCTTCAACTGAGTTACATGGAACACGTTGTGAACCGCGGAAAACCGTTCTGGCAATTGGATACGGTAGGCCACGGGTCCACATACTTCTATCACTTCGTAGGGTCCAATGTAGCGCGGGGCTAACTTTCCTTTGACTCCGAACCTTTGCACACCCTTGGTGGGGGATACTTTCAAATACACATGATCTCCCACTTCAAAGTGTCGAGGTGCGGTTCCCTTATCATGGTAACTCTTTTGTCTCATCTGGGCCATCTTCAAATTTTCTCTTATCACTTGTACCTTCTCTTCGGCCTCTTTAACTAACTCTGGTCCAAAAAGTGTTCTTTCTCCGGCCTCTGACCAATTCAGTGGGGTGCGGCATCTGCGTCCGTATAAAGCATCGAACGGTGCCGTTTTCAAGCTGGCCTGATAGCTGTTGTTGTAGGAGAACTCTGCCAAGGACAAGCACTTGTCCCAACTCTTGTCAAAGTGCAAGATGCTTGCTCTCAACATGTCCTCTAGGACCTGGTTTATCCTCTCCGTCGACCATCGGTCCGTGGGTGATAACCGGAACTACGGAGTAGGCCGAGTTCCCAAACACTCATGCAACTGCTCCCAAAAACGGGCTACAAACTGAGTCCCTCTATCAGAGATTATAGTCTTTGGGATTCCATGTAGACGAACTATGTGGTCCACGTACAACTCTGCATATTGTTGTACGGAGTAAGTGGTGTGCACGGCAATGAAGTGAGCGGTCTTGGTAAGTCTATCCACGATTACCCAAATAGAGTCCTTCTTTCTAGGACTCATGGGTAAACCCACAATAAAATCCATACTAATATCATCCCATTTCCACATAGGTGTCGACAGGGGTTGGAGTACTCCTGCCAATTTCAAATGACTTGCTTTCATCCGGTGGCAAGTATCGCACTCGGCTACATACTTGGCTACATCCACCTTCATGTTAGACCACCAAAAGTTCTGCTTTAGATCTTGGTACATCTTGGTACTACCGGGATGAATAGAGAACTTGGATTTGTGAGCTTCATCTAGAATGATCTTCTTGATTTCTGGGTCAACGGGCATCACTAGGCGTTTTCCAAACCAGACCACATCTTGGTGATCCTTCTGGAAACAAGTGTACTTCGGGTCTCCTTCCACTAGTTTTTCGCACGATGTTTTGGATATCCGCATCATTGCGCTGGGCAGTGACAATCCTGTTATAAAGGCTTGACTCTGCCGTCAAGGCATAAAGAATTCCCTGCGGTACCACTTCTAGGCTGAGTTTTCTCATTTCTTCACACAGGGGTTCACTGACTGGCACCTTCTCTAGGTGGTTGCAATGCTCCTTGCGGCTAAGAGCATCCGCAACAACATTTGCTTTGCCAGGATGATAGTGCACTTCTAAATCATAATCCTTGATCAACTCAAGCCATCTTCTCTGCCTCATATTCAATTCTGACTGGGTGAAGATATATTTGAGGCTCTTGTGATCAGTGAAGATATTGCAATGATTGCCCATTAGATAATGTCTCCATATTTTGAGGGCATGAACAACGGCAGCTAACTCAAGATCATGAGTAGGATAGTTGAGCTCATGGGGTCGAAGGGCTCGCGAAGCATAGGCAATGACTCGGCCTTCTTGCATAAGGACACAGCCAAGACCAGTGCCTGATGCGTCACAGAAGACTTCGAATGGCTTGGAATTATCGGGTTGAGCTAGCACTTGGGCTGAAGTTAGACGTTGTCTGAGGGTGTGAAAAGCTTTCTCACATGCCTCGCTCCACACGAATTTCACTCCCTTCTTGAGCAATTCGGTCATGGGTTTTGCGATTCTAGAGAAGTCAGGAATGAATCGACGGTAATATCCCGCCAATCCTAGAAAACTGCGGATTTGATGTACGGATTTGGGTGGTTTCCAATCCATTTCCTCTTGAACTTTGCTAGGATCTACGGAGATACCATCGTGGGAAATGGTGTGCCCCAAGAATTTGACACTTTTCAACCAGAATTCACATTTGGAGGACTTAGCATAAAGCTGATGATCTCGCAAACGCTGAAGGACAACTCGGAGATGGTTGGCGTGTTCTTCCTCGCTCTTAGAATAGATGAGGATATCATCGATAAAGACCACGACAAACTTATTGAGTTCCGTCATGAATACTGAGTTCATGAGGTACATGAAGTAGGCAGGTGCATTAGTGAGTCCGAAGGACATGACCAAGAACTCGTAAAGACCATAACGAGTGGAGAAAGCGGTTTTAGGAATGTCGCATGGTCGAATCTTGATTTGGTGGTAGCCAGAACGAAGGTCGATCTTAGAGAAGACTTTGGCACCAGCCAATTGATCAAACAGGACATCAATTCGAGGAAGTGGGTATTTGTTTTTGATAGTGACTGCATTGAGCGGTCGGTAATCTACGCACATCCTCAAGCTACCATCTTTCTTTTTGACGAAGAGAGCAGGGCAACCCCAAGGAGAAGAGCTCGGGCGAATGTAACCCTTATCTAACAATTCTTGGAGTTGGGTTTTTAGTTCGGCTAACTCTTTGGGTGGCATACGATAAGGTCTTTTGGAAATGGGTGCGGTACCGGGTTGGAGTTCGATCACAAACTCGACATCTCTGTCTGGTGGCATACCAGGCAACTCATCAGGAAATACATCCGGGTACTCACACACTACTGGAATCTCATCAAGGGAGGAGATAATGGTCGCATAGGCACAAGAGTCGGTACCGTCCCGGAAAGGTAGGTACAAGGTAGTGTGCCCGACCGTAGGAGAGTGGATCTCTACGACCCTATCTGATATATCTAGAACCACCTTATGTTGATTCATCCATTCCATACCCAAAATAACATCCATGCTTCCTAATTTGATGACTATCAGATTAGATTGAATGACCCGACTTCCTAGTCTTAGGGGAACTCCAAAAATTACTAACTGAGACGCGATGTTTCCACTGGGTGTGGTAATTTTATAAGTAGATTTGGTTGGTACTCCTCTTAGACCCAATTTGTCTAGTAGACTCTCATTTATGAAACTATGGGTGGCTCCCGAATCGAATAAGATCTTAACAGGAGTGTTACTGATAGAGAATGTACCCGTGAGTACTGGAGCTCCTGCGGGAATGTCACTCATGGTAGTGAAGTTCAGCTTGCCCTGGCGCACTTGCACTATCGGCTTCTTGGCCGGAGTGGCAGGCTTGTTTCCCGTACTCTGGTTCTGCGGGTTTGGCTTGATCTGCCTGGGCTTGGGACACTCATTAATGTAGTGCCCTGGCTGGCCACAGTTGTAGCAACGGCGATCACTAACATCACGAAAGGGTGCATTAGGCTTTGGAGCCTATTGCTGGGCACGGCGGAACTAGAAGTTCCCGGCAGGTTTGCCCTGGAATGGCTTCATCGTCCAGCGTCCAGTTGAAGATTGCTGGGATGGGCCTGGAGCTTCCTTCTTCACAAAGCGAAACTTCTTGTTTGTTCACTGTTGCGGGGTGAAACCGGACATCCTCTTGTTGTCCCCATGGGCTTTCTTCATAGCATCTTCTTGCGAGATAGCTTTATTCACGAGTTCATGGAAGTTGGCGGGCTCGAGCAGATTTAGGCGCTCGTACAGCTTGCCATCAAGCCCGTCACGGAACCTCTCCATCTTCTTGGCATCAGTATCAACATGATGCCCACCGTACTGGCATAAGCTATTGAATTTCTGAGCATAGCGGTACACGGAGTCAGATCCTTGACGGAGGGCTAACAGCTCCCTCATCTTCCGGTCCATCAGACCCTTGGGAATGTGGTGGCTCTTGAAAGCCTGCTTGAACTCTTCCCAAGTCACAGCGTGGCCTCGCTGCATGGACTTGAAGTGGTCCCACCACATCAAAGCTTCTCCTCGCAGTTGCAGTGCTGCGAAGTTCGCTTTGTTCTCCTCGGAGCAAGGCAGCACAAAGGCAGAGAATTTCGCCTCTATGGCCTTGACCCAAGCCTCAGCTTCCAGAGGGTCTTCTGCTTTCGCGAAAGTTGGCGGCTTCATGGTGATGAACTGGGCATACGTGGTGACCTGGTTGGGTCCCTCGTGGTTGGCCCCATGTGGCGGCCCTCGGTTCATCTGCTTGGCGATCTGTTGTTGTGTCCGGGGATGCGGCGCAAGAGCACCTCGGTCTGGGTGGCCATGAAAGCCTCCGTCGGGTTCATGGGCGGGGGTGGCGGCAAGTCACCACTACCACTCGCTCCAAAACCGTTGGGAGAGCTGCGCGTGGTTCCCACCATCTGAAAAGTGAGCATCATTAGTGAGATAACCGGAAGCTTACTTCCAAGGATGACAAGCACGATCATGCATTACCACATCTCATTAATAATAAGTAATGAGGACAGCAACAAGCACAACATTCTATAGCCACCAAGATTCATAGAATCGTTTCTCTTAATATGGTTAGGACGGTGATTACTCGATCACGCAGCTCATAATCACTTCCGAACGATCGTCGTTATTCCGAATACCAAGGAAGGTGGTATACAAACGAGCACTTATTTTCTAGCAACGAGTGATGTCCGTAAAGATGCTTTGTTTTATCAACGCTCTTAGGAGAAAACAATGCAATCTTTGACAAGCGTGAGCATTCGCAACGAATTATCCAAGGATCTGGTATGCAACACAAGAAATTTCCCTTGGAAAGACAACGAAACTCACTTTGAGAATACAAGCTTAAGCATTCTTATTACAACATGACAGAACAAGGTTCAATGTCATTACAACTCGATTTTGAAACATCATGACAAATACACGATACAATAGTTGCTTGGCACGAAGACGTGCTGTCAAGCTAACTACTCTAACATCTCAAAGACAACTCGATAAGATCGATATCCTGCTGCTCCCTGCTGTCGGCAACCTAGTTGCCCACTGAAGCACCACTGTACGAGGGCGAAGCTGGGGGAGTCGGTAGCGGTGGTCCTGCCTGGCTCGTCTGATCCAGACCGGACACGGCCGCTCGCTCCTCGGTGTGCTAGCGCGGGGCGATGGCCGTAAGGCCACTATAGCTTGTAGGGCTGCCACCTGTACGTCGACCTCCTGCACGTGCTCTTGCATCTCTGCAATGTTCTACAGTAGGGTCAACCTCTCTATCTCGTGTGCGTCGGCATCCTCCTCTAGTGCATGGTTCTCCGCCTCTAGGTCCACGATCCTCTGGAGGCGGTCACCTCTCTCAAGCTCCAACTGGAACCTCCTGGCACGCAGCCTGTCGTTCTCCTGCTGCACCTGGGTAAGCGTGAAGTTCAGGCCTGGCCGGTGTCTTCGCTGAAAGCTGCTCCCAATCGCGCCTAGATGCCTCCAAGCGCTGTGCAATAATCGCTGCGGTGTTAAAACGCAGCCCCTGGAGTGTGAAGACCACGTTCAGACAACGGGCAAGTGTCTGAGTAACATCCAACGGCTCTGCTAGGGTCAGTAGCTCCCGCAGATGGTCCATACGGTCCAACCAAGCTGGGTCGTGAGGACTCACAGCCGGAAACAGTCCAAACGGGGAAAGAGCTACCACAGTAGGGTTGTGGTCACAAAAGTCCGTCGGCACTCCGAGGGCGCCGACTCCACGGACTCGTGCGTGATAAATCCCCGATAAATAAAACTCGGGTCAAACCGGTCGGCGTGGTGCGGGTGCGGCGGCACGGTAACGATCACCTGCGGGGCGGGGAACACCAAAGCGCTCAAACTCCTTCACCTCGTACGTCGGTGGGGTAAGGTAGCTGCGGCAAGCGAGTGCTTCCCCACGCCAAGCGCGGAAAACCCTCCCGAGTGCAACCCGTTGGTACGGATCGTACCATCGGCGTCGGGCCCCGGTGAAACACGGGGAAATCCATCTGTACACAAAGGTAACCCATGTCAGATCTCAAAAGAGAACGGCATGACAAATGGTGAAGTTCTGGCAGCTGTGAATAACATTCATAACCAAAAATCCAGAAGCCTCCAAAAATTTTCCCGAGTTTCCAATTTAACCTTTAATACTCTTAATTAAGCTTTTTAAGGTTGAGCACCGATCAAGGAAACAAAATGAAGGGTCCTTAACTTGGATGTGCCTATGGAAAAAGTGAACCAACCCAACGAACTAGGACTGAGACTTGCTATTACAAGGTAACTAGTTGAGGAACAATTGTTTTTAACAATTTGGTTTAATTAACCTAGCACATGGTAAACAAGTTTTTCACAAAATTTTGGCAGCATGACGGCTAGCTATGGGAGGTATTCTAGTTTATAAAAAGCACACACTAGCATAAACTTCCTTAGAGAACACATGGAATTCCGATTTTTGGGTCCATTTTGGTTATTTCGATTTTTAACATGCATGCAAGACGTCATATTCAACCTCACATGGCAATCAAGCCAAAAATCGAAGTTAGTGCCGGTGGCAAGGCTTTTATTCGCCTCTCCCTATAATATCTAGTGGAGAGCTATACGGTACTCGCTTAACGACTAACGAAGCGCTGTTATGTACCTGTAGAAAACAAACCTTTCGTGCCAGCACGTCACGAAAGCGTCCACATTCATTACCGTTCACTATAGAAACGGTATCCATGCGTTAAGCCGCTGCATGGACAGCGTCCTATTTAAGACTCTGACGCGACGTGAGTGCCCATTGGAATAGGCCTCACTCATCCCTCACGGACTTTCCCGTGGTACCATCACGTATGGCAAAATGTGACGAGACTCAAACGTGACGTGGCACCCATTGGAATAGGTCCCACTAGTCCCTCACAGGACTTCCCTGTGGTACCACCACGTATGGCAAAACGTGATGAACTAGTATGGTTGTGCGAGAATGTAAGTCTGACATAAAGTAATGTGCTGGGAGTTAGCAAAATAAACCATAAGTTATGTAAGCCACCTGAAAGAACCCAAAATTCCCTCTAGGGCCTCTCGGTCTAGTTTATCCTTAGCGGACCAACGTATTTTGGAAAATCAGAAAATCTTGGCATATTTTATTCAAAAATCGGTGATTAAGGTTTATTAATTAATCTCGGTGCATATAAGCTACGATGCCAGGCGTGACAACCCGCCCGGGGAAAGTACCGTACTATCGCCTAAGACCGATCCACTTTGGTCATTAAGCAATAATAAAGTACCATCCTGTCGTAAGTCGCCGAGTTAACGCCCGGTAAATCACTTAAGCGCACAAGGATCGAATATATGCATTAAAACTCACTCGAAGGCGAGTCCAGAGATACAACAACATTAATATCCAAATTCTTACCCCGAAGGGTTTAATTATTACAAACCATAGTTTTGATCATGACGAGAATAGTTCGAGTTTTGAAAAGACAGCGGAAATTAACTAGCGGCGGCAAGGTCACCACGGGAGGCCATCCATGATGCTTCGGTAGTCGTCCTCCGGCCACTCCGGCTCCCGGCCGGCGGGATCTCACCGGGCCACACATCACTGAAGGCATTACCTGGATCAACACATTATAGCAAGGCTGAGTATACTAATACTCAGCAAGTCTTACCCGTCGGTGATAACTACTTCACCAAACCTAGACCATGAAAGGCTTTTTGGCTACTGGGTTGCTTTTGCTAAAAAGTAACAAAGAGTAGATCCTTACTTTCAAGATTTTAGCACAAGTTCTAGTGGTTTAATCTTTACTACATTAGCCAGCTAGTACAAACAAAGTTGTACAATACAATTAATCAAACATCATCTTCATCGACTTCCATCATTAGGGATCACATGACTAGTGGAGTAAGTAGTCTCGGATAACGGTGAGAGGCCGACAATCGATTGATTAAAACCCTTGCAAGGTAGACCCAAACACACGGTCGGCTGCCCCAGCGAGGACAACTCCCCAGGCCGTCCCCATAAATCCTCGGGTTGGGATCGAATCTTACAGTCTTTGGTGCGGGCTATCCGGCATACCCCGCGAGATACCCGGAGTCACCATACACCACCGGTAGCTAGCCGTGAGAGCGAATCCCAAGAGTAGTAATAGTAGGATCCCTCGCCGCCTCATTATGGTACTAGGCTTACCGGTCCCATACCGGCATATGCTTGGTACGTTCAAAAACTTAACCCACATAACCACCGGACCGGACCCCGGATCCCATGCTCTTACCACGTGAGCAATCCATTTAAGGATATAGTATGATTCCTATCTAGGAACCTATTCTCGCGAGTGAGGTCATCACCCGACTTGTAACGGTCCTATAGCTTAGCAGCTATCGACCTATCATACTAGTAGGGACCAAAGGTACCTATGGATCATGCATCTAGGGTTTCATTCAACTCCTGTACGTAAATGCACAATCATTCATAGATAATTGAATAAAGAACTTTTAAAACTGGGTTAGATGCACCGGAGCTTGCCTTCTCGACTAGGTTAGCTTGGGCACCCTCGGTGTCGAGTCCGTCCACGTACTGTAGAGAACCTTCCGCTCCGCCTTCCTCGGTTTCCGGGACAAGGGAGTAGTCTCCGTCCGGAAGATCTACACGGAATGCAATGCACTTTAGGTGATGTGATAGTTTGTTGTCTTGTCCAACTCTAGGTTGGTCATATTCACCTTAACAAGCATCTATCTAAGGTTTCTATTCGAGGAAGTCATTGGTTGTACATGGGTTACTCTTTTATTCCACATTTGAATAAAGGTTTTTATTAAGCTTGTTATTTCATGTGAAAGCTTTATTTCATTTTATTTTTACCAACATGGTGTAATTAATATTTTATTTGTGAATTAACTCCTTATCAGAGCTGATAATTAAATTTATTTTACTTATATTAAATAATGCCTTCAAAAAAAAGAAAAGATTTAATTAAGGATTCCCTTTTATTTAATTTCCCTTTAATATAAAAAGGACATTTAAGCCATTTATTAAACAATTAAGTTACCAAAAATTACATGAGTGTTTCTTAGGCCTAGTAGCACCTATCCTGGTCCATTGGACCCACATGTAAGTGTTGGATGCTAGGAAAATAAATATTATTGAAAATAACAAAGGCTAGCTAGTGATTCAACTTAAATGCATATAAAAATAATTAAGCATCAAAATGATCCCAATTTTCTTGTGGATGCTCTCTGGTCCTAAACAAGCTTAGAAAACCAACATGTTTGCATGGAACCTCTACTGATCTTGTTTTATTAATTTACCAAGGAAAACATGCATAAATCAAGAATAATTATTTCTTTTAATCCAAAATTCATGATTAATTCACCATATGTGCATTTTGGTATTATGAGACAGTGTGCACAAGTTGGGGTCAAGAACACAAATATAGTTAACATGAAAAATCATTTATGCAGTTCTGTCAGAGATAGAAAAAAATTTTTATACAAAGATTTACATTATAACTTTGTGCAATTTTTGGCATAGGAGCTAGTCATATCCTAACACACAACATATCCAAAACTTGGCTACAGAGAAGCTATATAAATCAAGTTATGACAGATACAAGTATAACTCATTTGTAATTTTCCTGCCAAAACTATCCTGAATCTAGCCACAAGTGTTCAACAAGGAGGTGGGGTTTAACATCCTGAAGCCTACAAAATTGGTTTGAGAATTCTATGAATTTTCCGTGAATTTCTAGGAATTTCCTAAGACCTTGGACTGATCTGCAATAAAACTAAGTTAAGTTTCCTTGCAACTAGGCCCTTGGATTCACAACTATGCCCTTGGCGGCGGCGGGAGGGCTCGCCGGCGGCGATGTGGGGCCCGGCCACGACAACAAGCGGCACAGGGATGTAATTGGGCTCACCATGGTTCGCTGGGTGGTGGTGGCGGGGTCGGGCGGAGCTCGGCGACGGAGCGCACGGCGGTGGCGGCGGCGGCGCACACGGCGGCTCGGGGTGTAGCGGCGTGGAGGCCAAATTGAAGCCAACAAGCGCGCACGTGAGCTTGCACGGGTGCTAAGGAGGCTCTCTAAGGGCTTGGACGGCGCGAGCACGGCGGTGAGCTGCGGCACCGGCGGCGGCGGCAATGGTGGCGGGCGCTCGGGGGTGGCGCGCGGGGAGGAGCAAAGGGCTTAAACCACCGGCTCGGGGCGGCCTGTGGGTGACGCGGGGATGACGGCGGAAATGCCGGCCGTGCTACGGCGGCTCGGGGCGCGCGCGTACGGCGGCGACGCCGCCGACGGACCGCCGGTCGCGGTGCGCGCGCGCGCGCGTGCGGCGGCGACGCCGCCGACGGACCGGCCGGTCGGTGGCGCGCGCGCGCGTACGGCGGCGTGGGCCTCGGGGCACCTCGGGACGGCGCGATCTAGGGGCGCGAGGCATCGGGACGGGGCACGGTGTGGGCGTCGAGACTTTGAGCGGCGCGGGCACGGACGCGGGCGGGCGCGGGCGGTGGCGGCGGCGCACGGGTCGCGCACGACGTCGCGCTCGACGCGCTCCGGCCACTGGCGCCGGGCTTTGCGGAGCTATGTTCGAGCTACTATTTCTCCAAAATTTTGAATACAACTTGACCAAGCAATGAATACCAAAGTTGTAGATCTAAGTACCGACTACAACTTTCACAAAGGTGTATGGGGTTTTACTCTCTAGATTTGAATCGTGGGAGTGCCAACTTTGAATGTCGACCGTGCTTGCCAACAGTAAACTCTGGCTTGCAAGGGCTTTTTCACAATTTTCCCCTCCAAATCTGCAATGCCACTCTACATGAAAGTTGTGTCCCTCAACAAGACCTACATCTTTCCCAAAGGTAGAATTTTAAGTGTTTAGGTGAATTTTGGAGAACACGTCAAAAATTCCGTTACGGACACCCTGTGGACACTGGATGGCAAGGGGGTTTGACCTACCCTTTGACCATGGGTTGGCCCCACAAGTGTTTTAACTATTCACTAGGGGTGTGTTAGGGAGTTTTCATGGGTGAGGGCCCAGGTTGACCTAGGGTTGACTATTGACCGGCTAAACCTGTCATTAACGTTAATGACGGTAATTAAAAACCTGGGGCGTCACAACTGCTGGATGTACGGCCCTCGGCCGGAACCAGGATAAAACTCTGTCTCTGATTGCTTGGCATCGACCATTGAGGGATAGACCTTGGCGCTTATTATGGTTAGTGTCGGGACCACATTCCGCACCGACACTTGGTGCCCCGACCGTGACTGTTGTCCGGTCGAGCTTGTAAGTGAAGATCTTTCCCGAGTAGTACATGTAGGTTGGTAGTTGTAATTGTGTACTGTGCAGGAAATCGACAGACTTATCCTGGTAGGGAGATGAACCCAACGCAGTAGCGGTTGAAGAAGATTCCGCGCCAGTTGCCGAGGAGTCCGCTCCCCTCCCCGAGGTCGAGACCGTGGCGCCGGTCGTAGAGGCTACACTGCCAGAGGCCGGCATAGTTGAAGGTAAGTATACTGCACAAACGCAGCCTTCCTTGAGTAGTAGTCGTAGCCCCCGGGAGACTAATCCATGTGTCTTCTGTTGACAGGGGCCAAAGCCGAGGGAAGCACTGTAACAACCCAGGAATTTAGGTGTGTAATTTTTGCGAAAAATTAAAACTTTTTGATTGAACTTGAGTGCTATCAATTTTCGAGCCAAATTGCTAGCCCTTCTTTGAATTCTCCACCAATTTAGCCCATTTATAAAAACATATATTTAAATTATGGTAAAATATGTGAGTTGGTTTTTCTCTGGTTTATTTGGAGTTCAAATGTGTGAAGTTTGAATTTGAGTGGGAATCAAATTCAAACTCTAAATCTACCACTAGCTCTTAACCTATTCTCTTTATTTCCAAATCACCAAACCTTGAACCAGGCCGAATTCCTCTTCATGTTTGGTCCAGCCGGCCCAGCCCGTGTGCCCTTCCGGCCCAATTAAGCCGCGCAGCCCACCTTACCCTCTCTACATCTAGTGTTTGGGGCCCGCTTGTCAGCACGCCTATCCTCACCAACCGCGCGCCTGGTCACCGAGCCGGCCTTGCGCCGCCGGTCTCTCCGCACCGGCGCGTGCGCGCGGCGGGGGCGGCCGGACCGCCCGGCCGGCACGCACGCCGAGCCGGCGCGCACCCGTGGCCCACCCCGGGGGGGGAATCAACGGGGGGAAAGGATCCCGTGCCCCGCCGGTGACGCCCGGGCGCGGTAGCGGCCCGCGAGGGCCGGCCACGTCGCCGAGTCCGTGCCAGCGGCCAATCCCGGAGCGCCGAGGGCATCAGTGCCCTTGCGCCGCCTTGATCGCGCGCCTACATCACCCCGGGGCCGGGTCCTCCTTTCGCCAACCAACCCACATTGGGGTTTTGCCCCCTTTCCAGTGCCGCGCCGCCGATAGGGGAGAGGAAGGGGAGAGTAGAGGAAGAGGAGGAGGGGCGGTGAAAGACGGTGCGCGCGCGCGCCGCCGGCGCGTCGCTCGCCGAGGCTTGACGACGGGGACGCGAGGGCCGGACGAGGGAGGCGCCGTTTGTGACCGCGGAGGAGCCGGACCGGAGCGGACGCCGCCGTGAACACCGACGCCGAGCCGCCGCCCACGCCAAGCTGCGCGACGACTACACCGCCGACCCGGCCGTGAGCATCGTGGCCACCCCCCTTCTCCTTGCGCCGGTCTCTTATCTTGTTCTTGTCCGTGGGCGCGCCTTCGAGCCGCCGCTTGCCGAGCGCGTCGCGCCGCCGTTTCCCCATGAACGGCGCCTCGTCGCGCCCTGCCGGCGAGAACCTGGAGCCGTGGCTACCCCAAGCCGCGTCGACCGGGCGAACTCGTTAAGGTTCGTGTTCGGGCTGTCTTGCTGGAGGAGCTGAGGACATCCCCGCGCCGCGCCGTCGTGCTCTGCGCCGAGCGCGCGTCGCGCCTCAAGTCCGGGGTCTTGGCCGTGGTGCCGTTTTGGTTTGCGCAACAGGGAGAACGCGGTGGCAGAGGCAGCGCACCCCAGCGCCAAGGCCGGGCCGCGCCTACCCGCTGTTGCCGGTGCTCGTGAGAGAGCCGGGCTGCCGGTGTGCAGGGACCCCAACCACGCCGCGCCGTGTCAGGGCAAGCCGACTCGGTGGCGTGTCTCGTTCTGTGATGAACCGGCCTTCGAGCCGAGGGCACTTTTCTGCAGGTGCTTGTGCGCGCAAGAACTTGCCGGCCGCACCCACGCGTGCCATAGCCACGGCCTCGCCGCCGGCGAAGCCCAGCGCGCAGGCGTTCCACACCGCGTCTCGCGCGTGATGACCTTCCCAGGCCGTGCAGGCCCTAGAGCCTTGGCTTGTCAATGCAGGAGCGGGCTCTCCTGGATAGGCCAGAGCACACCCCAGAGCTCTGGTCCGAGGCAGGGAGCCCGTCGCGCCGGCGCGTGTGCGAACGCCGGGTGGTGCTCACCGCGCCACCGCGCGGGAACCCGGACGCCGCGCCGTGCTAGTGAACCGTGAACCGGGCATCGAACGCGAGGCGGCACCCGACGCCAGTGCACCCCAGCGTGAGCCCAGGACGCCGCCGCCACCGTCAGCGGCCCTTTTATAATTTCAGAAAACCTTTTCTTTTCCTGGATTAATTTCCAGAAATTCCTAAAATATGGTTTTAACCTTTAAAAATTCATAACTTTTTATGGAAAGCTCAAAAAAATATAAAACTAATTTCTATAAATCCGTAATTTCGAAACCTTGCTGATTATAGGTAGTTTGGGTTCTTTTGGATCTTCTAAATTGGTTCTTATTTGGAGTTATTGCTTAGATGTGCACCGTTTTCTTATTTTTGTGTCGAATCTCGTGCCGCAGACCCGAGCTTCGACCAGGAGGACGTGGAGGACCCCGAGTACACTGCTCCGGACAGCGACTGCATCAACGGCAACGAAGGTGTCATGTCACTCCCAACCATGTAGATCCCATGTTGTTAAATAGCTGCTAGTGCTTTACTTTAATGCATTGATCTGACGAATTGCATAACCAGTTTAGTAGCCATACCTTGATGCTTTGTTATATCCTGTTTCCTTGTTCTACTACCCGCGGGACTAGCTACAGACCCCTAGCTAGTCCCTTACCTCAACTATCCATACTTTTGTTGCTTGATTATGGATGGTACTCTGGGCTTGGACTGAGATGGGGATATCTTGGGGTGTTTCTAGCGTGCGTTCTGGGTGCGTATCTCCTTGCTGTGTTTTGGCGGGAGCGAGCCGCTTGGTTACTTGTGAACGGCTGCCGAGGGAAGATGCGATCTGGCCTCTTACCCGAGGGTCGTGTCGTGTGGGATGGAGATGGTGAGTGCTCGCTCTCGGCCCCTTAAGGACCGATCGTCAGTTGACCTTGCTTCGGATGACTATTTTCGTACAGACCGCCCGCCTTGTATGGGGGGGGGGTGCAGGGTGAGACTTGTAGTGGATAGCACCCCTCCTGTAGGAGGATCGGTGTGATCGTGTCGGGAGTGGTCTTTCCCTCCTTAGTAGACTTTGCCCGGCGAGGCGGGGAAGGGTTCCACGGCTTCGAGGGACCTCTCGCGGGTAGTATGAGCTCGCCGCGGAGGGCCGGGCCGAGGCTCGGAGACGCAGGAGGGTACTATCCACTTACTTGGCCTTCAGCCGTATGGTAGGGTTGGACACGGTGACGGCCGGTTCGGTCCTATTCGGGCGGGTACGGTTGTACAACCTCTGCGAGTGTTAAACCTATAGCTATAGTCCGTGTCCACTGGTTATGGACAGTCCTTCGATCTCTCACTTGACTAGATACACTTCTCTTGTGCTTCTTCTCTCCCCCGAGTGTGTGAGCCTGGCTTCGGCCGTTGAGATGTGGGGATAGGAGCAGGTGGGCCCCACATCGCAGATGAGGGATGGGTTCTGGATCGTGGTTGAGATCCGGAGTTTTGGTGTGGTTTTCCTTGAGCGGGGTGTGGACCCCTGAGGTGTGGACCTCGGAAGTGGAAGCTTCCCCAAGGTGTGGACCTCCTAGCTGTATTCTGCTTACCTTGTATGTTGCAATGCTGCTTTGCTTAAGCTTTCTACAGCCAGATTAGGGATATCTCATGCATAGTAGAATATACACCGCTTTTGCCTCTTTGTTGGGAAGGCGACATGACCTACCCGCTTATCGGGTAGACCACGGTGCCTCGACGCGAGCCGGACTACGACTTCGACAACGACGGTTGGGTGGACTAGAGCTCTTCCTACACTTGAGCTACTGCGGATATGGAGTTTCCGCGCTTTTCATGGAGCCGCTGCTAGACGTTTTATTTATGTTTGATTCGGTCCCGATGGACTTGTACCCGGCATGTGCCGAAGAGATGTACTCTGATTAATGTAATAAAATAAATGTTGTACTCTACATTGCTGTTTTTATCTTTTTGTATGGATTTTGGCATCGCTGAGACAGGAATTGCACGTGGTAGCCCTCCTGGGACTACCACCGAGGTGCTAAGGGTCGGGTTTCCGTCCGAGAAAATTCGGGTCGTTTCAGTTGGTACCAGAGCCATGCTTGACTGTAGGACGAGCCCAGGAATGGTCGATAGTTTAGGAAGCCGTTTCTGAACCTTGAAACTTTATATAAACCCCTTTGGCTTCCGTATGTATATATCTATACTTATATATATGCATTACCTTGATTAACTTTCACTAACTACCTTACTAACTACGCTCTAACAACGTTGTGCAGATGGCGGAAGGAGCGTGGATTCCTCTGGAGTCGGACGGCAGGAGGTACGGAGGCTTCTACCACTTGCTGAGGGAGTGCCTGGAGGCAGCTGGAGTGGGGACCGACCGAGTCAGCTACAAGGGGAGGACCGTGGGGCACATGGAGCAGTCTGCCACTTTCCTGACCGTTACGGTACCGGCGGACCCACCGGTGCCAGAGTTCAAGGAGGTTAAGGTGCACTGTTTTGAGAGTTCGACCATGGAGGCACACCAGTCTGGCGCACGCCAAGCTCTCGAGATGGTTTGTGTCCAGCTGGGGGAGAAGCTCAAGGACACCCCGTTCAGCGTGCTTCCGACAGGGGTCTACGACCCGAGCCGCTGGGACACGAGCGACCGAGCGCAGTACCTTGAGGTGACTTCAGTGGAGGAGGACAAGATGATGCTCGCGGCCCGGACGGCGCATCCGGCCCGGGACCGGGCGCTTTGCGGGCGGACGGTGAGATCGCGTACACGAGGTGGAAGTGGGATGGTTGTACGCGGCGGGTTCGGGACACGGAGATGGAGAGAGAGGATTTGATCGACCAGTTGGAGGAGTCGCACCAGAGAAACGGAGAGCTGGTACAGCTTGGGCTGGCCGCAGCCGGAGCCAGCACCGAGAGGGACGCCAGGAGGATCGCTACACTGGAGGCGCAGTTGAGGACAGAGCAGGAGTTGCACCGTTACAGTGGAGGCCACGCGTGAGGACAGAGTGAGGCTTGCAGAGGCGAGGGGCCAGTTGGTGTCGGTTGGAGCTGCAGCAGCTGATTATCAAGTAAAGATGTGGGATCTTCAGGAGGCGAGTCGACACAACTACCACCACTTGTGTTACCTCGGTGGACTGGTCTACGAGGAGAGAGACTGAGCAGCCAGGACCCACACGGCCTGGGAGCGTTCCGACCAGCAGAGGCTGAGAGAGTTGGAGGGGCTTTCCGCGCAGCTACCCCCCAAGAAGAGGCCACGACTGAGGACAGAGACCTTCGAGCTACCCCCGACGCTCCTACCACGTGTGTGCCCGTACCCGAGAGGCTCTCAGGACACAGCAGTGATGGATCGTGCTCTTCAGGATACCCGAGACTACTACGGAGTACCGGCGATCAGGATGCCGGGTTACCCAGGGACTCACTCACCGCCGTTCTACTCGGTTTCACCAGACACCAGCTCAGAGACACCTCAGAGTACTCAGTGATGAGAGCAGAGATCTAGCAGTAGATTCTGAGTCGATGTAATGAGTTAGATGCAATGCTGCCGCTTATGTTGTCAGGCCTGTAGTAGCTACCCGATGATGTACCATGCGTTAGCGTGATGTGTTGCCGTGTACCCTCGAAGGTCGTTGGAGTAAACCTCGAGGTGCACCCCTTTTGTATGGTGGCATTGATTGAGTGACATGGATCTTCATGGTTTATCTCGGATTTCATGCTTCTTTATGTCTGTATGAATTTTTTGATTGCTAGCAGGATTGCTCCTTTATAGTTAATAACCTTAATAATTATATTCTCCCTACCACTACTGACTCTTGCAACTGGAACAGATGTCGGGAGCAAGGAGGTCGGGCGACTCTGGCCGTTTCGAGGAGGTCGGCGGGGACGACGGAGGGGAGGATGCCCCTAACCCGGCGGGAGCGAGAGGCCGCGGACGCCGTGGGGGTCACGCGCCACGAGGCGGGCTCCGCGGAGGCCTGGCAGGCCGCGGAGGCCGAGGAGGCCGAGTTGGCGGTCGAGGAGCCGCGCACGACAACGAGGGAGCTCAGGAGCAGGAGCTCGAGCACGAGCAGGTACCCCAGCCCGAGGGAGGAGCAGGCCAGGCTCAGGGACACGAGGTGCCACCACCGCCACCTCCCCCGAACTTGGCCGACGTGATGGCAGTACGGACCCAGCCGATGCAGACGATCACCCAGTTGCTAGCTCAGAACAACAACAACCACGGGGGCCGGCACCGCAACGCGCCGGAGGGGTTTCCGGAAGAAGGTTGAGAACTTCAACAAGGCTGCGACCGCCTACTTTCGACCACTCGGCGGACCCGATGGACGCGGACAGCGGCTACGGGAGATTGAGAAGAAAGCCGGAGTTGACCGAGCTCCACGCGAGGAGGAGTGTGTGACCATGGCGGCGCACCGGTCGATCGGCACGGCCCGGTGCGTGGTGGGACGGCTACGCGTGACTCGCACGGGACCCGTTGCACATCGGGTGGGACGAGTTCGTGGAGGCTTTCGGGAGCCACCACATTCCGGAGGCGGTGATGGACGGGGAAGGGGCGACGAGTTCGGGCACCTCCAAGATGGGAAGTATGTCGGTGCGGGGAGTACGCCAACCGCTACCAAGAGGCGATGAGGTACGTGCCGGACGACACCGAGCACAGAGAAGAAGAAAGTCTGCTTGGTTCGGGGAAGGGGCTGCACAAGGGGATGGCACACCACTTATCCGCACACGACGCCCGACACTTCGCTCCATTATCGACAAGACGCGATCGTGGAGAGGTCAAGGCTTGAGTACATGGAGGTTCGTGGAAGCAAGTCCAAGCGCACGGACCGAGCGGGGACGCTCAGGTCCACCACAGAGGCAGAGGACAGGTTACGCCCAGGGCCACCACACACAGCAGAGGCACCACGTCACTCGGTCTCGGCCCGCGAGCGAGAGCCAACCCACGCGGGAGTGGAGGACAGAACAGCTGGAAACCGAGACCACCATCGCAGTCAGCAGACAGATCCAACGTGACTTGCTTCAGCGCGTCGGGTTGGGCACAAGTCGTTCGAGTGTCCACGGCGGGCGCCACGGGGGAGTCGAACCGCAACTCTCGGTTCCGGACCCCCGGCCAAGCCACCGGCACGGGGGAGGACGGCCACCCCGTACACGGCGAGAGGACCGCTCGGCCGCCGGCTACTTGAGGCCGTCGAACCACCTCACCGCCGAGGATGCGGCGGCCGCACCCGACGTCACACTTGGTGAGTTCCTTGTTGACTCGGTTTGGCAATCTTGTTTTGTTCGATGCGGAGCTCGGTTTTCGTATATTTCTACCAAGTTTGTTAAAGAAAGGTCTTTACCAACTAAGCCTCGACCAAGGCCTATCTTGACTAGCTCTCCGCTAGGAGCGAAGAGGAGTACGTTAGAGTGCGGGGGGAGTGAGGATGGTGTTTGAGGGGCAACGAGTTCACGGCGGACTTGACGAGTTTTGGAGTCTACCGGTATAGACGTGATCCTAGGGATGGATTGGTTGGCAAAGCACAACGGGATAGTCTCTTGCAACCCCAGAGTTATACAGCTAGAACACCCCAGTGGAACTATAGTGCGGATCGAACCACAGAGTCCGAAGGCTGCTACGATGATGTGCAACATGAGTGGGAAAGAGATTGAAGAAATCCCAGTGGTCCGTGAGTTTCCGGACGTGTTCCCAGAGGAGCTTACGGAGTTACCCCCAGACCGGGACGTGGAGTTTGTGATTGAGCTGATGCCAGGGGCGGGGCCCGTTGCAAAGAGTCCGTACCGGATGTCGTCCGACGAGCTGGACGAGTTGAAGAAACAGCTCAAGAAGCTGCTCGAGCAAGGGTTTGTTCGGCCGAGTGCCTCACCGTGGGGTTCGCGAGTGCTCTTCGTGGAGAAGAAAGACGGCACAAAGAGGATGTGCATAGACTACCGCACGCTCAACTCGATGACAATCAAGAACAAGTACCCGCTACCCAGAATCGAGGACCTGCTGGATAGGCTCAAAAAGGCAAGGTTCTTCTCCAAGACCGACTTGAGGTCAGGTTACCACCAGATGAAAATCCGAGAGCAGGATATTCCCAAGACAGCCTTCACCACACGGTACGGCTTGTACGAGTTCGTGGTAGTTTCCTTCGGGCTGACCAACGCCCCTGCTTACTTCATGAACTTGATGAACAAGGTCTTCATGGAAGAGTTAGACAGGTTTGTGGTGGTGTTCATCGATGATATCCTGATTTACTCTGAGACCACGGAGGAGCACGAGGAGCACCTGAGGGTCGTGCTAGAGAGGCTGAGGCAGCAGAAACTGTACGCTAAGTTCAGCAAGTGCGAGTTCTGGATGGAGAAGGTCGCGTTCTTGGGGCACGTGTTGTCAGCAGAAGGGATAGCCGTGGATCCGTCCAAGGTTGAGTCGGTGACCAAGTGGGAGCAGCCGTTGAACGTGACAGATGTCAGGAGCTTCCTTGGGTTGGAAGGTTACTACCGAAGGTTCATTGAGAACTTTTCCAAGATCGCAAAGCCAATGACAGAGTTGCTCAAGAACAACACAAAGTTTGAGTGGTCAGAAGCGTGTGAGAAGAGCTTCCAGGAGCTGAAAAAGAGACTCACCACAGCCCCAGTGCTTACCCTGCCAGACATCAAGAAAGACTTTGTGGTCTACTGTGATGCTTTAGGGCAAAGACTCGGATGTGTGCTGATGCAGGAAGGGAAAGTTGTGGCTTATGCTTCCAGGCAGCTGAAGAAACACGAGGAAAACTACCCGACACACGACTTGGAGTTGGCGGTTGTGCATGCACTCAAGATGCGGAGACACTACCGATAGGGAACAAGTGTGTTTTCCGACCACAAGAGCCGAAGTACTTCTTTACACGGACGAGAGTTGAACATGAGGCGAGGCGATGGTTAGAGCTGATCAAGGACTACGACGTCGAGATCAACTACCACCCAGGCAAAGCCAACGTCGTGGCAGATGCACTGAGCCGGAAAACTTATTGCAACAACCTCATGGTAAGAGAAGAGCAACCTGTCGGGGACCGCCCCGGGGGTCCCCTCAAACAATGGGGGAACCCCTACTTAAATTCCCGCATCCATATAAGCTAAGCCCAACCATGCGGGAAACTAACACGCGGGGACACGGCCCACGCGGCGGGACTTCGGAGGCCCACCAAGGCGGCCCGCCTAGGAAGACCCCTCGAGCGAGGCTCCGCCTCGCCCGAGGGCATGCTCCCTCCTCGAACGGGCTCCGCCCCGTTCGAGGGCGACTCCCTCCTCGAACGAGGTTCCGCCCCGCTCGAGGGGCGACCCTTCCCTCGGCGGCCCGCCCCGCTCGAGGGCGCGCTCCCCCCTCGAGCGAGTCCCGCCTCGCTCGAGGGTCCGCTCCGCCCTCGGCGGGGGCCCGCCACGATCACGGGCGCCCCGCACGCGTGCGCCGGCCCCGTACTTGGGCATTTAACGCCACGACGCGCGCGGGACGGCGCCATCATGCGCCGGGGGCTCACGCCCGGTGCCGCCGCACCAACTCCCCATGGAAGGAGCCCATCCCCGCCACTATGGGATGGACCGTGCGGTACGGCCGGTGTCGGTCCGTGACACCGTGCGCACGCCGCTGTACGGCTAACGCGCCGACCCTCGAAAGGGGCCGGGGCGCACCCTCGATTCCACTTTCTCGTGACCTTGCGGGTTAGGTGAGGGGCGCTAGGCCGGTGGGTGGCCATCCCGGCCCGCGCAACGCGCGGCCGCCGCGCACCCACGCGTGCGGGCGCACGCCCGACTCCACGGGGGGGCACGCCCGAGCCCTTGCGGCAACCACTCCGCCACCGCGAGCTCGTTGGGAAGGAACGCCGTTACGCCGCTCCCGTATCCCGTCCGGTCGTCATCGGCACCTCCCTCGAAGCCTATCGAGAGAACGCCATCGCCATCCGCCGCCTCCTACCCTCGAATCGCCCTTTGTTCGGGTACAAAGTAGGCCATCATGGCCGGATCGCAAAGCATGGATCATCCGGACGATCGCCCGCTCTACACCATAGCGCGGCGTGCTCCCTCACGTAGCTAGGCGGCGCGGCGTGCGTGTAACTCGCCGCCCCCTTGGCCTATAAAAGGGGAAGCGAGCCCCCCGGCCGCGGGGGGACGGATCCCGAGTAACTCGGCGCACCGTGCACTCACTCTCTTATTCTCCCATAACGACTCCGACCACTCACCGGGGACTTGGAAGCCACGCTTCTTCTCCCACCTTGCTTGTATTTGCCCCACTACAAGCACCCCCGGTGCTGAGCAATATAGTGCCACGAGCACACCACTGCTGGACGTACGGCCCCCTCGGCCGGAACCAGGATAATCCTTGTGTCATTTGTTGCTTGGCATCGACCATAGAGGGACAAACTTAGGCGCTATCTACTGGTTAGTGTCGGGACCATATTCCGCACCGACAGTTGGCGCCCACCGTGGGGCATCCGAGCGCCTAAGGTCATTTCGCTGACTCCCTCCATGGTGATTCGCACTGAGTACCGTAGCACTCGCTACAACATGGGTAGCTCGGACCCCCTTCCGGTCGGGCTCGAGATCCGCTTCGGGGGACTTGAACTTCCGGGCCACGGGGAATGGCTATCTCATGCGCCTCACCAACCGTGAGGAGCTACGCGCGCGGCGGGAGGCCGGGTTCGCTGCGGTCTCCGCCGCACGAGCGACACCGGCGCGAGCACTGCGCAGGCACGGATGCGCGGGTCCGCCGACGCCGCGCCGCCGTCGCCGCTGCGGAGCGCGCTCGCGTCGGGCGCGGTCCGGCGGCGGCGGGGATGAGCGCGCCGCCGCCCGGCGCGGTGCGCCCACCGTCACGACGGCTGTCACCCCGCCCCGGCGGGACCGCGCGCGGTCTCGGACCACGCGTCCCCATCGGGCTGCGTGGCGCCACTACGGCCTACAACGCCAACGTCAACACGACGATGCGCAGGGTTCCGCCGGTCGGCACGTCCTCGTCGCCAGGGATCCCGGCACTTCGGCAGCGGACGAGTCGTCCCTGGGCTCCGTCGACACGATGCCACCCGCCAACCGTCATGGGTACGCGGAGTGGGACTTCTCCGGTGTACCGGACCCAGTCGCGTTCAGGCGCTTCCTCGACGCCACGGACTACTGGTTCGGCTGCTCCGACGACTCCAGCGGGAGCTACGACCCCACGCGGGAATGCTGCGCTGTCATCACCAACGACCCGGCCAACGCCGCCGGTGCGGCAGGCGCCGGAGATGGGGAAGTCACGCCGGCCCCGGGGGGTTGCCACGCGCCCCGGCCGCGGGGCCAAGCGCACCTGCGGGGCCGACGTCGACGCGCAGGCGGCCCAAGCTCGCGAGCTCGAGGCCAAGCTAGCAGGAGTGCGGACGTGCGGCTACTCCGCGCCTCGATGGCGGGGAGAGGCCTCCGCGCGCGGCGAACGCGCGCGGGAGCTAGGCCGACAAGTACGCGACCGCCTCAACCCCGTCCCCAACGTCGACAACGCGGATACTCCACCGCGAGCGAGCCAAAAGCTCATCGCCGCCGCAACACCGCGCGCGCGCCATGCCGGCACCCTCGACCCCCGAGGCTCGAGAAATGCACCGCGAGGTGCGGACCCTCCTTGAGCAAGCGGCCGTCCGGCGGGCCGAGAGCTCGGCCTCACGCATCCGTCAACGGGGGGACGCGCGGGGTGATGATCCGGCACCGGGGGGCGAACCCTCGGTGCATGCGGGGCGACCCTGCGACCGGGGACGCACGCCGGCCAAGGAACGGCTCCTCGACACACGCGCGGGGGCCGGATGGTGACGCCCGCAACGTCATCAACGCCGGGGCGCACCGGCAAGGCGGACGCGCGAGCGGCCGGGGGCTACCACCCTCGAAGGGGTGGACGCTACGACGGCGGTGAGGATCGCTCCCCAACGCCGGAGCCCCCGGGCACCCGCGTGTTCGGCGGGGAGATCCGCACGGCGGCGTTCCCCCCGGCGTTTCCGTCAACCCTCGACGATCACCAAATACAACGGGGAGACGGACCCTCGTGTCCGGCTAAACGACTACCGCCCGGCTTTGTCGGTGGGCGGGGCCACCAACGACGAAGTAATCATCCGCAACTTGCCCCCGCATGCCGGGCGACGCGGCCGGACATGGCTCGAGCACTTGCCCGCCCGGCCCGGATCCCTGGCACCCGGGACGATGCGGGTCCACACTTTTGTGGGCAACTTCCGGGGCACATACGTGCGCCCGGGAACTCCGGGATGCGCGCTCCCGCACTCGAAGCCAGGCGAGTCGCTGCGGGACTTCATACGGCGCTTCTCCAAGCGCTGCACAGAGCTCCCCAGCGTGGCGCAATCCGAGATCGTGCATGCGTTCCTCGAAGGCACCACGTGCCGGGACCTTGTGCGCGAGCTAGGACGCAGCCCGCCCGCGGACTCGAACGAGCTGTTCGACATTGCCACCAGCTTCGCCTCCGGAGAGGAGGCCGTGGGGGCAATCTTCGACGGCAAGAAGGGCAAGCGCTGCGAGGACACGCCCGCGGAGGGCGGCGGGTCCAAGGAGCCGCGCCGCAACGACAAGCGGGGCAAGAAGGGGGAAGAAGCCGCGCCGCGGGCGCGCGAGCGGGGGCGCAACGGCGGCAACGCCGAGGCCCTCGGCCGTTGACCCGGCCCGACGGGGCCCTCGGCCGGCTCCTCGAGGCCGGGGTGTTCGATGACATGATGAAGAAGCCGTGCCCTTACCACAAGACCCCCGTGAATCACACTCTTGAAGCGATGCGACATGCTCAAGAAGTTCTATGGCCGTGCCGCCGCGAAGGAGGCGAGAGGCCAAGAAGGATGGGGGCGACGGCGACGCGGGTGGCTTCCCCTGCTCGTCGAAAATGTGTTCCTCATTTTTGGGGGATCCACCGTCGACATGTCAACCCGGCGGCGCAAGAAGGAGCGGCACGAAGTCCTCGCCGCGAGAGAGGGCACCTCCGGCCTTTCTCAACCGGTCGAAGGATGCCATCACCTTTAGCCGGGATGATCACCCAAATCGCATCCCGAACCCGGCCGGTACCCCCGGTGGTCGATCCCATCATTGGGAACGCCCGGTTTTCGAAGGTCCTTATGGACCGGAGGCGGTAGCCTCAATATCCTCTTCGCGCATACCTGCGCGCCTAATGGGGATTGGGCTGGACCGGTGCGGCCCGGCACGAAGCCGTTTCACGGCATCGCGCCGGGAAGCGAGTTCAACCCCTCGGGCGGATCGATCCGCCCGTTTGGTTCGGGACCCCCAAGAATTTCCGCAAGGAAACCCTCACATTCGAAGTGGTGGGATTCAAAGGGGCCTACCACGCCATCCTCGGCGACCATGCTATGCCAAGTTCATGGCAGTCCCAAACTACACGTACACGAAGATGAAGATGCCGGGTCCAAACGGCGTCATCACCGTCGGGTCGTCGATCGAGCATGCATTCGAGCGCGATGTCGAGTGCGTGGAGCATGCGGAGGCGCTAGGCCCGGCGGATGAAGCGGCGGTAAACACACTCGGAGAAGATGGTCAATGACGACCTCAGCTCCGCCACCAAGCACGTCGGCACGTTCGAGGCCGCCGAGCAAACCAAAGGGGTCCCCCTCGACCCGTCGGCCCCCGAGGGCAAGGCTTTGAGGGTCAGCTCGACCCTCGATCCTAAATAGGAAGCGAGTGCTCGTCGACTTCCTCCGCGCCAACGCCGACGTTTTCGCGTGGAGCCCCTCGGACATGCCAGGCATCCCGAGGGAGGTCGCCGAGCACTCCCTTGATATCCTCGCCTAACGCTCGCGGCGTTCGGCAGCCGGCCGCGCCGCTTCGACGAGGAACGGCGACGGGCGATCGGAGTGGGAGCCGCGGAAGCTCCTCGAGGCGGATTCATCAAGGAAGTGTTCCACCCGACATGGTTAGCTAATCCTGTGCTTGTAAAAAAGAAAAATGGGAAGTGGAGGATGTGTATTGACTACACCAGTCTCAATAAAGCATGTCCAAAAGTTCCCTTTCCTTTACCACGCATAGATCAGATCGTTGATTCCACTGCTGGGTGTGAACTACTCTGTTTCCTTGATGCCTATTCGGGATATCATCAAATAAAAATGAAGGAGTCCGACCGGCTCGCGACTTCGTTCATCACACCGTTCGGGACGTTCGTTACGTCACGATGCCTTTTGGCCTCGAAACGCGGGCGCAACCTATCGGCGCCGCATGCGGCACGTTTTTTGGGGATCATATCGGGCGAACGGTCGAGGCTTACGTAGACGACATCGTCGTCAAAACCGAGAAGGCGGACGACCGGTCGGCGATCTTGGCATCGCATTCGGTTGCTCGCGGGCCAACGGGGTCAAGCTCAACCCCGAAAAATGTGTCTTTGGAGTGCCGCGGGGCATGCTCCGGGATACATCGTCTCCCGGCGGGGAATCGAGGCCAACCCCGAAAAGGTCGCGGCCCTCGAGCGAATGGGTCCAATTCGGGACCTCAAAGGGGTGCGAAGGTGTTGGGGTGCCTTGCCGCCCGAGCCGCTTCGTCTCGAGGCTCGGTGAGAAGGGCCTGCCCCTCTACCGGCTGCTCAAGAAGCACGAGCGCTTCTCTTGGACCGCCGAGGCCCAGGAAGCGCTCGACAAGCTAAAAGCATCTCTGACGCACGCCCCAATCCTTACGCCGCCACGAGACGGCGAACCCCTCCAACTCTACGTGGCCGCAACCACCCAGGTGGTCAGCGCCGTGATCGTCGTGGAGCGCACGGAGGAAGGGCATGCCCTGCCTGTGCAGAGGCCAGTCTATTACATCAGCGAAGTCCTGTCGGACACAAAGACGCGCTACCCTCAGGTCCAGAAGCTGTTGTACGCGGTGGTCCTCGCGCGGCGCAAGCTCCGCCACTACTTCGAGGCCCACCCAGTTACGGTGGTCTCTTCCTTCCCGCTAGGAGAGATCATTCGCAACCCCGATGCGGCAGGCAGAATTGCCAAGTGGTCCGTGGAGTTGATGGGCGAAACGCTCGCCTATGCTCCGCGCAAGGCCATCAAATCGCAAATCTTAGCGGACTTCGTCGGCCGAGTGGACGGACACACACCGCCGCCCCCTCAAATTCAAGCGAGTCTTTGGACTGCGTTCTTCGACGGCTCGGTGATGAAGACGGGAGCGGGCGCGGGCCCGCTCTTCGTGTCACCCCTCGGGGAGCACATGCGCTACGCAGTGCGCCTCCACTTCCCCGCATCCAACAATATGGCGGAATACGAGGCCCTCCTCTGCGGCCTCAAAATCGCCACTGAGTTGGGCATCAAGCGCCTCGACGTGCGAGGGGATTCGCAGCTCGTGATCGACCAAGTCATGAAGGACGCGAGCCGCCACGATGACAAGATGGAGGCCTACCGCAAGGCCGTGCGGGCCCTCGAAGATAAATTCTACGGCATCGAGCTCAATCACGTACCCCGCCGGTACAACGAGGAGGCGGATGAACTTGCCAAGATCGCGTCGGGCGGATCACCGTTCCCCCGAACGTTTTCGCGCGCGACGTCGCGCGGCCATCGGTCACCTTCGAGCCCTACCCCTCGAACGACGGCGGGCCCTCGGGGGCTCCCTCGAATCCGGCGGGTGCGGAACCCATGGAAGAGGACCCCTCGAACGAGGCGTACGTGCTCTCCCTTCTCGAGGGGTACGGCTCCCATGAAGCCGTCGCGATGGACATCGAGCCGGCTCCCGCCCGGGCGGACGGGGGGGGAGAAGTACATCGCCCGGATTGCTCGAGGGGAGCTCCCTGCCGGACCGGGCCACGCCCGGGCGCATCGCCGGGATGGCCAAGTCATTCACCCTCGTCGACGGCGAGCCGCACAAGCGCGCCGCGTCGGGCATCCTCCGGCGGTGTATACCCATTCCCGAGGGGCGCGAGCTCCTACGGGACATCCACGCGGGGGATCCGTGGCCACCACGCCGCGCCGCGCACCCTCGTCGGCAACGCGTTCCGCCAAGGCTTCTGCGGCCTACCGCGGTCGCAGACGCCAACGAAATCGTGCGCACTTGCGAAGGGTGCCAGTTCTACGCCCGCAAAACCAACTTGCCAGCTCACGCTCTGCAAACAATCCCCGTAACATGGCCGTTCGCTGTGTGGGGATTGGACATCGTCGGGCCCCTGCGGAAGGCGCCCGGGGGCTTCACCCACCTGCTGGTTGCAATTGACAAGTTCTCCAAGTGGGTGGAGGTGCGCCCCATTACGAATTTGAGGGCTGAGCAGGCGGTCACGTTCTTCACCGACATCGTCTACCGCTTTGGAGTGCCAAACTCCATCATCACAGACAACGGGTCCCGGTTCACGGGCGGAAGTTCTTGGAGTTCGCGACAAGTTCCACATCCGAGTGGACCGGCGGCAGCCGTGGCGCACCCACGGACTAACGGCCAAGTGGAACGTGCCAACGGCATGATCTTACGGGGCCTCAAACCCGAATTTTCGACCGGCTCAACAAATGCGGCCGAAAATGGCTCCAAGAAGCGCCGGCGGTCGTGTGGAGCCTAAGGACCACCCCAAGCGAGCCACCGGGTTCACCCCGTTCTTCCTGGTCCATGGCGCGGAGGCCGTCCTCCCCACGGATGCGGAATACGGGTCGCCCAAGGTTCGAGGCTACAACGAGGATGCTAACCGGCGAGCCCGCGAGGACTCCGGACCAGGGTGGACGAAGTACGCCTCGTGGCGTTGATGCACTCCGCAAGATACCAACGGTCCTACGGCGCTACCAAGCACGCAAGATACGTCGAAGGGATTTCGGCGAGGGGGACCGGGTCCTAAGGCTACGCCAAGACAACCGAGGGCGCCACAAGCTATCGCCCCCATGGGAGGGACCCTACGTCGTGGTGAAGGTGCTCAAACCGGGCACGTACAAGCTTGCCAACGAGGACGGCGAAGAACTCACCAATGCTTGGAACATCCAACGGCTACGTCGCTTCTACCCTTAGCTAGGATTTCCAAGTATTTTCTCGTTGTACAAACACACGGCCAACACCCCGGTTGGTGTCACCTATGTAAATACTCCAAGTATAATAAAAGGGCAACTCGGCTTTCCCCTGAAACCCAAGTTACCCTCGGGGGCTACGCGCGGGGGGCACCCCCCCCCAATGGTCCCATTTTTTCGCGCAAAAAACGTAATAACACGCGCTAAGTTCGTTTCCTACTTCAACCACGAGCCACGATTCGAAAAGGGCGTAGGCGGCACGGTGGAAGGAGCGCGCGAGCCGAGGACGCCCCTACGCCGCGTGGCTATGGCCCGTCTCTCTCGCCTCCAACCCAGCGGGCCCCTGCGAAAGGCGGACTTCCCTAACTAGAATCTACTCAGGGAGAAGAAGAAGCAAAAAGCGCAATAAAGCGATTTCATTTACAAACTGACCATGTTCATGAATTTACTTGTTTATTTACAAGAGGCCACGAGGCCAGAGTTCTGATACATGTAAACAAAAAACGGGCCTAGCGCCCAGGTGCTTTCAGGCGGGCGGAGCGGCAGCGTCAGCAGCGTCCGGGAAGAGGAATTCTTCGAAGGCCTCGGCGAGCGACTCGGCGGCGTCAGCAGCAAGCGCGTCCGCACGCTCCATGGCCACCTCGTCCTCGACGCCCTCGGGCACGATGTAGCCTTCCGCTACCGCCTCGAGGTTGACCTCGTAGTGGGATCGCACCACTCCGAGGGCCTTCTGCACGCCCAGGTGCAACGCCCGACGCATCCGCCCCGTGACGTGGCCGCCAAGGGCGCGTAGGCGGCCGGCCGCCGAGCGCCGGCCCGGACATCGCCTTCCTCGACGACGTGACGAGTCTCGAGGGCCGCGTCCCGCGGCTCCTGCGGCCTCCCGCTCGGAGGAGTTGTAGGAGGCTGCGAGGCCTCGGCCCGCCCCGGCGGCGTGTCCCGGGCGTTGCGCAAGCTCGAAAGCGACAAGGCGACAAGAAATCGAAAAGGGGAAATAAACCCTCTAAAGCAAGAGCGAGCGAGCGAGGGTCGACGATAGCTTACCTTCGATTTGCCTCCTCCCCGGATCAAGGTCGCGGCGCGCGGACTCAAGCGCCGCCTCGAGGCCCCGGACGGTCTCGCCTTGCTCGACGAGGGCCATCTCTTGGGCGGCGTTGCGCGATGCCGAGCGTCAACGCCTCATCCTCAACCTCGGAGAATGCGGCGTTCCGCTCCTCCGGGCCGACTTCTCCGCCGCCTCGCGAGCAACGCGCTCCCGCTCCGGCCGCCGTCCGGCGTTGCCAAGGGCGGCTTTGCTCTCGCCGGAGCCGCCCCTCGGCCCACGGCGGGCGACGCGCTCCCCGCCGGAGGCCGCCCCTCGGCGGCGACGAGAGCCGCGGCCTTGGCGTCGAGGGCGGCCTTCGGTCATCCGCCTCCTTGGCGCGGCCGCTCCATCCCGCGCGCCCGCTCCTCGCCCCGGCGGCTGCCGCGCTCGCGCTCCCTCGAGCGACGTGCGGAGCCTCCCGGTCTCGGCGCGAGCGGTGGCCACCTCCGCCTCCCGGGTGGCGGCCAACGTCCGCGTCTTCTCCGGGTCCTCGCGCGCGTTCCACGGCGCCTCGTCACGATCGACGAGGGCCGCGCGGATGCGCCCGAGGCTCGAGTCACGCGCCGCGTCCCCGCCCGAGCTCTCGGGGAGCA
Source organism: Cenchrus americanus (assembly GCA_947561735.1). Classification (NCBI taxonomy): domain Eukaryota; kingdom Viridiplantae; phylum Streptophyta; class Magnoliopsida; order Poales; family Poaceae; genus Cenchrus; species Cenchrus americanus. Next base: position 90,579,929 of record OX387245.1, on the reverse strand, counting down.
CGTCACACCACGCCAACGCCCGGTAGACCGCCGGCCACTGTCCGGCGTCCTAAGAGCTTCCGCAAGCGCGTCGAAAGCGCTGCATCGCTCCCGGAGCTGGCGGGCCTCGGCGTTCACCTGGTCGAACGCGCTGTACTTTTCGCGAGCGCGGCGCTCAAGCTCCTGGAATCCACGCATCGAGCCTCGTCAGCGCCAAGTCTTGAATACAGCGCGCGAAAGCGAAAAAGAGAAAGAAGAAGAGCAACCGTGGCTCACGGAATACGATCCGGGCCGGCCGCCGTGGAACCCGCAGCGCCTCGTTCAACGCGCGGTTGAGCGTGGCGCCGTGGCTCAGGAGCTCGCCCCCGAGCTCCTGCTCCCTGCGGGCGTCGCCGAACGCCGGGGGGATCCTCCACGGCCCCCCCCACCCGGGCGGGGCGACCGGCATGGGAGGACGAGGCCTCGGCGTCGTGCCCCTCGGCCCCCCACTATCATACGACCCTCGTGACGCCTCACGAGGGCCCTCTCCCGGGGCTCGGGGAGAGTTCGTGGGCGGCCCGGCCCACCGGTTCCACCCAGGGCGGCGAGGAGTCATCCGAGAGCTCCTACCTCTCGCCTCGGGACCGGCGGCGGCGGAGCCGCCCGCTCCGCCTCCGCCGGCGCCTCCACTGCGCCTCCGCGGCCGCGGGCGCCCGTTGTGGCGCCGTTGCCGCCACCTCCGTCCGCGCCGCCACGTTCGCGGGGCGCTCTCACAGAGTTGCGCCCCGCTCGCCTCCCCCGCCGGTGGTCGCCACCGCGGGAGGCACCTCCACCGTGGCCGCCCGCCGCGCCCGCGCCTCCATGGCGACCGGCGCCGGCCGCCCCCGGCGACCTGCGGCTGCGACGCGGCGGGTTGATCCACCGGCCGGGGCCTCGAAGCCCAGGGCCCGGCCTTGCGCGCTCGTGCCCGCCGCCGCGCCGCGCCCCCGGGCGCGGCCCCCTCGACGAACGCCGCCGGGTGGGGATCGACGCATCCGTCCTCGGCACCTTGGCCGGTGCAAGAGGAGGGACGGTGGGCACCGCCCGCGGGAACGCGAACGGAGGATTAGAGCGTCTAATAACCAAGCAAATTAAGGCCAAGCAAAGGAAGAACGGATTCCTTACCTCGCGGAGGAAAAGGCCCGCTTCCTTTTCCTCGAGGCCTCCGACGAGGCCGGCGCGGGGGCCGCGCCGCCGCGGCGCCCCCGACGGTGCCGCCGCCGCGTGCGGGCACGCCCACCTCACGCGTAGGCACGCCCGACGCCGCCACCGCGCGCGGGGGCACGCTAGCCCCGCGCACGGGCGCGCCCACCGACGCACCCCTCGACGAGGACGCCGCGCGCGCGGACGCGCTCCCGCCACGCGCGGGCACGCTTGACGCGCGCGCGGCACGTGCGCCGCGCGCGCCTCGGTGGCGCGCGCCGGCACCCTCCGCGCGCGAGCCGCCCCCGACGATGATTGCCCGACGGCGGGCGCCGGCGCGCCCGCCCCGGTGCAAATACACCCCCGACGTCGGCGCGAGATCCGGCGACGGGGGCGCGGGCTGCCACCGTGCGAGGGGCCCTCCCCCTCGGACTCTTCCTCCTCGTCCCGGTCCGAGGACGAGGGCTCCTCGATGTCGGGGGAGGAGAGCCCCGGCTCCTCCCCGCCGCCGGCCCTCCGCGGACCGCGCGTCGCGCGCGCGCTTGGCGCCGCCTTGCGTGCGCCCTCGCGCGCGCCGCCCGCTCCCGCTGCCTCCGCCGCGCCGCCCGCCGAGCGCACGGGAGTCGGGGGGTGGGTGGAACGGACTTGGCGGCATTGAACCGCACCGAGTTTGCGCACGAGAGCAACGGCGGCACATCAGGAAACGGAATCAAGAACAAGAACTAAAACAGAATCAAAAAGCTCCACTCACCAACGGGCCGGTGGGGAGCATCTCGATGTCCCACGGGGTCCGACCCGCAGGTAGCGGCGTCCTGGTGTCGACGGCGCTCCGCGCCGGGGTGAGCGCGTACGGCCGCTCCCGGCGGCGTCGGGAGCATCCGCGACCTCGCCGGAGTCGACGGGGGTTGGCCGCCTCCGTCATCTCGAAGATGCGAGAGGGGCCTCTCCATCAACGGCACGATCCGCCGGTGGTGGAGGAAGGCGAGGACGCCCATCGCGTTGAGCCCCTCCCTCGCCAGCCGCTGCAGGGCGCGAAGGACGGACTCTTGCCGCGCCCGATGATTGGCCGTGGGCAACCCGTAGCCCCGGCGGTCGGCCTCTCCTTGAACACCCGCCGGTGTAGGGAGGGAAGGCCGGGCTCGGCGTTGCGCGGTAAAACCATCCCCGCTCCCAGCCGGCATTGTTCGTCGTCATGGTGCGGGGGATGTAGGAGTTCTTGAGCCGCCCCCGCACGGCCAGCGACATCCCGCCGGCGCGCGCACCGCGCGGCGGGTCCTCGGCTCCGTCGTAGGCCGCGTGATGAGCTCCGCGCGGAAGAGGTGCACCCGAGCTCCCGTTGGAGCGGGATCCCCGGTACCCTTCGCGGACGCCCACGAATGTGGCCGCCGCGAGATAGCGTTGGGGGCGAAGTTGTGCGGCTCCACCCCCGTAGTGGAAGCACAACGCCCTCATAAATGTGCTCGCGGGCGCGTTGAAGCCGCGCTCGTGGTAGCGGAGGAAGCTCACCACGTATCCCTCCGGCGGATTGGGCTCGAGGTGCGACGATGGCGGCACGATCCACTCCGCCGGGCGCCCTTCTTCGTTGGCCGAGAGCTGGCCGGCGGCGACCGGCTCGCCCGGGCGAGGCGGGTCCACGGCCGACCTCTCCCAAGCGTACGGCTCCGAACCCGGATCGGAAGCTGAGGCGGCGCCATAAGGAAGGACGAACGAGCGCGGGGGCGGAGGACAAGGAAGCAAGAAGAAAAGCTCTAAGCAGCGAAACCGCGCGGTGGCGAGAGGGAGAACGAAGGCGAAGGGACGGAGGACCGAAAATGGTGAGGAGCCAAGGTAAAACCGCCACCTACTCCTCCCCGCGGCTTTATAGGCAACGAGCGAGTTCTCCGGAGCGCACGCCCCGCCAACATGAAGCTGGCAGGAATCTTTCCATCGCGTCGACGGGCGGGCCCCACCACGACCGCGGCGACTCTAACCCCGCAGGGCGGGTCATCATTACGGCGAGACCGGCGGCGACCGAGGCGAAACCGTCACATCCGCCGGCCACGTCGCCCACTACGCGCGCGCGCGGCCGCGCCGCCTAAAAAGGCGCGCCCGCGCCGCAAAACCCGTGGCCACGCCCCCGCGGGGCAATTAAATGCCCGGGCCCCTTGCCAAGCAAGGAGAGCCCTCGAGCGAGGCGAATCCTCGGCTCGAGACAAAGGTGACCCTCGATGGATGACAGCGTGAGAAGGTCGCCCGGGACCTGCTCGGTGTAGAGCGAGGGCGGCCGCGGGCACCCATGCCACGTGAAGCCCTCGAGCGGCGTGATCCTCGACTCGAAACAAGGCGACCCTCGGTGGGATATCAGCGTGAGAAGGTCGCCGGGACCTCGCTCGATGTAGAGCAGACCACCGCGGGCACCCATGCCACGTAGGACCCTCGAGCGGCATGACCCCCAACTCGAGACGATGTCAACCCTCCGAAAGAAGGCACGCGCGTAAGAGGATCGCCCAGGTCACGCTTGAAATAGAGCGACACCGAAAGCACTCATACCGCGCCACGCCGCCAACAAGCACCTCGAGGGCTGGCACGCCCAGACCCCTCGACGGCCGCAAACGTGAAAAGACGGAGCTGCCCATGCACGCCCCCGCACGGCCTTCCGATCGGTGGGTTCGAAGCCCGACCCTCGACGGGTTCGAACGGGCGCCCCGATCTCGGAGTTAGGGACGACGAGGGCACGCGCATTCGAGCCGTTCCTCGAGCCCGTCGGCTCGAGGGTGCCCCACATGTCGTGTTCGAGAGCCGCCGAGGGCGGCTAGCCGGGGGGGGATCCCACCGAGGGAGAGCTTCCGCGCCCTCGGTCCCTAGCGAACGGGACCGAGCCCCACCTAGCAAACCCACGCAAGCGCTTCCATGGACGTGTCTCCGACCGCGCGGCCTACCCTTATCGAACGGGGCATGGACGTCCACTTGAACTACCCGCTAGCGGCTCGAAGAGGAATCCGCGATTCGCGACCCGCTCGATGGGAGTCGTGGAAACCTCACCTCCCGACCCGCGGAGGGACGGCGAGGGCGCGATAAAAAACAAGTCGTCGAGCTCGACCCGATCGCCTCGAACGGGCCAAGGCTCGGGGGCTTGACGCACGGCTACACCTCCTTGGAATTGCACCCGCCGGAGACAACGGTGACGGGGGAGCGTGCCACCCCCGATGCCGCTGAAACACCGCCGATGCCGGTTGGCATATGTGCCACGCCTTTCTGACCGAATTGCTCGCGGTAAACCCCTGCGCGGGAGAGCCCACACTCTGCGGGGCTTCGGGGCTAGACCCGCGGGTCCGCCGACGCGGCCCCACGGATAGCGTTCGCAAACAAGGAGGGAAGAACGTCCCATCAGTAGGTTCCAGCATCTGCGGGAGCCTCAATGGCAAACCCGCGGATGCTCGGGGGCTGCGTCGGGGACCGCCCCGGGGGTCCCCTCAAACAATGGGGGAACCCCTACTTAAATTCCCGCATCCATATAAGCTAAGCCCAACCATGCGGGAAACTAACCCGCACGGGGACACGGCCCACGCAGCGAGGGACTTCGGAGGCCCACCAAGGCGGCCCGCCTAGGAAGACCCCTCGAGCGAGGCTCCGCCTCGCCCGAGGGCATGCTCCCTCCTCGAACGGGCTCCGCCCCCGTTCGAGGGGCGACTCCCTCCTCGAACGAGGTTCCGCCCCGCTCGAGGGGCGACCCTTCCCTCGAGCGGCCCCGCCCCGCTCGAGGGCGCGCTCCCCTCGAGCGAGTCCCGCCTCGCTCGAGGGTCCGCTCCGCCCTCGGCCGGGGCCCGCCACGATCACGGGCGCCCCGCACGCGTGCGCCGGCCCCGTACTTGGGCATTTAACGCCCCACGACGCCGCGGGACGGCGCCATCATGCGCCGGGGCTCACGCCCGTGCCGCCGCACCAACTCCCCATGGAAGGAGCCCATCCCCGCCACTATGGGATGGACCGTGCGGTACGGCCGGTGTCGGTCCCGTGACACCGTGCGCACGCCGCCGTACGGCTAACGCGCCCGACCCTCGAAAGGGGCCGGGCGCACCCTCGATTCCACTTTCTCGTGACCTTGCGGAGTTGGGTGAGGGGCGCTAGGCCGGTGGGTGGCCATCCCGGCCACCGTAACGCGCGCGGCCGCCGTACCCACGCGTGCGGCGCACGCCCGACTCCACGGGGGGCACGCCCGAGCACCGCAGCAACCACTCCGCCACCGCGAGCTCGTTGGGAAGGAACGCCGTTCGCCCGCTCCCGTATCCCGTACCGGTCGTCATCGCACCTCCCTCGAAGCCTATCGAGAGAACGCCATCGCCATCCGCCGCCTCCTACCCTCGAATCGCCCTTTGTTCGGGTACAAAGTAGGCCATCATGGCCGGATCGCAGCATGGATCATCCGGACGATCGCCCGCTCTACACCATAGCGCGGCGTGCTCCCTCACGTAGCTAGGCGGCGCGGCGTGCGTGTAACTCGCCGCCCCCTTGGCCTATAAAAGGGGGAAGCGAGCCCCCGGCCCGCGGGGGGACGGATCCGAGAGTAACTCGGCGCACCGTGCACTCACTCTCTTATTCTCCCATAACGACTCCGACCACTCACCGGGGACTTGGAAGCCACGCTTCTTCTCCCACCTTGCTTGTACTTGCCCCACTACAAGCACCCCCGGTGCCGAGCAATATAGTGCCACGAGCACACCACCGCCTGGACGTACGGCCCCCTCGGCGGGAACCGGGATAATCCTTGTGTCATTTGTTGCTTGGCATCGACCATAGAGGGACAAACTTAGGCGCTATCTACTCGGTTAGTGTCGGGACCATATTCCGCACCGACACAACCTTTGCTCGCATGAAGAGCTAGAAAAGCCGAGAATCGAAATTGTAGACCAAGGCCAAGTCAACGTGATGCAAGTGACCTATGACACGGAGGAACGAATCCGTACGGCCCGGAAGACGTGTGCGAAATCAAAGCTTTGCGAGAACCGAAGAAACGGGGTAAAGCGAGAGGACTACCGGGTAGATGAACAAGGCACCGTGTGGTTGAAAGAACGGATACGTGTACCACAAGACAAGGCACTTTTGGAGCAAGATCATGAGAGAAGCTCACGACTCGAGGTACTCGATTCACCCGAGCGACACCAAGATGTACAGAGATCTAAAGGTCAAATGCGGTGGAAGGACATGAAGAAGGATATAGCACACTACGTGGCACGTTGCGACACACCCGTAGCGAGAGTAAAGATCGAACATCAGAAGCCTGCTGGTTTGTTGAAGCCGTTGGCTATTCCAGTTTGGAAGTGGGAGGACATTTCCATGGACTTTGTGGTGGGACTTCCTCGAACTCCAAAAGGGAATGACTCGGTTTGGGTCATAGTGGACAGGCTGACCAAAGTGGCTCACTTTGTGCCGGTGAAGACCCGGTACGCAACCGAGAAGTTGGCAGAACTGTACGTAGATCACATACTCAGGCTGCACAGGGCACCCAGAAGTATTGTATCTGATCGAGGGCCACAGTTTGTCTCCAAGTTTTGGCAGAGTTTCCACAAACTTATGGTCTCCACTCTCAACTACAGCACAGCCTTTCACCCACAGACAGATGGTCAGACGGAAAGGGTCAACTAGGTGCTAGAGGATATGCTACGAGCGTGTGCACTCACCTATGGTACCGATTGGGAGAGCAGTTTGCCGTTCGCAGAGTTCTCGTACAACAACAGCTTTCAAGCAAGTCTCCGGATGGCACCCTTTGAGAGACCCCGCTAGCTTGGTCAGAGGTGGGAGAACGAGCACTGTTTGGGCCGAAAATCATTGAGGAGGCAGAGGAGAAGATTGAGAAAGTTTGTGAGAACCTGAAGATTGCTCAAAGCCGTCAGAAGAGCTATGCCGACAAAAGAAGAAGAGAGTTGACTTTTGCAGTTGGAGACCAAGTGTACCTGAAAGTCTCACCGCTCCAAGGGACTAAGAGGTTCTTGGTGAAAGGAAAGCTTGCACCAAGGTACGTAGGGCCGTACCCTATCACCCGAAGGATTGGAAGTTTGGCCTACCAGCTTGCACTACCCGAGACAATGGCCGGAGTACACCCAGTGTTTCACGTGTCACAGCTGAAAAAGAGTGAGAAGGCAGTGGAGGCTAAGCAAGTGCCCATGGAGTTGCTTGATCTGCAAGACAACCTTGAGTATACAGAATACCCTGAGAAAATCTTGGACCGAGCCGTCAAGGAGACAAGGAGAACAACCATTCCTTTCTGTAGAGTGTTGTGGAGCAACCATACATAGCGGGAAGCGACGTGGGAGAAGGAAGCTGATCTCAGAAAAGAGTACCCTCACTTGTTCAAGGAGGAGGTCGAGGACTAAATCTCGAGGATGAGATTCTCGGTGGTGGGGCAGAATGTAACAACCCAGGAATTTAGGTGTGTAATTTTTGCGAAAAATTAAAACTTTTTGATTGAACTTGAGTGCTATCAATTTTCGAGCCAAATTGCTAGCCCTTCTTTGAATTCTCCACCAATTTAGCCCATTTATAAAAACATATATTTAAATTATGGTAAAATATGTGAGTTGGTTTTTCTCTGGTTTATTTGGAGTTCAAATGTGTGAAGTTTGAATTTGAGTGGGAATCAAATTCAAACTCTAAATCTACCCCTAGTTCTTAACCTATTCTCTTTATTTCCAAATCACCAAACCTTGAACCAGGTTGAATTCCTCTTCCTGTTTGGTCCAGCCGGCCCAGCCCGTGTGCCCTTCCGGCCCAATTAAGCCGTGCAGCCCACCTTACCCTCTCTACCTCTGGTGTTTGGGGCCCGCTTGTCAGCACGCCTATCCTCACCAACCGCGCGCCCGGTCACCGAGCCGGCCTTGCGCGCCGGTCTCACCGCACCCGGCGCGTGTGCGCGGCGGGGGCGGCCGGACCGCCCGGCCGGCACGCACGCCGAGCCGGCGCGCACCCGTGGCCCACCCCGGGGGGAATCAGCGGGGGGAAAGGACCCCCGTGCCCCTCGCCGGTGACGCCCGGGGCGCGGTGGCGCCACCGAGGGCCGGCCACGTCGCCGGGTCCGTGCCAGTGGCCAATCCCGGAGCGCCGAGGGCATTAGTGCCCTTGCGCCGCCTTGACCGCGCGCCTACATCACCCCAGGGCCGGGTCCTCCTTTCGCCAACCAACCCACATTGGGGTTTTGCCCCCTTTCCAGTGCCGCGCCGCCGATAGGGGAGAGAAGGGGAGAGTAGAGGAAGAGGAGGAGGGGCGGTGAAAGACGGTGCGCCGCGCCGCCGCCGGCGCGTCGCTGCTGAGGCTTGACGGGGACGCGAGGAGCCGGACGAGGGAGGCGCCGTTCGTGACCGCGGAGGAGCCGGACCGGAGCGGACGCCGCCGTGAACACTGACGCCGCGCCGCCGCCCACGCCAAGCCTGCGACGACTACACCGCCGACCCGCTGTGAGCATCGTGGCCACCCCCTTCTCCTTGCGCCGGTCTCTTATCTTGTTCTTGTCTGTGGGCGCGCCTTCGAGCCGCCGCTTGCCGAGCGCGTCGCGCCGCCATTTCCCCATGAACGGCGCCTCGTCGCGCCCGCCGGCGAGAACTCGGAGCCGTGGCTACCCCAAGCCGCGTCGACCGGGGCCGAACTCGTTAAGGCCGGTGTTCGGGGCCGTCTTCTTCGGGAGGAGCCGACGACATCCCCGCGCCGCGCCGTAGTGCTGCGCGCCGAGCGCGCGTCGCGCCTCAAGTCCGGGGTCTTGGCCGTGGTGCCGTTTTGGTTTGCGCAACGGGGGAGAACGCGGTGGCGAGCCGGCGCACCCCGAGCGCCAAGGCGGGCCGCGCCTACCCGCCGTTGCCGGTGCTCGTGAGAGAGCCGGCCGCGGTGTGCGGGGACCCCAACCACGCCGCGCCGTGTCCGGGCAAGCCGACTCGGTGGCGTGTCTCGTTCGTGATGAACCGGCCTTCGAGCCGAGGGCACTTTGCTGCGTGTGCTTGTGCGCGCAAGAAGCGGCCGGCCGCACCCACGCGCGCCATGGCCACGGCCTCGCCGCCGGCGAAGCCCAGCGCGTAGGAGTTCCACGCCGCGTCTCGCGCGTGATGAGCTTCCCAGGCCGTGCAGGCCCTCGAGCCTTGGCTTGTCAATGCGAGGAGCGAGGGGCTCGCCCGGACGGCCGAGCACACCCCGCAGCTGCGGTCCGAGGCAGGGAGCCCATCGCGCCGGCGCGTGTGCGAACGCCGGGTGGTGCTCACCGCGCCGCCGCGCGGGGAATCCGGACGCCGTGCCGTGCTAGTGAACCGTGAACCGGGCATCGAACGCGAGGCGGCATCCGACGCCGGCGCACCCCGGCGCGAGCCCGGGACGCCGCCGCCACCGAAGCCGGTGGGAAGGCTGCGCCGCCGTCAAGCGCGGCGTGCGCCTATGGGAGGAGCAAGACCCCCTTCCCTGGATGCGGCTGAGTGAAAGGCCGCTGGGCCTCAAGTGTCACTCGGCCCGTCGGGCCACCATGGAGGCCCACCGCGTGAGCGGGGCCATAACCAGTAGTCCAGGGAGGTCTGGTGGACTTCTCTCGCCTGGGCCAGATGGGCCGAGTCCAGTGGGCCGCTTTCGGCCCAGTAACTCTTTCAGCCCATTTTCGGCCCATGAAACGAGAAACGCTGACGTCACGCTGACGTCAGCGGCCCTTTTATAATTTCAGAAAACCTTTTCTTTTCCTGGATTAATTTCCAGAAATTCCTAAAATATGGTTTTAACCTTTAAAAATTCATAACTTTTTATGGAAAGCTCAAAAAAATATAAAACTAATTTCTATAAATCCGTAATTTCGAAACCTTGCTGATTATAGGTAGTTTGGGTTCTTTTGGATCTTCTAAATTGGTTCTTATTTGGAGTTATTGCTTAGATGTGCACCGTTTTCTTATTTTCGTGTCGAATCTCGTGCCGCAGACCCGAGCTTCGACCAGGAGGACGTGGAGGACCCCGAGTACCTTTGCTCGGGACGGCGATCGCTTCAACGGCAATGGAGGTGTCATGTCACTCCCAACCATGTAGATCCCATGTTGTTAAATAGCTGCTAGTGCTTTACTTTAATGCATTGATCTGACGAATTGCATAACCAGTTTAGTAGCCATACCTTGATGCTTTGTTATATCCTGTTTCCTTGTTCTACTACCCGCGGGACTAGCTACAGACCCCTAGCTAGTCCCTTACCTCAACTATCCATACTTTTGTTGCTTGATTATGGATGGTACTATGGGCTTGGACTGAGATGGGGATATCTTGGGGTGTTTCTAGCGTGCGTTCTGGGTGCGTATCTCCTTGCTGTGTTTTGGTGGGAGCGAGCCGCTTGGTTACTTGTGAACGGCTGCCGAGGGAAGATGCGATCTGGCCTCTTACCCGAGGGTCGTGTCGTGTGGGATGGAGATGGTGAGTGCTCGCTCTCGGCCCCTTAAGGACCGATCGTCAGTTGACCTTGCTTCGGATGACTATTTTCGTACAGACCGCCCGCCTTGTATTGGGCGGGGGTGCGGGGTGAGACTTGTAGTGGATAGCACCCCTCCTGTAGGAGCATCGGTGTGATCGTGTCGGGAGTGGTCTTTCCCTCCTTAGTAGACTTTGCCCCGGCGAGGCCGGGGAAGGGTTCCACAGCTTCGAGGGACCTCTCGCGGGTAGTATGAGCTCTGCCGCGGAGGCTGGGCCAGGCTCAGAGACGCAGGAGGGTACTATCCACTTACTTGGCCTTCAGACGTATGGTAGGGTTGGACACCGGTGACGGCCGGTTCCGGTCCTATTCGGGCGGGTACAGTTGTACAACCTCTGCAGAGTGTTAAACCTATAGCTATAGTCCGTGTTCACTGGTTATGGACAGTCCTTCGATCTCTCACTTGACTAGATACACTTCTCTTGTGCTTCTTCTCTCCCCCGAGTGTGTGAGCCCGGCTTCGGCCGTTGAGATGTGGGGATAGGAGCAGGTGGGCCCCACATCGCAGATGAGGGATGGGTTCTGGATCGTGGTTGAGATCCGGAGTTTTGGTGTGGTTTTCCTTGAGCGGGGTGTGGACCCCTGAGGTGTGGACCTCGGAAGCGGAAGCTTCCCCGAGGTGTGGACCTCCTAGCTGTATTCTGCTTACCTTGTACGTTGCAATGCTGCTTTGCTTAAGCTTTCTACAGCCAGATTAGGGATATCTCATGCATAGTAGAATATACACCGCTTTTGCCTCTTTGTTGGGAAGCTGACATGACCTACCCGCTTATCGGGTAGACCCTGGTGCCTATGACGCAGAGCCGGACTACGACTTCGACAACGACGGTTGGGTGGACTAGAGCTCTTCCTACACTTGAGGCGCTGCGGATATGGAGTTTCCCGAGCTTTTCATGGAGCCGCTGCTAGACGTTTTATTTATGTTTGATTCAGTCCCGATGGACTTGTACCCGGCATGTGCCGAAGAGATGTACTCTGATTAATGTAATAAAATAAATGTTGTACTCTACATTGCTGTTTTTATGTTTTTGTATGGATTTTGGCATCGCTGAGACAGGAATTGCACGTGGTAGCCCTCCTGGGACTACCACCGAGGTGCTAAGGGTCGGGTTTCCGTCCGAGGAAATTCGGGTCGTTTCAAGCACCATCCCCGAGGCTGTGCCCGTCAAGGGCGTGGTGTCGGAGACCCAAGAAGCCACCAAAGCGACAGAACCGAGCCAGCGGAGGTAGCCAGCGAAGGAGCCCCCGGGGTGGCTGAAAAGAGGCGCGATGAAGTACTGCCAGAATCAAGCATGGAGGTAGTCGTCTGTTCGCCAGAGATTCAGGATGCGGAGCCGATCCGTTCGGCGCCGATGTCCGGGACCACCACAACTAGTCGTGGTGGGATCGAGCTTCTAGCGGACGATCTCGTCAATCCAGCAGCAGTAGCGCACAACTTAGAGGCGATGCGCCGGGCCGAGCAATGGATGAAGGCAAGTTATCAGTACCCTTGAATGGTCGATCTGCCATAAGTGCTGAGTACACGAGTAACAATTGTTGTCTGCTGCAGTACGTCATGGAGAGATCCCGACAGAAATCTGAGATGCTCCAAGGATATGGCGATATGGTGCTCCGGGCAGAAGCACTGGAGGAAGAACTCGCCAAGGCCAGGAAGCACTCCGCCATGCTCCAGTCGAAGCTTGATGGTGCCTTCACCCAGTACCATAATGAAGTCCAGGACATGCAGGCAAAGAGTGACAAACTGGTGCGCAAGAACAAGTCGCTCCGCAATAAGAACAAAGGTACGCTGCTGTCTTGTCGAGTACCTATTGGAAGTACCTGCGGTAGTCGACATCACCTTCTTTGTTGATTGCGAGCTTGAGACCGGGTTGAGCGGTGAAGGCCTCGGAAGTCGACAAGAAGAATCTCTTCTACGGGAGAAGGAGGGCCGCGAGGTACTTGAATATGATTATAAGCAGTTGGCTTACGAGTGCGATAAGCACATGGAGCTTCTGATTGCCTCGGATTGTGATCTTGTCAACTGCTACAAATCCCTGTAGAAGCTGAACGAAGATTGTGAGAGGCTGCGGGGACAACTCAAAGAACTTGAAGAAGCCGCACTTCCCATTGCAAGGCTGCTGGTGCCTCATCCGGGCGGGCCGAAGATTGCTCCGTTGGTTGACCGGCTGCGAGAGGCTCCCGGTCGTTTGGCGACGTACGTCGATCATCTGGTGAAGTCCATCCCCAATAAAGTCTTGGCGTACATGAAGTTGTACTTCCCCAAGGCTCCAGTGAACATAGTCGTGGGTGGACTAGCCGCCAACTGTACCGATGAGCAATATGCGGAGCTCCTGGAGCAGATGGCGCCAATAGCTGAACAAGTCGCCGAGAAGCTGAACCTCCAGTAGTCCTGTAGGGTTAGCTTGTAGCAATAGTTGTATATAAACAAAGTTGTAACAAACTTGTTTGAGTAAGAATGAGAAAGCTTGAGTACTCGTTGTCGCGATATATATGTGCGGAGTGCTCATCGTGGAGTTGTCACGAGTAGTGGTACTCGCCAGTAGGCCCGTTGAGGGAGACACAGTAAGTTAGTTGATAGATGATCAAACTTTATTACTGAAAGAAGTACACCTGGATGGCCAGGGCCGTTTTACAAGTGTAGTCGCCAGGACCCGGAGGCCGCCTACGGCTAAGTAGTGCTAGGGCGTGTAGCCACTTACAGCAGTAGATCCGTTAGTAGCCGTATAGGCTGGATCTAGTAGTACATGGTCCCTTGATAGACCGCTGCTGGGGTCCTTTGATGCTCTGAGTAGCCCGAGATCCGTTAGTAGCCGTTAACGCTGGATCTTGGAGTAGAGTAGTACGGAGACTAGTGCCTGGACCTGGAGGCCGCTTACAGCGAAGGGGTCTTGAAGTAGTCATGCAGACTTGAGCCCCCAGAATCGGTAAAATCTCTACAACCTCTATCTCACACATGCACATGCTCACAAGTTCAATTTGTTTTATCTAGCGCTAATGATTGTTTGTCTCAAGCAAGCCAATCTAGCATTGAGCATGTACTTGTAGAATCTTGTGATGACCTCATTGCTGAAGAAAATGATAAACTAAAGCAAGAGGTCGAAAAGCTCCAAAAGGACTTGTATGTGTTGAAGGAGAAGAGCAAAGTGCAACCTTCTCAAGATAACCGTGAAAGCATGGTGAAGAAGCTTGGGAAGGGATCAACCGCCACTAGTTCAACCCCTCAACAACATACAAGGTCTCACAAGAACAAGATTCAAGAAAAGAGCGAGATTGGGCAAATCAAACCCCAATATCGCCCGATCAAGCACAAGGCACAAGAATCACTCTCCAAGAAGCCTAGGAGCTCCAACAAGTGGAGGGTGTGCTACAAGTGCAGAGAGAAGGGACACCTTGCCGACTCGTGCCCAAAAGCTACTACGGGCAGTGGCTCTGACCGTGACCGGTCAGACCGGTGCATGCCACCGGTCAGACCGGTGCTGGCCAGGGCAGCTCCACTTCAAGCAAACAAGGCAAGGAAGCCACCTTCTCCAATAACAAGACTCAGAAGCAAGTGTAGAAAAGAAATTGCAAGGAATGGTGTGACCAACAAGAACAAAAGTCGTATTTGCTACGAATGCCGTCAAAAGGGTCACATGGGCAAGGATTGCCCAAATGGTAACGTTCCTGAATCAAACCTTGTCCATTATGATTTCCATAAGCTTAGGAACGATAGGAATAGAACTTGTGCTATAAGGGAGATTAGTTCACCTCATTGTAGCATGAGGGCTATTTGGGTTCCTAAGCACCTTGTGACTAACCCAATAGGACCCAACAAGTGTTGCGTACAAAGAAATGCTTACTGAGCTTGCAGGTTGAAAGAGATGCATTGAGCATATGGTTGGAAGACTTGAAAATCTAGATGGACTCAATTAACCATGTGAAGAGCAAACTCATATAAATCGTGAAATCAATGACATCTCGGTAACCAATGCGCTAAATTGAGTCTAAGTCACTTTTGGTCCTTGGTGAACACTCATGTGAAGCTCTTCTTGCATGAGCAAAGCATGAGGTGGTGACTTTGACTATTTTTTTATGAAAATTTACTTTCTCATGCCATTCGATGCTTTTAATGGCTCTCTAGTAGAGCAATGCCTTGTCCTTGGTTGCAGGATTGAAATTAGTGATACATTCACTCACTCAAGGAAAAGGGAAGGTAAAATCACCAAAATGGGTCAGGTGGTGGTCACCGGTCTGACCGGTGTGTCACCGGTCTGACCGGTGCTAACGCAGCAAGTGAAATTTGGGCGGGTGACCCGGCACGAGTGCCCGGGTGACCCGGTACGCCTCTGTATGCTGCAGGGTGACCCGGCATGAGTGCTCGGGTGACCCGGGGTTGTCCAAACCCTCAAGAAGAAAGGTGATTTGGCATCAAAGGTTATGAGAAGCTAAACACATGTCAATTGTCAAATCATTCATGTGTTATGACCAAGTTTTGGAATGAGCCTCAACAAGTTCTTAATTGAACAAAGTGCCTTGGGCGAGAAATTAAAATTCTCTAGAACTACTTAAGGGGGAGCTCATTACAATACTTGTGTCACTTGTGGGACTAACAATTTCTTCTAGGTGATCTTGTAGTCTCATTCGTTTGTGCATCTCAAAGGAAAGCTCTCGATAGGCGTAACTTCCAAAAGAACAAGTAAGAGCTAACACCGTTTGTAATTTAATATATACACAAATGAAATGGTCTTAAGGCAAAGGTATGTTTCACGAAACTCATTGAAATACCGCAATGCATCTAGGCCATAACATCATGCTAGTGTGCCATCCTTAGCATGTGATTGCTTCAAATAGACCTCTTGAGCTCCTCTTTAGATATTTGGTTGATATCTTTATTTCCACTCGTCTTCGTGTCTCGAGGATGAAGATATGAGCCAAATATGCTTGTTAGGGCATTCATTTGAAGTGGATGCATGCACTTTGTGATATAGGATAGATTTTTCGAAAAATCAACTAGCATGTATAGGAAGTGTGCTTTCTTTGAAAAATATTTGGTTCTTGGTCTTAGTGACCCAATCAACTTAGTTGTGACTATAGTTCTCCTTGTTTGATTGATGGCTAGTCACAATTAAGAAGATTTTCTCAAGTCCCTAAAATCCATTCTTATTTATCTCTCTCAATCTTGGAAGGATCAACAATTCACAAATAAATTGGTTAATCCTCCATTCTTATATAAATTGATGGTTTTGGATCAATATCATCTTACTATCTCATATCCAAAACATCTCTAAAGGTTGACATGGAAATTCTTTGTTGTGGCTCAAAATCTGTTTCTCAAGGGCGCACCGGTCGGCCGGTGCAAGCCACTCGGTCCGACCGGTGGTGACCTTGAAGTCACATAATCGTGTTTATGCAACCTAAGTGGATGAGATTGTCCTCTAACATTTTTGGAGAAGTTTCAAGGAGCAAAATTTCAAAAAGGAGGAAAAGGATCGGTACAACCGAGGGCGTGTCGGTTCTACCGATAAGGACTCTGTTGAATTTTATCAGGATCTTCGGTTCTACCGAGGGTGGGTCGGAAAAACCGATATGGCATCTCTGGCTTGACCAGCGGCTGTCACCGGTCTGACCGGTGACTGTCACCGGTCTGACCGGTGACGCCCGGCGTCAGCCCATGGGGCCACAGTAAAAGGAATCCTCTTTTACTTCCCTTCCTTTTCTCTCCCCTCTATCATTCACCCTCTTGCAGTCCCAAACCGTGAAGTTCCTCCCCTCCTTCACCTCTTCTTCACCTCTCTCAAGATCCATGGTGATTTGAAGATTGAACCAAGGAAAGGCCTCAAGATTGGAAGCAAAAGGATCTCCCAAGGCCCCTCTTCACTTTCCCCTTCGAGTTTCTTGGATTCAACTCGAGTTCCACTCTCCAAAGGTATTCAAACCTTTCTTTTGCCCGATCTCCTCACATGGTGAAAAGTTTTGAATTCCCTTTGGTAGAACATCTTCTGAGATCACCTAGAAGACATTCCTATAGATCCATAACGTTTTGTTGGACACATTGTGAGAAATCACGAATTGGGGTCGGACGGCCTTCACCGGTCGACCGTGGCTACGGTCGACCGGTGGCGCATGTCCAACCCCAAATTGTGTTTTCTTCATGTTTTTCAACACATATCTATTCTAGGATGTCTTTTGTTCATCTAGACCAAATCTTAGATTGTTGGCTGCTCAGGTTGAATGTGGGAACACTTGGCTGCGTTACCGGGTGGCACGGTCGACGGGTGCCTCTCCCCGTCCGACCGGTGTGGCCCCGAAGCGAGACCCAAGTGTTCTGATCTTTCAAGAATCTATTCTAATTCAATTCAATCTTTTTCTTAGAGTCTTATACACTCTTGGCATCCTATTTGTGACTCGGGACGCGGCTATGGTGCGGGAAAAGGAAGGGGCAAAGAAAAGAAGAGAAGAAGTTCTCACTCGGCGAGGAGCTATCCCCGGTGATTTTGGGGAAGGGGGCAGCACTGTCAACATCAGCGGCAAGAGGTTGAGACGCCGCTCAGCTCAAGCAAGTACTGAGGATCCCGACTTAGGAGGTGACACCGGAACCAGCAGTGATGACAATGTCGAGGATGAGACCTTTCCGGGTCAGTTTGAGCTGAGGAGGCACCAGGAGGCTGGGTCTGATAGTGATGAGGATGAGGATGAGGAGGATGAGGAAGAGGATGTGGATGCGATGGAGGAAGATGATGACGATCAGGGTAGGTTGCGGATCATGCCACCCACTTACATTTACCCTGACAGGCCGGTGAAGTACCACGGGGCTGGCATGACCAAAGCCCTAAAGAAGCTGAGGGACAAAAATCCATATGAGGAGGGCAAGACTGCTTCGGATCCGAGGTTTTGGGCTAAATTTCAGCAAGATTACTATGCTACAGTGATTATCAAGAAGCCCAAAATCACACACAAGGCACAATATGTGGATTGGGATCACATGGCAAGGAAAGGAGACCCTATATTTGATGAAGTCATGAGCAATTGTGAGAGGCAAAGGGTCAAAACACTCATGGGGTTCCGACAGGATTGGAACAAGGAGATCATTGCCCAGTTCTTTGCCACAGTGCACTTTGGTCACATTGAGTCCGACAGGGCTATGATTTGGATGACCAACGGCCAAAAGTACTCGATTACCTTCCACAGATTTTTGAGGTGCTTTGGGATCATGTCAGGAGATGGGGAGTTGAGGAAGCTCCATGACGAGGGAGAGCTGGAGAAGGATGCTTTGCATGTGATGTACCCTTGTGGTGAGCATGCTAACTATGGGAAGGTGAAGAACCTCTACACCTACTTCGCTGTCCTAAATAGGCTCCTTAGGGTGTCTATTACACCTAGAAATGGGAACCCCTCAGAAATCACAAAGTTTCAGAAAAACTTGATGGTAGCTTTGAGGCCGAGAGCTCCAGAGTTTAGTGTTGGGGACTTTATTTGGCAAGAGATCAAGCACTTATCCGAGGACCCCAAGAAAATTTGCAGCTATAGCCCGTATATCATGTACATGATTGAGAAAGTTGCAAAGACGGAGTTTCCGAAAAATGTGACACACAAGCCTCTGAAGCTCAATCCTAGCAAGAATCCTCGATTTCCATCTCCTAGAGTTGAGGATGCACCGGGTCATGAGGAAGAAATCTTTGAGGAGGGAGCAGCTCGGCCAGATTTGCCTCAGGCAGGTGCTTAGACCGGCACGGTCGGCCCGTCTGCCGAGCACCGGTCGACCAATGGGGTGGGCGGCGAGCCGGACGGAGCCACGCGAGATCCACCTCCCCTTTGAAAAATTTTCTCAACTTCATATTTGGGATGTGCGGGAGCCGGCATGACATCCGGGGTTGAGCGACAAAGGTCGAGAAGGGCTAATAAGCAAATGAGGGACACGATGAAATTGATGCACAATGCCCAAGGCTTTCAACCTCCTCGCTCTCCACCATCTCCAGAATCTCCTCAGGTTGAGATACCTTCCTTTGAAGAAAGGATGAGAGGATGTGCCAACTCCGACTTGCTTAACCAATATGGCCCCATGCTCTTCGAATCCGGGCAAGAACAAGGATCATCCTTATCGGTTCCTCCTCCACCTCCACCATTTGTACCTCCTCCTCCGGACGTAGCGGGATCATCTCACTTCATGGATGAAGGGCAAGCACCCCCACCTCCACCTCCTCCCAAGCAAGTACAAGATTGGGGCGCTCGCTTCTCCGCCGAGATCTTTGGCTACAACCCTTATTACTATGGTAAAAACTGCGCTCCTATAGCTCATCCATCTCAAATCACCGTCTCGGAGTCCATTTATCTAAACTCTCCCTTGCATTGGATACTTGACAAATCTCAAATAGGAGGGAGCTCTCACCCGGGAGACGGATCTCAAGGACGGTGATCGGCGGTGCTTCTTCTCCAGGCCCTTCTTGGATGCTTGATGACAAAGGGGGAGAAGAATCGAGATTAAAGCCACAAGTTTATGCTGCCTGAGCTGCTGTCTGTGTTGCACCGGTCTGACCGGTGCCCTGCACCGGTCTGACCAGTGCCTGTTGGCTGTTGAGAGAAGCCTTGTAATAAGTTAGAACTTTATCGTTGTGGACTTGAGAACTTTTGTGTGAGTGCCACTGTGTGTTTTAAACCTTATTGTGATATTTAAGCGACCTTATTGTTAGATTGTGATGCATGCTTCGAATGGTGTTTGTTTGTGTTGGCTAAATGGAGCAAGGTGATCTAAACCAGCTTGCAACCACGGCATGATCACCTTGGACCAAATAGCACGCACTTGTTGCTTTGTGCACGGCTTGGACTCCGGCCGGTCGACCGGTGAGGGCACCGGTCGGCCGGTGCCGCCCGATTGAGCGAAATTTGGTTGGACACGACCGGTCCGACCGGTCGGGGGCACCGGCTCCCGGCCGGTCTTTGCCTAGTCAGTTCACTTTCCCTTTGCTTTGTGCATATCTTGTCATACGCATCACAGATTTTATTTTGTCGCTCACACATGTTGCATTCCACTGATTCTAAGATATAGGGGGATCTCACACGTCTTTTCTTCCAAATTTGTGCTAATGGCATTTAAGGCCAATTTTTTGAAATCCAACTCAAGGCACAAATTAAGGGGGAGCTCTAGCTATATCTAAGAATCTAAATGCGCTTTAATGTTTTATTTGTAAGCTTTAATCGAGTTGTCATCAATCACCAAAAAGGGGGAGATTGAAAGTGCATCTAGGCCCCTAAGTGGATTTTGGTGAATTGAATGACAAGGCGATTAAAGGACTAATGCTTTTGTCTAAGATTGTGAGCAGGTTTTCATTATATATTCATGAGCTACCTTTGAAGTATTTTAATTATGGATGTATTTTGTGGCTCACATCTACAAAGACAAGTATATGGTGCAAGACTTCATGAGTTTATTTGAAAGAGAACAAGATGATGAGCGTACACACCATGGTTCTAAAAATGGAAGCTTGCATATCCGTTGTCAATCAAGATCAAGCATTTGAAGCGGGATTTTCAAATGAAGGTTAATTGGGTGTGAAGCAAAGTGGAACTCAAAGTGGATTGGATAAGTGATGAAGAGATCAACCGAGATGGCTAGGGTGAGGGACTAAGCAATCTTTGGGGCCGTAGCTAAGCCGCCAGAAGTGTTTTGCTAGGGTGAAGGTCTAGCATCCGTGGGGTCTTCAAGTATCATATTAAAACCTTAACCGAGGGAAGCTTTGCAAGTCATCAACTCATTAAGATTGGCAACATGGAGTGACCATGGATCCAAGTGTGCATTCTTACGCTATATGGAAAGATCCTAAGTCACTAGCTCAAGTATGGACGTGCTCAAGTCAAAGGCTATGTTGAAAGCCCTCAAGTGATTATTGATCAAGTATGGCAAGAATTGAAGATTGTTCAAGCTCAAGAGGTCATCGAAGCTCCTTTATTCTTTTCTTGAGTATAGGTATGCCGTACTATCAAGAGGGATGCAACTTAGCGAGTTGACCAAGTCAAAGTGCCCTTTAGTTGACCTAAGTGAGATCTAGCCTTTGAGTGTGCTAACAAACCCTCATAACCTAACCTGGGTCATTTCATCTTGGTGGTGAAGTGCTAGTTTCTATAAAAGAGGTTTTGGGGGTAACTCGGGCACGGACCGGTACGGCCGGTCGAGGCACGTCGGCCGGTGCCGCTAGCCCAACGGCTAGTTTTTCGTACACCGGTATGACCGGTGTGAGGCACGGTCCGGCCGGTCTTTGCCGGGGACTAACGGCTAGTTTTCTCCTTTGAGGGGTATAAATACCCAAGCCCTCTTCAAGTGAGGGTTCTTGCTTCTAGTGTTTTTCTTTGAGGTCCCAAGCCATTTCTAACTAGCTCTAAGCCTTAGTGGCTCTCCCCAACCATCTCTTTGTGAGATTTGTGGATTCAAGCCATCATCTTTGTGTTGGGTTGAGAAAGTGAGCTTAGGAGTCAATTTGTGAGCTAACAAGAGCAGTTTCCATAGCTTAAGCACTTTGGTTTCGCGTCTACAAACTTTGGTGCATTTGTTTCTCTTGGAGGTTTGCCTCCTAGACGGCTAGGTGTCGCCAGCTAGCTCCCAAGGTTGTGGTGAGCAGCGGGAAGTTTGCGAGGGCTGCGATCTTGCCTCTTCGTGGAAAAGATCACCTTAGTGGAAAGGAGGAAAGTGGTTGAAAGAGACCCGGCTTGTTGTGGGAATTGTCCCTTACAAGCTCCTCAACGGAGACGTAGCCATTCCTCAGTGGGTGGTGAACTTCGGGAAACAAATCCTTGCTTCTTTGTGTGGTTCGACTCACTAAGTTGTTTTTCTAGCATATTTCATTTGCTTCCGCTTCGATCTACTTGGGTGTGTTACTTGTGTGTGCAGGGCTCATTACTCTGCTTGTGATCATCTACAAAAGCCACACCCTGAGTTTGGTTTGTGCTAGAAGCCAAGAGGTGCTTGAAGTTGTTTTTGCGGGTTCTGCGTGCTACACCGGTCGACCGGTGAGGCGCACGGTCCGACCGGTGTCACACGTGAAGTCCGGTGCTTGGCCGGTCCGACCGGTCACCACCACCGGTCTGACCGGTGGAGCACTGTAAGCTCAAGTGTTTGGGGAAAAGAAGTTTAAATTGGTCGTCATGCCTATTCACCCCCCCTCTAGGCAACATCAAGGTCCTTTCAATTGGTATCAGAGCTTGGTGCTCCGATTCAAGCTTAACCGCTTGGAGTTCTTCGATGTCGACAACTCGTGAGGTACCGTTTGAGCCTCTAGCTCTAGATGGCTCAAACTATTCTTCTTGGTGCTCTAATGTTCTCATTGCACTTAAGGTTTTGGGCTCTACCGCTGAGAGCATTATGGTTGCGAGTATCCTTCCAAAGGATGAGACATGTGTCTCGCCAATGGACTTGGAGAAGAAGCAACTCAATGCCGTTATTACTAACCTTTTGTGTAGGTTTGTGTATGTAGAGAACTAAAGTACATTATCTTGAAGAGCAAAAAGATTTCCGAAGATGCTCATCTCATTTGGAAATTACTACTTGAGTTGGTAAACACCAAATGGGATGAACTCGAGAGCGATGATGAAGATGAGTCAGTGAAGATGTGCCCTAACTCTACAACATCCCCTGATCATCAAGCATCAAACCCCAAGCAAGAAGAAGAGCAAAGAAGCGAAGACGCTGTCCCTCTGCAGGGACCGGTCAGACCGGTGACACCCACCAGTCAGACCAGTGCCAGCGGGGGCACACCAACTTGCTTGATGGCCAAGAAGGAGAAGAGAAGTAAGAAGAAGAGACAAGCCAAAGGGGCTAAGGACCAAAAGATTGAAGCTTCAAGCTCTTCGTCAAGAGAACTTGAGCTTCTCAAATCCGAACTTGCATCCTTGGTTTGTAAGTATGAAACATTGGCTAACAAATATGATCATGACATCAAATCCTTTGCTTGTAGAGCTAAATTAGAAGAAGATGCCAATAATGATCTAGAAGCCAAACTAGCGAAGCTCACTAGAGAGCATATGGTCCTACAAGCCAATCACAATGAACTTGAACTTTCCTTTGAGAAGCTTGTTGATTCTTATGCAACACTAGAGATAGCCCATGAGGTTGTGCTTTCATCGGTAAAATCTCTACAACCTCTATCTCACACATGCACATGCTCACAAGTTCAATTTGTTTTATCTAGCGCTAATGATTGTTTGTCTCAAGCAAGCCAATCTAGCATTGAGCATGTACTTGTAGAATCTTGTGATGACCTCATTTTTGAAGAAAATGATAAACTAAAGCAAGAGGTCGAAAAGCTCCAAAAGGACTTGTATGTGTTGAAGGAGAAGAGCAAAGTGCAACCTTCTCAAGATAACCGTGAAAGCATGGTGAAGAAGCTTGGGAAGGGATCAACAGCCACTAGTTCAACCCCTCAACAACATACAAGGTCTCACAAGAACAAGATTCAAGAAAACAGCGAGATTGGGCAAATCAAACCCCAATATCGCCCGATCAAGCACAAGGCACAAGAATCACTCTCCAAGAAGCCTAGGAGCTCCAACAAGTGGAGGGTGTGCTACAAGTGCAGAGAGAAGGGACACCTTGCCGACTCGTGCCCAAAAGCTACTACGGGCGGTGGCTCGGCGTGACCGGTCGAGCCGGTGCATGCCACCGGTCGGACCGGTCTTGCTGGCAGCTCCACTTCAAGCAAACAAGGCAAGGAAGCCACCTTCTCCAATAACAAGACTCAGAAGCAAGTGTAGAAAAGAAATTGCAAGGAATGGTGTGACCAACAAGAACAAAAGTCGTATTTGCTACGGATGCCGTCAAAAGGGTCACATGGGCAAGGATTGCCCAAATGGTAACGTTCTCGAATCAAACCTTGTCCATTATGATTTCCATAAGCTTAGGAACGATAGGAATAGAACTTGTGCTATAAGGGAGATTAGTTCACCTCATTGTAGCATGAGGGCTATTTGGGTTCCTAAGCACCTTGTGACTAACCCAGTAGGACCCAACAAGTGTTGCGTACAAAGAAATGCTTACTGAGTGTTGACGGTGAAAATCCGTCAACCTAGCCATGAGTTTACCTTCGGTGTTGACATGAGTTTTATACCTTATCCATTGGTACTAACCCCCGTGGTATAACAAGTTCACGTGTGCATGTCGGTTTTGGAGTTTAATGTTTATGCAGGGTTTTAGTGTTGAATGCAAGACTTTCGGGATAAGTTCATCAAGCACCTCATGACAAGACCTTGAAGTCTGAACAAGTCATGCAATGAAGCAAAATTAACTCCAAGAAGCCGGGGGACTTGATCCGAGAAGACGACGGACTCCGGGGACACGACCGGAAAAGTGCTTGAATCTTGCGAGACAAGAAGTTGAGTCCAATTCGGAGAGAAACCGACGACATGGACCTACATGTAGAAGGGGAAGCATCCGGGAAGCAAGGGAACCGACCTCGGGCAAAGGAGCCCACGGGGCGGGGCCTAAATGGGCCCGGGCCGGCCGGCCGGCCCGATCCGGTCGGCCCGGGCCCATTTTGGGCCCAAACCCGCTCTCCTTTGCCCTAGCCGCCAATCGGGCTATTTATAGTCCCACGACCGAGAGCCACGCGAGAGAAGATTTCGTCTTCGGCCGCCGAGGAGCGAGAGAAGAGAGGGACACCATGTCGGAGAGGAGAGGGTCGAGCTAGTTGACTAGGGTTTCCCTAGCCGACGTGGGAACCTTGCATGGAAGACCACGTCGGAGTTCCGGAGCTAGAAGCAAGATCAAGGAAGGATCCCGGTGGTGATCTTGTGTATGTATCATTGTCATAGTTGAATTATCAAGTTGAATCTTTTCTTAGCGATCAAGTGTTTCCTCGAAGATTTCGTTTTTCGATCGGCTTTGCTTATTCCAATTCTATTCGCGCGATAGATTACATAGGGTGTTCTTGTAGCCGCGGTGAATAGGGATACGTTGTGATAGAACGGGGGTCTCGAAAGGCGGATGTTTTCGGATTTGGACGGGAAACCACGATTTAAAGACGCTTCTTATAAGATTCGATTTTCTACTTCTTCTCTTGCTTGGAACTTCAACAAAAGGCTTACCCCGATCCCTCTGGATCGGTTTATCTACCCAATCTTACTTTGTTTTCTCCGGTCTTTAGTAGATTAGATTTATCTTTGTTTTGTGTTCTTATCTAGATGCATTAGGGTTTCTCTTTTACCAAAGATTGAAGTTACTTGGCTTTACTAGATCAACTCTTGCGTCACACATTTGTTCCACGGATTCGATACCTTGGGTTCACCACTCGAGGGAAGAAGGGTCCCTTGACTACGACGGGAGACTTGTACGCTTGCGAGTCACGAACGAACTTTGATACAATTATTAACCGTCAACAAGCCCCTTTTTCTGGCGCCGTTGCCGGGGAACAAGTGATCAAGATTTGATTTTTTATTGCTTTTTTTGTAATTTTCAGTACTGATTTTGTTTTATTTTTGCATCTACTAAACTTTGATCATCCTCAAAATACATCTAATCTAGTTTGTCTAACCCTAGTTTTCATAAATTTATTTTTCCTTTCTAGTTTTTGCATACTTTGCTTATTGCTAACCCTAACCGGAGATGGTTGGCTACCTCTCCAAGAAACCCAAACCTTTTTGTGGATGATCCGGGGAAAACTTTACGGGCAAAGGTCACATGCAACACAAGCTAAAGGGGTGGAAACCCTAGATTCAAAAGTTGAAGTCGAAGGACCGTCGAAATCTCCAAGGGAATCACCACCTCCAAGTCCAAAGGAAGATCAACCTCAACCACCGGAGCGATGCGCACCCCGGACATCGTTGATCTACCTATCATAAACCTTCAAGACGCCGGGAGGCCGTTCAAGATCAAAGTCTCAACTATCCGCATGACGATTGTGAGAGCTGAATGCATACGAGTCGGATTCCTTGAGTGGCATATCGGTTTACTTAAGAGGAGGATGGAGAAGATGGAGATGGAGAAAGAAGCTCAACACCTAAAGGCCGCCGAAGCAAGATCCTCATGCAAGGAGTGTGTGGAGTACGACCATGTCCAAAGACGCCGTCACTAAGTTCGAGGCTATGGAGAAAATATTGAAGAATTTAGATGGCAAGGTGACGGAGGTCGGAAGCTCTATACGTGAAGTGTTCATCGTGATGAAGATGCTAGACGCAACTGGGACAACTTGCCGGGCGCCCGATGGGTAACGAAGAAGAATATCCGAGACAACTCCAAGGTCCCAAGACGGCGAAGGCTACTCAAGCTCATTCGGGAGAGATGAAGGATCACACTAGAGACCATGAAGATCACGACCGAAGGACCGGAGTTCGAGATGCCGAGCCACAAGGAAGTTGTTGCATCCGTCAAGACCAAAGGACAAAGCCGACTGTGAAGACCAAAAAAATTGACTAAGCCAAAGCGGGTACCCAAGATTGCAACGCCCACAAAGAGCGTTGATCCGAAGTAATCAAGTGAAGAAGTCTAGCCATGGACTATAAACGAAGCGCTAGGCGGGGAGGCAACCCGTTTCGTCAAGTCAAGAATAAGCTACGGGAGGACAACCCGATTCCGGGTTTTTCGAGTCTTTTTAATAATTTAGTTTTTGAGTTTTATTACGCAAAGACATTAGACTTAGAAGTGGTTGAACAATATTAGAGACATAATTCTTGATTGAATGTTTGCTTTATCATAAACCCTTTGCATGAACCCTCCTATGTGCTTGTTTGATTCTTTTCTTTTCGAGAAACCCTCAACCAAATAATTTCAGAACCTTAACTCAACCTTTCACCCTCATTATGGTGCCGAGGTTGACTTATTTTTCATGCTAAAACCACACGAGTAGAGCCACGACTTATATCTATGTGTTAATAAAAAATTTTCAGCACGTGGTAGGACTCGCGTGAACCTAGAAATCAAAGCTTTTGGTTGGTTTTAAAAATCTTTATCCTTGGTTTCTCTAGGATTAGAATTTTTCTAAGCCTATTCTAATTTTGTTTTATTCAAAATCTTTCTTATCTAGCCAAAATTAGAACCTAAACCTATGCCCCCATGATGAAGCCGGGAAATGTTTGCTCTCAACCAATGAAGGCAAACTATACCGGTGAGACCGAAATCGACGTAAAAATAAAATATTTTCGACTTGCATTTGTTTTTAATGGTTTAAAAACTTCTCTAAAATTATGTTCGAGCTCTTGCATGGCTCTGAAAAATATTTTAAATTTCGAATTAGAGGAGTGCTTAACCTTAAACACACCTTAATGGAGGCAATCTAGCAATCATGCATGCACCATTGGATTCCCTTTCATCAACTTTCACCAATTTCACATGCGAAGGACAAGCATGGTGGGCAGCAAGCATCAACTTTGTAGGAATTTCATGGTGGCATGTGAAGCAAGTGGAGCTAGGGAGCATGGACATGACCCAAAACATGAAGCATCAAGTGGAAGGACCAAGGAGTAGACGAGAGCGTTTGGGCGGTGCAACTCGTGGAGCACGCGGGCAGGAAAGTTGCAGAGGTGAAATGATCGTGCTAGAAGAAAGACGAGGCGGGGAGGAGCACCGAGGCCGGCCTCACCTACATAAGGAGCCCCCCGGCTCCCGTTTTGCGAGCAAGCTTCCCTCTCCTTCCTTTGTTTGTGTGTTCAAGTTTGTGTGCTCAAAACCTCCGTAGACATAGCCAACCTTCCCAAGCTTGATAGCTCAAAAAAAAATCCACATCCTTAATCCACTCAAAGTCCACATCCGAAGCAAAGAGTTTAAGTGCCTAGTTTACCGGTTGCAACCCGGAATTTTAGTTGAAGAAAGAGTGCAGCATGGAAGAAAACCACAAGTCTCTTCTCCAAGAAGAAGAGTTCGTCGTCATCCAAGCCGTCATCAACCACGTCTTCGAGAAGGCACTCGGTTTCCGAGTCTCCCCGGAGCATAGAGACGGATACGGCGCCACCGAGGAGGAACGATGCTCTCCTCCTTGGTGGTATGAGGGCTGCAAGAAGCACTTCCATGAGGTTCACCGAACCTCGTGGGCACACGGAGGAGCAGCCCGCGCCACCACGACGATCGACTCGCTCAACCGCACCACCTCCTTACACCCCCGACACACTCTTCGTACGGCTTCATCATCTTGTCGGCGGAGGAGGAGGAGAGGCTCGCCAATCTTGAGAAGAGGCTTGTGTCGAACGTCGGTTCGACGACCAAGCACTCTACACCTTGGGTTTTTGCACCGACATATACTATATGTTGGGGCACCTCGGATGGGTGCGGTTCTCCAACGGAATATCGGTGGACACACATTTGGGTTACGCCTTGGAAATTTTAATGACTATTGCACCCATCGTTGATGATGATGGGGTGCAAAGCTTGTCATTCCGTTTGGAGGGAGTCCAACAAGTGGTTCCCTACGAGCACGTTAGGGAGCTGCTTGGATTCCACAAGGGAGCTCCGGAGAAAGTTGACGTGCCACCCGGCATGTTGGCGGGATCTCCGGAGAAGCCCATCAACAACGCAATTGCATCCGCAACCCCATTATCCGGATATTTCACTCTTGGATGTGCAAGAGGGTATTGGGGAGGATGAAGGAAACAAAGGTGACCGACACGGAGTTGAATTGGTTATACTCGGCTTCAATTGCCAGGCAGCCAATAGACCCCTCTTACCTCATGATCAACCGTTGGTGTTGTGAAGCAACATCGAGGGCGGGTAATATTGGTTCGGGGTGTTACCTCTCCATGTTGGCCTTTTCCTTGCGGCCGGGGATCGCAAGAAACCCCGCTCACCTTTTGCGTGGTACCTCTCTCGGTTTTGAGTATTTGCGGCAAGGCAAATACATTAGTGGAGATGAGAGAGGAGGTTATCGATTGGCCATTGTAAACCTACCCCTTCCGAATGAGAGGCTTAGGCTTTTCACCGAAGGAAGAGAAGATTGGTTGGAAGAGGGACTACTTGTCCCTGCAAGGAAGAACAAGAGAGGAAGAATCGTAGAGGAGGGAACATCCTCCGCACAAGCGAGTGGAGCACAACCCAATGTGCAAACATTCGGCGGAGTTCCTCCTCCGCCAAGTTATTACGGAGGGCCACAAGAGCAAGCATGGGGGGGTGGTGCACCGGTACCCCCACCAAATTATGTTGTGCCCAACGCTAACTTCGCGGAGTCCTACGCTCATCATCCCCAACCACAACAAAGCATGGCCATTATTGGAGGGTATGCTGCAAGAAACGCTCAAAACATCGCAGCCATCCAAGCTAACGCAACTCAACTCGGTGAAGGCAACGCAAATATTGCCTTTGTACTTGGACGCCTTCACCTTGTGGAGCCAAATCAATTCGTCGGAGGGAATGTCCAATCATATTACGAGCAAGGGTATTATTATCAAGATCATCAACATCAACCACCGGCGGAGGACTAGAAGATTTAGGAACTTTAGTTTTCTTTTCTTTTCTTTTTCTCTGTAATTTTCAGCTTTTGCTTATGTGTGTTTGCGTAGTATTTTCTGTTTTTTATTTAAATTTCAGCAAGCTTGTTTTGTTTATTTTCAGTATGTATTTCAACTTGATGTCACCATTAATAAAGACACCACCTTGATTATATCATTGGAAAAGTTACAAAATTCGTGCCATGATGATATATGATTAAAAATTGCAGCTTTGTTCATCTTTGTAATTGATTTATGCATGTTTAAGCTAGTGCTCTCTTAAAAATATAGATCTGAATTTATTTAAATGCTAGCTTAATTTTCAGCGGAGGTTATGATTAAAATAAAGACCCATAGTGTTTTATGTGCTCTCAAGTTATGAATAGATTAAAGATGTCTTTTATGCTCAAAAATATTGCTAACCTTGTCACAAATATCACTTGTGTGTTGCTCAACCTATTCAAAGCCTTATATATATTTGAGTGCATGAACCTTAGTGTACAAGATTTATTTTTGAGTGAGTTATTGCAGGCCATGATTTCTCTGGCCCGAGACTAAGAAAGTTGGTCATTCCATTTTTGCGTATCTATCTTTTTGCTAGCCTCTTATCCGTGCATTGTGTATCCCCGCATCGGTGATCTCACAAACTTCGCCGGATATCCACCCTTAAACCGAATATCTTTTTTTGTGATTACCTCCTTGACCACAACCTATCGTTGAGAATGGATCATCAATTCAAGGAAGATCGCAAGATGGTGCCAACGTTGAAGATTTCAAGTATCTCTCCAAGGAAAAATATTCCGGTACCTACCTTATTTTTCGCCTCTTTGCTCGAGGACGAGCAACGTCTAAGAATGGGGGAGGAGGTAGGTACGGTGCAGTTTTAGAGTTCAAAGGGGAATATTTTTAAAAAAAAAATGATGAAAGAGATGTATAGGGTTGGGTAAAAAATCCAGTGATACTCATGACTTTCAAGGTATAAAAAAATCAAAACTTCGTTGTGGAAGTCATGGGCTGAATATATGACGAGGAAAAAAATGAATGAAAGAAAGAAAGGAATGAGAAATATGAGAAAGAAAAAAATGTGCGTAAAGTAAATTCCCTAGCTCTCTAAAAGTGCATTCAAGGCTTCAAGTTAAAAAGATCCATTCTCATGTTCCAACCATGTGCAATCCGATAACGAGGACTTCCTTTGTGCCTCGGGATCACTCTTTGCCATTTGCACATGTCCACTTATCTAAAAGTGTGTGTATTTTTCTCTTTCCCCTCCTTGATTTAACATTATTTTCCAATGACCTTTTTGACGAGTCTCGGTAAGACCATGAGAAGCTTGTCTTGTTTTGACAACACCTCATTTATAAAATCTTGTTAGGACTAAACTTTCCCAAAGCTCCATATAAAGCCTACCACATATATATGAGAGGGAAAGGAGTAGAATATATAGGCTTGAGAGACAAGTGAGATGAGAGTTCATGAGCAATATACAAGATGATTTAAATTTGTGAATTTGGTTTAGCTTTTCTTATTCTCGTTCTTTATTTCAAAAATTCTGAGATTTATTTAAAACTTTGTGAGCATGTTAATACTTGTGGGATAAGCTTAATAAGAATCTACCCTCCGTAGAGATGAAGGCTAGCACATTATGGAACTTTAATGAATTAAAATTTTGAGAGAATTATGTTTTTTCATGTGTGATCAAATGCAAAGTTTAAACATTGTTTGGCAATGATGATATCCATCAAAGGCTTACTCGAGGACGAGCAAGGTTTAAGCATGGGGGAGATGTTGACGGTGAAAATCCGTCAACCTAGCCATGAGTTTACCTTCGGTGTTGGCATGAGTTTTATACCTTATCCATTGGTACTAACCCCCGTGGTATGACAAGTTCACGTGTGCATGTCGGTTTTGGAGTTTAATGTTTATGCAGGGTTTTAGTGTTGAATGCAAGACTTTCGGGATAAGTTCATCAAGCACCTCATGACAAGACCTTGAAGTCCCGAACAAGTCATGCAATGAAGCAAAATTAACTCCAAGAAGCCGGGGGACTTGATCCGAGAAGACGACGGACTCCGGGGACACGACCGGAAAAGTGTTGAATCTTGCGAGACAAGGAGTTGAGTCCAATTCGGAGAGAAACCGACGACATGGACCTACATGCGAAGGGGGAAGCATCCGGGAAGCAAGGGAACCGACCTCGGGCAAAGGAGCCCACGGGGCGGGCCTAAATGGGCCCCGGCCGGCCGGCCCGATCCGGTCGGCCCGAGCCCATTTTGGGCCCAAACCCGCTCTCCTTTGCCCTAGCCGCCAATCGGGCTATTTATAGTCCCCCGACCGAGAGCCACGCGAGAGAAGATTTCGTCTTCGGCCGCCGAGGAGCGAGAGAAGAGAGGGACACCATGTCGGAGAGGAGAGGGTCGAGCTAGTTGACTAGGGTTTCCCTAGCCGACGTGGGAACCTTGCATGGAAGACCACGTCGGAGTTCCGGAGCTAGAAGCAAGATCAAGGAAGGATCCCGGTGGTGATCTTGTGTATGTATCATTGTCATAGTTGAATTATCAAGTTGAATCTTTTCTTAGCGATCAAGTGTTTCCTCGAAGATTTCGTTTTTCGATCGGCTTTGCTTATTCCAATTCTATTCGCGCGATAGATTACATAGGGTGTTCTTGTAGCCGCGGTGGCTAGAGGTACACGCCGGATCTTCCGAAAGAATCTCGACTTGTCTTTTGACTCGCCCTAAGCTCCCCGCATGAATAGGGATACGTTGTGACAGAACGGGGGTCTCGAAAGGCGGATGTTTTCGGATTTGGACGGGAAACCACGATTTAAAGACGCTTCTTATAAGATTCGATTTGCTACTTCTTCTCTTGCTTGGAACTTCAACAAAAGGCTTACCCCGATCCCTCTGGATCGGTTTATCTACCCAATCTTACTTTGTTTTCTCCGGTCTTTAGTAGATTAGATTTATCTTTGTTTTGTGTTCTTATCTAGATGCATTAGGGTTTCTCTTTTACCAAAGATTGAAGTTACTTGGCTTTACTAGATCAACTCTTGCGTCACACATTTGTTCCACGGATTCGATACCTTGGGTTCACCTCTCGAGGGAAGAAGGGTCCCTTGACTACGACGGGAGACTTGTACGCTTGCGAGTCACGAACGAACTTTGATACAATTATTAACCGTCAACACTGAGCTTGCAGGTTGAAAGAGATGCATTGAGCACATGGTTGGAAGACTTGGAAATCTAGATGGACTCAATTAACCATGTGAAGAGCAAACTCATATAAATCGTGAAATCAATGACATCTCGGTAACCAATGCGCTAAATTGAGTCTAAGTCACTTTTGGTCCTTGGTGAACACTCATGTGAAGCTCTTCTTGCATGAGCAAAGCATGAGGTGGTGACTTTGACTATTTTTTTATGAAAATTTACTTTCTCATGCCATTCGATGCTTTTAATGGCTCTCTAGTAGAGCAATACCTTATCCTTGGTTGCGGGATCGAAATTAGTGATACACTCACTCACTCAAGGAAAAGGGAAGGTAAAATCACCAAAATGGATCGGGTGGTGGTCACCGGTCGGCCGTGTGACAGTGCACGGTCTGACCGGTGCCAACGCAGCAAGTGAAATTTGGGCGGGTGACCGGCACGAGTGCCGGGTGACCCGTACGCCTCGTATGCTTTGCGGGGGTGACCGGCATGAGTGCTCGGGTGACCCGAGGTTGTCCAAACCCTCAAGAAGAAAGGTGATTTGGCATCAAAGGTTATGAGAAGCTAAACACATGTCAATTGTCAAATCATTCATGTGTTATGACCAAGTTTTGGAATGAGCCTCAACAAGTTCTTAATTGAACAAAGTGCCTTGGGCGAGAAATTAAAATTCTCTAGAACTACTTAAGGGGGAGCTCATTACAATACTTGTGTCACTTGTGGGACTAACAATTTCTTCTAGGTGATCTTGTAGTCTCATTCGTTTGTGCATCTCAAAGGAAAGCTCTCGATAGGCGTAACTTCCAAAAGAACAAGTAAGAGCTAACACCGTTTGTAATTTAATATATACACAAATGAAATGGTCTTAAGGCAAAGGTATGTTTCACGAAACTCATTGAAATACCGCAATGCATCTAGGCCATAACATCATGCTAGTGTGCCATCCTTAGCATGTGATTGCTTCACGCCTATTCACCCCCCCCCCCCCTCTAGGCGACATCAAGGTCCTTTCAATTGGTATCAGAGCTTGGTGCTCCGATTCGAGCTTAACCGCTTGGAGTTCTTCGATGTTGACAACTCGTGAGGTACCGTTTGAGCCTCTAGCTCTAGATGGCTCAAACTATTCTTCTTGGTGCTCTAATGTTCTCATTGCACTTAAGGTTTTGGGCTCTACCGCTGAGAGCATTATGGCTCAAACAGCAGATCGCTCAGCAGATGAACCGAGGGCCGCCACACGGGGCCAATCATGAGGGGCCTAATCAGGTCACCACGTACGCTCAGTTCATCGGGATGAAGCCACCGACCTTTTCCAAGGCGGAAGACCCCCTGTAAGCTGTGACACCCCAGGTTTTTAATTAACGTCATTAACACTAATGACCATTTCAGCCAAGTCAAACCGGCCGACACTGGTCAAACCTAGGTCAACCTGGGTCATCACCTCAAAAACCTCGCCGATGAACCCTATTGAACCCCTTGACCAAGTCTACACACACCCGTGGTCAACGCTTGGTCAAAGACACGGTCAAACCCAGCTTAACCATTGACGTCGGCGAATGTCGTCCGGAACTTTTGCCGCGTTCTCCAAATTTCTCCTAAACACTTCATAATCTACCTTTATGAAAGTTGTCCAGTTTGTTGAGGGACATAACTTTCATGAAGATTCGCATTTCAAATTTTGAGTGGAAATTGGTGAAAAACTTGGTCGACTGACTGTACCTCCTGTTTCCCGAAACATGGCGACATTCAAAGTTTGGCAGCAGTTTGTGCAAAATCCGTGGAGAAAAACACTATACGGCCTTTGCGAAAGTTGTAGAGGGTAGTGAGACCTACAACTTTCCTATTCACCACTTGGAGCACTTCTATACAATTTTTTGGAGTTTGACGCGTTCAAACAGGGTACTACGACACGCCCGCGGGGCCGGCCGGTCTTCGCGCCGCGCCGCGCCGCGTCGCGCGCGCGCGCGCGCGCGCCGCGCGCGCCGGCCGCCGTTCCGCGCCCGCACCCCGCCGTCTCGCCGTTCGTGCTGCGTGCCGTCCGAGGGCGCGCCTTCCCTAGGCCGCCCACGCCCCGAGGCGTCTTGAGCTCCGCGCCCCGCCACGTGTCGCGCCCCGAGTCGCCGCCGTCCACGCCCGCTTTGGACCGGCCGGTCCCACCCGCCGTCGTCGGTGGCCGCGCGCATACCGAGGCCCCTCCGTCGGTCCCGCGGCTAGTAGCCGGCGCGCTCGCATCGCCTATAAAGGCCCTGTCGCCCCTTTGCACCCGAGCACCCCCACCTCCCCGTGCGCCGGACCGCCCCGAGCCGCTACCGGTCCTCCACGGTGCGCCCACCTCTCCGCCGGCCCCGTCGCCGGTCGGCATCTCTAGTAGCTCCTCTAGCACCTACCCGGTGCTCGCACGGTCTCGTGTCGTCCGGGCGCGCTCGTCCTTCACCGGATCGCGAGGCCACCGCGGGCGGCATTGGCCGTCGCCGCCGAGCACCGTCGCCGCATCGCCATTCCCCCGACCAAAACCCCAAACCGTCCCCGGCCGACCCCGCCGCTGGACCTCGCCGGAATTCCACCGCCGCACCGGCCGCCGCCCCCAAGGACCACATTGCAAGGTCTGTTTTGTTTCCAGGGACCTGCGTGCAAGAGTGAATCTCAAATAGTGAAGCCATTTTGCTGATTCTTGTTAAATCCGTAGAAAAACGTAGAAAAATCAGACAAATGCAAACCCAATTTTGTTGGATTCAGGGTGAACAATGCCACAACTTTTGTTATTCTTGTCTGAGCTAGTTCCTGAAAGTTTTTGGATGAAAAATAGAAATGTGAAAAACCTAGATCTGCAATATCTCAAAAATCTATAAATCCTCTGCAGCTAATATTTGGATATGTTGTGTGTTATTTCATGACTAGCTCCTATTCCAAACATTGCACCAAGTTATGTTGCAAATCTTTTTATAAAAATTGTTTTCCATTTATTCAGAATCTGCATAAATGATTTTTGTAGCTAAAAATAATTAGATTTTTGCAACCAACTTCTGCATACTGTCTTTTTATTCCAAAACACGCCTCTGGTGAATTAATCACAAGTTTATAATTAAAAGAAATATTTATCTTGAATTATGCTTGTTTTTCTTGGTAAATGCATCACTCAAGTTTCATAATAGTTCTAGGTGTATATGCTGCACCCCTAGGCTAGTTTTGGACCATATAACTTGTGTGAGGAAGTTGGGATCATTTTGTTGAGTATTTATGTTTTGTGTGCATTTACCTTGTCCTTCTAGCTAGCTTTTGTCATTTTCAAAAATAATTAATTTCTAGCTATCCAAAGCTTGCATGTATGTCCAGTGGCTTGTTATAGGTATCTAGTGTGTAACACACCCTTCAACTAAATTTTATTAATTAATTTCATGAATAAAAACTTTGAAGGCCATTAAGGGCTTAATAGTCTTTTAAATGGGAAAAATCACCAACCCATCGTTAATAACCTTGTGAGCGGTTGTAAATCGTTTTAAAAGGATAAATATACCCACCCACTACTGTTGGTGAAGTTAAATTAAATTATTTACATATATGTTTACACAGTCACTAGTAAAAAGAATGTTAATAAATGACTGAATAATGTTCCTTTTTGGAAGAGTATGCTGAATGTACTCTTATCTAGGTGAATGTGTCCAACCAATACACCCCATGGTTGTCATTTATTGTTTGTGGTTAATTAAATTAAAAATCGTCGAATAAATCTTGCATTTGCATCTTCGTGTAGATCTTTCCGACGGTAGACGTACGCTCGTGCCGGAAGGAGGAGACGAAGGTGCCGACGAAGAGCTGCAGTACGTGGACGTAGCTCAAGACCTGGACCCAAGTCCAGAAGGGCCCAAGACCAACCTTGCCAGTGAAGGCAAGCCCCGGAGCATTAACCTCGTCTTTTAAAATTATGCAATTATGTTTGCTACGATTGTGCATTTACGTTTCAGGAGTTGAATTGAAACCCTAGATGCATGATCCCTAGGTACCTACGCTCTATCACTAGTATGCTAGGTCGATAGCTGCTATGCTATAGGACCCGATAGAAGACGAGTGATGTTCGTCACTCGCGAGAATAGGTTCTTATGTTGGAATCATACGATCTTTATAAATGGACTGCTCATGTGGTAAGAGCATGGGATTTGGGCTCCGGTCCAGTGGCTTTCGTGGGCTAAGCTTTTGAACGTACTAAGCACTTGCCGGGAATGGGACTGGTAAGCCTAGTACCTTAATGAGACGGCACGAGAACTTTTCCCTACTACTCTTGAGTATTCACCTAACCGGCTAGCTACCGGGAAGGGGGGTGCACGTGTTGACACTAGGTACCTTGCGGGGGTATGCCAGCTAACCTTGTACCCAGGACTGTAGGCTCTGCTCCCAACCCGAGGACTTTTGGGAACTGCCTAGGAAGTTTTCCTTGCGGGGACAGCCTACCGTGTGTTTAGGTTTACCTTGCAAGGTTTAAATCAATCGATTGTCGCCCTCGCACCGTTATCCGAGACTGCTTAATCAACTGGCCATGATATCCCATAATGATGGAACTAGTGTATATTGTTGTATGAATTAATTGCTTGTCCAATTCTTGATTGAATTAGTTGGCACACTTAGAAATGGTAATCAATTTGAACTTGTGCTAAAACTTTGAAAGTAAGGACCTACTCGTAGTAGCTGTTCAGCAAAACAAACTTCACCGGCCAAAAGCCTTTCATGTCTAGAGTTTGGTGATGTAGTAATCACCCGACGGTTAAGTCTTGCTGAGTATTAGTATACTCAGCCTTTCTTTAAAACAATTGTTGCATGTGTTGTTGACCGGGAGGGTGACGACAAGTGATGACATCACGGATGGCCTCCTGTGATGTTTACCATTGCGCTAGTTTAATTTATTTCCGCTGTTTTCGAACTCGGAACCTTGACTCCAGGTCAGGAACAATGGTTTGTAATAAAATGTTTGTAACTCATGTTGTACTCTGGACTCCCCTTCGAGTGAGTTTTAATGCATGTTTCGATCTTCTGTTGAATTCCAAGTGATTTACCGGGAGTTAACCCGGCAACTAACGACAGGATGATACTTTACTATTGCTTAACGACCCAAGTGGATCGGTCTTAGGCGATAGTACGGTATTTTCCTGGGCGGGTTGTCACAGAAGCTGAGGCTTGGATCAAGGCCATCGAGGCAAAGTTCTCTGCCTTTGTGATGCCTTGCTCCATGGAGAATAAATCCAACTTCGCAGCTCCGCAACTGCGTGGAGAAGCTTTAATGTGGTGGGATCATTTCAAGTCAGTGCAGCGAGGGCGTGCTGTAACTTGGGATGATTTCAAGCAAGCCTTCAAGAGCCATCACAACCCCAAGGGTTTAATGGATAGAAAGATGAGGGAGTTGTTGGCCCTTAGGCAAGGGTCTGATACGGTGTACCGTTACGCCCAGAAGTTTAACAGCTTGTGCCAATATGGTGGACATCATGTAGACGCTGATGCAAAGAAGATGGAGAGGTTCCGTGACGGGCTAGACGTCAAGTTATACAAGCGACTGAACTTGCTTGAGCCAGAAAATTTCCATGAGCTTGTGAACAAGGCTATATCTCAAGAGGATGCCATGAAAAAGGCCCACAGGGACAAGAAGAGGTCGTCTGGTTTTGCTCCGGGAAGCGGAACTAATAAGAAGCTTCGCTTTGTGAAGAAGAATGTTCCAAACCCATCCCAGCAATCTTCAACTGGACGTTGGACGATGAAGCCACCCCAGGGCAAACCTTCAGGGAACTTCCAGTTCCGAAATGCTCAGCAGCAGGCTCCTAAGGCTAACGCACCTCCTCGCAACGTTGGTGATCGTCGTTTCTTCAATTGTGGTCAACCCGGGCATTACATTAGCGCTTGCCCCAAACCCAAGCAGATCAAGCCCAACCCACCAAATCAAGGTGCAGGGAACAAGCCTGCCACTCCGGCGAAGAAGCCTATGGTGCAAGTACGCCAAGGCAAGCTGAACTTCACCACCATGAGTGACATTCCAGAGGGAGCTTCAGTGCTCACGGGTACATTCTCTATCAACGATACTCCCGTTAAGATTTTATTTGATTCGGGAGCTACCCACAGTTTCATAAGTGAGAACCTCTTAGGCAAATTGGGTCTAAAAGGAATGCATACCAAATTGGCTTATAAAATTATCACGCCAGGTGGAAATATTTCTTCTCATATAGTAAATTTTAGAGTTGCTTTAAAATTGGGAAGTAAGAACATTCAATCAAATCTTATCACCATAAAGTTGGAAGGCATGGATGTTATCTTAGGTATGGATTGGATGACCCAGCATAAGGTGGTTCTAGATATATCAGATAGGGTTGTAGAGATCAATTCACCTACAGTCGACACACTACCTTGTACCTACCCTTCCAGGACAGTACAGACTCTTGTGTCCATGTGACCATTATCTCCCCTCTTGATGAAATTCTGGTAGTGTGTGAGTATCCATATGTCTTTCCTGATGAGTTGCCTGGTATGCCGCCAGACAGGGATGTTGAGTTTGTGAT
This sequence comes from Cenchrus americanus, assembly GCA_947561735.1. Taxonomy (NCBI): domain Eukaryota; kingdom Viridiplantae; phylum Streptophyta; class Magnoliopsida; order Poales; family Poaceae; genus Cenchrus; species Cenchrus americanus. The sequence goes on along the minus strand of OX387245.1, from coordinate 90,541,235 downwards.
TGAACTCCAACCGGGTACTACACCCATTTCTAAATGACCTTATCGTATGCCTCCCAAAGAATTATCTGAACTGAAAAATCAACTCCAGGAGCTGCTAGATAAGGGTTATATTCGCCCGAGTTCTTCTCCTTGGGGTTGTCCCGCTCTCTTTGTCAAGAAGAAAAATGGTAGCTTGAGGCTGTGTGTGGATTACCGACCGCTCAATGCAGTCACCATCAAGAACAAATATCCTCTTCCCCGAATCGATGTTCTTTTTGATCAACTGGCTAGAGCCAGAGTTTTCTCCAAGATTGACCTTCGTTCGGGTTACCATCAAATCAAAATTTGACCTTGTGACATTCCTAAAACCGCTTTCTCCACTCGTTATGGTCTTTACGAGTTCTTGGTAATGTCCTTTGGTCTCACGAATGCCCCAGCCTACTTCATGTACCTCATGAACTCCGTGTTCATGACGGAGCTCGACAAATTCGTAGTGGTTGTCTTTATCAATGATATCCTTATCTATTCCAAAAATGAGAAGGAGCATGCCAAACATCTCCGAATTATCCTTCAGCGTTTGCGAGATCACAAGCTTTATGCTAAGTTCTCCAAATGTGATTTGGTTGAAGAGTGTGAAATTCTTGGTGCACACTATTTCCCAAGATGGTATCTCCATAGATCCTAGCAAAGTCCAAGAGGTGGTGGATTGGAAACCACCCAAGTCCGTACACCAGATCCGCAGTTTCTTAGGGTTGGCGGGATACTACCGTTGATTCATTCCAGACTTCTCTAGAATTGCGAAACCTATGACCGAACTGCTCAAGAAAGGAGTGAAGTTCGTGTGGAGCGAAGCATGTGAGAAAGCTTTCCACACTTTGAGGCAACACTTGACTTCAGCCCCAGTGCTAGTGCAACCGGATAATTCCAAACCTTTTGAGGTTTTCTGTGACGCGTTAGGCATGGGTCTCGGCTATGTTCTTATGCAAGAAGGCCGAGTCATTCCTATGCTTCACGGGCATTTCGACCTCATGAGATCGATTATCCTACCCATGATCTTGAGTTAGCTGTTGTTGTCCATGCTCTCATGATATGGAGACATTATCTGATGGGTAATCGTTGTAATATCTTCACTGATCACAAGAGTCTCAAATACATCTTTACTCAGTCAGAATTGAATATGAGGCAAAGGAGATGGCTTGAGTTGATTAAGGATTATGACCTAGAAGTACACTATCACCCCAGAAAGGCAAATGTTGTTGCGGATGGTCTTAGCCACAAAGTTCACTGCAATCATCTAGAGTTGGAGCCAGTTAGTGAACCATTATGTGAAGAAATGAGAAGGCTCGACTTAGAAGTGGTACAGCCAGGAAATCTTTATGCCTTAGTTGCGGAATCCAATCTTTACGATAGGATTGTCACTGCTCAACGCAATGATGAAGACTTACAAATCCTCAAACAGAAATTAGCAGAGGGATATCCCAAATATACTTGTTTCCAGAAGGATCACCATGATGTGATCTGGTTTGGAAAACGCCTTGTGGTTCCTATTGATCCGGAAATTAAGAAGATCATCCTCGATGAGGCTCACAAGTCCAAATTTTCTATTCATCCCGGCAGTACCAAGATGTACCAAGACTTGAAGCAGAATTTCTGGTGGTCCAACATGAAAGTGGATATAGCCAAGTATGTGGCCGAGTGTGATACTTGCCACCGGATGAAAGCAAGCCATTTGAAATCGGCAGGTGTACTCCAACCCTTGTCGATACCCATGTGGAAGTGGGATGACATTAGTATGGATTTCATTGTGGGTTTACCCCTGACGGCTAGAAAGAAAGAATCTATTTGGGTGATCGTAGATAGACTGACCAAGACCGCTCATTTCATTGCAGTGCATATCACTTATTCAGTGCAGCAATATGCAGAGTTATACGTGGACCAAATAGTTCGTTTGCATGGAATTCCAAAGACTATAATCTCTGACAGAGGAACTGAGTTTGTAGCTCGCTTCTGGGAGCAGTTACACGAGTGCTTAGGAACAAAGTTAATTGCAGTTCCAGTTATCATCCGCAGACCGATGGTCAGACGGAGAGGATAAATCAGATTTTGGAAGACATGCTACGAGCCAGCATCTTACACTTCGATAAGAGTTGGGACAAGTGTTTATCCTTGGCAGAATTCTCTTACAACAATAGTTATCAAGCTAGTTTGAAAATGGCACTGTTCGATGCTCTTTACGGACGAAGATGTCGCACTCCGTTGAACTGGTCAGAAACTGGAGAAAGGACACTCTTTGGTCCGGACTTAGTTATGGATGCCGAAGAAAAGGTGCAAGTAATAAGGGAGAATTTGAAGATGGCTCAGATGAGACAAAAGAGTTACCATGATAAGGGAACCGCGCCCCGACACTTTGAAGTGGGAGATTACGTGTATCTAAAGGTTTCCCCCACCAAAGGTGTGCAGAGGTTCGGTGTCAAGGGAAAGTTAGCTCCGTGCTACATTATACCTTATGAAGTCATAGAAGTATGTGGGCCAGTGGCTTATCGTATCCAATTACAGGAATGGTTTTCCGCAGTCCACAATGTGTTTCATGTGACCCAATTGAAGAAGGGAATGTCTGTGCCAGAAAACGAAGTAATCACAGAAGCGAATGCTTGGATTGAGCCGGATTTCTCACTCATTGAGCACCCATTAAGAGTATTAGACCAAAAAGAGCGAAAAACCCAAAGACAAACAGTACGAATGTACAAGATACAATGGAGTCACCACACGGAAGAAGAGGCAACTTGGGAGACGGAGGAATATCTCAACACCAAGTATCCAGGATTCCTGCAATCTCGTAACTGTGAGTTCTCCTTCCCATCTTATTATTCTTAAGTCGAATCTCGGGACGAGATTCTGTTTAAGGGGGGTAGGCTGTGATGCCCCAGGTTTTTAATTAACCCTAATCGTCGGTCAACCCGGCTGACAGTGGTCAAATCACGGTCAACGTGGGTCCTCACCTCGAAAAACTCACCAACCAACCCTAATGAACCCTTTGGTCTAGTGGGCACACATGTGGGGTCAGCCCATGGCCAAAGACTTGGTCAAACCCCACTTAAACCCTAGTATCCATAGATGTCTTTCGGAACTTTTGCCGCGTTCTCCAAAATTCACCTAAACCCTTCAAAATCTACCTTCATGAAAGTTGTCCAACTTGTTGAGGGACACAACTTTCATGTAGATTGGCATTTCAAATTTTGAGTGGAAAAGCATGAAAAACTTGCCCAAAGGACAGTATCTCCTGTTCATGGACACAGGCTGACATTCAAAGTTGGCAACCTTTTCCTGCAAAATCTATTGAGAAAAATCCCTTATAGCCTTTTTGAAAGTGGTAGAGGGTTGCTAGATCTACAACTTTCGTATTTATCGATTGGTACAGTTCTATTCAAAATTTTGGAGATATTTGTGCTCAAACAGGGAATCAGCAAAACAAATTCGTGTCGGCTCGCGCCCCGCGCCGCGACACCGCACCCAAGCGCCCGCGCCGCCTTGGCGTCCGCGCCCGAGGTCGGCGCCGACGGAGGCCACACACCACCCGATACGCGCTCCTTTCCCGGGCCGACCCGTGCCCCGCGGTGCATTGGAGCCTGCGGGCCACGCGCCTCCCCGTCGCCGCGCCGTGCGCGCGCCGTGCACGCGGCGAACCGCCGGTCCGTACGCGTGCGTGCCGAGGAGCACCGTAGTACGGCAGCATCTCGTCGCCGACGTCATGGCCACGCGAGACGGGTCTATTCAAGCACCGCCGCCGTCTCGCGCGTCCTTGCCGAGCCACCCTTGCCGTGCGCCACCGTGGTTGCCATCGCCCCTAGGTGAACTCCTCCCCGCGCCCTCTGCGAAGTTGCACACGCACGCACACCCCCTTCCTAGTGACCTGCGACGCCTCCCCATGCCGCGCCTTGCGCCGCGCGTCTCGCCGGGGCAGCCCGGCCGCGGCGGCCGGTGCCGCCCCGCACCACCGACCGAGCTCACCGGCGCCGCTCCACTCCCGCCTTCGGCCACGTTTGGGTCGTAGGTGAGCTCCCAATTGCCTCCCCGCCGTCCCCCGGCCAAGCCCGGCGCGGCCTCGCCGGAATCGAGGCCGAGCCGCCGGCGGCCAGCCCCAAGGACCCAATTGCAGGGTTCCTTTTCTTTTCAGGGGTTTGGGTGTGAACTAGGGGCTGATTTGTGAGACTCTGAAAGGTTCTAAGGGCCTCAGCACAAAAGCGTATCTTCACTAGTATATGCAAATTGCTGAAACTTGTAAACTCTCTAGAAAATCGTAGATAATTCAGAAAAATGCAAACTCAATGTTGTTGGATTCATGGTGGAAAATACTACAACTTTGTTATACTCACATAGTCTGATTGTTGATATGTTTAGGATGAAAAATAGGAATGTGAAAAACCTAGATCTGCCATAACTCAAAATCCATGAGTCCCCTGTATTCAATTTTCGGATATGTTGTGTGTGATGTTATGACTAGCTCCTGTGCCAAAAATTGCACAAAATTATGAAGTAAATCGTTTTATATAAGTTGTTTTCCCTTTATGCAGAATCTTCCTATATGATATTTGTAGCTAAAAATATTTATGTTTTTGTGCCAAACTTGTGCATGCTGTCTTGTTATGTCAAGATACACCTCTGGTGAATTAATCACAATTTTTGAGTAACCAGAAATATTTATTCTTAATTTGTGCATGTTTTCCTTTGTAATTCAATGATGCAAGATCAGTAGTGATTTTAGGTGTGTTTGCTGGTTTTCTAAAATGGTTTAGGACCAGAGAACATGTGTGAAGAAGTTAGGAGCATTTAGATGCTTATTTATTTTTGTATGCATTTAACTTGAATCACTAGCTAGCTTTTGTTATTTTTCAAGTAATTAATTTTCTAGCTCTCCATGCCTTCCATGAGTGATCAGAGCTGCAGTATAGGTGTTGTGATGCTTAAGAAACCGTTCTTTAAATTTGTAGTGATTTATTGTTTAATAAAATCTTTAAAGGCCCTTATGGAGTAATACTTTGATTAAATTAGGAAAATACCTTTTTTAATTCGTTTCCCTTTTTGTGAATTGTTATCCAACTTAAGCTAAGAAGCTAAGAATACACCCTTGCTGTTGAAGGATTAATTGGTGAATAATTATCCTTGTACACACCTTTACTAGTGAGAGGTAAAATATTAAACCTTCACACGAAATAACAAATATACAAGAAAACATTAATTTACGTGTGTAATAACAGAATGAAACACATATCAATAATAACCTTCATAAAAAGAAAGTAATGATTAATTATTTGTTAAGGTGAATATGACCAACAGGAGTTGGATAAGATAAATAAGCTGTCACATTACCTGAACCATGCATTGCATTCCGTGTAGATCTTCCTGACGGTGACTACTCGCTCGTCCCGGAAGCCGAGGAAGAAGAAGCAGAAGCTGCTCTGCAGTACGTGGAAGTACTCAACGACACCGAGGGTGCTCAAGCTAACCTTGCTAACGAAGGCAAGCCCCGGTGCATTTGACCCAGTTTTCAAATTTTGCTACACTTATCTATGGATGTCTGTGCATTTAAGTCCAGGAGTTGTATGGAACCTTAGATGCATGTTCCTCGGTACCTGTGTCCTTACTAGTATGATAGGTCGATAGCAGCTAAGCTATAGGACCGTTACAAGTCGGGTGATGACGTCACTCGTGAGAATAGGTTCCTAGATAGGAATCATAAAATCTCCTTAAATGGATTGCTCACGTGGTAAGAGCATGGGATGTGGACTCCGGTCCAATGGCTATTGTGGGTTAAGTGTTTGGACGTACTAAGGACTTGTCGGGAATGGGACCGGTAAGCCTAGTACCTTAATGAGGCGCCAAGGGATATTACTATTACTCATCTTGGGATGCGTCTCACGGCTAGCTACCGGTGGTGTATGGTGAGTCCGGGTGCCTCGCGGGGTATTTCAGATAGCCTGCACCAAAGACTATAAGATTCGATCCTGACCCGAAGAGTTTTGGGATCCGCTTGGTCGTTGTCCTCGCGGGGGTATCCCATCGTGTGTTTAGGTCTACCTTGCAAGGTTTTGAATCAATCGATTGTCGGCCTCTCACCGTTATCTGAGACTACTTACTCTACTAGCCATGAGATCCCTAATGATGGAAGTTGATGAATTTTTATGCTTGATTAATTGCATGGTACAACCTTGTCTTTATTAGATGGCTAATTTAGTAAAGAATAAACCCACTAGAACTTGTGCTAAAATCTTGAAAGTAAGGACATACTCTTTGTTACTTTTCAGCAAAAGAAACCTAGTGGCCAAAAAGCCTTTCATGTCTAGAGTTGGTGAAGTAGTTATCACCAACGGGTATGTGTTGTTGAGTATTAGTATACTCAGCCTTGCTATAATTTGTTGATCCAGGTAATGCTTTCGGTGATGTGTGGCCCGGAGAGATCCCGCTCGGCTGGGAGCTGGAGTGGGTGGAGGATGACGACTGAAGGCATCATGGCTGGCCTCCTGTGGTGTTCTCGCTTTCCGCTTAGTTGATTTCCGCTGTTTCGAAAACTCTGAACTACGTCGTTATGACAAAAACTTCGGTTTGTAATAATTAAACCCTTCGGGGTAAATTCGGATGTTAAATTATGTTGTATCTCTGGACTCACCGTCGTGTGAGTTTTAATGCATATATATCGATCCTTGTTGCTATATAAGTGATTTACCGGGCGTTAACCCGGCGACTAATGACAAGATGATACTTTATTACTGCTTAATGACCAAAGTGGATTGGTTTAGGCGGTAGTACGGTATTTTCCTGGGTGGGTTGTCACAGCCGACCGGCCCAGGCCCTTTCTGGGCCGCTTCGGGCCCTCTTCCTCCCCGGTTGCTTCTTGCATGATTCCTTATTTGTGTGCACATGCATGTGGGCCTTTGATGTCGTTTCCTTCAAGGTTAAGGCTTGAATCCTTGCTATGCAAGCTTCGCTGTTTTCTGGTTGAGTCCATGAAGACTTGCACGTTGACGCTTTGGTCCTTGGGTCATTTGGAGTCAAGTTCATCTCGTGTCTTGACTCTTGTCGAGCTTCATGATCTTCTTCCAAAGTGCTCGGTGAACTTATCTCGAAAGTCTCCTTTAGCGTAGATTTCCTGCGTAAACAATGATCTCCAAAATCGACATGCAAGAGTGAACTTGTTATATACGGGGGGTTAGTTCCAGTGGTTAGAATAATAAATCAATACCAACATTAAAGGTAAACTCATAGCTAGGTTGATAGAAATTCACCGTCAACAAGGTTCTTGCATGAGTCAAGTGCCTCTTGCGCCTCGGGGGTCCACGTAAAGTGGTCAAACTTCTTCATCTTGTACAGTGGCAGGCAGCGCTCTCCGAGCCGCGCTATGAAGCGACTCAAAGCCGCGAGACAGCCTGTGATGTGTTGTACGCCCTTCAGGTTCTTGATCGGCCCTATGTCCATGATGGTCGAGATCTTCTCGGGGTTAGCTTTGATGCCACGTTCCGACACGACAAAGCCGAGAAGCATTCCCCTCGGAACCCCAAAAATGCACTTCTCGGGGTTCAGCTTCACCCCGTGTTGTCGTAGCTTTGCGAAGACCTCAGTGAGGTCGGGGACCAGATCCCCTATTCTCTTTGACTTGACTACGATGTCGTCGACGTACGCTTCTATGATGCGGCCTATCAACTCTCCGAAGACGCGTCGCATGCATCGTTGGAAAGTTGCGCCCGCATTCTTGAGCCCGAAGGGCGTCGTTTGATAGCAGTACGCGCCGAACGGTGTGATGAACAAGGTTGCGAGTTGGTCCGCTACGCACATCGCAATCTGGTGGTAACCGGAGTACGCATCGAGAAAACAGAGGGTCTCGCACCCTGCCGTTGAATCGACTACCTGATATGTGCGAGGCAAAGGAAACAAATCCTTGAGACATGCCTTGTTAAGGCTCGTATAGTCAACACACATCCTCCATTTCTTATTCTTCTTCTTTACAAGTACAGGGTTTGCTAACAACTCGGGGTGGTAGACTTCAAGAATGAACCCTGCACTAAGGAGATTCAAGATCTCCTCACCAATCGCCTTGCGCTTGTCATCGTTGAAGCGGCGTAGATGCTGTTTCACCGGCTTCGATCTCGGCTTGATGTTGAGTTTGTGCTCTTCAACCTCTCTCAGGATCCCGTTCATGTCAGAGGGTTTCCACGTGAACACGTTGAGGTTCGCTTTGAGGAAGTCGATGAGCACGCTTTCCTATTTAGGATTGAGCGCCGCCCCGATACGGAGCTTGCGGCCATCGTCAGAGATGACCGCGGCCTTGACATCCTTGGCGGGCTCGAAAGAGCAGGCCACACACTTGGACGACTCGGGGATGTCTTGGTCCTCGGAACGAGGCTCAGCGTGGAGCCTCGCGGACCGGACAGTTGCTTCAGCGAACTGAAAGCACTCAGCGTCGCACTCGTATGCATGCTGGTGCGTTGGCCCTACTGTGATGATACCCCTCGGCCCGGGGATTTTCAATTTCAGGTAAGTATAATTAGGCACGGCCATAAACTTCGCGTATGCCGGCCTCCTGAGGATCGCATGGTACGGCTCCGAGAACCCCAGCACTTCGTAGGTGAGTGTTTCTGTGCGAAAGTTCCGCACGTCCCGGAATGTGACGGGCAGATCGATCTGCCTGAGGTGAAGCGTCTCGATTCTAGGTACAACCCCATGGAATGGTGCCGTCGACGGCCTCAGCGTGGACCGCGGGATGCCCATCTCGTCAAGCGTTGACGCGTAGAGCACGTTGATCCCGCTCTCCCATCCATCAGGACCTTGTAGATCCTTTTGGTTTTGAATAGGGGGGCTACCACTAGTGGGTAGGATCCAGGCTGGGGTACGGTGTCAGGATGGTCCTTGCGATCGAAGGTTATCAGAACCTCCGACCACTTTAGGTAGGACGGCTTTGCAATGTTGGCGTTCATGACTTCAAGCCAGATGAGCTTCTCGTGCCGCCTCGAGGTCCTCGCTGGTGATCCTCCGAAGATCATATGCACTGCTCCGTCTTCACCGGGGCCTTGCTTGTCGGGATGGTCCGCCGTCTTCGGATTGAGGGTGCCCTTGACGTAGTTCTTCATAAGCCGACACTCCCTAAGCGTGTGCTTGACGGGGACCTCGTGGTGTGGGCACGGTGCATCTAGGAGCTTCTCGAAGTGGTCCCTGGTCGGTGCGGGCTTACCCTGATTGCCCTTGGGGCGTGAAGCCTTGCACTCCACCGCCGCGACAAAGTTGTCATCGCGGCGACACTTGTCGATCTTCTTCTTCTTTTTATAGCGCAAGGGCGTTCCCTCGGCATGATCCACGACTTGTTTCCCCTTGCCCTGAGGGGTGTTGAGCGTCGTGGCCACCGCCTCCTCGCCGTCGGCGTGGTTGCTCGAGGAGTTCCCGTGTGGTACGCGGTGCGACGCCCAAGCCGATGGATGAGGGAGGTACACGTCGTCCCTTTCTGAAACGCCGAGATGGCATCGTTGTCGGTCGCGTCGGGGAGCTCAGTGCAACGCTTGGAGAAGAGTCGTATGTACTCGCGAAGGTTCTCCCTGGGTTGCTACTTGTAGTTGCGCAGCTCCCACTACTTGTCGGGGCACATGTGCGTGCCCTGGAAGTTGCCGACGAAGACTCGACACAGGTCAGTCTAGTCTTGGATCTTGTCGTGTGGCAGATGCTCAAGCCACATGCGCGCGGAGTCGCTGAGGTAGAGCGGCAAATTCTTGATCATGAAGAGATCGTCGGTCGCCCCACCGGCGTGGCACGTGAGCCGGTAGTCTTCGAGCCACACACTGGGGTTGGTGTCCCTGTCGTATCTCGGTATGTTGGTCGGGGCCTGAAAGCGTGACGGGAACTTCTGTGACAACCCCACCCGGGATAATTCCATACTATCGCCTAAACCACTCCATTCAGTCATTAAGCGATAATAAAGAATCATCCCGTTGAGTGTTGTTGGGTTTACACCTGATAAAAAACTTGGAAACACAGAGAAAATCAGACGTATGCATTAAACTCACACGAAGGAGAGTCCAGAGTGCCTTACATATTAATACCAATCTCCCCGTAGGGTCCATTATTACAAATCATGGTTCTTGACATAAAACTAAATGATGCAGAGTTTTATTGGAACAACGGAAGTACTAATAGCGATACGATATGACATCACTGGAGGCCATCCGTGATGCCATTACTCCGCGTCATCATCCACCCATTCCAGCTCCCAGCCGGGTGGAATCTCACCAGGCCAAACAGCTTCACCTGAAAACAACAGTTATAGCAAGGCTGAGTATACTAATACTCAGCAAGACTTACCTAACAAAAATTACCTCTAGACATGTCGGCTTTTGGCTGGTGGGTTTGTTTTGCCAAAAAGCAACTAGGATCACGGATCCTTACTTTTAATATTTTAGCTCAAATTCTAGTTAGATTATCATTACTATGATGAGCAACTAATACAATCAAGAATTGTACAATATATTTATTTCACACAGAAGATTTCACATAGTTCCATCATTAAGGGATATCATGGCCAGCTGATTAAGCAGTCTCGGATAACGGTGAGAGGCCGACAATCGATTGATTCATAACCCTTGCAAGGTAAACCTAAACACACGGAGCGGTGCCCTAACAGAGCTGACACCGACCAAACGGTTCCCAAAAATCCTCGGGTTGGGATAATAGCCTACAGTCCCGGGTACAAGGCTATCTGGCATGCCCCACCTAGTTCACCCAGCCTGACACAAGTACCCTCCTCCCGGTTGCAAGCCAGGCAGGAGACGAATCGAGAGTAGTAGTAGTAGTAAAATCCCGTACCGTCTCATTAAGGTACTAGGCTCACTGGTCCCATTCCCGACAAGTGCTTAGTACGGTCAAAAGCTTAGCCCACAAAGCCACTGGACCGGAGCCCAAATCCCATGCTCTTACCACATGAGCAATCCATTTATAAAAGAGGTGATTCCAAAAGGAAATACTATTCTCGCGAGTGACGAACATCACTTGACTTTTAACGGGTCTTAGAGCATATCATCTAACGACCTAGCATACTAGTAAAAGAACATAGGCACCTAGGGATCATGCAACTAAGGTTTCATTCAATTCCTGAACGTAAATGCACATAGAATAACAAAGATAGTTGCATAATTTAAATAAAGCGGGGGATAATGATAAAACCGGGGCTTGCCTTCGTTTGCACAAGAAGTTAAACAATCTTCCGGACTTTGGCCCAGGTCTTGCTCTACGGTACGTAGTTCACGTCTCCTCCAGCTCCCTCGTTCACGTCTGCTGGCACGAGCGTGTAGCTACCGTAAGGAACTTCTACACGGAGGATGCAAATGCAAGACTTGAGTGACCATTTGATTTAGTTAATTTCAAAACAACTTATGACAACCCTGGGGTGCTCGGTTGACCACATTCACTTAGATAATAATACATTCAGCATACTCTTCCTGTAAAGGAACAATATGCTTTGCTTTATTATCTAGACTTTTTAATAGTGACTGTGTACATATATATATAAATAAATAAATTTAATTCACATAATAAAACAGTAGCAACAGCTACAAGTTGTATAGGGTTGGTCATATTCACCTTAAGAAATGTATTTAAACTTTTTTCCTTTTAAAAGATAATCAAAAGGCTCATATAGTCTTCTCTTTAAGGTGATTGTGTGCACATCTATAAAAGAATATTTAATTTAAATACAATAGCAAGGAAAAGTCACTTTTATGCCACAATTTACTCTCCTAACTCATTTGTATAATTTATGCACAAAAGGATTGTTTTTCTTATTTTTCCATCACTAACTTGCTCTAATTTGCAACCTTTCAAGTAACCAATCATTCCTCAATTCGCCCAACAGATGCACCAGAGACCGCCAATGGGAGCTAATCATGATGGACCGCAAATGGTTACCACCTATTCCCAGTTTATCGGGATGAAGCCCCCAACTTTTACTAAAGCAGAAGAGCCTCTTGATGCTGACGCATGGGTTAGGGCAGTTGAGGCCAAATTCTTTGCATTTGTCCTACCTTGTTCTGAGGAGCACAAGGCTAGATTTGCAGCCTTGCAGCTTCGTGGAGAAGCTTTAATGTGGTGGGAGCACTTTAAGACCATGCAACCTGCTGGACATGAAGTTACTTGGGACGAGTTCAAGAAAGCTTTCAAGGATCATCACATCCCAAAAGGACTCATGGTTAGGAAGATGAAAGAGTTGCTTGCTCTTAAGCAAGGTGATGACACTGTGTATCAGTATGCACAGAAGTTTAACAGCCTCTGCCAGTATGGAGAATTGAGTGAAGTCATTCATGAGCAGAATTTCTTGTTGCAGCATAATGATCAATATATGCTTGACTTAGAGAATCAACTAGAAGCTGTAGCAGCTCCACCACCTAATCCCGAAAAGGAAGAAGATCCAAAGGAGATCCAAGGAGAATTTGGAGTAGAGACTGGACCTGCTTCACCTTAAGTGAACCTAGACTAGAGTGTTATCTAGTTGGTGTTGGTTACGCTTCAATAAAATAATGTGTTGTAGGAGGGTTGTTGCAGGATGGATCTTGTAATGACATTGGTTGTGATCAACTTTGGACCATGTGTTGAATATCAAGATGTGTGAAATGTCGTGGAGATCATGCTCACCGATTTTATCATGATTGCATTTACGTACCGAGAGTTATGGTAAATTTTGCGCACCTCGGCCTTCTGTGAAAACAGCTAGACAGGACCTCGGAGATGGAATTTTTCGGGCATGATAATGTTGGAAATTAATTCGGAGTTGAATACCAACATTAGAACGTATCAAATCTTGCATCCACTGACCAAAAATGGGAATATTGTGGTGTATAAGCAAGGATTCATGAATTTTATGCTTATGACCACCGTGCTGTCCGATTCCGAAAGTTGCCATGAATGAGTTTTTGTCGTGCATATTCTACTTGTTAATTTATGTGAGCAAGCTTATGAATATGTGTTTAATAAGAACTCAACTTTTCAGATGGTCGGATCGACACGTAGCACCCCCAACGGTTTTGACGCGTCGGGTAGTGGTGATCTACCGCCGCCACCACCCATGACGCCGGTGGAGACTTTCATGGCCGCCCAAACCGAAGTGTTGTGCCAAATCCTGCTGACGCAACAGCAAATCGCCCAACAGATGCACCAGAGACCGCCAATGGGAGCTAATCATGATGGACCGCAAATGGTTACCACATATTCCCAGTTTATCGGGATGAAGCCCCCAACTTTTACTAAAGCAGAAGAGCCCCTTGATGCTGACGCATGGGTTAGGGCAATTGAGGCCAAATTCTCTGCATTTGTCCTACCTTGTTCTGAGGAGCACAAGGCTAGATTTGCAGCGTTGCAGCTTCGTGGAGAAGCTTTAATGTGGTGGGAGCACTTTAAGACCATGCAACCTGCTGGACATGAAGTTACTTGGGCTGAGTTCAAGAAAGATTTCAAGGATCATCACATCCCAAAAGGACTCATGGTTAGAATGATGAAAGAGTTGCTTGCTCTTAAGCAAGGTGATGACACTGTGTATCAGTATGCGCAGAAGTTTAACAGCCTTTGCCAGTATGGAGAACATCACATAGATACCGATGCCAAAAAGATGGAACGTTTCCGTGATGGACTTAGGAGTGAATTGTATGAAAGGCTAAACCTACTAGAGCCCAACAGTTATCATGAGTTAGTGAACAAAGCTATCTCTCAAGAGGATGCCATGATGAAGGTACAGAAGGAGAAGAAGAGATAGAACGACCTTGCCTCGGGAGTTGGATCGGGAAAGAAATTTCGTTTCGTCAAGAAGAATGCGCATGGTTCTTCCCAATCATCTGCATCAGGCCATTGGAGAATGACTCCGTCCCCACAGAAGCCTTCGGGAAATTTTCAGTACCGTCAAGCTCAAGCCAAAGGAACTTCAACCCCGCGTTTGCTACAATTGTAGGCAACCAGGGCATTATGCCAATGAGTGCCCAAACCCTAGGAGGATCAAGACCGTGCAACAGGATCTGAACCCCGGAGTAGCCAAGGGCAATCATGACAAGAAGCCCATGATTCAAGTGAAGCAAGGCCAACTTAACCTTACGGGTATTTTCTATCCGAGGGCATTCCTTCTTACTTGGACTTTGATGATGGAACTTTACTCCGTCCTCGCATGTTAGTTGCTTTTCAAGAACTAAACTCAGGAATCTCAGCGAACAAATGTGACGACACGTTTGTTTACTAGCCTTCCCTTTCTTCATAGAAATCTCTTGGTAATCTCTTAATCAACTTGGTCTTTCCGTGTGACAACCCGCCCAGGAAAATACAGTACTATCGCCTAAGACCGATCCACTTTGGTCATTAAGTAATAATAAAGTATCATCCTATCGTTAATTGCCGGGTTAACGCCTGGTAAATCACTTGAAAAGCAACAAGGATCGAATATATGCATTAAAACTCACTTGAAGGCGAGTCTAGAGATACAACAACATTAATATCCAAATTCGTACCCCGAAGGGTTTAATTATTACAAACCATAGTTTTTGCCATAAGGAAATAGTTCAGAGTTTTCGAAAGCAGCGGAAATAAACTAACGAAAGCGGCAACACCATGGAAGGCCATCCATGATGCCTTCAGTAGTCGTCCTCCACCCACTCCAGCTCTGTCGGTGTTTTAGACCGGCAACCTACTAAGAGGAGTACCCGAAGTAGATGAATGTGACTCGCCGAGATCGGTAACTCGAAGGAAGAGACACGTGGCACACAATTTAGATAGGTTCGGGCCGCGAGGTGCGTAATACCCTACGTCCTGTATGCTGTGTAGCTCTGGATTGATTGGGCATGATTACAAGATGGTGCAATAGTGCGCCGTGGGTTGTATGAGATGAGATTGGATGCTAGAAATTGGTCCCTGCCTCGCCTTATATAGTCCCGGAGGCAGGGTTACAAGTCAGAGTAGGGAGAGAGTACTAGTCGAGTACGTCCATGAGTCCTCCATACAGTGCGGAACATGTACAGCTCCCTAACCGAGTACTACTCCTGTGTAGTCCTTGTGCTCCACGCCTTCAGGTGCCGTGTAGCGCAAGCCGGGTAGTCCTAGGGGCCCACTGAGTAGTCGGTCCTTGTACCCACCGAGGTAGTGGGCCCAGGGAGGTCCATACGACAAGCCCCCGAGTACTTTGCAGTCGAGAAGGATAGCTTCAAGTAGTCTTGACGGACTTAACAAGTAGTCCTCAAGCGTCCCTGAGTGCTACAAGTCAAAGTCCTCAAGAGTAGTCGAAGCATCCCGAGGCTGGAATGTACTCCAGCTGATATCTGAGCAATCTTGAAGTCTTCTCGAGTAGTCCCAAGCGTCCTCGAGCACTGCCTTCGAAGGTCTTCAAAAACTGCCTGCCTTGTCTTGAAGCCGGAGCTGATATGGAGGTGCGATTGCAAAATCGCACTCCATATGGAGTAGCCCCCGAGCCTTAGGTTGAGCCGCAGGCTCTGGCTGAGGGTCCATCTGAAATCTTGGCAAGAAAATCCCGAAAAATCCGGAGAGAAAAAACCGAAGGACACGTGGCACGGAGGCCCCGAGCCTTGAGTCGAGTACTTCCTCTCGAATTGAAGGGTCATCTTGAAGAATGTGTCCTGAGATGCTCTTGAGACTAGCCGCTTCCCAGGTAGTCGAGTATAAGTAGCCGAGCCCCCGAGGTGAGGCGCGTCGACTAGTAGAATGCGAAGGGTCACGCACAGCCGCTGAGTCAGCCGCGCGTGGACTTATCCAGCCGCCCGTTGCGGAGCCGGTTTGACTTATAAATAGAGCCCAAAACCCTTAGGGTTTTTCACCCATCCGAGTTGCAGTCATTTCGATTCCATCTGAAGTAGATCCACTCCCAGCGCTTGCTGCCGCCGTAGTAGATTCAAGTGCGCTGCCACCCAAAGCTTTTAGGGTAGCCCCCGAGCGGATGCGCGTGAAGACGCCCTGCACTTGGAGGATGAAGCCGTCACCATCCAAGACGTCGAAGGCCGCCGGGAAGAAGAGGGGCCGCGAAGAGGCCGCCGCGGCTGCCACCGGAGCAGCGCCGCCCATGTCTCCACCGCGGGCCGACCCGAGCCGCTAGTGGAAGAAATCTAAGGTGAAGACGGAGGATCTGCTGGCCCTCCTGAACAGCGGGTTCATCCGGGAGAAGGAGGTCGACATGTGGAGGGCCGCTGTTGGAGATCCGTATCCAATGGAGAAGGCCGAAGACGAGATCCCCATGTTTGCGCGGTTCGTGGAGCGCGGGCTTGCGCTCCCAGCCAGCGATTTCTTCAAAGGCCTGCTCGGGTACTACGGGATCGAGTACCTAAATCTGAATCCCAACGGCGTCTTCCACACCGCAGTCTTCGTGCATCTCTGCGAAGCCTTCCTTGGGATCAAGCCACATTGGATACTATTCCGGAAGTTCTTCCGCGTCAAGCCGCAGCCAAGTGCCACCAACCCAAGGGTAGTCGGAGGAGCCGGCATCCAGTTGAGAGAAGACGCCGCGGAGCAATATCTGGCGTACAAGCTTGTTGATTCCAACACTGATTGGAAGACGCGATGGTTCTACATCACGAACCACCACCCTGGCCTGCCGAAGCCGAGCGGGAGGCAGCCCAGGCACCGCGAGTGGTGGAACTCGGAGCCCACCATGCAAGAGGGAATCCAGCTTCCCGAGTTGCTGGCACGCATCAAGGTGCTGAGGGAGGCGGGACTGAGGGCCGAGCACGTGGCCTTCAGTTTCATGAAGCGGAGGGTGCAGCCGTTGATGGCTAGAGACACCTTAGGCTTCGAGTACACTGGCGACGACGACACGTCGCGGATGCCCGGAGGCGAGCTGGACGACAGCGACATCATCGAGAGGTTGTCGTAGATCTTCAAAGATATGCCGCCATGCACGGCGTGCCCTGTTGAAGAGTACTCCGCCGCGCGCCCGCCCAAGGAGGTGAGTAGTCGTACTCCCCTGGTCGAGTAGTCGTTCCTTGGTGTAGACTTGCTGACGTCTTCGTGTCTTGCGGGATGACTTGAAGAAATTCATCTCCGAGCCGCAGCCGCCCCCAAGTGGGATCAAGATCCCGAAGGAGGGGAAGGCGCAGGAGAAAGAGCGGCGAAAAGTCGGTGCAGGCGATGACACCGTCATCGTGGAGGACACCTCCGACGACGATGACGACGACGACGACGAGACGTTGCGGTGACCGCTTCCGCCGCGGTCGAGGTTTAGGCCGCCCGGCTTGCCTCATGTTCCTCTGGTGCAAGACCCCCCGACTAGCCTGGAGGCTAGCCTGGCTGCGCCGCCACGGAGGCCGCGCAACCCCGCCAGGAAGTGGGTGGCGAAGAAGCTCAAGGTCTCGGAGACCACGCTTCAGGAGGTAAGATGCTTTGACCAGAGTAGTCAAGTACCCGCCGTACGAGTACGGTTGCTGATGAGTAGTCTGCCTTGTATGCAGGAGGTGCCGTCGACGGAGCCTGTCGAAGAGGGCGACGAAGGCGTGTGGGACACAGTGGGGGAGCCAGCTGGAAGTCGTAGTCCAGCCCCCACTGTCGAGGAGCTGTTGGCGCAGCTGGAGCGCCAGCCCCCTGCTCCACAGGGGAGCACGAAGCCTGTAGCCGCCGCCGTTGAAGAGGTGGTGGCTTCAGGAGCGCAAGAGAGCGGCCGCGCCGCCCGCCGTCGCGAGAGGAGGCGGTAGCCGCAGGGGCGCAGGAGGAGGCGCCCGCCGAGGATGGACTGGTCGACATCGCCAGCATCCTTGGTGCACCAGCCGTGACAATAGTCCGGACGAACTTGTGAGTACTCCATCTTCGCGAGTAGTACTTGTTGTAGTAGTCGAGGTTGACTGACGACCCATTGTGTGTGCTTCTGCAGGAAATCCACGGATCTATCCTGGGAGGGGGATGAGCCCTCATCAGTGGTGGCGGAAGAAGTCGCACCGCCCGTGGAGAAGTCCACTCCCGCGACCCAGGCGGTACCCGAGCCGCCGGCTGCCGAGGCGACGTTGCCGGAGGCCAGCGTTGTCGAAGGTGAGTGCTCTTCTTGAAGCTATAGAGCCCCTTGGGAAGTAGTCGTAGTTGTTGATGCACTCATCTTCTTTTGCAGGCGCTGAGGATGGAGGCAGTGACATCCCTGCAGGGGTGCCGATGCAGAAGTCGACACCAGGGGCCCCGGAGGCTGCGGGAGGAGCCCCTGAGCCCGTGGAGGAGGTCGTCGAGGAGGCCGCCGTGACGGCCGGGGGAGAGGGCATCACCACGTCGCCAGAGGTTGCTCTAGAGGTGGCTATCTGCTCCCCGGAGATCCAGGACGCAGAGCCCATCCGCTCTGCTCCGATGACGGAGGCCACCGCGAGTAGTCGCAGCGGGATAGAGCTGCTCACAGATGATCTTGTCGAGCCTGCGACGGTGGAGAAGCACCTGGAGGCGATCCGTCAGGCCGAGCAGTGGATGAAGGTAAGTAGTCGTAGCTTCTGAGTAGTCAATCCTCTGTTTGTTGAGTACTCTTGTGACTTGAGTTGTCTTGTGCAGGACGTTGCGGAGCGGTCCCGCAACAAGTCGAACATGCTGCAGGGCTATGGCGACGCGGTGCTCCGAGCCGAAGCGCTAGAAGAGCAACTTGTGAAGTCGCGGAAGCACGCGGCTGCCATGCAGTCGAAGCTCGACGCCGCCTTCGCCAAGTACCACAACGACGTCCAAGAGTTGCAGGCGAAGGGCGACGACTTGGTGCGGAAGAATAAGGGCCTCCGCAACAAGAACAAAGGTATACCCCTCAACTTGTCGGGTACTTGTTGGAGGTCGAGAAGTCTCTGACCCGCTGTTGCGTTGCTGTGTTGCAGAGCTTGAGGGCCAGGTGGAGCAGCTGAAGTCCTCGGAGACGAGCATGAAGAACCTCTTCTACCGGGAGCAAGAAGCCCGCCAGGTACTCGAGCTCGACTACAAAGAACTCGCCTTCGAGTGCGAGAAGCATATGGAGCTCCGGATTGCTTCTGACCGCGATCTCGTCAACTGCTACAAATCCTTGCAGAAGTTGAATGAAGACTGCGAGGCATTGCGGGCCCAACTGAAGGAGCCCGAGGAAGCCGCACTGCCGATCGCAAAACTCCTAGTGCCGCACCCGGGTGGCCCCAAGATTGCCTCGCTGGTGGATCGCCTCAAGGAAGCTCCGAGCTGGCTGGCGGCCTACGTGAAGCACATGGCGAGGTCGATCCCAAGACAAGTCTTGGCCTTCATGAAGTCGTACTTCCCGAAGGCCCCAGTGGAGGTAGTCGCCGGCGGGGTAGCCGCCAACTGCACCGATGAGCAAGATGCGTAGCCGCCTGGAGCAGATGGCTCCCATCGCGGAGCAAGTAGCTGAGAAGCTTAACCTCCAGTAGCCCTGTAATAGATAGCTAGTAGCCATGGTTGTACAGGAAAACAATTGTAATGAATTGCGTAAGTATCAATGAAAGAAATTTTCCAGCAATGAGTACTCGTAGTCGCGATCTTAGAGTGCGGAGCCCCCATCGTGGAGTGGATGCGAGTAGTACTCGGCGGTAGTGGCCCCGTTGTAGGGAGTAGACAGTAAAGAAGTTGATGAACGATCAAACATTATTACTGAAGAAGTACTCCTGGGTGGCCAGGGCCGTAGTTACAGAGTAGGTGCTTGGAACCGGAGGGCCGCTTACAGCTGAGTAGCGCTGGAGCGGGGTAGCCGCTTATAGCTGTTGATCCGTAAGTAGCCGTGTAGGCTGGATCGTAGATCCGTAGGTAGCCATGCAGGCTGGATCTTGGAGTGTGGTCTCTTAGTAGACCGCTGCTAGAGTCCTTGACGCTCGTGGCAGCCCAGGGTCCGTAGGTAGCCGCACGGGCTGGATCCTGGAGAGGAGAAGTCCGGAGACTGGAGCCAGGACCCGGGGGTTCGCTTACGGCAAGGGGTGTTGATGTAGTTGTGTGGACTTGAACCCAAGAGTAGTCGTGTAGACTAGGCGTAGAATCAACAGAGTTGGTCGACGTTCCACGAGTTGTTGATGTCTTCGCCTTCAAGTGTTTGGAGGCGGTAGGAGCCCGGCCCGGTCACCTTTGCGACGGTGAAGGGACCTTCCCAGGGGGAACTGAGCTTGTGTAGTCCTTCCGTGTTCTGGATACGGCGGAGGACGAGATCACCAACATTGAAGGAGTGTTCCTTGACGTTGCGATCATGGTAGCGTCGGATACCCTCTAGGTACCTTGCTGACTGGACGAGGGCAGCGCAGCGAGCTTCTTCGAGGCAGTCGATGTCAACTCGTCTGCTGTCTTCTGAGACGCCTTCATCATAGTGCTCCACTGCTGGCGAGTTCCATATGACGTCGGCAGGGAGGATTGCTTCGGAGCCGTAGACCAGGAAGTATGGGGATTGCCCTGTTGGCTTGGACGGCTGAGTCCGTAGCCCCCAGAGTGCGTTGGGTAGTTCCTTGATCCACTTGCCCCCTTTAGAGTTAGCAGCTTCGTGTAGCCGCTTCTTGAGAGCGTCGAGAACCATCCCGTTGGCGCGCTCGACTTGTCCGTTGGCCCGTGGGTGGGCAACTAAGACGTATCGGACGTCGATCCCGCTGTTCTCGCAATACTCCCAGAACTGGTGGTTGTTGAAGTTGGAGCCCAGGTCTGTGATGATGCGGTGGGGTAGCCCGTAGCGGTGTACGAGTTCATCCGAGAAGTCGAATACTCGTCGCCGTTGGGGCATGTGACCGGCTTGACCTCGATCCACTTGGTGAACTTGTCGATAGCCACCGCACCCCCGTTGAATCCTCCTGGCGCAGTTGGCAGTGGCCCAATCATGTCGAGCCCCCAGCAAGCGAAGGGCCAGGTTGGCAGTATGGTGACTAGCTTGTAGGCTGGGACGTGTTGTTGTTTGGTGAAGTACTGGCATCCTTGGCATTTTCTGACGAGTTCTTCGGCGTTGCCCAGAGCTGTGGGCCAGTAGAAAGCTCGTCGGAAAGCCTTGCTGACCAACGTGCGTGAGGACGCGTGGTTACCGCAGACGCCCTTGTGGATCTCCTCCAAGATGTCCTTGCCTTCTTCACGAGGGACGCACTTCATGAGTACTCCTGAAGATGCGCCCCGCTTGTAAAGCTTGTCTCCGACGAGGACGTAAGACTTGGCGCGGCGGACGAGTTGCTCGGCCGCGTTCTTATCGGAGGGGACCTTCTGCTCGCTGAGGTAGTCGATGAAGGGTTGCCTCCTGAAGGATTAGATGGCGACTAGAGAGGGGGGCAGTGAATAGGAGCCGGTAAAAATTCTTCCCAAAGAACCCGGCCTATGTCCTACTCAAATCCCGGTCACACACAAGCGATGGATCGAATCACGCACCAATCGCCAAGACCACGAGGTTATGGATCAACCTCTAGCCTTAGGAACGATTCCTTGAAGCACACGCGGAAGCACTAGAAAGGGAGGGAGGAATCGAACCAAGAAGCAAAGCACACAGGCTCTAGCGGACCGTCCGCGCAGGAGGGGCGGACCGTCCGCACAGGCCGCGCGGACCGTCCGGCCGGTACCGCGGACCGTCCGTACCCGAGCCGCGGACCGTCCGGCCCGAGCCGCGGACCGTCCGTTAAATCACACGGAACGGACCAAAGCCACCCACGAACCACGGACCGTCCGCGGGGAGCACGCGGACCGTCCGCCAGCACCCGCGGACCGTCCGCCCAACACCGCGGACCGTCCGAAACTCCGTCCAACCAAAAACCAAAATCGCGACGGATCGAAACAAAGGGCGAGCAAAAACACGAAGAACACGGGACGAACTCGACCCACGCGGACCGTCCGCGACCTCCCCGCGGATCGTCCGCCGTGTGCGGACAGAGCAGAAACGGCCCCGACCCCGAAAGTCAACTCCCCAAATCATCATCGGATTTCCCAAACGGTTGAAGCTATGGAGACAAGGGTTTGGGGACTTGAAAAGCGTCACACAAGGATGCTATAGCCCAAAAATCGTGCCTCATAACTCCCTAAATCACCGGGAATCACGAATCCTTTGAGCACCACCAAAACCTAGAGCACCGCACAAAAACTCACCAATCGAAGTGGTTTCCCGGCGTTTGAGGGCACAAGATCAAGCACAAAGATGCACAAAACATCTATCCATGTTTCCCTCAAAGAAATCCGGGGAGAAACCCACTCAAATCCGCGGAACCACACCGGGAACAAAGGCACGAAAACAAGCACAAAAAGCCACGAAAAACAACCCCGAATCTTCTATACAAACCAGGAAAGATTCACAAGGTCTAGCATGCCGCCCTAGCATCCATCCCTCTCAACAAATCTCTCATGAAGCTCTCATGCTAGCCTAGAGAAAATAGCAAGGAAAATAGCTACGAAAAATGAGAAAGAGGAGGGAGCAAATGAAACCCTAAGTCCCGGAGAGAGAGAGCCATCCACCCTGTTGACGCAAAATGTGCACTCAACGCCAATCACACAGCAAGCCGAAAAAGCTAGCTTCGCACGCGCAGAGAGCAAATGACGTGCCAGTCAATTTTCTTGAAAATTAACAAAAGATAAAGCAATTAGATACCAAAGCTTGGAACGTGTCGGGTGGCACCAGACAGTTCCATATTTATGGCCAAGAAGCCAAGCAAGAATGACATGTAGCTATGTAGAGCTACCGTCGTAGAATCACAACCATCCGACCATTATAAAGGGAAAAAGAATACCGCCGAATGGATGACGTAAGCGTGACGATGATCGGTCTTTGCATAGATAAAGATGCAAGCATGAAGTTATGACCGATCCCCGTGAGGTTTGTCATTAAATAAAATGAGGTAAAGCACGGACATGATCATGTATTAAATGAGCACGCATAGATCAAAGCACTAGTCTACCGCATGTCTAGGTACTTTAAGATCCGTCGGGTACGATCACAAACAAATCTATCCACCGCATGATACAACTTGCATGAAAAACGTACCACTTCCCGCAAATAGATCTATCCACCGCATGATACAATCCAAATACGGAAAGCTAAAAGCATACATCACTTAAGGCACGAACGAGGCACGTGATCTACTCGTGAAGATATAACCGAATACGGCCGAACAGTACCGATCCAGGGTCCATGAAGAAGGAACAAACATTATCACGTGAATAAATCTATCGACCGAATTGGAAATCTAATCCACCGGATGACTAGCTCCAAAGCAACCCAAAAACCCGCATCTACCGCATGATACCCGGTTCTTTCAAGATTTATACGCACAAAGCAAGCTTGAACCCGCAACACGTGACAACCTAGATCGATTCGGTTTCGGCTATCGGAGAGCACAAGACCCACGCGTCAAAAACACGAAATCCGCTCGTGTACGGATCTTAAAAGGGAAAAAAGCCGATCCAAACCCATCTAGATTGGGCAAGAGTGTGTTGCATGAATTAAAACATAAAGTAAAACTCATGATAACACGGGGTAACTTAATGAATCCATTGGATCTTGCCAAAATCCAATAGAGCCGATAACTAGCTTCGAGCTAAATCTTAGCCTACCGCATGGCTCATGATCTAACAAGAAACCCTCTTGAACCAAGCTTGAATCTACCGCATGACACGAAGCGTGGTAACAAGACTACTTGCATCGATCTAAATCCACCGCATGATACTAGACATGATACAAGGTTGCGGTACTCACGGAGGTCGACGGATCGATTGGCCCTCTCGAAGAACTCGACGACACGACAAGGACTCTAGGGTTTGGCGTAAGGCCGGTGTGTATTGAGGAATGAACGTGTCCGTTACATACATCCAGGGATCGTATTTATACCCCGCCGATTACAACCGCGAATGGATTCATTGCCTAACTAAACTCGATCGCCTATCCATCCATTCGCTTCCTCTCGATTGAGCCACGTCACCGTCCAATCCCGCAAAATCGGCTATACTCGTTCTTTTGCCGAACCGGGAGCGGATAGCCGACCGCGGATCCTTCTGCCGAAAATCTCTGAAAATATCTTTCCTTCCACCAGATGGACTCTTTTTCGAATTGGACCCACATGTCATACTCCTTACCAAATTTTGGTGTTAACACATGCCCCTTCAATTGTGGGATAAAAGTAATTTTGTTCCACAATTGACTCTAGCCACGAATCCTTGAGCCAAACCCGTCAACACCTGTTCTTCGCAATCCGCCGGATTCTTCGTTCAGATCCAACCCTAGATCCCCTTCGTTCCGAGCTCGAATCTCCAATGGCAACTCAGAACCAAGCTGCTCAGGTAAATTCACCCCTCCAAACCTTTGTTCGGCATTAGGTTTTCAACTTTACCTGAGATTTTCTTCTTCCGCTCTCTTCCAGGAACCCTCTACTGCTCTTCTGATTCCTATTGAGGCCAATTCGCAGTCTTATTATCTTGGTCCCGAAGGGAATCCCGACCCCCGAGATTTTATTGCCGCTGAATCTCAGAGAATCCCTTTCAAGGTAGCTTTATCTCCACCTCCCCAGTGGCAAGATGCGTTCAAGAACTGGCCTTTGCCCCCAATTGCAGGCTGGAAGACTTGGTATCGGAGGATTCTTGCGGATAAGAGTGGATTGACCAATCTGGATGCTCTCCGCATTGCTCAATGTCTGGAGTTATCCGTAGCTGAGACACCCAAGAATGAAGATCTTCGATAGCCGCATGCCACTTCTGGTCAAATGGCGTCAACGCCTTCCTTTTTGGGCATGGCCCAATGTCTCCAACCTTGGCCGATGTGTACATGATCACCGGCCTTGACATCACCGGGTCCGTCCGGCCTTGGAACTTCAAGAATTCCTCACGCCAAACGGGGGTAAAGCCGGGGAATGGCTACAAGAATTATATTTCGAAGCACATGAGAGACAATCCCCTTGGCGAAGTTGAATACGTAGCCTTTTTGAACATGTGGTTATGCGGATTTGTCTTCGTGGCAAGGCCAACGAACCCACTTTGAATCACATCGCAATGGCGATCCATCCGGCTAGTGGCAATCGCCTTCCTCCGGGAAAATTCCTCTTGGGCGTTGTATACCATATGCTTCATCGACCGTTACCCAAATGTACACCGACGTCGAGGATAGCATGCGTCAATGGCCCTTGGTGGTTTGTTCAAATTTGGCCGCAACTTCACATGCATCGGATTATAGGCGTCGACTTGAACTCCGGGTTCTTCCCCCGGTCCAATCCCCCCGAAGGAGAGCTTCAAGTTACCGAGAGGATGCCAAAACTATGGAGAAGCGGCTTCAACCGTTATCGTTCGGCGAGACATCATCCGGCTCTTCGAGTTGTTCTTCGAGGCTTCTCCAATCCTCTTTGGCTCCCTTATCTAGGCAATGACACTCGACCTTCCCCGTCGAATTCTCCTTTGAGCCCGGCCATCAAGATAGGGGATTCTTGGAAATCTTTAACATCATAATCCGCCCATGCATATTACCGGCTGAGTTCAATGGAGGGAGGCAGAATACCAGTACTTATGAGTACTACCATCCTAATGTAATGGCCAGGCAACTTGGATGTGGCCAGATGCCCCCAAGATTGTTTCTGCATGAATTCCTCAAACCCAGGGAGGAAATCAAAGAACCGATGCAAGGCAACAGAAGTCTTCAACTATGTGTGCGGTCCCCTTGTCTACACATGTCCTTTTGTGCCCGCAACCATAGCTCACCCCACCTTCAACTCATGGTGGCAAGAATTCCATGACCACATCTTCGGTGAACCCGTTCATGTGTTCTCGTGCGAACTGGTGCCCGATTTCCCGCCGACTTCGGAGAGGTAACACAATGAGCCCTTGGATCAAACACTCCTTCTCCATTCATGGTTTTGAACTTCATCTTTTGCCCACGAGAACACGCACTCGCCCTCGAGCCGGGGTAATCACTTATAATGCCGAAGGCCCGATTTCAAGACCGGGGTTTAAATCCACAACCCCGCATCAATTAATGGCCAGGTATGCTACTACAGATCCCAGCCTTTCTAGCCTTACTGCAGACAGGAAGCAAGGTCTGCACCTGATTGCCCCTCCAAGTGCCAAAAGGAGAAGAACTGTCAAAAAGGTGCTTGTTGAGGTAAAACCCTTTACCTTCTTGATTACCAAGTCACTCTGTTCTCGATGGATCATATCCATTATGCATTTTCAGACCAGAGCCCAACATTCTTCAGAACCAGCACCTGCCAATGCTCCACCCACTGGTATGTCCTTTACTGTCCTTTCTCAAGGATGAGCACTGGCACTCACTCTTTCTATTGGACACTTGCAGAGGAAGCCGTAGGAGAACCGCTTGTAGATGTTCCAGTGGTTCAACAAGCGAGCCCATCCGGGGTTGAATTGCCCATCCCAAGAGAGATCTCGTCTTCATCACCTTTCGCAAGCGAGTACACTCTCCCGTAAATGGACCTCCCAACTCAACCGGAGCCACCAAATTCCCCCCAGATGCCATCGCCTATCGGTCAAGCAAGCAATGACCAACCCAACAGAGGAGGATCCGATTCTTCGGCCGAAACTCACGAGTCGCCGATGGCCGCATCGAGCATCCCCTGACTTGGGAGTTTCGGCTCTATCTGGGGCACCTTTCCCGTCTGCGATTGCCCCCGCTCAAGAAACCATTCATGAGGTACTCAATTCCGCGCTTGGTTTCGGTACTTCGATGTCAGCATTCTCACCTCGGTAATGTTACTTTTCAGGGTCATGCTCCGCCGTCATCGAGCTTGCCATCAGAGGGCCCATCAACGGCCGAGGTGATGAAAGAAATGAACCAGCCGCTGCCAGATGAAGTGTTGCCCAAACTCAAAGAAATTGGCACCGGCTAGAAAAAGATGTTCGGGATCGGCTCAATGATCTTCGTCATTTTGAAGAGATGTTTGAACCCATTAGTCGAAGACTCCCCCGATGACATCGTAGCTTTCTTATCATCCGTCTACGACTTAGAGCCCTTTTATGTTCCCTTGAGGCGCACTTGGAGGAAATTGCGCTCCCGTCCCGCCATCGAAAAGGAGAAAACCGACGCCGAACATGCCATGAACGGGGCACAATCCCAAGCGTAAAGCCATAAAGATGCCTTGGCCGACCTGCAATCTTCTTACGATTTGAAAGTCGCCGAGAAGGCTGCTCTAGAGGCGGAATTGAGAAGCCCGTCGACGGAGATGGAGATTGACCGGGAAGAAAATAGCCGATCTCCCCGGATTGATAGCAAAGACCCAAGCGGAGGTAGAATCGGTCGTTACCGCAGTAAAGCAATGCGATGCGAGCTCATTGACTTATCTCGGTGCCCAAAAGGACTTCCGGGAGATCTTGGATAATTCCCACTTGATAGTATCCAATGTTCGCCACGCACTCGCAAAACTCCTTAATGCTTGAATGTCCTTATTGATGTATACCTGGACTGGTCGTTCTTGTAATATTTCCTCTGCGATTTGTTTCCTTTCCTTTGCGTACTTTGAGATGTAATGCTGAACGACCCATTCGGTAGTGAAACGCTAACTCCCGAACGATACCTTGAGTTCCCTTAGCCGAACCAATCAACCCGCACACGGCCCGGCCTTGGAACTCCAAACGACCCGCAAAGCGGGGCCGGTCAAGGAAATCTCTCCGCCTTCCGATTTTATTGGGACGTGCGCCACGATCCACGCCCACGACTCGAAGCCACGATTTACCCCCGCTGGCCTATAAATGTTGCCATAGGTGCCCCTAGCTCTCCACCGGGCCTTCTAGCTCTCGAATCTTTGCCAACCTCTCGGTCTTCTTGCAAACAAGTGCACATCCCCAAACCGCAATGGTGCGCCGCCTCAACCGCCGCCGTGCCTCCGACGAGGCCGAGGGGAGCGGCGCTAACGCGCGCAGAGCGGTGATGACCGTCAACTTCTCCTCTTCGATCCTTCACTTGATCTTCTTTTGCCTTGACAATCACCTCCCTTTTGCAGGTTGATTCAGTGGAATCCGCCTCGTGCGCCGACCAATCAACCCCTCCCAGATGACTCTTCGGAGTCCGACGGCCACTCCCCGGTACCGTACGGGGAAGCAGACGCCATCCGCTACAAGGAGGAGTTGGAGGCATCCCGTCGCGAACTGGAGGATGTCTCCAAGAAAGCGGGTGTGGCCGAGTTAGAATGGGAGGACCAGCGCAAACAACTGCTGGAGGCCATTGACGGTATGGCCCTGAGATTGATTCTTGGTCCGGCCTCGGCCTTTGATGCTAATCCCTTCGCTTGTCTTTTGCGGCCCGCGACGCCGAGCTCGACCGGCTAAAGACGTTGGTAGAGCAATTGGCCGAGAAGGTGAATGCCCACGGCGACACGCCGGCGGAGCGCCCGGCCGCGGTGGAGCGTCGCGTCGACGAGGTGGCCGTTCATGGCGTTCGCCCGGGCACCACCTTGGGCCCGGCCGCGATGGCGACGCATACGGACGTCGACTACTCCACCGAGGCCGCGTGGCTTCCGTGGCGGCGCGCCGGAGGATATCGACGAGATCGAGCTCATCCCGGAGCGCCTCGACGGCCACGGCGACGCCATTGCCGAAATTACCCATCCCCGTCCGTGTTGAACGGACTCTTTGACTAGATTGTACTAGGGATGCGTAAATGTCGGCAATATATGATGAACTTTTGAATTCTCGCATTTGTTCCGTGATATTTCCCTTCGCATTTGCATCCGTGAATTTTGTCTTCTTTGAACGCATCCGGGAACCGGCTTTAGCCGAACGCTCGCAAACAATCGCCCCTCGGCGCAAGATCCACAAAGGATCCCAATTCGGCAATCCGTAAACACCGTTCAAAAGAAAACCCTTCGTACTTGGTGGAAACCCCCGCCGCTTGGTGTTCCAACAAGGTGTGTACCGGCGCATCATCACTCCCAATGCGCCTCCTTGGTCAATAAAATAGCCCGTGGGGTGCTCGCAAGTCCATTCGCACACTCCTCCATCGCTTCTCGTCTCTTCCTTTGTCGCCGAAGAAAAAACCCCAACGCCATGGACAAGGGTAAACAACCTCGGGGGAGCGGCTCATCAAGGAAGCGTACGATTCGGAAGTGAGTTCTTTCTTGATCTCGCTCCTCGTTCTCCTCGCTTGATCTTACGCTTCATGTCTTCTTCTCGTCTTTTCAGCCTTGATTTGCTTCCGAAGAGGTCATTGGGACCGAAGATGTCCCCGAGTACATCTCCTCCGATTCCTCCCCCGACGCGAGAGGATGCCACGCCCGAGCAAAGGGTCATTCATCGACCGCGCCGCCGTGGCCGCACCGGAGCGCGGCCTCGTGGACATGTCCGTCCGTTGCCAAGCCGAGCGCGAGCGTCGCATGGCGCTGGAAGCACTAGTAGGGGGTAAATGCTTCTGACCCCTTCATGTTTGCATCTGGATTTCTTGCCCCTAACCTTGATTCTTTTGCTCCAGATGTCTCTGACAGGTACAACAACCTGAAGGCGGCCTGGGATAGCTTGGTAGAGGCCGCCAGTCATGGTCATCCTCGTGCGTTCCAAGTCGCCGTCACGGTGGTCCCGGAACAACCGAAGAGGGAGCGACCGAAGAAGCAAAGAAAAGATTGAATCATACTTTCGCTTCTTTCTCCACGCCTTCTCGCTTCCCTCCCTTTAGGGGACCCGACCATCGGGGCCGCTAGATGTAATCTTGTAGGAAACAGTTGTAATGTAGAATTGAGCTAAGGGCAATGCATCAGGCACCGGCCATTTTCTCTTGTTCATGGATTTTTGTTCTAAAGGCGGCCTCATCCTTGAGCGCCCGCCGTTTCGTGTCGATGTGTATAATCATCGATCGATTTCAATGCTAGGATAATACTTCTTCGGATATCTTCCATTTATTGCGGTGGAAAACTCCTCTCCTAACAAAGTTTTCAATATGTATGCATTACCAGGAACGCATCCGACCACACGAAAAGGCCCCTCCCGGCTAGGGGACCATTTGCCGAATTCACCGTATTTAGTTCCAATCGGCAATAGCGCTTTCCACACCAGGTCGCCTTCTCGCAAATTGCCTTACTTTTACTTTCTTGTTATAATATTTGGCGACCCGCGCCTTGTTCTTCTCGATGTTCTCCGTGGCCCCGAGACGGATCATATGCAAATCTTCTAACTCATCCATCATCGTGCCACCGTAATCCTTGGAGCTTAACTCGTTTTGCAGCACTACTCTCCTCGAGTCCGATTGCATTTCCCAAGGCAGATCGCATGATGCCCGTAAACTAACTCGTAAGGAGAAGTTTTTGTAGCTCCATGGGGGGCCATTCGGTAAGCCCACGGCGCTTCACCGAGTACCGAATGCCATCTCCTCGGCTTCGGTCGATCTTCTTCGTATAAGCTTGATCATGATTTTGTTAGAAGCCTCTCGCTTGACCATTAGCTTGGGCATAGTATGGAGAAGAATTAAACAAGTTTGATTCCCATGCTTTCGGCAAAATCTCCGAACTCCAATGACACGAATTGTGCCCCCGGTCGGTGGTAATCGTCCGAGGGATTCCAAATCGATAGATGATGTGTTCCTTAACGAACTCGATCATGTTTTTCGACGTCACTTTCTTCGACGGGATCGCCTCGACCCATTTGGTGAAGTAGTCCGTAGCCAAAAGCACGAACTTATGCCCCTTGCTAGATGGCGGATTAATTTGGCCAATCAAGTCTATACCCCGGCCCCCGAATGGCCATGGCTTGATGATGGGATTCAATGCCGATGCGGGGACCCTTTGAATATTCCCGAACCTCCGGCAATCTTGACACCCCTTGTAATACTCAAAGCAAATCCTCTAATATCGTCGGCCAAAAGCATCCAAACCTTGCCTAATAACCCATTTCATCCGATAGGCCGATTGGTGCGCTCCACATATCCCATCGTGCACCTCGCTCATCATGTTCTTGGCTTCTTCTGGACCCAGGCATCGTAGCAATACTCCATCTAATGATTTATAGAATAAATTGTCGTCCAGAAGAACGAACTTGATCGCCTTGTACCTGAGCTTCCTAGAGACTTTTCGGGATGGATCTCTCAAATAATCAACGATCTCTTTCCTCCAATCATCTTCTGTAAGATCCATCCCTAGTGCACTCACCTCTGCAGCAAATGCTTCTTGACTCTCTTTATAACCAGAGGCGCTCTGAGCCAGCCTGTTTGCTTCCTCGTTATGCTCTCTAGGAATGTGCTGTAGGGTTACCAGTGGAAAGCCCTTCAAGATTTCTCTCGCATTCCTCGTAGTAACTCCTCGCCGCCTCGCTCCCGCACTCGTACCGGCCGTTCAATTGCTTGATGACCAACTCGAATCTCCATAAATTTCAACCGAAACGGCCCCGGCTTCTCTCAAATATTGAAGCCCTCGAAGCAATGCCTCGTACTCGACTCGGTTATTTGTGACGGTGGGTTGTATAGGAATGGCGAATTCAAACATCTCACCTGTGGGAGAAATTAGTAGGATCCCTACTCCCCCACCTTTGCCACATGATGACCCATCAAAAAATAAAGCCCAAGGGGTAATTTCAAGCAGATCAACTGAAGGGTCACGATGTTCAGTAATAAAATCGGCAATGACCTGACCTTTGATGGCTTTTGCCGATTCGAACTTCAACTCGAACTCTGATAAAGCTAAAATCCATTTGCCAATCCGTCCATTCAAAATTGGCATAGATAACATATGTTTTATCACATCAAACTTCGAGTATACAGTGCATTCGGCATTCAACAAGTAGTGCCGAAACTTTGTACATGAGTAGTATACGCAAAGACACGCTTTTTCCATAGCCGAATACCTCGGTTTCGGGATCAAGTAATTTTCGACTAAGGTAAGCTACTACCCGCTCCTTTCCTTCGAATTCTTGGATAAGGGCCGATCCAATAGTTTGGGTATCGGCCGCCACGTACAACTTGAAAGGCTTGTTCAGCTGAGGAGGAACCAGCACCGGCGGCTCCTTCATGTATTGCTTGATTTCCTCGAAAGCCTTCTGTTGTTCGTCGCCCCATGTGAATTTCTGATCCTTCTTTAGCTTTAGCAACGGAGAGAACGGCAACACCTTCTGTGATAAATTTGAGATGAACCTTCTCACGAAGTTGATCTTGCCGAGCGTTGATTGCAATTCCTTGAGGTTGGTTGGAGGAACGACTTCATCAATGGCTTTCATGCTCTTTTTGCCAACTTCGATTCCCCCTTCGTGGACCAAAAACCCCAAGAACTCTCCGGTCGACACCCCGAATGCACACTTGTTTGGATTCATCTTTAGGCCATGCTTCCGGTACATTCCAAGGTCTTCTTCACATCTTCCGGATGGGTGTCATGACTTAAGGACTTGATCACTACGTCGTTAATGTAGATTTCCACGGTCTTGCCGATCAACTCATGAAAAATGTAATTCATGGCCCGCCGATAGGTTGCACCGGCATTTTTCAACCCAAACGTCATGACTATCCATTCAAATAGGCCTATATGACCAGGACACCCGAAGGCCGTCTTTGATATGTCTTCTATTGCCATGAAGATCCGATTGTATCCCGCGTTGCCATCCATGAAGCTAATCACCTTGTGCCCGGCGGCGGCGTCAATCAACAAATCGGCAATAGGCATCGGGTATCCATCCATGGGAGTAGCTCGTTTAGGTCCCCGAAGTCTATGCAAACTCTCATTTTTCCATTTTTCTTATACACAGGGACGATGTTAGAAATCCACTCCGCATATCCGCAGGGCCGAACGAAGTTTGCGTCAAGTAATCTTTCGATCTCCTTCTTCACATCGGCCAATACCTCATCCTTGTAGATTTTCCGGGCGGTTGCTTATATGGTTTGAAACCGGGCTTGATTGGCAACCGGTGCTCGACGATGGAACGATCCAATCCAGGCATCTCCGAGTAATCCCAGGCGAAGCAATCTTTATATTCTTTGAGAAGCTCAATTAAGTTCCCCCTGAAGTCTGGTTGCAAATTTGCACTGATGAACGTCGGCCTTGGTTTATCACCGTTCCCAATGTCAACTTCTTCCAGCTTATCGGCCGACATAAATCCTCGTCCTAACTTGCCATCAGTGCCATCCACGGGGTTCTCCATTAAAAATTACTGTAAGAGCCGACTGCTTGAATCGGCTGTTGGTCACCGCTGACAGGCTCAACAGGACCTTCTCCCCAGTCCTTCCCTGAGAAGCAATCGATGCCTTGGTACTCCCGCAAGGCCGGTTCCATGTTAGCCACGCTTACGGAGTCATCCGCCCGGACGACCTCGATTTCATCGTCCACCCACCGGATCGGCCGTTGATGCATAGTGGATGGGACGCAAGAGATTGGCATGGATCCGGGGCCCCGCCCAAGCAACAGGCCGTAGGCTCCCTTCCCTTCGATGACGAAGAAGGTGGTGAGCGGCGTCTTGGACCCGATCATCAAGTCTACGTGAGCGCATCCTTTGGTGTCCGAGGGGTTCCCGCCAAGTCGTTCGTGATGATGCTTGTTGGTGTCGATCGCTCGGGGTCATGCCAAGCTTCCCGAAGGTGGTGTACGGCATTACGTTGACCGCCGCGCCACCGTCGACGAACATCTTGGTCAATGGCTTGCCATTGACGTACCCCCTCAAGTACGGCGGCCTCATATGGCGATTCTTGGCCGGCTTGTCGAAGATGGCCCGCTTGGCAAGCACCGACCGCGCCATCATCTCCTCGGCCGCTCGTCGTCAAAGGAAGCTTCCTCCCGCATCACCCGGTTAGCGGGAGCCATGAACTCGTTTGGCAGAAGTATACCATGCATGCGGTGGGCCGAACGCTTCGATCCTTCCGTCGGTCCTTGGGGCGCCACCGCCCTCGTCCGGATCCCGCTTGCTTCATCTCGCGGTTCCTCAAGCGCCGGACCCGCCTCTTCCGGCTCCCTCGCGTAGGCCGGCGGCACCACCGCCCCTTCGCCGACGTGGACATCCTCGTCCTCTTCCCCGATCGGCCCACCGAGATCGGCTTGGCGCTTCCCGGGATGATCAATGATTTCAATTTTTTGCCGCCGATCCCCATTCGGGTGGATCCTTCCAAGTCTTTCATGGACGGATCGGCGATTGGCGCTTTCCGCCCGTACTCAACATATCCGTCGCCGCATTCGGGACGGTTCCTTAATGTGGGTAGCTTTAGGCCCTCATTCCGGCGAGTGCTCGAAGAAGGCGCACCCCCGCGGGGCGCGCTCCTGCTCGCGCGTGTGTTGTTCTTGATTCCATCTCGCGCGCCTCTTCTTCGACCCCCGCGCCGCTCCTCCTCGTGACGACGCTTTTGGTAGCGCTCCTTTTCCATCCGGCACCGCCATTTGTTGAGGAGAATGCGTGACGTCACCTTGGGTTTAGGCCCGGACGATTCCCCAATCTCGACGTGGCTCTTGAGAACGCGGGGGCGTCGCCCGCACTTGTTCTAGGGTCACCTCGGCGCTCCGGTCAACCGATCCATCTTGCTTGGACCCGGCCGAGGTCGGGACCTTGACTTTCCCCTTTTCTTCGGGCCGTTATCGCATTGATAGAAAAGCCGAGCATGTTCGAGGGAAGGGGTGGCCATCCGCCTTCATCTTGTTATCGAACTTGAGGTGCCCCTCCCGGATAGCCTTCGGATCCTCATCCCGAAGACCCCGCAATCGTTGATGGAGTGCGAGTCCCCGTCATGGAAGCCGCAAGTAACGTTTCGCTTTGACTCCATCAGGGCCGAAGCATAGAGTGCCCTTCGTGCGCCTTGATTCGGCCTTCCTTTATCAATAGCTCAAACAACTTATCGGCCTTTGTGATGTCGAAGTCGTAGGTTCCTTTGGTCCGCCCGACCCACCGCCGATTCATTGTCAAGGGCTCTTTACCCCACAAGATCTCTCGCTGCAGCCTATCTCCAATTCGTCGTCGAATCTTCGCACAAATCAGCCTTGTCCAAGAATTGGTTGTAGATGTCGGCGATGTCATGCCGCTTGCCAAACTTGGGGTCCTTCTTGAGGCCATATGCCCGATTGCTCATCAAGGATAACTTCGCGATAGCCGGCCCAAGTTTTCAAACTCCATCCCAAATAGCTTCTCGCGCACGGCCGGCAACATCCCGGCGACGGCCATATCGGCCACCGATCGTCCGGTAAGTTCAATGAGAAGCACATGCCCTTGACTTCTCTCGAATCTTCTAAGAAACTCCAGCGGTGTTTCACTGTGCCTTTGCTTCAGGGTGGCGAGATCAATCAACTTCTTCTCAGAACTGCCGCTGAAGTAATGAGCGTGGAATTTACGCTCCAAATCCTTCCACCTGGCCACTGATTCAGGCGGCAAGGACGAGAACCACTGAAAAGCTGGACCCGTCAGCGAGGCGGGGAAGTAGCGAACCCTGAACGTCTCTTCGGCCGAACATTCCCCAAGCTGCATGAGGTAACGAGCGATATGCTCGACCGTGCTTGTCTCGTCCTGCCCAGAGAACTTTGTGAATTCCGTCGGCGGTTTCACCCTTGGTGGCGGGAGCACGTTATAGTACCACTGCGGGGAACGGCGGCTCGTAGGTGGGGCCCCGCATCCTTGGCTTGGAGGCCGAACCGATTCCGCATCAATTCGGCCATCTTGCGTGCTAGGGCATCTTCCTCCCGAGTGCCTGCGGCCGCGCGCGTACCCGGGTGCGGGAAGGCATCGAACGCTCCGTAATTTCCCACTTCATGATAACCACCGCCGTACAAATTCCTCTCGGGAGCCGGTTGGTCGACGGAGCTATTCTTCGAGCGGGGTCGAGTGGGGCCCCGTATGAGCCGAACGCTAGGTCTCCGTACGTAGGCTGGTACGGATTCGGCTGTTGCACAGGCTGACCCGTGCTGCTCTGTGGTGGCGGCAGGATTGGTTGACTTCCTGAAGCTTGCAGCGGAGGCTGAACTGGCTGCCCCCCGGCGCCTGCGGAGGAGGTTGGAATGTCTCGCTCCCGAGCTTTGAGGGGGGGAGGCCGCCGCACCCGGCTTCGTAGCGGCGGCTGAGAGCTTGATTCACCCAGCTCCACGGTGCTTTTCCCGGCGTACGCCCTTCCGAACGCCCGCCCCGCGCCCGGCCAAAGAGGGCCACCATCATCCGCCGGAGCGACCCGAGGAAAGCTTGGTTGTGCTTGGTGAGCATGTCGTCACCGACTCCCGGAAGATCCGCGCGCATTCCTCTTTTTCTTGTTGGGTTGTGGCGTCGGTCTCTCCGGCAACAAGCACTGCGGCGGTGCCACTCTTCGGATATGGTACACCACTTCGATTCTTCTTAAACGACATGAGACACTTTTGCTGAAATTGATTCACGGCGTCTAGGAGCCGCTCGATCTTTGCTCTGGAGAAAGCTCTTCGATGTTGACATCCAGGAGGTCTGAGACTTCAGGCATCTTGAACCAATTCGGCTGTATGGTCCCACTGGGCGTGCCAAAAAGTGTGTTGACGCAAAATGTGCACTCAACGCCAATCACACAGCAAGCCGAAAAAAGCTAGCTTCGCACGCGCAGAGAGCAAATGACGTGCCAGTCAATTTTCCTGAAAATTAACAAAAGATAAAGCAATTAGATACCAAAGCTTGGAACGTGTCGGGTGGCACCAGACAGTTCCATATTTATGGCCAAGAAGCCAAGCAAGAATGACATGTAGCTATGTAGAGCTACCTGTCAGAGAATCACAACCATCCGGACCATTATAAAGGGAAAAAGAATACTGCCGAATGGATGACGTAAGCGTGACGATGATCGGTCTTTGCATAGATAAAGATGCAAGCATGAAGTTATGACCGATCCCCGTGAGGTTTGTCATTAAATAAAATGAGGTAAAGCACGGACATGATCATGTATTAAATGAGCACGCATAGATCAAAGCACTAGTCTACCGCATGTCTAGGTACTTTAAGATCCGTCGGTACGATCACAAACAAATCTATCCACCGCATGATACAACTTGCATGAAAAACGTACCACTTCCCGCAAATAGATCTATCCACCGCATGATACAATCCAAATACGGAAAGCTAAAAGCATACATCACTTAAGGCACGAACGAGGCACGTGATCTACTCGTGAAGATATAACCGAATACGGCTGAACAGCCGATCCAGGGTCCATGAAGAAGGAACAAACATTACCACGTGAATAAATCTATCAGACTGAATTGGAAATCTAATCCACCGGATGACTAGCTCCAAAGCAACCCAAAAACCTGCATCTACCGCATGATACCCGGTTCTTTCAAGATTTATACGCACAAAGCAAGCTTGAACCCGCAACACGTGACAACCTAGATCGATTCGGTTTCGGCTATCGGAGAGCACAAGACCCACGCGTCAAGAACACGAAATCTGCTCGTGTACGGATCTTAAAAGGGAAAAAAGCCGATCCAAACCCATCTAGATTGGGCAAGAGTGTGTTGCATGAATTAAAACATAAAGTAAAACTCATGATAACACGGGGTAACTTAATGAATCCATTGGATCTTGCCAAAATCCAATAGAGCCGATAACTAGCTTCGAGCTAAATCTTAGCCTACCGCATGGCTCATGATCTAACAAGAAACCCTCTTGAACCAAGCTTGAATCTACCGCATGACACGAAGCGTGGTAACAAGACTACTTGCATCGGATCTAAATCCACCGCATGATACTAGACATGATACAAGGTTGCCGGTACTCACGGAGGTCGACGGATCGATTGGCCCTCTCGAAGAACTCGACGACACGACAAGGACTCTAGGGTTTGGCGTAAGGCCGGTGTGTATTGAGGAATGAACGTGTCCGTTACATACATCCAGGGATCGTATTTATACCCTGCTGATTACAACTGCGAATGGATTCATTGCCTAACTAAACTCGATCGCCTATCCATCCATTCGCTTCCTCTGATTGAGCCACGTCACCGTCCAATCCCGCAAAATCAGCTATACTGTTCTTTTGCCGAACTGGAGCAGATAGCCGACCGCGGATCCTTCTGCCGAAAATCTCTGAAAATATCTTTCCTTCCACCAGACGGACTCTTTTTCGAATTGGACCCACATGTCATACTCCTTACCAAATTTTGGTGTTAACACACCCACACTCATGGCTTATATATCAGGTCCCGCCGGAGTGGTAAATGACTCGACTACCCCTAACTAAACTACTGGCGATACAACCCACGTAGGGGCATTTAGGTAATGTTTGTGGGTCTTGCCATCGGACGGCCACGCCTTTGCCGCACCCCGCGTCCTCCCGACGCAAGCCATGCGATCCCGCCGCGTGTCCTCCGCCTCGAAGCTTCCCGACACGCCGGATCCCGTCTCCGTCGTGTTGGGCCCTCGGACTTGGTTTTGAGGCCCAAACCAAGAAACCGTCCGCCGATGGTTTTGTGGGCAAACCACCAAACCCCGCGTGCCCGGTCCGGCCTCCCGCCAAACCACTTGACTTGACCGCCACCGTGCACCGGCTCACTTGTCCATGACTTCGTCTTGCTTGTGTCGCCACCATGTGGCCCGCACCCGGCCCCGTCGTCCACCGGTCCCTCGAACCGAGCCTACTTGTCTCTCCATCTCCCGGAGGCCCTTCAAGGCTGAAGACCTTTCGCGCCCGTTCTTCACCTGCAACAACACGAACTAGGCCGCAGCCTACACCTGCGCACTAAGCCAAGAGTCAGTCCAACACCCGTTGTCAATCACTCATCACTGAGGAGCGATCATCCATCAACCACTGGGACGCTCCTGGTCCTCAATCTCCCCCTTGATGAGTGCATTGACAACACACAACGCGAAATGAAATTC
Source organism: Cenchrus americanus (assembly GCA_947561735.1). NCBI lineage: Eukaryota > Viridiplantae > Streptophyta > Magnoliopsida > Poales > Poaceae > Cenchrus > Cenchrus americanus. Next base: position 90,502,635 of record OX387245.1, on the reverse strand, counting down.
AGAGAAAAAGAGAAAGAAAGAAGAAAGAAAAACAAAGAAGCTCAACTCATGACCAAAACCGAAGAAAGGCGAAGAAAGGTCACAAGCCAAGCAAAGCACAAAATCCACACCGAAAACAGCAAGAAAGCTCCCCCTGAACAAATGCAAGCTCCCCCTGAACATGTGGATGCAAACTCATGCAAACTCCCAAATTTCAGCTTACCTCTTCTGAATTTTCATTAAGCTCACCTTTTCTCCCCCTTGTTGACAATGTATGAATCAAGGTGAAAATGCAGAAATGCAAAGCAAAGCATATAAACATCTACATGAGCTTCTCAAATAGGCCAAATCTAGTGTCAAAGGCTAAAAATGAGACAAAGATCACATATATGAATCATAGCATAGTCAAAGCATTGCCACAAGTAATATATGAAAATACAAGCATGTGACAAAGCAAAATTTTCAGATTTAAGCAAGCTTTACCAAAAGAAGGCTCGCTTCACATGTAAAAGCCTATCCATGTCACACTTGTGCCACAAACATGCATACCATTTAAAGATCATACAAGGATATCAAATTCTCAAGCAAAAGATCATGGCAAACACCCATAAAGCAAAGCATGTCATGTCAAAGCTCATGAGCCATGTGTCCACTTCGGGGAGACTTCTCCACTGGTGAACATCATGCAACATGTTTAGCACCCATATGTGAAAGATAATACATTTTAAGCATAGACATGATGGATGGAGCATTTATCAAGCATTCACACTTCTTTTCAAGATTAATTCATTTCATGGTACATGAAGTGCCTTTGCCGCAGAAAGAAGCTTATGCTCCCCCATGAATGCAACATGGGCTAAACATTCACAATGATATTCGGCCTTTGGCCCAAATGCAAGAACAAGACATCCAAGCACAATCTAAGCATGACAAGCACATTTAGACCAAAATGTGACATGGATACACAACTACACACGAGTGGGCACAATTCATTAAAAAATAGTCAAGTTTAGCATTTATTTCAAAAGGGGCTATCTCACCACACATATATCTCAAATATTTCAAGAGCATAGCCTCACATCACCATTTCTCCACACATATAACCAATATCTCACAAATAGCCAAAGAGACTCAAATATGGCATATGAAAGAAGCTCATCGTCCTAAAATGCAATATATGACAAATGCAACATGATATATAACAAGATGGCTATCCTACCATGGTTTGTACATCAAGCAAAGCATGTATATATAGCAAAGTAAAACATGGTATGATACATATGGTACAAAAGGAAATCCCCCAAGAATCAACTAGAAAGGGCAACAAACCCCAAGTTCCCCCCGCAAGCGCACAAATGTAGCTTGGTCGAGAGGCTTTGTAAAGATATCGGCTAGCTGATCTTGGGTAGGGACATGGCTCAAAACAATGGTTCCTTTCTCCACATTGTCCCTCAAGAAATGATACCTCACTTCTATATGTTTGGTTTCGGGAGTGGAGCACTCGGGTTTTTGGCTACGCTTATGGCACCGGTGCTATCACAAAGAAGTGGGATCCGGGTGCACTCCTCACCAAAGTCTCTCAAAGTGTATGAAATCCACAACAAGCGGGAGCAACAACTCGCGGCGAAGCAACATACTCCGCCTCTGTGGTAGACTGAGCTACACTAGACTGCTTGCGGGAAGACCATGAGACCAACGAAGAACCAAGAAACTGACAAGTACCAGAAGTAGACTTCCTCTCGACTCGACAACCAGCAAAATCCGCATTGGAAAAACCATGAAGAGACAGAGTCGAGGAGGAAGAATACCAAAGGCCAAGACCAGGGGCAGACTGTAGGTACCTGAAAATCCTCTTGACGGCCTGTCGATGTGATGTCCTCGGCGAAGCCTGAAAACGAGCGCACAGACACACGCTGAACTGTATGTCTGGCCTCGTCGCCGTCAAGTAGAGGAGGGAGCCGATCATGCTCCTATACTCCCGCTGGTCCACTGGTTCTCCGTCCTCATCCGCATCCAAAGTGGCCGTACTCCCCATGGGAGTCGACATCGGCTTCACATCTTGCATCTGGAACTTCCTCAGCATGTCTTTCGTGTACTTGGTTTAGTGCACAAATGTACCGTCCTTCACTTGCTTGATCTCGCAGCCCCGAGAAAATACCGCAACTCGCCCATCATGCTCATCTCGAACTCCCCGCTCATCTCATCCGCAAACTTGGCAACAAGGTTATGTGACGAGCCACCAAAGACAATATCATCCACGTAAATCGAACAATCGCAAGTCATTTCCATGCTTGAGGAGAAACAAGGTTCTATCCACGGTACCCATCACAAGCCCTCTCGCTCAAAAGAAAACCTCTCAATCTCCCATACCAAGCACGGGCGCCCGTTTCAACCCATACGAGCCCTTTTCAACCCGTATACCCCGTGTGGGTACAACTCGCTCTCAAACCCGGTGTGGCTGCTTCACATACACCTCCTCCTCTATGACCCCATTCAGAAAAGCACTCTTCACGTCCATCTGAAACAACTTAAACCCTTTAGCCACGGCAAAGGCTAGAAGGATCCGAATTGCCTCAAGACGGGCCACAGGAGCAAAGGTCTCCTCATAGTCGATCCCCTCCTTCTGACTAAACCCCTGAGCAACAAGTCTGGACTTGTTCCTCACAACCATCCCATTCTCTCCCTCTTTGTTCTTCCAAACCCACTTGGTTCCTATGGGATGGCAATTTGGAGGTGGTTCAACTAACTCGCACACTGGTTCCTCTCAAAATTTTCCAACTCCTCATGCATAGAATTGACCCGAGTTTGCATCGGATAAAGCATGTCCAATGTCCTTGGGCTCAAAAGTAGCAACAAAAGCAGCATGAGCAAAATGAGAGGAATTCCTGGACCTCGACCGTGTAGTGCGTTCATCAATGTTCCCAATGATCTTCGACAGGGGATGCACTTCTTGAATCTGCCGGGGAGCCTCACGCCTCGAGACTACCTCCCCCTCAACTTTAGCTTCTCTCGCCTGGTCCTCTTGTTGCACCGTCGTTGTCCATGATGTAGACGGTCCATGCTCCAAAGTGGTTGTAGGGGAAGTAGTGGGTACATGCTCAGCTTCAGGCTCATGGTTGTCCCCATCATCATCTCCAGCTTCATCTTTCTCCTCCTCAAAGAGGTCCTCGGCCATCTCTTCATCACCTGCACATTCAAAGCCAAGAGAGGTATATGGCATTGTCTCGTCGAAGGTCACCTCGCAAGTCTCCATGATTTTGTTAGTCTCAAGGTTAAGCACCCTATAGGCTCTAGAATGGTTAGCATATCCAAAGAAAATACCATCACTAGACCTAGCCTCAAACTTGTCGAGTTTTCCCTTCTTCAAAATAAAGCACTTGCGGCCAAAAACTCGGAAGTGACTCACCTTGGGTGCCCGACCATGCATAAGCTCATAACAGTCTTCTTCTTGAAAGCTCTCAATAAAATCCGGTTGGAAACATGACAAGTCAGTATTGACCGCCTCGGCCCAAAACCTCCTAGGAGTCCCGTGCTCATCGAGCATCGTCCTAGCCATCTCACAAAGAGTCCGATTTTTCCTTTCCACGACTCCATTTTGAGGGGGCACATAAGGGGTCGAATACCGATGTTCAAGACCTAGATCACGACAAAAGGCATCAAAACGAGAGTTCTTAAACTCGCAGCCATTACCACCGGCGGATAGCTCGAATAGCATTCCCATGCCTCTCGTTTTTCAGCCTCACGATCAGATCTCGAACAAAACCAAAAGTCTCACTCTTATCCTCCAAGAAGAACACCCAGGCATAGCGAGAGTAATCGTCCACCACAACAAGGACATACCACTTCCCACCCACCGAGCTCGAGCTGGCCCAACAAGGTCCATATGCAACAGCTCTGTCGGACGCTCGGTCATGACATCGGTCAGGGGTGGATGGGGAGTGGCTACCATCTTACCATGCCTACAAGGAGCACAAACCAAATCCTTCTCAAGCTTCAACTTCGGCAATCCTCGGACAAGGTCAAGGCCACTCAAGCGGGAAACCAAATCAAAGCTCAAGTGTCCCAACCGCCTATGCCATTTCCACGAATCGAAGACGGACCGGCCATCAAACGGCCGAGCAGACCCAAAGAACGAGAGAAATCGCCCGAAAATCCGACCCTCGGGGATGATCATACGTACAAGATCACCTCGAGAATCAAGCAAACGAGACTCGCCGGACTTGAAACGCACCTCAAAACCCTCATCAAGCAACCGAGAAACCGAAAGCAAATTAAAACCCAAAGACTTCACAAGAGCCACTCTCTTCAACGTTACCTTGTCACTCACATGCACAACACCCTCCGAAAGCACCCTACCTCGTCCATTGTCCCCAAATGTAATGTACATCTTTTCCTTCAACGGGGTGAGGCCGGAGAACCACTTCTTATTTCCGGTCATGTGTCGAGAACACCCGGAGTCGATCAACCAAATGTTCTCCAAGCCTCCGCCCGCAGCCGAAACAAGAACGAGAATGAGCTAGCGACTCGACACCGGGGGTTAGCACAAAGAAAGTTAAACCGTTGTCGAGCCATCTCGCTCAAAAGAGGGGTTAGCAAACATCACTCCCTTGCCACCAAACTTCCCATGTCCCATGGGAGGAGTACGAGCACCACGAGGGGGAAAACGTGGTCCGTAGTACCTCCGGAACCCAAAGCCGCGATCATCTCCCCTAAACCCGTACCGAGGACGAGTAGGAGGACGTCCGGCAAAACCACCACGAGCCCGACCAAACCTCTCACCAAAGACGCACACCATCATCTCTCCCCGACAAACCTCTCACCACCACCTCTCCGTGGGAACCCGCCAACACTCCTCACACTTCCCACACCCCGTGGAAGTGGCACTCTAGGCTCGGGAATACCGCGAGACCGGCGATACTGTCCCGGTTTGCTTGCTCCCTAGCAAGCCTCTCATCCCTCTTCCTCTTGTAGCAAAACTCGCAAGATGCCTCTCCTTGCCACGGTACTCACACCCGAAGGGGATGGGTTTTGGTTTTGGCTCGGCTTCTCTCTAGGCTTCTCACCCTTCTCACCCACAAACTTCACTGGTTTCTGGAAATCATTTGTCTTAGGTGGGAATTTGGGTGGATCTTGGGTTGTGTCAAGCTTGTTGCAAAGGTGGTTGGGCTTTGGTGTGAAAGAGTTCTTGGGTGCTTTTGGGAGTGGGACTTGGATCTCTCCGATCACCTCAAACTCGGGGTTAGACTCAACACACTTCTCATACACACTCTCCCCACTGTTCTCTCCCACTTTCTCACCCAACTTCTCAAAACCCAAACCACGACCATCACCTCTCTTGAACTCCTCAATCATGATTTTCAATTGAGGTTCCCCGCCGTACAACCAACCCAACACTTTCCTCAAATAGTCATTCTCCTCATAGATGACATCCAACCGGGAAGTAAGCTCAAGATTACGCAAAGTGACTTCATCACAGCTAGAACATGCATTTGCAACAGGAGATTTCAAAGATGCTTCCAAAGAACTAATGGTAGAACGAGCATCGACAAGCTTAGCATGCATAGTAGGACATGATTTGCAAGCACCAAGCAAAGTAGGTCTAGCCTTAAGCTCATCATGTTCAGTCCTAAGAGCATCTAGTTGAGCCAAAATAGAAGCATTCTTCTCATTAAGCGAGTTTGATCTCATTCAACCCAAAGATCACATTCAACACATTCAACATCATCGGGAGGAGTAGGAGCAAGTTTCAAAGAGTCATTCTCAAGTTTCAATTCAAGCAATTTTGACTCTAACTCTCCTACTTTCTCGCTAGCATTCTCAAGCTGAGCCCTAAGATCTTTCCTCATCTTTTTGGCATCTCTCAAGACACTATCACGGTTATCAAGCAAACCATTCAACCTAGCAATCTCAGCAAGCAAAGAGTCGGGGTCACGGTTTACCTCATCCTCCGAGTCGGAGTCGCCGTCTTCCTTCTCACTCTTCTTGTCGCTTGAGCTATGGGCCATGCCACAAAAGCCCTCAAGCGCCACACGGCTCCCCCGCTGAGGTTCCGGCTTGCACTCTTCTTGCCATTGCGCCTCCCGGCGTCTTCATCTTCGCCGCTTGAGCTTGATCGCTCCTCGCTTGAGCTTGAGTCGACGTCGCTCGCACCGGCCACCATCGCTCTTGCCTTGTTCTTCTTGTAGGCGCTCTTGCTCGGTCGCCGCTTGTCCTTGTCCTTGCTCTTGGACTTGTTGAAGTGCTTGCCCTTGGAGGAGTACTTGTCTTCACGCCTCGGGTGCGCCTTGTACTCGTTCACCTTGTACTTGTTCTCCTCTCGCTTCCGGCACTCGGTGATGAAGTGGCCACGCTTGCCACACTTGTAGCACGTCCCCGAGCTCCGCCTTGCGTTCCTCCGACTCTCGTGTAGTCGTTCAAACCTTCTTGAGAGCAAGGCCGGCTCCTCCTCGCCCAAAGACATCAAACTCCTCATCCGGAATGGACATAAGAGAGGACAAAGAAAACCGTCGACGGGAAGGGTTAGATTTGCCCTTTGATCCACCCACAAGAGCAAGACTATGGTCGCCGAGCCCTCATGCTTGGATAGCAACTTCCCGTCAACCTCGACCGACTTGAGCTTAGAAAAGAGGTCATCCAACTCAATAGTCAAGTAATTCCCAGACTCCTTGATGGCCTCAACCTTAGCACCCCAAACATTTGGGTCCAAGACATGCAAGAGCTTCAAAGCCTGATCATGCTCGGAGTACGGAAAATCCTCAACATTAGCCTTCATGTTGTTCACGATGGCGGCGAACCTCTGAAACATCGCATCAATGTCCTCACCGGGAAGTGGAGTGAAATTCTCATATTGCATCCGGTAAGAGACAAAGAGGCGAGCCTTCACATGGTTATCACCACCGTGAGCAACCAACAACTTTTCCCAAATTTGCCAAGCAAGATTCAAATGGCGAACACGCTCAAACTCTAGATCACACAAGCTCCGGCACAAGTGATCAACGGCTTTTGCATTAGCCTCATACTTGGCCTTGGCATCGGCATCGGTCACCATAAGAGTATGGATGTTGACCGGAATAGCATAGGTCTTGTCAAGCACAATAAAATCCAACAGCTTTCCTCGAAGAAAAATCATCATACGAGCCGCCCACTTGTGGTAACTCTTGCCATCGAAGTGCGGCGGACCGCCCCGCTCAACGTACGCCATCTTAGGATTCGAGACTTGTCAAAGTCGCAAAGAATCTGGCACCAAGCTCTGATACCAATTGAAGGATCAGATGCCGACTAGAGAGGGGGGAGTGAATAGGAGCCGGTAAAAATTCTTCCCAAAGAACCCGGCCTATGCCCTACTCAAATCCCGGTCACACACAAGCGATGGATCGAATCACGCACCAATCGCCAAGACCACGAGGTTATGGATCAACCTCTAGCCTTAGGAACGATTCCTTGAAGCACACGCGGAAGCACTAGAAAGGGAGGGAGGAATCGAACCAAGAAGCAAAGCACACGAGCTCGGCGGACCGTCCACGCAGAGGGGCGGACCGTCCGCACAGGCCGCGCGGACCGTCCGGCCGGGTACCGCGGACTGTCCGCACCCGAGCCGCGAACCGTCCGGCCTGAGCCGCGGACTGTCCGTTAAATCACACAGAACGGACCAAAGCCACCCACGAACCACGGACCGTCCGCGGGGAGCACGTGGACCGTCCGCCAAGCACCCGCGGACCGTCCGCCCAACACCGCGGACCGTCCGAAACTCCGTCCAACCAAAAACCAAAATCGCGACGGATCGAAACAAAGGGCGAGCAAGAACACGACGAACACGGGATGAACTCGACCCACGCAGACCGTCCGCGACCTCCCCGCGGGATCGTCCGCTGTGTGCGGACAGAGTAAACGGCCCGACCCCCGAAAGTCAACTCCCCCAAATCATCATCGGATTTCCCAAACGGTTGAAGCTATGGAGACAAGGGTTTGGGGACTTGAAAAAGCGTCACACAAGGATGCTATAGCCCAAAAATCTTGCCTTCTGACTCCCTAAATCACCGGGAATCGCGAATCCTTTGAGCACCACCAAAAACTAGAGCACCGCACAAAAACTCACGAATCGAAGTGGTTTCCCGGCGTTTGAGGGCACAAGATCAAGCACAAAGATGCACAAAACATCTATCCATGTTTCCCTCAAAGAAATCCGGGGAGAAACCCACTCAAATCCGCGGAACCACACCAGGAACAAAGGCACGAAAACAAGCACAAAAAGCCACAAAAAACAACCCCGAATCTTCTATACAAACCAGGAAAGATTCACAAGGTCTAGCATGCCGCCCTAGCATCCATCCCTCTCAAAAAATATCTCATGAAGCTCTCATGCTAGCCTAGAAAAAATAGGAAGGAAAATAGCTACGAAAAATGAGAAAGAGGAGGGAGCAAATGAAACCCTAAGTCCCGGAGAGAGAGAGCCATCCACCCACACTCATGGCTTATATATCAGGTCCCGCCGGAGTGGTAAATGACTCGACTACCCCTAACTAAACTACTGGCGATACAACCCACGTAGGGGCATTTAGGTAATGTTTGTGGGTCTTGCCATCGGACGGCCACGCCTTTGCCGCACCCCGCGTCCTCCCGACGCAAGCCATGCGATCCCGCCGCGTGTCCTCCGCCTCGAAGCTTCCCGACACGCCCGGATCCCGTCTCCGTCGTGTTGGGCCCTCGGACTTGGTTTTGAGGCCCAAACCAAGAAACCGTCCGCCGATGGTTTTGTGGGCAAACCACCAAACCCCCGCGTGCCCGGTTCGGCCTCCCGCCAAACCACTTGACTTGACCGCCACCGTGCACCGGCTCACTTGTCCATGACTTCGTCTTGCTTGTGTCACCACCATGTGGCCCGCACCCAGTCCCGCCGTCCATCGGGTCCCTCGAACCGAGCCTACTTGTCTCTCCATCTCCCGGAGGCCCCTCAAGGCCGAAGACCTTTCGCACCCGTTCTTCACCTCGCAACAACACGAACTAGGCCGCGGCCCACACCGCGCACTAAGCCAAGAGTCGGTCCAACACCCGTTGTCAATCACTCATCACCGAGGAGCGATCATCCATCGACCACCGGGACGCTCCCGGTCCTCACCTCCGGACCACGTCGATCATCATGACCTCCCCGCCCACCGGTGGATGGGCCGGGACAAGGTGGTCGGTGGCGCCGGCTCCGGATGGATGGCGCGTGAAGCTCGTGGACGAAGACACCCGCCGGTACTTGGAGCGCGGTGGATCCAAGCTTCGAGAGGACGTCCGCTGCAACGTTGTTGTCGCGGACGATGTGATGGAACTCGAGACCATAGAACTTGTTCTCGAGCTTGCGGACTTCTAGGCAGTAGGCGTCCATGTTCTCCTTGTTGCGGTCCCAGGACTTGTTGACTTGGTTGATGACCACTGCAGAGTCGCCGTAGACTAGCAGCCGCTTGATTCCCAGTGAAGTCGCGAGGCGGAGCCCGTGTAGGAGGGCTTCGTACTCGGCTTCGTTGTTTGAGACCTTCCAGAAGATCTGCAGGACGTACTTGAGTTGTTCGCCCGTTGGAGAGATCAGGAGTAACCCTGCACCTGCGCCCTCGAGGTTGAGTGAGCCGTCAAAGTACATCACCCAATGCTCTGGTCGCACGGTGGGAGTAGGTAGCTGGTTCTCCCGCCACTCTGCCATGAAGTCGACTAGTGCATGTGACTTGATGGCTGTGCATGGCTTGAAGTCGATGGTGAGGGCGCCGAGCTCGACAGCCCACTTGGAGATCCTTCCAGTAGCATCTTGGTTCCGCAAGATGTCGCCGAACGGGTAGTCGGTGACGATGGAGACCGAGTACTGCTGGAAGTAGTGTCGCAGCTTCCGCGAGGTGATGAGTAGTGCGTACAGGAGCTTCTGCACGGGCTGATAGCGGGCCTTGGACTCTGATAGAACCTCGCTGACGAAGTAGACTGGGCGCTGGACCGGGTAGGCGTGGCCGTCTTCCTGCCGCTCGACAACGATGGCAGTACTGACCACGTGAGTAGTCGCAGCTAGGTAGAGCAGTAGCTGCTCGCCCTTGTGAGGAGCCGTGAGGATCGGTGGCTTCGATAAGAAGTCCTTGAGCTGAGCAAGGGCTTGATCCGCCTCTGGAGTCCACACGAACTTCTCTTGATGCTTGAGTAGTTTGAAGAAGGGGAGGCCCCGTTCTCCTAGTCTGTTCAGTGCCGCCATGCACCCTGTCAGCTTCTGGACGTCTTTGATGCTCGTGGGAGCTTTCATGCTGGTGATGGCGGAGATCTTCTCGGGGTTGGCTTCGATGCCGCGCTGGCTGATGATGAAGCCGAGTAGTTTGCCCGAAGGGACGCCGAAGACGCACTTGTTCGGGTTGAGCTTCCAGCGGTACTCGCGTAGTGATGCGAAGGTCTCTTCAAGGTCGTCGATGAGGGTACTGGAGTTTCTGGTCTTGACGACCACATCATCCACGTAGGCCTCGACGTTCTTGTTGAGCTGCCTCTTGAAGCAGGCCTGGATAGCTCGTTGGTAGGTAGCGCCGGCGTTCTTCAACCCGAAGGACATGGTCGTGTAGCGCACGCGCCAAACGGGGTGATGAACGCGGTCTTCTCCGGTCTTCTTCCTTGATCGCGATCCGGTGGTACCCGGAGTAGCGGCCGAGTAAGCGAGCAGTCGCAGCCCCGCCGTGGAATCGATGACTTGATCAATCCGCGGCAACCCGAAGGGGTCCTTGGGGGGCGTGCTTGTTGAGGTCGGTGTAGTCGACGCACATCCTCCACTCGTTCGAGTTCTTCTTGCGGACGAGGACGGGGTTGGCGAGCCACTCGAGATGGAAGACTTCTCCGATGAAGCCACCGCGAGTAGTTTGGCGAGTTCCTTCTTGATGGCGTCCCATCCGTCGTCGGCAAAGCGTCGGAGGTGTTGTCGCTTGGGGGTGGCCTTAGGATCGACGTTGAGGCGGTGCTCAATCGGCCTCCCCGGGCACTCCCGGCATGTCCATCGGCTTCCACGCGAAGATGTCGCGGTTAGCCCGAAGGAAGCTGATGAGCGCGTCCTCCTATTTGGGGTCGAGGCCTGCCCCGATGGTGGTGGTCTTGCTGGGATCGCCTGTTCCAAGGTCGATCGTTTTGACGAGTACCTCCTCAGGTGGCTGAGGCTTGTTGGTGCTGTCAGACTTCTCTGGGATGTCGAGTTCACTTGTAGCAAGCTTCTTCGACGCCGTGTAGACCTCCATCATCGCGTTGGGTACTTGATTTGTGGAGGCGATCTCCACGGCTTCTGTGTCGCAGTCATGGGAGATCTTCAAGTCCCATTGGAGGGAGAGTACACCGGCTGGGCTTGGCATCTCGAGTACCAAGTAGGTGTAGTGGGGCACCGCCATGAACTTGGCGATGGCCGGTCTGCCGAGGATGGCGTGGTAGGAGGTCTCGAAGTCCGCGACCTAGAACTTGATGTACTCGGTACGGTAGTTGTCCCGAGATGCCCCGAAGGTAACTGGCAGGGCCACTGAGCCCAGTGGAATAGCCGCGTTGCCAGTGACGATGCCGTAGAAGGGCACGTTGCTCTTGGTGAGCATATGAGTGATGTTGAGCTTCATTTTCTTCAAGGTCTTGGTGAAGAGGACGTTGAGCCCGCTTCCACCGTCGATGAGCACCTTGTTGAGTTTGGAGCCCGCCACCGTTGGCTTCAGGACGAGGGGGAACCGTCCTGGTTCGGAGAAGCTGGTCCATTGATCCGCGCGGGAGAAGGTGATGGGTACCTCCGACCACCTGAGAGGGGTCGGGACCGCTGGCTCAATGGACATTAATTCACGACGAGTAGCCTTCTGCTCCCTCCTGCTGGGCAGTCCGCCGAAGAGGACGTTGACGGTCTTCTCATGTTCTTGGAAGTCGTTGTTGTCGCCGTCCTTCTTCTTGCCCTTTTGGTCGTGAGGGTGCGGTGGCTCCGGCGTCTCCTTGAGTGCGTGCCTGAGCTGGTAGCCGCGACAGTGTTGTCTGGCTTGCGCTTGCGGTTGGGACCCGAGTAGTAGTAGTTGTTGTTGTTGTTGCGACCACCCTGGTTCGCGTTGCTGCCACTGCCGCCGCCCTGGTTCTGCTTGGTCTTGTCGCGGATGGCGTCGTACTTGGCATTGGCCTTGTCTTCTTCATCCGCCCAGGACGTGATCATGTCCTTGAGGTGGGGGATGGACCTGGGGCGGCGACGACCGAAGTCTTCGAAGGTGTGGCGGTGGTAGAGGCCGTCTTGGAAGAGGTCGATGACCTCCCTGTCGTCGCTGACGTCGACGACGGTGGCGCGCTTGTCGAAAAAGCGGCGCATGTACTTGCGAAGGGTCTCGACTTGTTCCTGCTTGATCATGGTCAGGTCCATGCGAGTACCCGATCGGCCCATGGCGCCCGCGAAGTTGCTTGTGAACTGCTTCTTCAGCTGGTCCCACTTGTCGATCGAGTGCTTGTCCAGCGACTCGAGCCAAGTGAGTGGTGCTTGGTCCAGGCAGAAGGGGAAGTAGAGGCACTTGGTGTCGTTGTTGCCGCCAGCGTTCTCGATGGAGAGGGCGTAGCACCTGAGCCACTGGATGGGGTCCTGCTTCGCATCGTACTTGGTGATCCCCAAAGGCTTGAATTTGTTGGGGAGGAGCAAGTTGCGAAGTCGAGGTGAGAGGCGGGGAAGCTGTCGCCCTCGGTTGCGGTGGTCGACTTCTTCCGTCGCAGCTCCTCAATCTTCTGGCGAGCGTCGTACCCGCCATGTGAGGCACCGGAGGCGTGGCTGTTCGCGTGGCCTCGGCCGCCGCGGCCGCCGCCGCCGCCGGCCTCTCCGTTGGCTCCATGGTTGGAGCTTCCGTCATCGCTGCCGCCGCCGTCGGGGTCGTTGCCGCCGCCACCGGCCGGAGCGCGGTGGGGAACAACTTCCCAGTTGCCGTGGTCGTGCTGTGAAGGTCCGCCGGCTTTGAAGCGACGACAGTTTGGCTCGGCTGGGAGGTCAGCTCGAGTACGGTTAGGACCGTTGTTGGCGCTGCGACTAGTAGCTTCGTTGTCGCGGGGTCTGGCCGGAGGAGGCTGGTTGACTCTGTTGTCGACCCGCATGAAGTAAGCTTCTTCAGTGAGCTTGGCGATGACCTCTCCAGCGCGTATGCCCTGAGCCTGGCGTGCGATCGCTGTGATCGACATGAGGCATCGCTCGGGGGTAGTGTGCACTCGCTCTCGACCGCCTCGAGAGCTTCCGCAAGGTTGCGGACGGGGAAGTTGTCGCGGAGGCGTCGACGACGTTCGTTGCGCTTCCGGTTACGTTCACGTCGAGCGTCTCTGTCCGCCGGAGTCTCGTTTGGTGGAGCATCAGCAGAGAGCTCGTCGGAGGAGATGTCTTCCAGGTACTTGTCCTGAGCCGTGCCTGAAGGCCCTGGGGTGTCGCCGGCAGCCATGAAGACTTGGCGATCGGGGGTGCCAAGGCTGGACTCAGAGGGTGCCACCTCGGCTGGTGTGCTTGAGTCGGCCGGGCTAGCGGTGTTCCCTCCTGGAACGGTAGCGAGTCGATGTAGGCGACGTAGCGTGAGTCTCCCTTTATCAGGTCGGCAGGTTTGCGGTTTGGCCAGTAGACGTATCTTCCGGCCGGCGTGGATGCTATAACCAGCCCAGAGGCTGGCCCTGATAAAGGAAGCTCAGTGGAGTTGTCCTCGGACTCGGGCTCCTCAGGGTCCGACCCGAAGTCGAACTCGTAATCCGGGTTCGAGTAGAACTCGGAGAGAGGGCTGGAGTCCGGAGCGCGATCGGGGGCGGCGTCGGAGTCCGAGCTGTACTCGGGTACGGGCTCCTTGCCGGCTCGGCGCGAAGTGGGAGCCCCCGTGCGGGCCCGGCTGAGGATGCGGGGGCCACGCGCGGAGCGCTCGCGAGGTGAGGGGACCGCCTGCGATGGCTGAGCAGCCGGCTCGCATGCGATGGCCTATGGTGACGTCGAGTCCGAGTTGGAAGCGGACTCGAGCTCGAAGTCAGCGTGGTGGTCGAAGAGCGAAATTTCGCCGAACTTGCCGGCGAGTTCACCCGTGACAACTTCAGGAAGCGTCACGAAGCCTGTCTTCGGGTTGGGCTGCATGGTCAGGCGGCGCTGGAAGGAGCCCGCGCCATCAGCAGTGCAGACCCAGGCGCCGAACACGAAGGTGTCGCCGCGGTTGAAGGCGACGGTTGGCTTGGAAGCAGACGGAAGCCGGCCGAGTTCGCCATGTGATCTCGGGCGAGAGCCCCTACCCGGCACACCACCGGCTTGTCGGTGTTTTAGACCGGCAACCTACTAAGGGGAGTACCCGAAGTAGATGAATGTGACTCGCCGAGATCGGTAACTCGAAGGAAGAGACACGTGGCACACAATTTAGACAGGTTCGGGCCGCGAGGTGCGTAATACCCTACGTCCTGTATGCTGCATAGCTCTGGATTGATTGGGCACGATTACAAGATGGTGCAATAGTGCGCCGTGGATTGTATGAGATGAGATTGGATGCTAGAGATCGGTCCCTGCCTCGCCTTATATAGTCCGGGAGGTAGGGTTACAAGTCGGAGTAGGGAGAGAGTACTAGTCGAGTACGTCCAGGAGTCCTCCATACAGTGCGGAACATGTACAGCCCCCTAACCGAGTACTACTCCTGTGTAGTCCTTGTGCTCCACACCTTCAGGTGCCGTGTAGCGCAAGCCGGGTAGTCCTAGGGGCCCACCGAGTAGTCGGTCCTGGTACCCACCGAGGTAGTGGGCCCAGGGAGGTCCATACGACAAGCTCCTAGCCGGGCGGGATCTCTCCGGGCCACACATCACTGAATGCATTACCTGGATCAATACATTATAGCAAGGCTGAGTATACTACTACTCAGCAAGACTTACCCGTCGGTGATAACTACTTCACCAATTATAGACCATGAAAGGCTTTTTGGCTACTGGGTTGCTTTTGCTGAAAAGTAACAAAGAGTAGGTCCCTACTTTCAAGATTTTAGCACAAGTTCTAGTAGGTTTAATCTTTACTACATTAGCCAACTAGTACAAGCAAAGTTGTACAATACAATTAATCAAGCATAATATTCATCATCTTCCATCATTAGGGATCTCAAGACTAGTGGAGTAAGTAGTCTCAGATAATGGTGAGAGGCCGACAATCGATTGATTTAAACCTTGCAAGGTAGACCCAGACACCCTCCGTTTGAATGGAGTGTATCCTTGCCTCGCATGAGCGACATGCGGAATGCACACGTATGAAACACATGGCGACACACAACTCATAAACAGACGCGAAGATGGGATCCGTGGAATGGATCACTCCATCAACCCTCGCAATTCCCGTGATGCGGAACAACACACGTATAAAACACGTGGCTCATCTAGTTTGGTTGTGCAATAAAGTAAGTCTGACATAAAGTACTGTGCTGGAAGTTAGCAAAATAAACCATAAGTTAAATTAGCCACCTGAAAGAACCCAAAATTCCCTCTAGGGCCTCTCGGTGTAGTTTATCCTTAGCGGACCAACGTATTTTGGAAAATCGGACAATCTTGGCATATTTTATTCAAAAAACAAGTGATTAAGGTTTATTAATTAATCTCTCGGTGCATATAAGCTCTGATGCCAACTGTGACAACCCGCCCAGGAAAATACCGTACTATCACCTAAGACCGATCCACTTTGGTCATTAAGAAATAATAAAAAAGTATCATCCTATCTTTAGTTGTCGGGTTAACACCCGGTAAATCGCTTGAAAAGCAACAAGGATCGAATATATGCATTAAAACTCACTCGAAGGCGAATCTAGAGATACAACAACATTAATATCCAAATTCGTACCCCGAAGGGTTTAATTATTACAAACCATAGTTTTCGCCATAAGCAAATAGTTCAAAGTTTTCGAAAGCAGCGGAAAGAAACTAACGGAAGCAGCAACACCATGGGAGGCCATCCATGATGCCTTCAATAGTCGTCCTCCACCCACTCTAGCTCCCAGCCGGGCGGGATCTCTCCGGGCCACACATCACTGAATGCATTACCTGGATCAACACATTATAGCAAGGCTGAGTATACTAATACTCAGCTAGACTTACCCGTCGGTGATAACTACTTCACCAATTCTAGACCATGAACAGCTTTTTGGCTACTGGGTTGCTTTTGCTGAAAAGTAACAAAGAGTAGGTCCTTACTTTCAAGATTTTAGCACAAGTTCTAGTAGGTTTAATCTTTACTACATTAGCCAACTAGTACAAGCAAAGTTGTACAATACAATTAATCAAGCATAATATTCATCATCTTCCATCATTAGGGATCTCAAGACTAGTGGAGTAAGTAGTCTCAGATAATGGTGAGAGGCCGACAATCGATTGATTTAAACCTTGCAAGGTAGACCCAAACACACGGTAGGCTGCCCCCGAAAGGACAACTTTCCCAAGCCATTTCCAAAAATCCTCGGGTCGGGATCGAATCTTACAGTCTTTGGTGCAGGCTATCCGGCATACCACGCGAGATACCCGGAGTCACCATACACCACCGGTAGCTAGCCGTGAGAGCGAATCCCAAGAGTAGTAATAGTAGGATCCCTCGCCGCCTTATTAAGGTACTAGGCTTACTGGTCCCATACCCGACATGTGCTTAGTACGTTCAAACACTTAACCCACATAACCACTGGACCGGAGCCCAGATCCCATGCTCTTACCACGTGAGCAATCCATTTAAGGATATATTGTGATTCCTATTTAGGAATCTATTCTTGCGAGTGAGGTCATCACTCGACTTGTAACGGTCCTATAGCTTAGCAGCTATCGACCTATCATTCTAGTAAGGACAAAGGTACCTAGGGATCATGTATCTAGGGTTTCATTCAACTCCTGAACGTAAATGCACAATCACCCATAGATAATTGAATAAGGAATTTGAAAAACTGGGTTAGATGCACCGGAGCTTGCCTTCGTCAGCTAGGTTAGCCTGGGCACCCTTGGTGTCAAGCACTTCCACGTACTGCAGCGAAGCTTCCGCTCCTCCTTCCTCGTTCTCCGGGACAAGCGAGTAATCACCGTCCGGAAGATCTACACGGAATGCAATGCAAGTTTAGGTGATGTGATAGTTTGTTGTCTTATCCAACTCTGGTTGGTCATATTCACCTTAACAAGCATCTAGATAGTGTTTCTCTTTTAAGAAGGTTAGTAGTTGTACATGGGCTATTCTTTTATTGTACATTTGAATAAAGGTTCTTATTGTACTTGTCATTTCATGTGAATGGGTAGTCCTTTTACTTTCACAAGCAAAGGTATAAATAATATTTTTATCCATGAATTAATTTCTTATCAGCAAGGATATTTAATTATCTTTTAATTATATTAAATAATACTTTCAAAAAGGAAAAATAATTAAATAGGGGCTTTTCCTGAATTTAATTTCTCTTTAATATTAAATGGGCTTTTAAGCTTTTTATTAAGCATTTAAATTACCAAAAATTAAAGAAGTGTTTCTTATGCATATCAGCACCTATCCTGGTCCATTGGACCCACATGTAAGTGTTGGATGCTAGGAAATTAGATATTAGAGAAAATAACAAAGGCTAGTTATTGATTCAAATTAAATGCATACAAAAATAAATAAGCCTCAAAATGATCCAGACTTTCTCCTGCATGCTCTCTGGTCTTAAACAAGCCTAAAGAACCAGCATATTCACCTAGAGACTCTACTGATCTTAGTTCATTAATTTACAAAGGAAAAAATGCATAAATTAAGAATAAATATTTTTGTTAGGCCAAAAATCATGATTAATTCAAAAGATGTGTACTTTGATATCACAAGACAGTGTGCACAAGTTGAGCTAAAACACATAAATATATTTAGCAAGAAAAATCATCTAGGCAGTTTCTGCAGAAAGGGAAAACAATTTATTTAACAAGATCCACTTCATAACTTTGTGCAATTTTTGGCACAGGAGCTAGTCCTAACAAGATACACAACATATCCAAAATTTAGATACATAGGAGTTATAGATTTAAAATTATGGTAGATCTAAGTATTGCACATTTGTATTTTTCCTGTAAAAAATATTTAGAAACCAGCCATAAGCAAATAACAAAAGTGGTGGGATTTCTCTCCCTGAACCCAAAAAAATTGGTTTGGCATGTTTCTGATTTTTCTACGAATTGCTAGAAATTTTCTAAGGACCTGGACTGATTTGCAAGAAAACTTAGATAGGGTTCCTTACACCCAGGCCCCAAAATTAACGCGAGGCACCCTAGAAAGAATTCAATCAACGCAATCAGGCCCTTGGCCGGGTAGGGTGGTGCGGGCGCGGCCAGCTGCGGCGAGCCGGTGGCGCTACCGGCCGGGCAAGCGACCGGCGCGACCAGAGCTCACCTAGGGACCGTAGGTGGCCGGCGTTGGGGGTGGAGAAGCGGCCGGCGACGGGTTTCGCAGCCGGCCGGCGGCGGTGGCCGCGGCGGCTCGGGGAAACACGGCTAGGAAGCAATGTGTTGGGCAATAAGCGAGCTGGGGAGGTTGGCGGGTGTCTAAGGGTGCTACCAGGGTAGTTGGTCGGCGGCGAGCACGAGCGGAGATCTCTAGCTCCGTGCGGCGGCGGCAATGGCGGGGAGGAGCACGCGGTGGCGCGCGGAGGGGGAGCAAGCGGATTTTATAAGCGGCTCGGGGCGTCCGTGGGTGACGGTGGATGACGGCGGAGATGCCTGCCGTGCTACGGCGGCTCGGGCAATGCGCGTACGGTGGCGACGCCGCCGACGGACCGCCCGTCCGTGGCGCGTGCGCGCGCACGGCGGCGCGCCGGCCGTGGACTCAATGCGCCTAGGGGGCGGGGGACGCGTTGGGGAGCGAGCGGCTCGGGCGAGCGCGCCTTGGGCCGTGCGCGGCCTCGGGAGGCGTGTGTGCGGGTGCCGGGCCGGCGACGGGCGGCGCATG
The DNA here is from genome assembly GCA_947561735.1 of Cenchrus americanus. Classification (NCBI taxonomy): domain Eukaryota; kingdom Viridiplantae; phylum Streptophyta; class Magnoliopsida; order Poales; family Poaceae; genus Cenchrus; species Cenchrus americanus. The sequence goes on along the minus strand of OX387245.1, from coordinate 90,483,761 downwards.
GGGTGCGCGACATCGTGGCGCGCGGCGCTCTGGCCCAAGTTCTTTCACTGGTGCTGTCTTTGAAATAGAATTGCTCTAAATTTTTGTATAGAAGTCGACCAAGTAATGAATACCAAAGTTGTAGATCTAGCTACCCTTGACAATTTTAACAAAGGCTATATAGGGTTTTTCTGCACAGAATTTGAATTATTTGAATGCCAAAAGTGAATGTCACCCTGTCTTGGCCAACAGTAATTTCTGTCTTGCAATTGATTTCTCAAGCTTTTCCACTCCAAATTTGAAATGACAATCTACATGAAAGTTGTGTTCCTCATCAAGATGGACAACTTTCATAATGGTAGAATTTTAAATGTTTAGGTGAATTTTGGAGAACGCGGCAAAAGTTCCGGCAGACACCTGTGGACACTAGGGTGACAAGGGGTTTGACCAAGCCTTTGACCATGGGTTGGCCCCACAAGTGTGTTTACTAGTCAAGAGGGTCACTAGGGGAGGTTAGTGAGTTTTTCGAGGTGATGGCCCAGGTTGACCGTGATTTGACCACTGTTGACTACTTTGACCAGCTGTTAGGGTTAATTAAAAACCTGGGGCATCACAGCCTACCCCCCTTAAATGGAATCTCGTCCCGAGATTCGATTTGATAACGAAGAGATGGGGAGAAGGACTCACGGTTTCGAGGTTGTAGGAAGCCCAGATACTTAGTGTTAAGATAGTCCTCCATCTCCCATGTTGCTTCTTCCTCCGTGTGATGACTCCATTGGATCTTGTACATTCGTACGGTCTGCCTTCGAGTTTTTTGCTCTTTTTGGTCTAGTACTTTCAATGGGTGCTCGATGAGCGAGAAATCCAGCTCAATCCAAGCATTAGCTTCTGTGATGATCTCATTCTCCGGCACAGGCATTCCCTTCTTCAATTGAGTTACATGAAACACATTGTGAACCGCGGAAAACCGTTCTGGCATTTTGATACGGTAAGCCACGGGTCCACACACTTCTATAACTTCATATGGTCCAATGTAGCGCGGGGCTAACTTTCCCTTGACTCCGAACCTTTGCACACCTTTGGTGGGGGACACTTTCAAATATATGTAATCTCCCACTTCAAAGTGTCAAGGAGCGGTTCCCTTGTCATGGTAACTCTTTTGCCTCATCTGTGCCATCTTCAAATTCTCTCTTATCACTTGCACTCTTTCTTCGGCCTCTTTAACTAATTTCGGACCAAAGAGTGTTCTCTCTCCGGCCTCTGACCAATTCAGCGGAGTGCGGCATCTGCGTCCGTAAAGAGCATCGAACGGTGCCATCTTCAAACTGGCTTGATAGCTGTTATTGTAGGAGAACTCTGTCAAGGACAAACACTTGTCCCAACTCTTATCGAAATGCAAGATGCTTGCTCTCAACATATCTTCCAAAATCTGATTTATTCTTTCCGTCTGATCATCGGTCTACGGATGATAACTGGAACTGCGGATTAGCTGGGTTCCCAAACACTCATGCAATTGCTCCCAAAATCGAGCCACAAACTGAGTCCCTCTATCAGAGATTATAGTCTTTGGGATTCCATGCAAACGAACTATGGGATCCATGTACAACTCTGCATATTGTTATACGGAGTAAGTGGTCTGCACGGCAATGAAGTGAGCGGTCTTGGTGAGTTTGTCTACGATTACCCAAATAGAGTCTTTCTTTCTAGCTGTTAAAGGTAAACCCACAATGAAATCCGTACTAATATCGTCCCACTTCCACTTAGGTATCAACAGGGATTGGAGTACACCCGCCGATTTCAAATGACTTGCTTTCATTCGGTGGCAAGTATCGCACTCGGCTACATACTTGGCTATATCCACCTTCATATTGGACCACCAAAAGTTCTGTTTCAGATCTTGGTACATCTTGGTACTACCGGGATGAATGGAGAATTTGGACATGTGAGCCTCATCTAGAATGATTTTCTTAATTTCCGGATCAACGGGGACCACTAGACGTTTCCCAAACCAGACCACATCCTGGTGATCCTTCTAGAAACAAGTGTACTTGGGGTCTCCCTCTTCTAGCTTTTGTTTGATGGTTTGAATGTCTTCATCATCGCGCTGAGCAGTGACAATCCTATCATAAAGGTCGTACTCTGCCGTCAAGGCATAAAGATTTCCTTGCGGTACCACTTCTAAGTTGAGCCTTCTCATTTCTTCACACAACGGTTCACTAACTGGCTCCAACTCTAGGTGGCTGCAGTGATCTTTGCGGCTAAGAGCATCCGCAACAAAATTTGCCTTGCCTGGGTGATAGTGTACTTCTAGATCATAATCCTTAATCAACTCAAGCCATCTTCTCTGTCTCATTTTCAACTCTGACTGGTGAAGATGTATTTGAGGCTCTTGTGATCAGTGAAGATATTGCAACGATTACCCATTAGATAATGCCTCCATATCTTGAGGGCATGAACCACAGCAGCTAACTCAAGATCATGGGTAGGATAATTGAGCTCAAGGGGTCGAAGTGCCCGTGAAGCATAGGCAATGACCCGGCCCTCTTGCATAAGGACACAGCCGAGGCCCGTGCCTGATGCGTCACAGAAGACTTCAAACGGTTTGGAATTATCCGGTTGCACTAACACTGGGGCTGAAGTCAGATGTTGCCTCAGGGTGTGGAAAGCTTTCTCACATGCTTCGCTCCACACGAATTTCACTCCTTTCTTGAGTAATTCGGTCATGGGTTTTGCGATTCTAGAAAAGTCAAGAATGAATCGACGGTAGTATCCCGCCAACCCTAGGAAACTGCGGATTTGGTGTACGGACTTGGGTGGTTTCCACTCCATCACCTCTTGGACTTTGCTAGGATCGGCGGAGATACCATCATGGGAAATGGTGTGCCCTAAGAATTTCACACTTTTCAACCAGAATTCGCATTTGGAGAACTTAGCATAAAGCTTGTGAACTCGCAAACGCTGAAGGACAACTCGGAGATGTTTGGCGTGTTCTTTCTCACTTTTGGAATAGATGAGAATATCATCGATAAAGACCACGACGAATTTATCGAGCTCTGTCGTGAACACGGAGTTCATGAGGTACATGAAGTAGGCTGGGGCATTTGTGAGTCCAAAAGACATTACCAAGAACTCGTAAAGACCATAACGAGTGGAAAAAGCAGTTTTAGGAATGTCGCAAGGTCGAATCTTGATTTGGTGATAACCAGAACGAAGGTCAATCTTAGAGATGACTTTGGCACCAGCCAATTGATAAAAAAGAACATCGATTCGGGGAAGCGGGTATTTGTTTTTGATGGCGACCGCATTGAGCGGTCGATAATCTACGCACATTCTCAAGCTACCATCTTTCTTCTTGACAAAGAGAGCAGGGCAACCCCAAGGAGAAGATCTCGGGTGAATATACCCCTTATCTAACAATTCCAGGAGTTGGATTTTTAGTTTGGCTAGCTCTTTGTGTAGCATACGATAAGGTATTTTGGAAATGGGTGCGGTACCAGGCTGGAGTTCGATCACAAACTCGACATGCCTGTCTGGTGGCATACCAGGCAGCTCATCAGGAAAGACATCCGGGTACTCGCACACTACTGGAATTTCATCAAGAGGGGAGATAATGGTCACATAGGCACAAGAATCGGTACCGTCCTTGAAAGGTAGGTACAAAGTAGTGTGCCCGACCGTAGGAGAATTGATCTCTACGACCCTACACCTTATGTTGATTCATCCTTTCCATACCCAAGATAACATCCATGCTTCCCAATTTGATGGTTATGAGATTAGATTGAATAATCTTACTTCCTAGTCTTAAAGGAACTCCAAAAGTTACTAAATGAGACGTGATGTTCCCACCAGGTGTGGTAATTTTATAAGATGATTTGGTTTGTATTCCTTTTAGACCCAACTTGTCTAGTAGGCTCTCACTTATGAAACTATGAGTGGCTCCCGAATCAAATAAAATCTTAACACGAGTGTCGTTGATAGAGAATGTACCCGTGAGAACTGAAGCTCCTTCTGGGATGTCACTCATGGCGGTGAAGTTCAGCTTGTCCTGGTGTACTTGCACCATAGGCTTCTTAGCCGGAGTGGCAGGCTTGCTTCCTGCACCCTGATTCTGCGGGTTGGTCTGGATCTGCCTAGGCTTGGGGCACTCGTTGATGTAATGCCCTAGCTGGCCACAGTTGTAGCAACGACGACCACCAACATTGCGAGGAGGTGCATTAGGCCTTGTAGCCTGCTGCTGAGCATTGCGGAACTGGAAGTTCCCTGTGGGTTTGCTCTGGGGTGGCTTCATCGTCCAGCGTCCAGTTGAAGATTGCTGGGATGGGCCTGGAGCGTTCTTCTTCACAAAGTGAAACTTCTTGCCTGTTCCGCTGCCCGGGGTGAAACCAGGCATCCTCTTCTTGTCCCCGTGGGCTTTCTTCATAGCATCTTCTTGGGAGATAGCCTTGTTCACTAGCTCATGAAAGTTTGCGGGCTCGAGCAGGTTCAGACGCTCGTACAACTTGCCATCAAGACCGTCACGGAACCGCTCCATCTTCTTTGCATCAGTATCAACGTGATGCCCGCCATATTGGCACAAGCTATTGAACTTCTGAGCATAGCGATACACCGTGTCAGATCCCTATCTGAGGGCCAACAGCTCCCTCATCTTCCTATCCATCAGTCCCATGGGAATGTGGTGGCTCTTGAAAGCTTGCTTGAACTCATCCCAAGTCACAGCGTGCCCTCGCTGCATTGACTTGAAATGGTCCCACCACATCAAAGCTTCCCCCCTCAGTTGCAGCGCTGCGAAGTTAGCTTTGTTCTCCTCAGAGCAAGGCAGCACAAAGGCAGAGAATTTTGCCTCTATGGCCTTGATCCAAGCCTCAGCTTCCAGGGGGTCTTCTGCTTTAGCGAAGGTTGGAGGCTTCATAGCGATGAACTGGGCATACGTGGTGACCTTATTAGGCCCCTCGTGGTTGGCCCCGTGTGGTGGCCCTTGGTTCATCTGCTGGGCAATCTGCTGCTGCGTCTTCAGGATCTGGCGTAGCACCTCGGTCTGGGTGGCCATGAAGGCCTCCGACGGCGTCATGGGCGGGGGTGGCGGCAAGTCACCGCTACCACTTGCTCCGAAACCATTGGGCGAGCTGCGCGTGGTTCCCACCATCTGAAATGTGAGCCTTATTAGTTACATAATCAAAACCTTACTCCGAAGCGATGACAAGCATGATCATACATAACCACAACTCATTAGCATTTAAATGATGAGGACAGCAACAGTCAAACAAATATTCCATAGCCACTAGGACTCATAGAATCGTTCTTTATCACGGTTAGGAATGCGAGCTCTCGAATGCGCGGGCCCACATTCACCCTTGGACAATTATTGTCACTACGGGTACCAACGAAGGTGGTATACGAACGAGCACTTAATCACTGGGCAACGTGTGAAGCCCCTAGAATGCTTTGGTTTACCAACGCTTTTAGGTGAAAATGCAAATTTGACAAGCGTGGTCATTTGCAATGATTTATCCACGAAATTGGGTAATCATACGCAAGAAAACTTCAATTTCTGAGCGACAAACGAATTTCACTTGAAGCACACATGCTTAAGCATTCATTATTACAATAAAATAGAACAAGTCCAAGGACATTACAACTCTAGAATTTTGAAAACAACATGGCATGACACGATACAAGCAGTTACTCGGCACGAAAACGTGCTAACAAGCCAACTACTCTAAACATCTCAAAGATAACTCGATAGGATCGACATCCTTCTTGTTCCTGCTGTAGGCAACCTAGTTGCCCACTGAAGCACCACTGTACGTAGGCGAAGCTGGGGGAGTCGGCAACGGTGGTCCTGCCTGGCTCGACTGATCCAGACCGGACAAACCCTGCTGCTCCTCCGGGTGTGCCTGTACTGGGGGCAGTGGCTGTAAGGCCACTATAGCCTGCAAGGCTGCCACCTGTACCTCGGCCTCTGTAACACCCAAAAATTCCATCACAATAAAATATTGTTAGCAACATGGTGTAGTTTTATTTTCTAAGAATTTAATAAATTTGAATAAATAAATTTGCCTTTAATTAAATTAAACATCATTTAATAATTAGAATCAACCAAGTGTTTGTGCATCATGTTGAAATGCATGAGTTTTGGTTGTGGTGTGATTTTAAAAGTCTTAAAATATTTATGAAAAAAAGTTTTAAAATAATTGTGAAAAGTTTGTGAAAATTTGTGTAAAAGTTTGAATTAAAAAAATGAAAGTTTGAATTTAAAAATGTTTGAAAACTTGTTTAAAATGGTTGTGAAAAGTCCTTAAAATAGTTGGAGAAATTTGTGTTAAAATTTGAATTTGAAAACATGTAAAAGATTTGAATTTAAAAGGTTTGAAATTGGTTTAAAAATGGATTTGAAAAGAAAAGGAAAAAAAAGAAAAAAACAAAACAAACTCTATCAGCCCAACCCCGCGGCCCACCTTCCCTCCTTCCCCGTGGCCCACCCTTTCCTTCTCCTCTTCTTTCTTTTTTTCGCAGCGGCCCACGAAATCCCACCGGCCCATTTCTTCTCCGACCCATGCGGCCCACTCTCCTTCCCTCCCTCTCTCTTACACAGCCGCCGACAGGTGGGGCCCACCTGTCGGGGCCGTCCCCTTCCTCCGGCCGCCGCCCCCCCTTCTTCCCCGCGCAACCGCCGGACTTCACCGCCTCCCCGGCCGCCCGCGCCCCTCCGCCTCCTCCACTACGCCATAAATGGAGCCGCCGCCACCCACTCCGCCGTCTCCCGGCCTTTCCCCTCCCCGAAACCGCCCCACCACGCCACTCCACCGAGCCGCCGCCGCCGCCATTAATGGCCGGCCGGCGAGCTCCCACGCCACCGCCTCCGCGCCCTTCCCCCCTTCCCCCTCCGCCCTATAAAGGGGCAAGCACACCCCCCCGCTCCACCCGCACCACCTCCCCGCCCCTACTCGCGCCCGCAGGGACCGAAGCTCCGCCGCCGCTGGAGCTCACCACCGGAGCCCCGACCTCACCGCCGATCTCCTCCTCCGCCGTGTCTCCCTCCCCTCCGACCCCTGGGTAAGTTTCCCCTCCCCCTCCTCTTTCTTTTCATGCCCTTGCCGTTGTTTTTGGTGCACGGGAACACCCTCCCGCATCGCCGGCGAGCCTCGCCGACGCGCGCCACCGGGCGCCACCGCGGCCGGCCGTCCGCCGCCGCCCGTCGCCTACACGCGACCGGGGCCGTCCGATCGGCGCAGACGGCCCAGATTAAAAGGGTTGTTACCCCTTTGATCCGGTCCACGGTGGACCGGTGGACCGGGTCCACCGCGCCGGTCCACAGGCCTTGCGTCAGCCCTGCGTCACGCTTGCGTCAGCGCTGGCGTCAGCTTGCATCAGCACCAGCCAACCACAGCTCGCCACGTGGCGCCACCACAGCTCACCCGCAGGCCGCCCAGGCAATTTTGCAAATAAGCCCACCCCCCCATTTCTGGAAATTACAAATATATCCTTCCACCTATATAAAAGACTTTCAATCCGGTCCTTTCTTTTATGCTTAAGCCCTTGATCTCTTTAGTTTTTATGTTCAGCAGCCCACCCTTGACCTTTTACATGTTAGACCTCCTAGTTTCACACATAATTATGTTTAGGTCCCTGAAATCTTGCAGAAAACTCCATAAACTTTCAGATATTCACAATTTAGTCCCTGAATCTTGTTTCAGCCATATCTTTTTCATCCTAGTTCTGTTTTACTCGTTCTTGGTGTCCACACGATCGTCTCTCCGAGCCCGTCATTTCTAAAAGCTTGTTTTAGTCTTTTGGTAATGTTTGATGTATTGTTTTATTTATTGTATGTTTTCTTGCATGATCGTAGCCAACGCGCCGTTCGAGGAAGAACAAGTGCAGAGCTTTGCAGATAAGGAAAGTAGCTTATCGTTGGAGAAAGGCAAGTGACCCTAACCACCCTTCTACCTATGCTTTAATCAAGAGTACTATAAATTAATCGGAACATGGAGAACCACCCAGGAAAACAGTGCAACCACAGTCCATATGGCTCTGGCTTAGCCAATTAATTAGGTGTGTGATTGTATTGACGACCTTATCCGAAAGGAACACGGGGGGGCTCGGGGTGCGGGGGTATAGCCGGTTCTTTTGGGGTAGCGCCTTTGCTAAGGTGCCGACCACTAGGGAGGGTTATGGTCCGCCCGAGTCAGAATCGTCGTGGGTTGTTGATGCTTTTGCATATCTTTGTAAAGGCTTCGTAGCGTCCCTATGCAATCACACCTCGAAAGTGTGGTATTGTGCCTGATCAGCACATGCGTGGTTGGGTTCAAAGTTCTTTGGAACTTTTACGCGAACCGTGGGAAAAGTGTGCAACCTCTGCGAGTGTAAACCGATCGATCAGCCGTGCTCACGGTCAAGAGCGGCCTGGACCCTCACATGATTAATTGAACTTAAAGATGGATTAATATTGCTTTCCGGTTATTCATGTGGCCTTGCTGAGTACCAACCATAAGTGTACTCATCCTTGCTTACGCTGTTCAGAGAAGAATCCCGGAGTGGAGTACTTCACCGACTATGAGGAGTTCTGAGGATGCGATCAACCAGTCAGATGCCTGTGGAAGATGAAGATGGAGTCGCGTCTTCATAGTTATCGTTGTTCGTGTAAAGACCTTCGTCACACCTTCGTGAGTGTAATAAAAGTTAATAAACCTTTTCTGTACGTTTTGAGCAATGTCTTGTGATATTACACTCACGAGTCTATCATATGTGTGAAATTGTGATCGTGGCACACATATGAGATGCATTCGGTTTTCTACGGAGAATCGGGTGTGACAGAGTGGTATCAGAGCAGTGCTGACTGTAGGACACAGCCTCAGATAGAAATGGTCGATATTAAGGACTCTCTTTCTAGAAAGCCTTCCAGCATTCAAAATATCTTATTTACGCTTAAAAATTATATTTTATTCTTTATTCTCCAACAAAATCAAATCTTTTGTTTTCTTCTACACCGAGTCTGATTCTTGTTCTTCCACCTTGAACTACCACACGTGTTTATAGGATAGTTTCTTAGGATTTCCTACCCTTTTGTGAGTTTCGTTTCGATAGAGCCGTTCTTGTGAGGACGTGCGATGTTAATGCTTGTTGATTGTAAACATGCATGATTTGGATCTTTGACATGATTGAAATGTTTTTGTGGAGTGATGGCCACAAATACATCAATAAAATAATTAAAGTTAAAATTTGAATCTTAGACCCCCTTTTCTCTGATTCACCTTTATCAATTCAACTTCTTATCGGAAATTTCTTTCCCTAACAATCAAATGGTAAACACCAGGTCAGGAGCTAGACAAGATATTCCGTTTGTCAGTCAGCTGAATCAAGTTCCCTCCTCCACCACAAGATTTAGCGATGGACCCCACGATGCAGCAGTTCTTTACGGAACAGATGCAATTAATTCAGAACCTCACCGCCACTGTCCAGAATCTATAGGCACAGCAGAACCAGCCGCCACCACAAGGACCCCCACCACCTCCACCACCAGTGAACAAGCATAAAGAATTCATGAGCCACAACCCGCCCACTTACTCTCATTCTGTAGATCCCCTCGATGCCGATGATTGGCCCAAGACCATCAACAAGATGCTGAATATCACCTAATGTAATGATCGTGAAAAGGTTTTGTATGCCTCAGTCGTCTGGAAGGTGCAGCATCTGATTGGTGGGATGCTTACAACGTCGCACATGCTGCTGCCGACACCATTACCTGGCAAGAGTTCCAGGAAAGTTTTTGTACACATCACATCCCAGCTGGTGTGAAGAAGCTGAAGAAGAGGGAATTTCTCTCTCTAAAACAAGGCAACATGACAGTTAGTGAGTATCTGGATCAGTTTACTCATTTGTCCCGCTATGCACCAGATGAAGTCAACACAGATGCAAAGAGACAAGAACGCTTTCTCGATGGCTTGATAGGGCCACTTAATTATCAGTTGCAGAGCCACACATTTCTTAACTTTCAGATGTTGCTGAATAAGGCTATAGGCTTGGAGAATAAACGCAAGGAACTTCGTGAAGAGAAGCACAAGTTTCAATCTCAGGGACAATCTAGCAGTAACACCCGCCCTCGTTACAACTCATCGCAAGACTCTCAGTTTCGTTCTAGCACACAAGGCAGAAATCATGGACAGAGTCAACAGTATCGCTCGTTTGATGAACCCGAAGAATCCAACCCAATGACACCACAGGCTCCAAATCCTAATCAGAACCGCTCAGGTGCACCAGTAAGGAACACTACTCCAGTTCACCCCAGTGGTTGCTTTAACTGCGGAGAATTGGGACACTATGCCAGTATTTGCCCTCAGCGCAATATGCAGACACCTCAGAGAGATAACAGAGGCCAACAGAACTATATGCATGGTAGGGTGAACCATGTGACAGCTGAAAAAGCTTAAGGAGACAAAGATGTTGTCCTTGGTACGTTCCTTATCAACTCTGTACCTGCAACAGTTTTATTTGATTCCGGGGCATCGCATTCATTTATTACTGAACGATTCGTGACAAAGCATGATGTACCCAAGAGTTCCATGAAGACACTTTTGCTAATTAGTTCTCCAAACGGTGAAATGAAATCCACATATGTATGCCCACAGGTCAATCTTAAGATCGGAGAGATAGATTTTGAAGCAGACTTAGTGATCCTAACATCCAGTGGAATAGATGTGATCCTTGGTATGGATTGGTTAAGCAAGCATGATGGAATCATTTTGTGTGCCAAGAAGTCGGTGCTCTTAACTACCCCGCAAGGAGATAGGATTGAGTTTGCCACTACAAGCCCGAAGAAGAAAGAGAAGTGAATAAGCTCTGTGGTAGTAACCCATCATCTTTCCAGATTGTCTTGTATCTTCTCTTGTTTTCCGATCCCTCCAAATCTCGGGACGAGATTCTCTTTAAGGGGGTAGGATTTGTAACACCCGAAAATTCCATCACAATAAAATATTGTTAGCAACATGGTTTAGTTTTATTTTCTAAGGATTTAATAAATTTAAATAAATAAATTTGCCTTTAATTAAATTAAACATCATTTAATAATTAGAATCAACCAAGTGTTTGTGCATCATGTTGAAATGCATGAGTTTTGGTTGTGGTGTGATTTTAAAAGTCTTAAAATATTCATGAAAAAAGTTTTAAAATAATTGTGAAAATTTGTGTAAAAGTTTGAATTAAAAAAATGAAAGTTTGAATTTATAAATGTTTGAAAACTTGTTTAAAATGGTTTGTGAAAAGTCCTTAAAATAGTTGGAGAAATTTGTGTTAAAATTTGAATTTGAAAACATGTAGAAGATTTGAATTTAAAAGGTTTGAAATTGGTTTAAAATGGATTTGAAAAGAAAAGGAAAAAAACAAAAAAACAAAACAAACTCTATCAGCCCAACCCCGCGGCCCACCTTCCCTCCTTCCCCGCGGCCCACCCTTTCCTTCTCCTCTTCTTTCTTTTTTTTCGCAGCGGCCCACAAAATCCCACCGGCCCATTTCTTCTCCGACCCACGCGGCCCACTCTCCTTCCCTCCCTCTCTCTCACACAGCCACCGACAGGTGGGGCCCACCTGTCGGGGCCGTCCCCTTCCTCCGGCCGCCGCCCCCCTTTCTTCCCCGCGCAACCACCGGACCTCACCGCCTCCCCGGCCGCCCGCGCCCCTCCGCCTCTTCCACTACGCCATAAATGGAGCCGCCGCCACCCACTCCGCCATCTCCCGGCCTTTCCCCTCCCCGAAACCGCCCCACCACGCCACTCCACCAAGCCGCCGCCGCCGCCATTAATGGCCGGCCGGCGAGCTCCCACGCCACCGCCTCCGCGCCCTTCCCCCTTCCCCCTCCGCCCTATAAATGGGCAGCACACTGAAGGACCGATACGGCGAACCAGAGAGGGGGGGAGTGAATGGGAGCCGATAAAAATTCTTCTCGAAGGAGATGAAAACTCCAATAAGACGAACGCGGCTTCCAACACACGTCTCCGACTCACTACCAAGGTTGGTCAAGCCCACGTAGCCACTGGAGTGCCACTGGACCTAGGAACCAACACGCAACCTTCCGACCCGAGAAACGCGGCGGAAAAACCAAACCTCGAGTCTACGAGACCCACACCGGTCGGACCGGTGAGCACCACCGGCGGACCGGTCCCCGCAGTGAAACTGAGCAACTTTCACTAAGTGGCTCTACACCGGCCAGACCGATCGCAGCCTGAAAGCCCCCAAGGCAGCAAACAGGCCAACCAACCACCAAACGGACCCAAACTCGAAACAGCAGCACCACGGGACAACAACGAACACACCAAGACGTTCACCCGAGCAAAATCCCACAAGGGCTTGCACCGGTCGGACCGGTCCGGTGCCGCTCGCACCTCCGTCTTCGGTTCTCCGGTCTTGGCTTTGTGGATCCACCAAGGAACCCGGTGGTTTTTACGGTGAACCACCGGAAACCCCGCGAACTCGGTGTAGCCTCCGCCAATCTCCACTCATGACTTGGCTCCCACTTAGTCCCGGCTCGACCTTGGTTTTGAGGCTCAACCAAGAAACCGTCCACGACTTCATCTTTTGTTGTTCATGCCACCATGCGGCCCGCACTTGACCCCCGCCGGCCACCGGTCCCTCGAACAAAGCCTACTTGTCTTCTCCAAACCCGAAGGCCTCACCGGCGACGACCTTTCGCGCTTGTTCTTCACCCGCACCAACACGAGTCAAGCCGCAACCTCGCACCCGCAATACTTAGCCAAGAATCGGTCCACACAACGTTGTCAATCACTCATCACACAAGGAAGCGACCATCCACCGGTCCTTGAACCACACATGGTCCTCAATCTCCCCCTTGATGAGTGCATTGACAACACCCACACGAAAGTAACAAGAGAGAAAAGAAAAAGAAAAGAAACGAACAAAAAGAAACTCCAACAAGCGATCGAAAGCCAAACAAAGGCAAAGAGCAAGATCACTTGAAGAAGACAAGTCTCGGACCCCTTAGGCAAGGGCAACGGCTCGACACATCCGAGACAAAACAAAGCTCAAGCAAAGAGCGCAAACCACCGAAACAAAGCTCGAACACCACAAAGAGCTCCCCCTGAACCAATGCACCTCCCCCTGGACGAATGCATGCAAGAAACCACATGAAACAGGGACCGCAAAGCACTTTCAGCTCACACCGGTCAGACCGGTCATCACCACCGGTCAGACCGGTGCCTAACATGTGTACAGGACCAGCACTCACACCGGTCAGACCGGTGCTTATCACCGGTTAGAACGGTGTACAACAGAGCCCAGAAATGGCTCGAAACCACCTGAAAACCTTCTAAATGCGTCCGGTAAGCCATTTCAAGCTCAAACTTCTCCCCCTTGTTGGCAATGCATGAATCAAGCCAAAAATGCAAAACTTTCAACCTAGAGCTTCTCAAATATACAAAATTCAACAAAGAATGCTACACATGTCCAAATGAGCAAGTTAGATACTCTACGGCTTCGTATCGATCTCAACTACATGATCACCAAGTTTCACAACCATTGGACAAAGCTAAGATGGATTTTGGTAATTTTGCGAAAAATTTGCCTCTCATGAGCAAAGTCCTAAAAATGATGAAAGCATATCAAAATGGCAAAGCCACACAAACTTCATGCTAGGACAGCCATTCTAATCATAAGACCATCACAAACACCCACAAGCACCTCATGTCATGTCAAAGCCACCGAGCCATGTGCCTACTTCTATGTATGAGACTTCTCATTGGTAGGCATCATGCAACGGTTTAGCACCCAAAGCAAATTAAATTCAGCACATATGACATGGGAGCATATTTTCCAAGCATTTTTCATTTCATTTTCAGATTTGTAAATGGTACATGAAATGTCTTTGCGACAAAAAGGAACTTATGCTCCTCCACAAGATAAATCAAGAGGGCTAAACATTCATGATGGCAAATGAGCCTTTGGCCCCATATGATCAATAAACTAGCTATCCAACCACAAATTAAGCATAGCAAGGCCACAAAAACATGTCAAGAGCATGTAAAGGCATTTACACATGAGAGAGCATACATGTGACATTTTTCAAAAGCATAGCTATCAACCATGGATTATTCATCAAGATCATCAAGAGCTAAGCCAAACTAACCGTAGCATACCAAACAAGCTCACAAAGACATATATTTCATTCCATGGTAAACAGTGTATATGAGAGAAGCTTTTCCTAACCAATGCATATGATACAAAATGCATGCAAACTAAGATACAAGGATGCCTATACATCATGTTACATATGCCATGCCAAATGCAAGGAATGCGCAAAGGAAAGCTATACATATGCTACAAACCGGCTCCTCGAGGGGAGGCAAAACGGGCTCGACACCACCGGCAAAAGAGAGCTCCCACACACCCAAATCAGGAAATCAAACACACACCAAGTTCCCCCCGCAAACGAGTGAAAGTTGCTTGATCTAGGGGTTTGGTGAAAATATCGGCTAGTTGGTCATGTGTGGGCACATGGATCAAAGCTATCTTTCCTTTCTCGACGTTGTCCCTCAGAAAATGGTACCTCACTTCTATGTGCTTGGTTTTGGAATGAAGCACTGGGTTTTTTGCAACACTTTGGCACTGGTGCTATCACATTGAAGTGGGACATGGGTATACTCCTCACCAAAGTCACTCATGGTGTAGGTGATCCAAAGGAGCTGAGAGCAACAACTAGCAGCGGCAACATACTCGGCCTCGGTCGTGGATTGAGCAACACTCGACTGCTTGCGGGAAGACCAAGACACCAACGAAGAACCCAAAAACTGGCAAGTCCCAGAAGTGGACTTCCTATCCAACCGACACCCGTCAAAATCCGCGTCTGAAAACCCATGAAGCGCCAAAGAAGAGGACGCGGAGTACCAAAGGCCGAAGTCGGGAGTGTGACGCAAGTACCGAAAATTCTCTTCCCGCTTGCCGATGCGAAGTCCTCGGAGACGCTTGAAAACGAGCGCACAGACACACCGAGAACTGTATGTCTGGCCTCGTCGCCGTCAAGTAGAGGAGTGACCCGATCTTGCTTCGGTACTCCTTCTGGTCCACGTGTTCACCTTCCTCGTCCGCATCAAAAGCTGTAGTCGTACTCATCGGCGTCGTCATTGCCTTGGAGTCCTCCATCTTGAACTTCCTCACAATGTCCTTGGTGTACTTAGCCTGGTGCACAAATGTTCCTTCCTTTGATTGCTTGATTTGTAGCCCGAGGAAGAACGCGCAACTCGCCCATCATGCTCATCTCAAACTCCCCGCTCATATCATCCGCAAACCTCGCAACAAGAGAGTTAGACGAGCCACCAAAGACAATATCATCCACGTACACCCGCACAATCGGGATATCTCTCGCCCGCCTTAGCAAAAACAAGGTCCGATCGACCTTCCCCATCTCAAAGCCTCTCGCAAACAAGAACCCCCTCAACCTCGCCATACCAAGCTCTAGGTGCCCGCTTCAACCCATACGGCGCCTTCCTCAACTTGTACACCCGGTGGGGGTACTTCTCACTCTCAAACCCCGGAGGTCGCCTCACATACACTTCTTCCTCCAAGCACACCATTCGTAAAAGCACTCTTCACATCCATTTGGTGCAACTTGAACCCTTTAGCCACGGAAAAGGCTAGAAGGATCCTAATCGCCTCCAAACGGGCTACGGGAGCAAAGGTCTCCTCGTAGTCGATCCCCTCCTTCGACCGAACCCTTGAGCAACAAGTCTCGACTTGTTCCTCACAACCTCACCCTTCTCTCCCTCTTTGTTTTTCCACACCCACTTTGTACCAATCGGCTTACACCCCGGGGGGAGGGTCAACCAACTCCCACACCTGATTCCTCTCAAAGTTCTCCAACTCCTCATGCATCGAGTTAACCCAATTGTGATCAGATAGTGCGTGTCCAATGTCTTTGGGCTCAAACGAAGCAACAAACGCAGCATGAGCAAAGTGGGAATTGTTTCGAACCCTCGACCGTGTAGTGCGTTCATTCATGTCGCCGATGATCCTCGAAGCTGGGTGATCCACTTGAACTCGCCGGGGAGGTTCTCGCCTCGAAGCTACCTCCCCCTCAACATCAGCTTCTCCTCGTTCTTGATTTGTTGTCGTAGGTGTAGCAGAGGGGCCATCGATCATCGTAGTCGAAGTAGTGGGTACATGTTCAGCCGGGGGCACCACACCGCCATCCTCATCATCACCATGTTCATGCTCCTCCTCCTGAAAGATCTCCTCGCCAAGCTCATCATCACCTGCACACTCAAAGACAAGCCGACTACGTGGCTCGTCTCGTCGAAGGTTACCTCCCAAGTCTCCACGATTTGGTTAGTTTCAAGATTGAGCACACGATATGCTCTAGAATGAGATGCATAACCAAAGAAAATGCCATCGACAGACCTAGCCTCAAACTTATCCAACTTCCCGCCTTTCTTCGAATGAAACACTTGCAACCAAAGACATGGAAGTGACTCACCTTGGGTGTGCGACCATGCATCAACTCATAGCATGTCTTCTTCTTGTGCACTCGAGGTATATCCCGTTCGACACATAGCATGCGGTATTCACCGCCTCACCCCAATACCTCCTCGGAGTCCTATGCTCATCAAGCATCGTCCGAGCCATCTCGCACAAGGTCCCGTTCTTCCTTTCCACAACACCATTTCGGGGAGGCGTATACGGACTCGAAAACCGGTGCTCAAGACCCAAGTCATGGCAAAAGGTTTCAAAACGAGAGTTCCCGAATTCCGTGCCATTATCACCGCGGATAGCTCGTATGGCATCTCTCGTGCCTCTCGTTCCTCAACCTCAAGACTAGATCTCGAACAAAACCAAACGTCTCCCCCTTCTCCTCGAGAAAGAACACCCACGCATACCGAGAATAGTCGTCCACCACAACAAGGACATACCACTTCCCACCCGAGATCGAACACGAGCCGGGCCAACAAGGTCCATATGGAGCAGCTCGCATGGACGCTCGGTCATCACATTGGTGAGAGGCGGGTGAGAAGAGGCCACCATCTTGGCATGCCTACACGGAGCACAAACCAACTCTTTCGCAAGCCTCAACCGTGGCAATCCTCGGACCAAATTGAGTTTACTCAAGCGAGACAAAAGGTCAAAGCTCAAGTGACCCAACTTTCTATGCCACTTCCACAACTCACTCGAAGAACCAGCCAAGAAACAACGCTCCACACCCGAAGACTGAGAAAAATCAGCACGAAACACCTGACCCTCGGGAACAACCATACAGACAAGGTCCCCTCGAGAGTCCACAATCCGAGAACCACCAGGCCGAAACAACACCTCAAAACCCTCATCCAACAACTGGGACACAGAAAGCAAATTGTACCCCAGCGATTGAACAAGAGCAACACGCCTTCGAGTGATCTTGTCACTCACTTTTATCTCACCTTCTGAAAGCACACGCCCACGCCCATTGTCCCCAAAGGTGATGTACCTCTTCGTCACCACCGGGACGAGACTTGGGAACCACCCCTGTCTCCGGTCATATGCCTCGAGCAACCGGAGTCAATCAACCAAATGTTCTTCAAGTCTCCCACCTGAAATTCAAAAATGGGCACGTGAGCGAACAAACGACCCAGCACTGGGGTTAGTACCAAAAGACGAAAACCAGTGCCGAGCCATTTGCTCGAAAGTGGGGTTAGCACCAACCAAAGCATCTCTCCTACCAAAACTACCTCCACGAACACCACCACGGTAACCACCCTGAGGGAACCACCCCTCTCTGCCTGGAGGAGGACCAAAACCACGCAAGAAGGCCCGTGGAACGTCCTTCCTCTCCAACTCAACGCCACGACTCCTCCAATCCCCGTATTGAGCACGAGGAGGAGAACGCCTAGCAACCGACCACCCGCACCCTTTCCGGCCCAACCACCGAACCACGACCACCGAAACAACCCTCGCACCCGTACGAGCTCGAACCCCGAACACCGTCTCGTCTGTGCCCGCACCGGTCCGACCGGTGCTCCACACCGGTCCGACCGGTGTGACCTCGGGCAGCAACACCACCTGCAGCCTTCTTCTCTCCCCAAGCCCGAACTGTCCTCACAATCGCCTTGCCCCTGGGCATCTGCATACGAGGCTCAAGTACACCATCGGAAGGGTGGTACTTGTCCTTGTTAGCCCACTCCTTCTCCATTCTCTCCTCTCGCTTCCTCTTGAAGCAAAACTCCTCCTTATGGCCATCTCTCCCACAATAGCCACAATGGAACCTCACAAGCTTGGGCTTAGGCTTGGGATGTGGTCGCTCACTTGGTTTCTCCCCACTCAAACCCTCCACCGGTTTCTCACCACTAGCCTTCTCACTCTCCTTCCCAAAGAACACTTTCCCCCGAAGTGCTCACAAACTTGATAGGCTTTTGTAGGTCATTTGTGGGTGTAGGAAACACGGGTGGAGCTGGGGTTGTGTCTAGTCGGTTCCTTAGATGGTTAGGTTTTGGAGGGAAATCATTTTTGTGGTGGGTTTTTGGTGGCTCTGGGATATTCTCTCCACTTCCTTCACCAACCTTGTTTGCCCCAAGCCCCTCACCATCTTGCCTCTTAAAGGCCTCGATCATCATCCTCAACTGAGGCTCATGACCGGACAACCAACCCATCAACTTCCTCAAGTCATCATTCTCATCCTGCAAACGATCAACATAATGTGCAAGCTCCAAATTTTTCAATGCATGCATTTCACAGGTAGAGCAAGATGTAGGCATGGGTTCCTTCAATTTAGCCTCGAGCGAACTAGTGTAAGCATGCATCTCATCAATCTTAGCATGCAAAACGAGGCAAGAAGTGCAAGCACCTAGCAAAGCAGTCTAGACTTAAGCTCGGCCCACTTCAACCCTAAGCACATCTAGTTCCTCACACTTGGAGGCATGCTTCTCCTTGAACAAAGCAAGATCAGCAAGGAATATGGAGCAATCAAGACAATCATTATCATCCGAAACAACGAGGGCTAGCCTTAAGCGAATCAATCTCAAGCTTGCTATCAAGCACCCGTGTCTCTAGCTCACCCACTCTAGTCCTAGCATCCTCGAGTGAAGCCCTAAGCTCTTTCCTCATTTTCTTGGCCTCTCTAAGCATGTCATCACGGTTATCAAGCAAAGAGCCAAGCCTCTCATTCTCCTGGCGCAAGAAGGGAAGTTCATCACGCACCTCGTCGTCGGACTCGCAGTCCGAGTCGCTCCGTGTGCTCTTCTTGCCGCCGGAGCTCAACGCCATGGTGCGAAGCCATCTCTCGCGAAGCGGCTCGGCCCACTCGGGTTCTTGGACGACTTCTTGTTCTTGCGGCGATCTCCCTCGTCTTCACTGCTACTCGAGCTCGAGGTGGAGTACGCGGAACTGGAGTCGACGTCGCTCGCTCCAACCATCGCTCGGGCCTTGCCTCGGCCCTCCTTCTTCCTCGATCGTCGCTCGTCCTTGTACTTGTTCTTGTGCTTGCTCTTGTGGTCGCGCCTCGAACGGTACTTGCCATCGTTCATCCTCGGCTTGTGCTTGTAGATGTCCTTGTTCTCGGCCTTCTCCGGGCAGTCGGCGACGAAGTGTCCCGGCTTGCCGCACTGGAAGCAAGTCCTCGTGTTCCTCCTCATGTTCACGCGGTTCTCGTGCAGCCTCTCGAACCGCCTCGTCAACCGCCGGCTCGTCCTCTCCAAGGTCATCAAACTCCTCATCCGGCATAGACATCAAAGAGGAAAACGAGAACATCCCGGTGGATGGGTTAGAATTAGTCTTTCCTTTGGAACCACCAACGAGGGAAAGACTATGGGAATCGCTCGGTCCCTCGAGCTTGGCGGTCATGCCCCTATCCACCTCGGCCCGACTTGAGCTTCGAGAACGGCTCGTTCACCGTCGAGTATCATACCTCTCCGACTCGACTATGGCCTCGAACTTTCCGCCCCATATCGTACGATCCAAAGAGTGTAAGAGCTTGACCGCTCTATCATGATCATCGTACGGGAGCACGTCCACATTGGCCCTCATGTTGTTCACCACCACCGTGAACCTCTCGAACCAAGGCATCGATGGACTCACCGGGGAGATGAGTGAAGTTCTCGTACTCTCTCCGTAGGTCGCATACAACCGTGCCTCGAACTCGGGCGTTCCCAACATGAGCCTCCTTCAACACCGCCCAAATCCTACAAGCCAAGTGCTCGGTGTGCACCCGATCGAACTCGGCCGACACAAAGCACGAAACAAGTAGTCGACCGCCTTATTGTTGGCGTCGAGTCCGTCCCTCGACCCCGGAGCAAGGAAATCCATCGGCCGGACATAGCCCGTGTCCACCGTGACATCCCAAAGCAAACTCGACCCTTTCCGCGGAGGAACGCACCCATCCGCTTGCTCCACATCCGGTAGTTCTTGCCATCGAAGTGTGGAGGACCCGAACCCCGTTCTCGGTACGCCATCCTTGGATCTTAGACTAGTTAGAGTCAACAAAGACCCGAACCGGCTCGATACCACTTGAAGGACCGATACGGCGAACCGTAGAGGGGGGGGGGGAGTGAATGGGAGCCGATAAAAATTCTTCTCAAAGGAGATGAAAACTCCAACAAGACGAACGCGGCTTCCAACACACGTCTCCGACTCACTACCAAGGTTGGTCAAGCCCACGTAGCCACCGGAGTGCCACCGGACCTAGGAACCAACACGCAACCTTCCGACCCGAGAAACGCAAAGCGGAAAAACCAAACCTCGAGTCTACAGACCCACACCGGTCGACCGGTGAGCACCACCGGCCGACCGGTCCCCGCAGTGAAACCGAGCAACTTCCACTAAGTGGCTCTACACCGGTCGACCGATGAGACACACCGGTCGGACCGATGGCGCCCGAAAGCCCCCCAAGGCACCAAACAGGCCAACCAACCACCAAACGGACCCAAACTCGAAACAGCAGCAACACGGGACAACAACGAACACACCAAGACGTTCACCCGAGCAAAATCCCACAAGGGCTTGCACCGGTCAGACCGGTCAAACACACCGGTCAGACCGGTCTGGTGCTGCTGCACCTCCGTCTTCGGTTCTCCGGTCTTGGCTTTGTGGATCAACCAAGGAACCAAGTGGTTTTCTGGTGAACCACCGGAAACCCCGCGAACTCGGTGTAGCCTCCGCCAATCTCCACTCATGACTTGGCTCCCACGTAGTCCCGGCTCGACCTTGGTTTTGAGGCTCAACCAAGAAACCGTCCACGACTTCATCTTGCTTCGTTCATGCCACCATGCGGCCCGCACTTGACCCCGCCGGCCACCGGTCCCTCGAACAAAGCCTACTTGTCTTCTCAACACTCGGAGGCCTCACCGGCGACGACCTTTCGCGCTTGTTCTTCACCTGCACCAACACGAGTCAAGCCGCAACCTGCACCTGCAATACTTAGCCAAGAATCAGTCCACACAACGTTGTCAATCACTCATCACACAAGGAAGCGACGATCCACCGGTCCTTGAACCACACATGGTCCTCACACACCCCCTGCTCCACCCGCACCACCTCCCCGCCCCTACTCGTGCGCGCAGGGACCGGAGCTCCGCTGCCGCCGAAGCTCACCACCGGAGCCCTGACCTCGCCGCCGATCTCCTCCTCCGCCGTGTCTCCCTCCCCTCCGACCCCTGGGTAAGTTTCCCCTCCCCCTCCTCTTCCTTTTCATGCCCTTGCCGTCGTTTTTGGTGCACGGGAACACCCTCCCGGCATCGCCGGCGAGCCTCGCCGGCGCACGCCGCCTGTCGCCTACACGCGACCGGGGCCGTCCGATCGGCGCGGACGGCCCAGATTAAAATGGTTGTTACCCCTTTGATCCGGTCCACGGTGGACCGGGTCCACCGCGCCGGTCCACAGGCCTTGCATCAGCCCTGCGTCACGCTTGCGTCAGCGCTGGCGTCAGCTTGCATCAGCACCAGCCAACCACAGCTCGCCACGTGGCGCCACCACAGCTCACCCGCAGGCCGCCCAGGCAATTTTGCAAATAAGCCCCCCATTTCTGGAAATTACAAATATACCCTTCCTCCTATATAAAAGCCTTTCAATCAGGTCCTTTCTTTTATGCTTAAGCCCTTGATCTCTTTAGTTTTTATGTTCAGCAGCCCACCCTTGACCTTTTACATGTTAGACCTCCTAGTTTCACACATAATTATATTTAGGTCCCTGAAATCTTGCAGAAAACTCCATAAACTTTCAGATATTCACAATTTAGTCCCTGAATCTTGTTTCAGCCATATCTTTTTCATCCTAGCTCTGTTTTACGCGTTCTTGGTGTCCACGCGATCGTCTCTCTGAGCCCGTCATTTCTAAAAGCTTGTTTTAGTCTTTTGGTAATGTTTGATGTATTGTTTTATTTATTGTATGTTTTCTTACATGATCGTAGCCAACGCGCCGTTCGAGGAAGAACAAGTGCAGAGCTTTGCAGATAAGGAAAGTAGCTTATCGTTGGAGAAAGGCAAGTGACCCTAACCACCCTTCTACTTATGCTTTAATCAAGAGTACTATAAATTAATCGGAACATGGAGAACCACCCAGGAAAACAGTGCAACCACAGTCCATATGGCTCTGGCTTAGCCAATTAATTAGGTGTGTGATTGTATTGACGACCTTATCCGAAAGGAACACAGGAGGCTCCGGGGTGCAGGGGTATAGCCCGGTTCTTTTGGCGTAGCAGCCTTTGCTAAGGTGCTGACCACTAGGGAGGGTTATGGTCCGCCCGAGTCAGAATCGTCGTGGGTTGTTGATGCTTTTGCATATCTTTGTAAAGGCTTCGTAGCGTCCCTATGCAATCACACCTCGAAAGTGTGGTATTGTGCCTGATCAGCACATGCGTGGTTGGGTTCAAAGTTCTTTGGAACTTTTACGCGAACCGTGGGAAAAGTGTGCAACCTCGCAGTGTAAAAGCGATCGATCGGCCGTGCTCACGGTCAAGAGCGGCCCGGACCCTCACATGATTAATTGAACTTAAAGATGGATTAATATTGCTTTTAGGTTATTCCCGTGGCCTTGCCGAGTACCAACCATAAGTGTACTCATCCTTGCTTACGCCGTTCGCAGAAGAATCCGGAGTGGAGTACTTCACCGACTATGAGGAGTTCTGAGGATGCGATCAACCAGTCAGATGCCTGTGGAAGATGAAGATGGAGTCGCGTCTTCATAGTTATCGTTGTTCGTGTAAAGACCTTCGTCACACCTTCGTGAGTGTAATAAAAGTTAATAAACCTTTTCTGTACGTTTTGAGCAATGTCTTGTGATATTACACTCATGAGTCTATCATATGTGTGAAATTATGATCCTGGCACACATATGAGATGCATTCGGTTTTCTACGGAAAATCGGGTGTGACAGCCTCCTCCACTAGCTGCTGCATATCAGCGATGTTCTGAAGTAGCGTCAACCTTTCAATCTCATGCACATCAGCATTCTCCTCTAGTGTATGGTTCTCTGCCTCCAGACCTACAATCCTCTGCAGGCGGTCGCCTCTTTCTAGCTGTAACTGAAATCTCCTTGCACGCAGCCTGTCATTCTCCTGCTGCACCTGAGTAAGTGTAAAGTTCAGCTACTGGTGTGCTGCTGATAGCTGCTGCCAATCACGCCTAGATGCCTCCAAACTCTGCCCAATAATCGTTATGGTATTATAGCGCAGCCCCTGAAGTGTGATGACCACGTTCAGACAGCGAGCTAGCGTCTGAGTAACATCCAACGGCTCTGCTAGTGTCAACAGCTCCTGTAGGTGATCCGTACGGTCCAACCATGCTGGGTCGTGAGGACTCACAGCAGGAAACAATCCAAACGGAGAGAGAGCTACCACTGTGGGGTTGTGGTCACAGAAGTCTGTCAGCACTCTGAGGGCGGCTGACTCGACGGCCTCGTGAGTGATAAATCCCCAGTAGATAAAACTCAAGTCGAACCAGTCGGCGTGGTCCGGGTGTGGCAGAATAGTGACGACCACTCTGCAACGGGGAATGCCATAGCGTTCGAACTCGGACACCTCGTAAGTCGGTGGTGTGAGGTAGCCTACGGCGTTGAGTGCTTCCCACGCAAGGCGTGGAAAACCCTTCCATTGCAACCCAGTGGTACGGATCGTACCATCAGCGTTGAACTCGTGAAACACGGGGAAAGCCATCTGTACAAAAATGTAACTCATGTCAGATCCTGAAGGATCAGATGGCGACTAGAGAGGGGGGGAGTGAATAGGAGCCGGTAAAAATTCTTTCAAAAGAACTCGGCCTATACCCTAGTCAAACCCCGGTCACACACGAGCGATGGATCGAATCACACACCAATCGCCAAGACCACGAGGTTATGGATCAACCTCTAGTCCTAGGAACGATCCCTTGAAGCACACGCGGAAGCACTAGAAAGGGAAGGAAAGAATCGAACCAAGAAGCAAAGCGCATAGGCTTTGGCGGACCGTCCGGCCAGGAGGGGCGGACCGTCCGCGCAGGCCTCGCGGACCGTCCGACCCGAGGCCGCGGACCGTCCGCAACAAAGACCGCGGACCGTCCGGCCCAACACCGCGGACCGTCCGTTAAAGCACACAGAACCACCAAAAGCGATCCGAGAAAAACGGACCGTCCGCCGAGGCCGGGCGGACCGTCCGCGCCACTCACGGACCGTCCGCTACTCGAGCGCGGACCGTCCGCAAACTGGCTGCAACCAAAACCAAAAGCCAAACCGGATCGAAAACAAGCACGCGCAAGAACACGACGAACACGCAACGAACAGGCCACCCGCGGACCGTCCGTGACCACCCCGCGGACCGTCCGCGCCGCGCGGACAGAACAGAAAACCCACGACCCCGAAAGTCAACTCCCCCAAATCATCATCGGATTTCCCAAATGGTTGAAGCTGTGGAGACAAGGGTTTGGGGAATTGAAAAGCGTCACACAAGGATGCTATAGCCCAAAAATCTTGCATCCTAACTCCCTAAATCACCGGGAATCGCGAATCCTTTGAGCACCACCAAAATCTAGAGCACCGAACGGAAAACTTCGAATCCAAGTGGTTTCCCGGTGTTTGAGGGCACAAGATCAATCACAAAGATGCACGAGACATCTATCCATGTATCCCTCAAAGAAATCCGGAGAGAAACCCACTCAAATCCGCGAAATCGAACCGGGAACAAAGGCACGAAAACAAGCACAAAAAGGCCACGAAAAATAACCCCGAATCTTCTATACAAACCAGGAAAGATTCACAAGGTCTAGCATGCCACCCTAGCATCCATCCCTCTCAACAAATCTCTCATGAAGCTCTCATGCTAGCCTAGAGAAAATGGAAGAAAAATAGCTACGAAAATGAGAAAGAGGAGGGAGGAAATGAAACCCTAAGTCGCGGAGAGAGCGAGCCATCCACACACACACATGGCTTATATATCAGGTCCCGCCGGAGTGGTAAATGACTCGACTACCCCTAACTTAACTACTGGCGATACAACCCATGTAGGGGCATTTAGGTAATGTTTGTGGGTCTTGCCATCGGACGGCCACGCCTTTGCCGCACCCCGCGTCCTCCCGACGCAAGCCATGCGATCCCGCCGCGTGTCCTTCGCCTCGAAGCTTCCCGACACGCCCGGATCTCGTCTCCGTCGTGTTGGGCCCTCGGACTTGGTTTTGAGGCCCAAACCAAGAAACCGTCCGCCGATGGTTTTGTGGGCAAACCACCAAACCCCGCGTGCTCGGTCCGGCCTCCCGCCAAACCACTTGACTTGACCGCCATCGTGCACCGGCTTGCTTGTCCATGACTTTGTCTTGCTTGTGTCGCCACCATGTGACCCGCACCCAGTCCCGCTGTCCACCGGGTCCCTCGAACCGAGCCTACTTGTCTCTCCATCTCCCGGAGGCCCCTCAAGGATGAAGACCTTTCGCGCCCGTTCTTCACCTGCAACAACACGAACTAGGCCGCAGCCTACACCTGCGCACTAAGCCAAGAGTCAGTCCAACACCCGTTGTCAATCACTCATCACTGAGGAGCGGTCATCCATCGACCACTGGGACGCTCCTGGTCCTGAATCTCCCCCTTGATGAGTGCATTGACAACACACAACGCGAAATGAAATTCAGAGAAAACGAGAAAGAAAGAAGAAAGAAAAACAAAGAAGCTCAACTCATGACCAAAACCAAAGAAAGGCAAAGAAAGGTCACAAGCCAAGCAAAGCACAAAATCCACACCTAAAACAGCAAGAAAGCTCCCCCTGAACAAATGCAAGCTCCCCCTGAACAAATGCAAGCTCCCCCTGAACATGTGGATGCAAACTTCCCAATTTAAGCAAATTTCAGCTCACCTCTTCTCCCCCTTGTTGACAATGTATGAATCAAGGTGAAAATGCAGAAAATGCAAAGCAAATCATATAAACATCTACATGAGCTTCTCAAATAGGCCAAATCTAGTGTCAAAGGCTAAAAATGAGACAAAGATCACACATAGGAATCACAGCATAGTCAAAGCATTGCCACAAGTAATATATGAAAATACAAGCATGTGACAAAGCAGAATTTTCAGATTGAGCGATGTTACCAAAAGAAGACTCGCTTCACATGTAAAAGCCTATCCATGTCACACTTGAGCCATAAACATGCATACCACTCAAAGATCATACAAGGATATCAAATTCTCAGCAAAAGATCATGGCAAACACCCATAAAGCAAAGCATGTCATGTCAAAGCTCAAGAGCCATGTGTCCACTTCGGGGAGACTTCTCCACTGGTGAACATCATGCAACATGTTTTGCACCCATATGTGAAAGATAAGACATTTAAGGCATAGACATGATGGATGGAGCATTTTTCAAGCATTATACACTTCTTTTCAAGATTAAATCATTTCATGGTACATGAAGTGCCTTTGCGGCAAAAAGAAGCTTATGCTCCCCCATGAATGCAACATAGGCTAAACATTCACAATGATATTCGGCCTTTGGCCCAAATGCAAGAACAAGGCATCCAAGCACAATCTAAGCATGAAAAGCACATTTAGACCAAACTGTGACATGGATACACACACGAGTGGAGCATATTTCATCAAGGATTAGTCAAGATTAGCATTTATTTCAAAAAGGGCTATCTCACCACACATATATCTCAAATATTCCAAGAGCATAGCCTCACATGACCATTTCTCCACACATATGACCAATATCTCACAAATAGCCAAAGAAACTCAAATATGGCATATGAAAGAAGCTCATCATCCTAAAATGCAATATGATACAAATGCAACATGATATATGACAAGATGGCTATCCTACCATGGTTTATACATCAAGCAAAGCATGTATATACATCAAAGTAAACATGGTATGATACATATGATACAAAAAGCAACCCCCAAGAATCAACTAGAAAGGGCAACAAACCCCAAGTTCCCCCCGCAAGCGCACAAATGTAGCTTGATCGAGAGGCTTTGTAAAGATATCGGCTAGCTGATCTTGGGTAGGGACATGGCTCAACACAACGGTTCCTTTCTCCACATTGTCCCTCAAGAAATGATACCTCACTTCTATGTGTTTGGTTCTGGAGTGAAGCACCGGGTTTTTGGCTACGCTTATGGCAATCGGTGCTATCACAAAGAAGTGGGATCCGGGTGCACTCCTCACCAAAGTCTCTCAAAGTGTATGAAATCCACAACAGCTGGGAACAACAACTCGCGGCAGCAACATACTCCGCCTCGGTGGTAGACTGACCTACACTAGACTGCTTGCGGGAAGACCATGAGACCAACGAAGAACCAAGAAACTGGCAAGTACCAGAAGTAGACTTCCTCTCGACTCGACAACCAGCAAAATCCGCATCGGAAAAATCATGAAGAGAAAGAGTCGAGGAGGACGAATACCAAAGGCCAAGACCAGGGGCAGATTGTAGGTACCTGAAGATCCTCTTGACGGCCTGTCGATGTGATGTCCTCGGCGAAGCCTGAAAACGAGCGCACAGACACACGCTGAACTGTATGTCTGGCCTCGTCGCCATCAAGTAGAGGAGGGAGCCGATCATGCTCCTGTACTCCCGCTGGTCCACTGGTTCTCCGTCCTCATCCGCATCCAAAGTGATCGTACTCCCCATTGGAGTCGACATCGGCTTCACATCTTGCATCTGGAACTTCCTCAGCATGTCTTTTGTGTACTTGGTCTTGTGCACGAATGTTCCATCCTTCACTTGCTTGATCTGCAGTCCGAGAAAATACTGCAACTCGCCCATCATGCTCATCTCGAACTCCCTGCTCATCTCATCTGCAAACTTGGCAACAAGGTTATGTGACGAGCCACCAAAGACAATGTCATCCACATATATCTGAACAATCAACAAGTCATTTCCATGCTTGAGGAGAAACAGAGTCCTATCCACGGTACCCATCACAAACCCTCTGCTCAACAGAAAACCTCTCAATCTCCCATACCAAGCACGGGGCGCCTGTTTCAACCCATACAGAGCCCTTTTCAACCTGTATACCCTGTGTGGGTACAACTCGCTCTCAAACCTAGGTGTCTGCTTCACATACACCTCCTCCTCTATGACCCCATTCAGAAAAGCACTCTTCACGTCCATCTGAAACAACTTGAACCCTTTAGCCACGGCAAAAGCTAGAAGGATCCGAATTGCCTCAAGACGAGCCACAGGAGCAAAGGTCTCCTCATAGTCGATCCCCTCCTTCTGACTAAACCCCTGATCAACAAGTCTGGACTTGTTCCTAACAACTATCCCATTCTCTCCCTCTTTGTTCTTCCAAACCCACTTGGTTCCTATGGGATGGCAATTTGGAGGTGGTTCAACTAACTCCCACACCTGGTTCCTCTCAAAGTTTTCCAACTCCTCATGCATAGAATTGACCCAGTTTGCATCAGATAAAGCATGTCCAATGTCCTTGGGCTCAAAAGTAGCAACAAAAGCAGCATGAGCAAAATGAGAGGAATTCCTGGACCTCGACCGTGTAGTGTGTTCGTCGATGTTCCCAATGATCTTCGACAGGGGATGCACTTCTTGAATCCGCCGGGGAGCCTCACGCCTCGAGACTACCTCCCCCTCAACTTCAGCCTTCTCTCGCCTGATCTTCTTGTTGCACCGTCGTTGTCCATGAAGTAGACGGTCCACGCTCCGTAGTGGTCGTAGGGGAAGTAGTGGGTACACACTCGGCTTCGGGCGCATGGTTCTCCCCATCATCATCTCCGGCTTCATCCTTCTCCTCTTCAAAGAGGTCCTCGGCCATCTCTTCGTCACCTGCACATTCAAAGCCAAGAGAGGTACATGGCATTGTCTCGTCGAAGGTTACCTCGCAAGTCTCCATGATTTTGTTAGTCTCAAGGTTAAGCACCCTATAGGCTCTAGAGTGGTTAGCATATCCAAAGAAAATACCATCACTAGACCTAGCCTCAAACTTGTCGAGTTTTCCCTTCTTAAGAATGAAACACTTGCAGCCAAAGACTCGGAAATGACTCACCTTGGGTGCCCGACCATGCATCAGCTCATAACAGGTCTTCTTCTTGAAAGCTCGCAATAAAATCCTGTTGGAAACATGACAAGCTGTATTGACCGCCTCAGCCCAATACCTCCTAGGAGTCCTGTGCTCATCAAGCATCGTCCTAGCCATCTCACAAAGAGTCCGATTTTTCCTTTCCACGACTCCATTTTGAGGGGGCACAAAAGGGGTCGAATACTGATGTTCAAGACCTAGATCACGACAAAAGACATCAAAACGAGAGTTCTTGAACTCAGAGCCATTATCACTGCGGATAGCTCGAATAGCATTCCCATGCCTCTCGTTTTTCAACCTCACGATCAGATCTCGAACAAAACCAAAAGTCTCACTCTTATCCTCCAAGAAGAACACCCAGGCATAGCGAGAGTAATCGTCCACCACAACAAGGACATACCACTTCCCACCCACCGAGCGAACTCGAGCTGGCCCAACAAGGTCCATATGCAACGGCTACGTCGGACGCTCGGTCATGACATCGGTCAGGGGTGGATGGGGAGTGGCTACCATCTTACAATGCCTACAAGGAGCACAAACCAAATCCTTCTCAAGCTTCAACTTCGGCAATCCTCGGACAAGGTCAAGACCACTCAAGCGGGAAACCAAATCAAAGCTCAAGTGTCCCAACCGCCTATGCCATTTCCACAAATCAGAAGAAGGACCAGCCATCAAACAACGAGCAGGACCCAAAGAACGGGAGAAATCGCCCTCGAAAATCGACCCTCGGGGATGATCATACAGACAAGATCACCTCGAGAATCAAGCAAACGAGACTCGCCAGACTTGAAACGCACCTCAAAACCCTCATCAAGCAACTGAGAAACCGAAAGCAAATTAAAACCCAAAGACTTCACAAGAGCCACTCTCTTCAACGTTACCTTGTCACTCACATGCACAACACCCTCAGACAGCACCCTTCCTCGCCCATTGTCCCCAAATGTGATGTACATCTTTTCCTTCACTGGGGTGAGGCTGGAGAACCACTTCTTATCTCTGGTCATGTGTCGAGAACACCCGGAGTCGATCAACCAAATGTCCTCCAAGCCTCCTACCTGTAGTCAGAAACAAGAACGAGAGTGAGCTAGCGACTCGACACTGGGTTAGCACAAAGAAAGTTAAACCAGTGTCGAGCCATCTGCTCAAAAGAGGGGTTAGCAAACATCACTCCCTTGCCACCAAGCTTCCCATGTCCCATGGGAGGAGTACGAGCACCACGAGAGGGAAAACGTGGTCCGTAGTTCCTCTGGAACCCAAAGCTGCGATCATCTCCCCTGAACCCGTATTGAGGACGAGTAGGGGGACGTCCAGCAAAACCACCACGAGCCCGACCAAACCTCTCACCAGCACGCACACTATCCTCTCTCCTGACAAACCTCTCACCACCACCTCTCTGTGGGAACCTGCCAACACTCCTCACACTTCACACACCCCGTGGAAGTGGCACTCTAGGCTCAGGAATACCATGAGGCTGGCGATACCTGTCCTGGTTTGCTTGCTCCCTAGCAAGCCTCTCATCCCTCTTCCTCTTGTAGCAAAACTCTGCAAGATGCCTCTCCTTGCCACAGTACTCACACCTGAAGGGGATGGGTTTTGGTTTTGGCTCTGGCTTCTCTCTAGGCTTCTCACCCTTCTCACCCACAAACTTCACCGGTTTCTGGAAGTCATTGGTCTTAGGTGGGAATTTGGGTGGATCTTGGGTTGTGTCAAGCTTGTTGCAAAGGTGGTTTGGCTTTGGTGTGAAAGAGTTCTTGGGTGCTTTTGGGAGTGGGACTTGGATCTCTCCGATCACCTCAAACTCGGGGTTAGACTCAACACACTTCTCGTACACACTCTCCCCACTGTTCTCTCCCACTTTCTCACCCAACTTCTCAAACCCCAAACCACGACCATCGCCTCTCTTGAACTCCTCAATCATGATTTTCAATTGAGGTTCCCGCCGTATAACCAACCCAACACCTTCCTCAAATAGTCATTCTCCTCATAGATGACATCCAAACGGGAAGTAAGTTCAAGATTGCGCAAAGTAACTTCATCACGGCTAGAACATGCATTTGCAACGGGAGATTTCAAAGATGCTTCCAAAGAACTAATGGTAGAACGAGCATCAACAAGCTTAGCATGCATAGTAGGACATGATTTACAAGCACCAAGCAAAGTGGGTCTAGCCTTAAGCTCATCATATTCAGTCCTAAGAGCATCTAGTTGAGCCAAAGTGGAAGCATTCTTCTCATTAAGCAGTTTGATCTCATTCAACCATGCATCACACTCCACACATTCAACATCATCAGGAGTAGTAGGAGCAAGTTTCAAAGAGTCATTCTCAAGTTTCAATTCAAGCAATTTGGACTCTAACTCTCCTACTTTCTCACTAGCATTCTCAAGTTGTGCCCTAAGATCTTTCCTCATCTTTTTGGCATCTCTAAGCACACTATCGCGGTTGTCAAGCAAGTCATTCAACCTAGCAATCTCAGCAAGCAAAGAGTCGGGGTCACGGTTTACCTCATCCTCCGAGTCGGAGTCGCTGTCTTCCTTCTCACTCTTCTTGCTGCTTGAGCTATGGGCCATGCCACAAAAGCCCTCAAGCGCCACACAGCTCAACCCGCCGAGGTTCCGCTTGCACTCTTCTTGCCCTTGCGCCTCCCGGCATCTTCATCTTCGCTGCTTGAGCTTGACTGCTCCTCGCTTGAGCTTGAGTCAACGTCGCTCGCACCGGCCACCATCGCTCTTGCCTTGTTCTTCTTGTAGCCGCTCTTGCTCGGTCGTCGCTTGTCCTTGTCCTTGCTCTTGGACTTGTTGAAGTGCTTGCCCTTGGAGGAGTACTTGTCTTCACGCCTCGGGTGCGCCTTGTACTCGTTCACCTTGTACTTGTTCTCCTCCGCTACCGGGCACTCGGCGATGAAGTGGCCACGCTTGCCACACTTGTAGCATGTCCTTGAGCTCTGCCTTGCATTCCTCCGACTCTCGTGTAGTCGATCAAACCTCCTTGAGAGCAAGGCCAGCTCCTCCTCGCCAGCATATCAAACTCCTCATCTGGAATGGACATAAGAGAAGACAAGGAAAACTGTCGACAGGAAGGGTTAGATTTGCCCTTTGATCCGCCCACAAGAGCAAGACTATGGTCAGTCGAGCCCTCATGCTTGGACTGCAACTTCCTGTCAACCTCAGCCGACTTGAGCTTAGAAAAGAGGTCATCTAACTCAATAGTCAAATAATGTCCAGACTCCTTGATGGCCTCAACCTTAGCACCCCAAACATTTGGGTCCAAGACATGCAAGAGCTTCAAAGCCTGATCATGCTCGGTGTAAGGAAAATCCTCAACATTAGCTTTCATGTTGTTCACGATGGCGGTGAACCTCTGAAACATCGCATCAATGTCCTCACCGGGAAGTGGAGTGAAATTCTCATATTGCATCCGGTAAGAGACAAAGAGGTGAGCCTTCACATGGTTATCACCACCGTGAGCAACCAACAACTTCTCCCAAATTTGCCAAGCAAGATTCAAATGGCGAACACGCTCAAACTCAGGATCACACAAGCTCCGGACCAAGTGATCAACGGCTTTTGCATTAGCCTCATACTTGGCCTTAGCACCGGCATTGGTCACCATAAGAGTATGGATGTTGACCGGAATCGCATAGGTCTTGTCAAGCACAATGAAATCCAACAGTTTCCCATGAAGAAAGATCATCATACGAGCCGCCCACTTGTGGTAACCCTTGCCATCGAAGTGCGGCGGACCGCCCCGCTCAACGTATGCCATCTTAGGATTCGAGACTTGTCAAAGTCGCAAAGAATCCGGCACCAAGCTCTGATACCAATTGAAGGATCAGATGGCGACTAGAGAGGGGGGGGGAGTGAATAGGAGCCGGTAAAAATTCTTTCAAAAGAACCCGGCCTATACCCTAGTCAAACCCCGGTCACACACGAGCGATGGATCGAATCACACACCAATCGCCAAGACCACGAGGTTATGGATCAACCTCTAGTCCTAGGAACGATGCCTTGAAGCACACGCGGAAGCACTAGAAAGGGAAGGAAAGAATCGAACCAAGAAGCAAAGCGCACGAGGCTCGGCGGACCGTCCGGCCGGGAGGGGCGGACCGTCCGCGCAGCCTCGCGGACCGTCCGACCTGAGGCTACAGACCGTCCGCAACAGCACCGCGGACCGTCCGGCCCAACACCGCGGACCGTCCGTTAAAGCACACAGAACCACCAGAAGCGACCCGAGAAAAACGGACCGTCCGTCGAGGCCGGGCGGACCGTCCGCGCCACCCACGGACCGTCCGCTACTCGAGCGCGGACCGTCCGCAAACTGGCTGCAACCAAAACCAAAAGCCAAACCGGATCGAAAACAAGCACGCGCAAGAACATGATGAACACGCGATGAACAGGCCACCCGCGGACCGTCCGCGACCACCCCGCGGACCGTCCGCGCCGCGCGGACAGAACAGAAAACCCACGACCCCGAAAGTCAACTCCCCCAAATCATCATCGGATTTCCCAAACGGTTGAAGCTGTGGAGACAAGGGTTTGGGGACTTGAAAAGCGTCACACAAGGATGCTATAGCCCAAAAATCTTGCCTCCTAACTCCCTAAATCACCGGGAATCGCGAATCCTTTGAGCACCACCAAAAACTAGAGCACCGAACGGAAAACTTCGAATCCAAGTGGTTTCCCGGCGTTTGAGGGCACAAGATCAATCACAAAGATGCACGAGACATCTATCCATGTATCCCTCAATGAAATCCGGAGAGAAACCCACTCAAATCCGCGAAATCGAACCGGGAACAAAGGCACGAAAACAAGCACAAAAAGGCCACGAAAAACAACCCTGAATCTTCTATACAAACCAGGAAAGATTCACAAGGTCTAGCATGCCGCCCTAGCATCCATCCCTCTCAACAAATCTCTCATGAAGCTCTCATGCTAGCCTAGAGAAAATGGAAGAAAAATAGCTACGAAAATGAGAAAGAGGAGGGAGGAAATGAAACCCTAAGTCGCGGAGAGAGCGAGCCATCCACACACACACACATGGCTTATATATCAGGTCCCGTCGGAGTGGTAAATGACTCGACTACCCCTAACTTAACTACTGGCGATACAACCCACGTAGGGGCATTTAGGTAATGTTTGTGGGTCTTGCCATCGGACGGCCACGCCTTTGCCGCACCCCGCGTCCTCCCGACGCAAGCCATGCGATCCCGCCGCGTGTCCTTCGCCTCGAAGCTTCCCGACACGCCCGGATCCCGTCTCCGTCGTGTTGGACCCTCGGACTTGGTTTTG
Source organism: Cenchrus americanus (assembly GCA_947561735.1). Taxonomy (NCBI): domain Eukaryota; kingdom Viridiplantae; phylum Streptophyta; class Magnoliopsida; order Poales; family Poaceae; genus Cenchrus; species Cenchrus americanus. The sequence goes on along the minus strand of OX387245.1, from coordinate 90,449,051 downwards.
AGGCCCAAACCAAGAAACCGTCCGCCGATGGTTTTGTGGGCAAACCACCAAACCCCGCGTGCTCGGTCCGGCCTCCCGCCAAACCACTTGACTTGACCGCCACCGTGCACCGGCTTGCTTGTCCATGACTTTGTCTTGCTTGTGTCACCACCATGTGACCCGCACCCAGTCCCGCTGTCCACCGGGTCCCTCGAACCGAGCCTACTTGTCTCTCCATCTCCCGGAGGCCCCTCAAGGCTGAAGACCTTTCGCGCTCGTTCTTCACCTGCAACAACACGAACTAGGCCGCAGCCTACACCTGCGCACTAAGCCAAGAGTCAGTCCAACACCCGTTGTCAATCACTCATCACTGAGGAGCGGTCATCCATCGACCACTGGGACGCTCCTGGTCCTCAGATCTCAAAGAGAACTGCATGTCAAATGGTGAAGTTCTGGCAGCTGTGAATAAAGATTCATAACCAAAAATCCAGAAACCTCAAAACTTTGCCGAGTTTTCCCGGTTCAAAATAATTTCCTTAACACCTATTTAATTTTTAAGGTTGAACATCGAACAACGAACAAGGTGGACGGTACTGAACCTAGATGTGCCTAGGAAAGTGTGAACCAACCCAAACGGAAGTAGGATTGAGACTTGCGATTACAAGATAACTAGTCAAGGAGCAATTGTTTTTAACAATTTGGTTTAATTAACCTAGCACAACGTAAACAAACTTTTCAAAAATTTCGGCAGCATGACGGCTAGGTATGAGAGGCACTCTAGTTTATAAACAGCACACACTAGCAAGATCTTCCTTAAAGAGCATATAGAAGTTCGGTTTTTGGGTCCACTTTAGTTATTTTGATTTTTAGTATGCATGCAAGACGTCCTATCCGACCTCACATGGCAATCAAGCCAAAAATCGAAGTTAGTGCCGGTGGCAACGCTTTTATTCGTCTCTCCCTATAATATCTAGTCGAGAGCTATACGGTACTAGCTTAACGACTAATGAAGCGCTATTATGTACCTGCAGAAAATGAACCTTTCGTGCCAGCACGTCACAAAAGCGTCCACATACATTACCGTTCACTATAGAAACGGCATCTATGTGTTAAGCCACTGCATGGACAGCGTCCAACCTCAGACACCCTCCGTTTGAATGGAGTGTATCCTTGCCTCGCATGAGCGACATGCGGAATGCACACGTATGAAACACATGGCGACACACAACTCATAAACAGACGCGAAGATGGGATCCGTGGAATGGATCACTCCATCAACCCTCGCAATTCCCGTGATGCGGAACAACACACGTATAAAACACGTGGCTCATCTAGTTTGGTTGTGCAATAAAGTAAGTCTGACATAAAGTACTGTGCTGGAAGTTAGCAAAATAAACCATAAGTTAAATTAGCCACCTGAAAGAACCCAAAATTCCCTCTAGGGCCTCTCGGTGTAGTTTATCCTTAGCGGACCAACGTATTTTGGAAAATCAGACAATCTTGGCATATTTTATTCAAAAAACAGTGATTAAGGTTTATTAATTAATCTCTGGTGCATATAAGCTCTGATGCCAACTGTGACAACCCGCCCAGGAAAATACCGTACTATCACCTAAGACCGATCCACTTTGGTCATTAAGAAATAATAAAGTATCATCCTATCTTTAGTTGTCGGGTTAACACCCGGTAAATCGCTTGAAAAGCAACAAGGATCGAATATATGCATTAAAACTCACTCGAAGGCGAATCTAGAGATACAACAACATTAATATCCAAATTCGTACCCCGAAGGGTTTAATTATTACAAACCATAGTTTTCGCCATAAGCAAATAGTTCAAAGTTTTCGAAAGCAGCGGAAAGAAACTAACGGAAGCAGCAACACCATGGGAGGCCATCCATGATGCCTTCAATAGTCGTCCTCCACCCACTCTAGCTCCCAGCCGGGCGGGATCTCTCCGGGCCACACATCACTGAATGCATTACCTGGATCAACACATTATAGCAAGGCTGAGTATACTAATACTCAGCTAGACTTACCCGTCGGTGATAACTACTTCACCAATTCTAGACCATGAACAGCTTTTTGGCTACTGGGTTGCTTTTGCTGAAAAGTAACAAAGAGTAGGTCCTTACTTTCAAGATTTTAGCACAAGTTCTAGTAGGTTTAATCTTTACTACATTAGCCAACTAGTACAAGCAAAGTTGTACAATACAATTAATCAAGCATAATATTCATCATCTTCCATCATTAGGGATCTCAAGACTAGTGGAGTAAGTAGTCTCAGATAATGGTGAGAGGCCGACAATCGATTGATTTAAACCTTGCAAGGTAGACCCAAACACACGGTAGGCTGCCCCCGAAAGGACAACTTTCCCAAGCCGTTTCCAAAAATCCTCGGGTCGGGATCAAATCTTACAGTCTTTGGTGCAGGCTATCCGGCATACCCTGCGAGATACCCGGAGTCACCATACACCACTGGTAGCTAGCCGTGAGAGCGAATCCCAAGAGTAGTAATAGTAGGATCCCTCGGCGCCTCATTAAGGTACTAGGCTTACCGGTCCCATACCCGACATGTGCTTAGTACGTTCAAACACTTAACCCACATAACCACTGGACCGAAGCCCAGATCCCATGCTCTTATCACGTGAGCAATCCATTTAAGGATATATTGTGATTCCTATCTAGGAACCTATTCTCGCGAGTGAAGTCATCACTCGACTTGTAACGGTCCTATAGCTTAGCAGCTATCGACCTATCATTCTAGTAAGGACAATGGTACCTAGGGATCATGCATCTAGGGTTTCATTCAACTCCTGAACGTAAATGCACAATCACCCAAAGATAATTGAATAAGGAATTTGAAAAACTGGGTTAGATGCACCGGAGCTTGCCTTCGTCAGCTAGGTTAGCCTGGGCACCCTCGGTGTCGAGCACTTCCATGTACTGCAGCGAAGCTTCCGCTCCTCCTTCCTCGTTCTCCGGGACAAGCGAGTAATCACCGTCCGAAAGATCTACACGGAATGCAATGCAAGTTTAGGTGATGTGATAGTTTGTTGTCTTATCCAACTCTGGTTGGTCATATTCACCTTAACAAGCATCTAGATAGTGTTTCTCTTTTAGGAAGGTTAGTAGTTGTACATGGGCTATTCTTTTATTGTACATTTGAATAAAGGTTATTATTGTACTTGTCATTTCATGTGAATGGGTAGTCCTTTTACTTTCACAAGCAAAGGTATAAATAATATTTTTATCCATGAATTAATTTCTTATCAGCAAGGATATTTAATTATCTTTTAATTATATTAAATAATACTTTCAAAAAGGAAAAGGAATTAAATAGGGGCTTTTCCTGAATTTAATTTCTCTTTAATATTAAATGGGCTTTTAAGCTTTTTATTAAGCATTTAAATTACCAAAAATTAAAGAAGTGTTTCTTATGCATATCAGCACCTATCCTGCTCCATTGGACCCACATGTAAGTGTTGGATGCTAGGAAATTAGATATTAGAGAAAATAACAAAGACTAGCTATTGATTCAAATTAAATGCATACAAACATAAATAAGCCTCAAAATGATCCAGACTTTCTCCTGCATGCTCCCTGGTCCTAAACAAGCCTAAAGAACGAGCATATTCACCTAGAGACTCTACTGATCTTAGTTCATTAATTTACAAAGGAAAACATGCATAAATTCAGAATAAATATTTCTGGTAGGCCAAAAATCATGATTAATTCACAAGATGTGTATTTTGATATCACAAGACAGTGTTCACAAGTTGATCTCAAAAACGTAAATATAATTAGTAAGAAAAATCATCTAGGAGGTTTCTGCAGAAAGGGAAAACAATTTATTTAACAAGATCCACTTCATAACTTTGTGCAATTTTTGGCACAAGAGCTAGTCCTAACAAGATACACAACATATCCAAAATTTAGATACAGAGGAGTTATAGATTTAAAGTTATGGCAGATCTAAGTATTTCACATTTGTATTTTTCCTATTAAAAATATTTAGAAACCAGCCATGTGCAAATAACAAAAGTGGTGGGATTTCTCTCCCTGAACCCAATAAAATTGGTTTGGCATTTTTATGATTGTTCTGCGAATTTCTAGAAATTTTCTAAGGCCCTAGACTAATTTGCAAGAAAACTTAGATAGGGTTCCTTACACCCAGGCCCTGAAATTAACCCGAGGCACCCTAGAAAGAATTCAATCAACACAATCAGGCCCTTGGCCGGGCAGGGCGGTGCGGGCGCGGCCAGGCGCGGCGAGCCGGTGGCGGCGCGGGCGGGCAAGCGACCGGCGCGACCGAGAGCTCACCTAGGGGCCGTAGGTGGCCGGTGTTGGGGTGGAGAAGCGGCCGGCGACGGGTTTCGGCGGCGGCCGGCGGCGGTGGCCGCGGCGGCTTGTGGAAACACGGCTAGGAAGCAAAGTGTTGGGCAATAAGCGAGCTGGGGAGGTTGGCGGGTGTCTAAGGGTGCTACTAGAGTAGTTGGTCGGTGGCGAGCACGAGCGGAGAGCTCTAGCTCCGTGCGGCAGCGGCAATGGCGGGGAGGAGCACGCGGTGGCGCGCGGAGGGGGAGCAAGCGGCTTTTATAAGCGGCTTGGTGCGTCCATGGGTGACGGTGGATGACGGCGGAGATGCCCGCTGTGCTACGGCGGCTCGGGCAACGCGCGTACGGCGGCGACGCCGCCGACGGACCGCCGGTCCGTGGTGCGTGCGCGTGTACGGTGGGCGCGCCGCGCGGACTCGACACGCCTAGGGGCGGGGGACGCGTTGGGGAGCGAGCGGCTCGGGCGGCAGAGCGCGCCTTGGGCCATGCGCCGCCTCGGGAGGCGTGGGCGCGGGTGCGGGGGCCGGCGGCGCGCGGCCGGCGACGGGCGGCGTGTGGGGTGCGTGACGTCGCGGCGCGCGGCGCTCTGGCCCAAGTTATTTCACTGGTGCTGTCTTTGAAATAGAATTGCTCTAAATTTTTGTATAGAAGTCGACCAAGTGATGAATACCAAAGTTGTAGATCTAGCTACCCTGGACAATTTCTGCAAAGGCTATATAGGGTTTTTCTGTACAGAATTTGAATTATTTTAATGCCAAAAGTGAATGTCAGCCTGTCTTGGCCAACAGTCATTTCTGTCTTGCAATTGATTTCTCAAGCTTTTCCACTCCAAATTTGAAATGCCAATCTACATGAAAGTTGTGTCCCTCATCAAGATGGACAACTTTCATAAAGGTAGAATTTTAAGTGTTTAGGTGAATTTTGGAGAACGCGGCAAAAGTTCCGCAGACACCTGTGGACACTAGGGTGACAAGGGGTTTGACCAAGCCTTTGACCATGGGTTGGCCCCACAAGTGTGTTTACTAGTTAAGAGGGGTCACTAGGGGAGGTTAGTGAGTTTTTCGAGGTGATGGCCCAGGTTGACCGCGATTTGACCACTGTTGACTACTTTGACCGGCTGTTAGGGTTAATTAAAAACCTGGGGCATCACATTCCGCCTGAACTCCAATCTCTTAGATTCAAATCAATTGACCAGTTAAGTGAAGGAGTAAGATCAAAGATTTCTTGAGAAATCACGGTCAGATCTTCGGACCGTTGGACCCCATTCTTTTCAGTGCCACGATGGTACGACACCCGTAGTGTCGCCCTGCCATCTCTTTTCTCGCGACCACGATCACGTCGTCGAGACCTCACAGGCCGACCATTATCAAGCCCCGTGTGGCAACCGCCGGATTGCTCCACTAGTCCCTACCTCAGTCGGTTGGGATGACCGTTGCGTTCTGTTGAGCTATAAAAAGGGAAACCCTTCCGCGGTGTTGCCATTGCTAATTCTCGCCTGCTTTCGAGCTCGACATTGTCGCCGCTCTTGATTTCCCCCGGCTAGTTTTGGTCAACCTACCACTAGCCATCTCAGTTGTTGCTTTGCCTACTCGCCGAGCAAGCTGTTTCGCCGTCTTCGTCGACAACCTCCAGAAGAAGTTCGAAGAAGACCGAGAGAAGAACCCAAGCTGCATCGTCGACCATTCCCCAGTTCGTGGAGACGTTCGAGCCCCTCCGCTGGACGCTTGTAGCGATGTACCTCTGCATCGTCGGCGGAGTTTGTCTTCTTTTAGTTTTCCATGTACACATCCATCAGCCGCTCCCTCATGAACTGTGTTGAGGCAGTGAGGAGAGCACCATGTATCTTTTACCCTATATAAATTCTCGCTGTTTAGAAATATGAGCGAGTATATCTTCTGCCTTTGTAACCTTTGTCCTATTAGAAAGTGTTGCTCTAACCTTGTTGTCGAATCTCGGGACGAGATTCTGTAAGGGGGGTAGGCTGTGACACCCTAGGTTTTCGGCCAGGTTAATTAACCCTAATGATCCGGTCAATAGTGTTGACTTTGGTCGAACGACGGTCAACCTGGGCCATCACCTCGAAAACATCACCAATGACCCCTAATGACCCCTTTTCGTCAACCATAGTCAACCTTGGTCAAAACCCCACTCAAAACCCCTTGACTCCTTTTTGACCCACCAGTGTCAGCCGGAACTTTTGCCGCGTTCTCCAAATTTCACCTAAACACTTCAAAATCTCCCAATGTAAAAGTTGTGTATTTTGTCGAGGGACACAACTTTCATGTTGAGTGGCATTTGAAATTTTGAGTGCAAATGTGTGAAAAACTCAAGTCAACGCTTCTGGTTACTATTCACCAAAGCCGAGTTTTCTGCAATGTTCCACTGCATTTTATGCAAAGTCCATTGATCAAAACCCTATACACCCTTTGTAGAAGTTGTAGAGGAATAGGAGATCTACAACTTTTCTATTCACCGTTGGGCCCACTTCTGTTGGAAAATTTGGAGTAAATAGCAGTTGAACAGGGCTAAGTCAATTTCTACTGGATGCCACGCCAGGCGTTCGCGCCCATGCGCGACGTCGTGCTCGTGGCCACGCCGGGCCGAACCGCCACCGACCGGGCATGACCGCCGGAGCACTCCCCGCGACCGCCGGTCCCAAGGCCTTCCACCGACGTTCGCACCCAATCCTCCATTGCCACGCGCCGCACGCTCACGGGCGGCGCGAAACCGACCCGTGCCGACCGGCCAACAGCGTCGCCGCCGTACCCCGGTCCCGCACGCGCCCGTCGCCACCCTATCCGCCGTACTCCGGCCATGCCGCGACCCACACCGTGACTGGCCTCAACGTGGTGCCCAAGCTACCCCCTCAACCACCTCGAGCCGGCCATAAAAGCCCCTCCTTTTTCATGCACGGGAGCACCAAGCCACCGTCGTCTGCCATCGGTGCTGTCCCGGTGAGCGTACTACGCCGCACGACCCTCGTGCCCCAAGCACACCTAAAGCTTCCTCCCACACCCAGAGAGCTTGCACGCCCGCGTGTTGCCTTGGCCGATCTACCTGCTCACCGGATTGTAGTTCCCGGCGGCTGCCCCATTGCCGCCGTCGACGAGCTCTGCTCTCCGCGCGATCCCTGAGCCAACCAACCATCCCAGCGCCTCCACTAGGTCCCAGAGAAGCTACCCGTGCCACACGTTGACCAGCTCCACCCCTGTCCTCGCCGGAGTTCGAGTGCCCGCGGCCGCGCCACCACCGGCCCGTCACCGCCGCTCGCCGATGACACCTCCGGTCAAGCCACCACCGCCAATCGAGAGAGGGTGAGCTCAATCGTGCCTCCGTGCCACATGTTTACCTCAGCGGGGCCCACATCACCGCCGGCGAGCCTCCTCCGCCGCCGAGGGTACCCTTGTGGGAAATTTTTGGGATTCGAGGGCCTAGATGCTAAATTCGAGGGTAGTCTTGTGAGGCTCATAAAGTTCCAGGGGTTTCTTCGTAAGATGATTCTTACCCCTTATTGTGCTTCATCTGTAACTTTGAAAAATCATATAAAATCAGAGAAAAATACAAAAACTTCAAACACAATTTTGTTGTTCTCTGTGTAACTAGAACTACAACTTTCTCAAAGCATGTATATACTTTTGAGCTACAGTTTTTGCTTGAGAAATAGAAATGTAAAATACCTAGATCTGTGATTCTGCAAAATCCATGCATGATCTTGAGCTGGATTTTGGATATGTTGTGACTACTAGCATGTGTAGGTCATGTGCCAAAAATTGCACAAAGTTACTGAAGAAATCATTTTATATAAATTATCTTGTATTATTGTCAAATCTGCTTAGATGATTTTTGTAGCTTAAAATATAATTATTCTTGAGCCCAACTTCTGGCTATTGTCATGTTATACCAAAATGCACCTCTGGTGAATTCATCATGATTTTATCGCTGTTAGAAATATTAATACCTGATTTATGCTTGTTTTTAATCATAAATGTGTAGGTCAAGATCTATAAAGGCTAAATATGTGTTTGTTGGTTCCCTAGGCTTGTTTTGGGTCAGAGAACTTGTGGGAGAGAAGTTAACTCCAAATCTGCCACTGTTATTTTTATCATGCATTTATCTCTAAATAACTAGCTAGGAATGCTTTAAATTGAGGTACATAAACTGTAATGTAAAAGATATGAAGACTTGCTGTCCCAATAATGTTTTTAGGCTTAGTATACCTAGTAATACTGTTAGAATGATTCATGGTGTCCTTGAGTGGAATTACAGTAAATGGACCACCATATGTTGAATAATGGACTAAAGGGAAAAAGGTCCTTTAAAACAAATGAGTGATTCAAATGAACAGAGAGATGACTTGTGGCTTAGGATGTCATTTCTTGCTGGTTATGAGTTCTAAAATTTGTTCTTTGCATGAACAACATGTGTGGGCTTAGTAAAAAAATAAAATAATTAAGACTCACATATATGTATGTTATAGGAAGAGAATGCTAGTAATTGTGAGTATGTGACTTTGCAATGGATCAATCTAGTTGCTTGCTGTCCAAAGGAGTGTCTCCGGGTCAAGTAGGGCTAGGGGGTGCTGTTGGGCAAATTGAGGAATGATTGGTTACTTGAAAGGTTGCAAATTAGAGCAAGTTAGTGAAGGAAAAATAAGAAAAACAATCCTTTTGTGCATAAATTATACAAATGAGTTAGGAGAGTAAATTGTGGCATAAAAGTGACTTTTCCTTTCTGTTGTATTTAAATTAAATATTCGTTTATAGATGTGCACACAATCACCTTAAAGAGAAGACTAGAGGAGCCTTTTGATTATCTTTTAAAAGGAAAAAATGTTTAACTACATTTCTTAAGGTGAATATGACCAACCCTATACAACTTGTAGCTGTTGCAACTTTTTTATTATGTGAATTAAATTTATATATATATATATATATATATATATATATATATATACAGTCACTATTAAAAAGTCTAGATAATAAAGCAACACATATTGTTCTTTTACAGGAAGAGTATGCTGAATGTATTATTATCTAGGTTAATGTGGTCAACCGAGCACCCCAGGGTTGTCATAAGTTGTTTTGAAATTAACTAAATCAAATGGTCACTCAAGTCTTGCATTTGCATACTCCGTGTAGAAGTTCCCGACGGTAGCTACACGCTCGTGCCAGCAGACGTGAACGAGGGAGCTGGAGGAGACGTCCACTACGTCACCGTAGAGCAAGACCCGGGCCAAAGTCCGGAAGATTGTTTAACTGCTTGTGCCAACGAAGGCAAGCCCCGGTTTTATCATTATCCCCTGCTTTATTTAAATTATGCAACTATCTTTGTTATTCTATGTGCATTTACGTTCAGGAATTGAATGAAACCTTAGTTGCATGATCCCTAGGTGCCTATGTTCTTTTACTAGTATGCTAGGTCGTTAGATGCTATGCTCTAAGACCCGGTAAAAGTCGAGTGATGTTCGTCACTCGCGAGAATAGGATTTCCTTTTGGAATCACCTCTTTTATAAATGGATTGCTCATGTAGTAAGAGCATGGGATTTGGGCTCCAATCCAGTGGCTTCGTGGGCTAAGCTTTTGAACGTACTAAGCACTTGTCGGGAATGGGACCGGTAAGCCTAGTACCTCAATGAGACGGTACTGGATTTTACTACTACTACTACTACTCTCGATTCGTCTCCTGCCCGGCTTGCAACCGGGAGGAGGGTACTTGTGTGAGGCTTAGTGTACTAGGTGGGGCATGCCAGATAGCCTTGTACTCTGGATTGTAGGCTATTATCCCAACCCGAGGATTTTTGGGAACCGTTTGGTCAGTGTCGGCTCTGTTGGGGCACCGCTCCGTGTGTTTAGGTTTACCTTGCAATGGTTATGAATCAATCGATTGTCGGCCTCTCACCGTTATCCGAGACTGCTTAATCAGCTGGCCATGATATCCCTTAATGATGGAACTATGTGAAATCTTCTGCGTGAAATAAATGTATTGTACAATTCTTGATTGTATTAGTTGCTCATCATAGTAATGATAATCTAACTAGAATTTGAGCTAAAATATTGAAAGTAAGGATCCATGATCCTCGTTGCTTTTTGGCAAAACAAACCCACCAGTCAAAAGCCGACATGTCTAGAGGTAACTTTTGTCGAGTAAGTCTTGTTGAGTATTAGTATACTCAGCCTTGCTATAACCGTTGTTTTCAGGTGAAGCTGCTTGGCCTGGTGAGATTCCACCCGGCTGGGAGCTGGAATGGGTGGATGATGACGCCGAGTAATGGCATCACGGATGGCCTCCAGTGATGTCATATCGTATCTCTATTAGTACTTTCGCTGTTTCAATAAAACTCTGCATCATTTACTTTTATGTCAAGAACCATGATTTGTAATAATGGACCCTACGGGGAGATTGGTATTAATATGTAAGGCACTCTGGACTCTCCTTCGTGTGAGTTTAATGCATACGTCCGATCCTCTCTGTGTTTCCAAGTGATTTACCGGGTGTAAACCTGGCAACACTCAACGGGATGATTCTTTATTATCGCTTAATGACCGAATGGAGTGGTTTAGGCGATAGTACGGAATTATCTCGGGTGAGGGGAACTTTGCGTCACGGATGCTCCGGCCAAAGCCCGCGGACCCTGCTGGTTCGCTGACCAGTTGCGCTCACGGTCGTGGCGCCGCCTGCGCCCACGATCTTCGTTGTGGCGTGAGTGATTGTCGTTGTTGTTGTCGACACTCACAGCTCATCGGCGAGCCTCAATGGTGTGTTCGGCATCGCAGTGGGGCCCGAGACGGCTCCTAACCGCCGACGCTGCAGCCCCGACTCCGTCCCCTTGTCCCTGTTGCTGAGGAGGAGGCGGGTTCGGGCCGTGGGCGGATGGCGCTCCAGCCCGCCTGCGCTCTGAGCGCTGGCGCGAGGCGGAGCTTTCGGCTTGCTGAGCTGAAGAAGCCTCGAGCAGAACCTTCAACTGCTCCCGCACGCGCCGCTTCTCGGAGCTTGCGGGCTCCGGACAGCCACGCAGTAGCATGGCCGCCGCGGCCGGGTTCTGGAACGCCCGCCGAAAGAGTGGTGGAGCGTCGGCGTTGGCATTTGCGCCTTCATTGGTGCATCGATTGTTGTCGGGCTCCGGCGCGCCCGCGGGTGGCATAGGTGCACAACCACACGGCTGGTTTGCAGCCGGCCAGTGCTCACGCCGGTTGCCGTTCTCCCCGCGGGGCTCGCCCTACACAGGAACGTCATGTACCGTGCATCGATTGCCATTCCCTTCGTGGGCTTGGCCGTGCACCGGCGCACCCTGCGCTAGTTGTCGCTCACGTGGCTCGGCTTCTACGCCGAGCTCTTGGTGTAGGAGGGCTTGCTCTTTATCGAGTTGGTGCCTCGCCTCCACAAGTTCGTCGAGTCGCGCACACCGCATGTCATCGGCGTCGCAGTGGCGCGGAGCTAGCTCCGATGAGGAGCTGCTCGATGCGGTGGCCACGCAGATGTTGCACTCCCGTGTGGGGTCGTGGCGTCGCGCGGTCAGTCCCCCACGAGTCGTCGTAGACCCAGGGGATGCGTCGGTCATGCGGAGGTCGTTAACGTAGGCCGTCACCGGGTCGTCCGGGAGGCCAGGCTGTCCACGGGGCCACATTGCAGTGTACCGCTCCATGAACTCCCCCCAGCCCAGCAGTCCGTCTCCGCTGGCCTGGAAGGTGAGGTCGGTGAGGTAGTAGGCGGCGAGCCTAAAACACTCCTGTTTTGGGTTTGGCCACAACATGCCGACGATGGTGTCGCTCGAGAAGCTTCGGACGAAGCCCTCGTGCGCCAGAGCCCCCGTGAGGACATCGGGGCGAGGCGGTCGGCCGAAGGTACGGCCGGCAACGGACTCTATCGGCCCGGTGTAGACGATGCCGAGAGAGCCGAAGCGTAGGGTTGTCCCGGGAGTCATCGTGACCCCGCGACCGTCCATCCGATCCGCTGAGTTCGTCGAGGCACACGATGTGCCCCTACCTGGCGCACCAACTGTCGGGGTTCTCTACCGCCGGCAGTAAATTTCTATCGATCGAGTGTCGGGCTCGGATGGTTGGCACGGGAGACAACGGGGTTTATACTGGTTCGGGCCTCCGTGGAGTAATACCCTACGTCTAGTGTGTTGCAGCTGTGTTCCTGAGTTAGGTGTGCTCGTTGTAGGGGTTACAAGCTAGTCGGGAGAGGGAGAGCGCTCCCAGGTCCCGGTGTTGTTTTATCGTATGAAGGCCTAACTGTTGTGACTGTTGCTCTCTCTCCCTTTTATAGTCTCAAGGGGAGGGGCACTAGGGGATTTACAAAGGAGTTACAGTGCTTGGCAGCTGGCACGTCCCGTCGTACGTCGCTGTCCGTCGGGGTGCGTTGGAGCCGAGTTGTGATGCCTTGTCGGGGAAGCCGCCGCGTGGCTGGGAGGGATTGTTCCCTCTGGGACGCTTGGCCTTCTCCCCGAGTAGATTGGGCTCGTCTTAGTTCGCCGAGTGCTTGCCTAGCTTGCCACGCCCGAGCCTAAGTCTAGGCTCGTGCGCGCGTAGAGGGTGCTTGAGTGCCTCAGGTTGAGTCTTGCGTGTGGCAGTGCGGGAGATGATGGCGATGTGACGGCTGCACGGCTTGTCAGACCTGCATTAAGGCTCTTACCGAGGTAGGTCGCCTGCATGGCCGCCAGTTGTTGCTTCTGTGTGACGTGGAGATTCGCTCCTCCTCACGTATCGGTAGCGTCGCTCGAGTCGTCCGCCTGGGCCCACACACTAGTCGGAGCCGGAGACTTGTCGTGCAAGGCGGAGACTTGTCGTGCGAGGGTTCCTCTAGTGGGAAACTAGTCAGAGATGCATTCGTCTGGCCAAGGACTAGACGTCCTGCTAGTGAGGGTCCTGACGAAGATCTGCATGCCTTCCCTGAGATGCAGCACCAGGTGAAGGGTAGAATCCTTCTAGATGTTGTAGTCAGCAAGGGTACAACCATCCTCGAGCTGCTTGCCAGTGAATAGTTGACTCCACCTCGAGGGTTGCGGTTTTGCCGTTGTTAAGGAGGATAATTTTGCCGTCAAAGGGGGCCCTAATCCGAGCCCTCGTCAATTACCTTGTACATTGAAATTAGAAACTAGGTCAATCATACCAAAGCCCTACAGAACTTCTATGTACAACAACTGTATGTAGAACTACCTTGACCATAAGGTGCCCTTGTTCAGATGTATGACAGCAACAAAAACATGGAACAAAAGGTCCCTTGTTCCTTCACATGGACATGAGCTTTAGGCCATTCTCAGGCATTCCCATTCCAGCAGCAAGATCCGCGTCAAGTTGAGTGTGTGGTGTTGGCCCCGACATTACCTTCACCCTGCAAATAACCATCCAGAGGTCATCGTTAGATATAGAAGACACCACACTATTCGTCAGATATGTTTGGCCAGTGGAAAGATATCATACTGGTAATCTACAACTGCGAATATCACTATCACAGACCCGACCCCTAGAGTTATTTAGCTACCATGATATAACAAACAGAAAAGTCTCAACTTGTTCACTCTAAATAACTGGTTGTATTGTTAGTGTGCTAACAGAATGATTGTGTTGCCCTGAGCTGCAATTTACTGATCCTTCAACATCACATCTAACAAGCATAACTCACAAGTTTGTCTTGACAGCATAAATCAAATGCTTTGGTTCAATTGCGTAGCCTATCCAAGGCTGTCTTGTATTCAAGCAATATCTACATTTTACTACCTCTAGATGCTGGTTACAACATCATAAACAAAAGCGAAAGAATCACCTTTTCTTGTGGCACTTTGAGCGGTAGTGCTCATCCTTACGCTCTCACTTGCAAAGTAACGGCTGCAACCAAAACCATAACAAATGTCATATTATAGCACTTTTGCAAGAGGATTGCAGTTTATCACAGGCCTAGTAATACCAACAATCGAATCTAAATTCCTTGCAATAGCTGCTAATCTATCTGAATTGATGCTCAGGTGGAAAACGGTAGCAGCATATAAATTGTGCGTACAATTAAGTCAATCAAAGGAACGAACCCTAGTAGCAGACTGAAATTTGTTTCTATTTATACAAGGAAACAGGATTCATCACGAACAGCTATGAGAGAGGGGCAGCAGATCGGTTAAAGGGCAGTGGCGGAGCTGGACAAGAAATCTAAGGGGGGCCAATGGTTCGAGCAACAACATATGATACTTATTGATCGCCTAAAAAATTGGTGTTTTGCACCATATTATAATAATTCGCGTACCGATATATCAACACATAATTTATATTGGTCACAAGTAAAATACAAAAGAGCCAAAATAATTGAGAAAAGGCAAAATAACATACTTTTTCACTTCAGTTTCACAGCTCGGGGCTTAACTGCATCGAAATCATCAATAATTGAGTCGGTGCTGATCTTAACGGCTATCTCCCTTTCAATGTAGAGTACCAGGCAATCTCTTAGGAATTCATCTTCCATTTTATTTCATTGCAGAAAATGCACGCTCTGTAGTTGCTGTTGAAACTGGCAAAGTAAGAACAAGGCGAATCAACCTACAATGAAAAAAAGAATATTAGTACTTCTTGCTGCCATGAAAAGTTATGCAATGAACCAATAGTAAATTGACAAAGAAGGAAAAAAATACCTATCAATCAAATGATAATCATCTGTTTTTTTAGTTTCTACAAGGCGCTGGTATTTTCTTATAGAATGAAAAGAGTGTCTTTCTCTTTGATTTTGCCATGGTTCCCTAAATAGATGTAGTCATGTAGATGGATTACGTAATTAGTTTTAATTTCAACTAACAAATAAAAAATTATAATCCCTAATTGCATTTACAAGAATATAGGGCAACTGGACAAGGGACTTACGGCGGCTGCACGAGCTGGAGCGCTCGTCGGCGTCGGAGCTATCGTATTCCGATCGCGATCGGTCTCCAACGTGGACGGCTCGGAGTCGGAACCGTCCTCCATTCGCAAGGCCGGGCGATGGCGCGATCTCCTGCCGAAGATGAGACCACCGAGGGCACAACCGCACAAGGCGTTCTGGACGGGAGAAAGCAAAACGTACGAATACGAACCGTTCCGGCGGCGTCGTTGAGCAATGACACAGGCAATGACGCAGGCAGGCTTTTGGGCTGTTTGTTTCGGCCATTTTGCTTTTGGGCTCACCGTTCAGGCGTCCTATTGCTGGCTTGCTGCTGTTACTTGTATTTTTATTTTTTTCACACATAAATATACATATATACTAAGGGATTTTGGGAAAGTTAGGGGGGGCCATGGCCCCTGCTGCCCCCCCCCCCAGCTCCGCCAATGTTAAAGGGGCAAGCATGCTCGCAGGACGGCAGGTCGAGGTCGTGGCGGCCGTCGATGGATCCGCGGCGAAGGTGGGTGCCGTGCGGCAGCGGCGATGGGTGGGTGCCGAAGATGATGTGCTCCTTGTAGAAGGAGGCCGGGGAGGCGAGCGGCGCGGAGAAGTGGGACACCTTCGAGTACTCTGAGAGCGAGTCGAGGAGGTGCGTCGGCAGCATCGGCTCTGTGTCCATGCCACTTGGATTCAAGAGAGAGGTGGGATGGGGGTTGGGGTCCTACCTATTCCTGCGACTGTTGCGACGAGGTGGGCGGATTGAGGAGGATGGCGGTCGGCGGCGGTGAGGGAGAAGACGGCGCGGCGGAAGCCGAGGGGATGGCTCTGCGGATGCTGATGTGTAATTGTGTTCTATCTCCCACTCGACGACGACGAATACCTACGTGGGGTCGCACGACGCGCGTGGTGTTGGACGCGACTACGATTGGTGGGGGTGTCGTTGATGTAAACAACTCAACAGCGATAAAATCAGAAAAGGTGGGGTACATATGTGGGTAGAGTTGGTCCAGGTGAGATTTTTTTTCTTTTTTGGCAGAAACGCTCTCCGAATTGCGATTTTCGTTATTTCAATAGTTCTTTCACCTTATCCACTTCTAGAAACATACGGCGGGTGGGTTCGGCGTGAGGGGTAAGACGGGTCCAATTTAGGTGACAAAAAATTTCAATTGTGTTCGCTCCTTACAGTATAGATTAACATAGATTAACCTCCACAACCTAACAACCTCACGTTTTACCATAGTAACATCCGCAGCAAAATACTACCAACGGCGGGCTAGGAAAATCAGCGATCACTCCACCCATTCGAGCGCGAAGGCCGTCTCGAACCTCTCGCGGTCGAACACAGCGGGGCCACGGCCGCTCGCGTCGTCGCCGACCAGCAGGCGCATCAGCTCGCCGACGCAGTCGTAGTAGCAGTCGCACGGCCCGTGGCTGGCTTCCTTCAGGACGACCTGCAGCAGGGCGCGCTGGACGGCCATCAGTGCCGGCCAGAGCGGCTGGAGCTCGGGGCAGACGTACAGCCCGTCCTCCGGGAACCGCGAGCGGCGGCCGCTGGCCGACACGAAGAAGGGGCCCTCCGCCGTCGCCGCGTCGCGGTCGAAGAATGCGCCGCCCAGCGCGCGCGATAGCTGCTGCGACCGGAGGCGGAGGTCCTCGTGCGACGCGCGGAGCAGGGCGCGCACTGTGGAGGCCGCCGCGGCGAGGGGCAGCCAGCGCAGGGCGCTGGCGCCAGTTAAGGCCGTTGCGGGGCGGTAGTGGCCGCCAAAGGAGCGGAGCGGGAGGCCAAGGACGTTGTCGCGGTCGCCGCCGCCGGAGGCGGCTTCGCTGCTGCTGGTGCTGGAGTTATCGTGGTCTACGAGCTCAAATGTCATCTCGGCGTTCGGGACCGTGTGCGCAGTGCGCCCGAGGGTGGAGATGGACTGCCTGCCGCCGATGCTGTATGCGCTGGGTATATGTACTAGGCGGCTAGGCGCCCGTGGTGGGTCCTTGTGTGACCGTTGGCTTGGAGGAGGCGGAGAGGTGGCACCGCAGCAGTCAAAAGGACGTCCCAGTCAAAATGTCCCTATGCATTCGTGATTCGTGCATTGGCTGATTGGCTATTTTTTGAGGTGCATTCAACGTTTTGTCCTGTGTCAGTATCATAGGAATTCAAATTTCAAAAGAAGGTTATGATCTTTCAAAAAAGATCGAGGGTGTAGTATCAGGGCAAGTACAACAGTGTAGACAGCTGCTGTCTATTTGACACTTAATGACTAAATGCAGGCGAACTTATACTGATGGTTCGTCTGTTTGTTTGTCTGCAAGACATTTAATACTTCCTTTGACACATAAATCATGGTGATCATGTACACATTTGATCTTTGTAGCCATTTTTGATGCTCCATTGAGATATAATACATGATATTGAATTAATTTACACAAAATAGTTTTAAAGCCATTAATAATATATATATTTATATTTATATAAATAGTCACTCCGAGTACATGATATGATTTTAATTCGAAAAAAATTACATGATATGATATATCATAAAGTTGAAGTACCATTATAATATAGATTTAAGTTTCTTTAGGCCCAAAACGGTGCCATATATGCTCAACTAAATCCATCTTGAGTTGCTTATGTGTAGAAAAATCTCGTATAGCCGCGTTTCTAGTAAGTACATCCACGAAACATGGATTAGGATTACTATTTGTACTCACTTCCGGTGGTAGGACGATAGTTGCACTCGGGTTCTCATTTATATCCAATGGAATTTTAACCAACTCTTTTTCATCTTCAACTATCATATTGTGGAGGATGATGCAAGCTTCCATTATGTTAATAACATCACCCCGCTTCCACAAACGTGCTGGACGACGTACAATATCAAATCTGGATTGCAACACACCAAATGCACACTCAACATCCTTCCTTGCCCCTTCTTGATGTTGTGCATATAATTTGTGTTTCTCCGTTTGCGGCTTTGATATTGTCTTCACAAAGGCTGCCCACTCGGGATATATTCCGTCAGCAAGATAGTACGCCGTGTCATATTGATTCCCATTTACAACAAATTGAACTCTTGGAGCTTCCCCTTTTATTGCATCAATGAATAGTGGAGACTTATTCAACACATTTATATCATTATAGGCCCCAGCGGTACCAAAAAACGCATGCCATATGCGAAGATCACGTGTTGCAACCGCTTCAAGGATCATAGTAGGAACTTTTTTGTTACCACTAGTAAACTGACCAGACCAACCTTTAGGGCAATTATGCCAAGGCCAATGCATACAATCAACACTGCCTGCATGTCCTGGGAATCCACAAGCCTCATTATCTAGCAAGATTTTCTCTAGTTCTTCGGCTGTAGGAGGGCGCAGATATTCCGGACCAAAACATTCAATCACCCCTTTGGCAAATTTACCCAAACACTCCAAAGCTGTGCTAGCAGCAATCTTCAAAACCTCGTCCAGTTGGTCAGCTGGCGAACCATATGCTAGCATTCGAATGGCAGCGGTGCACTTTTGAAGAGGCGAGTGGCCACCTCTTCCGGTTGCATCCACTCTTTGAGTAAAAAAAAGGATCCCAATCACTGAGGGCTGCAACAATTCGAAGGAACAATGGCCTATTCATTCGAAACCTTCTACGAAACATCTCATCCGTGTATATAGGATTGGCAGAGAAGTAGTTAGCTACAAGATCATCATGACCAGCTTCCCGATTTCTAGGTATGTACCTCCGAGGACCACTTTGACGTTGCCGACGACTTGGTGGAGAAGATGCAACTTCAACTTTGGCCTTCAATTTGTCACCAATTTTTCTTCGAAATGAATCATATTTTTCGGACTCAACAATAAAATCATCTAAAGTATAGACATCTGCAGGATCAATCTCATATCCATCATCGGCATCCTCTTCCTGGAGGAGGAAAGTACAATTTAATAAGACATAAGAGAATAGAATAAAATAGCAAATAGTATTACATGTTCATCATCGGCATAGTAACAAGGACAAATAGTAGTACCTGTTCATCATCTTCCTGCGATGCCCCCTCTCCGTGAATAGGAACATGGGCATCTTCCTGCGTCGCCCCCTCTCCGTGAACAGGAACATGGTCATCTTCCTGCGCTGCCACCTCTCCACGCTGATGATCTCCAGGAACCGGATTTTCACCCATTGCCATGGCTTAGAAAAATGGAAGGGACAAAAATTTGACAACGTCAACTATTATTTATACACACACATACATGCCAGTCCAAGGGGCAGGAAGGCATGCAGCCTGTGCAGCGTGCATGGCCTTCTCAAATTCACACTAGTGTTGGAAGTTCACATTCACACTAGTGTTTCAGTTCACACTAGGCTCTTGTCATTCCCATAAATCATACAGTTCAAAAAAAAGAAAAATAAGCAGTCACATGGTGAATTTCAGGCTCTTGTCATTCCCATAAATCATACAGTTCACAAAAAAAGCATTCACATGGTGAATATCAGGCTATTGTCATTCCCATACATCATGCAGTTCAAAAATAAGATAATGAGAATTCACATGGTGAATTTCAGGTTTCAGTGGTTCACAAATGGCTTCCTGCAACAACCTGCAATTCAAAGAAGCAAAATCAGTAAACTTCAAAATATCAGTGCATAAGAAAAGTCTGAAACTAATATGCAAACTGATATGCCATTCACAGTTCTCTTCCAACATGCTATCTGTTCATTATGCAAGCTAATAGTCTGAAACTGATATGCAAGCTGATACAACTAGGAAATTTATGTCATCCATGGCATTTTAATCTGATATGCAAGCTGATAGTCTGAAATAGGTTCTGCATTGATCAGGCAAGACTTCAAACACTCCAAGGTAACACTAACCTTAGTTGTAATCAGAAAATATCTTCTTCTTCAAACACTTCATGGTGGAGGCATGATCTTTTTTCTCTTCATCAGACATCAACGAGATGTCTACTGCTAAGAGCTTGTTATATGTCTCAAACATCTTAGCTTCAAGTTCCAATTTTCTAGCCTCCCTTTGCAGCTCTGCTGCCTCCCTTTGCGCCTCTGCTGCTTCCTTTTGCTCCTTTGCTGCTAGGTGGGCAAGCTTTCCTTGCTCAATCTTTTGGGATGATAGCTTTTCTTGAACTTCCAAGACCTTCAGCCGATTTGCATGTTCATCAGCTTGAATCTTACCAAATGTGGTAATCTCCTCAAGGTCTATCGGATCAATGGCCTTCTTGTTGGCATTTGTAGCTTTTTTTTCAAATGCTGCCTTCTTAGCTGCCTTTTGCCCTATTGGCCTAGGGATTTCTTCCACATCCTCTAGGTCTGCATTACAGTCCATGTCCTCATCTGGATCTTCCTTACCTGAACTTTTCCTTTTGCATGCTTGTTTCAAGCCCTTGTTATATCCTATCCACTTTGCTTCATGTCTTACAAGTTTCCACACATCCATCAACACAAAAGTGGTGAGTTTGAGCTTCTTGTTGTCTTCTATGTAGAAGGCATGAGCCTTCTCAAGCCACATTTGCTCATTGTATCCACTACTGAAAACTCTTTGAGCCTTAATCCAGGCATTATTGAAAAGATCAGTCCATCTATTAATCTTGTGCCACCTGTCCTTGGCTTGCTTAAGATTTCGTTTCCTATTTCCTGGAGTAGTCTCGTTGTATGTCCTAATGACATCATCCCAGTATTGCTCATTCTTCCTATCTGCTCCTTGTGATGAGTCTGTCGAATTAAACAACCAAGAGCTCATCTACAATTTTATGGAAAGTATTAAATCACTGTGACTGAAATTAAGTGATAATTGAAAAAAAACAAACTGAATGAGCTCACCAGCCTAACATCTTCATCTTGTGTCCACATGATGCGTTTCTCAGTCCTTACAACTTCATCCTCACTATCAATATTAACAGGTGCTGAATGAGGTGTGATGGTGAAGTGTCAAAAGGTCGTCGTGGCTTGAATGGTACAAAATAAGAAGCCCCCCACTAAATGATGATTATGAGATCCTTGAGGTTGGTTGTTGATTAAATTTGTGAATCCACCGGGTGGTGTTGGATCATTGTCCCTATCAATTATTTACCATATCCAGAAAAATTCAGAAACAGAAATAGTTCACTTTCTGTGTTGTAATGCTACTACTAAGCAAAAATCACAAGTACTGAATGTTATAGTGTTCCTGGGCTTACTTCTTAGTGGGAAAATTGTACATAGTTATTAAAATCTAAGTGGTATTATGTAAATTTGCACTAAGATTTTGGGTTCATATACATGTCAACATATTGCTCTATATCACATTATATGTTAGAATCCTAAATTTCCAACAGACTGCTTTGCTACTATGGAAAAGTGAACATGTATGTGATGGTGTGTAATCTGAAGGCCAGATTTCATGGTTTTTTAAGATGGAAATGTCACCAGCAAATCTTATAGCATAAATGTCATAAACATATCCACAGTGTCCAGAATTAACATATCCAATTACCATAAATACAGAAACTGATGCTCTACAGAAACTGATGCTCATGATACTCGCCAGGGAACAAATTTGAGCAGGCTATCATCCATTACCGATCAAGAATTTAACTTGCAGGTTAGGATAAGACTAGGAAAAGGGAACCAAGATCGACATGGTGAACTACAAATGAAGGCCAATGAGTTGGAGAAACTGTATGCTGCACATAAGCTAACATCCTCTCGAAGAGTCAAACCTACAGACTGCTTTGTATGAGCTATCCATCCTGGCATGGCAACACCAGTGCAGGAAGGAGTTTCATGTGGCAACCAGAATGACTATCTAGCAGTGCTCAAATCTACCACATGTGCAAATAGTACTTGATATACAGTCCAAGAGGATGCAGGTAAGGCTAATACAGCTGTAAATGAAGGAGGGGGTTCCAGAAAGATTATGCGGGATGTAAGGAAACATGCACGCGGTTTCTTCGTCAAACGAGCAAATGCACAAACCAGGGAACATGAAGCAGCTAAGAGGAAGCATGTGAATGGTGGCAACAAAGCAACATGGCAGTCAGCAAGCTCTCGCCATGATGGCTATGGATGCAAACCGTTGCGCCCAGCAAAAAGAAGGCCTCGATCTACAGCTTAAACTATCAGGTGCCAAGAAACACAAAGTGTCTTCTGTTGATCTTAACTGTGAATCCTTTCTATGAGCAGTATACACAGAAGAGGGATGCAAAACTGAAGGAAATTGATGCTAAGCTAAAATCACAATTACTATTGGTCCTGTAATCAAAGGAAAATGAGATTTGAGGCTAAGAAAAATTAGCCTGTAACTGGTTACCATGTCGATGGATCAAAAGCTTGATGATGCATCCATGGCCGACCATTCTGACTACCACCACAACCTTGGCCCCAGTAAGCTCCATTGGGACTGCTACCAACGCCCGCCGCCGAAGGAAACTGGGAACTGTAGGTGGAAGCGCCGATGAAGGACGAAGGGGATTCGAATGGACCTGCAGTACCTGTTGGAGGTGGGGGCGTCGGGGCCATCCCCTTGGATCCCGCCGGCGCCATCCCCTTGGCCCTCGCCGGCGCCATCACCTTGGCACTTGCTGCCCCCTTCCGTTCTTGCACCGCAACGGCCTTCCTCACCCGCGCCGCAGATGCTTGCAGCAGATGTCGCGCCGCCGCCGCATCTCTCTCTTCACGCCGCATCGCTGCACAAGTAGGGTTGGGGATGAATTTGGGGATCGAGATTCAACTATATGAGAGGAAGAAAATGGCGCGAATAGGAAGATTTCGGGGGCACCTTCCCGCGCACACACCAGGCCGCGGTGAATCCCGCCTCCGCCGCGGGTCGACGACCGCCGTCGTACAACGCTGCTGGAGCCGTCTTTTTTGCGTTGGAGCACACGCCCCCGTCGTCCTCTCGCGAAGGGACGACGCGTCCGTCTTCGGGAGCGCGCGGGGGGGTATGTGAAAAAATCCAGCTACGTAGACGGCGTGGAGACGACTGTTGTACGTGCCCTCATAGTGCTTCGAAAATAGACCACGTGGAAGGCGTGATTAGCACAAACTCAAAGTCAATAGTGCTTCGAAATGTACTGTCCCTGCAAGAGCTTCGAACCATCCAGTATCTGACACCGGTTAATGCCGCCCGCCACACCTTGCAGCACCAAGAAGCAATGGCGCCTTGTGCTGGTAGGCGTGCTTTTCTGGTTGGACGGACTACGTCCTTACTTGTCCATGAATTTGAACAAGACCATGCCAGTAATGCTAAATGTTGGAGAAGTGATAGTATTCTTGTTTGTCGCGGACAGTGTCGTAGAAGTAATCGCACGCGCCGTGGCTGGCTTCTTTGACGACGATCTGCATGAGCGCCCGCTGCACGGCGCGCACCGCCGGTGCGAGCGGCTGGAGGTCGGGGCAGACGTAGAGGCCGCCCTCGGGGAACCGCACCCAATCACCGTGGGCGAAGGCTCCCGCCGGCGCTGGCGCCGCCGCCGCGCGGGGGAAGAAGGCGATGCTCAACGCGCGCGACAGCTGGTGCGCGCGGAGGCGGAGGTCATCGTGCGGCGCGCCAAGCAGGGCGCGCGTGGCGGAGACCGCCTCGGCAAATGGGACCCTGTGGAGGGCGCTGGCGCCGGTCGCGGCCGCTGCGGGGCTGTACTGGCCAGTCAGTCCGTGGCCGTGGCTCTGCCGACGGAAGTGATGAGCGGGAGGTCGACGACGGAGTCGCCGTCGCCGAAGCTGCTCGAGTCTTCGTGGTCAACCAGCACGAACGTCATCGCGGCGAACTTCGCGAGGGCGGCTGAGCGGGTGCGTGTGTAGCGGATTTGCTTGCCGCCGGGCGCCGGCGATGTTGTAGGCTGTGTATTTGTAGCCCCGAGGTGAGCCCCGAGGTGAGGGCGCCGGCGATGTTGTAGGCTGTGGATTCGCGAGTTGCCCATTTCATTTTCTCTTCGAAAAAAATGAATTTGTGGGCGGACACGGAAACCGGAGAGGAAGGGAGGAGTCATGCCAAAAAGGTTGCATTTAGATTGAGCAGTCAAAAGAGTCTTGTTTAGTTTGCTAGAAATTCTAATGTTTTCTTCACTCTCTTTGTATCGCACCACAATAAATACACCAAAAAGACATGTTCAAAGTATTAAATATAGGTAAAAAATAACTAATTACACGGTTTTGATGTACTTTGCAACACGAATCTTTTGAGCCTAGTTAAGCCATGGTAGGATAATATTTGACACAAACAAACGAAACGTGCTATGAAAAGGCAAATTTTTCCACCATGTAAACAAGGCCTGTCCGATGGTCGCTTGCGTTCGGCCCCATGCACTCGTGCATTGGCCATTTTGGCGGTGCAGTCTTGTAGCCCTGGGTGCGCCGCTGGCCATCTGCTCCACAACGATGATTCGGTCTCTTCTAGGGAAAAGCTATATACAGTTTTTTTTTTGAAATTAAAGGCAGGAGCACTGCCATATCATTTAGGAAGAAAGCAATTCTACATCACGCGCCGAAGCGAATGACACCACACAAACAATGCACACGAACAACACACACTACAAGACACTACACCACCACACCCTGGGAGAAGAGCCAAAAGAAAGCCACTGCAGCTACGCCGTCGTCACCAACGTTGTGCCTGGCCAAAGCCGCAACCCGCTGCAAGCTGCACAAGTGGCATTCGGAACTCCTCCACCATGGGCTATCGCCAACCAGCTGCACACACACAATAGTCGATCCCTCTGCTCCGACGTTGCTTTGGTAGAACACACTCATCGCAGCAGCAATGAAACCACCGATCCTGACCACTCTGCGTGGGGGCCTCGCCTCATCCACCGCCTCACTCCTCTGTCAAGGACTCGGATACCTGAAACTGCTTTGAGAGCACCACCTCCACATGGCCATCACCGAGATCACCACGGCATCACGCGCGCCAACCCAAGGCTACACCCCCATGGGCCCGCTGCACCTCCCTGCCAACACGGACCAAGCGCACCACCACAGCCGCAACACGCAAGGCAACTCCACCAACCAACCACCACCACTGCCACAGATCAAGACAGGTCTCTAGATACGGCGCCTCCAAGAAGGGCACGACGCTAACACGGCGTCGCCGCACATCCACATGGGACTGGGTTTTCACCCTGGGATCCCCGTGCTCCAAGAAAAGGATCCCTCAATGGCGCCCTCAGCAGGGAAAGCGACACCGCGAGGGCGCCGCCGCCATTGCCACCGACGGTGGAGGCTTTCGCCCAGACACCATTTCTGCCACACACTCTCGACCAATGGCAGAAGTCTGCACTCCCCACAACCACGACACTAAACCGAGAGAAGCTCGGCACAACCTGAAACGCCACCACGACACCACCAGCAAGCACCTGTCAACTCACGACCCCACCACCAAGGCGGCACCAGACCGGTCATCACTGTCGAGGACGAGAAGCACCACCACCTTGCTGACGCCAGTTGCCAGCACGCAGGACCCCTCAGGACCCACCAGCTCCTAGCCGCAAGACTCGGAATAGGCAGACCACCCAAGGGTCCCGGCCGCAGACATCCCCGGCGCCACAACACCGTCCAGAGCTGCCGCCGGCCGCCACCACCCCGCGAACTCCCACACCGACCGTCGCCGCCGCCGGGACTCCGACCATCGCCACCGCGCGGAGCCCCGCGCCGACCACCACCGCCGCCCCCTTCGAACACCGGCCGCCGCCCCCGCCACCCACCGATGTGCGCCCCCACCGCGCGGCCTCCGGATCCGGCCGGAGCGGCGCGCGGATGCGTAGGCCCGAGCCTCGTCGCCGCGCGTGGACGCCGGCCGAGGTCTGCGGGCGACCGAACGGCCACGCCCGCCGCAAATTGGCGGAGGGAGGGAGGAGATGCCCGCCGCCGCCTTCACCGCGGCCGCACGTGTTGCCGGCGAGCCGCTCGGGCGGCGGAGCGGCAGGAGAAGACTGGAGAGGGACTCGGCGGCGGCTAGGGTTTGGGCCCGTCCCATCACCCGCGAGGGAGGTGACGCGAACGGGCGAGAGGAGTGGGTCCGCTGCCAATGATAATGTTGCAGAAAAAGCTATATACAGTACTCCCTCCCTTCTCTTTTATAAGGCGTGCACGTATAACAAGGTTCAAACTTTACAATCTTTGACTACTAATTTACTCATCATATTTTTTGTTTTGTAATGTAAATTTGACATGGTTGAATTTGTATTCAAATGTAGTTTATAATGATTATATGTTCATAACCAAAAATAAAATAATATAAGAGGAATTAGTGATCAAAGTATAGTTTGGGGGCGCGTTTGCGGAGGTGGCCCGAGGCTCCGGCTTCGCTCTCGGGCTGCAACTTCTCCTGTTTGCTACACTGGCCCAACCCAAGAGCCAGACTCGCACGAACTTTAAAGCACCCAAAACCAGGCCCCCAAGGAATGCCAATTTTCCCCGTTTCTTTTCGGCCCGGCTGGTTGCAGCGCTAGTGCGCTCGCTGAGGTGATGCCTTCACCTCCCTCGTCTCTCTCACCCACCACGGCTCTTCTTCCTCGCGGCGTCCTTCACCGCGGACGGTGCGGACGTGGGCGCCGGCCCGGGCTTCCTCCACCCACAGCGCCACCTCAGCCTCTGTGTCGCCATGGCCGACCGACTAGCCTCGGCCGCGTCGCCATGGTCGGAGGGTCGAGCTCGCCCGGCGTCGCCATGGCCGAACGGCCGAGCTCGCGTCGGAGCGGCGACCTGCTCGCCGGCGGCGGAGACGCGTGCTCACGCGCCGACGGAGCGGCGGTGCGCTCGCGCGACGGCGGAGTCGCGCGCGCGCGCGCCCGGCGGAACGGCGACCGCTCCGAAAGGCACGCCGTCGAGCGTGCGGCCACGGGGCGCGATGCCGGGCAACGGATGCGGGGAGCAGCCCCGGCGCCCACCGAAGCTCCTCGTCTTCCGCTCCCGACGCCGGCGTCGGCGTCGCGCCGCTTCACACCTCAACCGCCAACGTCGGTGTCGCCGTTCGCCCGGTCCGGCGGCTCTTGCGCCGGCCGCGTCGCGCACCACCGCGGTGTTCCCGGACAAGCTCCTCCTCCGCGCTCGTCACCGACGCCACGGCCTCCGCGCTGTTGCCGTCGCGCTCACGCCCCGATTGTTGCGCCACGCGCGGCCGGCCCACGTCGGCCCGACGTCGTGGCCGCCGCGCCGCGGTCGGCGAGCTGCGAGCTGCGGCCGCCGCGCCTTCGGTGCTCCCGTCCTACGGCACTCACGCAAGCGCCCCCGCCGGCCGCCCACCTCGCCTCCCCGCCCACCGTGGCTTCAACATCAGCGTCGCTGCCAAAGTGTTCGATAGAATGTTAGCAAGGGAAGGAAGGGTGGTAACATCACCATGGTAGAATGCAAGGTTAATGTACTCATTTTGTATCACCACACAAACACGGTCTCTACTGAACTTGGCTCATTTAGGCACACGACGCAAACACAGTGTGTTGCAGCTAAGGAGCCAGGTTGTGGCTGGCCTTGGCCTGGTCAGCCGGCCATGCTGCACAAGGCCACCCTCGCAAACGCACCCTGTAAGACCGTGTCGTGTTTGTCTGCGCCTTATAAACGAGAAAGGAGGGAGTATATAACCCAGGTGTTTTGGGGCTGTCCATCACCCGAATTTGCCACCGTTTCTTTTCTTAATTTGATCATCTTACTCTGTTGATCCACTCACTGCTGTGCTCATTTGGTTTGGTTTTATTGTCTTACTGATGTCAGGCTCCCACTTAACAGTCTCTACTGTTTCATTTTTGGGAGTCATCCTTTTTCTATGACCCGTTTCCTATATTCTAACTCATCCATTCGAGACCACCACTCTTCCTCTATCGCTTGTCGCTTATCCTAGTGTAGACCAGTTGGTCAGGCGCCCTTTTTTCTCTTTGATTCATCCTCCCATGCTATTTTCTTCAGTGATTTTTGGATGAACTACTTTGACCCACGAAAATAGTTGTCCCTAGATCACCATGGGTATGTGCCACCGACAAATTCTAATAAACATAACCATTTACATCTTTTAATATCTTAGTTTACAATAGCGGATTGACTATAAGTTTTGTTTACTTGTGATGTAATTTTTATTTTGGGTATTCTGAATATTATGTTTTTATTTGAGGGGTTTCCACTATTTAAAAATATTTGCTTTTCCTAACTAAAGAAAAAAGTTTGTGTCGATGTTCATTTGTTATTAATTTAATATTTTTATTTTCCTTAATTAACCATCTTACTGATTGATTTTCCTATTTATATTTTATTATATCTTATTTTCTTCATATTTGTCTAATCCCAGATTATAAGGGTTACATTTGCAACTGTAGACACGTGTTCTTGGTGAAGATGCTAAGTGTGTATTATGTCATTTAATTAATTCAGTACTATTATGCGTATATTGTGTGACAAACAAATCAGGGTAGTAATTTTCGGGTGGCAGGATGCTTGGCAGCACCCTACTTTTTTTCTTGGTCAAAACTGGATGCTTTACCGAAATTAAATACCCAGGTGATGGTTGCTATCCTACCCGAGTCCGATGTAGACACTCCCGTCTTTAATGTGCACGCGCAAGATACGCTCTATTGGCAACAAATCTGTTAAAGGATGAATGTGTTTGATTGATGATTAGGGGGGTGGACCCCACTATTTATGTACAATGAAGAGGTGCAGAGGCACCCTTTGGAAGGAGACGCGTCCGTACGGTGGGAGACACGCCCACACAGTGAAGGGTTGCCCCTTCCCTAATTACACTGACTAATGACTATGCTAATTACATGATTAAGCTAATGATCATCACTAATATTTCTCAACACTCCCCCTTGATCAATAGCTTCATTAGATCTTGATGTAACTTGACTTCAATCTTCCTTGGATATTATCTTGTAAAACTCCTCAAAAAAAAACCCTATCGGAAAATCATGAGGAGAAACCAATCTGTGTGTATATGCCACTAAAACTCCTTTAAAACCCAGTGGGGAAATATTAGGAGAAAATGATATAGCATTATTGTCTTTGTTAGATATTTGTATGAGAAAACCATTGGTAAGGAAAAACTCATATATTAGAATAATGATCTGAGGATCATTTTGAACATCCTTCTCCAAAACCTAATATGAAAATATGAGAAAGGATTTATATCTTCTTAAAAATTCTTAGAGAAAACAGAAGATATGACATAGAATATGTCTTGTATATCACCTATAAAACCTTAATGGAAAAATTAGGTGATATGGTCTTGTATTGTCGTTGCCGTATTAAAACCTTTTATGAGAAACCTTGTGAGGAAAAACTCATACAGGAAAAGGGAGTACACTAATTAGATGATTATTTATATAGATTATATCAAAGAGAGTCTCCCCCTGATTCTTGCAAATCTTTGAGTTGTCTTATACCAATTCCAAAAACATATTTCTGGAATAATGATGTTGGTAATGATTTCGTGAATAAATCTGCCAGATTATCACAAGATTTAGTTTGCAAGATTTCTATCTCTCCTACTTTCTGTAGTTGATGAGGATAGCATAATTTAGGAGCCATATGTTTTGTAAGATTACTCTTTATATAACCTGCTCTCATTTGTGCAATACAAGCAGCATTATCTTCATACATTATGGTAGGTTTCATGATTGAACTTATACCACATGATTGTTGTATGTGCTTTATCATTCTGCGAAGCCACACACATTCACGTGATGCTTCAAATAATGCAATTATTTCAGAATGGTTTGTGGATGTGGCTATTAGAGTCTGTTTTGATGACTTCCATGAAATAGCAGTTCCACCATGTAAGAATACAAAGCCTGTCTGAGATCTGGCTTCATGGGGATCAGATAAATAGCCAGCATCTGTGTATCCAATTAATGATTTATTTTGATTAATTTTGTAAAATAATCCAACATCTATGGTGCCAATGAGATATCTGAATATATTCTTAACTCCCGCCCAATGGCGTTGTGTTGGAGCAGCGCTGTATCTAGCTAGCAAGTTTACCGCAAATGCGATATCAGGCCTAGTACAATTTGCGATATACATCAACGCTCCAATGGCACTGAGATATGGGACTTCTGGTCCTAATACCTCTTCATTTTCACCTTTAGGTCTGAATTGATCTTTATCAATTTCAAGAGAGCGGACGACCATAGGTGTTTTAGATGGATATGATTTATCCATGTTGAATTTCTGTAGAATCTTTTGGATATAAGCAGACTGGTGTACTAAAATCCCTGTTGGGAGATGCTCAAGTTGTAAACCCAAGCAAAATTTGGTTTTACCCAAATCTTTCATTTCAAATTCCGTCTTAAGATGGTTGCGTGTTTCATCTATATCTCGTTGAGTTCCAATGATATTAAGGTCATCAACATATACAGATATAATACAAAATCCAGTTGAGGATTTCTTGATGAATACACATGGGCAATCATCATTATTGGAAAAACCCTTCTGAAGAAGGAATTCCTTTAGTCGGTTGTACCACATTCTTCCCGACTGTTTTAAGCCGTATAATGACTTTTGAAGTTTTACACAATACATGTTGCGTGAATGATTCTTGTTCGGGATATCAATTCCTTCCGGAACTTTAATGTATATATCCGAATCTAGTGACCCATATAGATATGCTGTCACTACGTCCATGAGATGCATGGATAGACCTTTTTGTGCTGCCAATGATATTAGATATCGGAATGTTATACCACTCATAACTGGAGAATACATTTCATCAAAATCGATGCCGGGTTTCTGCGTGAACCCTTGTGCTACAAGCCTCGCTTTGTATCTCACCACCTCGTTGTTTTCATTCCTTTTACGGACGAAAATCCATTTTGATCCCACGGGAAAAATATGACGAGGAGTAGGTATTACTACGGAGAATACCTCTCGTTTCTTGAGCGAGTCTAATTCTGCCTTGATTGCTTCCTTCCATTTGACCCAGTCGGAGCGCTTGATGCACTCTGCCATGGACTTAGGTTCTGGATCAATGCGAAGTTCACTTGCAATCTTAGTGGCAAAGTAAATGTCGACATTTGTAATCTTTCTATTGTATGATTCTCCAGAATCAATATAATTAATGGAAATTTCTTGTACCCCTTGTGACTCATCATGATTTCCCACAATGATAGAGTCTGGGTCTTCCGATGTCCTAGCATTGATATTATTTTGTGCACTTGTGCTAGGCATGTGATGTATCTATTGAACATCCATATCATTTGGATTTATAATATCCAATTGGTGTCTGTCAACATTATGTTGATCTGCATTTACTGTTGTGGAAGTGACCTTCCTAGTTTTCCGCGGAGGCTTTTATATAGCCTTATCCTTCGTTGCAGTACCTCTCCCCCTCTTATTTTGATTTCGGAGTTCTTGACTAGGAATTTCTACCCTTTCTGGTACATTTGCAGCAGGATTATGTGATTTTGTGACACCCTTATAATCAGTAAATGCTTCTGGCAGATTATTTGCAATGTTTTGCAAATTGATATTTTTCTGAACTTCACGTTCAGATTCTATAGTACGTGGATCATAGGACTGGATACCTGTGGTATTCCAATTTATTTCCTGGCATTCTGTTTGGTACTTGTCTCCCCCTAATGCCGGGAAATTGTCCTCATCGAAGATGCAATCAGCATACCGGGCAGTAAATAAATCCCCTGTAAGGGGTTCAAGGTACTTAATGATTGACGGTGATTTGTACCCGACATATATTCCCAATTTACGATGGGGGCCCATTGATGTACGCTGCGGTGGTGATATCGGTACGTATACAGCGCAACCGAATTTTCGCAGATGGGAAATACTTGGTTGATTTCCACGTACTAACTGCAACGGGGAAACCGTGTTGTATGCAGTACGTCTAATTTGAATCAAATCAGCGGTGTGTAATACCGCATGACCCCAACATGATGTTGGTAGTTTGCAATTCTGTAGTAATGGTCTAGCAATTAACTTTATTCTCTTGATAAGAGATTCGGCTAATCCATTTTGTGTATGTACATATGGAGCAGTGTTCCACATTTATGCCTAGAGCCATACAATAGTCATTGAAGGCATGCGAAGTAAATTCAGCGGCATTGTCCATCCTGATGGTTTTGATAGCATATTCAGGATGATGTGCTCTTAATTTGATAATTTGAGCAATAAACCTTGCAAAAGCATGGTTTCTTGTAGATAATAAACATACATGGGACCATCTAGTAGATGCATCAATAAGTACCATGAAGTACCTAAATGGTCCAGTTGATGGATGTATAGGACCACAAAATATCTCCTTGAATGCGTTCAAGAAATTGTAGTGGTTCAGCCTTTATTTTAAGATAAGAGGGTCTTAAAATTAATTTTCCCGTGTTTAATTTGTGACCAATTGAATTGCCGATAATTTTTCTCATCATCCCTATGCCGGGATGACCAAGGCGACCATGCCAAATCTTGAAGACATCAAGATTTTGAAAAATTACCTTGTATGCAACATGTTGTACGGGTTTGATGTATGTGTAATACAATCCTGATGATAGTGAAGGAATTTTTTCAAGCAGTCGCTTGTTATATCCGTCATGTTTAGTAATGAATAGATATTCATCTTTGTTGTCACTATTTGTTTCTACATGGAAACCATTGCGACGGATGTCTTTGTAACTCAATAAGGTACGAGTTGAATCAGGATACAGGAGTGCATCCTCAATTACTATTCGAGTACCCATACGGAGAACTATTGTGGCTCGCCCTGAACTAATAATTATAGCATCGCGTCCTGCGATAGTTGTGACATTTCCTTTACTCTTTTTGAGAGTTTGGAAATATTTAAGTTCTCTGAGTATGGTGTTAGTTGTGCAACTATCCACCAAACAAAGTTCTTCCTCCATTTGGATTGTTCCCGTAGGATAATCTAGAATGAGTAAAATAAATTATATGTTTTGAACTCATAGATTATACAATACATACTTTATTCAATAATATTATAAGTAGCATATGTCTTACAATATCATGTGACAATAATTATTACAACACAATTATTACATAAATATAGCTATAGAACGAAGTTCTTTGAAACTATAGAACGAAGTTCTTGTCAGGGAGCATAAATCTAAGACATGTCTCCGAACACGTCATTGGATGGTCCATCCACAAGCATGTTGTCGGCATCATTGATGCTATCGATCATTGAAGGACCGATACGGCGAACCAGAGAGGGGGGGAGTGAATGGGAGCCGATAAAAATTCTTCTCGAAGGAGATGAAAACTCCAACAAGACGAACGCGGCTTCCAACACACGTCTCCGACTCACTACCAAGGTTGGTCAAGCCCACGTAGCCACTGGAGTGCCACTGGACCTAGGAACCAACACACCACCTTCCGACCCGAGAAACGCAGCGGAAAAACCAAGCCTCGAGTCTACAGACCCACACCGGTCAGACCGGTGAGCACCACCGGTCGAGCCGGTCCCCTGCCGGTAAACCGAGCAACTTCCACTAAGTGGCTCTACACCGGTCGGACCGGTGAGACACACGGTCGGACCGATGGCGCCGAAAGCCCCCAAGGCACCAAACAGGCCAACCGACCACCAAACGGACCCAAACTTGAAACAAGACAGCAACACGGGACAACAAGGAACACACCAAGACGTTCACCCGAGCAAAAACCCACAAGGGCTTGCACCGGTCGGACCGGTCAAGAGCACCGGTCGAGCCGGTGTAGCACAGGCGACTCGGGATGAACAAGACCCGCGGGTCAACTCCCCCAAATCCAAATCTCGATCTCCCGAATCGCTCCACGGACTTGAACAAGACTTTGGGGATATCATGAACACCTCATGAGGAGTTCATAGCCAAGTTTAATCCCACCAAAACTCGTCCAAAAAGGAGGAATCGAAGAAATCCCGCCGGAAGCACTTCCAACCCAAGAACTCAAGAAACCCCAAAATCGAGCACTTTTCCTCACGGATTTGGGAGGGGAATCACAGCCCAAAGAACCACGAAGGGTTCCCACAAATTTCCCCCATCAAATCCCCAAGAGAAAAGCCCCGAAAACACCCCAAAGAAATCACCGAGAGAGGGCTCCGAAAATCACCACCAAGAACAACCGGGGAAAACACATCCAAACCTTGAGGAACCACGCCGAATCATCTATACATGAAACAAAGGTTCGTACAAGGTCTAGCAAGCCGCCCGATCATCCATCCCTCTCTACAAGATCTCTCCGTGAAGCTCTCTTGCTAGTCCTAAGGAAAACCTAGAGAAAATAGGTGGAAAATAGGAAAACTAATGAGCTAGGGTTCCAAGAGTTGGCTGCCAACCTCTCACCTCTTGGGTTATATAGGCGGCAACCGAATGTCTAAAATGCCCCTCTCTATTAACTAGGGATACATGCCCCTCAAGGGCGGATTCGGAATTCTTGATGTCTTCACCATCGGACGGATGCCCGGCGACCGCACCCTGCGTAGCCTCGACGCAAGCCATGCGATCCCGACGCGTGTCCTCCGCTTCGAAGATTCGGACCGCGTCGTCGCACACCGGTCGGGCCGGTGCTCCTCACCGGTCGACCGGTCCCCACCGGTCGGACCGGTCGGACCCACCGGTCGGACCGGTCGGTGCCGCCGCACCTCCGTCTTCGGTTCTCCGGTCTTGGCTTTGTGGATCAACCAAGGAACCCGGTGGTTTTTACGGTGAACCACCGGAAACCCCGCGAACTCGGTGTAGCCTCCGCCAATCTCCACTCATGACTTGGCTCCCACGTAGTCCCGGCTCGACCTTGGTTTTGAGGCTCAACCAAGAAACCGTCCACAACTTCATCTTTCTTGTTCATGCCACCATGCGGCCCGCACTTGACCCCCACGGCCACCGGGTCCCTCGAACAAAGCCTACTTGTCTTCTCCACACCGGAGGCCTCACCGGCGACGACCTTTCGCGCTTGTTCTTCACACCGCACCAACACGAGTCAAGCCGCAACCCGCACCTGCAATACTTAGCCAAGAATCGGTCCACACAACGTTGTCAATCACTCATCACACAAGGAAGCGACCATCCACCGGTCCTCGAACCACACATGGTCCTCAATCATCATGTCGTGTGTGCCGAAGAATTCGTCCAACTGCATTGGATCTTTCTCCTTGTTGTGTTCCGCGGGAACATCATTGGAGCAGCCGGCATCCGGAGTGTGAGTAGTGAAGTGTGCTTCAAACTTGTCCCCATGAACTTGCTTTCCAGTGTGCTTTTGGTAGAGATCAACCAAATGCTTAGCAGTGTGGAACTTTCTAGTTGTGTGATTGTGACAACCACACCTCTGACAAGCTTGAGAGTTGTCATGAGGATTGATTTTCTTGAAAGTGTTTTTGTTATTGCTAGAACCCTTGCCTTTCTTAAAATTCTGCTTCTTCCATTTTCCCTTGAAATTCCGTTTGAATTTCTTGCCATTGAACTTCTTATTATTATTCTGAGCATTGAAATGTACTTCCGGCAGAGGTGCTGCACCCACAGGGCGCATTTGATGATTCTTTGTTAAGAGCTCATCATGCTTTTCTGCTTGGAGTAAGTCATATATTAAGTCAGAATATTTAGTATACTTGTGACGACGGTATTGCTGTTGCAATATCCTGTTAGCAGGAAGAAATGTAGATAGAGTCTTTTCTATCATCTATGCATCATCCAAAGGTTGATTGCAAAATCGAAGCTTGGTACAAATCTTGTGGACAGCAGAATTGTATTCTGCAACCGATTTGAAATCCATGAGACGGAGTAGTGACCACTCTCGTCTTGCTTCGGGCAGAATTACGCCTTGTTGTTGATTGTAGCGGTCTTTGAGAGAGTCCCAAAGTTTCTTAGGATCATCTTCCATCATGTATTCTGCTTTGAGGTCATGGTGGAGATGGTGTCGTAGAGAATGCAAGGCTGCAAACTTTTTTGCCTCTGGGATAGGATTTTGTGGATTAGGTTCATTAATTGTATTAATGCAATCTTTGGCTGTTAGCACAATCTTGACATCCATAGCCCAGGTTAGATAATTACTACCATCGGCAACAAGTTCAGTGAAGTCTTTATTGATTAATTTAGACATTTTCCTACATGAAAGAACCATGTATAGGATTAATTTACTGATGTAAATTTGTGTTGTAAAAATAGGCAAAATATATATGTAAGATGATTCTTACAAATTAAGGTGTGTATATATATATTAATTCCTGTAGGAATAAATTTGACTTATTAGTCATTTATATGAAATTTTGGATATACACTTTGAAGGTAATCATCATAAAGATGTAGACCTCACAATGATGAGCAAAAGCTGCCTAAAAACGCGGATCTCAGGGCAAATAAGCTCTTACTAAGAACTTATCGCAGCCAGCGTCTAGGTCACATCACCTTGTGTTATTCCAAATTATATGTATAAACCTTAATTTTAATTTTGCTTGATATTCTACATGATGTAGAGAATTGAATTTTAAACCATGCAAAAATAATTATTGCATAAGAATTGTTCTAATACTTAGAAATGATCTGCGGATCATAAACATGAATAATTATTGCGGTAATTATAACATTTAAATTACACAAGTACATATACCGGATGGTACAAATATTATTGTTTGTCACAACATAAAATTACAGAACAATTCGAGGTCTAAAACATAAATATACAGCACTAATTAAGTCTGAATATATAAAGGATAAAAGCCTGAAGGCTAAATTTAAATTCAGGGGGGTTTTCTGAACTTTTGCAAAGTTGAGGGGGGTTTTCTGAACTTTGGAAACAGGAAAGCTTTGCGGCCTGTGGGCCGCTGGTCTCCGCTCGTGGGCCGGCCGGCCTGTTACCGGGGCCCGGCCGGCCCGGGCGGCGGCAACATATAAAAGGGGAAAGGAGGGGGGTGCGGTTAGGGTTACCCTTAACCCGCGGCCGCCCCATCCAAGCCCGATGCGGGGTGCC
This sequence comes from Cenchrus americanus, assembly GCA_947561735.1. Lineage (NCBI taxonomy): Eukaryota > Viridiplantae > Streptophyta > Magnoliopsida > Poales > Poaceae > Cenchrus > Cenchrus americanus. The sequence continues at coordinate 90,412,043 of OX387245.1, read as the reverse complement.
GGTGCCCGGGAGGCGCGCCGGCGTTGCCGGCGCCGGCGGCGGCCGGGCCGGCCGGCCGGCGTGTTCCCCCACCGGTGGATCTGCGCCGGTGCTTGATGCGGCCGGCCGTTCGCTCTCCCCCGTCCCTTCTTGGTGAGGTCCCGCCGCCCTCGTTCGCCGGCTTGCGCCGCCGGCCGCCGGCCGATGGCCGCGGTCGGGGGTCGAAGGAGGGGAGCCCCGGGCCGCGGGCGGGCTCCGGTGTGCCGCGCCGGGAGGCCCGGCGGCGGTCGGCGGCCCCCACGCGGCGGCCGTAGATGGATGGTGCGGGCGCGGCCGCCTCCGGTTCACCGGCGTTGAGGAGGACGGCGGTGCGCCGCCGCGGAGCCGCCGTTGCCCCGGCCATGAGGCTGGGGCGTGCAACCGTCGAGGATCCGGCGAGGCCGGGTGACGTGGTGGCGGCCGTGAAGGAGCGTATGGTCGCCGGGCCGGCCTGAGGGCCGAAACCGGTGTTGGAGTCCGTCGGTGGCATCGTCGGTCCAGGTACGTTTAGGTCGGGGATGACCCCAACTCCTTGTACTTGTGTTCCAGGGCGACGGATGCGGACGACGAGACGACGGCGAGGAGGCTCCTCTGGAGGTGTTGGCGTCGGAAGACGCTGTGCCGCCGGTGATGGGCTGCGGGAGGCAAGTCCAGCGGTGTACGGCGGCGTGGAGGAGCGGTTGGTGCTGGCGGCCGGCGAAGCACGGCGTGGTGGAGGGGACCTTGGTCCACGGCGGCCACGGAAGCGGCGGTTTCGTCCTCCACGTCGACCACGGCGGCGGCCATGGCGTGCACCACCAGTGCAGAAGAAGCAGCGGCCTCGGTGTGTTCTAATGGGCATCACTAGATAGGTAGCATAGGCAGTGTCTACTAGTCGAAATGGGGAATCCATTTTTTCTAACCTTGGAGGGATTCCGGCGTGGTTTGCCGGCGGTGAGGGCCTTCTGGCCGCTATTTGCGTGCATGCGTGAGTTGCTCAGGAGAGCGTGCGTGATAACGTGTTAAAGGATGAATGTGATTGATTGATGATTAGGGGGTGGACCCCACTATTTATGTACAATGAAGAGGTGCAGAGGCACCCTTTGGAAGGAGACGCGTCCGTACGGTGGGAGACACGCCCACACAGTGAAGGGTTGCCCCTTCCCTAATTACACTGACTAATGACTATGCTAATTACATGATTAAGCTAATGATCATCACTAATATTTCTCAACAAAATCAACACCAACAATGGACCACCGCCAAACAAATAGACCGCTAATGTCCAATGATATTAGTTATGATGTGTGTCTTATACACGTTGCTAATGTCCAACTTTTCACTTAATTATTTTTCTTGTTGTTTTTGTTGATTGATTTGTTGCTCATTCTTTGTGCATCTTGCTGCTTGCGAGAAGGATGGCAAGAGCAACCGGAAAAAGGAGAATGGGTGGCACACCAGCTCAAAGAAAGGTATGTACATATGCTACTAAAATTTTCTATCCTAGTATGTTTAGGATATGTCTATATATGGCGTCGCCTAGCCACATGCCTTGTGTCACCTCCGTTGTCTTCGTTCACCATGCTAATGCTACCCCACACCCACCATTAGACACCGTTGTCTACTACCCACGCCAGTCCAACACCGAAGGTTTGGGGTAGCATGTGTCTGTGCGCCTGTTCACTGTTAGCCTGCTGGCAGTGGCGGACCAAGCCAGAAATTTTAGCTGGGGCGGACTCGACTCGCACAACGAACATAAGTGCTAAAAAGAGGCATTTACATGAAAAAAATGGCAGGTACAAAGGTTTAAGACGTCCATATGGTTCATAAGACGCTAAGATGACTGTGGCGACCCACCCTCACACAACGCCTAGGAGTGATGATCCAAATTATATTGCACAAGAGACATGCTAACTTATGTCGGAGCAAGCGGAGGCCCATTGCCGGGAGGCTTGGGGCGGAGGCTCGTGCCTCGGTGCCCAGGTCGTGACTGTGTGTGGTGGTGTGGTGGTGGGGTACATGTCATATATATATATATATATATATATGTTACAAAATTAACATGATCTAAGATTAATTTGATTCCCGGAAAACTACTAGCAAAGAGAAACAGATACGCTAGTACTCCAAAAATACAAGAGGGATCAACAAACCCTACACATGCTAGGAATACAAAAGAGGAACGGATCCAAACATCCATCATTGCATGTGCACGAAGAGATGCAAACGGTATACTTACAGTGCAACACACATGAGGTTGAAGATGGTTGGAAGTCGAGGAAGATGTAGATGTAGTCGATGTAGGCGCGGACGAAGTCGGAGTAGAGGAAGCAGTGACGAGCGGTCGCGAGTACGCTTCCCAGAAACCTGATCGCCGGCACCCGTGCAGGCCTTCAGAACACCGGCGTTGGTTCGGAGACACCGCTCTCCCTCGATCCGCTGCACGGCGGACGGAGGAACGGCAGAAGCTCGGACGGCGGCGCGCGCAGCGGAGTAGATGAGAAAATGAGTTGTGGCGTGAGTCTTCCCGTCAAAAGGACGTCTCCTTTTATAGAGAAGACCCTAAACCGCCCATGTTTCGATCTGCCAGATATCCAGGAACCGCCCCCTGGTATCTCTCGACGTCCTCCCACGAAGCCGCCACACGTTCGAGGACATGCTTATCCCACTCCGAGGGCAGACGTGGCAGTCTAGGTGTTGGCGATGTGGGCCAAAACAAAACAGTACGAAAAAGAGAAACACCGGTTAGGAACTCGTCGCGATCGCGCATCGTCGCAAGTCACAAGTCGCGCGATAAATCACGCGAAAATACACGATACGCACGCGCGTGCGTGTGTGTTCTCTTGCTCATACTCAATCACTTGAAGTACTCTACAAGAGCCTCCCTTATATGTTGGTCCTCATCTCCATAGAATAGCAAGGTGGCACTAAACCTCCCTTGCATTCCCTCCACACCACATTGACTTTCCTATATGGAATAGTGGCCCAATGGATTGCAGCCCAATGGAGTGCACATCACATTGTTTGGGCCATATATTCCAATAATCCCCACCAAAAGTCAATGTCTGCAAGTTAATTACTCCGCTGGACGTTTTATACCAGCTTTAGAGTGTAGACCCATCACGGGTTGAGCTACACCTAGCACTTCATGTTTCGCTCGCTCACAACTATGCAATGGACAATGTCTTGAATTGCCAGTCTTGTGTAAGCAAGGTTCCTGTCGGGGACAGCCCTAGGGGTCCCCTTTAACAACTGGGAAATCCCCACTTAAAACCTGCAACAAAGCCGAACACACTTTGCCTAACCATTCAGGATACGGCCCATGCCGTTTGGACCTCAACGGCCCACCAAGGCGGCCCTCTTGAAGAACCCCTCGAGCAGGCTTCGCCTCGCTCGAGGATGCGCGCCTCCCTCGGGCGGGCTCTGTCCCGTTCGAGGGGGTGCGCTTCCCTCGAACGGGCTCCGCCTCGCTCGAGGGCCCGTTCCCCCTCGAGCAAGCTCCGCCCCCGCTCGAGGGTCCGCCCCACCCTCGACCGGGGTCCGCCTCGCTCGAGGGCGCCCCACACGCGTGCGCCCGCCCCCGTACGCGGGCATTTAACGCCACGACACCGGCGGGACGGCGCCATCATGCGGCGGGGCTCGCGCCCGTGCCACCGCACCAACTCCCCGGGAGGGAGCCCATCCCCATCACCGGGGGGGGGGGGGGGGCGCGTGCGCGGCCGGTGTCAGTCCCGTGACGCCGGCCGCCTGCTCCGGCAGGGCTAACGCGCCGAGCCCTCGAAGGGGGGCCGGCTGCACCCCCGATTTACTTTCTTGTGACCTTACAGGGTTAGGTGGAGGCGCTAGGCCGGTGGGACGCCATCCCTGCCACTGTTACGGTATGGCTGCCGCCCCCTCGCGTACTGGCGCACGCCAGGCGCTGCGGCAACGGCTACAGCACTGTGGAGCGTGCGGAAACGGAACGCCACCTTATTTGTCACTGTGCTCCGTACGAGCCTATCAGAAGACATCACAGTCATCCGCCGCCCTTCTACCCTCGAAGCCGCCACTGTTCGGGTACAAGGTAGGCCATGATGGCCGGATCGCTGCAAGGATCGTCCGGACGGCCGCCCACTCTACAGCATAGCACGCCATGCCCCTTCACGTAGCTAAATAGCACGGCGCGCATGTGATTCGCTCCCTCCTTGACCTATAAAAGGAGGGCGAACCCCCCTGCCGCGGGAGAGGGACAGACACAACACAACAGGAGACAGGCTGCGCCACGCACTTGTTCTCCAATTCTCCCATGATATCTTCAGCCACTACACCAGGGACTTGGAAGCCACGTTTCCTCTCCCGCCTTGCTTGTAGCAGCCCCACTACAGGCACCCCCGGTGCTGAGCAATATAGTGCCTCGAGCACACCCCTGCTGGACGTACGGCCTCCTCGGCGGGAACCGGGGATAAACTCTGTGTCTCTTATTGCTTAGCATCGACCATTGAGGGATAGACCACGGCGCTCACTACTGGTTAGTGTCGGGACCATATTCCGCACCGACAGTTGGCGCCCACCGTGGGGCAATCGAGCGCCTAAGGTCATTCCACCAACTCCCTCCATGGTGATCCGCACTGAGTACCGCAGTACGCGTTACTGCATGGGCAGCTCGGACCCCCTCCCCGCCGGGTTCGAAATCCGGTTCGGGGGCCTAAACTTCCAGGCCACGGGGAACGGCTACCTCATGCGCCTCACCAACCGTGAGGAGCTCCGCGCGCGGCGCCAGGCCGGGTCCGCTCCGGTCCCCGCCGTGCGCACCACCACGGCGCCGACGCCCGCCGGCACGGACGCCGCGGGCCCGTCAACGCCACGACGCCGTCGCTTCGGACCGCATTCGCGCCGGGCACGGTCCGAGCGACGGCGGGCCGAGCGCGCCGCCTCTCAGCACGGCGCGCCCGCCATCACGGCATCTGCCACCCCAACGGGACAGCGCGCAGTCTCCGGACCGCGCTTTCCCATTGGGCTGCGAGGAGCCACGACGGCCTACAACAACAACGTCAACACCACAATGCGCAGGGTTCCCCCCGGCCGTCACGTCTTCGTCGCCAGGGACCCCAGCGCCTCAGCCGGTGATGAATCATCCCTGGGTTCCCTTGACGCGCTACCACCCGCTAACCTCCACGGGTATGCGGAGTGGGACTTCTCCGGCGTGCCAGACCCAGTCATGTTCCGGCGTTTTCTCGACGCTACGGACTACTGGTTCGGCTGCTCCGACGACTTCAGCACCGGGAGCTACGACCCCGCGCGGGAGTGCTACGCTGTCATCACCAACGACCCAGCCAATGCCGCCGATGCGGTGGGCGCCGGAGACGGGGAGATCACGCCTGCCCCAGGGATCGCCACGCGCCTGGCCGCAGGGCCAAGCGCTCCTGCTGGGGCCGATGCCGATGCGCAGCGGCCCAAGCCCGCGAGCTCGAGGCCAAGCTGGCGGAGGAATACCGGACGGTGCGGCTGCTCCGTGCCTCAATGGCAGGGGAAGCCTCCGCGCGCGGCGAACGCGCGCGGGAGCTGGGCAAACAGGTCTGTGACCGCATCAACGCCGACCCCAACGTCGACAACACGGACGCACCTCCGCAGGCGAGCCAAAAGCTCATTGCCGCCGCGACGCTTCTGCGGGCCATGCCGGCACCCTCGACCCCTGAGGCGCGAGACCTGCATCGCGAGGTGCAGACTCTCATCGAGCAAGCGGCCGTCCAGCAGGCCGAGAGCTCGGCGTCGCGCATCCGCCAACACGGGGACGCGCGGGACGACGGGGCCGCACAGGGGGGGGCGAACCCTCGGTCCACGCGGGAGGAGCGGCGGGGCGACCCGCCAACCCGGGACGCACGCCGGCCAAAGAGCGGCTCCTTGACGCACGCAGGCGCCGGACGGCGACGCCCGCAACGTCATCAATGCCCGCCGCACGAGCAAGGCGGACGCACGAGCAGCGGTGGGCTACCATCCTCGACGGGGTGGACGCTACGACAGCGACGAGGACCGCTCCCCGACGCCGAACCCCCGGAACCCGTGTGTTCGGCGGGAGATCCGCGCGGCGGCCTTCCCTCAACGCTTCCGCCAACCCTCGACCATCGTCAAGTACAACGGGGAGACGGATCCCCGCGTGTGGCTCAACGACTACCGCCTTGCGTGCCAGCTGGGCGGGGCCACCAGCGACGAGGTCATCATCCGCAACTTGCCCCTGCACCTCGGCGATGCGGCTCGGACATGGCTCGAGCACCTGCCCGCCAACCAGATCCACAACTGGGACGACCTAGTCCGCACGTTCGTGGGTAACTTCCAGGGCACGTACGTGCGCCCTGGGAATTCCTGGGACCTGCGCTCCTGCACCCAGAAGCCCGGCGAGTCGTTGCGGGACTTCATACGGCGCTTCTCCAAGCGCTGTACGGAGCTCCTTAGCGTGGCGCAGTCCGAGATCGTGCATGCCTTCCTCGAGGGCACCACGTGCAGGGATCTCGTGCGAGAGCTGGGGCGCAGCCCGCCCGCGGACTCCAACGAGCTGTTCGACATCGCCACCAGCTTCGCCTCAGGAGAGGAGGCTGTGGGAGCGATCTTCGACGGCAAGAAGGGCAAGCGCTCGGAGGACGCGCCCGCGGAGGGCAGCAAGTCCAAGGAGCCCCACCGCAACGACAAGCGGGGCAAGAAGGGAAAGAAGCCGCGCCGCGAGGTGCGCGAGCAGGGGCGCGACGGCGGTAATGCCGAGGCCCTCGCTGTTGACCCGGCTCGACGGGGCCCTCGACCGGCCCCTCGAGGTCCGGGGGTGTTTGATGACATGCTAAAAAAGCCATGTCCTTACCACAAGACCCCAGTGAACCATACCCTTGAGCAATGCGATATGCTCAAGAAGTTCTATGGCCGCGCCGCCGCGAAGGAGGCGGAGGCCAAGAAAGACGGAGGAGATGGCGACGCCGGCGGCTTCCCCGCCGTGGAAAACGTGTTCCTCATCTTAGGGGGGCCAACCGTCGACATGTCGACCCGCCAGCGCAAGAAGGAGCGGCACGAGGTCCTCGCCGCCGAGAAGGCCCCTCCCTCCTTCCTCAACTGGTCGGAGGATGCCATCACCTTCAGCCGAGAAGACCATCCGAACCGGATCCCCAACCCGGGCCAGTACCCACTGGTGGTCGACCCAATCATCGAAAGTCTTGATGGACGGAGGCAGCAGCCTCAACATCCTCTACGTGCACACGCTGCGCCTGCTGGGGATTGGGTTGGACCAGCTGCGGCCCAGCACGAAGCCGTTCCACGGCGTCGCGCCCGGCAAGCAGGTCCAGCCCCTCGGGCAGATCGATCTGCCAGTTTGGTTCGGCACCGCGAAAAATTTCCGCAAGGAAACACTCACCTTCGAGGTGGTGGGGTTCAAGGGCGCCTACCATGCCATACTTGGGCGGCCCTGTTACGCCAAATTCATGGTGGTCCCCAACTACACCTACTTGAAGATGAAGATGCCAGGACCAAACGGCGTCATCACCGTAGGCTCGTCCATCGAGCACGCATTCGACTGCGACGTCCAGTGCGTCGAGCACGCAGAAGCACTGGCGCTGGATGAAGCGCTGGTGACCACCTTGGAGAAGATGGTCAACGAGGACCTCGACTCCACCGCCAAGCACACCGGCACCTTCGAGGCCGCGGAGCAGACCAAGGAGGTCCCCCTCGACCCCTCTGCCCCCGAGGGCAAGGCGTTGAGGGTCAGCTCCACCCTCGATCCCAAATAGGAAGTGGTGCTCGTCGACTTCCTCCGCGCCAACGCCGACATCTTCGCGTGGAGCCCCTCGGATATGCCAGGCATCCCGAGGGAGGTCGCCGAGCACTCCCTTGACATCCTGCCTCACGCCCGCGCCGTGCAACAACGGCTGCGCCGCTTCGACGAGGAGCGGCGACGGGCTATTGGAGTGGAGCTGCGGAAGCTTCTAGAGGCCGGGTTCATCAAGGAGGTGTTCCACCCAACGTGGCTAGCAAACCCCGTGCTTGTAAAGAAAAAGAATGGGAAGTGGCGGATGTGTATAGACTACACTAGTCTTAATAAAGCATGTCCTAAAGTTCCTTTTCCTTTGCCACGTATTGATCAAATCGTTGATTCAACTGCTGGGTGTGAGCTGCTATGCTTCCTTGATGCCTACTCCGGGTATCATCAAATAAAGATGAAGGACTCCAACCAGCTCGCGACTTCGTTCATCACGCCGTTCGGGATGTTCTGCTACGTCACGATGTCGTTCGGTCTTCGAAACGAGGGTGCGACATACCAGCGCTGCATGCAGCACGTTTTCGGAGATCACATCGGGCGAACGGTCGAGGCGTACGTAGACGACATCGTCGTAAAGACCAGGAAGGCGGACGACTTGGTTGGCGACCTTGGCATCGCGTTCGGCTGTCTACGGGCCAATGGGGTCAAATTAAACCCCGAAAAGTGTGTCTTTGGAGTGCCGCGGGGCATGCTCCTAGGATACATCGTCTCCCAACGAGGAATCGAGGCCAACCCCGAAAAGGTCGCGGCCCTCGAACGAATGGGTCCGATCCGGGACCTCAAGGGAGTGCAAAAGGTGCTGGGGTGCCTTGCCGCCTTAAGCCGCTTCATCTCGCGGCTCAGCGAAAAGGGCCTGCCCCTTTACCGCCTACTCAAGAAGCACGAGCGCTTTTCCTGGACCGCCGAGGCCCAGGATGCGCTCGACAAGCTGAAGGCGTCCTTAACGCACGCCCCGATCCTCACGCCACCGCAGGACGGCGAACCCCTGCAGCTCTACGTGGCCGCAACCACCCAGGTGGTCAGCGCCGTGATTGTGGTGGAGCGCGCGGAGGAAGGGCACGCCCCCGCCGGTCCGGGCGGGCCGGTCTACTACATCGCCGAGGTCTTGTCTGACACCAAGACGCGCTACCCCCAAGTCCAAAAGCTGCTGTATGCGGTGGTCCTCGCGCGGCGCAAGCTCCGCCACTACTTCGAGGCCCACCCCGTCACGGTGGTCTCCTCCTTCCCGCTGGGGGAGATCATCCGCAATCCCGACGCGGCGGGCAGGATCGCCAAGTGGTCCGTGGAGCTGATGGGCGAGACGCTTGCCTACGCCCCGCGCAAGGCCATCAAGTCTCAGATCCTGGCGGATTTCGTCGCCGAATGGACGGATACGCAGCTGCCACCGCCACAAATCCAAGCAGAGTGCTGGACTCTGTACTTCGACGGGTCGGTGATGAAAACAGGGGCGGGCGCGGGCCTGCTCTTTGTGTCACCCCTCGGGGAACACATGCGATACATGGTGCGCCTCCACTTCCCCGCGTCTAACAATATGGCTGAATACGAGGCCCTCCTCTGCGGCCTCAAAATCGCCATTGAGTTGGGCGTCAAGCGCCTCGACGTGCGAGGAGACTCGCAGCTCGTAATCGATCAAGTCATGAAGAATGCGAGCTGCCATGATGACAAGATGGAGGCCTACTGCAAGGCCGTGCGAGCCCTCGAAGACAAGTTTTTGACATCGAGCTCAACCACGTGCCCCGCCGGTACAACGAGGAGGCAGACGAGCTGGCCAAGATCGCGTCCGGGCGGATCACCGTCCCCCCGAACGTTTTCGCCCGCGACATCGCTCAGCCCTCGGACGCCCTCGAGCCTCACCCCTCGAACCGCACAGAACCCTCGGGGGCTCCCTCGAATCCAGCGGGTGCGGAACCCATGGATGAGGACCCCTCGAACGAGGCGTACGTGCTCTCCCTCCTCGAAGAGTATGGCTCCTACGAGGCTGACGTGATGGACATCGAGCCGGCTCCTGTCAAGGCTGACTGGCGCGACAAATACATCACTTGGATGGCCCGAGGAGAGCTCCCCTCGGACCGGGCCACGGCCAGGCGCATCGCCAGGATGGCCAAGTCCTTTGCCCTCGTCGACGGTGAGCTGTACAAGCGCGCCGCCTCCGGCATCTTACAGCGGTGCGTGCCCATCCCCGAGGGGCGCGAGCTCCTACGGGACATCCACGCCGGGATCTGTGGCCATCACGCCGCGCCCCGCACCCTAGTTGGCAACGCTTTCCGCCAAGGCTTTTACTGGCCTACCGCGGTCGCGGACGCTAGCGAAATCGTACGCACCTGCGAAGGGTGCCAGTTCTACGCCCGCAAGTCCAACCTCCCCGCCCATGCCCTGCAGACCATCCCCATAACATGGTCATTCGCCGTGTGGGGGCTGGAGATCGTCGGGCCCTTGCGGAAGGCGCCCGGGGGCTTCACCCACCTGTTGGTTGCAATCGACAAGTTCTCCAAGTGGGTGGAGGTGCGCCCCATTACGAATCTCAGGGCTAAGCAAGCGGTGACGTTCTTCACCGACATCGTCCACCGTTTTGGAGTGCCAAACTCCATCATCACCGACAACGGGTCCCAGTTCACGGGCAGGAAATTCTTGGAGTTTTGCGACAAATTCCACATCCGTGTGGATTGGGCAGCTGTGGCACACCCACAGACCAACGGCCAAGTAGAACGCGCCAACGACATGATCCTACAAGGCCTTAAGCCTAGAATTTTTTACCAGCTAAACAAATCTGGTCGAAAATGGCTCCAAGAGTTGCCAGCAGTCGTGTGGAGCCTAAGGACCACCCCAAGCAGAGCCACCGGGTTCACCCCGTTTTTCCTAGTCCATGGCGCGGAGGCCGTCCTCCCCACGGACTTAGAATACGGATCGCCCAGGGTTCGAGGCTACGACGAGGATGCCAACCAGCGAGCCCGCGAGGACTCGCTGGACCAGCTCGACGAGGCACGCCTCGTGGCCTTGATGCATTCCGCGAGGTATCAACAGTCCCTCAGGCGCTACCAAGCGCGCAGGATACGCCGACGGGACTTCGGCCGAGGGGGATCTGGTCCTAAGGCTACGCCAGGACAACCGAGGACGCCACAAGCTATCGCCTCCGTGGGAGGGACCCTACGTCGTGGTGAAGGTGCTCAAGCCCGGCACGTACAAGCTGGCCAACGAGGACGGTGAAGAGCTCACCAACGCTTGGAACATCCAACAGCTACGTCGCTTCTACCCCTAGCTAGGATTTCCAAGTATTTCTTGTTGTAAAAATCACATAACCAACGCCCCAGTTGGTAACAACTATGTAAGCGCCATAAGTCTAATGAAAAGGGCAACTCGGCTTTCCCCCGAAACCCAAGTTACCCTCGGGGGCTACTACGGGGGGCATCCCCCCCAAAATAGTCCCATTTTCACGCAAAAACGAAACAACTCACGCGCGCTAAGTTTGTTTGCTACTTCGACCCCGAGCAACGATTCGAACAGGGCGCAGGCAGCCCAGCGGAAGGAGCGCGCGAGTCAGAGATAGCCCACGCCGCGAGGATACGACCCTTCTCTCTCGCCTCCAACCCAGCAGGCCACCCGCGAAAATCGAACTCCCCTAAGTAGAATCTACTCAGGAAGAAGGAGAAACAAAAAAGCGCAGTAAACAAAAAACATCACTTTGCATCAACAAATGTTTATGTCAAGAACAACTTGTTTATTTACAAAGGCCATACGGCCAGCGTACTGATACATCAAACAAAAACGGGCCTAGCGCCCAACTGTCTTCAAGAGGGAGGAGCGGCGGCGTCAGCAGCGTCCGGGAAGAGGAACTCCTCGAAGGCTTCAGCGAGCGTCCCGGCGACGTCGGCGGCGAGCCCGTCCACACGCTCCATCACAACCTCGTCCTCAACACCATCGGGGAAGACGTAACCCTCCGCCAGCGCCTCGAAGTTGACCTCGTAGTGGGACCGTACCACTCCGAGGGCCTTCTGGACGCCCAGCTGCAGTGCCCGGCGCATCCGCTCGGTGACGTGGCCGCCAAGGGCGTGCGGGCGGGCCGGCCGGCCGAGCTGCCGGCCTGTGCTTCGCCCTCCTCCACGGCTCGGCAGGCTTCGAGGGCCGCACCGCGCAACTCCCGCAGCCTCGGCCGGGAGGAGTTGTAGGAAGCTCCGCAGCGCCTCCGCCCGCTCAGCTGCATGCCCCAGAGCGGTGCGCAAGCCTGGAATCGCCAAGACAAGAAAGAAAACGGAAAGGGGAATGCGAACCTTCTAACAGAAAACCAACAAAGCAGGAGTCAAACAGCGGCTCACCTTCGACTTGCTTCCTCTCCACCTCGAGGGCACGGCGCTCGGCCTCGACCGCCAGCTCGAGGCCCTTGACGGTCTCGCCCGGCTCCTGGAGGGCCAGCTCCTGGCTCGCGCTTTTGATGCTGAGCACCATCAGCTCGCCCTCGACCTTGGAGAGCTTGGCGTTCCGCTCCTCCAGCGACTTCTGCGCCGCTTCGCGAGCAACGCGCTCCTGCTCTAGCGCCGACCGGCATCGGGGCCGAGGGCGGCTTGCTCCCCGCCGGAGCCGCCCCTCGGCCCCTTGGTGGGCGGTGCGCTCCCGCGTGGCCGGTCCTCGAGGGCGGCGAGCGCCGCGGCCTTGGCGTCGAGGGCGGCCTTCAAGTCGTCGGCCCTCCTTGGCCCTCTGCTCCGCGCGCGCGCGCTCCTCGCCCCCGGCGCGCGCTGCGCCTGCGCCCCCTCGAGCGACGAGCGGAGCCCCCGGTTCTCGCTGCGGACGCCGGCCACCTCCGCCTCCCAGTTGGTCGCCAGCGTCCGCATCTTCTCCAGGTCCGAGCGTGCCTGCCACAGCGCCTCATCACGGTCGATGAGGGCTGTGCAGATCCGCTCGAGGCTAGAGCGACGTGCCGGGTCTTGCCTCGTGCTCTCGGGGAGTTCATCGCGCAAGGCCATGGCCCGGTACGCCAACCAGCCGTCCGGAGTCCTGAGGGCATCGGCGAGTGAGTCGAAGGCGCCGCATCGCTCCCGGACCTGGTGGAGCTCAGCGTTCACCCGATCGAAGGCCCCGTACTTGTCGCGGGCACGGTGCTCGAGCTCCTGTCACCCACAACTCGAAACCCGTAAGCATCATGGTACAGAAAACAGCGCGCGGAAACGAAGGAAAGAGGAAAACGAGCAACGGTGCCCTACCTGGAAGATGCGCCACGCGGGGCCGCCGTGGACCCTCAGCGCCTCGTTCAGCGCACGGTCGAGCGTGGCGCCGTGGCTGCGAAGCTCCCCCCCACAGCCTCGCTCCGCATGGGCGTCGGCGAACGCGGGCGGGTCGTCGGCCGACCCCCTCCACCCCGGGCGGAGTGGCCGGCGCGGGAAGACGAGGACTCGGCGCCATGTCCTCGGCCCCCCGCCACCATGTGGCCCTCGCGCCGCCTCACGAGAGCCCCCTCTTGGGACTCTGGGGAGAGCGTGGGGAAGCTCGCCCACTGATCCCACCCGGGCGGCGGGGAGTCGTTGTCCGGGACCTCCACCACCACCGCCCGGGAGCCGCTGGCAGGCGCCAACCCATGCGCCGCTTCCGCCGCACCTCCACCTCGCGCCTCCGTGGCCACGGGCACCGACGCGGCGCCACGTCCATCGCCTCCGGCCGCGCCTCCACGACCACGGCGCCCGTCCGCCCTCCTCAACCGCAACCACGGGCGCCGCAGCGGGGCCGCACCTCGCTCGCCTCCGCCGCGGCCGGCACCACGCGCCGCGCCTCCGCCGCGGCGCCCACCGCCGGGCCGCGCCTCCACCACGCCGCCGCCGCAGTCGCGCCTCCACCACGACCGGCGCCCGCCGCTCCTCGACGACCGCCGGCGCCGTGACGGCGCATGACCGATCCCGCCGGCCGAGGCCTCGAAGCCTCGGGCCGCGCCTTGCGAGCCCTCGCCCGCCGCCGCCGTGCTTGTCCCCGCCCGCGCACCCTCGACGAGCGCCGCCGGTTGGGATGGACGCGTCCGCCCTCGCACCTTGGCCGGTGCGAGGGGGAGGCACGGTTGGCACCACCCCGACTCGCGTAAGTAAAAGTCGAACGCCCGGTCACCAAAAAACCAAACACAGGCGAAGGGCAAGCCCCTTACCTCGAAGAGGAGAAGGCGCGCTTCCTTTTCCTCGAGGCCTTGCGCACGAGGCCCGTGCGGCCGACGCGCCGGCCGCCGCGCCCCCCCCGACGCCCTCCCCGCGCGCACGGGCCCCGCCCCCGCACGCGCCTCCGCTCGCCCTCGTCATTGACAGCCGGCGGCGGGCGCCGTTGCGCCCGCCCCGGCGATGCCGCCCTTGCCACCGGAGCTGGCTCCGGCGACGGGGAGGGGGGGGGGGGGCTCCCACCCATCGAGGGGCCTTGCCCTCCGCCTTCTTCCTCCTCGTCCTCCTCAGAGGACGAGTACTCCTCGGTCTCCGGCGAGGAGAGCCCCAGCTGCTTGCGCCGCCGGTACTCCTCGCTCCGCCGTTCGCGGCGCTCGCGGTGCCGCCTCGCGCGCTCCCTCTGCGCGCCGCCCGCTCCTGCTCCCATTGCTGCGCCGCCCGACCGAGCGCGCGGGAGTCGGGGGTAGGCGGAACGGACTTCGCGGCGGTGAAGTTCACCAGCTGCATGCGAAAACGTCAAAGGCGCGTCGGGGAGCAGAGGCAACACCAAGAACTAAAACGGAATCAAGAATCATACTCACCCGCCGGGCCGGTGGGGAGCATCTCGAACTCCCACGGGGATCGGCCCCGGCGCGAGCATCCGGTGTCGACGGCGTTCCGCGCCCGCGTGAGCGTGTACGCCCGCCCAAGGGGGGTCGGGAGCATCCGCGACCTCGCCAGCGCGACGGGGTCTGCCTCCTCCGTCATCTCGTAGATGCAGAGCGGCCTCTCCATCAGAGGCACGACCCGCCGGTGGTGGAGGAAGGCGAGAACGCCCATCGCGGTCAGACCGCGCGTCGCCAGGTTCCTCAGGGCGGCCAGGACCGAGTCCTGCCGCCTCCGATGCTGGGGCGTGGATACCCCGTAGCCCCAGGAGTCGGGCTTCTCCTTGAACACCCGACCGGTGTAGGGGGGAGGCCGGGCTCGGCGTTGTGCAGATAGAACCACCCCCGCTCCCAGCCGGCATTGTTTGTCGTCATGGTGCAGGGGATGTAGTCGTCCTTGAACTGCCCCTGCAGGGCGAGCGATATCCCGCCGGCGCACACCGCGCGACGGGTCCTCTGCTCCGTCGTGGGTTGCGTGAAGAGCTCCACGCGGAAGAGGTGTATCCAGAGCTCCCAGTTGACTGGGATCCCTAGATACCCCTCACAGACGCCCATGAACGTGGCCGCCTGTGAAATCGCGTTCGGCGCGAAGTTATGCAACTCCACGCCGTAGTAGTGGCACAGCGCTCGCATGAAGCGGCTCGCCGGCGCGGTGAAGCCGCGCTCGTGGAAGCGGGAAAAGCTCACCACATAGCCCTCCGGCGGGTTGGGCTCGTGGTCTCCCTCCGGCGGCACTATCGACTCCGCCGGCGGCCCTCCTCGTTTGCCGCCAATCGGCCGGCGGTGACCGCTCGCCAAGGGCCGGGCGGGGGTCACCGTCGACCGCTCCCAGGCGTACGGGTCGAGGATCGTGAGGGGCGGAGGCGGCGCCATTAGGAAGGACAAGGAATGCGAGAGCGGAAGACAAGAAAAGGAAGAGGAGCTCTAATGGTGAAGGCGCACGACGGCAAGAGCAAATCGGAGGCGAGAGCACAAGGGGCGAGAACGGCGAAATGCTAAGGTGAAAAACCGCCGTCTTTCCCTCCCCTCAGATTTATAAGCCGCGGGCGAGCTCTCCGGGGCGGACGTCCCGCGCGCATTAACTGCAGGGAATCTTTTCTCTCGCCGACGGGCGGGCCCCACCACGACCGCGGCGGCCACGCCACCACGAATAAGCCATCATCACGGCGGAGAATAGCAGGGACCGTGACAGCGGTCACGTCCGCCTGCCCACGCCGCCCACTACGCGCGCGCGCGCGGCTGCGACGCCTGAAAAAGCGTGCCCACGACGCGAAATTACAGCCCCGACTGCGTAGCATTTAATGGCTCGGTTCCTTGCAAGGTACGCAGAAACCTCGAGCGGCACGGGCCACTGGCTCGGGAGAGTTCCAACCCTCGAAACGGTTCAGGCGTGAGAAGGTAGCCTCGGGGCACGTTTGAAACAGAGCGGGCACTGCAAGCACCCATGCCACGTAGAACCCTCGAGCGGCACGAGCCCCAGGCTCGAGACGATGTCAACCCTCTAAAGGGCATTGGCGTGAGAAGGTCGCCTCGGGGCCCGTTTGAAACAAAGCAGGCACCGCAAGCACCCATGCCACGCAAAACCCTCGAGCGGCACGAGCCCTTGGCTCGGGATAACTTCGACCCCCTAAAGGGCACAGGCGTGAGAAGGTCGCCTCGAGGTCTGTTTTGAAACAAAGCGGGCATCGCGAGCACCCATGCCACGCTATACTACTGATCAGCGCCGCGGGGGCCGGCTCGCCCAGGCCCCTCGATGGTCGCAGATGCCAGGCCGGGAGCGCTTAACCGCCGCCCCGCACCATTTTTGTTACAACGGCCGCCCGAGGACCGGCTCGCCCGCACCCCTCGACGGCCGCAAACGCAAAGACGGGGCCACCCAGGCGCCACCCCGCACGGCCCTACTGATCACAGGTTCGAAGCCTGACCCTCGACGGGTTCGAACAGCGCCTCGCATCACGTAGTCGGGGACGACGAAGGCACGCGCATTCGAGCCGTTCCTCGAGCCCCTCGGCTCGAGGGTGCCCTATATGTCGTATTCGAGACCCAGCGAGGGCAGCTAGCCAGGGGATCCCACCGAGGGAGAGCTTCCGCGCCCTCAGTCCCTATCGAACGGGACCAAGCCCCACCTAGCAAACCCATGCAAGCGCTTCAATGGACGTGTCTCTGGACCGCGCAGCCTACCCTTATCGAACGGGGCATGGGCGTCCACTCGAACCACCCACTAGCAGCTCAACGAGGAATCCGCACCCGCGACCCGCTCGATGGGGGTTGCGGAAACCTCACCCTCCGTCCCGCGGAGGGACGGCGAGGGCGCGTTAAGAAACAAGTCGTGAAGCTCTACCCGATCGCCTCGAACGGGCCCAGGCTCGGGGGCTTGACGCACGGCTACACCCCTTGGCTTGCACCCGCCGGAGACAGTGCCAGCAGCGTGTGCGTCACCGAAGCCGGCTGGGACATTGCCGACGCCGGTTGAAACATGCACCACGCCCTCTGACCAGCTCTCGCGGTTAACCCCTACAGGAGCATCCACGCTCCTGCAGGGCTTCGGGGGCTAGACCCGCGGGTCCGCTGACGCAGCCCCACGGAAAGCGTTCGCAAGACAAGAAGGGAAGAACGTCCTATCAGTAGGTTCCAGCATCTGCGGGAGCCTCAATGGCAAACCCACAGATGCTCGGGGGCTACTGTCGGGGACAGCCCTAGGGGCCCCCTTTAACAACTGGGAAATCCCCACTTAAAACTTGCAACAAAGCCGAACACACTTTGCCTAACCATGCAGGATACAGCCCATGCCGCGGGGACCTTAACGGCCCACCAAGGCGGCCCTCTTGTAGATCCCCTCGAGCAGGCTTCGCCTCGCTCGAGGATGCGCGCCTCCCTCGGGCGGGCTCCGTCCCGTTCGAGGGGGTGCGCTTCCCTCGAACGGGCTCCGCCTCGCTCGAGGGCCCGTCCCCCCTCGAGCAGGCTCCGCCCCGCTCGAGGGTCCGCCCCACCATCGACCGGGGTCCGCCTCGCTCGAGGGCGCCCACTCTACAGAATAGCACGCCCCGCCCCTTCACGTAGCTAAATAGCGCGGCGCGCATGTGATTCACTCCCTCCTTGACCTATAAAAGGAGGGTGAACCCCCCTGCCGTGGGAGAGGGACAGACACAACACAACAGGAGACAGGCTGCGCCACGCACTTGTTCTCCAATTCTCCCACGATATCTTCAGCCACTACACCAGGGACTTGGAAGCCACGCTTCCTCTCGCGCCTTGCTTGTAGCAGCCCCACTACAGGCACCCCCGGTGCTGAGCAATATAGTGCCTCGAGCACACCCCTGCTGGACGTACGGCCTCCTCGGCCGGAACCAGGATAAACTCTGTGTCTCTTATTGCTTAGCATCGACCATTGAGGGATAGACCACGGCGCTCACTACTGGTTAGTGTCGAGACCATATTCCGCACCGACAGTTCCCATGGGTGCATCGCTGATACTTGGCCGCCAAGAGCCATGCCTCATATTGGAGCATTACGGTCATGCTCCCGTGTCAATTCATGAACTCATTTGAGATTTCCCACATCTCATAGACTGCGACCTCACGGTCAAGTTCATATAGGTGTGTCCTTCCAAGGTACCCTGCAGGGCAGTACCTTGCTGATTTCCTCAGCCTTAGGGCCCATTAAGACAACTGTCATCCTTCCATGCAGTCTGGAGAGTACGCATCTATTAGCGGAAGTGGGTACATATAGTGTACTCTCTATTCATTCTTGCAGCTTGTTTTTCCAGTCACCTTGTTCACGGGATCTCCGATCAAGAAGGCTGGGTTGCCACTGAAGAACAACTCATATGGGTCTCAACCCCATTTCCTTCGATGCACCATCTATCACTGCACGCGGCAGTCCCCTTGTAAAAGGGTCAGCAATGTTCCTTGTAGTGTTGATGTAATCGACGGCCACCACACCAGTGTTTTTCAAATTTCTGACAGATTTCATCCGTCTCTTTACATGCCTAGAGGATTTCAAATTAACCTTAGCACTGCCTACATTTGTGATCATAGTTTGGTTATCGCAGTACAACTGGATGGCTGGTACCGGTTTAGCCACCATAGGCATGTCCATTAAAAGATCTCGCAACCACTCTGCCTCTACAGTGGTTGCTTCTAGTGTTACAAGTTCAGCCTCCATGGTAGATTTCGTCAAAATTGTTTGTTTACGAGATCTCCATGAAACTGCAGCACCTCCAAAAGTGAATATATATCCACTTGTAGCTTTGATCTCATCAAGATCTCGAGATCCAATTGGAATCACTATACCCTTCAAGTACTGATGGGTACCCTGTATAGTGAAGTCCAAGTGTTGTGGTTCCTCTCAGGTATTTCATTACACGCTCTAGTGCAGACCAATGCTCTTCTCCCGGATTCGAGGTGAATCGGCTCAATTTGCTTACAGCATATGAAATGTCAAGTCTAGTTGCACCAGCCAAATACATGAGTGACCCAATGATTTGTGAGTACCTTAACTGATCTATCCCTTGTCCTTGATTCTTGCTAAGCTTCAGACTAGGATCATATGGCATTGGAGAAGTTTTACAATCTGAGTACCCAAATCGACTCAGAATTTTCTCCACATAATGGGACTGATTTAGAGTGACCCCATTCTCGCCTTTCATCAGTTTGATGTTAAGAATAACATCGGCCTCTCCCAAATCCTTCATATCAAAACTTTGAGACAAAAATGACTTAACTTCATTTATCACTTCGATACTAGTCCCAAAAATTAAAATATCATCAACATATAAGCACAAAATTACTCTGTGACCCCCACCAAACCTGTAATAAACACAATTATCGGCCTCATTTGCCACAAAGCCAGCTGAGGTCAAAGTTTTATCAAACTTATCATGCCATTGCTTCGGAGCTTGTTTGAGACCATATAAGGAATTCTTTAATCTGCACACCTTGTTCTCATGTCCAGACACCATAAAACCTTCAGGCTGCGTCATACAGATTTCTTCGTCCAGCTCTCCATTTAGGAACGTTGTCTTTACATCCATTTGATGAATTTGAAACCCATATGTGACAGCCAAGGCAACAAGCACGCGTATCGTGGTTATTCTAGTGACAGGTGAATATTTATCAAAGAAATCCAAATCTTTCTTTTGTGTATAACCTTTAGCTACAAGCCTAGCTTTAAATTTATCTATGGTTCCATCAGGTTTGAGCTTTTTCTTAAAGATCCATTTGCACCCAATAGGTTTACACCCAACAGGACAATCACGTATCTCCCATGTCTCATTTGACATGAGGGACTCCATTTCACTATGGACAACTTCCTTCCAGTACTCTACATCTGTCGATGCATATGCCTCTGAAAGGGTTTTAGGTGTGTCATCCACGAGATACACAATAAAGTCATCTCCAAAGGATTTTTCAACCCTTTGTCTCTTACTCTTTCGAGGAGGTTCTGTACTGTCATTCTCCTCATGTGGTTGAACAATAAGTTTAGGAGAATCCTGAATAAAATTAGTACTTTGCGAACTAGAAGATGAACTACTACTCTTCATTGGAAAAACATCCTCAAAAAAGGTTGCATCACGAGATTCAATCACATTATTGACATGTACATCAGCGACCTTGGATCTGATTACTAAAAATCTATAAGCTGCACTATTATGAGCATATCCCAGAAAAATACAGTCTACCGTTTTAGGTCCCAACTTTCTTTTCTTACATGCTGGTACATTTACTTTGGCTAAACATCCCCATGCACGTATGAAACTTAGAGAAGGTTTTCTTCCTTTCCATCCTTCATATGGAGTTTGTACTCCTTTTGATGTAGGAACTCTATTTAGAATAAAGCAAGCGGTCAGCAAAGCGTCCCCCACCATGGCTTGGATAAACCGGCACTTCCCAACATGGCGTCCGTGAGTGTTCGATTTTTCCGTTCAGCCACTCCATTAGATTGGGGCAAATAGGGAGCTGTAGTCTCATGGATTATTCCATGCTTCGCGCAATATTCAGAAAGATCAGCGGATAAATATTCTCCTCCTCTATCGGACCTAATTCGTTTGATTTTCTTTTCCAGTTGGTTTTCATCCTCAGCTTTATAGACTTTGAAACAATACAACGCTTCATATTTCGTTTTAACAAGGTCGAGATAACAATATCTAGTCGCATCATCAATAAACGATATAAAGTATTTTTTCCCTGCCTTAGTCAACACTCCATTCATTTCACACAAGTCTGAATGGATTAAATCTAAAGGTGCCAGACTCTTCTCCTCAATGGCCTTAAAAGGTTTTCGAGGTTGCTTTGCTTGCACACAATCATGACACTTAGACCTTCTGACCATGGGAAAACTCGAAATCAAATTAAGTTTGGTCAAACGATAGATGCGATCAAAATTGATGTGACATAACCGAGAGTGCCACACAACAACCTCTCGTTCATTATTATCCGAGCTAGAACTTGAAATAGAGTTTACGAACCTATTACAATCATCTGAAATAGAAAGGCGGAACAGGCCTCCGCAATCATAACCTTTTCCAATAAATGAACAAAATTTTGAAACAACAAACTTGTTCGACTCAAACGCTAACTTAAAGCCATCACGACACAAAAGAGAACCACTAACAAGGTTCCTATTTATTCCAGGGATGTGCTGCACATTCTTGAGAGATAAAGTCTTTCCGGAGGTCAACTTCAGATCAACTCTTCCAATTCCATGCACAGCAGCCCTTGATCCATTGCCCATCAAGACGGAGCAACTGCCTGTAGCCTGATAAGAGGAAAACAAATTCATGTATGAACATACATGCACATTAGCTCCTGTATCTACCCACCAATCGGTGGATTGACATGCTAGTAGGATTTAAGGAACATACCCGGATCCACTAGTTTCGCCCACAGTCACATTTGCAGTTTTCTGACCTCCCTTCTTGCCCTTGCGCTGGCGACACTTCCTGGCTATGTGCCCAGGTTCGCCATACACAAAGCAAGTCAGGTCTTCCTTGAAGGATCAGATGGCGACTAGAGAGGGGGGGAGTGAATAGGAGCCGGTAAAAATTCTTCCCAAAGAACCCGGCCTATACCCTAGTCAAACCCCGGTCACACACGAGCGATGGATCGAATCACACACCAATCGCCAAGAACACGAGGTTATGGATCAACCTCTAGCCTTAGCAACGATTCTTTGAAGCACACGCGGAAGCACGAAAGAAGGAGGGGAGGAATCGAACCAAGAGGCAAAGCGCACAGGCTCTGGCGGACCGTCCGGCTAGGAGGGGCGGACCGTCCGCGCAGGCCTCGCGCACTGTCCAACCTGAAGCCGCGGACTGTCCGTGCCAACACCGCGGACCGTCTGGCCCTACGCCGCGGACCATCCGTCAAAGCACACAGAACCACCAGAAGCGACCCGAGAAAAACGGACCGTCCGCCAAGGCCGGGCGGACCGTCCGCGCGGGTCACGGACCATCCGCTACTCAAGCTCGGACCGTCCGCAAAACAGCTGCAACAAAAACCAAAAGCCAAACCGGATTGAAAGCAAAGATGCACAAGAACACGACGAACACGCGACGAACCCTAGCCGCGCGGACCGTCCGCCAGCACCCCACGGACTGTCCGCCAGGTGCGGACAGAGCAGAAAACGCCCGACCCCGAAAGTCAACTTCCCCAAATCATCATCGGATTTCCCAAACGGTTGAAGCTATGGAGACAAGGGTTTGGGGACTTGAAAAGCGTCACACAAGGATGCTATAGCCCAAAAATCTTGCCTCCTCACTCCCTAAATCACCGGGAATCGCGAATCCTTTGAGCACCACCAAAAGCTAGAGCACCGAACGAAAAACTGCGAATCCAAGTGGTTTCTCGGCGTTTGAGGGCACAAGATCAATCACAAAGATGCACAAGACATCCATCCATGTTTTCCTCAAAGAAATCCGGGGAGAGACCCAATCAAATCCGCGGAATTGAACCGAGAACAAAGGCACGAAAACAAGCACAAAAAGGCCACGAAAACACAACCCCGAATCTTCTATACAAACTAGGAAAGATTCACAAGGTCTAGCATGCCGCCCTAGCATCCATCCCCCTCAACAAATCTCTCATGAAGCTCTCATGCTAGCCTAGAGAAAATGGAAGAAAAATTAGCTACGAAAATGAGAAATGGGAGGGAGGAAATGAAACCCTAAGTCGCGGAGAGAGGGAGCCACTCACACACCCTCATGGCTTATATATCGGATCCCGCCGGAGTGGTAAATGACTCGACTACCCCTAACTTAACTACTGGCGATACAACCCACGCAGGGGCATTTAGGTAATGTTTGTGGGTCTTGCCATCGGACGGCCACGCCTTTGCCGCACCCCCGCGTCCTCCCGACGCAAGCCATGCGATCCCGCCGCGTGTCCTCCGCCTCGAAGCTTCCCGACACGCCCGGATCCCGTCTCCGTCGTGTTGGGCCCTCGGACTTGGTTTTGAGGCCCAAACCAAGAAACAGTCCTCCGATGGTTTTGTGGGCAAACCACCAAACCCCGCGTGCTCGGTCCGGCCTCCCGCCAAACCACTTGACTCGACCGCCACCGTGCACCGGCTCGATTGTCCATGACTTCGTCTTGCTCGTGTCGCCGCCATGTGGCCCGCACCCGGGTCCCGCTGTCCACCGGGTCCCTCGAACCGAGCCTACTTGTCTCTCCATCTCCCGGAGGCCCCTCAGGTCTGAAGACCTTTCGCGCCCGTTCTTCACCTGCAACAACACGAACTAGGCCGCAGCCTACACCTACGCACTAAGCCAAGAGTCAGTCCAACACCCGTTGTCAATCACTCATCACTTTGGAGCGGTCATCCATCGACCACTGGGACGCTCCTGGTCCTCAATCTCCCCCTTGATGAGTGCATTGACAACACACAACGCGAAATGAAATTCAGAGAAAGAAACAAAGGCAGAAGAAAGAAAAACAAAGAAGCTCAACTCGTGACCAAAACCAAAGAAAGGCAAAGAAAGGTCACAAGCCAAGCAAAGCACAAACTCCACACTGAAACCAGCAAGAAAGCTCCCCCTAAACAAATGCAAGCTCCCCCTGAACATGTGGATGCAAACTCCCAAATTTCAGCTCACCTCTTTTGAATTTTCATTAAGCTCACCTCTTCTCCCCCTTGTTGACAATGTATGAATCAAGGTGAAAATGCAGAAATGCAAAACAAAGCATATAAACATCTACATGAGCTTCTCAAATGGGCCAAATCTAGTGTCAAAGGCTAAAAATGAGACAAAGTTCACACATATGAATCATAGCATAGTCAAAGCATTGCCACAAGTAATATATGAAAATACAAGCATGTGACAAGGCAAAATTTTCAGATTTAAGTAGTTTTACCAAAAGAAAGGCTCGCTTCACATGTAAAAGCCTATCCATGTCACACTTGAGCCACAAACATGCATACCATTCAAAGATCATACAAGGATAGCAAATTCTCAGCAAAAGATCATGGCAAACACCCATAAAGCAAAGCATGTCATGTCAAAGCTCATGAGCCATGTGTCCACTTCGGGGAGACTTCTCCACTGGTGAACATCATGCAACATGTTGTGCACCCATATGTGAAAGATAAGACATTTTAAGAATAGACATGATGGATGGAGCATTTTTCAAGGATTACACACTTCTTTTCAAGATTAAATCATTTCATGGTACATGAAGTGCCTTTGCGGCAAAAGGAAGCTTATGCTCCCCCATGAATGCAACATAGGCTAAACATTCACAATGATATTCGGCCTTTGGCCCAAATGCAAGAACAAGGCATCCAAGCACAATCTAAGCATGAAAAGCACATTTAGACCAAACTGTGACATGGATACACTACTACACACGAGTGGAGCATATTTCATCAAAAATTAGTCAAGATTAGCATTTATTTCAAAAAGGGCTATCTCACCACACATATATCTCAAATATTCCAAGAGCATAGCCTCACATCACCATTTCTCCACACATATGACCAATATCTTACAAATAGCCAAAGAAACTCAAATATGGCATATGAAAGAAGCTCATCATCCTAAAATGCAATATGATACAAATGCAACATGATATATGACAAGATGGCTATCCTACCATGGTTTATACATCAATCAAAGCATGTATATACATCAAAGTAAAACATGGTATGATACATATGATACAAGAGAAAAACCCCCAAGAATCAACTAGAAAGGGCAACAAACCCCAAGTTCCCCCCGCAAGCGCACAAATGTAGCTTGGTCGAGAGGCTTTGTGAAAATGTCTGCAAGCTGATCTTGGGTAGGGACATGGCTCAACACAATGGTTCCTTTCTCCACATTGTCCCTCAAGAAATGATACCTCACTTCTATGTGTTTGGTTCTGGAGTGAAGCACTGGGTTTTTGGCTACGCTTATGGCACTGGTGTTATCACAAAGAAGTGGGATCTGGGTGCACTCCTCACCAAAGTCTCTCAAAGTGTATGAAATCCACAACTTCGGGAACAACAACTCGCGGCAGCAACATACTCCGCCTCGGTGGTAGACTGAGCTACACTAGACTGCTTGCGGGAAGACCATGAGACCAACGAAGACCCAAGAAACTGCCAAGTACCAGAAGTAGACTTCCTCTCAACTCGACAACCAGCAAAATCCGCATCGGAAAAACCATGAAGAGAAAGAGTCGAGGAGGAAGAGTACCAAAGGCCAAGACCAGGGGCAGACTGTAGGTACCTAAAAATCCTCTTGACGGCCTGTCAATGTGATGTCCTCGGCGAAGCCTGAAAACGAGCGCACAAACACACACTGAACTGTATGTCTGGCCTCGTCGCCGTCAAGTAGAGGAGGGAGCCGATCATGCTCCTGTACTCCCGCTGGTCCACTGGTTCTCCGTCCTCATCCGCATCCAAGGTGGCCATACTCCCCATGGGAGTCGACATCGGCTTCACATCTTGCATCTGGAACTTCCTCAGCATGTCTTTTGTGTACTTGGTCTGGTGCACGAATGTTCCATCCTTCACTTGTTTGATCTGCAGCCCGAGAAAATACTGCAACTCGCCCATCATGCTCATCTCGAACTCCCTGCTCATCTCATCTGCAAACTTGGCAACAAGGTTATGTGAAGAGCCACCAAAGACAATATCATCCACGTATATCTGAACAATCAACAAGTCATTTCCATGCTTGAGGAGAAACAAGGTCCTATCCACGGTACCCATCACAAACCCTCTGCTCAACAGAAAACCTCTCAATCTCCCATACCAAGCACGGGCACCCGTTTCAAACCATACGAGCCCTTTTCAACTCCGTATACCCCGTGTGGGTACAACTCGCTCTCAAACCCGGTGTGGTCGCTTCACATACACCTCCTCCTCTATGACCCCATTCGAAAAGCACTCTTCACGTCCATCCGAAACAACTTGAACCCTTTAGCCACGGCAAAGGCTAGAAGGATTCGAATTGCCTCAAGACGGGCCACGGAGCAAAGGTCTCCTCATAGTCGATCCCCTCCTTCGACTAAACCCCCCGAGCAACAAGTCTAGACTTGTTCCTCACAACCATCCCATTCTCTCCCTCTTTGTTCTTCCAAACCCACTTGGTTCCTATGGGATGGCAATTTGGAGGTGGTTCAACTAACTCCCACACCGGTTCCTCTCAAAGTTTTCCAACTCCTCATGCATAGAATTGACCCGGTTTGCATCGGATAAAGCATGTCCAATGTCATTGGGCTCAAAGGTGGCAACAAAAGCAAGATGAGCAAAATGAGAGGAATTCCGGACCTTGACCGTGTAGTGCGTTCATCGATGTTCCCAATGATCTTCGACAAGGGATGCACTTCTTGAATCCGTAGGGAGCCTCACGCCTCGAGACTACCTCCCCCCTCAACTTCCGCCTTCTCTCGCCGGTCCTCTTGTTGCACCGTCGTTGTCCATGAAGTAGACGGTCCACGCTCCGCAAAGGGTCGTAGGGGAAGTAGTGGGTACACACTCGGCTTCGGGCGCATGGCTCTCTCCATCATCATCTCCGCCTTCATCCTTCTCCTCTTCAAAGAGGTCCTCGGCCATCTCTTCATCACCTGCACATTCAAAGCCAAGAGAGGTACATGGCATTGTCTCGTCGAAGGTTACCTCGCAAGTCTCCTTGATTTTGTTAGTCTCAAGGTTAAGCACCCTATAGGCTCTAGAGTGGTTAGCATATCCAAAGAAAATACCATCACTAGACCTAGCCTCAAACTTGTCGAGTTTTGCCTTCTTAAGAATAAAGCACTTGCAGCCAAAGACTCGGAAATGACTCACCTTGGGTGCTCGACCATGCATAAGCTCATAACAAGGTCTTCTTCTTGAAAGCTCGCAATAAAATCTCGTTGGAAACATGACAAGCCGTATTGACCGCCTCGCCCCAATACCTCCTAGGAGTCCCGTGCTCATCGAGCATCGTCCTAGCCATCTCACAAAGAGTCCGATTTTTCCTTTCCACGACTCCATTTTGAGGGGGCACATAAGGGGTCGAATACTGATGTTCAAGACCTAGATCACGACAAAAGGCATCAAAACGAGAGTTCTTGAACTCTGAGCCATTATCACTGCGGATAGCTCGAATAGCATTCCCATGCCTCTTGTTTTTCAACCTCATGATCATATCTCGAACAAAACCAAATGTCTCACTCTTGTCTTCCAAGAAAAACACCCGAGCATGGCGAGAGTAATCGTCCACCACAACAAGGACATACCACTTCCCACCCACCGAGCGAACTCGAGCTGGCCCAACAAGATCCATATGCAACAACTCTGTAGGACGCTCGGTCATGACATCGGCCAGGGGTGGATGGGGAGTGGCTACCATCTTGCCATGCCTACAAGGAGCACAAACCAAATCCTTCTCAAGCTTCAACATCGGCAATCCTCGGACAAGGTCAAGACCACTCAAGCGGGAAATCAAATCAAAGCTCAAGTGTCCCAACCGCCTATGCCATTTCCACAAATCAGAAGAAAGACCAGCCATCAAACACAAACGGCGAGCGAGGACCCAAAGAACGAGAGAAATCAGCCCGAAAATCGACCCTCGGGGATGATCATACGGACAAGATCACCTCGAGAATCCGGAAGAAACGAGACTCGCCAGACATGAAACGCACCTCAAAACCCTCATCAAGCAACTGAGAAACAGAAAGCAAATTGAAACCCAAAGACTTCACAAGAGCCACTCTCTTCAACGTTACCTTGTCACTCACATGCACAACACCCTCCGAAAGCACCCTTCCTCGTCCATTGTCCCCAAATGTGATGTACATCTTTTCCTTCACTGGGGTGAGGCAGGAGAACCACTTCTTATCTCCGGTTATGTGTCGAGAACACCGGAGTCGATCAACCAAATGTCCTCCAAGCCTCCCGCCCGTAGTCGGGAAACAAGAACGAGAATGAGCTAGCGACTCGACACCGGGGGTTAGCACAAAGAAAGTTAAACCGGTGTCGAGCCATCTGCTCAAAAGAGGGGTTAGCAAAAATCATTCCCTTGCCACCAAACTTCCCATGTCCCATGGGAGGAGTACGAGCACCACGAGGGGGAAAACGTGGTCCGTAGTTCCTCTGGAACCCAAAGCTGTGATCATCTCCCCTGAACCCGTACTGAGGACGAGTAGGAGGACGTCCAGCAAAACCACCATGAGCCCGACCAAACCTTTCACCAGCACGCACACCATCATCTCTCCTCACAAACCTGCCACTCTGAGCTCCAGCTCCACCAACACTCTTCACACTTCCCACACCCGGTGGAAGTGGCACTCTAGGCTCAGGAATACCATGAGACTGGCGATACCTGTCCTGGTTCGCTTGCTCCCTAGCAAGTCTCTCATCCCTCTTCCTCTTGTAGCAAAACTCTGCAAGATTCCTCTCCTTGCCACAATACTCACACCTGAAGGGGATGGGTTTTGGTTTTGGCTACGGCTTCTCTCTAGGCTTCTCACCCTTCTCACCCACAAACTTCACCTAGGTTTCGGAAGTCATTTGTCTTAGGTGGGAATTTGGGTGGATCTTGGGTTGTGTCAAGCTTGTTGCAAAGGTGGTTGGGCTTTGGTGTGAAAGAGTTCTTGGGTGCTTTTGGAAGTGGGACTTGGATATCTCCAATCACCTCAAACTCGGGGTTAGACTCAACACACTCCTCATACACACTCTTGAAGGACCGATACGGCAAACCAGAGAGGGGGGGAGTGAATGGGAGCCGATAAAAATTCTTCTCGAAGGAGATGGAAACTCCAACAAGATGAACACGGCTTCCAACACACGTCTCCGACTCACTACCAAGGTTGGTCAAGCCCACGTAGCCACTGGAGTGCCACTGGACCTAGGAACAAACACACCACCTTCCGACTCGAGAAACGCAGCGGAAAAACCAAACCTCGAGCCTACAGACCCACACCGGTCAGACCGGTGAGCACCACCGGTCAGACCGGTCCCTGCTGGTGAAACTGAGCAACTTTCACTAAGTGGCTCTATGTGACAGAACCGCCCAAAATAGTTCCGTATTATCGCCTAAGCCTGTCCACATGGCCATTAAGCAATAATAAAGAACTATTCTGTCGCTCCCGCCGGGTAAAGCCCGGTAAATCACATACAACAGGATCGCTGATATGCGCTAAGCCCACACGAAGGCGGGACCAGAGTACAACATTACATTACATTAAAGTTCACAAGTTCAACATTATTACAAACCAAGTTTTTAGCACATAAAAGTAAACATGGTTCGAGTTTAAACAAAGGGAATATAAACTAACGCGTGATACACATAGGAGGCCATCCATGCATATCACTCATCCTCGTCGTTCTCCCATTCAACCTCCCATCCCTCCGGAATGACACCAGAGCCGGAGAGGATTACTCGAAAACAACAAATTAAGCAAGGCCGAGTACTAATACTCGGAGAAGACTTACCCGACAAAATAAAGTAAAACTAGACATGCAAGGCTTTTTGGCTTGTGGGTTTGTTTTTGCCGAAAAGCAACTAAGAGTTGATCCTTATTTTCCAGTTTTAGCTCATATTCTAGTATGTTAATCAGTCTAGGTGAGCACCTGTACTAAACAAGCATGTTGTGCAAACAATATTAAACGAGTAACAATATTAAACCAAATGTTCCATAAATAAACATGGGGTAGCCGGTGGTCAAGCCGACTCGGATAACGGCGAGTGACCGACGATCGATCGATTTATATCCTTGCAAGGTAAACCCAAGATACACGGAGGGGAGTAGACCCCAAGAGTTCAAATAAAAGCAAATGCGTAGTCTACCCCGACCGGGCGGTTCCCAACATCCCACGAGTTTGGGATCAGACGCTACAAACTCTGGTACACGGTTATCCGGAGGGTCTAACCCGACCAGTCCGGACTCACACACTATACCACGGGTAGCTAGCCGGAGACACATCCCAAGCGGGTAGCTGAAAGATCCCGCCCCGGTTCAGAAGGTACTAGGCTTACCGGTCCCATTCCCGGCAAGTACTTGGTACGTTCAATAGCTTAGGACCAAGCACCATGCTACTCGGTCGAGACCGAACCCATTGCTCTTACCACATGAGCGAGTCAATTTAACCAACTTATGATTCCAACATAAGCATCCTATATCTCGCGAGCAATGAGTCATTACTCGACTTCTACCGTGATCCTGGAGCATGGCACTAGCGTTCCTAACATACTAGTAAAAGAGCATAGGAGTCCTAAGGATCATGCAACTAGGTTTCAAAACAACTCCTGAAACTTAAATGCACAAAGTAAAGCATAACGTACTGAAAAGTAAATGACATGATTTATATTTAAAAACATGGGTTAGATGAAACCGGTGCTTGCCTTCCTCAGACTCGGTTCCTACACTAGCCTTTGGCTCTTCTGGACTTTGGTCCAGGTCTTGCTGCACACCAATCTGGTTCAGCTCACCATCAACAGTCCCGTCTCCCTCCTGGGCGAGTGTGTACGTACCGTCGGGGAGATCTACACGTTTACATGCACATGCAGCAGATTAAAGTTAATCTTGATGGTGATTGTGTGCACATCTAAGTAATTTAAGTTACTTAACTTTACTAAACAGCAAGGGTGTTGTGTTTAAATATTAAAAACAGAACCAAACATGATTTTACCATTTAGCACATTTAATTTCCATTTCTTTCTTTAATTATTTAAAACAAGCCTTTCAACCATAAATCAAAATTAAATCAAAAACATTTCCAATGAACCTAATCTTTTGCACACAGCAACATATGCTTAGTTTAAGCTTTCACACCAAAATTTGGCTGAAGAACATTTATAAATTAATTTATACGAAAAAGACAAATTTCAGCCTAGAAAATCAACATTAAATCATATAAAAAGTTTTAATAAACTTTTTGATCCCAATTTTTTTTCCTACAGGTCAAGTATGCCAAATAACGGTTCTGACCAAGGCATGGTTGCAAAAATCAATTTATTTTTCAGATTTTGAATTTAAGCTCCTACACAAGGTTAAATCCAAAACACCAAGCAAACAATTCCCTAAAATCACATCCATCACACCAGGGGTACTAATCATCAAGTCAAAGCCCTAGGGTGCACTTGTGCTCAAAGAAAAGTTCATTAAAGGTGCTATAAAAAGCATCAAACTTATTCTAGCATAAAGCTTACAAAAATCATAACTGAAAATATATACATCAAAACCATGCAAATTTTTGCCACAGATCTAGACATCATATAAAGAACAACATATCCAAAATTCAAGTTCATATCATGTGTATATTTTAAACTGCACTAAAAACACTCCAAACTGCGTTTGAATTTTTAATTCAAAAACTGTACAGAAAAACCCTATACATGTTTTCTAGAAAAGATAGATTTCTTCACCTCGAAACCAACAAAATTGGTTTTGCATTTGTCTGATTTTTCTACGATTTTTAATGATTTTTCGAAGGTACTGCCGAATCCCTAACTTTCACCTTTACGAACGGGTCCCTGGAAACTTGCAGAAATCTCCCTGGAAAGAGCTTCTCTCTTGCAATGTAGTCCTTGGCGGGGCTGCCCGCGCCGGTGGCCGGAATTGGGGGCCGGCGGCGGCCGGGCTGCGCTGGGAGGGCGGCGTCTAGGCCGTTTTGGGCCCGCGCCCGGCCGTAGGCGGCCTCGCGGCCGGCGGGGCCGCCGCGCCGCGAGCCGTTCCCGGCGCGCGCGCCGCCGCCCGTGCGCGGGAGGCCGTGCGCTCGGTGCGGATGGCGAGCGGCGAGCACGGCGAGTGGGACGAGGAGCACGAGCGCCGACACACCCCTTCTCCCTCTTATACCTCGCGACGGACACACGGAGGGCAAGCGCCCCTTTCTGCCTCGCGGCCGTCGCGGCCCCGGCGCGTGGCGCGGCCGGCGCAGGGGCTCGCGTAGACGCGGCTCACGGTTCGGGGAACGGGCGGAGGGGTCTAGGCGTGGGAGGGTCCACGGCGGAGACGCCTAGGCCATCCGTACGCCGGACCAACGCGCGACGCCCACGTGGCCGCGCATCTAGAACGCCCGCGCGCTCCGGAGCGCGGGACGACGGCCGTCGCCCAGCTCGATTTTTATTCCGTTTAGCCCTTTTCGAAATTGCAAAACTCCAAAAATCGTCAACTAAGTGAAAAATCTCCCAAAAGCAAAGTTGTAGAGGAGCTGTAGATCTACAACTTTCCCGAAGGGCGACATATGTTTTGATCAATGGTTTGCCCAGGAACGCCAACCGAAGTTGCAGATTTTCCACGGCTCAGTTTACTGTTCACAGCGCAGTAAACTTGATTTTTGGCCAATTTGCGCTCAAAATTGGAATGTCCGCCAATTACGAAAAATGTGTTCCCGGAAATAACGAACAACTTTCGTGTTGGCCGATTTTGAACTTCTATAG
The DNA here is from genome assembly GCA_947561735.1 of Cenchrus americanus. Lineage (NCBI taxonomy): Eukaryota > Viridiplantae > Streptophyta > Magnoliopsida > Poales > Poaceae > Cenchrus > Cenchrus americanus. Next base: position 90,379,664 of record OX387245.1, on the reverse strand, counting down.
TGAAATTTGGAGAACGCGCAAGAAAACCATTTCAGCCTTTAAAGTAGATCTAGGGTTTGACCGCGGTTTGAGATTTTGACCGAGGTCTTTAGTGCAAAAGTGTGTCCAATCATGGCAAACATGCTTAGGAGGTAATTAACCTTGATTAACTCATGTAATTAATGTCATTAGCACAAGTAAACATCAGGGATGTTACAGCCTACCCCCCTTAAAAGAAATCTCGTCCCGAGATTTAGGATTTAAAAGATGGAAGTAGGGGGAAGAACTTACTTTGCCTTGATTCAAGAAAACCCGGATAATTCTCATTGAGATAATGTTCAGTTTCCCATGTAGCTTCTTCTACGGTATGATGACTCCATTGGATTTTATACATCTTTGCTGCATTGCCTTCGAGTTTTTCTTTCTTTTACATCAAGAATTCTCAAAGGATGTTCCACAACAGAGAGATCCGGTTCAATCCAAGCATTAGCTTCTTCAATAACTTCTCTAGCCGGTTCACGTGCACATTTTCTTAATTGTGATACATGAAACACATTGTGCACGGCAGAGAATCGTTCGGGTAGCCGAATACGGTATGCCACTGACCCACAGACTTGAATGATCTCATAAGGGCCAATGTAGCGAGGAGCTAGCTTTCCCTTCACACTGAACCTTTGGACACCCTTGGTTGGCGACACTTTTAAGTAGACAAAGTCACCAACTTTGTATTCCCTAGGTGCCTTTCCCTTGTCATAATGACTCTTTTGTCTTTCTTGCGCAATTCTCAAGTTTTCCTTGATTACCCTCACTTTTTCTTCGGCATCCTCAACTAAGGCTGGACCAAAGAATTTCCTCTCCCCGGCCCTGGTGACCGAGTTCGGGGGAGTACGACATCTCCGTCCATAAAGAGCCTCAAAAGGTGCCATTTTCAAGCCGGCTTGATAACCGTTATTGTAAGAAAATTCGACCGGGCGAGACACTTGTCCCAACTCTTATCAAAATGAATCACGCATGCTCGCAACATGTCCTCTAGAATCTGGTTTACCCTTTCAGTTTGACCATCAGTCTGAGGACGATAAGCGGAACTGCGTATGATTTTCGTGCCAAGTGACTTATGTAATTGTTCCCAAAAACGTGCCACAAAGAGAGATCCCCTATCGGAAATGATGGTTTTAGGAACACCATGCAAGCGAACAATGTGCTCAATATAAATACTTGCATAATCTTTGGCATCATATGTAGTGCGGACTGGAATAAAGTGAGCTGTTTTTGTCAATCTGTCAACAATAACCCAGATGGAATCATGTTTCCTAGATGTGAGTGGCAATCCGGACACAAAGTCCATACTTATGTCATCCCACTTCCATGAAGGTATGGGTAGGGGTTGAAGTGTACCGGAAGGTTTCAAGTGACTTGCTTTAATTCTTTGACAAGTATCGCATTCCGACACGTATTTGGCAATGTCCACCTTCATATTGGACCACCAAAAATTTTCCTTTAAGTCTTGATACATTTTACTACTCCCCGGATGGATAGAGAATTTAGAGAGATGACCCTCATCAAAGATTTCCTTTTTCAACTCCCAATTATCTGGGACAACAAGGCGTTGCCCAAACCAGATTATATCTTTCTCATCCTTCCGGAAGCAATTGTGTTTAGGATCCTTTTCTAGCAATTTTTGTTTAATTAAGAGAATACCCTCATCTTGAAGTTGAGCCTTAACAATTCTATCAAACAGGTCAGACTCTGCAGAAAGAGCATTTAGGCTTCCTTGTTCAACAATTTCCAAGTTTAGCCTCCTCAAATCCTCACACAGAGTGTCACTATAAGGTTCCATTGATAGGCAATTGCAGTGAGCCTTGCGGCTAAGAGCATCTGCAACTACGTTCGCCTTTCCAGGATGGTAATGGACCTCCAGATCGTAATCTTTAATTAATTCTAACCATCTTCTTTGCCTCATATTTAAATCAGATTGAGTGAAAATATATTTGAGGCTTTTGTGGTCAGTAAAGATATTGCAGCGGGTCCCCATAAGGTAATGCCTCCATATTTTCAATGCATGAACAACCGCTGCTAGCTCTAAGTCATGTGTGGGATAGTTCTTTTCATGGGGGCGAAGCGCTCGTGAGGCATAGGCAATAACCCGATTTTCTTGCATAAGAACACAGCCAAGACCCGTGCCTGAAGCATCACAATAAACTTCATACGGCTTTGAATTGTCCGGCTGCGCTAGCACCGGTGCCGAAGTTAAATGTTCCCTTAATTTTTGGAAAGCTTTATCACAAGCCTCACTCCACACAAATTTCACTCCTTTCTTTAGCAACTCAGTCATAGGCTTAGCAATTCTAGAGAAATCCGAATAAAACGGCGATAATAACCAGCCAAGCCTAGAAAGCTGCGGATTTGATGAGCTGATTTAGGAGGTTGCCAATCCATAACCTCTTGCACTTTGCTTGGATCGACAGATATGCCTTCGCTGGAAATAGTGTGCCCCAGAAATTTAACACTATCCAGCCAAAACTCACACTTGGAGAATTTAGCATAGAGTTTATGTTCTCGCAAGCGTTGTAGCACAATGCGAAGATGTTCCGCATGTTCTTCCGCATTCTTGGAATAAATAAGGATGTCGTCAATGAAAACCACGACGAATTTATCCAACTCCGTCATAAACACGGAATTCATAAGATACATGAAGTAGGCTGGTGCATTAGTAAGACCGAAAGACATAACCAAGAATTCATATAGGCCATAGCGAGTAGAGAAAGCTGTCTTGGGAATATCACTAGGCCGGATTTTAATTTGATGATAACCAGACCGAAGATCGATCTTTGAGAAGACCTTATCTCCAGCCAACTGGTCAAATAGCACGTCAATGCGGGGCAATGGATATTTGTTTTTGATAGTCACCGCATTGAGAGGTCGGTAGTCCACACACAACCTCAGGCTACCATCTTTCTTTTTCACAAAGAGGGCGGAGACGTACCCCAAGGAGAAGAGTCGGGGCGGATGTAGCCCTTATCAAGCAACTCTTGAAGTTGTTTCTTTAATTCAGCAAGTTCTTTGGGTGGCATTCTATAGGATCGCTTAGAAATAGGAGGCCGTGCTTGTTGCACTCAATGACAAACTCAACATCTCGTTCGGTGGCAAGCCGTGCAATTCATCGGTGAAAGACATCCATGTACTCACATACTACCGGAATATCCTCAAGTTGAGTAGTTATGGCTGCATACACACCGAGCCTTTATGGCCGTTGGGGGAAGGTAAAGAATTGAATTTCCGACCAAAGGTGAGTTGATTTCTAACACCCTTTCGAAATATCCGGGACAACTTTGTCTCGAGTCATCCAATTCATGCCTAAGATAACATCTACCCCTTCTAGGTACATTGTGACCAGATTAGCTAGAAAAGTTTTGCTACCTATCTCCAGTGGTACGCTTAAGGCTACTTGATTTGAAGCAACCTTTCCACCCGGTGTGGCAATCATATAGGCCTGCTTAGTATGACACCACTTCAAGTCCAAATTTCTCACGGTTTTCACATTAATAAAGCTATGAGTAGCACCAGAATCAAATAATATAATAACAGGACGACCACGGATAGAAAATGTACCCGTCAAGACCGGTGCTCCCTCCGGTAGATCAACCACCGTGGTGAAGTTTAAACGGCCTTGCTTCACTTGCACGATCGTTTCTTTCCTTGATTTCCGGCCTTAGAGCCTTGCCCCCGACTTTGCCGATGTTCTTCGTCGAGGGCGTGTGCACTTGTTAGCATAGTGCCCCGGTACCTGTCCGCAAAGTTATAGCAACGGCGATCATCATTGATGCGGGCAGGTGGGGGTGCACTAGGTCTAGGAGCGGTCTGCTGAGCGCTGTGATAGCCAAAGGCGCCGGACGGCTTAGAGCGAGATTGCCTCATCACCCGCCGTCCACCGAAGATGGCCGGGGGGCACCCCGCACATTCTTCTTCACAAATTTGAATTTCTTGCCTTGGCCACCGCTCGAAGCTTGATTGAACTTCCTCTTTCTATCCTGTTGAGCCCTCTTCATGGCATCCTCCTGAGAGATGGCCAAGTTCACTAGCTCAGGATAGCTATCCGTTTTGATTAAGTTCAACCTCTCATAGAGCTCTCCATCAAGCCCTTCACGGAATCGCTCCATCTTTTTCTTATCAGTATCAACATGATAGTCCCCATACCGACGGGGAGACTATTAAACTTCGAGCATACCGATAGACCGAGTCGAGCCTTGCTTGAGATTCATTAGCTCTCTCATCTTCCTATCAACAAGACCCTTGGGAATATGATGCTCTTTAAATGCTTTCTTGAATTCCGCCCAAGTAATGCGGTGACCCCGTGGCTGCATGGACTTGAAATGCTCCCACCGGATTAAAGCTTCACCCCTCGATTCTTTTGCAAAACGTGGCCGAAGCCTGCCTTAAGTTCTTCGAGCAAGGCAGTGTGAAGATGGAAAACATGGCCTCTAGGGCCCCGATGAAAGCATCGCTTCTAGGGGCTCCTCTCGCCTTGGTGAAGAGGGGTGGCCTCATTGCCCTGAATTTTTCAAAGGACATGACCGCATTAGGCCCCTCCCGAACATGGCCTTGATTGTGCACGAGGCTGCTGCAATCTTTGAGCAATCTGCTGGCCGAGTTTGAAGTATTTGGCGCAACACTTCGGTCTCGCGCAAAGAATGAACGCTTCTGCGGGTGTCATAGGTGGAGGTGGGGGAAGAGGAGTATCCCCACTGCCTCCCGCACCCCGAGAGTTATTCTGTGTGTTATCAGACATCTGAAAAGTTGAACTTTCATTAGATACATATTCAAAGCTTGCTTAAAAGAATACAAGAAGAATATGCATACGAAAATTCAGACTTATAGAAAATTTCAGAATTCAGACAGCATCACAGTTCTGAGTAAATAATTCATAACTCTCTGTACAGAAGTCCAAAATTCATAAAATTTGGTCAGCATGTGTAGAATTTCATAAGTTTCAACTTTGGTATTCAACTCCAGATCAGATTCATCTTTTAAAGGGGTCGAAAAATTCAGTTTTCAAGGTTCTGTCTAGCAGTTTGGACAGCAGCCAGCAACTTACTAAAAATTCGATATTTCTTAAACTACACATGCAAAAATGCTGAATTTTGGTGAGCATTACCATTATAAAATTTCAAACAACTTTGATAGTCATTGCAAAATCCAGAAATGACCATAACTTCCTCCATTTCATTTCTTAGGCAGATTGCTGCCGAGAAGGTGTTTTTCCCACCATAATTACAGATTACAAAATTTGGTGGATCACATTTACATGGGGGTCACTATGTAGCTTCTAGCTACACAAAAGAATACTCTAAGTCAGCCTAACACCAAAATCCAACCAAAAGGGCTAACAAGAGTACATGTCAAGTTTTCCTACTACAACAACTAGGATCTAGACTCTATGTACAAACTATGGAGAGTTTTCCCCGCGACATGTAGGAATAGAGCACCAAGCTCCTCTAATCGAGTCCGGGAACGTCCTGAACCTCCTCTGGGTCCAGCTGCATCTCCATCTGCTCATCATCCACAATAGCTGGTGGGTGGTGCAACTGCTGGAGCATAAGCACAACACCCTCCAAAGCCTGTACATCGAGCTCGAGGTCCCCAACCTGCTCCTGCAAGTCCTGGATGTGCTCAAGGTGCACAAGCCTCTCAGGCATCCCCTGTCAACCAGCTGAACTGCAGAGCTCGCTGCCCGGCCTCGCAAGTCCGAGAACCTGCTTGCGGGCGGTCACCTCGCTCAAACGAGAAACCGGTGTGCTGCTCCCGGAAGGCCGCCGTATCGATCCTGAAGATCAGCAATAATCTGCACAGCCTGGGTGTACTTAACATACTGCTCGGTGTAAAGGCCGACAACCCAGGAAATATACCAAGTAGCTCCAGTGAGACGACTAGCCAAGTCATCTGCGATAACCCGGCGAAGGTCCTGTAGAGCGTACAAAGCCCTCAAGCACGTGCCCAAAGTCTCTACTGTGTCGTAGGGTGGCACAGTCTCGAGAAGTGTGGCTATATTAGCCATCCTGGCTAGCCACAACGGATCGTTGGGGTCCAAGGCTAAAGCCAACCCCAACGGTGTCTGAAGCATCTCCTGCGGCCTGTGGGTGGAGAGAGCGTGGAGCACCATCAAGGCTGCCGACTCCACTGCCTCGACCGCGCGGAAGCAGAGGAGCTCCATGCTCAAGTCTGCCCACTCGGGGTGGCCCGGGTGGGGGAGCACAGTCACTCGAACTCTGCAGCTCGGTACGCCCCACTCCTCGTACTCCACCCCCTCGTAGAAGGGAGGGGTGGTGTAGCCGACAGCACTCAAGGCTCTCCACGCAATGCGTGTGAAGCCCTCCCACTGCAAGCCAGTGGTGGCAAACGTGCCATCAGCGCCCACCGCAACAAACCTAGGGGCAGCCATCTGTAAAATAATTACAAACACATGTTAGAACCCAAAAATATGAGTTTAACATGCAATATGGCAAAACTGGCAGTTCTGAACAAAAATTCATAACTGCAAAACCAGTACCCCAAAAATTCCAAATTTTTGTGAGCAACTCGAAAATGTTATAACTCACATTTTTGGTATTCAAAGATCGAACTAATTCAGATTGGAAAAGGGTGAAAAAGGTCCAATTTCAGAGTGCTGTTGCCCAGAATTTCAGCAGGGCAGAGCTTCACTAAAAAGACCATAACTCAATACATGAGTACCCAATTACCATGAAATTTTTACAGCATGATTTATGCTAGATAATGAACATTTTTGCTGTAGATTCTCAGGTCAAATTCTGTTTGGAACTATAAGTAAAGATTCGAGTTTTAAGCCTAACTCAGAATTTTGACAGCATTTCAGCGAGACCTAGGCTAGTCATTTTGATCCTAACTTCAGTTTTAAACCTCCTAAAATCATGAGAAATTCAGGGAGCAAACTTAACTAGGTGATGAACAATTTCCCCAAAGAACACCTAGCCAGAAATTTTCTAGATAATCCTTAGGAAGACTTGGACAGCAGCTAGTTAACTTTTGCTTAATCACACATCATAGCATCAAACTAGCATGATTGGTCCTTAAGAATCACAATTTAATTAAAGATCAAAAGACATATGATTTAAGTTCATTTTCGGTTTTTATAGCTTTTACATGATGCAAAAAGCGTCCTAAACTTCCTCACAAAGCTTTTAAGCTTAAAAACGAAGTTAGTGCCGGTGGCAGGGCATATATAAACGTCTCTCCCTATAATAACTAGTCGGAAGCTATTCGTTTCTTAATTACCGTACCTAACAACCGTGGTTAGCGTACCTGCAGAAAATCACAGATATTCAAGACCTTTTGTGCCAGCACTCACAAAAGCGTCCACATTCATTACCGTTCACTTATAGAAACGGTATCCATGCGTAAAGCCGCTGCATGGACAGCGTCCTATTTAAGACTCTGACGCGACGTGAGTGCCCATTGGAATAGGCCTCACTCATCCCTCACGGACTTTCCCGTGGTACCATCACGTATGGCAAAACGTGACGAGACTCAGACGCGACGTGACACCCATTGGAATAGGTCTCACTAGTCCCTCACAGGACTTCCCTGTGGTACCACCACGTATGGCAAAACGTGATGAGACGCAGACGCGACGTGGCACCCATTGGAATAGGTCCCACTAGTCCCTCACAGGACTTCCCTGTGGTACCACCACGTATGGCAAAACGTGATGAACTAGTATGGTTGTGCATGAAAGTAAGTTTTGACAGGAATAAATGTGCTGGAAGTCAGACTAAATACACCATAATATATTAGCCACCTGAAAGAACCCGAAAATTCCCTCTAGGGCCTCTCGGACTAGATTAAACCTTAACGTCCTATTCTTTTAGCAAGATTATTAATCTTGGCAAATTTTATTCCAAAAACAAGTTTGTTAAGGTATTTTAATTACTCTGGTGCATATCATCGCTCTGGTACCGGCTGTGATGACAGCCGCCCAAAATAGTTCCGTATTATCGCCTAAGCCTGTCCACATGGCCATTAAGCAATAATAAAGAACTATTCTGTCGCTCCCGCCGGGTAAAGCCCGGTAAATCACATACAACAGGATCGCTGATATGCGCTAAGCCCACACGAAGGCGGGACCAGAGTACAACATTACATTACATTAAAGTTCACAAGTTCAACATTATTACAAACCAAGTTTTTAGCACATAAAAGTAAACATGGTTCAGAGTTTAAACAGCGGAATATAAACTAACGCGTGATACACATAGGAGGCCATCCATGCATATCACTCATCCTCGTCGTTCTCCCATTCAACCTCCCATCCCTCTGGAATGACACCAGGCCAGAGAGGATTACCTGAAAACAACAAATTAAGCAAGGCTGAGTACTAATACTCAGCAAGACTTACCCGACAAAATAAAGTAAAACTAGACATGCAAGGCTTTTTGGCTTGTGGGTTTGTTTTTGCCGAAAAGCAACTAAGAGTTGATCCTTATTTTCCAGTTTTAGATCATATTCTAGTATGTTAATCAGTCTAGGTGAGCACCTGTACTAAACAAGCATGTTGTGCAAACAATATTAAACAGGTAACAATATTAAACCAAATGTTCCATAAATAAACATGGGGTAGCCAGTGGTCAAGCCGACTCAGATAACGGCGAGTGACCGACGATCGATCGATTTATATCCTTGCAAGGTAAACCCAAGATACACGGAGGGAGTAGACCCCAAGAGTTCAAATAAAAGCAAATGCAGGGTCTACCCCGACCAGGCGGTTCCCAACATCCCACAGTTTGGGATCAGACGCTACAAACTCTGGTACACGGTTATCCGGAGGGTCTAACCCGACCCAACGCCGGACTCACGCACTATACCACGGGTAGCTAGCCGGAGACACATCCCAAGCGGGTAGCTAGAAAGATCCCGCCCGGTTCGGAAGGTACTAGGCTTACCGGTCCCATTCCGGGTAAGTACTTGGTACGTTCAATAGCTTAGGACCAGACACCATGCTACTCGGTCGAGACCGAACCCATTGCTCTTACCACATGAGCGAGTCAATTTAACCAACTTATGATTCCAACATAAGCATCCTATATCTCGCGAGCAATGAGTCATTACTCGACTTCTACCGTGATCCTGGAGCATGGCACTAGCGTTCCTAACATACTAGTAAAAGAGCATAGGAGTCCTAAGGATCATGCAACTAGGTTTCAAAACAACTCCGAAACTTAAATGCACAAAGTAAAGCATAACGTCTTGAAAAGTAAATGACATGATTTATATTTAAAAACATGGGTTAGATGAAACCGGTGCTTGCCTTCCTCGGACTCGGTTCCTACACTAGCCTTTGGCTCTTCTGGACTTTGGTCCAGGTCTTGCCGCACACCAATCGGTTCGGCTCACCATCAACGATCCCGTCTCCCTCCCGGGCGAGTGTGTACGTACGCGTCGGGGAGATCTACACGTTTACATGCACATGCGGCCAGATTAAAGTTAATCTTGATGGTGATTGTGTGCACATCTAAGTAATTTAAGTTACTTAACTTTACTAAACAGCAAGGGTGTTGTGTTTAAATATTAAAAACAGAACCAAACATGATTTTACCATTTAGCACATTTAATTTCCATTTCTTTCTTTAATTATTTAAAACAAGCCTTTCAACCATAAATCAAAATTAAATCAAAAACATTTCCAATGAACCTAATCTTTTGCACACAGCAACATATGCTTAGTTTAAGCTTTCACACCAAAATTTGGCTGAAGAACATTTATAAATTAATTTATACGAAAAAGACAAATTTCAGCCTAGAAAATCAACATTAAATCATATAAAAAGTTTTAATAAACTTTTTGATCCCAATTTTTTTTCCTACAGGTCAAGTATGCCAAAAATGAGGTTCTGACCAAGGCATGGTTGCAAAAATCAATTTATTTTTCAGATTTTGAATTTAAGCTCCTACACAAGGTTAAATCCAAAACACCAAGCAAACAATTCCCTAAAATCACATCCATCACACCAGGGGTACTAATCATCAAGTCAAAGCCCTAGGGTGCACTTGTGCTCAAAGAAAAGTTCATTAAAGGTGCTATAAAAAGCATCAAACTTATTCTAGCATAAAGCTTACAAAAATCATAACTGAAAATATATACATCAAAACCATGCAAATTTTTGCCACAAATCTAGACATGATATAAATAACAACATATCCAAAATTCAAGTTCATATCATGTGTATATTTTAAACTGCACTAAAAACACTCCAAACTGCGTTTGAATTTTTAATTCAAAAACTGTACAGAAAAACCCTATACATGTTTTCTAGAAAAGATAGATTTCTTCACCACGAAACCAACAAAATAGGTTTTGCATTTTTCTGATTTTTCTACGATTTTTAATGATTTTTCGAAGGTACTGCCGAATCCCTAACTTTCACCTTTACGAACGGGTCCCTGGAAACTTGCAGAAATCTCCCTGGAAAGAGCTTCTCTCTTGCAATGTAGTCCTTGGCGGGGCTGCCCGCGCCGGTGGCCGGAATTGGGGGCCGGCGGCGGCCAGGCTGCGGCCGGGAGGGGGCGTCTAGGCCGTTTTGGGCCCGCGCCCGCCGCAGGCGGCCTCGGCCGGCCGGCCGCCGCGCCGGCGGCCGTTCCCCGGCCGCGCCGCCCGGCCCGCACGCGGGAGGCCGTGCGGCTCGGGTGTAGATGGCGGCGGCGAGCACGGCGAGTGGGACGAGGAGCACGAGCGCCGACACACCCCTTCTCCCTCTTATACCTCGCGACGGACACGGAGGGCAAGCGCCCCTTTCTGCCTCGCGGCCGTCGCGGCCCCGGCGCGTGGCGCGGCCGGGCGCAGGGGCTCGCGTAGACGCGGCTCACGGTTCGGGGAACGGGCGGAGGGGTCTAGGCGTGGGAGGGTCCACGAGCGGAGACGCCTAGGCCATCCGTACGCCGGACCAACGCGCGACGGCCACGTGGCGGCGCATCTAGAACGCCCGCGCGCTCCGGAGGCGCGGGGACGACGTCGCCCAGCTCGATTTTTATTCCGTTTAGCCCTTTTCGAAATTGCAAAACTCCAAAAATCGTCAACTAAGTGAAAAATCTCCCAAAAGCAAAGTTGTAGAGGAGCGTAGATCTACAACTTTCCCGAAGGGCGACATATGTTTTGATCAATGGTTTGCCCGGGAACGCCAACCGAAGTTGCAGATTTTCCACGGCTCGGTTCATCGTTCAGCGCAGTAAACTTGATTTTTGGCCAATTTGCGCTCAAAATTGGAATGTCCGCCAATTACGAAAAATGTGTTCCCGAAAATAACGAACAACTTTCGTGTTGGCCGATTTTGAACTTCTATAGTGAAATTTGGAGAACGCGCAAGAAAACCATTTCAGCCTTTAAAGTAGATCTAGGGTTTGACCGCGGTTTGAGATTTTGACCGAGGTCTTTAGTGCAAAAGTGTGTCCAATCATGGCAAACATGCTTAGGAGGTAATTAACCTTGATTAACTCATGTAATTAATGTCATTAGCACAAGTAAACATCAGGGATGTTACACTCTACACCGGTCAGACCAGGTGAGACACCCGGTCGAGCCGATGGCGGCACTGAAAGCCCCCAAGGCACCAAACAAGCCAACCGAGCCACCAAACGGACCCAAACTCGAAACGAGCGGCAACACGGGACAACAACGAACACACCAAGACGTTCATCGAGCAAAATCCCACAAGGGCTCGCCGGTCGGACCGGTCAAGAGCAGGTCGAGCCGGTGTGGCCTGGGCAACTCGGGATGAACAACACCCGCGGATCAACTCCCCCAAATCCAAATCTCGATCTCCCGAATCGCTCCACGGACTTGAACAAGACTTTGGGGATATCAGGAACACCTCATGAGGAGTCCATAGCCAAGTTTAATCCCACAAAAACTCGTCCAAAAAGGAGGAATGGAAGAAATCCCGCCGAAAGCACTTCCAACCCAAGAACTCAAGAAACCCCAAAATCGAGCACTTTTACTCACGGATTTGGGAGGGGAATCACAGCCCAAAGAACCACGAAGGGTTCCCACAAATTTGCCCCATCAAATCCCCAAGAGAAAAGCCCCGAAAACAACCCAAGGAAATCACCGAGAAAGGGCTCCGAAAATCACCACCAAGAACAACCGGGGAAAACACATCCACACCTTGAGGAACCACGCCGAATCATCTATACATGAAACAAAGGTTCGTACAAGGCCTAGCAAGCCGCCCGATCATACATCCCTCTCTACAAGATCTCTCCGTGAAGCTCTTTTGCTAGTCCTAGAGAAAACCTAAGGAAAATAGGTGGAAAATAGGAAAACTAATGAGCTAGGGTTCCAAGAGTTGGCTGCCATCCTCTCACCTCTCGGGTTATATGGAGGCAACTGAATGTCTAAAATGCCCTTCTCTACTAACTAGGGATACAAGCCCCTCAAGGGCGGATATGGAATTCTTGATGTCTTCACCATCGGATGGATGCCCGGCGACCGCACCCTGCGTAGCCTCGACGCAAGCCATGCGATCCTGACGCGTGTCCTCCGCTTCGAAGATTCCGGGCTAGCGTCGTCGCACACGGTCGGACCGGTGCTCCTCACCGGTCGGGCCGGTCCCCAGCAGTCGGGCCGGTCGGACCCCGCCGGTCGGACGGCCGTGCAGCGGCTCTTTGCAACTTCCGTCTTCGGTTCTCGGTCTTGGCTTTGTGGATCAACCAAGGAACCCGGTGGTTTTACGGTGAACCACCGGAAACCCGCCGAACTCGGTGTAGCCTCCGCCAATCTCCACTCATGACTCGGCTCCCACGTAGTCCCGGCTCGACCTTGGTTTTGAGGTCAACCAAGAAAGCCGTCCACGACTTCATCTTGCTGTTCATGCCACCATGCGGCCCGCACTTGACCCCGCTGGCCACCGGGTCCCTCGAACGAAGCCTACTTATCTTCTCCACACCTGGAGGCCTCACCGGCGACGACCTTTCGCGCTTGTTCTTCACCTGCACCAACACGAGTCAAGCCGCAACCTGCACCTGCAATACTTAGCCAAGAATCAGTCCACATAACGTTGTCAATCACTCATCACACAAGGAAGCGACCATCCACCGGTCCTCGAACCACACATGGTCCTCAATCTCCCCCTTGATGAGTGCATTGACAACACCCTACAGAAAGTAACAAGAGAGAAAAGAAAAGAAAAAGAAACGAACAAAAAGAAACTCCAACAAGCGATCGAAAGCCAAACAAAGGCAAAGAGCAAGATCACTTGAAGGAAACAAGTCTCGGACCCCTTAGGCAAGGGCAACGGCTCGACACATCCGAGACAAAGCCAAGCTCAAGCAAAGAGCGCAAACCACCAAAACAAAGCTCGAACACCACAAAGAGCTCCCCCTGCACACATGCAAGCTCCCCCGAACCAATGCACCTCCCCACGGACGAATGCATGCAAGACACCACTTGAAAGCGGGCGGTGCAACAAAACAGCCACGGCCCGGTCGGACCGGGTCCACACCACCGGTCGGACCGGTGTGCAACATGTGTACGAGAACCGGCACTCACACCGGTCGGACCGATGACCCGGCCGGTCGAGACCGGTGCACAACAGAGCCCAGAAATGGCTCGAAACCACCTGAAAACCTTCTAAACACGTCGAGCAAGCCATTTCAAGCTCAAACTTCTCCCCCTTGTTGGCAATGCATGAATCAAGTCAAAAATGCAAAACTTTCAACCTAGAGCTTCTCAAATAGAAAAAATTCAACAAAGAAAGCTACAAATGTCCAAATGAGCAAGTTAGATACTCTACGGATTCGTATCGATCTCAACTACATGATCACCAAGTTTCACAACCATTGGACGAAGCTAAGATGGATTTTGACAATTTTGCGAAAAACTTGCCTCTCATGAGCAAAGTCCTAAACATGATCAAAGCATATCAAAATGGCAAAGCCACACAAACTTCATGCTAGGACAGCCATTCTAATCATAAGACCATCACAAACACCCACAAGCACCTCATGTCATGTCAAAGCCACCGAGCCATGTGCCTACTTCTATGTTTGAGACTTCTCATTGGTAGGCATCATGCAACGGTTTAGCACCCAAAGCAAATTAAATTCAGCACATATGACATGGGAGCACATTTTCTAAGCATTTTTAATTTCATTTTCAGATTTGTAAATGGTACATGAAATTTCTTTGCGACAAAAAGGAACTTATGCTCCTCCACAAGATAAATCTAGAGGGCTAAACATTCATGATGGCAAATGAGCCTTTGGCCCCATATGATCAATAAACTAGCTATCCAACCACAAATTAAGCATAGCAAGGCTACACAAACATGTCAAGAGCATGTAAAGGCATTTACCCATGAGAGAGCATACATGTGACATCTTTCAAAAGCATAGCTATCAACCATGGATTATTCATCAAGATCATCAAGAGCTAAGCCAAACTAACCGTAGCATACCAAACAAGCTCACAAAGACATATATCTCATTCCATGGTGAACAATGTATATGAGAGAAGCTTTTCCTAACCAATGCATATGATACAAAATGCATGCACTCTAAGATACAAGGATGCCTATACATCATGTTACATATGCCATGCCAAATGCAAGAAATGCACAAAGGAAAGCTATACATAAGCTACCACCGGCTCCTCGAGGGGAGGCAAAACGGGCTCGACACCACCGGCAAAAGAGAGCTCCCACACACCCAACTCAAGAAATCAAACACACACCAAGTTCCCCCCGCAAACGAGTGAAAGTTGCTTGATCTAGGGGTTTGGTGAAAATATCGGCTAGTTGGTCATGTGTGGGTACATGGATTAAAGCTATCTTTCCTTTCTCGACGTTGTCTCTCAGGAAATGATACCTCACTTCTATGTGCTTGGTTTTGGAATGGAGCACTGGGTTCTTTGCAACGCTTATGGCTTTGGTGCTATCACATAGAAGTGGGACATGGGTATACTCCTCACCAAAGTCACTCATGGTGTAGGTGATCCAAAGGAGGCGAGAGCAACAACTAGCGGCGGCAACATACTCGGCCTCGGTCGTGGATTGAGCAACACTCGGCGCTTACGGGAAGACCAAGACACCAACGACGAACCCAAAAGCGGCAAACCTAGAAGTGGACTTCCTATCCAACCGAGCACCGGCAAAATCCGCGTGCGAAAAGCCATGAAGCGCCAAAGAAGAGGACGCGGAGTACCAAAGGCCGAAGTCGGGAGTGTGACGCAAGTACACGAAAATTCTCTTCACCGCTTGCCGATGCGAAGTCCTCGGAGACGCTTGAAAACAAGTGCACGGACACACGCGAGAGCGTATGTCGGCCTCGTCGCCGTCAAGTAGAGGAGTGACCCGATCATGCTCCGGTACTCCTTACGGTCCATGTGTTCACCTTCCTCGTCGCATCAAGAGCCGTAGTCGTACTCATCGGCGTCGTCATAGCCTTGGAGTCCTCCATCTTGAACTTCCTCACAATGTCCTTGGTGTACTTAGCACGGTGCACAAATGTTCCTTCCTTTGATTGCTTGATTTGTGGCAGGAAGAGCGCAACTTGCCCATCATGCTCATCTCAAACTCCCTGCTCATATCATCGCAAACCTCGCAATAAGAGAGTTAGACGAGCCACCAAAGACAATATCATCCACGTACACACACAATCGGGATATCTACCTTTTTGCCTCGGCAAAAACACGGTACGATCGACCTTCCCCATCTCAAAGCCTCTCTCAAACAAGAACCCCCTCAACCTGCCATACCAAGCTCTAGGCGCCTACTTCAACCCATACAGCGCCTTCCTCAACTTGTACACCCGGTGAGGGTACTTCTCACTCTCAAACCCCGGAGGCTGCCTCACATACATTTCTTCCTCCAACACTCCATTCAGAAAAGCACTCTTCACATCCATTTGGTGCAACTTGAACCCTTTAGCCACGGAAAAGGCTAGAAGGATCCTAATCGCCTCCAAACGGGCTACGGGAGCAAAAGTCTCCTCGTAGTCGATCCCCTCCTTCTGACTGAACCCTTGAGCAACAAGTCTCGACTTGTTCCTCACAACCTCACCCTTCTCTCCCTCTTTGTTTTCCACACCCACTTTGTACCAATCGGCTTACACCACGGGGGAGGGTCAACCAACTCCCACACCGATTCCTCTCAAAGTTCTCCAACTCCTCATGCATCGAATTAACCCAATTGTGATCGGATAGTGCGTGTCCAATGTCTTTGGGTTCGAAAGAAGCAACAAATCCGGCATGAGCGAAATGGGAGTTGTTTCGAACCCTCGGCCAGGTGTAGTGCGTTCATTCATGTCGCCGATGATCCTCGAAGGCTGGGTGATCCACTTGAACTCGCGGGGAGGTTCTCGCCTCGAAGCTACCTCCCCCTCAACATCGGCTTCTCCTCGTTCTTGATTTGTCGTCGTAGGTGTAGCGAGAGGGTCCATCCATCATCGTAGTCGAAGTAGTGGGTACATGTTCGGCGGGGGCACCACACCGCCATCTTCATCATCACCATGTTCATGCTCCTCCTTCTGAAAGATCTCCTCGCCAAGCTCATCATCACCTGCACACTCAAAGACAAGCTGACTACGTGGCTCTGTCTCGTCGAAGGTTACCTCGCAAGTCTCCACGATTTGGTTAGTTTCAAGATTGAGCACACGATATGCTCTAGAATGAGATGAATAACCAAAGAAAATGCAATCGACAGACCTAGCCTCAAACTTATCCAACTTCCTGCCTTTCTTCAGAATGAAACACTTGCAACCAAAGACATGGAAGTGACTCACCTTGGGTGTGCGGCCATGCATCAACTCATAGCATGTCTTCTTCTTGTGCACTGCGAGGTATATCTGTTCGACACATAGCACGCGGTATTCACCGCCTCAGCCCAATACCTCCTCGGAGTCCTATGCTCATCAAGCATCGTCCGAGCCATCTCGCACAAGGTCCTGTTCTTCCTTTCCACAACAGGCGTATACGGACTCGAAAACTGGTGCTCAAGACCCAAGTCATGGCAAAAGGTTTCAAAACGAGAGTTCCTGAATTCCGAGCCATTATCACTGCGGATAGCTCGTATCGCATCTCCGTGCCTCTCGTTCCTCAACCTCAAGACTAGATCTCCAACAAAACCAAACGTCTCCCCCTTATCCTCGAGAAAGAACACCCACGCATACCGAGAATAGTCGTCCACCACAACAAGGACATACCACTTCCCACCGCGAGATCACACACGAGGGTGGGCCAACAAGGTCCATATGGAGCAGCTCGCATGGACGCTCAGTCATCACATCGGTGAGAGGCGGGTGAGAAGAGGACACCATCTTGGCATGCCTACATGGAGCACAAACCAACTCTTTCTCAAGCCTCAACCGTGGCAATCCTCGGACCAAATTGAGTTTACTTAAGCGAGACAAAAGGTCAAAGCTCAAGTGACCCAACTTCCTATGCCACCTCCACAACTCACTCGAAGAACCAACCAAGAAACAACGCTACACACCCGAAGACTTAGAAAAATCAGCACGAAACACCTGACCCTCTGGAACGACCATACAAACAAGGTCCTCTCGAGAGTCCACAATCCGAGAACCACCTGGCCGAAACAACACCTCAAAGCCCTCATCCAACAAGCCGGGACACGGAAAGCAAATTGTACCCCGGCGATTGAACAAGAGCAACACGCCTCGAGTGATCTTGTCACTCACTTTTATCTCACCTTCGAAAGCACACGCCCACGCCCATTGTCCCCAAAGGTGATGTACCTCTTCGTCACCACGGGACGAGACTTGAGAACCACCCCCTGTCTCCGGTCATATGCCTCGAACAACCGGAGTCAATCAACCAAATGTTCTTCAAGTCTCCCACATGAAATTCAAAAATAGGCACGTGAGCGAACAAACGACTCAGCACTGGGGTTAGTACCAAAGGAGGAAAACCAGTGCCGAGCCATTTGCTCGAAAGTGGGGTTAGCACCAACCAAAGCATCTCTCCTATCAAAACTACCTCCACGAACACCACCATGGTAACCACCCTGAGGGAACCACCCCTCTCTGCCTGGAGGAGGACCAAATCCACGCAAGAAAGCCCGTGGAACGTCCTTCCTCTCCAACTCAAAGCCACGACTCCTCCGATCCCCGTATTGAGCACGAGGAGGAGAACGCCTAGCAAACTGACCACCTGCACCCTTTCCAGCCCAACCACCAGAACCACGACCACAAGAAACAACCCTCGCAACTGTACGAGCTCGAAACCCAAACGGTGTCTGTCCGGTGCCTGCACCGGTCGGCCGGTGCCCCCCACCCGTCGGACCGGTGTGATCTGGACAGCAGCACCGCCTGCAGCCTTCTTCTCTCCCCAAGCATGAACTGTCCTCACACTCGCCTTGCCCCTGGGCATCTGCATACGAGGCTCAAGTACACCATCGGAAGGGTGGTACTTGTCCTTGTTAGCCCACTCCTTTGTCATTCTCTCCTCACTCTTCCTTTTGAAGCAAAACTCCTCCTTATGGCCATCTCTCCCACAATAGCCACAATGGAACCTCACAAGCTTAGGCTTAGGCTTAGGCTTGGGATGTGGCTGCTCACTTGGTTTCTCTCCACTCAAACCCTCCACCGGTTTCTCACCACTAGCCTTCTCACTCTCCTTCCCAAAGAACACTTTCCCCGAAGTGCTCACAAACTTGATAGGCTTTTGTAGGTCATTTGTGGGTGTAGGAAACACGGGTGGAGCTAGGGTTGTGTCTAGTCGATTCCTTAGATGGTTAGGTTTTGGTGGGAAATCATTTTGTGGTGGGTTTTTGGTGGCTCCGGGATATTCTCTCCACTTCCTTCACCAACCTTGTTTGCCCCAAGCCCCTCACCATCTTGCCTCTTAAAGGCCTCGATCATCATCCTCAGCGAGGCTCATGGCCCGGACAACCAACCCATCAACTTCCTCAAATCATCATTCTCATCCCGCAAACGATCAACATAATGTGCAAGCTCCAAATTTTTCAATGCATGCATTTCACGGGTAGAGCAAGATGTAGGCATGGGTTCCTTCAATTTAGCCTCGAGCGAACTAGTGTAAGCATGCATCTCATCAATCTTAGCATGCAAAACAGGGCAAGAAGTGCAAGCACCTAGCAAAGCAGGTCTAGACTTAAGCTCAGCCACTTCAACCCTAAGCACATCTAGTTCCTCACACTTGGAGGCATGCTTCTCCTTAAACAAAGCAATATCAGCAAGGAATATGGAGCAATCAGCACAATCATTCTCATCAGAAAAAATAGGGCTAGCCTTAAGCGAATCAATCTTAAGCTTGCTATCAAGCACTTGTGTCTCTAGCTCAGCCACTCTAGTCCTAGCATTCTCGAGTGAAGCCCTAAGCTCTTTCCTCATTTTCTTGGCCTCTCTAAGCATATCATCACGGTTATCAAGCAAAGAGCCAAGCCTCTCATTCTCCTGGCGCAAGAAGGGAAGTTCATCACGCACCTCGTCGTCGGACTCAGAGTCCGAGTCGCTCTGTGTGCTCTTCTTGCTGCCGGAGCTCAGCGCCATGGTGCAGAAGCCATCTCTCACGAAGCAGCTTAGCCCGCTCAGGTTCTTGGACGACTTCTTGTTCTTGCGGCGATCTCCCTCGTCTTCACTGCTGCTCGAGCTCGAGGTGGAGTACGCGGAACTCGAGTCGACGTCGCTCGCTCCAACCATCGCTCGGGCCTTGCCTCGGCCCTCCTTCTTCCTCGATCGTCGCTCGTCCTTGTACTTGTTCTTGTGCTTGCTCTTGTGGTCGCGCCTCGAACGGTACTTGCCATCGTTCATCCTCGGCTTGTGCTTGTAGGCGTCCTTGTTCTCGGCCTTCTCCGGGCGGTCGGCGACGAAGTGTCCCGGCTTGCCGCCTTGGAAGCAAGTCCTCGTGTTCCTCCTCATGTTCACGCGGTTCTCGTGCAGCCTCTCGAACCGCCTCGTCAACAGCGCCAGCTCGTCCTCTCCAAGGTCATCAAACTCCTCATCTGGCATAGACATCAAAGAGGAAAAGGAGAACATCCTGGTGGATGGGTTAGAGTTAGCCTTTCCTTTGGAACCACCAACGAGGGCAAGACTATGGGAATCATTCGATCCCTCGAGCTTGGCAGTCATGCCCCTATCCACCTCAGCCGACTTGAGCTTCGAGAACAGCTCGTTTACCGTCAGAGTATCATACCTCTCCGACTCGACTATGGCCTCGAACTTTCCACCCCATATCGTACGATCCAAAGAGTGTAAGAGCTTGACCGCTCTATCATGATCATCGTACGGGAGCACGTCCACATTGGCCCTCATGTTGTTCACCACCACCGTGAACCTCTGAAACAAGGCATCGATGGACCCACCGGGGGGATGAGTGAAGTTCTCGTACTCTCTCGGTGGGTCGCATACATCCGTGCTGAACACGGGCGTTCCCAACATGAGCCTCCTTCAACACCGCCCAAATCCTACAAGACAAGTGCTCGGTGTGCACCCGATCAAACTCGGGCGACACAAAGCACGAAACAAGTAGTCGACCGCCTTATTGTTGGCGTCGAATGCGTCCCCTCGACCCTGGAGCAAGGAAATCCATCGGTGGACATAGCTTTGTGTCCACCGTGACATCCCGAAGAAGGCGACCCTTTCGGCGGAGGAACGCACCCATCCGCTTGCTCCACATGCGGTAGTTCTTGCCATCGAAGTGTGGAGGACCCGAACCCCGTTCTGGTATGCCATCCTTGGATCTTAGGCGGTTAGAGTCAATAAAGACCCGAACCGGCTCTGATACCACTTGAAGGACCGATACGGCGAACCAGAGAGGGGGGGGGAGTGAATGGGAGCCGATAAAAATTCTTCTCGAAGGAGATGGAAACTCCAACAAGATGAACACGGCTTCCAACACACATCTCCGACTCAGTACCAAGGTTGGTCAAGCCCACGTAGCCACTGGAGTGCCACTTGACCTAGGAACCAACACACCACCTTCCGACTCGAGAAACGCAGCGGAAAAACCAAACCTCGAGCCTACAGACCCACACCGGTCGGACCGGGTGAGCACCACGGGTCGGACCGGTCCCTGCCCGGTGAAGGCGAGCAACTTTCACTAAGTGGCTCTACACCGGTCGACGGCCGGTGAGACACCGGTCGGACCGATGGCGACTGAAAGCCCCCAAGGCACCAAACGGGCCAACCGACCACCAAACGGACCCAAACTCGAAACGGCGGCAACACGGGACAACAACGAACACACCAAGACGTTCACCCGAGCAAAATCCCACAAGGGCTCGCACCGGTCGGGCCGGTCAAGAGCACGGTCGAGCCGGTGTGGCACGGACGACTCGGGATGAACGGCACCGCGGAGTCAACTCCCCCAAATCCAAATCTCGATCTCCCGAATCGCTCCACGGACTTGAACAAGACTTTGGGGATATCAGGAACACCTCATGAGGAGTCCATAGCCAAGTTTAATCCCACAAAAACTCGTCCAAAAAGGAGGAATGGAAGAAATCCCGCCGAAAGCACTTCCAACCCAAGAACTCAAGAAACCCCAAAATCGAGCACTTTTACTCACGGATTTGGTAGGGGAATCACAGCCCAAAGAACCATGAAGGGTTCCCACAAATTTCCCCCATCAAATCCCCAAGAGAAAAGCCCCGAAAACAACCCAAGGAAATCACCGAGAAAGGGCTCCGAAAATCACCACCAAGAACAACCGGGGAAAACACATCCACACCTTGAGGAACCACGCTGAATCATCTATACATGAAACAAAGGTTCGTACAAGGTCTAGCAGGCCGCCCGATCATCCATCCCTCTCTACAAGATCTCTCCGTGAAGCTCTCTTGCTAGTCCTAGAGAAAACCTAAGGAAAATAGGTGGAAAATAGGAAAACTAATGAGCTAGGGTTCCAAGAGTTGGCTGCCATCCTCTCACCTCTTGGGTTATATGGAGGCAACCGAATGTCTAAAATGCCCTTCTCTACAAACTAGGGATACAAGCCCCTCAAGGGCGGATATGGAATTCTTGATGTCTTCACCATCGGACGGATGCCCGGCGACCGCACCCTGCGTAGCCTCGACGCAAGCCATGCGATCCCGACGCGTGTCCTCCGCTTCGAAGATTCGGACTGCGTCGTCGCACACGGTCGGACCGGTGCTCCTCACCGGTCGGGCCGGTCCCCACCGGTCGGGCCGGTCGGACCCTCGGTCGGACCGATCCGGCGGCTGGCTGCGCCTCCGTCTTCGGTTCTCTGTCTTGGCTTTGTGGATCAACCAAGGAACCTAGTGGTTTTACGGTGAACCACCGGAAACCCCGCGAACTCGGTGTAGCCTCCGCCAATCTCCACTCATGACTCGGCTCCCACGTAGTCCCGGCTCGACCTTGGTTTTGAGGCTCAACCAAGAAACCATCCACGACTTCACTTCCTGTTCATGCCACCATGTGGCCCGCACTTGACCCCGCTGGCCACCGGGTCCCTCGAACGAAGCCTACTTATCTTCTCCACACCTGGAGGCCTCACCGGCGACGACCTTTCGCTCTTGTTCTTCAACTGCACCAACACGAGTCAAGCCGCAACCTGCACCTGCAATACTTAGCGAAGAATCAGTCCACATAACGTTGTCAATCACTCATCACACAAGGAAGCGACCATCCACCGGTCCTCGAACCACACATGGTCCTCAACTCTCCCCACTGTTCTCTCCCACTTTCTCACCCAGCTTCTCAAAACCCAAACCACGACCATCAGCTCTCTTGAACTCCTCAATCATGATTTTCAATTGAGGTTCCTGCCCAGACAACCAACCCAACACCTTCCTCAAATAGTCATTCTCCTCATAGATGACATCCAAACGGGAAGTAAGTTCAAGATTGCGCAAAGTAACTTCATCACAGCTAGTGCATGCATTGACAACAGGAGATTTCAAAGATGCTTCCAAAGAACTAATGGTAGAACGAGCATCAACAAGCTTAGCATGCATAGTAGGACATGATTTACAAGCACCAAGCAAAGTAGGTCTAGCCTTAAGCTCATCATACTCAGTCCTAAGGGCATCTAGTTTAGCCAAAGTGGAAGCATTCTACTCATTAAGCAGTTTGATCTCATTCAACCATGCATCACACTCAACACATTCAACATCATCAGGAGTAGTAGGAGCAAGTTTCAAAGAGTCATTCTCAAGTTTCAATTCAAGCAATTTGGACTCTAACTCTCCTACTTTCTCACTAGCATTCTCAAGTTGTGCCCTAAGATCTTTCCTCATCTTTTTGGCATCTCTAAGCACACTATCGCGGTTGTCAAGCAAGCCATTCAACCTAGCAATCTCAGCAAGCAAGAGTCGGGGTCACGGTTTACCTCATCCTCCGAGTCGGAGTCGCCGTCTTCCTTCTCGCTCTTCTTGCTGCTTGAGCTATGGGCCATGCCACAAAAGCCCTCAAGCGCCACACAGCTCAACCCGCTGAGGTTCCGGCTTGCACTCTTCTTGCCCTTGCGGCTCCCAACGTCTTCATCTTCGCTGCTTGAGCTTGACTGCTCCTCGCTTGAGCTTGAGTCAACATCGCTCGCACCGGCCACCATCGCTCTTGCCTTGTTCTTCTTGTATCCGCTCTTGCTCGGTCGCCGCTTGTCCTTGTCCTTGCTCTTGGACTTGTTGAAGTGCTTGCCTTTGGAGGAGTACTTGTCTTCACGCCTCGGGTGCGCCTTGTACTCGTTCACCTTGTACTTGTTCTCCTCCGCTTCCGGGCACTCGGCGATGAAGTGGCCACGCTTGCCACACTTGTAGCACGTCCCTGAGCTCCGCCTTGCGTTACTCCGACTCTCATGTAGTCGATGAAACCTCCTTGAGAGCAAGACCAGCTCCTCCTCTCCCAGCACATCAAACTCCTCATCTGGAATGGACATAAGAGAAGACAAGGAAAACTGTCAACAGGAAGGGTTAGATTTGCCCTTTGATCCGCCCACAAGAGCAAGACTATGGTCAGTCGAGCCCTCATGCTTGGATTGCAACTTCCTGTCAACCTCAGCCGACTTGAGCTTAGAAAAGAGGTCATCCAACTCAATAGTCAAGTACTGCCCAGACTCCTTGATGACCTCAACCTTAGCACCCGAAACATTTGGGTCCAAGACATGCAAGAGCTTCAAAGCCTGATCATGCTCGGTGTAGGGAAAATCCTCAACATTAGCTTTCATGTTGTTCACGATGGCGGTAAACCTCTGAAACATCGCATCAATGTCCTCACCGGGAAGTGGAGTGAAATTCTCATATTGCATCCGGTAAGAGACAAAGAGGCGAGCCTTCACATGGTTATCACCACCGTGAGCAACCAACAACTTCTCCCAAATTTGCCAAGCAAGATTCAAATGGCGAACACGCTCAAACTCAGGATCACACAAGCTCCGGACCAAGTGATCAACGGCTTTTGCATTAGCCTCATACTTGGCCTTAGCACCGGCATCGGTCACCATAAGAGTATGGATGTTGACCGGAATCGCATAGGTCTTGTCAAGCACAATGAAATCCAACAACTTCCCACATAGAAAGATCATCATACGAGCCGCCCACTTGTGGTAATCCTTGCCATCGAGGTGCGGCGGACCGCCCCGCTCAACGTACGCCATCTTAGGATTCGAGACTTGTCAAAGTCGTAAAGAATCCGGCACCAAGCTTTGATACCAATTGAAGGATCAGATGGCGACTAGAGAGGGGGGAGTGAATAAGAGCCGGTAAAAATTCTTCCCAAAGAACCCGGCCTATACCCTAGTCAAACCCCGGTCACACACGAGCGATGGATCGAATCACACACCAATCGCCAAGACCACGAGGTTATGGATCAACCTCTAGCCTTAGCAACAATTCTTTGAAGCACACACGGAAGCACGAAAGAAGGAGGGGAGGAATCGAACCAAGAGGCAAAGCGCACGGAGCTGCGGCGGACCGTCCCGGCCGGGGAGGGGCGGACCGTCCACGCGAGCCTCGCGGACCGTCCGGCCGAAGCCGCGGACCGTCCGCGCCAACACCACGGACCGTCCCGGCCCTACGCCGCGGGACCGTCCGTTAAAGCACACAAAACCACCGAAGCGACCGAGAAAAACGGACCGTCCGCCAAGGCCGGGCGGACCGTCCGCGCGCGGGTCACGGACCGTCCGCTACTCAAGCTCGGACCGTCCGCAAACCAGCTGCAACAAAAACCAAAAGCCAAACCGGATCGAAAGCAAAGACGCGCAAGAACACGACGAACACGCGACGAACCCTAGCCGCGCGGACCGTCCGCCAGCACCCCGCAGACTGTCCGCCAGGTGCGGACAGAGCAGAAAACGCCCGACCCCGAAAGTCAACTTCCCCAAATCATCATCGGATTTCCCAAACGGTTGAAGCTATGGAGACAAGGGTTTGGGGACTTGAAAAGCGTCACACAAGGATGCTATAGCCCAAAAATCTTGCCTCCTAACTCCCTAAATCACCGGGAATCGCGAATCCTTTGAGCACCACCAAAAGCTAGAGCACTGAACGAAAAACTGCGAATCCAAGTGGTTTCTCGGCGTTTGAGGGCACAAGATCAATCACAAAGATGCATGAGACATCCATCCATGTTTTCCTCAAAGAAATCCGGGGAGAGACCCACTCAAATCCGCGGAATTGAACCGAGAACAAAGGCACGAAAACAAGCACAAAAAGGCCACGAAAACACAACCCCGAATCTTCTATACAAACCAGGAAAGATTCACAAGGTCTAGAATGCCGCCCTAGCATCCATCCCTCTCAACAAATCTCTCATGAAGCTCTCATGCTAGCCTAGAGAAAATGGAAGAAAAATTAGCTATAAAAATGAGAAATGGGAGGGAGGAAATGAAACCCTAAGTCGCGGAGAGAGGGAGCCACTCACACACCCTCATGGCTTATATATCGGGTCCCGCCGGAGTGGTAAATGACTCGACTACCCCTAACTTAACTACTGGCGATACAACCCACACAGGGGCATTTAGGTAATGTTTGTGGGTCTTGCCATCGGACGGCCACGCCTTTGCCGCACCCCGCGTCCTCCCGACGCAAGCCATGCGATCCCGCCGCGTGTCCTCCGCCTCGAAGCTTCCCGACACCCCGGATCCCGTCTCCGTCGTGTTGGGCCCTCGGACTTGGTTTTGAGGCCCAAACCAAGAAACAGTCCTCCGATGGTTTTGTAGGCAAACCACCAAACCCCCGCGTGCTCGGTCCGGCCTCCCGCCAAACCACTTGACTTGACCGCCGCCGTGCACCGGCTCGATTGTCCATGACTTCGTCTTGCTCGTGTCGCCACCATGTGGCCCGCACCCGATCCCGTGTCCACCGGGTCCCTCGAACCGAGCCTACTTGTCTCTCCATCTCCCGGAGGCCCCTCAAGGCTGAAGACCTTTCGCACCCGTTCTTCACCTGCAACAACACGAACTAGGCCGCAACCTACACCTACGCACTAAGCCAAGAGTCAGTCCAACACCCATTGTCAATCACTCATCACTAAGGAGCGGTCATCCATAGACCACTGGGACGCTCCTGGTCCTCATTCCTTGTTCCTCTTCTTCTTGAAATTAGCGGTCTGCTTTGGTCCTTTCCCTTTCCAATTCTTGTTCTTATTTCTAGCAGACTTGCCCTCCACCACATTTGCCTTGGAACCTCTTTCCTGTGGGATTGAACGAGACACATCCTTGGATCTTGCCTTCTCCTCAACATCAAGTGTAGCAACTAGACTTTCAACAGTCAATGCCTCCTTCTTGTGTTTGAGGCTCGTGGAAAAGTCCCTCCAGTTAGGAGGTAACTTGGCAATGATGCCACCAACCACGAACTTGTCAGGTAAGACACACTCAAAATGTACAAGTTCCCCCACCAGAAGCTGGATCTCATGAGCTTGTTCTACTACCGAACGATTATCATCCATTCGATAGTCGTGATACATCTCAATAACATAAAGTTCACGTCCAGCATCCGAAACTGCATACTTGTGATCTAGGGCTTCCCACAATTCAGAGGCTTTGGTGTAGTGCATGTACACATCACACAACTGATCAGACATGAGGGATAATAGGCATCTGATTGTTGTGTTGTTATCCAACTCAGCATCACAGTGCTGCTCTTCAGTGAGAGGGAGCACTGGAGAGATAACCCACCAGATCTTCATCGACATGAGCCAAAACTTGACCCGTGTCTGCCACCTCTTAAAGTTGTCACCCCCAGTAAAGCGCTCAGGCTTCATCACATCTGAAATCCCACCAGCCATGTTAATTATCTCAGGTTTCTGGATTGTTACAAAATTAACATGATCTAAGATAAATTTGATTCCTGGAAAACTACTAGCAAAGAGAAACAGATACGCTAGTACTCCAAAAATACAAGAGGGATCAACAAACCCTACATATGCAAGGAATACAAAAGAGGAACAAATCCAAACATCCATCATTGCATGTGCAGGAAGAGATGCAAACAGTATACTTACAGTGCAACACACACGAGGTTGAAGGTGGTTGGAAGTCGAGGACGATGTAGATGTAGTCGATGTAGGCGCGGACGAAGTCGGAGTAGAGGAAGCAGTGACGAGCGGTCGCGAGTACGCTTCCCAGAAACCTGATCGCCGGCACCTGTGCAGGCCTTCAGAACACCGACGTTGGTTCGGAGACACTACTCTCCCTCTATCCACTGCACGGTGGACGGAGGAACGGCAGAAGGTCGGACGACAGTGCGCGCAGCGGAGTAGATGAGAAAATGAGTTGTGGCGTGAGTCTTCCCGTCAAAAGGACGTCTCCTTTTATAGAGAAGACCCTAAGCCGCCCATGTTTCGATCTGCCAGATATCCAGGTACCGCCCCCTGGTATCTCTCGACGTCCTCCCACGAAGCCGCCGCACGTTCGAGGACGTGCTTATCCCGCTCTGAGGGCAGACGTGGCAGTCTAGGTGTTGGCGATGTGAGCCAAAACAAAAGAGTACGAAAAAGAGAAACACCGGTTAGGAACCCGTCGCGATCGCGCATCGTCACAAGTCACAAGTCACGCGATAAATCACGTGAAAATACGCGATACGCGCGCGCGTGCGTGTGTGTTCTCTTGATCATACTCAATCACTTGAAGTACTCTACAAGAGCCTCCCTTATATGTTGGTCCTTATTTCCACAGAATATCAAGGTGGCACTAAACCTGCGTTGACGGTTAATAGTTGTATCAAAGTTCGTTTGTGACTTGCAAGCGGACAAGTCTCCCGTCGTAGTCAAGGGACCCTTCTTCCCTCGAGTGGTGAACCCAAGGTATCGAATCCGTGGAACAATGTGCAACGCAAGGATTCAATCTAGTAAAGCAAGATAAAGCTATCTAATGAAGACAAATTGCATCTAATCTACTAACTCATAAAGAAAACGAATCTAATCTAATCTACTAAAGAGGTAGCAAGAGAAAGCAAGAGATAACCAATCTAGAGAATCTAGATCATGCTTATGTTGCGGCTCCAAACAAGATAGATGAAGATAGTAAAGCGAATCTCATTAAAAGCATCTTTAAATCATGGCCTTCCCATCCGACTCCGAAAACATCCGCCTTTCGAGACCCCGTTCTGTCACAACGTATCCCTATTCATGCGGGGAGCTTAGGGCGAGTTCGATAGAACAAGTTGAAATCACTTGGCCGGTCCGGTATGCACCTCTAGCCACCGCGGCTACAAGAGCACCCTATGTAATCTAGCTGCAAACTAGATCGTAGAAGAAGCAAAACCAAGAAGAAAACAAAATCATCGAGAAGGCACTTAATCGCTAGAAATCGGATTCACTTACAAACTTCACCATGAATGATTACATGAACAAGATCACCACCGGGGCCCTCCCTCGATCTTGATCCTCGCTCCGGAGCTCCGACGTGGTCTTCCATGCAAGGTTCCCACGTCGGCCAGGGAAACCCTAGACAACTAGCACGACCCTCATCTTCAAGTTGGTGTCCCTCAAGCTTCTCTGCTCCTCGGCGGCGGAATACGACTTCGGTTCTACGTGGCTCTCGGTCAGGGGGCTATTTATAGCTCGAGAAGCAATTAGGTCAAAGGACGACGAATTTGGGCCCTAAATGGGCTGGGCCGACCGGACCGGGCCGGCCGCCCGGGCCCATTTAGGCCCCGGCCCCGTGGGCTCCTTTGCCCGAGGTCGGTTCCCTTGCTTCCGGATGCTTCCCCTTCGCATGTAGGTCCATGTCGTCGGTTTCTCTCCGAATTGGACTCAACTCCTTGTCTTGCAAGATTCGGCACTTTTCCGGTCGGGTCCCCGGAGTCCGTCGTCTTCTCGGATCAAGTCCCCGGCTTCTTGGAGTTAATTTTGCTTCATTGCATGACTTGTTCGGGACTTCAAGGTCTTGTCATGAGGTGCTTGATGAACTTATCCCGAAAGTCTTGCATTCAACACTAAATCCCCGCATAAACATTAAACTCCAAAAACGACATGCACACGTGAACTTGTTATACCACGGGGGGTTAGTACCAATGGATAAGGTATAAAACTCATGCCAACACCGAAGGTAAACTCATGGCTAGGTTGACGGATTTTCACCGTCAACATCTCCCCCATGCTTAAACCTTGCTCGTCCTCGAGTAAGCCTTCGATGGATATCATCATTGCTAAACAATGTTTAAACCTTGCACTTGATCATACATGAAAAAAAACATAATGCTCTCAAAAGTTTAATTCGTTAAAGTTCCATAATGTACTAGCCTTCACCTCTACGGAGGGTAGATATTTATTAAGCTTATCCCACAAGTATTAACGTGCTCACAAAGTTTAAATAGATCTCGAATTTTTGAAATAAAGAACGAGATAAAGAAAAGCTAAACCAAGTTCACAAATTTAAATCATCTTGTATATTGCTCATGAACTCTCATCTCACTTGTCTCTCAAGCCTATATATTCTACTCCTTTCCCTCTCATATATATGTGGTAGGCTTTATATGGAGCTTTGGGAAAGTTTAGTCCTAACAAGATTTTATAAATGAGGTGTTGTCAAAACAAGACACGCTTCTCATGGTCTTACCGAGACTCATCAAAAAGGTCATTGGAAAATAATGTTAATCAAGGAGGGGAAAGAGAAAAATACACACACTTTTAGATGAGTGGACATGTGCAAATGGCAAAGAGTGATCCCGAGGCACAAAGGAAGTCCTCGTTATCGGATTGCACATGGTTGGAAAATGAGAATGGATCTTTTTAACTTGAAGCCTTGAATGCACTCTTAGAGAACCGGGGAGTTCACTTTACGCTCATATATATTTTTTCTCTTTCTCATATTTCTCATTCTTTTCTTTCTTTCTTTCTTTTTTTTCTTATATATATATGTTTTTTTTTCTTTCTTCACCTTGGAAGTCACGTACATCGCCGAAATTTTTTTCTTTCATCATTATATATATATTTTTAAAAATACTCCCTTTTTGAACTCTAAAACTGCACCGTACCTACCTCCTCCCCCATGCTTAGACGTTGCTCGTCCTCGAGCAAAGAGGCGAAAAATAAGGTAGGTACCGGGATATTTTTCCTTGGAGAGATACTTGAAATCTTCAACGTTGGCACCGTCTTGCGATCTTCCTTGAATTGATGATCCATTCTCAACGATAGGTTGTGGTCAAGGAGGTAATCACAAAAGATGATATTTGGTTTAAGGGTGGATATCCGGCGAGGTTTGTGAGATCTCCGATGCGGGGATACACAATGCACGGATAAAAGGCTAGCAAAAAGATAGATACGCAAAAACGGAATGACCAGCTTCTTAGTCTCGGGCCAGAGAAATCATGGCCTGCAATAACTCACTCAAAAATAAATCTTGTACACTAAAGTTTATGCACTCAAATATATATAAGGCTCTGGATAGGTTGAGCAACACACAAGTGATATTTATGACAAGGTTAGCGATATTTTTTAGCATAAAAGACATCTTTAATCTATTCATAACTTGAGAGCACATAAAACACTATGGGTCCTTATTTTAATCATAACCTCCGCTGAAGATTAAGCTAGCATTTAGATAATTTCAGATTTGTATTTTTAAGAGAGCACTAGGTTAAACATGCATAAATCAATTACAAAGATAAACAAAGCGGCAATTATAATCATATATCATCATGGCACAAACTTTGTAACTTTACCAAAGGTAAAAACTTGGTGGTGACATTATTCATGATGAAAATAAAAACTAAGATACATGCTGAAAAAAATTAAACTAACACACTTTCTGAAATTTAAATAAAAAACTGAAAACACTACGCATACATAGGCGCAAACAAGCTGAAAATTAAAGAAAAGGGGGTAAAGGAAAGATAACTAAAGCTCCTCCTCTCTCTAATCTTCCGCCGGTGGTTGATATTGAAAGTCTTGGTTGTTGTACCCTTACTTGCAATAGGAATGCGCCTCTCCTCCTATGAATTGTCCAATGGTATTAGGTGAAGGTGTCAAAGCTCATAAGCGACGTTTGCATTTCCTTCACCCATTTGGTTTGCATTGGTTAGGATGGCTGCAATAATTTGCATGTTCCTTGCAGCGTATCCTCCAATGGTGGCCACATTTGTTGTGGTTGAGGAAGGTGTGCAAATGGCTCCGCAAAGGCTACGTTGGGCACCGCAAAAATGGTGGGGGTATGGCTGCACCACTCCCCCATGCTTGCATTGGTACACCACCGTAGTAACTCGGCGGCGCCGGGGTTCCTCCCAATGGTGGGACATAATTTTGTTGTGCACCTTATTCTTGGGCCATAGAAGATCCTTCTCCTATAATTTTTTTTTCTTTTATCACTTTTTCTTCGCCGGCACAAGAAGTCCTTCCTCTAACCGATCTTCTTCCCCTCAAGAAAAGTCTTAATCTTCAAATCCGGAAGGGGCAAATTCACCTAGGCCACTTGTAAGCCTCCTCTCTCATCTTTACTCTTATATTTTCCTTTCTTCATATATTCCTAGGGAAGTCCCGGGTAGGAGATGATTCGGGTTCCTTGAAATACCCGGTTTTAAAGAGATAGTCAACATGGAGAGGTAACAACCCGATCTCCCGAGTCCGATGTTGCCACAACACCACCGGTTGATCATAGGTGAGTAGGGTTGATTGGCTGCGAGTAAATCCAATTCAACTCCGTGTTGGTTATCTATGTCTCTCTTGTTCTCCCAAAAATCCATTTGCACAAAAGTGACACACTTGGATGATGGGTTCCGGATAGTATTTCTTCGTTGATGGTCTCTTCCCGTGATCATACTCCAAAAGCCTTCCCATGTGCCTTCATGCACATACTTGTTCCGGAGCTCCCTTTTGAAAATAGGAGACACTCGCCCATGGGTCTACGATACTAGACATGCAATCGTTTCGAACATGAAAACCAATCTGATCTATCGGGGATTGTGTTGAATGGATCCAAGGAAGCAGTGGAGCCCTTACTCCCTTTACGGCATGGTTGCTAGCCTTAAGCATTAAAGTATTTTCAGCACAAGATGATAGATAGATAATCCAACAAAGTGTGATTACATCTCAAGATCGACTGCAACCCATGGATGAAAGGAGATTACCCCATCAAAGTGCTAGAAATAGCACCACTGATCAAGGTTACCCTTCCGACGGTGTCTTCCTTCTTCTCCACTTGTGGGCTCCCTCCAACGGAATGAGAGACTCAGCACTCCTTCATCAAGAGTATACACCATGGTCATGAAAATTTCCTAGGCGAATTTCTTGTGGGTGTTTGCCGACACTCCGCTAGAGAATTGCACCGGTGTCCCG
The DNA here is from genome assembly GCA_947561735.1 of Cenchrus americanus. NCBI lineage: Eukaryota > Viridiplantae > Streptophyta > Magnoliopsida > Poales > Poaceae > Cenchrus > Cenchrus americanus. Next base: position 90,346,979 of record OX387245.1, on the reverse strand, counting down.
TTTGAAACCCAATATGTGGAGAGCTTGGTCGTCGATGTCGACGTTTGCTACAAGCCTCTACTTAGGGCGAGCGAGCTTCTTCTCCTCCTCCGTCATGATGACATACCCCTCGGAATACCGCGGAGCATATGGAGGTGGAGCGGATGATCGTGTCAAGTGGTGAGGTTGGACGGGCGGCTCCTCCATATGTTATTGAAGTTTGGTAAACCTAATAAACGAGTTTTGTGTGGCCCTCATGCCACCAAGGAGAAGAGTGTGGTTCCTCCTCGGCGGTGCCGTGTCCTCCTCCATACTCCAAGGAAACTCGGAAACCGAGTGCCTCCTCGAAGAGGTTGTCGATGATGGCTTAGACGACGATGATCCCTTCTTCTTTGGTGAAAAGACTTGTAGTTTTCTTCCTTGATTGCAGCACTCTCCCTCACAAATAAATATCCGGGGTTTTCACCCGGTAACAAGGTACACAAATATTATTTTGGAGTCTGGACTTTGAGTGGATTAAGGATGTGGATTTTTTTTTTCTTGAGCTATCAAGCTTGGGAAGGTTGGCTATGTCTACGGAGGTTTTGAGCACACAAACTTGAACACACAAACAAAGGAAGGAGAGGGAAGCTTGCCTGCAGAAAACGGGAGCCGGGAGGGCTCCTTATATAGGTGAGGCCGGCCTCGGTGCTCCTCCCCGCCTCGTCTTTCTTCCAGCATGATCATTTCACCTCTCGCAACTTTCCCCGCCCGCGTGCTCCACGAGTTGCACCGCCCGAACGCTCTCGTCCACTCCTTTATTGGTCCTTCCACTTGATGCTTCATGTTTTGACTCACTTCCATACTCCCTTGCCTCACATGCATCCATGATATTCCTACAAAACAAAGCCTTGGCTGCCCCACCATGCTTGTACTTTGCATGTGGTTTAAATATGTTGGAGGGGCATCCCGTGATGTATCATGGTGCATGCATGGTTAGGTTAACTAGATTGCCTCCCTTTAAGGCTAAGCACTCCTCTAATTTCGAAATTTAAAAATATTTTTCAGAGCCATGCAAGAGCTCGAACATAATTTTAGAGAAGTTTTTAAACCATTAAAAACAAATGCAAGTCGAAAATATTTTTTTATTACGTCGATTTCGGTCTCACCGGTATAGTTTGCCTTCATTGGTTGAGAGCAAGCTTTTCCCGGCTCGATCATGGGGGCATAGGTTTAGGTCCTAATTTTGGTTAGATGAGAGAGATTTTGAATGAAATAAAATTAAGTGAGGCATAGAAAAATTCTAATCTTAGAGAAACCAAGGATATGGATTTTTAAACCAACCAAAAATCAAGTTTCTAGGTTCACGCGAGTCCTACCACATGCTGAAATTTAAATAACATCTAGATACAAGTCGTGGCTCTACTCGTGTGTTTTTAGCATGAAAAACAAGTCAACCACAGCACCATAATGAGGGTGAAGGGTTGAGTTAGGTTCTGAAATTTTTTTCTTTTTGGTTGTGGTTTCTCGAAAAGAAGCAAACAAACACATAGGATGGTTCATGTAAAGGGTTTATGATCAAGCAAAATATTCAACCAAGAATTATGTCTCTAATATTGTTCAACCATTCTAAGTCTAAGGTTTTGCGTAGTAAAATTCAAAACTGAATTAAATTTAAAAAGAGTTGAAAAACCCGGAATCGGGTTGTCCTCCCGTAGCTTATTCTTGACTCGACGAAACGGGTTGCCTCCCGCCTAGCGCTTCGTTTATAGTCCATGGCTAGACTTCTTCACTTGATTACTCCGGATCAACGCTCTTTGCGGGCGTTGCAATCTTGGGTACCCACCTTGGCTTAGTCAATTTTTTGGTCTTCACAGGCTGGCTTTGTCCTTTGGTCTTGACGGATGCAACAACTTCCTTGTGGCTCGGCATCTCGAACTCCGATCCTTCGGTCGTGATCTTCATGGTCTCTAGTGTGATCCTTCATCTCTCCCGAATGAGCTTGAGTAGCCTTCGCCGTCTTGGGACCTTGGAGTTGTCTCGGATATTCTTCTTTGTTGCCCATCGGGCGCCGGCAAGTTGTCCCACTTGCGTCTAGCATCTTCATCACGATGAACACCCCGCATGTGGATCTTGCCTTGGTAGCCTTTAGGTGTTGAGCTTCTTTCTCCGTCTCCATCTTCTCCATCCTCGTTGATCTTGAACGGCCTTCCGGCGTCTTGACTTGGAGGGGGTGATTCCCTTGGAGATTTTGATGGTCCTTCGAGCTTGTGTTGCACGTCACCTTTGCTTGTAAAGTTTTCCTGGATCATCCACAAAAAAGTTTGGGTTTCTTGGAGAGGTAGCCAACCATCTCCGGTTAGGGTTAGTGATAAAACAAAAATCTAAACATAAGAACTAGGGTTAATCAAAACTAGATTAGATTGACTCTTTTTTTTTTGGGATGATCAAACATAAGAGATGCAAAAGAAAATCAAAAGAAAAACTGAAAGATAAGCGATACTAGATCGGATCTTGATTGCTTGTTCCCCGGCAACGGCGCCAGAAAAAGGGGCTTGTTGACGGTTAATAGTTGTATCAAAGTTCGTTTGTGACTTGCAAGCGGACAAGTCTCCCGTCGTAGTCAAGGGACCCTTCTTCCCTCGAGTGGTGAACCCAAGGTATCGAATCCGTGGAACAATGTGCAACGCAAGGATTCAATCTAGTAAAGCAAGATAAAGCTATCTAATGAAGACAAATTGCATCTAATCTACTAACTCATAAAGAAAACGAATCTAATCTAATCTACTAAAGAGGTAGCAAGAGAAAGCAAGAGATAACCAATCTAGAGAATCTAGATCATGCTTATGTTGCGGCTCCAAACAAGATAGATGAAGATAGCAAAGCGAATCTCATTAAAAGCATCTTTAAATCATGGCCTTCCCATCCGACTCCGAAAACATCCGCCTTTCGAGACCCCCGTTCGTCACAACGTATCCCTATTCATGCGGGGAGCTTAGGGCGAGTTCGATAGAACAAGTTGAAATCACTTGGCCGGTCCGGTATGCACCTCTAGCCACCGCGGCTACAAGAGCACCCTATGTAATCTAGCTGCAAACTAGATCGTAGAAGAAGCAAAACCAAGAAGAAAACAAAATCATCGAGAAGGCACTTAATCGCTAGAAATCGGATTCACTTACAAACTTCACCATGAATGATTACATGAACAAGATCACCACCGGGGCCCTCCCTCGATCTTGATCCTCGCTCCGGAGCTCCGACGTGGTCTTCCATGCAAGGTTCCCACGTCGGCCAGGGAAACCCTAGACAACTAGCACGACCCTCATCTTCAAGTTGGTGTCCCTCAAGCTTCTCTGCTCCTCGGCGGCGGAATACGACTTCGGTTCTACGTGGCTCTCGGTCAGGGGGCTATTTATAGCCTGAGAAGCAATTAGGTCAAAGGACGACGAATTTGGGCCCTAAATGGGCCTGGGCCGACCGGGCCCGGGCCGGCCGGCACGGGCCCATTTAGGCCCGGCCCCGTGGGCTCCTTTGCCGAGGTCGGTTCCCTTGCTTCCGGATGCTTCCCCCTTCGCATGTAGGTCCATGTCGTCGGTTTCTCTCCGAATTGGACTCAACTCCTTGTCTTGCAAGATTCAGCACTTTTCTGGTCAGGTCCCTGGAGTCTGTCGTCTTCTCGGATCAAGTCCCCGGCTTCTTGGAGTTAATTTTGCTTCATTGCATGACTTGTTCAGGACTTCAAGGTCTTGTCATGAGGTGCTTGATGAACTTATCCCGAAAGTCTTGCATTCAACACTAAATCCCTGCATAAACATTAAACTCCAAAAACGACATGCACACGTGAACTTGTTATACCACGGGGGTTAGTACCAATGGATAAGGTATAAAACTCATGCCAACACCGAAGGTAAACTCATGGCTAGGTTGACGGATTTTCACCGTCAACAACCTCCCTTGCGTTCCCTCCACACCACATTGAATTTCCTATATGGAATAGTGGCCCAATGGAGTGCACATCACATTGTTTGGGCCATATATTCCAACAATCCCCACCAAAAGTCAATGTTTACAAGTTAATTACTCCGCTAGACGTTTTATACTAGCTTTAGAGTGTAGACCCGTCACGGGTTGAGCTACACCTAGCACTTCATGTTTCGCTCGCTCACAACTATGCAATGGACCAAGCCTTGACTTGTCAGTCTTGTGTAAGCAAGGTTCCCATGGGTGCATCGCTGATACTTGGCCGCAAAGAGCCATGCCTCAGATTGGAGCATTACGGTCATGCTCCCGTGTCCATTCATGAACTCATTTGAGATTTCCCACATCTCATAAACCGCGACCTCACGGTCAAGTTCATATAGGTGTGTCCTTCCAAGGTACCCTGCAGGGCATTACCTTGCTGATTTCCTCAGCCTTAGGACCCATTAAGACTACTATCATCCTTCCATGCAGTCTAGAGAGTACGCATCTATTAGCGGAAGTGGGTACATATAGTGTACTCTCTAGTCATTCTTGCATCCTGTTTTTCCCATCACCTTGTTCACGGGATCTCCAACCAAGAAGGCTGGGTTGCCACTGAAGAACAACTCATATGGTTCTCAACGCCATTTCCTTCGATGCACCATCTATCACTGCACGCGGCAGTCCGTTTGTAAAAGGGTCAGCAATGTTCCTTGTAGTGTTGATATAATCAACAGCCACCACACTAGTGTTTTTCAAATTTCTGACAGATTTCATCCGTCTCTTTACATGCCTAGAAGATTTCAAATTAACCTTTGCACTACCTACATTTGTGATCACAGTTTGGTTGTCGCAGTACAACTGGATGGCCGGTACCGGTTTAGCCACCATAGGCATGTCCATTAAAAGATCTCGCAACAACTCTGCCTCTACAGTGGTTGCTTCTAGTGCTACAAGTTCAGCCTCCATGGTAGATTTCGTCAAAATTGTTTGTTTACGAGATCTCCATGAAACTGCAGCACCTCCAAAAGAGAATATATATCCACTTGTAGCTTTGATCTCATCAGCATCTGAGATCCAATTGAAATCACTATACCCTTCAAGTACTGATGGGTACCCTGTATAGTGAAGTCCAAGTGTTGTGGTTCCTCTCAGGTATTTCATTACACGCTCTAGTGCAGACCAATGCTCTTTTCCAAGATTCGAGGTGAGTCGGCTCAACTTGCTTACAGCATATGAAATGTCAGGTCTAGTTGCACCAACCAAATACATGAGTGACCCAATGATTTGTGAGTACCTTAACTGATCTATCCCTTGTCCTTGATTCTTGCGAAGCTTCAGACTAGGATCATCTGGCGTTGGAGAAGTTTTACAATCTGAGTACCCAAATTGACTCAGAATTTTCTCCACATAATGGGACTGATTTAGAGTGACCCCATTCTCGCCTTTCATCAGTTTGATGTTAAGAATAACATCGGCCTCTCCCAAATCCTTCATATCAAAACTTTGAGACAAAAATGACTTAACTTCATTTATCACTTCGATACTAGTCCCAAAAATTAAAATATCATCAACATATAAGCACAAAATTACTCCGTGACCCCCACCAAACCTGTAATAAACACAATTATCAGCCTCATTTGCGACAAAGCCAGCTGAGGTCAAAGTTTTATCAAACTTATCATGGCATTGCTTCGGAGCTTGTCTGAGACCATGTAAGGATTTCTTTAATTTGCACACCTTGTTCTCATGTCCAGACACCACGAAACCTTCAGGCCGCGTCATATAGATTTCTTCGTCCAGCTCTCCATTTAGGAATGCTGTCTTTACATCCATTTGATGAACATGAAACCCATATGAGGCAGCCAAGGCAACAAGCATGCGTATCGTGGTTATTCTAGTGACAGGTGAATATGTATCAAAGAAATCCTCATCTTTCTTTTGTGTATAACCTTTAGCTACAAGCCTAGCTTTAAATTTATCTATGGTTCCATCAGGTTTGAGCTTTTTCTTAAAGATCCATTTGCACCCAATAGGTTTACACCCAACAGGACAATCACATATCTCCCATGTCTCATTTGACATGAGGGACTCCATTTCACTATGGACAACTTCCTTCCAGTACTCCACATCTGTCGATGCATATGCCTCTGAAAGGGTTTTAGGTGTGTCATCCACGAGATACACAGTAAAGTCATCTCCAAAGGATTTTTCAACCCTTTGTCTCTTACTCTTTTGAGGAGGTTCTGTACTGTCATTCTCCTCATGTGGTTGATCAATAAGTTTAGGAGAATCCGGAATAAAATTAGTACTTTGCGAACTAGAAGATGAACTACTACTCTTCGTTGGAAAAACGTCCTCAAAAAAGGTTGCATCACGAGATTCAATCACATTATTGACATGTACATCAGCGACCTCGGATCTGAGTACTAAAAATCTATAAGCTGCACTATTATGAGCATATCCCAGAAAAATACAGTCAACCGTTTTAGGTCCCAACTTCCTTTTCTTACATGCTGGTACATTTACTTTGGCTAAACAACCCCATGCACGTATGAAACTTAGAGAAGGTTTTCTTCCTTTCCATCCTTCATATGGAGTTTGTACTCCTTTTGATGTAGGAACTCTATTTAGATTAAAGCAAGCGGTCAGCAAAGCTTCCCCCCACCATGGCTTGGATAAACCAGATCTTCATCGACATGAGCCAAAACTTTACCCGTGTCTGCCACCTCTTAAAGTTGTCACCCCCTGTAAAGCGCTCAGGCTTCATCACATCCGAAATCCCACCAGCCATGTTAATTATCTCTGGTTTCGGGATTGTTACAAAATTAACATGATCAAAGATTAATTTGATTCCCGGAAAACTACTAGCAAAGAGAAATAGATACGCTAGTACTCCAAAAATACAAGAGGGATCAACAAACCCTACACATGCTAGGAATACAAAAGAGGAACAGATCCAAACATCCATCATTGCATGTGCAGGAAGAGATGCAAACGGTATACTGACAGTGCAACACACATGAGGTTGAAGATGGTTTGAAGTCGAGGACGATGTAGATGTAGTCGATGTAGGCGCAAACGAAGTCGCAGTAGAGGAAGCAGTGACGAGCGGTCGCGAATACGCTTCCCAGAAACCTGATTGCCGGCACCCGTGCAGGCCTTCAGAACACCGGCGTTGGTTCGGAGACACCGCTCTCCCTCGATCCGCCGCACGGCGTACGGAGGAATGGCAGAAGCTTGGACGGCGACGCGCGCAGCGGAGTAGATGAGAAAATGAGTTGTGGCATGAGTCTTCCCGTCAAAAGGACGTCTCCTTTTATATAGAAGACCCTAAACTGCCCATGTTTCGATCTTCTAGATATCCAGGAAGCGCCCCCTGGTATCTCTCGACGTCCTCCCACGAAGCCGCCGCACATTCGAGGACGTGCTTATCCCGCTCCGAGGGCAGACGTGGCAGTCTAGGTGTTGGTGATGTGTGAGGACCATGTGTGGTTCGAGGACCGGTGGTTGGTCGCTTCCTTGTGTGATGAGTGATTGCCAACGTTGTGTGGACTGATTCTTGGCTAAGTATTGCAGGTGCAGGTTGCGGCTTGACTCGTGTTGGTGCAGGTGAAGCACAAGCGCGGAAGGTCGTTGTCGGTGAGGCCTCCAGGTGTGGAGAAGACAAGTAGGCTTCGTTCGAGGGACCCGGCGGCCAGCAGGTTCGAGTGCGGGCCGCATGGTGGCATGAACAGCAAGATGAAGTCGGTGGACGGTTTCTTGGTTGAGCCACAAAACCAAGGTCGAGCCGGGACTTCGTGAGAGCCGAGTCATGAGTGGTGATTGGCGGAGGCTACATCAAGTTCGCGGGGTTTGCGGTGGTTCACCAGAAAATCACCAGGTTACTCGACTGAGGCACAAAGCTGAGGCCGAAGACCGGGCGTGGTTGTCTGGCCAAAACCGGCCTGACCGGTTTGGAGAACCGGTCTGGCCGGTTTGGGGTTGCAGGGCACCGGAAGCTTCGAAGCGGAGGACACGCGTCGGGATCACAAGGCTTGAGTCGAGGCTACGCGAAGTGCGGTCGCCGGGCATCCATCCGATGGTGCTACGAAGTCAAATTCCCCTAATGCCCTTGGTGGGCGTGTATCTTAGTTCAGGCTTTAAGGGAATTTTAGTCTTTCGGCTGGCCTCCATATAACCCAAGGGGTGAGAGGATGGCAGCCATCTCTTGGAACCCTAGTTCATTTGCTTTCCTATTTTCCCTTCCTATTTTCTTAGGATTTCCATAGGACTAGTTTGAGAGCTTCATGGTGAGATCTTGTTGAGAGGGTTGGATGATCGGGTGGCAAGCTAGACCTTGTATGAACCTTTGTGGCATGTGTAGATGATTCGGCGTGGTTCCTCAAGGTTTGGATGTGTTGTTCCCGGTTGTTCTTTGTGGTGATTTTCTCGTGGCGTTTTCGGGACCTTGCTCTTGGGGATTTGATGGGGGAAATTTGTGGGAACCCTTCGTGGTTCTTTGGGCTGTGATTCCCCTCCTAAATCCGTGAGTTAAGGGGCTCGATTTTGGTGGTTTCGGGTTTCTAGGGTTGGAGGTGCTGTTGAGGGTTGACTTTCGATTCCTCTTGATTGAGTAGGTTTTGGGGACCGAGCTTCTAGCCAAGGGTAGACCACGAGGTGCCCCATCTATCCCCAAAGTCTCACTTTGGTCCGTGGAACGAATCGGGAGATCGATTGGAGGGTGTGTTGATTTTTTCCCGTGGGCTGTGTTCTTCCCGACTGTCCAGGCAAAAACCGGCCTGACCGGTTTCCCAAACCGGTCTGACCGGTATCGCCCTGTGGGATGTCGAGAAGGGCTTTTGAGCAAGGAAGTCTCTGTTGCTCCATGGCTTTGTTTGTTCAGATGTGGAAAGGCTCTTGAGGTGTTTTGGGTCTTTGGGAGTTTCTGGACAAAATCGGTCTGACCGGTTCACCAAACCGGTCTGACAGGTTTCCCCTACATCGGTGAGGCTAAGTCCAATAGAAGCGGTCTGACCGGTTTCAGAAACCGGCCTGACCGGTTTGGGCTGCCAGCAGCCGTGTTGTGTGTGTTTCCGCTGCGTGTGTGTTGTGGCTGTTGGTTGGGTCTTGCTCCTAGGTTCAGTAGCACTTCAGTGGCTACGTGAACTTGGCAAGAGAAGCTTGCGGAGGTGCACGAGTGAAATTGGGTTCATAGGCCGAATTCTTGTATAGAATTTTTATCGGCTACCATTCACTCCCCCCCTCTCTGGTTTGCCGTTTCGGTCCTTCAAGTGGTTTCAGAGCCGGTTCGGGTCTTTGTTGACTCTAGCCAGTCTAAGATCCAAGGATGGCGTACCAGGAACGGGGTTCAGGTCCTCCACACTTCGATGGAAAGAACTACCAGATGTGTAGTAAGTGGATGGGGCGTTCCTCCGCAGAAAGGGTCAGATCCTTTGGGATGTCACTGTGGACACAGGCTATGTCCAGCTGATGGACTTCCTCGCTCCAGGATCGAGGGATAGGTTCGACGCCAACAATAAGGCGGTCGACTTGTTTTGTGCTTTGTGTCAGCCTGAGTTCGATCGGGTGCACACCGAGCACTTGGCTTGTAGAATTTGGACGGTGCTGAAGGAGGCTCATGTTGGGAATGCCCAGGTTCAGGCACGGATGTATGCGACCTACCGGAGAGAGTACGAGAACTTCACTCATCTCCCGGTGAGTCCATCGATGCCTTGTTTCAGAGGTTCACGGTGGTTGTGAACAACATGAGGGCCAATGTGGACGTGCTCCCGTACGATGATCATGATAGAGCAGTCAAGCTCTTACACTCTTTGGATCGTACAATATGGGGCAGAAAGTTCGAGGCCATTGTGGAGTCAGAGAAGTATGACACTCTGACGGTTAACGAGCTGTTCTCGAAGCTCAAGTCGGCTGAGGTGGATAGGGTCATGACTGCCAAGCTCGAGGGTCCGACTGATTCTTATACTCTTGCCCTTGTTGGTGGTTCGAAAGCAAAGGCTAACAATAACCCATCCACCAGGATGTTCTCTGTCCTCTTTGATGTCTATTCCAGATGAGGAGTTCGATGTGCTTGGAGAGGACGAGCTGGCGCTGCTGACGAGGAGGTTCGAGAGGCTGCACGAGAACCCGGTGAACATGAGGAGGAACACGAGGACATGCTTCCAGTGCGGCAAGCCGGGACACTTTGCCGCCGACTGCCCGGAGAAGGTCAAGAGCAAGGACGGCTACAAGCACAAGTCGAGGATGGATGGCAAGCACCGTTCGAGGCGCGACCACAAGAGCAAGCACAAGAGCAAGTACAAGGACGAGCGACGATCGAGGAAGAAGGAGAGTTGAGGTAAGGCCCGAGCGATGGTGGGAGCAAGCGACGTCAACTCCAGTTCCGCGTACTCCACCTCGAGCTCAAGCAGCAGTGAAGACGAAGGTGATCGTCGCAAGAGCAAGAAGTCGTCCAAGAACCTGAGCGGGCTGAGCTGCTTCGTGAGAGACGGCTTCTTCACCATGGCGCTAAGCTCCGGCAGCAAGAAGAGCACACAGAGCGACTCGGACTCTGAGTCTGACGACGAGGTGCGTGATGAACTTCCCTTCTTGCGCCATGAGAATAAGAGGCTTGGCTCTTTGCTTGATAACCGTGATGACATGCTTAGAGAGGCCAAGAAAATGAGAAAAGAGCTTAGGGTTTTACTCGAGGATGCTAGGACTAGAGTGGCTAAGCTAGAAACACAGGTGCTTGATAGCAAGCTTTAGATTGATTTGAAGGATCAGATGGCGACTAGAGAGGGGGGAGTGAATAGGAGCCGGTAAAAATTCTTCCCAAAGAACCCGGCCTATGCCCTAGTCAAATCCCGGTCACACACAAGCGATGGATCGAATCACACACCAATCGCCAAGACAATGAGGTTATGGATCAACCTCTAGCCTTAGGAACGATTCCTTGAAGCACACGCGGACGCACGAGAAAGGAAGGGAGGAATCGAACCAAGAAGCAAAGCTCACAGGCTGCGGCGGACCGTCCCGGCCGGGGGAGGGGCGGACCGTCCGCACCGACCTCGCGGACCGTCCGGCCGGCCGCCGCGGACCGTCCGCGCCACCACTGCGGACCGTCCGGCCCTACACCGCGGACCGTCCGTTAAATCACACAGAACCAACAGAAGCACACCACGAACCACGGACCGTCCGTGGGGAGCACGTGGACTGTCCGCCAGGCACCCGCGGACCGTCCGCCCTCTGCTGCGGACCATCCGAAACTCCGTCCAACCGAAACTCAAAATCATGACAGATCGAAACGAAAGGAGAGCAAGAACACGAAGAACACGGGACGAACTGGAGCGGCGCGGACCGTCCGCCTGGTGCGGACAGAGCAGAAAACACACTACCCCGAAAGTCAACTCCCCCAAATCATCATCGGATTTCCCAAACGGTTGAAGCTGTGGAGACAAGGGTTTGGAGACTTGAAAAGCGTCACACAAGGATGTTATAGCCCAAAAATCTTGCCTCCTAACTCCCTAAATCACCGGGAATCGCGAATCCTTTGAGCACCACCAAAAGCTTGAGCACCGAACGAAAACTCTCGAATCAAAGTGGTTTCCCGGCGTTTGAGGGCACAAGATCAATCACACAGATGCGCGAGACATCTATACATGTTTTCCTCAAAGAAATCCGGGGAGAAACCCACTCAAATCCGCGGAATCGCACCGAGAACAAAGGCACGAAAACAAGCACAAAAAGACCACGAAAAACACAACTCCGAATCTTCTATACAAACCAGGAAAGATTCACAAGGTCTAGCATGCTGCCATAGCATCCATCCCTCTCAACAAATCTCTCATGAAGCTCTCATGCTAGCCTAGAGAAAATGGAAGGGAAAATAGCTATGAAAATGAGATATGGGAGGGAGGAAATGAAACCCTAAGTCGCGGAGAGAGCGAGCCACTCACACACCCTCATGGCTTATATATCAGGTCCCGTCGGAGTGGTAAATGACTCGACTACCCCTAACTTAACTACTGGCGATACAACCCACGCAGGGGCATTTAGGTAATGTTTGTGGGTCTTGCCATCGGACGGCCACGCCTTTGCCGCACCCCGCGTCCTCCCGACGCAAGCCATGCGATCCCGCCGCGTGTCCTCCGCCTCGAAGCTTCCCGACACGCCGGATCCCGTCTCCGTCGTGTTGGGCCCTCGGACTTGGTTTTGAGGCCCAAACCAAGAAACCGTCCGCCGATGGTTTTGTGGGCAAACCACCAAACCCCGCGTGCTCGGTCCGGCCTCCCGCCAAACCACTTGACTCGACCACCACCGTGCACCGGCTCGATTGTCCATGACTTCTTCTTGCTCGTGTCGCCACCATGTGGCCCGCACCCAGTCCCGCTGTCCACCGGGTCCCTCGAACCGAGCCTACTTGTCTCTCCATCTCCCGGAGGCCCCTCAAGGCTGAAGACCTTTCGCGCCCGTTCTTCACCTGCAACAACACAAACTAGGCCGCAACCTACACCTGCGCACTAAGCCAAGAGTTAGTCCAACACCCGTTGTCAACCACTCATCACTGAGGAGCGGTCATCCATCGACCACTGGGACGCTCCTGGTCCTCATGATTCCCTTAAGGCTAGCCCTGTTGTTTCTGATGAGATTGATTGTGCTGATTGCTCCATATTTCTTGCTGATCTTGCTTTGTTCACGGAAAAGCATGCCTCCAAGTGTGAGGAACTAGATGTGCTTAGGGTTGAAGTGGCTGAGCTTAAATCTAGATCTGCTTTGCTAGGTGCTTGCACTTCTTGCCCTATTTTACATGCTAAAATTGATGAGATGCATGCTTACACTAGTTCTCTTGAGGCCAAGTTGAAAGAACCCATTCCTACATCATGCTCTACCTGTGAAATGCATGCTTTGAAAAATTTGGAACTTGCACATTATGTTGATCGTTTGCAGGATGAGAATGATGAGCTGAGAAAGTTGATGGGTTGGTTGTCTGGTCATGAGCCTCAGTTGAGGATGATGATCGAGGCATTTAAGAGGCAGGATGGTGAGGGACTTGGGGGAAACAAGGTTGGTGAGGGAAGTGGAGAGAATATCCCAGAGCCACCAAAAACCCACCACAAAAATGATTTCCCCCCAAAACCTAACCATCTTAGGAACTGACTAGACACAACCCCAACTCCACCCGTGTTTCCTACACCAACAAATGATCTCCAAAAGCCTATCAAGTTTGTGAGCACTTCTGGGAAAGTGTTCTTCGGGAAAAAGAGTGAGAAGGCGAGTGAAGAGAAACTGGTGAAGAAGTCGAGTGGAGAGAAACCAAGTGAGCAGCCCCAATCCAAGCCCAAAACTAAGCTTGTGAGGTTTCATTGTGGCTATTGTGGGAGAGATGTCCATAAAGATGAGTTTTGCTTCAAGAGGAAGCGAGAGGAGAGAATGGCGAAGGAGTGGGCTAACAAGGACAAGTATCATCCCTCCAGTGGTGTACTTGAGCCTCGTGTGCAGATGCCCAGGGCCAAGGTAAGTGTGAGGATAGTTCCAGCTTGGGGAGAGCGAAAGAGTGCATGAGGTGCTGCTGGGGGAGTGAAACCGGTCAGACCGGTTTTGGAACCGGTCAGACCGGTTTGGGGTCTGCAGAATGGCAAGTTTGGTTTTCGTCCTCGTGAGGAGTCTAGGTTTGTTCCAGGTGGTTGTGGTTCTGATGGCTGGTCTGGAGAGTCAGCAGGTGGTCAGTTTGCTAGGCGCTCTCCTTCTCGTGTTCAATACGGGAGTGGGAGGAGTCGTAGCTTTGAGATGGAGAGGAGGGACGATCCACGGCTCTCTTTTCATGGTTTTGGTCCTCCTCCAGGCAGAGAAGGGTGGTTTCCTAGGAGTGGTTACCGAGGTGGTGTTCGTGGTGGTAGTTTTGGTAGGAAAGATGGTTTGGTGTGTGCTAACCCCACTTTCGAGGAAATGACTCGGCACTGGTTTTACTCTTTTGGTACTAACCCCAGTGTTGAGTCGTTTGTTTGCTCATGTGCTCGTTTTTGAATTTCAGGTGGGTGACTTGAAGAACATTTGGTTGATTGACTCCGGTTGCTCGAGGCATATGACCAGAGACAAGGGGTGGTTCTCAAGTCTCGTCCCGGTGGTGACAAAGAGGTACATCACCTTTGGGGACAATGGGCGTGGGCGTGTGCTTTCAGAAGGTGAGATTAAGGTGAGTGACAAGATCACTCTGAGGCGTGTGGCTCTTGTTCAATCGCTGGGGTACAACTTGCTTTCTGTGTCCCAGCTGTTGGATGAGGGTTTTGAGGTGTTGTTTCGGCCTGGTGGTTCTCGGATTTTGGACTCTCGAGGAGACCTTGTCTGTATGGTCGTTCCCGAGGGTCAGGTGTTTCGTGCTGATTTTTCTCAGTCTTCGGGTGTGGAGCATTGTTTCTTGGCTGGTTCTTTGAGTGAGTTGTGGAAGTGGCATAGGAAGTTGGGTCACTTGAGCATTGACCTTTTGTCTCGCTTGAGTAAACTCAATTTGGTCCGAGGATTGCCACGGTTGAGGCTTGAGAAAGAGTTGGTTTGTGCGCTGTGTAGGCATGCCAAGATGGTAGCCTCTTCTCACCCGCCTCTCACCGATGTGATGACTGAGCGTCCATGCGAGCCGCTCCATATGGACCTTGTTGGCCCAGCTCGTGTGCGATCTGCGGGTGGGAAGTGGTATGTCCTTGTTGTGGTGGACGACTACTCTCGGTATGCGTGGGTGTTCTTTCTCGAGGATAAGGGGGAGACGTTTGGTTTTGTTCGAGATCTAGTCTTGAGGTTGAGGAACGAGAGGCACGGAGATGCCATACGAGCGATCCGCAGTGACAATGGCTCGGAATTCAGAAACTCTCATTTTGAAACCTTTTGCCATGACTTGGGTCTTGAGCACTAGTTTTCGAGTCCGTATACGCCTTTCCAGAATGGTGTTGTGGATAGGAAGAACATGACGTTGTGCGAGATGGCTCGGACGATGCTTGATGAGCATAGGACTCCGAGGAGGTATTGGGCTGAGGCGGTGAATACCTCGTGCTATGTGTCAAACAGGATCTACCTTAGAGTGCAGAAGAAGAAAACATGCTATGAGTTGATGCATGGTCGGACACCCAAGGTGAGCCACTTTCATGTCTTTGGTTGCAAGTGTTTCATTCTGAAGAAAGCCAAGAAGTTGGATAAGTTTGAGGCTAGGTCTGATGATGGTATTTTCTTTGGTTATGCATCTCATTCTAGAGCATATCGTGTGCTCAATCTTGAAACTAACCAAATCGTGGAGACTTGCGAGGTAACCTTCGATGAGACAGAGCCACGTAGCCCGTTTGGAGGCAATAAGGATTCTTCTAGCCTTTTCCGTGGCTAAAGGGTTCAAGTTGCACCAAATGGATGTGAAGAGTGCTTTTCTGAATGGTGTGTTGGAGGAAGAAGTGTATGTGAGGCAACCTCCGGGGTTTGAGATTGAGAAGTACCCCCACCGGGTGTACAAGTTGAGGAAGGCGTTGTATGGGTTGAAGCAGGCGCCTAGAGCTTGGTATGGCAGGTTGAGGGGGTTCTTGTTTGAGAGAGGTTTTGAGATGGGGATGGTCGATCAGACCTTGTTTTTTCTTTGAGGCGGGCGGAGATATCCCGATTGTGCAGGTGTACGTGGATGATATTGTCTTTGGTGGCTCGTCTAGCTCTCTTGTTGCAAGGTTTGCAGAGGATATGAGCAGGGAATTTGAGATGAGCATGATGGGCGAGTTGCAGTTCTTCCTCGGGCTACAAATCAAACAATCAAAGGAAGGAACATTTGTGCACCAGGCTAAGTACACCAAGGACATTGTGCGGAAGTTCAAGATGGATTACTCCAAGGCTATGACGACGCCGATGAGTACGACTACGGCTCTTGATGCGGACGATGAACGTGAACACGTGGACCAGAAGGAGTACCGGAGCATGATCGGGTCACTCCTCTACTTGACGGCGACGAGGCCGGACATCTAGTTCTCGGTATGTCTGTGCGCTCGTTTTCAAGCATCTCTGAGGACTTCGCATCGGCAAGCGGTGAAGCGAATTTTCAGGTACCTGCGTCACACTCCCGACTTCGGCCTTTGGTACTCCGCGTCCTCTTCTTTGGCGCTTCATGGTTTTTCAGACGCGGATTTTGCCGGGTGTCGGTTGGATAGGAAGTCCACTTCTTGGACTTGCCAGTTTTTAGGTTCTTCTTTGGTGTCTTGGTCTTCCCGCAAACAATCGAGTGTTGCTCAATCCACTACCGAGGCAGTGTATGTTGTCGCTGCTAGTTGTTGCTCTCAGCTCCTTTGGATTTCATACACCATGAGTTACTTTGGTGAGGAGTATACCCATGTCCCACTTCAATGTGATAGCACCAGTGCCATAAGCGTTGCAAAGAACCCAGTGCTCCATTCCAAAACCAAGCACATAGAAGTGAGGTATCATTTTCTGAGAGACAACGTAGAGAAAGGAAAGATAGCTTTGATCCATGTACCCACACATGACCAACTAGCCGATATTTTCACCAAACCCCTAGATCAAGCAACTTTCACTCGTTTGCGGGGGGGAACTTGGTGTGTGTTTGATCTCTTGAGTTGGGTGTGTGGGAGCTCTCTTGTAGCATATGTATAGTTTCCTTTGTGCATTCCTTGCATTTGGCATGGCATGTGTAACATGATGTATAGGCATCCTTGTATCTTTAGATTGTATGCATTTTGTATCGTATGCATTGGATAGAAAAAGCTTCTCCTATATACATTGTTCACCATGGAATGCTATATATGTCTTTGTGAGCTTGTTTGGTATGCTATGGTTAGTTTGGCTTAGCTCTTGATGATCTTGATGAATAATTCATGGTTGATGGCTATGTTTTTGAAAAATGTTACATATATGCTCTCTCATGTGTAAATGCCTTTATATGATCTTGACATGCTTTAGTGGCTTTGCTATGCTTAATTTGTGGTTGGATAGCTAGTTTATTGATCATATGGGGCCAAAGGCTCATTTGCCATCATGAATGTTTAGCCCTCTTGCTTTATCTTATGGAGGGGCATCAGTTCCTTTTTGTCGCAAAGACATTTCATGTACCAATTATGAATCTGAAAATGAAATGTAAAATGCTTGGAAAATGTGCTCCCATGTCATATGTGCTGATTTTAAATTGCTTTGGGTGCTAAACCGTTGCATGATGCTTACCAATGAGAAGTCTCATACATAGAAGTAGGCACATGGCTCGGTGGCTTTGACATGACATGAGGTGCCTTTGGGTGTTTGTGATGGTCTTATGATTAGAATGGTTGTCCTAACATGAAGTTTGCATGGCTTTGCCATTTTGACATGTTTTGCTCATGATTAGGTTTTTGCTCATGAGAGAGTAACTTTTCGCAAAATTACTCAAATCCTTGTTAGCCTTGTCCAATGGGTGTAAGACTTGGTGATCATGTAGTTGAGGTCGTTATGAACCTGTAGAGTATCTAACTTGCTCATTTGGACATGTGTAGCATCTTGTGATGAATTTTGTATACTTGAGAAGCTCTAGGTTGCAATTGTGCCTTGATTCATGCACTGGCAACAAGGGGGAGAAAGGAAGGTGGAGAAAAGTTGCTTTGTATCCCTGCGGGAGCTTGCACATTTCTTTTGCATTTTTGGCTTTTGGGGGTGTGGTCTGCTATGTGAAATCGGCCTGACTGATTTTGGAAACCGGTCTGTCCGGTTTTGGTGGAACCGGCTGTCACACCCGATTTTCCGTAGAAAACCGAATGCATCTCATATGTGTGCCAGGATCACAATTTCACACATATGATAGACTCATGAGTGTAATATCACAAGACACTGCTCAAAAACGTACAGAAAGGGTTTATTAACTTTTATTACACTCACGAAGGTAGACACAAAGGTCTTTACACGAACAACGATAACTATGAAGACGCGACTCCATCTTCATCTTCCACAGGCTTCTGACTGGTTGATCGCATCCTCAGAACTCCTCGTAGTCGGCGAAGTGCTCCACTCCAGGGTTCTTCTCTGAACAGCGTAAGCAAGGATGAGTACACTTATGGTTGGTACTCAGCAAGGCCACGGAAATAACCGGAAAGCAATATTAATCCATCTTTAAGTTCAATTAATCATGTGAGGGTCCGGGCCGCTCTTGACCGTGAGCACGGCCGATCGATCGGTTTTACACTGCGAGAGGTTGCACACTTTTCCCACGAGTTCGCGTAAAAGTTCCAAAGAACTTTGAACCCAACCACGCATGTCTTGATCGTGCACAATACCACACTTCCGAGGTGTGATTGCATAGGGACGCTACGAAGCCTTTACAAAGATATGCAAAAGACTAACGACCCGCATAGTTACAGATCAGGGCGGACCATAACCCTCCCTAGTGGTCAGCACCTTAGCAAAGGCTGCTACCCCAAAAGGACCGGGCTATACCCCTGCAACCCGGATCCCCCTCTGCTCCTTTCGGAAAAGGGCCATCAGATCAATCGCACACCTAATTAATTGGCTAAGCCAGAGCCATATGGACTGTGGTTGCACTGTTTTCCTGGGTGGTTCTCCATGTTCCGATTAACTTATAGTGTTCTTGATTAAAGCATAGGTAGAAGGGTGGTTAGGGTCACTTGCCTTTCTCCAACGATAAGCTACTTTCCTTATCTGCAAAGCTCTGTACTTGATCTTCCTCGAACGGCGTGTTGGCTACGATCATGCAAGAAAACATACAATAAATAAAACAATACATCAAACATTACCAAAAGGCTAAAACAAGCTTTTAGAAATGACGGGCTCGGAGAAACGATCGCGTGGACATCAAGAACGCGTAAAACGGAGCTAGGATGAAAAAGTTATGGCTGAAACAAGATTCAGGGACTAAATTGTGATTATCTGAAAGTTTAGGGGGTTTTTCTGCAAGATTTCAGGGACCTAAACATAAATATGTGTGAAACTAGAAGGTCTAATATGTAAAAGGTCAAAGGGTAGGCTATTAAACAGAAAACCTAAGAGATCAGGGGCCTAGATATGAAAATCAGGACCTAGTTGTAAGGCTTTTATATAGGTGGAAGGATATTTTTGTAATATTAAAAACCGCAGGGTCCTTTTTGCAAAAGTGCCTGGGCGGCCGGCGGTGAGCTGTGCTGGCGACGCGTGGCGGCTTGCTATTGGCCGTGCTGACGCAGGCATGACGTCGGCGTGACGCAAGCGCGTGGACCGGCCTGGTGGACCTGGTCCACCGGTCCACCGTGGACCGGGCGAAGGGGTACGGATCGCTTTTAATCTGGGCCGTAGATCTTCATCGGACGGCCGTGGCGGCTTGTGGGCAACGGGCGGCGCTGTACGGGCGGCGCGCGGCCGGCCGGCGGCGGCGGTGGCGGCGGCGGCTCGCCGGAGAAGGCCAAAATGCACTCCGGTGTGCCAAAAACTACGGGACAAGCACCAAATCGAAGAGGAGGAGGCGAGGAAGCTCACCCAGGGGCCGGAGGGGAGGGAACCGCGGCGGAGGAGGAGATCGGGCGGCGGTCCTTGCGGCGGCGGGTGGCGCTCGGCGGCGGCGGCACTGTGTGAGTGAGGAGAGGAGGAGGAGCGGTGCGAGAGGTGCAGGGGATGGTGCCGCCCTTATATAGGGTAGAGAGGGGGAGAGGGACGGCGGCATGGCGGTGGGGCGCGAGTACAATGGCCGGCTGCCATTAATGGCTAGTGGAGCTCGGTGGGGAGGCCGGGTGGAGGCGTTTCGGGAGAGGGAAGGTGGCGGGGTGGGTGAGTGAATGCGCTGGCGCGCTATTGGAGGAGGGGAGGAGGCGCGGGAGGCCGGGGGAGGCGTCGGGGTGCGGTGGCGGCCGCGGTCAGGGAGGATGGGGGCGGCGCGAGGTTGAAGATGCCTGACGTGTGGGCCCCACACGTCAGCGAGTGAGAGAGGGAGAGAGGAGGCGGAGCGCGCTGACGGGCCGGCTTGGGCCGAATGCGGAGTTGGGCCGTGGCGGTTTGGGTTGGGTAGTTTTCTTTTTTTTTCTTTTTTTCCTTTTCTTTTCAAATCCTTTTCAAACCAAATTCAAAACCTTTTAAATTCAAATCTTTTTCAACTTTTCAAACACAAATTTTAACACAAATTTATTCAAATACTTTAAGACTTTTAGAAAACCTTTTCAAACATTTTAAATTCAAACTTTCAACCTCTTTTTTTTTTTAATTCAAACTTTTACACCAATTTTACAAACTTTTTTTTCACAATTAATTTAAGGACTTTTTCACAAATATTTTCTTTTTAAGACTTTTAAAATCACACCACAACCAAAACTCATGCATTTCAATTATGATGCACAAACACTTGGGTGATTCTAATTATTAAATGATGTTTAATTTAATTAAAGGCAAATTTATTTATTCCAAATTTATTAAATCCTTAGAAAAAAATAAAACTAAGCCATGTTGCTAACAATATTTTATTGTGATGGAATTTTCGGGTGTTACAAATCCTACCCCCTTAAAAAGAATCTCGTCCCGAGATTCGGAGGGATCGGGAAACAAGAGGAGATACAAGATGTCTTGAAAGATGACGGTTTACTATCACAGAGCTTGTTCACTTCTCCTTCTTCTTCGGGCTTGTAGCGTCAAACTCAATCCTATCTCCTTGCGGGGTAGTTAAGAGCACCGACTTCTTGGCACACAAAATGATTCCATCATGCTTGCTTAACCAATCCATACCAAGGATCACATCTATTCCTTTGGATGTTAGAATCACTAAGTACGCTTCAAAATCTATCTCTCCGATCTTAAGATTGACCTGTGGGCATACATAGGTGGATTTCATTTCACCGTTTGGAGAACTCGATTAGCAAATGTGTCTTCATGGAACTCTTGGGTACATCATGCTTTGTCACGAATCGTTCGGTAATAAATGAATGCGATGCCCGGAATCAAATAAAGCTGTTGCGGGTACGAGTTGATAAGAAACGTACCAAGCACAACATCTTTGTCTCCTTGAGCTTCTTCGATTTGTCACATGGTTCACCCTACCATGCATATTGTTTCCGTTGACCTCTGTTATCTCTGCGGGGTGTACGCATATTACGGCGAGGGCAAATGCGGCATAGTGTCCTAATTCTCCGCGAGTTGAAGCATCCCTTCGGGGTGAACTAGAGTAGTGTTCCTTGCGGGTGCACCGAGCGATTCGATGAGGATTTGGAGCCCGAGGTGTCATTGGGTTGGATTCTTCGGGTTCATCAAACGAACGATAGAACGGTTGATTCGTCCATGGCCTCTCGCCTTGTGTGCTAGAACGAAAGCGAGAGTCTTGCGATGAGTTGTAACGAGGGCGGGTGTTCTTGCTAGATTGACCTTGAGGTTGAAACTTGCGCTTCGTTCACGAAGTTCCTTGCGTTTATTCTCCAAGCCTATAGCCTTATTGAGCAACATCCGAAAGTTAAGAAATGTGTGGCTGCGCAAGCGATAGTTAAGTGGCCCTATCAATCCATCGAGAAAGCGTTCTTGTCTCTTGGCATCCGTGTTGACTTCATCGGTGCATAGCGGGACAAATGAGTAAACCGATCCGGATACTCACTAACGGTCATGTTACCTTGCTTTAGAGCTAGAAATTCCTTCTTCTTCGACTTCTTCACACCGGTCGGGATGTGATGTGTACGAAAACTCTCCTGGAACTCTTGCCAAGTAATGGTGTCGGCAGCAGCATGCGCGACGGTGTAAGCATCCCACCAATCGGCGGGCGCACCTTCCAAACGTCCCGAGGCATACAAAACCTTCTCACGATCATTGCATTGGGTGATATTCGACATCTTGTTGATGGTCTTGAGCTAATCATCGGCATCGAGGGGATCTACGAGAATGAGAGTAAGTGGGCGGGTTGTGGCTCATGAATTCTCTATGCTTGTTCACTCGGTGGTGGAGGTGGTGGGGGTCCTTGTGGTGGTGGCCGGTTCTGCTGTGCTCGTAGATTACGGGCCGGTGGCGGTGAGGTTCTGAATTAATTGCATCTGTTCCGTAAAGAACTGCTGCATCGCGGGATCCATCGCTAACTCTTGTGAAGGAGGGAACTTGATTCAGCTAATTGATGACGAACGGAATATCCTGTCCAGCTCCTGACCTGATGTTTACTATTTGATTGTTAGAGAGAGAAGTTTTCCGATAGGAGTTGAATTGATAAAGGTGAATCAGAGAAAAGGGGCTAAGATTCAAATTTTAACTTTAATTATTTTATTGATGTATTTGTGGCCATCACTCCACAAAAACATTTCAATCAAGTCAAAGATCCAAATCATGCATGTTTACAATCAACAAGCATTAACATCGCACGTCCTCACAAGAACGGCTCTATCGAAACGAAACTGGTAGAAGGGGTAGGCATCCTAAGAAACTTATCCTATAAAGCACGTGTGGTAGTTCAAGGTGGAGGAACAAGAATCAGACTCAGTGTAGAAGAAAACAAAAGATTTGATTTTGTTTAGAGAATAAAGAATAAAATATTTTTTTTAAGCGTAAATAAGATATTTTGAATGCTGGAAAGGCTTTCTAGATAAAGAGTCCTTAATATCGACCATTTCTATCTGAGGCTGCGTCCTACAGTCAGCAATGCTCTGATACCACTCTGTCACACCCGATTTTCCGTAGAAAACCGAATGCATCTCATATGTGTGCCAGGATCACAATTTCACACATATGATAGACTCATGAGTGTAATATCACAAGACATCGCTCAAAAACGTACGAAAGGGTTTATTAACTTTTATTACACTCACGAAGGTAGACACAAAGGTCTTTACACGAACAACGATAACTATGAAGACGCGACTCCATCTTCATCTTCCACAAGCTTCGAGCGGTTGATCGCATCCTCGAACTCCTCGTAGTCGGCGAAGTGCTCCACTCCGGGGTTCTTCTGCGAACGGCGTAAGCAAGGATGAGTACACTTATGGTTGGTACTCAGCAAGGCCACGGAAATAACCGGAAAGCAATATTAATCCATCTTTAAGTTCAATTAATCATGTGAGGGTCCGGGCCGCTCTTGACCGTGAGCACGGCCGATCGATCGGTTTTACACTCTGCGAGAGGTTGCACACTTTTCCCACGGTTCGCGTAAAAGTTCCAAAGAACTTTGAACCCAACCACGCATGTGCGATCGGGCACAATACCACACTTCCGAGGTGTGATTGCATAGGGACGCTACGAAGCCTTTACAAAGATATGCAAAAGACTAACGACCCGCATAGTTACGGATCGGGGCGGACCATAACCCTCCCTAGTGGTCGGCACCTTAGCAAAGGCTGCTACCCCAAAAGGACCGGGCTATACCCCCGCAACCGGATCCCCCTCTGCTCCTTTCGGAAAAGGGCCATCGGATCAATCGCACACCTAATTAATTGGCTAAGCCGAGCCATATGGATTGTGGTTGCCTTGTTTTCTGGGTGGTTCTCCATGTTCCGATTAACTTATAGTGTTCTTGATTAAAGCATAGGTAGAAGGGTGGTTAGGGTCACTTGCCTTTCTCCAACGATAAGCTACTTTCCTTATACGCAAAGCTACGTACTTGATCTTCCTCGAACGGCGTGTTGGCTACGATCATGCAAGAAAACATACAATAAATAAAACAATACATCAAACATTACCAAAAGGCTAAAACAAGCTTTTAGAAATGACGGGCTCGGAGAAACGATCGCGTGGACATCAAGAACGCGTAAAACGGAGCTAGGATGAAAAAGTTATGGCTGAAACAAGATTCAGGGACTAAATTGTGATTATCTGAAAGTTTAGGGGGTTTTTCTGCAAGATTTCAGGGACCTAAACATAAATATGTGTGAAACTAGAAGGTCTAATATGTAAAAGGTCAAAGGGTAGGCTATTAAACAGAAAACCTAAGAGATCAGGGGCCTAGATATGAAAATCAGGACCTAGTTGTAAGGCTTTTATATAGGTGGAAGGATATTTTTGTAATATTAAAAACCGCAGGGTCCTTTTTGCAAAAGTGCACGGGCGGCCGGCGGTGAGCTGTGCGCGGCGACGCGTGGCGGCTTGCTATTGGCCGTGCCGACGCGGGCATGACGTCGGCGTGACGCAAGCGCGTGGGCCCGGCTGGTGGACATGGTCCCCCGGTCCACCGTGGACCGGGCGAAGGGGTACGGATCGCTTTTAATGCGGGGCCGTAGATCTTCATCGGACGGCCGTGGCGGCTTGTGGGCGATGGGCGGCGCGCGTACGGGCGGCGCGCGGCCGGCCGGCGGCGGCGGTGGCGGCGGCGGCTCGCCGGAGAAGGCCAAAATGCACTCCGGTGTGCCAAAAACTACGGGACAAGCACCAAATCGAAGAGGAGGAGGCGAGGAAGCTCACCCGGGGGGCGGAGGGGGAGGGAACCGCGGCGGAGGAGGAGATCGGGCGGCGGTCCTTGCGGCGGCGGGTGGCGCTCCGGCGGCGGCGGCCTCGTGTGAGTGAGGAGAGGAGGAGGAGCGGTGCGAGAGGTGCGGGGGATGGTGCCGCCCTTATATAGGGTAGAGAGGGGAGAGGGACGGCGGCATGGCGGTGGGGCGCGAGTACAATGGCCGGCCGCCATTAATGGCTAGTGGAGCTCGGTGGGGAGGCCGGGTGGAGGCGTTTCGGGAGAGGGAAGGTGGCGGGGGTGGGTGAGTGAATGCGCCGGCGCGCTATTGGAGGAGGGGAGGAGGCGCGGGGAGGGCCGGGGAGGCGTCGGGGTGCGGTGGCCGGCCGCGGTCAGGGAGGATGGGGGCGGCGCGAGGTTGAAGATGCCTGACGTGTGGGCCCCACACGTCAGCGAGTGAGAGAGGGAGAGAGGAGGCGGAGCGCGCTGACGGGCCGGCTTGGGCCGAATGCGGAGTTGGGCCGTGGCGGTTTGGGTTGGGTAGTTTTCTTTTTTTTTCTTTTTTTTTCCTTTTCTTTTCAAATCCTTTTCAAACCAAATTCAAAACCTTTTAAATTCAAATCTTTTTCAACTTTTCAAACACAAATTTTAACACAAATTTATTCAAATATTTTAAGACTTTTAGAAAACCTTTTCAAACATTTTAAATTCAAACTTTCAACCTCTTTTTTTTTAATTCAAACTTTTACACCAATTTTACAAACTTTTTTTTCACAATTAATTTAAGGACTTTTTCACAAATATTTTCTTTTTAAGACTTTTAAAATCACACCACAACCAAAACTCATGCATTTCAATTATGATGCACAAACACTTGGGTGATTCTAATTATTAAATGATGTTTAATTTAATTAAAGGCAAATTTATTTATTCCAAATTTATTAAATCCTTAGAAAAAAATAAAACTAAGCCATGTTGCTAACAATATTTTATTGTGATGGAATTTTCGGGTGTTACACCGGCCTGACCGGTTGTGGGAACTGGTCTGACCGGTTTGTGCCCAGAGTTGGCACTTGATCAGGGGGAGCTTGCATATGTGCAGGGGGAGCTCGTGTGTGCTTTAGTGGTTTGTGCTCCCTGCTTGAGCATGGTTTCTGTCTCGAATGTCGAGCCGTTGCCCTTGCCTAAGGGGTCCGAGACTTGTCTTCTTCAAGTGATCTCGTTCTTTGCCTTTTCGGCTTTCAATCGCTTGTTGGAGTTTTCTTTTTGTTTCTCTTCTGTTTTCCTTTTCTCTTTATTTACCAAATGTGTGTGTTGCCCATGCACTCATCAAGGGGGGAGATTGAGGACCATGTGTGGTTCGAGGACCGGTGGTTGGTCGCTTCCTTGTGTCATGAGTGATTGACAACGTTGTGTGGATTGAGTCTTGACTAAGTATTGCAGGTGCAGGTTGCGGCTTGACTCGTGTTGGTGCAGGTGAAGAACAAGCGCAAAAGGTCGTTGTCAGTGAGGCCTCAAGGTGTGGAGAAGACAAGTAGGCTTCGTTCGAGGGACCCGGCGACCAGCAGGGTCGAGTGCAGGCCGCATGGTGGCAAGAACAGGAACATGAAGTCGGTGGACGGTTTCATGGTTAAGCCACAAAACCAAGGTCGAGCCGGGACTTCATGGGAGCCGAGTCATGAGTGGTGATTGGCGGAGGCTACATCAAGTTCGCGGGGTTTGCGGTGGTTCACCAGAATATCAACGGGTTACTCGGCTGAGCCACAAAGCCGAGGTCGAAGACCGGGCGTGGTTGTCTAGCCAAAACCGGCCTGACCGGTTTGGAGAACCGGTCTGGCCGGTTTGGGGTCGCAGGGCACCGGAAGCTTCGAAGCGGAGGACACGCGTCGGGATCGCAAGGCTTGCGTCGAGACTACGCGAAGTGCGGTCGCCGGGCATCCGTCCGATGGTGCTACGAAGACAAATTCCCAAAATGCCCTTGGTGGGCGTGTATCTTAGTTTAGGGGCATTTTAGTCTTTCGGCTGGCCTCCATATAACCCAAGGGGTGAGAGGATGGCAACCATCTCTTGGAACCCTAGTTCATTTGCTTTCCTATTTCCCCTTCCTATTTTCTTAAAATTTCCATAGGGCTAGCTTGAGAGCTTCAAGGTGAGATCTTGTTGAGAGGGTTGGATGATCGGGCGGCAAGCTAGACCTTGTATGAACCTTTGTGGCATGTATAGATGATTCGGCATGGTTCCTCAAGGTTTGGATGTGTTGTTCCCGGTTGTTCTTGGTGGTGATTTTCGGTGCTCCCTCTTAATGATTTTCTCGGGGTGTTTTCGGGACCTTGCTCTTGGGGATTTGATGGGGGAAATTTGTGGGAACCCTTCGTGGTTCTTTGGTCTGTGATTCCCCTCCCAAATCTGTGAGTTAAGGGGCTCGATTTTGGTGGTTTCGGGTTTCTAGGGTTGGAGGTGCTCTTGAGGGTTGACTTTCGATTCCTCTTGATTGAGTGGGTTTTGGGGACCGAGCTTCTAGCCAAGGGTAGCCCACAAGGTGCCCCATCTATCCCCAAAGTCTCACTTTGATCCGTGGAACGAATCGGGAGATCGATTGGAGGGTGTGTTGATTTTTTCCCGCGGGCTGTGTTCTTCCCGACTGTCCAGGCAAAAACCAGCCTGACCGGTTTCCCAAACCGGTCTGACCGGTTTCACCCTGTGGGCTGTCGAGAAGGGCTTTTGAGCAAGGAAGTCTCTGTTGCTCCATGGCTTCGTTTGTTCAGATGTGGAAAGGCTCTTGAGGTGTTTTGGGTCTTTGGGGAGTTTCTGGACAAAAT
Organism: Cenchrus americanus; assembly: GCA_947561735.1. Classification (NCBI taxonomy): domain Eukaryota; kingdom Viridiplantae; phylum Streptophyta; class Magnoliopsida; order Poales; family Poaceae; genus Cenchrus; species Cenchrus americanus. The sequence goes on along the minus strand of OX387245.1, from coordinate 90,319,943 downwards.
CGGTCTGACCGGTTCGCCAAACCGGTCTGACCGGTTTCCCCTGCCTGCGTGAGGCTAAGTCCAACAAAAGCGGTCTGACCGGTTTCAGAAACCGGCCTGACCGGTTTGGGCTGCCAGCAGCCGTGTTGTGTGTGTTTTCGCTGCGTGTGTGTTGTGGCTGTTGGTTGGGTCTTGCTCCTAGGTTCAGTAGCACTTCAGTGGCTACGTGAACTTGGCAAGAGAAGCTTGCGGAGGTGCACGAGTGAAACTGGGTTCATAGTCCGAATTCTTGAATAGAATTTTTATCGGCTCCCATTCACTCCCCCCTCTCTGGTTCGCCGTTTCGGTCCTTCAATGTGGGCCAAAACAAAACAGTACGAAAAAGAGAAACACGGGTTAGGAACCCATCGCGTTCGCGCATCGTCGCAAGTCACAAGTCACGCGATAAATCACGTGAAAATACGCGATACACGCGCGCCTGCTTGTGTGTTCTCTTGCTCATACTCAATCACTTGAAGTACTCTACAAGAGCCTCCCTTATATGTTGGTCCTCATCTCCATAGAATAGCAAGGTGGCACTAAACCTCCCTTGCATTCCCTCCACACCACATTGACTTTCCTATATGGAATAGTGGCCCAATGGATTGAAGCCCAATGGAGTGCACATCACATTGTTTGGGCCATATATTCCAACAATCCCCACCAAAAGTCAATGTCTGCAAGTTAATTACTCCGCTGGACGTTTTATACCAGCTTTAGAGTGTAGACCCATCTCGGGTTGAGCTACACCTAGCACTTCATGTTTCGCTCGCTCACAACTATGCAATGGACAAAGCCTTGAATTGCCAGTCTTGTGTAAGCAAGGTTCCCATGGGTGCATCGCTGATACTTGGCCGCCAAGAGCCATGCCTCAGATTGGAGCATTACGGTCATGCACACGTGTCCATTCATGAACTCATTTGAGATTTCCCACATCACATAGACCGCGACCTCACGGTCAAGTTCATATAGGTGTGTCCTTCCAAGGTACCCTGCAGGGCAGTACCTTGCTGATTTCCTCAGCCTTAGGACCCATTAAGACAATTGTCATCCTTCCATGTAGTCTGGAGAGTACGCATCTACTAGCGGAAGTGGGTACATATAATGTACTCTCTAGTCATTCTTGCAGCTGGTTTTTCCCATCACCTTGTTCACGGGATCTCCGATCAAGAAGGCTGGGTTGCCACTGAAGAACAACTCATATGGGTCTCAACCCCATTTCCTTCGATGCACCATCTATCACTGCATGCGGCAGTCCCTTTGTAAAAGGGTCAGTAATGTTCCTTGTAGTGTTGATATAATCAACAGCCACCACACCAGTAGTTTTCAAATTTCTGAAAGATTTCATCCGTCTCTTTACATGCCTAGAGGATTTTAAATTAACCTTTGCACTGCCTACATTTGTGATCACAGTTTGGTTGTTGTAGTACAACTGGATGTCCAGTACCGGTTTAGCCACCATAGGCATGTCCAATAAAAGATCTCGCAACCACTCTGCCTCTACAGTGGTTGCTTCTAGTGCTACAAGTTCAGCCTCCATGGTAGATTTCGTCAAAATTGTTTGTTTATGAGATCTCCATGAAACTGCAGCACCTCCAAAAGTGAATAAATATCCACTTGTAGCTTTGATCTCATCAGCATCTGAGATCGAATTGGAATCACTATACCCTTCAAGTACTGATGGGTACCCAGTATAGTGAAGTCCAAGTGTTGTGGTTCCTCTGAGGTATCTCATTACACGCTCTAGTGCAGACCAATGCTCTTCTCCCAGATTCGAGGTGAGTCGGCTCAATTTGCTTACAGCATATGAAACGTCAGGTCTAGTTGCACCAGCCAAATACATGAGTGACCCAATGATTTGCGAGTACCTTAACTGATCTATCCCTTGTCCTTGATTCTTGCGAAGCTTCAGACTAGGATCATATGGCGTTGGAGAAGTTTCACAATCTGAGTACCCAAATCGACACAGAATTTTCTCCACATAATGGGACTGATTTAGAGTGACCCCATTCTCGCCTCTCATCAGTTCGATGTTAAGAATAACATCGGCCTCTCCCAAATCCTTCATATCAAAACTTTGAGACAAAAATGACTTAACTTCATTTATCACTTCGATACTAGTACCAAAAATTAAAATATCACCAACATATAAGCACAAAATTACTCCGTGACCCCAACCAAACCTGTAATAAACACAATTATTGGCCTCATTTGCCACAAAGCCAGCTGAGGTCAAAGTTTTATCAAACTTATCATGCCATTGCTTCAGAGCTTGTTTGAGACCATATAAGGATTTCTTTAATCTGCACACCTTGTTCTCATGTCCAGACACCACGAAACCTTCAGGCTGCGTCATATAGATTTCTTCATCCAGCTCTCCATTTAGGAACACTGTCTTTACATGCATTTGGTGAATATGAAACCCATATGAGGCAGCCAAGGCAACAAGCACGCGTATCGTGGTTATTCTAGTGATAGGTGAATATGTATCAAAGAAATCCTCATATTTTTTTTGTGTATAACCTTTAGCTACAAGCCTAGCTTTAAATTTATCTATGGTTCCATCAGGTTTGAGCTTTTTATTAAAGATCCATTTGCACCCAACAGGTTTACACCTAACAGGACAATCACATATCTCCCATGTCTCATTTGACATGAGGGACTCCATTTCCTTGTGGACGCCTTCCTTCCGACTCGCATCTGTCGATGCATATGCCTCTGAAAGGGTTTTAGGTGTGTCATCCACGAGATACACAGTAAAGTCATTTCCAAAGGATTTTTCAACCCTTTTTCTCTTACTCCTTAGAGGAGGTTCTGTACTGTCATTCTCCTCATGTGGTTGATCAATAAGTTTAGGAGAATCCTAAATAAAATTAGTACTTTGCGAACTAGAAGATGAACTACTACTCATCATTGGAAAAACGTCCTCAAAAATGGTTGCATCACGAGATTGAATCACATTATTGACATGTACATCAGCGACCTCGGATCAGATTACTAAAAATCTATAAGCTGCACTATTATGAGCATATCCCAGAAAAATACAGTCAACCGTTTTAGGTCCCAACTTTCTTTTCTTACAAGCTGGTACATTTACTTTGGCTAAACAGCCCCATGCACGTATGAAACTTAGAGAAGGTTTTGTTCCTTTCCATCCTTCATATGGAGTTCGTACTCCTTTTGATGTAGGGACTCTATTTAGAATAAAGCAAGCGGTCAGCAAAGCTTCCCCCCACCATGGCTTGGATAAACCAGATGTGACACCCTCATTCTATTAAAAAAATTTGGCTTTATTAAAATTTGCTAGGAACCATTTATTTGCCTAAGGAGTATAAGGTTGTTTTATTTATTTTTAGGCATTTAAATCTTTTCTAAAATAAATTTAATGAACTATAGGATTTATGTGTTGCATACATGCTGGAGCATTATTTTGGTTGCTTGGAATTCAAATTCAAAATTTGAATTCTATTGCTTGGAGCCTCTACCTAAATCCCAAATCCTTTTCCCTTTTCCTTAAACCCCTTAACCCCTCTCTTAGCCCAACCCGCCGGCCGCCCCCCGCTAGCCTAGCGGGCCGCGGCCGCCTCGGCCGCGCACGCGGCTTCCCGGCCCGGCCGGCCGCGCGCGGCCCGACAAGCGCGTCGGCCCGGCCGGCGCGCGCGCGCCCCGCCTCCGCGCCGGCCGCCGACCGGCGGGGCCCCCTCGTCGGCCCCGCCCTCGCCGCGTCGCGCCCCCGACGAGGGCGGGCCCCGCCGTCATCCCTTCCGTGGCCGCCCGGACCGCGCCGCCGCGCCGCCACCGAGTCCGACCCGCGCCCGCGCCCTCCTCCGTGTGGCCCGCACGCCAAGATGCCCCGCCGGGCTATTTAAGGCCGCCGCCGCCTCCCCGGACCCCAACCCGAGCCACCCGAGCCGCCCTAGCCCTTGCGCGCGCCTCGCCGGAACCCTAGCGCGTGCCGCCGTGTTGAGCTCGCCGCCACCGCCGCGGAACCCCGCCGCCGTCGCCGCTCCGCCGCCAAGGAATCGCCCGGGGGGAGCCGCACAAGGAGGTGAGGAGCACCCCCGTGCCGCACGCCGTCGACCCCGAGCCCCTCTTCGCCCTAGCACCGTCGCCGGGAGCTCGCAACCCGCGCCACCGCGTCGACTCGCCGCTCCGCCGCGCCGTCGCCCGAGGCCGCCGCCCTAGATCGCTCCGCGGTCTCGCGCGCGTCGCATAGATGCTTCCCGCGCGCGTGAATTGTGGCCGAAACCCCAAAACCGGTCCCCGCCGGCGAGCCCGCCGTCGCCCGCCGCCGCTCGCCGCCGCCGGCCCCCGCGCGCCGCCGCCCCGCCGCTCGCGCTTCACCGTGGCCGTTAGATCTAGATCTAACGCGCCAGATCTAAGCCACCGCACCGCTTCGCCCGCGCGCGTCCACAGCCGCCAGATCTAGATCCAACGGATCTAGATCGGGTCAAAACCCTAGCCAACAGTTCAAACCCGCCAGCCCTGGCACTTTTGCAGAAAAGCCCCTGGATTTTATTTATTTCCAAAAATACCCTTCCACCGTATAAGATTTCTTACAGTTTAGTCCTTTTTCTTTATTTTAGCCCGAAACCTTTTCAAATCTTCACAGATTAGTTCCTAAACCTTCCCGAACCCATAAGTTGGTCGTTTTAGCTCCGATTTTAGCGTTCTTTATGTCCACGTGTTCGTCTCGAAGCGTAGATTAGTTTTATGCTACTGTTTAGATCTGTTTGATCTGTTTGGTGACTGTTTCTTATTTATTTCTATTGTATGCTTGAATGTGATTATTGTGGATCGTAGAGAGCGATTCGTTCGAGGGATTTGAAGATCCGGTCGTGCAAGAGTTTGAGCAGCAAGGCTTGGTTGAAGGCAAGTATTCCTTGATGCATGCCCGCTTGTCCTACATAACATGCATTTAAATTCATTGTTTTTACTTTTCGCTTGCATTAATTTGATGGGAACCTATTAAGGATCATGCCTAGCTTTTGACTACCTTTACCTTGATACCGGGAATTAAATTAATCTTGTGGTAGTTATTGCTTAGCATGCTCAACTGGGATTTGGTATTAATCAACTTGGTTACCCTTTTTGTTATTTCATGTTCCGTTTATGATCTTTTACTTTACAAGACCACTTTAATGTGTATTCGGAACATGGAGAGCCACCCAGGAAAACAGTACAACCACAAGAACTAATGGGCAATGGTCTTGGCTGAATAATTAGGAACTTTGGCTTGGGATGGTCTTACCTGTTAAGGACAAGGGATCGGCGGTACTGTGGGGTATGGACTCGCTCTAGCAGGGGGTTGGGTGAGTTATTCTTTTATGGTGGGGTATCGACCTGCTAGGGGACTTTATACCTTGCTAAGCGATCCGGACCTTGTGGGTCATAACTTGCTAGGGAACCTTTGTAAAGGCCATGTAGCGTCCCTATGCAATCACACCTCGGAAGTGTGATATGGTGCCTTGCAAACACCGCATGGTTGGGTCTAAAGTTCTTCGGAGCTTTTACGCTACTTGTGGGTAAAGATGTACAACCCTCGCGAGTGTTAAACTAATCGATTAGCCGTGCTCACGGTCAAGAGCGGCCTGGACACTCACATGATTAAAATATGGAACTTTAATGTTTAATTGCTGTTTTATTCTTTATTTATGATGCTGTTATCTTATTAAATTGGGTTGGTATGAACTTACACTTTTAGTAATCAGGTTGCTAATAAAACTTGACCAACTAAAATGCTAAAGTGCTTGAACCTTAGCCATCCACCATATGGCCTCGCATGTTATGTTGTTTTTTCCCTTGCTGAGTACGATATGTGCTCACGCTTGTTTATTCTCTTGCATCTACAATACCGGATTTCTTTGCTCGGAGCGGGAGAACTTTGAAGATATTCCAGAAGATTTCCAGGAGTTCTAGGTGTGCGTAGTCTTCAGTCACTGTGGAGGCATTTTGTCCGCTGCGAGAACTTGTTTGTTTAAGTTTCGTTTAAGACTATGGTTTGTAATAACTCTTTATTCGTGTGGCACTGATTTTGGTATTCATAATGTCTAAGCGTGTGTGTAACTTGATCCTGGCGCACACGTGATCAATGCATTCGGTTTTGCCTTTAAAACCGGGTGTGACACCAGATCTTCATCGACATGAGCCAAAACTTGACCCATGTCTGCCACCTCTTAAAGTTGTTACCCCCAGTAAAGCGCTCAGGCTTCATCACATCCGAAATCCCGCCAGCCATGTAAATTATCTTAGGTTTCTAGATTGTTACAAAATTAACATGATCTAAGATTAATTTGATTCCCGGAAAACTACTAGCAAAGAGAAACAGATACGCTAGTACTCCAAAAAAACAAGAGGGATTAACAAACCCTACACATGCTAGGAATACAAAAGAGGAACAAATCCAAATATCCATCATTGCATGTGCAGGAAGAGATGCAAACTGTATACTTACAGTGCAACACACACGAGGTTGAAGATGGTTGGAAGTCGAGGACGATGTAGATGTAGTGGATGTAGGTACGGACGAAGTCGGAGTAGAGGAAGCAGTGACGAGCGGTCGCGAGTACGCTTCCCAGAAACCTGATCGCCGGCACCCGTGCAGGCCTTCAGAACACCGGCGTTGGTTCGGAGACACTGCTCTCCCTCGATCCCCTGCACGGCGGACGGAGGAACGGCAGAAGCTCGGACGGAGGCGCGTGAAATGGAGTAGATGAGAAAATGAGTTGTGGCGTGAGTCTTCCCGTCAAAAGGACGTCTCCTTTTATGTAGAAGACCCTAAACCTCCCATGTTTCGATCTGCCTGATATCCTGGAACCGCCCCCTGGTATCTCTCGACGTCCTCCCACGAAGCCGCCGCACGTTCGAGGACGTGCTTATCTCGCTCCGAGGGCAGACGTGGCAGTCTAGGTGTTAGCGATGTGGGCCAAAACAAAACAGTACGAAAAAGAGAAACACCGGTTAGGAACCCGTCGCGATCGCGCATCGTCGCAAGTCACAAGTCACACGATAAATCACGCGAAAATACGCGATACGCGCGCGCGTGCGTGTGTGTTCTCTTGCTCATACTCAATCACTTGAAGTACTCTACAAGAGCCTCCCTTATATGTTGGTCCTCATCTCCATAGAATAGCAAGGTGGCACTAAACCTCCCTTGCATTCCCTCCACATCACATTGACTTTCCTATATGGAATAGTGGCCCAATGGATTGCAGCCCAATGGAGTGCACATCACATTGTTTGGGCCATATATTCCAACAATCCCCACCAAAAGTCAATGTCTGCAAGTTAATTACTCCGCTGGACATTTTATACCAGCTTTAGAGCGTAGACCCGTCACGGGTTGAGCTACACCGAGCACTTCATGTTTCGCTCGCTCACAACTATGCAATGGACAAAGCCTTGAATTGCCAGTCTTGTGTAAGCAAGGTTCCCATGGGTGCATCACTGATACCTGGCCGCCAAGAGCGGTGCCTCAGATTGGAGCATTATGGTCATGCTCCCGCGTCCATTCATGAACTCATTTGAGATTTCCGACATCTCATAGACCTCGACCTCACGGTCAAGTTCATATAGGTGTGTCCTTCCAAGGTACCCTGCAGGGCAGTACCTTGCTGATTTCCTCAGCCTTAGGACCCATTAAGACAACTGTCATCCTTCCATGCAGTCTGGAGAGTACGCATCTATTAGCGGAAGTGGGTACATATAGTGTAATCTCTAGTCATTCTTGCAGCTTGTTTTTCCAATCACCTTGTTCACGGGATCTCCGATCAAGAAGGCTGGGTTGCCACTGAAGAACAACTCATATGGCTCTCAACCCCATTTCCTTCTATGCACCATCTATCACTGCACGCGGCAGTCCCTTTGTAAAAGGGTCAGCAATGTTCCTTGTAGTGTTGATATAATCAACAGCCACCACACCAGTGTTTTTCAAATTTACGACGATTTCATCCGTCTCTTTACATGCCTAGAGGATTTCAAATTAACCTTTGCACCGCCTACATTTGTGATCACGGTTTGGTTGTCGCAGTACAAGTGGACGGCCGGTACCGGTTTAGCCACCATAGGCATGTCCATTAAAAGATCTCGCAACCACTCTGCCTCTACAGTGGTTGCTTCTAGTGCTACAAGTTCAGCCTCCATGGTAGATTTCGTCAAAATTATTTGTTTACGAGATCTCCATGAAACTGCAGCACCTCCAAAAGTGAATATATATCCACTTGTAGCTTTGATCTCATCAGCATCTGAGATCCAATTGGAATCACTATACCCTTCAAGTACTGATGGGTACCCTGTATAGTGAAGTCCAAGTGTTGTGGTTCCTCTCAGGTATTTAATTACACGCTCTAGTGCAGACCAATGGTCTTCTCCCAGATTCGAGGTGAGTCGGCTCAATTTGCTTACAACATATGAAATGTCAGGTCTAGTTGCACCAGCCAAATACATGAGTGACCCAATGATTTGTGAGTACCTTAACTGATCTATCCCTTTTCCTTGATTCTTGCGAAGCTTCAGACTAGGATCATATGGCGTTGGAGATGTTTTGCAATCTGAGTACCCAAATCGACTCAGAATTTTCTCCACATAATGGGACTGATTTAGAGTGACCTCATTCTCGCCTTCCATAAGTTTGATGTTAAGAATAACATCGGCCTCTCCCAAATCCTTCATATCAAAACTTTGAGACAAAAATGACTTAACTTCATTTATCACTTCGATACTAGTCCCAAAAATTAAAATATCACCAACATATAAGCACAAAATTACTCTGTGACCCCCACCAAACCTGTAATATACACAATTATTGGCCTCATTTGCCACAAAGCCAGCTGAGGTCAAAGTTTTATCAAACTTATCATGCCATTGCTTCGGAGCTTGTTTGAGACCATATAAGGATTTCTTTAATACGCACACCTTGTTCTCATGTCCAGACACCACGAAACCTTTGGGCTGCATCATATAGATTTCTTCGTCCAGCTCTCCATTTAGGAACGCTGTCTTTACATCCATTTGGTGAATATGAAACCCATATGAGGCAGCCAAGGCAACAAGCACGCGTATCGTGGTTATTCTAATGACAGGTGAATATGTATCAAAGAAATCCTCATCTTTCTTTTGTGTATAACCTTTAGCTACAAGCCTAGGTTTAAATTTATCTATGGTTCCATCAGGTTTGAGCTTTTTGTTATAGATCCATTTGCACCCAACAGGTTTACACACAACAGGACAATCACATATCTCCCATGTCTCATTTGACATGAGGGACTCCATTTCACTATGGACAGCTTCCGTCCAGTACTCTACATCTGTCGATCCATATGCCTCTGAAAGGGTTTTAGGTGTGTCATCCACGAGATACACAGTAAAGTCATCTCCAATGAATTTTTCTAACCTTTGTCTCTTTCTCCTTCAAGGTGGTTTTGTACTGTCATTCTCCTCATGTGGTTGATCAATAAGTTTAGGAGAATACGGAATAAAATTAGTACTTTGCGAACTAGAAGATGAACTACTACTCTTCATTGGAAAAACATCCTCAAAAAAGGTTGCATCACGAGATTCAATCACATTATTGACATGTACATCAGCGACCTCAGATCTGATTACTAAAAATCTATAAGCTGCACTATTATAAGCATATCCCAGAAAAATACAGTCAACCGTTTTAGGTCCCAACTTTTCTTTTCTTACATGCTGGTACATTTACTTTGGCTAAACAGCCCCATGCACGTATGAAACTTAGAGAAGGTTTTGTTCCTTTCCATCCTTCATATGGAGTTTGTACTCCTTTTGATGTAGGAACTCTATTTAGAATAAATCAAGCGGTCAGCAAAGCTTCCCCCCCACCATGGCTTGGATAAACCAGATCTTCATCGACATGAGCCAAAACTTGACCCGTGTGTGCCACCTCTTAAAGTTGTCACCCCCAGTAAAGCGCTAAGGCTTCATCGCATCCGTAATCCCACCGGCCATGTAAATTATCTCAGGTTTCTGGATTGTTACAAAATTAACATGATCTAAGATTAATTTGATTCCCGGAAAACTACTAGCAAAGAGAGACAGATACGTTAGTACTCCAAAAAAACAAGAGGGATCAACAAACCCTACACATGCTAGGAATACAAAAGAGGAACAGATCCAAACATCCATCATTGCATGTGCAGTAAGAGATGCAAACGGTATACTTACAGTGCAACACACACAAGGTTGAAGATGGTTGGAAGTCGAGGACGATGTAGATGTAGTCGATGTAGGCACGGACGAAGTCGGAGTAGAGGAAGCAGTGACGAGCGGTCGCGAGTACGCTTCCCAGAAACCTGATCGCCGGCACCCGTGCAGGCCTTCAGAACACCGGCGTTGGTTCGGAGACACTGCTCTCCCTCGATCCCCTCCACGGCGGACAGAGGAATGGCAGAAGCTCGCACGGCGGCACGTGCAGCGGAGTAGATGAGAAAATGAGTTGTGGCGTGAGTCTTCCCGTCAAAAGGACGTCTCCTTTTATAGAGAAGACCCTAAACCTCCCATGTTTCGATCTGCCAGATATCCTGGAATCGCCCCCTCATATCTCTCGACGTCCTCCTACGAAGCCACCACACATTCGAGGACGTGCTTATCCCGCTCCAAGGGCAGACGTGGCAGTCTAGGTTTTGGCGATGTGGGCCAAAACAAAACAGTACGAAAAAGAGAAACACCGGTTAGGAACCCGTCGCGATCGCGCATCGTTGCAAGTCACAAGTCACGCGATAAATCACGCGAAAATACGTGATACGCGCGCGCGTGCGTGTGTGTTCTCTTGCTCATACTCAATCACTTGAAGTACTCTACAAGAACCTCCCTTATATGTTGGTCCTCATCTCCATAGAATAGCAAGGTGGCACTAAACCTCCCTTGCATTCCCTCCACACCACATTGACTTTCCTATATGGAATAGTGGCCCAATGGATTGTAGCCCAATGGAGTGCACATCACATTGTTTGGGTCATATATTCCAACAATCCCCACCAAAAGTCAATGTCTGCAAGTTAATTACTCCGCTGGACGTTTTATACCAGCTTTAGAGTGTAGACCCGTCACGGGTTGATCTACACCTAGCACTTCATGTTTCGCTCGCTCACAACTATGCAATGGACAAAGCCTTGAATTGCCAGTCTTGTGTAAGCAAGGTTCCCATGGGTGCATCGCTGATACCTGGCCGCCAAGAGCGGTGCCTCAGATTGGAGCATTACGGTCATGCTCCCGTGTCCATTCACGAACTCATTTGAGATTTCCGACATCTCATAGACCGCGACCTCACGGTCAAGTTCATATAGGTGTGTCCTTCCAAGGTACCCTGCAGGGCAGTACCTTGCTGATTTCCTCAGCCTTAGGACCCATTAAGACAACTGTCATCCTTCCATGCAGTCTGGAGAGTACGCATCTATTAGCGGAAGTGGGTGCATATAGTGTACTCTTTAGTCATTCTTGCAGCTTGTTTTTCCCATCACCATGTTCACGGGATCTCCGATCAAGAAGGCGGGGTTGCCACTTAAGAACAACTCATATGGCTCTCAACCCCATTTCCTTCTATGCACCATCTATCACTGCACGCGGCAGTCCCTTTGTAAAAGGGTCAGCAATGTTCCTTGTAGTGTTGATATAATCAACAGCCACCACACCAGTGTTTTTCAAATTTCTGACAGATTTCATCCGTCTCTTTACATGCCTAGAGGATTTCAAATTAACCTTTGCACTGCCTACATTTGTGATCACAGTTTGGTTGTCGCAGTACAAGTGGACGGCCGGTACCGGTTTAGCCACCATAGGCATGCCCATTAAAAGATCTCGCAACCACTCTGCCTCTACAGTGGTTGCTTCTAGTGCTACTAGTTCAGCCTCCATGGTAGATTTCGTCAAAATTGTTTGTTTACGAGATCTCCATGAAACTGCAGCACCTCCAAAAGAGAATATATATCCACTTGTAGCTTTGATCTCATCAGCATCTGAGATCCAATTGGAATCACTATACCCTACAAGTACTGATGGGTACCCTGTATAGTGAAGTCCAAGTGTTGTGGTTCCTCTCAGGTATTTCATTACACGCTCTAGTGCAGACCAATGCTCTTCTCCCAAATTCGAGGTGAGTCGGCTCAATTTGCTTACAACATATGAAATGTCAGGTCTAGTTGCACCAGCCAAATACATGAGTGACCCAATGATTTGTGAGTACCTTAACTGATCTATCCCTTGTCCTTGATTCTTGCGAAGCTTCAGACTAGGATCATATGGCGTTGGAGAAGTTTTACAATCTAAGTACCAAAATTGACTCAGAATTTTCTCCACATAATGGGACTGATTTAGAGTGACCTCATTCTCGCCTTTCATCAGTATGATGTTAAGAATAACATCAGCCTCTCCCAAATCCTTCATATCAAGACTTTGAGACAAAAATGACTTAACTTCATTTATAACTTTGATACTAGTCCCAAAAATTGAAATATCATCAACATATAAGCACAAAATTACTCCGTGACCCCCACCAAACCTGTAATAAACACAATTATCGGCCTCATTTGCCACAAAGCCAGCTGAGGTCAAAGTTTTATCAAACTTACCATGCCATTGCTTCGGAGCTTGTTTGAGACCATATAAGGATTTCTTTAATATGCACACCTTGTTCTCATGTCCAGACACCACGAAACCTTTGGGCTGCGTCATATAGATTTCTTCGTCCAGCTCTCCATTTAGGAACGCTGTCTTTACATCCATTTAGTGAATATGAAACCCATATGAGGCAGCCAAGGCAACAAGCACTCGTATCGTGGTTATTCTAATGACAGGTGAATATGTATCAAAGAAATCCTCATCTTTCCTTTGTGTATAACCTTTAGCTACAAGCCTAGCTTTAAATTTATCTATGGTTCCATTAGGTTTGAGCTTTTTCTTATAGATCCATTTGCACCCAACAGGTTTACACCCAACAGGACAATCACATATCTCCCATGTCTCATTTGACATGAGGGACTCCATTTCACTATGGACAGCTTCCTTCCAGTACTCTACATCTGTCGATGCATATGCCTCTGAAAGGGTTTTAGGTGTGTCATCCACGAGATACACAGTAAAGTCATCTCCAAAGGATTTTTCAACCCTTTGTCTCTTACTCCTTCGAGGTGGTTCTGTACTGTCATTCTCCTCATGTGGTTGATCAATAAGTTTAGGAGAATCCGGAATAAAATTAGTACTTTGCGAACTAGAAGATGAACTACTACTCTTCATTTGAAAAACATCCTCAAAAAAGGTTGCATCACGAGATTCAATCACATTATTGACATGTACATCAGCGACCTCGGATCTGATTACGAAAAATCTATAAGCTGCACTATTATGAGCATATCCCAGAAAAATACAGTCAACCGTTTTAGGTCCCAACTTCCTTTTCTTACATGCTAGTACATTTGCTTTGGCTAAACAACCCCATGCACGTATGAAACTTAGAGAAGGTTTTCTTCCTTTCCATCCTTCATATGGAGTTTGTACTCCTTTTGATGTAGGAACTCTATTTAGAATAAAGCAAGTGGTCAGCAAAGCTTCCCCCCACCATGGCTTGGATAAACCAGATCTTCATCGACATGAGCCAAAACTTTACCCGTGTCTGCCACCTCTTAAAGTTGTCACCCCAGTAAAGCGCAGGCTTCATCACATCCGAAATCCCACCAGCCATGTTAATTATCTCAGGTTTCTGGATTGTTACAAAATTAACATGATCTAAGATTAATTTGATTCCCGGAAAACTACTAGCAAAGAGAAATAGATACGCTAGTACTCAAAAAATACAAGAGGGATCAACAAACCCTACACATGCTAGGAATACAAAAGAGGAACAAATCCAAACATCCATCATTGCATGTGCAGGAAGAGATGCAAACGGTATACTTACAGTGCAACACACACGAGGTTGAAGATGGTTGGAAGTCGAGGACGATGTAGATGTAGTCGATGTAGGCGCGGACGAAGTCGGAGTAGAGGAAGCAGTGACGAGCGGTCGCGAGTACGCTTCCCAGAAACCTGATCGCCGACACCTGTGCAGGCCTTCAGAACACCGGCGTTGGTTCGGAGACACCGCTCTCCCTCGATCCGCTGCACGGCGGACGGAGGAACGACAGAAGCTCGGACGGCGGCGCACGCAGCGGAGTAGATGAGAAAATGAGTTGTAGCGTGAGTCTTCCCGTCAAAAGGACGTCTCCTTTTATAGAGAAGACCCTAAACCGCCCATGTTTCGTTCTACCAGATATCCAGGAACCGCCCCCTGGTATCTCTCGACGTCCTCCCACGAAGCCACCGCACGTTCGAGGACGTTCTTATCCCGCTCCGAGGGCAGACGTGGCAGTATAGGTGTTGGCGATGTGGGCCAAAATAAAACAGTACGAAAAAGAGAAACACCCATTAGGAACCCATCGCGATCGCGCATCGTCGCAAGTCAGAAGTTACGCGATAAATCACGCGAAAATACGCGATACGCGCGCGCGTGTGTGTGTCTCCTCTTGCTCATACTCAATCACTTGAAGTACTCTACAAGAGCCTCCCTTATATGTTGGTCCTCATCTCCATAGAATAGCAAGGTGGCACTAGACCTCCCTTGCATTCCCTCCACACGACATTGACTTTCCTATATGGAATAGTGGCCCAATGGATTGCAGCCCGACGGAGTGCACATCACATTGTTTGGGCCATATATTCCAACAATCCCCACCAAAAGTCAATGTCTGCAAGTTAATTACTCCGCTAGACGTTTTCTACCAGCTTTAGAGTGTAGACCCGTCACGGGTTGAGCTACACCTAGCACTTCATGTTTCGCTCGCTCACAACTATGCAATGGACAAAGCCTTGAATTGCCAGTCTTGTGTAAGCAAGGTTCCCATGGGTGCATCGCTGATACTTGGCCGCCAAGAGCCATGCCTTAGATTGGAGCATTACAGTCATGCTCCTGTGTCCATTCATGAACTCATTTGAGATTTCCCACATGTCATAGACCGCGACCTCACGGTTAAGTTCATTTAGGTGTGTCCTTCCAAGGTACCCTGCAGGGCAGTACCTTGCTGATTTCCTCAGCCTTAGGACCCATTAAAACAACTGTCATCCTTCCATGCAGTCTGGAGAGTATGCATCTATTAGCGGAAGTGGGTACATATAGTGTACTTTCTAGTCATTCTTGCAGCTTGTTTTTCCCATCACCTTGTTCACGGAATCTTCGATCAAGAAGGCTAGGTTGCCACTGAAGAACAACTCATATGGGTCTCAACCCCATTTCCTTCGATGCACCATCTATCACTGCACGCGGCAGTCCCTTTGTAAAAGGGTCAGCAATGTTCCTTGTAGTGTTGATATAATCCACAGCCACCACACCAGTGTTTTTCAAATTTCTGACTGATTTCATTCGTCTCTTTACATGCCTAGAGGATTTCAAATTAACCTTAGCACTGCCTACATTTGTGATCACAGTTTGGTTGTCGCAGTACAACTGGATGGCCGGTACCGGTTTAGCCACCATAGGCATGCCCATTAAAAGATCTCGCAACCACTCTGCCTCTACAGTGGTTGCTTCTAGTGCTACAAGTTCAGCCTCCATGGTAGATTTCGTCAAAATTGTTTGTTTACGAGATCTCCATGAAACTGCAGCACCTCCAAAAGTGAATGTATATCCACTTGTAGCTTTGATCTCATCAGCATCTGAGATCCAATTGGAATCACTATACCCTACAAGTACTGATGGGTACCCTGTATAGTGAAGTCCAAGTGTTGTGGTTCCTCTCAGGTATTTCATTACACGCTCTAGTGCAGACCAATGGTCTTCTCCCAGATTCCAGGTGAGTCGGCTTAATTTGCTTACAGCAGAAATGTCAGGTCTAGTTGCACCAGCCAAATACATGAGTGACCCAATGATTTGTGAGTACCTTAACTGATCTATCCCTTGTCCTTGATTCTTGCGAAGCTTCAGACTAGGATCATATGACGTTGGAGAAG
This sequence comes from Cenchrus americanus, assembly GCA_947561735.1. Taxonomy (NCBI): domain Eukaryota; kingdom Viridiplantae; phylum Streptophyta; class Magnoliopsida; order Poales; family Poaceae; genus Cenchrus; species Cenchrus americanus. The sequence continues at coordinate 90,303,929 of OX387245.1, read as the reverse complement.
TTTTACAATCTGAGTACCCAAATTGACTCAGAATTTTCTCCACATAATGGGACTGATTTAGAGTGACCCCATTCTCGCCTTCCATAAGTTTGATGTTAAGAATAACATCGGCCTCTCCCAAATCCTTCTTATCAAAACTTTGAGACAAAAATGACTTAACTTCATTTATCACTTCGATACTAGTCCCAAAAATTAAAATGTCACCACCATATAAGCACAAAATTACTCTGTGACCCCCACCAAACCTGTAACAAACACAATTATCGGCCTCATTTGCCACAATGCCAGCTAAGGTCAAAGTTTTATCAAACTTATCATGCCATTGCTTCGGAGCTTGTTTGAGACCATGTAAGGATTTCTTTAATTTGCACACCTTGTCCTCATGTCCAGACACCACGAAACCTTTAGGCTGTGTCATATAGATTTCTTCGTCCAGCTCTCCATTTAGGAACGCTGTCTTTACATCCATTTGGTGAATATGAAACTCATATGAGGCAGCCAAGGCAACAAGCACGCGTATCGTGGTTATTCTAATGACAGGTGAATATGTATCAAAGAAATCCTCATCTTTCTTTTGTGTATAACCTTTAGCTACAAGCCTAACTTTAAATTTATCTATGGTTCCATCAGGTTTGAGCTTTTTCTTATAGATCCATTTGCACCCAACAGGTTTACACCCAACAGGACAATCACATATCTACCATGTCTCATTTGACATGAGGGACTCCATTTCACTATGGACAGCTTCCTTCTAGTACTCTACATCAGTCGATGCATATGCCTCTGAAAGGGTTTTAGGTGTGTCATCCACGAGATACACGGTAAAGTCATCTCCAAAGGATTTTTCAACCCTTTGTCTCTTACTCCTTCGAGGATGTTCTGTACTGTCATTCTCCTCATGTGGTTGATCAATAAGTTTAGGAGAATCCAGAATAAAATTAGTACTTTGCGAACTAGAAGATGAACTACTACTCTTCATTGGAAAAACATCCTCAAAAAAGGTTGCATCACGAGATTCAATCATATTATTGACATGTACATCAGCGACCTCGGATTTGATTACTAAAAATCTATAAGCTGCACTATTATGAGCATATCCCAGAAAAATACAGTCAACCGTTTTAGGTCCCAACATTCTTTTCTTACATGCTGGTACATTTACTTTGGCTAAACAGTCCCATGCACGTATGAAACTTAGAGAAGGTTTTCTTCCTTTCCATCCTTCATATGGAGTTTGTACTCCTTTTGATGTAGGAACTCTATTTAGAATAAAGCAAGCGGTCAGCAAAGCTTCCCCCCACCATGGCTTGGATAAACCAGATCTTCATCGACATGAGCCAAAACTTGACCCATGTCTGCCACCTCTTAAAGTTGTCACCCCCAGTAAAGCGCTCAGGCTTCATCACATCCGAAATCCCAGCAGCCATGTTAATTATCTCATGTTTCTGGATTGTTACAAAATTAACATGATCTAAGATTAATTTGATTCCCGGAAAACTACTAGCAAAGAGAAACAGATACGCTAGTACTCAAAAAATACAAGAGGGATCAACAAACCCTACACATGCTAGGAATACAAAAGAGGAACAGATCCAAACATCCATCATTGCATGTGCAGGAAGAGATGCAAACGGTATACTTACAGTGCAACACACACGAGGTTGAAGATGGTTGGAAGTCGAGGACGATGTAGATGTAGTCGATGTAGGCGCGGACGAAGTCGTAGTAGAGGAAGCAGTGACGAGCGGTCGCGAGTACGCTTCCCAGAAATCTGATCGCCGGCACCCGTGCCGGCCTTCAGAACACCGGCGTTGGTTCGGAGACACCGCTCTCCCTCGATCCGCTGCACGGCGGACGGAGGAACGGCAGAAGCTCGGACGGCGGCGCGTGCAACAGAGTAGATGAGAAAATGAGTTGTGGCGTGAGTCTTCCCGTCAAAAGGACGTCTCCTTTTATAGAGAAGACCCTAAACCTCCCATGTTTCGATCTGCCAAATATCCAAGAACCTCACCCTGGTATCTCTTGACGTCCTCCCACGAAGCCGCCGCACGTTCGAGGACGTGCTTATCCCGCTCCGAGGGCAGACGTGGCAGTCTAGGTGTTAGCGATGTGGGCCAAAACAAAACAGTACGAAAAAGTGAAACACCGGTTAGGAACCCGTCGCGATCGCGCATCGTCTCAAGTCACAAGTCACGTGATAAATCACGTGAAAATAAGCGATACGTGCACGCATGCGTGTGTTCTCTTGCTCATACTCAGTGACTTGAAGTACTCTACAAGAGCCTCCCTACATAGAATAGCAAGGTGGCACTATACTCCCTTGCATTCCCTCCACACCACATTGACTTTCCAATATGGAATAGTGGCCCAATGGATTGCAGCCCAATGGAGTGCACATCACATTGTTTGGGCCATATATTCCAACAATATATACTTGTTAGGGTTTTTCATTAGAGATTGATTTTCTCATCTTTTTGTAAGCCACCGTCGTTGGTGTAAACTCCGATCATAGTGAAGTTATTATTGGCCGGTGCCCGTGATTTTTCCCTCTAATGTTGGGAGGCATTTCTACGTTAAATCGTATCTCGTTTGTGGTTTGATTCCTTTACTATGTTAATTATTCGCCATCGTTTATAACACGTTCGAGCTGAACTGATGAGAGGAAAAAAATAGGTGATGGTGGTGGTCGGTGGTTGGTTCTAGATCAGGCAACTGGACTGCATTGGCTGAACAAATCAGAGCCTCATTTCCAGCTAACTGATATATTTCACATAATGTTGTCAGTGAAATGTTACAGTATCTCTGTCAGAATTTCCAGATCTTCTATATACTGAGACGTAATCGTGGTAGGAAAAAGAAAAACTTCATGTACAGGTACAAAACCCATATAGCAGCCAGTATACCAACGCGAATTTGAACTGGACGTTCAGGCAGTCACAGTAGCATCTCCACTCATCGACCCCTCGCTCTTTGCCTCCGACACCCGACGACGAGACGTACGGCCGGCCTCCTCCGATCCGATCCCCTACCGCGCAGTCGTCGTCCTCATGTGAAGAGGTCGTACTTGACGGGCGTCCCCGTGGGATCGATCCACGGCTGGGCGTGCAGGAAGTTCTCCACGGTGAACTTGGCCGCGTCCGCCTTGCTGATCACCTTCTGGTACCCTGGCCAGGTGACGCGCCCCGCCGTGTCGGCTCCCGGCCCGGTGTTGGCGTACTCGGCGTACCAGAGCGTCTTGAGCGCGAAGTCGCCCTGCCACGGCATGTACCCGGCCTTGTCGATGAAGTCCGGGAGCTCCGACTCCATGACGACGGTGCGCGAGCACTCCCGCCACGGTCGGCCGAGGTAGTTCTTGATGGGTGGGCGCGCGGCGTCCCTGAGCGCGGTCTCGGCCTGGAACTCGCACTTTTGGAGCACGAACCCCGTGGCCTCGCGGGCGTCGGCGCGGCCCTGCGCGGTGGCGATGTTCTGCTGGTTGTCCATGGGGCGGCGCAGGACGAGGATGCAGTTCTGGAACACGGCCGCCGCGTCGCCGAAGATGAAGTCCACCGTGCCGGAGATGACGCAGTTGCGGTAAAACTGGGCCTTGGAGTGCGCGTACAGCGTGTCCTGGAACGCGTCCATGCGGCAGTTGAGGAAGATGGACTTGTCCGACTGCACCAGCAGCGCCACCGCCTGGTGCTTCTCCGGCCCGGCCGTGTTCTGGAAACCCATCCCGATCGCCATGAACCCGTCGCCTTGCGCGGCTACGTACCCCGACGACCACGACGGCAACTCATTATTGGATCGGAGACTGATCGATCGAATTGAAAGTAATCGGAGATCGAGCAGCATCGTCCTTACTGAAGGTTGCAGTCTTGAAGGTTGTGATCCCGTCGACGAAGTTCTTATTGCCGGTGACAATGGACTTCTTGGAGCCGTCGCCTAGCAGGGTCACGTTCGCCATTGCCCTTGTGATCGTCACGTACTCCTCGTACACCCCTTCCTTCACTTGGATCACGTATCTACGAGACACGACACCCGTGAACGTGACACACTGCAGCAAGGAAGGAGTAGTGTGCACACGGAGACACACGGCCTTGGGTACCTTCCGTTGTTGGACTTGGGCATGGCGGCGAGCGCCTCGTTGATGGTCTTGAACTTGCCGCTGCCGTCCTTGGCCACCACCACGTCCGGCGTGAGCGTGTTCTTGAAGCCGCCTCCCTTGAGCACCCTCCGCTCGCCGTTGGGCACCCATTCGGGGATGCCGTCCTTGTCGAGGGCCGGCTCGGCTCTCGACGCCACCGCCACCGCATCCGCGTCATCGTCCTCTTCGAGCAGCCGCCGCTTCGAGATGCCCTTGATCGCGGAGAGGATGGAGGAGCCCTTCTCGATGAGCGCCAGGGCGTTGCTGGTGAGCTCCTTCCCGCTGGTGAACGAGTCCTTCACCTTAGCCTTGAAGTCGTCGTCGGGGAAGCCGTCGATGCACGTCTCCATGTGCGCGATCACGGCGCTGAGCCAGATGCGCAGCTGGTATCCGTCCTTGGAGATGCCGTCCTTGGCGTTGACGCCCTTGACCGTGCGGTTGAGGTCGTCCTTGGCGTCGCGGAAGATCTCCTTGCAGTCGGCGACGGCGGCCTTCACGCGCGGGTCGTTGCTCATGATCAGGTCCGCGCGGTCGAACGCCTGCCCGATCGCGTCGCCGATCACCTCCACCGCCGCCCGGACGATGTCCTTCGGCGACGACGTCGCGCTCGCGTTCACCGTCGCTGCCTTGCTGAGGCTCTTCTCGCACGCGTCCGTGTAGTCCGTCTGCGAGCACATGGCCTTGATGCTCTTGGACACGGCCTTGAGGTCGGCCGGCTTCGAGTCGTCCGACGAGCCGGACTCCGAGCCCGAGTCCGAGCTCGGGGTGGCGGGGTGGGACCCGCCGCCGGACTTGCCTTTGGCTGGCGACGACGAGCCCTTGGAGCCGGAGGACGACTTGGAGTGGCCCTCGCTGGAGGACTTGCCGCTGTACATCACGGCGAAGCTGCCCGCGACGATGAGCACGACGACAATGGACACGGTCCCGATGGCGATCATGATGCGCCTGCGCTGCTGCCGAGCCTTCTCGGCCTTGCGGCGCTCGGTGAGCGGGCCGAAGTCGCCGAACGCCGACGACATGGTGCAGGAGCTTTTTTTTTCCTTGGTCCTTTTATTCCGGCGAGAAAAAAAAAACTGTCTTTTACTGACCGCTTCCTCCTGGCTGTCGCTCCCTGCCTTCCATCACCCAAAGGCAGAGAGGATGGAGCAAGGGCGGGAGGCAATGGCGAACCGTGGTTTATTTGGGGGGTGTGGACTCTGGGGAAAGAAGGGCGGGGAGACGTTCTTGGAAGCTATGTTTGGGGGGCAGCTCGTTGCTCGTTTTGCCACGACAACAATGGCCGCCTGTTCGTACCGTAGCATATAAGCATGCTGCACCTGCACTGCCTATTTTTGTACTACCTACTGTACATGGAAGCAGGAAGAAGACTTGAAAAGGAATCGTACGAGCAGTGAGCAGTCAGAGTGCCCGGGCGTCTTCCTGGATCCCGTACTCTGCACCAACTCGGCAGCTCGACCGCGGCGGTGCTCGTCGGTCCGTCGTCTCCCACTCCTCCCTGCATGTGCATGGCGGCGCCGTCGTCGGAAAGGAGCACAAGCATCAGAGCCACCACCACCTTCTTTCCTCCTCCAGTCCTCCTTCCATCTCGATCGACGAACAACTAATTAGAACGTTCTTGTTTTTGTCGTGTATGCTATGTAGAATCTGAATGCTGCCGGTGATGGCTGTGGACGTGGTCCGGATGAGGAAGCTAGCGAGGGCTCTGGCGCTCTGCCGTTCTTATATAGCGTCCGCGGCTAACGGTAAACCTGAGCTGAAGGTAAATGGCGGTGAAAGTGAAACAGATCTTGGCACGAAATCGCAGCGGGCGTAAACCATGACGCACACAACAATGCATGAATAATTTGTATCAGAAGATATCTCTACTACTAAACAGAATCAACTTAAGATCAAAGTTGGTACGTCTTTTTGCTGGTCGTCCGTGCGTCCGCCTCCACCCCGCGCGTCCGCCCCTTACCCCCACGCCCTCCGCGATTGATTCCGCACGTCCGATCGCGACCTCCCCTCCGCCTCCGCATCCACAACGCATCGCGACCTCACCGCCGCCATCGCGCCGCGGCCTCGCATCCGCCAACGCACCGCGACCTCGCCTCCGCCATCCACACCGCCGGCGATCGTGGACGCCTCTCCATCCGCAGCATTTTTTCTGCTGTTGCCGTTCGTGGCCGCCATCTCTATCTGCAGCAATCTCGGGCTCCCTCATCTGTCCGCCTCCGAGACCTCACCTCTGCCTTCCGCCTCGGCTCCGCTGCAACCCCTCGCCGCCACCTCTGTTGCGTCCCTCAGATCCGTCCCCGCCACCAAATCGCTACCGAATCGACGCGCCCAGGATCGCCAATTCGCCACCAAATCGATGCGCCCGCTGTTGACGCAAAATCTACACCCTGCGCCAAGCACACAGCAAGCCGAACAAAGCTAGCTTAACACGCGAACAGATTCCAAAGCGTGCCAGTCAATTTTCCTGAAATTAACAAAGGATAACGCAGTTAAATGCCAAAGCTTGGAACTTGTCGAGTGGTACCAGACAGTTCTATATTTGCGGCTAGGAAGCCATGTAAGATGACATATAGCTATGAGAAGCTATCTGTCAACAGGTTAAAGATCATTCGAGATTATTAGAATATAAAACAGAACATAGCCGAATGGATGACGTAAACATGACAAAAGATCGGTCTTTGTTTAAATAACATTGCTCGTGCATGATCATGACCGATTTTTGATGATAAACAACAAATAAAACGAATAAAGTAAAAGCATGATCATAAATATGAGATAAAAAGCATGCATAGGCCAAAAGCACTAGTCTACCGCATGTCTAGGTACTTTAAAACCCGTCAAGCATGAGATCAAACAAGTCAATCCACCGCATGATACAACTTGTCTCAAATCACGCTACCAACCATATAGAGATCAATCCACGGCATGATACAATCTAAATATGGAAGGCTAAAAGCACACATTATTTAAAACAAAACTTATAAGCACGTTCTACTCGTGGAAGCACAACCGAATACAGCCGTTCAGCCGAATCGGGATCCATGAAGAAGGACCAAACATTGCCAAGGATGATAAATCTATCAAATTGAATTGAAATCTAATGCACCGGATGATTATCTCTAAAACAACCCAAAAACCTGCATCTACCGCATGATACTCAGTTCTTTCAAGATTTACACAAGATTAGCGAGCTTGAACCCACAACATGTGACAACTTATATTGAATCGGATTCGGCTATTAAAGAACACGTGATCCATGTGTCGTATTAGCCAAGATATGAACATGTTACATAAAGATCACCGAACAAGATAAAGCACATTCAAACTAATCTAAATTGGGCAAAAGAGTGTTACATGAATTTAAACATAAAGTAAAAACTCAAAGCAACACGTGGTAACTTAATGAATCTATTAGATCTTGCCAAATCTAATAGAGCCGATAACTAGCTCCAAGCTAGATCTTAGCCTACCGCATGGCTCGTGATCTAACAAGAAACCCTCTTGAACCAAGCTTAAATCCACCACATGATACTAAGCAGGGTAACAAGACTACTTGCATCACGGTCTAAATCCACCGCATGATACTAGACATGATACAAGGTTGTCGGTACTTACGGAGGTCGACGGATCGATGAACCCTCTCGAAGAACTCGACGACACGACTAGAGGACTCGAAAGTTTGGCGTAAAGCCGGTTTGTTATGAGAATGTTCGATTACAATTGTTAACACCAAAATTTGGTAAGGAGTCTGACCTGTGGGTCCAACGCGGTGAAGAGTCCGTCCGGCAGAAGGAAGGTTTTCTTCAGATGACTTCGGAGACGTCTTCCAGCTCGCGCTGGGCCACCTCCAGGTCCGCCTTGAAGCGGAGAGCATCAAGTTCCCCGTAGGGCACGGGGGAGTAGTGGTCTGACTCTGAGGAGTCGTCCAGCAGGGGCTGACCGGTCGGTGCAAAAGATGGATTCCATTGAATAAGCCTGAAATAGAGATGATCGTCAAAAACAAAAAAGGGATCAAAGACGAATCGTAAAGGAAAAGTTGACGATTATTGCCTCTGGCGCGCGCTGGCGCGACTCCCTTCCGCCTCGTCGGCGGCGCGACGCCTGTTGTTGCTGCTCGCCATGCTTCTAGGGTTTGCGCTGATTGGGAAAAAGAGGATTTCAGGTTGGAAAAGATTTGAGGACTAAAGGCTTGGTGAAGAGCTGGGGGCACCTATGGTTTTTATTTATAGGCCTGGCAAAATAGATCGTGGCCTCAGGTTGTGGCCTTAGATCGTGGCCCGTATCCTAAGAAACTTGGAAGGTGGAGAGGTTTCCTTGACCAATCCGCCGTCGGGTCGTTTGGAGTTCAAGGCTGAGTCGCATTCGGTTGACTGACTCGGCTAAGGTGTCGTTCGGGTATGACGCTACTTGGTTACTAGTTACCGAATGGGTCGTTCAGCGTTGCAGTCAAGGTTGTGCAAGGAAAGGGAAAACGAACTTATAAAAAGGCATATGTTGCAAGAACGGCCAGTTCGGTTACACATCGATCAGTACAGCTAAATGTTCAAATACTTTGCAATTACATTGGAGGCGTTCGATGTTGTTTGGTGAATGTTCTCCACCCGTTCTTGATAATCTTTCTGGGCGTTGGACAGGATGGTGAGTTCTGCATCACATTGATTAACCTCAGCTATGGCCGATGCTGCTTCCTCTTGGATCTTCCCTATCAATCCAGGAAGTTCGGCTATCTTCTTGTCATCAGCCTCTATTTCCGCTGATAAACTTTTTAGCTCTGCCTCCAGTGCGGCCTTTCTGGCGATTTTCAGTTCACGAGCAGCTTGCAGATTGGCCAATATCCCTTTGTGATTCTCAGTTTGAGACTGTGCTCCCTCACGGCTTGTTCAGCTTTGGCTTTCTTTTGTTCAACAGCTGGGCGGGAAGACACATTTCTCAGAGCTCGTCTTATGGCTACATAATGAACATCCAAACCAGAGATGGTCTCAAGTGAGGTCTTGATATCCTCAGGAAGTTCTTGGCTGATGGGTCTAAGCATTTCCTCGAAATAATCAAGATCTCTGATCTGATCTCGAGCCTCTCTTTGCAGCCAGGCAAAAATTTCCTTGAGCTTTTCTTGTACTTCCTCTGACAAGGCTTGAGTCCCTCCTTCCCTTGTCTCGGCAGCTGGATTATTCTCTATTAATGGGTTTGATGATGACGGAGCTTGATCCTAAAAGAGTAACGTTGCCGAGTCAGGAGTGTTGGGAAATAAAGAAGATAGCAGGGTTAAGTGCAAATATTTACCTCATGCCTAACTTCCTGAACTGGAACAGGATTTTGTTCGGTTTCAAGGGCGATTTCTGGAGCCACTGGTGAAGAAGGTGCTCGTGGAATAGCTGAGGCCTTTGTGTGAGAGGGTGCTGGTGTAGTTTCTGGCAACTCTGAAGCTTCTGGCTGGAGAGGAGATGGGTTTACCTCTGTCAAAGTTGGGGTTTCTGCCTGGCCAACAGGGGATTGAACCCTTGGAGGGCTTGAAGTCTCTGGTTGGATAGGAGAGTTCATCTCTGGTGAAGTTGGTGTCTCTGTCTGAGCAGGGGGTGATTGAGTTCCTGATGAAGATGAAATATCCACTTGAGCAGGTGGCTCAGCCCTTGGTGGACTTACGTGTTGAGGGATAGGGACATCCACAGAATGATCCACCAATGTTTCTTCTGCAAGTACCAGATTAAGGGTAAATGACAGTGTTGATCTTTGAGGAAAAAGGTAATAAAAGTCATACCAGTAGATGGAACATTGGCGGGGTTACGAAGGCGAAGGCTGGCGATTTACGGTCCGGAATTGCATAAGATGAGATTTATCGAAAGAGTAATTCTATGATCAAAAGAGAAGAAACTTTACCTCAATAAGGACTTTCTTGACAGTTCTTCTTTTCTTGGCAATTGGAGGCGCGATCAGAGACAGGCCTTGCCTCTTGTCAGCAGTAATACTGGACAAAATTGGGTCTGTTGTGGCATACCTAGCCATCAGTTGAGCCAAGGTTGGTGATCTAAATCCCAGTGCTGAGATTGGGCATACTACATTATAAACAATCGCCCTGGCTAGAGGGGCAGGCACTGTATTCTGTGGGTAAAAAATCAAGATCATGGTTAAAGGAAGAAATGTCTGATTTGAGGAAAAGGACAATCATGTTACCTCTGAAGTTGGCTGAAAATCAGGCATCAGTTCTATGCAAAATGAGTGCACAGGCTCACTGAAAATATGGTCATGGAATTCTTGCCACCAAGAGTTGAAGGTGGGGTGAGCTACTGTTGTAGGTGTGAAGGGCCAGGTGTAAACAGTTGGACTGCATACATACTGAAAAACCCTGCTGGATTAGTAAGTTCTTTGATTTCTTCTCTGGGTTTGAGGAATTCATGCAGGAATAGTCTTGGGGGCATCTGGCCACATCCAAGTTGTCGAGCCATCATATTTGGCTGGTAGTATTCATAAGTGCTGTGGTTTAACCTCCCTCCACTAAATTCAGCTGGCAGAATGCATGGATGGATGAGGATATTGAGGATTTCCAGAAACCTTCCATCTTGGCGTCCAGCTTCAAAGGAGAACTCACAAGGGAGGGTTAAATTATCATTGTCCAAGTAAGGAAGCCAGAGAGGGTTGGGGAAGCCTTTGAAGAAGAGCTCAAAGAGCTGGCTGACATTCTGATTGATGGGAACAGTTGAAGCAGCTTCTCCATAGGTGTGACATCCTCTGGTAACCTGAACTTCCCCTTCATGATAGTTGGATGAAGGAAAAAACCGGGTGTTGAGGGGTGTTGAGGTCAATACCAACGATCTGGTGCATGTGCAGTTGCAGCCACATCTATACAAACCACCAAGGGCCATTGACACATGCTATCTTCTGGCTGGTGTACATTTGGGTGACAGTTTGATGAAGCATGTGGTATACACTGCCCAGGAGGTATTTTCCAAGGGGAATGCGCTTACCACCAGCCAATTGTGTAGCCATTACAATATGATTCAGAGTAGGCTCATTGGCTTTACCACAGAAGATGAACCTGCACAGCCACATGTTCAAGAAGGCCATGTATTCGACTTCACCAAGAGGGCCATCTTTCATGTGATTCTGGATATAATGTTTATATCCACTCCCTGACTTCACTCATGTTTGTCTTGTGGAACCTCTGTAGTCACAGCGATGTACGGATCCTGAAATATCAAGGCCGGTAATCATGTATACATCGGCCAGAGTGGGGGACATTGGGCTGTGACCAAAAAGGAAGGAGTTGACACCATTTGACCAAAAATGATAAGCGGCTATCAGGAGGTCTTCGTTTTTCGGGGTCTCAGCCAAAGAGAGCTCCAAACATTGAGAAATTCGGAGGGTGTCCCAAGTTTGGGTCTTAGCACTGTTGTCCGCAAGGATCCTCTTGTACCAATTCCTCCAGCCCGCAATTGGGGGTAAAGGCCAGTTCTTGAAGGCATCCTTCCACAGAGAGGGTTGAGTTAAAGCCGCTTTGAAGGGGATCCTTTGAGATTCGGCTGCGATGAATTCGCGGGGATCAAAAACTCCCACAGGACCAAGGAAGTAAGATGTCGAATTGGCCTCAGTGCGAATTAGAAGCTCAGTGGAAAGTTCCTGCTGGGAGAAGGCGGAAAAGAAATCTCAGGTAAAGATCGAAAAGTTGAGTGCCGAATGAAGCTTATGGAGGAGGAATTTACCTGAGCAGCTTGATTTTGACCTGCCATTGAGGATTTGAGCTCAGGAAAAGGTGATCTAGGGTTTGGATCTAGACGAAGACTCCGGCGGATTGCGAAGAGAGAGAATAGGTGTTGAACAGATTCAAGACGTTGGTAGCTGGAGTCAATTCCGGAATAAAATTACTTTTATCACGTAATTGAAGGGGCATATGTTAACACCAAAATTTGGTAAGGAGTCTGACCTTGGGTCCAACACGGTGAAGAGTCCATCCGGCAGAAGGAAGGTTTTCTTCAGATGAATTCGGCAGAAGTGTCCGCGGTCGGCAATTCGTTTCCGTTCAGCAAAGAAACTGTTGCGCTGATTTTGTGGGATTTGCGTGATGACGTGGCCCGAGCGGAAGAGGTGAATGGATGGATAAGCAATCACGCTTAGAGATAAATTATGTATCAAATCCATTCGAAGTCATGCTTTATAGGGTATAAATATGGGCACTGAATATATGTAACAAACATTCGAAAACATTCTCAATACAAACCAACTTTACGCCAAACCCTTGAGTCCTTTGTCGTGTCGTCGAGTTCTTTGAGAGGGTTCATCGATCCGTCGACCTCCGTGAGTACCGGCAACCTTGTATCATGTCTAGTATCATGCGGTGGATTTAGATTTGATGCAAGTAGTCTTGTTACCATGCTTAGTGTCATGCAGTAGATTCAAGCTTGGTTCAAGAGGGTTTCTTGTTAGGTCATGAGTCATGCGGTAGGCTAAGATCTAGCTTGAAGATAGTTATCAGCTCTATTGAATTTTGGCAAGATTCAATAGATTCATTAAGTTACCCCGTGTTGCTTTGAGTTTTACTTTATGTTTAAATTCATGTAAGACCTCTTTGCCCAATCTAGATTGGTTTGAATCGACTTTATCTCTTTTGATGATCCTTATGCGAATCGAGTTCGTATCCTTGGCTCAAATAGCACGTGGATCACATGCTCCCTGATAGCCGAAACCGAATCGATCTAGGTTGTTACGTGTTGCGGGTTCGAGCTTGCCAAATCTTGTATAAATCTTGAAAGAACTAGGTATCATGCGGTAGATGCAGGTTTTTGGGTTGCTTTGAAGCTAGTCATCCGGTGGATTAGATTTCAATCTGATAGATTTATCTTGTTTGGTAATGTTCGTTCCTTCTTCATGGACCCCGATTCGGCTGTTCAGCCGTATTCAGTTATGCTTTCACGAGTGAAACGTGTTTGTAAGTTATGCTTTAAATGTTGTATGCTTTTAGCTTTCCATATTTAGATTGTATCATGCGGTGGATAGATCTATTTGTGGACGGTGGTATGATTTCAAACAAGTTGTATCATGCAGTGGATAGATTTGTTTGGTATCATGCTTGACGGGTTTTAAAGTATCTAGACATGCGGTAGACTAGTGCTTTGGACCTATGCATGCTTATTTATTACATAGTTACGATCATGCTTTTACTTCATTTATTGTTATTTACTACGAGGATCGGTCATGGCTTTGTGCACATGTATTTTTATCAAAATAAAGACCGGTCTATCGTCATGCTTATATCATCTATTCGGCTATGTTACCGTTTGCACTTTGAAGCCCCCGAATGGTTTCTAGTTTGCTGGCAGATAGCTCTTTATAGCTATATGTCATCTCACTTGGCTTTCTAGCCGTAAATATGGAACTGTCTGGTACCACCCGGCAAGTTCCAAGCTTCGGAATTTAACTACTTTGTCTTTTGTTAATTTTCAGGAAAAATTGACTGGCACGTCTTGGAATCTTTGCGCGTGTGAAGCTAGCTTGTTCGGCTTGCTGTGTGCTTGGCGTGAGGTGCAGATTTTACGTCAACAACAATTACATACACCCAGGGTTCATATTTATACCCTGTCCTAACAAGACTCCTGGTGCACTACGAGCACAATATTTGATACCTAATTTAATGCCCAAGTGCGAATGCCTATCCATTCGCCCCTTCCTTCCGTTCGGGCCATGTCACCACGCGATCCCGCAAATCCAGCGCAAACAGTCCTTTTGCCGAACGAGAACATACTGTCGACCGCAGGTATTTCTGCCGAATCCTCTGAAGAAATCTTTCCCTACCGAACGGGATTTGTTACCAAGTTCGGCCCACAAATCAGCCTCCTTCCTGTACCATTTTTTGGTGTTAACATATGCCCCTTCAATTACGGGATAAAAGTGATTTTATTCCGAAATTGACTGTAAACGCCAACGTCTTCAAATCAAATCTGCTCAACACCTATTCTCTCTCCCTGCAATCCATCGGAGTCTCCGTTCAGATCCAAACCCTAGGTCATCTTTTCCCCAAGCTCAAATCTTCAATGGCGGATCAAAATCAAGCTGCTCAGGTAAATTTCATCCCCTTAAGGTTCATTCGACATTATTCTTTTCGACTCCTACCTCAGATTTCTTCTTCCCCCTTTTCTTGATAGGAGCTTTCCACCGAGCTTTTGATTCACATCGAGGCCAACTCAACATCATATTTCCAAGGACCTGTGGGAACTTCTGATCCCCACGAGTTCATTTAAGCCGAATCCAAGAGAATCCATTTCAATGCAGCGTTATCAAGGCCCCCGTTGTGGCAAGATGCTTTCAAGAATTGGCCTTTGCCCCCAATCGCAGGCTAGAGAAATTGGTACAAGAGGATACTTGCAGATAACAGCGCCAAAACCAGTAATTGGGACAGCCTCCGCATCACCCAGTTCTTGGAGTTATCTCTAGCCGAGACCCCCAAGAATGAAAATCTTTTGATAGCAGCCTGCCATTTCTGGTCAAATGGTGTCAATGCTAACCTCTTTGGTCACGGCCCAATGTCTCCTACTTTGGCCGATGTATACATGATGACCGGTCTCGATATCTCAGGACCCATGTATCCCTTCCAATACAAAGGCTCCACAAGGCAGAAAGGAGTGAAGACAGGAAGTGGATACAAGTCATATATCCAGAATCACATGAAAGACGACCCCCTGGGTGAAGTTGAATACAGGGCATTTATGAACATGTGGCTATGTAGATTCATCTTCTGCGGTAAAGCCAATGAACCAACTTTGAATCACATTGCAATGGCTACAGATTTGGCTACTGGTCATCGCGTCCCCGTTGGCAAATATCTCTTAGGGAGTGTATATCATATGCTCCATCAGACTATTTCTCAAATGCACACCGGCCAGAAGATATCTTGTGTCAATGGCCCTTGGTGGTTTGTGCAAATGTGGCTGCAACTATACATGCACCGGATTGTTGACATCAATCTCAACAATCGGCATTTCCCTTCATCCAGCCACAAGGAGGGAGAAGCTCAGATTACCAGAGGATGCCAAACCCATGGAGAAGCTGCTTCAACCATATCTATTGACCAGAATGTCAGTCAACTTTTTGAGCTCTTCTTCAGAGGTTTCACTAATCCCCTTTGGCTCCCTTATCTGAACAATGATAATTTGACCCTCCCCATTGAATTCTTTGTTGAAACTGGATGCCATGATGCAAGATCTATAGAAATCTTCAATATCTTTATTCATCCATGCGCCTTGCCAGCAGAATTCTGTGGAGGAAGGTTAAATCACAGCACCTATGAATATTATCAGCCAAATATGCTGGCCCGACAGCTAGGATGTGACCAAATGCCTCCAAGGCTATTTCTTCATGAGTTCCTCAAACCTAGAGAGGAAATCACAGAGAGCATTCAAGCCAAAAGGGTCTTTGAATATCAATGCAGCCCAACTCTTTATACCTGGCTTTTCACACCAACAACAATAGCTCACCCTCTCTTCATCTCCTGGTGGCAAGAATTCCATGACCACATCTTCAGTGAGCCAGTGCACTCATTCTGTCTTGAGCTGAGGCCTGACTTTCAGCCAACTTCAGAGGTAACACACTTATCTTTTCTTTGACCAGACATACTCTTCACTACTAATCATGATTTTGGTCACCCATTGCAGAATACAGTACCTGCCCCTCAAGCCAGGTCAATTGCTTATAATGTAGTAGGCTCAATCTCTGCCTTGGGATTCAAGTCCACAACTCTGGCTCAGCTAATGGCCAGATATGCTACAATGGACCCTACTCTCATCAGCTCAACTTCTGATAAGAGAAAATCTCTACCCTTGGTTGTACCTCTAGCTGCCAAGAAGAAAAGAACCACCAAAAATATACCCATTGAGGTAACATCTTCTCTTTCTTGAACACAAGACCATTCTTAATCTGACATATCTTATCTTGTGCAATTCCAGACTAGAACTCAACAACCATCAACAGCTTCAGAATTTGCCAATGCTTCATCTGTTGGTATGACCTTTATTGCCTCTTTCTCTCCAAAGATCATCACTTACACTGGCATTTTACTCTTTATTTAGTATCTGCAGAAGAAACATTGGTGAATCAACCCATGGAAACTTCCTCTCCAAGTTCACCAAGGGCTCAACCATCTCCTGCTCAAGCAGAGACCTTAACTTCACCAGGGATCCAATCACCCCCTCCTCAAGCAGAAGTTCCAGCTTCACCAGAAATGAACCCATCAGTCCAACCAGAAGCTTCAAGCTCCCCAAGGGTTCAATCTCCCCCTGGCCAAACAGAAATTCCAGTCTCAGCAGGGATAAATCCACCTTCATTTCAGCTAGAAGCCTCAAATTTACCAGGGACTGCGTCAGCTTCCCATCAAGTAGAAGCTTCAGCTTTGCCAAGAACTCCTCAGACTCCTCTTCTACTGGTCGCCCAAGAAATTCCCCCTGAACCTGAACAAGTTCCTGCCCCAATTCAGGGAATCAGGCATGAGGTAAGCGCAGACACCCAACTCTGTTATCTCCTTTTAATAAACCATTCCTAATTCGGCAATCCTTCTCTCTCATGATCAAACTTCATCACCACCAAGCTCTTCGTTTATGGTGAATGATCCAACTGCCGAAATAGGGGATGGAGAAACTCCAAATCAGGTTCTGTCAGAGGAAAACCATGCAAGGCTCAGAGAAATCTTTTCCTGGCTGCAAAAAGATGCCCGAGATCAAGTCAGAGATGTTGATCACTTCGAGGAAATGCTTGAATCCATCGATCAAGAGCTCTCTGAAGACATCAAAACTTCCCTGGAGCCTATCTCAGATCTGGACATTCACTATGTGGCAATAAGGCGAGCCTTGAAAAGCCAATCCTCTCAACCAGTTCTTGAGCAAAAGAAAGGCAGAGCTGAGCAAGCTATGAAAGGATCACAAGCCCAAATCGAGAGCAACAAGGAAATGTTGACCCAACTGCAGTCCGCTCTTGAGTTGAAAATTGCCAGAAAAACTGCGCTAGAAACTGAGCTGAGGAATTTGTCAGCTGAAATTGAAGCTGACGAGAAAAAGATAGCCGAGCTCCCTGGATCAATAGAGAAAATCCAAGAGGAAGCATCAACAGCCATGGTTGAAGCAAACCAGCTCGAGGCACAACTCTCCGCCCTGTCCAATACTCAAAGAGATTACCAGGAACGACTGGAGAATATCCATCAAATAATATCAACTGCCTCTAGCGCAATCGCAAAGTACTTGAACATTTGATTGTACTAAGCAATGTATAACTGAACCAATCATCCTTGTAACCTTGCCTTTTATAAACTTCATTCCCTTTTTCTGTATTACCTTGTTTGCAATTTTTCTGGACGATTCATTCAGTAACTGCGGTCAAACAGTGCCATACCCGAACAGCACCCCGACCGCATCTCAGCCGAGCCAGTTAACCGAAAAATGACTCAGCTTGAATTCCAAATGACCCGACGGCGATTCGGTTAAGGAAACCTCTCCACTTTCCAAGTTTCTCGGGATATGCACCACGATCCAGGGCCACGATCTCTTCACCCTATAAATAAAACCGCAGGTGCCCCAGCTTTTCACCAAGCCTTTAGCCTTCAAATCTTTGCCAATCTAAGCTTGCTTTTTCCACCACCAGCGCAGCTCCAAGAACCAATGGCGGGTAGCAGCAACAGGCGCCGCGCCGCCGACGAGGCGGAAGGAAGCCGTGCCGGCGCGCGTCGGAGGTAGTGATCGTCAACTTTCCTTATGATTCTTCCTAGACTTCCTTCTATTTCTAACGATCTTCTCTGTTTCAGGCTCATCCAATGGAATCCGGCCCTCGCGCCGGCCATGAATCCGGCCCTGCCAGATGACTCCTCGGAGTTGAACAACTACTCCCCAGTGCCCTACGACGAGTGCGACGCCCTTCGCTTCAAGGCGGAGCGTGACGAATCCCGGCGCGAGCTGGGAGAAATCTCCAAGAAAGCCTGCATCGCCGAACTCGAGTGGGAGGACCAGCGCAAACAGTTGCTGGAAACCATCGACGGTATATTTCTTAGATTAACCTCCAACCCAATTCGACTCTGATACTAACCATCATTGCCTTGCACTTTGCAGCCCGCGACGCCGAGCTTGACCAGCTGAAAATGCTGGTGAAGCAGTTGGCTGACAAGGTGAACACTCCTGGAGACACGCCGGCGGAGCGCCTCGCCGTGTAAAAGACCGTGTGGACGAGGTGGATGTCCACGGCATCCGCCTCGGCACCACCCTGGGCTTGGCCGCCATGGCGACACACACCAGCGTCGACTACTCCATCTAGCCGCGCGGCTTCCAGGGCGGCGCACCAGAAGACATCGACGAGATCGAAGTCATCTTGGAGCGCCTCGATGGCCATGGCGATGCCATTGCCGAACTCACCCATCCTCAGTCTGTGCTAAACAGGCTTTTCGATTAGATTGTACTAGGGATGCTTGATCTTCGGCTATGAATAAAAAATTTTAATTTCCATGCTTGTATTGTGATGATCCCCTCCTGCTTGCAACTGCGAACTTTACTTTTCTCAAACGAATTTGGGAACTTTCCTTGAGCCGAATATGTGAAAATAACTGCCCCTTGGCGCAAAATCCGCAGAAAATCCTCAGTTCGGGAACTATAAACACTGTTCAATGAAAACCCTTCGCATTCGGGAGGAAAACCCTGCCGCTTGGTATTCCAATAACGTACGCCAACCAGTCATCACTCCCAATGCGCTCTCTCAGTCAATAAAATAGCCCTCTGGGATGCCCTGCAAATCCACTCGCATACTCTTCCATCACTTCACATCTTCTCCCCCGCTCCAGAAGAGAAAACCCCAAAGCCATGGGGGACAAAGGAAAGCAACCCATCAAGGAGGACAGCACTCCACCAAGGAAGCGCACCATTCAAGAGTGAATTTTCTTTTAATCTGCTTCTTGCTCTCATTTGCAATCTCATGTTTACCCCTTCTTGTCCTCCAGCCTTGATCTGCTTCCTGAAGAAATCCTTGGGACCGAAGAAACGCCCGAGTACATCTCCTCTGACTCCTCCCTTGAAGCAGAGGACGCCACACCGGAATAGAGGGTCAATCACCAGTTGCGCCGCCGCATTCGGCATCTGGAGCACGATCTGCGAGACATCACCGCCCGCTGCCATGCCGAACGCGAACGGCGCATGAGCTTGGAGGCATTACTTGGGGGTAAGTTCATCATCTTCATTTGACTCCCGTACTCAATCTCATCTTCACTTGACAGTTGTTCCCCTCTTCAGACTTCTCTGACAGGTACAGTAACCTGAAGGCCGCCTGGGACAGCCTAATGGAGGCTGTAAGTCATGGCCACCCCCGAAGCTTCCAGGTTGCCGTCACGGTGGTCCTGGAACAGTTGAAGAGGGAGGAGCTGGAGAAGCAAAACAAAAAATGAATGAAGCATACTTTCGCTTCTTCCTCCAGGCCTTCTGCTTCCCACCCCCTTGTAGTCTTGAGTAGCTGGATTGTCAAATAAAAGCCTGCAAGAAACATCTATAATGTTGTGTATTTTCATGCTAAGGGCAATACATCTTAGTATTGGCCATTTTCCTGTTCAGGATTTTTGTTCTAAAGGCGGCTCCTCTCTTGAACGCCGGCTATCCTTCTGTATCAAATGCTTGTAATCCTAGTGCTTGTGATCAACGATCAACTTCAATACTAGGATAATATTTCTTCAAATATCTTCCATTTATTGCAGCAGAAAATTCTTCTCCTAGTAAAGTTTTCAATATGTAAGCATTACCAGGCACACACCTGACTACCCGAAAAGGTCCTTCCCAATTCGGGGACCATTTTCTGAACGCACTATATTTAGTTCCAATTGGCAGTAACGCTTTCCAAACCAAATCCCCTTCTGCAAATTGCTTGACCTTTACTTTCTTGTTGTAATATTTAGCAACTCGCAGCTTGTTCTTTTCAATGTTTTCCAGGGCTCTAAGACGAATCATATGCAAATCTTCTAACTCATCCATCATTAAGCCACTATAATCTTTGGAGCTTAAGTCCTTCTGCAAAACTACTCTCCTAGAATCTGATTGTATCTCCCAGGAAAAAACAACATGATGCCCATAAACCAACTCATAAGGAGAGTTCTTTGTAGCTCCATGAGGAGCCATACGATAAGCCCATAAAGCCTCATTGAGTACCGAATGCCACCTTTTTGGCTTCTGATCAATTTTCTTTTGTATAAGCCTGATCATGATCTTGTTAGAAGCCTCTGCCTGACCATTAGCTTGGGTATAATAAGGAGATGAATTAAACAATTTGATCCCCATGCATTCGGCAAACTCCTTGAACTCCAAAGATACAAACTGAGCTCCTTGATCAGTTGTAATTGTTTGAGGAATTCCAAACCTGTAGATGTTGTGTTCTTTAACAAGCTCAACCATGTTTTCTGATGTTACTTTCTTCAGTGGAATTGCCTCAACCCATTTGGTGAAGTAATCTGTTGCCAAAAGCACGGATTTATGCCCCTTGCTAGATGGAGGATTTATTTGGCCAATCAAATCTATACCCCATCCTCTGAATGGCCATGGCTTGATAATTGGATTCAGTGCCGACGCTGGAACCCTTTGAATATTTCCAAACCTCTGACAATCTTGACAAACCTTGTAGTACTCAAAGCAATCTTCCAACATCGTCGGCCAAAAACATCCAGCTTGCCTAATAACCCATTTCATACGATAGGCCGATTGATGTGCTCCACATAGCCCATCATGCACCTCACTCATCATTTTCTTTGCTTCTTCTGGACCCAGGCATTGCAGCAACACCCCATCTAATGATTTGTAAAATAAACGTCCATCCAGAAGTACAAATTTTATAGCTTTATACCTGAGCTTCCTAGAAACCTTTCGGGATGGATCCTCCAGATAATCAACAATCTCCTTTCTCCAATCATCCTCAGCTAAATCGCTCCCGAAAGCACATACCTCTATGGCAAACGCTTCTTGATTTTCCCTATAACCTGAAGCACTTTGAGCCAACCTGTTTGCCTCTTCATTGTGTTCCCTAGGAATATGTTGCAGAATTACAAACCGAAAACTCTTTAAGATTTCCCTGCATTCTTTGTAGTAATTCCTCAGGGCATCACTTTTACGTTCATATTGGCCGTTCAATTGCTTTATAACCAGCTCTGAATCTCCATAAATTTCAACTGAAACAGCCCCGGCTTCTCTTAGGTATTGAAGCCCTCTAAGTAACGCCTCGTACTCAGCTTGATTGTTTGTGACAGTAGGCTGAATAGGGGTAGCAAACTCAAACATCTCACCTCTGGGTGAAATTAATAAAATCCCTACTCCCCCACCTTTACCACATGAGGATCCATCAAAGAACAAAGCCCACGGAGTAATTTCAAGCAAATCAATTGATGGATCACGATGCTCAGTAATAAAATCGGTAATAGCCTTACCTTTTATAGCTTTTGCCGATTTGAACTTCAACTCAAACTCAGATAAGGCCAAAATCCACTTGCCAATCCTTCCATTCAAAATTGGCATAGATAACATATGTTTTATTACATCAAACTTGGAGTATACAATGCATTCGGCATTCAACAAGTAGTGCTGAAACTTTGTACACGAGTAGTAAACACACAAGCACAGCTTCTCCGCAGCCGAAAACCTGGTCTCAGGATCAAGTAATTTTCGGCTAAGGTACGCTACTACCCGCTCCTTTCCTTCAAATTCTTGTATAAGGGCCGATCCAATGGTTAGGGTATCGGCCGCCACGTACAACTTAAAAGGCTTATTCAACTGTGGGGCACCAGCACTGGTGGTTCCTTCATGTATCGCTTGATCTCATCAAAAGCCTTTTGTTGTTCGTCACCCCATACAAATCTTTGGTCCTTCTTGAGCTTCAACAACAGAGAAAAGGGCAAGACCTTTTGTGACAAATTTGAAATGAATCTCCTCACAAAATTGATCTTGCCAAGCAGTGATTGCAACTCTTTGAGATTGGTTGGAGGAACAACTTCATCGATAGCTTTCATGCTTTTCTTGCCAACTTCAATCCCTCCTTCGTGTACCAGAAATCCCAAGAATTCTCCAGCTGATACTCCAAAGGCACACTTGTTTGGATTCATCTTCAATCCATGCTTTCGGGTGCACTCCAGAGTTCTCTTTACATCCTCCAAGTGCAAGTCATGATTCAAAGATTTGATCACGACATCATAAATATAAATTTCAACAATTTTGCCGATCAACTCATGAAATATATAATTCATGTCTCGTTGATAAGTTGCACCAGCATTTTTTAACCCAAATGTCATGACTATCCACTCAAACAGGCCTATATGACCAAGACATCTGAAGGCTGACTTCGATATGTCTTCTATTGCCATAAATATTTGGTTGTACCCTGCATTACCATCCATAAAACTTATAACCTTATGTCCAACAACAACATCAACCAATAAATCAGCAACAGGCATTGGGTATCCATCCATGGGAGTAGCTCTGTTCAAATCTCTGAAATCTATGCAAACTCTCATCTTCCCATTTTTCTTGTAGACAGGGACGATGTTAGAGATCCACTCCGCATATCTGCACCGCCGAATGAAATTTGCATCATGTAATCTGTCAACTTCCTTTTCACATCGGCCAATACTTCATCCTTTTAGATTTTTTGTGGAGGCTGCTTATAAGGTCTAAAACCATGCTTGATTGTCAACCCATGCTCAACAATAGAACGATCCAAACCAGGCATCTCCGAATAATCCCAAGCGAAGCAATCTTTGTATTCTTTTAACAGCTTGATTAGCTCCTCTCTGAAACCCGACTCCAAGTTAGCACTGATAAATGTCGGCCTTGGCTTGTCACCATCTCCAATATCAATTTCTTCTAATTTGTCAGCCGACATGAATCCAGGCCCTAACTTCCCATCAGTTCCATCAACTGGATTATCCATCTAAAAATTACTATAAGAGCCGACTACTTGAATCAGCTGTTGATCACTGCTGACATGTTCAACAGGACCTTCACCCCAGTCTTTTCCCGAGAAGCATTCGATGCCTTGATATTCCTAGATAGCTAGTTCGACGTTTGCCACGCTCACTGAATCATCTGCTTGGACCACTTCAATGTCATCATCTACCCACTGAACAAGTTGTTGATGCATGGTAGATGGGATGCAGTAATTGGCATGGATCCAGTCCTGTCCAAGCAGCAAGCTGTAAGCTCCCTTGCCCTCAATGACAAAGAAGGTTGTGAGCAAAGTTTTGGAACCGATCATCAAGTCCACGTGCACGCAGCCCTTGGTATCTGAAGGATTTCCAGCGAAATCATTCAGAATTATGCTTGTCGGTGTCAAGTCTCCGGGGCCCATGCCAAGCTTCCTGAAGGTGGTGTACGGCATCACGTTGACCACAGCTCTGCCATCAACAAACATCTTGGTCAATGGCTTGCCATTGACGTATCCCTTCAAATACAACAGCCTCTTGTGTCGATTCCTGGCCGGTTTGTCAAAGGTGGCCTGCTTAGCCAATACGTGTTGCGCCATTAATCACCCAAGCTGCTCATCCTCATTGATATCTGGAGATGTTTCCTCCTGCCCAACTTGGTTAGCGGGAGCCATGAACTCATTCGGCAAAAAGTATACCATGCATGCTAGAGCCGAACGACCCGATCCTTCAAGCTTGTCTTTTGGGCGCCACACTTGCTTTTTCTGGATTCCCGCCTGCTTCAATTCCCGGTTCCTGAAGCGTTGAACCCTTCTGTTTTGGCTTTTCCTCAAGCCAGGCGGGCACCACTGTCCTTCTTGCCACATGTACTCGCGTTCCTCTTCTTCTTGATCAACTCATCTTTGGTCAGCTTGCCTTTTCCTTGGGTGATCAATGACCTCATTTATCTTTAGACGCCGACCGTCATTAGGATGCATCCTTCCAATTCTCTCATGGACGGATCGGCGATTAACAGTTTCCTTCCTGTATTCAGAGTACTTATCACTGCACTCAGGGCAATTCTTCAATGTGGGGAGCTTCAAGCCTTTTCCAGCAGTGCCTAAAGAATGCGCATCCCCAGTGTGCACGCTCTTGTTCCCGCGCGTGCTCTTCTAGTTCTTTCCTGCGCGCCTCTTCTTCAAACCCGCGCCTCTCCTCTTCATATCTCAGCTTTTGGTAGCGTTCCTTTTCCTGCTGACGCTGCCACTTGTTAAGGGGAATGCGTGTGGTAACCCTGGGCTTGGACCTGGATGACTTCCCAACTTCAATCTGGCTCTTCAGGATGCGAGGAGCTTCTCTGTGGACTTGCTCCACCTTCACTTGTCGTGTAGGATCTACTGATCCATCCTGTTTTGCTCTAGCCGAAGTCAGGACCTTCACTTTCCCCTTCTCCTCAGCAGTCACCATATTGACAGAAAAGCCAACCATGTTTTGACGGAAAGGGTGGCCATCCAGTTTCATCTTATTATCAAATTTCAAATGCCCCTCCTGGATAGCCTTTTGGATCCTCATCCTGAAGACCCTGCAATCATTGATGGAGTGAGAGTTTCTATCATGAAAACCACAGTAACGTTTCTCTTTAACTCCATCGGGTCGAAGCATAGAATGCCCGTCATGCAACTTGATTCAGCCTTCCTTCACCAAGAACTCGAAAAGCTTGTCAGCTTTGGTGACATCAAAGTCATACGTGCCCTTGGTTTGCTTTATCCACCGCTGATTCACAGTCAAAGGCTCCTTGCCCCACATAATTTCAGCAGCGGCCACTTCCTCGTCATCATCAAATTCCTCAACCTGATCAGTCTTCTCGAGGAACTGGTTATACATATCAGCTATATCGTGGTTCTTGGCAAATCTGGAATCCTTCTTAAACCCATAAGCTTGATTGCTCATCAATGACAGCTTCTGGGACAACTGACCAAGGTTGTCAAATTCCATGCCAAACAACTTCTCCCGAATAGCCGGCAACATCCCTGCGACAGCCATGTCAGCCAGCTGATCATGAAGGATCGGATGGCGACTAGAGAGGGGGGGAGTGAATAGGAGCCGGTAAAAATTCTTCCCAAAGAACCCGGCCTATGCCCTACTCAAATCCCGGTCACACACAAGCGATGGATCGAATCACGCACCAATCGCCAAGACCACGAGGTTATGGATCAACCTCTAGTCCTAGGAACGATTCCTTGAAGCACACGTGGAAGCACGAAAGAAGGGGGAAAGGAATCGAACCAAGAAGCAAAGCGCTCAGCCTCAGGCGGACCGTCCGGCCAGACAGGGCGGACCGTCCGCAAAGGGGCCGCGCGGACCGTCCGGCCGGCCGGTACCGCGGACCGTCCGCACCCGAGCCGCGGACCGTCCGCCCGAGCCGCGACCGTCCGTTAAAGCCAACAGAACCACCAGTGGCACACCACGAACCACGGACCGTCCGCGGGGAGCACGCGGACCGTCCGCCAAGCACCCGCGGACCGTCCGCCCAACACCGCGGACCGTCCGAAACTCCGTCCAACCGAAAACCAAAATCGCGACGGATCGAAACGAAAGACGAGCAAGAACACGAAGAACACGGGACGAACCCTAGCCGCGCGGACCGTCCGCCTGGTCCTCGCGGACCGTCCGCCAGGTGCGGACAGAGCTGAAAACGCCCGACCCCGAAAGTCAACTCCCCCAAATCATCATCGGATTTCCCAAACGGTTGAAGCTGCAGAGACAAGGGTTTGGGTACTTGAAAAGCGTCACACAAGGATGCTATAGCCCAAAGATCTTGCCTCCTAACTCCCTAAATCACCGGGAATCGCGAATCCTTTGAGCACCACCAAAAGCTAGAGCACCGAACGAAAACTCACGAATCGAAGTGGTTTCCGGCGTTTGAGGGCACAAGATCAAGCACAAAGATGCACAAGACATCTATCCATGTTTCCCTCAAAGAAATCCGGGGAGAAACCCACTCAAATCCGCGGAATCACACCGGGATCAAAGGCACGAAAACAAGCACGAAAAGCCACGAAAAACAACCCCGAATCTTCTATACAAACCAGGAAAGATTCACAAGGTCTAGCATGCCGCCCTAGCATCCATCCCTCTCAACAAATCTCTCATGAAGCTCTCATGCTAGCCTAGAGAAAAATGGAAGAAAAATGGCTATGAAAATGAGAAAGAGGAGGGAGGAAATGAAACCCTAAGTCGCGGAGAGAGAGAGCCATCCACACACACTCATGGCTTATATATCGAGTCCCGCCGGACTGGTAAATGACTCGACTACCCCTAACTACACTACTGGCGATACAACCCACGTAGGGGCATTTTGGTAACGTTTGTGGGTCTTGCCATCGGACGGCCACGCCTTTGCCGCATCCCGCGTCCTCCCGACGCAAGCCATGCCATCCCGCCGCGTGTCCTCCGCCTCGAAGCTTCCCGACACGCCCGGATCCCGTCTCCGTCGTGTTGGGCCCTCGGACTTGGTTTTGAGGCCCAAACCAAGAAACCGTCCGCCGATGGTTTTGTGGGCAAACCACCAAACCCCGCGTGCCCGGTCCGGCCTCCCGCCAAACCACTTGACTCGACCGCCACCGTGCACCGGCTCGTCTGTCCATGCCTTCATCTTGCTTGTGTCGCCACCATGTGACCCGCACCCGGCCCCGTCGTCCACCGGGTCCCTCGAACCGAGCCTACTTGTCTCTCCATCTCCCGGAGGCCCCTCAAGGCCGAAGACCTTTCGCGCCCGTTCTTCACCTGCAACAACACGAACTAGGCCGCAGCCTACACCTGCGCACTAAGCCAAGAGTCAGTCCAACACCCGTTGTCAATCACTCATCACTGAGGAGCGGTCATCCATCGACCACTGGGACGCTCCTGGTCCTCAATCTCCCCCTTGATGAGTGCATTGACAACACACAACGCGAAATGAAATTCAGAGAAAAAGAGAGAAGAAGAAGAAGGAAAACAAATAAGCTCAACTCATGACCAAAACCGAAGAAAGGCGAAGAAAGGTCACAAGCCAAGCAAAGCACAAAATCCACACCGAAAACAGCAAGAAAGCTCCCCCTGAACAAATGCAAGCTCCCCCTGAACATGTGGATGCAAACTTCCAAATTTCAGCTCACCTCTTCTGAATTTTCAGAATTTTCATTAAGCTCACCTCTTCTCCCCCTTGTTGGCAATGTATGAATCAAGGTGAAAATGCAGAAATGCAAAAGCAAAGCATATAAACATCTACATGAGCTTCTCAAATAGGCCAAATCTAGTGTCAAAGGCTAAAAATGAGACAAAGATCACACATATGAATCATAGCATAGTCAAAGCATTGCCACAAGTAATAGATGAAAATACAAGCATGTGACAAAGCAAAATTTTCAGATTTAAGCAGTTTTATCAAAAGAAGGCTCGCTTCACATGTAAAAGCCTATCCATGTCACACTTGATCCACAAACATGCATACCATTCAAAGATCATACAAGGATATCAAATTCTCAGCAAAAGATCATGGCAAACACCCATAAAGCAAAGCATGTCATGTCAAAGCTCATGAGCCATGTGTCCACTTCGGGGAGACTTCTCCACTGGTGAACATCATGCAACATGTTTAGCACCCATATGTGAAAGATAATATATTTTAAGCATAGACATGATGGATGGAGCATTTTTCAAGCATTCACACTTCTTTTCAAGATTAATTCATTTCATGGTACATGAAGTGCCTTTGCGGCAAAAAGAAGCTTATGCTCCCCCATGAATGCAACATAGGCTAAACATTCACAATGATATTCGGCCTTTGGCCCAAATGCAAGAACAAGGCATCCAAGCACAATCTAAGCATGAAAAGCACATTTAGACCAAACTGTGACATGGATACACAACTACACACGAGTGGAGCATATTTCATCAAAAATTAGTCAAGTTAAGCATTTATTTCAAAAGGGGCTATCTCACCACACATATATCTCAAATATTCCAAGAGCATAGCCTCACATCACCATTTCTCCACACATATGACCAAAATCTCACAAATAGCCAAAGAGACTCAAATATGGCATATGAAAGAAGCTCATCATCCTAAAATGCAATATGATACAAATGCAACATGATATATGACAAGATGGCTATCCTACCATGGTTTATACATCAAGCAAAGCAAGTATATACATCAAAGTAAACATGGTATGATACATATGGTACAAAAAGGAAATCCCCCAAGAATCAACTAGAAAGGGCAACAAACCCCAAGTCCCCCCCCCCCCGCAAGCGCACAAATGTAGCTTGGTCGAGAGGCTTTGTAAAGATGTCGGCTAGCCGATCTTGGGTAGGGACATGGCTCAAGACAATGGTTCCTTTCTCCACATTGTCCCTCAAGAAATGATACCTCACTTCTATATGTTTGGTTACGGAGTGAAGCACCGGGTTTTTGGCTACGCTTATGGCACCGGGTGCTATCACAAAGAAATGGGATCCGGGTGCACTCCTCACCAAAGTCTCTCAAAGTGTATGAAATCCACAACAGTCGAGAACAACAACTCGCGGCGACAACATACTCGCCTCGGTGGTAGACCGAGCTACACTAGACTCGCTTGCGGGAAGACCATGAGACCAACGAAGAACCAGAAACCGACAAGTACCGAAGTAGACTTCCTCTCGACTCGACAACCGGCAAAATCCGCATCGGAAAAACCATGAAGAGACGAGGGTCGAGGAGGAAGAATACCAAAGGCCAAGACCGGGGGCGGACCGTAGATACCGAAAATCCTCTTGACGGCCTGTCGATGTGATGTCCTCGGTGAAGCCTGAAAACGAGCGCACAGACACATGCTGAACTGTATGTCTGGCCTCGTCGCCGTCAAGTAGAGGAGGGAGCCGATCATGCTTCTGTACTCCCGCTGGTCCACTGGTTCTCCGTCCTCATCCGCATCCAAAGTGGCCGTACTCCCCATGGGAGTCGACATCGGCTTCACATCTTGCATCTTGAACTTCCTCAGCATGTCTTTTGTGTACTTGGTCTGGTGCACAAATGTACCGTCCTTCACTTGCTTGATCTGCAGCCCGAGAAAATACTGCAACTCGCCCATCATGCTCATCTCGAACTCCCTGCTCATCTCATCTGCAAACTTGGCAACAAGGTTATGTGACGAGCCACCAAAGACAATATCATCCACGTATATCTGAACAATCAGCAAGTCATTTCCATGCTTGAGGAGAAACAAGGTTCTATCCACGGTACCCATCACAAACCCTCTGCTCAACAGAAAACCTCTCAATCTCCCATACCAAGCACGGGGCGCCTGTTTCAACCCATACAGAGCCCTTTTCAACCTGTATACCCTGTGTGGGTACAACTCGCTCTCAAACCCAGGTGGCTGCTTCACATACACCTCCTCCTCTATGACCCCATTCAGAAAAGCACTCTTCACGTCCATCTGAAACAACTTGAACCCTTTAGCCACGGCAAAGGCTAGAAGGATCCGAATTGCCTCAAGACGGGCCACAGGAGCAAAGGTCTCCTCATAGTCGATCCCCTCCTTCTGACTAAACCCCTGAGCAACAAGTCTGGACTTGTTCCTCACAACCATCCCATTCTCTCCCTCTTTGTTCTTCCAAACCCACTTGGTTCCTATGGGATGGCAATTTGGAGGTGGTTCAACTAACTCCCACACCTGGTTCCTCTCAAAGTTTTCCAACTCCTCATGCATAGAATTGACTCAGTTTGCATCAGATAGAGCATGTCCAATGTCCTTGGGCTCAAAAGTAGCAACAAAAGCAGCATGAGCAAAATGAGAGGAATTCCTGGACCTCGGCCGTCTAGTGCGTTCATCTATGTTCCCAATGATCTTCGACAGGGGATGTACTTCTTGAATCCGCCGGGGAGCCTCACGCCTCGAGACTACCTCCCCCTCAACTTCAGCTTCTCTCGCCTGGTCCTCTTGTTGCACCGTCGTTGTCCATGAAGTAGACGGTCCATGCTCCAAAGTGGTCGTAGGGGAAGTAGTAGGTACATGCTCAGCTTCGGGCGCATGGTTCTCCCCATCATCATCTCCAGCTTCATCTTTCTCCTCTTCAAAGAGGTCCTCGGCCATCTCTTCATCACCTGCACATTCAAAGCCAAGAGAGGTACATGGCATTGTCTCGTCGAAGGTCACCTCGCAAGTCTCCATGATTTTGTTAGTCTCAAGGTTAAGCACCCTATAGGCTCTAGAGTGGTTAGCATATCCAAAGAAAATACCATCACTAGACCTAGCTTCAAACTTGTCGAGTTTTCCATTATTCAGAATAAAGCATTTGCAGCCAAAGACTCGGAAATGACTCACCTTGGGTGCCCGACCATGCATAAGCTCATAACAGGTCTTCTTCTTGAAAGCTCTCAATAAAATCCGGTTGGAAACATGACAAGCCGTATTGACCGCCTCAGCCCAATACCTCCTAGGAGTCCTGTGCTCATCGAGCATCGTCCTAGCCATCTCACAAAGAGTCCGATTTTTCCTTTCCACAACTCCATTTTGAGGGGGCACATAAGGGGTCGAATACTGATGTTCAAGACCTAGATCACGACAAAAGGCATCAAAACGAGAGTTCTTGAACTCTGAGCCATTATCACTGCGGATAGCTCGAATAGCATTCCCATGCCTCTCGTTTTTCAACCTCACGATCAGATCTCGAACAAAACCAAATGTCTCACTTTTATCCTCCAAAAAAACACCCAGGCATAGCGAGAGTAATCGTCCACCACAACAAGGACATACCACTTCCCACCCACCGAGCGAACTCGAGCTGGCCCAACAAGGTCCATATGCAACAGCTCTGTCGGACGCTCGGTCATGACATCGGTCAGGGGTGGATGGGGAGTGGCTACCATCTTACCATGCCTACAAGGAGCACAAACCAAATCCTTCTCAAGCTTCAACCTCGGCAATCCTCGGACAAGGTCAAGACCACTCAAGCGGGAAACCAAATCAAAGCTCAAGTGTCCCAACCGCCTATGCCATTTCCACAAATCGAAGAAGGACCGCCCATCAAACGGCGAGCGAGGACCCAAAGAACGAGAGAAATCAGCCACGAAAATCGACCCTCGGGGATGATCATACGTGACAAGATCACCTCGAGAATCAAGCAAACGAGACTCGCCGTACTTGAAACGCACCTCAAAACCTTAATCAAGCAACTGAGAAACCGAAAGCAAATTGAAACCCAAAGACTTCACAAGAGCCACTCTCTTCAACGTTACCTTGTCACTCACATGCACAACACCCTCCGAAAGCACCCTACCTCGTCCATTGTCCCCAAATGTGATGTACATCTTTTCCTTCACCGGGGTAAGGCCGGAGAACCACTTCTTATCTCCGGTCATGTGTCGAGAACACCGGAGTCGATCAACCAAATGTCCTCCAAGCCTCCCGCCCGCAAATCGAAACAAGAACGAGATTGAGCTAGCAACTCGACACTGGGGCTAGCACAAAGAAAGTTAAACCAGTGTCGAGCCATCTGCTCAAAAGAGGGGTTAGCAAACATCACTCCCTTGCCACCAAACTTCCCATGTCCCATGGGAGGAGTACGAGCACCACGAGGAGGAAAACGTGGTCCGTAGTTCCTCTGGAACCCAAAGCTGCGATCATCTCCCCTGAACCCGTATTGAGGACGAGTAGGAGGACGTCCAGCAAAACCACCACGAGCCCGACCAAACCTCTCACCAGCACGCACACCATCATCTCTCCTGACAAACCTCTCACCACCACCTCTTTGTGGGAACCTGCCAACACTCCTCACACTTCCCACACCCCGAGGAAGTGGCACTCTAGGCTCAGGAATACCATGAGGCTTGCGATACCTGTCCTGGTTTGCTTGCTCCCTAGCAAGCCTCTCATCCCTCTTCCTCTTGTAGCAAAACTCTGCAAGATGCCTCTCCTTGCCACAATACTCACACCTGAAGGGAATGGGTTTTGGTTTTGGCTCTGGCTTCTCTCTAGGCTTCTCACCCTTCTCACCCACAAACTTCACCGGTTTCGGAAATCATTTGTCTTAGGTGGGAATTTGGGTGGATCTTGGGTTGTGTCAAGCTTGTTGCAAAGGTGGTTGGGCTTTGGTGTGAAAGAGTTCTTGGGTGCTTTTGGGAGTGGGACTTGGATCTCTCCGATCACCTCAAACTCGGGGTTAGACTCAACACACTTCTCGTACACACTCTCCCCACTGTTCTCTCCCACTTTCTCACCCAACTTCTCAAACCCCAAACCACGACCATCAGCTCTTTTGAACTCCTCAATCATGATTTTCAATTGAGGCTCCTGCCCAGACAACCAACCCAACATCTTCCTCAAATAGTCATTCTCCTCATAGATGACATCCAAACGAGAAGTAAGTTCAAGATTGTGCAAAGTAACTTCATCACAGCTAGTGCATGCATTGACAACAGGAGATTTCAAAGATGCTTCCAAAGAACTAATGGTAGAACGAGCATCAACAAGCTTAGCATGCATAGTAGGACATGATTTGCAAGCACCAAGCAAAGTAGGTCTAGCCTTAAGCTCATCATGTTCGATCCTAAGAGCATCTAGTTGAGCCAAAATAGAAGCATTCTTCTCATTAAGCAGTTTGATCTCATTCAACCAAGCATCACATTCAACACATTCAACATCATCAGGAGGAGTAGGAGCAAGTTTCAAAGAGTCATTCTCAAGTTTCAATTCAAGCAATTTTGACTCTAACTCTCCTACTTTCTCGCTAGCATTCTCAAGCCGAGCCCTAAGATCTTTCCTCATCTTTTTGGCATCTCTCAAAGACACTATCACGATTATCAAGCAAACCATTCAACCTAGCAATCTCGGCAAGCAAAGAGTCGGGGTCACGGTTTACCTCATCCTCCGAGTCGGAGTCGCCGTCTTCCTTCTCACTCTTCTTGCTGCTTGAGCTATGGGCCATGCCACAAAAGCCCTCAAGCGCCACACGGCTCGGCCCCGCCGAGGTTCCGCTTGCACTCTTCTTGCCCTTGCGCCTCCCGGCGTCTTCATCTTCACCGCTTGAGCTTGTTGCTCCTCGCTTGAGCTTGAGTCAACGTCGCTCGCACCGGCCACCATCGCTCTTGCCTTGTTCTTCTTGTAGGCGCTCTTGCTCGGTCGCCGCTTGTCCTTGTCCTTGCTCTTGGACTTGTTGAAGTGCTTGCCCTTGGAGGAGTACTTGTCTTCACGCCTCGGGTGCGCCTTGTACTCGTTCACCTTGTACTTGTTCTCCTCCGCTTCCGGGCACTCGGCGATGAAGTGGCCACGCTTGCCACACTTGTAGCACGTCCCTGAGCTCCGCCTTGCGTTCCTTCGACTCTCGTGTAGTCGTTCAAACCTTCTTGAGAGCAAGGCCAGCTCCTCCTCGCCCAGCACATCAAACTCCTCATCTAGAATGGACATGAGAGAAGACAAGGAAAACTGTCAACAAGAAGGGTTAGATTTGCCCTTTGATCCGCCCACAAGAGCAAGCTATGGTCGGTCGAGCCCTCATGCTTGGATTGCAACTTATTGTCAACCTCACCGACTTGAGCTTAGAAAAGAGGTCATCCAACTCAATAGTCAAGTAATGCCCGGACTCCTTGATGGCCTCAACCTTAGCACCCCAAACATTTGGGTCCAAGACATGCAAGAGCTTCAAAGCTCGATCATGCCGGGTGTACGGAAAATCCTCAACATTAGCCTTCATGTTGTTCACGATGGCGGTGAACCTGCGAAACATCGCATCAATGTCCTCACCGGGAAGTGGAGTGAAATTCTCATATTGCATCCGGTAAGAGACAAAGAGGCGAGCCTTCACATGGTTATCACCACCGTGAGCGACCAACAACTTCTCCCAAATTTGCCAAGCAAGATTCAAATGGCGAACACGCTCAAACTCTGGATCACACAAGCTCCGGACCAAGTGATCAACGGCTTTTGCATTAGCCTCATACTTGGCGTTGGCACCGGCATCAGTCACCATAAGAGTATGGACGTTGACCGGAATAGCATAGGTCTTGTCAAGCACAATGAAATCCAACAGCTTCCCACGAAGAAAGATCATCATACGAGCCGCCCACTTGTGGTAACCCTTGCCATCGAAGTGCGGCGGACCGCCCCGCTCAACGTACGCCATCTTAGGATTCGGGACTTGTCAAAGTCGCAAAGAATCTGGCACCAAGCTCTGATACCAATTGAAGGATCGGATGGCGACTAGAAAGGGGGAGTGAATAGGAGCCGGTAAAAATTCTTCCCAAAGAACCCGGCCTATGCCCTACTCAAATCCCGGTCACACACAAGCGATGGATCGAATCACGCACCAATCGCCAAGACCACGAGGTTATGGATCAACCTCTAGTCCTAGGAACGATTCCTTGAAGCACACCTGGAAGCACGAAAGAAGTGGGAAAGGAATCGAACCAAGAAGCATAGAGCTCAGCCTCAGGCGGACCATCCGGCCAGACAGGGCAGACCGTCCGCAAAGGGCCGCGCGGACCGTCCGGCCGGGTACCGCGGACTGTCCGCACCCGAGCCACGGACCGTCCGGCCTGAGCCGCGGACCGTCCGTTAAAGCCAACAAAACCACCTGTGGCACACCACGAACCACGGACCGTCCGCGGGGAGCACGCGGACCGTACGCCAAGCACCCGCGGACCGTCCGCCCAACACCGCGGACCGTCCGAAACTCCGTCCAACCGAAAACCAAAATCGCGACGGATCGAAACGA
Source organism: Cenchrus americanus (assembly GCA_947561735.1). Classification (NCBI taxonomy): domain Eukaryota; kingdom Viridiplantae; phylum Streptophyta; class Magnoliopsida; order Poales; family Poaceae; genus Cenchrus; species Cenchrus americanus. Next base: position 90,269,196 of record OX387245.1, on the reverse strand, counting down.
AAGACGAGCAAGAACACGAAGAACACGGGACGAACCCTAGCCGCGCGGACCGTCCTCCTGGTCCTCGCGGACCGTCCGCTGTGTGCGGACGTAGCCGAAAACGCCCGACCCCGAAAGTCAACTCCCCCAAATCATCATCGGATTTCCCAAACGGTTGAAGCTGCAGAGACAAGGGTTTGGGTACTTGAAAAGCGTCACACAAGGATGCTATAGCCCAAAGATCTTGCCTCCTAACTCCCTAAATCACCGGGAATCGCGAATCCTTTGAGCACCACCAAAAGCTAGAGCACCGAACGAAAACTCACGAATCGAAGTGGTTTCCCGGCGTTTGAGGGCACAAGATCAAGCACAAAGATGCACAAGACATCTATCCATGTTTCCCTCAAAGAAATCCGGGGAGAAACCCACTCAAATCCGCGGAATCACACCGGGATCAAAGGCACGAAAACAAGCACGAAAAGCCACGAAAAACAACCCCGAATCTTCTATACAAACCAGGAAAGATTCACAAGGTCTAGCATGCCGCCCTAGCATCCATCCCTCTCAACAAATCTCTCATGAAGCTCTCATGCTAGCCTAGAGAAAAATGGAAGAAAAATGGCTACGAAAATGAGAAAGAGGAGGGAGGAAATGAAACCCTAAGTCGCGGAGAGAGAGAGAGCCATCCACGCACACTCATGGCTTATATATCAGGTCCCGCCGGAGTGGTTAATGACTCGACTACCCCTAACTACACTGCGGCGATACAACCCACGTAGGGGCATTTTGGTAACGTTTGTGGGTCTTGCCATCGGACGGCCACGCCTTTGCCGCACCCTCGCGTCCTCCCGACGCAAGCCATGCGATCCCGCCGCGTGTCCTCCGCCTCGAAGCTTCCCGACATGCCCGGATCCCGTCTCCGTCGTGTTGGGCCCCTCGGACTTGGTTTTGAGGCCCAAACCAAGAAACCGTCCGCCGATGGTTTTGTGGGCAAACCACCAAACCCCGCGTGCCGGTCCGGCCTCCCGCCAAACCACTTGACTCGACCGCCACCGTGCACCGGCTCGTCCGTCCATGCCTTCATCTTGCTTGTGTCGCCACCATGTGACCCGCACCCGGCGTCCCGCCGTCCACCGGTCCCTCGAACCGAGCCTACTTGTCTCTCCATCTCCCGGAGGCCCCTCAAGGCTGAAGACCTTTCGCGCCCGTTCTTCACCTGCAACAACACGAACTAGGCCGCAGCCTACACCTGCGCACTAAGCCAAGAGTCAGTCCAACACCCGTTGTCAATCACTCATCACTGAGGAGCGGTCATCCATCGACCACTGGGACGCTCCTGGTCCTCAGATCATCGGGCAGAGTCAAAGAGAAGCACATGCCCTTGACCTCCCTGAATCTTCTGAGGAATTCCAGAGGCATTTCATTGTGCCTTTGTTTCAAAGTAGCCAGATCAATCAACTTCTTATCAGTGCTATCACTAAAGTAATGGGCATGAAACTTTTGCTCCAGATCCTTCCATGTGCCGATTGATTGAGGAGGCAAAGAAGTAAACCATTGAAATGTTGAGCCTGTTAACGACAGAGGGAAATATCTAACCCTGAATGCCTCATCAGCTGAAGCCTCTCCAAGCTGCATTAGATATCGGGCGATATGCTCTACAGTGCTTGTATCGTCCTGCCCAGAGAACTTTGTGAACTCCGTAGGAGGCTTTACCCTTGGCGGTAAGATCACCCTGTAGTACCACTCTGGGAAGGGAGGTGTATAAGCTGGTCCTTGCATTTTAGGTTTAAGGCCGAATTGCTTTTGCATCAGATCGGCCATTTTCTGTACCAGAATATCATCATCTTGCATCCCTGCAGCTGTACCATACCCAGGATTTGGGAGAGCATCTATAGCGCCATAATCCATAATCTCATGATATCCCCCACCATACATATTTTTCTGCAACCTGTTATTGGCCGGGGCTATCTTGTAAGTAGAGTTAGGTGGCATCCCAGATGAACCGAATGCCATGTCCCCATAAGTAGGCTGATACGGGTTCGACTGTTGAACTGGTTGACCTCTATTGTTTTGTAGAGGAGGTTGGATCGGCTGACTCCCAATGCTTTGTGGAGGAGGCTGGATCAGCTGGCTCTGCAGTGGTGGTTGAGCGCCTGCTGGCTGAGCAGAAGTGGTTTCTCCAACCTCTTTAGAAGATATGTGAGGGGATACTCGACTAAACATTTTTTCCATGCCTGGGCCGAATACGCCGATCATCATCTGTTTGAACATGTTCAAGAAAGCCGTATGAAGCCTACCCATCACGGCTTCTATAGTCTCCCTGAAAGCATTCAGAGCCTCTTCTTTCTCTTGAAAAGATGTGGTATCAGGTTCCCCTGGCAACAGAACCCTGGGCATTTCAGATTTAAGGTATGGGACGCCACTTCTGTTCTTGCTGAATGACATCAAGCACTTCTGCTGGAATTGGTCAATGGCGTCCTTCAGCTGCGCTTGTTGTTCTGGAGACAGGTCATCAATAGTGACATCCATGACGTCGCCAATTTCAGGCATCTTGATTCACCTAGAGTGGTCCCACCAGGCGTGCCAAAAAGTGTGTTGACGCAAAATCCACACCCTGCGCCAAGCACACAACAAGCCGAACAAAGCTGGCTTAACACGCGAACAGATTCCAAAGCGTGCCAGTCAATTTTCCTGAAATTAACAAAGGGTAACGCAGTTAGATGCCAAAGCTTGGAACCTACGGTGGTACCGTAAAAGTTCCATATTTGCGACTAGGAAGCCATGTAAGATGACATATAGCTATGAGAAGCTATCTGTCAACAGGTTAATGATCATTCGAGATCATTAGAATATAAAAAAGAACATAGCCGAATGGATGACGTAAACATGACAAAAGATTGGTCTTTGTTTAAATTACATTGCTCATGCATGATCATGACCGATTTTTGATGATAAACAACAAATAAAATGAATAAAGTAAAAGCATGATCATAAATATGAGATAAAAAGCATGCATAGGCCAAAAGCACTAGTCTACCGCATGTCTAGGTAGTTTAAAACCCATCAAGCATGAGATCAAACAAGTTAATCCACCACATGATACAACTTGTCTCAAATCACGCTACCAACCATACAGAGATCAATCCACCGCATGATACAATCTAAATATGGAAGGCTAAAAGCACACATTATTTAAAACAAAACTTATAAGCACGTTCTACTCGTGGAAGCACAACCGAATACAGCTGTTCAGCCGAATCGGGATCCATGAAGAAGGAACAAACATTGCCAAGGATGATAAATCTATCTGATTGAATTGAAATCTAATCCACCGGATGATTAGCTCTAAAACAACCCAAAAACCTGCATCTACTGCATGATACTCGGTTCTTTCAAGATTTACACAAGATTAGCAAGCTTGAACCCACAACATGTGACAACTTAGATTGAATCGGATTTGGCTATTAAAGAACACGTGATCCATGTGCCGTATTAGCCAAGATATGAACATGTTACATAAGGATCACCGAACAAGATAAAGCCGATTTAAACAAATCTAAATTGGGCAAAAGAGTGTTACATGAATTTAAGCCTAAAGTAAAAACTCAAAGCAACACATGGTAACTTAATGAATCTATTAGATCTTGCCAAATCTAGTAGATCCGATAACTAGCTCCAAGCTAGATCTTAGCCTACCGCATGGCTCGTGATCTAACAAGAAACCCTCTTGAACCAAGCTTTAATCCACCGCATGATACTAAGCATGGTAACAAGACTACTTGCATCACGGTCTAAATCCACCGCATGATACTAGACATGATACAAGGTTGCCGGTACTTACGGAGGTCGACGGATCGATGAACCCTCTCGAAGAACTCGATGACACGACTAGAGGACTCGAATGTTTGGCGTAAAGCCGGTTTGTTATGAGAATGTTCGATTACAATTACATACACCCAGGGTTCATATTTGTACCCTGTCCTAACAAGACTCCTGGTGCACTACGAGCACAATATTTGATAACCGATTTCAATACTAGGATAATATTTCTTCAAATATCTCCCATTTATTGCAATGAAAATTTTCCCAGTAAAGTTTTCAACATGTATGCATTACTGTGTGGACGCATCTCGAATTACGAAAGGGTCCTTCCCGCTAGGGGACCATTTGCCGACCACCGTATTTGGTTCCACCGGCAAGAATGCTTTCCAAAACCAAATCTCCTTCTGCGAATTGCCTAACTTTTACTTTCTTGTTATAATACCCGGCAACCCGAGCCTGTTCTTCTTTTCGATGTTTCTCAGGGCCCTAAGACGGATCATGTGCAAATCTTTCATAGCTCATCCATCATTAAGCCACCGTAATCTTTGGAGCTTAAATCTTCTCGTAAAACAACTCTCCCGGGAATCTGATTATATTTCCCAAGGTAGAACTGCATGGTGTCCATAAACGTCTGGGTCCATAAGGATATTTTTAGCTCCATGAGGGGGCCATTCAAAAGCCCATAGTGTTTCACCGAGTGCCGAATGCCACCTCCCTTGGCTTCGGTCGGATCTTCTTTGTATCGCCTGATCATGATCTTATTAGAAGCTCCCCGCCGACCATTAGCTGGGCATAATAAGAAGAAGAATTAAACAATTTGATTCCCATGCTTTCGGCAAATTCTCCTAACTCCAAGGACACGAATTGGGCCTCTTGATCAGCTTGTGATTGTCCGAGGGATTCAAAACGATAGATGATGTGTTCCTTGACAAATTCAACCATGTTTTCCGACGTCACCTTCTTTAGTGGAATCGTCTAACCCATTTAGTAAAAATAGTCCGTAGCAAAAAGCACAAACTTATGCCCCTTGTTGGATGGTGGATTAACTGCCAATCGTGTCTATACCCCCACTTCGAATGGCCATGGCTTGATAATGGGATTTACTGCCGATGAACCCTTGAATATTTCCAAACCTCCGGCGTCTTGACATCCCTTGTAATATTCAAAGCGGTCCTCTAATATCGTCGGCCAAAAGCACCCAGCTTGCCTGATAACCCATTTCATGCGGTGGGCCGATTGGTGTGCTCCACATATCCCATCATGCACTTCACTCATCATCCTTTTAGCTTACTCTCGGGACCTGCATCTTAACAACACCCCATCTAATGATTTGTAAAACAAATTATCATCCAAGAAAGAATTTTATTGCCTTGTACCCGAGCTTCCCTAGAGACCTTCCGGGATGGATCTTTCAAATAGTCAACGATCTCTTTTCTCCTATCACCTTCCGCAAGATCCATCCCCGGGCCCACATATGTTTGTAGCAAACGCTTTCTTGACTCTCTTATAAATCCGTAGGCGCTCTCGAGCCAACCTCGTTTCGCTCCTTCCTTTCGTTATGTTCCTAGAATATGCCGTAGAGTCACCAACGGAAAGCTCTTCAAGATTTCCCTGCATCATAGTAACTCCCTCGCCGCTCACTTTTACATTCGTACCGGCCGTTCAATTGCTTTATTACCAATTCTAAATTCCATAAACTTCAACCGAAACGTACCCCTACTTTCCTTAAATATTGAAGCCCTCGAAACAATGCCTGTACTCACTCGATTGTTTGTAATGTAAAGGCTGTATAGGGATGGCAAATTCAAACATCTCACCTTCCGGGTGAAATTAATAAAATCCCTACTCCTCCACCTTTGCCACACGATGATCCATCAAAACAAAGCCCAATGAGTAATTTCAAGAAAATCAATTGATGGATCACGATGTTCAAGCTTATAAATCGGCAATGATCCGACCTTTTATAGCCTTTGCCGATTCGAACTCCAATTCAAACCTGATAGAGCTAAGATCCACTTGCCAATCCTACCATTCAAAATTGGCATAGATAACGTATGTTTTATTACATCGAACTTAGAATATACAATGCATTCAAAGATTCAACAAGTAGTGTCAACTTTGTACACGAGTAGTAACACGCAGAAAGTACGAAATTTTCTTCGCAGCTGAATACCTGGTTTCGGGACTGCACTAAGATACGTCAATACCCGCTCCTTTCCTTTGAATTCTTGAATAAGGGCCGATCCAATGGTTTGGGCATCGGCCACCACGTACAACTTGAAAGGCTTATCCAACCGAGGAGGGACCAAACATCGGTGGCTCCTTCATGTATTGCTTGATCTCGTCAAAAGCCTTGTTGTTTGGCCACCCCACGTGAACTTCGATCTTTCTTAAGTTTCAAAGACAATGGAGAAAACGCAAAACCTTTTGTGACAGATTTGAGATGAATCTCCTTACAAAATTAATCTTGCCGAGTTAAAGGATTGCAATTCCTTGGAGATTAGTTGGAGGACAACTTCATCAATGGCCTTCATGCTTTTCTTGCCAACTTCGACCCTTCGTGGACTAAGAACCCCAAGAACTCTCCACGGATATCCTAAAGCGCATTTGTTTGGATTCATCTTCAAACCATGCTTTCGGGTGCATTCCAAGGTCCTTTCACGTCTTCCAAATGTGTGTCATGACTCGAGACTTGATCACGACGTCATCAATGTAAATTTCGACAATTTTGCCGATCAGCCTCGTGAAAGATGTAGTTCATGGCTCGCTAATAAGTTGCACCGGCATTCTTCAACCCAAATGTCATGACTATCCATCTCAAACAAAGCCCATGTGACCCGCATATCCGAAGGCTGTCTTTGGATATACCCCATTGCCATAAAAATTTGGTTATACCCCGCATTACCATCCATGAAATCGATGACCTGTGTCCACAATGCGTCAACCAACAAATCGGCAAATGTGCATGGGGTAACCATCCATGGGAGTAGCTCGTTTAAATCCCTGAAATCTATGCAGACTCTCATCCTTCCATTCTTGTTGTAGACAGGGACAATATTAGAGATCCACTCCGCGCACCGCATGGACGAACGAAGCTTGCATCAAGTAATCTTTCAACTTCTTCTTCACATCGGCCAATACTTCGTCTTTGTAGATTTTCCGGGGAGGCTGCTTGTATGGTTTAAAACCAGATTTAATTGGCAACCGATGCTCAACAATGGAGCGGTCCAGTCCAGGCATCTCCGCATAATCCCAGGCGAAGCAATCTTTGTATTCCTTAAGCAACTAGATCAATTCCTCCCCGAAGTCCGAGTGCAGTGCGCCGATGAATGTCGGCCTTGTCCGTCACTGCTTCCAATGTCAACCTCCTCTAATTTATCGGTTGACATGAATCTCGCCCCAATTTGTCATAGTACCATCGACATGGTTATCCATTAAAAATCGCTATAAGAGCCGACCGCTTGAATTCCATTGCTGATCGCTCGCCGATGCTCAACAGACCTTCTCCCCGCCTTTTCCCGAGAAACAATCAATGCCTTGATACTCCCAGAAAGCTGGTTCCACATTTGCAACGCTCACGGAGTCGTCTGCTTGGACCACCTCAATATCGTCATCTACCCATTGGATGAGCTTCGCTCATGCATGGTAGATGGGACAACAACATGGAATCCACTTCCCGTCCAAGTAGTAGGTCGTAGGCTCCTTTACCTTCGATGACAAAAGAAGGTTGTGAGCAGTGTTTTGGACCCAATCATTAGATCCACGTGGGCGCATCCCTTGGTATCCGAAGGATTCCCGGCGAAATCGTTCGCATTATGCTTGTAGGTGTCAGATCGCCAGGGCCCATGCCAAGCTTTCTAAAAGTGGTGTACGGCATTACATTGACCGCCGCTCCACCGTCGACAAACATCTTGGTCAATGGCTTGCCATTGACATATCCTCTCCAAGTATAGAGGCCTCATGTGTCGACTTTTGCTGGTTTTAATGAAGACGGCTTGTTTGGCTAGCACCAGCTCGCGCCATCGCTCCTCAATTCGCTCATCGTCCGTGACGCTCTTCCTCGCACAACCTGATTAGCGGAGCCATAAATTCATTTGCGTAAAATATACCATACACGTCGGAGCCGAACGGTTTGACCTTCGGGTTTATCCTTTAGACGCCACACCTGCCTTGTCTAGGTCCCTGCCTGCCTCAGTTCGTGTTCCTCAAGCGTTGAACCCTCCTTTTCCCGACTCTTTTCTAGGTCGGGCGGCACCATTGCCCTTTTGGGCGTACGTACTCATCCTCGTCTTCCTCCCGATCGGCCCCACCCAAATCAACTTGCCCTTCCCCGGGATGATCAATGATTTCAATTCTTGACGCCGATCCTCGTTAGGAAGTACCCTTCCAATTCTTTCATGAACGGGTCGGCGATTGGCAGTCTCCTGCCTATACTCAAAATACCTATCGCTGCACTCGCGCTCGCCGTGGGAAGCTTCAACCCGAACCCAAAGAAGGCTCGAAGAACGCACACCCCTAGTGCGCGCGCTCTTGCTCGCGTGTATATTGCCCTAGATCTCTCCTGCGTGCCTCTCGGCCCCGCGCCTCTCCTCCCCTCGTGCTTTCGTTTCGGTAGCGCCCTTCTCCAACCGGCGCCGCCACTTATTGAGGAGATGCGCGTGATCACCCCGGGTTTGGCCTCGACGATTCCCCGATCTCGACATGGCTCTTGAGAACGCGGGGGGGGGGGGGGGGTCACCGTGCACCTGCTCCAAGGTCACTTGACGTCTCGGGGTCTACATCGCTCCATTTTGCCTTGCCCCGACCGAAGTCAAGACCTTGACCTTGCCCTTCTCTTCGGTCGTCACCATGTTGACGGAAAAGTTTATCATGTTCGAGGAAAAGGGTGGCCGTCCGCCTTCATCTTGTTATCAAACTTGAGGTGTCCTCCCGGATAGCTCTTTGGATCCTCATCCCTACACCCCGCAATTACCGATGGAGTGCGAATTTTTACTGCGGAAGCCACAAGAATAAGCTCTTTACTCCATCGGGCCGAAGCATGAATGCCCTTCGGCAATTTGATTCGGCCTTCCTTCACCAGGAGCTCAAACAGCTTATAGGCTTTAGTGACGTCGAAATCGTAGGCGCCTTTGGCCTGTTTGACCTGGGCCGTCGATTCATGGTCAACGCGTTCTTTCCCCCACATGATTTCGGGCCGCAACCTACGTCCCGGTCATCATCGCAGTCCTCCATTTGGTCAGCTTTCTCCAGAACTTGATTGTAGATATCCGCCACGTCGTGCTGTTTGCCGAACCTGGCGTCTTTCTTAAAACTGTAGGCTTGCTGCTCATCAGCTTAGCGCCTTTTGGGATGTACCACCTGTGTTATCGAATTCCATGCCGAACAACTTTTCACGGTCGGCCGGCGCATCCCGGCAATGGCCATGTTGGCCAACTGTCATCCGTGCAGATTTAGCGGAAAACACATGCCCTTGATTTCCCCGAACCTCCCGAGGAACTCCAAGGCGTCTCACCGTGTCTCCGCTTCGGGTAGCGAGGTCAATCAGCCTTCTTTCCGTGCCGCCGCTAAAATAGTGGGCGTGGAATTTCGTCTACCCTTCCATGTGCCAACTTATTGAGGGGACAAAGATGAAAACCATTGGAATGCCACGCCCGTCGCTGACATGTAGCACCTGACCCCCGAATGTTCTTCGTATGAGCACTCTCCAAGATCCATCGTGTAGCGAGCAATATGCTCCACCGTGCTCGTGTCATCCTCGTCCTAAGACTTGTAAATTCCGCTCTGAGGCTTTACTCTTGGCGGCAGGATCATGTTGTACCACTCCGAGAACGGAGGTGTGTAGGTCCGCATTTTAGGTTTGAGGGCCAAATTGATCTCGCATCAAGTCGGCCATCTTCGAGCCGTGATATCATCTTCCCCCGCACGCCCATAGCCGGTCCGTAACCCTCGGGATTCGGAGAGCATCGATGGCTCCGCAGTTCCCCACCTCGTGTAGCCTCCGCCGTATAAATTCCTCCACTGCTGCTAGCTGGCAATCCGTGGCCGCGCAAGTGGGGCTCCAGGCGAGCCACGCGCCTCCCCGTACGTGAGCCGGTACGGGTCTGACCGTTGCACAGTTGTCCCGCGTTGCCCCGTGGTGGTGGCCGGACCGGTCTCCTCCCCGCGGCCCGTAGTGGGGTCCGAACCGGCCGACCTCCCGCACCTTGTGGAGGAGGCTCGGAAGGCTTGGCTCCCAACGCTGCTAGAGGAGGTCAAGCCGGTCGGTTTCGTAATGGCGGTTGAGAACCGGACTCACCCATCTCCACGGTGCCTCCTTGAAAGGGGCAGCCGATTGAACACCGCTCCATGCCCGGACCGAAGATGCCCACCATCATTTGTTTGAACGCACCCAGGAAAGCTCTATGGTGCCGCTTAAGACGTGTCCGTGTATCTCGGAACGCTTGCATGCATTCCTCCCTCTCCCGCCGGGTTGTAGCGTCACTCTCTCCGGCAACAACACCCCGGGCATCTCCTCGTTCTTCTTGAATGATAGCAAACACTTCTGTTGGAATTGATCCACTCGCATCCTGCAAATATTGCCGTCGTTCCGGGAGAGAGGTCTTCGATGTTGACATCCATGATATCCCCGATGTCGTGCATCTGATTTTCGGGCCGTTGTCCCAATCGGCGTGCCAAAAAGTGTGTTGACGCAAAATCCGCACCTAGCTTTCGCTGAAGGCTGGTCGTAAGAAGCCGAACAAGCCGGCTTCACACGTGAAGAGATCACAAGATCAAAAAGGCTACCAATTTTCCCGAAAATTGACAAAAGACAGTAGTTAAATCCCAAGCTTGGAACTTGCTGGGTGGTACCGCATACCATATTTACGACTATAGAGTTAAATGGGGATGACATATAAGCTATGGAAAGCTATCTGCCAAGAACCGAAAACTATTCGGGAGCTTTAAAAAAAAAAGTAACATAGCCGAATAGGGATATACATGACGACGAATCGGTCTTTATCCGGACAAAGATGCACGTGCGCAAGACCGTGACCGATCCCCGTGGTGATCAACATTAAATAATAAATGAAGTAAAAAAGCGTCGAGCATAACATATGTAATAAACAGCGATGTATAGATCCAAAGCACTAGTCTACCGCATGTCTAGGTACTTAAACCCGTCGGGTACGACACCAAGTGAATCTATCCACCGCATGATACAACTCCGCTTGGGATTGTGCCACCTTCCACAAAACATCTATCCACCGCATGATACGACTTAAATATGGAAAGCTAAAAGCATACAATATTTAAAGCATGAATTATGCACGTGTTTTACTCATGAAGAACATAACCGAACACGGCTGAACAGCCGATTCGGGGTCCATGAAGAAGGAACGAACATTACCAAGTAAGATAAATCTATCAGATTGATTTGAAATCTAATCCACCGGATGATCAGCTCCAAAACAACCCAAAAACCTGCATCTACCGCGTGATACCCAGTTCTTTCAAGATTTATACAAGCTTTGGCAAGCTTGAACCCGCAACACGTAACAACCTAGATCGACTCGGTTTCGGCTATCAAAGAGCATGTGATCAACGTGTTAATTTAACCAAAAGGCACGAACTTGATTCACACAAGGATCGTCAAAAGGATAAAGCGATCCAAAACCCATCTAGATTGGGCAAAAGGTGTTACATGAATTTAAAGCAAAACTCAAAGCAACACAGTGGTAATCTTAATGAATCTATTGAATCTTGCCAAAATTCAATAGGAGCCGATAACTAGCTTCGTTAGATCTTAGCCTACCGCATGCCTCATGACCTAACAAGGCCAAGAAACCTTCTTGGAACCAAGCTTGAATCTACCGCACACTAAGCATGGTGTAACAAGACTACTTGCACGTATCTAAATCCACCGCATGATACTAGATATGATACAAGGTTGCGCCAGACGTCTACGGAGGTCGACGGATCGATGAACCTCTCGGAAGAACTCGACGACAGACAAATGGAATCTAGGGTTTGGCGTAAAGCCGGTTTGTATTGAGAATGATTTCGTATATCCGTTACATACATTCGGGTTCATATTTACACTGCTGCCAAGCACGACTCGAATGGATTTGATACCTAGTTTATCTCTAAGCTCGACGCTTATCCATCCATTCGTCCTTTCCGCTTGGGCCACGTCACCGTGGTTAATCCCGCAAAATCAGCCCAACAGCTTTCCTTGCCGAACGGAAGCGTATAGCCGATCGCGGATTTTTCTCGCCGAATGCATCGAAGAAACCTTCCCTCCACTCCCCATTTCGCCTGCTGGTCCCACAAGTCGACTCTACTAAATTTTGGTGTTAATAGTAGGCTGATACGGTCAAGCGTTTGGAACCGGGTTGGACTCTATTGTTTTGTAGAGGTGGCCGGACTCGGTCACTCCCCATGCTTGTAGAGGAGGTTGGACCGGTTGACTTCCCAATGCTTTGTGGAGAAGGCTGATCGGCCGGCTTGCGGTGGCTGAGCTCCCGTATCTCGAGGCGGCTGAGCAGAACCGGTCTCTCCAACCTCTCGCCGAAGATGTATAAGGGGATACTCGACCAAGCATCTTTCTCCATGCCTCGACCAAATACTCCGATCATCATCTCCGTTTGAACATCTCAGAGCAGATGATGCTTGCCCATCGTGGTCTCTATAGCCTCCCGAAAAGCATTCGTAGCCTCTTGTTTCTCTTGAAAAAGATGTGGTATCAAAGTTCCCTCGGCAATAGAACCCTGGGCATGTCAGACTTAAGGTACGGGACGCCTCGCTTCTCGTTCTAGCTAAACGATGACGTGCACTTCGCCGGAATTAATCAATGGCATCCTTCACTCGTGCTTGTTGTTCTCGGGAGACAGCTCATCAATGCAGTGGATGTCCATGACGTTGCTGATTTCGTGCATCTTGATTCAACTAGATGGGTCCCACCAGTGCCAAAAGTGTGCGACGCAAAATCCGGCACTCGCGCCAGCACACAGCCAGCCGAATAAAGTCAGTTTTCTCTAACACACGAGCAGCATTCCGTAGGCTGCGGTTACCAATTTTCCCGAAAATTAACAAAAGACAAAGCAGCTTAAATACCAAAGCTTGGAACTGCCGTGGTACCAGATAAGCCCATATTTGGTGGCTAGAGAGCCATGTAAGATGACATATACATAAGAAGCTATCTTGTCAATGGGTTGAAAGTCAGTCTGTGAGCTTTAGAACATAAAAATGTAACATAGCCGAATGGATGACGCAAGCATGGCAAAAGATTGGTCTTTGTTTAAATAGCGTTGCTCATGCATGATCATGACCGATTTTTGATGATAAACAACAAGTAAAATAAATAAAGTAAGGTGTGATCATAAATACGAGATAAAAGGGCATGTGCATAGGCCAAAAGCACTACTCTACCACATGTCTAGTTACTTTAAAACCCGTCACATGAAACCAAACAAGTTAATCCACCGCATGATACAACTTGTTTGAAATCACAATTACTCAACTACAAAAAGATCAATTAACTGGCCGCATGATACAATCTAAATATGGAAATCCAAAAGCATGTGTTGTTTTAAAACATAATTTATAAGCACGTTTTACTCATGAAAGCACAACCGAATACAAATTGTGATGTACCCAAATCAGATCCATGGAGAAGGAACAAACATTGCTAAAGATGATAAACCTATCGATTGAAATCGAAATCTAATCCACTGGATGATTAGCTCTAAACAACCCAAAAACCTACATCTACCGCGTGATACCTAGTTTTGTCAAGGTTTACACGAGATTTAACAAGCTTGAACCCGCAACACTTGACAACTTAGATTGATTCGGTTTCCTGGCTATGAGAGAACACTTGATCCATGTGCCATATTGAGCCAAAGATATGAACTTGTTTTGGTATAAAGATCACCGAACGAGATAAAGCCGATTCAAACCAATCTAAATAGCAAAGGAGTGTTACATGAATTTAAACATAAAGTAAAAACTCAAAGCATCACATGGTAACTTAATGGAATCTATTAGATCTTGCCAAATCTAATAGAGCCGATAACTAGGCTTCAAGCTAGATCTTAGCCTACCGCATGACTCATAACCTAACAAGAAACTCCTCTTGAACCAGCTTGAATCCACCACATGGATACCAAGCATGGTAACAAGACTACTTGCATCACGATCTAAATCCACCGCATGATACTAGACATGATACACAAGCAAGATTTTGCCGAGGTCGACGGATCGATGAACCCTCTCGAAGAACTCGACGACACGACTAGGACTCGAAAGTTTGGCGTAAAGCCGGTTTGTTATGAGAATGTTCCATTACAATTACATACATCCAGGGTTCATATTTATACCCTGTCCTAACATGACTCCTGGTGGACCACGAGCACAATATTTAATACCTAATTTAATACTTAGGTGTGAATGCCTATCCATCCATTCGTCCCTTCTTTCCGCTCGGGCCACGTCAGCACGCGATCCCGCGAATCCGCCGCAAACAAATTTTCTTTGCCGAACGGAAACATACCGCCGACCGCGCACTTCGCCGAATCCTCCAAGAGATCTTCCCCCGCTCGAACGGGATTTGTTACCAAGTTAGCTCCACAAATCACCTCTTCCCGTACCAATTTTTGGTGTTAACAGTTATACATGCTTCTTTGAACTAAATGTTTAATTTGCATAAATCATACCGAATATTTGTAAATAAAATTGGATTAGGTTCCTAATCGTCTTTTTTAAATACAAATATAATTTTCTAATTATAAATAGGGTATTTCTTTGAAATAACCTATGCATATGATTCTTATTTAATTAAAATATACTAAGCACATAGCTAGCTCTTGTTTGTGATCATCCAAAACGGGAATTGTCACCACTGGCGGTTGCTTAAGTCACCCGCCTGTGGTAAGGTTCACCGTTGGCGGTTGGTTTATGTGACCCGCCAGCGGTGGTCTACCGCTGGCGGTTGCCTTATGTTGCCCGCCAGTGGTGACTCCATCTATATATACACGAGACACGGTCTCGAAAATTTTCAAAGTCTGGCGCGAATACGAAACGACGTTGTCAGGCTGCCAAATTTTCTCGCGGAGCGCCGCCGTCGTCCCCGACCGCCGCCACCCCTCCGACCACCCCGCCGTCCTCTAGGAGTGCCCGGCTCACATCCATGAGCGCCCTGCCCCTTCTCCCCGTGGACCGCCGCCGTCTTCCGCTAGGGCGCCGCCCCTTCTCCCATGGACCACCGCCGCGCCGTCGTCCGTGGTCGCCCCCGCCGCCCCGCCGACCGAGCGCCACCGCCCCTCTTCCCTACCGGGATGGCGTCCTCCTCCCCGCCGGCCGCTTCCCCAACCGCTGGCCAGGACCCACCGGGGACTGCTCCGCCACTGCCGACAGCACCACCACCGCCTCCGCCAACAGCGCCGCCCCCGTTCGCCACCGACACCTCATCTCCTCACCGCTCTGGACGCATGGAGGCCGGGGATAGGGCCGACGGCGCAACAACGACAGCCCCTGCTTGGTTGGTGTTTTTTTCTTTTTTTTTTCAAAATGCAATTACATGTGTTAAAAATGTGGATAAATAGATTGTGGATAAATGCAATTACATGGATTGTGGATAAATAGATTTAAAAATGTTACAAATGGACTATGGATTTTATTTTATTAATTTGTTGTATAAATAAATGGATGATGCATTTTGTATAAATAATTGGATGATGCATTTTGTATAAATAAATTTATTATAAGTATGCACTATGGATTGTGTCTAATTTTTATATAGATTTATTATATAAAATGAACTATGGATTTAATTTTATTAGTTTTGGTGTATAAATAATGAAATATGGAATATGGATTGTTGATAAATAGATATTTTTTATAAAAATGGATTGTTGTATAAATATGGACTATGGATTATTGTATAAATATGGACTATGGACTATGGATTATCTATGATCAAATGTTAACAGTGAACAATCCGATGAGGAGGAATCTAGTGATAGTGGTATAATTGGAGACTATGAAACTCCCTCTGAGTACGAACCAAGCGAACCACGACCTCGTAGGCATCCCGAAGATGATGATGTTGATTACGAACCAAGCGATAATGAGGTCTGCATGCACATTCACTCAACTTAATGTTTGTTTATTCAATTAAGATATACTTAAAATAGTGTTTTATGTGTAGAACAATGACCGATCTCCGCGACGACGTCGTAAAGTATCTAACATTCGTGCCCAAGAGGCAGAAGTCATTTCATAACCACAACCTTCGGGTACTACTAGTTCTAGTAACCTGAAAAGGAAAACTGGTCATAGAAGAAGAAACCAGATCCCTGAAAGAGGACAACTTGTGATAGAACGGTTGGGTGACAAAGGTGAGCCCGTCGAACCTAAGGGGATAGCTGCTAGGTTTCGAAACATCGTCGGTGCAATTGTCAAAGACCAATTGGCGTCTTGGATCACAGCTACTAATTGGAAGACAGTCCCTAAGGCTACGAAGGATGTATTATGGGCCAAAGTGAAAGAAAAATTTGTTTATCCGGAAGGTACAGAAAATGCAGGTAGAACTTTTTGCTGAGGGCCTTTGTGGAAGAGCTCTTAGGAATTGGAGGTCTACACTTAATACTGAATTTTTTCAGAAAGGAAAGGATGCTAGGGATGTGTATGGTAACATTCCGCTAGCAGTCTGGGAACAATTCGTAGATCAGAAGAAGACGACGAGGCGTAGCTACGAGCGTCCAACAAAAGGAGAAGACTATGAAAGCTACTGAGAACCCCCATTGCTTGGGTTTAGGAGGATATGCTGCCAAAATGGCAAAATGGAGGAAGGAGGAAGAAGAAAGGCGGGTAGCTGGTTTACCAACTACTTTTGAAGGCATGGATGAGCGTAGCAGGAATTGGATCCTTGCTCGAGTTCCGGCTATAGTACCTGACGATAATGTTTCATTCCAGAAGCCCACAATAGAACAAATTTATCAGAACCTGGAAGAACATGCGGAAATGCAAAAGAAAGGTCTTTTCGTGCCCGATAGGGAGAAAGATATACTATGTGCCGCGATCGGAACGCCTGAGCACCCTGGCCGTGTTCGAGGGATTTCTTCTACATTGCCCTGGGGTAAAGCATTTCGTGAACACCGATCAAGTTATAAAAAGGGAGACCGTTATAAGAAGAAGCTTGAAGACAAGATAAGAGAAATTGCCAAGCAATAATTGATAGGCTTCTTCATACAACAACAACAACAAGCTTCTGTTGGGCCAAGTGCAGAGAATCTAATATCTGGTGGTTCTGGATAGGTTCCTCCAAACTTGATGCTTGACCAGATCGGAGCCACCTCGACTCCATGTAGTGTTGGTTCTATTGCTATCTCCAAGCATCCTGTGGATGACACTGTAGAGGATACACCATGCAAGTTGGTTATTCCATATGGAAGAAAACTAGATAAGTTTCGAGAAGTTGGGACAGCCATGGCACTAACGGGTCGCGTGTATCCGAATCCACCACCGCCAGAGTACGCATGGGTTCAAGTTGTTTCGGTTTCTGATGAGTCGTGCGTGATTGATATCCCTACTGAGGATGGGATCGCGCTTCTCGGTGATGCGAGGAACCAATACATATTGTGGCATCGTCGAGATATCATAATTAATACATCACCAAGTCCCTGCTTGCAACCTAGCCGAGAACGAGTACCCCCCAGGATCCAGATGCTGCAATGGTCGAGTACACAATGGGTGGGGAACATGGAGGCGGTAACAATGACAACAACATGATGGTTGTGGAGCAGGGAGTTAACAACAATGACAACAACATGCCACAAACTCCTCCGACATTAGGGGCAGGGGCAGGAACATCATCTCCGAAATCCGATCAAAGACCACAAACTCCTTCGACATCAGGGGCAGGGGCAGGGGCAGGGGCACCACCATCTCCTCCGCCATGTCCAAGACCACCATCTCCTCCTCCAGCAACCAAGACGCCAACAACAATACACCAGAAGATAAACTCATATGAACCAAAGACGAAATCATCTGATGTCGACTTGTTCTTGAAAGTACTGAAGAATAAACCTAAACGGGCTCCAACATCCGGTACAGAATCACCTAATGATCAAGTACTCAAGAAGGCACCAGATGAAAAGTCTTTATCCCGCACCTCTTTACAAAAACAAAAGGAGGAGCACATAAGTATGTTTTCGTCAGATGAGGTGCCCGACAAGTATGAGCATGACAAACCATTCTTGTTTAGGTGGCAACTGAACGAAGGGCCGTCAGAATTAATGAGGCATCATACTTGGATCATGCACGCCATGAAGGAAGGCATTCACACTATCACTGCCAATCTCCAGAAATGGGTGTTCAGTAGCTCTTATGACTGGAAGGTTGCAATCGATTTCCCCGATTTGCATGCGATGTTCCGTCGTGAAAAACTCGACATCAATCTCATCACCATTTGGTCCATGTAAGTCAACATCCCTATATGACATCCAAATCTATTCCATATGTATTGTTATTACCATCCTAAATAAACTTTTTTGCAGGATGCAAGTGTCTGATGAAAAAAAAACAAATGGGAGGTGGAAGGTAGCATTTATTGACCCGCAACAAGTAACCAAATCACAACACACGTTCATAATGAGGGATGAATTAAGAAAGAAAATAGAGGAAGAAGCAAAGACACCAGAAGCGAAAGAAAAATTAATAAAGGGTTACGAGAAAGCTAAACTTCACGAGGTGTCTGTATACATTTCAACGATCATGAGGAAAAACCAACATAAGGATTCTATCAAGTTTGCTTACAATTTTGAGTAAGATCCTTTAAATAACTAATTCATCATTTGCCTTAATTTTTTAGTCTATTTATATTAATTATTTTAATTTTATGCAGTGATCATTTCATTTGCTTTCACATGTGTCCGAAGTTGGGAACTGTGGGGGTCTTCGACTCATTACACTATTCATCGTCTTCTTACAAGACAATCATTGATATTATAAAAAATTAAGACAACTAAGTGCAATATATAATCACTAATACGTGTATCAACTATATTTCAAATTGTATTACTAACTTATGTTTTTATATCCTTAAAGTGCGTATAGGCTATACATACTCAATGGCGGGGAGCACAAGAAGGAAAAATTGGTGATACGCAATGCCAAATGGGTAAGAACACTTCTGTTAATAAGTATCAATCATTTTTATCAGAGTTGGTACACTTCTGTTAATTAGCACCGATCATTTTTTATTTGGTTGCAGTGCTACAAACAACCTCCTGACAATGTACTATGTGGATATTATGTGTGTGAGGTTTCGAGAAATAAAGGGAGGTACCGGACGAATCCTGAAGACGTAAGCCTCTAGTTTGTACACAACTATGTATGTTCTAATTATGGTCCTGATGGTAATGCATAACATTCTTCCTTTATTGTGTTTACGTGCAGATGGCTACCATTGACAAATCATGGGGGCAACTTGGTGACAATAAAATCACCAACATTTGTGCGGACATGGCGAGATTCATCCTATGTCAGATTTGCCACGAGGATGGAGAATTCTTCGATAAAGAAGGAGTTTTGACATTAGATGATGCAGAAAGGTTACGTAGATGGGTGTCTTAGGGTTATCTATTATGCACAATGTTTTGTAATGTGACTTATGTATACATTTTTTATTTTAGTTTGAATTGTGTGTTTGTGAGACATATATTTGGATTTGGCGGTTAAATACAAATTAAATTACTGTAAATTAAAGTGAATTTAGCATACAAATGCCAATGTGAAAAAATAATAGACGAAAATGACAAATTATATGCAAATAATAAACAATTATGGGGAATTATATAGGAAATGGGAAAAATGCTTTCTGTGGCGGGTGGTCTAAGCAACCGCTAGCAAAGATGAATTTTGTGCCGGCGGGCGTCCTAAGAAACCGCCAGCCGTGATGGCATTTGTGCTGGCGGGCTGCTTAAGTAACCGCCAGCGCTGATAACATTTGTGCTGGCGGTCGTTTAAGTGACCCGCCAACACAAATGGCTCTGTGCTGGTGGGCCGGCCACCCGCCAGCACAAAGGGCCAATTCTACTGGCTCAAAGTTGCTGGCGGGTGCCGCGCCCGCCAGCAAAAACCGGTTTTAGCCGCCAGGACAAATCGCTTCTGGCCTAGTGGAGGCTGTTATTGAAGTGCCTAAAACAACCACTTCAGTTTGATTCCATACCAAGATAGATCTGTGTATATGAGCTACCTTCTAGATTTAATGTATTTGCCTAATCTACATACATTTTTCTATGCCAGGCTTCAGTTTGTGGACCACGAAGCAGCTTCAGCTGGAGGCTTTGCCTTTTTACTTTGCATAGTCGTCATGACTTATCATGTTTTTTAATGAATGTTGATTTGCGCCATTTTCCTGTTTGTTATCATAACCATCAGTACAAGAAGGTTGGTTTTGAAATGACCAGTGTACAATATTTGCAGTTGTTAGCAAGTTTTGAGAAAGTGTCTCACAAGCAAAAACTGGGAACCGCATGTTTCTCCGGTTATATCAACTACAAAAGGTTGGTTCAAGATGCTGCTGATTATGGCCTGTTTATGATACTCATGGCAAGAGATGGGTGAATCATTCTACAACTGCTCCTTACTACCATATGCACGCTCTTGATTTTATACTAGTAGCTCATATAAACCTTTGCACGGGGAATTGTGAAATGTACTCAGTTATGAGTCAAGGATCATATGATCTCCCTTACTGCAAGTAGATTCAAGAAGTGCAAGTAGCTCATATAATCCTTGCTTTAGAAGTTCTTAAATTGCAAGTGCTTTTTTCTTTTTGTTACTTTTAGAGGAGCAACTGATTTTGATGACTAGCCTCCATGAAAGGTAATAATATTCTCCTCTCTTGCCCTTTTAACAAAAAAAAGTCAGAAACTCCCAGACTTTTTGGTTGTTAGATAGGTGCAGATACATATAATGTCTTTTCTCGTATATTAATATTATGAAAGTTGGCATGGAAACAATCTTGTTGCATTTAGTCTATTATTCAATACCTCATAAGCTTAATACTACATCATAGTTACATAGCAAAGCATGATAGTAATTCACTTGAGTTTGTAACTTGATTTGCTGTTTTTCTTGCCATGTGATCTGCACAACAATGTGTATGTGATCATCTTTTGCTTACTGATAATGACATCACTAATCAGTGTTGGTTGGTTTTGAGATATTTAATATTCTATGTTATTGATTGATACTTCAGTAGGGTAATCTAGCGCCCATCCTTTGATTTAAGCTTCTATTAGTTTCTGGAACCGATAAGTTCTTCAAATGAAAATTGAGCTTTATAACTCAAGCGTGTGGCTTTGAACTAAAATTCAACTATTTGGTTACAAATCCGTTGCCACCTTACATGAATCTGTGATAAAATTAGATTGTTGATGAATTAAGTGTTTTTAAATCTGACGACTGTTTGTGGGTGATGTTGGCCTGCTAAATTGTTGATCTGTTATCTGAATGCAGGCCTGAAGCTTGTGAACGTGGAGAGGGCGCTCGCCGAGAAGCACTACGCTAATCTATCTATCAAGCCCTTCTTCAGTGGCCTCGTGGACTACATCATCTCTGGCCCTGTGGTCACCATGGTTTGGGAGGGCAAGAGGCGTCATCGCAACTGACCGCAAGATCATCGACGCCACCAACTCATGGCTTCTGAGCCCGACACCATCTGTGGTGACTTTGCTATTGACATTGTAGGTCATATCTCATTCTGAATTTCATCTCTGATTTATTGTCACTGTTATTCATATCTGTGGTGCAATGATCATGCTTGATTTTTGTAAGCGCTACAAATGGCTCTAAAATTCAGTTGGAGCAGCCATATTATGTTTTAATGCTCACTCTCTGAGATCCTTCATATTGTACCTTGAAGTTGTTCTACTTCATAGTTATGCTAAAAATTTTTACCAGACTGATTAACCCTACAAAATTTGTCAAACGCAATAGTTTGTTTTGTGTTGTCAAATTAAATATGATCTGTATGTAGGCTTGTGAAAGTACTTAGCATGGTTGGCTCCTAGATCATTAGTTCGCTTGTAGCTTGTTGTCAGGGATAGCCCTGAGGGTCCCCTAAAACAACCAGGGAAACCCCACTTAAAACCTGAAAAAAACCAAAGTTAAACACATCTCACTTATGCACACCAACGGGGCACGGCTCGCACTGCGGTGGTCCCCGTGGCCCACCAAAGCGGCCCACTCAAAAGTCCCCTCGAGCGGGTTCCGCCTCGCTCGAGGGTTCACAGCCCCCTCGAGCGGGCTCCGCCTCGCTCGAGGCTCCCTCACGCGCACGCCCGTTCCCGCACGCGGGTACGGGCATTTAATGGAACGACGGGGCGGCGCCATCATGCGCCTGGGCATCACGCCCCGTCCCTGTCGCACCAACTCCCTAGGGGAAACCCATCCCCACCACTGTGGGGGACTGTGCGACGTGGCCGGTGTCAGCCCCGTGACACTGCGCCGCCTACTCCCGTACGACCAACGTGCTGAGCCCTCGAAGGGGGGCCGGCCACACCCTCGAACCGCTTTCTCGTGACCTTGCATGGCCTGGTCGTGATGCTAGGCCGGCGGGACGCCATCCCCACCACTGTTGGGCCTGTACGGCCACCCCCATGCTCGCAGCACCACGCCAGGCGCTGTTACAACCACTCCGGCGCCGTAGGGCACGCGGGAACGGGACGTCGCCACGCCTGCCACTATATCCCGTACGAATCGTCGTCAACAACCACCTCAAGCCCGCCTGGGGACGCCACGGCCAACCGCTGCACGCCTACCCTCGAAGCTGCCACTGTTCGGGTACAAGATACGCCATGATGGCCAGATCATGGCAAGGACTGTCAAGGCGGCCGCCTACTCTGCGGTGTTGCACACCGTGCTTCCCCATGTAGCTGAACAGTGCGGTATGTTTGTAATTCGCCCTCTCCTTGGCCTATAAAAGGAACGTGAACTCCCCCGCCGCAGGAGAGACCAAACAAGACACGACACAACACACACATTCCCCAATTCTCCCACAACATCTGAACTCATTCCGATCATCCCCCCAGGGACTTGGAGGCCACGCCTCCTCTCCCGTCCTGCTTGTAGCCGCCCCACTACAGGCACCCCGGTGCTGAGCAATATAGTGCCACGAGCACGCCACTACTGGACGTACGGCCCCCGGCCAGAACCAGGATAAATCTTGTGTCTTTAGTTGCTTAGCATCGACCATTGAGGGATAGACCTTGGCGCTTACTACTGGGTAGTGTCGGGACCACATTCCGCACCGACAGTTGGCGCCCACCGTGGGGCACACGAGCGCCGAAGGTCAATCCACCGTCAACTCCCTCCATGGTGATTCGCACCGAGTACCGCGGTTCGCGTTACTCTATGGGCAGCTCAGACCCCCTCCCCGCCGGGTTCGAAATCCGGTTCGGGGGCCTGAATTTCCAGGCTACGGGGAACGGCTACCTGATGCGCCTCACCAACCGTGAGGAACTTCGTGCGCGGCGCCAAGCTGGGTCCGCCCCGGTCGCCGCTGCACAAGTCGCCACGACACCAACGCCCGCCGGCACGGACGGACGCCGCGGGCCCGCGCGCGCGCGCGCGCCGCCGCCGCTCGGCCAATGCTCGCGCCGGGCACGGTCGGAGCGACGGCACGCCGAGCGCGTCGCCTCGCAACACGGCGCGCCCGTCGGCACGACGACACCGCCTTGGCGGGGGGAGCGCGCGGTCTCCGGCCGCGCTTGCCGATCGGTCTGCGCGGCGCCACGACGGCCTACACCGCCAACGCCAACGCTAGCGCCGCAATGCGCAGGGTTCCCCCTGGCCGCCACGTTTACGTCGCCAGGGACCCTAGCGCCTCCGCCTGCGATGAGTCGTCCCTAGGCTCTCTTGACGCGTTGCCACCCGCCAATCTGCACGGGTACGCGGAGTGGGACTTTTCCGGCGTGCCGGACCCAGTAATGTTCAGGCGATTTCTCGACGCCACGGACTACTGGTTCGGCTGCTCTGACGACTCCAACACCGGAAGCTACGATCCCACGCGGGAATGCTGCGTCATCATCGCCAACGACCCAGTGAATGCCACCGGCGCAACGGGCGCCGGCGACAGAGAAGTTCCGCCCGCTCTAGGGACCGCTTCACGCCTGGCACCGGGACCAAGCGCCCCTGCTCCTTCACCCCCAACTGGGGCCGACATCAACGAGCAGCTGGCCCAAGCCCACGAGCTCGAGGCCAAGCTGGCGGAGGAGTATCGGACGGTGCGGTTTCTCCGCGCCTCTATGGCGGGGAAGCCTCCGCGCGCGGCGAGCGCGCGCGTGAGCTGGGCATACAGGCCCGCGACCACATCAACACCGATTTCAACGTCGACAACCCAGACACGCCTCCGCGAGCGAGCTAGAAGCTCATTGCCGCCGCAACGCTGCTGCGGGCCATGCCCGCCCCCTCGACACCCGAGGCGCAGGTGCTCATCGAGCAAGCGGTCGTCCAGCAGGCCGAGAGCTCAGCGTCCCGCATCCGCCAGCAGGGGGACGCGCGGGACGATGGGGGCGCGCAGGGGCCCGAACCATCGGTGCATGCAGGTAGAGCAACGGAGCACCCCGCCAACCCGGGACGCACGCCGGCCAAGGAGCGACTCCTCGACACACGCGGGCAAGCACGAGATGGCGACGCCTGCAATGTCATCAATGCTCGGTGGACGAGCAAAGCAGAGGCGCGGGTGGCCGCGGGCTACCACCCCCGACGGGGTGGACGCTACGACAACGATGAAGACCGCTCGACGACGCCGGAACCCCCGGGGACCCGCGTGTTCAGCCGGGAGATCCGCGCAGCGGCCTTCCCCCAGCGCTTCCGCCAGCCTACGACCATCGTCAAGTACAACGGGGAGACGGATCCCCGCGTGTGGCTCAACGACTACCGCCTAGCATGCCAGCTGGGCGGGGCCACCAGTGACGAGGTCATCATCCGCAACCTCCCCCTGCACCTCGCCGACTCGGCCCGGACTTGGCTCGAGCACCTGCCGCCAGCCAGATCCACAACTGGGATGACTTGGTCCGCACGTTCGTCGGCAACTTCCAGGGCACGTACGTGCGCCCTGGGAACTCCTGGGACTTGCGCTCCTGCACCCAGAAACCCGGCGAGTCACTCCGGGACTTCATACGACGCTTCTCCAAGTGCTGCACGGAGCTCCCAAGCGTGGCGCAATACGAGATTGTGCACGCCTTCCTCGAGGGCACCACGTGCCGGGACCTCGTGCGCGAGCTGGGGCGCAGCTCGCTGGTCGACTCGAACGAGCTGTTCGATATCGCCACCAGTTTTGCCTCAGGCGAAGAGGCCGTGGGGCGATCTTCGACGGAAAAAAGGGCAAGCGCACGGACAACGCGCCCGCGGAGGGCAGCAAATCCAAGGAGCTCCACCGGATGGACAAGCGGGTCAAGAAGGGGAAGAAGCCGCGCCATGAGGCGCGCGAGCAGGGACGCGACGGCAACGACGCCGAGGCCCTTGCTGTTGACCCGGCTCGACGGGGCCCTCGACTGGCCCCTCGAGGTCCGGGGGTGTTCGACGACATGCTGAAGAAGCCATGTCCATACCATAAGACACCGGTGAACCACATCCTCGAGCAATGCGATTTGCTCAAGCGGTTCTATGGCCGTGCCGCCGCGAAGGACGTTGAAGCCAAGAAGGATGGGGGTGATGGCGACGCCGGCGGCTTCCCCATCGTGGAGAACGTGTTCCTCATCTTCGGGGGGCCAACCGTCGACATGTCGAGCCGCCAGCGCAAGCGGGAGCGGCACGAGGTTCTCACCGCGGAGAAGGCGCCTCCCTCCTTCCTTGACTGGTCGGAGGACGCCATCACCTTTAGCCACGAGGATCATCCGAACTGCATCCCTAACCCAGGCCAGTACCCACTGGTGATCGACCCGGTCATTGGGAACGCGCGGTTCTCAAAGGTCCTGATGGACGGAGGCAGTAGCCTCAATATCCTCTACGCGCACACGCTGCGCCTGCTGGGGATCGGGTTGGACCAGCTGCGGCCCAGCACGACGCCGTTCCATGGCGTCGCACCGGGCAAGCGCGTTCAGCCCCTTGGACAGATCGATCTGCCAGTTTGGTTCGGCACTCCGAGCAATTACCGCAAGGAGATGCTCACCTTCGAGGTGGTGGGGTTCCGAGGCGCGTATCATGCTATACTTGGGCGGCCTTGCTACGCCAAGTTTATGGCTGTCCCCAACTACACCTACCTCAAGATGAAGATGCCGGGACCAAATGGCGTCATCACCGTGGGCTCGTCCATCGAGCACGCCTTGGACTGCGACGTCGAATGCGTGGAGCACGCGGAAGCGCTGGCGCTGGATGAAGCGCTGGTGACCAACTTGGAGAAGATAGTCAACAAGGACCTCGACTCCACCACCAAGCACGCCAGCAACTTCGAGGCCGCGGAGTAGACCAAGGAATTGCCCCTCGACCCTGCTGCCCCCGAGGGCAAGGCGTTGAGGGTCAGTTCTACCCTCGACCCAAAATAGGAAGTGGTGCTCGTCGACTTCCTCCGCGCCAACGCCGACATATTCGCGTGGAGTCCATCGGACATGCCAGGCATCCCGAGGGAGGTCGCCGAGCACTCCCTCGACATCCTACCTCACTCCCGCGTCGTGCAGCAACGGCTCCGCCGCTTCGACGAGGAGCGGCGGCGGGCGATCGGAGCGGAGCTGCGGAAGCTCCTTGAGGCTGGGTTCATCAAGGATGTTTTCCACCCTACGTGGCTAGCCAATCCTGTGCTAGTGAAGAAAAAGAACGGGAAGTGGTGAATGTATATAGACTACACCAGTCTTAATAAAACATGTCCTAAAGTTCCTTTTCCTTTTCCACGTATCGATCAAATCATTGATTCGACCACCGGGTGTGAACTACTTTGTTTCCTTGATGCCTATTCCGGGTACCACCAAATCAAAATGAAGGAGTCCGACCAGCTCGCGACTTCATTCATCACGCCGTTCGGGATGTTTTGCTACGTCACGATGTCGTTCGGCCTCCGGAACGCGGGTGCAACGTACCAACGGTGCATGCAGCACGTTTTCGGAGACCACATCGGCCGGACCGTCGAGGCGTACGTAGACGACATAGTCGTGAAAACCAGGAAGGCGGACGACCTGGTTGGCGACCTCAGCATCGCGTTCGGCTGCCTACGGGCCAACGGGGTAAAATTGAACCCCGAAAAATGTGTCTTTAGCGTGCCGCGGGTCATGCTCCTAGGATACATAGTCTCCCAGCGAGGCATCGAGGCCAACCCCGAAAAGGTTGCAGCCCTCGAGCGAATGGGTCCGATTAGAGACCTCAAAGGGGTACAAAAGGTGCTGGGGTGCCTTTCCGCCTTGAGCCGCTTCATCTCGCGGCTCAGCGAGAAAGGCTTGTCCCTCTACCACCTCCTCAAGAAGAACGAGCGCTTCTCTTGGACCGCCGAGGCCCAAGAGGCGCTTGATAAGCTGAAGGCGTCCTTAACCCGCGCCCCAATCCTCACACCACCGGGGGACGGCGAGCCCCTGTACCTCTACGTGGCAGCGACCACCCAGGTGGTCAGCGCCGTGATCGTGGTAGAGCGCACGGAGGAGGGGCACGCCTTGCCGGTTCAGCGGCCGGTGTACTACATCAGCGAGGTCTTGTCCCACACCAAGGCGCGCTACCCTCAAGTCCAGAAGCTGCTCTACGCGGTGGTCCTCGCACGGCGCACGCTTCGACACTACTTCGAGGCCCACCCTGTCACGGTGGTTTCCTCCTTTCCACTAGGAGAAATCATCCGCAATCCGGATGCAGCGGGCAGGATCGCCAAGTGGTCGGTGGAGCTAATGGGTGAAACGCTCGCCTACGCCCCGCGCAAGGCCATCAAGTCCCAGATCTTGGCAGATTTCGTCGCCGAGTGGACGGACACGCAGCTGCCGCCGCCGCAGATCCAGGCAGACTGCTGGACTCTGTATTTCGACGGCTTAGTGATGAAGACAGGGGCGGGCGAGGGTCTGCTCTTCGTCTCACCCCTCGGGGAGCACATGCAGTAGGCGGTGCGCCTCCATTTCCCTGCGTTAAACAACATGGCTGAATACGAGGCCCTGCTCTGCGGCCTCAAAATCTCCATTGAGATAGGCGTCAAGCGCCTCGACGTACGGGGAGATTCGCAGCTTGTGATCGACCAGGTCATGAAGAACGCAAGCTGCCACGACGACAAGATGGAGGCGTACTGCAAGGCTGTGCGGGCCCTCAAGGACAAGTTCTATGGCATCGAGCTTAATCACGTACCCCGCTGGTACAACGAGGAGGCAGACGAGCTTGCCAAGATCTCGTCGGGGCGGATCACTGTCCCCCCGAACGTCTTTGCTCGAGATATCGCCCAGCCATCCGTCACCCTCGAGCCACACCCCTCGAGACACACTGAAGCCTCGGGGGCTCCCTCGAATCCAGCAGGCGCAGAGCCCATGGATGAGGACCCCTCGAACGAGGCGTACGTGCTCTCCCTCCTCGAGGGGTACGGCGCCAGCGAGGCCGAAGTAATGGACATCGAGCCAGCCCCCATCAGGGCGGACTGGTGCGACAAATATATCGCCTGGATGGACCGAGGGGAACTCCCCTCTGACCGGTCCGAGGCCAGGCACATCGCCAGGATGGCCAAGTCCTTCGCCCTCGTCGACGGCGAACTGTACAAGTGTGCCGCTTCCGGCATCCTGCAGCGATGCGTGCCCATCCCCGAGGGGCGCGAGCTCCTCCGGGACATACATGCGGGGATTTGCGGCCACCACGCCGCGCCCTGCACCCTCGTAGGCAACGCGTTCCGCCAAGGCTTTTACTGGCCCACCGCGGTCGCAGATGCCAGCGAGATCGTGCGCACCTGCGAGGGGTGCCAATTCTACGCCCGAAAATCCAACCTCCCTGCGCACGCCCTGCAAACCATCCCCATTACATGGCCTTTCGCTGTGTGGGGGCTGGACATCGTCGGGCCCTTACGAAAGGCGCCCGGGGGCTTCACCCACCTGTTGGTTGCCATCGACAAATTCTCCAAATGGGTGGAGGTACGCCCCATCACGAACCTCAGGGCGGAGCAAGCGGTGATGTTCTTCACCGACATCGTCCATCGTTTTGGAGTGCCGAACTCCATCATCACCGACAACGGGTCCCAGTTCACGGGCAGGAAATTCCTGGTGTTTTGCGACAGATTCCACATCCGTGTGGATTAGGCAGCTGTGGCACACCCACAGACCAACGGCCAAGTAGAATGTGCCAATGGCATGATCCTACAAGGCCTCAAGCCCAGAATTTTCAACCAGCTGAATAAGTCTGGTCGGAAATGGCTCCAGGAACTGCCTGCGGTCGTGTGGAGCCTAAGGACCACCCCAAGCAGAGCCACCGGGTTCACCCCTTTCTTTCTAGTCCATGGTGCGGAGGCCGTCCTCCCCACGGACTTAGAGTATGGGTCGCCCAGGGTGCGAGGCTATGACGAGGACACCAACCAGCGGGCCCGCGAGGACTCACTGGACCAGCTGGATGAAGCACGCCTCGTGGCCTTGATGCATTCCGCAAGATACCAACAGTCCCTAAGGCGCTAGCAGGCTCGGAAGGTACGCCGGCGGGACTTCAGCGAGGGGGATTTGGTCCTAAGGCTACGCCAAGACAACCGAGGACGCCACAAGCTATCACCTCCGTGGGAGGGACCCTACGTCATGGTGAAGGTGCTCAAGCCCGGCACATACAAGCTGGCCAACGAGGACGGCGAAGAACTCACCAACGCTTGGAACATCCAACAGCTACGTCGCTTCTACCCCTAGCTAGGATTTCCAAGTCTTTTATTGTAACTTACGCGCCCAACACCCCAGTTGGCAACGAACATGTAAACAGCACCGGTTCAATAAAAAAAGGGCAACTCGGCTTTCCCCTGAAACCCAAGTCCCCCTCGGGGGCTACTACGGGGGGCATCCCCCCCCAAAAAAATGGTCCCATTTTTACGCAAAAAACCCACGTGCGCTAAGTATGATTCGACCTGAGCCTCGAGCAAAATTCAAACAGGGCGCGGACGACCTAGCGGAAAGGGCGCGCAAGCCAGAGATAGCCTACGCCTCCACAAGGATACGGCCCTTCTCTCTTGCCTCCGGCCCAGCAGGCTGTTTGCGAAAATCGAACTCCCCTAACTCGAATTTACTCAGGCAAGGGAAGAAACAAAACAGCGCCATTAAAAATATCAAACATCATTTGCTCCATCAAATGTTTGAAACAAAACGATTGTTCATTTACATGGCCACGCGGCCCACATGCTGACACACAAACAAAAAAGGGCCTGGCGCCCAGCAATCTTCAGGCCTGAGCAGCATCGGCATCAGCGGCGTCCGGGAACATGAACTCCTCGAAGGCTTCAGCGAGCGCCTCGGCGGCGTCAGCAGCTAACGCGTCCACGCGCTCCATCGCCACCTCGTCCTCGACGCCCTCTGGGACGATGTAGCCCTCTGCCACGGCTTCGAAGTTGATCTCGTAGTGAGACCGCACCACTCCGAGAGCCTTTTGGACGCCAAGGTGCAGAGCCCGGCGCATGCGCCCGGAGACGTGCCCGCCAAGGGCGCGCAGGCGGCTAGCCAGCGAGCTTCCAGCCTGCGCCTCGCCCTCCTCCACGGCCTGGCAGGTCTCGAGGGCCGCGGAACGCAGCTCCAGCAGCTCCCACTCGGAGGAGTTGTAGGAGGCCTGCAGTGCCTCGGCCCGATCGGTCGCGTGCCCCAGCGCGGTGCACAGGCCTGAGCATTACCAGCAAGAAAGAAATCAGAAGGGGGAATGAACCCTCAAAGGGAAGATCAGTAAAACAAGAGACGGAACAACAACATACCTTCAACCTGATTCCTCTCCACCTCGAGGGCGCGGCGCTCGGCCTCGACCGCCTGCTGCATGCTGACGACGGTGGCGCTCTGCTCCTTGAGGGACTCCTCCTGGTCCGCACTCGTGATGCTGAGAGCCACCAGTTCGCCCTCAAGCTTCGAGAACTTAGCATTCTGCTCCTCCAGCGACTTATGCGCCGCCTTGCGAGCGGTACGCTCCCGCTCGAGCGCCGACCAGGAGTCGGCGAGAGCGGCCCGCTCATGCTGAAGCGGCCCGCTCCTGCTGAAGCGGCCCCTCAGCCCACCGGCGGGCGGTGCGCTCTTGTAGGAGCTGGTCCTCCGCGGTGGCGAGCGCAGCGACCTTGGCGTCGAGGGTGGCCTTCAGCTCGTCGGCCTCCTTAGCCTTCTGCTCAGCCGCGCGCGCCTTCTCCTCGGCCTGGCTCAGCTGGGTCTGCGCCTCCCGGAGTCACGCGCGGACCTCTTGATTGTCGGCCCGGACGGTGCTCACCTCCGCCTCCCAGTTGGATGCCAACGTGCGCATTCTCTCCAGATCCCCCCGCGCCTGCTGCAGCGCCTCATCCCGATCGATGAGGGCCGTGCAAACCCGCTCGAGGGTGGAGGGGCGCGCCGCGTCCTGCCTTTCGCACTCCTGGAGCTGGTCGCGTAGAGCCTCGGCCGTGCACGACGGCCGAGCCGTCCGGGGGGTCCCCAAGGCGTCGGCGAGCGCGTCGAAGGCATCACACCGCTCCTGGAGATGGCGAAGCTCAGCACTCATCTGGTCGAACACTCCATACTTATCGCGGGCGCAATGCTCGAGCTCCTGCCGCCAACAGGTCAGAACCAGTAAACGTCACGCTGCGAGAAACAAACACGAAGACGGAGGAGTCGAAGAAAAGGGGCAACGGTGCCTCACTTGGAAGACGCGCCACGCCGGGCCGTCGTGGATCCGCAGCGCCTCGTTCAATGCCCGTTTGAGCACAACACTGTGGTCACGGAGCTCCGCCCACAGCTGCTGCTCCTCTTGAGCGTCGGCAAAGGCGGGCGGCTCGTCGATGCGCCCCTCTCCCGAAGCAGAGCGGCCGGCGCGGGAAGAAGAAGCCTCGGCGCCGTGCCCTTGGCCTCCCGCCACCATGTGGCTGTCCCACCGCCTCACGAGTGCCCCCTCCTGGGACTCGGGGGACGGCATGGGGAAAATCACCCACTGGTCCCACTCGGGCGGCGGGGAGTCGTCGTCCGGGATCGCCACCACCACAGCCCGGGAGCTGCCAGCGAGTGCGGGCTCCTGCTACGTCTCCACCGCCGCCTCCGACCGCGCCTCCGCGGCGGCAATCTCCCGCCGTGGCGCCGCGGCCATTGCCTCCGACCGCATCTCTACGACCGCGGGCGCCGGGTGGCCCTCCATGGCGTACGTCGCCGGCAATGCCGCCGCAACCGGCGCCGCCGGCCGCGCCATCACCTCCGGCCTTGCCTCCGCCGCGCGGCCACCGTCCGTCGCACCTCCTCCACGACGCCCGGCCCGCCGCTCCTCGGCAACCGCCGGCCGCGGCTCGACAGGTGAGGCCGCCACCGTGGCCTCGAGGCTTCGGGCCGCGCCTCGCGAACTCGCGCTCGTCGTCACCGCCTCGCTCGCCCCCGCCCGCGGCGCCCTTGACGAACGCATCCGCCCTCAGCACCTTGGTCGGTGCGAGGGGAGGCACGGTTGGCACCACCCTGCGGAGACGCAAACAAATGGTCAGATTCCCGCCTGACGGGCACGCGACGCCTCGAAAGACAATCCCTTAGCTCGAGGAGGAGAAGGCGCGCTTCCTCTTCCTCGACGTCCCCGCTGATGTTGCGGGTGCGGCCGGTGCGACCACCGCTGCACCTCTGGCCGCCCCCACGCGCGCGCGCGGACGCCTCCGAGGCGTGCGCCGGCGCCTCCGTGGCCCGCGCCGCCTCCGTCGATGATTGCCTGGGGACGGGTGCCCCCGCGCCTGCCCCAGGCGATGCTGCTCCCACCACCAGAGCCGGCTCCGGTGACGGGGGTGCAGGCTCCCACCTATCGGGGAGGGCCTGCCCCCCAACCTCTTCCTCCTCTTCCTCCTCGTCCGATGACGAGTACTCCTCGGTCCCCGGTGAGGAGAGCCCCTGCTGCTCGCGCAGCCTGTACTCCTCACTCCTCCGCTCGCGGCGCTTCCGGTGTCACATCGCACGCTCCTTGCGCGCCGCCCGCTCCCGCTCTCGCTGCTGTGCCGCGCGCCCGAGCGCGAGAGAGCGGGGGGTGGGCGGCTCAGACTTCG
This sequence comes from Cenchrus americanus, assembly GCA_947561735.1. NCBI lineage: Eukaryota > Viridiplantae > Streptophyta > Magnoliopsida > Poales > Poaceae > Cenchrus > Cenchrus americanus. The sequence goes on along the minus strand of OX387245.1, from coordinate 90,236,267 downwards.
CGGTGTTTACGCTCACCAACTGCGGGCGAAACATTAATATGCGTCAACAACTCGGGGAACTGACAAAATCGAAAACGAAATCAAGAACTCCACTCACCAGCCGGCCGGTGGGCAGCATCTCAAGATCCCACAGGGACCCGTCGTTGCGCGCGGACTTGGGGTCGATGGCGCTCCGCACCCGGGTAGCCACGTAATCCCGCAGGAGGGGGCTCTGCAGCGTCCGCGACCTTGCCAACGCGACGGGGTCCGCCGCCTCGGTCATCTCGAAGATGCGGAGCGGCCTCTCCATCAAAGGGACGGTCCGCCGATGGTGGAGGTGGGCGAGGACGACCTCCGCAGTCAGCCCACGGCCCGCCAGATTCCTCAGCGAGGCCAGGAGCGATTCCAACCGCGCCTGGTGTTGGGGCGGGGACACCCTGTGGTTCCAGGTGGCGGGTCTCTCCCGGAGCACCAGACCGGTGTAGGGGGGAGACCGGGCTCGTCGTTGCGAAGGTAGAACCACCCCCGCTCCCAGCCTGCGTTGTTGGTCGTCATCGTGCAGGGGATGTAGTCGTCCTTGCCCTGACCCCGCACGGCGAGCGACATGCCGCCGGCACACACCGCGCGGCGGGTCCTCTGCTCCGTCGTTGGCAGTGTGAACAGCTCCACGCGGAAGAGGTGAATTTAGAGATCCTAGTACACCGGGATCCCTAGGAAGCGCTCGCAGACGCCCATGAATGTGGCCGCCTGCGAGATCGCGTTCGGCGCGAAGTTGTGGAGCTCCACGCCGTAGTGGTGGCAGAGAGCCCGCATAAAACGGCTCGCCGGCGCCATGAAGCCCCACTCCTGGAAGCGGACGAAGCTGACCACGTAGCCGCTCGGAGGGTTGGGCACTTGGTCCCTTCCCGACGGCACGATCCACTCGGCCGGCCGTCCATCCTCGTTCGCCGCCAGCTGGCCAGCGGTTACCAGCTGGTTCAGGGCCAACCGCGTCACCGTCGAGCGCTCCCATGCCAATGGGTCGACGATGGTGAGAAGTTCCTGGGGAGCCATGTGAGCGGATGAAGAAGCGAAGAATGGGGAGCAAGAAGAGTTCTGAGAACAGGGGCACAATGGCGAGAACGACTCGGGAGCTGGGGGGCGAGGAGCAAGAATGGTGAATGCTAAGGTGGAATCTTCTCTCGCTGACAAACGGGCCCCACCACGACCACGGCGGCCACGTACCCGCACGAACGCCATCATCACGGCGTAGTAACCGGAGGGCTGTGGCAGGCGGTCACATCCGCCTGCCCACTCCGCCCACTACGCGCGCGCCTGCAGCGCCTGAAAAGGCGCGCCCGCGGCGTGGGATTTCAGTCGCAACTGCGAGCATTTAATGGCCCTGTCCCTTACTAAGTGAGGTAGACCCTCAAAGCAGCCCGAGCCCCTGGCTCAAATTAACACGACCCTCGACGGGTGCAAACATTGACCAGTGGCCTCGAAGCCCATTTAAAACAAACGGGCGCCACGGGTGCCCTCAATTCACGAGTACTACTGATCAGCGGCTCATGGCTGGCACGGCCATAGACCCTCGAAGCCCACAGATGCGAAAGACGGGGGCGCCCAGCCGCCACCCCGCACGACCCTACTGATCAGCGGTTCGAGGGCTAACATGATTAGGGGTCCTCGAAACCTGCAGATGCGAAAGATGGGGGCGCCCAACCGCCACCCCGCACGGCCCTACTGATCAGAGGTTCGAAGCCTGACCCTCCACGGGTTCGAACAGGTGCCCCAGATCACCAGAGTCAGGGACGATGAGGGCACGCACGTTCGAGCCTTTCCTCGAGCCTACCGGCTCGAGGGTGCCCCACATGTCGTGTTCGAGAGCCAGCGAGGGCAGCTAGCCGGGGGGATCCCATCGAGGGAGAGCTTTCGCGCCCTCGGTCCCTAGCGAATGGGACCGAGCCCCACCTAGCAAACCCACGCAAGCACTTTAATGGATGCTTCTCTGGACCGCGCAGCCTACCCTTATCGAACGGGGCATGGGCGTCCACTCGAATCACTCACTGTCGGGGACAGCCCTAGGGGTCCCCTTTAACAACCGGAAAATCCCCACTTAAAACCCGCAACAAAGCCAAACCAACTCTGCCTAACCATGCAGGACACGGCCCACGTCGCAGGGACCTCGACGGCCCGCCAAGACGGCCCTCTTGAAGATCCCCTCGAGCAAGCTTCGCCCCGCTCGAGGGTGCACGCCTCCCTCGGGCGGGCTCCGCCCCGCTCGAGGGCCCGCTCCCCCTCGAGCAGGCTCCGCCTCGCCCTCGACCGGGGTCCGCCTCGCTCGAGGGCGTCCCGCACGCGTACGCCTGCCCCCGTACACGGGCGTTTAATGCCCTAACACCGGCGGGACAGAGCCATCATGCGCCCGGGGCTCGCGCCCGGTGCCGCCGCACCAACTCCCCAAGAGGGAGCCCATCCCCATCACTGTGGGGAGGGGGCCGTGCGCCGCGGCCGGTGTCAGTCCCGTGACGCCGTGCACCTGCTCCAGTACGGCTAACGCGCCGAGCCCTTGAAGGGGGGCCGGTCGCACCCTCGATTTGCTTTCTTGTGATCCTACAGGGTTAGGTGGAGGCGCAGGCCGGTGGAACGCCATCCCTGCCACTGTTACAGCATGGCCGCCGTCCCCGCGTGTGCAGGCGCACGCCAGGCGCTGTAGCAACAACTCCAGCACTGTGAAACGCGTTGGAACGGGACGCCGCCTTACCTACTCATGTACTCCGTACGGGCCAACATCAGCAGCTCCCCCGAGCCTATCAGAAGACATCACTACCATCCGCTGCCCTTCTACCCTCGAACCGCCACTGTTCGGGTACAAGGTAGGCCTTGATGGCCAGATCGCTGCGAGGATTGTTCGGACGGCCGCCCACTCTACAGCATAGCACGCCACGCCCCTTCACGTAGCTAATTAGCGCGGCGCGCATGTGATTCGGTCCCTCCTTGATCTATAAAAAGGGGACGAACCCTCCCTGCCGCGGGAGGAGAGAGAGACAAGACCACAGGAGACAAGCTGCGCCACGAACTTGCTCTTCAATTCTCCCACAACATCTTCAGCCACTACACCAGGGACTTGGAAGCCACGCTTCCTCTCCCGCCTTGCTTGTAGCAGCCCCACTACAGGCACCCTCGGCCGAGCAATATAGTGCCTTGAGCACACCCCGCCGGACGTACGGCCCCCTCGGCCGGAACCAGGATAAATCCCGTGTCTCTTATTGCTTAGCATCGACCATTGAGGGATAGACCTCGGTGCTTTCTACTGGTTCGTGTCGGGACCATATTCCGCACCGACAGTTGGCGCCCACCGTGGGGCTCGCAGAGCGCCTAAGGTCAATCCGTCAACTCCCTCCATGGTGATCCGCACCGAGTACCGCAGAACACGCTACAACATGGGCAGCTCGGACCCCCTCCCTGCCGGGTTCGAAATCCGGTTTGGGGGCCTGAACTTTCAGGCCACGGGGAACGGCTACCTCATGCGCCTCACCAACCGTGAGGAGCTCCGCGCGCGGCGCCAGGCCGGGTCCGCCCCGGTCCCTACTGCACGCACCGCCCGCGCGCGACGCCCGCAGCACGGATGCGCGGGCCCGTCGACGCCACGACGTCGCCGCCGCTAGGGGCGCGTTCGCGCCGGGCGCGGTCCGAGCGACGGCGAGGGCCGAGCGCGCCGCCTCACAACACGGCGCGCCCGCCACCGCGACCGCCGCCACCCCGGCGGGACGCGCGCGCGGTTTCCGGACCGCGCCTTCCCATTGGGCTGCGCGGAGCCACGACGGCCTACAACAACAACGTCAACACCACGATGCGCAGGGTCCCGCCTGGCCGTCACGTCTTCGTCGCCATGGATCCCTGCGCTTCAGCGGGTGAAGAGTCGTCCCTGGGCTCCCTCGATGCTCCGCCACCCGCCAACCGCCACGGGTATGCGGAATGGGACTTCTCCAGCGTGCCGGACCCAGTCATGTTCAGGCGCTTCCTTGACGCCACGGACTACTGGTTCGGGTGCTCCGATGACTCCAGCACCGGGAGCTACGACCCCGCGCGGGAATGCTACGTGGTCGTCGCCAACGACCAGGCCAATGCCGCCGGCACAGTAGGCGCCGGGGACGGGGAGATCACGCCTGCCCCTGGGGTCGCCACACGCCTAGCCGCAGGGCCAAGCGCTCCTGCCGGGGCCGACGCCGACGCACAGCTAGCCCAAGCCCGCGAGCTCGAGGCCAAGCTGGCGGAGGAATACCGAACGGTGCGGCTGCTCCGCGCCTCGATGGCTGGGGAGGCCTCCGCTCGCGGCGAACGCGTGCGGGAGCCGGGGCGGGCGGCCCACGACCGCATCAACGCCGGCAACCCTGACGTGCCGCCGCGGGCAAGTCAGAAGCTCGTTGCCGCCTCGACGCTGCTACGGGCCATGCCGGCACCTTCGACCCCCGAGGCACGAGACCACCGCGGACTCGAAAGAGCTGTTCGACATCGCCACCAGCTTCGCCTCGGGAGAAGAGGCCGTGGGAGCGATCTTCGACGGCAAGAAGGGCAAGCGCTCGGAGGACACGCCCGCGGAGGGCAGCAAGTCCAAGGAGCCCCACCGCAACGACAAGCGGGGCAAGAATGGAAAAAAGCCACGCCGCGAGGCGCGCGAGCAGGGGCGCGACGGCAGTAATGCCGAGGCCCTCGCTGTTGACCCGGCTCGACAGGGCCCTCGACTGGCCCCTCGAGGCCCGGGGGTGTTCGATGACATGCTAAAGAAACCATGTCCTTATCACAAAACCCCAGTGAACCACACCCTTGAGCAGTGCGATATGCTCAAGAAATTCTGTGGCCGCGCCACCGCGAAGGAGGCAGAGGCCAAGAAAGACGGAGGAGACGGCGATGCCGGCGGCTTCCCCGCCGTGGAAAACGTGTTCCTCATCTTTGGGGGGGGCAACCGTCGACATGTCGACACGCCAGCGCAAGAAGGAGCGGCACGAGGTCCTCGCCGCAGAGAAGGCACCTCCCTCCTTCCTCAATTGGTCGGAGGACGCCATCACCTTCAGCCGGGAAGACCACCCGAACCGCATCACGAACCCAGGCCAGTACCCGCTGGTGGTCGACCCAGTCATCGGGAACGCGCGGTTCTCGAAGGTCTTGATGGACGGGGGCAGCAGCCTCAACATCCTCTACACGCATACGCTGCGCTTGATGGGGATCGGGCTGGACCAGCTGCGGCACAGTACGAAGCCATTCCATGGCATCGCACCGGGCAAGCAGGTTCAGCCCCTCGGGCAGATCGACCTGCCAGTTTGGTTTGGCACCGCAAAGAATTTCCGCAAGGAGATCCTCACCTTCGAGGTGGTAGGGTTCAAGGGAGCCTACCACGCTATACTTGGGCGACCCTGTTATGCCAAATTCATGGCGGTCCCCAACTATACCTACTTGAAGATGAAGATGCCAGGACCAAACGGCGTCATCACCATCGGCTCCTCCATCGAGCACGCGTTCGACTGCGACGTCGAATGCGTGGAGCACGCAGAGGCACTGGCGCTGGATGAAGCGCTGGTGACCACCTTGGAGAAGATGGTCAACGACGACCTCGGCTCCACCGCCAAGCACGCCGGCACCTTCGAGGCCGCGGAGCAGACCAAGGAGGTCCCCCTCGATTCTTCTGCCCCCGAGGGCAAGGCGTTGAGGGTCAGCTCCACCCTCGACCCCAAATAGGAAGTGGTGCTCGTCGACTTCCTCCGCGCCAATGCCGACATCTTCGCGTGGAGCCCCTCGGATATGCCGGGCATCCCGAGGGGAAGTCGCCGAGCACTCCCTTGACATCCTGCCAAACGCCCGCGCCGTGCAGCAACGGCTCCGCCGCTTCGACGAGGAGCGGTGACGGGCAATCGGAGCGGAGCTGCGGAAGCTTCTCGAGGCCGGATTCATCAAGGAGGTGTTCCACACAACGTGGCTAGCAAACCCCGTGCTTGTAAAGAAAAAGAATGGGAAGTGGCGGATGTGTATAGACTACACTAGTCTTAATAAAGCATGTCCTAAAGTTCCTTTTCCTTTGCCACGTATTGATCAAATCGTTGATTCAACGGCTGGGTGCGAATTGCTTTGCGTCCTTGATGCTTACTTCGGGTACCACCAAATAAAGATGAAGGAGTCTGACCAGCTCGCGACTTCGTTCATCACGCCGTTCGGGACGTTCTGCTACGTCACGATGCCGTTTGGCCTCCGAAACGCGGGTGCGACATACCAGCGCTGCATGCAGCACGTTTTCGGAGACCACATCGGGCGGACGGTTGAGGCGTATGTGGACGACATCGTCGTAAAGACCAGGAAGGCGGACGACCTGGTTGGCGATCTTGGCATCGCGTTCGGCTGCCTACGGGCCAATGGGGTCAAGCTAAATCCCGAAAAATGTATCTTTGGAGTGACGCGAGGCATGCTCCTGGGATACATTGTCTCCCAACGGGGAATCGAGGCCAACCCTGAAAAGGTTGCGGCCCTCGAACGAATGGGTCCGATCCGGGACCTCAAAGGGGTGCAAAAGGTGCCGGGGTGCCTTGCCGCCTTGAGCCGCTTCATCTCACGGCTCGGAGAAAAGGGGCTGCCCCTCTACCGCCTACTCAAGAAGCACGAGCGCTTCTCATGGACCGCCGAGGCCCAGGATGCGCTCGACAAGCTGAAGGCGTCTCTAGCGCACGCCCCGATCCTCACGCCGCCGCAAGACGGCGAACCCCTGCAGCTCTACGTGGCCGCAACCACCCTGGTGGTCAGCGCCGTGATCGTCGTGGAGCGCACGGAGGAAGGGCACGCCTTGCCTGTACAGCGGCCGGTCTATTACATCAGCGATGTCCTGTCAGATACCAAGACGCGCTACCCCCAGGTCCAGAAGCTGCTGTACGCGGTAGTCCTGGCGCGGCGCAAGCTCCGCCACTACTTCGAGGCCCACCCCGTCACGGTAGTCTCCTCCTTCCCGCTGGGGGAGATCACCCGCAATACCGACGCCGCGGGCAGGATCGCCAAATGGTCCGTGGAATTGATGGGCGAGACGCTTGCCTACGCCCCGCGCAAGGCCATCAAATCCCAAATCCTGGCGAATTTCGTCGCTGAGTGGACCGATACGCAGCTGCCGCCGCCGCAGATCCAAGCAGAGTGCTGGACTCTGTTCTTCGACGGCTCGGTGATGAAAATAGGGGCGGGTGCGGGCCTGCTCTTCGTGTCACCCCTCGGGGAACACATGCGGTACGCAGTGCGCCTCCACTTCCCCGCGTCTAACAACATGGCGGAATACGAGGCCCTCCTCTGTGGCCTCAAGATCGCCATTGAGTTAGGCGTCAAGCGCCTCGACGTGCGGGGGGACTCGCAGCTCGTGATCGATCAAGTCATGAAGAACGCGAGCTGCCATGACGACAAGATGGAGGCCTACTGCAAAGCCGTGCGGGCCCTCGAGGACAAGTTCTACGGCATCGAGCTCAACCATGTGCCCCGCCGGTACAACGAGGAGGCGGATGAGCTGGCCAAAATCGCATACGGGCGGATCACCGTCCCCCCGAACGTTTTTGCGTGCGACGTCGCTCAGCCCTCAGTCATCTTCGAGCCCCACCTCTCGAGTCACGACGAACCCTCGGGGGCTCCCTCGAACCCAGCGGGTGCGGAACCCACGGACGAGGACCCCTCGAACGAGGCGTACGTGCTCTCCCTCCTCGAGGGGTATGGCTCCTACGCGGCCGACGTGATGGACATCGAGCCGGCTCCTGTCAAAGCGGACTGGCGCGACAAATACATCGCCTGGATGGCTCGAGGGGAACTCCCCGCGGACCGGGCCGCGGCCAGGCGCATCGCCAGGATGGCCAAGTCCTTCGCCCTCGTTGACGGCGAGCTGTACAAGCGCGCCGCCTCTGGCATCCTACAGCGATGCGTGCCCATCCCCAAGGGGCGCGAGCTCCTACGGGACATCCACGCCGGAATCTGTGGCCACCACGCCGCGCCTCGTACCCTCGTCGGCAACGCGTTCCGCCAAGGCCTTTACTGGCCTACCGCGGTCGCGGACGCCAGCGAAATCGTACGCACTTGCGTAGGGTGCCAGTTCTACGCCCGCAAATCCAACCTGCCCTCTCATGCCCTACAGACCATCCCCGTAACATGGCCATTTGCCGTGTGGGGGCTAGACATCGTCGGGCCCCTGCGGAAGGTGCCCGGGGGCTTCACCCACTTGTTGGTCGCGATCGACAAGTTCTCCAAGTGGGTGGAGGTACGCCCCATTACGAACCTCAGGGTAGAGCAGGCGGTAACATTCTTCACCGACATCGTCTACCGCTTTGGAGTGCCAAACTCCATCATCACCGACAATGGGTCCCAGTTCACGGGCAGGAAGTTCTTGGAGTTTTGCAACAAATTCCACATTCGTGTGGATTGGGTGGCTGTGGCACACCCACAGACCAACGGCCAAGTAGAGCGCGCCAACGGCATGATCTTACAAGGCCTCAAGCCCAGAATTTTCGACCGGCTAAACAAATCTGGGCGAAAATGGCTCCAAGAGCTACCAGCGGTTGTGTGGAGCCTAAGGACCACCCCGAGCAGAGCCACTGGGTTCACCCCGTTTTTCCTAGTCCATGGCGCGGAGGCCGTCCTCCCCACGGACTTAGAATACGGATCGCCCAGGGTTCAAGGCTATGACGAGGAGGCCAACCAGCGAGCTCGCGAGGACTCGCTGGATCAGCTGGACGAGGCATGCCTCGTGGCCTTGATGCATTCCGCAAGGTACCAACAGTCCCTAAGACGCTACCAAGCACGCAAGATACGTCGACGGGACTTCGGCAAAGGGGACCTGGTCCTAATGCTACGCCAAGACAACCGAGGGCGCCACAAACTTTCTCCCCCATGGGAGGGACCCTACGTCGTGGTGAAGGTACTCAAGCCCGGCACATACAAGCTGGCCAACGAGGATGGTGAAGAGCTCACCAACGCTTGGAACATCCAACAGCTACGTCGCTTCTACCCCTAGCTAGGATTTCCAAGTATTTTTTGTTGTAAAAATCATATGACCAACGCCCCAGTTGGTGACAACCATGTAAATACCATAAGTCTAATGGAAAGGGCAACTCGGCTTTCCCCTAAAACCCAAGTTACCCTCGGGGGCTACTGCGAGGGGCATTCCCCCCCCCCCCCAAAATGGTCCCATTTTCGCGCAAAAACAAAGCAACTCACACGCGCTAAGTTTGTTTTCTACTCCAGCCTCGAGCAACGATTCGAATAGGGCGCAGGCAGCCTAGCGGAAGGAGCGCGCGAGCCAGAGATAGCCTACGCCGCGAGGATATGGCCCTTCTCTCTCGCCTCCAACCCAGCAGGCCCCCCGCGAAAATCGAACTCCCCTAAGTAAAATCTACTCAGGGAGAAGGAGAAACAAAAAAGCGCAATAAGCAAAAGATTTCACTTCGTATCAACAAATGTTTACGATTGAGACAGCTTGTTTATTTACAAAAGGCCGCGAGGCCAGAATACTGATACACGAATAAAAACGGGCCTAGCGCCCAACTGTCTTCAGGCGGGAGGAGCGGCAGCGTCAGCAGCGTCCGGGAAGAGGAACTCCTCGAAGGCTTCAGCGAGCGACCCGGCGGCGTCGGCGGCGAGCGCATCCACACGCTCCATCGCGACCTTGTCCTCGACGCCCTCGGGAACGATGTAGCCCTCCACCAGCGCCTCGAAGTTGACCTCGTAGTGGGATCGTACCACTCCGAGGGCCTTCTGGACGCCCAGATGTAGCGCCCGGCGCATCCGCTCGGTGACGTGGCCGCCAAGGGCGCGCGGGCGGGCGGCCGGCGAGCGCCGGCCTGTGCTTCGCCCTCCTCCACGGCTTGGCAGATCTCGAGGGCCGCACCACGCAGCTCCTGCAGCTCCCGCTCGGAGGAGTTGTAGGAAGCCTGCAACGCCTTGGCCTGCTCAGCTGCATGCCCCAGAGCGGTGCGCAAGCCTGGAATTGCCAAGACAAGAAAGAAATCAGAAAGGGGGATGCGAGCCCTCTAACAGAAAAATCAACAAGGCAAGAGTCGAACAATGCCTCACCTTCGACTTGCTTCCTCTCCACCTCGAGGGCACGGCGCTCGGCCTCGACCGCCAGCTCGAGGCCCTTGACAGGTCTCACCTCGCTCTCGGAGGGCCAGCTCTTGGTTTGCGCTCGTAATACTGAGCACAATGAGCTCGCCCTCGGTCTTAGAGAGCTTGGCGTCCCACTGCGCCAACGACCCCTCGCGCCGCCTCGCGAGCGACGCGCTCTCGGTCCCGGCGCCGTCCGAGCGTCGACGAGGGCGGCCTCGCTCCGCCGGAGCCGCCCCTCGGCCCCTTGGCGGGCGGTGCGCTCTGCGGGGAGAGCGCTCCTCGCCGACGACGAGCGTCGCGGCCTTGGAGTCGAGGGCGGCCTTCAAGTTGTCGGCCTCCTTGGCCCGCTGCTCCCGGCCCGCGCGCCCGCTCTTCGCCCCCGGCGGCGCCGCGCGCGCGCCCCCTCGAGCGATGAGCGGAGCCCCCAGTTCTCACCGCGGACGTCGGCCACCTCCGCCTCCCAGTTGGTCGCTAGAGTCCGCATCTTCTCCAGGTCCGAGCGCGCCCGCCACAGCGCCTCATCACGATCGATGAGAGCCGTGCAGGCCCGCTCGAGGCTAGGGCGGCGCACCGGGTCCTGCCTCGTGCTCTCGGGGAGTTCGTCGTGCAAGACCACGGCCCGGTACGCCAACCAGCCGTCCGGGGTCCTGAGGGCATCGGCGAGCGCGTCGAAAGCGCCGCATCGCTCCCGGAGCTGGTGGAGCTCTGCGTTCACCCGATTGAAGGCATCGTACTTGTCATGGGCGCGGCGCTCGAGCTCCTGTCACCCACAACTCGAAACCCGTAAGCGCCACGACACAGAAATAGTGCACAAAAACGAGAGAAATAAGAAAACGAACAGCAACGCCCTACCTGGAAGACGCGCCATGCAGGGCGGCCATGGACCCTCAGCGCCTCGTTAAGCGCGCGGTCGAGCGTGGCGCCATGGCTCCGGAGCTCTCCCCAGAGCTCCTGCTCTCCCTGGGCGTCGGCGAACGCGGGCGGATCGCCAACGCCCCCCTCTACCTGGGCAGAGTGGCCGGCACGGGAGGACGAGGCCTCGGCGCCGTGTCCTCGGTCCCCCGCCACCATGTGACCCTCGCGCCGCCCTCACGAGGGCCCCCTCCCGGGGCTCGGGGGAGCGTGTGGGGAAGCTCGCCCACCGGTCCCACCCGGCGGCGGGGAGTCGTCGTCCGGGACCTCCGCCACCTCCACCGGGAAACCGCCGGCGGGCGCCGGCCCTCCGGCCGCCTCCGCTTGCGCCCTCCACGGCCGCGGGTGCTTGACGTGGCACCGCGGCCACCACCTGCGGCCGCGCCCCGCGCGGCGCCGGGCGCCGGCCGCCCTCCGCGGCGACCACCGCCTCCGCCGTGCCTCCGCGACCACGGGTGCCACCGCGGGCCGCACACCGCCCCGCCTCCGCGGCGGCCGGGCGCCACAAGCCGCGCCTCGCCGCAGCGGCCACCATCGGCCGCACCCCCGCCACGACCGCCGCCGTGGGGCGCGCCTCGCCACGGGCGACGCCGGCCGCTCCTCGGCAACCGCCGGCCGCACCATGGCGGGCTGATCCGCCGGCCGAGGCCTTGGGGCCCCAACCGGGCCTCGCGAGCTCTCGCCCGCTGCCGCCGTGCTTGCCCCCGCCCGCAACGCCCTCGATGAGCGCCGTCGGGTGGGGACGGATGCGTCCGCCCTCAGCACCTTGGCCGGTGCGAGGGGAGGCACAGTTGGCACCACCCTGCGCAGGTACAAACAGAGGGTTAGAATACCTGATCGTCGAAAAATCAAACCAAGTAGAGGATCGAGCTCCTTACCTCGAAGAGGAAAAGGCGCGCTTCCTTTTCCTCGAAGCCTCAGCGGATGAGGCCGGCGCGGCCGGCACGCCCGCCGCCGCGCGCGCGGCGCGCTCGCCCCGCGCACGGGCGCGCTTGCGCGTGCGCGCCTCCGCGGCACGCGCGCGCGCCTCCGCGCGCGCGCGCCACCCCCGTTGTCGATTTCCGGCGGCGGGCGCCGCCGTGCCCGCCCCGGGCGATGCCGCCCTTGCCGCCGGAGCCGGCTCCGGCGACGGGGGCGAGGGCTCCCACCGTCGAGGGGCCCCACCCCTCGCCCTCTTCCTCTTCGTCCTCCTCCGAGGACGAGTACTCCTCGGTCCCCGGGGAGGAGAGCCCCGGCTCCTCGCGCCGCCGTACTCCGCGCTCCGACGCTCGCGGCGCTCATTGTGCCGCCTCGCGCGCTCCCTCCTGCGCGCCGCCCGCTCCTGTTCCTGCTGCTGCGCCGCCCGACCAAGCGCGCAGGAGTCGGGGGTGGGCGGAACGGACTTCGCGGCGGAGAAGCTCACCAGCTGTATGCGGGGACGTCAAAGACGCGTCAGAAGGCAGAGGCGACACCAAGAACTAAAACAAAGCCAAGAATCATGCTCACCAGCGGGCCGGTGGGGAGCATCTCGAGGTCCCACGGGGTCCGATCCGGATGTGCCGGGATCCGGGTGTCGACGGCGCTCTGCGCCCGGGTGAGCGCATACGGCCGCCCGAGGGGGGTCGGGAGCATCCGCGACCTCGCCAGCGCGACGGGGTCCGCCTCCTCTGTCATCTCAAAGATGCAAAGCGGCCTCTCCATCAGGGGCACGACCCGCCGGTGATGGAGGAAGGCGAGGACGCCCATCGCGGTCAGCCCCTGCTCCGACAGGCTCCTCAGGGCGGCCAGGACCGAGTCCTGCCGCCTCCGATGTTGGGCCGTGGACACCCCATAGCCCCAGGAGCTGGGCTTCTCCTTGAACACCCGACCGGTGTAGGGGGGAAGGCCGGGCTCGGCATTGCGCAGGTAGAACCATCCCCGCTCCCAGCCGGCGTTGTTCGTCGTCATGGTGCAGGGGATGTAGTGGTCCTTGAACTGCCCCCGCAGGGCGAGCGACATCCCGCCGGCGCGCACCACGCGGCGGGTCCTCGGCTCCGTCATGGGCTGCGTGTAGAGCTCCGCGCGGAAGAGGTGTACCCAGAGTTCCCAGTTGACTGGGATCCCCAGATACCCCTCGCAGACGCCCACGAACGTGGCCGCCTGCGAAATCGCGTTGGGCGCGAAGTTGTGCAGCTCCACACCGTAGTAGTGGCACAACGCTCGCATGAAGCGGCTCGCCGGCGCGTTGAAGCCCCGCTCGTGGAAGCGGATGAAGCTCACCACGTAGCCTTCCGGCGGGTTGGGCGCGCGGCCCCCCGCCGGCGGCACTATCTACTCCGCCGGGCGGCCCTCCTCATTTGCCGCCAGGCGGCGGCGGTGACCAGCTCGTTGAGAGCCTGCGGGGTCACCGACGACCTCTCCCAGGCGTACGGGTCAAGAATCGTGATAGGCAGAGGCGGCGCCATGGGAAGAGGGCAAAGGAATGCGAGAGCGGAGGACAGGAAGAGGAAGAAGAACTCAAATGGCGAAGCCGCACGGTGGCGAAGGCGAGGCGAAGACGAAAGCACGGGGGGCTAAAATAGTGGAGCGCTAAGGTAAAAACCGCTGCTCCCCCCTCAGATTTATAAGCCGCGGGCGAGCTCTCCGGAGCGGATGTCCCGCGTGCATTAACTGCAGGGAATCTTCTCTTCACGCTGACGAACGGGCCCCGCCACGACCACAGCGGCCACATCACTGCGAACGGGCCATCATCACGGTGAAGACTAGCAGGGACCGAGGCAGGCGGTCACGTCCGCCTGCCACGCCGCCCACTACACGCGCGCGCGGCCGCAACGCCTGAAAAGGCGCGCCTGCGAAACCGCAGCCTCTACTGTGGGGCATTTAATGGCCCGGTCCCTTGCAAAGCAAGGAGGACCCTCGAGCGGAACAGACTCCTGGCTCGGGATAAATTCAACCCTTGAAGGGGTACAAGCGTGAGAAGGTCGCCACGAGGCCCGCTTGAAACAAAGCAGGCATCGCGAGCACCCATGCCACGTGGGACCCTCGAGCGGTGCGAGCCCCTGGCTCTAGATGGTGTCAACCCTCGAAGGGACATCGGCGTGAGAAGGACGCCACGGGGCCCGTCTGAGGCAAAGCGGACCCCGCGAGCACCCATGCCACGCAAAACCCTCGAGCGGCACGGACCCCTGCCTCGGAACGATATCAGCCCTCGAAGGGGTACAAGCGTGAGAAGGTCGCCACGAGGCCCGCTTGAAACAAAGCAGGCATCGCGAGCACCCATGCCACGTGGGACCCTCGAGCGGTGCGAGCCCCTGGCTCTAGATGGTGTCAACCCTCGAAGGGACATCGGCGTGAGAAGGACGCCACGGGGCCCGTCTGAGGCAAAGCGGACCCCGCGAGCACCCATGCCACGCATAACCCTCGAGCGGCACGGACCCCTGCCTCGGAACGATATCAGCCCTCTAAGGGACATCGGCGTGAGAAGGTCGCCATGGGGCCCGTCTGAGGCAAAGCGGGCCCCGCGAGCACCCATGCCACGCAAAACCCTCGAGCGGCGCGAGCCCCTGGCTCGGAACGATATCAGCCCTCTAAAGGAAGCACAAGCGTGAGAAGGTCGCCCCGGGGCCCACCTGAAACAGGACAGGTACCACAAGCACCCATGCCACGCTGTGCTGCTAACCAGCGCCTCGAGGACTAGCTCGCCCAGACCCCTCGACGACCGCAAACGCAAAGACGGGGCCGCCCAGGCGCCACCCGCACGGCCCTACTGATCAGAGGTTCGAAGCCTGACCCTCGACGGGTTCGAACAGGCGCCCCAGATCGCAGAGTCAGGGACGACGAAGGCACGCGCATTCGAGCCGTTCCTCGAGCCCGTCGGCTCGAGGGTGCCCCACATGTCGTGTTCGAGAGCCAGCGAGGGCAGCTAGCCGGGGGATCCCACCGAGGGAGAGCTTCCGCGCCCTCGGTCCCTATCGAATGGGACCGAGCCCCACCTAGCAAACCCATGCAAGCACTTCAATGGACGTGTCTCTGGACCACGCAGCCTACCCTTATCGAACGGGGCATGGGCGTCCACTCGAACCACCCGCTAGCATCTCAAAGAGGAATCCGCAATTCGCGACCCGCTCGATGGGGGTTGCGGAAACCTCACCCTCCGTCCCGCGGAGGGACCGCGAGGGCGCGTTAAAAAACAAGTCGTAAAGCTCTACCCGATCGCCTCGAACGGGCCCAGGCTCGGGGGCTTGACGCACGGCTACACCTCCTTGGCTCGCACCCGCCGGAGACAGTGTCAGCATCGCGTGCGCCACCGAAGCCGGCTGAGACATTGCCGACGCCGGTTGAAACATGTGCCACGCCCTCTGACCAGTTCTGACGGTTAACCCCTGCAAGAGCACCCACGCTCCTGCAGGGCTTCGGGGGCTAGACCCTGCGGGTCCGCTGACGCGGCCCCACAGAAGGCGTTCGCGAGACAAGGAGGGAAGAACGTCCTATCAGTAGGCTCCAGCATCTGCGGGAGCCTCAATGGCAAACCCACAGATGCTCGGGGGCTACTGTCGGGGACAGCCCTAGGGGTCCCCTTTAACAACCGGGAAATCCCCACTTAAAACCCGCAACAAAGCCAAACCAACTTTGCCTAACCATGCAGGACACGGCCCACGTCGCAGGGACCTCGACGGCCCGCCAAGACGGCCCTCTTGAAGATCCCCTCGAGCAAGCTTTGCCCCGCTCGAGGGTGCACGCCTCCCTCGGGCGGGCTCCGCCCCGCTCGAGGGCCCGCCCCCCCTCGAGCAGGCTCCACCTCGCTCGAGGGTCCGCCCCGCCCTCGACCGGGGCCCGCCTCGCTCGAGGGCGTCCCGCACGCGCACGCCCGCCCCCGTACACGGGCGTTTAATGCCCCGACACCGGCGGGATAGAGCCATCATGCGCCGGGGCTCGCGCCCGTGCCGCCGCACCAACTCCCCGAGAGGGAGCCCATCCCCATCACCGTGGGGAGGGACCGTGCGCCGCGGCCGGTGTCAGTCCCGTGACGCCGTGCGCCTGCTCCAGTACGGCTAACACGCCAAGCCCTCGAAGGGGGGCCGGTCGCACCCTCGATTTGCTTTCTTGTGATCCTACAGGGTTAGGTAGAGGCGCTAGGCCGGTGGAACGCCATCCCTGCCACTGTTACAGCATGGCCGCCGTCCCCGCGCGTGCAGGCGCACGCCAGGCGCTGTAGCAACAACTCCAGCACTGTGAAACGCGTTGGAACGGGACGCCGCCTTACCTACTCCTGTACTCCGTACGGGCCAACGTCAGCAGCTCCCCCGAGCCTATCAGAAGACATCACTACCATCCGCTGCCCTTCTACCCTCGAACCGCCACTGTTCGGGTACAAGGTAGGCCTTGATGTCCGGATCGCTGCGAGGATTGTCCGGACGGCCGCCCACTCTACATCATAGCACGCCACGCCCCTTCACGTAGCTAATTAGCGCGGCGCGCATGTGATTCGGTCCCTCCTTGATCTATAAAAGGGGGACGAACCCTCCCTGCCGCGGGAGGAGAGAGAGACAACACCACAGGAGACAAGCTGCGCCACGAACTTGCTCTCCAATTCTCCCACAACATCTTCAGCCACTACACCAGGGACTTGGAAGCCACGCTTCCTCTCCCGCCTTGCTTGTAGCAGCCCCACTACAAGCACCCCCGGTGCTGAGCAATATAGTGCCTTGAGCACACCACTGCTGGACGTACGGCCCCCTCGGCCGGAACCAGGATAAATCCCGTGTCTCTTATTGCTTAGCATCGACCATTGAGGGATAGACCTCGACGCTTTCTACTGGTTAGTGTCGGGACCATATTCCGCACCGACACTCACTAACAGCTCAATGAGGAATCCGCAATCCGCGACACGATCGATGGGGGTTGCGGAAACCTCACCCTCCGTCCCACGGAGGGACGGCGAGGGCGCGTTAAAAGCAAGTCAGAGAGCTTGCCCCGAACGCATTGAATGGGCCCAGGCTCGGGGGCTCGGCGCATGGCTACACCCCCTCGGTTGCACCGACCGCAAGTAGTGCCAGTTGCGCGTGCGTCACCGAAGCCGGCTGGAACATCGCCGACGCCGGTTGAGATAGGCACCACGCCCACTAACCAGACTCCGCGTTAAAACCCCTGCAGGAGCACTCACGCTCCTGCAGGGCTTCGGGGGCTAGACCCGTGGGTCCGCTGACGCGACCCCATGGAAAGCATTAGCAACCAAGGGGAAGAACGTCCTATCAGTAGGCTTTAGCATCTGCGGGAGCCTGCCCGGGAAACCCGCAGATACTCAGGGGCTACTATCGGGGACAGCCCTGAGGGTCCCCTAAAACAACTGGGGAAACCCCGCTTAAAACCTGCAAAAAACCAAAGTTAAACACATCTCACTTAAGCACACCAACGGGGCACTGCCCGCACTGCGGTGGTCCCCGCGGCCCACCAAAGCGGCCCACTCAAAAGTCCCCTCGAGCGGGTTCCGCCTCGCTCGAGGGTTCACAGCCCCCCTCGAGCAGGCTCCGCCTCGCTCGAGACTCCCTCACGCGCACGCCCGTTCCCGCACGCGGGTATGTGCATTTAATGCTCTGGCATGACGGGGTGGCGCCATCATGCGCTTGGGAATCATGCCCCGGCCCTGTCGCACCTACTCCCTAGGGGAAACCCATCCCCGGCACTGTGGGGGACTGTGCGACGTGGCCGGTGTCAGCCCCGTGACACTGCGCCTCCTACTCCCGTACGGCCAACATGCTGAGCCCTCGAAGGGGGGCCGACCACACCCTCGAACCGCTTTCTTGTGACCTTGCAGGGCCAGGTCGTGATGCTAGGCCGGCGGGACGCCATCCCCGCCACTGTTGGTCCTGTACGGCCACCACCGTGCTCGCAGCACCACGCCGGGCGCTGTTACAACCACTCCGGCGCCGTAGGGCACGCGGGAACGGGACGTCGCCACGCCTGCCACTGTATCCCGTACGGATCGTCGTCAGCAACCCCCTCAAGCCCGCCTGGGGACGCCACGGCCAACCACTGCACCCCTACCCTCGAAGCTGCCACTGCTCGGGTACGCGATACGCCATGATGGCCAGATCGTGGCAAGGACTGTCAAGGCGACCGCCTACTCTGTGGCGTTGCACACCGTGCTTCCCCATGTAGCTAAACAGTGCGGCATGTTTGTAATTCGCCCTCTCCTTGGCATATAAAAGGAAGGTGAACTCCCCCGCCGCAGGAGAGACCAAACAAGACACGACACAACACACACACATTCCCCAATTCTCCCACAACATCTGAACTCATTCCGATCATCCCCCAAGGACTTGGAGGCCACGCCTCCTCTCCCGTCCTGCTTGTAGCCGCCCCACTACAGGCACCCCGGTGCTGAGCAATATAGTGCCACGAGCACGCCACTGCTGGACGTACGGCCCCCGGCCGGAACCAGGATAAATCTTGTGTCTTTAGTTGCTTAGCATCGACCATTGAGGGATAGACCTTGGCGCTTACTACTGGTTAGTGTCGGGACCACATTCCGCACCGACACTTGTGACAGTGAAATCATATCTGAGGTTGTCTCATGATGGCAACATGCATTTCAACTGTCTCAATGTTTGCATTATGACATGTTAACTCATGGAGCCATTTGAGGTACAACACATGTGGCCTGTGGTCACTTAGAGCATTTTTTCTGAATGGCATGCAGGAGTACAAATTAATTGTTCATGAGATATCCCTAATTAGGCTCCCAAATCAAGCACGATAAGTTCTATATGGCCTTATCGACCATATTTTGCTGCAACCTGTACTGTAATGCTCCTGAGCCATGAAAGTGTTGGCAGATACAGTCTTTACGTCATGGATGTGATCTTCAATTGATTATGTGTTAATTATTAATATTTATGAGAGCGATGAGCCATATTAATTCTTTGTGCTTATTGTTTTGTCCAGCCATATTTCAATCTGGTAAATATTTTCATATATTTACATTGGTTGAGACAAGGTTTTTGAAATCAGGAGTGCCATTTAAACTCTTGAAGTTGAGACTGTAATTTTCGATTACGAGTGGATCAGTGTCATATTAATTAGTTAATAAAGCCAGTGCACATACCTTGAATATAATGATTAAGATCAATCTGGTATTAAAGCAAACACATTGATTTAGCTCAAAAATATAAAACATAGGTCTGGAGAACTTCTGACATGACTGTGGTCGAAATGGGTGATTATGTGAGGAATACACCCGATTGCGTTTTGTTATATGACTAAATTGGACTCCTTTTCGTCTCTTTTCAGCATGAAGAATTCTGACTTTGGTTTGTAAAATAAGCATTCTTTTGCTGGAAATAGTGTTGATGCTTATCATTTGATGCTTAGGACATCTTTCTGAGAAGGAAGTATTCTGAATTCAGATCAGCAAAAAGGTACCATCTTCGACACGCAATTTGTGGCTCAGTTAATTCCTTCTTTCCATAATACTTATACTTTTTATGCTGCCTCAGGACAACCACGTTGAGAACTACAAATGAGCATACAGAATTTTCAATGTTGATTCTCAACCAGTATGTTTCTGCTTCTTCATTCCCAACTTTGGAAACACACATCCCAGTATAATATTTCTCTATCCAGGTTCATGTTTGTGATTTTTCCGGGCAAACCAACTTAATATTAAATTGGTGAAAGCAAGGGAGATAATAATTTAGGCTTTTAGCTCTACCAAGTAGGAAGTCAAGGGGGCAAAGGAATTCAAATGGATACAAGAAACTGAAAACTCACTCCATGTAGACTTGAATATTAAAGGCGGATATACATGACCTCTCCTCTAGAGTAATGCCAGCATGTGATCTAGATTTGAAAAACAACCAGCAGATGATACAGAGATTTTGTTCAAGAAGCTGATAGTTTTGGGAACTTAAGTCTTTTGCTATTAGGCTATTTCTTTCCTGTGGCTACTATGTTTGTTCACAATTTACAAAATTGCCTTTCTGTTAATGTAAAAATCTGTTGAAAGATTGTTTGAAAAATTTGGGTGTTGCCCGATACTCTGATTCCTTAGTTCCCTGTGTTCATGATCCAAGAATATACACTTACCAAAGCTATAACGTCGAAACACATTTATTGGACAATGTAATATATGCTGCAGAAACATAACCCATATGCTCAGAAAAAATTCCTTAAGTTTTGAGTTTGTAGAAGTAAATATTTCAGATGATAATAATGTTTGATGCTTAAACATAATTTATTTTGCTCGCAGCAACGCATGGGCACGGTCCTATTAACATTATATTCTTCAATGGGCTTCTTGATCAATGGAGTGGAGGGTGAAAAATTTGGCAGTAATATCATATTGTTCAATGGACATCTACCTTGACCCGTGGATTGATGGAGGGTGACAAAATATCACTGTGGCTTTTACCCTAATCTTAGCTATTTCATTACCTTGATTTTGTTACCATGTGAACATTGTAGTGTCCTGAAGAATATATATTAGTGTTGTATATTTCGATATTTCTAATATCAAAATTATCGACTGCACTAATTGTTGTTACGCAATATGATAACATTATATACAATAGCACACGGATCTAAATTCTATTTCTTTATATGTTTTGGACCTAATGACATGACTAAATAGCAATTAGTGATGAGATTTTACATATCTTTTCCACATAGAGATAATTTATTTTGCCCATAGCAACGCACGGGCTTGATCCTTGCATTGTACCAAAGTCGTTACAAGTATATATGTGGTGTGTCACGATCCTGGGGTAAGAGGAAGCTCTCCGGCATCTCGCACGTCAGAAGAGAGCATGGCGGCGCCACCCCGACGGAAGGAGGAACTGTTTTAGGGTTTGTGTTCATTGTTGGGTCTTCCAGCTCCTCAGCCCGACTTAAATTACATTGACGGGCCTCGTGGGGCAATTCGTTACATGGGCTTGGCCCATACAGCTCGCAGGCCAGTACTCTAGGAAATTTTTTTATATTTAATTTTCGACGATTTTCCGAAAATAAATAGCCGTTTCAAACTTTGTCAAAAGTAGTCTCGAACTGTCGTTTCAACCGGCGAAGGAGCATACCGTTATATCAAACGGCAGCAAGCCCTGTAACCATCGTTTGAAACGGCAGTAGTGACGTGGCCGTAGAGTGCGCGAACCAGCCGCCAGTTGGTTCAGTGGTTGGAGCAGCATCCAAAGGAAACGACGGTTGACCGACCAACCGCCGTGTGAAATGGCGGCAGGTCCAACTGCCATTTAAATCAACAGGCGGTAGGTGCCCATCCACCTATAAATAGGTGCACTCCCTCCTCGCAGCTCATCCCAGCTCACTTCAGCCTAGACCTGAGCATTTTTCGGGCCGGGTCGGGTTCGGGCCGGGCTGAAAAAATTTCCTGTTATTTCGGACTGAAAAAATCTTGCCCATGACCATCCCACTTGACGCGTCGGGCCTCAATTTTCGGGCCAGGCTCGGGCCGGGCCCGGGCTTGGGCGGGCCGCCCACGTATTTTATAGTGTAAAACAACTAAAAACAGCATTTCGGGCCGGGCTTGGGCCAAAAAAATTTCTGTGGGCTTCAAGATCTCTGCCCACGCCCGTCCCGTAAGGTTCGTGGGCGGGCCGAGCCGGGTCGGGCCAGCGGGCCCGGTCAGGCCGGGCTCAAAATGCTGAGGTATACTTCAGCCATGCATCATTCGACAGAAGCGAAGGAGAATTCGGCAAAGAAGCTCTTCCGTTCCACTAATAATATTTCTAAAACTTGTGAACATATATTAGAAATTTAGAAAATAGTTTAGAAATACTAGAATTAGCGTATAAAATTTAGAAAATAGTTTAGAAATTTATAAAATAGTTTAGAATTTCAGAAAATAGTTTAGAAATTTAGAAAATAGTTCAGAAATTTTGAAAATAGTTTAGAAATTCAAAAAAATAGTTTAGAAATAATATAATTTGCATGGAAATTTAGAAAATAGTTTAAAAATTCAGAAAAATAGTTTACAAATACTGGAATTAGTTTATAAGTTCAGAAAATAGTTTAGAAATAGTATAATTAGCACAGAAATTTAACAAATAGTTTAGAAATTTAGAAAATAGTTTACAAATAGTCGAATTAGTTTAGATATTTGGAAAATAGTTGAAAAATTCTTTAATTAGCGTAGATATTTAGTAAATGCCTTAATTACTTGCATAGTTGTTTTAGTAGTTAATTTAGAAACATCTTATTGCTGAAAACTACTTACTTACTTGCATAGTACTATTAGTAATTAATCCAAGAATTTGTACACTATCTGATATCATGGATGTCACAGACAGTCCATGTTCAATTGTTTTATGGATCTGGGGAAATTAGATATGGTCCCGAAGGAGATGATCTGTCACTGTTTAAAACAATGACAAGAGATCTTACAAGAGTTGAAGAAAGACCTTGGGGGGTCATAACCAACTGGCTGTACAAGGCATTCAGGGAAGATGAAGAGCAATGGAAACTGTTGGTGATGGCTGTGTCCAACAGAAGTGAACCAATGTTTTGGGAGATTATGCACTTAGAAGGTACTAAGAATTGGAGGTGTTATGTCAGGAGTGCATGCACAATTGGTGCTCCGGCGATTTTGCTTGTACAGTTTCTACAGAATGTGGGCTAGAGTAGTGAGGACCAGGAGCGTCGCAGTGGTCGATGGATGACCGCTCCTCAGTGATGAGTGATTGACAAAGGGTGTTGGACTGACTCTTGGCTTAGTGCGTAGGTGTAGGCTGCAGCCTAGTTCGTGTTGTTGCAGGTGAAGAACGGGCGTGAAAGGTCTTCAGCCTTGAGGGGCCTCTGGGAGATGGAGAGACAACTAGGCTCGGTTCGAGGGACCCGGCGGACAGCGGGACTGGGTGCGGGTCACATGGTGGCGACACAAGCAAGACGAAGTCATGGACAAGCGAGCCGGTGCACGGTGGCGGTCAAGTCAAGTGGTTTGGCGGGAGGCCAGACCGAGCACGCGGGGTTTGGTGGTTTGCCCACAAAACCATCGGCAGACGGTTTCTTGGTTTGGTCCTCAAAACCAAGTCCGAGCGCCCAACACGACGGAGACGGGATCCGGGCGTGTCGGGAAGCTTCGAGGCGGAGGACACGCGGCGGGATCGCATGGCTTGCGTCGGGAGGACGCGGGGTGCGGCAAAGGCGTGGCCATCCGATGGCAAGACCCACAAACATTACCTAAATGCCCCTGCGTGGGTTGTATCGCCAGTAGTTAAGTTAGGGGTAGTCGAGTCATTTACCACTCCGGCGGGACCCGATATATAAGCCATAAGGGTGTGTGAGTGGCTCTCTCTCTCGGGGACTTAGGGTTTCATTTCCTCCCTCTCTTTTCTCATTTTCGTAGCTATTTTTCTTCCATTTTCTCTAGGCTAGCATGAGAGCTTCATGAGAGATTTGTTGAGAGGGATGGATGCTAGGGCGGCATGCTAGACCTTGTGAATCTTTCCTGGTTTGTATAGAAGATTCGGAGTTGTGTTTTTCGTGGTCTTTTTGTGCTTATTTTCGTGCCTTCGTTCTCGGTGCGATTCCGCGGATTTGAGTCGGTTTCTCCCCGGATTTCTTTGAGGGAAACATGGATAGATGTCTCCCGCATCTTTGTGATTGATCTTGTGCCCTCAAACGCCGGGAAACCACTTCGATTCGAGAGTTTTCGTTCGGTGCTCAAGCTTTTGGTGGTGCTCAAAGGATTCGCGATTCCCGGTGATTTAGGGAGTTAGGAGGCAAGTTTTTTGGGCTATAGCATCCTTGTGTGACACTTTTCAAGTCCCCAAACCCTTGTCTCCATAGCTTCAACCATTTGGGAAATTCAATGATGATTAGGGCGAGTTGACTTTCAAGGTCAGGCGTTTTTCTACTCTGTCCGAGCCTCGCGGACGGTCCGCGCCCTCCTGGCGGACGGTCCGCGCCGCTCGTGTTCGTCCCGTGTTCTTCGTGTTCTTGCTCGCCTTTCGTTTCGATCCATCGCGATTTTGAGTTTTGGTTGGACGGAGTTTCGGACGGTCCGCGGCGGCGGGCGCGGACGGTCCGCGGGTGCACGGCGGACGGTCCGCGTGCTCCCCGCGGACGGTCCGTGGTTCGCGGTGTGCCACTGGTGGTTCTGTTTGTTTTAACGGACGGTCCGCGGCTCAGGCCGGACCGTCCGCGGCAAGGGTGCGAACGGTCCGCGGTACCCTGCCTGACGGTCCGCGCGGCCCATCGCGGATGGTCCGCCCTGTCTGGCCGGACGGTCCGCCAGAGGCTGCGAGCTTTGCTTCTTGGTTCGATTCTTTCCTTCCTTTCTCGTGCTTCCGCGTATGCTTCAAGGAATCGTTCCTAAGGCTAGAGGTTGATCCATAACCTCGTTGTCTTGGCGATTGGTGTGTGATTCGATCCATCGCTTGTGTGTGACTGGGTTTTGACTAGGGCATAGGCCGGGTTCTTTGGGAAGAATTTTTACCGGCTCCTATTCACTCCCCCCCTCTCTAGTCGCCATCTGATCCTTCAATTGGTATCTGAGCTTGGTGCCGGATTCTTTGCGACTTTGACAAGTCTCGAATCCTAAGATGGCGTACGTTGAGCGGGGCGGTCCGCCGCACTTCGGTGGCTAGGGTTACCACAAGTGG
Organism: Cenchrus americanus; assembly: GCA_947561735.1. Classification (NCBI taxonomy): domain Eukaryota; kingdom Viridiplantae; phylum Streptophyta; class Magnoliopsida; order Poales; family Poaceae; genus Cenchrus; species Cenchrus americanus. The sequence continues at coordinate 90,211,716 of OX387245.1, read as the reverse complement.
GCGGCCCGAATGATGATCTTTCTTCGTGGGAAACTGTTGGATTTCATTGTGCTTGACAAGACCTATGCTATTCCGGTCAACATCCATACTCTTATGGTGACCGATGCCGGTGCTAAGGCCAAGTATGAGGCTAATGCAAAAGCCGTTGATCACTTGGTTCGAAGCTTGTGTGATCCAGAGTTTGAGCGTGTTCGCCATTTGAATCTTGCTTGGCAAATTTGGGAGAAGTTGTTGGTTGCTCACGGTGGTGATAACCATGTGAAGGCTCACCTCTTTGTCTCTTACCGGATGCAATATGAGAATTTCACTCCACTTCCTGGTGAGGACATTGATGCGATGTTTCAGAGGTTCACCGCCATCGTGAACAACATGAAAGCTAATGTTGAGGATTTTCCTTACACCGAGCATGATCAGGCGTTGAAGCTCTTGCATGTCTTGGACCCAAATGTTTGGGGTGCTAAGGTTGAGGCCATTAAGGAGTCTGGGAAATATTTGACTATTGAGTTGGATGACCTCTTTTCTAAGCTCAAGTCGGCTGAGGTTGACAGGAAGTTGCAATCCAAGCATGAGGGCTCAACTGACCATAGTCTTGCTCTTGTGGGCGGATCAAAGGGCAAATCTAACCCTTCCTATCGACAGTTTTCCTTGTCTTCTCTTATGTCCATTCCAGATGAGGAATTTGATGTGCTGGGCGAGGAGGAGCTGGCCTTGCTCTCAAGGAGGTTTGATCGACTACACGAGAGTCGGAGGAATGCAAGGCGGAGCTCAGGGACGTGCTACAAGTGTGGCAAGCGAGGCCACTTCATCGCCGAGTGCACGGAAGCGGAGGAGAACAAGTACAAGGCGAACGAGTACAAGGCGCACCTGAGGTGTGAAGACAAGTACTCCTCCAAGGGCAAGCACTTCAACAAGTCCAAGAGCAAGGACAAGGACAAGCAGCGACCGAGCAAGAGCGGCTACAAGAAAAACAAGGCAAGAGCGATGGTGGCCGGTGCGAGGGACGTCGACTCAAGCTCAAGCGACGAGCAGTCAAGCTCAAGCAGCGAAGATGAAGACGCCGAGAAGCGCAAGGGCAAGAAGAGTGCAAGCCGGAACCTCAGCGGGTTGAGCTGTATGGCACTTGAGGGCTTTTGTGGCATGGCCCATAGCTCAAGAAGCAAGAAGAGCGAGAAGGAAGACAGCGACTCCGACTCGGAGGATGAGGTAAATCGTGACCCCGACTCTTTGCTTGCTGAGATCGCTAGGTTGAATGGCTTGATTGACAACCGTGATAGTGTGCTAAGAGATGCCAAAAAGATGAGGAAAGATTTTAGGGCTCAACTTGAGAATGCTAGTGAGAAAGTAGGAGAGTTAGAGTCGAAATTGCTTGAATTGAAACTTGAGAATGACTCTTTGAAACTTGCTCCTACTACTCCTGATGATGTTGAATGTCTTGAGTGTGATGCATGGTTGAATGAGATCAAGTTGCTTAATGAGAAGAATGCTTCCACTTTGGCTAAACTAGATGCTCTTAGGACTGAATATGATGAGCTTAAGGCTAGACCCACTTTGCTTGGTGCTTGTAAATCATGTCCTACTATGCATGCTAAGCTTGTTGATGCTCGTTCTACCATTAGTTCTTTGGAAGCATCTTTGAAATTTCCTGTTGTCAATGCATGCACTAGCTGTGATGAAGTTACTTTGCGAAATCTTGAACTCACTTCCCGTTTGGATGTCATCTATGAGGAGAATGACTATTTGAGGAAGGTGTTGGGTTGGTTGTCTGGGTAGGAACCTCAATTGAAAATCATGATTGAGGAGTTCAAGAGAGCTGATGGTCGTGGTTTGGGTTTTGAGAAGTTGGGTGAGAAAGTGGGAGAGAACAGTGGGGAGAGCGTGTATGAGAAGTGTGTTGAGTCTAACCCTGAGTTTGAGGTGATCGGAGACATCCAAGTCCCACTTCCAAGAGCACCCAAAAACTCTTTCACACCAAAGCCCAACCACCTTTGCAACAAGCTTGACACAACCCAAGATCCACCCAAATTCCCACCTAAGACAAATGACCTCAAGAAACCTGTGAAGTTTGTGAGTGAGAAGGGTGTAAAGCGTAGTGAGAAGCCAGAGCCAAAACCAAAACCCATCCCCTTCAGGTGTGAGTATTGTGGCAAGGAGAGGCACCTTGCAGAGTTTTGCTACAAGAGGAAGAGGGATGAGAGGCTTGCTAGGGAGCAAGCAAACCGGGGACGGTATCGCCGGTCTCATGGTATTCCCCGAGCCTAGAGTGCCACTTCCACGGGGTGTGGGAAGTGTGAGGAGTGTTGGCGGGTTCCCACGGAGAGGTGGTGGTGCGAGGTTTGAGAGGAGAGATGATGGTGTGCGTCTTGGTGAGAGGTTTGGTCGGGCTCGTGGTGGTTTTGCTGGACGTCCCCCTACTCGTCCTCAATACGGGTTTAGGGGAGATGATCGCAGCTTTGGGTTCCAGAGGAACTACGGACCACGTTTTGCCTCTCGTGGTGCTCGTACTCCTCCCATGGGACATGGGAAGTTTGGTGGCAAGGGAATGATGTTTGCTAACCCCTCTTTTGAGCAGATGGCTCGACACTGGTTTAACTTTTTTTGTGCTAACCCCAGTGTCGAGTCGTTAGCTCATTCTCGTTCTTGTTTCTGACTACAGGCAGGAGGCTTGGAGGACATTTGGTTGATCGACTCCGGGTGTTCTCGACACATGACCGGAGATAAGAAGTGGTTCTCCAGCCTCACCCCAGTGAAGGAAAAGATGTACATCACATTTGGGGACAATGGACGAGGAAGGGTAATGTCTGAGGGTGTTGTGCATGTGAGTGACAAGGTAACGTTGAAGAGAGTTGCGCTTGTGAAGTCTTTGGGTTTCAATTTGCTTTCGGTTTCTCAGTTGCTTGATGAGGGTTTTGAGGTGCGTTTCAAGTCTGGCGAGTCTCGTTTGCTTGATTCTCGAGGTGATCTTGTATGTATGATCATCCCCGAGGGTCAGATTTTCAGGGCTGATTTCTCTCGTTCTTTGGGTCCTGCTCGCTGTTTGATGGCCGGTCCTTCCTCTTATTTGTGGAAATGGCATAGGCGGTTGGGACACTTGAGCTTTGATTTGGTTTCCCGCTTGAGTGGTCTTGACCTTGTCCGAGGATTGCCGAAGTTGAAGCTTGAGAAGGATTTGGTTTGTGCTCCGTGTAGGCATGGCAAGATGGTAGCCACTCCCCATCCACCCCTGACCGATGTCATGACCGAGTGTCCGACGTAGCCGTTGCATATGGACCTTGTTGGGCCAGCTCGAGTTCGCTCGGTGGGTGGGAAGTGGTATGTCCTTGTTGTGGTGGACGATTACTCTCGCTATGCCTGGGTGTTTTTCTTGGAAGACAAGAGTGAGACATTTGGTTTTGTTCGAGATCTGATCTTGAGGTTGAAAAACAAGAGGCATGGGAATGCTATTCGAGCTATCCGCAGTGATAATGGCTCTGAGTTCAAGAACTCTCGTTTTGATGCCTTTTGTCGTGATCTAGGTCTTGAACATCAGTATTCGACCCCTTATGTGCCCCCTCAAAATGGAGTCGTGGAAAGGAAAAATCGGACTCTTTATGAGATGGCTAGGACGATGCTCGATGAGCACAGGACTCCTAGGAGGTATTGGGCGGAGGCGGTCAATACGGCTTGTCATGTTTCCAACAGGATTTTATTGCGAGCTTTCAAGAAGAAGACCTGTTATGAGCTTATGCATGGACGGGCAACCAAGGTGAGTCATTTCCGAGTCTTTGGCTGCAAGTGCTTTATTCTTAAGAAGGGAAAACTCGACAAGTTTGAGGCTAGGTCTAGTGATGGTATTTTCTTTGGATATGCTAACCACTCTAGAGCCTGTAGGGTGCTTAACCTTGAGACTAACAAAATCATGGAGACTTGCGAGGTAACCTTCGACGAGACAATGCCATGTACCTCTCTTGGCTTTGAATGTGCAGGTGATGAAGAGATGGCCGAGGACCTCTTTGAGGAGGAGAAGGATGAAGCTGGAGAGGATGATGGAGAGAACCATGCGCCTGAAGCTGAGTGTGTACCCACAACTTCCCCTACGACCACTACGGAGCGTGGACCGTCTACTTCACGGACAACGACGGTGCAACAAGAGGACCAGGCGAGAGAAGCTGAAGTTGAGGGGTTGGTAGTCTCGAGGCGTGAGGCTCCCCGGTGGATTCAAGAAGTGCATCCCCTGTCAAAGATCATTGGGAACATCGACGAACGCACTACACGGTGAAGGTCCAGGAATTTCTCTCATTTTGCTCATGCTGCTTTTGTTGCCACCTTTGAGCCCAAGGACATTGGACATGCTTTATCTGATGCAAACTGGGTCAATTCTATGCATGAGGAGTTGGAAAACTCTGAGAGGAACCAGGTGTGGGAGTTAGTTGAACCACCTCCAAATTGCCATCCTATAGGAACCAAGTGGGTTTGGAAGAACAAAGAGGGAGAGAATGGGATGGTTGTGAGGAACAAGTCCAGACTTGTTGCTCAGGGGTTTAGTCAGAAGGAGGGGATCGACTATGAGGAGACCTTTGCTCCTGTGGCCCGTCTAGAGGCAATTCGAATCCTTCTAGCCTTTGCCGTGGCTAAAGGGTTCAAGTTGTTTTAGATGGACGTGAAGAGTGCTTTTCTGAATGGGGTCATAGAGGAGGAGGTGTATGTGAAGCAGCCACCTGGGTTTGAGAGCGAGTTGTACCCACACAGGGTATACATGTTGAAAAGGGCTTTGTATAGGTTGAAACAGGCGCCCCGTGCTTGGTATGGGAGATTGAGAGGTTTTCTGTTGAGCAGAGGGTTTGTGATGGGTACCATGGATAGGACCTTGTTTCTCCTCAAGCATGGAAATGACTTGTTGATTGTGCAGATATACGTGGATGATATTGTCTTTGGTGGCTCGTCACATAACCTTGTTGCCAAGTTTGCAGATGAGATGAGCATGATGGGCGAGTTGCAGTATTTTCTCGGGCTGCAGATCAAGCAAGTGAAGGATGGAACGTTTGTACACCAGACCAAGTACACGAAAGATATGCTGAGGAAGTTCCAGATGCAAGATGTGAAGCCGATGTCGACTCCCATGGGGAGTACGGCCACTTTGGATGCGGACGAGGACGGAGAACCAGTGGACCTGCGGGAGTACAGCAGCATGATCGGCTCCCTCCTCTACTTGACGGCAACGAGGCCGGACATACGGTTCGGCGTGTGTCCGTGCGCTCGTTTTCGAGCTTCGCCGAGGACATCACATCGACGGGCCGTCAAGAGGATTTTCGGGTACCTACGACCGCCCTTTTGGTCTTGGTCTTTGGTATTCGTCCTCCTCGACTCTTTCTCTTCATGGTTTTTCCGATGCGGATTTTGCTGGTTGTCGAGTCGAGAGGAAGTCTACTTCTGGCACTTGCCAGTTTCTTGGTTCTTCATTGGTCTCATGGTCTTCCCGCAAGCAGTCTAGTGTAGCTTAGTCTACCACCGAGGCGGAGTATGTTGCAGCCGCGAGTTGTTGTTCCCAGCTGTTGTGGATTTCATACACGTTGAGAGACTTTGGTGAGGAGTGCACCCAGATCCCACTTCTTTGTGATAGTACCAGTGCAATAAGCATAGCCAAAAACCCAGTGCTTCACTCCAGAACCAAACACGTAGAAGTGAGGTATCATTTCTTGAGGGACAATGTGGAAAAAGGAACCATTGTGTTGAGCCATGTCCCTACCCAAGATCAGCTAGCCGATATCTTTACAAAGCCTCTCGACCAAGCTACATTTGTGCGCTTGCGGGGGGAACTTGGGGTTTGTTGCCCTTTCTAGTTGATTCTTGGGGTTTACATTTTGTATCATATGTATCATACCATGTTTTACTTTGATGTATATACATGCTTTGCTTGATGTATAAACCATGGTAGGATAGCCATTTTGTCATATATCATGTTGCATTTGTATCATATTGCATTTTAGGATGATGAGCTTCTTTCATATGCCATATTTGAGTTTCTTTGGCTATTTGTGAGATATTGGTCATATGTGTGGAGAAATGGTGATGTGAGGCTATGCTCTTGGAATATTTGAGATATATGTGTGGTGAGATAGCCCTTTTGAAATAAATGCTAATCTTGACTAATTTTTGATGAAATATGCTCCACTCGTGTGTAGTTGTGTATCCATGTCACAGTTTGGTCTAAATGTGCTTTTCATGCTTAGATTGTGCTTGGATGCCTTGTTCTTGCATTTGGGCCAAAGGACGAATATCATTGTGAATGTTTAGCCTGTGTTGCATTCATGGGGGAGCATAAGCTTCTTTTTGCCGCAAAGGAACTTCATGTACCATGAAATGATTTAATCTTGAAAAGAAGTGTATATTGCTTGAAAAATGCTCTATCCATCATGTCTATGCTTAAAATGTCTTATCTTTCGCATATGGGTGCAAAACATGTTGCATGATGTTCACCAGTGGACAAGTCTCCCCGAAGTGGACACATGGCTCATGAGCTTTGACATGACATGCTTTGCTTTATGGGTGTTTGCCATGATCTTTTGCTGAGAATTTGATATCCTTGTATGATCTTTGAATGGTATGCATGTTTGTGGCTCAAGTGTGACATGGATAGGCTTTTACATGTGAAGCGAGCCTTTTTTTGGTAAAATTGCTTAAATCTGAAAATTCTGCTTTGTCACATGCTTGCATTTTCATATATTTCTTGTGGCAATGCTTTGATAATGCTATGATTCATATGTGTGATCTTTGTCTCATTTTTAGCCTTTGACACTAGATTTGGTCTATTTGAGAAGCTCATGTAGATGTTTATATGCTTTGTTTTGCATTTCTGCTTTTTCACCTTGTTTCATACATTGTCAACAAGGGGGAGAAGAGGTGAGCTTAATGAAAATTCAGAAGAGGTGAGCTGAAATTTGGAAGTTTGCATCCACATGTTCAGGGGGAGCTTGCATTTGTTCAGGGGGAGCTTTCTTGTTGTTTTCGGTGTGGATTTTGTGCTTTGCCTGGCTTGTGACCTTTCTTTGCCTTTCCTTGGTTTTGTTCATGAGTTGAGCTTCTTTGTTTTTCTTTCTTCTCCGTTTCTTCCTTCTCTGAATTTCATTTTGCGTTGTGTGTTGTCAATGCACTCATCAAGGGGGAGATTGAGGACCAGGAGCGTCCCAGTGGTCGATGGATGACCGCTCCTCAGTGATGAGTGATTGACAATGGGTGTTGGACTGACTCTTGGCTTAGTGCGCAGGTGTAGGCTGCGGCCTAGTTCGTGTTGTTGCAGGTGAAGAACGGGCGCGAAAGGTCTTCGGCCTTGAGGGGCCTCCGGGAGATGGAGAGACAAGTAGGCTCGGTTCGAGGGACCGGTGGACGGCGGGGCCGGGTGCGGGTCACATGGTGGCGACACAAGCAAGACGAAGTCATGGACAATCGAGCCGGTGCAGGGTGGCGGTCAAGTCAAGTGGTTTGGCGGGAGGCCGGACCGAGCACGCGGGGTTTGGTGGTTTGCCCACAAAACCATCGGCGGACGGTTTCTTGGTTTGGGCCTCAAAACCAAGTCCGAGGGCCGAACACAACGGAGAAGGGATCCGTGCGTGTCGGGAAGCTTCGAGGCGGAGGACACGCGGCGGGATCGCATGGCTTGCGTCGGGAGGACGTGGGGTGCGGCAAAGGCGTGGCCGTCCGATGGCAAGACCCACAAACATTACCTAAATGCCCCTGCGTGGGTTGTATCGCCAGTAGTTAAGTTAGGGGTAGTCGAGTCATTTACCACTCCAGCGGGACCCGATATATAAGCCATAAGGGTGTGTGAGTGGCTCTCTCTCTCCGGGACTTAGGGTTTCATTTCCTCCCTCCCATTTCTCATTTTCGTAGCTATTTTTCTTCCATTTTCTCTAGGCTAGCATGAGAGCTTCATGAGAGATTTGTTGAGAGGGATGGATGCTAGGGCGGCATGCTAGACCTTGTGAATCTTTCCTGGTTTGTATAGAAGATTCGGAGTTGTGTTTTTCGTGGTCTTTTTGTGCTTATTTTCGTGCCTTCGTTCTCGGTGCGATTCCGCGAATTTGAGTGGGTTTCTCCCCGGATTTCTTTGAGGGAAACATGGATAGATGTCTCCCGCATCTTTGTGATTGATCTTGTGCCCTCAAACGCCGGGAAACCACTTCGATTCGAGAGTTTTCGTTCGGTGCTCAAGCTTTTGGTGGTGCTCAAAGGATTCGTGATTCCCGGTGATTTAGGGAGTTAGGAGGCAAGTTTTTTGGGCTATAGCATCCTTGTGTGACGCTTTTCAAGTCCCCAAACCCTTGTCTCCACAGCTTCAACCGTTTGGGAAATCCGAAGATGATTTGGGGGAGTTGACTTTCGAGGTCGGGCGTTTTTCCGTCCGAGCCTCGCGGACGGTCCCGCGCCCTCCGGCGGACGGTCCGCGCCGCTCGTGTTCGTCCCGTGTTCTTCGTGTTCTTGCTCGCCTTTCGTTTCGATCCGTCGCGATTTTGAGTTTTGGTTGGACGGAGTTTCGGACGGTCCGCAGCAGCGGGCGGACGGTCCGCGGGTGCATGGCGGACGGTCCGCGTGCTCCCCGCGGACGGTCCGTGGTTCGCGGTGTGCTGCGGTGGTTCCGTTTGTTTTAACGGACGGTCGCGGCTCGGGGCGGACAGTCCGCGGCAAGGGTGCGGACAGTCCGCGGTACCCTGCCGGACGGTCCGCGCGGCCCATCGCGGACGGTCCGCCCCGTCCGGCGGACGGTCGCGGGAGAGGCGCGAGCTTTGCTTCTTGGTTCGATTCTTTCCTTCCTTTCTCGTGCTTCCGCGTATGCTTCAAGGAATCGTTCCTAAGGCTAGAGGTTGATCCATAACCTCGTTGTCTTGGCGATTGGTGTGTGATTCGATCCATCGCTTGTGTGGACTGGGTTTTGACTAGGGCATAGGCCGGGTCCTTTGGGAAGAATTTTTACCGGCTCTTATTCACTCCCCCCCGCTCTAGTCGCCATCTGATCCTTCAAGTAGCCATCATGGGGGAGACGGGGAAGATGGTGGAGATGAGGAAGAGGGTGGGGAGGAAGATGGTGGTGCAGAGGAAGAACAAGAAGGGGATGAAGTAATTGGTGTGGTTGATGGGGAGAAGAAGACCCTAAAGTAATGAGGCAGTTCAATGCAGAGATCAATGACTATGAATGTGCAATGGAAGATGACTCCTCAGATGATGAGGATGAATCCATTATGCCAAGTGACTGGGAGAGCTATGATTTCTCACAGCTTACTGTGAATCCTGGTGTGAATGTGGCTTGGGAGTATCGAGAGAATGAGGTGTGCGAAGGAGCTCTGTATGCAAATTCAGGAGAGCTTAAGGATGTAGTGAAGAGGTGGTCCACCTTGACCTTGAATAGGGAGTTTAAGGTGTTGAAGAGTTCTCCAGCAGTGTATGATGTTTGTTGTGTGAAGCCTGACTGTCCTTTTAGAGTGCATGCTTACAACGACGAGTTGAAAGATTACTACAAGCACTAGTAGGAATGTGGTAATTCATGACCTTCATCCTTCATCATTGAAGATGATAAATTGGTCATGCACACAAATCAGTGACGAACTTGTGACAAAATTGATATCGTCACTGAAGTCGCGTCACATTATGTAATTAATGACGAATTCTCAATTTTGGTCACAGAAGCGATCGTAATCCATGACCAAATGTGTACGGTCATAGAAGTTCTCCTTCTATGACCATTGCCTTTGGTCATGGCTATGCCTCCATATTCGTCACAACTCTCCGTCTTCCAGGCGTCGTTAACGCTGACGTGGCGTGTGACGTGGTGTGTTACGTGGCGTGTGACGTGGCGTTTGACGTGGCAGTTAGGTGCTTTGTTTTGGTAGGGCCACATGGACCAATTATAATCTGGCACGTGGCTTCAGAACTTTGGTCACAGATTTGATTCACAATCGTCAACAAATGTAGCATAATTTGGTCACACAAAATCTGGATAAACCATGTAAACCATATAATTGCAATTGATATTAGGAAGACCACATAATTCCATGTTTTAAATATAAAGCAGAATTCAACTGATCATATAAAGCAGTGCACAGCACGACCACTAGTTCACATCACACATAAAACTTAGTTCACAGCACTCATAAGAAACAAATACTAAAAAGATGTTTGCCACAAGCAACTTCAGTTTCTGAGATGCCAAAAGAAACCATATCACAGCAGCCCACTTCATGTCGAAGAAGGAGCATAGATCTTCAGTAGGCCCCTGAGGAGCACCTTGTTCTCCTCCATCTCCTTGGTGTTCTTCTCTACCAGCTTCTTGTACTCTTCCAGCTCTTTTTCTTGCCTCTCCATCCTTTCCTCAGCTTCTGCACTTTTCTTCTTGAGCTCGTCAACTTCACCTTGAACGGCGGCCGTGCTTCGGCCGAGAAGTTGTTCCGGCTGGGTTTCATTTGTTGATGTTGACTTGGAAGATGTTGGTGTGTTGAGGCCAATACTCTTTAGGAATAGTTGAGAGCTGGTTTTGGATAGCACGGTGGCCACCGCGGTCACACTTGTCTTCGTTGAATAACCCGCACCTTTAAGGTCCTGGTTCCACGACCTCCATTTCGGTGCGAAAAAACATGGGAAGAATCCGGTTAGATGGTTTCCTAAGACTGTTATAGAATAAACACAAGACATGGCACAAGATGTTTGTAATTTAAAACTGCATATGATGCGAAAAAAATGCATTGAATAATTCAAACTAATGATCTTACAAGTGCTTCTCTTGCGGTGTCACCGAGGCCATGTTTGGAGCTGGTGTGGCGGTTCTTGAAGGCCTCCTTGCATCTAATTCATCGGTCATATCTAAGCTGGGTTCTTCTCTTTTTCTCTTCGCTACATTTGCATGCATAAACATTGACAGAAAAGTTGTCTCCAACGAAGTTGAAAGGCAGCTGCTTGTATGAAACATACAGGTAATCGAACAAGGAAAGTTACACTTACATAATCATGTAGGTGTGCCTCGTAGCAGTGATTGCCGGTAGTCTGATGATATTTGACCTTACTGCGGTTGTGCTTGTTCGTTTCACATGTCTTCTACAAGAGAAAGTAAATGTGAGATGAGATCATAGAGTCAAAATGAGAAGTTTATGTGCAAACTGAATGTGAAAAATAATATATGACAAGATACCCATACCATGTGTTTTGGATCAGTCCACTTAGCAACTAGTGCTTTCCACTGTAAATCAGTCATGTAAGGAACAGGTGAAGTTGTCGGAACCTCATTTGCAGCTACACCATTGAAGTATTTTGCCTTGAGCCTATATCGCTGGTTTTTGACTGTAGTGCGCATCAGATCAGTACAGGCTTCTTTTGTTGGCTTGTCATCAGTCTTAATGGCCAAGCGCCCCTAGGTATTTTCAACTCCATAGTTAGTTACAGAATTCAGGTGACGCAGTATAAAAGCTTAGATTAGGAATAGCACTTACAGAAAGCTCTCCCTCAAATTTCCTATAGTAACTTTCGTCTTTCTTGTAATCCTTCCAATGTGGTAGGACAGGCATGCTTTCCCGAATGATGATGCCACCCTCTGATGCAAACTTGGCAGCTTGAACAGGTTCATGCGGCCTTCTTTTGCCTTCTGCAACAACAATAGGCAATCTCCTTCTCATAGCTTTTGTCATCTTGTCTAGCTGTTTTCCCACGGTTGGTCCCCTCCGGCTCCTTGGTGCTTGGTGTGCTGGAGGCACAAAAAGTTTATATCATTTAATGAAATGGTTTACTTTCATTCAAATGAGGTAAATAGATGTAATGTTTACTAAAAAATGTTACTTGCCTTCAGATTCGTTATCTGCAGTTGTACTGTTATGAGCAGCAGGTGCCTTGCCTTCATCTCCACCTGTGCTCCAATGATCATGAAGTCCAAGTGTTGTAAAGCTGTCTGCTATGCCATCATGACCATCTGTTGGTTGTACAATATTGTCGTCATCTGTCTGTGTAGCTTGAAGGCTCTTTGAAGATCCTGTTTTGGTTTGAGCGGTGCATTTGTTCCTCTGCTCGTGGAGCTGCCCTCACTCTCTTCTTTGGACCGAGTACCTGGAGGCATGGTGGGTTTTGTTGTCTTCTTCGAAGAAATGATTTTCTTAGAATGCGAAAAAAGAAAGGGCAAGTGCATTAATAATGAAGCCATCGATATTTAAATATAGGTTAGAAATGTAGAACATGAATATGAAAGCAGGACCATATATTAGACAACAAACTGAAAACACTTATATGCAATGCAACTATTCCACATGAACTACTCGGGTGATAGAATAATGACCTTAATTTTTTTTGGTTCTGGCAGCTCATCAGATTCGGTGTCATCATCATCCTCACTATCTCCTTGATCATCATTGTCAAGGGGAAACTCTGATGAATCCGAATCCGAATCTTCACTATGTGTTTTTTTACCCCCTTCTTTGCAGCAGAAGTTTCAGGTACAAAATTAGTAAATTCAGCAGCAAGAGTTGGCAGTCCTAGTTCTTGCATCTTCTTGTTATTGTTAGCCACGCGTATATCCCAGCTTCTCTCATATTCAGTTGTTGTAGGTTGAACTACTTGCAAGATAGATAAGAACAAGCACAATATGTGTATTAGATAAATAAAATGGAGTTTAATAAGAGGTAAGGGGTAGTATTAGTTGCAGGAAATTAAGATAAGAGGTAGGAGGTAGGGAAGAGTATTGACTGATCTAGTTTTTATTGTGATTTTGAAGGTGGAAATTGAACTGAACTACCCAATTTTCAAAAAATACATGACACAAGCACATAGACACCAACTCAGATTCACAAGCACAATCACAACCCAATAGTAAACAAGTCTACAATGCAGGGAAAAAAGGTTCATTTATAGAGACATTGTTGCTTTCTCAACCATCCAAACCTGCAATATGTTAATTTTCAGGCAATTATATATTTGTTTTATCAATGAACTCAAATGTCTGCCATTCTTGGACAGCATCATGAAAAAGATTAGTTGACCATTTAGTTCAAAATTACAGACTTCACTCGTCTGCAGACTTCACTAGCAGCCACAAGACATCCGTCCATTCTACATCACAGAATGTTTGGAAACACACAGGCACTGAATTGCTAATTGCAGTCCTAGCACGACAGTGGCAGTCCTAGCGCGGCATCATGGTTACATTCTAGAAATTAATCAAAGCAATATAATAAAGGAAACAACAACCACCATTGTACTGTAACAGTGTAAATTCCGTAGAGCGCATCCTGAAATGAAGAAACTGAAAGGCACAAAAAATGGATGTGGCTTTAACCTTCTTTTTCTTCTGAACTCTGCTTGTTTTTTTGCCTCCGTGTAGCCACCATCTAGGTCACCAAATCATGCGATGAGAGAGAGGGAGGTAATTAGAGCAGGGGGCGGAAGGGATGCAGGAGATCGAGCAGAGGACGGAGAAGATCTCCTGCTTAGATGCGGCGAGAGTCGTCGGCAACGACGTTCGCGGGAGTGCCGGTTGCGTTTGGGAGCAGGAGGATCTCGTTGTAGCCGCCGTCGTAGGTACCTGGGTGGCGTCGAGGACGGAGGAGCTCCTGTGCGGTAGCGGTTGTGCCCTGGCGGCGGCTAGGGTTGGAGGAATGGAGCTAGGAGGAGATGGGTGGGGAGAGGACTGGGGAAGTGGGGACGGGGAGGTCTTTGACCGGACAGGGGGGAGGGAAACGAAAAATGGTAAAGGCGCTTCGGTTTTCAGTTTTCGGGATTTGGATTTTTTTGGCACTTTTTTTCGAGATGGCATCATTTTCGCGCTTTTTTCACAAGCCCACAACTGAAATGCAGTAGGAAAAACTTTTTTGGAATCACTTCATATATTTTCTACAACATGAAGAAGCTAAAAGAAGTGTTGTTGCCAGTTTTCAGATTTTTCTAGGCACCTTAGGGAATTTTTCCATTTTTTCGTGAGTTAATCAAGAAATAATCACAATAAATGAAAAACTTGGTCCAAAAATTACGCGGATGCACATGGCATTTTTGCACACTTCAACGACCACACCAAAAAAGTTTCACACGATTTGGAGATGGTCGTACTGCACGTGTACTAGACGAATCAGTTTCTCTCACGAAGTGTTATGGACAAGTCAAAGAGAGCAATGTCTGTTGAGCATATGCATGACAAACTTTTTTGGAATCACTTCACATATTTTCTACAACATGAAGAAGCTAAAACAAGTGTTGTTGCCAGTTTTCAGATTTTTCTAGGCACCTTAGGGAATTTTTCCATTTTTTCGTGAGTTAATCAAGAAATAATCACAATAAATGAAAAACTTGGTCCAAAAATTATGCGAATGCACACGGCATTTTTGCACACTTCAACGACCACACCAAAAAAGTTTCACACGATTTGGAGATGGTCGTACTGCACGTGTACTAGACGAATCAGTTTCTCTCACGAAGTGTTATGGACAAGTCAAAGAGAGCAATGTCTGTTGAGCATATGCATGACAAACTTTTTTGGAATCACTTCACATATTTTCTACAACATGAAGAAGCTAAAAGAAGTTTCAAATAACCGAGGAGACATACATGTATACATGTATTTGTGAATACATTAAAAATAAGGGAACAAAAAAACTAAACAACCCAGGAAAAAAAGGTACGGCGGCGGGTTCGAACCCGGTGCACGGGTATGACAACTTCGTGGGTACTACCATTGCGCTATAGGAGGATAGTCGACGGTAGTCCATCTTATTACTACTTATCATCTTGAACTCCATCTTGTGAATACAAAACGACACGTCGCAGTCAGACGCATCCTCTTTTCCCCATCTCATTCCGCCGCATCCTCTCAAGGTTGACCTCGCCCCCCACTTTCCACCGCCACCACATCCGCCGCGGCGGCGACGCCGCATCCCCTTCGGACGCCACCACCCCTCCCCCGCCAAAGACGCGGAGCCGCCGCGACATGGCTAAGGGCCGGCCCCGCGATCCGCAGCGAGCGAGGTTTGTCGCAAGGCGGCCAAGGTGAAGGGTGCCAAGTACACGAAGTCCAAGCTCCCCGCCGCCGTCCCCATCTACCTAGAGGTGAGTTAGGGTTTCCTTACTGTGGATTGGAATAGGTGTTTGGAACTGGAGAATGGTTATTGGTTGTGGTGAGTTTAGGGATTTGGTAATTGGTACTGCAGTAGAATTTTAGCTTGCTTGTGAAATTGTTAATAAGAAATTAAGATGGCAGTGATTTCGTCTCTGTCGTAGCTGTGAAATTTTAGGCCGGTTCCCCATTCTTGGAATCTGTTAGCTTCTTGTGCTTAGCATCAACTAAGTGAAGCCACCTATCTTGCCTAAACCTGATCCCAAAGGGGATAATTATATTAGATTATGCAGATGACACTATTACTTTCCTTAAAATGACATGGCAGGAGCTAGAAACAAGAAGCTGCTATATGTATAAATGGTTGTGATGAATTGGAATCACTTCACATATTTCCTACAATATGTAGAAATATTGAACTGCCAAACAGGAAGTTACCGCATCAAGTATGTAGGTGTGCCAGACAGCCCTAATAGATTACATGTGATAGACTGGGAACCATTGAAATAAAAAATTAGGAAAACTAGAAATCTGGATAGCTGGGAGGGCAATTGATCGTGGTTGAATCTCTACACAGATAGCATGCATTACTAATCCTGTTACTGAATGCGTTGCCCTCATATTACAGATTGCCATGTAGAACATGAGGAAGATGGAGAACAGGTTGATGAAGCATGTGAACGACATCGCTGACCAGTTCGACAGCAAGTTGGACTCCAAAGTTTATGAAGTGGGTTATGAGATGCAGAAAGAAATGGCTGTTCTGCAAGAACGTTTGGAGCTGCAAGTCCAAGAGAACAAAGACCTGAAGGAGCGCCTAGGCAGCACGGAATACACGGTGTTCAAAGCGCTATCGCGATTGAAGAAGATACGAAAAAGAAGGAAGCGAGATTGCACGGTTGAAGGATGACACGGAGAAACTTAAGACCAAGAAATAGGAATCTGCTAGAGCATTACGGAGCACCTGCTATGTCTTTTGTTTGGTTTTGTGAATGTAAGCGCATATGAGGTCTTTGTAATGTACTCTTTTAGGTTATGGTTATGCATGTATAAACTTAGGTCTGGAATGTCGGATGTCGGTACTTTAGTCGAACTATTACTAGGATGTAAGAACCAAATATCAGTATCTAATGGAACGGACCTGTGTTCCAAATTGCTGCCTTATGTTGGTTTCATGTGTTGGCTGTGGTGGAGCTGTTCATACCTAACAGTGTACTGCACTATGAGTCTAGTCAGTGTAGTGCCATGCTGAATTTCTGTTTATTCATTAACAGAAATAAATACCAAATACACCAGGGCAAACTCTTGAATTGTTGCCCGATTCTTTTGTAAGATAAATACTAAACTGCCTTAAATAGTTGTCATCGCCACAAAATAAACTCAACGATCATCATCTTCGTCATCTGTGGACATGACATCATTGTTGTCATCGCCACCATCACAATAATATTGCAGCAATGTATCATCCTCGTCCTCGTCCTCGTCCTCATCCTCTTCAAGATTACTAGAAGCTTCCTTCTTGTTTCTTATAAGTTCCTGTAAATTGCCTTGAATTATTGTTGCTTCTCCACCAGCGACATTGGGCATAACCTCATTGTCGTCACCGTCTTCCACTACATGCTCAGTTTCAAAACAGTAATCATCCTGATGCACTTCATGACCGCCTGTTCGTTTCAGCCACATCATAGATATTCCTATGTTCAAATTTCGTACCACTGCGAAATGCGACCATTGTGGAGTTGTGTCTTGCGGGTAAAATATTTTTTTTTGCTTGCGAGCCAAGATGAAAGGATCGAGTCTTGTACCAAAATGACTTCACATTGATGGATTTGAAATGTTTGTCATCTCCAAGGCCCACGAGTCTTGCCTTCTTGGTTGTACCAATCGCATCGAAATATAACCACCGTCCGTCGAACATCATAATTTGAGGGGTATAGCAACTCAATAACCTCTTTAAGGACACCATAGAAATCTATGGGTTTCATATCATGTGTACCTTCGGTCATTACACCACTATTTTGTGTACGCATGAACTTTTCACGATCGATCGTGCTATACCGCACTCCATTAATCTTGCAATCCGCACCAATCTTAACTCGCCGAATCGGACCACGGGAGAGTGCCCACGATCCTTCACTAACCGATCCTGGATTCTCGCTGCGCTTCTTCTCAATCTGTAGCAACAAAATTACTCACGTCACCATTTACATATGGATAATAATGCAATTACTATTCCTACGGCCAAAATGCTAAGTGACTTACATTTGACTTAAACCATTTTGCAAATCTCTTTTCAACCATTGCATTTACTTCATTTAGACGTGCACCTTGCTGCAGTAGCTCATCCTCGTACAGCCTATAGTAAAAAATGAAATCGTTAGAATAAATTCCGATTTTTCAAAAAACAACAGAAATTAAAACACAAAAATTCTTACTTCCTATATTCATCTGCTTCTTCAGCATTGTGTAGCACATACCAAATTAACTTATTCATGACAACATCTTCAATGTACTCGGTCCTATTCGCTCCAACAAGAGTACCACCATGCTTAAAAACAGATATGTCATCGAGCAGTGGCAGCTCTGTACCACTATCGTCGTCCTGGTTAAATTTAGTGTCCACATCCTCCATGTACCTAGAACAAAAGGTTAAGGTGTCACTTGCCATATATGCCTCAGCAATTGATCCTTCAGGCCTAGCCCTGTTCCTCAAAAAATTCTTCAAAGTGCCTAGCCACCTTTCTATTGGGTACATCCATCCATACTGAACAGGTCCTCTAAGCAGTGCCTCATCAGGAAGGTGGACACACAAGTGCACCATGACATCAAAGAAGGCAGGAGGAAATATTTTTCTCATGCTTACATAGTATCAATGGAATTTCGTCTTTCAGCCGTTTCACAACATCAGTCCTTATATTTCTACTGCATAATTCCCTAAAGAAGGTCCCCAACTCTGCAATTGCCTCATATACATCCTTCCTCACTAGTCCTCTAAGGCCAGCGGGTATGATTCTTTGCAGAAGTATGTGGCAAGAATGTGTCTTCAGCTTTCCAACGATCCTTGAACCATCATCACTTATGTATCTTCCTAGATTAGCCGCATATCCATCAGGAAACTTGATACCTTTGAGAAACTTGCAGAACTCGATTTTCTGATCCTTTCCCAACACGTATGGAGCTGCTGGTGCCCTGCAGACTGAGTTACCATTCTCCTACAAGTGCAGTTCTTGTCTAATGCCCATATCATACAAATCCAACCTAGCTTTTAGTGTGTCCTTCGACTTGCCTTGTATATTGAGTAAAGTGCCAAGAATATTTTCACAAACATTCTTCTCTATGTGCATGACATCTAGATTATGTGGAAGCTTCAAATTTTTCCAATATGGCAACCTCCACAACACACTTTTGCGAGTATAAATCTTTGGACCGTCACTCCGCTTCCTTTTATTTCCAGTCATGTCAGGCTGCTTACCTGGCCTCACATCTTTCACCTTGTCTAGCTCCCGTTCGACCTCCTCCACAGTAAACTTGCCAGGCTGAACGTTTCTTTCACGCTGACCATCAAAAGCCAAGCAATTCCGCCATTTATGTGACAAAGGAAGGTAACGACGATGTCCAATGTAGCATAACTTGCCCCTTATACGCCGAGACAATGGATCCTTGTCGCAATGAATACATGCATAATACCCTTTTGTTGTTCGCCCGGATAACGTGCTAAGTCTTTGGATAATCATGTATACACCAAAGCACAACGACACGAAGCTTGAACTTCGTACCCGGTACATGCGTCTAACGTCCATACACCCCGCCAAAGATCGAACAGTTCTTCGATTAGGGGTTCAAGGAACACATCAAAATCCTTTCCTGGAGCATTTGGACTCGGGATGAGTAAAGACATAAAGCGAGTTTTACGGATTCACACATTCCCATGGTGGGAGATTCGGCGGTGTCGGAAGCAATGGCCACATATGTCTTGTGAACTCATGTTGCCAAAAGGATTGAATCCGTCGGTAGCTAAGGCAAGCCTCGGGTTCCTCGGATCACACCGCAAAAGATGGTTCCCTCCTATCAAAGTCCTTCCATGCTTCCCCATCAGCTGGATGGCTCATTACACCCTCGACTGGCTTCCTCACTTTCTTGTGCCATTGAGTTTCCTCAGAAGTTCGCTTTGATGCATAAATTCTCTTCAACCTTGGCAAGAGTGGAAAATGCCTCAATACCTTGTGTGGAATCTGCTTTGTCCCAGTTTTGTCTTTCCATCGTGACTCCTTGCAGACTAGGCACGCATTCAACTTTGCATACTTGGTTGTTTTCGAATCCCGAAACAACACACAATTGTTCTTGCACACATGGATGTTCTCAAATGCAAGCCCCAATTCTTTAAGATAATTCTTGACCTCGTCATATGATCTTGGCAACTCACTCTCCGGGTGTCCATCTGATATCAGCTTCATCATTGCGGTGAACCCTTTATTGGAGATTCGATAACGGGACTTCATATACAACATCCTCACCATAAAAGAAAATTTTGAATGTTTAGAACCCGGCCGAGCTTCTTCTTCGCATCTTTCGAAGCTGTTGCTAATGTTGGTATTTCTCCATCGGCCTCTCGCCGTTGCAAACAGATCTCCTATCATCTCTGGTACTCCATGATCCTCATCGTAACCATCTTCATTCTCATCCACATGTATCCCAAAGTCATTATCATGCCCTTCTACCTCCGATCTATACCCTCATCAATTTCAACATCTGCAGCCTCCCCATGATGAGTCCACGGTATATGTAGGTGAAATTCCATAAATGTGCAGATGAGTTTCTACTTGATTCTGATGCATCAACCTTCGATTATGACAATTAACGCACGGACAGCGAATGTGTTCGTCTTCAGGGTACCTTTCACTAACAAATCTCATAAAATCTTCAACTCCCTTGACATAAACAGTTGTGAATTGTTTCCCAAAAACCCAACTTCTATCCATCTGTTTTGACAAAAAAATATGAACTAACTAACTGTGATTAAACTAAACAAATTACTAATGCATATAATAACCAAATTTCAAACCTTTTCTGCCTATGCGACGATCCCCGGCGAACCTGCTCCAATCCAGGATCAGGCCACGACGCACACGTCGTCCACGCCCTCGATCAGCTGGACGCGCTCGTCCACACCCTCAATCTCCTGCACGCCCTTGATCAGGTGCACACACGTCCTCTTCCTCTCGATCACGTGGCCACCATTGATCAGGTCGCAATGCTCACGCCGTGAACGGCCTCGATCAGGTGGACGTGCACGTCCACGCCCTCAACCAATTCCACCCCCTCGATCAGGTCCACGCACATCGACGCCGATCCTGTACGATGCAGAGAACACGATGGAGGCCCCCAAAAAAATTATTGCACCGCCCCTCTGAGTCCCAGACTTTTGCGCGAGCGAGCGGCAACGATCTCTGATCCATTAAATTTAGGGTCCAACCTTTTCAATTATCAATTTGAATACGTGTATATATGTTAAAGTGAACTGTTCTTTCACAAACGGAGGGCTACTCTAGTGGTAACCCAGGTTTATGTGATCTATTAGGTCGCAGGATCGAAGCCTTGCGGCCGCATATTTTTTGCCTCAAATAATAAGCTATGCAGTGGCATGTTGGCAGGCCCACTTTGACAAAATTTAAGCCTGCAGTTTGGGCCACAAAATTGGAGACCTTCTTCGGTGGGCCAAACTCGCCTAAAATTAAAAAAAGGTGTCCCAAACCACACACCCCTCAAAAAAAAGCTCCAAATGATACAGCAAATGGGAATCACCATCTATGACGATGATCTTCTGATGTTCTGTGTCGTTCCTTTCATTTTCGTCACAAAAATCTAAGCCACATTTTGGTCACTTGCAACTTATGATGAAAAATAAAATTTGGTCATAGAATGATATTATTCCATGACCAAAGTAACCAGCGTCACTAGCAAAAGGTGACAAATGCTCATATTTCTACTAGTGAAGGTTAGTATAGTTGTAGATCACACATGTACACTTGACCAGTTAGATGCAAGTCACTAGAATTTGACTGCCGGATTTGTTTCTAACCACATGTACTCCCAGATTGTGGAGAATCCAGCTTATGAGCCCAAGTCCATTATCTGTACCATTGAAGAGAAATTTAGGTACAGGATCAGCTATGGCAAAGCATATAGGGCGAAGAAGAAGGTTACGGAGATGAGGTGGGGTACTTACGAAGCATCCTACAACAATTTACCAGCCTTGCTGAACACAATAGTTGTGTTAAATCCTGGCAACTACTATGACATCAAGACATATCCTTTGGTAGCTAGGCTAGGCAAGCTTGTTCTTCAACGGTCATTCTTAGCATTGGGGCCCTGCATTGAGGCATTCAGACATTGTAGACCTGTCATTTGCATAGACGGCACATTCTTGACAGGAAAATACAAGGACACAATCTTGACAGCGGTGGCAGCAGGCGGCAACAATCAGTTGTTGCCATTGGCTATTGCATCTCTAGAGGGAGAGAATGGTGCTAGTTGGTTGTCACACCCGATTTTCTGAAGAAAACCAAGTGCAAACCTATATGCATGCCAGGATCAAGTTTCATGCATATAGTGACATATAATTGAATACAGAAACAGTATCACGTAAGAAAAAGAAAGATTATCAGAGATTTACGCTTAATCCTGGAAACGAAGGCTCCAAACATCACAGGCAATCGACTGGGAGTTGCGTACGCCTAACACCAGCAACATCTTCACGTCATCTTCATGTAGCTTCCTCCTTCTGAGCAACATTGTTTATAGCAAGGATGAGCACTTGTCGTACTCAGCAAGTGTGGGGAAAAGAATGAATGCAAAGGCTTTATAGTGGACTGGGCTATAAGCATTTAAGCAATTTTAGTTGGTCAAGTTTTATTAGCACCTGATTACTAATACAGTATAAGTATATACCAACCCACATTAAGCATAAGATAAGAGATACGCCATAAGCACATGGCAAGCATAACCGGAGAGAACGATTTAAGTCCATCTTTAAGTTCAATTATCATGTGAGGGTCCAGGCCGCTCTTGACCGTGGGCACGGCTAATCGATTAGTTTTACACTCTGCAGAGGTTGTACATCTTTACCCACAAGTCGCATAAAAACTTCGAAGAGCTTTGCACCAAACCACGCTGTGCAAAAGTAGGCACAATACCACACTATCGAGGTGTGGCTGCATAGGGACGCTACGAAGCCTTTACAAAGAGTCCTCCCGTGCGTATTAGTCCATAGTAGTATGTCATAGAGGCTATCTTTCGTACCACACTTCTATTACGGACGGTAAGCCATAGAGTCTTCCGTTCCATCACCGCTCCGGAATAGAAGAGACATAAAAGCATTCCTCTGTCCCCAACCTACTATGCGAGTAATAACCACACAAAGACTTCCCTAATTACTCGGCCAAGACCAGAGCCATATAGTCCTTGTGGTTGCACTGTTGTCCTGGGTGGTTCTCCATGTTCCGATTAATCATATGGTCTTGTATAAACAACCAAAGATATAACATAAAGGTATAACGAGTTCATCATTGTTGTTCATTAAAACCACCATAACCCAGGTATAGCAACTAAGCATAACTACCCAACATAAAAGATAAACCCGTTTGATCAAGGCACAGGATAAATAACACTAGTCAAACCTTAAACATGGGTCCCATCATATTAATGCAAGCATATGCAATGAGTGATTAAATATAGTTCTTAGGACAAAAGATCAAGGACACACTTGCCTTTAACCAAAGTAATGTCGTTGCTCAGAATATCTTCAACTTCAAGCTCTTCCCAGCCTCTTGAACGGCATTCACTCTAAGCGCATCAATCATCGGGCACAAACATACACAAAGCAAACAAACAGACATACTAAGAACAAAGCACCAATCAAAAGAAAGCTTTAAAAGAACGCACTAAATGATAGGCTTGATTAGATGGATCCATAAAGAACATAAAGGGTGCTTGGAAGGGAAAGACTTGGTTAGCTTTAAAGAGATGGTTGTGGAAGATTGAGCAAGAACCGAAAAGATCACACTTAGATTGAGCTAAGAAAAGAACGTCTAACGAACGTTTTACATATATGAGAGAGCAACGCTATGAGCTAAGTTCATTTTAATTAACAAAACAAATATAAAGGATATTTTAGAAATAAAATACCCTATGTTGACATTAATGCAATATTAAACTTTATTTATGAAACTGGTGTAAAGAACTAGTCAAGTTTTTATAAATAAAGATTCATATATTGATTAAACCGATTAAACATTTAATTTAGAAAAACTAAACTATATGAACAATCTAAACGAAACTTTATAATTGGAGTTCATCATATTATTATGAAAAACAGTATTAAATTGGTATTAATCAAGATTAACATTTATTTATAAAGCCGGAGTAAAAGCCTAATCAACTTTTAATTATAAAAGTTAATTAATCATTAAGCAAATTAATATTTGACTTATGGAAAACCGAGTAAAAGATCTAATTAGATTTTATTCATAAAAGCATGTAAAGTAATCATTAATCAAATTAAATTTGATTATGAAAAACGATATATAGATCTTTATTGCTTTTATTTATAAAAGACATGTATAACTAGGCATTAACCAAAATTAATATTAATTTTATTTTCAGAAAACAAAACATGTTGAAAACTCACCACTAACGCGTGCTTTACATTATTATGGACCTAACGCAACTTGAACGGATTAAATCGGAGCTAAAATGAAGATTTGATGAGCAAAACAAGATTGAAAGGACCTAGTCGTGATTAACCGTAGATTTCAGGGGCTAGCAAAGAAGATTCCCGAGACACATCAAACAGTGCTCGCGAATGGATCTAATCTGGGGGTTAGATCTGCAAAAAGTTTTGGGATGGATTGGATCTACGGAATCTAATCTTTCCAGGGGGTTTTCGAGGAAAGATGTAAGACACAAGAAAGGACCTATTGATTCCAAGATCTTGCATGGGGCTCCTTGCAAAAAAATTTTTCTTCTTCCTTGGGACCGAACAGGGGCAGGGGAACCAGTGGGTCTGGTGGCCATGGGCGTTGGCGGCGCCGGTGCTAGAGTACAGGAGCGGCCCAGGGTTCCGGTGAGGCACATAATTGAAAGAGTGGATTGATTGGAACAGGATGGTGTGCTCACCGATGTTGGGGAGGAAGGGACGGGATCGAATTTTGGTGAAGACGGCGCCGGTGGTGGAGTTCAGGAGCGGTCGGTCCCCAATGCAATGGTGGTGCTCTGGTGCTTCCCACGCGGCGGGAGGGGGTGGGGGATGTCCAGCTCGGCCTCGCGAACCTGCTGGTGGCGGCGGTTTCCTCCGGCGGGACTCCACGCCGGCGAGCCGATGAGCGGACCGGCGGCGTGCACGGGGTGGCCGGCTTGTGCAGCGGGCGGCAGCACAGGGGAGGCGGCGAAGCAGGGGGCACGCTAGGGCGGCGGCGCAGGGGGTTGTTGACGCGAAAAGTGCACTCAACGCCAAACACACAGCAAGCCGAACAAAGCTGGCTTCACACGCGCAGAGAGCGAAAGACGTGCCAGTCAATTTTTCCTGAAAATTAACAAAAGACAAAGCAGTTAAATACCAAAGCTTGGAACTTGCCGGGTGGTACCAGACAGTTCCATATTTACGGCTGAGAAGCCAAATGAGATGACACATAGCTATAGAAAGCTATCTGCCAACGAACTACAACCATTCGGGAAACCGCAAAGGGGAAAAAGTAACACTGCCGAATGGATGACGTGAGCATGACAGCGATCGGTCTTTGTTTGAACAAGGATGCACGTACACGAAGTCATGACCGATCCCCATGAAGATTAACATTAAATAAGTGAATAAAGTAAAGCACGGACATGATCATGTATTAAACAAGTATGCATAGATCCAAAGCACTAGTCTACCGCATGTCTAGTTACTTTAAAACCCGTCGGATACGATGTCAAACAAATCTATCCACCGCATGATACAACTTGCATGAAAAACCGTACCACTTTCCACAAATAGATCTATCCACCGCATGATACAATCTAAATATGGAAAGCTAAAAGCATACATCATTCAAAGCATGGATAACGCACGTGTTTTACTCGTGGAGAAACATAACCAAATACGGCTGAACAGCCGATTCGGGGTCCATGAAGAAGGAACAATCATTACCAAGTGAATAAATCTACCAGATTGATTTGGGAATCTAATCCACCGGATGACTAGCTCCAAAGCAACCCAAAAACCTGCATCTACCGCATGATACCCGGCTCTTTCAAGATTTATACGAACATTAGCAAGCTTGAACCCGCAACACGTAACAACCTAGATCGATTCGGTTTCGGCTATCGGAAAACACAAGATCCACGTGTTAAAACATGAAATCTACTTGAACAAGGATCATAAAAGAGATAGAGCCGATCCAAACCCATCTAGATTGGGCAAAGGTGTGTTACATGAATTAAAACATAAAGTAAAAACTCAAGATAACACGGGGTAACTTAATGAATCTATCAGATCTTGCCAAGATCCAATAGAGCCGATAACTAGCTTCAAGCTAGATCTTAGCCCACCGCATGGCTCATGATCTAACAAGAAACCTTCTTGAACCAAGCTTGAATCTACCGCATGACACGAAGCATGGTAACAAGACTACTTGCATCAGATCTAAATCCACCGCATGATACTAGACATGATACAAGGTTGCCGGTACTCACGGAGGTCGACGGATCGATTAGCCCTCTCGAAGAACTCGACGACGCGACAAGGGACTCTAGGGTTTGGCGTGAGGCCGGTGTGTATTGAAGAATGATTGTGTTTGTTACATACATTCAGGGGTCATATTTATACTCTGTTGAGTACAACTTCGAATGGATTCGTTGCCTAACTTATCTCTAAGCTTGATCGCCTATCCATCCATTCGTCTTCCCTGATTGAGCCACGTCACCGTCCAATCCTGCAAAATCGGCTCTCTCGTTCCTTTGCCGAACCGGAGCGGATAGCCGACCGTGAGATCTCTTTGCCGAATATCTCTGAAAATATCCTTCCTTCCACCAGACAGACTCTTTATCGAACCGGACCCACAAGTCAGACTCCTTACCAAATTTTGGTGTTAACAGGGGTGGCTGCCGTTTTATGGGGCGGGCGCAGGGCGCTAGACCGGGGGGCGGCGGCGGCACGGCCGGCCGTGGCGTCCCGGACTCCGTGGCGGGTGGGCCCCGATGGGCTCCGCGTGGGCCGCGGCCGGGCCAGCGGCGGGCAGAAGGAGGTTGGGTCGGGCCTTCGGGCTCGGCCCAGTTAGATAGGATAGGTTTTCCTTTTTTCGAGATATTTTCCAGTGCAAAAAACAAATCTAGGAAATGCCCAGAAAATCACAAAAAATCCAGGAAAATTCCTAGAGATAGATTATGACATGAACAATCCAAATAAAGCATTTGGTGCTCATGAAAAAAATTTTAGAGCCTTCTAATAAATAGAAATAACTTAGTGAAAAATGAGAGTAAATCCCGGAAAATTCCGGAAAATTCTCGGGAGAGTTTGGACAGCTCCTAAACGCATTTTTGAAACCTTTTTGCACTCAAGAACCACTAGGTGCATCGGCATGAATGCAACACTCTCAACTTTTATTTAATTTAGAAAATCAAACAAAGGACTTTTCCTATACTATATTCCCTGCAAAGAAAACAAATGTTGGAAAAAAATTTAAAATTAAGAGAAAATTGTTATTTAATTATTCTTTCTTCACATCCTGAAATTGGAAATTTCAGGGTGTGACATTGGTACTGTTTTTTGGATAGGCTGAATCAGATGGTGGTGAAGGATGTGCCAAACGTGTGTGTCATACACAATAGGCACAAAGGAATTTTGCAAAGGGTAGCCAAGAAAGAAACAAAGTAGCCCAATGGCCTGATGTTCATAGTAGATGGTGCGTTAGGCATATGGGAGCAAACTTCCACAGCCAATTCAAGAACAAGCAACTGACTGAACTATTCAAACAGTTATGCTCGCAGAATCAGGAGAGGAAGTTCAATGAGATATGGAAAAAACTAGATGATCTCACAAAGAAAGCATAAGAAGAAATAGCAAAAAACCAGTCAATCCTGAACCGGGGCAAGCGCCAATTTCTCTTGAGGACGTTGGGTTAGATGCTCCTAATGTGAGAAGGAGAAGGGGACGTGCAGTCAAGACCTTCAACCAGTGGATTGAGAACGAGCCCAAGGAGAAATGGTGTCTCTTGCATAGCACAAGAGGTGTAAGGTTTGGGATCAAGACCACTAATTTTGCTGAGGTATACAACGCAGTCTTGCATGGGGCAGGTGTTATCCATTATTGTCATAATTGAGTTCTTCGTACCGCACAATGAAGTACTTTTATGAGCGTGCAAATAAAGAACACACACAACAATGGCTGATATTCAGAAATCGTACTCCACAGCAATGACTGTGTACTGTTGACGGTGAAAATCCGTCAACCTAGCCATGAGTTTACCTTCGGTGTTGGCATGAGTTTTATACCTTATCCATTGGTACTAACCCCCGTGGTATAACAAGTTCACGTGTGCATGTCGGTTTTGGAGTTTAATGTTTATGCAGGGCTTTAGTGTTGAATGCAAGACTTTCGGGATAAGTTCATCAAGCACCTCATGACAAGACCTTGAAGTCCTGAACAAGTCATGCAATGAAGCAAAATTAACTCCAAGAAGCCGGGGACTTGATCCGAGAAGACGACAGACTCCAGGGACCTGACCAGAAAAGTGTTGAATCTTGCGAGACAAGGAGTTGAGTCCAATTCGGAGAGAAACCGACGACATGGACCTACATGCAGAAGGGGGAAGCATCCAGGAAGCAAGGGAACCGACCTCGGGCAAAGGAGCCCACGGGGCCGGGCCTAAATGGGCCCGGGCCGGCCGGCCCGGTCCGGTCGGCCCCGAGCCCATTTTGGGCCCAAACCCGCTCTTCTTTGCCCTAGCCGCCAATCGGGCTATTTATAGTCCCCCGACCGAGAGCCACGGAGAGAAGATTTCGTCTTCGGCCGCCGAGGAGCGAGAGAAGAGAGGGACACCATGTTGGAGAGGAGAGGGTCGAGCTAGTTGACTAGGGTTTCCCTAGCCGACGTGGGAACCTTGCATGGAAGACCACGTCGGAGTTCCGGAGCTAGAAGCAAGATCAAGGAAGGATCCCGGTGGTGATCTTGTGTATGTATCATTGTCATAGTTGAATTATCAAGTTGAATCTTTTCTTAGCGATCAAGTGTTTCCTCGAAGATTTCGTTTTTCGATCGGCTTTGCTTATTCCAATTCTATTCGCGCGATAGATTACATAGGGTGTTCTTGTAGCCGCGGTGGCTAGAGGTACACGCCGGATCTTCCGAAAGAATCTCGACTTGTCTTTTGACTCGCCCTAAGCTCCCCGCATGAATAGGGATACGTTGTGACAGAACGGGGGTCTCGAAAGGCGGATGTTTTCGGATTTGGACGGGAAACCACGATTTAAAGACGCTTCTTATAAGATTCGATTTGCTACTTCTTCTCTTGCTTGGAACTTCAACAAAAGGCTTACCCCGATCCCTCTGGATCGGTTTATCTACCCAATCTTACTTTGTTTTCTCCGGTCTTTAGTAGATTAGATTTATCTTTGTTTTGTGTTCTTATCTAGATGCATTAGGGTTTCTCTTTTACCAAAGATTGAAGTTACTTGGCTTTACTAGATCAACTCTTGCGTCACACATTTGTTCCACGGATTCGATACCTTGGGTTCACCACTCGAGGGAAGAAGGGTCCCTTGACTACGACGGGAGACTTGTACGCTTGCGAGTCACAAACGAACTTTGATACAATTATTAACCGTCAACAAGCCCCTTTTTTCGGCGCCGTTGCCGGGGAACAAGTGATCAAGATTTGATTTTTTATTGCTTTTTTTTGTAATTTTCAGTACTGATTTTGTTTTATTTTTGCATCTACTAAACTTTGATCATCCTCAAAATACATCTAATCTAGTTTGTCTAACCCTAGTTTTCATAAATTTATTTTTCCTTTCTAGTTTTTGCATACTTTGCTTATTGCTAACCCTAACCGGAGATGGTTGGCTACCTCTCCAAGAAACCCAAACCTTTTTGTGGATGATCCAGGAAAACTTTACAGGCAAAGGTGACATGCAACACAAGCTAAAGGGGTGGAAACCCTAGATTCAAAAGTTGAAGTCGAAGGACCGTCGAAATCTCCAAGGGAATCACCACCTCCAAGTCCAAAGGAAGATCAACCTCAACCACCGGAGCAATGCGCACCCCGGACATCGTTGATCTACCTATCATAAACCTTCAAGACGCCGGGAGGCCGTTCAAGATCAAAGTCTCAACTATCCGCATGACGATTGCGAGAGCTGAATGCATACGAGTCGGATTCCTTGAGTGGCATATCGGTTTACTTAAGAGGAGGATGGAGAAGATGGAGATGGAGAAAGAAGCTCAACACCTAAAGGCCGCCGAAGCAAGATCCTCATGCAAGGAGTGTGTGGAGTACGACCATGTCCAAGGACGCCGTCACTAAGTTCGAGGCTATGGAGAAAATATTGAAGAATTTAGATGGCAAGGTGACGGAGGTCGGAAGCTCTATACGTGAAGTGTTCATCGTGATGAAGATGCTATACGCAAGTGGGACAACTTGCCGGGCGCCCGATGGGTAACGAAGAAGAATATCCGAGACAACTCCAAGGTCTCAAGACGGCGAAGGCTACTCAAGCTCATTCGGGAGAGATGAAGGATCACACTAGAGACCATGAAGATCACGACCGAAGGACCGGAGTTCGAGATGCCGAGCCACAAGGAAGATGTTGCATCCGTCAAGACCAAAGGACAAAGCCAGCCTGTGAAGACAAAAAAAAATTTAACTAAGCCAAAGCGGGTACCCAAGATTGCAACGCCCACAAAGAGCGTTGATCCGGAGTAATCAAGTGAAGAAGTCTAGCTATAGACTATAAACGAAGCGCTAGGCGGGAGGCAACCCGTTTCGTCAAGTCAAGAATAAGCTACCGGGAGGACAACCCGATTCCAGGTTTTTCGAGTCTTTTTAATAATTTAGTTTTTGATTTTTATTACGCAAAGACATTAGACTTAGAAGTGGTTGAACAATATTAGAGACATAATTCTTGATTGAATGTTTGCTTTATCATAAACCCTTTGCATGAACCCTCCTATGTGCTTGTTTGATTCTTTTCTTTTCGAGAAACCCTCAACCAAATAATTTCAGAACCTTAACTCAACCTTTCACCCTCATTATGGTGCTGACGTTGGCTTATTTTTCATGCTAAAACCACACGAGTAGAGCCACGATTTATATTTAAAGTGTTAATAAAATTCAGCACGTGGTAGAACTCGCGTGAACCTAGAAATCAAAACTTTTGGTTGGTTTTAAAAATCTATATCCTTGGTTTCTCTAGGATTAGAATTTTTCTAAGCCTATTCTAATTTTGTTTTATTCAAAATCTTTCTTATCTAGCCAAAATTAGAACCTAAACCTATGCCCCCATGATCAAGCCGGGAAATGTTTGCTCTCAACCAATGAAGGCAAACTATACCGGTGAGACCGAAATCGACGTAAAAATAAAATATTTTTGACTTGCATTTGTTTTTAATGGTTTAAAAACTTCTCTAAAATTATGTTCGAGCTCTTGCATGGCTCTGAAAAATATTTTAAATTTCGAATTAGAGGAGTGCTTAACCTTAAACACACCTTAATGGAGGCAATCTAGCAATCATGCATGCACCATTGGATTCCCTTTCATCAACTTTCACCAATTTCACATGCGAAGGACAAGCATGGTGGGCAGCAAGCATCAACTTTGTAGGAATTTCATGGTGGCATGTGAAGCAAGTGGAGCTAGGGAGCATGGACATGACCCAAAACATGAAGCATCAAGTGGAAGGACCAAGGAGTAGACGAGAGCGTTTGGGCGGTGCAACTCGTGGAGCACGCGGGCGGGGAAAGTTGCGAGGTGAAATGATCGTGCTAGAAGAAAGACGAGGCGGGGAGGAGCACCGAGGCCGGCCTCACCTACATAAGGAGCCCCCCGGCTCCCGTTTTCTGCAGGCAAGCTTCCCTCTCCTTCCTTTGTTTGTGTGTTCAAGTTTGTGTGCTCAAAACCTCCGTAGACATAGCCAACCTTCCCAAGCTTGAGAGCTCAGAAAAAAAAATCCACATCCTTAATCCACTCAAAGACCACATCCGAAGCAAAGAGTTTAAGTGCCTAGTTACCGGTTGCAACCCGGAATTTTAGTTGAAGAAAAGAGTGCAGCAACCATGTGGAAGAAGACCACAAGTCTCTTCTCCAAGAAGAAGAGTTCGTCGTCATCCAAGCCGTCATCAACCACGTCTTCGAGGAGGCACTTGGTTTCCGAGTCTCCCCGGAGCATGGAGACGGATACGGCACCACCGAGAAGGAACGATGCTCTCCTCCTTGGTGGTATGAGGGCTGCAAGAAGCACTTCCATGAGGGCACACGGAGGAGCAGCCCGCGCCACCACGACGATCGACTCGCTCAACCGCGCCACCTCCTTACACCCCGACATACTCTTCGTACGGCTTCATCATCTTGTCAGCGGAGGAGGAGGAGTGGCTCTCTAATCTTGAGAAGAGGCTTGTGCCCAACGTCGAGTTCGACGACCAAGCACTCTACACCTTGGGTTTTGGCACCGACATATACTATATGTTGGGGCACCTCGGATGGGTGCAGTTCTCCAACGGAGTATCGGTGGACACCCATTTGGGGTTCGCCTTGGAAATTTTAATGACTATTGCACCTATCGTTGATGATGATGGGGTGCAAAGCTTGTCATTCCGTTTGGAGGGAGTCCAACAAGAGGTTCCCTACGAGCACGTTAGGGAGCTGCTTGGATTCCACAAGGGAGCTCCGGAGAAAGTTGACGTGCCACCCGGCATGTTAGCGGGATTTTGGAACATGATCTCCGGAGAAGCCCATCAACAACGCAATTGCATCCGCAACCCCATTATCCGGATATTTCACTCTTGGATGTGCAAGAGGATATTGGGGAGGATGAAGGAAACAAAGGTGACCGACACGGAGTTGAATTGGTTATACTCGGCTTCAATTGCCAGGCAGCCAATAGACCCCTCTTACCTCATGATCAACCGTTGGTGTTGTGAAGCAACATCGGGGGCGGGTAATATTGGTTCGGGGTGTTACCTCTCCATGTTGGCCTTTTCCTTGCGGCCGGGGATCGCAAGAAACCCCGCTCACCTTTTGCGTGGTACCTCTCTCGGTTTTGAGTATTTGCGGCAAGGCAAATACATTAGTGGAGATGAGAGAGGAGGTTATCGATTGGCCATTGTAAACCTACCCCTTCCGAATGAGAGGCTTAGGCTTTTCACCGAAGGAAGAGAAGATTGGTTGGAAGAGGGACTACTTGTCCCCGCAAGGAAGAACCGAGAGAGGAAGAATCGTAGAGGAGGGAACATCCTCCGCACAAGCGAGTGGAGCACAACCCAATGTGCAAACATTCGGCGGAGTTCCTCCTCCGCCAAGTTATTACGGAGGGCCACAAGAGCAAGCATGGGGGGGTGGTGCACCGGTACCCCCACCAAATTATGTTGTGCCCAACGCTAACTTCGCGGAGTCCTACGCTCATCATCCCCAACCACAACAAAGCATGGCCATTATTGGAGGGTATGCTGCAAGAAACGCTCAAAACATCGCAGCCATCCAAGCTAACGCAACTCAACTCGGTGAAGGCAACGCAAATATTGCCTTTGAACTTGGACGCCTTCACCTTGTGGAGCCAAATCAATTCGTCGGAGGGAATGTCCAATCATATTACGAGCAAGGGTATTATTATCAAGATCATCAACATCAACCACCGGCGGAGGACTAGAAGATTTAGGAACTTTAGTTTTCTTTTCTTTTCTTTTTCTCTGTAATTTTCAGCTTTTGCTTATGTGTGTTTGCGTAGTATTTTCTGTTTTTTATTTAAATTTCAGCAAGCTTGTTTTGTTTATTTTCAGTATGTATTTCAACTTGATGTCACCATTAATAAAGACACCACCTTGATTATATCATTGGAAAAGTTACAAAATTCGTGCCATGATGATATATGATTAAAAATTGCAGCTTTGTTCATCTTTGTAATTGATTTATGCATGTTTAAGCTAGTGCTCTCTTAAAAATATAGATCTGAATTTATTTAAATGCTAGCTTAATTTTCAGCGGAGGTTATGATTAAAATAAAGACCCATAGTGTTTTATGTGCTCTCAAGTTATGAATAGATTAAAGATGTCTTTTATGCTCAAAAATATTGCTAACCTTGTCACAAATATCACTTGTGTGTTGCTCAACCTATTCAAAGCCTTATATATATTTGAGTGCATGAACCTTAGTGTACAAGATTTATTTTTGAGTGAGTTATTGCAGGACATGATTTCTCTGGCCCGAGACTAAGAAGCTGGTCATTCCATTTTTGCGTATCTATCTTTTTGCTAGCCTCTTATCCGTGCATTGTGTATCCCCGCATCGGTGATCTCACAAACTTCGCCGGATATCCACCCTTAAACCGAATATCTTTTTTTGTGATTACCTCCTTGACCACAACCTATCGTTGAGAATGGATCATCTATTCAAGGAAGATCGCAAGATGGTGCCAACGTTGAAGATTTCAAGTATCTCTCCAAGGAAAAATATTCCGGTACCTACCTTATTTTTCGCCTCTTTGCTCGAGGACGAGCAACGTCTAAGCATGGGGGAGGAGGTAGGTACGGTGCAGTTTTAGAGTTCAAAGGGGAATATTTTTTAAAAAAATGATGAAAGAGATGTATAGGGTTGGGTAAAAAATCCAGTGATACTCATGACTTTCAAGGTATAAAAA
This sequence comes from Cenchrus americanus, assembly GCA_947561735.1. NCBI lineage: Eukaryota > Viridiplantae > Streptophyta > Magnoliopsida > Poales > Poaceae > Cenchrus > Cenchrus americanus. The sequence continues at coordinate 90,177,789 of OX387245.1, read as the reverse complement.
AATCAAAACTTCGTTGTGGAAGTCATGGGCTGAATATATGACGAGGAAAAAAATGAATGAAAGAAAGAAAGGAATGAGAAATATGAGAAAGAAAAAAATGTGTGTAAAGTAAATTCCCTAGCTCTCTAAAAGTGCATTCAAGGCTTCAAGTTAAAAAGATCCATTCTCATCTTCCAACCATGTGCAATCCGATAACGAGGACTTCCTTTGTGCCTCGGGATCACTCTTTGCCATTTGCACATGTCCACTTATCTAAAAGTGTGTGTATTTTTCTCTTTCCCCTCCTTGATTTGACATTATTTTCCAATGACCTTTTTGACGAGTCTCGGTAAGACCATGAGAAGCTTGTCTTGTTTTGACAACACCTCATTTATAAAATCTTGTTAGGACTAAACTTTCCCAAAGCTCCATATAAAGCCTACCACATATATATGAGAGGGAAAGGAGTAGAATATATAGGCTTGAGAGACAAGTGAGATGAGAGTTCATGAGCAATATACAAGATGATTTAAATTTGTGAATTTGGTTTAGCTTTTCTTATTCTCGTTCTTTATTTCAAAAATTCGAGATTTATTTAAAACTTTGTGAGCATGTTAATACTTGTGGGATAAGCTTAATAAGAATCTACCCTCCGTAGAGATGAAGGCTAGCACATTATGGAACTTTAATGAATTAAAATTTTGAGAGCATTATGTTTTCTCATGTGTAATCAAGTGCAAAGTTTAAACATTGTTTAGCAATGATGATATCCATCGAAGGCTTACTCGAGGACGAGCAAGGTTTAAGCATGGGGGAGATGTTGACGGTGAAAATCCGTCAACCTAGCCATGAGTTTACCTTCGGTGTTGGCATGAGTTTTATACCTTATCCATTGGTACTAACCCCCGTGGTATAACAATTTCACGTGTGCATGTCGGTTTTGGAGTTTAATGTTTATGCAGGGTTTTAGTGTTGAATGCAAGACTTTCGGGATAAGTTCATCAAGCACCTCATGACAAGACCTTGAAGTCCTGAACAAGTCATGCAATGAAGCAAAATTAACTCCAAGAAGCCGGGGACTTGATCCGAGAAGATGACAGACTCCAGGGACCTGACCAGAAAAGTGCTGAATCTTGCGAGACAAGGAGTTGAGTCCAATTCGGAGAGAAACCGACGACATGGACCTACATGCAGAAGGGGGAAGCATCCAAGAAGAAAGGGAACCGACCTCGGGCAAAGGAGCCCACGGGCTGGGCCTAAATGGGCCCAGGCCGGCCGGCCCAGTCCGGTCGGCCCAGGCCCATTTTGGGCCCAAACCCGCTCTTCTTTGCCCTAGCCGCCAATCGGGCTATTTATAGTCCCCTGACCGAGAGCCACGGAGAGAAGATTTCGTCTTCGGCCGCCGAGGAGCAGAGAAGAGAGGGACACCATGTCGGAGAGGAGAGGGTCGAGCTAGTTGACTAGGGTTTCCCTAGCCGACATGGGAACCTTGCATGGAAGACCACGTCGGAGTTCCCGGAGCTAGAAGCAAGATCAAGGAAGGATCCCGGTGGTGATCTTGTGTATGTATCATTGTCATAGTTGAATTATCAAGTTGAATCTTTTCTTAGCGATCAAGTGTTTCCTCGAAGATTTCGTTTTTCGATCGGCTTTGCTTATTCCAATTCTATTCGCGCGATAGATTACATAGGGTGTTCTTTTAGCCGCGGTGGCTAGAGGTACACGCCGGATCTTCTGAAAGAATCTCGACTTGTCTTTTGACTCGCCCTAAGCTCCCCGCGTGAATAGGGATACGTTGTGACAGAACGGGGGTCTCGAAAGGCGGATGTTTTCGGATTTGGACGGGAAACCACGATTTAAAGACGCTTCTTATAAGATTCGATTTGCTACTTCTTCTCTTGCTTGGAACTTCAACAAAAGGCTTACCCCGATCCCTCTGGATCGGTTTATCTACCCAATCTTACTTTGTTTTCTCCGGTCTTTAGTAGATTATATTTATCTTTGTTTTGTGTTCTTATCTAGATGCATTAGGGTTTCTCTTTTACCAAAGATTGAAGTTACTTGGCTTTACTAGATCAACTCTTGCGTCACACATTTGTTCCACGGATTCGATACCTTGGGTTCACCACTCGAGGGAAGAAGGGTCCCTTGACTACGACGGGAGACTTGTACGCTTGCGAGTCACAAACGAACTTTGATACAATTATTAACCGTCAAAATGTACCTGGACACAAAACAAAAGAAGGCTTTGAGTAACCGAGCAGAGCCTGAGCCTATACACCGTGGAAGTGCCTCTGATACTAGGTGGAAGTATCTGGTTGAGTGCAAAACCAAATCACAGAAAATAGATAATGATAGAAGGAGGCAAATTGTCGTTCTAGGCAACACGACGTGCTCATGCTCCGGCCACAAACCACAGCTACTACACAATCCTTGCAGTCATTTGCTCGCTGCATGTTTCAGAACTAAAGGTTGGCACTTGGTCGGTACGTGTCTAGGTACTACTTGAAGCAAACCATCATGGACACTTGGAACCACACTTTGGAGGGCCATCTGTTAATCAGTTTGTTCATTGAAGATCCCAAAGGAAATGCAACATACATACCCGATCCAAATCCTGAATTGTGCCAAGGCGTTGGTCGACAAATGAGGAACCAAGTTGAGAAGTACCTTGGTCCGTGTGTGATGAGTGATTGACCGGATGGTTTGAAGCTTTGTGTGTGTAGTGTTGAGTTGTGTTGTGTGTGCTTTAATTTGAGTATTTACCTTATTGTTTATGTGTGTGTTGTCAATGCACTCGTGAGGAGTGGTTGACAACGTTGTGTGGACTGACACTTGGCCTAGTATTGCACGTGTTGGTTGCGGCTTGGTTTGCGTTGGTGCAAGTGAAGAACAGGCGCGAAAGGTCTTAGCATTGCGGGGCCTCCGAGGAGTGGAGAGACAAGTAGGCTTGGTTCGATGGACCAGGTGGCCGACGGGATCAAGTGTGAGCCGCATGGTGCAAGAAGAGCAAGATGAAGTCGTGGACATGGAGCCGGTGCATCGGTGGTGGCCAAGTCAAGGAACGAGGCAAGACTGAGTAGACGGTCTAGGCGACGCGGGGTTTGGTGGTTTGGCCACAAAACCATCGGAGGAGGGTTTCTCGGTTTGGGCCTCAAAACTGAGCCCGAGGGCCTGGCGTGACGGAGACGGTATTCGGGTGCGTCAGGAAGCTTCGAGGCGAGCGACACGCGGCATGATCGAGGTGCTTGAGTCAGGAGGACGTGAAGGCCTGATGGATGCATGGTAGTCCGATGGTGAACTTCATGTGTTGACCAAAATGCCCCTGTGAGGGCTTGTCTTGTACTCCTAGTGTAGGGGCACTTCGGTCTTTTCCGGAGGGCCTATATATAGGAGGAGGGGGCTGAATTTTCAGCCATCTCTTGGGCTAGTAGGTTGTGGTACTCTTTCATTTTGGAGTGCTTTGGGAGAGAGGGAGAGAGGAGAGAATGGCACTTTGATTGGAGCTTTTTGCCATCTTAGATTTGGATTCTAGGAGTGGCTTGTAATCGATTGGACAAGATATTAATAGTGAATTCTTCCTCTAAATCTTGTGCCAATCTTTCTATTCCCGAATTTCTTTTATTGCTTTTTCGGAGCTCGTTTTGTGCTATTTTCGTGCTTGGCTCGATTCGTGGTTTCTAGGTTGTTTGGCTCTGGATTTCTTTGAGGGGATCATGGATGGATGCCTTGTGCACCTTTGGTGATGATCTTGACCCCTCAAACACCGGGAATCGGGATCGATTTGGTGAGGATTAGATGAACTCGGGTTTGTGCTTTGAGTGCACGAGATTTGCGATTCTGGTTTATCGGAATAGTTTAGGGTTCCAAGATTTTGGGCATAGCTTCACATAGTGATGCTTCTCATCTACCCAAATTTTGGGGTCAATCCGTCCAACGGTGAGATCCATCAATTGGAAGTTTGAGGTTGTTTCTCGTGTTCCTCAGCTGTGCTGATTCGCACCTGGTGGACCGTCCGCGAGGTCACCGCGGACCGTCCGTGAGGTAGCCGCGGACCATCCACGAGGTCACCGCGGACCGTCCGCGAGGTGCCTGACAACCCATCTGTTCTTCGTGTTCATGAGGGTTCTTGAGCGCCTCTCTTTCGATCCATTTTGTCGGTGGGTTTTTGGTGCATGAAGTTTGCGGACGGTCCGTACTAGAGTGTCGGACGGTCCGTGACGAGGCAGACGGTCCGCGGGTCCATCACGGACGGTCCATTTTTCTCAGTGCAGTACTGGAGGTTCGGGTAGCATTTTCGGACGGTTCGTGCCCTCCTCGCGGACAGTCCGCCCGGACACTGCGGACGATCCACCTGGTGCTTTCCAGATTGCCTAAGTCTTTTGTTTTTTGAGTTGTGCTTCCGTGTTGGATTGAGTTGGGGTTTGTTCCTAGGGTTGGTAGGTCCATTGTGACTACGTGACCTTGGCAAACTCGTGTGGGAATCCGTAGTTGTGAATTTGGGGTATAGGCCGAATTCAACCAAAGGGAAAAATTTTTATCGGCTCCCATTTACTCCCCCCCTCTCTGGTCGCCCGAATCGGTCCTTCAACGAAAGAAGAAGACGATCAGGAACAACATGGATGAAGCTGAAGCGGGTCATTCAGTGGCGCTCTATTTATAGTGCAACAACCCAAGACACACCTATAAGAAATGCATTGCAACAATGTACGCTTGCAATGCACCTAGTTCGTCCAACGAGGGTGATATTGCCCAACCTTCGGCTAGTGGAATTGCACCTTTTGGACGTGGATGTGGACGTCGTAGCTGCCGCAATGAAGGAATGCACTGAGTTTAGTTGCCTTATTTCACTGAGTTGTTTGTAATAATGTCTCATTTTCCGTGCTCGGACGTCTTGTAATAATTGAACTAGTATTTCCTTAGATTATGTCGTGTAAGAATTTATTCATGCTATCTTATTTATTTGTCATGTTGAATTTATCTACGAACTAGATCCTATTTTAATTGTGTTTTAATAATTGAACCAACATTCCTTAATTTCTTCTGATAATTTTTACTGCATTATTAAAATTTTGTTTAAATTTTTGGATTTCTTCATGAGCTAACGTCCAAACAATACCTTGTTTTGCAGGTTCGGAATGGCTGCCTCAGGTCTTGAGTTGGACTTGGAGTTGCTCACTACGAGGAAAGAGGTGGTTGCGGTGCCTAAGGGGATGCACACGCCTATGTGCTACTGCGGTGACAATTGCAAGGTTGTTAAGTGCAAGGCTCTGGAGCATGCTTACGAGATGTTGTTCTTCATGTGCGCCAACTACGCACATGACCCAATCAAGCCGCTGAACCGCAATGATAGACCCAAAGTAAGAACTTAGTGCAATTCTTGATTATTCATTTGTCAATTATTTGTATTTTTTTTACTAACATGTTTTTCAATAAGAGTCCACATCCTCTTTGTGATTTCATGCAGTGGCTCGATACCGAGCAGTCTGACGACGACAAGAGGTACGTCGAGTCAACGGCCCGTGATGCAAGAGAGAGGTGGTTCCGCATGATTGAGGCGAAAAAACAAGAGGAAAAATGCAAACTGAAAGTGCATTTAGGCCCCTAAGTGGATTTTGGTGAATTGAATGAAAAGGTGATTAAAAGACTAATGTTTTTGTCTAAGATTGTGAGCAGGTTTTATTTATATATTTATGAGCAATTATTGAAGTATCTATTTATGGTTGAATATCATATGGCTCACAGTGACAAAAACAAATATATGGATGATCCTAATGCATAAATGACGAATATCAAGCAATAAAGGAAGATAAATATCGGGGAAAGTTGAGAAGGTCAATTCATGGTCTCCAATATGAAGATGTAGCTTGATTAAAATTATCAGGATCACAAAATAGAAGACTGTAATTCTCTAAGTCAAGTGCAAGGCTTCATGTGCTTATTGAAATAGAACACAAGGAGAAGTGTACACATTATGGTTCTAATTTGGAAGGTTGCACATTTGTTGTCAATCAAGATCACGCATTTGAAGCGAGTTTTCAAATGAAGGTTAATTGTGTATGAAGCAAAGTGGAACTCAAAAGTGGATTGGGTAAGTGAGGAAGAGATCAACCGAGATGTCTAGGGTGAGGGACTAAGCAATATTTGGGGCCGTAGCTAAGCCGCCATGAGTGTTTTGCTAAGGTGAAGTTCTAGCATCTGTGGGGTCTTCAAGTATCGTATCCAAACCTTAACCGAGGGAAGCAATGCAAGTCATCAACATGTTAAGATTGGCAATATGGAGTGACTCATGGATCCAAGTGTGCATTATTATGCTAGATGGAAATATCCTAAGTCATTAGCTCAAGTATGGACATGCTCAAGTCAAAGGCTATGTTGAAAGCCCTCAAGTGGATATTGATCAAGTATGGCAAGATTGAAGATATTCAAGCTCAAGAGATCGATAAAGTGTTTTTATTCATTCTTGAGTATAGGTATGCCGTACTATCAAGAGGGATGCAACTTAGCGGGTTGACCATGTCAAAGTACTCATTAGTTGACCTAAGTGAGAGCTGGCCTTGAGAGCCTTAGAGTGTGCTAACAAACCTTCCTAATCTAATCTGAGGCATTTCATCTCGGTGGTGAAGTGCTAGTTACTAGAAAGGGTTTTGGGGGTGTCTCGGGCCTGACCGGTCAGGGGCACTGGTCTGACCGGTGCCGATAGCCCCAACAGCTAGTTTTTCAAACACCGGTCTAACCGGTGTGAGGCACCTGTCTGACCGGTGCTGCCTGAGGACCAACAACTAGTTTTCTCCTTTAAGGGGTATAACTACCCCAAGCTTTCTTCAGTTGAAGGTTGCTGTTTCTAGTGCTATTGCTGAGGTCCCAAGCCATTTCTAACAAGCTCCAAGCCTTAGTGGCTCTCCCCAACCCTCTCTTTGTGTGATTTGTGCATTCAAGCCATATCCTTGGTTGTTGGGTTGAGAGAGTGAGCTCAAGAGCAACCCTGTGAGCTAACAAGGGCATTTCCATAGCTTGAGCACTTTGGTTTCGCGTTTACAAGCTTTGTGTCGTGGACAGCCATAAGGGTCCTCTAAACAACCAGGGGTGACCTTGCTTAAACTCGTAAAAAACGAACGCAAAACAAACCCAAACACGCGCACAAAACCAGCCCACGGCCCGTCAAACAATCGGCCCAGTCAACCTCGATTGAAACTCCGCTCCGCTGGAGGGGTACGACGCCACCTCGGTACAAATCCGCCTCACTCGAGGGTCGAACGACCCTCGAGTGGGACTCCGCCTCGCTCGAGGGCTGGGCGCCCACCCTCGCGCAAGGCCTCATCTCAATCGAGAGCCAAACGCCCCCTCGAGCGAGTTTCCATCTCGCTCGAGGGGGTCACGGCCGCCCCCCCCCCCCCCCCCCTTGCCCCTGCGGTAGGGGCATTTAATGCACTAACACTTGTAGGCGTCCAAGTCAAAGGCGAACCTATGCCACTATGCGCCTGGGAATCATGCCCCGCCACTGCTCTGCCGACTCCCAGCCACTGTGAGACGCTGTGCGGCGTGGCCAGCAACCGCCCTGCGGCACTGTACCACCCACTCCCGTACGGCCAGCGCCCCGCGCCTTCGAAAAAGGACGACGGAACCCTCAAAGGGATAACACACAACTACTCTGCACCCACGCGGGACGGCGCTGTGACGTCAGGCCAGTGGGAGTGGTCACCTCCTCTGCCATCGGCCCTGTGCGGCCATCCCGGCCACTGCACCACCATACCCGATGCTGTGGAATATGCAGAGACTAGACACCACCATGCTAGCCACTGTACCTCGTATGGCCTCCTGTAAACGGCACCCTCGAGCCGGCCCGCGGGCGGTAGCCTGAAGAGCGCCCTCTACGCCGCCACCCTCGATGCCGTTTCTGTAAGGGAACAGGACGCGCCATGACGCCCCACCAGAAGCGGGATTCGCCAGGACAACCGTCTACTCCATGGCACTGCACGCCATGCCTCTACACGTAGGCGAAATAGTGTGGCACACTTGTAAACTGCTTCCTCCATTACCTATAAAAGGAGAGGCAGTCCCCTAGCCACGGGGGAACGACGGATAGAAATCGCACGTACGCTTTCCGCCTTCATCACGATATTGGCACTTGCCTCAATCAGTACCTCTGTGACCTGGAGGCCCGAACTCCTCTCCCACCTCACTTTTAGCCCCCCTATATGAGCACCACGGTGCAATGCAATATAGTGCTCCGAGCACACCACTACTGGACGTACGGCCCCCAGCCGGAACAAGGATAAAAATAAGTGTCACTAGTTGCTTAGCACCGGCCATCGAGAGGTAGATGTCAGCGCTAATTACTAGTTAGTGTCGGGACTACTTTCCACACCGACAGTTGGCGCGCCAGGTAGGGGTACGTGCGTTGAAGATCAGCTCCCACCAGCCCTCTCGATGGTTATTCGCACCGAGTACCGCGACCAGAGGTATTCCATGGGTAGTTAGAACCCCCTTCCAGCCGGGTTCGAAATCCGGTTCAGGAGCCTGAACTTTCAGGCCACGGGGAACGACTACCTCATGCGCATCACTAACCACGATGAACTTCGCGCACGGTGGCAGACCGGGCCAGGACCGGTCCCCGCCGCACCCGTAGCGGACGCCCCTGTGCCCGCTCATGCGAACGCTGTGGGCCCTTCCGCACCTCGACACCGTCGACGCTCGGGTCAGCGCTCTCGGCAGGCGCGGACGGAACGACGACAGGCCACGCGCTCCGCCTCGCGACGCGACGTGATCACTGGAATGATGGCAGCCGCTCCGACGGGGGAGTGTGTGGTTTCCGAGCTGCAGTACCCCCTCGACTTGCGCGGCGCCGCGATGGCGCATGCCTCATCCACCAGCGAAGACGTGGCGGCACGTGAAGGCCGTCCCAATCGCCGCGCCTCGGCGGCTGAGAACCTCGCTGCCACCACCGACGACGAGTCATATCACGGCTCCACCAGCGAACTGCCACCCGCCACTTCGCACAGGTACGTGAAGTGGGACTTCTCCGGCGTGCCGGACCCAGTGATGTTCCAGCGGTTCCTCGACGCCACGGACTACTGGTTCGGTTACTCTGACAACTCCAGCGTCGGGAGCTACGACCCCGCGTGGGAGTGCTTCGTCGTGCTCGCCAACGACGAAGCAAACGCCGCGAATGCAATGGAAACTGGCGACGGAGAGGTTCCCCCCGGGCCGGGAGCTGGACCGCACCAGGGCGGGACCAAGCGTGCCTCCCCCCTCACCGCCGAGGGGAGCCGACATCAATGCATAGCTGGCCCAGGCATGCAGGCTCGAAGCCAAACTCGCGGAGGAGTACTGCGCGGTGCGGCTACTTCGCGCCTCCATCGCCGGGGAAGCCTCCGTGCGCGGCGATTGCGCGCTCGAGTTGGGCAAACAAGCTCGCGAGCGCATCAGCGCTGACTTCGACGTCGACAACCCAAGCACGCCCCCACGAGCGAGCCAGAAGCTCATAGCTGCCGCGACACTGCTGCGGGCCATGCCCGCTCCCTCAACACCCGAGACGCGGAACCTGCACCGTGAGGCACAGGCGCTCATCAAGCAAGCGGCCGTGCAGTAGGTCGAGAGCTCGACGTCCCGCATCCGCCAGCAGGGGAGCGCGTGGGATGACGGGGGCGTGCAAGGCCCTGAGGCGTCAGTGCACGCGGGTGGTGCGGTGGCGCAACCCACCAACCAAGGCCGAACGCCGGCCAGGGAGTGGATCCTCGACACGTGCGGTCAGGCCCAAGACGGCGACGCTCGCAACGTCATCAACGCCTAGTGGACGGGCAACGCGGAGACGTGGGCAGCGGCATGCTACCACCCACGACAAGGTGGGCGCTATGACAGCCGAGAGGACCGCTCGCCAACGCCGGAGCCCCCGGGAACCCGTGTGTCTAGCCGGGAGATCCGCACGGCGAGCTTTCCTCAACGCTTCCGCCAGCCCACGTCGATCGACAAGTACACGAGGGAGACGGACCCCCGTGTGTGGCTCAACGACTATCGCCTGGCGTGCCAGCTGGGCGGAAACACCAACGACGAGTTAATCATCCGCAACCTGCCGCTACACCTCGCCGACTCAGCGAGGACGTGGCTTGAGCATCTGCCGGCCAGCCATATACACAACTGGGACGATCTGGTCCGCACCTTCGTGGGGAACTTCCAGGGGGTGTACGTGCGCCCTGGAAACTCCTGGAACCTGCGCGCGTGCACCCAGAAACCTGGCGAGTCGCTCCGGGACTTCATACGATGCTTCTCCAAGCGCTACATGGAGCTCCCAAGCGTGGCCCAGTCTGAGATCGTACATGCCTTCCTCGAGGGCACGACCTACCGGGACCTCATGCGCGAGCTCGGGCGCAGCCCGCCGGTCGATTCGAACGAGCTGTTCGACATCGCCACCAGCTTTGCCTCTGGCGAGGAGGCGGTGGGCGCCATCTTCGACGGGAAGAAGGGCAAGCGCGTGGATGACACGCCCGCGGAGGGAAGCAAGTCCAAGGAGCCCCAACAGAAACATAAGCGGGGCAAGAAAGGCAAGAAGCCACGCCGGGGCACGACGACGATGGGGACGAGGCCCTCGCTGTCGACCCAGCTCGAAGGGGCCCTCGAGCGGCCCCTCGAGGCCCCGGCGTGTTCGACGATATGCTGAAGAAGCCCTGACCGTACCACAAGATGCCAGTCAACCACACCCTCGAGTAGTGCGACCTTCTCAAGAGATACTACAGCCGCGCCGCCACGAAGGATGGCGAGGCCAAGAAGGATGGGGGTGACGGCGACGCCGGCGGCTTCCCCGCGGTGGAAAACGTCTTCCTCATCTTCGGGGGGCCGACCGTGGACATGTCCAACAGCCAGCGCAAGCGGGAGCGGCACGAGGTCCTTGGCGCGGAGAAGGCTCCTCCCTCCTTGACTGGTCAGAGGACGCCATCATCTTCAGCCGCGAGGATCACCCGAACCGCATCCCCAATCCGGGCTAGTACCCACTGGTGGTCGACCCAGTCATCGGGAACGCCCGGTTCTCCAAGGTGCTGATGGACGGAGGCAGCAGCCTCAACATCCTCTACGCGCACACTCTGCACCTGCTGGGGATCGGGTTGGACCAGCTGCGGCCCAGCACGACGCCGTTCCATCGCGTCGCGCGAGGCAACCACGTCCAGCCCCTCGGGCAGATCGACCTGCCCGTCTGGTTTGGCACGCCAGACAACTTCTGCAAGGAGACACTCACCTTCGAGGTGGTGGGGTTCAGGGGTGCGTACCACGCCATTCTCGGGCGGCTGTGCTACGCCAAGTTCATGGCGGTCCCGAACTACACCTACCTCAAGATGAAGATGCCGGGACCCAAAGGCGTCATCACCGTGGGCTCGTGGATCGAGCACGCATTCGACTGCGACGTCGAGTGCGTGGAGCACGCTGAGGCGCTAGCGCTGGATGAAGCGCTCGTGGCGAACTTGGAGAAGCTGGTCAACGAGGACCTCAACTCCACAGCCAAGCATGCCGACAGCTTCGAGGCTGCTGAGCAAACCAAAGAGGTGCCCCTCCACCCTGCTGCCCCCGAGGGCAAGGCGTTGAGGTTCAGTTCCACCATCGACCTGAAATAGGAAGGGGTGCTCGTCAACTTCCTTCGCGCCAACACCGACATCTTTGCGTGGAGCCCCTTGGATATGCCAGGCATCCCGAGGGAGGTCGCCGAGCACTCCCTTGATATCCTACCTCACTCCCGCGTCGTGCAGCAACGGCTGCGCCGCTTTGACGAAGAGCGACGCCGGGCGATCGGAGTGGAGCTGCGGAAGTTCCACGAGGTCGGGTTCATCAGGGACGTGTTCCACCCTACGTGGCTAGCTAACCCTTTATTAGTTAAGAAAAAGAACGGGAAATGGCAGATGTAAGTAGACTATACTAGTTTGAATAAAGCATGTCCCAAAGTTCCTTTTCCTTTGCCACGAATCGATCAAATCGTTGACTCGACTGCAGGGTGTGAACTCTTATGCTTTCTTGATGCCTATTCCAGGTACAACCAAATAAAAATGAAGGAGTCCGACCAGCTAGCGACTTCATTCATCACTCCCTTCGGGATGTACTGCTACTTAACGTTGCCGTTCGGTCTCCGAAATGCGGGCGCTACATACCAGTGATGTATGCAGCACGTTTTCGGGATCACATCGGGCGAGCTTTGAGGCTTACATAGACGATATAGTCGTAAAGACTAGGAAGGCGGACGACCTGGTTAACGACCTGCGCGTGGCATTCGTTTGCCTGCGGGCCAACCGGGTGAAGGTGAACCCCGAAAAGTGCGTCTTCGGAGTGCCGCGAGGCATGCTGCTGGGATACATCGTCTCCCAGCGGGGGATCGAGCCCAACCCCGAGAAGGTTACAACCCTTGAGCGGATGGGCCCGATTCGAGACATCAAGGGGGTCCAGAAGGTGCTGGGGTGCCTCGCCGCCTTCAGCCGCTTTATTTCGTGGCTCGGCTAGAAGGGGCTGCCCCTCTACCGACTCTTGAAGAAGAACGAGCGCTTCTCCTGGACCGTCGAGGCCCAGGAGGCGCTTGACAAGCTCAAGGCATCGCTCGCCCATGCGCTGATTTTGACGCCCTCAGGACGGCGAGCCTCTGTACCTCTACATCACCGTGACCACTCAGGTGGTCAGCGCCGTCATCATGGTGGAATGTACAGAGGAAGGAAACGCCCTACTAGTCCAACGGCCAGTTTACTACTTCAGTGAGGTGCTGTCCGAGACCAAGGAGCGCTACCCGCAGATCCAGAAGCTGCTCTACGCAGTGGTCCTTGCGCGGCGCAAGCTTCACCACTACTTCGAGGCTCATCTGGTCATGGTGGTCTCCCCCTTTCCGTTAGTAGAGATCCTCTAAAACCCGGATGCAGCGGGCAGGATTGCCAAGTGGTCGGTGGAGTTGATGGGCGAAACGCTTGCCTATGCGCCGCGCAAGGCGATCAAATCCCAGATCTTAGCGGATTTCGTCGTCGAATGGACAGACACACAGCTGCCGCCGCCGCAAATCCAGGCCGAGTGCTGGACCCTCTACTTCGATGTGTCGGTGATGAAGATAGGGGCAGGCGTGGGCCTGCATTTCATCTCACCCCTCGGGGAGCACATGAGGTATGCGGTGCGCCTACACTTCCCCACGTCAAACAACATGGCAGAGTATGAGGCCCTCCTCTGTGGCCTCAGAATTGCCATCGAGATGGGTATCAAGCACCTCGATGTTAGGGGAGACTCGCAGCTCGTGATTGACCAGGTCATGAAGAACGCGAGCTGTCACGACGACAAGATGGAGGCATTCTGCAATGCCGTGCGGGCCCTCAAGGACAAGTTCTACGACATAGAGCTCAACCATGTGCCCCTCCTGTACAACGAGGAGGCGGACGAGCTCGCCAACATCGCGTCGGGGAGAATCACCATTCCCCCAAACGTTTTTGCGCGGAATGTCACCAGGCCGTCCTTTAACCTCGACCTGAACCCCTCGAGCCAGGAGGAACCCTCGGGGGCTCCCTCAAATCCAACAGGCGCGGAGCCTATGGACGAGGACCCCTCGAACGAGGCGTATGTACTCTCCCTGCTCGAGGGGTATGGTGCCGACGAGGCGAGGCCATGGATACAAAGCCGCTCCCCACCGCGGGGGACTGGCAAGACAAGTACATCGCCTGGATGGATCCTAAGGCTGCGCCAAGACAACCGAGGCCACCACAAGCTATCGCCCCCATGGGAGGGACCCTACGTCGTGGTGAAGGTGTTCAAGCCCGGCACGTACAAGCTGGCCAATGAGGACGGTAAAGAACTCACCAACGCTTGGAACATCCAACAACTACGTCGCTTCTACCCTTAGAAAAGGATTTCCAAGTTATTTTTGTAAATTACATACTTAACACCCCAGTTAGCTGTACAGATGTAAACTCTTTCGAATTAATAAAGTTAAAGGGCAACTTGGCTTTCCCTAGAATACCAAGTCACCCTCGGGGGCTACTGCGGGGGGCATCTCCCCCAAAAAAATGGCCCCATTTTTTCACAAAACCTGTTGCAAATGTACCAAGTACGCCCTGACCCAAGTTCTAGGTGAACCTACGCAGGACGCGGGCGGCTGAAGGGCGAAGAAGCGCGAGCCGAGGATAGCCTATGCCACCGGCAGGACACGGCCCCCCCCCCCCCCCCCCGCCGCTTTGCCTACAAGCTACTCGTGTAAATGAACTTTCCCAGCCTGGGTTCATCTAAGAAAGTTGCCGGAGTAAACAACATTACTTCCATTCACAAATGTTCAAACATTTCAAACAAAGTAACTGTTAAGTACATGGCCACACGGCCCGAATACTAATACTTAAATGATAAGAGCATGAACGCCAAACTGCTTTCAGGCTTGAGGGCCACCTGCCGCAGGGGCATCTGGGAACAAGAAGTTGGTGAAGTCCTCGGCGAGCATATCGGCGGCGGTGGCGGCGAGCGCATCTGCACGGTCCATCACCACCTCGTCTTCAACGCCGACCGGGACGACGTAGCCTGAGGACATGACCTCGAAGTCGACCTGGTAATGGGACGCCACCACGCCAAGGGCCTTCTTGACACCCAGATGAAGGTGCGGCACATGCGCTGCGAGACGTGCCCACTGAGGGCGCGCAGACGACTCGCCAGTGAGCTCCCAGCTTGTGCCTTGCCTTCCTCGACCTCCTGGCAGGTCTCGAGGGTGGCGGCCCACAACTCCTCCAACTCCTGTTGTGAAGAGTTGTAGGCCATCTGCACGACTTGGGCCTCGGTTGTCGAATTCCCCAAGGCAACCCACAGGCCTGAAAGCCACGAACAAGGAAAGAAAAAATTGGGAGCGGATCCCCAAAAGGCAAACGACGAGTGATGAGACGAACGGAAGATAACTCACCTTCGACCTACTTCTTCTCCGCCTCAAGGGCTTGGCGTGCGTCCTCGGCCGCCTGCTGCAGGCTGAGAACCATGGCTTCCTGCTCCTGGAGAGACTGGTGTGCATCCGCCAGCGAGACGCTGAGTTGGACCACCTCCCCGTTGAGCTTCGTGGCCTCGTCTTCTCGCTGCTTGAGGGTCGCTTGCGCCCCCTCGAGCGTAGTGCGCTCTTGCTGGAGCCGACCCAGCGCCTCTTCTCGCGTCAAGTGTTCCCGCTCGAGTGCAGCCCGGGCCTCGACGAGGGCAGCCCGCTCCTGCTGAAGCTGGGCCTCCGCCTGCTGGCGCGCAGCTTGCTCCTGACGGAGCTCCTTCTCCGCCGCGGCGAGCGTGGCGGCCTTGTCCGCCAAGCTCGTCCTCAGCCCCTTGGCCTCCTTGGCCTTCTCCTCAGCCTGACACTGCCAGGCCTGCGCCCCGTCGAGGGTCGTGCGGGCTTGCTGAAGCTAGGCACGAGCAGAGGCCACCTCGGCCCCCCACTCCGCCGGCACGGTGCGCGCCCCCGCTAGATCTTCCCGCGCCTTGTGCAAAGCCTCGTCCCGGTCCACGACGCCGCCTTCACCCTCTCGACAGCGGAGACGTCCTCCGCAGCCTGGGCATCCAACTCCGGGGGCTGGTCCCGCAGGGCCTCCGCCCGGTACACCAGCCACCGGTCAGGGGTCCTCAGGGCCTCGACAAGGGTGTCGAGGGCGTTGTACTGCCCCCGGTACCAGTTGAGCTCAGCGTCCAGGCGGTCGAGAGTGTTGTACCTCTCTTGAGCCCGACGCTCCAAATCCTGCCGCTGACGGGCAAGGTGAGAGAAGATAAGGGTCAGGGGAGTGCAATCACGGAAGAAATAAAGGGAAAAACCACGAAACCCGGCGAAATATCACTAACCTCGAAGATGCGCCATGCAGGACCTCCATGGATCCGTAGCGCTTCGTTCAACGCCCGGTTGAGCGAGGCGCCATGGTCGCGGAACTCCTGCCATAGCGCCTGCTCGGCCTGGGCACTGGCGAAGTGAGCCGGCGGCGCGTCGGTGCGCTCCTCGCTCCTCTGCTCCGGCGCACCGCGGTGCCGTCCGGGGCGGTGGAGGACCGCGCATGACGACGAGGCCTCGGCGCCGTCCGCCGGGCGCCCAGACATCACGCCGTCGTCATCCCTCATTACGAGCACCCCCATCGGGGGCTCGGGGGCTGGTGCGGGCAGGTTCCCCCGCTGGTCCCATCTGGGAGGCGGGGTGTAGTCGTCCGGGATCTCCACCACTGCCGCCTGACTGCCGCCGACCAGGGCCAGAACCGGCGGAATCGATGGCGAGGTGACCGCCGTGGTCATGGCCGCCGTCAGGGCCACCACCACCTGTTGTCGCTCCACCGTTGCGGCTACGCTGTGCGGGCCCTCGCTCGTCGCCGTCGCCGTGCTCCTGGTCGCCCGAGGCACCCTCGATGAGCGCCGCCTCGTGGGAACGGACGCGTCTGCCCTAAGCACCTTCGCAAGTGCAAGGGGGGACGGTCGGCGCCACCATGTGAACGCGAAATCAAAAAGATGAAACTCACGCCAATCGAAACGGAGTGTCTGGAAGAGCGATGGCCTACCTCAAGGTGGAGAAGCCCCGCTTCCTCTTCCTCGAGGGCTCACGGGCGCTAAGGCCACGGCCGTCGCCGCCGCCGTCGCGCCTCCGCACGCCTCGCGGTGCGCGCCGGCACCTCCGCGGCGCGCATCGCCTCTTCCGTAGACCGCCCAGCGGCGGGCGCTCTAGTTCCTCTGCCGCCTCCGTGGATCTCGGTCAGGGGAGGCCTGCCCCCCGTCACTTTCCTCTTCCTCTTCTTCCACCGACGACGAGTACTCCGACATCGCCGGGGGAGAGAGTCCCTGCTGCTCGCGCAGCCGGAACTCTTCATCTCTCTGCTCCCGGCGCTCCCGGTGCTGGATCCCCAGCTCCTTCTTCTGCGCCGCCCTCTCTTGTTCCCGCCGCTGCACGGCGCGCGTGCGCCTGGGCTCGGGGTGTGGGCCTGTCAGACCGCGCAGCATTCACGGCCACCCTCTGCTAGGGCGGACGAGACGTCCGAGTCGCGACGGCACATGGAAAAGGGATAAAGGAAAAGGGGAAGAACCCGCTCACTAGTGGGCTGTCAGGAAGCATGACGAACGACGAGAGGTCGTCGTTGCTGGTCTTGACCGCCTTGAGATTGACGGCGCGCCTCGCCCTCGTGGCTGCGTACTCCTGGGGGAAACGGTCGTGTACCAGCCGCGAGTGTGCCAGCGCCACCGGGTCGGCCATCTCGTCCATCTCGAAGATGCGGAGCCTCCTCTCCATGAGGGGGACGATCCGCCGGTGGTGAAGGTTCGCGAGAACCGACACCGCGTCCAACCCGGTGTCGGTCAGGCTCTTCAGCGCGCGCAGGGCTGACCCCAGCCAGTCCTGGCGCGAAGATGGGGATAGGCCGTGCCACCAAGAGTTGTCCTTCTCCCTCAGAACCTTGCCGGTGAAGGGGGGAGGCCGGGCTCGTCGTTGCAAAGGTAGAACCACCCTGCTCCCATTCCGTGTTGCTGGAAGTCATCATGCAGGGAATGTAGAGTTCCCTGTGTGACTCCCGCAGCGAAATTGACACCCCGCTGGCGCGCACCGCGCGGCGCACCCGTGGCTCCGGCATGGAGAGCGTGTGCAGCTCGGCGCGGAAAAGATGGACCCATAGACCCCAGTTTGTTGGGATCCCCAGGAATCCCTCGCACACGCCGACGAAGGTGGCCGCCTGCGAGATCGCGTTCGGCGCGAAGTTGTGCAGCTCCACGTCGTAGTGGTAGCACAGCCCGCATATGAAGCGGCTCGCCAGCGCCGTGAAGCCACGCTCGTGGTGGCGGACGAAGCTGACGTCGTAGCCGAACGGCGGGTTGGGCTCGCGGTCCGCCGCCGGTGGGACGATCCACGCCGGGGGTTGCCCGTCTATGTTCGGCACTAGCTGGCCGCCGTTCTCGAGCTCGTGCAACGCGAACTCCGTCACTGTCGATCGGGGCCACGGCAGCGGGTCTTCTACGACAATTGCCTGCGGGGGAGCCATGTCAATCGGCGGGGGGCGCGGCAACGAAGCGGACGCTAGGAGAGACGAAGGGGTGCGCGGTGCTTTGGAGAGAAGGCGAGAAAGACGGGAGCGATGGGCGCTAAGTGCTGAGGTAAAGAACTCGCCTCCTCATCTTCTTGGATTTATAGATCCATGGGAGCCACGCTCCCCGAATCACGTGCTCTGCGAGCATTAACTGTAGGCGACGGCGTCCGTCACTGACAAGCGGGGCTCACCATGATCAGGGCGGCCAGGGGAACGAACACGCATGATTATTACGGCGCGGCAATCGAAGAGCAGCGACGGGCCGTCATGTCCGCCCGCCCACGTCGCCCACAACGTGCGTGGTCGCAATGCCATAAAAGGCGCGACCGCAGCGCATAATTGTGGCCACGACTGTGGGCATTAAATGGCCCGATCCCTTACCAAGTAAGGGTGACCCTCGAGCGGCCCGAGCCCGAGGCTTGAAAAACTAGACCATGGAAGGGTGCGATTACCGACCAGTGGCCTCGAAGCCCACTCAGCGAGAGGGGCGCCACAGGCGACCTCGATTCACAAGAATTACTGATCAGCGACTCGTGGGCCAGTTCGACCGCGAGCCCTCGAGTCTTGAAGATGCAAAAAGTCAGGGGCACCCAGCTGCCACCTCGCAGTGGCCCTACTGATCAGGGGTTCGAAGCCTGACCCTCAAAGGGTTCGAACAGGCGCCCGGATCGACGGCGTTCGAGCCTATCCTCGAGCTTACCAGCTCGAGGGCGCCCCACATGTCGTATTCAAGAGACAACGAGGGCAGCTATTCGGGAGGATCCCATCGAGGGAGAGCTTCCGCGCCCTCGGTCCCTAGCGAACGGGACCGAGCCCCACCTAGCAAACCCGCGTGAGCGCTTTCATGGACGAGTCTCCGGACCACGAGCCAACCCTTACCGAACGGGGCATGGGCGTCCACTTGAATCACCTGGTAACAGCTCAATGAGGAATCTGCAATTTGCGACCCGATCGATGGGAGTTGCGGAGACCTCACCCTCCGTCTCGCGGAGGGACGGCGAGGGAGCGTTCAAACCAAGTCAAAGATCTCACCCCGATCTCTTCGAATGGGCGCAGGCTCGGGGGCTCGACGCACGGCTACACCTCCTAGGACACACCGAATGCAGATGATGCCAGGTATGTGCGCGCGGCACCGCCGAGGCCAGCTGGAATATTGCCGATGCCGGTTGAAACTAACACCCCGCACGCCGGTAAACCCTGTGTAAAAACCCTTGCAGGAGCACCCACACTCCTGCAAGGCTTCGGGGGCTAGACCCGCGGGTCCGCTGGCGCGGCCCCACGGAATAGCATCAGCAACCAGGGGGGAGAATGTCCCATCAGCAAGCATTTGCATCAGCGGGATCCTAATAGATACACCCACAAATGCTCAAGGGCTACTGTCCGGGACAGCCATAAGGGTCCCCTAAACAACCAGGGGTGACCGCTTAAACTTGTAAACAACAAACGCAAAAAAAACCCAAACACACGCACAAAACCAGCCCACGGGCCCACGACCCGTCAAACAATCGGCCCAGTCACCCTCGGGCGAAACTCCGCTCCGCTCGAGGGGTACGGCGCCACCTCGGTACAAATCTGCCTCGCTCGAGGGTCGGACGACCCTCGAGCGGGACTCCGCCTCGCTCGAGGGCTGGGCGCCCACCCTCGCGCAAGGCCCCGTCTCGATCGAGAGCCAAACACCCCCTTGAGAGAGTTTCCATCTCGATCGAGGGGGCACGGGCCGCCGCCCTCATATCTGCCCCTCTGGCAGGGGCATTTAATGCACTGACACCTGCAGGCGTCCAAGTCAAAGGCGAACCCATGCCACTACACGCCTGGGAATCATGCCCCGCCATTGCTCCGCCGACTCCCCGCCACTGTGCGATGCTGTGCAGTGTGGTCAGCCACCGCCCTGCGGCACTGTACCACCCACTCCCGTATGGTCGGCGCCCGCGCCCTCGAAAAAGGACGGCGGAACCCTCTGTCGTATGGACCTCCCTGGGCCCACTACCTCGGTGGGTACCAGGACCGACTACTCGGTGGGCCTCTGGGACTACCCGGCTTGCGCTACACGGCACCTGAAGGCGTGGACCACAAGGACTGCAGAGAAGAAGTACTCGGTTGGGAAGCTGTACGTGTCCTGCACTATATGGAAGACTCCTAGACGTACCCGACTAGTACTCTCTCCCTACTCCGACTTGTAACCCTGCCTCCCGGACTATATAAGGCGAGGCAGGGACCGTTCTCTAGGAACACATCTCATCTCATACAACTCATGGCGCACTATTGCACCATCTTGTAATCGTGCCCAATCAATCCAGAGCTACGCAGCATACAGGGCGTAGGGTATTACACACCTCGCGGTCCAAACCTGTCTAAATTGTGTGCCATGTGTCTCTTCCTTCGAGTTACCGATCTCGGCGAGGCCACATTCATCTACTTCGGGTACTCCCCTTAGTAGGTAGCCTGTCTAAAACACCGACAGCTGGCGCGCCAGGTAGGCGATCTCGCCCAAGATCACATGGCGATCTCGACGGCTCCCGTCTACTTCAAACCAACCGTCGCCTTCAACTGCGGTGACACCTTCTTGTTCGGCGCCTAGGTCTGCACTGCTGATGGCGCAGGCTCCTTCCAGCGCCGCCTAACCATGCAGCCCAACCCGAAGACCGGCTTCGTGACGCTTCCCGAAGTTGTCACAGGCGAACTCGCCGGAAAGTTTGGCGAAATTTCGCTCTTCAACCACCACGCGAACTTCAAGCTCGAGTCCACCTCCAACTCGAACTCGACGTCTCCATGGGCCATTGCATGCGAGCCGGCTGCTCAGCCATCGCAGGCGGTCCCCTCACTTCGTGAGCGCTCTGCGTGTGGCCCCCGCAACCTTAGCCGGGCCCGCACGGGGGCTCCCTCTTCGCGCAGGGCCGGCAAGGAGCCCGTACCCGAGTACAACTCGGACTCCGACAATGGCCCCGGCCACGCTTCGGACTCCAGCCCTCTCTCCGAGTTCTACTCGAACCCTGATTACGAGTTCGACTTCGGGTCGGACCCTGAGGAGCCCGAGTCCGAGGACAACTCCACTGAGCTTCCCTTGTCAGGACCGGCCTCTGGGCTGGTTATAACGTCCACACCGGCCGGCAGATTCGTCTACTGGCCAGACCGCAAGCCTGCTGACCTGATAAGTGGAGACTCACACTACGTCGCCTACATCGACTCGCTACCGTTCCGGGGAGGGAACACCACTTGCCGAGGCGACTCGAACACCCCAACTGAGGTGGCGGTTTCTGAGTCCAGCCTTGGCACCCCTGATCGCCAAGTCTTCATGGCTGCCGGCGACACCCCAGGACCTTCAGGGACGGCTCAAGACAAGTACCTTGAAGACATCTCCTCCGACGAGCTCTCTGCTGACGCCCCAGCAGACGAGACCACCGCCAACAAAGACACTCGACGTGAGCGCAACCGGAAGCGCAGCGAACGTCGCCGACGCCTCCGCGACAACTTCGCCGTCCGCAACCTCGCGGAAGCTCTCGAGGCGGTCGAGAGCAGAGTACACACTACCCCTGAGCAATGTCTCATGTCGATCACAGCGATCGCACGCCAGGCTCAGGGCATACGCACTGGAGAGGTCATCGCCAAGCTCGCTGAAGACGCCTACTTCATGCGGGTCGACAACAGAGTCAACCAGCCTCCTCCAGCCAGGCAACGCGACAACGAAGCCACAAGTCGCAGCGCCAACAACGGTCCCAATCGTACTCGAGCTGAGCTCCCAGCCGAGCCGAACCGTCATCGCTCCAATGCTGGCGGACCTCCACAGCATGACAACAGCAACCGCGAGATCGTCCCCCACCGCGCTCCGGCCGGCGGCGGCGACAACGACCCCCGACGGCGGCGGCGGCCGACGGCGGGAGCTCCAACCATGGAGCCAACGGGGAGGGCCGGCGGCGGCGGCGGTCGCGGCGGCCGAGGCCACGCAAACAGCCACGCCTCTGGCGCCTCACAGGGCGGCTACAACGCCCGCCAGAAGATTGAGAAGCTGAGGCAGAAGAAGTCGACCACCTCAGGTGACGGCGACGGCTTCCCCGCCTTCTCACCTCGACTTCGCAACTTGCTCCTCCCCTACAAGTTCAAGCACCAAGTGGCTCAGGTGCTACGCCCTCTCCATCGAGAACGCTGGCGGCAACAGCGACACCAAGTGCCTCTACTTCCCCTTCTGCCTGGACCAATCTCCACTCACATGGCTCGAGTCGCTGGACAAGCACTCGATTGACAAGTGGGACCAGCTGAAGGAGCAGTTCACCAGCAACTTTGTGGGTGCCATGGGCCGATTGGGTACTCGCATGGACCTGGCCATGATCAAGCAGGAACAAGGCGAGACCCTCCGCAAGTACATGCGCCACTTCTTCGACAAGCGCACTACCGTCGTCGACGTCACCGACAAGGAGGTCATCGACCTTTTCCAAGACGGTCCCTACCACCGCCGCACCTTCGAAGACTTCGGTCGTCGCCGCCCCAGGTCGTTCACATGATCACGTCCTGGGCGGATGATGAAGACAAGGTCAACGCCAAGTACGATGCCATCAGTGGCAAGAGCAAGCAGAACCAGGGCGGCGGCAGCGGCAACGACGCGAACCAAGGCGGTCGCAACAACAACAACAAGAACTACTCGGGTCCCAACTGCAAGCGCAAGCCAGACAACACTGTCGCGGCTATCCAGTGCCCTGCGAAGGAGAACACGAAGAAGAACTCCGGTGGCTTCAAGGACCTGCTGAAGGAAAGGTGCCCGTGGCATCCAAACGGCAACTACACCACCGAGCAGTGCTACCAACACATGCACGCACTCAAGGATACGCCGGAGCCACCGCACCCTCACAACAAGAAGGGCAAGAAGAAGGACGGCAACAACAACGACTTCCAGGAGCCTGACAAGACCATCAACGTCCTCTTCGGCGGATTGCCCAGCAGGCGGGAGCAGAAGGCTACCCGTCGTGAGGTCATGTCCATTGAGCCAGCGGTCCCGACCCCTCTCAGGTGGTCGGAGGTACCCATCACCTTCTCCCGCGCGGATCAATGGACCAGCTTCTCCGAACCAGGATGGTTCCCCCTCGTCCTGAAGCCGGTGGTCGTGGGCTCCAAACTCAACAAGGTGCTCATCGACGGTGGAAGCGGGCTCAACGTCCTTTTCACCAAGACCTTGAAGAAGATGAAGCTCGACATCACCCACATGCTCACCAAGAGCAACACGCCCTTCTACGGCATGATCCCCGGCAACGCGGCTATTCCACTGGGCTCAGTGGTCCTGCCAGTTACCTTCGGGGCATCTCGGAACAACTACCGTACCGAGTACATCAAGTTTAAGGTCGCGGGCTTCGAGACTTCCTACCACGCCATCCTCGGCAGACTGGCCATCGCCACGTTCATGGCGGCGCCCCACTACACCTACTTGGTACTCAAGATGCCAAGCCCAGCTGGTGTACTCTTTCTTCGAGGGGACTTGAAGGTCTCTCACGACTGCGACACGGAAGCCGTGGAGATCGCCTCTACGAACCAAGTACCCAACGCGATGATGGAGGTCTACGCCGCGTCGAAGAAGCTTGCTACAAGTGAACTCGACATCCCAGAGAAGTCTGACAGCGCCAACAAGCCTCAGCCACCTGAGGAGTACTCGTCAAGACGATCAACCTCAGAACAGGCGACCCCAGCAAGACCACCACCATCGGGGCTGGCCTCGACCCCAAATAGGAAGACGCGCTCATCAGCTTCCTTCGGGCTAACTGCGACATCTTCGCGTGGAAGCCACGGACATGCCGAGAGTGCCCGGGGAGCCGATTGAGCACCGCCTCAACGTCGATCCTAAGGCCACCCCCAAGCGACAACACCTCCGACGCTTTGCCGACGACAGACGGGACGCCATCAATAAGGAACTCGCCAAACTACTCGCGGCTAGCTTCATCAGAGAAGTCTTCCATCCCGAGTGGCTCGCCAACCCCCGTCCTCGTCCGCAAGAAGAACTCGAACGAGTGGAGGATGTGTGTCGACTACACCGACCTCAACAAGCACTGCCCCAAGGACCCCTTCGGGTTGCCGCGGATTGATCAAGTCATCGACTCCACGGCGGGCTGCGACCTGCTCGCTTCCACGATCGCTACTCCGGTACCACCGGATCGCGATCAAGGAAGAAGACCGGGGAGAAGACCGCGTTCATCACTCCGTTTGGCGCGTCGCTACACGACCATGTCCCGCGGGTTGAAGAACGCCGGTGCTACCTACCAACGAGCTATCCAGGCCTGCTTCAAGAGGCAACTCAACAAGAACGTCGAAGCCTACGTGGATGACGTGGTCGTCAAGACCAGAAACTCCAGTGCCCTCATCGACGACCTTGAAGAGACTTTCGCATCACTGCGCGAGTACCGCTGGAAGCTCAACCCGAACAAGTGCGTCTTCGGCGTACCTTCGGGCAAACTACTCGGCTTCATCATCAGCCAACGCGGCATCGAAGCCAACACCGAGAAGATCTCCACCATCACCAGCATGAAAGCTCCCACGAGCATCAAAGACGTCCAGAAGTTGACTGGGTGCATGGCGGCACTGAACAGATTCATCTCGAGGCTCGGAGAACGGGGGCTCCCGTTCTTCAAACTACTCAAGCATCAAGACAAGTTCGTGTGGACTCCAGAGGCAGATCAAACCCTTGCCCAGCTCAAGGACTTCCTATCGAAGCCGCTGATTCTCACGGCTCCTGACAAAGGCGAGCAGCTACTGCTCTATATCGCTGCGACTACTCACGTGGTCAGTACTGCCATCGTTGTCGAGCGGTAGGAAGACGGCCACGCCTACCCGGTCCGGGCGCCCGGTCTACTTCGTCGGCGAGGATCTATCGAGTCCAAGGCACGCTATCGGCTGTGCGGAAGCTCCTGTACGCAGTACTCATCACCTCGCGGAAGCTACGACACTACTTCCAGGAGTACTCGATCTCCGTCGTCACCGACTACCCGCTCGGCGACATCCTGCGGAACCAAGATGCTACTGGAAGAATCTCCAAGTGGGCGGTCGAGCTCGGCACCCTCACCATCGACTTCAAGCCACGCAGATCCATCAAGTCGCAAGCGCTAGTCGACTTCATGGCCGAGTGGCGGGAGAACCAGCTGCCTACTCCCACCGTGCGACCAGAGCATTGGGTGATGTACTTCGACGGCTCACTCAACCTCGAGGGCGCAGGTGCAGGGGTACTCCTGATCTCTCCAACGGGCGAACAACTCAAGTACGTCCTGCAAATCTTCTGGAAGGTCTCAAACAATGAAGCCGAGTACGAAGCTCTCCTACACGGGCTCCGCCTCGCGGCTTCACTGGGCATCAAGCGGCTACAAGTCTACGGCGACTCAGCAGTGGTCATCAACCAAGTCAACAAGCCCTGGGACCGCAACAAGGAGAATATGGACGCCTACTGCCTAGAAGTCCGCAAGCTCGAGAACAAGTTCTATGGTCTTGAGTTCCACCACATCGTCCGTGACAACAACGTTGCAGCGGACGTCCTCTCGAAGCTTGGGTCCACCCGCGCTCAAGTACCAGCGGGCGTCTTTGTTCACGAGCTTCACGCACCATCCATTCCGGAGCCGGCACCACTGACCACTGTCCCAGCTCACCCACCAGCTGGGCAGGAGGTCATGATGATCGACGTGGACTGGAGGCAACCCTTCATCGACTACCTCAGCGAGCAGAAGGTTCCCTCTGACAAGAACTCGGCTGAGCAGCTCATCCGCCGTGCCAAGTCCTACGTCCTCGTCGGAGACAAGCTTTACAAGCGGGGTGCATCTTCCGGAGTACTCATGAAGTGCGTCCCTCGTGAAGAAGGCAAGGACATCTTGGAGGAGATCCACAAGGGCGTCTGCGGCAACCACGCGTCCTCACGCACGCTGGTCAGCAAGGCCTTCCGACGAGCTTTCTGCGGCCCACGGCTTTGGGCGATGCCGAAGAACTCGTCGAGAAGGTGCCGGGGATGCCGTACTTCGCCCAGCGGCAACACGTCCCGGCCTACAAGCTAGTCACCATACCGCCAACCTGGCCCTTTGCCTGTTGGGGGCTCGACATGATTGGGCCACCGCCAAGCCGCGCCAGGTGGTTTCAACAGAGTATTGGTGGCCATCAACAAGTTCACCAAGTGGATCAAGGTCAAGCCGGTCACATGCCCCAAGGCTGACAGAGTACTCGACTTCCTGGATGAACTCGTACACCGCTACGGACTACCCCACCGCATCATCACAGACCTGGGCTCCAACTTCAACAACCACCAGTTCTGGGAGTACTGCGAGAACAGCGGGATCGACGTCCGATATGTGTCAGTTGCCCACCCTCAGGCCAACGGACAAGTCGAGCGCGCCAACGGGATGGTGCTCGATGCTCTCAAGAAGCGGCTACACGACGCTGCTAACTCCAAAGGGGGCAAGTGGATCAAGGAACTACCCAACGCACTCTGGGGGCTGCGGACTCAGCCATCCAAGCCAACGGGGCAATCCCCTTACTTCCTGGTCTACGGCTCCGAAGCAATCCTCCCTATCGACGTCATATGGAACTCGCCAGCAGTGGAACACTACGACGAAGGCGTCTCAGAAGACAGCAGACGAGTTGACATTGACAGCCTCGAAGAAGCTCGCTGCACCGCCCTCGTTCAATCAGCAAGGTACCTAGAGGGTATTCGACGCTACCACGATCACAACGTCAAGGAACGCTCCTTCAACGTTGGTGATCTCGTCCTCCATCGCATCCAGAACACGGAAGGACTACACAAGCTCAGCTCCCCCTGGGAAGGTCCCTTCACCGTGGCAAAGGTGACTGGGCCGGGCTCCTACCGCCTCTAGACCCTTGAAGGCGAAGACATCAACAACTCGTGGAACATCGACCAGCTCTGTCGATTCTAGGCCTAGTCTACACGACTACTCCGGGGTTCAAGTCTACACGACTACATCAACACCCCTCTGCCGTAAGCGGCCTCCGGGTCCTGGCTCCAGTCTCCGGACTACTCCTCTCTAGGATCCTACCCGCGCGGCTACTTACGGATCCTGGGCTGCGACGAGCGTCAAGGACTCTAGAAGCGGTCTACTAAGAGACCATGTACTCCAAGATCCAGCCTACACGGCTACTGTCACACCCGATTTTCCGTAGAAAACCGAATGCATCTCGTATGTGTGCCAGGATCACAATTTCACACATATGGCAGACTCATGAGTGTAATATCACAAGACATTGCTCAAAACGTACAGAAAAGCTTTATTAACTCTTATTACACTCACGATGGTAGACACAAATGTCTTTACACGAACAACGATAACTATGAAGACGCGACTCCATCTTCATCTTCCACAGGCATCTGACTGGTTGATCGCATCCTCAGAACTCCTCGTAGTCGGTGAAGTACTCCACTCCGGGATTCTTCTCTGAACAGCGTAAGCAAGGATGAGTACACTTATGGTTGGTACTCAACAAGGCCACAGGAATAACCGGAAAGCAATATTAATCCATCTTTAATTTCAATTAATCATGTGAGGGTCCAGGCCGCTCTTGACCGTGAGCACGGCTGATCGATCAGTTTTACACTCTGCAGAGGTTGCACACTTTCACCACAGTTCGCGTAAAAGTTCCAAAGAACTTTGAACCCAACCATGCATGTGCTGATCAGGCACAATACCACACTTCTAAGGTGTGATTGCATAGGGACGCTACGAAGCCTTTACAAAGATATGCAAAAGCACCAACAACCCACGACAGTTACAGCTCAGGGCGGACCATAACCCTCCCTAGTAGTCAGCACCTTAGCAAAGGCTGCTACCCCAAAAGAACCGGGCTATACCCCTGCAACCCGGAGCCCCCTGTGTTCCTTTCGGATAAGGTCGTCAATACAATCACACACCTAATTAATTGGCTAAGCCAGAGCCATATGGACTGTGGTTGCACTGTTTTCCTGGGTGGTTCTCCATGTTCCGATTAATTTATAGTATTCTTGATTAAAGCATAGGTAGAAGGGTGGTTATGGTCACTTGCCTTTCTCCAACAATAAGCTACTCTCCTTTACTGCAAAGCTCTGCTCTTGAACTTCCTCGAACGACGCGTTGGCTACGATCATGCAAGAAAACATAAAATAAATAAAACAATACATCAAACATTACCAAAAGACAAAAACAAGCTTTTAGAAATGACGGGCTCGGAGAGACGATCGCGTGGACACCAAGAACGCGTAAAACGGAGCTAGGATGGAAAAGTTATGGCTAAAAAAGATTCGGGGACTAAATTGTGAAAGATCTGGAAGTTTATGGAGTTTTCTGCAAGATTTCAGGGACCTAAACATAATTATGTGTGAAACTAGGAGGTCTAATATGTAAAAGATCAAGGGTGGGCTGCTGAACATGAAAACTATGAAGTTCAGGGTTCAAAACATAAAAACAAGGACCTGCTTGAAAGGCTTTATATAGGTGGAAGGGTATATTTGTGAATTCCAGAAATGGGAGGGGCTTATTTGCAAAGTTGCCAGGGCGGCCGGCGGGTGAGCTGTGGTGGCGCCACATGGCGGGCTGCGGTTGGCTGTGCTAACGCGAGCATGACGCAAGCGCTGACGCAAGCATGACGCAAGCGTGACGTGGCTCTGTGGACCAGCGCCCGTGGACCCGGTTCACCGGTCCACTGTGGACCGCCGAAGGGGTACGCCCCCTCTTTTAATCTGGGCCATCCGCGCCGATCGGACGGCCCGGGTCGCGTGTGAGCGGCGGGCGGCGGCGGACGGCCGGCCGGTGGCGGCTCGCGGCGGCACGGCCGGCGGAGTTCGCCGGAGAGGAGCCAAGGATGGCCTCCCGGCCACCAAATTATATGGGAAGGGCACCGGGAGGAGAAGAAGAAGGTGGGGAAGCTTACTAGGGGCTCGGATGGAAGGGAAGAGCGCCGGGAGAGGAGATCGAGGCAGCGGCTCCGGCGGACGGGCGGCGCTCGGTGGCGGCGGCGCTGCACAAGTGGGGAAAGGAGGAGGAGTGGCGTGGGGTGTAGAGGAGCTTGAGGGGATCCTTTTATAGGGTAGAGGGGAGCAGAGGGGGCACGGTTGAGGTGGTGTGCGACGGGCACGTCGGCGGCCGCCATTGATGGCGAGCGGCTCGGTGGGCATCCGTTACAGGGAGAGGAAGGGGCGGGGACGGCTTGGGTGGCGCGGTTGAGTGCTTAGCACACGCGGGAGGGGGGAGGGGAGGAGGCGCGGGGAGGCGGGGGAGGCGGGGGACGGCGCCGAGGCAGTGCGACCGGCGCGGCCATGGGAGAGAGAGGCGGGCGGGTGGAGGTTGAAGGCGACCCTGACGGGTGGGCCCCGCCCGTCAGTGAGAGAGTGAGAGAGAAAGATAGGTGGGCCAAATGGATGCTAATGGGCCGCGGGAGAAATGGGCCGAGTGCTAGAAAAAGAAAAAGAAAAGGTGGAGGGATGGGATGTTGGGCTGGATGCTGGGAATGGGTTAGATAGGTTTTGCTTTTTTTTCTCTTTTCCCTTTTTTTCAAATCCTTTTCAAACCAATTTCAAACCTTTTTCATTCAAATCTTTTACTTCTTTTCAAATTCAAATTTTCACACAAATTCCTCCAACTATTTTAAAGGCTTTTCACAAACCATTTTTAACAACTTTTAAAACATTTTCAAACGTTTACACAAATTTTCACAAACTTTTTCACAATTATTTTAAGGACTTTTTCACAAATATTTTAAGACTTTTAAAATCACACCACAACCAAAACTCATCCATTTCAACATGATGCACAAACACTTGTTTGACTCTAATTATTAAATGATGTTTAATTTAATTAAAGCAAAATTTATTTATTCAAATTTATTAAATCCTTAGAAAATAAAACTAAACCATGTTGCTAACAATATTTTATTGTGATGAAATATTCGGGTGTTACAAATCCTACCCCCTTAAAGAGAATCTCGTTCCGAGATTCGGAGGGATCGGGGAAACAAGAGGAGGAGATACAAGATGATCTTGAAAGATGATGGGTTACTACCACGGAGCTTATTCACTTCTCCTTCTTCTTCGGGCTTGTAGCGGCAAACTCAATCCTATCTCCTTGTGGGGTAGTTAAGAGCACCGACTTCTTGGCACACAAAATGATTCCATCATGCTTGCTTAACCAATCCATACCAAGGATCACATCTATCCCACTTGATGTTAGGATCACTAAGTCTGCTTCAAAATCTATCTCTCCGATCTTAAGATTGACTTGTGGGCATACACAAGTGGATTTCATTTCACCGTTTGGGGAACTAATTAGCAAATGCGTCTTCATGGAACTTCTGGGTACATCATGCTTTTTCACGAATCGTTCAGTAATAAATGAATGTGATGCCCCAGAATCAGATAAAACTGTTGCAGGTACAGAGTTGATAAGGAACGTACCAAGCACAACATCTTTGTCTCCTTGAGCTTCTTCAGCTGTCACATGGTTCACCCTACCATGCATATAGTTCTGTTGACCTTTGTCATCTCTCTGGGGTGTCTGCATATTGCGATGAGGGCAAATACTAGCATAGTGTCCTAATTCTCCGCAGTTAAAGCAACCACTGGGGTGAACTGGAGTAGTGTTTTTTACTGGTGCACCTGAGCAGTTCTGATGAGGATTTGGAGCCTGTGGTGTCGTTGGGTTGGATTCTTCGGGTTCCTCAAATGAACGATACTGCTGACTTTGTCCATGATTTCTGCCTTGTGTGCTAGAACGAAACAGAGAGTCTTGCGATGAGTTGTAACGAGGGCGGGTGTTATGGCTAGACTGACCCTGAGATTGAAACTTGCGCTTCTGTTCACGAAGTTCCTTGCGTTTATTCTCCAAGCCTATAGCCTTGTTGAGTAACATCTGGAAGTTAAGAAATGTGTGGCTCTGCAACTGATAGTTAAGTGGCCCTATCAAACCATCGAGAAAGCGTTCTTGTCTCTTTGCATCCGTGTTGACTTCATCTGGTGCATAGCGGGACAAATGAGTAAACTGATCCAGATACTCACTAATTGTCATTTTGACTTGCTTTAGAGCTAGAAATTCCTTCTTCTTCAGCTTCTTCACACCAGCTGGGATGTGATGTGTACGAAAACTTTCCTAGAACTCCTGCCAGGTAATGGTGTCGGCAGCAGCATGTGCGACGGTGTAAGCATCCCACCAATCAGATGCTGCACCTTCTAGGCGTCCTGAGGCATACAAAACCTTCTCACGATCATTACATTGGGCAACATTTAGCATCTTGTTGATGGTCTTGAGCCAATCATCAGCATCGAGGGGATCCACAGAATGAGAGTAAGTGGGCGGGTTGTGGCTCATGAATTCTCTATGCTTGTTCACTGGTGGTGGAGGTGGTAGGGGTCCTTGAGGTGGCGGCTGGTTCTGCTATGCCTGTAGATTCTGGACAGTGGCAGTGAGGTTCTGAATTAACTGCATCTGTTCCGTAAAGAACTGCTGCATCGCGAGATCCATCGCTAATTCTTGTGGTGTCGCGGCATGCGTAGCCCAACGTCGTTCCATTCGCACCTAGCGCGAGTGCTGGCTGGAGCACCGTTGGCGTCGGGGTGCTGAAGGGCCCGCAGCATCCGCTTGAGTGGGTGCTGGAGTGTCAGCAGTAGGCGTGACAGGAACCGGTCCTGGCCCGGTCGACCGCCACGGCTGAAGCTCGGCACGGTTGGTGATGTGCATGAGGTAGCCAATCCCCGTGGCCTGGAAGTTCAGGCTCCCGAACCGAATTTT
Source organism: Cenchrus americanus (assembly GCA_947561735.1). NCBI lineage: Eukaryota > Viridiplantae > Streptophyta > Magnoliopsida > Poales > Poaceae > Cenchrus > Cenchrus americanus. Next base: position 90,146,096 of record OX387245.1, on the reverse strand, counting down.
GAATTCGGCTGGGAGGGGGTCCGAGCTGCCCATGGAGTACCTGTGGGACCTGTACTCGGTGCGGATCACCATCGAGATTGCTGATGGAAAGCTGATCTTCAGCGCAGCTCCCCTACCTGGCGTGCCAACTATCGGTGCGGAGAGTAGTCCCGACACCAACTAGTACGAGCGCTGAGATCTATCTCTCGATGGCTGGTGCTAACCAACTAAGAGACACGAGTTTTATCCTGTTTCTGGCCGGGGCCGTACGTCCAACAGGGTTGTGCTCGAGGCACTGTATTGCACTGCACCGTGGTGCTTGCAGAGGGGTGCTACAAGTGAGAAGGGAGAGGAGGTAGTGCCTCCAAGTCCCAGAGGTTTGATTGAGGTGAGTTGCCAATATCGTGGTGAAGGCGGAAAGCGTGTAAGCGTGCGCTCTCCCTCGTCCCCCTGTGGCTGGGGGAGTGCCTCCTCCTTTTATAGGCCAAGGGGAGGCAGTTTACAATCGTGCCGCACAGTTCTAGCTACGTGTGGCGGTATGGTGTACAATGCCACATAGTGGATGGTCGTCCTGGCGAATCTTGCTTCTGGTGGAGCGTCGCTGTGAGTCTTGTACCCGTCCAGGAGCGGTTTCGAGGGTAGCAGCATGGGAGTTTCTCCTTTGGTCGTCGTGCGTGTGTCAGCTCGAGGGTCGGACTGATGGAGGGCTGGAGGTTGCACAGCGGCGGTCGTGGTGACGTCTTGTCGCGTCCTGGGCTCCCACAACACCGGCGATGGTGCTACAGTGCTCAGGATGGTGGCGTAGCGGCGGGGATGGCCGCATAGGGCCGATGGCGACAGAGGAGACGCTCCTCACTGGTTCGACGTCACGGCGCCGTCCCGTGCGAGCACGAGACAGGCGTCCGTACCCTTTTCGATGGTTCTGCCATCAACTTTCGAGGGTGCGGCGCGCGGGCCGTACGAGAGTGGGCGGCACAGTGTCTGGGAGCTGACACTGGCCTTACCACACAATGTCGTATAGTGGTGGGGATGGCCTTTGACTCGGATGCCCGTGTCGTGTCAGAGCATTTAATGCTCCGATCAGGGGAGTGGGTGCGGGAGCGGTGGTCCTGCGAGAGCCTCGAGCGATGCGGAGACCTGCCCGAGGGTGCGCATATCCCTCGAGCGAGGCGGAGTCTCACCCGAGGGGGCGTCCAGCCCTCGAGTGAGGTAGTGTTTCGCCCGAGGGGGCGCCCAGCCCTCAAGAGAGGTGGAGTTCCGGCGGTACGACGTTGTGCCCCTCGAGCGAAGCGAAGTTTCGCCCGAGGGGTGCTAGGGCCGACCACTTGATGGGCTGCTGAGGTTGCTAGGGCCGTGGGCTCCTATCACCAGGTCATGATTGCTTTGGGTGTAATTTATAATTTGTGAGTTCGTTTGTGTTTTTATTATTTGCGAAAAATGGGTTTTCCCCGGTTATCAAGTTACCCTTATGGCTGTCCCCGACACTTCTGACATGGAAGTACGCATTTTCCATCAAGCCATATGGCTCCTGCAACTCTAGGATTTATCTCTCTCAATGTCAAAAAGATTCTAGGGCTGTTGGCGGTCGATTTCCGTCAACCAAGAACAGTTGTTATGTTATTGTTTAAACTTCATTATGGAACTAACCCGCCACTAGGCATACTAATGATATAACAAGTTCACCGTTGGATGTGCATTTTGGAGTATAGTGTTTTTGCAGGAATTCATGTATTAAATGAGGAAAGATGCAACTAGTTCAGATAACGTTTTGCAAGACAATCAAGGAGGTCTGACCACATGCCAACTAGCCTCCAAAGGTGGCAATGACCAATGTGCTTGAATGGAGAACTCCCGAGGATCAAGATGAAAAGACTGGAATTTCATGCATAAAGATCCCTTTGTCTTGATCACGGGGATGACGACCTCTAAATGACACAAATGAAGGGGGCCAAGTGCAAAATGTCAAGATGAGCCGCGAGGGAAGGAATGGGCCCGAACCAGCCCAGAAAAGGCTCAGGTCGGTCCGCCCGTTCGGACCGGCCCAGCCCAATTTTCTGGCGGTTCATGTCCCCCATTCTTCGGTGTTAAGTATATGCAACCCTAATCGCGTGTGCAAGCCGCCATTCGCCAGAGACGCCGTCTAGTCCCTCAGAGCCGCCAAGGAAGAGACGATCAACTACAAGAGAGACCCTTGTGGGGAGGACACTCGAGAGAAATCATTGCTAAGCCCTTGGGAGGTCGCCACGAGGAAGGAGGACGCCGGAGCTTGCCATGGTGCCGCCGGAGTTGAAGGACAACGAAGATCCATCTTCATCGAAGGCATCCACCATCCCAACGGTGCCATGCCTAGCATCATGATGGGGTAAACCTTTTGTTTGTCCATGGAGTTGTAACGAAACTTGAAGTGTAGTCACGTATACATCTTGTTTGGATCATATGTCTATCATACTTCTTGTTGATGATGCTTAATGTTTAAGGCTAGCTACCATACTTTCGGGGTTGCTCTCGTAGATCGCGTCAACATACCGTGTTCATTAGGATTAGTATCGACTACCTTCACGTAGTGACATGTACGAGGGAAGGGAAAAGTCTAATCCTTGATCACACACCAAGATAAATTGGATCGGGGCTTTACCATGTTATGGGTGATTGCATATTCAAGTGCCTATACTCCATGGGCATACGTTCCTCATACTTGTGCACCTTTAATCTCTCTTTAACGTAATCTAGGGTTAGTTTGTCTTTACTTTATAGATTAATCTTTCTACCTTAAGTCTTTTATCAACTAGATTAGTGTTAGGTTAAACGATAGTAATCCCCTTGCTCCTTTGGTTGACAAGAACCATGGGATCTCCCATAGGTGAAGAACGGCATAGGAGATCCGTACGCTTGCGGATCGAAACTTCATATGAGTTTTACCTATCAACAAGCCCCTTTTTCTGGCACCATTGCTGGGGAGCAAGCTAGTTTACTTCGTTTAATCTTTTATTGATTTTGTTGATCACTAACATCTAACCCCTTTGTTTTATAAAAACACTCTTTTTTTGTTTTCTTTTGATTGTCTAGATGGCGTTCGTTCTAAATCCCTTGGAGGAGCCGAAAAATCACTAAGAGGCTATGCTAGCTCTCGATGTGAGGACATCAAGGTACAAGAGTCAAACTAGGTTCTCCAAGTGACATGGTGCGAAATCAAGCCTCGAATCATTGAGATGGAAGCAACTAATCCGTTCCGAGGAGTGGAGATGGACAACCCATATAGACATATCCAACGCATCACAACACTATGCAATACGGTACGTCAAGAGGGAGTCCCCGATGATTGGTTTAAATGGAATCTCTTCCCCTACTCACTTGCCGATGAAGCAATTAAGTGGTATTCATTCGCGTCCTTCAAAGTCGAGGGAAATTGGGATCAATTGATAAAGAAACTTTGTGCCAAGTTTTTCCCTATAAGCAAGATTCAACATATAAGGATGCAAGTGATTAACTTTAAGCAAGGAGTAGAACAGGGGATTGATCAAGCATGGAATAGATTCAACGAGCTAGTTGAACAAGGACCAAGACTCGGATTTCCCGGTGATGTACTTTTGCATAGATTTTTCTTTTCCCTAACCCCTAGTTGCATGCGATACGTTCAAATGTGTGCAGGAGGGGATCTCATGGAGAAAACACTCACGGAAGCTGCCCAACTTCTACAAAAAATAAGCAAAGTGGCGGCCATGCAAAGAGATTGGGAAACATGACTTTCGGGGAAGCTAGAATGTGATACAAGTGTGAGACTATGATGCTCCAGGTTTTTAATTAGCGTCATTAGCGCTAATAGCCGAATCAGCCGAATCAAACCGGCCGACAGCGGTCAAACCTAGGTCAACCTGGGTCATCACCTCGAAAAACTCGCAAATGAACCTTATTGAACCCCTTGACCAAGTCTACACACACCCGTGGTCAACCCTTGGTCAAAGGCACGGTCAAACCCCGCTTAACCGTTGACGTCGGCGAATGTCATCCAGAACTTTTGCCGTGTTCTCCAAATTTCGCCTAAACACTTCAAAATCTACCTTTATGAAAGTTGTCCATCTTGTTGAGGGACACAACTTTCATGTAGATTGGCATTTAAAATGTTGAGTGTAAAAGCTTGAAAAATTGGTTCCAAGGGCAGGATCTACTGTTCAGGCAGACAGGCTGACATTCAAAGTTGGCAAGACGTTCCAGCAAAATCCGTTGATAAATCACCCTAGAGCCTTTGTAAAAGTTGTAGACTGTAGTGAGATCTACAACTTTCCTATTCATCACTTAGTGCACTTTAGTTGCAAAACTTCGAGTTTTTATCCCTCAAACAGTGCCAGTCCGGAAGAAAACAGGCCGGCCGCGACGTCGCTCGCGCTCCAGCGCGCCAGAGCACCCGCGCAATCCGTACACCGCCTTGGCGTCCGAGCCCCCTCACGCCTTCCCGAGGCCGCGCGCCTCCCCAAGGCCGCGCGCGCACCAAGGACCTTGGAGTCCGCGAACGCCACGTGGAGCCCTCGACCTCGCCGCCATCCTGCACTGCCTAGCCCACCGGTTCGTCGCCGCCTCCCCTGCGAAAGCACGCCGCCCGGGTGAACTCGCCATACTATGGAGTAATGGCCGGCAGGATGCTCGATGAAGGCTTGAAGGCGCTGCCATCCCCCACCGCCTATTTAAGAGGCCTCCACCCTTGCTCGCGGGTAGCACACCGCCGCCACGCCGCCATGGCCGCCGTCGGGACGAGCAGCCGCGCCCCTCCCTTCTCTGGTCGAGCGACCGTTCTAGTGTCATGCCTAGGTCCTATGGAAGCTCAAAGGCTCGTGTGTTGCCCCGCATTCCAGGGAACCTCACGGGATGCGGCCGCGGCGGTCGCCGCCGGCCTCCTCCGCCGGCCGCGCTCGCCGCCGGCCTTCCGACCTCCAATTCCGGCCCGAGGGAATGCATGAGAAAGTTTGGATCATTTTGGTGCTTATTTATTTTTGTATGCATTTAATTTGAGTCACTAGCTAGTCTTTGTTATTTTCCAAAGTATTTTATTTTCTAGCTTTCAAGCCTTGCATGTGGGTCCAGTGGACCAGTATAGGTGTTGTTATGCTTGACAATCACTTCTTTAAATTTTTAGTGATGTATTGCTTAATAAAAAGCTTTAAAGCCCTTTTAAAGATTAAAGGACCATTAAATAAGGAAAAATCCCTTTTTAATTCTTTTCCCTTTTTGGAAAATATTACCTAACTTAATTAAAGGCTAAGAAAACATCCTTGCTGATAAGGAATTAATTTATGAATAAAAATCTTGTTCACACCCTTGCTAGTGAGAGGAAAAGGATTAAACCTTCACATGAAAAAAACAAGTACAAAAGAAACATTAATTCAAATTTGCAATAAAAGAATGAATCACATATAACTAATAACATTCCTAAAAGAGATGTAGTATCTAGACACTTGTTAAGGTGAATATGACCAACGAGAGTTGGATAAGATAAACAAACTGTGACATCACCTGAACCATCCATTGCATTCCGTGTAGATCTTCCGTACGGTGACTGCTCCCTCGTCCCGGAATCCGAGGAAGGAGGAGCAGAAGCTTCGCTGCAGTACGTGGAAGTGCTCGACGACACCGAGGGTGCCCAGGCTAACCTAGCTGACGAGGGCAAGCTCCGGTTCATCTAACCTAGTTTTCAAATTCTTTATTCAATTATCTATGGATGCTTGTGCATTAAGTTCAGGAGTTGAATGGAATCCTAGATGCATGATCCCTAGGTACCTTTGTCCTTACTAGTATGATAGGTCGGTAGCTGCTAAGCTATAGGACCGTTACAAGTCGGGTGATGACCTCACTCGCGAGAATAGGTTCCTAGATAGGAATCACAATATATCCTTAATTGGATTGCTCATGTGGTAAGAACTGGGGATTTGGGCTCCGGTCCAATGGCTATTGTGGGTTAAGTGTTTGAACGTACTAAGCACTTGTCGGGAATGGGACCGGTAAGCCTAGTACCTTAATGAGGTAGCGAGGGATCCTACTATTACTACTCTTGGGATTCGTCTCTCGGCTAGCTACTGATGGTGTACGGTGACTCTGGGTGCCTCGCGGAGTATGCCGGATAGCCTGCACCAAAGACTGTAAGATTCGATCCCGACCCGAGGATTTTTGGGAACCGCTTGGGAAGTTGTCCTTGCGGGGGCAGCCTACCGTGTGTTTAGGTCTACCTTGCAAGGTTTGAATCAATCGATTGTCGGCCTCTCACCGTTATCTTAGACTACTTACTCCACTAGCCATGAGATCCCTAATGATGGAACTTGATGAATACCTTGCTTGATTAATTGTATTGAACAACTTTGTCTGTACTAGTTGGCTAATTTAGTAAAGATTAAACCCACTAGAACTTGTGCTAAAATCTTGAAAGTAAGGACATACTCTTTGTTACTTTTCAGCAAAAGAAACATAGTGGCCAAAAGCCTTTCATTGTCTAGAGTTGGTGAAGTAGTTATCACCGACGGGTAAGTCTTACTGAGTATTAGTATACTCAGCCTTGCTATAATATGTTGATCCAGGTAATGCTTTCGGTGATGTGTGGCCCGGAGAGATCCCGCCCGGCTGAGAGCTGGAGTGGGTGGAGGATGACGACTGAAGGCATCATGGATTGCCTCCCGTGGTATTTCCGCTTCCCGTTAGTTTAACTCCGCTGTTTCAAAACTCTAAACTATGTCATGGTGACAACAACTTCGGTTTGTAATAATTAAACCCTTCGGGGTACGAATTTGGATGTTAATGATGATGTATCTCTGGACTCGCCTTCGAGTGAGTTTTAATGCATACATGTTGATCCTTGTTGCTATTCAAGTGATTTACCGGGTGTTAACCCGGCGACTAACAACAGGATGATACTTTATTATCGCTTAATGACCAAAGTGGATTGGTTTAGGCGATAGTACGGTATTTTCCTGGGCGGGTTGTCACAGTTGGTATCAAAGCATTTATATGCGCCAGAGGTTAATTAATAAACTTAATCACTGGTTTTTGAATATAGTTTTCCAAGATTGTCTGATTTTCCAAAATACGTTGGTCCGCTAAGGATAAACTAGACCGAGAGGCCCTAGAGGGAATTTTGGGTTCTTTCAGGTGGCTTAATTAAATTATGGTTTATTTTGCTAACTCCCAGCACATTACTTTATGTCAGACTTACTTTCTTGCACAACCAAACTAGATGAGTCACGTGTTTTATACGTGTGCTGTACCGCATCACGGGAATTGCGGGGGTTGATGGAGTGATCCATTCCACAGATCCCATCTTCGCGTCTGTTTATGAGTTGTGTGTCGCCACGTGTTTCATACGTGTGCATTCCGCATGTCGATCGTGCGAGGCAAGGATATACTCCATTCAAACAGAGGGTGTCCGAGGTTGGACGCTGTCCATGCAGTGGCTTAACGCATGGATGCCGTTTCTATAGTGAACGGTAATGTATGTGGACGCTTTCGTGACGTGCTGGCACGAAAGGTTCGTTTTCTGCAGGTACATAACAGCGCTTCGTTAGTCGTTAAGCGAGTACAGTGTAGCTCTCAACTATATATTATAAGGAGAGACGAATAAAAGCCTTGCCACCGGCACTAACTTCGATTTTGGCTTGTTTTCCATGTGAGTTCGGATAGGACATCTTGCATGCATATTAAAAATCGAAACAACTAAAATGGACCCAAAACCTAACTTCTATATGCTCTCTAAGGAAGATTTTTGCTAGTTTGTCCTTTTATAAAATTAGAGTATCCCTTGTGCATAGGTGTTATGCTACCAAAAATTTTGTAAAAGTTTGTTGGTCTTGCTTTTACACCATGTTCTAGGAGTAAATAAAATAGGTGTTCTATACCAAAGTTGCTCCAAATCTAATCTAGTTCCTGCTCATAGCAAGTCATGGTCATAGCTTCATTCTATCTCAAGTTATGCTCGGATTGGGAATCCCTGTTTGCTGTTTTCCCGGAACTCAATCCAAACCTTGCTCAATTGGGCAACCTTCCTAGCCTTCTAGCTCGGCCTTTGAGTACCAAAAATGCATCTCTAACCTTGATGAGATACTACCCAAAAGTTGGAAATTTTTGGGAGCTCTGGGTTTAAGTTATGAATTTTTGTTCATAGCTGCCAGAACTTTATGTCCTTATGTATGTGAGCTCGCTTCGAGTTCTAACATACAACTGTGCCTTTGTGCATATGACTACCCAGCAATGCTCAGCCTGAGAAAAGAGCTTATGCTATTGTACTATGTCAGTGGGAATGTCTTGATCTTAGAATTCAATCTTCAATGGTGATTCTCCTATCAACATGTCAGCTCCATCGACTTGTATTTTTAAACATGTCGAAGCACTAAGATATTCTTTGTATTGATATCCTTGTCCTGATTACTTTGAACTTTCAATCGTGAGCCTATTCTTGCTCACCACCTTTTGAAAAATAAATAAATAATTATGTCTCTTCTGCAGCATGCATTTGCATAGCGTGTGCATTTGGGAACCTTGGGTGAACTAACATGCATACGCATGGACTGTTTCAATATCTCCTACTCTATCCTTTATGTTTCGTGACATTGTCATCCCATAACTAAAGGTGCCGTGACGAAACTTAGGGCGTCATGTGCGCTGCAGCCATATGATTGCCACTAGGAGCGCGCTAGGTATCTTGGTTGTGAGAATGCGACTCGCCACACATACTCCTTCTCAACCTGTGATTGTCCTCTCAATCACTAACTCATTTGGTGGGTAACCGAGTTGTGCTAACATGCATCATGAGCACCATACTACATGAGCATATGCATCGTGTCTTCATAAACATGTGCATCACATCGATTTTTGAAAGGCATTGCACCGTAGTTGCACGGCAATGCCACCCAAGGTTGCAACCTGGATAACATATGATCAAGTTCGTTTGAAAGATCCTATACCTGTTTATCTCTCCATACTTCCCGCTTGCATCCGCAAGTAAACTCCATGCAAAAGCTTTCCATTACTTGGCGCCCTTGACTATTCCTATGGGCTAATCTTGAACCGATGGTGGTTATACTCTTCGACCAATAATCCCATCGCGTTGCTCCCTCGAAGTAATTTCAGAAAATCTTAGAGGACCACTTCCCTGTTTCCTATATTGTCCTTGGAATTTGGAATGTCGGGACGAGATTCTTCTTAAGGGGGGTAGGTTGTGACGCCCCAGGTTTTTAATTAGTGTCATTAGCGCTAATGGCCGAATCAGCCGAATCAAACCGGCCGACAGCGGTCAAACCTAGGTCAACCTAGGTCATCACCTCGAAAATCTCGCCAATGAACCCTATTATACCCCTGGACCAAGTCTACACACACCCGTGGTCAACCCTTGGTCAAAGGCATGGTCAAACCCCGCTTAACCGTTGACGACGACGAATGTCATCTGGAACTTTTGCCGCGTTCTCCAAATTTCACCTAAACACTTCAAAATCTACCTTTATGAAAGTTGTCCATCTTGTTGAGGGACACAACTTTCATGTAGATTGGCATTTCAAATTTTGAGTGGAAAAGCTTGAAAAAATGGTTCCAAGGGCAGGATCTACTGTTCAGGAAGACAGACTGACATTCAAAGTTGGCAAGACGTTCCTGCAAAATCCGTTGAGAAAATCACCCTAGAGCCTTTGTAAAAGTTGTAGAGGGTAGTGAGATCTATAACTTTCCTATTCATCACTTAGTGCACTTTAGTTGCAAAACTTCGAGTTTTTATCCCTCAAACAGTGTAAGACCGAAAGAAAACAGGCTGGCCGCGACGTCGCCCGCGCTCTAGCGCGCCGGAGCGCCGCGCGCGCGCGTACGCCGCCTCGGCGTCGAGCCCCCTCGCGCCTTCCCGAGGCCGCGTGCGCACCAAGGACCTTGGAGTCCGCGCACACATGTGGAGCCCTCGACCTCGCCGCCATCCTGCACTGCCTAGCCCGCCGGTCTGTCGTTGCCTCCCCTGCGAGAGCACGCCGCCCGAGTGAGCTCGCCGTACTGCGAAGTAATGGCCGGCATGATGCTCGACGAAGGCTTGAAGGCGCTTCCACCCCCCACCGCCTATTTAAGAGGCCTCCACCCTTGCTCGCGGGTAGCACACCGCCGCTACGCCGCCATGGCCGCAGCCGGGCCGAGCTGCCGCGCCCCTCCCTTCTACGGTCGAGCGACCGTTCTAGTGTCATGCCTAGGTCCTATAGAAGCTCAAAGGCTCGCGTGTTGCCCCGCATTCCAGGGAACCTCGCTGGGATGCTGGCCGCAGCGGTCGCCGCCGGCCCCCTCCGTCGGCCGCGCTCGCCGCCGGCCTTCCGACCTCCAATTTCACCTCGAATCAACCCTAGGTGAGCCATAGCCTCTTCCCCAACCACTTCCCGACCGAACCCCTCACCGGAGTCGACGGAATTTTTTCCTCCCGCGCCGTCGGCCATGGCCAAGGGCCACATTGCAAAAGGGGAAATCTTGTCAAGGGCCTGACTGCAAGATGGCAACTGAAATAGTACATGTGAATTGCAGAATCTTGTAAAATCCGTGGAAAATTGTAGAAAATTCAGAAAATTGCAAAACCAATTTTGTTGGATTCATAGTGGAAAATACTACAACCTTTGTTATTCACATGGTCTGATTCTGGATATTTTTAACATGAAAAATAGGATTGTGAAATACCTAGATCTGCCATAATTCAAAAACTATAACTCCTCGGCATCCAAGTTTTGGATATGTTGTATGTCTTGTCATGACTAGCTCCTGTGCCAAAAGTTGCACAAAGTTATGTAGTGAATCTTTTTATATAAATTGTTTTCCTTTTCTGCAGAAACTGCCTAGATGATTTTTGTAGCTAAAAATGTTTATGTTTTTGGGCCCAAATTTGCATGCTGTCTTGTTATGTGAAATCACACCTCTGGTGAATTAATCATGATTTTTGGTTTAACAGAAATATTTATTCTTAATTTTTGCATGTTTTCCTTTGTAAATTTGTGAAGCGAGATCGGTAGAGTTTCTAGGTGTACATGCTGGTTCTTTGGGCTTGTTTAGGGCCAGAGCGCATGCATGAGAAAGTTTGGATCATTTTGGTGCTTATTTATTTTTGTATGCATTTAATTTGAATCACTAGGTAGTCTTTGTTATTTTCCAAAGTATTTTATTTTTTAGCTTTCAAGCCTTGCATGTGGGTCTAGTGGACAAGTATAGGTGTTGTTATGCTTGAGAAACACTTCTTTAAATTTTTAGTGATGTATTGCTTAATAAAAAGCTTTAAAACCCTTTTAAAAATTAAAGGACCATTAAATAAGGGAAAATCCCTTTTTAATTCTTTTCCTTTTTGCAAAATATTACCTAACTTAATTAAAGGCTAAGAAAACATCCTTGCTGATAAGGAATTAATTTATGAATAAAAATCTTGTTCACACCCTTGCTAGTGAGAGGAAAAGGATTAAACCTTCACATGAAAAAACAAGTACAAAAGAAACATTAATTCAAATGTGCTATAAAAGAATGAATCACATATAACTAATAACATTCCTAAAAGAGATGTAGTATCTAGACACTTGTTAAGGTGAATATGACCAACGAGAGTTGGATAAGATAAACAAACTGTCACATCACCTGAACCTTGCATTACATTCCGTGTAGATCTTCCGGACGGTGACTACTTCCTCGTCCCGGAATCCGAGGAAGGAGGAGCAGAAGCTTCGCTGCAGTACGTGGAAGTGCTCGACGACACCGAGGGTGCCCAGACTAACCTAGTTTTCAAATTCTTTATTCAATTATCTATGGATGCTTGTGCATTTAAGTTCATGAGTTGAATGGAACCCTAGTTGCATGATCCCTAGGTACCTTTGTCCTTACTAGTATGATAGTTCGGTAGCTGCTAAGCTATAGGACCGTTACAAGTCGGGTGATGACCTCACTCGCGAGAATAGGTTCCTAGATAGGAATCACAAAATATCCTTAATTGGATTGCTCATGTGGTAAGAACCAGGGATTTGGGCTCCGGTCCAATGGCTATTGTGGGTTAAGTGTTTGAACGTACTAAGCACTTGTCGGGAATGGGACCGGTAAGCCTAGTACCTTAATGAGGCAGCGAGGGATCCTACTATTACTATTCTTGGGATTCGTCTCTCGGCTAGCTACCGGTGGTGTACGGTGACTCCGGGTGCCTCGCGGGGTATGCCGGATAGCCTGTTAACACCAAAATTTGGTAAGGAGTCTGACTTGTGGGTCCGGCTCGATGAGGAGTCCGTCTGGTGAAAGGAAAGGTTTTTTCAGATGTATTCGGCAGAAAGATCTGCGGTCGGCTGTCTGTTTCCGTTCGACAAGGGAACAGTTGAGCTGATTTCACGGGATTGGACGGTGACGTGGCTCAAGCAGGAAGGACGAAAGGATGCATAGGCGATCAAACTTAGAGATAAGTTAGGCAACAAATCCATTCAAAGTTGTACTTGGCAGGGTATAAATATGAGCCCTGAATGTATGTAACGAACACAATCATTCTTCAATACAAACAGGCCTTACGCCAAACCCTAGAGTCCATTTGTCGTGTCGTCGAGTTCTTCGAGAGGGTTCATCGATCCGTCGACCTCCATGAGTACTGGCAACCTTGTATCATATCTAGTATCATGCGGTGGATTTAGATCTGATGCAAGTAGTCTTGATACCATGCTTCGTGTCATGCGGTAGATTCAAGCTTGGTTCAAGAAGGTTTCTTGTTAGGTCATGAGCCATGCGGTAGGTTAAGATCTGGCTTGAAGCTAGTTATCGGCTCTATTGGATTTTGGCAAGATCCAATAGATTCATTAAGTTACCCTGTGTTACATTGAGTTTTTGCTTTATGTTTAAATTCATGTAACACCTTTTGCCCAACCTATATGGGTTTGGATCGGCTTTTTACCTTTTGGTGATCCTTATGCGAGTCAAGTTCGTGCTTTTGGTTATTTCCACATGTGGATCACGTGCTTTCCGGATAGCCGAAACCGAATCGGTCTAGGTTGTTACGTGTTGCGGGTTCGAACTTGCCAACGTTTGTATAAATCTTGAAAGAACTGAGTATCATGCAGTAGATGCAGGTTTTTGGGTTGCTTTGGAGCTAGTCATCCGGTGGATTAGATTTCAGATCAATCTGATAGATTTATTTCACTTGGTAATGTTCGTTCCTTCTTCATGGATCCTGAATCGGCTGTTCAGCCGTATTCGGTTATGTTTCTCATGAGTAGAACACGTGCGTAATTCATGCTTTAAATAATATATGCTTTTAGCTTTCAATACTTAGATTGTATCATGCGGTGGATAGACATATTTGTGGTAAGAGGTACGATCCCCATGCAAGTTGTATCATGCGGTGGATAGATTTGTTTGGCATCGTACTTGACGGATTTTAAAGTACCTAGACATGCGGTAGACTAGTGCTTTGGATCTATGCATGCTTATTCATTACATGTTTATGTCCGTGCTTTACTTCATTTATTTATTTAATGTTGATCATCATGGGGATCGGTCGTGACCTTACGCATGTGCATCTTTGTCCAAACAAAGATCGATCGCCGTCATGCTTACGTCATCCATTCGACTATGTTACTTCTTCCTTCTTTAAGCTCCCGAATGGCGTCAGTTTGCTGGCAGATAGCTTTCCATAGCTATATGTCATCTTACTTGGCTTCGTGGCCGTAAATATGGAACTGTCTGGTACCACCCGGCAAGTTCCAAGCTTTGGTATCTAACTACTTTCTCTTTTGTTAATTTTCAAGGAAGATTGACTGGCACGTCTCGTGATTCTTTGCGCGTGTGAAGCCAGCTTGTTTGGCTTGCTGTGTGTTTGGCGCTAGGTGCACATTTTGCGTCAACAAACTTTTTGGCACGCCTAGTGGGACACAGCCGTAAAGATCAAGATGCCTGAGATTGCGGACATCATGGATGTCAAAATTGAGGACCTCTCTCCTGAGCAACGGCAGCAGCTCCAGGACGCCGTGGACCAATTCCAGTAGAAGTGTCTGCTGTCCTTTAAGAAGAACAGAAGTGGCGTACCCTACCTGAAGAATGACATGCCCAGGGTATTGTTGCCAGGGGAGAGCGACGCCACGACCATGCAGGAGAGAGAGGAATGCCTGCAAGCGTTCCGGGATTCTGCGGATCACGTTTTGAGCAAGCACCACAAAGCTTTCCTTGGTGCGTTCCAGCAAATGATGGTGGCTGTCTTTGGCCCAGGCATGGAGCAGGCATTCAGTAAAGCACCCATCCAAGGGGGCACCGTGGAATTGGGCGAGTCAAGCTCTCAACCACCGTTACGGGGCCAACCGGTCCAGCCTCCTCCTCAGAGTGCTGGGAGTCAAGCTTTCCAGCCTCCTCCACAAGGTGCGGGAGGTCAGCCATCTCAACCCCTGCTGCAGGCAGCGGGAGGACGACCAGTTCAGTCACCGCCACAAGGCAGCACCACTCAACCTGTGCAACAGCCGAACCCGTACCAACCCACGTACGGGGACTTGGCATTCGGCTCGCCTGGGGCCCCGCTCGCTTCCGGCCACAGGATTGCTCCAGCGAGCAACTGGCTACAAAGGAATCTCTACGGTGGAGGCTACCACGAGGTGGGGAACTACGGTGCCATAGACGCCTTCCCGCATCCGGGTTACGCACCAGCTGCAGGCGCACAGGAGGATGACGCCCTGGCGCAGAAGATGGCCGAGTTGATGCAAAATCAGTTCGGCCTCAAACCAAAAATGCAAGGACCTGCCTACAAGTCGCCGTTCCCAGAGTGGTACTTCAACGTGCTCCTTCCACCAAGGGTGAAACCTCCAACAGAGTTCACGAAATTTTCCGGGCAAGACGACACAAGCACGGTGGAGCACATTGCTTGTTACCTGATGCAGCTCGGAGAATGCTCAGCTGAGGAGATGTTCAGGGTCAGATACTTCCCCGCGTCACTGATGGGCCCGGCGTTCCAGTGGTTCTCGTCCTTGCCCCCTGAGTCAGTCAGCAGATGGAAGGACCTGGAGCGGAAATTCCATGCCCACTATTTCAGCGGCAGCTCAGAGAAGAAGCTGATCGACCTTGCCACCCTGAAGCAGAGGCACAGCGAGACGCCGTTGGAATTTTTCAGGAGGTTTAGGGAAGTTAAGGGCATGTGCTTCTCGCTCAACCTGCCAGATGACCAGCTGGCTAACATGGCTGTCGCCGGGATGCTGCCGGCCGTGCATGAGAAGCTGTTTGGCATGGAGTTTGAAAACCTGGGCCAGCTGTCTCAAAAGCTATCATTGATGAGCAACCAGGCGTACGGCTTCAAGAAGGATGCTAGGTTTGGCAAGCAGCATGACGTTGCGGATATCTACAACCAGTTCTTGGACAAGGCCGACTTGACAGAGGATTCTGATGATGAACTGGATGTGGCCGCAGCCGAAATCATGTGGGGAAGAGCCATGAACGATGAATCAACGCTGGGTCAAACAGACCAATGGCACCTACGATTTCGACATCACGAAGGCTGACAAGCTGTTTGAGCTCCTAGTGAAGGAAGGCCGAATCAGATTGCCTAAGGGGCACTCCATGCTTCGGCCCGATGGAGTCAAGGGGAAACATTACTGTGGCTTCCACGACAGGGACTCGCACTCCATCAACGACTGCAGGGTCTTCAGGATGAGGATCCAGAAAGCCATCCAGGAGGGACACCTCAAATTTGACAACAAGATGAAGCTGGATGGCTATCCCTTCCCTCAGAACATGGTGGGCTTTTTCGTCAACATGGTGACGGCTGAGGAGAAGGGCAAGGTCAAGGTCTTGACCTCAGCCAGGGCTAGGCAGGATGGAACCGTGGACCCGGAGCGTCAAGTAACTTTGGAACAGGTACATGGTGAAGCCCCCCGCATTCTCAGGAGTCACATCGAAATCGGGGAGTCATCCAAAGCCAAGCCCAGGGTGACCACGCGCATCCTCCTCAACAAGTGGCAGTGCCAGTTGGAAAAAGAGCGATACCAGAAGCGAATATACGAGGAGGAGAAGCGCAGAGCCGAAGAAGAGGCACACAGAAGGGACCTGGAGCAGTACACGCACGAGCAGGAGCACGCGCACTGGGGATGTGCATTCCTCAGGCATTGTTGGAACGAGGGTTTGAAGCTGCCCACACTGAGGAACTGCCCTGAATGCAGTGACAGATATGTTGAGTACCGGAAGGAGACTGCAATCGCCGATCCGTCCATGAGAGAATTGGAAGGATCCATCCCAACGGGGATCGGCACCAAAAAATTGAAATCATTGATCATCCCAGGAAAAGGCAAGCTGATTTAAGGTGGGCTGATCAAGAGGAGGACGAAGACGACTACATCTGGCAAAAGGGGCAATGGTGCCCTCCCGGCCTAAGGAGAAGTCAGAAGAGACGGGTTCAACGCTTGAGGAACCGTGAACTGAGGCAGGCTGGGATCCAAACAAGGCAGGTGTGGCGTCCGAAGGATCAACCTGAAGGGTCCAAGCGTTCGGCTCCAACATGCATGGTATATTTTCTGCCGAATGAGTTTATGGCCCCTGATAATCAGGTTGTGCAGGAAGAGGCGTCCCTGGATGATGAGAAGGTCGAGGGGATGATGGCGCAGCTGGTGCTAGCCAAGCATTCCATTTTCGACAAACCGGCCAAAAATCGACACATGAGGCCGCTGTACTTAAGGGGGTATGTCAATGGCAAGCCGTTGACCAAGATGTTTGTCGACGGTGGAGCGGCAGTCAACGTAATGCCGTACACCACCTTCAGGAAACTTGGCATGGGCCCTAGCGATATGACGCCTACAAGCATAATACTGAATGATTTCGCTGGGAATCCTTCAGACACCAAGGGATGCGCTCACGTGGATCTGATGATCGGGTCCAAGACATTGCTCACTACCTTCTTCGTTATCGAAGGTAAAGGAGCCTATAGCCTACTGCTTGGACGGGACTGGATTCATGCCAATTGTTGTGTCCCATCCACCATGCATCAGCAGTTTATCCAGTGGGTGGATGATGATATTGAGGTCGTCCAAGCAGATGACTCCGTGAGTGCTGCGAACATGGAACTAGCTTTCTGGGAATACCAAGGCATTGATTGTTTCTCAGAGAAAGACTGGGGAGAAGGTCCTGTTGAACCTGTCAGCAGCGATCAACAGCCGATTCAAGCAGTCGGCTCTTATAGTAATTTTTAATGGAAAACCCCGTCGATGGCACTGATGGCAAGTTAGGGCGAGGATTTATGTCGGCTGATAAATTAGAAGAAGTTGACATTGGAAACGGTGACAAGCCAAGGCCGACGTTCATCAGTGCAGACTTGCAACCAGATTTCAGGGAGAAATTAATCAAGCTGCTCAAGGAATATAAAGATTGCTTCGCCTGGGATTATTCAGAGATGCCTGGACTGGATCGTTCCATCGTTGAGCATAGGTTGCCCATCAAATCTGGTTTCAAACCATACAAGCAACCACCCCGGAAAATCTACAAGGATGAGGTATTGGCCGATGTGAAGAAAGAAGTTGAAAGATTACTCGATGCAAACTTCGTTCGGCCATGCAGATACGCGGAGTGGATTTCTAACATTGTCCCTGTTTACAAGAAGAATGGAAAAATGAGGGTCTGCATAGATTTCAGGGACTTGAACAAAGCTACTCCAATGGATGGGTACCCCATGCCTATTACCGATTTGTTGGTTGACGCCGCTGCCGGGCACAAGGTCATCAGCTTCATGGACGGCAATGCGGGATACAACCAAATTTTCATGGCAGTAGAGGACATATCGAAGACGGCCTTCAGATGCCCCGGTCACATAGGCCTGTTTGAATGGATAGTCATGACTTTTGGATTGAAGAATGCCGGTGCAACTTATCAGCGAGCTATGAATTACATCTTTCACGAGTTGATCGACAAAGTTGTTGAAATCTACATTGATGATGTGGTGATCAAATCCCTAAGTCGTGACACACATTTGGAAGATGTGAAAAGGACCTTGGAGTGTACCCGAAAGCATGGTTTAAAGATGAATCCAAATAAGTGCGCTTTTGGGGTATCAGCTGGAGAGTTCTTGGGATTTTTGGTCCACGAAGGGGGGATTGAAGTTGGCAAGAAGAGCATGAAGGCCATAGATGAAGTTGTTCCGCCAACTAATCTCAAGGAGTTACAATCACTGCTCGGCAAAATTAACTTCGTGAGGAGATTCATTTCAAATTTGTCACGGAAAGTTTTGCCATTCTCTCCACTGTTGAAGCTAAAGAAGGATCAGAAATTCAAATGGGGCGACGAACAACAAAGGGCTTTCGATGAGATCAAGCAATACATGAAGGAGCCGCAAGTACTGGTCCCTCCTCAGCTGGATAAGCCTTTCAAGTTGTACGTGGCGGCCGATACCCAAACCATTGGATCGGCCCTTATTCAAGAATTCGAAGGGAAGGAACGGGTAGTAGCATATCTTAGCCGAAAATTACTTGATCCTAAGACCAGGTATTCGGCTGTAGAAAAGCTGTGTCTGTGCGTATACTACTCGTGTACAAAGTTTCGGCACTACTTGTTGAATGCCGAATGCACTGTGTATTCCAAGTTTGATGTAATAAAACATATGTTATCTATGCCAATTTTGAACGGCAGGATTGGCAAATGGATTTTGGCTTTATCAGAGTTCGAGTTGAAGTTCGAATCGGCAAAAGCTATCAAAGGTCAGATCATTGCCGATTTTATAACTGAACATCGCGATCCATCAATTGATTTGCTTGAAATTACCCCTTGGGCTTTATTTTTTGATGGATCATCATGTGGTAAAGGTGGGGGAGTAGGGATCCTACTAATTTCGCCTAGGGGTGAGATGTTTGAATTTGCCATCCCTATACAGCCCGCCGTTACAAATAATCAGGCCGAGTACGAAGCACTACTTCGAGGGCTTCAATAATTGAGAGAAGCCGGGGCCGTTTCAGTTGAGGTTTATGGAGATTCAGAGCTGGTGATCAAGCAATTGAACGGCCAATACGAATGCAAAAGTGAAGCACTGAGGAGTTACTACGAAGAATGCAGGGAAATCTTGAAGAGCTTTCCGTTGGTAACTCTACAGCATATTCCTAGGGAATACAACGAAGAAGCAAATAGGTTGGCTCACAGCGCCTCGGGTTACAAAGAGAACCAAGACGCGTTTGCTGCAGATGTGTGTGCACTAGGGACAGATCTGGCGGAGGATGATTGGAGAAAAGAAATCGTCAACTATTTGAAGGATCCATCCCGAAGGGTCTCTAGGAAGCTCAGGTACAAGGCCATAAAATTCGTTCTTCTGGATGACAATTTGTTTTACAAATCATTAGATGGGGTACTATTATGATGCTTGGGTCCAGAAGAAGCGAAGAAGATGATGAGTGAAGTGCATGATGGGATATGCGGAGGACACCAATCAGCCTACCGCATGAAATGGGTTGTCAGGCAAGCTGGGTGCTTTTGGCCGACGATATTAGAGGATTGCTTTGAGTATTACAAAGGATGTCAGGATTGCCAAAGGTTTGGAAATATTCAAAGGGTCCGTGCATCAGCATTGAATCCCATCATCAAACCATGGCCATTTAGGGGCTGGGGTATAGACTTGATTGGCCAGATTAATCCAACATCTAGCAAGGGGCATAAGTTTGTGCTTTTGCGATAGATTATTTTACTAAATGGGTTGAGGCGATCCCACTGAAAAAGGTGACGTCGGAAAACATGGTTGAATTTGTCAAGGAGCACATCATCTATCGATTTGGAATCCCTCAGACCATCACAACTGATCAAGGGGCTCAATTCGTATCCCTGGAGTTCAGAGAATTCGCCGAAAGCATGAGAATCAAATTGTTTAACTCTTCTCCCTATTATGCCCAGGATAATGGTCAAGCAGAGGCTTCTAATAAGATCATGATCAAGCTAATACAGAAGAAGATCGATCAGAAGACAAGGAGATGGCATTCGGTACTCAGTGAAGCATTATGGGCTTACCGAATGGCCCCTTATGGAGCTACAAAGACTTCTCCTTACGAATTGGTTTACGGGCATCATGCGGTTCTACCTTGGGAAATGCAATCTGATTCAAGGAGGGTTGTGTTACAGAAAGATTTGAGCTCCAAAGATTACAGTGGCCTAATGATGGACGAGCTAGAGGATTTACACATGATCCGTCTTAGGGCCCTGGAAAACATTGAGAAGAACAAACTACGGGTTGCCAAGTACTATAACAAGAAAGTAAAAGTCAGGCAATTTGCGGAAGGTGATTTGGTTTGGAAAGCGCTATTGCCGATTGGAACTAAATACACTGAATTCGGCAAATGGTCCCCTAACTGGGAAGGGCCCTTTCGCGTGGTCAGATGCGTCCCTGGTAACGAATACATATTGAAAACTTTACTAGGAGATGAATTTTCTGCTGTAATAAATGGGAGATATTTGAAGAAATATTATCCTAGTATTGAAATTGATCGATGATCACCAGCAGTGGGATTACAAGCATCCGACACAAGAGATAGCCGGCGCTGAGGAGCGAGGCCGCCTTCAGAACAAATACACAAACAGAAGAAATGGCCAGTGCCTAGATGCATTGCCCTTAGCACCAAACTACTTTACAACTGCCTCTTGCAGGTTTACATCCAACGACCCTGGTGATCTAGACTACGAGGAGGTGGGAAGCAGAAGGCGTGGAGGAAGAAGCGAAAGTATGATTCAATCTTTTCTTTGCTTCTTCATCTGCTCCCTCTTCAGTTGCTCCAAGACCACCGTGACGGCAACTTGGAACGCATGGGGGTGACCATGGTTTGCGGCCTCCACCAAGCTATCCCAAGCCGCTTTCAGGTTGTTGTACCTGTCAGAGACATCTGAAACAGAGGTATGGGTGTTAGGGGGAAGAAATCCAGATGTGGGCACGAAGTCAAGAAGAAATCAAACATTTACCCCCTACTAATGCCTCCAGAGCCATGTGACGCTCACGTTCGGCTTGGCAACGAGCGGTGATGTCCCTGAGGCCATGCTCCAGGTGCCGAATGCGGCGGCGCAGTTGATGGCTGGTCCTCTGTTCAGGCGTGGCATCCTCTGCTTCGAGGGAGGAATTGGAGGAGATGTACTCAGGCACATCTTCGGTTCCGATGATTTCTTTAGGGAGCAAATCAACGCTGAAAGAGGAAAAGAAGAAAAGATGAAGCGCAAGATCATATGGAAAACGAGGAGTAGATCAAGGGAAAACTCACCTTCGAATCGTGCGTTTCTTTGGAGGGTTGCCCTCCTGGGGTTGCTTGCCTTTGTCTATGGCTTTGGGGTTTTTTCCTCTGGAGACAGGAGAGGAAATGAGAAATGATGGATGAGTGTGCGAGTGGATTTGCAGGGCATCCCGGCAGGCTATTTTATTGACCGAAGGGGTGCATTGGGAGTGATGACTGGCCAGCGTACACTGTTGGAATACCAAGCGGCAGGGTTTTCTCCCCAAATGCGAAGGGTTTTCACTTGAACAGTACTTACGGATTGCCGATTCAGGGATCTTCTGTGGATTTTTGCGCCAAGGGGCATCTGTTCTTACGTATTCGGCTCAAGGCAGTTCCCGGGTACGTTTGAGGAAAAACAAGATTCACGGATGCAAACGTAAAGAAGATCATCGCAGTACAAGCACAGAATTCAAAAGTTCTTTATTTATTGCCGATATTCAAACATCCCTAATACAATCTAGTCAAAAAGTCTATTCAGCACAGATTGGGGATGAGTGATTTCAGCAATGGCGTCGCCGTGGCCATCGAGGTGCTCCAAGATGAGCTCAATCTCCTCAATGTCTTCTGGCGCGCCGCCCCGGAAGCCGCGCGGTCTGGTGGAGTAGTCGACGTCCGTGTGCGTCGCCATGGCAGCCAGGCCCAGGGTGGTGCCCAAGCGGACGCCATGGGTGGCCACCTCATCAACACGGTGCTCCACCGCGGCAAGGCGCTCCGCCGGCGTGTCACCGCGGGCGTTCACCTTGTCGGCCAGCTGCTCCACCAGCATCTTCAGCTGGTTGAGCTCGGCATCACGGGCTGCGAGGTGCAAGAGGAAAGGAGGTTAGCATCAACGGCCGGATTGGATCAAGGATTGATTTCAGAGCTGTACCGTCGATGGTTTCCAGCAGCTGCTTGCGCTGGTCCTCCCACTCCAACTCGGCTATGCCCGCCTTCTTGGAGACGTCCTCCAGCTCGCGCTGGGCCGTCTCCAGTTCCGCCTTGAAGCGGAGAGCATCGAGTTCCCCGTAAGGCACGGGGGAGTGGCCGTCAGACTCCGAGGAGTCATCCGGAAGGGGCTGATTGGCCGGTGCAGGAGATGGATTCCACTGAATCAACCTGAAAAGGAGATGATCGTCAAAACAAAAGAAGATCAAAGATGAATCAAGGGAGAGGAATCGACAATCATTGCCTCCGGCGCGCATTAGCGCTACTCCCCTCCGCCTCATCGGAGGCGCGGCGTCGGTTGAGGCGGCGCACCATGTTGCTCTGGGATGTGCACTGTTTGGAAAGAAGAAGAGTTGAGATTGGCAAAGATTCGTGAGCTAGAGGCTTTGTGGAGAGCTAGGGGCACCTACGGTTTCATTTATAGGCCTAGCAAGACAGATCGTGGCCTCAAGTTGTGGCTCTGGACCGTGGCGCATATCCCAAGAAAATCGGAAGGTTGAAAGGTTTCCTTGACCAGTCCGCTAATGGGTCGATTGGAGTTCTAGGCTGAGTCATATTCGGTTGACTGGCTCGGCTGAGAGGAGTCAAAGTGCCATTCGGGTGTTGGTGCTTCTTTGCCGAATGGGTCGTTCAGCATTACATTTGAAGGAGCGCGGAATGAAAAGGAAATTGCAAGAACAGATATTACAAGAGCGACCAATTCGGCCATACATCAATTAAAGCATCTAGATGTTCATGTATTTCGCAATTACATTACGAACATTTGATGTTGCTTGGCGGAAATTGTCCAATCGCTCCTGGCAATCTCTCTGGGCATTAGACAAGGTGGTGAGTTCTGCATCGCATTGTTTCACCTTGGCTATAGCCGATTTTGCTTCTTCTTGGGTCTTTTCTATCAATCCAGGGAGCTCGGCTATCTTCTTATTATCAGCCTCTATCTCAGCTGATAGGTTTCTCAGTTCTGCCTCCAGAGCAGCTTTCTTGGCAATTTTTGAATCACAAGAAGCTTGCAGGTGGCCAATGTATCTTTATGGCTCTCGGTCTGAGATTGTGCCCCTTTCATGGCTTGTTCAGCACTGGCCCTCATCTTTTCAACAGCCGGGTGGGAGCGCACCTTCCTCAAAGCTTGCCTTATGGGTACATAGTGCATTTCCAAGCCAGAGATGGATGCGAGTGAGGCGCTGATGTTCTCGGGGAGTTCTTGGCTAATAGATTCGAGCATTTCTTCAAAGTGATCGAGATCCTTGAACTGATCTCGTGCATCTCTTTCCAGCCAGGCAAAAATTTCCCTGAGCTTTTCTAGCACTTCCTCTGACAGGGTTTGATGCACTTCTTCCATCGCCTCGGCAACTGGATTGTTTCCCATTAACAGACTTGATGATGACGAAACCTGGTCCTAAGAAAGCATTATTGCCGAGTCAAGAGTGCTGAAAGTAAACGTAGCAAAGTTAAGTGCAAATCAGTACCTCATGTCTGATTTCTTGAGCTGGGGAAGGACTTTGTTCAGGAACGACCACAGAGGGAGGTGTTCCAGGTATAGCTGAAGCTTCTGAATGAGAAGGCACTGATGCAGTTGCTGGCAACTCAAGGGCTTCTGGCCGAAGAAGAGATGGGTTCACCTCTACTGGGGTTGATGTCTCTGCATGACCAGCAGGTGACTGGACCCTTGGAGGACTGGATGATTCTGGTTGGATTGGGAGACTCATCTCTGGGGAATTCATTGCTTCTGCAGAGGGTGATTGAGTCCCTGATGAAGATGAGATCTCCACTGGGACAGGTAACTCAACCCTAGGTGGGCTTGTTTGTTGAGACACTGGGACGTCCACGAGTTGTTCTTCCATTGTTTCTCCTGCAAGTGCCAAATTAAAAGATAAATGCCAGTGTTCGTCCTCAAGAAAAGGACAGTTGAGGACCAGGAGCTTCCCAGTGGTCGGTGGATGACCGCTCCTTAGTGATGAGTGATTGACAACGGGTGTTAGACTGACTCTTGGCTTAGTGCGCAGGTGTAGGCTGCGGCCTAGTTCGTGTTGTTGCAGGTGAAGAACGGGCGCGAAAAGTCTTCAGCCTTGAGGGGCCTCCGGGAGATGGAGAGACAAGTAGGCTCGGTTCGAGGGACCCGGTGGACAGCGGGACTGGGTGCGGGCCACATGGTGGCGACACAAGCAAGACGAAGTCATGGACAAGTGAGCCGGTGCACGGTGGCGGTCAAGTCAAGTGGTTTGGCGGGAGGCCGGACCGGGCACGCGGGGTTTGGTGGTTTGCCCACAAAAACATCGGCGGACGGTTTCTTGGTTTGGGCCTCAAAACCAAGTCCGAGGGCCCAACACGACGGAGACGGGATCCGGCGTGTCGGGAAGCTTCGAAGCGGAGGACACGCGGCGGGATCGCATGGCTTGCGTCGGGAGGACGCGGGTGCGGCAAAGGCGTGGCCGTCCGATGGCAAGACCCACAAACATTACCAAATTGCCCCTACGTGGGTTGTATCGCCAGTAGTGTAGTTAGGGGTAGTCGAGTCATTTACCACTCCGGCGGGACCTGATATATAAGCCTGGAGTGTATGTTGATGGCTCTCTCTCTCCGGGACTTAGGGTTTCATTTCCCCCCTTCTCTTTCTCATTTTCGTAGCTATTTTCCTTCCTATTTTCTCTAGGCTAGCATGAGAGCTTCATGAGAGATTTGTTGAGAGGAATGGATGCTAGGGCGGCATGCTAGACCTTGTGAATCTTTCCTGGTTTGTATAGAAGATTCGGGGTTGTTTTTCGTGCCTTTTTGTGCCTATTTTCGTGCCTTTGTTCTCGGTGTGATTCCGCGGTTTTGAGTGAGTTTCTCCCCGGATTTCTTTGAGGGAAACATGGATAGATGCCTTGTGCATCTTTGTGCTTGATCTTGTGCCCTCAAACGCCGGGAAACTACTTCGATTCGTGAGTTTTCGTTCGGTGCTCTAGGTTTTGGTGGTGCTCAAAGGATTCGCGATTCCCGGTGATTTAGGGAGTTAGGAGGCAAGATTTTTGGGCTATAGCATCCTTGTGTGACGCTTTTCAAGTACCCAAACCCTTGTCTCCACACCTTCAACCGTTTGGGAAATCCGATGATGATTTGGGGGAGTTGACTTTCGGGGTCGGGCTATTTTCTGTTCTGTCCGCACCTGGCGGACGGTCCGCGAGGACCAGGCGGACGGTCCGCGCGGCTCCGCTCATCCCGTGTTCTTCGTGTTCTTGCTCGTCCTTTGTTTCGATCCGTTGTGATTTTGATTTTTGGTTGGACGAAGTTTCGGACGGTCCGCGGTGTCGGGCGGACGGTCCGCGGGTGCTAGGCGGACGGTCCGCGTGCTCCCCGCGGACGGTCCGTGGCACGCGGGTGTCTTTGGGTCGTTCGTGTAATTTAACGGACGGTCCGCGGCTAAGGCCGGACGGTCCGCGGCCGGGTGCGGACGGGGCCCGCGATACCCGGCCGGACGGTCCGCGCGGCTCTTGCGGACGGTCCGCCCCCCCCGCGCGCGGACGGTCCGCCGGAGCCTCGTGTGCTTTGCTTCTTGGTTCGATTCCTTCCTCCCTTTCTAGTGCTTCCGCGTGTGCTTTGAGGAATCGTTCCTAAGGCTAGAGGTTGATCCATAACCTCGTGGTCTTGGCGATTGGTGCGTGATTCGATCCATCGCTCGTGTGTGACCGGGATTTGAGTAGGACATAGGCCGGGTTCTTTGGGAAGAATTTTTACCGGCTCCTATTCACTCCCCCCTCTCTAGTCGCCATCCGATCCTTCAATTGGTATCGTAGCTTGGTGCCGGATTCTTTGCGACTTTGACAAGTCTCGAATCCTAAGATGGCGTACGTTGAGCGGGGCGGTCCGCCGCACTTCGATGGCAAGGGTTACCACAAGTGGGCGGCTCGTATGATGATTTTTCTTCGAGGAAAGCTGTTGGATTTTATTGTGCTTGACAAGACCTATGCTATTCCGGTCAACATCCATACTCTTATGGTGACCGATGCCGATGCCAAGGCCAAGTATGAGGCTAATGCAAAAGCCGTTGATCACTTGTGCCGGAGTTTGTGTGATCCAGAGTTTGAGCGTGTTCGCCATTTGAATCTTGCTTGGCAAATTTGGGAAAAGTTGTTGGTTGCTCACGGTGGTGATAACCATGTGAAGGCTCGCCTCTTTGTCTCTTACCGGATGCAATATGAGAATTTCACTCCACTTCCCAAGTGAGGACATTGATGCGATGTTTCAGAGGTTCACCGCCATCGTGAACAACATGAAGGCTAATGTTGAGGATTTTCCGTACTCCGAGCATGATCAAAGCTTTGAAGCTCTTGCATGTCTTGGACCCAAGTGTTTGGGGTGCTAAGGTTGAGGCCATCAAGGAGTCCGGGAATTATTTGACTATTGAGTTGGATGACCTCTTTTCTAAGCTCAAGTCGGCTGAGGTTGACAGGAAGATGCTATCCAAGCATGAGGGCTCGACTGACCATAGTCTTGCTCTTGTGGGAGGATCAAAGGGCAAATCTAACCCTTCCTGTCGACAGTTTTCTTTGTCCTCTCTTATGTCGATTCCAGATGAGGAGTTTGATGTGCTGGGCGAGGAGGAGCTGGCCTTGCTCTCAAGAAGGTTTGAACGACTACACGAGAGTCGGAGGAGTGCAAGGCGGAGCTCAGGGACATGCTACAAGTGTGGCAAGCGTGGCCACTTCATCGCCGAGTGCCCGGAAGCGGAGGAGAACAAGTACAAGGTGAACGAGTACAAGGCGCACCCAAGGCGTGAAGACAAGTACTCCTCCAAGGGCAAGCACTTCAACAAGTCCAAGAGCAAGGACAAGGACAAGCGGCGACCGAGCAAGAGCACCTACAAGAAGAACAAGGCAAGAGCGATGGTGGCCGGTGCGAGCGACATCGACTCAAGCTCAAGCGAGGAGCAAGCCAAGCTCGAGCGGCGAAGATGAAGACGCCGGGAGGCGCAGTGGCAAGAAGAGTGCAAGCCGGAACCTCAGCGGGCTGAGCTGTGTGGCGCTTGAGGGCTTTTGTGGCATGGCCCATAGCTCGAGCAGCAAGAAGAGTGTGAAGGAGGACAGCGACTCCGACTCGGAGGATGAGGTAAATCGTGATCCCGACTCTTTGCTTGCTGAGATTGCTAGGTTGAATGGTTTGCTTGACAATCGTGATAGTGTGCCGAGAGATGCCAAAAAGATGAGGAAATATCTTAGGGCTCAGCTTGAGAATGCTAGTGAGAAAGTAGGAGAGTTAGAGTCAAAATTGCTTGAATTGAAACTTGAGAATGACTCTTTGAAACTTGCTCCTACTTCTCCTGATGATGTTGAATGTGTTGAATGTGATGCTTGGTTGAATGAGATCAAAATGCTTAATGAGAAGAATGCTTCTATTTTGGCTCAATTAGATGCTCTTAGGACTGAACATGATGAGCTTAAGGCTAGACCTACTTTGCTTGGTGCTTGCAAATCATGTCCTACTATGCATGCTAAGCTTGTCGATGCTCGTTCTACCATTAGTTCTTTGGAAGCATCTTTGAAATCTCCCCGTTGCAAATGCATGCTCTAGCCGTGATGAAGTCACTTTGCGTAATCTTGAACTTACTTCCCGGTTGGATGTCATCTATGAGGAGAATGACTATTTGAGGAAAGTGTTGGGTTGGTTGTCTGGGGGGAACCTCAATTGAAAATCATGATTGAGGAGTTCAAGAGAGCTGATGGTCGTGGTTTGGGGTTTGAGAAGTTGGGTGAGAAAGTGGGAGAGAACAAAGTGGGGAGAGTGTGTACGAGAAGTGTGTTGAGTCTAACCCCGGGTTTGAGGTGATCGGAGAGATCCAAGTCCCACTCCCAAAAGCACCCAAGAACTCTTTCACACCAAAGCCCAACCACCTTTGCAACAAGCTTGACACAACCCAAGATCCACCCAAATTCCCACCTAAAACAAATGATTTCCAGAAACCAGTGAAGTTTGTGGGTGAGAAGGGTGAGAAGCCTAGAGAGAAGCCAGAGCCAAAACCAAAACCCATCCCCTTCAGGTGTGAATATTGTGGCAAGGAGAGGCATCTTGCAGAGTTTTGCTACAAGAGGAAGAGGGATGAGAGGCTTGCTAGGGAGCAAGCAAACCAGGACAGGTATCGCCAGCCTCGCGGTATTCCTGAGCCTAGAGTGCCACTTCCACGGGGTGTGGGAAGTGTGAGGAGTGTTGGCAGGTTCCCACAGAGAGGTGGTGGTGAGAGGTTTGTCAGGAGAGATGATGGTGTGCGTGCTGGTGAGAGGTTCGGTCGGGCTCGTGGTGGTTTTGCTGGACGTCCTCCTACTCGTCCTCAGTACGGGTTTAGGGGAGATGATCGCAGCTTTGGGTTCCAGAGGAACTACGGACCACGTTTTCCCCCTCGTGGTGCTCGTACTCCTCCCATGGGACATGGGAAGTTTGGTGGCAAGGGAGTGATGTTTGCTAACCCCTCTTTTGAGCAGATGGCTCGACACCGGTTTAACTTTCTCTCGTGCTAACCCCGGTGTCGAGTCGCTAGCTCATTCTCGTTCTTGTTTCGACCGGCAGCGGGAGGCTTGGAGAACATTTGGTTGATCGACTCCGGTGTTCTCGACACATGACCGGAGATAAGAAGTGGTTCTCCGGCCTCACCCCGGTGAAGGAAAAGATGTACATTACATTTGGGGACAATGGACGAGGTAGGGTGCTTTCGGGAGGGTGTTGTGCATGTGAGTGACAAGGTAACGTTGAAGAGAGTGGCTCTTGTGAAGTCTTTGGGTTTTAATTTGCTTTCGGTTTCTCGGTTGCTTGATGAGGGTTTTGAGGTGCGTTTCAAGTCCGGCGAGTCTCGTTTGCTTGATTCTCGAGGTGATCTTGTCGTCCGTATGATCATCCCCGAGGGTCGATTTTCGTGGCCGATTTCTCTCGTTCTTTGGGTCCCGCTCGCCGTTTGATGGCCGGTCCTTCTTCGATTTGTGGAAATGGCATAGGCGGTTGGGACACTTGAGCTTTGATTTGGTTTCCCGCTTGAGTGGTCTTGACCTTGTCCGAGGATTGCCGAAGTTGAAGCTTGAGAAGGATTTGGTTTGTGCTCCTTGTAGGCACGGTAAGATGGTAGCCACTCCCCATCCACCTCGACCGATGTCATGACCGAGCGTCCGACAGAGCTGTTGCATATGGACCTTGTTGGGCCAGCTCGAGTTCGCTCGGTGGGTGGGAAGTGGTATGTCCTTGTTGTGGTGGATGATTACTCTCGCTATGCCTGGGTGTTCTTCTTGGAGGATAAGAGTGAGACTTTTGGTTTTGTTCGAGATCTGATCGTGAGGTTGAAAAACGAGAGGCATGGGAATGCTATTCGAGCTATCCGCAGTGATAATGGCTCTGAGTTTAAGAACTCTCGTTTTGATGCCTTTTGTCGTGATCTAGGTCTTGAACATCGGTATTCGACCCCTTATGTGCCCCCTCAAAATGGAGTCGTGGAAAGGAAAAATCGGACTCTTTGTGAGATGGCTAGGACGATGCTCGATGAGCACAGGACTCCTAGGAGGTTTTGGGCTGAGGCGGTCAATACAGCTTGTCATGTTTCCAATCGGATTTTATTGAGAGCTTTCAAGAAGAAGACCTGTTATGAGCTTATGCATGGTCGGACACCCAAGGTGAGTCACTTCCGAGTTTTTGGCTGCAAGTGCTTTATTTTGAAGAAGGGAAAACTCGATAAGTTTGAGGCTAGGTCTAGTGATGGTATTTTCTTTGGATATGCTAACCATTCTAGAGCCTATAGGGTGCTTAACCTTGAGACTAACAAAATCATGGAGACTTGCGAGGTGACCTTCGACGAGACAATGCCATGTACCTCTCTTGGCTTTGAATGTGCAGGTGATGAAGAGATGGCCGAGGACCTCTTTGAAGAGGAGAAAGATGAAGCTGGAGATGATGATGGGGAGAACCAGGCGCCTGAAGCTGAGCATGTACCCACTACTTCCCCTACGACTACTTTGGAGCATGGACCGTCTACTTCATGGACAACGACGGTGCAACAAGAGGACCAGGCGAGAGAAGCTGAAGTTGAGGGGGAGGTAGTCTCGAGGTGTGAGGCTCCCCGGCGGATTCAAGAAGTGCATCCCATGTCGAAGATCATTGGAGACATCAATGAACGCACTACACGGTCGAGGTCCAGGAATTCCTCTCATTTTGCTCATGCTTGCTTTTGTTGCTACTTTTGAGCCCAAGGACATTGGACATGCTTTATCTGATGCAAACTGGGTCAATTCTATGCATGAGGAGTTGGAGAACTTTGAGAGGAACCGGTGTGGGAGTTAGTTGAACCACCTCCAAATTGCCATCCCATAGGAACCAAGTGGGTTTGGAAGAACAAAGAGGGAGAGAATGGGATGGTTGTGAGGAACAAGTCCGGACTTGTTGCTCGGGGGTTTAGTCGAAGGAGGGGATCGACTATGAGGAGACCTTTGCTCCCGTGGCCCGTCTTGAGGCAATTCGGATCCTTCTAGCCTTTGCCGTGGCTAAAGGGTTCAAGTTGTTTCGGATGGACGTGAAGAGTGCTTTTCGAATGGGGTCATAGAGGAGGAGGTGTATGTGAAGCGACCACCGGGTTTGAGAGTGAGTTGTACCCACACGGGGTATACGGGTTGAAAAGGGCTCGTATGGGTTGAAACGGGCGCCCGTGCTTGGTATGGAAGATTGAGAGGTTTTCTTTTGAGCAGAGGGTTTGTGATGGGTACCGTGGATAGAACCTTGTTTCTCCTCAAGCATAGGAATGACTTGTTGATTGTTCAGATTTACGTGGATGATATTGTCTTTGGTGGCTCGTCACATAACCTTGTTGCCAAGTTTGCAGATGAGATGAGCAGGGAGTTCGAGATGAGCATGATGGGCGAGTTGCAGTATTTTCTCGGGCTGCAGATCAAGCAAGTGAAGGACGGTACATTTGTGCACCAAACCAAGTACACGAAAGACATGCCGAGGAAGTTCCAGATGCAAGATGTGAAGCCGATGTCGACTCCCATGGGGAGTACGGCCACTTTGGATGCGGATGAGGATGGAGAACCGGTGGACCGGCGGGAGTACGGGAGCATGATCGGCTCCCTCCTCTACTTGACGGCGACGAGGCCAGACATACAGTTCAGCGTGTGTCTGTGCGCTCGTTTTCAGGCTTCGCCGAGGACATCACATCGACGAGCCGTCAAGAGGATTTTCGGTACCTACGATCCGCCCTGGTCTTGGCCTTTGGTATTCTTCCTCCTCGACTCTGTCTCTTCATGGCTTTTCCGATGCGGATTTTGCTGGTTGTCGAGTCGAGAGGAAGTCTACTTCTGGTACTTGTCAGTTTCTTGGTTCTTCGTTGGTCTCATGGTCTTCCCGCAAGCGAGTCTAGTGTAGCTCGGTCTACCACGGAGGCGGAGTATGTTGCCGCCGCGAGTTGTTGTTCCCACCGCCGTGGATTTCATACACTTTGAGAGACTTTGGTGAGGAGTGCACCCGGATCCCACTTCTTTGTGATAGCACCGGTGCCATAAGCGTAGCCAAAAATCCAAGTGCTTCACTCCCGAACCAAACATATAGAAGTGAGGTATCATTTTTCGAGGGACAATGTGGAGAAAGGAACCATTGTTTTGAGCCATGTCCCTACCCAAGATCAGCTAGCCGACATTTTTACAAAGCCTCTCGACCAAGCTACAT
Organism: Cenchrus americanus; assembly: GCA_947561735.1. Lineage (NCBI taxonomy): Eukaryota > Viridiplantae > Streptophyta > Magnoliopsida > Poales > Poaceae > Cenchrus > Cenchrus americanus. Next base: position 90,114,339 of record OX387245.1, on the reverse strand, counting down.
TTGTGCGCTTGCGGGGGGAACTTGGGGTTTGTTGCCCTTTCTAGCTGATTCTTGGGGGTTTCCTTTTGTACCATTTGTATCATATCATGTTTTTACTTTGATGTACATACATACGTTGCTTGATGTATAAACCATGGTAGGATAGCCATCTTGTCATCTATCATGTTGCATTTGTATCATATTGCATTTTAGGATGATGAGCTTCTTTTTTATATGCCATATGTGAGTCTCTTTGGCTATTTGTGAGATTTTGGTTATATGTGTGGAGAAATGGTGATGTGAGGCTATGCTCTTGGAATATTTGAGATATATGTGTGGTGAGATAGCCCCTTTTGAGATAAATGCTTAACTTGACTAATTTTTGATGAAATATGCTCCACTCGGGTGTAGTTGTGTATCCATGTCACAGTTTGGTCTAAATGTGCTTTTCATGCTTAGATTGTGCTTGGATGCCTTGTTCTTGCATTTGGGCCAAAGGCCGGATATCATTGTGAATGTTTAGCCTATGTTGCATTCATGGGGGAGCATAAGCTTCTTTTTGCCGCAAAGGCACTTCATGTACCATGAAATGAATCAATCTTGAAAAGAAGTGCATAATGCTTGAAAAATGCTCCATCCATCATATCTATGCTTAAAATGTCTTATCTTTCACATATGGGTGCAAAACATGTTGCATGATGTTCACCAGTGGAGAAGTCTCCCCGAAGTGGACACATGGCTCATGAGCTTTGACATGACATGCTTTGCTTTATGGGTGTTTGCCATGATCTTTTGCTGAGAATTTGATACCCTTGTATGATCTTTGAATGGTATGCATGTTTGTGGCTCAAGTGTGACATGGATAGGCTTTTACATGTGAAGCAAGTCTTCTTTTGGTAAAACTGCTTAAATCTGAAAATTTTGCTTTGTCACATGCTTGTATTTTCATATATTACTTGTGGCAATGCTTTGACTATGCTATGATTCATGGGTGTGATCTTTGTCTCATTTTTAGCCTTTGATACTAGATTTGGCCTATTTGAGAAGCTCATGTAGTTGTCTATATGCTTTGCTTTGCATTTCTGCATTTTCACCTTGTTTCGTACATTGTCAACAAGGGGGAGAAAAGGTGAGCTTAATGAAAATTCAGAAAAAGGTGAGCTGAAATTTGGAAGTGTGCATCCACATGTTCAGGGGGAGGCATTTGTTCAGGGGGAGCTTTCTTGCTGTTTTCGGTGTGGATTTTGTGCTTTGCTTGGCTTGTGACCTTTCTTCGCCTTTCTTCGGTTTTGGTCATGAGTTGAGCTTCCTTGTTTTTCTTTCTTCTTTCTTTCTCTTTCTCTCTGAATTTCATTTCGCGTTGTGTGTTGTCAATGCACTCATCAAGGGGGAGATTGAGGACCGGGAGCGTCCCGGTGGTCGGTGGATGACCGCTCCTTAGTGATGAGTGATTGACAACGGGTGTTGGACCGACTCTTGGCTTAGTGCGCGAGTGTAGGCCGCGGCCTAGTTCGTGTTGTTGCGGGTGAAGAACGGGCGCGAAAAGTCTTCGACCTTGAGGGGCCTCCGGGAGATGGAGAGACAAGTAGGCTCGGTTCGAGGGACCGGTGGACGGGGGGGATCGGGTGCGGGCCACATGGTGGCGACACAAGCAAGACGAAGTCATGGACAAGTGAGCGGTGCACGGTGGCGGTCAAGTCAAGTGGTTTGGCGGGAGGCCGGACCGGCACGCGGGGTTTGGTGGTTTGCCCACAAAACCATCGGCGGACGGTTTCTTGGTTTGGGCCTCAAAACCAAGTCCGAGGGCCCAACACGACGGAGACGGGATCCGGCGTGTCGGGAAGCTTCGAAGCGGAGGACACGCGGCGGGATCGCATGGCTTGCGTCGGGAGGACGCGGGGTGCGGCAAAGGCGTGGCCGTCCGATGGCAAGACCCACAAACATTACCAAATTGCCCCTACGTGGGTTGTATCGCCAGTAGTGTAGTTAGGGGTAGTCGAGTCATTTACCACTCCGGCGGTACCTGATATATAAGCCTGGAGTGTATGTTGATGGCTCTCTCTCTCCGGGACTTAGGGTTTCATTTCCCCCCTTCTCTTTCTCATTTTCGTAGCTATTTTCCTTCCTATTTTCTCTAGGCTAGCATGAGAGCTTCATGAGAGATTTGTTGAGAGGGATGGATGCTAGGGCGGCATGCTAGACCTTGTGAATCTTTCCTGGTTTGTATAGAAGATTCGGGGTTGTTTTTCGTGCCTTTTTGTGCCTATTTTCGTGCCTTTGTTCTCGGTGTGATTCCGCGGTTTTGAGTGTGTTTCTCCCCGGATTTCTTTGAGGGAAACATGGATAGATGCCTTGTGCATCTTTGTGCTTGATCTTGTGCCCTCAAACGCCGGGAAACTACTTCGATTCGTGAGTTTTCGTTCGGTGCTCTAGGTTTTGGTGGTGCTCAAAGGATTCGCGATTCCCGGTGATTTAGGGAGTTAGGAGGCAAGATTTTTGGGCTATAGCATCCTTGTGTGACGCTTTTCAAGTACCCAAACCCTTGTCTCCACACCTTCAACCGTTTGGGAAATCCGATGATGATTTGGGGGAGTTGACTTTCGGGGTCGGGCTATTTTTCGTTCGTCCGCACGGGCGGACGGTCCGCGAGGACCAGGCGGACGGTCCGCGCGGTTCCAGTTCATCCCGTGTTCTTCGTGTTCTTGCTCGTCCTTTGTTTCGATCCGTTGTGATTTTGATTTTTGGTTGGACGAAGTTTCGGACGGTCCGCGGTGTCGGGCGGACGGTCCGCGGGTGCTAGGCGGACGGTCGCGTGCTCCCCGCGGACGGTCCGTGGCACGCGGGTGTCTTTGGGTCGTTCGTGTAATTTAACGGATGGTCCGCGGCTAAGGCCGGACGGTCCGCGGCCGGGTGCGGACGGTCCGCGATACCCGGCCGGGACGGTCCGCGCGGCTCTTGCGGACGGTCCGCCCCCCGCGCGGACGGTCCGCCGGAGCTCGTGTGCTTTGCTTCTTGGTTCGATTCCTTCCTCCCTTTCTAGTGCTTCCGCGTGTGCTTTGAGGAATCGTTCCTAAGGCTAGAGGTTGATCCATAACCTCGTGGTCTTGGCGATTGGTGCGTGATTCGATCCATCGCTCGTGTGTGACCGGGATTTGAGTAGGACATAGGCCGGGTTCTTTGGGAAGAATTTTTACCGGCTCCTATTCACTCCCCCCCTCTCTAGTCGCCATCTGATCCTTCAACAGTAAAGGCCATACCAGTGGGTGGAGCATTGGCAGGTTCTGGAGCGGAAGATTGTTGGGATCTGGTCTGAAAATGCACAAGATATGATTTATCAGAAGTAGGATAATCTTGTGATCAAGAAAGGAAAAGGTTTTTACCTCAACAAGAACATTCTTGACAGTTCTTCTCCTCTTGGCATTTGGGGGAGCTATTAGAGACAAACCTTGCCTCCTGTCAGCAGCAAGGCTGGAAAGGCTTAGGTCTGTTGTGGCAAACCTGGCCATTAGCTGAGCCAGAGTTGGGGACCTGAATCCCAGTGCTGAGATCGGGCCTACGGCATTGTAGGTAATATTCCTGGCTCGAGGGGCAGGCACTGTGTTCTGTGGGTAAAAGAAATAAGATCAGAATCATGATTAGAGGAAGAAATGTCTGATCCAAGGGTTAATTATATTACCTCTGAAGTTGGCTGGAAATCAGGCATCAATTCTGCACAGAACAAGTGTACAGGCTCGTTGAAGATGTGATCATGGAATTCTTGCCACCAGGAGTTGAAGGTGGAATGAGCTATTGTTGTGGGTACAAAAGGCCAGGTGTAGACAGTGGGACTTCACACATAATGGAAGACTCTGGTACTGTGCATGAGTTCTTTGATTTCCTCTCTAGGCTTGAGGAATTCATGCAGGAACAGTCTTGGGGGCATCTGGCCACACCCAAGTTGTCGGGCCATTACATTGGGCTGATAATATTCATAAGTGCTATGGGTCAGCCTTCCTCCATTGAATTCAGCTGGCAGGATGCATGGACGGATTATGATATTGATGATATCTAGGAATCTCCCATCTTGACGGCCGGCTTCAAAAGAGAATTCACAAGGGAAGGTCAAATTGTCATTGTCCATATAAGGGAGCCAGAGAGGATTTTGGAAACCTCTGAAGAATAGCTCGAAAAGCTGGCTGGTATCCTGTTGAATAAGAACAGTTGAAGCAGCTTCTCCATAAGTCTGGCATTCTATGGTGGTTTGGGGTTCTCCTTCAGGATGATTGGATGAAGGGAAGAGCCGGGAGTTCAAGTCAACACCAACTATCTGATGCATGTGTAGCTGCAGCCACATTTGAACAAACCACCAAGGACCGTTGACACATGTTATTCTCCGGCTGGTGTACATCTGAATGACAGTTTGATGAAGCATGTGGTAGACACTGCCTAGGAGAAATTTCCCAAGGGGGAGACGGTTGCCGCAGACCTGTTGGGAAGCCATTGCGATGTGATTCAGGGTAGGCTCATTGGCTTTACCACAGAAGATGAACCTGCATAGCCACATGTTCAGAAACGCCCTGTATTCAACTTCACCAAGGGGGCCATCCTTCATGTGGTTCAAGATATATTGCTTGTATCCGCTCCCTGGTTTCACCCCTGTTTGCCGTGAGGAACTTCTGAAATCCCAGGGTTGAGCGAATCCTGTAATGTCAAGGCCGGTGATCATATACACATCGACCAGAGTTGGAGACATCGGGGCGTGGCCAAAGAGGAAAGCGTTGACGCCGTTTGACCAGAAGTGACAAGCTGCTATAAGGAGGTCTTCGTTCTTGGGAGTCTCGGCCAAAGATAACTCCAGGCACTGAGCAATGCGAAGGGTATCCCAGTTTTGGGTCCTGGCACTCTTGTCTGCAAGAATCCTCCGGTACCAATTTTTCCAGCCTGCGATTGGAGGCAAGGGCCAGTTCTTGAAAGCATCTTGCCACCGAGGAGGTGGGGACAGAGCCGCTTTGAAAGGGATCCTTTGAGATTCAGCCGCAATGAAATCTCGAGGATCGGAGTTTCCCACAGGACCAAGGTAGTAAGATCTTGAATTGGCCTCGGTGTGAATCAAAAGCTCAGTGGAAGGCTCCTGAAGGAAAGCGGAAAAGAAATCTCAGGTAAAATTGAAACTCAAATGCCGATTGAAGCTTACGGGAGGAAAATTTACCTGAGCAGCTTGGTTTTGGGCCGCCATTGGGGATTTGAGCTCGGAACAAGGGGATCTAGGGTTTGGATCCAGACGAGGATTCCGGCAAATTGTGAAGAGAGAGAGCAGGTGTTGGCAGATTCGATTTGAAAATGTTTGTGGCTGGAGTCAATTCCGGAACAAAATCACTTTTATCCCGCAATTGAAGGGGCATGTGTTAACACCAAAATTTGGTAAGGAGTCTGACTTGTGGGTCCGGCTCGATGAGGAGTCCGTCTGGTGAAAGGAAAGGTTTTTTCAGATGTATTCGGCAGAAAGATCTGCGGTCGGCTGTCTGTTTCCGTTCGGCAAGGGAACAGTTGAGCTGATTTCACGGGATTGGACGGTGACGTGGCTCAACAGGAAGGACGAATTGATGGATAGGCGATCAAACTTAGAGATAAGTTAGGCAACAAATCCATTCGAAGTTGTACTTGGCAGGGTATAAATATGAGCCCTGAATGTATGTAACGAACACAATCATTCTTCAATACAAACCGGCCTTACGCCAAACCCTAGAGTCCATTTGTCGTGTCGTCAAGTTCTTCAAGAGGGTTCATCGATCCGTCGACCTCCGTGAGTACCGGCAACCTTGTATCATATCTAGTATCATGCGGTGGATTTAGATCTGATGCAAGTAGTCTTGATACCATGCTTCGTGTCATGCGGTAGATTCAAGCTTGGTTCAAGAAGGTTTCTTGTTAGGTCATGAGCCATGCGGTAGGCTAAGATCTGGCTTGAAGCTAGTTATCGGCTCTATTGGATTTTGGCAAGATCCAATAGATTCATTAAGTTACCCTGTGTTACTTTGAGTTTTTGCTTTATGTTTAATTTCATGTAACACCTTTTGCCCAATCTATATGGGTTTGGATTGGCTTTTTACCTTTTGGTGATCCTTATGCGAGTCAAGTTCGTGCTTTTGGTTATTTCAACATGTGGATCACGTGCTTTCCGGATAGCCGAAACCAAATCGGTCTAGGTTGTTACGTGTTGCGGGTTCGAACTTGCCAACGTTTGTATAAATCTTGAAAGAACTGAGTACCATGCGGTAGATGCAGGTTTTGGGTTGCTTTGGAGCTAGTCATCCGGTGGATTAGATTTCAGATCAATCTGATAGATTTATTTCACTTAGTAATGTTCGTTCCTTCTTCATGGATCCTGAATCGGCTGTTCAGCCGTATTCGGTTATGTTTCTCATGAGTAGAACACGTGCGTAATTCATGCTTTAAATAATGTATGCTTTTAGCTTTCCATACTTAGATTGTATCATGCGGTGGATAGATCTATTTGTGGAAAGTGGTACGATCCCCATGCAAGTTGTATCATGCGGTGGATAGATTTGTTTGGCATCGTACTTGACGGATTTTAAAGTACCTAGACATGCGGTAGACTAGTGCTTTGGATCTATGCATGCTTATTCATTACATGTTTATGTCCGTGCTTTACTTCATTTATTTATTTAATGTTGATCATCATGGGGATCGGTCGTGACCTTACGCATGTGCATCTTTGTCCAAACAAAGATCGATCGCCGTCATGCTTACGTCATCCATTCGACTATGTTACTTCTTCCTTCTTTAAGCTCCCGAATGGCGTCAGTTTGCTGGCAGATAGCTTTCCATAGCTATATGTTGTCTTACTTGGCTTCGTGGCCGTAAATATGGAATTGTCTGGTACCACCCGACAAGTTCCAAGCTTTAGTATCTAACTACTTTCTCTTTTGTTAATTTTCAGGGAAAATTGACTGGCACGTCTCATGATTCTTTGCGCGTGTGAAGCCAGCTTGTTCGGCTTGCTGTGTGTTTGGCGCTAGGTGCACATTTTGCGTCAACATAGCCTGCACCAAAGACTGTAAGATTCGATCCCAACCCGAGGATTTTTGGGAACCACTTGGGAAGTTGTCCTTGCGGGGGTAGCCTACTGCGTGTTTAGGTCTACCTTGCAAGGTTTGAATCAATCGATTGTCGGCCTCGCACTGTTATCTAAGACTACTTACTCCACTAGCCATGAGATCCCTAATGATGGAAGTTGATGAATACCTTGCTTTATTAATTGTATTGAACAACTTTGTCTGTACTAGTTGGCTAATTTAGTAAAGATTAAACCCACTAGAACTTGTGCTAAAATCTTGAAAGTAAGGACATACTCTTTGTTACTTTTCAGCAAAAGAAACATAGTGGCCAAAAGCCTTTCATTGTCTAGAGTTGGTGAAGTAGTTATCACCGACGGGTAAGTCTTGCTGAGTATTAGTATACTTAGCCTTGCTATAATTTGTTGATGCAGGTAATGCTTTCGGTGATGTGTGGCCCGGAGAGATCCCGCCCGGCTGGGAGCTGGAGTGGATGGAGGATGACGACTGAGGGCATAATGGATGGCCTCCCGTGGTGTTTCCGCTTCCCGTTAGTTTAATTCCGCTATTTCAAAACTCTGAACTACATCATGGTGACAAAAACTTCGGTTTGTAATAATTAAACCCTTCAGGGTACGAATTCGGATGTTAATGATGATGTATCTCTGGACTCGCCTTCGAGTGAGTATTAATGCATGTATGTTGATCCTTGTTGCTATTCAAGTGATTTACCGGGCGTTAACCCGGCGACTAATGACAGGCTGATACTTTATTATCGCTTGATGACCAAAGTGGATTGGTTTAGGCGATAGTACGGTATTTTTCTGGGTGGGTTGTCACAGCGACCACTTACTGGAATTTTTAGAAATACGGTCCTGGAAGAGAAGAAAGTGGAGCCAATCCTGAAAAAGGTTGAAGAAATCAAACACACGGAAACTAGAACTATCCCGGAGAGTGGTCACGCCGAGACGAGCAAAGCATGTGAAAGGACTATGTCAAGTGCGAAGCCACTAAGGGAGTTCGAGCAAATGGATTTGGTCCCAATTGATTTCGGAGAAATCTTTGACAAGAGAAGACCGTGGAGATGGCGAAAGCCATGGAGATAGACTTTCCGCTGGAGAAACATGTGGAACAACCATACAACCTAGAGACAACCGGGGTGGTCCATCAAAAACTATTTAGCGAAGAAGAAGTGGATCCGGACCATGTGTCCGAAGCAAAGAGGATTATGGGAATCAAGCCCGTCACCATTTGCTCGCCTCGCTGCAATTTCTGCCATAGGATCCAATGAAGAAGAGAAGACATCGCCACATATAGATTGCAAGGTCAACAACATTGATTGCAAGGCGTTATGCGACATTGGAGCACAAGTAAGTGTCTTGTCTTCTAAAATTTTTGATGAAATTCATGATCATGCCATTGACCTAGTTCAAACCACTACTAAGTTAATCATGGGAGATGGTAGAATTGTCAAACCTATTGGAATTGCTCGAAATCTAGAAGTTTCAATTTCCGGAAAACATATACCAACCGATTTCTTTATTGTTGATGTCTACTATGATAAAAATGATCATGTAATTCTTGGTAGACCTTTTCTCAAGTTGGTTAATGCTGTTTTAGATGCCAGAAAAGGAAAAGTAACTATTAATCTTGATGGGGATAATCACACATATAACTTTCTTCCCGCTTCTAGAATTGCCTCACCCCTACCTCTTGATGACGAATAGGTAGAGAGCCTTCATTTTGTTGAAACCTTTAGAGATCCATTGCAAAGAGCAATGGAGAATGAAACTAATAATGAGCTAGATGAATAATTAATATAAGCAACTAAAGGACTAGAACCACAAGATGGAAGCATAGAGGAACATAAGTTTGAAGACATAGGAAAAATCAAACATGAGGAACCACAACTACCAGAGGTAGATCATAAGCCATTGCCCAAAGGATAACAATATGAAATTTTGGGGCTGGACAAGACTTATCCCGTGATCGTGGGCGATGAAGGACTGATACGGCGAACCAGAGAGGGGGGAGTGAATGGGAGCCGATAAAAATTCTTCTCGAAGGAGATGGAGACTCCAACAAGACGAACCCGGCTTCCAACACACGTCTTCGACTCACTACCCAAGTTGACCAAGCCCACATAGCCACTGGAGTGCCACTGGACCTAGGAACCAACAAACAACCTTCCGAGCCAAAACACACGAACACGCACAGCGGAAACTTGCACGGCTTGCTGCTTGTGCTGCACCGGTCAGACTGATGGCCTGCGCCGGTCAGACCGGTGACACCGGTCAGACCGGTGGACAAGGCCCGTCAGGCCGGTGGCTACAACAGCTGCACAACAAGTGTTCCAGAGAGCCTCAGCGACTTCTCTAGGCCCTGGAACAAAAACACCCCTAAAACACAACCTACACGGAAGGAAAACCCTACACAAAGCCTACCAAAACAACTCCAAACAGACCAAGAACTAACCAGCAGCACCAAGACCCAAAGACACACGAGCCAAGTAGTTCACCCGAGGCAAATCCCACAAGTGGCTTTCACCGATCAGGCCGGTCAAGAGCACCGGTCAGACCAGTGTAACCTGGGCAGCTCGGGATGAACAACACCCGCGGGTCAACTCCCCCAAATCCAAACTTCGATCTCTCGAATCGCCCCAAGGACTTGAACAAGACACTGGGGATAGTAGGAACACCTCATGAGGAGTCCGGAGCCAAGTTTAATCCCACCAAAACTTGTCAAATCAAGAGGAATCAAAGAAATGCAGACAAGAACTCCTGTTACCCTAGAACACCGAAAACCCCAAAATCGAGCCCCTTAACTCACAGATTTAGGAGGGGAATCAAAGGCAAAAGAACCACGAAGGGTTCCCACAAACTTCCCCCATCAAATCCCCAAGAGAAAGGTCCTGACAATACACCAAGAAAACCACCAAGAACAACCGGGAACAACACAACAAAACATTCAGGAACCACGCCGAATCATCTATACATACCAAGAAGAGGTTCATACAAGGTCTAGCTTGCCGCCCGATCATCCAACACTCTCACAAAATCTCACCATGAAGCTCTCAAGCTAGTCCTATGGAAATCTTAAGAAAATAGGAAGGGAAAAATAGGAAAGCAAATGGACTAGGGTTCCAAGAGATGGCTGCCATCCTCTCACCTCATAGGTTATATGGAGGCAACCGAAAGTCTAAAATACCCTTACTTAATAACTAGGGATACAATCCCCTCAAGGGCTGTTTTGGAAGTCTTCAGATTTTCTCCATCGGACGGACGCCCGACAACTGCACCCTGCTTAGACTTGACGCAAGCCATGCGATCCCAACGCGTGTCCTCCACTTCGAAAATTTCGGACTGCGTCGTCGCACACTAGTCAGACCGGTGCTCCTCACCAGTCAGACCAGTTCCCACTGGTCCGACCGGTCAGACCCACCGGTCAGACCGGTCTGGAGCTCCTGCAGCACCGTCTTCGGTTCTTCGGTCTTGGCTTTGTGGATCAACCAAGGAACCTAGTGGTTTTCTGGTGAACCACTGGAAACCCCGCGAACTCGGTGTAGCCTCCGCCAATCGCCACTCATGACTCGGCTCCCATGTAGTCCTGGCTCAACCTTGGTTTTGAGGCTCTACCAAGAAACCGTCCATGACTTCATCTTGCTATTCATGCTACCATGCGGCCCGCACTTGACCCTGCTGGCCACAGGGTCCCTCGAATGAAGCCTACTTGTCTTCTCCACACCTGGAGGCCTCACTGGCGATGACCTTTCGTGCTTGTTCTTCACCTACACCAACACTAGTCAAGCCTCAACCTGCACCTGCAATACTTAGCCAAGAATCAGTCCACACAACGTTGTCAATCACTCATCACACAAGGAAGCGACCACCGGTCCTCAAACCACACATGTTCCTCAAGCGATGAATTGAATCCCGAGGAGAATGACATGCTACTGAATTTATTGAAAAAGCACAAGAAAGTGATCGGATATTCGATAAATGACCTCAAAGGACTTAGCCCAGCGTTTTGCACTCACCGCATACCTATGGAGGATCAATGCAAGCCCGTGGTGGACCATAAAAGGAGGTTAACCCATGCCATGCGAGAGGTGGTGAAGAAGGAGGTCATCAAGTTGTTGGATGCCGGAATCATCTACCCACTGCCGCATAGAGAATGGGTGAGCCCTGTACATTGTGTGCCAAAGAAAGGAGGTTTGACCGTGGTTAAGAATGAGAAGAATGAACTAATACCATAAAGAACCGTGACCAGATGGAGGATGTGTATTGATTATCGTAAGTTGAACAAAGCAACAAAGAAGGATCACTTCCCCCTACCATTCATTGACGAGATGCTTGAGAGGTTAGCAAACCATGCATATTTTTGCTTCCTTGATGGATACTCGGGGTTCATGCAAATTCCCATTCACCCAGATAAACAACACAAGACAACATTCACTTGCCCTTATGGAACATTTGCATATAGAAGGATGCCCTTCGGTTTATGTAATGCTCCAGCCTCTTTTCAACGATGCATGATGGCAGTATTTTCGGAGTTCATCGAGGAAATTGTTGAAGTATTTATGGATGACTTCTCCGTCTATGATAAAACTTTTGTGGATTGTTTAGCAAATTTGGATAAAGTTCTTACAAGGTGTGGGGAGGTTGACTTGGTGCTAAATTGGGAGAAATGTCACTTCATGGTGAAACAAGGAATAGTGTTGGGACACGTGATATCCGAGAGAGGGATTGAGGTGGACAAGGCTAAGGTTGAAGCGGTTGAAAAACTTCCACCACCAATGGATATCAAATTTTTGAGGAGTTTCTTGGACCATGCAGGATTCTATAGGAGATTCATCAAGGATATCTCAAAGATCACAAAGCCGTTGACTAATCTTCTCCAGAAAGATGTGCCATTCGATTTCAATGAGAAGTGCTTGGCAGCATTCCGGACACTAAAGAGAGCTCTCATAACCGCACCTATCATTCAACCGCCCGATTGGAGTCAGCCATTTGAGATCATGTGCAACGCTAGCGACTATGTCGTTGGAGCCGTGTTGGGACAACGAAAGGAAGGCAAGGTACATGCTACATATTAGGCTAGCAAAACCCTTAATGGAGCTCAATTGAATTATGCAACAACAGAGAAGGAATTGTTTGCAGTAGTATTTTCCTTTGAAAAATTCAGATCCTATATTGTGAATTCTAAATGAATCGTCTACACCGATCATGCGGCAATCAAGTATCTCTTGTCTAAAAAGGATGCAAAGCCAAGGTTGATTAGGTGGATCCTTCTCTTGCAAAAATTCGATGTGGAGATTCGGGATAAAAAGGGGTCGGAAAATGTTGTGGCCGACCATCTATCAAGATTGAATCGTGAGGATGATAAACATCCCATCGAAGAAAAGATGAGAGATGATCATCTGTATCACGTTCTTGAAAAAAGACACTTGGATGATCAACATTATTCGAGCCATATGGAAGATGCCACTTGACCACTTAGATAAGAATGCTCAAAGAAGGGTGATGGTCGAGAGCCAAAATTATTATTGGGATGCACCTTATCTCTTTAGGCTCAGAGCGGATGGAGTCTTGCGAAGGTGCGTACCAAGGGAAGAAAGACTCGAAATATTAAGGAAGTGTCACTCCGGCGAGTATGGAGGACACTATGGACATTTTAGGACTCAAGCTAAGGTATGGGCTAGTGGGTTTTATTGGCCAAAGATGCATCAAGATGCGAAATGATACATTGCTTCTTGTCCAAAATGTCAAAGAACGGGGAATATATCACAAAGGAATGCTATGCCTTTAAATTATAACTTGCAGATTCATATATATTCGATGTATGGGGAATTGACTTCATGGGGCCTTTCACAAATTCAAATGGATATGAGCACATATCGGTAATGGTTGATCATGTATCCAAGTGGGTAGAGGCCATCCCTTGTCGAAGAGCTTCAACGGAGGAATCTATATCAATGATTAAGAATGTTATATTCCCACGCTATGGAGTCCCGCGAATTTTGATAAGTGATGGAGGAACACAGTTCATGGGAAATAGTTTTAGAAAGTGCTTGTCCAAATTGGAATCAAGCATAGAGTGGCCACGGCTTACCACCCACAAACCAATGGTCAAGCAGAAACTTCAAATCGGCAACTCAAGAGTATTTTTAACAAGACTGTTGAGAAGGGAGGTAAAGATTGGTCAAAAAAGTTGGACGAAGCATTATGGGCTTATCCGACGGCACACAAGACACCAATAAGTATGACACATATCAATTCTTCTATGGTAAATCTTGTAATTTTCCTTTGGAATTAGAGCACAAAGCATATTGTGTCGGTGTTTTAGACCGGCAACCTACTAAGGGGAGTACCCGAAGTAGATGAATGTGGCCTCGCCGAGATCGGTAACTCGAAGGAAGAGACATGTGGCACACAATTTAGACAGGTTCGGGCCGTGAGGTGCGTAATACCCTACGTCCTGTATGCTGCTGGATTGATTGGGTACGATTACAGGATGGTGCAATTGTACGCCGTGAGATGAGATGATGAGAGAGGGGTCCCTGCCTGGCCTTATATAGTCCGGGAGGCAGGGTTACAAGTCGGAATAGGGAGAGAGTACTAGTCGAGTACGTCTAGGAGTCTTCCATACAGTGCGGGACATGTACAGCTTCCTAACCGAGTACCTCTCCTCCGTAGTCCTTGTGCTTCACGCCATCAGGTACCGTGCAGCACAAGTCGGGTAGTCCAGGGGCCCACCGAGTAGTCGGTCCTAGTACCCACCGAGGTAGTGGGCCCAGGGAGGTCCATACGACAAGCCCCCGAGTACTTTGTAGTCGAGCAGGATAGCTTCAAGTAGTCTTGACGGCTTTAACGAGTAGTCCTCAAGTGTCCCCGAGTACTACAAGTCAAAGTCCTCAAGAGTAGTCGAAGCATCCCGAGGCTGGAATGTACTCCAGCTAATGTTTTAGCAATCCTGAAGTCTTCTCGAGTAGTCCCAAGCGTCCTCGAGTGCTGCCCTTGAAGGTCTTCAAAAATGCCCGTATTGTCTTCAAGCCGAAGCTGATATGGAAGTGCGATTGCAAAATCGCACTCCATATGGAGTAGCCCCTGAGCCTTAGGTTGAGTTGTAGACTCTGGCCGAGGATCCATCTGAAGTTTTGGCAAGAATATCCCGAAAAATCCAGAGAAAAAACCGAAGGACACGTGGCACGGAGCCCCCGAGCCTTGAGTCGAGTACTTCCTCTCGAATTGAAGGGTCATCTTGTAGAATGTGTCCTGAGATGCTCCTGAGTCTTGTCGCTTCCCAGGTAGTCGAGTAGAGGTAGCCGAGCCCCCGAGGTGAGGCGCGTCGACTAGTGGAATGCGAAGAGTCACGCGCGACCGCTGAGTCAGCCGAGCGCATACTTATCCATCCAGCCGTTGGAGGGCCGTTTTGACTTATAAATAGAAGCCGAAACCCTTAGGGTTTTTCACCCCACGCAGTCGCAGCCATTCCAAACAGATCTTGGCCAGAAATAGCCGCCAGTGCGCACCGCCACCGCTGAGTGAAGAGTAGATCCGAGTGCACCGCCGTAGAGAGCCACCGCAGTAGCCCCCGAGCGAATGCGCGTGAAGACCCCGTGCACTTGGAGAATGAAGCCATCTCAGTCCAAGACCACGAAGACCACTGGCGGGAAGAAGAGGGGCCGTGAGGAGGCCGCCGGATCTGCCGCAGGGACATCACTGCCGGTGTCCCCGCCGCGGCCAGATCCAAACCGCGAGTGGAAGAAGTCGAAGGTGAAGACCGAAGACTTGCTCGTCCTGCTGAACAGTGGATTCCTCCGCGAGAAGAAGGTCGACATGTGGAGAGCTGCCGCCGGGGATCCGTACCCGATGGAGAAGAATGAAGATGAGATCCTGATGTTCACGCGGTTCGCGAAGCGCGGGCTTTCTCTCCCGGCGAGCGATTTCATCAAGGGGCTCATGGGGTACTACGGCGTCGAGTACCTCAACCTCAACCCCAACGGTATATTCCACATCGCTGTCTTCGTACATTTCTGCGAAGCCTTTCTGGGGACCAAGCCCCATTGGATCTTGTTCCGGAAGTTTTTGTCGGGGACAGCCCTAGGGGTCCCCTTCAACAACAGGGAAATCCCCAATTAAAAACCCGCGACAAAGCCAAACACGCCTAACCATGCAGGACACGGCCCACCAAGGCGGCCCACTCGAAGACCCCCTTGAGCAGGCTCCGCCTCGCTCGAGGATGCGTGCCTCCCTCGGGTGGGCTCTATCCCGTTCGAGGGAGTGCGCTTCCCTCGAGAAAACTCTGCCTCGCTCGAGGGTCTGCTCCCTCCTCGAGCAGGCTCCGCCTTGCTCGAGGGTACGCTCCGCCCTCGAGCGGGGTCCGCCTCGCTCGAGGGCGCCCCCGCACGCGTGCGCCTGCTCCCGTACGCTGGCATTTAATGCCCTGACGCCGGCAGGGCGGCGCCATCATGCGCCTGGGGCTCGCGCCCGCACCGCCGCACCAACTCCCCGAGAGGGATCCCATCCCCGCCACTTTGGGAGGCACTGTGCGGCGTGGCCGGCGCCGGTCCCGTGACGCCGCGCCGCCCGCTCCGGTACGGCTAACGTGCCGAGCCCACAAAGGGGGCCGGCTGCACCCTCGACTTGCTTTCTTGTGACCTTGCAGGGTTAGGTGGAGGCGCTAGGCCGGTGGGACGCCATCCCCGCCACTGTTGACGGCATGGCTGCCGCCCCCGCGCGTACGAACCCCACGCCGGGCGCTGTGGCAACGGTTCTGGCGCTGCGGAGCGTACGGGAACGGGACGTCGCCTTGCCTGTCACTGTGCCTCGTACGGACCGACGTCAGCAGCTCCCTCGAGCCTATCAGAAGACATCACAGCCATCCGCCGCCCTTCTACCCTCGAAGCCGCTACTATTCGGGCACAAGATAGGCCATGATGGCTGGATCGCTGCAAGGATCGTCCAGACGGCCGCCCACTCTACAGCATAGCACGCCACGCCCCTTCACGTAGCTAAACAGCGCGGCGCGCATGTGATTCGCTCCCTCCTTGATCTATAAAAAGGGGACGAACCCCCCCCCCCCCCCGCCGCTGCGGGGGGAGACAGACACAACACAACAGGAGACGGGCTGCGCCACGCACTTGCTCTACAATTCTCCCACAACATCTTCAGCCACTACACCAGGGACTTGGAAGCCACGCTTCCTCTCCCGCCTTGCTTGTAGCAGCCCCACTACAGGCACCCCCGGTGCTGAGCAATATAGTGCCTTGAGCACACCACTGCTGGACGTACGGCCCCCTCGGCCGGAACCAGGATAAATCCTGTTTCTCTTATTGCTTAGCATCGACCATTGAGGGATAGACCTCAGCGCTTACTACTGGTTAGTATCGGGACCATATTCCGCACCGACAGTTGGCGCCCACCGTGGGGCAATCGAGCGCCTAAGGTCATTCCACCAACTCCCTCCATGGTACGAGCGGCGGTACGCGTTAAAACATGGGCAGCTCGGACCCCCTCCCCACCGGGTTCGAAATCCGATTCGGGGGCCTAAACTTCCAGGCCACGGGGAACGGCTACCTCATGCGCCTCACCAATCGTGAGGAGCTCCGCGCGCGGCGCCAGGCCGGGTCTGCACCGGCTCCCCCTACGCGCACCATCACGGTGCAGACGCCCGCAAGCTCAGATGCCGCGGGCCCGTCGACGCCACGACGCCGCCGCCGCTCGGGTCGGGCCGCGCCGACACACGGTCCGAGCGGCGGCAGGCCGAGCGCGCCGCCTCTCAGCACGGCGCTCCCGCCGCCATGGCAACCGCCACCCCAACGGGACAGCGCGCGGTCTCCGGACCGCGCTTTCCCATTGGGCTGCGTGGAGCCACGACGGCCTACAACGCCAACGTCAACACCACGATGCGCAGGGTTCCCCCTGGCCGTCACGTTTTCGTCGCCAGGGACCCCAGCGCCTCAGCCGGTGACGAATCCACCCTAGGCTCTCTTGACGCGCCGCCACCCGCTAACCTCCACGGGTACGCGGAGTGGGACTTCTCTGGCGTGCCGGACCCAGTCATGTTTCGGCATTTCCTTGACGCCACGGACTACTGGTTCGGCTGCTCCGACGACTCCAGTACCGGGAGCTACGACCCCGCGCGGGAATGCTACGTCGTTGTCGCCAACGACCCAGCCAATGCCACCGGCGCTGTGGGCGCTGGGGACGGGGAGATCACGCCTGCTCCAGGGATCGCCCCGCGCCCGGCCGCAGCCCGAGCACTCCCCGCCGGGGCCGACGCCGATGCGCAGGGGCCGGTGCCCGCGAGCTTGAGGCTAAGC
The DNA here is from genome assembly GCA_947561735.1 of Cenchrus americanus. Classification (NCBI taxonomy): domain Eukaryota; kingdom Viridiplantae; phylum Streptophyta; class Magnoliopsida; order Poales; family Poaceae; genus Cenchrus; species Cenchrus americanus. Next base: position 90,096,981 of record OX387245.1, on the reverse strand, counting down.
CGGCGGGAGGAGCACGGACGGTGCGGCCGCTCCGTGCCTCAATGGAGGGGGAAGCTTCCGCGCGCGGCGAACGCGCGCGGAGCCGGGCGGTGGTGCCCGCGACCGCATCAACGCCGACAACCCTGACGCGCCTCCGCGGGCAAGTCAGAAGCTCGTTGCCGCCGCAACGCTGCTGCGGGCTATGCCGGCACCCTCGACCCCTGAGGCACGGAACCTGCAACGCGAGGTGCAGGCTCTCATTGAGCAAGCGGCCGTCCAGCAGGCCGAAAGCTCGGCCTCACGTATCCGCCAGCAGGGGGATGCGCGAGGAGACGGGGCTGCTCAGGGGGGCGAACCCTCGGTCCATGCAGGCGAACGCAGGACGCGCACCGGCCAAGGAGCGGCTCCTCGACACGCGCAGGACGCTGGACGGTGACGCCCGCAACGTCATCAACGCCAGGCGCATGAGCAAGGTGGACGCGCGAGCAGCGGCGGGCTACCACCCTCGACGGGGCGGACGCTACGACAGCGACGAAGACCGCTCTCCAGCACCGGAGCCCCCGGGGACCCGTGTGTTCAGCCGGGAGATCCGCGCGGCGGCCTTCCCCCAACGCTTCTGCCAGCCCTCGACCATCGTCAAGTACAACGGGGAGACTGATCCCCGCGTGTGGCTCAACGACTACCGCCTGGCGTGCCAGCTTGGCGGGGACACCAGCGACGAGGTCATCATCCGCAACTTGCCCCTGCACCTCGGCGATGCAGTCCGGACATGGCTCGAGCACCTGCCCGCAAGCCAGATCCACAATTGGGACGACCTAGTCCACACGTTCGTGGGTAACTTCCAAGGCACGTACGTGCGCCCTGGGAATTTCTGGGACCTGCGCTCCTGCACCCAGAAGCCCGACGAGTCACTGCGGGACTTCATACGACGCTTCTCCAAGCGCTGTACAGAACTCCCCAGCGTGGCGCAATCAGAGATTGTGCACGCCTTCCTCGAGGGTACCACTTGCCGGGACCTCGTGCGGGAGCTGGGACGCAGCCCGCCCGCGGACTCCAACGAGCTGTTCGACATCGCCGCCAGCTTCGCCTCAGGAGAGGAGGCTGTGGGGGCGATCTTCGACGGCAAGAAGGGCAAGTGCTCGGATGATGCGCTCGCGGAGGGCAGCAAGCCCAGGGAGCCCCACCACAAGGATAAGCGGGGCAAGATGGGAAAGAAGCCGCGCCGCGAGGCGCGTGAGCAGGGGCGCGATGGCAGTAATGCCGAGGCCCTTGCTGTTGACCCGGCTCGACGGAGCCCTCGACCGGCCCCTCGAGGTCCGGGGGTGTTCGATGACATGCTGAAAAAGCCATGTCCCTACCATAAGACCCCAGTGAACCACACCCTTGAGCAATGCGATATGCTCAAGAAGTTCTATGGCCGCGCCGCCGCGAATGAAGCAGAGGCCAAGAAAGACGGAGGGGATGGCGACGCCGGCGGCTTCCCCGCCGTGGAGAACGTGTTCCTCATCTTTGGGGGGCCAACCGTCGACATGTCGACCCGCCAGCGCAAGCGGGAGCGGCATGAGATCCTCGCCGCGGAGAGGGCGCCTCCATCCTTCCTCAACTGGACGGAAGACGCCATCACCTTCAGCCGGGAGGATCATCTGAACCGCATCCCCAACCCGGGCCAGTACCCGCTGGTGGTCGACCCAATCATCGGGAACGCGCGGTTCTCGAAAGTCTTGATGGACGGAGGCAGCAGCCTCAACATCCTCTACGTGCATACGCTGCGCCTGCTGGGGATTGGGTTGGACCAGCTGCGGCCCAGCACGAAGCCGTTCCACGGCGTCGCGCCCGGCAAGCAGGTCCAGCCCCTCGGGCAGATCGATCTGCCGGTTTGGTTCGGCACCGCGAAAAATTTCCGCAAGGAAACACTCACCTTCGAGGTGGTGGGGTTCAAGGGCGCCTACCATGCCATACTTGGGCGGCCCTGCTACGCCAAGTTCATGGCGGTCCCCAACTACACCTACTTGAAGATGAAGATGCCAGGACCGAACGGCGTCATCACCGTAGGCTCGTCCATCCAGCACGCATTCGACTGCGACGTCGAGTGCGTAGAGCACGCAGAAGCACTGGCGCTGGATGAAGCGCTGGTGACCACTTTGGAGAAGATGGTCAACAAAGACCTCGACTCCGCCGCCAAGCACACCGGCACCTTCGAGGCCGCGGAGCAGACCAAGGAGGTCCCCCTCGACCCTTCTGCCCCCGAGGGCAAGGCGTTGAGGGTCAGCTCCACCCTCGATCCCAAGTAGGAAGTGGTGCTCGTCGACTTCCTCTGCGCCAACGCCGACATCTTCACGTGGAGCCCCTCGGACATGCCAGGCATCCCGAGGGAGGTCGCCGAGCACTCCCTTGACATCCTGCCTCACGGCAGCGCCGTGCAACAACGGCTGCGCCGCTTCGACGAGGAGCGGCGACGGGCCATCGGAACGGAGCTGCGAAAGCTTCTCGAGGCCGGGTTCATCAAGGAGGTGTTCCACCGAACGTGGCTAGCAAACCCTGTACTTGTAAAGAAAAAGAATGGGAAGTGGCGGATGTGTATAGACTACACTAGTCTCAATAAAGCATGTCCTAAAGTTCCTTTTCCCTTGCCACGAATTGATCAAATTGTTGACTCAACGGCTGGGTGTGAACTGCTCTGCTTCCTTGATGCCTACTCCGGGTATCATCAAATAAAGATGAAGGAGTCCGACCAGCTCGCGACTTCGTTCATCACGTCGTTCGGGATGTTCTGCTAAGTCACGATGCCGTTCGGCCTCCGAAACGCGGGTGCGACATACCAGCGCTGCATGCAGCACGTTTTCGGAGACCACATCGGGCGGACGGTCGAGGCGTACGTATATGACATCGTCGTGAAAACCAGGAAGGCGACGACTCGGTTGGCGACCTTGGCATCGCGTTCGACCGCCACGGGCCAATGGGGTCAAATTAAACCCCGAAAAGTGTGTCTTTGGAGTGCCGCGAGGCATGCTCTTAGGATACATCGTCTCCCAATGGGGAATCGAGGCCAACCCCGAGAAGGTCGCGGCCCTCGAACGAATGGGCCCGATCCGGGACCTCAAAGGGGTGCAAAAGGTGCTAGGGTGCCTTGCCGCCTTGAGCCGCTTCATCTCGCGGCTCGGCGAAAAGGGCCTGCCCCTTTATCGCCTCCTCAAGAAGCACGAGCGCTTCTCCTGGACCGCCGAGGCCCAGGATGCGCTCGACAAACTAAAGGCGTCCCTGACGCACGCCCCGGTCCTCACGCCGCCGCAGGACGGCGAACCTCTGCAGCTCTATGTGGCCGCAACCACCCAGGCGGTCAGCGCTGTGATTGTGGTGGAGCGCGCAGAGGAAGGGCACACCCTGCCGGTCCAGCGGCCGGTCTACTACATCAGCAAGGTCTTGTCTGACACCAAGACGCGTTACCCTCAGGTCCAGAAGCTGCTGTATGTGGTAGTCCTCGCGCGACGCAAGCTCCGCCACTACTTCGAGGACCACCCCGTCACAGTGGTCTCCTCCGTCCCGCTGGGAGAGATCATCCGCAACCCCGACGCGGCGGGCAGAATCGCCAAGTGGTCTGTGGAGCTGATGGGCGAGACGCTTGCCTGTGCCCCGCGCGAGGCCATCAAGTCTCAGATCCTGGCGGACTTCGTCGCTGAGTGGACGCATACGCAGCTGCCACCGCCGCAGATCCAAGCAGAGTGCTGGACTCTGTACTTCGACGGCTCGGTGATGAAAACAGGGGCGGGCGCGGGCCTGCTCTTTGTGTCACCCCTCGGGGAGCACATGCGCTACGCGGTGCGCCTCCACTTCCCCGCCTCGAACAATATGGCTGAGTACGAGGCCCTCCTTTGCGGCCTCAAGATCGCCATTGAGTTGGGTGTCAAGCGCCTCGACGTGCGAGGGGACTCGCAGCTCGTAATTGACCAGGTCATGAAGAACGCGAGCTGCCATGACGACAAGATGGAGGCCTACTGCAAGGCCGTGCGAGCCCTTGAAGACAAATTTTACGGCATCGAGCTCAATCACGTGCCCCGCCGGTACAACGAGGAGGCGGATGAGCTGGCCAAGATCGCGTCCGGGCGGATCACCATCCCCCCGAACGTTTTCGCCCGCGACATCGCTCAGCCCTCGGTCGCCCTCGAGCCTCACCCCTCGAACCACACAGAACCCTCGGGGGCTCCGTCGAATCCAGCAGGTGTGGAACCCATGGATGAGGACCCCTCGAACGAGGCATACGTGCTCTCTCTCCTCGAGGGGTATGGCTCCCACGAGGCCGACGTGATGGATATCGAGCCAGCCCCCGTCAAGGCTGACTGGCGTGACAAATATGTGGCCTGGTTGGCCCGAGGGGAACTCCCCACGGACCGGGCCGCGGCCAGACGCATCGCCAGGATGGCCAAGTCCTTCGCCCTCGTCGACGGCGAGCTGTACAAGCGCGCCGCCTCCGGCATCCTGCAGCGGTGCGTTCCCATCCCCGAGGGGCGCGAGCTCCTGCGGGACATCCACGCCGGGATCTGCGGCCATCATGCTGCGCCTCGTACCCTCGTCGGCAATGCGTTCCGCCAGGGCTTTTATTGGCCCACCGCGGTCGCGGACGCCAGCGAAATCTTACGCACCTGCGAAGGGTGCCAGTTTTACGCCCGCAAGTCCAACCTTCCCGCTCACGTCCTGCAGACCATCCCCATAACATGGTCGTTCGCTGTGTGGGGGCTGGACATCGTCGGGCCCCTGCGGAAGGCGCCCGGGGGCTTCACCCACTTGCTGGTCGCGATCGACAAGTTTTCCAAGTGGGTGGAGGTACGCCCCATTACGAATCTCAGGGCAGAGCAAGCGGTGACATTATTCACCGACATCGTCCACCGCTTTGGAGTGCCAAACTCCATCATCACTGACAACGGGTCCCAGTTCACGGGCAGAAAATTCTTGGAGTTTTGCGACAAATTCCACATCCGTGTGGATTGGGCAGCTGTGGCACACCCACAGACCAATGGCCAGGTAGAGCGTGCCAACGGCATGATCCTGCAAGGCCTTAAGCCCAGGATTTTCGACCTGCTAAACAAATCTGGTCGGAAATGGCTCCAAGAATTACCAGCAGTCGTGTGGAGCCTAAGGACCACCCCAACCAGAGCCACCGGGTTCACCCCGTTTTTCCTAGTCCATGGCGCGGAGACCGTCCTCCCCACGGACTTAGAATACGGATCGCCCAGGGTTCGAGGCTACGACGAGGGTGCCAACCAGCGAGCCTGCGAGGACTCGCTGGACTAGCTGGACGAGGCACGCCTTGTGGCCTTGATGCATTCCGCGAGGTATCAACAGTCCCTCAGGCGCTACCAAGCGCGCAAGATATGCCGACGGGACTTCAGCGAGGGGGATTTGGTCCTAAGGCTACGCCAAGACAACCGAGGACGCCACAAGCTATCACCTCCGTGGGAGGGACCCTACGTCGTGGTGAAGGTACTCAAGCCCGGCACATACAAGCTGGCCAACGAGGACGGTGAAGAGCTCACCAACGCTTGGAACATCCAACAGCTATGTCGCTTCTACCCCTAGCTAGGATTTCCAAGTGTTTTTGTTGTAAAAATCACATGACCAATGCCCCAGTTGGTGTCAACGATGTAAACGCCATAAGTCTAATGAAAAGGGCAACTCGGCTTTCCCCTGAAACCCAAGTTACCCTCGGGGGCTACTACGGGGGGCATCCCCCCCCCAAAATGGTCCCGTTTTCGCGCAAAAACAAAACAACTCACACGCGCTAAGTTTGTTTTCTACTTCGACCTCGAGCAACGATTCGAACAGGGCGTAGGCGGCCTAGCAGAAGGAGCGCGCGAGCCAGAGATAGCCCACGCCGCGAGGATACGGCCCTTCTCTCTTGCCTCCAACCCAGCAGGCCCCCCGCGAAAATCGAACTCATCTAACTAGAATCTACTCAGGAAGAAGGAGAAACAAAAAGCGCAGTAAAAAAAGACTTCATTTCGCATCAACAAATGTTTATGTCAAAACAACTTGTTTATTTACAAAGGCCATACGACCAGCGTACTGATACACAAACAAAAACGGGCCTGGCGCCCAGCTGTCTTCAGGCGGGAGGAGCGGCGGCGTCAACAGCGTCCGAGAAAAGGAACTCCTCGAAGGCTTCAGCGAGCGTCCCGGCGGCGTCGGCGGCGAGTGCGTCCACACGCTCAATCGCCACCTCGTCCTCAACACCGTCGGGGATGACGTAACCCTCCGCCAGCGCCTCGAAGTTGACCTCGTAGTGGGATCGTACCACTCTGAGGCCCTTCTGGACGCCAAGACGCAGCGCCCGGCGCATCCGTTCGGTGACATGGCCGCCAAGGGCGCGCAGCGGCCGGCCGCCGAGCCGCCGGCCCGCGCTTCGCCCTCTTCCACGACCCGGCGGGTCTCGAGGGCCGCGGTGCGCAACTCCCCGCAGCCTCCCGGCCGGAGGAGTTGTAGGAGGCCTGCGCAGCCGCTTCGACCCGCTCGGCCGCGTGCCCCAAAGCGGTGCGCAAGCCCGGAGTCACCAAGACAAGAAAGAAATCGAAAAGGGAGTGCGAATCCCCAAACGTAAAACCAACCAAACAGAGTCAAGCGCCGGCTCACCTTCGACTTGCTTCTTCTCCACCTCGAGGGCACGGCGCTCGGCCTCGACCGCCGCCTCGAGGCCCTTGATGGTCTCGCCCCCGCTCCCCGGAGGGCCGGCTCCCCGGTTCGCGCTCGTGATGCCGAGCACTATCGCCCGCCCTCGACCTTGGAGAACGTGGTGTTCCGCTCCTCCGGCCGACGCGCCGCCCCGCCTCGCGAGCGACGCGCTCCTCGCTCCGGCCGCCGACCGGCGTCGGCGAGGGCGGCCTCGCTCCCTACCGGAGCCGCCCCTCGGCCCCTTGGTGGGCGGTGCACTCCCGCGGAAGCCGGTCCTCGCAGGCGGCGAGCGCCGCGGCCTTGGCGTCGAGGGCGGCCTTCAAGTCGTCGGCCTCCTTCGCCCTTTGCTCAGCGCGCGCGCCCGCTCCTCGTCCCGGCGCCGGCCGCGCCCGCGCCCCTCGAGCGACGAGCGGAGCCCCCGGTTCTCGCCGCGGACGCCGGCCACCTCCGCCTCCCGCTTGGTCGCCGCCGTCCGCATCTTTTTCCTGTGTCCGAGCGCGCGCCACGGCGCCTCATCACGGCCGATGAGGGCCGTGCGCATCCGCTCGAGGCTAGAGCGACGTGCCGGTCTTGCCTTGTGCTCTCGGGAGTTCATCGCGCAAGGCCATGGCCCGCACGCCAACCGCCCGTCCGAGTCCTGAGGGCATCAGCGAGCGCGTCGAAGGCGTTGCATCGCTCCCGGACCTGGTGGAGCTCGGCGTTCACCCGATCGAAGGCGCCGTACTTATCGCGGGCGCGGCGCTCGAGCTCCTGTCGCCCACAAGTCAAAACCCATAAGCATCCTGATACAGAGACAGCGCGCGGAAGCGAGAGGAAGAGGAAAACGAGCAGCGATGCCCTACCTGGAAGATACGCCACGCGGGGCCGCTGTGGACCCTCAGCGCCTCGTTCAGTGCACGGTCGAGCGTGGCGCCGTGGCTGCGGAGCTCTCCCCACAGCTCCTGCTCCGCCTGGGCGTCGGCGAACGCGAGCGGGTCGTCAGCGACCCCCTCCACCTGGGCGGAGTGGTCGGCGCGGGAAGACGAGGCCTCGGCGCCATGTCCTCGGCCCCCCGCCACCATGTGGACCTCGCGCCGCCTCACGAGAGCCCCCTCCTGGGACTCTGGGGAGAGCGTGGGGAAGATCGCCCACTGATTCCACCCGGGCGGCGGGGAGTCGTCGTCCGGGACCTCCACCACCACCGCCGGGAGCCGCCGGCAGCGCCAACCCCCGCGCGCCGCTTCCGCCGGCGCCTCCACTCGCGCCTCCGTGGCCACGGGCGCCCGACGCGGCGCCGTGGCCATCACCTCCGGCCGCACCTCCGCGACCACGGGCGCCCGTCCGCCCTCCTCAACCGCGACCACGGGCGCCACCGCGGCCGCACCCGCTCCGCCTCCGCCGCGGCCGGTGCCACAGCCGCGCCTCCGCCGCGCGCGCCACCGCCGGCCGCGTCTCCGCCACGCCCGCCGCCGCAAGTTGCGCCTCCGCCACGACCGGCGCCCACCGCTCCTCGACGACCGCCGGCAGCCGCGGCGGTAGGCCGATCCGCCCGCCGAGGCCTCGAAGCCTCGCCCGCGCCTTGCGAGCCCCTCGCCCGCCGCCGCCGTGCTTGCCCCCGCCCGCGGCGCCCTCGACGAGCGCCGCCGGGTGGGGATGGACGCGTCCGCCCTCAGCACCTTGACCGGTGCGAGGGGATGCACGGTTGGCACCACCCTGCTCAAGCATAAGCAAAAGTCAGAACGCCTGGTCACCAAAAAACCAAACCCAGCAGAAGGGCAAGCCCCTTACCTCGAAGAGAGAAGGCGCACTTCCTTTTCCTCGAGGCCTCGGCGGATGAGGCCCGCGCGGCCGACGCGCCGGTCGCCGCGCCCCTCGACGCCTCCGCCGCGCGCACGGGCCCCGCCCCGCGCGCGGGCACGCTGCCGCGCGCGCCCCGCGCGCGCGCGCGGTACCTCCGCGGCCCGTGCCGCCCTCGTCGTTGATTGCCGGCGGCGGGCGCCGTTGCGCCCGACCCGTGCGATGCCGCCCTTGCCGCCGGAGCTGGCTCCGACGACGGGGGGGCAGGCTCCCATCTATCGTGGGGGCCCCGCCCCCGGCCTTCTTCCTCCTCGTCCTCCTCCGAGGACGAATATTCCTCTGTCCCCGGCGAGGAGAGCCCCTGCGCTCGCGCGCGCGGGGCCTCCTCGTTCGCCGCCGCGCGCGCTCGCGGTGCCGCCTCGCGCGCTCCCTCCCCGCGTGCCGCCCGCTCCTGCTCCCGTTGCTGCGCCGCCCGACCGACCGCGCGGGAGTCAGGGGTAGGCGGGACGGACTTCGCGGCGCTTAAGGTCACTAGCTGCAGGCGAGAACATCAAAGGCGCGTCAGGAGCCAGGGGCATCATCAAGAACGAAACAGGGTCGAGAACCATACTTACCAGCGGACCGGTGGGGAGCATCTCGAGGTCCCACAGGGACCGGTCCTGGCGCAGCATCCAGGTGTCGACGGCGTTCCGCGCCTGCGTGAGCGCGTACGCCCGCCCGAGGGGGGTTGGGAGCATCCGCGACCTCGCCAGCGCGACGGGGTCCGCCTCCTCTGTCATCTTGAAGATGCAGAGCGGCCTCTCCATCAGAGGCACAACCCGCCGGTGGTGGAGGAAGGCGAGGACACCCGCCGCAGTCAAGGCGGCCAGGAGCGAGCCCAGCCGCCTCCGATGCTGGGGCGTGGACACCCCGTAGCTCCAGGAGTCGTGCTTCTCCTTGAACACCCGACCAGTATAGGGGGGGAGGCCGGGCTCGGCGTTGCGCAAGTAGAACCACCCCCGCTCCCAGCCGGCGTTATTCGTCGTCATGGTGTAGGGGATGTAGTCGTCCTTGAACTGCGCCTGCAAGGCGAGCGACATCCCGCCGGCGCGCACCGCGCGGCGGGTCCTCTGCTCCGTCGTGGGTTGCGTGAAGAGCTCCGCGCGGAAGAGGTGTAGCCAGAGCTCCCAGTTGACTGGGATCCCTAGGTACCCCTCGCAGACGCCCACAAATGTGGCCGCTTGCGAAATCGTGTTCGGCGTGAAGTTGTGTAACTCCACGCCGTAGCGGTGGCAGAGCGCCCGCATGAAGCGGCTCACCGGCGCGGCGAAGCCGCGCTCGTGGAAGCGGACGAAGCTCACCACGTAGCCTTCCGGCGGATTGGGCGCGTGGTCTCCCGCCGGCGGCACGATCCACTCCGCCGGCCGGCCCTCCTCGTTCGCCGCCAGCTGGCCGGCGGAGACCAGCTCGTTGAGAGCCAGCGGGGTCACCGTCGACCGCTCCCAGGCGTACGGGTCGAGGATCGTGAGGGGCGGAGGCGGCGCCATTAGAAAGGACAAGGAATGCGAGAGCGGAAAACAAGGAAAGGAAGAGAAGCTCTAATGGCGAAGGCGCGCGATGGCAAGAGCAAACCGAAGGCGAGAGCACAAGGGGCGAGAACGGCGAAATGCTAAGGTAAAAAACCGCCGTTTTTCCCTCCCCTCAGATTTATAAGCCGCGGGCGAGCTCTCCGGGGCGGACGTCCCGCGCGCATTAACTGCAGGGAATCTTCTTTCTCGCTGATGGGCGGGCCCCACCACGACCGCGGCGGCCACGCCACCGCGAATAAGCCATCATCACGATGGAGAATAGCAGGGACCGTGACAGCGGTCACGTCCGCCTGCCCACGCTGCCCACTACGCGCGCGCGCGGCTGCAACGCCTAAAAAAGCGCGCCCACGACGCGAAATCACAGCCTCGGCCGAGGAGCATTTAATGGCCCGGTTCCTTACAAGGTAAGGAGAACCCTCGAGGGATACAAGCCCTGGCTCGGTATAACGTCAACCCTCGAAAGGGTTCAGGCGTGAGAAGGTAGCCTCGGGGCCCGTTTGAAACAAAGCGGGCACCGCAAGCACCCATGCCACGTAGAACCCTCGAGCGGCACGAGCCCCTGGCTCGAAACAAATTCAGCCCTCTAAAGGGCACACGCGTGAGAAGGTAGCCTCGGGGCCCGTTTGAAACAAAGCGGGCACCGCAAGCACCCATGCCACGTAGAACCCTCGAGCGGCACGAGCCCCTGGCTCGAAACAAATTCAACCCTCTAAAGGGCACAGGTGTGAGAAGATCGCCTCGGGGCCCGTTTTAAAGTGAAGCGGGCACCGCAAGCACCCATGCCACGCTGTGTTACTGATCAGCGCCTCGGGGACTGGCTCGCCCAGGCCCCTAGATGGTCGCAGATGCCAGGCCGGGAGCGCTTAGCCGCCGCCCCGCACCATTGTTACTAATCAGCGCCTCGAGGGCCGGCTCGCCCAGGCCCCTCGACGGTCGTAGACGCAAAGACGGGGCCGCCCAGGCGCCACCCCGCACGGCCCTACTGATCAGAGGTTCGAAGCTTGACCCTCGACGGGTTCGAACAGGCGCCATAGATCATAGAGTCAGAGACGACGAAGGCACGCGCATTCGAGTCGTTCCTCGAGCCTGTCGGCTCGAGGGTGCCCCATATGTCGTATTCGAGAGCCAGCGAGGGCAGCTAGCCGGGGGATCCCACCGAGGGAGAGCTTCCGCGCCCTCGGTCCCTATCGAACGAGACCGAGCCCCACCTAGCAAACCCACGCAAGTGCTTCCATGGATGTGTCTCTGGACCACGCAGCCTACCCTTATCGAACGGGGCATGGGCGTCCACTCGAACCACCCGCCAGCAGCTCAACGAGGAATCCGCAATCCGCGACCCGCTCAATGGGGGTTGCGGAAACCTCACCCTCCGTCCCGCGGAGGGACGGCGAGGGCGCGTTAAAAGGCAAGTCGTAAAGTTCTACCCGATCGCCTCGAACGGGCCCAGGCTCGGGGACTTAACGCACGGCTACACCTTCTAGATTGCACCCGCCGGAGATAATGCCAGTAGCGCGTGGGTCACCGAAGCCGGCTGAGACACTGCCGACGCCGGTTGAAACATGTACCATGCCCTCTGTCCAACTCTCGCGGTTAACCCCTACAGGAGCATCCACGCTCCCCGCAGGCTTCGGGGCTAGACCCGCGGGTCCGCTGACGCGGCCCCACGGAAAGCGTTCGCAAGACCAGATGGGAAAAATGTCCTATCAGTAGGTTCCATCATCTGCGGGAGCCTCAATGGAAAACCCACAGATGCTCAGGGGCTATTGTAGGGGACAGCCCTAGGGGTCCCCTTAAACAACAGGGAAATCCCCAATTAAAAACCCGCGACAAAGCCAAACACGCCTAACCATGCAGGACACGGCCCACCAAGGCGGCCCACTCGAAGACCCCCTTGAGCAGGCTCCGCCTCGCTTGAGGATGCGTGCCTCCCTCGGGTGGGCTCCGTCCCGTTCGAGGGAGTGCGCTTCCCTCGAGCAGGCTCTGCCTCGCTCGAGGGTCTGCTCCCTCCTCGAGCAGGCTCCACCTCGCTCGAGGGTACGCTCCGCCCTCGAGCGGGGTCCGCCTCGCTCGAGGGCGCCCCCGTACGCTGGCATTTAATGCCCTAAGGCCGGCAGGGCGGCGCCATCATGCGCCTGGGGCTCGCGCCCCGGTACCACCGCACGAACTCCCCAGAGGGATCCCATCCCCGCCACTGTGGTAGGCACTGTGCGGCGTGGCCGAGCCGTCCCGTGACGCCGCGCCGCCCGCTCCGCACGGCTAACGTGCCGAGCCCTCGAAGGGGCCGGCCGCACCCTCGACTTGCTTTCTTGTGACCTTGCGGGGGTTAGGTGGAGGCGCTAGGCCGGTGGGACGCCATCCCCGCCACCGTTGACGGCATGGCTGCCGCCCCCCGCGCGTACGAACCCCACGCCGGGCGCTGTGGCAACGGTTCTGGCGCTGCGGAGCGTACGGGAACGGGACGTCGCCTTGCCTGTCACTGCGCCTCGTACGGAGCGACGTCAGCAGCTCCCTCGAGCCTATCAGAAGACATCACAGCCATCCGCCGCCTTTCTACCCTCGAAGCCGCTACTATTCGGGTACAAGATAGGCCATGATGGCCGGATCGCTGCAAGGATCGTCCGGACGGCCGCCCACTCTACAGCATAGCACGCCACGCCCTTCACGTAGCTAAATAGCACGGCGCACATGTGATTCGCTCCCTCTTTGATCTATAAAAGGGGGACGAACCCCCCCCCGCCGCAGGGGGAGACAGACACAACACAACAGGAGACGGGCTGCGCCACGCACTTGCTCTCCAATTCTCCCACAACATCTTCATCCACTACACCAGGGACTTGGAAGCCACGCTTCCTCTCCCGCCTTGCTTGTAGCAGCCCCCACTACGAGCACCCCGTGCTGAGCAATATAGTGCCTTGAGCACACCACTGCTGGACGTACGGCCCCCTCGGCCGGAACCAGTAAATCCCGTGTCTCTTATTGCTTAGCATCGACCATTGAGGGATAGACCTCGGCGCTTACTACTGGTTAGTGTCGGGACCATATTCCGCACCGACAGTTCTTCTGGGTGAAGCCGCAACCAAGCGCCAGCAACCCGCGGGTAGTCGGAGGAGCAGGGATTCAGATGTGGGAGGACGCTGCCGAGCAGTACCTCTCGTACAAGCTTATAGACTCCAACCAAGACTGGAAGGCGAAGTGGTTCTACATCACGAACCACCATCCGGGGCTGCCGAAGCTGAGCGGGAAGCAACCCAAGCACCGCCCGTGGTGGAACACGAAGCCGACCATGCAGGAGGGGATCCAGCTCCCCGAGTTGTTGGCGCGGATCAAGGCGCTAAGGGAAGTCGGGCTGAGGGCCGAGCACGTGGCCTTCAGCTTCATGAAGCGCAGGGTGCAGCCGCTGATGGCTCGCGACACCCTGGGGTTCGAGTACACTGGCGACGACGATACGTCGCGGATGCCTGGAGACGAAGTCGACGACGACGACATTGTCGACAGTTTGGCTCGGATCTTCAAGGACATGCCGCCGTACACGGCGTGCCCCGTACCGGAGTACTCCGCAGCGCGCCCACCAAAGGAGGTAAGTGGCCGCACCCACAGTCGAGTACCCACTACGCAAGAGTAGTCGAACTGACGAGTTGTTTCTTGCAGGATGACTTGAAGAAGTTTGTCTCCGAGCCACCGCCGCCCCCTCAAGAAGTCGAGATCCCAGAGGAGGGGAAGACCAAGGCCAAGGAGTGGCGCGAAGTCGGTGAAGGAGACGACATAGTTGTCGTGGAAGACACGTCCGACGAGTACGACGACGAAGAGACGCTGCAGGACCGCTTCCAGCTGCGGTCGAGGTTCAGCCGTCCTGACCTACCTCATGTCCCTCTCGTCCAGGATCGGCCGGCTAGCCTGGAGGCTAGTCTGGCTGCGCCGCCGCGGAGGCCGCGCAACCCCGCCCGCAAGCGCGTGGCGAAGAAGTTGAAGCTCTCTGAGACCATACCCCAAGAGGTAAGCCATCTTGAGTAGTGTAGTCGAGTACTCGTGTCTAAAGTTGATGTGTTGACGACTGAGCTTCCTTGCTTGCAGGAGTTGCCGCCTACGGAGCCTGCTGATCAGGGCGACGAAGGCGAGTGGGACACGGTGGGGGAAGCCGCTGGGAGTCGCACCCCAGCCCCCACTGTCGAAGAACTTTTGGGGCAGATGGAGCGCCAGCCCCCTGCTGCTCAGGAGGGAGCAGAACCCGCTGCTGCTGCTGTGTTGACGGTGAAAATCCGTCAACCTAGCCATGAGTTTACCTTCGGTGTTGTCATAAGTTTTATACCTTATCCATTGGTACTTACCCCCGTGGTATAACAAGTTCACGTGTGCATGTCGATTTGGAGTTTAGTGTTAATGCAGGGTTTTAGCGTTGAAAGCAAGACTTTCGGGATAAGTTCATCAAGCACCTTATGACAAGACCTTGAAGCCCGTACAAGTCATGCAATGAAGCAAACTTAACTCCAAGAAGCCAGGGACTTGATCCGAGAAAATGACAAACTCCGAGGACCTGACCAGAAAACTGTTGAATCTTGCAAGACAAGGAGTTATGCCCAATTTGGAGAGAAACTGACGACATGGACCTAAATGCAGAAAGGGGAAACATCCAGGAAGCAAGGGAACCGACGTAGAGCAAAGGAGGCCTCGGGCTGGGCCTGGATGGGCCCAGGCCGGCCGGCCTAGGCCGGTCGGCCCAGCCCAATCCAGGGCCCGTTCGTAGTCTCCTTTGCCCTAGCCACCAATCGTGCTATTTATAGCCCCCTGACCGAGAGTCACGGAGGATCGAATTCATCATCGGCCACCGAGGAGCAGAGAAAAGAGGGACACCATCTCGGAGAGGAGAGGGTCGAGCTAGTTGACTAGGGTTTCCCTAGCCGACGTGGGAACCTTGCATGGAAAACCACGTCGGAGTTCCCGGAGCTAGAAGCAAGATCAAGGAAGGATCCCGGTGGTGATCTTGTGTATGTATCATTGTCATAGATGAATTATCAAGTTGAATCTATTCTTAGCGATCAAGTGTTTCCTCAAAGATTTCATTTTTCGATTAGTTTGCTTATTCTAGATCTATTCGCGCGATAGATCACATAGGGTGTTCTTGTAGCCGCGGTGGCTAGAGGTACACGCCGGATCTTCCGAAAGAATCTCGACTTGTCTTTTGACTCGCCCTAGACTCCCCGCATGAGTAGGGATACGTTGTGACAGAACGGGGGTTCCGAAAGGCGGATGTTTTCAGATTTGGACGGGAAACCACGGTTTAAAGAGGCTTCTTATAAGATTCGATTTGCTACTTCTTCTCTTGCTTGGAACTTCAACAAAAGGCTTATCCCGATCTCTCTAGATCGGTTTATCTACCCAATTTTACTTTGTTACCTCCGGTCTTTAGTAGATTGGACTAGTTTCGTGTCTTTTACCTAGATGCATTAGAGTTTCTCTTCCGAAGATTGAAGTTACTTGGCTTTACTAGATCAACTCTTGCGTCACACATTTGTTCCACGGATTCGATACCTTGGGTTCACCACTCGAACGAAGAAGGGTCCCTTGACTACGACGGGAGACTTGTCCGCTTGCAAGTCTAAACGAAATTTGATATAACTATTAACCGTCAACAAGCTCCTTTTTCTGGCGCCGTTGCCGAAGAACAAGTGATCAAGATTTGATTTTTTATTGCCTTTTTGTGATTTTCAGTTTTCTTTTAGTTTTTCTTTTTTTTGCATCTACTAAACAATGATCGTCCTCAAAATACATCTAATCTAGTTTGTCTAACCCTAGTTTTCATAGATTTATTTTTACTTTCTAGTTTTGCATACTTTGTTTATTGGTAACCCTAACCGGAGATGGTTGGATACCTCTCCAAGAAACCCAAACTTTTTTGTGGATGATCCAGGAAAGCTTTACAGGCAAAGGAGACGTGCAACCCAAGCTAAAGGGTAGGAAACCCTAGATTCAAAAACCGAAGTTGAAGGACCGCCGGAATCTCCAAGGGAATCACCACCTCCAAGTCCAACGGAAGATCAACCTAAACCGACATCGTTAATCTACCTATCATAAACCTTCAAGACGCTGGAAGGCCGTTCAAGATCAAGGTCTCAACTATCCGCATGACGATTGCGGGAGCTTTAAAGCGTTTCAATGAATACATACGAGCCGGATTCCTTGAGTGGCAAATCTGTTTACTTAAGAGGAGGATGGAGAAGATGGAGATAGAGAAAGAAGCTCAACACCTAAAGGCTGCCAAGGCAAGATCCACATGTGAGGATTGAAGTGTTCATCGTGATGAAGATGCTAGAGACGCAAGTGGGACAACTTTCCGGGCGCCCGATTGGTAACAAAGAAGAATATCCGAGACAACTCCAACGTCCCAAGACGGCGAAGGCTACTCAAACTCATTCGGGAGAGAAGGATGATCACACTAAGGAGACCATGAAGATCACAACCGAAGGACCAGAGTTCGAGATGCCGAGCCACTACATGAAGGAAGTTGTTGCATCCGTCAAGACCAAAAGACAAAGCCATCCTGTGAAGACCAAAAAAATTGACTAAGCCGAAGAAGAAGCCCGTGCCAAAGATGGTGCGGAAGTGGGTACCCAAGATTGCAACGCCCACAAAGAGTGTTGATCCGAGGTAATCAAGTGAAGAAGTCTAGCTATAGACTATAAACGAAGCGCTAGGCGGGAGGCAACCCGTTTCGTGGAGTCAAGAATAAGCTACCGGGAGGACAACCCGATTCCAGGTTTTTCGAGTCTTTTTAATAATAAGTTAGTTTTGAATTTTATTACGCAAAGACATTAGACTTAGAAGTGGTTGAACAATATTAGAGACATAATTCTTGATTGAATATTTTGCTTTATCATAAACCCTTTGCATGAACCCTTCTATGTGTTTGTTTGATTCTTTTCGAGAAACCACAACCAAATAATTTCAGAACCTAACTCAACCTTTCACCCTTATTATGGTGCTGTGGTTGAATTATTTTTCATGCTAAAAACACACGAGTAGAGCCACGACTTATACCTAGGTGTTGATTAAATTTCAGCACATGGTAGGACTCGCGTGAACCTAGAAATTAAAACTTTTGGTTGGTTTAAAAATCCATATCCTCGGTTTCTCTAGGATTAGAATTTTTCTAATCCTCATCTAATTTTGTTTTATTCAAAATCTATCTCATTTAGCCAAAATTAGAACATAAACCTATGCCCCCATGATCAAGCCGGGAAAAGCTTGCTCTCAACCAATAAAGACAAACTATACCGGTGAGACCAATATCAACGTAGTCGGAAAACATTTTCGACTTACATTTAATATTAATGGTTTAAAAACTTCTCTAAAATTATGCTTGAGCGCTTGCATGGCTCTGAAAAATATTTTAAATTTCAAAATTAGAGGAGTGCTTAACCTTAAACACTCTTAAAGGGGGGCAATCTAGTTTGGATTGATCATGCATGCACCATTGGATACCCTTTCATCAACTTTCACCAAGTCCACATGCAAAGGACAAGCATGGTGGGCAGCAAGCATAAACTTTGCAGGAATTTCATGGTCGCATGTAAAGCAAGTGGAGCAAGGGAGCATGGACATGACTCAAAGCATGAAGCATCAAGTGGAAGGACCAATAATGCAAGAAAAGGAGTGAACGAGAGTGTTTGGGCGGTGCAACTCGTGGAGCACGCGGGCAAGACAGTTGCAGAGGAAAAATGATCGTGCTGGAAGAAAGCCGAGGAGGGGAGGAGCACCAGGCCACCCAGGCCGGTCGGCCCAGGCCGGCCAGCCTCCCCTATTTAAGGAGCCCCTCGGCTCCCGTTTTCTGCAGGCAAGCTTCCCTCTCCTTCCTTAGTTTGTGTGTTCAAGTTTGTGTGCCCAAAACAGACATAGCCAACCTTCCCAAGCTTGATAGCTCAAAAAAATCCACCACCTTAATCCACTCAAAGTCCACATCCGAAGTAAAGATTTTTAGTGCCTAGTTACCGGTTGCAACCTGGAGTTTTAGTAGAAGAAAAGAGTGCAGCAACCATGTGGAAGAAAACCACAAGTCTCTTCTCCAAGAAGAAGGGTTCATCGTCATCCAAGCCGTCATCGACGACGTCTTCGAGGAGGCACTCGGTTTCCGAGTCTCCCCGGAGCATGGAGACGGATACGGCACCACCAAGGAGGAACGGTGCTCTCCTCCTTGGTGGTATGAGGGCTGCAAGGAGCACGTCCATGAGGTTTACCGAACCTCAAGGGCACACGGAGGAGCAGCCCACGCCACCACGACGATCGACCCGTTCGACCACGCCACCTCCTTAAACTCCGATATATTCTTCGTACGGCTTCATCATCTTGTCGTCGTCGGAGGAGGAGAGGATCTCTCGTCTTGAGAAGAGGCTTGTGCCCAACGTCGAGTTCGACGACCAAGCACTCTTCACCTTGGGTTTTGGCACCGACATATACTACATGTTGGGGCACCTTGGATGGGTGCAATTCTCCAACGGAGTATCGGCGGACACCCACAAGGGGTTCGCCTTGAAATCTTGATGACCATTGCACCTATCCTTGATGATGGGGTGCAAATCTTATCATTCCGTTTGGAGGGAGTCCAACAAGTGGTTCCCTACGAGCATGTTAGGGAGCTACTTGGATTCCATAAGGGAGCTCCGGAGAAAGTTGACGTGCCACCCAGCATGTTAGCAGGATTTTGGAATTTAATCTCTAGAGAAGCCCATCAACAACGCAATTGCATCCGCAACCCCATTATTCGGATATTTCACTCTTGGATGTGCAAGAGGGTATTAGGGAGGATGAAGGAGACGAAGGTGACCGACACGGAGTTGAATTGGCTCTACTCGGCTTTAATTGCCAGGCAGCCAATAGACCCCTCTTACCTTATGATCAACCGTTGGTTTTGCGAAGCAACATCAGGGGCGGGACATATTGGTTCGGGGTGCTACCTCTCCATGTTGGCCTTCTCCTTACGGCCGGAAATCGCAAGAAACCCCGACCATCTTTTGCGTGGTACCCCTCTCAGCATTGAATATTTGCGACAAGGCAAATACATTAGTGGGGATGAGAGAGGAGGTTTTCGTTTGGCCATGCTGAACCTACCCCTCCCGGATGCGAGGCTTAGGCTTTTCATCGAAGGGAGGGAAGATTGGTTGGAAGAAGGACTCCTTGTCCCGACAAGGAAAAACAAAAGAGGAAGAATCGTAGAGGAGGGAACATCCTCCGCACAAGCGAGTGGTGCACAACCCAATGTGCCACCATTCGGCGGGATCCCTTCTCCGCCAAGTTATTACGGAGGGCCACAAAAGCAAGCATGGGGGGGGGGGGGGGGGGGGGTGCGCCGGTACCCCCACCAAATTATGTGGTGCCCAACGTAAACTTCGTGGAGCCCTACACACAATATCCCCAACCACAACAAAGCGTGGTCATAATTGGAGGGTATGTTGCGAGAAACGCCCAAAACGTCACAGCCATCCAAGCCAACGCGGCTCAACTTGGTGAGGGCAATGCAAATATTGCCTATGAGCTTGGACGCCTTCAGCTAGTGGAGCCGGATCAATTCGTTGGAGGGAATGTCCAACCCTACTACGAGCAAGGGTATTACTATCAAGATCATCAACACCAACCACCAGCGGAGGACTAGGAAGATTAAGGAACTTTAGTTTTCTTTTCTTTTCTCTTTCTCTGTAATTTTCAGCTTTTGTTTATGTGTGTTTGCGTAATATTTTCTGTCTTTATTTAAATTTCAGCAAGTGTGTTTGTTTATGTTTAGTTTGTATTTCAACTTGATTTCATCATTAATAAAGACACCACCTTGATTATATCATTGGAAAAGTTACAAAATTTGTGCCATGATGATATATGATTATAATTGCTGCTTTGTTTATCTTTGTAATTGATTTATGCATGTTAAAGCTAGTGCTCTCTTAAAATATGAATCTGAATTTATTTAAATGCTAGCTTAATCTTTAGCGGATGTTATGATTAAAATAAAGACCCATAGTGTTTTATGTGATCTCCAGTTATGAATAGATTGAAAATGGTTTTTATGCTAAAAAATATCGCTAAACATTGTCATAAATATCACTTGTGTGTTGCTCAACCTATCCAAAGCCTAATATATATTTGAGTGCATAAACCTTAGTGTACAAGATTTATTCTTGAGTGAGTTATTGCGGGCCATGATTTCTCTGGCCCGAGACTAAGAAGCTGGTCATTCCGTTTTTGCGCATCTATCTTTTTGCTAGCCTTTTATCCGTGCGTTGTGTATCCCCGCATCGGAGATCTCACAAACCTCGTCGGATATCCACCCTTAAAACCAAGTATCATCTTTTGTGTTTACCCCCTTGACCACAACTTATTATTGAGAATGGATCATCAATTCAAGGAAGATCGCAAGACGGTGCCAACTTTGAAGAATTCAAGTATCTCTCCAAGGAAAAATATTTCTGGTACCTACCTTATTTATCGCCTCTTTGCTCGAGGACGAGCAACGTCTAAGCATGGGGGAGCAGGTAGGTACGATGCAATTTTAGAGTTCAAAGGGGTATATTTTTAAAAAATGAATGAAACAAAGTTCAAAGGCGATGTACGGGATTTCCAAGGTGAAAGTCTCACAAGAAAAAAAATGAATGAATGAAAGACAGAAAGAAAGAAAAGAAGGAGAAATATGAGATAACGAAAAATATGAGTATGCGTAAAGTGAAATCCTAGGTTCTCTAAAGTGTAGTCAAGGCTTCAAGTTTAAAAGATCCATTCTCGTTTTCCATCCATGTACAATCCGATAACGAGGACTTCCTTTGTGCCTCGGGATCACTCTTTGCCATTTGCACATGTCCACCCACCTCAAGTGTGTGTATTTTTCTCTTTCCCCTCCTTGATTTAACATTATTTTCCAATGACCTTTTTGACGAGTCTCGGTAAGACCATGAGAAGCTTGTCTTGTTTTGACAACACCTCATTTTAAATCTTGTTAGGACTAAACTTTCCCAAAAAGCTCCATATAAAGCCTACCACACATATATGTTATGAGAGGGAAAGGAGTAGAATATATAGGCTTGAGAGACAAGCGAGTTGAGAGTTCATGAGCAATATACAAGATGATTTAAATTTGTGAACTTGGTTTAGCTTTTCTTTATCTCGTTATTTATTTCAAAAATTCTGAGATCTATTTAAACTTTGTGAGCATATGAATACTTGTCGGATAAGGTTAATTAAGAATCTACCCTCCGTAGAGATGAAGGCTAGTACATTATTGAACTTTAACAAATTAAAATTTTGAGAGCATTATGTTTTCTCATGTATGATCAAGTGCAAGGTTTAAACATTGTTTGGCAATGATGATATCCATCGAAGGCTTACTCGAGGACGAGCAAGGTTTAAGCATGGGGGAGATGTTGACGGTGAAAATCCGTCAACCTAGCCATGAGTTTACCTTCGGTGTTGGCATAAGTTTTATACCTTATCCATTGGTACTAAACCCCGTGGTATAACAAGTTCACGTGTGCATGTCGGTTTTGGAGTTTAGTGTTTATGCAGGGTTTTAGCGTTGAAAGCAAGACTTTCGGGATAAGTTCATCAAGCGCCTTATGACAAGACCTTGAAGCCCGTACAAGTCATGCAATGAAGCAAACTTAACTCCGAGAAGCCAGGGACTTGATCCGAGAAGATGACAAACTCCGAGGACCTGACCAAAAAAGTGCTGAATCTTGCAAGACAAGGAGTTATGCCCATTTCGAAGAGAAACCGACGACATGGACCTACATGCAGAAGGGGGAAACATGCTGGAAGCAAGGGAACCAATGTAGAGCAAAGGAGGCCTCGGCTGGGCCTGGATGGGCCCAGGCCGGTCGGCCCAGCCCAGTCCAGGGCCCGTTCGTCCTCTTTTTTGCCCTAGCCGCCAATCGTGCTATTTATAGCCCCCTGACCGAGAGCCACGGAGGATCGAATTCGTCATCGGCCGCCGAGGAGCAGAGAAGAGAGGTACACCATCTCGGAGAGAAGAGGGTCGAGCTAGTTGACTAGGGTTTCCCTAGCCGACGTGGGAACCTTGCATGGAAGACCACGTCGGAGTTCCCGGAGTAAGAAGCAAGATCAAGAAGGATCCCGGTGGTGATCTTGTGTATGTATCATTGTCATAGTTGAATTATCAAGTTGAATCTATTCTTAGCGATCAAGTGTTTCCTCGAAGATTTCGTTTTTCAATCGGTTTGCTTATTCTAGATCTATTCACGCGATAGATCACATAGGGTGTTCTTGTAGCCGTGGTGGCTAATGGTACACGCCGGATCTTTCGAAAGAATCTCGACTTGTCTTTTGACTCGCCCTAGACTCCCCGCATGAGTACGGATACGTTGTGACAGAACGGGGGTTCCGAAATGCGGATGTTTTCGGATTTGGACGGGAAACCACGGTTTAAAGAGGCTTCTTATAAGATTCGATTTGCTACTTCTTCTCTTGCTTGGAACTTCAACAACAGGCTTGTCCCGATCTCTCTAGATCGGTTTATCTACCCAATCTTACTTTGTTACCTCCGGTCTTTAGTAGATTAGATTAGTTTTGTATCTTTTACCTAGATGCATTAGGGTTTCTCTTTTACCGAAGATGGAAGTTACTTGGCTTTACTAGATCAACTCTTGCGTCACACATTTGTTCCACGGATTCGATACCTTGGGTTCACCACTCGAGGGAAGAAGAGTCCCTTGACTACGACGGGAGACTTTTCCGCTTGCAAGTCTAAACGAAATTTGATATAACTATTAACCGTCAACATGCTGCGGAAAAGGCAGCGGAAGGGACAGTAGCTACAGAGGCGCAGGAGGAGGCGCCTGCCGAGGCAGTGGCCGTAGAAGCGTAGGAGGAGGCACCCGCCGAGGTCGGACTGGTGGACATCGCCAGCATGCTCGGCGCCCTGACCGTGACGGTAGTCCGGTCAAGCCTGTAAGTATTGAGTCTTCCCGAATAGTACCTGATGCGGTAGTCGAACTTGATTGACAACCGACTTGTGTACTCTGTAGGAAATTGACGGATCTCTCCTGGGAGGGGGATGAACCCGCCGCAGTGATGGCGGAAGAGGAAGTTGCGCCACCCACTGGGGAGTCCGCTCCCGCCCCTCAGGCGGAGCCCGAAGCGCCGGACACAGAGGCTACACTGCCCGTGGCCAGCATTATTGAAGGTGAGTACTCTTGCTGAAGTCGAAGAACCTTCGAGAGTAGTCGTAGTCATGAAGATATGACTGATGCACTTGTCTTCTCGTTGACAGGCGCTGAGGCCGAAGGGAGCGATATCCCAGCGGCGGTGCCCGTGGAGAACTTAACACCAGAGACCCATGAGGTTGCCGGAGGAGCCCCCGAGCCGATGGAGATGGCCGCCGGAGGAGCCGCCGAGACGACTGGAGGAGAGGAAGCTGCCACGCTGCCAGATCCCGCCCTGGAGGTGGTCGTTTGCTCCCCGGAAATCCAAGACGTGGAGCCCATCCGCTCTGCACCGATGACCGAAGCCGCCACGAGTAGTCGTGGTGGCATCGAGCTCTTGGCGGACGACTTGGTCCATCCGGCGACGGTGGCTAGGCACCTGGAGGCGGTCCGCCAAGCCGAGCAGTGGATGAAGGTGAGTAGCCGTAGCTCTTGAGTAGTCAATCCTGTAGCGTTGAGTACCCATTTGATGTGTATTGTCTGTGCAGGACGTCGCTGAGAGGTCCCGCCTGAAGTCGGAGATGCTTCAGGGGTACGGCGACGCTGTGCTTCGGGCCGAGGCGCTAGAGGAGCAACTTGTAAAGTCCCGGAAGCACGCGGCCGCCATGCAATCCAAGCTGGATACCGCCTTCGCCAAGTACCACACGACATCCAGGAGATGCAGGCGAAGGGCGACGACTTGGTGCGGAAGAACAAGTCGCTCCGCAACAAAAACAAAGGTACACCACTTGTCTTGTTCAGTACTTGTTGGAGGTCGAGAGGTAGTCTAACCCGCTGCGCCTTGTTGTTTGCAGATCTAGAGACTCGGGTAGAGCAGTTGAAGACTTCAGAGACAGATCTAAAAAACTGCTTCTACCGGGAGCAGGAGGCCCGCCAGGTACTCGAGTTAGATTATAAGGAGCTTGCCTACGAGTGCGACAAGCACATGGAGCTCCGTATTGCATCCGATCGTGACCTCGTCAACTGCTACAAATCATTGCAGAAGCTAAACGAGGATTGCGAGAAGCTGTGGGCCCAGCTGAAAGAGCTTGAAGAAGCCGCACTCCCCATCGCGAGGCTGCTGGTGCCTCACCCTGGCGGTCCCAAGATTGCGCCACTGGTGGATCGACTGAAGGAAGCCCCTAGCCGGCTGGCGGCCTACGTGAAGCATCTGGCGAAGTCGATCCCGAACCAGGTGCTAGCCTTCATGAAGTCCTACTTCCCGAAGGCACCAGTAGATGTAGTCACCGGTGGACTAGCCGCCAATTGTACCGACGAGCAATATGCAGAGCTGCTAGAGCAGATGGCGCCCATTGCGGAACAAGTCGCTGACAAGCTTAATGTCCAGTAGCCCTGTAATAGTTAGCTCGTAGCAATAGATGTACAAAAACAATTGTAATTGTTTAAGTATTAATGAAGAAAAGTTTCCATCAATGAGTACTCGTAGTCGCGATCTCAGAGTGTGGAGTCCCATCATGGAGTTGTCGCGAGTTGTCATACTCGGCAGTAGTCCCATTGAGGAAAGTAGACAGTAAAGCAGTTGATGAACAATCAAACTTTATTACTGAAGAAGTACACCTGGGTGGCCAGGGCCGTAGTTACAGAGTAGTCGCCAGGACCCGGAGGCCGCCTACGGCTAAGTGGTGCCAGGGCGAGTAGCCGCTTATAGCAGTAGATCCGTAGGTAGCCGCATAGGCTTGATCTAGGGGTACATGGTCTCTCAGTAGACCGCTGCTAGAGTCCTTTATCGCTCGTCGTAGCCCAGGATCCGTAGGTAGCCGCATGGGCTGGATTCTGGAGAGGAGTAGTTCAGAGACTAGTGCCTGGATCCGGAGGCCACTTAAAGCAAAGAGGTAGTCCAGAGACTGGTGCCTGGACCTTGAGGCCGCTTACGGCGGAGGGGTCTTGATGTAGTCGTGTAGACTTGAGCCCCGGAGTAGTCGTGTAGACTAGGCATAGAACCGACAGAGCTGGTAGACGTTCCACGAGTTGTTGACGTCTTCGCCTTCAAGTGTCTGTAGGCGGTAGGAGCCCGGCCCGGTCACCTTTGCGACTGTGAAGGGACCTTCCCAGGCGGAGCTGAGCTTGTGTAGTCCTTCCGTGTTCTGGATACGACGGAGGACGAGATCGCCAATGTTGAAGGAGGGTTCCTTGACGTTGTGGTCGTGGTAGCGTCGGATACCCTCTAGGTACCTTGCTGACTGGACGAGGGCAGCGCAGCGAGCTTCTTCGAGTCCGTCGCTCTCAACTCATCTACTGTCTTCAGAGACGCCTTCGTCGTAGTGCTCCACTGCTGGTGAATCCCATATGACATCAGCAGGGAGGATTGCTTCGGAGCCGTAGACCAGGAAGTAAGGGGATTGCCCCGTTGGCTTGGAGGGCTGAGTACGTAGCCCCCAGAGTGCGTTGGGTAGTTCCTTTATCCACTTGCCTCCTTTAGAGTTAGCAGCGTCGTGTAGCCACTTCTTGAGAGCGCCAAGCACCATCCCGTTGACGCGCTCGACTTGTCCGTTGGCCCGGGGATGGGCAACTGAGACATATCGGACGTCGATCCCGCTGTTCTCGCAATACTCCCAGAACTGGTGGTTGTTGAAGTTGGAGCCCAGGTCTGTGATGATGCGGTGGGGTAGTCCGTAACGATGCACGAGTTCATCTAGGAAGTCGAGTACTCTGTCTACCTTGGGGCATGTGACCGGCTTGACCTCGATCCACTTGGTGAACTTGTCGATGGCCACCAATACTCTGTTGAATCCACCTGGCGCAGTTGGCAGTGGCCCAATCATGTCGAGCCCCCAGCAAGCGAAGGGCCAGGTTGGCGGTATGGTGACTAACTTGTAGGCTGGGACGTGTTGCTGCTTGGCGAAGAATTGGTACCCTTGGCATCTTCTGACGAGTTCTTCGGCGTCGCCCAGAGCTGTGGGCCAGTAGAAGGCTCGCCGGAAGGCCTTCCTGACCAGCGTATGAGAAGACGCGTGGTTGCCGCAGACACCTTGTGGATCTCCTCCAAGATGTCCTTGCCTTCTTGCCTCGGGACGCACTTCATGAGTACTCCAGAAGATGCGCCCCGCTTGTAAAGATTGTCTCCGACGAGGACGTAGGGCTTGGCGCGGCGGATGAGCTGCTCAGCCAAGTTTTTGTCTGAGGGAACCTTCTGCTCGCTGAGGTAGTCGATGAAGGGTTGCCTCCAGTCCGCGTCGATCATCATGACCTCCTGGCCAGCTGGCGGATGCGCTGGGACAGTGGTCGGTGGTGCCGGCTCCGGGATGGATGGCGCGTAAAGCTCGTGGACGAAGACACCCGCTGGTACTTGAGCGCGAGTAGAACCAAGCTTCGACAGGACATCCGCTGCAACGTTGTTGTCGTGGACGATGTGGTGGAACTCGAGACCGTAGAACTTGTTCTCGAGCTTGCGGACTTCTAGGCAGTAGGCGTCCTTGTTCTCCTTGTTGCGGTCCCAGGACTTGTTGACTTGGTTGATGACCATTGCGGAGTCGCCGTAGACTAGTAGCCGCTTGATGCCCAGTGAAGCCGCGAGGCGGAGCCCGTGTAGGAGAGCTTCGAACTCAGCTTCGGTTTTTGAGACCTTCCAGAAGATCTGCATGACGTACTTGAGTTGTTCGCCTGTTGGAGAAATCAGGAGTACCCCCGCACCTGCTCCCTCGAGGTTGAGTGGGCCGTCGAAGTACATCACCCAATGCTCTGGTCGCACGGTCGGAGTAGGTAGCTGATTCTCCCGCCATTCTTCCATGAAGTCGACTAGAGCTTGCGACTTGATGGCTGTGCGTGGCTTGAAGTCGATGGTGAGGGCGCCGAGTTCGACTGCCCACTTGGATGTCGCCGAGCGGGTAGTCGGTGACGACGGAGATCGAGTACTCCTGGAAGTAGTGTCGTAGCTTCCGCAAGGTGATGTGTACCGCGTACAGGAGCTTCTGCACAGGCTGATAGCATGCCTCGGACTCTGATAGGATCTCGCTGACGAAGTAGACTAGGCGCTGGACTGGATAGGCGTGGCCGTCTTCCTGCCGCTCGACGATGATGACAGTATTGACCACATTTGTAGTCGCAGCGAGGTAGAGCAGTAGTTGCTCACCTTTGCGAGGAGCCGTGAGGACTGGTGGCTTCGATAGGAAGTCCTTGAGCTGAGCAAGGGCTTGGTCCGCCTCTTGTGTCCAAACGAACTTCTCTTGGTGCTTGAGTAGTTTGAAGAAGGGGAGCCCCGTTCTCCAAGCTTCGAGATAAATCTGTTCAGAGCCGCCATGCACCCGGTCAGCTTCTGGACGTCTTTGATGCACGTAGGAGCTTTCATGCTGGTGATGGCGGAGATCTTCTCGGGGTTGGCTTCAATGCCGCGTTGGCTGATGATGAAGCCGAGTAGTTTGCCCGAAGGTACGACAAAGACGCACTTGTTCGGGTTGAGCTTCCAGCGGTACTCGCGCAGGGATGCGAAAGTCTCTTCAGGGTCGTCGATGAGGGTACTGGAGTTTCTGGTCTTGATGACCACGTCATCCACGTAGGCTTCGACGTTATTGTTGAGCTGCTTCTTGAAGCAGTCCTGGATAGCTCGTTGATAGGTGGCGTCGGCGTTCTTCAACCTGAAGGACATGGTCGTGTAGCAGTACGCGCCAAACGGGGTGATGAATGCGGTCTTCTCCTGGTCCTCTTCCTTGATCGCGACCTGGTGGTACCCGGAGCAGCAGTCGAGGAAGCAGAGCAGGTCGCAGCCCGCCGTGGAGTCGATGACTTGATCAATCCGCGGCAACCTGAAGGGGTCCTTGCGGCAGTGTTTGTTGAGATCAGTGTAGTCGACGCACATCCTCCACTCGTTCGAATTCTTCTTGCGGACGAGGACGGGGTTGGCGAGCCACTCAAGATGGAAGACTTCTCTGATGAAGCCAGCCGCGAGTAGTTTGGCGAGTTCCTTCTCGATGGCGTCCCGTCTGTCGTCGGCGAAACGTCGAAGGTGTTGTCGCTTGGGGTGGCCTTAGGATCGACGTTGAGGCAGTGCTCAATCAACTCCCTGGGCACTCCTGGCATGTCCGCTGGCTTCCACGCGAAGATGTCGCGGATAGGCCGGAGGAAGTTGATGAGCTCGTCTTCCTATTTGGGGTCAAGGCTGGCCCCTATGGTGGTGGTCTTGCTGGAGTCGCCTGTCCCGAGGTCGATCGTCTTGATCAGAACCTCCTCAGCTGGTTGAGGCTTGTTGGCTTTGTCAGACTTCTCAGGGATGCCGAGTTCACTTGTAGCAAGCTTCTTCGACGCAGCGTAGACCTCCATCATAGAATTGGGTACTTGATTCGTAGAGGTGATCTCCACGGCTTCCGTATCATAGTCGTGCGAGATCTTCAAGTCCCCTTGGAGAGAGAGTACACCTGCCGAGCTTGGCATCTTGAGTACCAAGTAGGTGTAGTGGGGCACCGCCATGAACATGGCGATTGCCGGTCTGCCGAGGATGGCATGGTAGGATGTCTCGAAGTCCGCGACCTCGAACTTGATGTACTCGGTACGATAGTTGTCCCGAGATTCCCCGAAGGTAACTGGCAGGACCACTGAGCTCAGTGGGATAGCCGCGTTACCGGGGACGATGCAGTAGAAAGGCGTGTTGCCCTTGGTGAGCATGTGGGTGATGTCGAGCTTCATCTTCTTCAAGGTTTTGGTGAAAAGGACGTTGAGCCCGCTTCCACCGTCGATGAGGACCTTGTTGAACTTGGAGCCCGCGGCCACCGGCTTCAGGACGAGAGGGAACCGCCCTGGTTCGGAGAAGCTGGTCCATTGATCCGTGCGGGAGAAGGTAATGGGTACCTCCGACCACCTGAGAGGGGTCGGGACCCACTACTAGGAATTGACCCTTAGAGCACCAAATGTTTTTGCAACACCACGTATTTGGTTGCAATAGGTTGTTTTATAGCAACCAACTTTTTTATTGGTTGCGATATCTGGATGTTATGGCAACCAAAACATGTGGGTTGCGTTTGTTGAAACAGTCGTTGCAACTGGTTGGTGCTAATGCCACGGTGAAACGGGTGGTTGCCTTAAATGGTACCTATTGCCACAACTACTTGTGCATTGCAATAGTATCAATTTAATGTTGCGATAGATATGTGTTTGTTGCCACGAATATTTATTTGGTTGCTATAATACATGCCTATGGCCACGATGAAATTACGTTGTCTAGAGTGTAAAATTTGTTGCGATAGCTGATGTGGCTGTTGCATCGAAAAAATTATTCATTGCATTAGATGTTTGTATGTTGCCAAGAATACATAGTTGGTCGCGATAATGCCAGCTTTGAACCACGATGAATTTACGTTGCGAAAAACTTAAACTTAGTTGCGGTAGGTCATGTGACTGTTGCATCCAGAAAACAAATCGTTGCACCAATTAGCTTCTATTGCCACGACAAATTTTGTTCATTCATTAGTCTTGTTTTGGTTGCGATAAAAAATTCATTAGCCCATCTCAGTTATGAAGATAGAAAAATAAGCAAGCTGAACTGCTTTGTATTAACAAAATTAAAAATTAAAAACCGTATAGGCCCAGCCCACCGGCGGTTGAGGAGAGGGGAAAAAACTTGGGAAGGAAAAAAAAGGCCGACTCCCTTCCTTGCGTGGCGAGGTCCTGTTCGTCTCGTCGGTCGCGCCCCTCGTTAAGGCGGGCGACGGCGCGCCGCTCCTCAGGCGGGCGACGGCGACCGGTTTGCGCCGCGGCGCGCGGTGGCAAATACGTCCCCCCTCCTTTCGGCTCCCGTCCTCGTTGGTACCCCCTACCCCCGCGCCCCCACCACCCCACCCCCTGCCCCTTGGCACTGCCTTCGAACAAAGGTGAGCAGACAACAGTTTTTTTGACAACAAACAACAAGTTTTAATTGTCTTTCATGGTGGTGAACTAGTTCCAAGTTTAAATTTGTATAGAGCTGCAAAAGCATAGCAATTAGATTGTCAATTTCTAATGTTAGGTTGATAGTAGTAGTTTTTTTAATGCGTGAAGGAAGTAGTAGGTATTTATTCTATGGATTCATGTTCAATGTAGGGATACCGGGAAGAATGTCAAATGAAGATAAGAGTTGGATGCGGATGTCTAGGTATACTTGTGAATGGCAGGCAGGATTCAAGAACTTTTTACATAGTGTTTTTGGTGGAAGATCAAGTGAAGAAACAGCTCCCTGTCCATGTACTCGTTGCCGCTGCATGTCTTATCGAAGTGAAAAGGAGGTTCGAACTCACGTGGCATTGAGAGGTTTTGATGATAGTTTTATTCAAGGAGAAGGTAATTGTGAGCCTGCATTAGTTGAGAATGATAACGACGACGATGGCACTGCACTAAATCATGCTGAGAGTTCCAATGAATTAATTTCTTCGCTGATTAGAGGTGTTATACATGGACAAGTCACATGAAGAGAAGAGGAAGAGAAAAATGCGACTGCAAAAAAACTTTTCAGGTTACTAGATGAGGCAAAAAAGGAGTTGTATCCGGGCTGCAAAGAGGTTACAAAGATTTCTTTCATTGTCATTCTATTTCAGATTAAATGCATGGATGGTATTAGTAACAAAAGTTTAGAACGCATACTTCGGTTGTTCTTGCTTGTGCTTCCTGATGGACATTGTCTGCCAACTTCCTTGGACAAAGTGGAGAGGGTTATTCGAGATCTTGGCCTCGCATTATGATAAGATTCATGCCCGTGTTAATGACCGTGTGTTATTTCGTGGGAATTATGCTAATTTGGATAAGTGCCCAACATGTGATGAATCTAGGTGGAAAGAGACAGGGGGTACTGAAAAGGATGATCCTGTTGACAGTGAAAGTGGAAAGAAGCAAAAGCATTTTCCACGTAAGATCCTTCGTTATTTTCCACTTATTCCTCGCTTGCAAAGATTGTATATGAGAGCATCGACATCAAAGCTGATGCGTTGGCATGAGGAAGAACTAGTAAATGACGGGAAAATGCGTCACCCGGCAGACTCATTGGCATGGAAGCATGTGAATAAGGAGTACTATAAGGATTTTGCTGATGACCCTCGCAACATCCGACTTGGTCTTGCAGCTGATGGCTTTAATCCGTTTGGGATGTTGAATGTTGCATATACTACATGGCCTGTCATCCTAATCCCTTACAACTTGCCTCCTTGGTTGTGTTTGAAGCAACCCTATTGGATGATGTCTATGCTGATACCTGGGCCAAAATCACCCGGAATGAATATTGATGTCTATTTGCAACCCCTAATTGATGAGTTGATTGAGTTATGGGTGACGGGTGTGAAAACATGGGATGAGGATAAGAAGGAAAATTTTACTTCGGGCACTTTTGTTGTGGACCATTAATGACTTCCCCGCCTATGCCATGCTATCGGTTGGAGTACTAACGGAAAATTTGCATGTCCATACCGCCACAAAGATACGGAGTACTTATGGTTGAAATTTGGGTCAAAGCATTGTTATATGGGTCATCGTCGATTTCTCCCTCGGAACCATAGGTGGCGCAGAGCAAAGGCAAAGCTTCAACAACATGACAGAGATGAGGGCGGCACTCGTGCCACCGATCGGTGATCGTGTTCTCGGCAATAGCTTTGAAAGTTTTGATACACCAAAATTTGGGACAGCATCAAAGAAGAGGAAGCAACGTGAAGAAGACAATAGGTGGCACAACTGGAGGAAGAAGAGTATATTTTTTCAGCTTCCGTACTGGAAAAATTTGCTTCTAAGGCATAACTTGGATGTTATGCACATTGAGAAGAATATCTGTGAAAGCATTATTGGGACGTTGCTTCACATAGATGGTAAGAGCAAGGATAGTGAAAAGGCGCGGCTTGACATGCAAAATCTTGGGATATGGCAGGACCAACATCCAGTGGTGGAGAATGGAAAGTATACTTTGCCTCCATCATTGTACTCCTTAGGCAGGGACCAAAAGAAGATGTTATGCACATTCTTACAAGGAGTGAGGATGCCTGATGGTTACGCGTCTAATATTAAGAGGTGTGTGGATGTGAATGGGTGCAAGGTTTCTGGACTAAAATCACATGACTATCATGTTATATTGCAGAAATTGTTACCCTTAGTTGCTAGGCATATCTTGTCTGAAGCTGTTGTCGGACCAGTGGTTGAGCTTAGCAGGTTTTTCAATGCACTGTGTTCAAAGGAGCTTGTGCAAACTGACATGGATAAATTAAGCTCTTCAATTGCAGAGACTTTATGTAAGCTTGAGATGATATTTCCACCAGCATTCTTTGACATTATGATCCATTTGCCGGTTCATTTAGCTGAGGAGGCTAAATTTGGTGGACTACCGTTATCGATGGATGTATCCAATCGAGACGTATCTACGTACACTTAAAGGATATGTTAGGAACAAGGCACATCCGAAGGTTCGATAGCGAGAGGGATATATCTTAGAGGAGTGCATGACATTCTCGCCGCCGCTTTGTAGAAGACATTGAAACGAAGCCGGATAGGCCAATGCGCCATGAGGGGAGCGTGGTAAATGAGCCACCGGCTGGTTCTAACATACTTGGCAGCATCGACTACAGTAAGAAAGGCTGCAAATTACGACATCTTGCTAAATCAGAAATGTTGAGGATGCGCCACTATATTTTGTCAAACTGTGGCGAGGCAGTGTCTTGGATCAAGTAAGCTGCTGCAAACTTTTTTTTGTTCTTAAATAGTTTATAGTTCGTTGTATAGTAATATTGTTTTCAATTTAAAATCATAGTGAGCATAAGGCGGTGTTGGAAAAAACTAGTGCACAAGGTGTTGAGAAGCGTCACAAGGAGCACTTTGTTGGATGGTTTGAACGTAAGGTGAGTAATGTTATAACATACATGACAAAAACATTTTGCAAGATACTCCACTTTAAAAAAATTTCAGCTGTAATTTTTTTTTCTCTTGAGTGTGCTAAGGTCCTTTATGAAGAACAGAAGATCAGTGAAGAGCTATATGACCTTTCACAGGGACCTCATTATGTGGCTCGGGTTTTCAATAGATGTGTGATTCATGATTTCTTATTCGGAACGGCTACTGTAGAGGCTAACTACAATACACAAAATTCTGGAGTTGTAGTGAAGTCTGATGAAAAAGAGAGCAATATGGATTGGTACGGTGTCCTTCAGAAGGTAATCGCACTAGATTTCCCTGGTGAAAAAGAGGTCATATTGTTTGAGTGTGATTGGTTTGATGTTCCTGACGCATCCAAGAGTAACAAGAGTAAAAGTAAAGGGTACAGTAGAGATGAATATGGGATTATAGATATTGAAACAAGTCGCCGTCGATATATGGATGAGCCTTACGTTCTGGGGACTCAAGTGGAACAGGTTTTTTATGTGAAATGTGCACATAAACCTAGCTGGAGCAGTGTTGTTAGAATGAAGCCTAGGACCTTGTTTGCCATGCCGGAACCAGGAGATATTGAACAGCAGGGACATATTGACATTGACGCAGTCGATATAGGTGTGGAGGACATGGTCATGGTCAGCTAAATTAGTGAGTTGACAAATTGGACAAGGAATGACCTTGACGGACTGATCGGAGATGCCACCATAATTCAAACTGCTGTACGTGTGCCAGAACCTGATTTAGATGACATACCTGATGATTATGATGACAGTGATGATACCTACGTCAATGACAGGCATGTTGCACCTGTGAACACTTTAGGCCAGGGCGAGGAAGATGAGCTTTTTACATAACTGAGATCATATATGTAGTAATTTCATTTTTATTTTAGTTTGGAGCGGATTATGTAGTCCCTGCAAGAATGCTCTACTTAGCAGTTTCCTCAACTTTATGGCGCTTTTCAGGTTTGCTTGTGATTGAAATATTGCATAAGTAGGGGAAACACAAATGATTAAGCTAACAAGGTGTAGGTCTAATGCAATGAAAAGGATGGACAGAAGAGACATAAATTCATGGATGATATGAACAACACACAACTATATGTGAACAGCACACAACCATACGTAGATTAAGTACTGCTACAACTTGCTTATTGAAGTTCGACTAGAGTCATTACTTAGATCTTGCCACTAATTACAAGTAGCCACACTTAGTCCATGGCAAAAGACACCACCATACTTAACCTAGGTATTGGTTATGCAAAGTACTAAGCATTTAGTACTACTTGCGACTGACTTTGGCGTACAGCTTGGAGATCTTCTTATCCATGGCTTCTAACTTGCTAGCGACATTGTCCATGAACTCCTCCAGGTTCATTTCCATGGCTCCCTCAGCTCCATCAACTTGCAGGGCTAGGCTCTCAATCTGCTCACATATACCGTCGTAGCGATCCTTCAGCTGCTCGACCTGCTGGCGCAAGGTCACCTTCTGCAGCAGTCAACAAGATTAAGTTATTAACATGAAATGACTCAGATAATCAGTGTACAAGGTTAATTTATTTATAGTAGTCACCTTTGTTTTCGATGATCCCGCATCTGTCTGTTTGGGTAAGGGCGACGGTTTGTTTTTGTTGGGTTCTTCATCATCTGAGTCAGGAATGATGATTTGCACCTTACTCACAGACTTGCCGACCACGTTGTCCTGGTTCCAATCGCAGCTAGTACATACAAATGTAGAAAGCACTTTCACATAATTATTTTTTACAACGCGGGTAACTAGATGAAACATGCACTAGTCAATGGAGCCGTATCTTACTTGTCCCCTTACGGCCAGGCAACTAGATACACTACAAAGCGAGAAACGAAATAACCGTAAATGGAAGCTATCTTAATTACTTGTCCCCTGACAACCATATCAGACTTGAGTATTTAGCAACGCTACACGTGGAAAAGTTATGTCGAAATTGAGTTTGCATACAACTGTAATATTAACAGATGAGGCTCAACAAATAACACACACAACTGTGAAGGTCATAAATCAGATGTATGCTTTGTAAGAAAAAATCAACATGTGAAAAATGAGTGTTCATGATATATATACACACAACCAGCATCTGATACAATTTGGGATCAAATTTCAGTCATAGGTGATCAATTCCATAATCTACAATGGTTTAATCCACTAAAACATCCTACATCAGTCTTGGTATGCTAGAAATTCTAAATTCACGACTAGCAAAGTACTGGTACGACTAGTACCCAACATTCCACAAGCAACCACATGGAAATTAGCACGCAAATTATTGGTACCCTGCATTCCACAAGCAACCACACGGAAATAAGCAACCAAATTCAGCAGCTCAAGTGGAGAAAAATGAAAAACCGGAGATGCCAGTTTACCTAACTTCACGGCGCGTGCGCTTGCACCCCACTATGACCTCCTTCCCCTTACCCGACGGTGCAACCTCGCGATGCGGCCCGTCGGACGACGAGGAGGAGGTCCCGGAGTCGTATGAACCGGAGATCGACGAGGTAGGGTTCCCGCCGTAGCCACCGGAGGAAGACGAGGTTGGGGAGCGCGTCGGTGTAGGAGCCTTGAATCGCCCGCGTGCATCGCGCAGCTGCGTCGCGGCATTGTGGCCCCTCCTCCATCCTCCGTCGCCGCTGCATCCGTCGACGGCGCCCCTCCGACCACTCACGCCGCCGCGACTAGATCCCTCGATGCGGCCCCTCCTCCCTCGCTCCGCCGCTCGATCCCGCGATGGCGCCCCGCCTTCCTCCCCGCGCCGCTCGCCTGCGAGGCCCTGCTGTGGCCCTCCGGCCGCTCGCCATGGCGAAGGAGAACCGTCGGAGCCACCGAGGGGACGTGGGGAACCGAGGGGAGGTGGGGAACCGATGGGGTCAACGGGGGTCGGGGAACTGTGAGAGGGTGCCGGTGCTACCTATATATACATGACGGGCCGACCCATTTAGATATCCTACTATCGGCCCGATTACAAGAAGTGTGCAGCGGCAGCCAAGTGCACCCTTTAGTACCACATCGGAGAACAAGAAGGGCGCGACCCTGCTTAAAAGTGAAGACGTGCGCACCATCCTGAACTCCTAATTACTAAACATCCTGCACTGCTTGCTCGCTACATCTGCTAAGGGGCTTAGTGGGCCTGCTGGGCCCAATCGGGCTCCCGCTCGCCAGTTGAGCCTGGTTGTGGTCTGGCTTGGCCCTAGAGCCCCTTAGCAATTTTTTTGTATTTTTAAATTCATTTTTTCTTATTAACATTTAACCAATTAAATAGCATTCTAAAATTCGATTCATATTTTTCCCATTTTCCTACATGTCAAAGCAATGGTAAAAATTCATATTTTTCCAAAATAACTGTACCCTATATGAATTTGGAATATAGTACGTCGAAATTGTATTTTTTAATTCATTTAATCTTGTACAACTACTTTTTGCCTGTCCGCATGCTTTTTGGCTCCCTACCTGAGCCACCTTATTAAACAGGCAAAGCTCTCATTGTCAACACCTCATATACATGATGCATCCTCCTTCGCGTGTCTAGATAGGTACTGGTGCATGTAGCTAGGCACCTGTGCCCGGGCAACGGTGTCAACCTATGCTAGTAACACAATATGTGTGCGTGTGTACCTTAATTTGCCTGTCCACATGCTTTTTGGCTCCCTACCTGAGCCACCTTATTAACCAGGCAAAGCTCTCATTGTCAACACCTCATATACATGATGCATCCTCCTTCGCGTGTCTAGATAGGTACCGGTGCATGTAGCTAGGCATATGTGCCCGGGCAACGGTGTCTACCTAGGCTAGTAACACCATATATGTTCGTGTGTACCTTAATTTGCCTGTCCACACACGCTTTTTGGCTCCCTGCTTGAGCCACCTTAATAAACAGGCAAAGCTCTCATTATCAACACCTCATATACATGATGCATCCTCCTTCGCGTGTCTAGATAGGTACCGGTGCATGTAGCTAGGAACCTGTGCCCGGGCAAC
The DNA here is from genome assembly GCA_947561735.1 of Cenchrus americanus. Taxonomy (NCBI): domain Eukaryota; kingdom Viridiplantae; phylum Streptophyta; class Magnoliopsida; order Poales; family Poaceae; genus Cenchrus; species Cenchrus americanus. The sequence goes on along the minus strand of OX387245.1, from coordinate 90,059,999 downwards.
GGTGTCTACCTAGGCTAGTAACACCATATGTGTTCGTGTGTACCTTAATTTGCCTGTCCACACACGCTTTTTGGCTCCCTGCGTGAGCCACCTTAATAAACAGGCAAAGCTCTCATTGTCCACACCTCATATACATGATGCATCCTCCTTCGCGTGTCTAGATAGGCACCGGTGCATGTAGCTAGGCACCTGTGCCCGGGCAATAGTGTCAACCTAGGCTAGTAACACAATATGTGTGCGTGTGTACTTTAATTTGCCTGTCCACATGCTTTTTGGCTCCCTACCTGAGCCACCTTATTAAACAGGCAAAGCTCTCATTGTCAACACCTCATATACATGATGCATCCTCCTTCGCGTGTCTAGTTAGGTACCGGTGCATGTAGCTAGGCACCTGTGCCCGGGCAAAGGTGTCAACCTAGGCTAGTAACACAATATGTGTGTGTGTGTACCTTAATTTTCCTGTCCACATGCTTTTTGGATCCCTACCTGAGCCACCTTATTAAACAGGCAAAGCTCTCATTGTCAACACCTCATATACATGATGCATCCTCCTTCACGTGTCTAGATAGGTACCGGTGCATGTAGCTAGGCACCTGTGCCCGGGCAACGGTGTCTACATAGGCTAGTAACACCATATATGTTCGTGTGTACCTTAATTTGCCTGTCCACACACGCTTTTTGGCTCCCTGCTTGAGCCACCTTAATAAACAGGCAAAGCTCTCATTATCAACACCTCATATACACGATGCATCCTCCTTCGCGTGTCTAGATAGGTATCGGTGCATGTAGCTAGGCACCTGTGCCCGGGAAACGGTGTCAACCTAGGCTAGTAACACCATATGTGTTCGTGTGTACCTTAATTTGCCTGTCCACATGCTTTTTAGCTAGCTAGGTAACGATGCATGAGCTCATCCACGAAACTCGCTCTACTTCTCGTGTCCCACATTTAAATTGCACAATGATATTCGACACGCTAACATATTTTGTAATTTTGCGAAAAAAATTCTTGAAACTTTATAGTTCATCTCGTACATAAACCAAGTCTGGCTTTCCTTGTTTTTTTCCCAGCCCGCCTATGCACCGAATAGATGCCCCCAAAATTTGGTGTCCTGCCGCGTAACACCCACGTACCGCGCGGAGTCGTGGGCCTATTTTTTTGGCTCTCTCGCGGCGTGATCGACTCCTGAAACCGCGCCCCCTTCCTCGACTCATCATCTGCCGTAGTTAGGTCAGGAGGGGGACGGCCGCCGCTAGTACTGCAACCGCGACGACTTCCTAAACGACGGTGGCGGCTTTGTCGTACAGCGCCCGCGACCACCTAGATCGACGCCGTGAACACGACGGGTGCGTCTTCATCCGCCGGCGCACGCAGGAGCGTCAGCTACGCTGAAACTCCATCCGTTGCGCCTTCATCCTCAGGCCCAAGGGCGCTGCGCTCACGTCTACTTGTTGACGAGGATGTCGAACCTGTCCTTGATGAAGCAGGGGTATTACGATACGTCAAAACGAGGTACTTAATAAATCTGCTACAGACCTTCATTGCTCCTGGTTGTTCTTCTTCTTGTGCATGTGTATTTCCTATGTTACGGTATCCACTTTAATTTGGGTTGTAGACAAAAAAGATCTTGGTTCTGCGGCATGCAGTTTTTTCCATTCATTGCAGGGTATCATTGCCCTCACCTAGAGTAGCTGCGTATGCAATCAAGTTTAATATGTACTACATGATATTTGTTGTGTTTACGGGGATAACTACAATAATCAGGACATAATAATGGAGTTTCTTGAATTTATTTGGGCCTATGTCATGCTAAAATAGGTATGTTGCATCATATATGTTCCACAATTATGTCCCTTTTCGGATGGTTGAACTATATGTTCAATTTTATTCCCGCATGCGACCTCCTTATTAAACCGGATTTAATTGTAGTTTTATTATGATCACATTATGAAGGGACGTGCTAATGATCCTATGTTCTACATGCAGTGAACCTTCGACGAATGACATGTGGACAATTTATTTCCACATGAAGGGATGTGGAGATGAGGATGATGATTTTATTGAATGTAAAATCGATAGAGTTAATCTAACTTATCCTAACCTGATATGTTTCAAGGAACAGTTTGGCTATGCATCAAGGGACTATTTATACTACAAGAAGCGTTGCGGAGTAGATGTAGCTACAATGGAGCCCAATGATTTTTCCCAGCACGCAAAACAAATGCTACATGACAATGCCAAGGAAAAGGAAATCAGGTTACTTATGCACTTCTTTATTCACTCTGTCCTACATGACTAACTGCTGCATGCCCATGTTCCACCATATTAAATTCCAGTTTATACATGAGTAGCTGTTGCATGGGCATGTTCACCAAAATTAAATTCCAGATTAACATTATATCAGGTTGATAATGTCAAAGGAGGCCCAACTTCAGGATACTGTAAGCATAACGCCAATTAAACAACGGAGGGGGAAGCAAAGAAATGATGAAACTAGTACAGATCAACAGCTAGATGCCTACAAGGTTTGGTTACTTAAAATTAAAGAGGAAGACCCAGAAATAGGTACACTCATTTTTTCCATATCTTAATAAAATTATTAGGATCAGGTATTAAGTTGTTTTGACACTAGCACATGGGGGATCGTGATTCATAGACTTAAGGGATGACTTTAGGAATGAAACAATCGATAATAATAGGCCAAGTCATGCAAGACAGCCAAAAGAAGGGAATGGTATTTGCATTTCTCCTTAACTTTTGAAATGTACATTCTAACATATTTCGCCAATAATGCATGTTATATTTGTCTCAAATGGCCATTAGGTTCATCCAAAACCCATCGACGTGGAGTTGTCAAAGGTTACAAAGCAACAGCAAAGAGAGTCAGGAGCGGAACTCAAAAATTACAAATTCAGTTCGATGCCTTGACGGGAGGAGTCTGTGGTGAGAACAGCCGTACATTTGTGGATGAGATTGTAGTGTTCACTAGGAAAAAAACTCCACTTATAGGAGTCAAATCTTGGAAGAAAGTAAGGGAAGTTGTAAAAGATTCAATAGTTGACGACATGATGGTAAGTAAATTATGAGCTGTAGCCACATCTAATTAATTCATTTCCTCTACTATATTGATATATTTGTCATTCACATTGAAACAGAAAATTTGGAACTTAGACAATGTTGAAGATGCTACTGAAAAGATACTGACAATAGCGCAAGAGAGGTACAAAGGATGGAGATCTTCATTTAGTTCTACATACAAGGCATACTCCATTGATGTAGAACGTATGAAGCATAAGCCTGAGGACTTAGACATTGTGGAGTGGTACTATCTGATCCAGTACTTTGGATCTGACAGCTTTCAGGTTCGTGTCAAACAAATTTCGTTGTTAATTACAGTTTTGTTATGCAATTATCAACGTTTTCCTCATACCCCTTTTGCAGAAAATTAGTAGAAAAAATTCAGGAGTCGGGAAGAAGCAAAAGACTAAGCATGTGATGGGAGCAAAACCATATTCCCAAATTCGATATGAACAGGTTATAACTATATTAACTAATTTGCTTATTACTTTATGATATATAGTGTCATCACCTAATGCTACATTTTCGGAACCTTAGACAAACTGTGCCAATGGTCAACAACCGACTGATCTGCAACTTTGGATGACTACTCACGTCAACAAGAATGGAGAATGGACAAGTGATGAAGCTAGGGATGTATATGTGAGTGATTATGTTTGCATCATTACATTTACAACATTTTTCTCCTATTAATTTTATATGTTTAATATCGCATCCTCCTAATTTATTCGACATGTCACACCTAGGAAAAAGCTTCCATCGAAGTTAGCAATGCAGAAAAAGGTAAGGATAGGCCTTTCCTTACGGCTGAGGAGGAGAACTCGCTTTTTCGGGTCAACTATTCAAAGACTCTTGGAATAAAATCATACAAGACACATGGTCGTGGGTACATGGCGAAATATCCAACACGAAGAGCACTACCGAAACAAAGGGAAGAAGATGCAACACGTGCTGAATTGGATGCCCGGGAAGAAAGATTGCAGCACCAAGAAGAGGTACGAGAACTGAAACAAAGCCTTGCAAATGTAATTTCAGCAAGGGAAAAAGATAAGGAAGAAAGTAAGAAACAAATGGATGATATGAGGGAAGAATTCCGTCAGCTTTTGCAACAGGTACCCATTTCAACCGTGTTTGAACTATTGTTTCAGACCATAATTGCAATAATTTCTCTCTCCATTTCCTCCACAGGCTATGTCTGGAACCATGATCGCCACACATGAGTCAAATGGACCTACTTCGCAGGAGATCATCACACCACCACGTGTAGAAGCTAAACCTGCAAAGATATTTCTGTTGGAGAGGCTGATGCACATACATGCTTCAAAAATTTTAGCATTATGTTTACACCAAATTTTCTCTGTGGCAGACTCCTGAACCACCAAGTGTGATGACAACAGAAAAGGATATTGTACCACCTGAGACCATAAAAACTAAGAGTAGCTCAGCTAGGAATATTTTCTCAAAAACTAATGTTGCTCCAGGATCAACGATTAGTTTTGTTACTTCCAATCAGCTATTGAGGACTCGTAATCAGAAAAAGAATCAAAAGGTATGAATAACGTCATAACTAAATCTGCACCTGATGTTTACCAAGTAATTTATTATTTATGCCTATGCCTTGTGTTCTGTATGCCCTCAAGTAAAAAGATAACTAATGTTATCCAATTAATTTACTAAGTATAGTTAAACTAGACATTTAATACTATTGAACAACTAATCTGGTGTATGATGCAAGCATATTAATTTTTTGTTGCCTTCGGTTTTGTTTAATGTGTGGGAATAAATATACTACATTACATCTTTTTGTGTACCATTGGATTGTCATATAATTAATATCTTCGGTGAACGAGCACGCTTTTAATAGGAATATGTACTTACTAATCCGATGCATCCTTTTTTATTATCCAAATGTGATGCTAGAGTTACTTGAAATGTGCACCCTTTTCTATTATCTTTTTTATACCAACTAATCCGGTGTATGCTAATTTAATCATATATGCTTTCATGATTCGCGAACAACTCGGACGACCAAAACAATTAGAGAAAGCAACCATGGATTACTTCGTTGATGGGCGACCAACAAGATTGATGTACGAGAAGCTGATGGGCGATGGAGCAACCAGGGAACTAATTTTTAGATCCATTTATTATATGCTAAACAGTGTTGTGAACTTAGTTAAATATGATGTCTTTATTTTTTTACTTGTGGTCATGTTCACTCAAGACGAATTCTGGTCATTACCTGTTACTATGTTATGAGACAATCTTAAATAAAGAATTACTCAGTTATTAAATGTTATGTGCATGTTGTGCAATTGCTTTGTAAACTACTATCCAAATTCGCCACGTCGCGACAGAATAATAGGCAACCATTCATTTTGGTTGCAATATGCATTATTGCTACGAACTTTAAGTGTTGCTTTATCATAACATCTATTGCCACAAACCATTGTTTGTTGCATCTAACCTCTATTACAACCCACACAAATTCGTTGCAACATATGTATAATACCTCGCAGACTAGTTCGTTGCATTAACATATCGCCTATTGCCACCATATCTGATTTGTTGCAAAAGCAATTTAATGCAATGGATCAAAATTCGTGGGAATAAGACTATATGCCTACGTATCTTTGGAGTGGCAATACTTTTCTTTTGCAACACATTTGGTCGTGGCAATCTTGACCTATTGCATCCTAGCGTTTGGTCGCAATAAAACCTGATACAACCAATAAAGTTGTTGCAATATTTACTCTTGCAACCAAAAAATGGTTGCATTTCCTTTTTTGTTCGTTGCCATATTTGTTATTACAACCTAGTATAGGTTGCATTAGGCTTCTTTTGCGTTGCAATATTATTTGTAGCAACCAACTATTGGTTGCAATAGGATTTTTTGGTCATTGCATTAACAAACTCTATTGCAACACATCATCTTACGGTTGCCTCAGGCTATTGCACCGTTCCAATTGCAACCATTTATCGACCACCTCACTTCGATGCAACTGATTCTAGATGCAACCAAAACAGCCATATTGCAACCATATATAGGTGTTGGCAAAGGGTTGATTTCTTGTAGTGACCGCTGGTTCAATGCTCATGACTTCTTGACGAGTAGCCTTTTGCTCCCGTCTGCTGGGTAGTCCGCCGAAGAGGATGTTGACAGTCTTGTCGGGTTCCTGGAAGTCGGTGTTGTCTCCGTCATTCTTCTTCTTGCCTTTCTTGTCATGAGGGTGCGGTGGCTCTGGAGTACTCTTGAGTGCTCGCCTGAGTTGGTAGCACTGCTCGGTGGTGTGGTTGCCGTCCAGATGCCACGGGCACTTCTCCTTCAGCAAGTCTTTGAAGCCGCCGGAGTTCTTCTTCGAGTTCTCCTTCGCAGGGCGCTGGATAGCCGCGACAGTGTTGTCTAACTTGCACTTGCAGTTGGGACCCGAGTAGTAGTAGTTGTTGTTGCGACCACCTTGGTTCCCGTTGTTGCCGCTGCCGCCGCCCGTGTTCTGCTTGTTCTTGCCACGGATGGCGTCGTACTTGGCGTTGGCCTTGTCTTCTTCATCCGCCCAGGATGTGATCATGTCCTTGAGGTGGGGGATGGACTTGGGGTGGCGACGACCGAAGTCTTCAAAGGTGCGGCTGTGGTAGAGGCCGTCTTGGAAGAGGTCGATGGCCTCCTTGTCGGTGACTTCGACTACGGTAGCGCGCTTGTCGAAGAAACGACGCATGTACTTGCGGAGGGTCTCGCCTTGTTCCTGCTTGACCATGGCCAAGTCCATGCGAGTACCCGAGCGGCCCATGGCGCCCGCGAAGTTGCTGGTGAACTGCTCATTCAGCTGGTCCCACTTGTCGATCGAGGTCTTGTCCAGCGACTCGAGCCATGTGAGCGGGGCTTGGTCCAGGTAGAAGGGGAAGTAGAGGCACTTGGTTTCGTTGTTGCCGACAGCGTTCTCGATGGAGAGGGCTTAGCACCTGAGCCATTGGATGGGGTCCTGCTTCGCGTCGTACTTGGTGATCCCCAAGGGCTTGAACTTGTCGGGGAGGAGCAAGTTGCGAAGTTGAGGTGAGAAGGTGGGGAAGTCGTCGTTGTCGCCTGCAGTAGCTGACTTCTTCTGCCGCAGCTCTTCGATCTTCTGGCGGGCGTCATAGCCGCCCTGTGAGGCTTCGGAGGCGTGGCTGTTCACGTGGTCTCGACCGCCGCAACTGCCGCCGCCGGCCCTCCCGTTGGCTCCGTGGTTGGAGCTTCTGTCATCGCTGCCGCCACGGTCTGGGTCACGGCTTGCGGTGAGGGACGACCTCACGGTTGCTGTTGCCACCCTGTGAGGGTTCGCCGGCGATTGCACGAGTACGGTTGGGCTGAGCTGGGAGCTCAGCTCGGGTACGGTTGTGGCCGAGGTCGGCGCTGCGACTTTTAGCTTCGTTGTCGCGGTTCCTGGCGGGGGGAGGCTGGTTGACCCTGTTGTCGACCCGCATGAAGTAAGCGTCTTCAGCGAGCTTGGCGATGACTTCTCCGGCGCGTATTCCCTAAGCCTGGCGTGCGATCGCTGTGATCGACATGAGGCATTGCTCAGGGGTAGTGTGTACTCTGCTCTCAACTGCCTCGAGAGCTTCCGCAAGGTTGAGGATGGGGAGGTTGTCTCGGAGATGCCGGCGCCGTTCGTTGCGCTTCCTGTTACGCTCACGTTGAGCGTCCCTGTTGGCAGCGGTCTCGTCTGCAGGTGCATCAGCAGACAGCTCGTCTGCGGAGATGTCTTCAAGGTACTTGTCTTGAGCCATCCCTGAAGGTCCTGGCGTGTCGCCGGCAGCCATGAAGACTTGGCGATCAGGGGTGCCAAGACTGGACTCAGAGCTCGCCACCTCAGTTGGGGTGTACGAGTCAGCTCGGGCAAGTGGTGTTCCCTCCTGGAACGGGAGCGAGTCGAGGTAGGCGACGTAGCGTGAGTCTCCACTTATCGAGGTCGGGCGGGCTTGCGGTCTGGCCAGTAGAAGAATCTCCCAGCAGGTGTGGACGTTATAACTAGCCCAGAGGCCGGCCCTGATAAGGGATGCTCAGTAGTGTTGTCTTCGGACTCGGGATCCTCTGGGTCCGACCCGAAGTCGAACTCGTACGCGGAGTCCGAGTAGAAGCCAGAGAGGGGGTTGGAGTCCGAAGCGTGGCCGGGGGCGGTGTTGGAGTCCGAGTTGTACTCGGGTACGGGCTCCTTGCCGGCCCGACGCGAAGAGGGAGCCTACGTGCGGGTCCTGCTGACGATGCAGGGGCCACGCGTGGAGCGCTCACGGGGTGGTGGGACCACATGCGATGGCTGAGTAGCCGACTCGCATGTGATAGCCCACGGAGACGTCGAGTTCGAGTTGGAAGCGGACCCGAGCTCGAAGTCAGCGTGATGGTTGAAAAGCGAAATTTCGCCGAACTTGCCGGTGAGTTCGCCTGTGACAACTTCAGGAAGCATCACGAAGCCGGTCTTCGGGTTGGGCGGCATGGTGAGGCGGCGCTGGAAGGATCCCGCGTCGTCAGCAATGCAGACCCAAGCGTCGAAAACGAAGGTGTCGCCATGGTTGAAGGCGCCGGTTGGCTTGAAGTAGACAAGAGCCGTCAAGTTCGCCATGTGATCTCGGGCGAGATCCCCTACCTGACGCGCCAGCTGTCGGTGTTTTAGACCGACAACCTACTAAGGAGAGTACCCGAAGTAGATGAATGTGGCCTCGCCGAGATCGGTAACTCGAAGGAAGAGACACATGGCACACAATTTAGACAGGTTCGGGCCGCGAGGTGCGTAATACCCTACGTCCTGTATGCTGTGTAGCTCTAGATTGATTGGGTACGATTACAGGATGGTGCAATTGTACGCCGTGAGATGAGATGATGAGAGAGGGGCCCCTGCCTCGCCTTATATAGTCCGGGAGGCAGGGTTACAAGTCGGAATTGGGAGAGAGTACTAGTCGAGTACGTCTAGGAGTCTTCCATACAGTGCGGGACATGTACAGCTTCCTAACCGAGTACTTCTCCTCCATAGTCCTTGTGCTTCACGCCATCACGTACCGTGCAGCGCAAGTCGGGTAGTCCCAGGGGCCCACCGAGTAGTCGGTCCTGGTACCCACCGAGGTAGTGGGCCCAGGGAGGTCCATACGACATATTGGGCGATCAAGGAGATGAATCTTGATGTGGATGCCGCGAGAATCAAACAGAGAATTCAAATAAGTGAATTGGAAGAGATGAGTCTTAAAGCATATGAGAGTGCAACCATCTACAAGAAAAGAATGAAGCGATGGTATGATAAAAGACTTCAACCAAAGGAATTCAAAGAATGCAACAAGGTCCTCCTCTTTAACTCAAGGTTCAAGATATTCAAGAAAGGCAAATTGAAAAGCAAATGGGATGGATCGTATGTCGTCCACTCGGTCTCGCCAAGCGGAGCGGTAACGATTATGGATATAAAAGGAGACCAATATGTGGTTAATGGACAATGATTGAAGGTTTTTCTTGAGCCTGATGTCGTGCCCATCGACTACATTGACATATACACCATGGAGGACGAGCCCAAGCGTCAAGCCTAAGACGTAAAACAAGGTAACTTTTCTGTAAATAAATTTTCGTTTTCTTTTCTTATTTTTATCAAGTGCTTTTCGCGATTTTTAGCTGGACCTTTTTACCACATAGGGTAGTTTCCACAAAACACAAAGGCCTGCAGAAGATGGGCCACGGGGGCCCAAAACCATGGGGTAGGCCGGCCGACCCATGCCGACCGGCCCAACACCCCTGTGCACCTGTTCATGCTCGATTTTCTCCGGGACACAAATCGGTTTATTTCCTATCTTTGCCGACCTTTTTAGCAATTTCAAAATTAGGAAGGGTAGAGTTTAGGCTGAGTTTTTCCCAAAGGAGTGGTGCTCTTCTTGTGGGGTGTTTCATTAGGTGTAGTAGCTAGTTTTTATTCCTCTTGTTCTTCTTGAAAGATACGTCGTAAGATCTAAGCGTGGGGGGAGCTGGCTCTTTGAAAATTTTTGCTCAAGTGATGAAAGATTGAGTCTTAAAGTCGTGTCAAGCTTGAGTCGTGTTTTTAAATTTTTAGCTCATGATGTGTCTTAGTTTAGCGTTGAGTCAAGAAAAAGAAATAAAAAGAGTCTTTATACATTTTTGTCATGCAAGTCTTTTGTTTCTTTTACTTGTTATGTCTTCCGTTTGTCCTTATTATTTGAGCATGAGCATTGTGAATAATTGTTTACCGTGGTGCTTAGTGGAAGTTTACCTTTGAAAGTATCCATGCTCAACTTTGATCTAGGACCTTACTTTGGCTATGCTTTGAGTAATACTAACATTGGAGGTATTTATTTCTGAAAAATATGAAAAACCCCTCGCAATGAAGGTTTGCATTTTCTTTCTCCAAGTTGAGAGGCAAGTCTATCCTATACAAAGCCTAAACAATATATATACACTCCACCATAAGTGTTGTTTAGCATGATGAATTGGGTTAGGACTTTACTCTCTTGGGGGATCTAATTTCAAGCAATGATCATGTCCTTGATGTTATATCTTTTATTGCTATCCTCGTCATATATTTGGTAATGGGAATTTCACATTGAATGCCCCATTCATCGCCAGATTCCATACCCGAAAACATAAACATATTTTTATCATCTTATACCTTGAACACAACCCATGTTTGAAGATTCGTTCAATTTTTAGGTAAGGTTTTATTTAAAATTCAGATTGGTATTCATAGCAAAAAGATGGGGGAAAGGCTTCGGAATAGAAGATAAATATGTGGAGGAAAGACAAAATACGTATATGTATATGTGTGTGCACACATAAGAAAAAAAAGAGAAAGAGAGAGAAGAAAGAAAAGAAAACGAAAAGAGAGAAAAAAGAAAGAGAAAATCCAAGCAATGCAAGAAGGATATAATGAGGGATGATAAGTCAAGTGAAGATCAAGAGAAGTGCGATGAAGGATGCGATGATGTTGAGAACGAATCTTCAATATTCCATACCATGTGCAATCCGACATCGAGGGCATCATTAGTGCCTTGAAGTCATTATTCTTTTTCCCTTTGCACATGTCCACCATTCTAAATCTTCTCATCCTTGATACCCTTACATATGGTTTAACTCTCATGATCATTGGCTTGGAAGGTGAACGGCCACTAGAGGATTTTCTTAGCTCGATAATACTTGTGCTAACTTCACTAGCCATACCTATAGCTCCACCTTACGTTATAAATGAGAGACTTATGGGAGGTGAGAGTTTATGAAATTATCTAGGATACCCACTTCAAATGAGTGACATGTGAGAACTTGGAGGAGGACTTTGTCTAATGCTTTATGCAGGAATTTTATTTTTAAAAGCTTGTGAAAACCCTCTGATGGAAGTAAGAAAGAAAGTTTGGTTGGCGATGAGGATCTCTAGTGAAAGGTATGAGTTGTGGAGTAAGTCTTGAGTTGGTAAATTTCTAAACGCCCATGTTTACATTATGATCTTTGTTTCATGTATCTTATATTAAAGATAAATGATTAACTAACTTGTAAGAAAGGATTTGACAAAGCATGTTTCAACTCCTTGGATGAACAACTTATGAGCAACTTGCTCGAGGACGAGCAAGATCTAACCGTGGGGGCATGTTGGCGGTCGATTTCCGTCAACCAAGAACACTTGTTATGTTATGGTTTGAACTTCATTATGGAACTAACCCGCCACTAAGCATACTAATGATATAACAAGTTCACTGTTGGATGTTCATTTTGGAGTATAGTGTTTTTGCCGGAATTCACATATTAAATGAGGAAAGGTGCAACTAGTTCGGAGAACATTTTGCAAGACAATCAAGGAGCTCCGACCACATGCCAACTAGCCTCCAAAGGTGGCAAGGACCAATGTGCTTGAATAGAGAACTTCTGAGGACCAAGATGAAAAGACCGGAAGTTCATGCATAAAGATCCCTTTGTCTTGATCGCAAGGATGACGACCTCGAAATGACACAAATTGAAGGGGGCGAAGTGAAAAATGTCAAGATGAGCCACAGGGAGAAGAATGGGACCGAACCGGCCCAGAAAAGGCCCAGGACGATTGGCCTATTCAGACCGGCCCAGCCCAATTTTCTGGCAGTTCGGGTCCCCCTTTCTTCGGTGTTAAGTATATGCAACCCTAATCATGTGTGCAAGCCTCCATTCACTAGAGACGCCGTCTAGTCCCTCAGAGCCGCCAAGGAAGAGACGATCGACTATGAGAGAGACCCTTGTGGGGAGGACACTCGAGAAAAATCATTGCCAAGCCCAAGGGAGGTCGCCAAGAGGAAGGAGGACGCCGGAGCTTGCCACGACCCCGCCGGAGTTGAAGGACAGCGAAGATCCATCTTCATTGGAGGCATCCACCATCTCAACGGTGCCATGCCTGGCATCATGATGGGGTAAACCTTTCGTTTGTCCATGGAGTTGTAACGGAACTTGAAGTGTAGTCACCTATACATCTTGTTTGGATCATATGTCTATCATACTTCTTGTTGATGATGCTTAATGTTTAAGGCTAGCTACCATACTTTTGGGGTTGCTCCCGTAGATCGCGTCAACATACCATGTTCATTAGGATTAGTATCGATTACCTTCGCGTAGTGACGTGTACGAGGGAAGGGAAAAGTCTAATCCTTGATCACACACCTAGATAGATTGGATCGGGGCTTTACCATGTTTTGGGTGATTGCATCTTCAAGTGCCTAGACTCCATGGGCATACATTCTTCATACTTGTGCACCTTTAATCTCTCTTTAATGTAATCTAGGGTTAGTTTGTCTTTACTCTATAGATTAATCTTTCTATCATAAGTCTCAAATCAACTAGATTAGTGTTAGGTTAAACGCTAGTAATACCCTTGCTCCTTGGGTTGACAAGAACCTTGGGATCTCCCGTAGGTGAAGATGGGCATAGGAAATTCGTATGCTTGCGGATCGAAACATCATACGAGTTTTACCTATCAACAGGGGCTACATTCAAAAAGGGGGGAAAATAGAGGAAAAAGTGAGACGAGAGAGGGAGAGAAAATGACAAGTGTCATACTAGGCAAGTAGGGCCTACCTCCCTGAAAAAAAATAAATTTAGTGATGAATAATGGACACATGTCCGAGGGCGAGTAGAGCCCACATCTATAAGGAGAGAGAAAAATGGACAAAAGTCTGGGGCGAGCAGAGCCCACCACTCCAAGAATGGAAAGCCCAGATCTTAAAAATCTTAGAAAGAGAGATATAGTCCAAGGGCTAGGCTAAAAGGCTTACCACCTTTCACCTTCATCCATCCAACACTATCATCCATACATATCTTGCCAAGTGTGACTCCATGCTTGAGAAGGTCATACACAGGATCTCTGAGTTTTATCTGAAAAATGTGCAAAACCCAAGGATGATAGCTGATCAAAGAATTTGAGATATACTGCTTGACTTGATTGTTTTGCCCTTTATTTGCTCAAGATTTATAAAAAGGCTATGCTTAAAGGTTGAAAGTAAGAGAGAGCAATCTTGTTGAGGAGAATTGGTTTTTGAAAACCATAGTACTTTTGAGGTGTGAAAGCATTGCAACAACTCCTGATCCTGCTAAAGCATATCATTGCTAGGGGGAGTTTGTTGACACATCTTAACGTATACTTTTACTTTTCAACTAATAAAGAAAAGGGCATAAAATGAATATTAATATAGACTTATGGGTTTGCTACTAATTAATTCTATGAGTTTTGGTGAAGATATGATTTACAGGGACTAAACAGGAAAACAACGAGAATTATCAAGTCATACGACTCCAAGACGTGTCCCAATCATACTACGATCCAACTCCTACAAAAGAGCAACCTAGAATTATCAAGTCAACCCAGAAGCAACCTAGAGCAACCTAGAAGTATCCAACTCCCAATCGAGTCTGAATCTTTTAGCTGATCCTTGGTGATGGGTTGAACATTCTCTGGATCGACTTCAGAAGGACCGTTCTTTGTAGACTTCGTCATTGTTGACTTTTTCGTGTCCCACCGGGCGTGCCAAAAGTGTGTTGACCCGAAAATAGGACATCACCTCCGCGTGCAACACACGTGACTCCCCGGTCTATAGTGAGGCGTGCCTTCCAATCTGACCTGTTGATTGACAACGGAAAATATTAAGGATCAGCTAGAGAACCGATGGCCTATCATCGACATGTGTATCAACCAATCAGCCAATATGAGTAAAAGCAGGATCGGCCAACTCAAAGGCGACCGAAGTGCAGGTGCGATCAGCTGGATCGGCCGATCGTGACGTTAGCGCTCGAAATAGGTCGGAATTAGCTATGTTAGAAGCTGATAGTTCTAGATCGAATGGAGGATAATGATAATAGATAAAACCACAAGAATTGGTACAAAGACTTGCGGATCTAACTAATATCAGTAAGAGGTGAATAAAGAACTAGACGAACCTCAATGATGCGTCCGGAGGTTAAAGCCTAGGGTTATTCGGTAAAACGGTACTCACAAAGCTTGCCGGAGATCAGTTGATGCAGCTTGACGAACTTGAAGCATGGCGTTATAGAAAAAGAGAAAATCACAATGGCGAAGTCGCCGAAAAGTAGATGATGTAAAGTAGATGTAGTAAAGGTAAAGGGTTTGCCCAGAGGCAGTTTGTTTGATATTGGTGTGTACACTTTTTCCCGACTACGCAGGGTCGCTATTTATATCTTGGGACAAACCCAACTCCTAGCCGATTACGGCATTGTTTACTTGTATCTAATGACAAAAGCTACTAAAAATAGAAAAGGACTCTCGCAGGAGTCTAAGACCTTCTAAAAACTGACTCTTAACCTGTTGCCAATCAAGGACTCACCCGCCTCCACCTTACTTTCCATATGGCGTATTTCCTCGAAAACTGCCTTCTTTATGCACATCGGCCGATCCTCTGATTTGCAGTTGGCCGATCGCTCTATCTTGCTGGCCCACTGTCAGTGTTGGACTTTTCTGACCATCGGCAGATCTCGTTGACCGCTCTGTTCTTCTTTTAATCGGCCGATTATGCTCTGTTTTTCATCGGCTGCTTCTCTTGACCCTTGCTTGATCTGTTCTTCCAAAAACAGTGTCAACACAAGGCACACGCCATCGTGTCTCTGTCCTCTTCTTGGCTGCAGGCTCATGACCAAGAGGGGGACGCCATCTGCAGGGAGGTCGACGAGAGGTGAACAAACTGGTACATGTTGACACATCTTAACATATACTTTTACTTGTCAACTAAATAAAGAAAAGGGTATAAAATGAATATCAATATAGACTTAGGGGTTTTCTACTAATTAATTCCATGAGTTCTGGTTAAGTTATGATTTGCAGGGACAAAAGAAGAAAACAACGAGAATTATCAAGTCATATGACTCCAAGACATGTCCCAATCGTACTCCGATCCAACTCCTACAAAAGAGAAACCTAGAAGTATCTTAAAGGAAGAATTGAAGTGCAACTTTGTGAAGGCCTCATCGAGATGATCGAAACGAATATATCATTTGCCATATTCGGAGTTCAGAGAAGATATCAGTCGCAGAGCGGGGTTCGGTAAAATGGGCATAACTCTCTCATACGGACTCCGTTTGACGTGAATACTTTTTGGAAACGGCACTATGACACACATGCACCCGTCAAAGATGAGCCCAAGTGAGATACCAGGGACCGACTAGCCCCATGAGGGGATCGATCGGCCTCCCCCTGTTGCTGCCGTCACTCCGCTTCGGGTATGTTCCAGAAGGTTCCCCAACCGACCTAGAAAACCACATCTTGGCCATAGATCAAGGTCGGTTGGATCGTATGGTGGCGAGGCATCCCCTCATGACTATATAAGCAGCCCCCTGTCAGGGTTCTCTACAGCCGGCAGTAAATTTCTATGGATCGTGCGTCAGGCTCGGATGGTTAGCGCAGAAGAACGAGATTTATACTGGTTCAGGCCTTCAAAGAGTAATACCCTACGTCCAGTGTGTGGCTGTCGTGTTCCTGAGCCAGGTGTGCTCGTAGTAGGGGTTACAAGCTGGTCGGGAGAAAGAGTTCGCTCCCAAGTCCCGGGTGGTGGTGTTCGGTCTTATGAAAGTCTAACCCTTGTGACCATTGCTCTCCTCCCCCTTTTATAGTCACGAGGGGAGGGGCACAAGGGGAAGTAAAAAAGATTTACAATGCTTGGCAGCTGGCAAATCCCGTCGTACGTCACCGTCCATCAGGTTGCATGAAGTCGAGTCGCGATGCCTTGTCAGGGAAACCGCCGCGTGGCCGGGTTGGACTTGTTAACACCAAAATTTGGTAAGGAGTCTGACCTGTGGGTCCAGCTCGGTGAAGAGTCCGTATAGCGGAAGGAAGGTTTTTTCTCAGATGTATTCGGCAAAGAGATCTGCGGTCGGCTGTCTGCTTCCGTTCGGCAAAGGAACAGTTGAGCTGATTTTGCGGGATTGGATGGTGACGTAGCTCAAGCAGGAAGGACGAATGGATGGATAGGCGATCAAGCTTAGAGATAAGTTAGGCAACGAATCCATTCGAGGTCGTACTTGGCAGGGTATAAATATAAGCCCTGAATGTATGTAATACAACAATCATTCTTCAATACAAACCGGCCTTACGCCAAACCCTAGAGTCCATTTGTAGTGTCATCGAGTTCTTCGAGAGGGTTCATCGATCCGTCGACCTCCGTGAGTACCGGCAACCTTGTATCATGTCTAGTATCATGCGGTGGATTTAGATCTGGTGCAAGTAGTCTTGTTACCATGCTTCGTGTCATGCGGTAGATTCAAGCTTGGTTCAAGAGGGTTTCTTGTTAGATCATGAGCCATGCGGTGGGCTAAGATCTAGCTTGAAGCTAGTTATCGGCTCTATTGGATTTTGGCAAGATCCAATAGATTCATTAAGTTACCCCGTGTTGCTTTGAGTTTTTGCTTTAAGTTTAAATTCATGTAACACTTTTGCCCAATCTAGATGGGTTCGGATCGGCTTTATCCCATTCGTGATCTTTATGTGAGTAGAATTCGTGTTTCAACCCATGGATCATGTGCTTTTCTGATAGCCGAAACCGAATCGATCTAGGTTGTTACGTGTTGCGGGTTCAAGCTTGCCAACGTTTGTATATATCTTGAAAGAACTGAGTATCATGCGGTAGATGCAGGTTTTTAGGTTGCTTTGGAGCTAGTCATCCGGTGGATTAGATCTCAAATCAATCTGATAGATTTATTTTACTTGGTAATGTTCGTTCCTTCTTCACGGACCCTGAATCGGCTGTTCAGCCGTATTCGGTTATGTTTCTCATGAGTAGAACACGTGCGTAATTCATGCTTTAAATAATGTATGCTTTTAGCTTTCCATATTTAGATTGTATCATGCGGTGGATAGATCTATTTGTGGAAAGTGGTACGATACCCACGCAAGTTGTATCATGCGGTGGACAGATTTGTTTGGCATCGTACTTGACGGATTTTAAAGTATCTAGACATGCGGTAGACTAGTGCTTTGGATCTATGCATGCTTGTTTATTACATATTTATGTTCGTGCTTTACTTTATTTATTTATTTAATGTTGATCACCCTTGGGATCGGTCGTGACTTCACGCACGTGCATCTTTGCTCAAACAAGGAACGGTCGCCAATATGCTTACGTCATCCATTCGGCTATGTCACCTTTTCCTTCTTTAAGCTCCCGAATGGTGTCAGTTTGCTGGCAGATAGCTTTCTATAGCTATATGTCGTCTTACCTGGCTTCGTGGCCATAAATATGGAACTGTCTGGTACCACCCGGCAAGTTCCAAGATTTGGTATCTAACTGCTTTGTCTTTTGTTAATTTTCAGGAAAAATTGACTGGCACGTCTCGTGATTCTTTGCGCGTGTGAAGCCAGCTTGTTCGGCTTGCTGTGTGTTTGGTGCTAGGTGTACATTTTGCGTCAACACACTTTTTGGCACGCTCGGTGGGACCAACAGCCGAAAGATCAAGATGCCTGATATTGGGGACATCATGGACGTCGACATTGAGGACCTCTCTCCTGAGCAACGGCAACAGCTCCAGGACGCCATGAACCAGTTCCAGCAGAAGTGTCTGCTGTCCTTCACGAAGAACCGAAGTGGCGTCCCGTACCTGAAAAACGACATGCCCAGGGTATTGTTGCCGGGGGAGAGTGACGCCACGACCCAGCAAGAGAAGGAGGAATGCATACAGGCATTTCGGGATGCCGCGGACCACGTCTTGAGCAGGCACCACAAAGCTTTCCTTGCTGCGTTCAAGCAAATGATGGTGGCTGTCTTCGGCCCAGGCATGGAGCAGGCATTCAGTAAAGCACCCATCTAAGGGGGCACCGTGGAATTGGGCGAATCAAGCTCTCAGCCACCATTGCGGAGCCAGCCGGTCCAGCCTCCTCCTCAGAGCGCTGGGAGTCAAGCTTTCCATCCTCCTCCACAAGGCGCTGGGGGTCAACCAGTTCAGCCCCCACTACAGGCTCCAGGAGGGCAACAAATCCAGCCACCACCGCAGGGCAGCACGGGTCAGCCTGTGCAACAGCCGAACCCGTACCAACCCACGTACGGGGACTTGGCATTCGGCTCGCCTGGGGCCCCGCTCGTTTCCGGCCACAGGATTGCTCCGGCGAGCAACTGGCTACAAAGGAATCTCTACGGCGGAGGCTATCACGAAGTGGGGAACTACGGTGCCATAGACGCTTTCTCACATCCAGGTTACGCCCCAGCTGCAGGCACACAGGAAGACGACGCCCTGGCGTGGAAGATGGCCGAGTTGATGCAGAATCAGTTCGGCCTCAAACCAAAAATGCAGGGACCAGCCTACAAGCCGCCGTTCCCATAGTGGTACTTCAACGTTCTCCTTCCGCCAAGAGTGAAATCTCCTATGGAGTTCACGAAGTTTTCGGGGCAAGATGACACCAGCACGGTGGAGCACATTGCTCGTTACCTGATGCAGCTCGGAGAATGCTCAGCTGAGGAAGCGTTCAGGGTCAGATACTTCCCCGCATCACTGACGGGCCCGGCGTTCCAGTGGTTCTCGTCCTTGCCCCCTGAGTCAGTTAGCAGATGGAAGGACCTAGAACGAAAATTCCACGCCCATTATTTTAGCTGTAGTTCAGAGAAGAAGCTGATCGACCTTGCCACCCTAAAGCAGAGGCACAGCGAGACGCCATTGGAATTTCTCAGGAGATTCAGGGAGGTTAAGGGCATGTGCTTCTCGCTCAACTTGCCAGATGACCAGCTGGCTAACATGGCCGTCGCCGGGATGCCGCCGGCCGTGCGTGAGAAGCTGTTTGGCATGGAGTTTGAAAACCTGGGCCAACTGTCTCAAAAGCTATCGTTGATGAGCAACCAGACGTACAGCTTCAAGAAGGATGCCAGGTTTGGCAAGCAACATGACGTGGCGGATATCTACAACCAGTTCTTGGACAAGGCCGACTTGACAGAGGATTCTGATGATGAACTGGATGTGGCCGCAGCAGAAATTATGTGGGGGAAGGAGCCATTAACGATGAATCAGCGCTGGGTCAAACAGACCAAGGGCACCTACGACTTCGACATCACAAAAGCTGACAAGTTATTTGAGCTCCTGGTAAAGGAAGGCCGAATCAGGTTGCCTTAAGGGCATTCCATGCTTCGGCCCGATGGAGTCAAAGGGAAATGTTACTGTGGCTTCCACGACAGAGACTCACACTCCATCAACGACTGCAGGGTCTTCAGGATGAGGATCCAGAATGCCATCCAGGATGGGCACCTCAAATTTGACAACAAGATGAAGCTGGATGGTCACCCCTTCCCTCAGAACATGGTGGGCTTCTCTGTCAACATGGTGACGGCTGAGGAAAAGGGAAAGGTCAAGGTCTTGACCTCAGCCAGGGCTAGGCAGGATGGAATCGTGGACCCGGAGCGTCAAGTAACTTTGGAACAGGTACATGGTGAAGCCCCCCGCATTCTCAGGAGTCACATCGAAATCGGGGAGTCATCCAGAGCCAAACCCAGGGTGACCACGCGCATCCTCCTCAACAAGTGGCAGCACCAGTTGGAAAAAGAGCGCTACCAGAAGCGAAGATACGAGGAGGAGAAGCGCAGAGCCGAAGAAGAGGCGTACAGAAGGGACCTGGAGCAATACACGCGCGAGCAGGAGCGCGCGCACTGGGGATGTGCATTCTTCAAGCATTGTTGGAACGAGGGTTTGAAGCTGCCCACACTGAGGAACTGCCCTGAGTGCAATGACAGATATGTTGAGTAGAGGCAGGAGACTGCCAATCGCCGATCCATCCATGAGAGAATTGGAAGGGTCCATCCTAACGGGGATCGGTGCCAAAAAATTGAAATCATTGATCATCCCAGGAAAAGGCAAGCCGATTTAAGGTGCGCTGATCAAGAGGAGGACGAAGACGACTACATCTGGCAAAAGGGGCAATGGTGCCCTCCCGGCCTAAGGAGAAGTCAGAAGAGACGGGTTCAACGCTTGAGGAACCGTGAACTGAGGCAGGCTGGGGTCCAAACAAGGCAGGTGTGGCGTCCAAAGGATCAACCTGAAGGGTCCAAGCGTTCGGCACCAACATGCATGGTATATTTTCTGCCGAATGAGTTTATGGCTCATGCTAATCAGGTTGTGCGGGAAGAGGCGTCCCTGGATGATGAGCGGATCGAGGGGATGATGGCGCGGTGGTGCGGCCAAAGCGAGGCCATCTTCGACAAACCGGCCAAAAATCGACACATGAGGCCGCCGTACGTGAGGGGGATATGTCAATGGCAAGCCATTGACCAAGATGTTTGTTGACGGTGGAGCGGCAGTCAACGTAATGCCGTACACCACCTTTAGGAAACTTGGCATGGGCCCTAGCGATCTGACGCCTACAAGCATAATACTGAATGATTTCGCTGGGAATCCTTCAGACACCAAGGGATGCGCTCACGTGGATCTGATGATCGGGTCCAAGACACTGCTCACGACCTTCTTTGTTATCAAAGGTAAAGGAGCCTACAGCTTACTGCTTGGACGGGACTGGATTCATGACAATTGCTGCGTCCCATCCACCATGCATCAGCAGCTTATCCAGTGGGTGGATGTTGATATTGAGGTCGTCCAAGCAGATGACTCCGTTAGCGTTGCGAACATGGAACCGACTTTCTAGGAATACCAAGGCATTGATTGTTTCTCAGGGAAAGACTGGGGAGAAGGTCCTGTTGAACCTGTCAGCAGTGATCAACAGCCGATTCAAGCAGTCGGCTCTTATAGTAATTTTCAATGGAGAACCCCGTTGATGGCACTGATGGCAAGTTGGCGCGAGGATTTATGTCGGCTGATAAGTTAGAAGAAGTGGACATTGGAAGCGGTGATAAGCCAAGGCCGACGTTCATCAGCGCAGACTTGCAGCCAGGCTTCAGGGAGAAATTAATCAAGCTGCTCAAGGAATACAAAGATTGCTTCGCCTGGGATTATTCGGAGATGCCTGGACTAGATCGTTCTATCGTTGAGCATCGATTGCCAATCAAATCTGGTTACAAGCCGTACAAGCAACCACCCCGAAAAATCTACAAGGATGAGGTATTGGCCGATGTGAAGAAAGAAGTTGAAAGATTACTTGATGCAAACTTCGTTCGGCCATGCAGATATGCAGAGTGGATTTCTAACACTGTCCCTGTTTACAAGAAGAATGGAAAGATGAGGGTCTGCATAGATTTTAGGGACCTGAACAGGGCTACTCCGATGGATGGTTACCCCATGCCTATTGCCGATTTGTTGATTGACGCCGCGGCTGGACACAAGGTGATAAGTTTCATGGATGGCAACGCGGGATACAACCAAATATTCATGGCAATAGAAGATATATCAAGACAGCCTTCAGGTGTCCTGGTCATATAGGCCTGTTTGAATGGATAGTCATGACATTTGGGTTAAAAAATGCAGGTGCAACTTATCAGCGAGCCATGAATTACATTTTTCACCAGTTGATCGGCAAAGTTGTGGAAATCTACATTGATGATGTCGTGATCAAGTCCCTGAGTCATGACACACATTTGGAAGACGTGAAAAGGACCTTGGAGTGCACCCGAAAACATGGTTTAAAGATGAATCCAAACAAGTGCGCTTTTGGGGTATCAGCTGGAGAGTTCTTGGGATTTTTGGTCCACGAAGGGGGAATTGAAGTTGGCAAGAAGAGCATGAAGGCCATCGATGAAGTTGTTCCTCCAACTAACCTCAAGGAGTTGCAATCACTGCTCGGCAAAATTAATTTCGTAAGGATCTTCATCTCAAATTTGTCACAGAAAGTTTTGCCATTCTCTCCATTGCTGAAGCTAAAGAAAGATCAGAAGTTCACGTGGGGCGACGAACAACAAAAGGCTTTCGACGAGATCAAGCAATACATGAAGGAGCCACCAGTGCTGGTCCCTCCTTAGCTGATGAAGCCTTTCAAGTTGTACGTGGCGGCCGATACCCAGACCATTGGATCGGCCCTCATTCAAGAGTTCAAAGGGAAGGAACGGGTAGTAGCATATCTTAGCCGAAAATTACTTGATCCTGAGACCAGGTATTCGGCTGTAGAGAAGCTGTGTCTGTGCGTATACTACTCGTGTACAAAGTTCCGGCACTACTTGTTGAATGCCGAATGCACTGTGTATTCCAAGTTTGACGTAATAAAACATATGTTATCTATGCCGATTTTGAACGGCAGGATTGGCAAATGGATTTTGGCTTTATCAGAATTTGAGTTGAAGTTCGAATCGGCAAAAGCTATCAAAGGTCAGATCATTGTCGATTTCATAACAGAACATCGCGATCCGTCGATTGATTTGCTTGAAATTACCCCTTGGGCTTTATTTTTTGATGGATCGTCGTGTGGTAAAGGTGGGGGAGTAGGGATCCTACTGATTTCGCCTAGAGGTGAGATGTTTGAATTTGCCATCCCTATATAGCCCACTGTCACAAATAATCAGGCTGAATACGAAGCATTACTTCGAGGGCTTCAATATTTGAGAGAAGCCGAGGCCGTTTCAGTTGAAGTTTATGGAGATTCAGAGTTGGTGATCAAGCAATTGAACGGCCAATACGAATGCAGAAGTGAAGCACTGGGGAGTTACTACGAAGAATGCAGGGAAATCTTGAAGAGCTTTCCGTTGGTAACTCTACAGCATATTCCTAGGGAACATAACGAAGAAGCAAATAGGTTGGCTCAGAGCGCCTCGGGTTACAAAGAGAACCAAGACGCGTTTGCTGCAGATGTGTGTGCACTAGGGACGGATCTGGCGGAGGATGATTGGAGGAAAGAAATCGTCGATTATTTGAAGGATCCATCCCGAAAGGTCTCTAGGAAGCTCAGGTACAAGGCCATAAAATTCGTTCTTCTGGACGACAATTTGTTTTACAAATCATTAGATGGGGTGTTGCTACGATGCCTGGGTCCAGAAGAAGCGAAGAAGATGATGAGTGAAGTGCATGATGGGATATGCGGAGCACACCAATCGGCCTACCGCATGAAATGGGTTGTCAGGCAAGCTGGGTGCTTTTGGCCGACGATATTAGAGGATTGCTTTGAGTATTACAAAGGATGTCAGGATTGCCAAAGGTTTGGAAATATTCAAAGGGTCCCTGCATCAGCATTGAATCCCATCATCAAACCATGGCCATTCAGAGGCTGGGGTATAGACTTGATTGGCCAGATTAACCCACCATCTAGCAAGGGGCATAAGTTTGTGCTTTTGGCTACAGATTATTTTACTAAATGGGTTGAGGCGGTCCCACTAAGTCGGAAAACATGGTTGAATTTGTCAAGGAGCACATCATCTATCGGTTTGGAATCCCTCAGACCATCACCACTGATCAAGGGGCCCAATTCGTGTCCCTGGAGTTCAGAGAATTTGCCGAAAGCATGGGAATCAAATTGTTTAACTCTTCTCCCTATTATGCCCAGGCTAATGGTCAAGCAGAGGCTTCTAATAAGATCATGATCAAGCTAATACAGAAGAAGATCGATCAGAAGCCAAGGAGATGGCATTCGGTACTCAGTGAGGCACTGTGGGCTTACCGAATGGCCCATCATGGAGCCACAAAGACCTCTCCTTATGAATTGGTTTATGGACATCATGCGGTTCTACCTTGGGAAATGCAATCAGATTCAAGGAGGGTTGTGTTATAGAAAGATTTGAGCTCCAAGGATTACAGTGGCCTAATGATGGACGAGCTAGAGGATTTACACATGATCCATCTTAGGGCCCTGGAAAACATTGAGAACAACAAACTGCGGGTTGCCAAGTAGTATAACAAGGAGGTAAAAGTAAGGCAATTTGCAGAAGGCGATTTGGTTTGGAAAGCGCTATTGCTGATTGGGACTAAATACAGCGAATTCGGCAAATGGTCCCCTAATTGGGAAGGACCCTTTCGTGTGGTCAGATGCATCCCTGGTAATGCATATATATTGAAAACTTTACTAGGAGAGGAATTTTCCGCTGCAATAAATGGGAGATATTTGAAGAAATATTATCCTAGCATTGAGATTGATCGATGATCACCAGCAGTGGGATTACAGGCATCTGACACAAGAGATAGCCGGCGCTCAAGAGCGAGGCCGCCTTCAGAACAAAATACACAAACAGGAGAAATGGCCAGTGCCTAGATGCATTGCCCTTAGCACCAAACTTCTTTACAACTGCCTCTTGCAGGTTTACATCCGACGACCCTGGTGATCTAGACTACGAGGAGGTGGGAAGCAGAAGGCGTGGAGAAAGAAGCGAAAGTATGATTCAATCTTTTCTTTGCTTCTTCTTCGACTGCTCCCTCTTCAGTTGCTCCAAGACCACCGTGACGGCAACTTGGAATGCGCGGGGGTGACCGTGATTTGCGGCCTCCACCAAGCTGTCCCAAGCCGCTTTCAGGTTGTTGTACCTGTCAGAGACATCTAAAACAGAGGAGTGGGCGTTAGGGGCAAGAAATCCAGATGTGAGCATGAAGCCAAGAAGAAGTCACAAACATTTACCCCCCACTAGTTCCTCCAGAGCCATACGACGCTCGCGTTCGGCTTGGCAACGAGCGGTGATGTCCCTAAGGCTATGCTCCAGGTGCCGAACGCGGCGGCGCAGTTGATGGCTGGTCCTCTGTTCAGGCGTGGCGTCCTCTGCTTCGAGGGAGGAATCGGAGGAGATGTACTCGGGTACGTCTTCGGTCCCGATAATTTCTTCAGGGAGCAAATCAAGGCTGAAAGAGGAAAAGAAGAGAAGGTGAAGCGCAAGATCACGTGGGAAACAGGAAGTGAATCAAGGGAAAACTCACCTTCGGATCGTGTGTTTCTTTGGAGGGCTGCTCTCCTAGGGTTGCTTGCCCTTGTCCATGGCCTTGGGGTTTTTTTCCTCCGGAGACAGGAGAGGAGATGAGAAGTGATGGATGAGTGTGCGAGTGGATTTGCAGGGCATCCCGGCAGGCTATTTTATTGACAAAAGGGGTGCATTGGGAGTGATGACTGGCCAGCGTACACTGTTGGAATACCAAACGGCAGGGTTTTCTCCCCAAGTACGAAGGGTTTTTGCTTGAACAGTGCTTATGGATTGCCAATTCGGGGATCTTCTATGGATTTTGCACCAAGGGGCATCCGTTCTCACGCGTTCGGCTCAAGGCAGTTCCCGGATGCGTTTAAGGAAAAATAAGATTCACGGGAGCAAATACAAAGGAATCATCGCAGTGCAAGCACGAAATTCAAAAGTTCTTTATTTATTGCCGATGTTCAAACATCCCTAATACAATCTAGTCGAAAAGCCTGTTCAACACAGATTGGGGATGAGTGATTTCGGCAATGGCGTCGCCGTGGCCATCGAGGCGCTCCAGGATGATCTCAATCTCCTCGATGTCTTCTGGCGCGCCGCCCTGGAAGCCGCGCGGCCTGGTGGAGTAGTCGACGTCCGTGTGCGTCGCCATGGCAGCCAGGCCCAGGGTGGTGCCCAAGCGGACGCCATGGGTGGCCACCTCATCAACACGGTGCTCCGCCGCAGCGAGGCGTTCCGCCGGCGTGTCACCGCAGGCGTTCACCTTGTCGGCCAGTTGCTCCACCAGCGTCTTCAGCTGGTTGAGCTCGGCATCGCAGGCTGCAAGGTACAAGAAGAAACAAGATTAGCATCAATAGCCGGGTTGGATCAAGGATTGATTTCAGAACTGTACCGTCGATGGTTTCCAGCAGCTGTTTGCGCTGGTCCTCCCACTCCAACTCGGCTATGCCCTCCTTTTTGGAGACGTCCTCCAGCTCGCGCTGGGCCGTCTCAGTTCCGCCTTGATGCGGAGAGCGTCGAGTTCCCCGTAGGGCACGGGGGAGTGGCCGTCAGACTCCAAGCAGTCGTCTGGAAGAGGTTGATTGGCCGGCGCAGGAGATGGATTCCACTGGATCAGCCTGAAAAAAGGATGATCGTCAAAACAAAAGAAGATCAAAGATGAATCAAAGAAGAGGAGTCGACGATCATTGGCTCCTGCGCGTATTGGCGCTGCTCCCTTCCGCCTTATCAGAGGCGCGGCGGCGGTTGAGGTGGCGCACCATCTTGCTCTGGGATGTGCACTGTTTGGGAGGAAGAAGAGTTGAGATTGGCAAAGATTGGAGAGCTAAAGGCTTTGTGGAGAGCTAGGGGCACCTACGGTTTCATTTATAGGCCTGGCAAGACAGATCGTGGCTTCAAGTTGTGGCTCTGGATCGTGGCGCATATCCCAAGAATATCGGAAGGTGGAAAGGTTTCCTTGACCAGGCTACCAATGGGTCGCTTGGAGTTCTAGGCTGAGTCGTATTCGATTGACTGGCTCGGCTGAGAGGAGTCAAAGTGCCATTCGGGTGTTGGCATTTCTTTGCCGAAAGGGTCATTCAACATTACGTTTGAAGGATAGCGAGAAAGAAATCTCAGGTAAAATTGAAAACCTAAATGCCGAATGAAGCTTACGAGAGGGGAATTTACCTGAGCAGCTTGGTTTTGAGCCGCCATTGGGGATTTGAGCGTAGAACAAGGGGATCTAGGGTTTGGATCTAGACGAGGATTCCGGTGGATAGCGAAGAAGGAAGAACAGTGTTGACAGATTCGATTTGAAAATGTTCGTGGCTGGAGTCAATTGCGGAACAAAATCACTTTTATCCCGCAATTGAAGGGGCATGTGTTAACACCAAAATTTGGCAAGGAGTCTGACCTGTGGGTCCAGCTCGGTGAAGAGTCCGTATAGCGGAAGGAAGGTTTTTTCTCAGATATATTCGACAAAGAGATCTGCGGTCGGCTGTCTGCTTCCGTTCGGCAAAGGAACAGTTGAGCTGATTTTGCGGGATTGGTTGCTGACGTGGCTCAAGCAGGAAGGACGAATGGATGGATAGGCGATCAAGCTTAGAGATAAGTTAGGCAACGAATCCATTCGAGGTCGTACTTGACAGGGTATAAATATGAGCCCTGAATGTATGTAATACAACAATCATTCTTCAATACAAACCGGCCTTACACAAAACCCTAGAGTCCATTTGTCGTGTTGTCGAGTTCTGCGAGAGGGTTCATCGATTCGTCGACCTCCGTGAGTACCGGCAACCTTGTATCATGTCTAGTATCATGCGGTGGATTTAGATCTGGTGCAAGTAGTCTTGTTACCATGCTTCATGTCATGTGATAGATTCAAGCTTGGTTCAAGAGGGTTTCTTGTTAGATCATGAGCCATGCGGTGGGCTAAGATCTAGCTTGAAGCTAGTTATCGGCTCTATTGGATTTTGGCAAGACCCAATAGATTCATTAAGTTACCCCGTGTTGCTTTGAGTTTTTGCTTTATGTTTAAATTCATGTAACACTTTTGCCCAATCTAGATGGGTTCGGATCGGCTTTATCCCTTTCGTGATCCTTATGCGAGTAGAATTCGTGTTTCAACCCGTGGATCACGTGCTTTTCTGATAGCCGAAACCGAATCGATCTAGGTTGTTACGTGTTGCGGGTTCAAGCTTGCCAGCGTTTGTATAAATCTTGAAAGAACTGAGTATCATGTGGTAGATGTAGGTTTTTGGGTTGCTTTGGAGCTAGTCATCCGGTGGATTAGATCTCAAATCAATCTGATAGATTTATTTTACTTGGTAATGTTCGTTCCTTCTTCACAGACTGCGAATCGGTACGTTCGTACCGTATTCGGTTATGTTTCTCATGAGTAGAACACGTGCGTAATTCATGCTTTAAATAATGTATGCTTTTTGCTTTCCATATTTAGATTGTATCATGCGGTGGATAGATCTATTTGTGGAAAGTGGTACGATACCCACGCAAGTTGTATCATGCGTTGGATAGATTTGTTTGGCATCGTACTTGACGGATTTTAAAGTACCTAGACATGCGGTAGACTAGTGCTTTGGATCTATGCATGCTTGTTTATTACATATTTATGTTCGTGCTTTACTTTATTTATTTATTTAATTTTGATCACCCTTGGGATCGGTCGTGCCTTCACGCACGTGCATCTTTGCTCAAACAAGGACCGGTCGCCAATATGCTTACGTCATCCATTCGGCTATGTCACCTTTTCCTTCTTTAAGCTCCCGAATGATGTCAGTTTGCTGGCAGATAGCTTTCTATAGCTATATGTCGTCTTACCTGGCTTCGTGGCCGTAAATATGGAAGCACGCTCGGTACCACCGGCAAGTTCCAAGCTTTGGTATCTAACTGCTTTGTCTTTTGTTAATTTTCAGGAAAAATTGACTGGCACGTCTCGTGATTCTTTGCGCGTGTGAAGCCAGCTTGTTCGACTTGCTGTGTGTTTGGCGCTAGGTGTACATTTTGCGTCAACAGGACTGTTCCTTCCAGGACGCTTGGCCTTCTCCCCGAATAGTTTGGGATTGTCTTAGTCTACCCGAGTGCTTTCCTAGCTTGCCACCCTTCTCCATGCATGTCGGTAGTGATGCCCGAGTCGCGCGTCAGGGCCGACGCACTAGTCAGAGGCGGACTTGTTGTGCGAGGCAGAGACGGGTTCCTCTAGTGGGAAACTACTCAGAGATGCAGCCACCTAGCCAAAGACTGGGCGTCCTACCGGTGAGGGTCTTGACGAAGATTTGCATGCCTTCCCTGAGACGCATCACCAGGTGAAGGGTGCTCTCCTTCTGGATGTTGTAGTCAGCAAGGGTACGACCATCCTCAAGCTGCTTGCTAGTGAATAGGGAACTCCACCTTAAGGATTATGGTTTTGTTGTTCTAAGAGGGATAATCTCACCGTCAAAGGGGGCCCTAATCCGGGCCCTCGTCTGTATCCCCCGAGCCTGAGTGGGAGTTAAGGAGTCGCGCTCAGGCTCTGCTGGTGGACCTTGGCGTTGGAGGTGTTCTTCAAGATCTCGGTGGGTGTGCGCAAACGCATCCGCTGGATGTAGCCACCGAGCTCGTGAGTGAGTTGGAGACTCACTCGCGAGCTTTTATTTGTAATTGTAGCCGTTGTAGCCTTGGAGGTTCTGTCGGGGTAGTTATGGCCGTAGTGGTGACGTGGGCGTCGTTATGGGCGCGGGCATCTCGGCCGACGTGACCGACATGACCGCTCCATCATGACCGCGCGCAGGCTCTGCAAGTATGCATCCGCGGGAACCGAGGCGTCACAGTTGCGGGTGTTTGTTTCGCCAGGGCGCACGCGCGGGCGAAAGTCTTGCTGACATGGTGGGCCCGGTGCCGAAGGTGGAGAGTCAGGCCTGTCCCCTTTAAAATCGCGTGTCGAGCGCTGGTTCGGGACTGTGCTCTTCATCCGCTTCTTTTCTCTCGTGCTCGCCCCTTGAGCTCTGAGTTCATTCTTATCCACAGCGTCACCGCTACTTGTGTTTCCAGCTCGCCCGAGACCTCGCCGTCGCGATGTCGAACTGGACGCACTCCAACGTCTCCCGTGAGCAGCTCCTTCGTCTTGTCGAGGTGGGCCAGCTGCCTCCCCTTACCGAGGTCGTCGAATGGATCGTCCCTGCCGATGAGTCCATGCCACGCCCTCCCAGCGGGTACGTGGTGTCGTTCGTGGTCTTCCACGAGCGTGGCTTCTCCGTCCCCGCCGGCCGGTTCATCTGCGGGGTGCTATTCGCGTATGGGCTGTAGCTCCAGCACCTCAACCCGAACAGCATCCAACAGATGACCACTTTTGAAGTGATGTGCGAGGGGTTCTGAAACGACCCGGATTTCCGCGAACGGAATCCCGAATCTTAGCACCTCGGTGGTAGTCCCAGGAGGGCTACCACGTGCAATCCCTGTCTCAGCGATTCCAAAAATCCATACAGAAAGATAAATACAGTAAAGTAGAGTACAACATTTATTTTATTACATTAATCAGAGTACATCTCTTCGGCACATGCCGGGTACAAGTCCATCGGGGACTCGAATCAAACATAAATAAAACGTCTAGCAGCGGCTCCATGAAAGCGCGGGAAACTCCATATCCGCGGGCGGCTCAAGTGTAGGAAGAGCTCTAGTCCACCCAACCGTCGTTGTCGAAGTCGTAGTCCGGCTCGCGTCGAGTCACCAGGGTCTACCCGATAAGCGGGTAGGTCATGTCAGCTTCCCAACAAAGAGGCAAAAGCGGTGTATATTCTACTATGCATGAGATATTCCTAATCTGGCTGTAGAAGGCTTAAGCAAAGCAGCAGTGCAACATACAAGGTAAGCAGAATATAGCAAGGAGGTCCACACCTCGGGGAAGCTTCCGCTTCCGAGGTCCACACCTCAGGGGTCCACACCCCGCTCAAGGAATACCACGCCAAAATACCGGATCTCAACCACGATCCAGAACCCAACTCTCATCTGCGATGTGGGGCCCACCGGCTCCTATCCCCACATCTCAACGGCCGAAGCCGGGCTCACACACTCGGGGGAGAGAAGAAGCACAAGAGAAGTGTAACTAGTTAGGTGAGAGATCGAAAGACTGTCCATAACCAGTGGACACAGACTATAGCTATAGGTTTAACACTCGCGAGAGGATGTACAACCGTACCCGCCCGAATAGGTCCGGAACCGGCCGTCACCGTGTTCGACCCTACCATACGGGCCGAAGCCCAAGTAAGTGGATAGTACCCTTCTGCATCTCCGAGCCTGGCCCAGCCTCCGCGGCAGAGCTCATACTACCCGCGAGAGGTCCCTCGAAGCTGTGGAACCCTTCCCTGGCCTCGCAAGGGCAAAGTCTACTAAGGAGGGAAAGACCACTCCCGACACAATCACACCGATCCTCCTACAGGAGGGGTGCTATCCACTACAAGTCTCACCCCGCACCCCCGCCCAATACAAGGCGGGCGGTCTGTACGAAAATAGTCATCCGAATCAAGGTCAACTGACGATCGGTCCTTAAGGGGCCGAGAGCGAGCACTCAACAACTCCATCCCACACGACACGACCCTCGGGTAAGAGGCCAGATCGCATCTTCCCTCGGCAGCCGTTCACAAGTAACCAGCGGCTCGCTCCCGCCGAAACACGGCAAGGAGATACACACCCAGAACTCACGCTAGAATCACACCGAGATCCCCACATCCCAGCTCAAACCCAGAGCACCATCCATAATCAAGCAACAAAAGTATGGATAGTTGAGGTAAGGGACTAGCTAGGGGTCTGTAGCTAGTCCCGCAGGTAGTAGTACAAGGATCAGGATATATCAAAACATCAAGGCATGGCTAGTAAACGGGTTATGCAATTCACCGATCAATGCATTAAAGTAAAGCACTAGCGACTACAAAGCAACATAGGATCTATATGGTTGGGAGTGACATGACACCTTCGTTGCCGTTGAAGCGGGCCGCCGTCCGAGAGCGGTGTACTCGGGGTCCTCCACGTCCTCCTGGTCGAAGCTCGGGTCTGCGGCACGAGATTCGACGCGAAAATAAGATAACGGTGCACATCTACGCAATAACTCCAAATAAGATCCAATTTAGAAGATCCAAAAGAACCCAAACTACCTACAATCAGCAAGGTTTTGCAAATATGGATTTATAGAAATTAGTTCTGTATTTTTCTGAGCTTCCTAGAATTTATTATGAATTTTTAAAGGTTAAAAACATTTTCTGGAATTTTTAATCAGAAGAGAAAAAGGGTTTTTCAGAAAAGGAGCTGCTGACGTCAGCATGACGTCAGCATTCTGGGTTTAACGGGCTGAAAAAGGCCAGAAGAGGTGCTGCGCCGTGGGCGGCCCAGCGGCCTCCAACCCACTCGCTATTGGGTTTCGGCCCAACTCAAGTCAGGCGTCAAAGCCCACCTATCGAACTACACTGGTCTGATTTCAGCCCCTCTACTTCAACCCGCATCGGGCCGACGTCCTGCTAAGGAAAAAGGGGTGATTGGGCTTATAGCCCAGTTCCGGCCGGCGGCCCGTTTCCCAGGAGAAGGGCGTTCAGGAAAAGTCATGCCCTTCAGGTGCTCGACGAATTGCCAAGCGACCCGCGGCCGCGCGGCGCACCCCTGCGGCGGCGAGCTCCCCGTCTCCGGCGTGTTCCCTCACCTCGGCCGGGGTGCTAGCAGAGGGTACGCCTTCGCGTTCCTTCCCCGATCGCCCGGACCCGACACTCACCGGCCCGCGGGGGAGGGGGCCGGCGGTGCGGCGCGCGGCGCGCGGCGCCGAGGGCACGGCGGCGTCGCGGGCCGCGCCGCCCGTTCGGTAGCGCGGCAAGCCCCGGGTCTACGCGCCGGGGTGCGCCCGACCCCGGCTTCCGCCTACCCATCCCGCAAAAGCAACACTCTACGGCACGACGGCCGGTTCCCGGGAAGGCCGGGGCGCCCGTGGCACGGCGCGTCGAAGGTTTCCCTCACGAACCGGCCTCCGCGGGCGCGGCGCGGGGGCGCGTGCAAGGAGCGCCTCGCCCACTGGCTTGGGGTAGCCGTGGCGCGTCGCCCCTCCTCCACTGCACAACCATCTCACAGCATGAGTCCGCGTCGCTCTTCGCACGGCGACAGCGGCGCTCAAGGGCACAACCGGCCCAAGAGCCCCATCCGTCGTGGCACGGCAATACTGCGGCGCGAGGGCCAGCAACCAGGCAAGGAGTTTCACAGCGACGCGTCTCCACTCACGGGCAGCCAACTCAGGAAGGGTTCCAAGGGGGAGAAGAGAGAAGAAAGGCCGCGGTGCTCACGGTGGGGCGACAGTGTAGTCGTGGCCGGCCTGTCGATGGTGCGGCGTTGGTGCTCCGGCGTGAAAGCGTTCCGGCGAGGTAGACGATCCCCGGTGGTGCAGGTGTTCACGCCGGCGATGTGCTCCGCGGCTGCGGTCCGTGCTCCCGCCGCTGTTCCCGGCTTCTTCCTCTCCTGGTGCGGCACGGCGGCGATGCGCTCCCCTCCTTGGCTCGTCGTCGGCGCGCGCGTGTGGCCGCCTCTCCCCTTGGGCCGGCGCAGCGGCGGCGCCTTGCCCCACCCTCTCTCACGGCTCCCTCTCTCAATTTGGGCGGAAGGGAAAAACCCAATGGGGTTGGTGGCGGTGGTCAACAAGCGATTCGCCTCTCCCCTTGCTTTTGAAACCCCGCACCGCGAGGACGGGGGTGAAATCCCGTGGCCGCCCACGGCTTGGACCGCCCCGGGCACCCGTGGCGGCGCCGCTCGTTCTCTCTGCTCGACCGTGGAGTCCGGGGCAAGGTGTGGGGGTAGAAGCGGGTTTTCCTCCCCCGGCCCCGGCTCGACTCGCGCGCGCGGGCGCGCCGGGACCTCGGCGTGCGCACCGGCCGGGCGGCCCGGCCGCGCGCCCGCGCGCGCGCGTGCGGGCCGGGCGGGGACCGGCGGCGCGATGTGCGACTCGATGACTAGGCGAGCAGGCGCTGGCGAAGGGGAAAAAGGCGAGAGGATAAGGGGAAACGGGGTCTGACCGGTGGGTCCTGCCTAGCAGCGACACAGGCACGCATAGGAGATGGGACGCGGTGGCTGACCCGCGGGTCCCACTTGTCAGCAAGCGCGGCTGGGCAGCCCGCGGGGCTCTGGTGGCTGCGCAAGCTAGTTGGGCCGAAGGTTGGCTCGGGTTGGGCCGGCTGCAAAACGAAGGAAAAGAGATGACGGCCCAAGTACTTGGCTGTTCTTTGCCTTTTAAAATAAATATGTTTGATTTAGGGTTTGAAAGGGAGTTTGAATTTGATTCCCTATCAAATTCAAACTTCACTCAATTGAACTCCAAATAAACTAAAGAAGAACCAACTCACTTATTACCATATTTTAAATATAAGTTTTATAAATAGGATAAATTAGTGGAGAATTTGGTGAGAGGCTAGCAATTTTGGCTCAAAAATTGATAGCACTCAATTTCAAGCAAAAGTTTTAAATTTTCGCAAAAATTCACACACCTAGATTCCTGGGTCGTTACATTCTCCCCCACCACCGAGAATCTCGTCCTCGAGATTTAGTCCTCGACCCCCCTCCGTGAACAAGTGTGGGTACTCTTTCCTGAGATCAGCTTCCTTCTCCCAAGTTGCCTCTCGCTCTGTATGGTTGCTCCACAACACTCTACAGAAAGGAATGGTAGTTCTCCTCGTTTCCTTGACAGCTCTGTCCAAGATTTTCTCAGGATATTCTGTATACTCAAGGTTGTCTTGCAAGTCAAGCAACTCCATGGGCACTTGCTTTGCCTCCACTGCCTTCTCACTCTTCTTCAGCTGTGACACGTGAAACACTGGGTGAACTCCTGCCATTGTCTCAGGTAGTGCAAGCTGGTAGGCCAAACTCCCAATCCTTCGGGTGATAGGGTACGGTCCCACGTATCTCGGTGCAAGCTTTCCCTTTACCAAGAACCTCTTGGTTCCTCGGAGCGGTGAGACTTTCAGGTACACTCTATCGCCAACTGCAAAGGTCAATTCTCTCCTTCTCTTGTAGGCATAGCTCTTCTGACGGCTCTGAGCGATTTTCAGATTCTCCCGAACTTTCTCAACTTTCTGCTCTGCTTCCTCAATGATTGCTGGTCCAAACAGAGCTCGCTCTCCAACCTCTGACCAAGCTAGCGGGGTCCTGCACTTTCGACCGTAAAGTGCCTCAAAGGGTGCCATCCGGAGACTTGCTTGAAAGCCGTTGTTGTACGAGAACTCCGCAAACGGCAAGCTGCTCTCCCAATCAGTACCATAGGTGAGTGCACAAGCTCGTAGCATGTCCTCCAGGACCTGGTTGACCCTCTCTGTCTGACCGTCTGTCTGTGGGTGAAAAGCTGTGCTGTAGCTGAGTGTGGTGCCCATGAGCTTGTGGAAGCTCTGCCAAAACTTGGAGACAAACTGTGGCCCTCGATCAGATACAATACTTCTGGGTGCTCCGTGCAGCCTGAGTATATGCTCTACGTACAGCTCTGCCAACTTCACGGTTGCAAACCTGGTCTTCACCGGCACAAAGTGAGCCACTTTGGTCAGTCTGTCCACTATGACCCAAACCGAGTCGTTTCCTTTTGGTGTTCGAGGGAGTCCCACTAGAAAGTCCATGGAAATGTCCTCCCACTTCCACACTGGAATATCCAGCGGCTTCAACAAACCAGCAGGTTTCTGATGTTCAATCGTTACTCTGCTACAAGTGTCGCAACTGGCCACGTAGAGTGCTATATCCTTCTTCATGTCCTTCCACCAGTACCTGATCTTCAGATCTCTGTACATCTTGGTGCTGCCCGGGTGAATCGAGTACCTCGAGTCGTGAGCTTCTCTCATGATCTGCTCCCGGAGTGCCTTGTCTTGTGGTACACAGATCCGTTCTTTCAACCACACCGTGCCCTGTTCATCAACCCGGTAGTCCTCTGCTTTGCCCTGCTTCATTAGTTCTCGCAAAGCTTTGATCCCTGCACACTTTTTCTGGGCTGTACGGATTCGTCCCTCCAGGTCGTAGGTCACTTGCATCACGTTGACTTGGCCTTGGTCCATGATCTCGATTCTCAGCTTCTCTAGCTCTTCGTGCAGAGCAGGTTGCTCCGCTTTTACCATGAGGTTGTTGCAATATGTTTTCCGGCTCAGTGCGTCGGCCACGACGTTAGCTTTGCCTGGGTGGTAGTTGATCTCGACGTCGTAGTCCTTGATCAGCTCTAACCACCGTCTCTGCCTCATGTTCAGCTCGGTCTGTGTAAAGAAGTACTTCAGGCTCTTGTGGTCGGGAAACAGTTCACACTTGTTCCCTATCAGGTAGTGTCTCCAGATCTTGAGCGCATGCACAACAGCTGCCAGCTCTAAGTCGTGTGTCGGGTAGTTTTCCTCGTGTTTCTTCAGCTGCCTGGAAGCATAAGCCACAGCTTTCCCTCCCTGCATCAGCACACAACCAAGTCCTTGCTTTGAAGCGTCACAGTAAACCACAAAGTCTTTCTTGATATCTGGCAAGGTAAGCACTGGAGCTGTGGTGAGTCTCT
Organism: Cenchrus americanus; assembly: GCA_947561735.1. NCBI lineage: Eukaryota > Viridiplantae > Streptophyta > Magnoliopsida > Poales > Poaceae > Cenchrus > Cenchrus americanus. The sequence continues at coordinate 90,023,715 of OX387245.1, read as the reverse complement.
TCTTCAGTTCCTGGAAGCTCTTCTCACACGCTTCTGACCACTCGAACTTTGTGTTGTTCTTGAGCAACTCGGTCATTGGCTTTGCAATCTTGGAAAAGTTCTCAATGAACCTCCGGTAGTAACCTGCCAACCCAAGGAAGCTTCTGACATCTGTCACGTTTAACGGCTGCTCCCACTTGGTCACTGACTCAACCTTGGATGGATCCACGGCTATCCCCTCTGCTGACAACACGTGTCCCAAGAACGCGACCTTCTCCATTCAGAACTCGCACTTGCTGAACTTTGCATACGTTCTGCCGCCTCGGCCCTCTCTAGCACGACTCTCAGGTGCTCCTCGTGTTCCTCAGTGGTCTCAGAGTAGATCAAGATATCATCGATAAACACCACTACAAACCTGTCCAACTCTTCCATGAAGACCTTGTTCATCAAGTTCATGAAGTAAGCAGGGGCGTTGGTCAGCCCGAAAGAAACCACCACGAACTCGTACAAGCTGTAACGTGTGGTGAAGGCTGTCTTGGGTATGTCCTGCTCTCGGATCTTCATCTGATGGTAACCTGACCTCAAGTCGATCTTGGAGAAGAACCTTGCCTTTTTGAGTCTATCCAGCAAATCCTCGATTCTGGGTAGTGGGTACTTGTTCTTGATTGTCATCGAGTTGAGCGTGCGGTAGTCAATGCACATCCTCTTTGTGCCGTCTTTCTTCTCCACGAAGAGCACTGGTGAACCCCACGGTGAGGCACTTGGCCGAACAAACCCTTGCTCGAGCAACTTCTTGAGCTGTTTCTTCAACTCGTCCAGCTCATCGGACAACATCCTGTACGGACTCTTTGCAACGGGCCCCGCCTCTGGCATCAACTCAATCACGAACTCCACGTCCCGGTCTGGGGGTAACTCCGTAAGCTCTTCTGGGAACACGTCCGGAAACTCACGGATCACTGGGATTTCTTCAATCTCTTTCCCACTCATGTTGCACATCATCGTAGCAACCTTCGGACTCTGTGGCTCGATCCGCACTGTAGTCCCGCTGGGGTGTTCTAGCTGTATCACTCTGGGGTTACAAGAGACTATCCCGTTGTGCTTTGCCAACCAATCCATCCCTAGGATCACGTCTATCCCGTAGACTCCAAAGCTGTCAAGTCCGCCGTGAACTCGCAGCCCCCTCAAACACCATCCTCACTCCCCCGCACTCTAACGTACTCCTCTTCTCTCCTAGCGGAGAGCTAGTCAAGATAGGCCTTGGTCGAGGCTTAGCCGGTAAAGACCTTTCTTTAGCAAACTTGGTAGAAATATACGAAAACCGAGCTCCGTATCGAACAAAATAGTTGCCAAAACGAGAGTCAACAAGAAACTCACCAAGTGTGACGTCGGGTGCGGTGCTGCATCCTCGGCGGTGAGGTGGTTCGGACGGCCTCGAGTAGGCCGGCGGCCGGCTCCTCTCCGCCGTGTACGGGGTGGCCTGTCCTCCCGGTGCTGGTGGCTTGGCTGGGGTCTGGAACTGAGAGCTGCGGCTCTGACTCCCTGGTGGTACCTGCTGGGGACACTCAAATGACTTGTGCCCAACCTGACGACAGTTGAAGCAAGTCACCTTGGATCTGTCTGCTGACTGCGGTGGTGGCCTCGGTTTCCAGCTGTTCTGACCTCCACTCCCGCCTGGGTTGGCTCTGCTCTGCGGCTGAGACTGAGAGACGTGGTGCCTCTGCTGTGACTGGTGGCCCTGAGTGTAACCTGTCCTCTGCCTCTGAGGTGGTCCTGAGCGTCCTGCCTGGTCTGAGCGCTTGGACTTGCTTCCACGAACCTCCATGTACTCAAGCCTTGACCTCTCCACGATCAGTGCCTTGTCGATGATGGAGCGAAGTGTCGGGCAGTCGTGCGCGGACAAGTGGTGTGCCATCCCCTTGTGCAGCCCCTTTCTGAACCAGTAGACCTTCTTCTTCTCTGTGTCGGTGTCGTCTGGCACGTACCTCATCAGCCCCGGTAGCGGTTGGCGTACTCCCCGCACCGACATGTTTCCCATCTTGAGGTGCCCGAACTCGTCGGCCCTTCCCTGTCCATCACCGCATCCGGAATGTGGTGACTCCCGAAGGCCTCCACGAACTCGTCCCACCCGATGTGCAACGGGTCCGGTGCGAGTCACGTAGCCTGTCCCACCACGCACCGGGCCGTGCCGTCGGCCGGTGCGCTGCCACGGTCACACACTCCTCCTCGGTAAGCTCGGTCAGCTCCAGCTTCTTCTCGATCTCACGTAGCCAGTTGTCTGCGTCCATCGGGTCTGCTGAGTGGTCGAAGGTAGGCGGTCGCAGCTTGTTGAAGTTCTCAACCTTCTTCTGGAAACCCTCTGACGCGTAGCGGTTCTGACCCCTAGGGTTGTTGTTGTTGTTCTGCGCTAGCATCTGGGTGATCGTCTACATCAGCTGAGTCTGTACTGCCATCACATCGGCCAAGTTTGGGGGAGGTGGCGGTGGTGGCACCTCGTGTCCCTGAGCCTGGCCTGCTCCTCCCTCGGGGGGGGGTACCGCTCGTGCTCGAGCTCCTCGCTCTCCCGAGCTCCCTCGTCGTCGTGCGCGGCTCCTCGACCGCCGACTCGGCCTCCTCGGCCTCCACGGCCTGCCAGGCCCCCGCGAAGCCCTCCTCGTGGCGCGTGACCTCCACGGCGTCCACGGCCTCTCGCTCCCGCTGGGTTAGGGGCATCCTCCCCTCCGTCGTCCCCAGCGACCTCCTCGAAACGGGCCAGAGTCGCCGGACCTCCTTGCTCCCGACATCTGTTCCAGTTGCAAGAGTTAGTAGTGGTAGGGAGAATGTATTTAATCAGGTTATTAACTATAATGGAGTAATCCTGTTAACAGTCACAAAATTTCAGACAGACATAAAGAAGCATGAAATCCGAAAGAAAACCATGAAGATCCATGTCACTCAATCAATGCCACCATACAAAAGGGGCGCACCTCGAGGTTTACTCCAACAACCTTCGAGGGTACATGGCAACACATCACGCTAACGCATGGTACATCATGGGGGTAGCCTCTACAAGCATGACAGCATCACATCTAACTTATTACAACATCTCAGAATCTACAGCGAAGACTCTACTCCCATCACGGAGTACACTGAGGTGCCTCGGGGCTGGCGTCTGGTGGAACTGAGTAGAACGGCGGTGAGTGGACTCCTGGGTAACCCGGCACCCTGATCGCCGGTCCCCCGTAGTAGTCACGAGTATCCTGGAGAGCACGATCCATCTCCGCTGTGTCCTGCGAACCACTCGGGTACGGCCGCACTCGTGGTAGGAGCGTCGGGGGAAGCTCGAAAGTCTCGTCCTCGGTCCCGGGCCTCTTCTTGGGTGGTAGCCGTGCGGAGAGCGCCTCTAGCTCGCCGCACCGCCGGGTCGGAACGCTCCCAGCCGCGCGGGTCCTCGTCTCGCTCGGTCTCTCTCCTCGTAGACCAGTCCACCAAGGTAACACATGTGGTGGTAGTTGTGTCGACTCGCCTCCCCGCATCCCACACCTTAACCCGATAGTCGACTGCCGCGGCTCCGATCGACTCCACCGGTCCCGAGCCTCGCGCAGCCGCACTCGTCCTCTCGCGCGGCCCCCACCGAAGCCCGGTGTGACTCCCCGCTCTGCCCTCAACCGTGCCTCCAAAGTAGCGATCCTCCGGCATCCCTCTCGTCTTCGGCCGCGGCCGCCGCCGAGTCCAAGCCGCACTAGCTCCCCCGTTCCTCACGTGCGACGCCTCCAACTCGTCCAGGATGTCCTCTCTCTCCGGCTCCAAGTCCCGAACTCGGCCGCATGGCATCGTCACACCTCCACCGAAGGTACGCGGTCTCTCCGTCCGCCCCGCGCGCCGCACGGTCCGAGCCAGATGCACCGCCCGGCGCCGAGCATCCTCGCGGGCCTCCTCCACCGAAGTCACCTCCGGTACCGCGCCCGGTCGCCCGAGTCCCGGCGGCCGGTCGTAGATCTCTCGTCGGAAGCACACCGAACGGAGTGTCCTTAAGCCTCTCCCCGAGCCGAGCACAAACCTTCTTGAGAGCCCGCGTGCGCCAGTCTGGTGTGCCTCCGTGACCGAACTCTCGAAACAGTGCATCTCAATCTCCTTGAACTCTGGCACCCGTGGGTCTGCCGGCACCGTGACGGCCAGGAAGGTGGGAGTCTGCTCCAAGTGCCCCATGGCCCTCCCCTTGTAGCTGACTCCGTCGGTCCCCCACCCGGTGCCTCCAGGCACTCTCTCAGCAAGCGGCAGAAGCCTCCGTAGCTCTTGCCGTCCGACTCCAAGGGAACCCACGTCGTCTCCGCCATCTGCACAACGTTGTTAGAGCGTAGTTAGTAAGGCGATTAGTGAAAGTTAATCAAGGTAATGCATATATATAAGTATAGTTATATACATACGGAAGCCAAGGAGTTTATATAAAGTTTCAAGGTTCGTAAACGGCTTCCTATGCTATCGACCATTCCCGGGGCTCGTCCTACTCAACCCGGCTCGATACCAACCGAAACGACCCGGATTTCCGCGAACGGAATCCCGAATCTTAGCACCTCGGTGGTAGTCCCGTGAGGGCTACCACGTGCAATCCCCGTCTCGCCGATTCCAAAAATCCATACGTAAAGATAAATACGTAAAGTAGAGTACAACATTTATTTTATTACATTAATCGAGTACATCTCTTCGGCACATGCCGGGTACAAGTCCATCGGGGACCGAATCAAACATAAATAAAACGTCTAGCAGCGGCTCCATGAAAGCGCGGGAAACTCCATATCCGCGAGCGCCTCAAGTGTAGGAAGAGCTCTAGTCCACCCAACCGTCGTTGTCGAAGTCGTAGTCCGGCTCCGCGTCGAGTCACCGGGGTCTACCCGATAAGCGGGTAGGTCATGTCGCCTTCCCAACAAAGAGGCAAAAGCGGTGTATATTCTACTATGCATGAGATATTCCTAATCTGGCTGTAGAAGGCTTAAGCAAAGCGAAGAAGTGCAACATACAAGGTAAGCAGAATATAGCAAGGAGGTCCACACCTCGGGGAAGCTTCCGCTTCCGAGGTCCACACCTCAGGGGTCCACACCCCGCTCAAGGAATACCACGCCAAAATACCGGATCTCAACCACGATCCAGAACCCAACTCTCATCTGCGATGTGGGGCCCACCGGCTCCTATCCCCACATCTCAACGGCCGAAGCCGGGCTCACACACTCGGGGGAGAGAAGAAGCACAAGAGAAGTGTAACTAGTCAGGTGAGAGATCGAAAGACTGTCCATAACCAGTGGACACGGACTATAGCTATAGGTTTAACACTCGCCAGAGGATGTACAACTGTACCCGCCCGAATAGGTCCGGAACCGGCCGTCACCGGTGTCCGACCCTACCATACGGCTGAAGCCCAAGTAAGTGGATAGTACCCTCCTGCATCTCCGAGCCTGGCCCAGCCTCCGCGGCAGAGCTCATACTACCCGCGAGAGGTCCCTCGAAGCTGTGGAACCCTTCCCTGGCCTCGCCAGGGCAAAGTCTACTAAGGAGGGAAAGACCACTCCCGACACGATCACACCGATCCTCCTACAGGAGGGGTGCTATCCACTACAAGTCTCACCCCGCACCCCCACCCAATACAAGGCGGGCGGTCTGTACGAAAATAGTCATCCGAAGCAAGGTCAACTGACGATCGGTCCTTAAGGGGCCGAGAGCGAGCACTCAACAACTCCATCCCACACGACACGACCCTCGGGTAAGAGGCCGCATCGCATCTTCCCTCGGCAGCCGTTCACAAGTAACCAGCGGCTCGCTCCCGCCGAAACACGGCAAGGAGATACACACCCAGAACTCACGCTAGAATCACACCGAGATCCCCACATCCCAACTCAAACCCAGAGCACCATCCATAATCAAGCAACAAAAGTATGGATAGTTGAGGTAAGGGACTAGCTAGGGGTCTGTAGCTAGTCCCGCAGGTAGTAGTACATGGATCAGGATATATCAAAACATCAAGGCATGGCTAGTAAACGGGTTATGCAATTCACCAGATCAATGCATTAAAGTAAAGCACTAGCAGCTACAAAGCAACATAGGATCTATATGGTTGGGAGTGACATGACACCTTCGTTGCCGTTGAAGCGGGTCGCCGTCCGAGCGAGGTACTCGGGGTCCTCCACGTCCTCCTGGTCGAAGCTCGGGTCTGCGGCACGAGATTCGACGCGAAAATAAGATAACGGTGCACATCTACGCAATAACTCCAAATAAGATCCAATTTAGAAGATCCAAAAGAACCCAAACTACCTACAATCAGCAAGGTTTCGCAAATACGGATTTATAGAAATTAGTTTTGTATTTTTCTGAGCTTCCTAGAATTTATTATGAATTTTTAAAGGTTAAAAACATTTTCTGGAATTTTTAATCAGAAGAGAAAAAGGGTTTTTCAGAAAAGGAGCTGCTGACGTCAGCATGACGTCAGCATTCTGGGTTTAATGGGCTGAAAAAGGCCAGAAGAGGTGCTGGGCCGTGGGCGGCCCAGCGGCCTCCAACCCACTCGCTATTGGGTTTCGGCCCAACTCAAGTCAGGCGTCAAAGCCCACCTATCGAACTACACTGGTCTGATTTCAGCCCCTCTACTTCAACCCGCATCGGGCCGACAGCCTGCTAAGGAAAAAGGGGTGATTGGGCTCATAGCCCAGTTCCGGCCGGCGGCCCGTTTCCCAGAAGAAGGGCGTTCAGGAAAAGTCATGCCCTTCAGGTGCTCGACGAATTGCCAAGCGACCCGCGGTCGCGCGGCGCACCCCTGCGGCGGCGAGCTCCCTGTCTCCGGTGTGTTCCCTCACCTCGCTGGGGTGCTAGCAGAGGGTACGCCTTCGCGTTCCTTCCCCAATCAGCCAGACCTGACACTCACCGGCCCGCGGGGGAGGGGCCGGCGGGGCGGCGCGCGCGCGCGCGGCGCCGAGGCACGGCGGCGTCGCGGCTGCGCCGCCCGTTCGGTAGCGCGGCAAGCCCCCGGGTCTACGCGCTGGGGTGCGCCTGACCCTGGCTTCCGCCTACCCATCCTGCAAAAGCAACACTCTACGGCACGACGGCCGGTTCCCAGGAAGGCCAGCGCTCAGGGCACGGCGCGTCGAAGGTTTCCTCACGAACCAGCTCCGCAGGGCGCGGCGCAGGCGCGTGCAAGGAGCGCCTCGCCCACTGGCTTGGGGTAGCCGTGGCGCGTCGCCCCTCCTCCACTGCACAACCATCTCACAGCATGAGTCCGCGTCGCTCTTCGCACGGCGACGGCGGCGCTCAGGGGCACAACCGGCCCAAGAGCCCCATCCGTCGCGGCACGGCAGTACTGCGGCGCGAGGGCCAGCAAACAGGCAAGGAGTTTCACAGCGACGCGACTCCACTCACGGGCAGCCAACTCAGGAAGGGTTCCAAGGGGGAGAAGAGAGAAGAAAGGCCGCGGTGCTCACGGTGGGGCGACGGTGTAGTCGTGGCCGGCCTGTCGATGGCGCGGCGTTGGTGCTCCGGCGTGAAGGCGTTCCGGCGAGGTAGACGATCCCCGGTGGTGCAGGTGTTCACGCCGGCGATGTGCTCCGCGGCTCTGGTCCGTGCTCCCGCCGCTGTTCCCGGCTTCTTCCTCTCCTAGTGCGGCGCGGCGGCGATGCGCTCCCCTCCTTGGCTCGTCGTCGGCGCGCCGGTGTGGCCGCCTCTCCCCTTGGGCCGGCGCAGCGGCGGCGCCTTGCCCCACCCTCTCTCACGGCTCCCTCTCTCAATTTGGGCGGAAGGGAAAAACCCAATGGGGTTGGTGGCGGTGGTCAACAAGCGATTCGCCTCTCCCCTTGCTTTTGAAACCCCGGCACCGCGAGGACGGGGTGAAATCCCAGGGCTGCCCTGGCTTGGACCGCCCCGGGCACCCGTGGCGGCGCCGCTCGTTCTCTCTGCTCGACCGTGGAGTCCGGGGCAAGGTGTGGGGGTAGAAGCGGGTTTTCCTCCCCCGGCCCCGGCTCGACTTGCGCGCGCGGGCGCGCCAGACCTCGGCGTGCGCGCCCGGGCCGGGCGGCCCGGCCGCGCCCGCGCGCGCGCGTGCCGGGCCGGGCGGGACCGGCGGCGCGATGTGCGACTCGATGACTAGGCGAGCAGGCGCTGGCGAAGGGGAAAAAGGCGAGAGGATAAGGGGAAACGGGGTCTGACCAGTGGGTCCTGCCTAGCAGCGACACAGGCACGCATAGGAGATGGGACGCGGTGGCTGACCCGCGGGTCCCACTTGTCGCCAGCGCGGGCCGGGCAGCCGCGGGGCTCTGGTGGCTGCGCAAGCTAGTTGGGCCGAAGGTTGGCTCGGGTTGGGCCGGCTGCAAAACGAAGGAAAAGAGATGACGGCCCAAGTACTTGGCTGTTCTTTGCCTTTTAAAATAAATATGTTTGATTTAGGGTTTGAAAGGGAGTTTGAATTTGATTCCCTATCAAATTCAAACTTCACTCAATTGAACTCCAAATAAACCAAAGAAGAACCAACTCACTTATTACCATATTTTAAATATAAGTTTTATAAATAGGATAAATTAGTGGAGAATTTGGTGAGAGGCTAGCAATTTTGGCTCAAAAATTGATAGCACTCAATTTCAAGCAAAAGTTTTAAATTTTCGCAAAAATTCACACACCTAGATTCCTGGGTCGTTACAGGTTCCTTGGCATTGGTGCACACTGGCACCTGTTCTAGTACTTCTTCAGGTTCACCTGCCTGAGGGACGGCTCCTGCGCGGCGGCGATCGGCTGCGCCAACCTCCGGATGAAGCAAGGCTGCGATGACGACTACATCCCGGTGATGCTGACCAGCTCGAACAGTGGCTGGCACAAGGGGTGGTTCTACTTGGGGAACGACCCTGAGCATGTGCTTCCTTCGTACACCGGGTGCTCCATTGCGAAGTCACAGAGGAACTAGGCTGATGGGCTCTGCCAAGAAGGTCGTGCTGAGGTGTCCACGGAATGTAGGGATCACCTTGGCAGAAGTGATCATGAAGTACCATGCCTGAGGAGTCGTGCCGCTCCGGAGCCGGCCCCCGCCTCTGCGACATGACGGCTGACAGGCCACCTTGGGCGGGGACTGTGACAGCGCCGGAGCCCCCGTCGCCGCTTGAGGTTCAGCGCCGCATGGCGCAGGCAAACGGGAGATCTACCTACTCATGGCCGCCGTCGCAGATGCTTCCGATGCTCCCCAATGCGAGGACAGAGAAATTTGTAAGTTGTCCGTCTTCTCGGCAAGTTTGATTCGCCCTCTGTTGCGGGGCTGGTCTTCTCGGGGTTGATCTGGGTGTGTTCTTGTCGTCGTAGTTGAAATGCTCCCACCTCGTCCCGGCCAAGGCGCCTCTCCCGGAGGAGGTGATCTTCAACCAGAACCAGGCCACAGAGGAGAAGAGGCGTGCTGCACGCAAGGCGCAGCATAAGAAATGCCAGATTGCCAAGCGCGATCGTAACGATAACAACACCAAGAGGCGGAAGGCGGGGAAGCTAGGCGTGTCCTCCGATGAGGACCCGTCGCCCGAGCCGTCGTGGAGTGGCGATGTCGCCAGCACGGCGATCAATTGGAGCAACATGTTGGGGTTGTCCTCGTCGTCGCCACCTCGCGGTGCTGAAGTGTTCTCGTCGTTCCAGCCGCAGGCGGCGGAGTGCGATAAGACTGTGGGCTCGAGCTCACATCAGGCGGTTCCCCTCGCCCGAGTGGACCAGCGGTCGGTCCTCTCCCGTGCGGCGCCCAACCGGACGGGTGCTTCCGGTCCGCAAAGACCTGCGCCCCGTCAAGCCGATCCTCCGAGGAGGTCGGAGGAGCGACCGGAGTCCGCCCGCCAGCTCTATGATGGCTCGGACCGCCCCGACTCCGACTCCCTGCAGAGGCACCGGTCACGGGGGAGATCATTGGACTCAGCGTCGACACCGAGCGTGCCGCCGGTGGCGGAGCCAAGCGTCGCCCCGCGGCACTTGCAGTCGTTTCTCATCCGGGGCAGCGGAGCCCCAAACGTTCATGTGTCCCTTGTTGCAGGCGGGGGCCACGGTCCAGCCCCGGCCGCTGCGGAGGCCGGAGGAATAGCCCCCAAGCGCATGGGGTAGAGTGTTGCCATCGTTGAGGCGGCGGGTCGAAGCGAAGCAGTGGCCAAGACGGTGGGCCCGAGATGCGCAGTCCCTGAGCAGGGCTCGAAGCGCGTAGCCCCCGAGCAGGAAACGCCGGACCGACCAGTGAAGAAATCCCAGGTGCGCTCCAAGATGTAAGTTTCTGACTTCAGGTCTTCTTCGTTGTGCTCCTTCCGACTTGTTTGCTGACGTCACCGTTTGTCCTTCTTGCAGACGCGCTGACACCGGTGTGCTTAGCCTGACGCCTCTGAAGCACCTGGCACTGAGTGCACAGGTGATTTCTTCCGAGCCTCATCCTCAGCCCCCGAGCACCGAACTGGTGCCGCCGCATGCCGAGGAGGTTTTGGTGGCAGCCATCGCCGTGGAGGCATCGACCGCGACACCGCCACCAGCCCCTATCGCTACCGTTGAGGAGGATGAGATGGCCACCAAGGCGCCCGCCTCTCGTGCGGCCCTGGTAACCCCGACCAAGGCTGGCCCAAGCGGCGAGGACACGGTGGTGGTGGTGGATGAGGACGCAGCGACTCTCCCATCATCGGAGAACCACGATGTGGTGATTCCCCCAGCGTCGGAGCCGACTCAAGTGATGGTGACGGCAAGCCTTCTCCCTACCGTAGAGGCGCCGGAGCCCTCCTCGGCAATGGAAGTTTCGGGTCCTCCCCCGACCGCGGAGGTGGCGGAGACTTCTTCGGCCCGGGTTGCCCTCACCGCCAAAGAGGTGATTGAGCTGGCGACGTGCCGGTATATCGACTTCCCCGACGTTGGGGTAATCGATCTCGAAGCGCCCCAACTTCCAGAGAAAGTGTACGAGGTGGCGGTGGAGCGGATGTTCAACAAGCCGACAATCATGGAGATGATCACATCAGTCTCGAAGGCGCTGCAAGAATATGAGCGCGCCAGCGGCTTCGCCCCAGTCGCTGCAGCAGATGCGGGGGATGCGGCTCACGTGGAGCCGGTAGCAGATGCGTCCACGTCGCCGCCGGTCAGTGAAGGTCGGGAGGCGTCGCCTCCACAGTAAGTGGAAGCTGCTGAAGCTCCAGCCTCCGTCGCAGAGGCTGGCGCGGCGGCGGCCGTTGTCGGAGAAGAGGGATCATCGCCGCCCCGTCCAGTTGCTGCTGAAGCCAAAGGTGTCAAGACTCGCGTGCCTGACGAGCCGACCACCGTCGTGCAGGTGTCGGCCGCCCCCTGAGATGATGACCAGGGCCACCTCCCTGGAGATCCAGGAGGCCGAGGAGACAGGGGCGTCCCTGTCACAAGGAGCGGTGGGCGGCGAGGCCCGGACCCTTGAGCTCGCGTGCACTTCATGGGTGGCTACCTCCGGGCTCGACGTTGACTCCGAGGATGAGGAGGAGGGCACGGCGCGCAATACCCTGGAGCGTGGGATGACTTGGGCACGCCGCGCCTTTGATGAACTCATCCTCACCGAGACCTCGATAAGTTTTCTTGTCAAGGGTTAACTTCTCGATTTCGCGGTCTTCTTAGGTTACGCTGCTTATCTTTGTTTTGTTGGCTGCAGACCCTCGAGTCTTTAGGTCGGAGACGTGCTTGAGAGGTGCCCAACTCCGTGCGGAGCGGACCTAGCTAGAGATGCAGCTCGTTGTGGCCCGGGTGGCGGCGACTGGTGCCGTGGCGAGTGAGACGACCGCGCGGGCGTCCCTTGAGGCTGCCCGCCAGTCCGCGAAAGATCGAGCCATCTCCGCCGAGACCACCGCCGCAACGGCCGCCACCGAGCGAGACTCGCTAGTGTCGTGGCTTGCGCTCGTCGAGGCTGAGATTGAGAAACTCCGAGCGGCCATAGAGTCTGCGGAGGAGGCGGCCGAGAGAGTCAAGACCGTCGTGGCCACAGCGGAGACCACTGCCCGAGAAACTGCCCAGGCCGCCGCTCGTGAGAAGGCGACCCTCGAGGCAAAGGTGTCGGAGCTAGCGAGCGAATTGAACACGGCAACGACGGACTTGGCGACGATGAGCCATTAGTTTTCCCAGGTCACGAACCAGCTCCAAGTGGTAACCAAGGAAGCGTCGTGGCTTCAGGATTCCAACACCAGGTTGACGCAGGATGATCCCCCGGCTCTTGTTTGGCTCAGAGCTTGCTCCTTGTTGGGACCTAACTTGATGACCTTGGTTCTAGGGTCGCGCGTGATCCGTGCGGGGATGGTGGTGCAACTAGTGACGGTTAAGAAAGAGCGAAACGCCGCAATCCTCAAAGTTATCGAGAAGAATGGTGTCCTTAAGCGCTCGTCGGAGCAGCTCCAGAGTACGTATTGAATTTTAGTGATGTCTTCCTCTTCTTTTTCTTGAGCTCTCAGTGGCTTCTTGTTCTTGCTTGTCCCTCAGAGGTCCAGGCCGAGCTGGAGCAGTCTCGGGCATCTCGAGAGCAGGATGCGGCCACCCTGATCCAGGTCCACGACGCTCGGTGCAAGTCGGAAGCCATCAGCGAGAAGGCCATCGGGGACATCGCCAAGCTCGGCAGAGCGATGAGTTTGGCCATGGCCGCGCTTGGTGAGTCGCTTGGTCCACGAATGCCCGAGACGCTGATCGAGGAGGTTGGTCGCCTTCCCGGCGTGGTGCGGTAACTTGAGTTGTCAACGACTCGTCGTGCGGTACACTGGGTCCTTGCCAAGATCGAGTCACACTACCAAGGGCTGGACTGCACGGTGCTGAGCGGCGGCTAGGCCCCAGGCGTCTCCGACGATCATTGCGACGAACTGGAGGTGGACTGCACCGCCTTTGCTCACGAGATGGCCGATGTGGCATTGAAGGATCTGGAGTTGCTGCCACAGAACGAGCTAGAGGCCCAGGAGTTCTCGGGCCCTCGAATTAAACATGCCACAAACTATTTTATTGTAATAATTTGAACAGGTCGCCAGGGCACTGTGTAGCTAGGCTTTTTATCTGGTGTTATCTCTCGACTACTTCCGAGCGCCGAGGACGACTGCAGCATTGTGCAATCGAACTTAGAGAAACAAAACAGTCAAGCTGTGCTGCGGAGCCGTGGGGGCGTAAGAGTCGTAAGGCTTGGCCCCTTCGAACCGCTAAGCACAACCGTTCATTCGCAGCCCCCGGGACCTTCAGAGTTTCGAGAGAAAACATGTGACAACCCGCCCAAGAAAATACCGTACTATCGCCTAAGACTGATCCACCTTGGTCATTAAGCAATAATAAAGTATCATCCTGTCGTTAGTTGCCGGGTTAACACCCGGTAAATCACTTGAAAAGCAACAAGGATCGAATATATGCATTAAAACTCACTCGAAGGCGAGTCCAGAGATACAACAACATTAATATCCAAATTCGTACCCCGAAGGGTTTAATTATTACAAACCATAGTTTTTGCCATGATCAAAAAGTTCAGAGTTTTCGAAAAGCAGCGGAAAGAAGCTAACGGAAGCGAAAACACCACGAGAGGCCATCCATGATGCTTTCAGTAGTCGTCCTCCACCCACTCCAGCTCCCAGCCGGGTGGGATCTCTCCGGGCCACACATCACTGAAGGCATTACCTGGATCAACACATTATAGCAAGGCTGAGTATACTAATACTCAGCAAGTCTTACCCGTCGGTGATATCTACTTCACCAAATCTAGACCATGAATGGCTCTTTGGTTACTGGTTGCTTTTGCTAAAAAGTAACAAAAGTAGGTCCTTAATTTCAAGATTTTAGTACATGTTCTAGTAGGTTTAATCTTTACTACATTAGCCAACTAGTACAAACAAAATTGTACAATACAATTAATCAAGCATCATCTTCATCAACTTCCATCATTAGGGATCTCATGACTAGTGGAGTAAGTAGTCTCGGACAACGGTGAGAGGCCGACAATCGATTGATTTAAACCTTACAAGGTAAACCCAAACACATGGTAGGCTTCCCACAAAGGTACAGTATCCCAGGCTGTCCCCAAAAATCCTCGGGTCGGGATCGAATCTTACAGTCTTTGGTGCAGGCTATCCGGAATACCCCGCGAGATACCCGGACTCACCATACACCACCGGTGGCGAGCCGTGAGAGCGAATCCCAAGAGTAGTAACGGTAGGATCCCTCGCCACCTCATCAAGGTACTAGGCTTACCGGTCCCATACCCAACATGTGCTTAGTACGTTCAAAAACGTAACCCACATAACCACTAGACCGGAGCCCAGATCCCATGCTCTTACCACGTGAGCAATCCATTTAAGGATACATTGTGATTCCTATCTAGGAACCTATTCTCGCGAGTGAGGTCATCACCCGACTTGTAACGGTCCTATAGCTTAGCAGCTATCGACCTATCATACTAGTAAGGACAAAAGGTACCTAGGGATCATGCATCTAGGGTTTCATTCAACTCCTGAACTTAAATGCACAATCATTCATATATAGATGAATAAAGAATTTCAAAACTAGGTTAGATGCACCGGAGCTTGCCTTCGTCAGCTAGGTTAGCCTGCGCACCCTCGGTGTCGAGCACTTCCACGTACTGCAGCGACGCTTCCGCTCCTCCTTCCTCTGTTTCCGGGACAAGGGAGTAATCTCCGTCCGGAAGATCTACACGGAATGCAATGCAAGTTTAGGTGATGTGATAGTTTGTTGTCTTATCCAACTCTTGGTTGGTCATAATCACCTTAACAAGCATCCATCTAATGTTTCTCTTTTAGGAATGTTATTGGTTGTACATGGGTGATTCTTTTATTGCACATTTGAATAAAGGTTTTTATTATACTTGTCATTTCATGTGAAGGCTTTAATCCCTTCCCTTTCACAAGCAAGGATATGAATAATATTTTTATTCATGAATTAACTTCTGATCAGCAATGGTAATTACTTACCTTTTAATTAAATTAGGAAATACTTTCAAAAAGGAAAAAGAATTAAATGTGGGCTTTTCTTTATTTAATTTGTCTTTGATATTAAAAGGGCCTTTAAGCTTTCTATTAATCAATTAAATTACCAAAAATTAAAGGAGTGTTTCTTAAGCATACTAGCACCTATCCTGGTCCATTGGACCCACATGTAAGTGTTGGATGCTAGGAAATTAAATATTATGGAAAATAACAAAGGCTAGCTAGTGATTCCATTTAAATGCATATAAAAATAATAAGCATCAAATCGACCCAAACTTTCTTATGCATGCTCTCTGGTCCTAATCAAGCCTAGAGAACCAGCACATTTACCTAGAGGCTCTACTGATCATGCTTTAACCATTTGCAAAGGAAAACATGCATAAATCAAGAATAATTATTTCTGTTAAGACAAAAATCAAGATTAATTCACAAGATGTGTATTTTAGTATTACAAGAGGGTGTGCACAAGTTGAGCTCAAAAACATAAATATATTTAGCAAGAAAAATCATTTAGGTAGTTTCTGCAATAATGGAAAACAATTTATTCAACAAGATCTACTGCATAACTTTGTGCAATTTTTGGCACAGCAACTAGTCATGACCTAACACACCACATATCCAAAATTGGGATACAGAGGAGTTATGGATTTCAAGTTATGCCAGATCTAGGTGTTTCTCATTTGTATTTTTCATGCTAAAACTATTTAGAATCTAGCCATGTGCAAATAACAAAAGTGATGGGATTTATCTTCCTGTACCCAACAAAATTGGTTTGGTTATTTTCTGATTTTTCTACGAATTTCTAGGAATTTTCTAAGGCGCTTGACCAAACTGCAAGAAAACCTAGATAACTTCTATTGCAAACCAGCCCCTAAATCACACAATAGCCCCTGGGATTTACAACCGTGCCCTCGCGGCGGCGGGAGAGCTCGCCGGCGGCGATGTGGGGCCGGGCCGGGGCAACATGTGGCACGAGGGTGCGATTAGGCTCACCCCTAGCCGATGGGCGGTGGTGGCGGGGTCGGGGGCAAGCTCCGGCGAGGGCGCGCGGCGGCGGTCGGCGGTGGCACCAACGGTGGGCGGCGATTCCGGCGGTGTGAGGGCAATGCTGTGCAAAGGGTAGCAGCGCAAGCTTCTGTGGCTACTAGGGAGCAAGCCAGTGGGGTTGGTCGCGCCGGAGGAAGGACGGGGAGGTGAGTTCGCCGTCGGCCGACAATGGCGGACGGGAAGAGGGCAGCGACGCGCGGGGAAGGGGAATGGACGAGGTTTAAATAGGCGTCGACCCTCTGGTGACATCGTGGTGACACGCGAGATGCTCGCCGTAGCAGGGTGCCCTCGGCCGGCGCGCGTACGGCGGGGTGCCGCCGGTGGACCGCCGGTCCGCGCGCGCCCCCGGCCGTGCACGGCGCGGCGCGCGAGGCCCCGGGATAACTCCGAGGGTCTCGGGGTGCGGCGCATGGGGAGGTGTGTGCCTCGGGCGGCGGTAGCCTTGGGCGGCGCGGGCGCGGACGCCGAGGCCGGCCGGCGCACGGCCGTGGCGCGAGGACGCGCGCGACGTCGCGCGTGGCGGCGCTCTGGGTTTGAACGTTTCGTTGGTGCCCTGTTTGAGCGAACTGTTCTCCAAAAATTTGAATAAAAGTTGACCAAGTGTTGAATACCAAAGTTGTAGATCTAGCTACCAACAACATTTTCTACAAAAGCTATATAGGGTTTTTCTGCCCAGATTGAAAGTTATTTGAATGCCAACTTTGAATGTCAGCAGGGTTTTGCAAACAGTGAAATTTGTCTTGCAGTTGATTTTTCAAGCTTTTCCTCTCAAAATTGGAAATGCCAATCTACATGAAAGTTGTGTCCCTCATCAAGATGTACAACTTTCATAAAGGTAGAATTTTAAGTGTTTAGGTGAATTTTGGAGAACGCGGCAAAAGTTCCGGCAGACACTTGGGGACACTAGAGTGGCAAGGGGGTTTGACCATCCTTTGACCATGGGTTGGCCCCACAAGTGTGTTTACTAGTCAATTAGGGTCACTAGGGGGGGTTAGTGAGTTTTTCGGAGTGAAGGCCCAGTATGACCGTGGTTTGACCATTGTTGACCATTTGACCGGCTATTACGGCTAATTAAAAACCTGGGGCGTCATAGCCTACCCCCCGTAAACGGAATCTCGTCGCGAGATTCGATTTGATAACGAAGAGATGGGGAGAAAGACTCATGGTTTCGAGATTGTAGGAAGCCCGGATACTTAGTGTTAACATAGTCCTCCGTCTCCCACGTTGCTTCTTCCTCTGTGTGATGACTCCATTGGATCTTGTACATTCGCACGGTCTTCCTTTGGGTTCTTCGCTCTTTTTGGTCTAATACTTTCAATGGGTGCTCGATGAGCGAGAAATCCGGCTCAATCCAAGCATTAGCTTCCGTGATGATTTCATTCTCCGGCACAGGCATTCCCTTCTTCAATTGAGTTACATTGAACACATTGTGAACTGCGGAAAACCGTTCTGGCAACTGGATACGGTAAGCCACGGGTCCACATACTTCTATAATTTCATATGGTCCAATGTAGCGTGGGGCTAACTTTCCCTTGACTCCGAACCTTTGCACATCTTTGGTGGGGGACACTTTCAAATATACATAATCTCCCACTTCAAAGTGTCGAGGTGCGGTTCCCTTGTCATGGTAACTCTTTTGCCTCATCTGTGCCATCTTCAAATTCTCTCTTATCACTTGCACCCTTTCTTCGGCCTCTTTAACTAATTCCGGTCCAAAGAGTGTTCTCTCTCCGGCCTCTGACTAATTCAGTGGAGTGCGGCATCTACGTCCGTATAGAGCATCGAACGGTGCCATTTTCAAACTGGCTTGATAGCTGTTATTGTAGGAGAACTCTGCCAAGGACAAACATTTGTCCCAACTCTTGTCAAAGTGCAGGATGCTTGCTCTCAACATATCTTCTAAAATCTGATTTATTCTCTCCATCTGACCATCGGTCTGCGGATGATAACTGGAACTGCGGATCAGCTGGGTTCCCAAACACTCATGCAATTGTTCCCAAAAACGAGCTACAAACTGAGTCCCTCTATCAGAAATTATAGTCTTTGGGATTCCATGCAGACGAACTATGTGGTCCACGTACAACTATGCATATTGTTGTACGGAGTAAGTGGTGTGCACGGCAATGAAGTGAGCGATCTTGGTGAGTCTATCCACAATTACCTAAATAGAGTCTTTCTTTCTAGCTGTTAGGGGTAAACCGACAATGAAATCCATACTAATATCGTCCCACTTCCACACAGGTATTGACAGGGGTTGGAGTACACCTGCCGATTTCAAATGACTTGCTTTCATCCGGTGGCAAGTATCGCACTCAGCTACATACTTGGCTACATCCACCTTCATAATGGGCCACCAAAAGTTCTGTTTCAGATCTTGGTACATTTTGGTACTACCGGGATGAATAGAGTATTTGGACCTGTGAGCTTCATCTAGAATGATTTTCTTAACTTCTGGGTCAACGGGGACCACTAGGCGTTTCCCAAACCAGACCACATCCTGGTGATCCTTCTGGAAACAAGTGTACTTGGGTCTCCCTCTGCTACTTTCTGCTTGATGGTTTGAATATCTACATCATCGCACTGGGCAGTGACAATTCGGTCATAAAGATCGGACTCTGCCGTCAAGGCATAAAGAATTCCCTGCGGTACCAGTTCTAAGTTGAGCCTCCTCATTTCCTCACACAATGGTTCACTGACTGGCTCCATCTCTAGGTGGTTGCAATGATCTTTGCGGCTAAGAGCATCCGCAACAACATTTGCCTTCCCGGGGTGATAATGCACTTCTAGATCATAATCCTTAATCAGCTCAAGCCATCTTCGCTGTCTCATATTCAATTCTGACTGGGTGAAGATGTATTTGAGACTCTTGTGATCGGTGAAAATATTTCAACGATTACCCATTAGATAATGTCTCCATATCTTGAGGGCATGGACAACAGTAGCTAACTCAAGATCATGGGTAGGATAATTGAGCTCATGGGGTCGAAGTGCCCGTGAAGCATGGGAAATGACTCGGCTTTCTTGCATAAGGATACAGCCGAGACCCGTGCCTGATGCGTCACTGAAAACTTCAAACGGTTTGGAATTATCGGGTTGTACTAGCACTGGGGCTGAAGTTAGATGTTGCCTTAGGGTGTGGAAAGCTTTCTCACATGCTTCGCTCCACACGAATTTCACTCCTTTCTTGAGTAATTCGGTCATGGGTTTTGTGATTCTGGAAAAGTCAGGAATGAATCGACGGTAGTATCCCGCGAATCCTAGGAAACTGCGGATTTGATGCACGGACTTGGGTGGTTTCCAATCCATCACCTCTTGAACTTTGTTAGGATCTACGGAGATACCATCGTGGGAAATGGTGTGCCCTAAGAATTTCACACTTTTCAACCAGAATTCGCATTTGGAGAACTTAGCATAAAGCTTGTGGTCTCGCAAACACTGAAGGACAACTCGGAGATGTTTGGCGTGTTCTTTCTCGCTCTTAGAATAGATGAGAATATCATCGATAAAGACCGCGACAAATTTATCGAGCTCTGTCATGAACACGGAGTTCATGAGGTACATGAAGTAGGCTGGGGCATTGGTGAGTCCGAAAGACATTACCAAGAACTCGTAAAGACCATAACGAGTGGAAAAAGCGGTTTTAGGAATACCGCAAGGTCGAATCTTGAATTGGTGGTAGCTAGAACGAAGGTCGATCTTAGAGAAGACTTTGGCACCAGCCAATTGATCAAAAAGAACGTCAATTCGGGGAAGCGGGTATTTGTTTTTGATGGTGACTGCATTGAGTGGTCGATAATCTACGCACATTCTCAAGCTACCATCTTTCTTCTTAACAAAGAGGGCAGGGCAACCCCAAGGAGAAGAGCTCGGGTGAATATAACCCTTATCTAACAATTCTTGGAGTTGGGTTTTTAGTTCAGCTAACTCTTTGGGTGGCATGCGATAAGGTCTTTTGGAAATGGGTGCGGTACCGGGCTGGAGTTCGATCACAAACTCGACATCTCTGTCTGGTGGCATACCAGGCAACTCATTAGGAAAGACATCCGGGTATTCGCATACTACTGGAATGTCATCAAGAGGGGAGTTAATGGTCACATAAGCACAAGAGTCGGTACCGTTCCTGAAAGATAGGTACAAGGTAGTGTGCCCGACCGTAGGAGAATTGATCTCTACGGCCCTATCCGATATATCTAGAATCACCTTATGTTGATTCATCCATTCTATACCCAAGATAACATCCATGCTTCCCAATTTGATGGTTGTAAATTTAGATCGAATAACCTTACTTCCTAGTCTTATAAGAACTTCAAAAGTCACTAATTGAGACGTGATGTTTCCACCTGGTGTGGTAATTTTATAAGTGGATTTTGTTTCTACTCCTCTTAGGCCTAACTTGTCTAGTAGGCTCTCATTTATGAAACTATGAGTGGCTCCCGAATCAAATAAAACCTTAACAGGAGTGTCGTTGATAGAGAATGTACCCGTGAGTACTGAAGCTCATTCTGGGATGTCACACATTGCGGTGAAGTTCAGCTTGCCCTGGCGTACTAGTACCATGGGCTTCTTAGCCGGAGTGGCAGGCTTGCTTCCTGCACCCTGATTCTGCGGGTTGGGATTGATCTGCCTGGGCTTGGGACACTCGTTAATGTAGTGCCCTGGCTGGCCACAGTTGTAGCAACGACGATCACCAACGTTGCGAGGAGGTGCATTAGGCTTTAGAGCCTGCTGCTGGGCACTGCGGAACTGGAAGTTCCATGTGGGTTTTGTTGATGGTGTATTTTGGTGCACCTAGCATGTTCATTACACTTTGGTTTGGATTTGATTATGGAACTAACCCTCCACTAGGCACACCAATCATATAACAAGTTCATCTTTGTGCATGAGTTTGGAAGTGTTGTGTTTATGTAGGAAAACATGGACATAAAGGACGGATTCGCAAAAAGTTCAAAGGAGCATTTATGGAGTCTTGTTCGTGTTCATGAGCTTGATGAAATCACTTCCAAAGGTGGCAAGGACCAAAGTGTTACGAGGAACACCCCCGGGGATTGAAGCGTAAAAGATCGAACTTCATGCGAAGAGAACCTCCATCTTGAACGCGAGGATAACATCATCAAAATCATGCAAGTGGAGGGGGCAAAGTACATAAGTGCATGAGGACCCACGGAGCAAAAGGGGCGACCGAACCAGGCCGAACTAGGCCCAGGCCGGTCGGCTCAGGCGGGCCGGCCCAGCCCTGTTCTGGCACCAGTTCGGTCCCATTTTCCTTGCCCTCGAAGGATCTTCAACCCTAAAAGCCCCGAGGCGCCGCCAACACCGGGGAGGAGTCATTCGCACCAGAAGGCCATCCACAAGCTAGAGAGAGAAGAGGAGGATCTCCGGCGGGAGATCAACCACCTCGAGGGAAGCACCCTCTCGTGGAGAAGGAGGAAGACACCGTCGGAAGGGAAACCATGATCAGCGGTGCCATGATCAGCACCTTGATGGGGTAATCTTCTCATTCGTCCATGGGTTGTAATCGATCTTGAGATGTAATCGCACTTTGTCAGATTATCTATCTATCATCTTGTGTTGAATATACTTTTATGCTTAAGGTTAGCTACCATGCCGTAAAGGGAGTAGAGCTCCAATGCTATCTTGGATCCATTCAATACACCGTGTCCATCAAAGGTCTAGTCATGAATACCTTCGCGTAGTGACAGTACGAGAGGAGGGAAAGGGCAAAATCGTGGTAACAACCCCGATAGATTAGTTTGTTTTTCATGTCTTTAAGCGATTGCATGCTCTAGTATCGTAGACCCGTGGGCGAGTGTCTTTTATCTTGATATCTTAATCATTCTCTCTAGTATAGTTTAGTTTTTTTAGTATAATAATAGTTAGGGTTTTAGTAGTTAGTGTGTCGTTGTAGATCGAACGCTTGTAATCCCCTTGCTCCGAGGATTGACAAGAACCTTGGGAATCCCGTGGTGAAAAAGGTGTGGGGTCCGTACGCTTGCGGATCGTAGAGGGATACGTCTTTTATCCGTCAACAAGCCCCTTTTCTGGCGCCGTTGCCGGGGAGCAAGCTAGTTTACATCGTTTGATTTGCATCTAACTTAGTTTTATATTTTAGTTTATCTTTTATTTGCTTTATCTAACATATACTATCTAGAAAAACACTTGTTTCGTTTTTGTTTTTGTTTTTATCTTATTGTCTAGATGGCGTTCGTTAATCAACCCGTGGAAGAACCGGAGAAATCACTAAGGGATTACGCTAGCCCTCGATGTGAAGACATAAAAGTACAAGAGTCGGATTCGAAGCTCGAAGCGACCAAGTATGAGATTAAATCCAAGATCATCAAGATGGTGGCGGCGAACCCATTTGAAGGGATGGTTACAGAGAACCCATATAGACACATATGGGATTTCACGACAATATGCAACACGGTGCGTCAAGGAGTTCCCGATGAATGGTTCAAATGGAATCTCTTTCCCTACTCACTTGCCGGCAATGCAAAGACATGGTATTCGGTTGCGTCCTTTGAAGTTGAAGGCAATTGGAACAAGTTGACAAAGAAGTTTTGCGAGAAGTTCTTTCCAATTAGCAAGGTTCAACATCTAAGGAGGCAAGTGATCACTTTCATGCAAGGAGAAGAGGAAGGGATAGACCAAGCACGGGGGACGGGTTTAATGGATTGATCGAACAAGGACCAAAACTCGGCTTCACCGGTGACGTACTCTTGCATACATTTTTATTTTCCCTAACCCCTAGTTGCATGCAACACGTCGAAATGTGTGCGGGTGGGGATCTCATGGAGAAAACACTCACGGAAGCCGCCCAACTTCTACAAAAAGTTAGTAAAGCGGCTGCCATGCGAAGAGATTGGGAAACAAGACTTGCGGAAGAGCCGGAATATAATTCGAGGAAGAAGAAGTGTGCTGATTTTTCTAAAGAGGCAACCCCGGAAGTCACAAAAGAGGAACCAATCATGGAAAAGCTTGAACAAGAACATATCAAGTCAAGAACTACACCAAACGTCGACTTCGCCATACCAAAGGAGATGAACAAGAGAAGCATGTCAAGCGCGAAGCCACTAAGGGAGTTCGAACCAATGGATTAGGTTCCTATTGATTACGGAGAAGTATTCTACAAGAGAAGACCGTTTCCTAATCAAAAGGGAATGGCTAGAGCATTGGAAGTGGATTTCCCACCGGAGAAGAAAGCGGAAAATTCGTACGACCTTGAAACCACTGGTGAGATTTTTCAAAAGCTCTTTGGAGATGACGTAGTGGATCCGGAACATATTGTCGAGGTGAAGAGAATCATGGGGATCAAGCCTGAAGCATCACCATACGCTCGCCTCGCCGAAATTTACGCGATAGGATCCGAAGAAGAAGAGAAGATGACACCACACTTGAGTTGCGAGATCAACGGAGTTCAATGCAAAGCTTTATGCGACATCGGAGCCCAAGTAAGTGTTCTATCTGCTAAAATTTACGATAAAGTTCAAGACCACAACCTAGACTTATCTCCAACATCAACGAAATTAATTATGGGAGATGGTAGAACTATCAAACCTCTAGGTATTGCTTGCAACATGAAAGTAAAAATCTCTAAAAATTACATACCAACCGATTTCTTTGTTATTGATGCTTACCATAGTAATCATTATCACATAATCTTAGGTAGGCCTTTTCTTAAGTTGGTTGATGCCATGTTAGATGCTGGAGAAGGCAAAGTAACAATGAACCTTAATGGAACAAAGTACACATATAATTTTCTTCTTGCTTCTAAACACCTCACACCCTTTCCTCCCGAAGATGAAGAAGTAGAAGAGATAGATAGCCTTTGTTTTGTTGAAACCCTTAGAGACCCGCTGCAAAGAGCAATAGAAAATCAAATTAGTAATCAACAAGATGAAGAACTAGAGGAAGCAACAAAAGGCTTAGAGCCGCATGATGGTAGTGTGGAGGAAGAGAAATTCGAAGACATAGGAGAAATCAAACCCGAGGAGCCACATGTGCCCGAGGTAGACCTTAAACCTTTGCCCAAGGGATTAAAATATGAATTTTTGGGCCCAAACAAAACCTAACCATTCATCGTGAGCGACAAGTTGAGTCCCGAAGACAATGAAGCGTTGCTTATTTTATTAAAAAAACATAGGAAGGTGATTGGATATTCGATTAATGATCTCAAAGGTATTAGCCCAGCCTTTTGCACTCATCGTATACCAATGGAGGACCAATGTAAGCCCGTAGTGGACCAGCAAAGGAGGCTAACTCATGCCATGCGAGAGGTAGTAAAGAAAGAGGTTATCAAGTTACTTGATGCCGAAATCATCTACCCGGTTCCGCATAGTGATTGGGTGAGCCCGGTACATTGTGTACCGAAGAAAGGAGGTTTGACCGTGGTGAAGAATGAGAAGAACGAATTGATACCGCAAAGAACCGTGATTGGGTGGCGGATGTGTATCGATTATCGTAAGCTTAACAAAGCGACGAAGAAAGATCACTTCCCCCTACCGTTCATCGACGAGATGCTCGAGAGGTTAGCAAACCACGCTTATTTCTGCTTTCTCGATGGATACTCAGGGTTCATGCAAATTCCCATTCACCCGGAAGATCAACATAAGACAATGTTTACGTGCCCTTACGGAACGTTTGCATATAGGAGGATGCCCTTCGGCCTATGCAACGCTTCGACCTCTTTTCAACGTTGCATGATGGCCATGTTTTCGGAATTCATCGAAGAAATTGTTGAAGTGTTTATGGATGATTTTTTCGTTTACGGGAAGATGTTCATGGATTGCTTGGCAAACTTGGAAAAGGTCCTTATGAGGTGTGCGGAGGTAGATTTGGTGTTAAATTGGGAAAAGTGCCACTTCATGGTTAAGCAAGGCATAGTGCTCGGACATGTCATATCCGAGAGAGGCATTGAAGTGGACAAGGCTAAGGTAGAGACGGTTGAGCAACTCCCACCTCCTACGGATGTTAAGTCCTTAAGGAGCTTTCTAGGCCATGCTAGTTTCTATAGAAGATTTATCAAGGACTTCTCCAAGATCACTAAGCCTTTAACGCATCTTCTTCAAAAGGATGTGGCTTTCGACTTTGATGAGAAGTGCCTAGCGGCATTCCGGACCTTGAAAAATGCATTGGTGAGTGCTCCCATCATCCAACCTCCGGATTGGAGCCAACCTTTTGACATCATGTGTGACGCAAGTGACTACGCCGTAGGCGCGGTCTTGGGTCAAAGAAAGGAAGGCCGAGTTCACACTGTTTACTATGCTAGCAAAACTCTTAGTGGGGCGCAATTAAATTATGCGACTACGGAAAAAGAGTTGCTAGCGGTGGTATTCGCTTTCGAAAAATTCAGATCTTACATCGTGAACTCGAAGGTCATTGTTTACACCGATCACGCAGCCATCAAGTATCTCTTGGCTAAGAAGGAAGCTAAATCACGTTTGATTCGTTGGATCCTTCTTCTATAAGAGTTTGATGTTGAAATTCGTGATAGAAAGGGGGTGGAAAATGTTGTGGCCAATCATTTGTCTAGGATGAATCGTGGACAAGATGATAAAGAGCCCATAAAAGATAAGATGAGAGATGACCACCTCTATAGAGTGCTTGATAAAGACACATGGATGATCGATATCATTCTAGCAATTCGGAAGATGCCTCTCGACCATCTAGATAAAAACACTCAAAAGAAGATAATCTCCGAAAGTAGGAAATATTTTTGGGATGCACCATACCTCTTCAAACTTGGCAATGATGGAGTAATGAGAAGATGTGTGCCAAGAGAAGAGAGGGTTGAGATTCTAAGGAAGTGCCACTCGGCGGAGTACGGTGGACACTATAGCCATTTTCGAACCCAAGCGAAGGTGTGGTTGAGCGGATTCTATTAGCCGGAGATGCATGAAGATACTAAAAGATATGTTGCATCATGCCCCGAATGCCAAAGAACCGGAAACATCTCTCAGAGAAATTCTATGCCTTTGAAATACAATCTACAAATCGACATATTTGATGTATGAGGCATAGACTTCATGGGGCCTTTTTAAAAACTCATTTGGATTCGAGTACATCCTTGTTATGGTTGATTATGTATCCAAGTGGGTAGAGGCTATACCATGTCGTAAAGCTTCCATGGAGAAGTCCATTACTATGATCAAGAACGTGATTTTTCCTCGTTTCGGTACACCGAGAATCTTGATAAGTGATAGAGGAACTCACTTCACCGGGAAGAATTTCAAAAAGTGCTTGTCCAAGTTGGGAATTGAGCATAGGGTCTCTACGGCCAATCATCCACAAACTAACGAACAAGCGGAGACGTCAAATAGGAAATTAAAAAGCATACTCAACAAGACCATAGAGAAGGGAGGCAAAGATTGGTCAAAGAAATTAGACGGAGCTTTATGGGCTTATCGAACGGCGTTTAAAACACCGATAGGTATGACCCCTTATCAATTCATCTATGGAAAAGCTTGCCACCTTCCGGTTGAGTTGGAACATAAAGCCTATTGGGCAATTAAAGAGATGAACCTTGATCTCGATGTCGCGGTGGTGAAATGAAGAATCCAAATAAGTGAGCTAGAGGAGTTGAGGTTGAAAGCATATGAAAACACAAGCATATACAAGGAGAGAATCAAAAGGTGGTACGATAAAAGATTGAAGAAAAAAGAATTTACGGAAGGAGATAAGGTCCTCCTCTACAATTCGAGGTTTAAAACTGAGGACCAGGAGCGTCTCGATGGTCGATGGATGACCGCTCCTCAGTGATGAGTGATTGACAACGGGTGTTGGACTGACTCTTGGCTTAGTGCGCAGGTGTAGGCTGCGGCCTAGTTCACGTTGTTGCAGGTGAAGAACGGGCGCGAAAGGTCTTCAGCCTTGAGGGGCCTCCGGGAGATAGAGAGACAAGTAGGCTCGGTTCGAGGGACCCGGTGGACAGCGGGACTGGGTGCGGGCGACATGGTGGCGACACGAGCAAGACGAAGTCATGGACAATCGAGCCGGTGCACAGTGGCGGTCGAGTCAAGTGGTTTGACAGGAGGCCGGACCGGGCACACGGGGTTTGGTGGTTTGCCCACAAAACCATCGGCGGACGGTTTCTTGGTTTGGGCCTCAAAACCAAGTTCGAGGGCCCAACACGACGGAGACGGGATCCGGGCGTGTCGGGAAGCTTCGAGGCGGAGGACACGCTAAGGGATCGCATGGCTTGCGTCGGGAGGACGCGGGGTGCGGCAAAGGTGTGGCCGTCCGTTGACAAGACCCACAAACATTACCTAAATGCCCCTACGTGGGTTGTATCGCCAGTAGTTAAGTTAGGGGTAGTCGAGTCATTTACCACTCCGGCGGGACCTGATATATAAGCCATGAGTGTGTGTGGATGGCTCTTGCTCTGCGACTTAGGGTTTCATTTCCTCCCTCCATTTTCTCATTTTTCGTAGCTATTTTCCTTCCATTATCTCTAGGCTAGCATGAGAGCTTCATGGGAGATTTGTTGAGAGGGATGGATACTAGGGCGGCATGCTAGACCTTGTGAATCTTTCCTGGTTTGTTTAGAAGATTCGGAGTTGTGTTTTTCGTGGCCTTTTTGTGCTTGTTTTCGTGCCTTTGTTCTTGGTGCGTTTCTGCGGATTTAAGTGAGTTTCTCCCCGGATTTCTTTGAGGGAAACATGGACAGATGTCTCGCGCATCTTTGTGAATGATCTTGTGCCCTCAAACGCCGGTAAACCACTTCAATTCGAGGATTTCCGTTCGGTGCTCTAGTTCTTGGTGGTGCTCAAAGGATTCGCGATTCCCGGTGATTTAGGGAGTTAGGAGGCAAGATTTTTGGGCTATAGCATCCTTGTGTGACGCTTTTCAAATCCCCAAACCCTTGTCTCCACAGCTTCTACCGTTTGGGAAATCCGATGATGATTTGTGGAAGTTGACTTTCGAGGTCGGGCGTTTTTCTGCTCTGTCCGTGCCTCGCGGACGGTCCGCGCCCTCCTGGCGGACGGTCCGCGCCGCTCGTGTTCGTCCCGTGTTCTTCGTGTTCTTGCTCGCCTTTCGTTTCGATCCGTCGCGATTTTGAGTTTTGGTTGGACGGAGTTTCGGACGGTCCGCAGCAGAGGGCGGACGGTCCGCGGGTGCCTGGCGGACAGTCCGCGTGCTCCCCGCGGATGGTCCGCGGGTGCCTGGCGGACAGTCCGCGTGCTCCCCGCGGACGGTCCGTTATTCGGGTGTGTCTCTGTTGGTTCTGTGTGCTTTATCGGACGGTCCGCGATGTAGGGCCGGACAGTCCGCAGGGTTGGCGCATATGGTCCGCGGCATCAGGCCGTACGGTCCGCGAGGCCAGTGCGGACGGTCTGCCCCTCCTGGCCGGACGGTCCGCCAGAGCCTGTGAGCTTTGCTTCTTGGTTCGATTCCTCCCTTCCTTTCTCGTGCTTCCGCGTGTGCTTCAAGGAATCGTTCCTAAGGCTAGAGGTTGATCCATAACCTCGTTGTCTTGGCGATTGGTGTGTGATTCGAGCCATCGCTTGTGTGTGACCGGGATTTGACTAGGGCATGGGCCGGGTTCTTTGGAAAGAATTTTTACCGGCTCCTATTCACTCCCCCCTCTCTAGTCGCCATCTGATCCTTCAATTGGTATCAGAGCTTGGTGCCGGATTCTTTGCGACTTTGACAAGTCTCGAATCCTAAGATGGCGTACGTTGAGTGGGGCGGTCCGCCGCACTTCGATGGCAAGGGTTACCACAAGTGGGCGGCTCGTATGATGATCTTTCTTCGTGGAAAGCTGTTGGATTTCATTGTGCTTGACAAGACCTATGCTATTCCGGTCAACATCCATACTCTTATGGTGACCGATGCCGGTGCTAAGGCCAAGTATGAGGCTAATGCAAAAGCCGTTGATCACTTGGTCCGAAGTTTGTGTGATTCAGAGTTTGAGCGTGTTCGCCATTTGAATCTTGCTTGGCAAATTTGGGAGAAGTTGTTGGTTGCTCATGGTGGTGATAACCATGTGAAGGCTCATCTCTTTGTTTCTTACCGGATGCAATATGAGAACCTCACTCCACTTCCCGGTGAGGACATTGATGCGATGTTTCAGAGGTTCACCGCCATCGTGAACAACATGAAAGCTAATGTTGAGGATTTTCCTTACACCGAGCATGATCAGGCTTTGAAGCTCTTGCATGTCTTGGACCCAAGTGTTTGGGGTGCTAAGGTTGAGGCCATCAAGGAGTCTGGGCAATATTTGACTATTGAGTTGGATGACCTCTTTTCTAAGCTCAAGTCGGCTGAGGTTGACAGGAAGTTGCAATCCAAGCATGAGGGCTCAACTGACCATAGTCTTGCTCTTGTGGGCAGATCAAAGGGCAAATCTAACCCTTCCTGTCGACAGTTTTCCTTGTCTTCTCTTATGTCGATTCCAGATGAGGAGTTTGATGTGCTGGGCGAGGAGGAGCTGGCCTTGCTCTCAAGAAGGTTTGATCGACTACACGAGAGTCGGAGGAATGCAAGGCGGAGCTCATGGACGTGCTACAAGTGTGGCAAGCGTGGTCACTTCATCGCCGAGTGCCCGGAAGAGGAGGAGAACAAGTACAAGATGAACGAGTACAAGGCGCACCCGAGGCGTGAAGACAAGTACTCTTCCAAGGGCAAACACTTCAGCAAGTCCAAGAGCAAGGACAAGGACAAGCGGTGACCAAGCAAGGGCGGCTACAAGAAGAACAAGGCAAGAGCCATGGTGGCCGGTGCAAGCGACGTCGACTCGAGCTCAAGCGACGCGCAGTCAAGCTCAAGCAGCGAAGATGAAGACGCCGGGAGGCGCAAGGGCAAGAAGAGTGCAAGCCGAAACCTCAGTGGGTTGAGCTGTATGGCGCTTGAAGGCTTTTGTGGCATGGTGAAGGACCGAATAGGCGACCAGTGAGGGGGGGGGAGTGAATGGGAGCCGATAAAAAATCTTCTCGAGGGAGATTGAAACTCCGACAAGATGAACTAGCTCGGTCGAACCCCTGAAATCACACGCTCCGCACTTCAACCTTCCGTTTGCCAAAACCACGTAGCCACTGGAGTGCTACTGGTCCTAGGAACAAACTCTACTAGCAACCACAACACACACGCAGCACCGACAGCGGAAACAACTCGAAAGACGGCTAACCAGAGGGGGCGGATAGACCGGGTATAGGGGGCGGTTAGACCGCCTCCACCTGGCAACCAAGGAATCCTCCAAAATGTCTCTTCCGAGCACCAAAACTCACCACGGTTTCACCAACAGAGATCTCTGGTCAAGGCCATGCTAGCTACCAGAAAATCTTGGCGAAAACCAAAACTTCACCCAAGGGCCTTGGGGCGGTTAGACCGGCTACCTGGGGCGGTCTAACCTCCTGTACCCAGCAACGAACTCCAACCAAGAACACCTAGCAAACCGCATGTGAACGACCCCAAATTTCACCCCGGACGCTCCTCGATCAAGGCGAACAAACTCACAGAGGAAAATCTGGCGAAACAAAACTTCGACCCGGAAACACCCAGGGCGGTTAGACCGCCCCCTGTAGGCGGTTAGACTGCCCCTACCAGAAAACGAACCCGCGGGTCAAACCTCAACTTCCTCGCGCCCGATCTTTCGAATCACTCCACGGATTGCAGCCAAACTTCGGGAATAGATAGGTTACCTCCTGGGCAACCTCTACCTCAAAGGAATCGACCCGAAACGCTCACAATCAAGAG
This sequence comes from Cenchrus americanus, assembly GCA_947561735.1. NCBI lineage: Eukaryota > Viridiplantae > Streptophyta > Magnoliopsida > Poales > Poaceae > Cenchrus > Cenchrus americanus. The sequence goes on along the minus strand of OX387245.1, from coordinate 89,993,086 downwards.
GAATCGAAGAAATCGCTTCTCTAGGTCAAGAACTCGCCCAACTTGAGAAACCACCAAATCGAGTCCGATTCAAAAGGGATTTGGGGGCAAAGTCACCAGCCAAAGAGGCACAAGAACCTCATACGTGACACCCACCAAAAGCCCCAAGAAATCGTCCTGAAAACAGTGCCAAAAGAGCTCCGAAAATCAACACAAAAGAGACGGGAAAACCACCATGATGAACAACGCCAAACCTTCTATACATGCCATGAAAGGTTCGTACAAGGTCTAGCTTGCCACCCAAACATCCATCCCTCTCTCTAGATCTCACATGAAGCTCTCAAGCTAGTCCTCTAAAAAACTAGGGAAAAATGGAGAACGAAAATGGAAAAACAAATGAGCTAGGGTTCCAAGAGTTGGCTGCCATCCACCCATCTAATGAGTATATATGGAGGCACCCAAAAGACTAAACTACCCTTCACTAATAACTAAGGATACATGCCCCTCGAGGGCGGATTTGGAATTCTTCATGTCTTCACCATCGGACGGATGCCCGGCTACCGCAACCTGCTTAGCCTCGACGCAAGCCTTGCGATCCCGACGCGTGTCCTCCGCTTCGAAGCTTCTCGGCGTCGGCGGCCGGGCGGGTCGACCGCCCCCGGGCGGTTAGACCGGCCCGGGAGATCTGACCGGCCCCAGGCGGTCTGACCGCCCCTCCTGGGCGGTTGAACCGGCCTGGGTGGCCGCACCACCTCGCCGAGTCTTCGGCCTCGGTTTTGTGGCTCAACCGAGTAACACAGTGGTTTTCTGGTGAACCACTGCAAACCCCGCGAACTTGGTGTAGCCTCCGCCAATCTCCACTCATGACTCGGCTCCCACGTAGTCCCGGCTGGACCTTGGTTTTGAGGCTCTACCAAGAAACCGTCCACGACTTCATCTTGCTGTTCATGCCACCATGCGGCCCGCACTTGACCCCCCGCTGGCCACCGGGTCCCTCGAACGAAGCCTACTTGTCTTCTCCACACCTGGAGGCCTCACCGGCAACGACCTTTCGCGCTTGTTCTTCACCTGCACGAACACGAGTCAAGCCGCAACCTGCACCTGCAATACTTAGCCAAGAATCAGTCCACACAACGTTGTCAATCACTCATCACACAAGGAAGCGACCATCCACCGGTCCTCGAACCACACATGGTCCTCACATGGCCCATAGCTCGAGCAACAAGAAGAGCGACAAGGAAGACAGCGACTCCGACTCGGAGGATGAGGTAAATCGTGACCCTGACTCTTTGCTTGCTGAGATCACTAGGTTGAATGGCTTGATTGACAACCGTGATAGTGTGCTAAGAGATGCCAAAAAGATGAGGAAAGACCTTAGGGCTGAACTTGAGAATGCTAGTGAGAAAGTAGGAGATTAGAGTCGAAATTTCTTGAATTGAAACTTGAGAATGACTCTTTGAAACTTGCTCCTACTACTCCTGATGATGTTGAATGTCTTGAGTGTAATGCATGGTTGAACGAGATCAAGTTGCTTAATGAGAAGAATGCTTCCACTTTGGCTAAACTAGATGCTCTTAGGACTGAGTATGATGAGCTTAAGGCTAGACCTACTTTGCTTGGTGCTTGTAAATCATGTCCTACTATGCATGCTAAGCTTGTTGATGCTCGTTCTACCATTAGTTCTTTGGAAGCATCTTTGAAATCTCCTGTTGCAAATGCATGCTCTAGCTGTGATGAAGTTACTTTGCGCAATCTTGAACTTACTTCCCGTTTGGATGTCATATATGAGGAGAATGACTATTTGAGGAAGGTGTTGGGTTGGTTGTCTGGACAGGAACCTCAATTGAAAATCATGATTGAGGAGTTCAAGAGAGCTGATGGTCGTGGTTTGGGGTTTGAGAAGTTGGGTGAGAAAGTGGGAGAGAATAGTGGGGAGAGTGTGTATGAGAAGTGTGTTGAGTCTAACCCCGAGTTTGAGGTGATCGGAGATATCCAAGTCCCACTTTCAAAAGCACCCAAGAACTCTTTCACACCAAAGCCCAACCACCTTTGCAACAAGCTTGACACAACCCAAGATCCACCCAAATTCCCACCTAAGACAAATGACTTCCAGAAACCGGTGAGGTTTGTGAGTGAGAAGGGTGAGAAGCCTAGAGAGAAGCCAGAGCCAAAACCAAAACCCATCCCCTTCAGGTGTGAGTATTGTGGCAAGGAGAGACATCTTGCAGAGTTTTGCTACAAGAACAAGAGGGATGAGAGGCTTGCTAGGGAGCAAGCAAACCAGGACAGGTATCGCCAGTCTCATGGTATTCCTGAGCCTAGAGTACCACTCCCACGGGGTGTGGGAAGTGTGAGGAGTGTTGGTGGAGTTGGAGCTCTGGGTGGTAGGTTTGTCAGGAAAGATGATGGTGTGCGTGCTGGTGAGAGGTTTGGTCGGGCTCGTGGTGGTTTTGCTGGACGTCCCCCTACTCGTCCTCAATACAAGTTTAGGGGAGATGATCGCAGCTTTGGGTTCCAGAGGAACTACAGACCACGTTTTCCCCCTCGTGGTGCTCGTACTCCTCCCATGGGACATGGGATGTTTGGTGGCAAGGGAATGATGTTTGCTAACCCCTCTTTTGAGTAGATGGCTCGACACTGGTTTAACTTTCTTTGTGCTAACCCCAGTGTCGAGTCGCTAGCTCATTCTCGTTCTTGTTTCTGACTGCAGGCAGGAGGCTTGGAGAACATTTGGTTGATCGACTCCGGATGTTCTCGACACATGACCGGAGATAAGAAGTGGTTCTCCAGCCTCACCCCAGTGAAGTAAAAGATATACATCACATTTGGGGACAATGGACGAGGAAGGGTGATTTCTGAGGGTGTTGTGCATGTGAGTGACAAGGTAACGTTGAAGAGAGTGGCTCTTGTGAAGTCTTTGGGTTTCAATTTGCTTTCGGTTTCTCAGTTGCTTGATGAGGGTTTTGAGGTGCGTTTCAAGTCTGGTGAGTCTCGTTTGCTGGATTCTCGAGGTGATCTTGTTTGTATGATTATCCCCGAGGGTCAGATTTTCAGGGCTGATTTCTCTCGTTCTTTGGGTCCTGCTCGCTGTTTGATGGCTGGTCCTTCTTCTAATTTGTGGAAATGGCATAGGCGGTTGGGACACTTGAGCTTTAATTTGGTTTCCCGCCTAAGTGGTCTTGACCTTGTCCGAGGATTGCCGAGGTTGAAGCTTGAGAAGGATTTGGTTTGTGCTCCGTGTAGGCATGGCAAGATGGTAGCCACTCCCCATCCACCCCTGACCGATGTCATGACCGAGCGTCCGACAGAGCTATTGCATATGGACCTTGTTGGGCCAGCTCGAGTTCGCTCGGTGGGTGGGAAGTGGTATGTCCTTGTTGTGGTGGACGATTACTCTCACTATGCCTGGGTGTTTTTCTTGGAAGACAAGAGTGAGACATTTGGCTTTGTTCGAGATCTGATCATGAGGTGGAAAAACGAGAGGCATGGGAATGCTATTCGAGCTATCCGCAGTGATAATGGCTCAAAGTTCAAGAACTCTCGTTTTGATGCCTTTTGTCGTGATCTAGGTCTCGAACATCAGTATTCGACCCCTTATGTGCCCCCTCAAAATGGAGTCGTGGAAAGGAAAAACCGGACTCTTTGTGAGATGGCTAGGACGATGCTCGATGAGCACAGGACTCTTAGGAGGTATTGGGCTGAGGCGGTCAATACGGCTTGTCATGTTTCCAACAGGATTTTATTGCGAGCTTTCAAGAAGAAGACATGTTATGAGCTTATGCATGGTCGGGCACCCAAGGTGAGTCATTTCCGAGTCTTTGGCTGCAAGTGCTTTATTCTTAAGAAGGGAAAACTCGACAAGTTTGAGGCTAGGTCTAGTGATGGTATTTTCTTTGGATATGCTAACCACTCTAGTGCCTATAGGGTGCTTAACCTTGAGACTAATAAAATCATGAAGACTTGCGAGGTGACCTTCGACGAGACAATGCCATGTACCTCTCTTGGCTTTGAATGTTCAGGTGATGAAGAGATGGCCGAGGACCTCTTTGAAGAGGAGAAGGATGAAGCTGGAGATGATGATGGGGAGAACCATGCGCCTGAAGTTGAATGTGTACCCACTACTTCCCCTACGACCACTATAGAGCATGGACCGTCTACTTCATGGACAACGACGGTGCAACAAGAGGACCAGGCGAGAGAAGTTGAAGTTGAGGGGGAGGTAGTCTCGAGGCGTGAGGCTCCCCGGCGGATTCAAGAAGTGCATCCCCTGTCGAAGATCATTGGGAACATCGACGAACGCACTACACGGTCAAGGTCCAGGAATTCCTCTCATTTTGCTCATGCTGCTTTTGTTGCCACCTTTGAGCCCAAGGACATTGGACATGCTTTATCCGATTCAAACTGGGTCAATTCTATGCTTGAGGAGTTGGAAAACTTTGAGAGGAACCAGGTGTGGGAGTTAGTTGAACCACCTCCAAATTGTCATCCCATAGGAACCAAGTGGGTCTGGAAGAACAAAGAGGGAGAGAATGGGATGGTTGTGAGGAACAAGCCCAGACTTGTTGCTCAGCGGTTTAGTCAGAAGGAGGGGATCGACTATGAGGAGACCTTTGCTCCTGTGGCTCGTCTTGAGGCAATTCGAATCCTTCTAGCCTTTGCCGTGGCTAAAGGGTTCAAGTTGTTTCAGATGGACGTGAAGAGTGCCTTTCTGAATGGGGTAATAGAGGAGGAGGTGTATCTGAAGCAGCCACCTGGGTTTGAGAGCGAGCTGTACCCACACAGGGTGTACAGGTTGAAAAGGGCTCTGTATGGGTTGAAGCAGGCGCCCCGTGCTTAGTATGGGAGATTGAGAGGTTTTCTGTTGAGCAGAGGGTTTGTGATGGGTACCGTGGATAGGACCTTGTTTCTCCTCAAGCATGGAAATGACTTGTTGATTGTGCAGATATACGTGGATGATATTGTCTTTGGTGGCTCGTTACATAACCTTGTTGCCAAGTTTGCAGATGAGATGAGCAGGGAGTTCGAGATGAGCATGATGGGCGAGTTGCAGTATTTTCTCGGGCTGCAGATCAAGAAAGTGAAGGATGGAACATTCGTGCACCAGAGCAAGTACACGAAAGACATGCTGAGGAAGTTTCAGATGCAAGATGTGAAGCCGATGTCGACTCCCATGGGGAGTACGGCCACTTTGGATGCGGACGAGGACGGAGAACCAGTGGACCAGCGGGAGTACAGGAGCATGATCGGCTCCCTCCTCTACTTGACGGCGACGAGGCCAGACATACAGTTCAGCGTGTGTCTGTGCGCTCATTTTCAGGCTTCGCCGAGGACATCATATCGACAGGCCGTCACGAGGATTTTCAGGTACCTACAGTCTGCCCCTGGTCTTGGCCTTTGGTACTCTTCCTCCTCGACTCTTTCTCTTCATGGTTTTTCCGATGCGGATTTTGCTGGTTGTCGAGTCGAGAGGAAGTCTACTTCTGGTACTTGCCAGTTTCTTGGGTCTTCGTTGGTCTCATGGTCTTCCCGCAAGCAGTCTAGTGTAGCTCAGTCTACCACCGAGGCGGAGTATGTTGCCGCCGCGAGTTGTTGTTCCCCCACCGTTGTGGATTTCATACACTTTGAGAGACTTTGGTGAGGAGTGCACCCAGATCCCACTTCTTTGTGATAACACCAGTGCCATAAGCGTAGCCAAAAACCCAGTGCTTCACTCCAGAACCAAACACATAGAAGTGAGGTATCATTTCTTGAGGGACAATGTGGAGAAAGGAACCATTGTGTTAAGCCATGTCCCTACCCAAGATCAGCTTGCAGACATTTTCACAAAGCCTCTCGACCAAGCTATATTTGTGCGCTTGCGGGGGGAACTTGGGGTTTGTTGCCCTTTCTAGTTGATTCTTGGGGGTTTTTCTCTTGTATCATATGTATCATACCATGTTTTACTTTGATGTATATACATGCTTTGATTGATGTACAAACCATGGTAAGATAGCCATCTTGTCATATATCATGTTGCATTTGTATCATATTGCATTTTAGGATGATGAGCTTCTTTCATATGCCATATTTGAGTTTCTTTGGCTATTTGTGAGATATTGGTCATATGTGTGGAGAAATGGTGATGTGAGGCTATGCTCTTGGAATATTTGAGATATATGTGTGGTGAGATAGCCCTTTTTGAAATAAATTCTAATCTTGATTAACTTTTGGTGAAATGTGCTCCACTCGTGTGTAGTAGTGTGTCCATGTCACAGTTTGGTCTAAATGTGCTTTTCATGCTTAGATTGTGCTTGGATGCCTTGTTCTTGCATTTGGGCCAAAGGCCGAATATCATTGTGAATGTTTAGCCTATGTTGCATTCATGGGGGAGCATAAGATTCTTTTTGCCGCAAAGGCACTTCATGTACCATGAAATGATTTAATCTTGAAAAGAAGTGTATAATGCTTGAAAAATGCTCCATCCATCATGTATATGCTTAAAATGTCTTATCTTTCATATATGGGTGCAAAATATGTTGCATGATGTTCACCAGTGGAGAAGTCTCCCCGAAGTGGACACATGGCTCATGAGCTTTGACATGACGTGCTTTGCTTTATGGGTGTTTGCCATGATCTTTTGCTGAGAATTTGATATCCTTGTATGATCTTTGAATGGTATGCATGTTTGTGGCTCAAGTGTGACATGGATAGGCTTCTACATGTGAAGCGAGCCTTCTTTTGGTAAAACTGCTTGAATCTGAAAATTTTGCTTTGTCACATGCTTCTATTTTCATATATTACTGGTGGCGATGCTTTTACTATGCTATGATTCATATGTGTGATCTTTGTCTCATTTTTAGCCTTTGACACTAGATTTGGCCTATTTGAGAAGCTCATGTAGATGTTTATATGCTTTGTTTTGCATTTCTGCATTTTCACCTTGATTCATACATTGTCAACAAGGGGGAGAGGAGGTGAGCTTAATGAACATTCAGAAGAGGTGAGCTAAAATTTGGAAGTTTGCATCCACATGTTCAGGGGGAGCTTTCTTGCTGTTTTCAGTGTGGAGTTTGTGCTTTGCTTGGCTTGTGACCTTTCTTTGCCTTTCTTCGGTTTTGGTCATGAGTTGAGCTTCTTTGTTTTTCTTTCTTCTTCCTTTCTTTCTTTCTCTGAATTTCATTTCGCGTTGTGTGTTGTCAATGCACTCATCAAGGGGGAGATTGAGGACCAGGAGCGTCCTGGTGGTCGATGGATGACCGCTCCTCAGTGATGAGTGATTGACAACGGGTGTTGGACTGACTCTTGGCTTAGTGCGCAGGTGTAGGCTGCGGCCTAGTTCGCGTTGTTGCAGGTGAAGAACGGGCGCGAAAGGTCTTTAGCCTTGAGGGGCCTCCGGGAGATGGAGAGACAAATAGGCTCGGTTCGAGGGACCGGTGGACGGCGGGGATCGGGTGCGGGCCACATGGTGGCGACACGAGCAAGATGAAGTCATGGACAATCGAGCCGGTGCACGGTGGCGGTCGAGTCAAGTTGTTTGGCGGGAGGCCGGACCGGGCACGCGGGGTTTGGTGGTTTGCCCACAAAACCATCGGCGGACGGTTTCTTGGTTTGGGCCTCAAAACCAAGTCCGAGAGCCCAACACGACGGAGACGGGATCCGGGCGTCTTGGGAAGCTTCGAGGCGGAGGACACGCGGCGGGATCGCATGGCTTGCGTCGGGAGGACGCGGGGTGCGGCAAAGGCGTGGCCGTCTGATGACAAGACCCACAAACATTACCTAAATGCCCCTACGTGGGTTGTATTGCCAGTAGTTAAGTTAGGGGTAGTCGAGTCATTTACCACTCCGGCGGGACCTGATATATAAGCCATGAGTGTGTGTGGATGGCTCTTGCTCTGCGACTTAGGGTTTCATTTCCTCTCTCCATTTTCTCATTTTTCATAGCTATTTTCCTTCCATTTTCTCTAGGCTAGCATGAGAGCTTCATGAGATTTTTGTTGAGAGTGATGGATGCTAGGGCGGCATGCTAGACCTTGTGAATCTTTCCTGGTTTGTTTAGAAGATTCGGAGTTGTGTTTTTCGTGGCCTTTTTGTGCTTGTTTTCGTGCCTTTGTTCTTGGTGCGTTTCCGTGGATTTGAGTGAGTTTCTCCCCGGATTTCTTTGAGGGAAACATGGACAGATGTCTCGCGCATCTTTGTGAATGATCTTGTGCCCTCAAACGCCGGGAAACCACTTCGATTCGAGGATTTCCGTTCGGTGCTCTAGTTCTTGCTGGTGCTCAGAGGATTCGCGATTGCCGGTGATTTAGGGAGTTAGGAGGCAAGATTTTTGGGCTATAGCATCCTTGTGTGATGCTTTTCAAATCCCCAAACCCTTGTCTCCACAGCTTCTACCGTTTGGGAAATCCGATGATGATTTGGGGAAGTTGACTTTCGAGGTCGGGCGTTTTTCTGCTCTGTTCGTGCCTCGCGGACGGTCCGCGCCCTCCTGGCGGACGGTCCGCGCCGCTCGTGTTCGTCCCGTGTTCTTCGTGTTCTTGCTCGCCTTTCGTTTCGATCCGTCGCGATTTTGAGTTTTGGTTGGACGGAGTTTCGGACGGTCCGCAGCAGAGGGCGGACGGTCCGCGGGTGCCTGGCGGATAGTCCGTGTGCTCCCCGCGGACGGTCCGTTATTCGGTGCGTCTCTGTTGGTTCTGTGTGCTTTATCGGATGGTCCGTGGCGTAGGGCCGGACAGTCCGTAGGGTTGGCGCAGACGGTCCGCGGCATCAGGCCGGATGGTCTGCGAGGCCAGTGCGGACGGCCCGCCCCTCCTGGCCGGACGGTCCGCCAGAGCCTGTGAGCTTTGCTTCTTGGTTCGATTCCTCCCTTCCTTTCTCGTGCTTCCGCGTGTGCTTCAAGGAATCGTTCCTAAGGCTAGAGGTTGATCCATAACCTCGTTGTCTTGGCGATTGGTGTGTGATTCGATCCATCGCTTGTGTGTGACCGGGATTTGACTAGGGCATAGGCCGGGTTCTTTGGAAAGAATTTTTACCGGCTCCTATTCACTCCCCCCCTCTCTAGTCGCCATCTGATCCTTCAAAAACCTTCGGACAGGGGAAATTGCAAAGCAAATGGGACGGACCTTATGTTGTGCATTCGGTGTTCTCCGACAGAGCGGTAACCATTATGGATATAAACGGCGATCAATTTGTGGTGAACGGTCAGCGGCTTAAGGTTTACTACGAACCCGACGTCGTGCCCCTTCACCATGTTGACATCTTCACCATGGAGGAAGAGCCCGAACATCCCCCCTAGGATGAAAAACAAGGCATCAACTTTTGCAAATAGCTTCTCTTTTAATTTTCTGGAGTTTTTCACGAAGATTTACTAGGCCAACTTTTTCCCATGGGCTAAGGAATAAAAAATAGGGCGGTGTGCAAAAAACCGGACCGACCTGGCCCCCGAGGCAGGGTGGGGCGGCCGGCCCAGGCCGACCAGCCCAGAAGGTTCCGGCGGCCGATGACGCCGAATTTCGCCCGAATTGCTCCTTTTTAACTTCCTTGTTAGGTCAGAAAATTTTACGGGAAGTGTAAAAAAAGGAAAATAAGGTTCCCAGGGCTTTTTTCTCAGGACTATTTATTTGGCCGAATTGGGAGCTCGAGGATCAAACCTTTCAAGCAATATTTTGCACCCTTGTAGCAGCCATTGTGCCTCCAAGGAGCTTAGAGTTGAACCTAGAGGCCAAGAAGCCATCGATGGAGGAGGCGATGCGATGCGAGCTCAAGCTACCCGTCAAGAGGACCGCACGCATCCGTTGCGGAGGGCGTGTCCCGACCGGAGCTCTTGCATCTCGCAACCCCGTCGAAGGAGAGAAGGTCCCTACGCCCGTTCGAAGGTCGGCACGCATCCAAGGCATCAAGCGCAAAGACTACAAGGAGGTGTCGCCAGAGCCTAAGGATTATGGGGGTAGCGACTACTCTGACAATCGCAGCCCGAGCTCGTGGGCGACCGCCGGAAGAGATGATGACGATTGGGATGAGCAGCCCAAAGAGAGGACTCCCGAAGGCCCCAACGGCGACGGTAACGATGGCAACGAGAGCGGCAATGACAATGGAGGTGGCGACGACGGTGGCGACGACTGTGGAGACTATGGCGATGAAGACCCCTTCGGATTGCATCCGATGTGTTGTCGAACTTGCCGTCAATCCATCAGGGATCTCTACACGTCGGCCGATGAATGTCTCCAAGCCATGGAAGCGATAAAGCAGCGTATGGAGGATTTGGAGCACGTAGTTGGAGACAATTTCAAGTTCCTTAACCGTAACGTGCGCAAACTTTTTGGCATGGTTGGAAACATGAGAGGCAAGTGGTGCAATACTTGCTTGAAGTACCACTAGGTCTAGTTTTCCCCTTAGGATTTTTGTAAGATACGACGAGGACGTCGTATGTTTTTAGCGTGGGGGAGAGCTAGCTAGCTAGCCTTAGCTTTTGAACTTCAAGTTTAGGTTCGGTTTAATCTTCGTGTGAGAGTCTTAGAGTTTTAATGAGTCTTAGCGTTTTAATGAGTCTTTAGTTATTGAGTGTGTTTTAAAATTTTTGCAAGTGTCTTAAATTAGTGTTGAGTCAAAGAAAATTAAATAAAAAGAGTCTATATATATATCTTTGTGTTTTATGTAGTTCTTATCTTTATTCACTTGTTTGTTTAATCTTCGATTCTTGATATATGAACATAAGTATGTGGTTTGAAAAACGTTTACCGTGGTGCTTAGTGGAATTGCTACTATTTAAGGTACCCGTACCGTACTTCGATCTTGAGCTTCACATGTTAGTTGTGTTATGTTCAATGCTAAAAGTTGGAGGATTTCAGTTCTGAAAATTATCTTAAAACCCTTGTAATAAAGGTTAGCAAAACCTCTTTTTCCAAGTTGAGAGTAAGAAAAAAATTCCTATCCAAAGCCAAGCTTATTTTTTTCACTCCACCATAAGTGTGATTAGCACGATGAGTTAGGCTAGGACCTTTCTCTCTTGGTAAGTTTTAATTTCGAGCAATGATCATGTTCTTGTGCTTATCTTTTGTTGCTAGCCTCGTCATATATTCGGTTACGTGACTTTCACAACGGAAGTAACGTACATCGCCGAATTCCATACCCAACCCTATACATCTCTTTGGTAAATCGCATTCTTTGAACACAACCTATTTTCAAAGTTTTGTCTCGTCTCTAGCATGATTTAATTAAAATTTCAGATTATATGCATGCAAGGAAAGAGAGAATTGAAAGCTTTGAAAAGTTGTCAAGAGAAAGAAAAATAAACAGAAAAAGTATGTTTATGTGAATGAAAGAAGAAAAAAAAGATGAGGTAGCAATAAAGATATGAGAGGATGGATCAAGTGAAAGAAAAGAAAAATAAAGTGAAAGGAAGGATGTCACATTGTTGAGAGACGAAACTTTCATTCTTTTTCCAACCATGTGCAATCCGACAACGAGGACGTCATCGGTGCCTCGTAGTCACAATTTTCTTTTGCCCTTGCACATGTTCACCATTCTAAATCTTCTCATCCTTGATATCCCTACATATGGTTAATTCTCATGATCATTGGCTTTGAAAGGTAGACAACCATTAAAGGAAGTTCTTAGTTTGACAATACTTGTGTTGATTGCGCTAGCCCTACCTATAGCTCTATTTTACATGATATATGAGAGATTAATGGGAGGTGAGAGTTTTATAAAATTTGGTTAGGATAGCAACTTCATATGAGTGACTTGAGAGAGCTTGGAGAAAGGTTTTTGTCTAATACTTGTTGCAGGAATATTTGTTTTGAAAATCATAAAAACCCTCCGATGGAAGCAAAGAAGTAAGCATGGTTGAAATTGAAAGCTTCGAGTGAAGAGTTTGAGTTGTGGGGTAAAACTTGACGTGGTAAAAATTCTAAACGCCCATGTTTATGTTTGATTATCATTACTTTGTGTTTATATATTAAAGATGAAGGGATTGACTAACTTGTGAAGAAGGATAGGTGGTATATGATTACAACACCTTGGACGAAGTTCTTTTACGAGTACTTGCTTGAGGACGAGCAAGAGCTAAGCGTGGGGGAGATGTTGACGGTGTATTTTGGTGCACCTAGCATGTTCATTACACTTTGGTTTGGATTTCATTATGGAACTAACCCGCCACTAGGAACACTAATCATATAACAAGTTCATCTTTGTGCATGCATTTGGAAGTGTTGTGTTTATGTAGGAAAACATGGACATAAAGGACGAATTCGCAACAAGTTCAAAGGAGCATTCATGGAGTCTTGTTTGTGTTCATGAGCTTGATGAAATCACTTCCAAAGGTGGCAAGGACCGAAGTTCTACGAGGAACACCCCCGGGGATTGAAGCGTAAAGGATCGAACTTCATGCGAAGAGAACCTCCATCTTGAACGCGAGGATAACATCATCAAAATCATGCAAGTGGAGGGGGCAAAGTACATAAGTGCATGAGGACCCACGGAGCAAAAGGGGCGACCGAACCGGGCCGAACTGGGCCCAGGCCGGTCGACCTAGTCCGGCCGGCCCGGCCTTGTTCTGGCACCGGTTCGGTCCCGTTTTCCTTGCCCTCGAAGGATCTTCAACCCTAAAAGCCCCGAGGCGCCGCCAACACCGGGGAGGAGTCATTCGCACCAGAAGGCCATCCACAAGCTAGAGAGAGAGGAGGAGGATCTCCGGCGGGAGATCAACCACCTCGAAGGAAACACCCTCTCATGGAGAAGGAGGAAGACACCGTCGGAAGGGAAACCATGATCAACGGTGCCATGATCAGCACCTTGATGGGGTAATCTTCTCATTTGTCCATGGGTTGTAATCGATATTGAGATGTAATCGCACTTTGTCGGATTATCTATCTATCATCTTGTGTTGAATATACTTTAATGCTTAAGGTTAGCTACCATGCCGTAAAGGGAGTAGAGCTCCAATGCTTCCTTGGATCCATTCAATACGCCGTGTCCATCAAAGGTCTAGTCATGAATACCTTCGCGTAGTGACAGTATGAGAGGAGGGAAAGGGCGAAACCGTGGTCACAACCCCGATAGATTAGATTGGTTTTCATGTCTTTAAGCGATTGCATGCTCTAGTATCGTAGACCCATGGGCGAGTGTCTTTTATCTTGATATCTTAATCATTCTCTCTAGTATAGTTTAGTTGTTTTCTAGTATAATAATAGTTAGGGTTTTAGTAGTTAGTGTGTTGTTGTAGATCGAATGCTTGTAATCCCCTTGCTCTGCGGATTGACAAGAACCTTGGGAATCCCGTGGTGAAAAAGGTGTGGGGTCTGTACGCTTGCGGATCGTAGAGGGATACGTATTTTATCCATCAACAGGTTTGCTCTGGGGTGGCTTCATCGTCCAACGTCCAGTTGAAGATTGCTGGGATGGGCCTGGAGCTTCCTTCTTCACAAAGCGAAGCTTCTTGCTCGTTCTGCTGCCTGGGGTGAAACCAGACATCCTCTTGTTGTCCCCGTGGGCTTTCTTCATAGCATCTTCTTGGGAGATAGCCTTGTTCACTAGCTCATGGAAGTTTGCGGGCTCGAGCAGGTTCAGACGCTTGTACAACTTGCCATCAAGCCCATCACGAAACCTCTCCATCTTCTTGGCATCAGTATCAACGTGATGCCCACCATACTGGCACAAGCTATTAAACTTTTGAGCCATAGCGATACACTGTGTCAGATCCCTGCCGGAGAGCCAAAAACTCCCTCATCTTCCTATCCATCAGTCCCTTGGGGATGTGGTGGCTCTTGAAAGCCTGCTTGAACTCATCCCAAGTCACAGCGTGCCCTCACTACATTGACTTGAAGTGGTCCCACCACATCAAAGCTTCTCCTCGCAGTTGCAGCGCTGGGAAGTTAGCTTTGTTCTCCTCGGAGCAAGGCAACACAAAGGCAGAGAATTTTGCCTTGATGGCCTTGATCCAAGCCTCAGCCTCCAGGGGGTCTTCTGCTTTAGCAAAGGTCGGCGGCTTCATAGCGATGAACTGGGCATACGTGGTGACCTAGTTAGGCCCCTCGTGGTTGGCCCCATGTGGCGGCCCTCCGTTCATCTGCTGGGTGATCTGCTGATGCGTCTACAGGATCTGGCGCAGCACCTCAGTTTGGGTGGCCATGAAGGCCTCCAACGGCGTCATGGGCGGGGGCGGCGGTAAGTCACCGCTACCACTTGCTCCGAAACCGTTGGGAGAGCTGCGCATGGTTCCCACCATCTGAAAAGTGAGCTTTATTAGTGAGATAACCAAAAGCTTACTGCAAATGATGGCAAACATGATCATGCATAATCACATCTCATTAGCATTTAACCGATGAGGACAGCAACAATCAAACAATTATTCCATAGCCACTAAAATTCATAGAATCATTTTCTTAACACGGTTAGGAATGCGATCACCCGAATGTACGGTTCACATTCACCCTCGGACAATTCCTGTCACTTCGGGTACCAACAAAGGTGGTATACGACGAGTGCTTAACCGCTGGCAACAAGTGATGCTCCTAAAAATGCTTTGGTTTACCAACATTTTTAGGTGGAAAAGCAAACTTGACAAGCGTGGTCATTTGCGACGGTTTATCCGAATTTGGTAATCATACGCAAGAAAACTTCGATTTTTGAATGGCAAACGAATCCACTTAAAGCACACATGCTTAAGCATTCTTTATTACAATAGGACAGAACAAGGTTCAAGGACATTACAACTCGAATTCGAAACAACATGACATGACATGATAGAAGCAGTTACTTGGCACGAAAACGTGCTGACAAGCCAACTACTCTAAACATCTCAAGACAACTCGATAGGATCGGCATCCTTCATCTTTCTTCTGGCGGCAATCTAGTTGCCCACTGAAGCACCACTGTACGTAGGCGAAGCTGGGGGAGTCGGTAGCGGTGGTCCTGCCTGGCTCGTCTGATCCAGACCGGACAAGGCCTGCTGCTCCTCCGGTTGTGCCTGTACTGGGGGCAGTGGCTGTAAGGCCACTATAGCCTGCAAGGCTGCCACCTGTACCTCGGCCTCCTCTGAAGTAACGTCAGCCTCTCAATCTCGTGTACATCGGCATTCTCCTCTAGTGCATGGTTCTCTGCCTCCAGATCTATAATCCTCTGTAGGCGGTCACATCTCTCAAGCTCTAACTGAAATCTCCTAGCACGCAGCCAATCATTCTCCTGCTGCACCTGAGTAAGAGTAAAAGTCAGCTGCTGGTGTGCTGCTGAAAGCTGCTCCCAATCGCGTCTAGATGCCTCCAAACGCTGCCCAATAATCGCTGTGGTATTATAGCGCAGCCCCTGAAGTGTGAAGACCACGTTCAGACAACGAGCTAGCGTCTGAGTAACATCCAACGGCTCTGCTAGTGTCAGTAACTCCCGTAGGTGGTCCATACGGTCCAACCATGCTGGGTCGTGAGGACTCACAGCCGCAAACAGTCCAAACGGAGAGAGAGCTACCACGGTGGGGTTGTGGTCACAAAAATCTGTCAGCACTCTGAGGGCGGCTGACTCAACGGACTCGTGAGTGATAAATCCCCAGTAGATAAAACTCAAGTCAAACCAGTCGGCGTGGTCCGGGTGTGGCAGAACATTGACGATCACCCTGCAACGGGGAACGCCATAGCGCTCGAACTCCTTCACCTCGTAAGTCAGTGGGGTGAGGTAGCCTGCGGCGCTGAGTGCTTCCCACGCAAGGTGCGGAAAACCCTCCCAGTGCAACCCGTTGGTACGGATGGTACCGTCAGCGTCGAACTGGTGGAACATGGGGAAATCCATCTGTACATAAATGTAACTTCATGTCAGATCTCAAAGAGAACGGCATGTCAAATGGTGAAGTTCTGGTAGCTGTGAATAAAAATTCATAACAAAAAATCCAGAAACCTCAAAACTTTCCCAAGTTTTCCCGGTTCAAAAATAAATTCTTTAATACTTAATTAGATTTTAAGGTTGAGCATCGATCAAGGAAACAAGGTGGATGGTCCTGAACCTGGATGTGCCTAGGAAAGTGTAAACCAACCCAAAAAAAACTAGGATTGAGACTTGCTATTACAAGATAACTAGTTAAGGAGCAATTGTTTTTAACAATTTGGTTGAATTAACCTATCACAAGTAACACCTTTTTCAAAATTTCGGCAGCATGACATCTAGGTATGAGAGGTACTCTAGTTTATAAGAAGCACACACTAGCATAATCTTCCTTGGAGAACATATGGAATTTCGATTTTTGGATCCATTTTAGTTGTTTCGATTTTTAACATGCATGCAAGACGTCCTATTCGACCTCACATGGCAATCAAGCCAAAAATCGAAGTTAGTGCCGGTGGCAAGGCTTTTATTCGTCTCTCCCTATAGTATCTAGTCGACAGCTATACGGTACTCGCTTAACGACTAATGAAGCGTTGTTATGTACCTGCAGAAAACGAACTTTCGTGCCAGCATGTCACGAAAGCGTCCACATACATTACCGTTCACTATTGAAACGGTATCCATGCGTTAAGCCGCTGCATGGACAGCGTCCAACCTCGGACACCCTCCGTTTGAATGGAGTGTATCCTTGCCTCGCATGAGCGACATGCGGAATGCACACGTATGAAACACGTGGTGACACACAACTCATAAACAGACGCGAAGATGGGATTCGTGGAATGGATCACTCCATCAACCCTCGCAATTCCCGTGATGCGGAACAGCACACGTATGAAACACGTGGCTCCTAGTTTGGTTGTGCGAGAAAGTAAGTCTGACATAAAGTAATGTGCTGGAAGTTAGCAAAATAGACCATAAGTTAATTAAGCCACCTGAAAGAACCCAAAATTCCTTCTAGGGCCTCTCGGTCTAGTTTATCCTTAGCAGACCAACGTATTTTGGAAAATCAGACAATCTTGGCATATTTTATTCAAAAACCATTGATTAAGGTTTATCAATTAATCTCTGGTGCATATATGCTCTGATGCCAACTGTGACAACCCGCCCAGGAAAATACCATACTATCGCCTAAGACTGATCCACCTTGGTCATTAAGCAATAATAAAGTATCATCCTGTCGTTAGTTGCCGGGTTAACGCCCGGTAAATCACTTGAAAAGCAACAAGGATCGAATATATGCATTAAAACTCACTCGAAGGCGAGTCCAGAGATACAACAACATTAATATCCAAATTCGTACCCCGAAGGGTTTAATTATTACAAACCATAGTTTTTGCCATGATGAAAAAGTTCAGAGTTTTTGAAAAGCAGCGGAAAGAAGCTAACGGAAGTGAAGACACCACGGGAGGCCATCCATGATGCTTTCAGTAGTCGTCCTCCACCCACTCCAGCTCCCAGCCGGGCGGGATCTCTCCGGGCCACACATCACTGAAGGCATTACCTGGATCAACACAATATAGCAAGGCTGAGTATACTAATACTCAGCAAGTCTTACCCGTCGGTGATATCTACTTCACCAAATCTAGACAATGAATGGCTCTTTGGTTACTGGTTGCTTTTGCTAAAAAGTAACAAAGAGTAGGTCCTTACTTTCAAGATTTTAGCACAAGTTCTAGTAGGTTTAATCTTAACTACATTAGCCAACTAGTACAAACAAAATTGTACAATACAATTAATCAAGCATCATCTTCATCAACTTCCATCATTAGGGATCTCATGACTAGTGGAGTAAGTAGTCTCGGATAATGGGAGAGGCCGACAATCGATTGATTTAAACCTTGCAAGGTAAACCCAAACACACGGTAGGCTGCCCACAAAGGTACAGCTGTCCCAGGCTGTAACAACCCAGGAAATTAGGTGTGTAAATTTTGCGAAAATTTAAAACTTTTTGCTTGCATTTGGGTGCTATCAATTTTTGAGCCAAAATTGCTAGCCTCTCTCTAAATTCTCCACTACTTTAGCCCATCTATAAAACATATATTTAAAATATGGTATAATTAGTGAGTTGGTTTTTCTTTGGTTTATTTGGAGTTCAATTGAGTGAAGTTTGAATTTGAAAGGGAATCAAATTCAAACTCTAATTCAAATCCTAAGTCAAACTAATTTGTTTTATTAGGCAAGGGCAGCCAAGTGCATTGGGCCGTATTCAACTTTCCTTGCGATGCAACCAGCCCAGCCCGCAACACCAACCGGCCCAGCTAACCCGCACCGCAGCTCTCTCTCTTTAGCCGCTGACCGGCGGACCCCACGCGTCAGCCCTCCCTTTTCACCTACCCAGCGAGCCAGCCAGCCAGCCCAACCGCGCCGCCGCCGGTTCCGTCGCACCCGCTCGCGCGGCGCGGGCGCGGCCGAGCCGCCGGCCGGCGCGCACGCCGAGGGCGCGGGCGCGCGAATCGAGCCGGGCCGGGGAAGGGAAGGTCCCATTTGCCCCCGCGCCGTGACCTTGCCCGTGGCGCGGAGAGAGGGAGGCGAGTGGCGCCGCCACAGCCGCCGGTCGGACCGAGTCGGGGCAGCCTCGGAATTTCGCCATGACCTCGCGGCGCCGTGGATTCAAAAGCAAGGGGAGGAGAGCCAGTAGCAGTTGGCCTCGCCACCAACCCACATTGGGGTTTTGCCCCCTTCCATAGCTGCCGCCGAAGGGGAAGCAGGAAGGGGAAGGTAGAGGAGTGAAGGAGGAGCGGGAGAAGCTGGTGAGCCGCGCCGCCGCCGGCGCGACGCCGCCGCGGAGGGACGAGTTCGCGAGGAGCCGGAAGAGGGGAAGGCGCCGTACGTGATCGAAAAGGAGCCGGACCGGAGCAGAGGATCGAGCGCCGCCGTGAACACCGACGCCGCGCCGCCACCCATGCCAGGCCTGCGACGTCTACACCGCCGACCCGCAGTGAGCACCGTGGCCTTCTCTCTCTCCTCCTTGCGTCGGTCGTGTTTTCTGCTCTGCCTGTGGGCGTGCCTTCGAGCCGCCAGTGCCTGGGCGCGCCGCGCCGCCGTCTCCCCATGGACGATGCCGCGTCGTGCCCTGCCGGTGAAGTTCAGGGGCGTGGCTACCCCAAGCCGCGCGCACCGGGCGAACCAGTAAGGGCGGGAGCTTGGGGCTGCCTTCGTTGGGGAAAAAGGGAGCACGTTCCCGCGCCGCGCCGTCGAGCCCTGTGCCGAGTGCGCGTCGCGTCTCGGGTGTCTTGTTTTGGCCGTGGTGCCGTTCTAGCGCGGGTCACAGGGAGAGCACGGTGGCGGAGCCGCGCACCCCGCCGCCGAGCCCGGCCGTGTCCAACCGCCGTTGTCGTGTGCATGCGAGGGAGCCGGCCCGGCCGGTGTGCGGGGGGATTCGACGACGCCGCGCCGTCTCAGGGCGAGCCGCCGTGGTGTTTCGTGCCTTGTGTTGTGAACCGGCCTTTGTGCCGTGGATTGTTGTAGCAGGTGCTGGTGAATGCAAGGGCTGGCCGGCCGCACCCAGCGCGCGCCATGGCCACGCCTTAGCCACCAGTGGAGGCCAACGCAGGCGCGCCGCGCCATGTTGCGCGCGAGGCATCTTCCGGGGCGGCAGGGCCTTCGGGCCATGGGTTTTGCGTGCGGGGGAGAGAGGAAGCGGCCGGCCGGACCGAAGCGCACCCCGGCCGCGAGCCGGTGTCGCCGCCGCCGCCGATGCCGGCGTGCCGGCCGCGCGCGCCGCCCGGCGCGGCGAGCGCCCAAGGGAGAGCCAAAGACCCTTCCCCGGATGCGGTAGAGAAAAAGGCCGCCGGCCTCCGGTGTTAATCGGGCCCTAGGAACCGTCCCCCGCCTAACGGGCCGCCGTAAAGGCCCACCGCGCGGATGGTGTCCGCAACCGAGGGAGATCGGGGGGGGCTTGGGGGACCTTGCCCATCTGGGCCAGTTGGGCCAAGCCCAGTGGGCCATTTTCGGCCCAGTGAACCTTTCAGCCCATCAACAGCCCACGAACTCTGGAGCGCTGACGTCATGCTGACGTCAGCAGCGTATTTTTCTGAAAATCCCTTTTCTTTTCTGTTTAAAAGTTCCAGAAAATGTTTTTGACCTTTAAAAATTCATAATAAATTCTAGGAAGCTCAGAAAAATACAAAACTAATTTCTATAAATCCGTATTTGTGAAACCTTGCTGAATGTAGGTAGTTTGGGTTCATTTGGATCTTCGAAATTGATTCTTATTTGGAGTTATTGCTTAGATGTGCACCGTTATCTTATTTCGTGTCGAATCTCGTGCCGCAGACCCGAGCTTCGACCAGGAAGACGTGGAGGACCCCGAGTACACTGCTCCGGACAGCGACTGCTTCAACGGCAACGAAGGTGTCATGTCACTCCCAACCATATAGATCCTATGTTGCTATGTAGCTGCTAGTGCTTTACTTTAATGCATGGAATTGTTGAATTGCATAACCCGTTTAATAGCCATGCCTTGATGCTTTGTTATACCCTGTTTCCTTGTTCTTCTACCTGCGGGACTAGCTACAGACCCCTAGCTAGTCCCTTACTTCAACTATCCATACTTTTGTTGTTTGATTATGGATGGTGCTCTGGGTTTGAGCTGAGATGTGGGGATCTCGGTGTGATTCTAGCGTGCGTTCTGGGTTGCGTACCCCCTTGCTGTGTTTTGGCGGGAGCGAGCCGCTTGGTTACTTGTGAACGGCTGCCGAGGGAAGATGCGATCTGGCCTCTTACCCGAGGGTCGTGTCATGTGGGATGGAGATGTTGAGTGCTCGCTCTCGGCCCCTTAAGGACCGATCGTCAGTTGACCTTGCTTCGGATGACTACTTTCGTACAGACCGCCCGCCTTGTATTGGGCGGGGGTGCGGGGTGAGACTTGTAGTGGATAGCACCCCTCCTGCAGGAGGATCGGTGTGATCGTGTCGGGAGTGGTCTTTCCCTCCTTAGTAGACTTTGCCCTGGCGAGGCCAGGGAAGGGTTCCACAGCTTCGAGGGACCTCTCGCGGGTAGTATGAGCTCTGCCGTGGAGGCTGGGCCAGGCTCGGAGATGCAGAAGGGTACTATCCACTTACTTGGGCTTCAGCCGTATGGTAGGGTCGGACACCGGTGACGGCCGGTTCCGGACCTATTCGGGCGGGTACAGTTGTACAACCTCTGCAGAGTGTTAAACCTATAGCTATAGTCCGTGTCCACTGGTTATGGACAGTCTTTCGATCTCTCACCTGACTAGCTACACTTCTCTTGTGCTTCTTCTCTCCCCGAGTGTGTGAGCCCGGCTTCGACCGTTGAGATGTGGGGATAGGAGCCGGTGGGCCCCACATCGCAGATGAGAGTTGGGTTCTGGATCGTGGTTGAGATCCGGTGTTTTGGTGTGGTATTCCTTGAGCGGGGTGTGGACCCCTGAGGTGTGGACCTCGGAAGCGGAAGCTTCCCCGAGGTGTGGACCTCCTCGCTATTTTCATCTTACCTTGTACGTTGCACTGCTGCTTTGCTTAAGCCTTCTACAGCCAGATTAGGGATATCTCATGCATAGTAGAATATACACCGCTTTTGCCTCTTTGTTGGGAAGCTGACATGACCTACCCGCTTATCGGGTAGACCCTGGTGACTCTGACGCAGAGCCGGACTACGACTTCGACAACGACGGTTGGGTGGACTAGAGCTCTTCTTACACTTCGTTGCCGCGGATATGGGAGTTTCCCGCGCTTTCATGGAGCCGCTGCTAGACGTTTTATTTATGTTTGATTCAGTCCTGATGGACTTGTACCCGGCATGTGCCGAAGAGATGTACTCTGATTAATGTAATAAAATAAATGTTGTACTCTACTTTATTGTTTTTATCATTCTGTATGGATTTTTGGAATCGCTGAGACAAGGATTGCACGTGGTAGCCCTCCTGGGACCACCACCGAGGTGCTAAGATTCGGGATTCCGTTCGCGGAAATCCGGGTCGTTTCAGTTGGTACCAGAGCCATGCTTGACTGTAGGACGAGCCCCAGGAATGGTCGATAGTATAGGAAGCTGTTTCTGAACCTCGAAACTTTATATAAACCCCTTGGCTTCCGTATGTATATAGCTATACTTATATATATGCATTACCTTGATTAACTTTCACTAACTACCTTACTAACTACGCTCTAACAACGTTGTGCAGATGGCGGAGACTACGTGGGTTCCTTTGGAGTCGGACGGCAAGAGCTACGGAGGCTTCTGCCACTTGCTGAGAGAGTGCCTGGAGGCAGCTGGAGTGGAGACCAACGGAGTCAGCTACAAGGGGAGGGCCATGGGACACTTGGAGCAGACCCCCACTTACCTGGCCGTCACGGTGCCGGCAGACCCACGGGTGCCGGAGTTCGAGGAGGTTGAGGTGCACTGCTTCGAGAGTTCGGTCACGGAGGCACACCAGACTGGCGCACGCAGGGCTCTCAAGAAGGTTTGTGTCCAGCTCAGGGAGAAGCTGAAGGACACTCCGTTCAGCGTGCTCCCGACAGAGATCTACGACCCGGGTCGCTGGGACACGAGCGACCGAGCACGGTACTTGGAGGTGACTTCAGTGGAGGAGGACACGGTGATGCTCGCAGCCAGACGGTGCATCCCGGCTCGGGGACCGTGCACCGACCGGGCGGACGGTGAGGTCGCGTACCTTCGGTGGAGGTGTGACGTGCCTTGCGGCGGGGTTCGGGACCTGGAGGTGGAGAGAGAGGATATACTTGACGAGTTGGAGGCGTCGCACGTGAGGAACGGAGAGCTAGTACAGCTTGGACTGGCGGCGGCCGCGGCCAGCACTGAGAGGGACGCCCGGAGGATCGCTACTCTGGAGGCGCGGTTGAGGGCAGAGCGGGAGCTGCACCGGGCTTCAGTGGAGGCCTCGCGAGAGGACAGGGTGAGGCTGGCAGAGGCGAGAGATCAGTTGGAGTCGGTCGGAGGCCGCGGCCGCCGACTATCAAGTCAAGGTGTGGGATCTACGAGAGGCGAGTCGACACAACTACCACCACTTGTGTTACCTTGGAGGACTGGTCTACGAGGAGAGGGACCGAGCAGCCAGGACCCGCACGGCCTGGGAGCGTTCCGACCGGCAGAGGCTGACAGAGCTGGAGGCGCTCTCCGCACAGCTACCACCCAAGAAGAGACCCCGACTGAGGACAGAGACTTTCGAGCTTCCGCCGACGCTCCTACCACGAGTACGCCCGTACCCGAGTGGTTCTCAGGACACAGCAGAGATGGACCGTGCTCTTCAGGATACCTGTGACTACTACGGAGGACCGGCGATCAGGTTGCCGGGGTACCCAGGGGTACACTCACCGCCGTTCTACTCAGTTCCACCAGACGCCAGCCCCGAGGCACCTCAGTGTACCCCGTGATGGGAGTAGAGACTACGCTGTAGATCCAGAGTCGTTGTAATAAGTTAGATGCGAT
Organism: Cenchrus americanus; assembly: GCA_947561735.1. Lineage (NCBI taxonomy): Eukaryota > Viridiplantae > Streptophyta > Magnoliopsida > Poales > Poaceae > Cenchrus > Cenchrus americanus. Next base: position 89,969,857 of record OX387245.1, on the reverse strand, counting down.
GCTGTCGCTTATGCTGTCATGCTTGTAGTGGCTACCCCCATGATGTACCATGCGTTAGCGTGATGTGTTGCCGTGTACCCTCGAAGGTTGTTGGAGTAAACCTCGAGGTCCACCCCTTTTGTATGGTGGCATTGATTGAGTGACATGGATCTTCATGGTTTCCTTCGGATTTCATGCTTCTTTTTGTCTGTATGAATTCTTTGACTGTTAGCAGGATTACTCCTTTATAGTTAATAACCTTAATAGATACATTCTTCCTACCACTACTAACTCTTGCAACTGGAACAGATGTCGGGAGCAAGGAGGTCCGGCGACTCCGGCCCGTTTCGAGGAGGTCGGCGGGGGACGACGGAGGGGAGGATGCCCCTAACCCAGCGGGAGCGAGAGGCCGTGGACGCCGTGGAGGTCACGCGCCACGAGGCGGGCTTCGCGGGGGCACGAGGCCGCGGAGGCCGAGGAGGCCGAGTTGGCGGTCGAGGAGCCGCGCACGACGACGAGGGAGCTCAGGAGCAGGAGCTCGAGCACGAGCAGGTACCCCAGCCCGAGGGAGGAGCAGGCCAGGCTCAGGGACACGAGGTGCCACCACCGCCACCTCCCCCGAACTTGGCCGACGTGATGGCAGTGCAGACTCAGCTGATGCAGACGATCACCCAGATGCTAGCTCAGAACAACAACAACAACCACAGGGGTCAGAACCGCAACGCTCCAGAGGGTTTCCAGAAGAAGGTTGAGAACTTCAACAAGCTGCGAACGCCTACTTTCGACCACTCAGCTGACCCGATGGACGCAGACAACTGGCTACGTGAGATTGAGAAGAAGCTGGAGCTGACTGAGCTTACAGAGGAGGAGTGTGTGACCGTGGCCGCGCACCAGTTGGTCGGCACGGCCAGTGCGTGGTGGGACAGCTACTGTGACTCGCACCGGGACCCGTTGCACATCGGGTGGGACGAGTTCGTGGAGGCCTTCAGGAGTCACCACATTCCAGATGCAGTGATGGACAGGAAAGCTGACGAGTTCAGGCACCTCAAGATGGGAAACATGTCGGTGCGGGGAGTACGCCAACCGCTACCGGGGAGCCGATGAGGTACGTGCCGGAAGACACCGACACGAGAGAAGAAGAAGGTCTACTGGTTCGAAAGGGGCCGCACAAGGGGATGGCACACCACTTGTCCGCGCACGACCGCCCGACACTTCGCTCCATTATCGACAAGGCACCGATCGTGGAGAGGTCAAGGCTTGAGTACATGGAGGTTCGTGGAAGCAAGTCCAAGCGCTCGGACCGAGCGGAGACGCTCGGGACCACCTCGGAGGCGAGAGGACGGGTTACGCTCGGGGCCACCGATCACGAGGAGAGGCACCACGCCTCTCGGTCTCGGCCGCGAGAGCGAGCCAACCCGGGCGGGAGTGGAGGTCGAACGGCAAAGTCGGAAACCGAGGCCACCACCGCGGCCGACGACAGATCCAAGGTGACTTGCTTCAACCGCCGTCGGGTTGGGCACAAGTCGTTTGAGTGTCCACGAGCGGGCGCCACCGGGGAGTCGAACCGCGGTTCTCGGTTCCGGACCCCGGCCAAGCCACCGGCACCGGGAGGACGGCCACCCCGTACTCGGCAGAGGACCGCTCGGCCGCCCGGCTACTCGAGGCCGTCCGAACCACCTCACCGCCGAGGATGCAGCGGCCGCACCCGACGTCACACTTGGTGAGTTCCTTGTTGACTCGTTTTGGCAAGCTCGTTTTGTTCGATACTGGAGCTCAGTTTTCGTATATTTCTACCAAGTTTGCTAAAGAAAGGTCTTTACCAACTAAGCCTCGACCAAGGCCTATCTTGACTAGCTTTCCGCTAGGAGAGAAGAGGAGTACGTTAGAGTGCAGGGGGTGAGGATGGTGTTTGAGGGGCTACAGTTCACGGCAGACTTGACAGTTTTGGAGTCTACCGGGATAGACGTGATCCTAGGGATGGATTGGTTGGAAAAGCACAACGGGATAGTCTCTTGCAACCCCAGAGTGATACAGCTAGAACACCCTAGTGGAACTATAGTGCGGATCGAGCCGCAGAGTCCGAAGGTTGCTACGATGATGTGCAACATGAGTGGGAAAGAGATTGAAGAAATTCCAGTGGTCCGTGAGTTTCCGGACGTGTTCCCAGAGGAGCTTACGGAGTTACCCCCAGACCGGGACGTGGAGTTCGTGATTGAGTTGATGCCAGAGGCGGGGCCCGTTGCAAAGAGTCCGTACAGGATGTTGTCCGATGAGCTGGACGAGTTGAAGAAACAGCTCAAGAAGTTGCTCGAGCAAGGGTTTGTTCGGCCAAGTGCCTCACCGTGGGGTTCACCAGTGCTCTTCGTGGAGAAGAAAGACGGCACAAAGAGGATGTGCATTGACTACCGCACGCTCAACTCGAGGATTTGCTGGATAGACTTAAAAAGGCAAGGTTCTTCTCCAAGATTGACTTGAGGTCAGGTTACCACCAGATGAAGATCCGAGAGCAGGATATACCCAAGACAGCCTTCACCACACGGTACGGCTTGTACGAGTTCGTGGTGGTTTCTTTCGGGCTGACCAACGCCCCTGCTTACTTCATGAACTTGATGAACAAGGTCTTCATGGAAGAGTTGGACAGGTTTGTAGTGGTGTTTATCGACGATATCTTGATCTACTCTGAGACCACTGAGGAGCACGAGGAGCACCTGAGAGTCGTGCTAGAGAGGTTGAGGCGAGCGAAGCGTACGCCAAGTTCAGCAAGTGCGAGTTCTGGATGGAGAAGGTCGCGTTCTTGGGACACGTGTTGTCAGCAGAGGGGATAGCCGTGGACCCGTCCAAAGTTGAGTCGGTGACCAAGTGGGAGCAGCCATTAAACGTGACAGATGTCAGAAGCTTCCTTGGGTTGGCAGGTTACTACCGGAGGTTCATTGAGAACTTTTCCAAGATCGCCAAGCCGATGACAGAGTTGCTCAAGAACAACACGAAGTTCGAGTGGTCGAAGCGTGTGAGAAGAGCTTCCAGAACTCGAAGAAGAGACTCACCACGGCTCCGGTGCTTACCTTGCCGGATATCAAGAAAGACTTTGTGGTCTACTGTGACGCTTCAAAGCAAGGACTTGGTTGTGTGCTGATGCAGGAAGGGAAAGTTGTGGCTTATGCTTCCGAGCAAACTGAAGAAACACGAGGAAAACTACCCGACACACGACTTGGAGCTGGCGGCTGTTGTGCATGCGCTCAAGATCTGGAGACACTACCTGATAGGGAACAAGTGTGAACTGTTTTCCGACCACAAGAGCCTGAAGTACTTCTTTACCCAGACAGAGTTGAACATGAGGCAGAGACGATGGCTGGAGCTGATCAAGGACTACGACGTCGAGATCAACTATCACCCAGGCAAAGCTAACGTCGTGGCAGATGCACTGAGCCGGAAAACATACTGCAACAACCTCATGGTAAAAGAGGAGCAACCTGCTTTGCATGAAGAGCTAGAGAAGCTGAGAATCGAGATTGTGGACCAAGGCCAAGTTAACGTGATGCAAGTGACCTATGACCGGAGGAGCGAATCCGTACACCCCGAGAAGGAGTGTGCGGAAATCAAAGTGCTTTGCGAGAACTAATGAAGCGGGGGCAAAGCGAGAGGACTACCGGGTTGATGAACGAGCACCGTGTGGTTGAAAGAACGGATCCGTGTACCACAAGACGAGCACTCGGGGAGCGGATCATGAGAGAAGCTCACGACTCGAGGTACTCGATTCACCCGGCAAACACCAAGATGTACGAGACCGAAGATCGTGTACTGGTGGAAGGACATGAAGAAGGATATAGCACACTACGTGGCCTGTTGCGACACCTGTAGCAGAGTAAAGATTGAACATCAGAAACCTGCTGGTTTGTTGAAACCGTTGGATATCCCAGTGTGGAAGTGGGAGGACATTTCCATGGACTTTGTGGTGGGACTTCCTAGAACACCAAAAGGAAACGACTCAGTTTGGGTCATAGTGGATCGACTGACCAAAGTGGCTCACTTTGTGCCGGTGAAGACCCGGTATGCAACCGAGAAGTTGGCAGAACTGTACGTAGAGCACATACTCAGGCTGCACGGGGCACCCAGAAGTATTGTATCTGATCGAGGACCACAGTTTGTCTCCAAGTTTTGGCAGAGCTTCCACAAGCTTATGGGCACCACTCTCAACTACAGCACAGCTTTTCACCCACAGACAGATGGTCAGACAGAGAGGGTCAACCAGGTCCTGGAGGACATGCTACGAGCTTGTGCACTCACCTATGGTACTGATTGGGAGAGCAGTTTGCCGTTTGCAGAGTTCTCGTACAACAACAGCTTTCAAGCAAGTCTCCGGATGGCACCCTTCGAGGCACTTTACGGTCGAAAGTGCAGGACCCCGCTAGCTTGGTCAGAGGTTGGAGAGCGAGCTCTGTTTGGGCCAGCAATCATTGAGGAAGCAGAGGAGAAAGTTGAGAAAGTTCGTGAGAACCTGAAAATCGCTCAAAGTCGTCAGAAGAGCTATGCCGACAAGAGAAGGAGAGAGTTGACCTTTGCAGTTGGCGACAGAGTGTACTTGAAAGTCTCACCACTCCGAGGAACTAAGAGGTTCTTGGTGAAGGGAAAGCTTGCACCGAGGTACGTGGGACCGTACCCTATCACCCGTAGGATTGGGAGTTTGGCCTACCAGCTTGCACTACCCGAGACAATGGCAGGAGTTCACCCAGTGTTTCACGTGTCACAGCTGAAGAAGAGCGAGAAGGCAGTGGAGGCAAAGCAAGTGCCCATGGAGTTGCTCGACTTGCAAGACAACCTTGAGTATACAGAATATCCTGAGAAAATCTTGGACAGAGCTGTCAAGGAAACAAGAAGAACTACCATTCCTTTCTGTAGAGTGTTGTGGAGCAACCATACAGAGCGAGAGGCAACATGGGAGAAGGAAGCAGATCTCAGGAGAGAGTACCCACACTTGTTCACGGAGGAGGTCGAGGACGAGATTCTCGGTGGTGGGGGAGAATGTAACAACCCAAGAAATTAGGTGTGTAAATTTTGCGAAAATTTAAAACTTTTTGCTTGCATTTGGGTGCTATCAATTTTTGAGCCAAAATTGCTAGCCTCTCTCTAAATTCTCCACTACTTTAGCCCATCTATAAAACATATATTTAAAATATGGTATAATTAGTGAGTTGGTTTTTCTTTGGTTTATTTGGAGTTCAATTGAGTGAAGTTTGAATTTGAAAGGGAATCAAATTCAAACTCTAATTCAAATCCTAAGTCAAACTAATTTGTTTTATTAGGCAAGGGCAGCCAAGTGCATTGGGCCGTATTCAACTTTCCTTGCGATGCAACCAGCCCAGCCCGCAACACCAACCGGCACGGCCCAAACCTGCACCGCAGCTCTCTCTCTTTAGCCGCTGACCGGCGGACCCCACGCGTCAGCCCTCCCTTTTCACCTACCCGGGAGCCGGCCCGGCCCACCCCCCAACCGCGCCGCCGCCGGTTCCGTCGCACCCGCTCGCGCGGCGCGGGCGCGGCCGAGCCGCCCGGCCGGCGCGCACGCCGAGGGCGTGGGCGCGCGGGCGCGCGAATCGAGCCGGGCCGGGGAAGGGGAAGGTCCCATTTGCCCCCGCGCCGTGACCTTGCCCGTGGCGCGGAGAGAGGGAGGCGAGTGGCGCCGCCATAGCCGCCGGTCGGACCGAGCCGGGGCAGCCTTGGAATTTCGCCATGACCTCGCGGCGCCGTGGATTCAAAAGCAAGGGGAGGAGAGCCAGTAGCAGTTGGCCTCGCCACCAACCCACATTGGGGTTTTGCCCCCTTCCATAGCCGCCGCCGACGGGGAAGCAGGAGGGGGAAGGTAGAGGAGTGAAGGAGGAGCGGGAGAAGCTGGTGAGCCGCGCCGCCGCCGGCGCGACGCCGCCGCGGAGGGACGAGTTCGCGAGGAGCCGGAAGAGGGGAAGGCGCCGTACGTGATCGAAAAGGAGCCGGACCGGAGCAGAGGATCGAGCGCCGCCGTGAACACCGACGCCGCGCCGCCACCCACGCCAGGCCTGCGACGTCTACACCGCCGACCCGCAGTGAGCACCGTGGCCTTCTCTCTCTCCTCCTTGCGCCGGTCGTGTTTTCTGCTCTGCCTGTGGGCGTGCCTTCGAGCCGCTAGTGCCTGGGCGCGCCGCGCCGCCGTCTCCCCATGGACGATGCCGCGTCGTGCCCTGCCGGTGAAGTTCAGGGGCGTGGCTACCCCAAGCCGCGCGCACCGGGCGAACCAGTAAGGGCGGGAGCTTGGGCTGCCTTGCTGGGGAAAAAGGGAGCACGTTCCCGCGCCGCGCCGTCGAGCCCTGTGCCGAGCGCGCGTCGCGTCTCGGGTGTCTTGTTTTGGCCGTGGTGCCGTTCTAGCGCGGGTCACAGGGAGAGCACGGTGGCGGAGCCGGCGCACCACGGCCGCCGAGCCCGGCCGTGTCCAACCGCCGTTGTCGGGTGCATGCGAGGGAGCCGCCTGGCCGGTGTGCGGGGGATTCCGACGACGCCGCGCCGTCTCGGGGCGAGCCGCCGTGGTGTTTCGTGCCTTGTGGCCGTGAACCGGCCTTTGTGCCGTGGATTGTTGTAGCGAGTGCCGGTGAATGCAAGGGCCGGCCGGGCCGCACCCGGCCGTGCGCCATGGCCACGCCTTCGCCACCGGGGGAGGCCAACGCAGGGCGCGCCGCGCCGTGTTGCGCGCGAGGCATCTTCCCGGGGCAGCAGGCCTTCGGGCCATGGGTTTTGCGTGCGGGGAGAGAGGAAGCGGCCGGCCGGACCGAAGCGCACCCCCGGCGCGAGCCGGGGTCGCCGCCGCCGCCGATGCCGGCGTGCCGGCCGCGCGCGCCGCCGGCCGCGCGGCGAGCGCCCAAGGGAGAGCCAAAGACCCTTCCCCGGATGCGGTAGAGAAAAGGCCGCCGGGCCTCCGGTGTTAACCGGGCCCTAGGAACTGTCCCGGCCTAACGGGCCGCCGTAAAGGCCCACCGCGCGGATGGTGTCCGCAACCAAGGTGAGATCGGGGGGCTTGGGGGACCTTGCCCATCCGGGGCCCGTTGGGCCAAGCCCGGTGGGCCATTTTCGGCCCAGTGAACCTTTCAGCCCATCAACAGCCCACGAACTCTGGAGCGCTGACGTCATGCTGACGTCAGCAGCGTATTTTTCTGAAAATCCCTTTTCTTTTCTGTTTAAAAGTTCTAGAAAATGTTTTTGACCTTTAAAAATTCATAATAAATTCTAGGAAGCTCAGAAAAATACAAAACTAATTTCTATAAATCCGTATTTGCGAAACCTTGCTCAATGTAGGTAGTTTGAGTTCATTTGGATCTTCTAAATTGATTCTTATTTGGAGTTATTGCTTAGATGTGCACCGTTATCTTATTTCGCGTCGAATCTCGTGCCGCAGACCCGAGCTTCGACCAGGAAGACGTGGAGGACCCCGAGTACACTGCTCCGGACAGCGACTGCTTCAACGGCAACGAAGGTGTCATGTCACTCCCAACCATATAGATCCTATGTAGCTATGTAGCTGCTAGTGCTTTACTTTAATGCATGGAATTGTTGAATTGCATAACCCGTTTAATAGCCATGCCTTGATGCTTTGTTATACCCCGTTTCCTTGTTCTTCTACCTACGGGACTAGCTACAGACCCCTAGATAGTCCCTTACTTCAACTATCCATACTTTTGTTGTTTGATTATGGATGGTGCTCTGGGTTTGAGCTGAGATGTGGGGATCTCGGTGTGATTCTAGCGTGCGTTCTGGGTTGCGTACCCCCTTGCTGTGTTTTGGCGGGAGCGAGCCGCTTGGTTACTTGTGAACGGCTGCCGAGGGAAGATGCGATCTGGCCTCTTACCCGAGGGTCGTGTCATGTGGGATGGAGATGTTGAGTGCTCGCTCTCGGCCCCTTAAGGACCGATCGTCAGTTGACCTTGCTTCGGATGACTACTTTCGTACGGACCGCCCGCCTTGTATTGGGCGGGGGTGCGGGGTGAGACTTGTAGTGGATAGCACCCCTCCCGGCAGAGGATCGGTGTGATCGTGTCGGGAGTGGTCTTTCCCTCATTAGTAGACTTTGCCCCGGCGAGGCCGGGGAAGGGTTCCACGGCCTTCGAGGGACCTCTCGCGGGTAGTATGAGCTCGCCGTGGAGGCTGGGCCGGGCTCGGGAGATGCGAAGGGTACTATCCACTTACTTGGGCTTCGGCCGTATGGTAGGGTCGGACACCGGTGACGGCCGGTTCCGGACCTATTCGGGCGGGCACGGCTTGTACAACCTCCGCAGTGTTAAACCTATAGCTATAGTCCGTGTCCACCGGTTATGGACGGTCTTTCGATCTCTCACCCGACTAGCTACACTTCTCTTGTGCTTCTTCTCTCCCCCGAGTGTGTGAGCCCGGCTTCGACCGTTGAGATGTGGGGATAGGAGCCTGTGGGCCCCACATCGCGGATGAGAGTTGGGTTCCGGGATCGTGGTTGAGATCCGGTGTTTTGGTGTGGTATTCCTTGAGCGGGGTGTGGACCCCTGAGGTGTGGACCTCGGAAGCGGAAGCTTCCCCGAGGTGTGGACCTCCTCGCTATTTTCTGCTTACCTTGTACGTTGCACTGCTGCTTTGCTTAAGCCTTCTACAGCCAGATTAGGGATATCTCATGCATAGTAGAATATACACCGCTTTTGCCTCTTTGTTGGGAAGCTGACATGACCTACCCGCTTATCGGGTAGACCCTGGTGACTCTGACGCAGAGCCGGACTACGACTTCGACAACGACGGTTGGGTGGACTAGAGCTCTTCCTACACTTGAGCCGCCTGCGGATATGGAGTTTCCCGCGCTTTCATGGAGCCGCTGCTAGACGTTTTATTTATGTTTGATTCAGTCCTGATGGACTTGTACCCGGCATGTGCCGAAGAGATGTACTCTGATTAATGTAATAAAATAAATTTTGTACTCTACTTTATTGTTTTTATAATTCTGTATGGATTTTTGGAATCGCTGAGACAGGGATTGCACGTGGTAGCCCTCCTGGGACCACCACCGAGGTGCTAAGATTCGGGATTCCGTTCGCGGAAATCCGGGTCGTTTCACAGGCCGTCCCCAAAAATCCTCGGGTCGGGATCGAATCTTACAGTCTTTGGTGCAGGCTATCCAGAATACCCCGCGAGATACTCGGACTCACCATACACCGGAGCCCAGATCCCATGCTCTTACCACGTGAGCAATCCATTTAAGGATACATTGTGATTCCTATCTAGGAACCTATTCTCGCGAGTGAGGTCATCACCCAACTTGTAACGGTCCTATAGCTTAGCAGCTATCGACCTATCATACTAGTAAGGACAAAAGGTACCTAGGGATCATGCATCTAGGGTTTCATTCAACTCCTGAACTTAAATGCACAATCATTCATAGATAAATGAATAAAGAATTTTAAAACTAGGTTAGATGCACCGGAGCTTGCCTTCGTCAGCTAGGTTAGCCTGGGCACCCTCAGTGTCAAGAACTTCCACGTACTGCAGCGACGCTTCCGCTCCTCCTTCCTCGGTTTCCGGGACAAGGGAGTAATCCGTCCAGAAGATCTACACGGAATGCAATGCAAGTTTAGGTGATGTGATAGTTTGTTGTCTTATCCAACTCTTGGTTGGTCATATTCACCTTAACAAGCATCCATCTAATGTTTCTCTTTTAGGAAGGTTATTGGTTGTACATGGGTGATTCTTTTATTGCACATTTGAATAAAGGTTTTTATTATACTTGTCATTTCATGTGAAGGCTTTAATCTCTTCCTTTTCACAAGCAAGGATATGAATAATATTTTTATTCATGAATTAACTTCTGATCACCAATGGTAATTAATTAACTTTTAATTAAATTAGGAAATACTTTCAAAAAGGAAAAAGAATTAAATATGGGCTTTTCTTTATTTAATTTCTCTTTAATATTAAAAGGGCCTTTAAGGTTTCTATTAAGCAATTAAAATACCAAAAATTAAAGGAGTGTTTCTTAAGCATACTAGCACCTATCCTGGTCCATTGGACCCACATGTAAGTGTTGGATGCTAGGAAATTAAATATTATGGAAAATAACAAAGGCTAGCTAGTGATTCCATTTAAATGCATATAAAAATAAATAAGCATCAAATCGACCCAAACTTTCTTATGCATGCTCTCTGGTCCTAATCAAGCCTAGAGAACCAGCACATTCACCTAGAGGCTCTACTGATCTTGCTTTATCCATTTGCAAAAGAAAACATGCATAAATTACGAATAATTATTTCTGTCAAGCCAAAAATCATGATTAATTCACAAGATGTGTATTTTGGTATTACAAGACGGTGTGCACAAGTTGAGCTCAAAAACATAAATATATTTAGCAAGAAAAATCATTTAGGCAGTTTCTGCAAGAAAGGAAAACAATTTATTCAACAAGATCTACTACATAACTTTGTTCAATTTTTGGCACAGCAACTAGTCCGGACCTAACACACCACATATCCAAAATTGGGATACAGAGGAGTTATGGATTTCAAGTTATGCCAGATCTAGGTTTTCTCATTTGTATTTTTCATGCTAAAACTATTTAGAATCTAGCCATGTGCAAATAACAAAAGTGATGGGATTTATCTTCCTGAACCCAACAAAATTGGTTTGGTATTTTTCTGATTTTTCTACGAATTTCTAGGAATTTTCTAAGGTGCTGGACCAAACTGCAAGAAAACCTAGATAACTTCTATTGCAAACCAGCCCCTAAATCACACAACAGCCCCTGGGATTTACAACCGTGCCCTCGCGGCGGCGGGAGAGCTCGCCGGAGGCGATGTGGGGCCGAGCCGGGGCAACATGTGGCACGGGGGTGCGATTAGGCTCACCCCTAGCCGATGGGCGGCGGTGGCGGGGTCGGGGCGAGCTCCGGCGAGGGCGCGCGGCGGCGGTCGGCGGTGGCACCCACGGCGGGCGGCGATTCCGGCGGTGTGAGGGCAATGCTGTGCAAAGGGTAGCGGCACAAGCTTCTGTGGCTACTAGGGAGCAAGCCAGTGGGGTTGGTCGCGCCGTAGGAAGGACGGGGAGGTGAGTTCGCCGTCGGCCGGCAATGGCGGACGAGAAGAGGGCAGCGACGCGCGGGGAAGGGGAATGGACGGGGTTTAAATAGGTGTCGACCCTCTGGTGACATCGCGGTGACGCGCGAGATGCTCGCCGTAGCACGGTGCCCTCGGCCGGCGCGCGTACGGCGGGGTGCCGCCGGCGGACCGCCGGTCCGCGCGCGCGCCCGGCCGCACGCGGCGCGCGCGCGCGCGGGCCCCAGGATAACACCGAGGGTCTCGGGGTGTGGCGCATGGGGAGGCGTGTGCCTCGGGCGGCGGTGAGCATTGGGCGGCGCGGGCGCGGACGCCGAGGCCGGCCGGCTCACGGCCGTGGCGCGAGGACACGCGCGACGTCGCGCATGGCGGCGCTCTGGGTTTGAACGTTTCATTGGTGCCCTGTTTGAGCGAACTGTTCTCCAAAAATTTGAATAAAAGTTTACCAAGTGTTGAATACCAAAGTTGTAGATCTAGCTACCAACAACATTTTCTACAAAAGCTATATAGGGTTTTTCTGCCCAGATTGAAAGTTATTTGAATGCCAACTTTGAATGTCAGCAGGGTTTTGCAAACAGTGAAATTTGCCTTGCAGTTGATTTTTCAAGCTTTTCCTCTCAAAATTGGAAATGCCAATCTACACGAAAGTTGTGTCCCTCATCGAGATGTACAACTTTCATAAAGGTAGAATTTTAAGTGTTTAGGTGAATTTTGGAGAACGAGGCAAAAGTTCCCGCAGACACTTGGGGACACTAGAGTGGCAAGGGGGTTTGACCACCATTTGACCATGGGTTGGCCCCACAAGTGTGTTTACTAGTCAATTAGGGTCACTAGGGTGGGTTAGTGAGTTTTTTCGGAGTGAAGGCCCAGGTTGACCGTGGTTTGACCATTGTTGACCATTTGACCGGATATTACGGCTAATTAAAAACCTGGGGCGTCACAAAACTTTAGCTGAGGTTTTGGTTGCGAAAACACCTTTTTTGGACCGGAGTACAGGTGGTTACTCGAAAATTCTCGAAAAGAGGTCGGATGAAAGCTGGAGACTAGAGAAGTACCCACAAGTCTTCCTGTTGTAGCCGCGGGGGCGTTAGCACTAGGAGCATTGAGCGGATAGCAACTCACCATCCCACACAAACTGTCATCTTTTCTTTTCTCGAGTTTGAGTTTCCATCAAAAAACTTCTCTCTTGTGTGATCAGTCTCGACAAAGTTGTCAGAATGTTTTTGAAAAAATTCGAAAAATCGTTGAGGACATGAGGGCATTGTGCCCTTGGTAGCCCTCGAGCAGGGAGCGTATTTTCCTTGGTGTAAAGACGCTGCCTGCTCAAGCTTAAGCATTGCCATAAAGAGAAAAGCGCACAATCGAATATAAATTAAACTCAGAGACATGTGCTCAAAGGCAAACTGCTTGTATTTATTTACGTATGAGTCCTGAACATTTGCTCAAGGATAAAACGGGTGCAGGTGTTAAATGTTCCATGCGTTGGTGACGACCCTCCTATCTTCATACTGGATCTTGTATGTCCCTGTTTGGAGCACCTCGTTGATGATGAAAGGCCCCTCCCAAGGTGGCGACAGCTTGTACTGGTCCTTGCTGCCTTGAACCCGTAAGAGCACAAGGTCGTTGACATGGAACTCGCGTGGGCGCATGTTGCGCTCGTGGTAGGGCCGTAACGCCTGCTGGTATTTGGCGCTCCGTAGCAGCGCCACGTCGTGCGCCTCGTCGAGTTGGTCGATTGCATCCTCAAGCGCAACTTGATTTCCTTCTTTGGTGTATGCTCGCACCCGTGGGCTGCCGTAGTCGATGTCGGTTGGTAGAACCACCTCAGAGCCATGCACCATAAAGAAGGGCATGAAGCCTGTGGCCCGACTTGACGTGGTGCGCAGACTCCACAGCATGGATGGCAACTCTGCTACCCATCTTGCTTGAAACTTGTCGATCCGCTTGAAGATTCTCGGCTTCAAGCCTTGCAGGATCATACCGTTCTCCCTCTCGACTTGCCCGTTCGTCTTTGGGTGAGCAACAGCTAACCAGTCCACACGAATGTGGTTGTCGACGCAGAAGTTGAGGAGTTTCTTCCCCATGAACTGGGTGCCGCTGTCGGTGATGATCGTGTTGGGGATGCCGAAGCGGTGGATGATGTCGGTGAAGAACGAGACAGCCTCCTCGGAGCGGACGTTGACGATGGGTCGAGCCTTGATTCACTTTGAGAACTTGTCGAATGCCATGAGGAGGTGATTGAAGCCCCTGGGTGCTTGTCGGAGTGGTCCCACCATGTCGAGGTTCCAAACTGCGAAAGGCCACGTGATGGGGATCGTCTGCAATGCTTGTTCCGGAAGGTGAGTTTGCCTAGCGTAGAATTGGCACCCTTCATAGCGTTGCACAATGTCCTTCGAGTCGGCGACTGCCGTGGGCTAGTAGAAACCTTGTCAGAAAGCTTTTCCGACAGGGGTTCTCGGCCCGGCATGGTGATGTTGACGGTTAATAGTTGTATCAAAGTTCGTTTAGACTTGCAAGCGGACAAGTCGCCCGTCGTAGTCAAGGGACCCTTCTTCCCTCGAGTGGTGAACCCAAGGTATCGAATGCGTGGAATAATGTGCAACACAAGGATTCAATCTAGTAAAGCAAGGTAAAGCTATCTATTGAAGAATCAAATTGCATCTAATCTAAGATATCATAAGGAAAACAAATCTAATCTAATCTACTAAAGAGGTAGCAAGAGAAAGCAAGAGATAACCAATCTAGAGAATCTAGATCAAGCTTATGTTATAGCTCCAAACAAGATAGATGAAGATAGAAAAGCGAATCTCATTAAAAGCATCTTTAAATCGTGGCCTTCCCATCCGACTCCGAAAACGCCCGCCTTTCGGAACCCCCGTTCTGTCACAACGTATCCCTATTCATGCGGGTAGTCTAGGGCGAGTTTGATAGAACAAGTTGAAATCACTTGGCCGGTCCGGTATGCACCTCTAGCCACCGCGGCTACAAGAGCACCCTATGTAATCTAGCTATAGACTAGATCGTAGAAGAAGCAAAACTAAGAAGAAAACAAAATCATCAAGAAGGCACTTGATCGCTAGAAATTGAATTCACTTACAAACTTCACCATGAATGATTACATGAACAAGATCACCACCGGGGCCCTCCCTCGATCTTGATCCTCGCTCCGGAGCTCCGACGTGGCCTTCCATGCACGGTTCCCATGTCGTCTAGGGAGACCCTAGACAACTAGCACGACCCTCATCTCTGAGATGGTGTCCCTCAAGCTTCTCTGCTCCTCGGCGGCGGATTACGACTTGATTGATGCGTGGCTCTCGATCAGGGGGCTATTTATAGCCTGAGAAGAAATTAGGTCAAAGGGGAGGCCGATTGGGCCCCGAAAAGGGCTGGGCCGGCCGGCCTGGGCCGGCCGGCCTGGGCCCAATTCGGCCCATCTCGTGGCCTGCTTCGCCCAGTGTTGCTTCCCGCGTCTTCTAGATGTTCTCCCCTTTTGCATGTGGGCCCTTGACGTCGGTTTCTCTCCGAATTGGACTCAACTCCTTGTCTTGCAAGAATCAGCACTTTTCTGGTTCGGTCCTCGGAGTTTATCATCTTCTCGGGCTTGGTCCTTGGGCTCTTGGAGTCATGTTCACTTCATTGTTTGACTTGTATCGGGCTTCAAGGTCTTGTCATGAGGTGCTTAATGAACTTATCCCGGAAGTCTTGCTTTCAACATTAAAACCCTGTGTAAACACTTAACTCCAAAACTGACATGCACAAGTGAACTTGTTATACCACGGGGGTTAGTACCAATGGATAAGATACAAAAGTCATGCCAACACCGAAGGTAAACTCATGGCTAGGTTGACGGATTTTCACCGTCAACAGGTGACCACAGGTACCGGCGTGTATCTGTCGCAGCAGCTCATGACCTTGATCTCCGGGGATACACCGCATGAGTATGCTGGCGGCCCCGTGCTTGTAGAGCTCGCCGTCGATGAGGACAAACGCTTTGGCTCGGAGGGCGATGCGTCGGGCTTCTATCTGATCAGAATGGAGCTTCCCCTCGACTAGCCACTCGAGGATGGGGAACCGGCAGTCGGGATCCTCAAGGTTTACTTCTGGTGGCTCGTCGATTGCCATGACCTCAAGCCCCGACTCTTCGGGTGGCTTCTCGCCCTCTTGTCGTACAGACGGCTGATGTTGATCACTCGCGAAGACGTCGTGGGGAACCGAGCTTCGACTGGACGCAACTATTGCGAGTACATCAGCCGCCTTGTTGTAGTCGCATAGCACGTGGTGCAGGTCGAGGACGTGGAACTTGCCCTCCAGATCTTGTACAACATAGCAATATGCCACCATCTTCGGGTCAACGCAGTTCTTGTCCTTCATGACTTGTCCCACAACTAGTTCCGAGTCACCCCTGATCTCGAGACGCTTGATACCGAGCTCGACAGCGATCTGAAGACTGTTGATCAGGACTTCGTACTCAGCGGCGTTGTTTGATGCCGGTAAATGTAGTCGGACCATGTACTCCATACGCATGCCAAGGGGCGAGATGAAGACTAGGCCTACTCCAGCTTCTTCCTTCACGACGGAGTCACCGAAGTACATGATCCAGGTCTCATGCTCGATTTTCGCTGGTGGAGTTTGCATCTCCGTCCACTCGGCCACGAAATCTGCGAGTACTTGGGACTTGATCGCTCTGCGCGGAGCATACGTGATATTTTGGCCCATCAACTCAAGCGCCCATTTAGCGATTCTTCCTTCGGCCTCAGGGTTCTGGATGACCTCCCCAAGGGGATACTTGGACACCACGGTGATGGGATGCGCATCGAAGTAGTGCCGGAGCTTGAGCTTGGTCATCAAGATCGCGTACACAAGCTTCTCCATTTGTGAGTAACATGTATTAGAGCCGGAGAGTACATCACTGACGAAGTACAGTGGCCGCTGTATTTTTTGGGACCTCCCGGGTTCATCCCGCTCTACCACCAAAGCCGCGCTGACGACCTGGGTCGTCGTCGAGATGTATAGGAGCATTGGCTCTTCCGTGGTCGGAGCAGTCAATATCGGAGGACTCTTGAGGATGTTCTTGAGTGAGTTGAGTGCCTTTTGCGCCTCGGGGGTCCACGTAAAGTGGTCGGACTTCTTCATCAGCTTGTAAAGTGGCAGGCTGCACTCTCCGAGTCGTGCTATGAAACGACTCAGAGCTGCGAGATAGCCCGTGACGCATTGTACGCCCTTTAGGTTTTTGATTGGCCTCATGTCCATGATGGTTGAGATCTCCTCGGGGTTAGCCTCGATGCTGCGTTCCGACACAACAAAGCCGAGGAGCATGCCCCTCGGAACCCCGAAAATGCACTTCTCGGGGTTCAGCTTCACCCTGTACTGTCGTAGCTTCGCGAAGACCTCGGTGAGGTCGGAGACCAGATCCCCTGTTTTCTTCGACTTGACTACGATGTTGTCGACGTACACTTCTATGATGCGGCCTATCAACTCCCAGAAGACGCGTCGCATGCATCGTTGGAAAGTTGCGCCCGCATTCTTGAGCCCAAAGGGCATCGTTTGATAACAGTACATGTCAAACAGAGTAATGAACCAGGTTGCGAGTTGGTCCACTATGTACATCGCAATCTGGTGATACCCGGAGTATGCATCGAGAAA
Source organism: Cenchrus americanus (assembly GCA_947561735.1). NCBI lineage: Eukaryota > Viridiplantae > Streptophyta > Magnoliopsida > Poales > Poaceae > Cenchrus > Cenchrus americanus. The sequence continues at coordinate 89,953,154 of OX387245.1, read as the reverse complement.
ACAGAGGGTCTCGCACCCTGCCGTTGAATCGACTACCTGATCTATGCGAGGCAAAGGAAACGGATCCTTGGGACATGCCTTGTTAAGGCTCGTATAGTCAACACACATCCTCCATTTCTTATTCTTCTTCTTTACAAGTAAAGAGTTTGCTAACCATTCGTGGTGGTAGACTTCACAGATGAACCCTAAACTAAGGAGCCTGAGGATCTCCTCGCCAACCGCCTTGCACTTGTCGTCATTGAAGCGGTGTAGGCGTTGATTCATCGGCTTAGATCCCGGCTTGATGTTCAGTTTGTGCTCGGCAACCTCCCACGGGATCCCCTTCATGTCGGAGGGTTTCCACGCGAACACGTCGAGGTTCGCTTGGAGGAAGTCGATGAGCGCGCTTTCCTATTTAGGATCAAGCGCTGTCCCGATACGGAGTTTGCACCCATCGTCAGAGACGACCGCATCCTTGACATCTTTGGCGGGCTCGAAAGAGTAGGCCGCACGATTGGACGACTCAGGGACATCCTGGTCCTCGGAATGAGGCTCACCGTGGAGCCTCTCGGACCGGATGATTGCTTCAGTGAACTGAAAGCACTCAGCGTCACACTCGTATGCGCACTGGTACATAGGCCCTACTGTGATGATACACCTTGGTCCGGGGATTTTCAATTTCAGGTACGTATAATTAGGCATGGCCATAAACTTCGCGTATGCCGGCCTCCCGAGGATCGCATGGTATGTCCCCGAGAACCCCACCACATCGAAGGTGAGGGTTTCCGTGCGAAAGTTTTGCATGTCCCTGAACGTGACGGGCAGATTGATCTGCCCGAGGGGGAGCGCCAAAATTCTAGGTACGACCCCATGGAATGGCGCCGTCGACGGCCTCAGCGCGGACCGCGGGATGCCCATCTCGTCAAGTGTAGACGCGTAGAGCATGTTGATCCCGCTTCTACCATCCATCAGGACCTTGTGGGTCCTTCTGGATTTGAATAGGGGGGCAACCACTAGTGGGTAGGATCCAGGTTGAGGTACGGTGTCGGGATGGTCCTTGCGGTCGAAGGTTATTAGATCCTCCAACCACTTTAGGTAGGACGGTGTCGCGACGTCGGTGTTCATGACTTCACGCCGGATGAGCTTCTCGCGCCGCCTCGAGGGTCTCGCTGGTGATCCTCTAAAGATCATGTGCACCGCTCCGTCTTCACCGGGAAACACAGTCCCCAAGCCATCATCGTTGTCGTGGGAGGGGCCTTTCTTGTTGGACTGGTCCGCTGTCTTCGGCTTGAGGGTGCTCTTGACATAGTTCTTCATGAGCCGGCACTCCCTGAGCGTGTGGTTGACGGGGACCTCGTGGTGTGGGCACAGTGCATCTAGGAGCTTCTCGAAGTGGTCCCTGGTCGGTGCGGGCTTGCCTTGATTGCCCTTGGGGCATGAAGCCTTGCGTTCCACTGTCGCGACAAAGTTGTCGTCGCGACGGCGCTTGTCATTCTTCTTCTTCTTTTTAAAGCACGAGAACGTTTCCTCGCCATGGTCCACGACTTGTTTCCCCTTGCCCTGAGGGGTGTTGAGTGTCGCAGCCACCGCCTCCTCGCCGTCAGCATGGTTGCTTGTGATGTCGAGGAGTTCCCGTGTCGTATGTGGCATGCGACGCCCAAGCCGATGGATGAGAGAGGTGCACGTTGTCATGTTTTGAAACGCCGAGATGGCATCATTATCGGTCACGCCAGGGAGCTCGGTGCAGCGCTTGGAGAAGTGTCGTATGTACTCGCAAAGACTCTCCCCCTGCTGCTGCTTGCAGTTGCGCAGATCCAACTGCTTGCCAGGGCGCATGTACGTGCCCTGGAAGTTGCCAACGAAGACCCGACGCAGATCAGTCCAGTCTTGGATCTTGTCGTGTGGCAAGTGCTCGAGACACGTGTGTGCGGAGTCACCGAGGGTAGAGTGGCAAGTTCTTAATCACGAAGAGAACGTCGGTCGCCCCACTGATGTGGCACGCGAGCTGGTAGTCCTCGAGCCACACACTGGGGTTGGTGTCCCCATCGTATCTCGGCACGTTAGTCAAAACTCGAAAACGTGAGGGGAACTTCACGTCATGGGTGCTCTGGCCAAAAGCCCATGAACCCCGCTGGTTCGGTGACTAGCTGCGCTCGCGGTCATCGTCACTTTCGTGGCGCCGCCTGCGCCCACGATCATCGTTGTGGCGCAAGCGGTTGTCGTTGTTTTTGTTGACGCTCTCAGCCCGTCAACGAGCTTCGATGGTATGCCGGGCATCACGGTGGGGCCCGAGACGGCTCTTGACCCGACTCTCTCCCTGTGTCACTATGGCTGAGGAGGAGGACGATTCAGGTCATGGGCGGATGGCGCTCCAGCCCGCCCGCGCTCTGAGTGCTAGCGCGAGGCGGAGCTTTCTGCATGTTGTGTTGCCTCAGCCTCGAGCAGCGCCTTCAACTACTCCCGCACACGCCGCTCCTTGGAGGTTGCGGGCTTCGGGCAGCCGCGCAGCAGCATGGTCGCAGCGGCTAGGTTCTTGGATGCCCACCGGAAGAGAGGCGGTGCATCGGTGTTGGCATTCACGCCTTCATTGGCGCGTCGATTGTTGCCGGGCTCCGGCGTGCGCGCCGACGGCGTAGGTGCGCGACCACGCTGCTGGTCGCCAGCCGGTCGGCGCTCGCACCGTTTGTTGTTCTCCTCGGGGGCGTCGATCACTGTTCCCCTCATGGGCTTGGCCTTGCACCAGCATGCCCTGTGCCGGTTGTCATTCGCGTGGCTCGGCTTCCAAGCTGAGCTCTCGGTGTTGAAGGGTCAGCTCCTAATCGAGTTGGTGCCTTGCCTCCGTGAGTTCGTCGAGCCGCGCGTGCCGCTGGTCGTTGGCACCGTGGTGGTGCGGTGCTGGCTCCGATTCAGAGCTGCTCGATGCGGTGGCCACGCTGACGTTGCACTCCCATGTGGGGTCGTGACGTCGCGCGGTCCGTGCCCTCAGAGTCGTCGTAGACCCAGGGGCTGCGCCGGCCATGCAGAGGCCGCTAACGTAGGCTGTCACCGGGTCATCTGGGAGGCCGGGCTGTCCACAGGGGTATATCGCAGTGTACCGCTCCATGAACTCCCCCCCAGCCCAGCGGTCCGTCTCCACTGGCCTGGAAGGCAAGGTTGGTGAGGTAGTAGGCGGCAAGCCTAAAACTCTCTTGTGTCGGGTTTGGCCACAACATGCCGATGATGATGTCGTCCGGGAAGCCTCGAACGAAGGCCTCGCGCGCCGCAGCCCCCGTAAGGACATTGGGGTGAGGCGCCCGGCCGAAGGTACAGCCGGCAATGGACTCCACTGGCCTGGTGCAGACGAAGCTAAGGGAGCGAAGCGTAGGGTGGTCCCGGGAGTCAGCGTGACCCCGCGACCGTCCATCCGATCCGCTGAGTACGTTGAGACATACGATGTGCCCCTACCTGGCGCGCCAACTGTTGGGGTTCTCTACCGCCGGCAGTAAATTTCTATCGATCGTGTGTTGGGCTCGGATGGTTAGTGCAGGAGACAACGAGATTTATACTAGTTCAGGTCTCCGAAGAGTAATACCCTATGTCCAGTGTGTGGTTGTTGTGTTCCTAAGCCAAGTGTGCTCGTAGTAGGGGTTACAAGCTGGTCGGGAGAGGGAGTTCGCTCCCAAGTCCTGGGTGGTGGTGTTCAGTCTTATGAAAGTCTAAACCTTATGACCGTTGCCCTCCTCTCCCTTTTATAGTCACAAGGGGAGGGGCACAAGGGGAAGTAAAAAAGAGTTACAGTGCTTGGCAGCTCGCACGTCCCGTCGTATGTTGCCGTCCATCAGGGTGCATTGAAGTCGAGTTGCAATGCCTTGTTGTGGAAACCGCCGCGTGGCCGGGTTGGACTGTTCCTTCCGGGATGCTTGGCCTTCTCCCCGAGTAGTTTGGGCTTGTCTTAGTCTGCCCGAGTGCTTTCCTAGCTTGCCACGCCCGAGCCTAAGTCTAGGCTTGTCCGCATCGTAGAGGGTGCTTGAGTGCCTCAGGTTGAGTCTTGCGTGTGGCAGAGAGGGAGATGATGGCGATGTGATGGTTGCACGGCTAGTCAGACCTACATTAAGGCTCTTGCCGAGGAAGGTTGTTTACATGGCCGCCAGCTGTTGCTCCCATGTGACGTGGAGATTCGCTTCTCCATGAACGTCAATGGTGATGCCCGAATCGCGCGTCAGGGCCCACGCACTAGTTGGAGGCGGACTTGTCGTGCGAGGCGGAGACTTATCGTGCAAGGCGGAGACTTGTCGTGTGAGGCGGAGATAGGTTCCTCTAGTGGGAAACTGGTCGGAGATGCCACCACCTAGCCAAAGACTGGGTGTCTTGCCAGTGAGGGTCTTTATGAAAATTTGCATGCCTAAGACACAGCACCAGGTGAAGGGTGATCTCCTTCTGTATGTTGTAGTCAGCAAGGGTACGACCATCCTCAAGCTGCTTGCCAGTGAACAGGGAACTCCACCTTGAGGATTATGGTTTTGTTGTTTTAAGAGAGATAATCTTGCCGTCAAAGGGGGCCCTAATCCGGGCCCTCGTCACCCCCTGACCCCAGGGCAAGCATCCAATTCATTCTAATCACCAATGCCTACCTGAGATAGATGCTCTAGATTATAATTAGAGTTGGAGAGAGTTGTATCAAGTTGAGAGATTAGATCCATGGTCTAATTAGACCTAGCTAATCTTGTTCGAGAGGATTAGAGAGCTTTAGAGGCAAAGCTGAAGGAAGGCCCGGACATGTCGGTGTCTCCTCTTCATGTTCTACCTCTGGGATCAACTCCATTAGAGCCTGATCCTGAGACCTTATGGAAAGATCGACTTCTTATTCAAGTGAGCAACATTGTCTTTATTGTTCTTACGGTTCATAACTCTTTTGTGTACTTTAATTTCTGTAGCTTTTGAGTTAAAGTTGCATGTTTAGTGTAAGTATGGTGCTTAGACTAGCTAGCTTATGAATGCCTTCTATATTCCGGATCGTGTGGTAGATCGTGGTGGTGACAGCACCATTTAGTCCTTCATAGTCCACCTCCCGTCTATAGAAACCATAGGACTCCCCAATAGATTCTCGGGAGGTTCCCTTTTCTAAGAGTGCCTTCAGACAACCACCCGATAAGAACAATATAGACATAGCTTGTGAGAATGAGAACCAGATGTCGGGGACAGCCCTAGAGGTCCCCTTAAACAACGGGGAAATCCTTGCTTAAAACCCGCAACAAAACCAAAACACAATTTGCCTAACCATGCAGGGAACGGCCCACGCCGCAGGGACCCCGACGGCCCATCAAGGCGGCCCTCTTAGAGACCCCCTCGGGCAGGCTCCGCCTCGCTCGAGGATGCGCGCCCCCCTCGGGCGGGCTCCGCCCTGCTCGAGGGGTAGCACTTCCCTCGAGCGGGCTCCGCCTCGCTTGAGGGCTCGCTCCCCCTCGAGCGAGGCTCCGCCTCGCTCGAGGGTACGTCCCGCCCTTGGCCGGGGTCCGCCACGCTCGAGGGCGCCCCTCACGCGTGCGCCGGCCCCCGTACACGGGCATTTAACGCCACGACACCGAGCGGGGACGGCGCCATCATGCGCCGGGGGCTCGCGCCCGGTGCCGCGCACCAACTCCCCGGGGGAGGAGCCCATCCCCATCCGCGTGGGGAGGGGCGTGCGGCGCGGCCGGTGTCGGTCCGTGACGCCGTGCGCACTGCTCCGATGCGGGCGGCGCGCCGAGCCCTCGAAGGGGGCCGGTTGCATCCTCGATTCACTTTCTTGTGACCCTACGGGGGTTAGGTGGAGGCGCTAGGCCGGTGAAGCACCATCCCGCCGCGCGCGAGCGTGGCCGCCGTCCCCGCGCGTGCGGGGCGCACGCCGGGCGGCGTAGCAACAACTCCGGCGCGTGAAGCGCGTCGGGAAGGGACGCCGTTTTACCTACTCCTGTACTCTGTACGGGCCAACGTCAGCACCTCCCTCGAGCCTATCAGAGGACATCGCCACCATCCGCCACCCTTCTACCCTCGAACCGCCACTGTTCGGGTACGAGGTAGGCCATGATGGCCAGATCGCCTCAAGGATCGTCCGGACGGCCGCCCACTCTACAGCATAGCACGTCGCACTTCCCCACGTAGCTAGATAGCGCGGCGCGCATGTAATCCGCCTCCCCCTTGATCTATAAAAGGGGGGCGAACTCCCCAGCCGCGGGAGGAAGAGGCGAGACAGCCAGATAGCACACAACACACCACGTACTCATTCTCCAATTCTCCCACAATATCCTCAACCAGGGACTTGGAAGCCACACTTCCTCTCCCGCCTTGCTTGTAGCTGCCCCACTACAGGCACCCCCGGTGCTGAGCAATATAGTGCCGTGAGCACACCACTGCTGGACGTACGGCCTCCTCGGCCGGAACCAGGATAAATCTCGTGTCTCTTATTGCTTAGCATCGACCATTGAGGGATAGACCTCGGCGCTTTCTACTGGTTACTGTCGGGACCATATTCCGCACCGACAGTTGGCGCCCACCGTGGGGCCAGCGAGCGCCTAAGGTCATTCCACCAACTCCCTCCATGGTGATCCGCACTGAGTACCGTGGTACATGCTACTGCATGGGTAGCTCGGACCCCCTCCCAGCCGGGTTCGAAATTCGATTCGGGGACCTGAACTTTTAGGCCACGGGGAACGGCTATCTCATGCGCCTCACCAACCGTGAGGAGCTCCGCGCGCGGCGCCAGGCCAGGTCAGCTCTGGTCCCCGCCGCACACACCACCACGGCGCGGGGCGCCCGCGGGCACGGATACCGGGGGCCGGGTTGACGCCACGACGCCGTCGTCGCTGCGGGCGGCGTTCGCGCCGGGCGCGGTACGAGCGACGGCAGGTCGAGCGCGCCGCCACTCAACGCGGCGCGCCCGCCATCACGACCGCCACCACCCCGGCGGGACGGCGCACGGCCTCGGGACCGCGCATCCCCATCGGGGCTGCGTGGCGCTACGTCGGCCTACAACGCCAACGTCAACACCACGATGCGCGAGGGTTCCACCGGCCGCCACGTCTTCATCGCCGGGGACCCGGCGCCTCAGCAGGGGACGAATCGTCCCTGGGCTCCGTCGACGCGTTGCCACCCGCCAACCGCCACGGGTACGCGGAGTGGGACTTCTCCGGCGTGCCAGACCCAGTCGTGTTCCGACGTTTCCTAGATGCTACGGACTACTGGTTCGGCTGCTCCGACGACTCTAGCACCGGGAGCTACGATCCCGCGTGGGAATGCTACGCCATCATCACCAACGACCTGGCCAATGCCGCCGGCGCGGCAGGCGCTGGAGACGGGGGGTCACGCCTGCCCCAGGGATCGCCACGCGCCGGCCGCGGGGCCAAGCGCTCTCGCGGGGCCGACGCCGACGCGCGGCGGCCCAAGCACGCGAGCTCGAGGCCAAGGCGGCGGAGGAATGCGGACGGTGCGGGCGCTCCGCGCCTCAATGGCGGGGGGGGAGGCCTCGCACGCGGCGAACGCGCACGGGGCCCGGGCCGGCGGGGTCCGCGACCGCATCAACACCGTCCCCAACGTCGACAACACGGACGCGCCCCGCGGGCGGCGGGCCAAAAGCTCATCGCCGCCGCGGCGCCGCGCGAGCCATGCCGGCACCCTCGACCCCCGAGGCTCGAGACCTGCACCGCGAGGTGCAAACTCTCATCGAGCAAGCGGCCGTCCAGCAGGCCGAAAGCTTGGCCTCACGCATCCGCCAACGGGGGGGATGCGCGGGACGACGAAGCCGCACGGGGGAGGCGAACCCTCGGTGCACGCGGGGGGACCGGCGGGGGCGACCCGCCGACCAAGGACGCACGCCGGCCAAGGAACGGCTCCTCGACGCACGCAGGGCGCTGGATGGCGACGCCCGCAATGTCATCAATGCCAGGCGCACCAGCAGGGCGGACGCACGGGCAACAAGGGGCTACCACCCCCGACGGGCCGGACGCTACGACAGCGGCGAAGACCGCTCCCCGACGCAAGAGCCCCCAGGCACCCGCGTGTTCAGCCGGGAGATCCGCGCGGTGGCGTTCCCCCAACGCTTCCGCCAACCCTCGACCATCGTGAAGTACAACGGGGAGACGGACCCCCGCGTGTGGCTTAACGACTACCATTTGGCTTGTCAGCTGGGCGGGGCCACCAGCGACGAGGTCATCATCCGCAACTTGCCCCTACATCTCGGCGACGCGGCCCGGACATGGCTCGAGCACTTGCCCGCCGGCCCGGATCCTGGCCCACGGGACGATCTGGTCCGCACGTTCGTGGGCAACTTCCAGGGCACGTACGTGCGCCCCAAAAATTCATGGGACCTGCGCTCTTGGACACAGAAGCCCGGCGAGTCGCTGCGGGACTTCATACGGCGCTTCTCTAGCGGCTGCCCCGAAGCTCCCCGGCGTGGCGCGATCGAGATCGTGCACGCCTTCCTCGAGGGCACCACGTGTCGGGACCTCGTACGGGAGGCGGGACGCGGCCCGCCTGCGGACTCCAACGGGCTGGTCGACATCGCCACCGGCTTCGCCTCGGAGAGGGAGGCCGTGGGGGCGATCTTCGATGGCAAGAAGGGCAAGCGCTCGGAGGACGCGCCCGCGGAGGGGCGGCAAGTCCAAGGAGCCGCACCGCAACGACAAGGCGGCAAGAAGGGGGAAGAAGCCGCGCCGCGGCGTGCGAGCGAGGGCGCGACGGCGGCAATGCGAGGCCCTTGCTATCGACCGGCTCGACGAGGCCCTCGGCCGGCCCCTCGAGGCCGGGGGGTGTTCGACGACATGCTGAAAAAGCCATGTCCCTACCACAAGACCCCAGTGAACCACACCCTTGAGCAGTGCGATATCCTCAAGAAGTTCTATGGCCGTGCCGCCGCGAAGGAGGCAGAGGCCAAGAAAGACGGAGGCGATGATGACGCGGGCGGCTTCCCCGCCGTCGAAAATGTGTTCCTCATCTTTGGGGGGCCAACCGTCGACATGACAACCCGCCAGCGCAAGAAGGAGTGGCACGAGGTCCTCGCCGCGGAGAGGGCACCTCCATCCTTCCTCAATTGGTCGGAGGACGCCATCACCTGCAGCCGGGAAGACCACCCAAACTGCGTCCCCAACACAGGCCGATGCCGGCGGTGGTCGACCCCATCATCGGGAACGCACGGTTCTCGAAGGTCCTCATGGACGGAGGCAGCAGCCTCAACATCCTCTACGCGCATACGTTGCGCCTGATGGGGATCGGGTTGGACCAGCTGCGGCCCAGCACGAAGCCATTCCATGGCATTGCGCTGGGCAAGCAGGTCCAGCCCCTCGGGCAGATCGACCTGGCAGTTTGGTTTGGCACCCCAAAGAACTTCCGCAAGGAGATCCTCACCTTCGAGGTGGTGGGGTCCAAAGGGGCCTACCACGCTATACTTGGGCGACCCTGTTACGCCAAATTCATGGCGGTCCCCAATTATACTTACTTAAAGATGAAGATGCCAGGACCAAACGGCGTCATCACCGTCGGCTCATCCATCGAGCACGCGTTCGACTGCGACGTCGAGTGCGTGGAGCACGCGGAGGCACTGGCGCTGGATGAAGCGCTGGTGAACACATTGGAGAGGATGGTCAACGACGACCTCGACTCCGCCGCCAAGCACGCTGGCACCTTCGAGGCCGCGGAGCAGACCAAGGGGGTCCCCCTCGACCCCTCGGCCCCAGGAGCAAGGCGTTGAGGGTCGGCTCCACCCTCGACCCCAAATAGGAAGTGGTGCTCGTCGACTTCCTCCGCGCCAACGCCGACATCTTCGCGTGGAGCCCCTCGGATATGCCAGGCATCCCGAGGGAAGTCGCCGAGCACACCCTTGACATCCGCCAAACGCCGCGCGCCGTGCGGCGCGGCTGCGCCGCTTCGACGAGGAGCGGCGACGGGCAATCGGAGCGGAGCTGCGGAAGCTTCTCGAGGCCGGATTCATCAAGGAGGTGTTCCACCCAACGTGGCTAGCAAACCCCGTGCTTGTAAAGAAAAAGAATGGGAAGTGGCGGATGTGTGTAGACTACACTAGTCTTAATAAAGCATGTCCTAAAGTTCTTTTTCCTTTGCCACGCATTGATCAGATCATTGATTCAACGGCTGGGTGTGAATTGCTTTGCTTCCTTGATGCTTACTCCGGATACCACCAAATAAAGATGAAGGAGTCCGACCAGCTCGCGACTTCGTTCATCACACCGTTCGGGACGTTCTGCTATGTCACGATGCCGTTTGGCCTCAGAAACGCGGGTGCAACATACCAGCGTTGCATGCAGCACGTTTTTGGGGACCACATCGGGCGAACGGTCGAAGCATACGTGGATGACATTGTCGTGAAGACCAGGAAGGCGGACGACCTGGTTGGCGACCTCGCCGTCGCGTTCCGCTGCCTACGGCCAATGGGGTCAAGTTAAACCCCGAAAAATGTGTCTTTGGAGTGCGCGAGGCATGCTCCGGGGTACATTGTCTCCCGGCGGGGAATCGAGGCCAACCCTGAAAAGGTTGCGGCCCTCGAACGAATGGGTCCGATCCGGGACCTCAAAGGGGTGCGAGAAGGTCTGGGGTGCCTCGCCGCCTTGAGCCGCTTCATCTTGCGGCTCGGTGAGAAGGGCCTGCCCCTCTATCGCCTCCTCAAGAAGCACGAGCGCTTCTCCTAGACCACCGAGGCCCAGGATGCGCTCGACAAGCTGAAGGCGTCTCTAACACACGCCCCGATCCTCACGCCGCCGCAAGACGGCGAACCCCTGCAGCTCTACGTGGCCGCAACCACCCAGGTGGTCAGCGCCGTGATCGTAGTGGAGCGCATGGAGGAAGGCCATGCCTTGCCTGTGCAGCGGCCGGTCTACTACATCAGCGAGGTCCTGTCAGACACGAAGGCGCGCTACCCCCAGGTCCAGAAGTTGCTGTACGCGGTAGTCCTTGCGCGGCGCAAGCTTCGCCACTACTTCGAGGCCCACCCCGTCACGGTGGTTTCCTCCTTCCCCCTAGGGGAGATCATCCGCAACCCCGACGCTGCGGGAAGGATCGCCAAGTGGTCCGTAGAGCTGATGGGCGAGACGCTCGCCTACGCCCCGCGCAAGGCTGTCAAATCCCAAATTCTGGCTGATTTCGTCGCCGAATGGATAGACACGCAGCTACCGCCGCCGCAAATCCAAGCGGAGTGTTGGACTCTGTTCTTCGACGGCTCGGTGATGAGAACAGGGGCGGGCGCGGGCCTGCTCTTCATGTCACCCCTCGGGGAACACATGCGGTACGCGGTGCGCCTCCACTTCCCCGCGTCTAACAATATGGCTGAATACGAGGCCCTCCTCTACGGCCTCAAAATCGCCATTGAGTTAGGCGTCAAGCGCCTCGACGTGCGGGGCGACTCGCAGCTCGTGATCGATCAAGTCATGAAGAACGCGAGCTGCCACGACGACAAGATGGAAGCCTACTGCAAAACCATGCGAGCCCTCGAAGACAAGTTCTACGGCATCGAGCTCAACCATGTGCCCCGCCGGTACAACGAGGAGGTGGACGAGCTCACCAAGATCGCATCCGGGCGGATCACCGTCCCCCCGAACGTTTTCACGCGCGACATTGTTCAACCCTCGGTCGTCCTCGAGCCCTACCCCTCGAGTCACAACGAACCCTCGGGGGCTCCCTCGAATCCAGCGGGTGCGGAACCCATGGACGAGGACCCCTCGAACGAGGCGTACGTGCTCTCCCTCCTCGAGGGGTACGGCTCCCACGAGGCAGACGTGATGGACATCGAGCCGGCTCCTGTCCAAGAAGACTGGCGCGAAAAATACATCGCCTGGATCGCTCGAGGGGAACTCCCCGCGGACCGGGCCGCGGCCAGGCGCATCGCCAGGATGGCCAAATCTTTTGCCCTCATCGACGGCGAGCTGTACAAGCGCGCCGCCTCCGGCATCCTACAGCGGTGCGTGCCCATCCCCGAGGGGCGCGAGCTCCTACGGGACATCCACGCGGGGATCTGTGGCCACCACGCTGCGCCCCGCACCCTCGTCGGCAACGCGTTCCGCCAGGGCTTCTACTGGCCCACTGCGGTCGCAGACGCCAGCAAGATCGTGCGCACCTGCGAAGGGTGCCAGTTCTACGCCCGCAAGTCCAACTTGCCCGCTCACGCCCTGCAGACCATCCCCGTAACATGGCCATTTGCTGTGTGGGGGCTGGACATCGTCGGGTCCCTGCGGAAGGTGCCCGGGGGCTTCACCCACTTGTTGGTCGCGATTGACAAGTTCTCCAAGTGGGTGGAGGTGCGCCCCATCACGAATCTCAGGGAAGAACAGGCGGTAACATCCTTCACCGACATCGTCTACCGCTTCGGAGTGCCAAACTCCATCATCACCGACAATGGGTCTCAGTTCACAGGCAGGAAGTTCTTGGAGTTCTGCGACAAATTCCACATCTGTGTGGATTGGGCAGCTGTGGCGCACCCACAGACCAACGACCAAGTAGAACGTGCCAATGGCATGATCTTACAAGGCCTAAAGCCCGAGAATCTTCGACCGGTACCGAACAAATGCGGCGGAAATGGCTCCAAGAATTACCAGCGGTTGTGTGGAGCCTAAGGACCACCCCGAGCAGAGCCACTAGGTTCACCCCATTTTTCCTAGTCCACGGCGCGGAGGCCGTCCTCCCCACGGACTTAGAATACGGATCGCCCGGGGGTTCGAGGCTACGACGAAGAGGCCAACCGGCCGAGCCGCGAGGACTCGCCGGATCGGTGGACGAGGCACGCCTCGTGGCCCTGATGCATTCCGCGAGGTACCAACAGTCCCTCAGGCGCTACCAAGCACGCAAGATACGCCGGCGGGATTTCAGCGAAGGGGATCTGGTCCTAAGGCTACGTCAAGACAACCGAGGGCACCACAAGCTATCGCCCCCATGGGAGGGACCCTACGTCGTGGTGAAGGTACTCAAGCCCGGCACGTACAAGCTGGCCAACGAGGATGGCGAAGACCTCACCAACGCTTGGAACATCCAACAGCTACGTCGTTTCTACACCTAGCTAGGATTCCCAAGCATTTTTCTGTTGTAAAAATCACATGGCCAACGCCCCAGTTGGTGGCAACTATGTAAACGCCTCAAGTCTAATGGAAAGGGCAACTCAGCTTTCCCCTGAAACCCAAGTTACCCTCGGGGGCTACTGCGGGGGGGGGGGGCACCCCCCCCCCCAAAATGGTCCCATTTTTCGCGCAAAAATAAAATAACTCACACGCGCTAAGTTTGTTTCCTACTTCAACCTCGAGCAACGATTCGAACAGGGCGCAGGCGGCCTAGCGAAAGGAGCGTGCGAGCCAGAGATAGCCTACGCCGTGTGGATATGGCCCTTCTCTCTCGCCTCCAACCCAGCAGGCCCCCCGCGAAAATCGAACTCCCCTAACTAGAATCCACTCAGGAAGAAGGAGAAACAAAAAGCGTGATAAACAAATGACTTCATTACAGCAAACGTTTATGTCCAAGAACAACTTGTTCATTTACAAAAGGCCACGAGGCCAGAGTACTGATACACATCAAAACGGGCCTAGCGCCCAACTGCTTTCAGGCGGGAGGAGCGGCAGCGTCAGCGGCGTCCGGGAAGAGGAACTCCTCGAAGGCTTCGGCAAGCGACCCGGCGGCGTCGGCGGCGAGCGCATCCACACGCTCCATCGCTACCTCGTCCTCGACGCCCTCGGGAACGATATAGCCCTCCGCCAGCGCCTCGAAGTTGACCTCGTAGTGGGATCGCACCACTCTGAGGGCCTTCTGAACGCCCAGGTGCAGCGCTCGGCGCATCCGCTCGGTGACATGACCGCCAAGGGCACGCAGGCGGCTGGCCAACGAGCTACCGGCCTGTGCTTCGCCCTCCTCCACGGCGCGGCAGGTCTCGAGGGCCGCACCACGCAGCTCCTGCTCGGAGGAGTTGTAGGAAGCCTGCAGCGCCTCGGCCCGCTCAGCTCCATGCCCCAGGGCAGTGCGCAAGCCTGGAATCGCCAAGACAAGAAAGAAATCAGAAAGGGGAACGCGAGCCCTCTAACAGAAAAACCAACAAGGCAAGAGTCAAACAGTGGCTCACCTTCGACTTGCTTCCTCTCCGTCTCGAAGTCGCGGCGCACGGCCTCGACCGTCAGCTCGAGGCGCTTGACGGCCTCACCTTGCTCCTGGAGGGCCAGCTCCTGATTGGCATTGGTAATGCTGAGCATAATCACCTCGCCCTCGGCCTTGGAGAGCTTGTCATCCCGCTCCGCCACGACTTCGCGCGCGGTCTCGCGAGCGACGCGCTCTGCTCCCGGCCGCCGTCGGGTGTCAACGAGGGCGGCCTGCTCTCGCCGGAGCCGCCCCTCGGCCCCCTTGGCGGGCGGTACGCTCTTGCGGGGAGCTGCTCCTCGGCGGCGACGAGCGCCGCGGCCTTGGCGTCGTGGGCGGCCTTCAAGTCGTCGGCCTCCTTGGCCGGCGCGCCGGCCCGCGCGCTCGCTCCTCGGCCCCGGCGGCTGCGCGCGCTGCGCCCCCTCGAGCGACGAACGGAGCTCCCGGTTCTCGCCGCGGACGTTGGCCATCTCCGCCTCCCAATTGGTGGCCAACGTCCGCATTTTCTCCAAGTCCGAGCGCGCACCGCCACGAGCCTCATCACGATCGATGAGGGGCTGCGCGGACCCGCTCGAGGCTCGAGCGGCGCGCGGGTCCCGCCTCGAGCTCTCGGGGAGCTCGTCGCGCCACGCCATGGCCGTACGCCAGCCAGCTGTCCGGCGTCCTGAGGGCGTCGGCAAGCGCGTCGGAAGCGCTGCACCGCTCCCGGAGCTGGTGGACCTCGGCGTTCACCCGGTCGAAGGCGTCGTACTTGTCATGGGCGCGGCGCTCGAGCTCCTGACACCCACGCATCAAAACCCGTAAGCGCCACGGCACAGAGGCAGCGCACAATAATGAGAAGAAGAGGAAAACGAGCGACGACGCCCTACCTGGAAGACGCGCCATGCAGGGCCGCCATGGACCCGCAACGCCTCGTTCAGCGCGCGGTTGAGCGTGGCACCGTGGCTCCGAAGCTCGCCCTAGAGCTCCTGCTCCCCCTGGGCGTCAGCAAACGCCGGGGGATCGTCAATGGCCCCCTCCACCTGGGCTGGATGGCCGGCGCGGGAGGACGAGGCCTCGGCACCGTGTCCTCGGTCCCCCGCCACCATGTGCCCCTCGTGCCGCCTCACGAGGGCCCCCTCCTGGGGCTCGGGGGAGCATGTGGGGAAGCTAGCCCCGCGGTCCCACCGGGCGGCGGGGAGTCGTCATCCGGGACCTCCACCACCTCCGCCGGGGAACCGCCGGCGGGCCGCCGGCCCTTGCGCCGCCTCCACCGGCGCCTCCACCTCGCGCCTCGGTGGCCGCGGGCGCCGACGCGGCGCCACGGCCACCACCCCCGGCCGCGCCTTTGCGACCACGGGCGCCGCCGCGGGTTGCACCCGCTCCGCCTCCTCCGCCGGTGGCGCCACGGGCCGCACCTCCACGACAGCGACCTGCGCGGGCGCGCCTCGCCACGGCCGCTACCGCGGCCTCGCGCCCCCACAATGGCCGGCCGGTCGCTCCTCGGTGACCGCCGGGCGCGCCGCGGCGGGCCCGATCCGCCGGCCGAGACCTCGAAGCCTCGGCCGGGATTTGCGAACTCTCGCCCGGTGCCGCCGTGCTTGCCCCCGCCCGCGGCGCCCTCGACGAGCGCCGCCGGGGTGGGGATGGACGCGTCGGACCTCGGCACCTTGGCCGGTGCGAGGGGAGGCGCGGTCGGCACACCCGCCGCGCGCGCCTCCGAAGGCGCCGCCGCGCGCGCGGGCACGCTCGCCCCGCGTGCGGGCACGCGCGCCGTTGCGCCTCCGACGGCGCCGCCGCGCGCGCGCGGTACGCTCGCCCCGCGTGCGGGTACGCGTGCGCGTCGCGCCTCCCGCCCGGCCCTGCCGCGCGCGCGCGCGCGCGCTCGCCGCGCGCACGGGCACGCTCGCCGCGCGCGCCCCGAGGTGCGCGCGGGCCTCGGCGGCGCGCGTCGCCCCACGATGTCGATTGCTGGCGACGGGCGCCGTTGCGCCGCGCCCCAAGCGATGCCGCCCTTGCCGCCGGAGCCGGCTCCGGCGATGGAGGCGAGGGCTCCCACCTATCGAGAGGGGCCTCCCCCTCGGCCTCTTCCTCTTCGTCATCCCCAGAGGACGAGTACTCCTCGGTCCCCCGGGGAGGAGAGCCCCCGGCTCTTCGCGCCGCGGCACTCCGCGTTCCGCCGCTCACGGCGCTCGTTGCGCCGCCTCGCGCGCTCCCTCCGCGCGCCGCCCGCTCCCTGCTCCCGGCCGCCGCGCCGCCCAACCAAGCGCGCGGGAGTCGGGGGGTGGGCGGAACGGACTTGGAGGCGGTAAAGCTCACACTGCATACGGGAACACCAAGGACGCGTCGGGAGGCGAAGCAACACCAAGAACTAAAACGAGAATCAAGGATCACACTCACCGGTGGGCCGGTGGGGAGCATCTCGAGGTCCCACGGGGTCCCGGTCCGGACGCATCGCATCCGGGTGTCGACGGCGTTCCGCGCCGGGTGAGCGCATACGCCCGCCCGAGGGGGGTCGGGAGCATCCGCGACCTCGCCGGATCGACGGGGGTTGGCCGCCTCCGTCATCTCGAAGATGCGGAGGCGGCCTCCCCATCGAGGCACGATCCGCCGGTGATGGAGGAAGGCGAGGACGCCCAATGCGGTCGGCCCCGCGCGCGCGCGGGCTCTTCAGGGCGGCCAGGACCGAGTCCTGCCGCCTCCGATGCTGGGCCGTGGACACCCCGTAGCCCCAAGAGCTGGGCTTCTCCTTGAACACCCGACCGTGTACGGGGGAGGCCGGGCTCGGCGTTGCGCAAGTAGAACCATCCCCGCTCCCAGCCGGCGTTGTTCGTCGTCATGGTGCAGGGGATGTAGACGTCCTTGAACTGCGCCCGCAGGGCGAGCGACATCCCGCCGGCGCGCAACGCGCGACGGGTCCTCGGCTCTGTCGTGGGCTGCGTGAAGAGCTCCGCGCGGAAGAGGTGCACCCAGAGTTCCCAGTTGACTGGGATCCCCAGGTACCCCTTGCAGACGCCCACGAACGTGGCCGCCTGCGAGATCGCGTTGGGCGCGAAGTTGTGCAACTCCACGCCGTAGTAGTGGCACAGCGCCCGCATGAAGCAGCTCACCGGCGCGTTGAAGCCCCGCTCGTGGAAGCGCACGAAGCTCACTACATAACCCTCCGGCGGGTTGGGCGCGCGATCTGACGCCGGCGGCACTATCCACTCCGCCGGGCGGCCATCCTCGTTCGCCGACAGCTGGCCGGCGACGACCAGCTCGCCAAGGGCCAGCGGGGTCACCGTCGACCGCTCCCAGGCATATGGGTCAAGGATCGTGAGGGGCGGAAGCGGCGCCATGGGATGAAGGCAAAGGAATGCGAGAGCGGAGGACGAGAAACGGAAGATGAGCTCTAATGGCGACACCGCACGGTGGCAAAGGCGAGGCGAAGACGAAGGCGCAGGGGGCTGAAATGGTGAGGCGCTAAGGTAAAAAAACCGCCGTCTCCCCCTCCCCCTCGGATTTATAAGCCGCGGGCGAGCTCTCGGAGCGGATGTCCCGCGCGCATTACTTGCGGGGAATCTTCTCTTCACGCCGATGAACGGGCCCCACCACGACCGCAGCGGCCACATCACCGCGGACGGGCCATCATCGCGGCAAAGACTAGCAGGACCGAGGCAAGCGGTCACATCCGCCTGCCACGCCGCCCACTACGCGCGCGCGCGCGGCCGCAACGCCTAGAAAGGCGCGCCTGCGTTATAGAGCCGCAGCCTCGACTGTAAGGCATTTGATGACCCACTCCCTTGCCAAGCAAGGAGAACCCTCGAGCGGGGCGAACCCCTGACTCGAGACAAAGATAGCCCTCGAAGGGACATCGACGTGAGAAGGTCGCTCGGGGCCTGCTTGAAGTAAAGCAGGCGCCACGGGCACCCATGCCACGCAAAACCCTCGAGCGGCACGAGCCCTTGGCTCATTACGATTTCAGCCCTCGAAGGGACATCGGCGTGAGAAGGTCGCCCGGGGCCTGCTTGAAGTAAAGCAGGCGCCACGGGCACCCATGCCACGCAAAACCCTCGAGCGGCACGAGCCCTTGGCTCAAGATGATTTCAGCCCTCGAAGGGACATCGGCGCGAGAAGGCCGCTCGGGGCCTGCTTGAAGTAAAGCAGGCACCGCGGGTGCCCATGCCGTGCAAAACCCTCGAGCGGCACGAGCCCCTGGCTCGAGACAATATCAACCCTCTAAAAAGGGCACATGCGTAAGAAAGCCGCCCGGGGCCCGCTTGCAGCAAAGCCTGCACCACAAGCGCCCATGCCGCACTGTGCTACCAACCAGCGCCTCGAGGGCTGGCTCGCCCAGACCCCTCGACGGCCGTAGACGCAAAAGACGGGGCCGCCCAGGCACCACCCCGCACGGCCCTACTGATCAGAGGTTCGAAGCCTGACCCTCGATGGGTTCGAACAGGCGCCTCAGATCGCGAGTCGGGGACGACGAGGGGCACGTGCATTCGAGCCGTTCCTCGAGCCCGTCGGCTCGAGGGTGCCCCACATGTCGTGTTCGAGTGCCGGCGAGGGCGCCTAGCCGGGGGGATCCCACCGAGGGAGAGCTTCCGCGCCCTCGGTCCCTATCGAACGGGACCGAGCCCCACCTAGCAAACCCACGCAAGCGCTTCCATGGACGTGTCTCTGGACCACGCAGCCTACCCTTATCGAACGGGGCATGGGCGTCCAGTCGAACCGCCCACTACCAGCTCGAAGAGGAATCCGCAATTCTCGACCCGCTCGATGGGAGTTGCGGAAACCTCACCCTCCGTCATGCGGAGGGACGGCGAGGGCGCGTTAAAAACAAGTCGTAAAGCTCTACCCGATCGCCTCGAATGGGCCCAGGCTCGGGGGCTTAACGCACGGCTACACCTCCTTGGCCTGCACCCGCCGGAGACAGCGCCAGCAGCGCGTGCGCCACCGAAGCCGGCTGAGACACTGCCGAGGCCGGTTGAAACATGCGCCACGCCCTCTGACCAGTTCTCGCGGTTAACCCCTGCAGGAGCACCCACACTCCTACAGGGCTTCGGAGGCTAGACCCGCGGGTCCGCTGACGAGGCCCCACGGAAAGCGTTCGCAAATCAAGGAGGGAAGAACGTCCTATCAGTAGGTTCCAGCATCTGCGGGAGCCTCAATGGCAAACCCGCAGATGCTCGGGGGCTACTGTCGGGGACAGCCCTAGAGGTCCCCTTAAACAACGGGGAAATCCTCGCTTAAAACCCGCAACAAAACCAAAACACAATTTGCCTAACCATGCAGGGAACGGCCCACGCCGCAGGGACCCCGACGGCCCATCAAGGCGGCCCTCTTAGAGACCCCGTCGGGCAGGCTCCGCCTCGCTCGAGGATGCGCGCCCCCCTCGGGCGGGCTCCGCCCCGCTCGAGGGGTAGCACTTCCCTCGAGCGGGCCCGCCTCGCTCGAGGGCTCGCTCCCCCTCGAGCGAGGCTCCGCCGCCTCGCTCGAGGGGTACGTCCCGCCCTTGGCCGGGGGTCCGCCACGCTCGAGGGCGCCCCTCACGCGTGCGCCGGCCCCCCGTACACGGGCATTTAATGCCCCGACACCGGCGGGACGGCGCCATCATGCGCCGGGGCTCGCACCCCGGTGCCGCCGCACCAACTCCCCGGGGAGGAGCCCATCCCCATCACCGTGGGGAGGGAGCGTGCGTGCGGCGGTGTCGGTCCCGTGATGCCGTGCGCCCGCTCCGGTACGGGCTGACGCGCCAAGCCCTCGAAGGGGGGCCGGTTGCACCCTCGATTCACTTTCTTGTGACCCTACAGGGTTAGGTGGAGGCGCTAGGCCGGTGAAGCACCATCCCTGCCACTGTAACAGCGTGGTCGCCGTCCCCGCGCGTGCAGGCGAACGCCAGGCGCAGTAGCAACAACTCCAGCACTGTGAAGCGCGTCGGGAAGGGACGCCGTTTTACCTACTCCTGTACTCTGTACGGGCCAACGTCAGCACCTCCCTCGAGCCTATCAGAGGACATCGCCACCATCCGCCGCCCTTCTACCCTCGAACCGCCACTGTTCGGGTACAAGGTAGGCCATGATGGCCAGATCGCCGCAAGGATTGTCCGGACGGCCGCCCACTCTACGACAAGATAGCACGTCGCACTTCCCCACGTAGCTAGATAGCGCGGCGCGCATGTAATCCGCCTCCCCCTTGATCTATAAAAGGGGGGCGAACTCCTCGCCCGCGGGAGGAAGAGGCGAGACGCCCGGATAGCACACAACACACCACGTACTCATTCTCCAATTCTCCCACAATATCCTCAACCGGGGACTTGGAAGCCACACTTCCTCTCCCGCCTTGCTTTGTTGCCCCCCACTACGAGGCACCCCGGTGCTGAGCAATATAGTGCCGTGAGCACACCACTGCTGGACGTACGGCCTCCTCGGCCGGAACCAGGATAAATCTCGTGTCTCTTATTGCTTAGCATCGACCATTGAGGGATAGACCTCGGCGCTTTCTACTGGTTACTGTCGGGACCATATTCCGCACCGACACCAGACATCCTTAACTTTTCTGTATCTCTTCTTTCTATCAAGTCCTTGATAGCATCTTAGGGATTAGTCTTTTACTCCAGACCTTTCTCTCTACCTTTCTCCTTGTGGATTCGATATTATACCCTCTCCCGAGTGGAATGCTTGCCGATATTTTTGCGCTTGCGGATTATCCATCATAATATTTCTGTAGGCTTAACAAATACCAATAGTATATCGCTATAACGGTCGATCTTTTGATGCTAGATCCATGTGCTCTGATGTTTTGATGGTAAATATCCATATGCTGGTTCTTTTGATGGTACTAATCCAATTTTCCCTAATTGGTGTTATACCATAACTCCGCAAGAGACAACCAAGATGACCACTTGTTGGGGCAAGGAGGAAGATGACCACTTGTTGGGGCAACCGTGGATCAAATATCTTAGATAATTTTCTAAACACTTATTCAATCTCTCAGTTTGACCATTTGTATGTGGGTGATTACTGGAGCTATTGTTTAGGGTTGTGTCAGCTAGCTTAAATAGTTCTTGCCACACATTGCTAGTAAAGACTCTACTTCTGTCACATATGATGAGCTGGGGGCATGACATGCAATTTATACACACTGTCCATGAATAATTTAGCTAATGAAGCTGCTGTGTATGGGTGTGCTAATGGAATGAAGTGTGCATACTTAGAGAACTTTTCTATGATTACCATAATTGAGTCAAATTGTTTGGATTTGGGTAAGCCCTCATTGAAGTCCATGCTTATAGTGTGCCAAGTTGTACGAGGTATGGGCAGTGGGTGCAACAGTCCTCGTGTTTTGATATGCTCAACTTTTTCTCTAAGACATACCTCACAATTGCATTTATAATTGGCGATGTCTTTCTTCATGCCAGGCCAAGCAAACAAGGCCTAATCTTGTTGTAAGATGCAGTCACTCCACTGTTCCCCCAATGCCATTAGAGTGCAAAGATAATAAAATTTCCTTGTGGGCTTCTTCATGCTTTCCTAGACAGAGGCGCCCTTTCTATTTGATATTATCTTTTCACCCAATGAGTAGCCCCGTCATTGGATTCCACTAGGCTTAATACAGTGAGGAGTTCCTTCTCTTCAGGATCTTGAGAATAACCTTTAGCCACTATTTCAAGCCACTTGGGTACCACTGTGGATACTGCATTGGTCTCTTCACTCTCAACATGCACTTTCCTAGATAGGGCGTTCACTGCTCTATTGCCAATCCCTTTCTTATATTCTATCTTGTACTGAAGGCCAAGGAGTTTGATGAATGCTTTATGCTGAAGCCCAAATGTCGTTTTTGCTCAGCTAAGAGTGTGTTTGGTTTGACTGTGGCTTTGAAAAAAGCCGTTGTGGGCTATGACTTTTGGAAAAGTATCATTGACAAAGCTGCTGTGGGATGGATGAAAAACGATTTGGTTGAGTTGTTGTGGCTTTGGGAGAAATCCCCTCACTTCCAAGCGGGCCCCACATGTCATGCACACATGGGATTTCTCCCTCCTCTAGCCAGATCTCAACCACCAGATGGAGGGAGGAGGCTGGTAGGTTGCCGACCGCCGGAGTTGCGTCTGCCGCTGCCGCCGCAGCCTCTCCCGCACGCCGGTGGAGCCATGGGCAGGGGAGAGGGGAGACGGAGGGATTTTCCCGCGACCGATGGAGCTCCCCTGCGGCCTCCCATGCCGAGATTCGCTTGGGAGCTCGTCACCATCTAGCGGAGCTCGAGCTGACGGTGGTTCTCGGGCCCCTGTGGTCGGCGGCGGATCTCGGGCCCCCCGCGGTCGGCGGCGGAGCCCACACCCGTGTGGCGGAGCTCACGCCGGTGTCGTATGGACATCCCTGGGCCCACTACTCTGGTGGGTACCAGGACCGACTACTCGGTGGGCCCCTTGGACTAATCGACTTCTGCTGCATGACACCTGCTGGCGTGAAGCACAACGACTACAAAGGAATAGTACTCAGTTAGGAAGCTGTGCATGTTCGGATCCGTGTAAAGTACTCCTAGCCGTACACGACTAGTACTCTCCCCTCAAACCGACTTGTAACCCTGCCTCCTAGGCTATATAAGGCAAGGCAGGGACCCCTCTCTCATCATCTGCATGTATGTTTGTTTATTTTCAGCATGTATTTCAGCAAGTGTTTTTGTTTATTTTCAGCATGTATTTCAGTTTGTTTTCACCATTAATAAAGACACCACCTTGTTTACACCATTGGGAAAGTTACAAAATTTGTGCCCTGATGATATATGATTATAATTGCCGCTTTGTTTATCTTTGTAATTGATTTATGCATGTTAAAGCTAGTGATCTCTTAAAATACGAATCTGAGTTTATTTAAATGGTAGCTTAATCTTTAGCGGAGGTTATGATTAAAATAAAGACCCATAGTGTTTTATGTGCTCTCAAGTTATGAATAGATTAAAGATGCTTTTTATGCCAAAAATATCGCTAACCTTGTCATGAATATCACTTGTGTGTTGCTCAACCTTTCCAGAGCCTAATATATATTTGAGTGCATAAACCTTAGTGTACAAGATTTATTTTTGAGTGAGTTATTGCAAGCCATGATTTCTCTGGCCCGAGACTAAGAAGCTGGTCATTCCATTTTTGTGTATCTATCTTTTTGCTAGCCTTTTATCCGTGCATTGTGTATCCCCACATTGGAGATCTCACAAACCTCACCGGATATCCACCCTTAAACCAAATATCATCTTTTGTGATTACCTCCTTGACCACAACCTATTGTTGAGAATGGATCATCAATTCAAGGAAGATCGCAAGATGGTGCCAACATTGAAGAATTCAATTATCTCTCCAAGGAAAAATATTTCCGGTACCTACCTTATTTATCGCCTCTTTGCTCGAGGACGAGCAATGTCTAAGCATAGGGGAGGAGGTAGATACAATGCAATTTTATAGTTCAAAGGGGAGCAAATAAAAAATTTTATGAGAAAGAAAAAGAAAAAAACGAGGAAAAGAAAGAAAGAAAGAAAGAGAAATATGAGAAAAAGAAAAAGAAATATAAGTATGTGTAAAAATAAAAAATAAAGTGAACTCCCCGGTTCTCTAAAGTGCATTAGGAATTTCAAGGTTTGAAGATTAAAAGATCCATACTCACTTTCCAACCATGTGCAATCCGATAACGAGGACTTCCTTTGTGCCTCGGGATCACTCCTTGCCATTTGCACATGTCCACCAATCTCAAGTGTGTGTTTTTCTCTTTCCCCTCCTTGATATAATATTATTTTCCAATGAACTTTTTGACGAGTTTTGGTAAGACCATGAGAAGCTTGTCTTGTTTTGACAACACCTCATTTATAAAATCTTGGTAGGACTAAACTTTCCCAAAAAAAAGCTCCATATAAAGACTAACACACATATATGTTATGAGAGAGAAAGGAGTAGAATATATAGGCTTGAGAGACAAAGCGAGATGAGAGTTCATGAGCAATATGAAAGATGATTTAAATTTGTGAACTTGGTTTAGCTCTTTTTCATATAGTCCTTTATTTTCAAAATTTCTGAGATCTATTTAAAATTTTGGGAGCATGATTATACTTGTGGGATAAGCTTAATTAAGAATCTACCCTCCGTAGAGATGAAGGTTAGTACATTATGGAACCTTAACGAATTAAAATTTTGAGAGCATTATGTTTTTTCATGTATGATCAAGTGCAAGGTTTAAACATTGATGGGCAACGATGATATCCATCGAAGGCTTACTCGAGGACGAGCAAGGTTTAAGCATGGGGGAGATGTTGACGGTGAAAATCCGTCAACCTAGCCATGAGTTTACCTTCGGTGTTGGCATAAGTTTTATACCTTATCCATTGGTACTAACCCCCGTGGTATAACAAGTTCACTTGTGCATGTCGGATTTGGAGTTTAGTGTTTATGCAGGGTTTTAGTATTGAAAGCAAGACTTTCGGGATAAGTTCATCAAGCACCTTGTGACAAGACCTTGAAGCCCGTACAAGTCATGCAATGAAGCAAACTTGACTCCAAGAAGTCAGGGACTTGATCCGAGAAGATGACAAACTCCGAGGACCTAACCAGAAAAGTGCCGAATCTTGCAAGACAAGGAGCTATGTCCAATTCGGAGAGAAACTGATGACAAAGGCCTACATGATGAAGGGGGAAGGATCTAGGAAGCTCGGGAACCGACATCAAGCAAAGGAGGCCACGGGCTGGGCCTGGATGGGCCCAGGCCGGCAGGCCCAGGCCGACTGGCCCAGCCCAGTCCAGGGCCCGTTTTCCCCCTCCTTTGACCTAGCCGCCATTCGGGCTATTTATAGCCCCGGGGTCGAGAGCCACGCATCATCCAATTCGTCATCGGTTGCCGAGGAGCAGAGAAGGGAGGGACACCATCCCGGAGAGGAGAGGGTCGAGCTAGTTGACTAGGGTCTCCCTAGCCGACGTGGGAACCTTGCACAGAAGACCACGTCGGAGTTCCCGGAGCTAGGAGCAAGATCAAGGAAGTATCCCGGTGGTCATCTTGTGTATGTATCATTGTCATAGTTGAATTATCAAGTTGAATCTATTCCTAGCGATCAAGTGTTTCTTCGAAGATTTCGTTTTTCGACCGGCTTTTCTTATTCTAAATCTATTCTCGAGATAGATTACATAGGGTGTTCTTGTAGCCGCGGTGGCTAGAGGTACACGCCAGATCTTCCGAAAGAACTCGACTTGTCCTTGTACTCGCCCTAGACTACCTGCATGAGTAGGGATACGTTGTGACAGAACAGGGGTTCCGAAAGGCGGATGTTTTCAGAGTTGGACGGGAAACCACGATTTAAAGAGGCTTCTAATAAGATTCGATTTGCTACTTCTTCTCTTGCATGGAACTTCAACAAAAGGCTTAACCCGACCTCTCTAGATCGATTTATCTACCCTATCTTTCTTTGTTATCTCCGGTCTTTAGTAGATTAGATTAGTTTCGTGTTCTTTATCTAGATGCATTAGGGTTTCTTTTACCGAGGATTGAAGTTACTTGACTTTACTAGATCATCTTTTGCGTCACACATTTGTTCCACGGATTCTATACCTTGGGTTCACCACTCGAGGGAAGAAGGGTCCCTTGACTACGACGGGAGACTTGTCCGCTTGCAAATCAAAATGAACTTTGATACAACTATTAACCGTCAACAACTCCGCAGTAGCCATCAACCAAGTCAACCAGTCTTGGGATCCCAACAAGGAGAACATGGACGCCTACTGCCTGGAAGTCTGCAAGCTCGAGAACAAGTTCTATGGCCTCGAGTTCCATCACGCCATTCGTGACAACAACGTTGCAGCAGCCATCCTGTCGAAGCTTGGTTCTACTCGCGCACAAGTACTTGTGGGAGTCTTCATCCACGAACTTCACGCGCCATCCATCCCGGAGCCGGCGCCCACGACCACAGATCCAGTGCCTTACCAGCCCAGCCAGGAGGTCATGATGATCGGCGTGGACTGACGAAAACCCTTCATCGACAACCCTTTCGTACACCAAATCACGAGATCATTTCAGTTAGTCAAGTTCAATTCGAAAGGCTCAGCTGCGAAACCACGGGAGCTTTTAAGTCTGTTTTCATCTCTCAAAATCCATCTTTCGACTAGTACCCTTCGTCACCAGTAGAGTAGCCAAATAAGGCTAGTGGTTCAAAGTGTTAGGGTTTTGGTTAGGCTACTTGGTTTTCTCCGCGACGAAACCCCAGGGGCGAATCTTACCCACCCAGCTAGTTATAGTCTGGGTTTCGCCTGAGGGGTTTCGTCGTCCCTAACATCTAACGCATTCAAGTTTGGCTATGACATGTGTTTCAGGTGAGAAGATATGCAAGGCGAAAGGGGGGTTTCCAAAAGATTGAAGGTCTTCTCCCGACAAGCGCACGTGACGACAACAAGAAAGGCGTCGCGATTTGCGGCGTGACGTCACGAAGCGCCGATTACGGGAAGACCTTATTGGAGACCTCCCAAAAATAGCCTAGCACATTCTGTTTTGATCCATTTTACACGAGGGTATTCTCGGTATGTAAAAAGTCCGCTTGCCTCCCTACAAAAGGAGACGGACCGGCACTTGTAAAGGGGATCAACTTTTGAGAAATTCACTGTAGTGAAAAAGCTTTTTGTGTTCCTCCCTCTTGTGTTTGAGTTTTGGTTTTTTTGTTCTTTAGCCGAGGTTTTCCTTTCATTGTTTGTGCGAGGTAGCTCCGCTACCCCACAACAATTGGCGCCCACCGTTTGTGCTTGGCTCGAGTCAGAAACTCAGAATGTCCACAATAAAGTAGAGAACTACCGCTAATTCCACTAGGGGGCTTCGTCATCCCTTGATGAGGAGCTGAACCCATCCACCTTGCTCACCCAGGGAGATGAGCTCCCAGAGTCCGGTGCCGCAATGGCTAAGGCTGCTACAAGGCTGAGTTGGCCAAATTGCACAAGGAGGCTGAAGAACTGGCCAAAGCCAAAAAGAGGTTGCTGGCAGTGCAGCACGTGGCCGAGGCAGCCAAGGAAATTCAGAAACAAAAGGCAGAGATTGCCAAATTGCAAGAGAAATTGCGTGCCATAAAAGCAAAAAAAACTATGAGTTTCAATCAGCCCTCGCCTGAGTATACTGTACCCAACCAATCCAATTTCACAGAACGCAACAAGTTTTTCACCGAGCCCCCTCCGCACACCACCTTTGGTCGTTACCCCTTCGTAAACCCTTTCGAGTCTAGTCCTTCGCACCATGACATTCATACAATATGCACGAGGTCTTGGGATCCCAAATCAGCTCCATCTCAAGAAGTTCAGATCACTCCCTGGCCACAAACATATAGACCAGTTGCACTCCCCAGATTCTCAGGTCAATCCGACCCTAGACAATTCCTAATGAGCTATGAAGCCGCCATTCTTTCAGCTGGCAGAGACGATTCCGTACTGGTAAAGTCCTTCATCATTGCTGCTGATGAAGCGACAGCGCAGTGGTATTCACTTTTGAGTCCTAGTGTGATACACGGATGGGACAATCTGAAGCAGCGGATTCTCTCCAATTTCCAGGGTTTTCAGCGTCCGGAGCTTACAGAGAGCGACCTTTTCTTGTGTAAGCAGAAGGATAAGGAACCTCTCCAAAACTACTTTAGGAGATTTGTTCACCTCAGGGCCCAAGCAACAAATGTGTTGGACGCTGTCACCATTAACACCGCCATTGTGGGCTTGAGAGCTAGCCAGTTTCGTTCGCATCTCATGCGCGAAAGGCCCAAGACAATCCAGCGCTTATACGACGAGTTTGAGAAGTATTGTCGCTCAGACAACTACTTCAGGATGTGTATGGAAGAGCAATCACAACAAAATAAGTCTGCAAAAGCTAACCAATCTAGCGAAAGAGAGTGGTCCAATCCCAGAAACGCCTCGCACGTCAATCCTCGAAATGTTTTTGGCCTTGACGGCGAAAACGCCCAGGAAAATCCTAATCCGCAGGCTGACTCCCTAAGCCTAGTCCCTAGCCGGCCTAGTCCACCACATTCAAATCAAGGGGGCGGCCGCAGAGGTGGAAGGGGCGGCGGCAGAGGCAGAGGTCTCCGCAGGGGCCGAGGCCACAACAAGTAAAGAAAATGGTACTGCATCTTCCACAAGGAGAATGATGATCATAGTTCAAATTACTGCTCAGACAAGAAAAGTTTCGAGGCTATCCATGAGGAAGAGAGGAAGGAGAAGGAGAGGGTGTTGACGGATAAAAGACGTATCCCTCTACGATCCGCAAGCGTACGGACCCCACACCTTTTTCACCACGGGATTCCCAAAGTTCTTGTCAATCCGCGGAGCAAGGGGATTACAAGTGTTCAATCTACTTTTACGCACTAGCTACTAAAACCCTAACTATTATTAAACTAGAAAACAACTAAATTACACTAGAGAGAACGATTAAGATATCAAGATAGGAGACACTCGCCCATGCAATCAATTAAATATATTAAACCAATCTAATCTATCGGGGGTTGTGACCACGGTTTCACCCTTTCCCTCCTCTCGTACTGTCACTACGCGAAGGTATTCATGACTAGACCTATGATGGACACAGCGTATTGAATTGATCCAAGGAAGCATTGGGGCCCTACTCCCTTTACGGTAAGGTAGCTAATCCTTAAGCATTAAAGTATATTCAACACAAGATGATAGATAGAAATCCGACAAAGTATGATTATATCTTGCAATCGATTACAACCCATGGACGAATAAGTTGATTACCCCATCAAGGTGCTGGACATAGCACCGTTGATCATGGTTTCCCTTCCGACGGTGTCTTCCTTCTTCTCCATGAGAGGGTGCTTCCTTCGAGGTGGTTGATCTCCCTCCAGAGATCCTCCTCCTCTCTCTCTAGCTTGTGGATGGCCTGCTGGTGCGAATGGCTCTCTTTTTCTGTCGAATAGCGGCGCCCAGGCTTTTTGGGCTCAAGATCCTTCGGGTGCAAGGAAAATGGGACCGAACTGGCCACCGAAGTGGGCTGGGCCGGCCGGCCTGGGCCCACCTCGGCCCGGTTCGGTCGCTCCTTCGCTCCCGTGGGTCCTCATGAGATTATGCACCTTGCCCCCTCCACTTGCATGATTTTGACGATGTCATCCTCGCGTCCAAGATGGAGGTTCTCTTCGCATGAAGTTCGGTCTTTTACGCTTCAATCCCCGGGGGTGTTCCTCGTAGCACTTCGGTCCTCGCCACCATTGGATGTGATTTCATCAAGCTCATGAATACGAACAAGACTTCGTAAATGCTCCTTTGAACTTGTTACGAATCCGTCATTTATGTCCATGTTTTCCTACATAAACACAACACTTCCAAATGCACGCACATAGATGAACTTGTTATATGATTAGTGTGCCTAGTGGCGGGTTAGTTCCATAATCAAATCCAAACCAAAGTGTAATGAACATGCTTGGTGCACCAAAATACACTGTCGACATCTCCCCCACGCTTAGCTCTTGCTCGTCCTCGAGCAAGTACTCGTAAAAGAATTTCGTCCAAGGTGTTGTAATCATGTACCACTTATCCTTCTTCACAAGTTAGTCAATCCTTTCATCTTTAATACATAAACACAATGTAATGATCATCAAACATAAATATGGGCGTTTAGAATTTTTACCATGTCAAGATTTACCCCACAACTCAAACTCTTCAGTCAAAGTCTTCAAATTCAGCCATGCTTACTTCTTTGCTTCCATCGGAGGGTTTTTATGATTTTTCAAACAAAATCCCTGCAACAAGTATTAGACAAAAACCTTTCTCCAAGCTCTCACCAGTCACTCATATGAGGTGGCTATCCCAAACCACTTTTATAAAACTCTCACCTCCCATAAATCTCTCATACAACATGTAAAGTGGAGCTATAGGTAGGGCTAGCGCAACCAACACAAGTATTGTCAAACTAAGAACTTCCTCTAATGGTTGTTTACCTTTCAAAGACAATGATCATGAGAATTAACCATATGTAGGGATATCAAGGATGAGAAGATTTAGAATAGTGGACATGTGCAAGGGCAAAAGAAAATTATGACTACAAGGCACCGATGACGTCCTCGTTGTCGGATTGCACATGGTTGGAAAAACAGTAAAAGTTTCGTCTCTCAACAACGTGACATCCTTCCTTACCTTTATTTTTCTTTTCTTTCACTTGATCCATCCCTCTCATATCTTTATTGCTACCTCATCTTTCTGTTTTTCTTTTTCTTCTTTCATTCTTTCATTCTCATATTTTTTCTTTCACATATATATATATATATATGTCTTCCTTTCTTTCTTTTCTTTTCCATACTCATACTTTTTCTCTTTATTTTTCTCTCTCTTGACAACTTTCCAAAGCTCTCAACTCCTCTCTTTCTTGCATGCATACAATCTGAAATTTTAAATAAATCATGCTAGAGACGAGACGAAACTTTTGAAAGTAGGATGTATTCAAGGAATGCGATGTACAAAAGAGATGTATAGGGTTGGGTATGGAATTCGGCGATGCACGGGACTTCCAAGGTGAAAGTCTCGTGACCGAATGTATGATGAGGCTAGCAATAAAAGATAAGCACAAGAACATGATCATTGCTCGAAATTAAAACTCCCATGAAAGAAGGATCCTAGCCTAACTCATCGTGCTAATCACACTTATGGAAAAAGAGGTTTTGCTAACCTTTATTACAAGGGTTTTTAGGTAATTTTTAGAACTGAAATCCTCCAACTTTTAGCATTGAACATAGCACAACTAACATGTGAAGCTCAAGATCGAAGTGTGGTATGGATACTTTAAGTAGTAGCAATTCCACTAAGCACCACGGTAAACATTTTTCAAACCACACACTTATGTTCATATATCAAGAATCAAAGATAAACAAAGAAGTGAATAAAGATAAGCATCACACAAGACACAAAAATATATAAAGACTCTTTTTATTTGATTTTCTTTGACTCAACACTAATTTAAGATACTTTCAAACTTGCAAAAATTTAAAAACACACTCGAAAACTAAGACTCTTTAAACTCTAAGACTCTCGCTCAAAGATTAAACCAAACCTAAACTTGAAACTTAAAAGCTAAGGCTAGCTAGCTAGCTCTCCCCCACGCTAAAAACATACGACGTCCTCGTCGTATCTTACAAAATTCCTAAGGGGAAAACTAGGCCTAGTGGTACTTCATGCAAGTGTTGCACCACTTGCCTCTCATGTTTCCAACCATGCCAAAAAGTTTGCGCACGTTACGGTTAAGGAACTTGTAGTTGTCTTCAACTACGTGCTCCAAATCCTCCATATGATGCTTCATCGCTTCCATGGCTTGGAGACATTCATCGACCGACGCATAGAGATCCCCGATGGATTGACAGCAAGTTCGACAACACATCGGATGCAATCCGAAGGGGTCTTCATCGCCATTGTCTCCACCGTCATCACCGTCGTTGTCGCCACCACCATTGTAGTCGCCGCTGTTGTCGTCGTCGCCGTCGCCGTTGGGGCCTTTGGGCGTCCTCTCCTTTGGCTGCTCGTCCCAAATGTAGAGGTCGTTATCTTCGACGGGATTGTGAGATGTGATAGCTCCGGTCGGGACACGCCCTCCACAACGGATGCGGGCGGTCCTCATGACAGGTAGCTTGAGCTCGCATCGCATCGCCTCCTCCATCGATGGCTCCTTGGCTTCTAGCTTCAACTCTAAGCTTCTTGGGGACACAATGACTGCTGCAAGGGTGCAAAATATTGCTTGGAGGGGTTTATTCCCGAGCTCCCAATTCGGCCAAATAAATAGTCCGAAAAGGAAAACCCTAGGAACCTCATTTTCCTCTTTTAAACTTCCCTTAAAATTTTCTGGCCGAAGAAGGAAGTCGAAGAGGAGCAATTCGGGCAAAAATCGGGGACGACTGCCGCCGGGACCCACTTGGGCCGGTCAGCCTGGGCCGGCCGGCCCACCCTGTCTCGGGGGCCGGGTCGGTCCAGTTTTTCGTGCACCGCCCTTTTTTCACCTCCTTAGCCCATGGGAAAAATTTGGTCCAGTAAATCTTCGTGAGAAACTCCAGAAAACTAAAAGAAAAACTATTTACAGAAATTCATGCCTTGTTTTTCGTCCTAGGCGGGACGTTCGGGCTCTTCCTCCATGGTGAAGACATCAACATGGTGAAGAGGCACGACGTGGGTTCGTAATAAACCTTAAGCCGCTGACCATTCACCACAAATTTATCGCCGTTTATATCCATAATGGTTACCGCTCCGTTGGAGAGCACCGAATGCACAACATAAGGTCCGTCCCACTTTCTTTGCAATTTCCCCTTCCGACGGTTTTAAACCTCGAATTGTAGAGGAGGACCTTATCTCCTTCTTCGAATTCTTTCTTTTTCAATCTTTTATCATACCACCTTTTGATTCTCTCTTTGTATATGCTTGCATTTTCATATGCTTTCAACCTCAACTCCTCTAGCTCGCTTATTTGGATCCTTCGTTTCACCACCGCGGCATCGCGATCGAGGTTCATCTCTTTAATCACCCAATAGGCTTTATGTTCCAACTCAACCGGAAGGTGGCAAGCTTTTCCATAGACGAATTGATAAGGGGTCATACCTATCGGTGTCTTGAACGCCGTTCGGTAAGCCCATAAAGCTCCGTCTAATTTCTTTGACCAATCCTTGCCTCCCTTCTCTATGGTTTTGTTAAGGATGCTTTTTAATTGCCTATTTGATGTCTCCGCTTGTCCGTTGGTTTGTGGGTCATAGGCCGTAGAGACCCTATGCTCAATTCCCAACTTGGACAAGCACTTTTTGAAATTCTTCCCGGTGAAGTGAGTTCCTCCATCACTTATCAAGATTCTCGGTGTACCAAAATAAGGAAAAATCATGTTCTTGATCATAGTAATGGACTCCTCCGTGGAAGCTTTACGACATAGTATAGCCTCTACCCACTTGGATGCATAATCAACCATGACTAGGATATACTCAAATCCAAATGAGTTTTTAAAAGGCCCCATGAAGTCTATACCCCATACATCGAATATATAGATTTGTAGGTTGTATTTCAAAGGCATAGAATTTCTTTGAGAGATGTTTCTGGTTCTTTGGCATTCGGGGCATGACGCAACATATCTTTTACTATCTTCATGCATCTCCAGCCAAAAGAATCCGCTCGACCATACTTTTGCTTGGGTTCGAAAATGACTATAGTGCCCACCGTACTCCGCCGAGTGGCACTTCCTTAGAATTTCTACCCTCTCTTCTCTTGGCACACATCTTCTCATCACTCCATCATTGCCAAGTTTCAAGAGGTATGGCGCATCCCAAAAGTATTTCCTAATTTCGGAGATTATCTTCTTTTGAGAGTTTTTGTCTAGATGATCGAGAAGCATCTTTCGAATTGCTCGAATGATATCGATGATCCAAGTATCTTTATCAAGCACTCTATAGAGGTGGTCATCTCTCATCTTATCTTCTATGGGCTCTTTATCATCTTGTCCACGATTCATCCTAGACAAATGATCGGCCACAACATTTTCCACCCCCTTTTTATCACGAATTTCAACATCAAACTCTTGGAGAAAAGGATCCAATGAATCAAACGTGGTTTAGCTTCCTTCTTAGCCAAGAGATACATGATGGCTACGTGATCAGTGTAAACAATGACCTTCGAGTTCACGATGTAAGATCTGAATTTTTTGAAAGAGAATACCACCGCTAGCAACTCTTTTTCCGTAGTGGCATAATTTAATTGCGCCCCACTAAGAGTTTTTCTAGCATAGTAAACGGCGTGAACTCGGCCTTCCTTTCTTTGACCCAAAACCGCGCCTACGGTGTTGTCACTTGCGTCACACATGATCTCGAAAGGTTGGCTCCAATCCGGAGGTTGGACGATGGGAGCACTCACCAACGCACTTTTCAAGGTCCGGAATGCCGCTAGCCACTTCTCATCAAAGTCGAAAGCCACATCCTTTTGAAGAAGATGCGTTAAAGGCTTAGTGATCTTTGAGAAGTCCTTAATAAATCTTTTATAGAATCCGGCATGGCCTAGAAAGCTCCTTAAGGACTTAACATCCGTAGGAGGTGGGAGTTGCTCAACCGTCTCTACCTTAGCCTTGTCCACTTCAATTCCTCTCTCGGATATAACATGTCCGAGCACTGTGCCTTTCCTAACCATGAAGTGGCACTTTTCCCAATTTAACACCAAGTCTACCTCCGCACATCTCGTGAGGACCTTTTCCAAGTTTGCCAAGCAATCCATGAACGTCTTCCCATAAACGGAAAAATCATCCATGAACACCTCGACAATTTCCTCGATGAATTCCGAAAATACGACCATCATGCAACGTTGAAAAGAGGCCGGAGCGTTGCATAGACCGAAAAGCATCCTTCTATATGCAAACGTTCCGTAAGGGCAAGTAAGCGTTGTCTTGTGTTGATCGTTCGGGTGAATGGGAATTTGCATGAACCCCGAGTACCCATCGAGAAAGCAAAAATAAGCATGGTTTGCTAACCTCTCGAGCATCTCGTCAATGAACGGTTGGGGGAAGTGATCTTTCTTCGTCGCTTTGTCAAGCTTACGATAATCGATACACATCCGCCACCCGATCACGGTTCTTTGCGGTATCAATTCATTCTTCTCATTCTTCACCACGGTCAAACCTCCTTTCTTTGGTACACAATGTACCGGGCTCACCCATTCGGTATGCAGAACTGGGTAGATGATTCCGGCATCAAGTAACTTGATGACCTCTTTCTTTACTACCTCTCACATGGCATGAGTTAGCCTCCTTTGGTGGTCCACTACAAGCTTACATTGGTCTTCCATTGGTATATGATGAGTGC
This sequence comes from Cenchrus americanus, assembly GCA_947561735.1. Taxonomy (NCBI): domain Eukaryota; kingdom Viridiplantae; phylum Streptophyta; class Magnoliopsida; order Poales; family Poaceae; genus Cenchrus; species Cenchrus americanus. The sequence continues at coordinate 89,918,342 of OX387245.1, read as the reverse complement.
AAAAGGCTGGGCTAATACCTTTGAGATCATTAATCGAATATCCAATCACCTTCCTATGTTTTTTAATAAAATCAGCAACTTCTCATTTTCTTCGGGACTCAACTCGTCGCTCACAATGACTGGATAAGTCTTGTCTGGGCCCAAAAATTCATACTTTAATCCTTTGGGCAAAGGTTTAAGGTCTACCTCGGGCGCTTGTGGCTCCTCGGGTTTAATTTCTCCTATGTCTTCAAATTTTCCTTCCTCCACGCTTCCATCATGTGGCTCTAAGCCTTTTGTTGCTTCTTCTAGTTCTTCATCTTGTTGATCACTAGTTTGATTTTCCATCGCTCTTTGCAGCGGGTCTCTAAGGGTTTCAACAAAACAAAGGCTATCTATCTCCTCTACTTCTTCATCTTCGGGAGGAAAGGGTGTAAGGTGTTTAGAAGCACGAAGAAAGTTATATGTGTACTTTGTTCCATTAAGGTTCATTGTTACTTTGCCTCCTCCGGCATCTAACACGGCATCAACCAACTTAAGAAAGGGCCTACCTAGGATTATGTGATTATGATTACTATGGTAAGCATCAATAACAAAGAAATCGATTGGTATGTAATTTCTAGAGATTTTTACTTTCATGTTGCAAGCAATACCTAGAGGTTTAATAGTTCTACCATCTCCCATAATTAATTTCATTGATGTTGGAGCTAAGTCTAGGTTGTGGTCTTGAACTTTATCGTAAATTTTAAAAGATAGGACACTTACTTGTGCTCCGATGTCGCATAACGCTTTGCATTGAACTCCGTTGATCTCACAACTCAAGTGTGGTGTCATCTTCTCTTCTTCTTCGGATCCTATCGCATAGATTTCGACGAGGCGAGCGTATGGTGATGCTTCGGGCTTGATCCCCATGATTCTCTTCACCTCGGCTATGTGTTCCGGATCCACTATGTCATCTCCAAAGAGTTTATGAAAGATCTCACCGGTGGTTTCAAGGTCGTATGATTTTTCCGCTTTCTTCTCCGGTGGGAAATCCACTGCCAATGCTCTCGCCATTCCCTTTTGATTAGGGAACAGTCTTCTCTTATCGAATACTTCTCCGTAATCGATAGGAACCCAATCCATTGGTTCGAACTCCCTTAGTGGCTTCGCGCTTGACATGCTTCTCTTGATTGTCTCATTCAGTACGATGAAGTCAACGCTCGGTGTAGTTCTTAACTTGATGTGTTCCTCTTCAAGCTTTTCCGTGATTGGTTCCTCTTTTGTGACTTCCGGGGTTGCCTCTTTAGAAAATTCAGCACACTTCTTCTTCCTCGAATTATATTCTGGCTCTTCCGCAAGTCTTGTTTCCCAATCTCTTCGCATGGCAGCCGCTTTACTAATCTTTTGTAGAAGTTGAGCGGCTCCCGTGAGTGTTTTCTGCATGAGGTCCCCACCTGCACACATTTCGACATGTTGCATGCAACTAGGGTTAGGGAAAAGAAAAATGTATGCAAGAGTACGTCACCGGAGAAGCCGAGTCTTGGTCCTTGTTCGATCAACCCATTAAACCTATCCCAGGCTTGGTCTATCCCTTCCTCTTCTCCTTGCATGAAATTGATCACTTGCCTCCTAAGACGTTGAACCTTGCTAATTGGAAAGAACTTCTCGCAGAACTTCTTTGTCAACTTGTTCCAATTGCCTTCAACTTCAAAGGACGCAAACGAGTACCATGTCTTTGCATTGCCGGCAAGTGATTAGGGAAAGATATTCCATTTGAACCATTCATCGGGGACTCCTTCTTGACGCACCGTGTTGCATATCGTCGTGAAATCCCTTATGTGTCTATATGGGTTCTCCGTAACAATCCCTTCAAACGGGTTTGCCGCCATCATCTCGATGATCTTGGATGTAATCTCATACTTGGTCGCTTCGAGCTTCGAATCCGACTCTTGTACTTTTATGTCTTCACATCGAGGGCTAGCATAATCCCTTAATGATTTCTTCGGTTCTTCCACGGGTTGATTAACGAACGCCATCTAGACAATAAGATGAAAACAAAAACAAAAACAAAACAAGGTGGTTTTCTAGATAATATATGTTAGATATAGTAAACTAAAGATAAACTAAAATATAAAGCTAAGTTAAATGCAAATCAAACGATGTAAACTAGCTTGCTCCCCGGCAACGGCGCCAGAAAAAGGGGCTTGTTGACGGATAAAAGACGTATCCCTCTACGATCCCCAAGCGTACAGACCCACACCTTTTTCACCACGGGATTCCCAAGGTTCTTGTCAATCCGCGGAGCAAGGGGATTACAAGCGTTCAATCTACTTTTACGCACTAGCTACTAAAACCCTAACTATTATTAAACTAGAAAACAACTAAATTACACTAGAGAGAACGATTAAGATATCAAGATAGGAGACACTCGCCCATGGGTCTACGATCGTGCAATCAATTAAATATATTAAACCAATCTAATCTATCGGGGGTTGTGACCACGGTTTCGCCCTTTCCCTCCTCTCGTACTGTCACTACGCGAAGGTATTCATGACTAGACCTATGATGGACACGGCGTATTGAATTGATCCAAGGAAGCATTGGGGCCCTACTCCCTTTACGGTATGGTAGGTAATCCTTAAGCATTAAAGTATATTCAACACAAGATGATAGATAGAAATCCGACAAAGTATGATTACATCTTGCGACCGATTGCAACCCATGGACGAATAAGGAGATTACCCCATCAAGGTGCTGGACATAGCACCGTTGATCATGGTTTCCCTTCCGACGGTGTCTTCCTTCTTCTCCACGAGAGGGTGCTTCCTTCGAGGTGGTTGATCTCCCTCCAGAGATCCTCCTCCTCTCTAGCTTGTGGATGGCCTCCTGGTGCGAATGGTTCTCTTTTTCTGTTCAATGGCGGCGCCCAGGCTTTTAGGGTTCAAGATCCTTCGGGTGCAAGGAAAACGGGACTGAACCGGCCACCGAAGTGGGCTGGGCCGGCCGGCCTGGGCCCACCTCGGCCCGGTTCGGTCGCCCCTTCGCTCCTGTGGGCCCTCATGAGATTATGCACTTTGCCCTCTCCACTTGCATGATTTTGACGATGTCATCCTCACGTCCAAGATAGAGGTTCTCTTCGCATGAAGTTCGGTCTTTTACGCTTCAATCCCCGGGGGTGTTCCTCGTAGCACTTCGGTCCTCGCCACCATTGGAAGTGATTTCATCAAGCTCATGAACACGAACAAGACTCCGTAAATGCTCCTTTGAACTTGTTGCGAATCCGTCCTTTATGTCCATGTTTTCCTACATAAACAGAACACTTACAAATGCATGCACATTGATGAACTTGTTATATGATTAGTGTGCCTAGTGGTGGGTTAGTTCCATAATCAAATCCAAACCAAAGTGTAATGAACATGCTTGGTGCACCAAAATACACCGTCAACAGAGGGCCAGCACCGTGAACCATTCCGCTCCAGTGTGGCAATACCCCAGCTTTGGGAGAAACTCTTTTGCTAACCCTTTCCAGCCACCTCAATTCCAACCACCTGTCCCAACCTATACTCAATCTCCACCTTGGCAATCCCAAACTTTTTAAGCTCGGAACATTGAGCGCAGACCCATTTAGCAACACCCCATCGCTCCCCCGCCTCCTCCTTTCAAAGGTCCAATAGCCCCACCAATGCCAGCAAAGCTAGAGGGCGAAAACGACCCTCTGCCATCCATCGGAACCATAATGCCAATCTCAGGGGGCTCCGCATTGGAGTTGGAAACCAAGAAGGAATGAAAGCACTACTTTCATGAAGTACGGAACATTTGTGTGGAGGGGAGAGTCGAAAAGACGAGATGGTCTCACATCCCAATCACTTTCTCCGAAGAAGATGTAAGGTTGCAAGGTTTTCCTCATAACGACGCCTTAGTGATAGAAGCAAACATAGCAAGCTAGACTTTGGGGAAGCTTTTGGTTGACAATGGTTCATCAGCTGATATCATTTTCGCTAATGCTTTCGATAAGATGGGGTTGAGTAAAGATTTGTTGCAACCACCAGACACACCCTTGTATGGTTCGGAGCCCGAGTCATCCACGCGCTTGGCAAAGTGGTCCTTCTGGTATCTTTCGGAACCGTTCAAAACGCCTGGACAGAGTACTTATCTTTCGATGTGGTAGAGATGTATTACCACTACAACGGCATCTTGGGAAAAGGATTTCTCAACAAGTTCGAAGCCGTCATTCATCAAGCCTACCTGTGTATAAAGATTCCAGCATCACAGGGGGTCATCACAATTTGGGGTCACCAAAATGATGACCGCAATTTGGAAAGAGGCCGCACCCCAGGGCAAAGAAATGTTCATGCTCTCAACGAGGTGGTCCAGGGCAAAGAAATGGAAAAGCAGCCGAAAGAAGACAGAGAAAAGTCAACATGCAGCCAGATTGTGACACCAAGAGGGTCCTATTGGATGCAATGGTTGTGAATCAGACCGTCATCATAGGGTCGGACCTCTCACCAGATGAAGAAGCGAGACTTGTTCAGTTCCTTCAAAAGAACAAAGATGTGTTCGCTTGGTCCACCAAGGATCTCGTAGGTGTAGAACAAAGCTTCATCGAGCATCGATTGAATATCGACCCTTCGGTCAAGCTGCGAAGGCAAAAGCTAAGGAAGATGTCCGATGATAAGGTCATCGTAGTCAAGCCTGATGTGCAGAGATTGCTGGATGCCATAGTCATCCGCGAAGTCATGTACCCCAAATGGTTAGCCAACACTGTGCCCGTCAAGAAGAAGAATGGGAAGTGGAGGACGTGCATCAACTTCACAGACCTTAACAAGGCCACACCGAAAGATAACTATCCATTGCCAAAAATGGATCAGGTCATGGATTTAGCGGCCAACACAGCCATCATGTCTCTCCTAGATTGCTTTTCCGGCTACCATCAGTGTTGGATGGCAAAAGAGGACGAGGAAAAAAACAAGCTTCATTACCCCTTTCGGAACCTTTTGCTTCTTGCGAATGCCAGTGGGTTTGAAAAATGCAGGCCCAACTTTCACCAGATTGACCGGGGAAGTTTTCAAGCCATAGATTGGCAAGAATATCCAAGCCTACATCGATGACCTCATCGTGAAAAGTGGCGACAGGGCAGGCCATATCAGCGATTTGGCGGAAACTTTCGCCAACATGAAAAGGGCAGGGTTAAAATTAAACCCGGAGAAATGTGTGTTTGGGGTCACTAAAAGAAAGATATTGGTATGCTTGATCTCTGCAAAAAGAATTGAGGCCAATCCAGACAAGATAAGGGCAATCAAAGAAATGGAGGAGCCCAAAACAAAGAAAGACATCCATAAATTGAATGGCCGAGCCGCAGCTCTAAACAGATTCATTTCTGGATCTACTGAGCGAAGCCTCCCATTCTTCAAAGCATTGAAGGGCAAGGCCAAAAGTTGAGTGGGGCCCTGAGCAAAGCAAAGCTTTTGCCGAGCTTAAGGAATACATTGAGAATATGGTGATTCTTTCGCCGCCTTCGCCGTCGGAACCGCTTTTCTTGTACGTGGCCGCCTCCAAGGCTGCGGTCAGTGCAGCGCTGGTGCGAGAGGTGGACAGCAAAAAAGGGAGATTTCAGAGTCCTGTTTACTTCATTTCAGAGGCTTTGTCTGGCTCTAAGTTGTTGTACTCAGAGCTGGAGAATATTGCTTATGCGGTGGTTATGGCCACGCGAAAGCTCAGGCACTATTTCGAGGCCCACAAGGTCACCCGTGCTCACAGATCAACCCCTCAACGACTTGTTCATCAGCAAGGAGTCTTTGTCTAGGATAGACAAGTGGGCAACTGAGTTATCCGAGCATACAATCAACTTTGGAAAAAGGTCGGCAATCAAGTCGCAGGTCTTAGCGGATTTTGTTGTAGATTGGACCTCACCAAGCAACAATGCTGGCGACGAAGAGTTGGTCCCTATCTGGGAGATCAGGTGCGACGGAGCTTGGGGGCGCAAAGGCGCCGGGATTGCAACCATCATCACTTCACCAGCTGGTGTCAAGCTGAGATATGCCGCAAGGCTAGATTACAAAGACCCATCCGACAGGTGCACTAACGGTACCGCCGAGTACGAGGCACTGTTGCTAGGCCTTAGGAAGGTGCGAGCTTTAGGAGCTAGCAACTTTTTGGTCAGGTGTGATGCCGAAGTTATCAAAGATCATGTGGAAAAGAAGAGTGAGGCCAAGGAGCCGGAGTTGATCAAGTACCTCGCGGAAGTGCGAAAGATGGAAAGGCATTTTTTTGGATTCACCATTGAGCACCTGCCAAGAAAAAGCAACGGCAAAGCCGACGAGCTCACAAAGAAAGTTGCCAAGGGGGAGGCGATGCCTTCGGACGTTGAAGGACCGATACGGCGAACCAGAGAGGGGGGGAGTGAATAGGAGCCGATAAAAATTCTTCTCGAAGGAGATGGAAACTCCTACAAGATGAACACGGCTTCCAACACACGTCTCCGACTCACTACCCAAGTTGGCCAAGCCCACGTAGCCACTGGAGTGCCACTGGACCTAGGAACCAACACACACAACCTTCCGACCCAAGAACGCAGCGGAAAACCAAACCTCGAGTCCACAAACCCACACCAGTCAGACCGGTGAGCACCACCGGTCAGACCGGTCCCTGCTGGTGAAACTGAGCAACTTTCACTAAGTGGCTCTAAACCGGTCAGACCGGTGAGACACACCGGTCAGACCGATGGCAGCCTGAAAGCCCCCAAGGCACCAAGCAGGTCAACCTACCACCAAACTGACCCAAACTCGAAACGGCGGCTACACGGGACAACAACGAACACACCAAGACATTCACCCGAGCAAAATCCCACAAGGGCTCGCACCCGATCGGACCGGTCAAGAGCACCGGTCGACCGGTGTAGCTCGGGCAGCTCGGGATGAACAAAGACCCGCGGGTCAACTCCCCCAAATCCAAATCTCGATCTCCCGAATCGCTCCACGGACTTGAACAAGACTTTGGGGATATTAGGAACACCTCATGAGGAGTCCATAGCCAAGTTTAATCCCACCAAAACTCGTCCAAAAAGGAGGAATCAAGGAAATCCCGCCAAGAGCACTTCCAACTCAAGAACTCAAGAAACCCCCAAAATCGAGCACCTTTACTCACGGATTTGGGAGGGGAATCACAACCCAAAGAACCACGAAGGATTCCCACAAATTTCCCCCATCAAATCCCCAAGAGAAAGGTCCCGAAAACAACCCAAACAAATCACCGAGAGAGGGCTCCGAAAATCACCACCAAGAACAACCGGGAAAAAACACATCCAAACCTTGAGGAACCACGCTGAATCATCTATACATGAAACAAAGGTTCGTACAAGGTCTAGCAAGCCGCCCGATCATCCATCCCTCTCAACAAGATCTCTCCGTGAAGCTCTCTTGCTAGTCCTAAAGAAAACCTAAGGAAAATAGGTGGAAAATAGGAAAACTAATGAGCTAGGGTTCCAAGAGTTGGCTGCCATCCTCTCACCTCTTGGGTTATATGGAGGCAACCGAATGTCTAAAATGCCCTTCTCTACTAACTAGGGATACAAGCCCCTCAAGGGCGGATTCGGAATTCTTGATGTCTTCACCATCGGACGGATGCCCGGCGACCGCACCCTGCGTAGCCTCGACGCAAGCCATGCGATCCCGACGCGTGTCCTCCGCTTCGAAGATTCCGGACTGCGTCGTCGCACACCGGTCAGACCGGTGCTCCTCACCGGTCAGACCGGTCCCCACCGGCCGGACCGGTCGGACCCACGGTCGGACCGGTCCGGCGCTCGCTGCAGCCTCCGTCTTCGGTTCTTCCGTCTTGGCTTTGTGGATCAACCAAGGAACCCGGGTGGTTTTACGGGGTGAACCACCGGAAACCCCGCGAACTCGGTGTAGCCTCCGCCAATCTCCACTCATGACTTGGCTCCCACATAGTCCCGGCTCGACCTTGGTTTTGAGGCTCAACCAAGAAACCATCCACGACTTCATCTTGCTCGTTCATGCCACCATGCGGTCCGCACTTGACCCCGCCGGCCACCGGTCCCTCGAACGAAGCCTACTTGTCTTCTCCACACCCGGAGGCCTCACCGCGACGACCTTTCGCGCTTGTTCTTCACCGCACCAACACCAATCAAGCCGCAACCTGCACCTGCAATACTTAGCCAAGAATCAGTCCACACAACGTTGTCAATCACTCATCACACAAGGGAGCGACCATCCACCGGTCCTCGAACCACACATGGTCCTCAATCTCCCCCTTGATGAGTGCATTGACAACACCCACATGAAAGTAACAAGAGAGAAAAGAAAAAGAAAAGAAACGAACAAAAAGAAACTCCAACAAGCGATCGAAAGCCAAACAAAGGCAAAGAGCAAGATCACTTGAAGAAGACAAGTCTCGGACCCCTTAGGCAAGGGCAACGGCTCGACACATCCGAGACAAAACAAAGCTCAAACAAGGAGCGCAAACCACCGAATCAAAGCTCGAACAACCACAAAGTGCTCCCCCTGCACACATGCAAGCTCCCCCTGAACCAATGCACCTCCCCCTGGACGAATGCATGCAAGACACCACTTGAAACAGGGCAGCTGCAACAACTCAGCCCTGACCGGTCAGACCGGCCAACACCACCGGTCAGACCGGTGTGCAACATGTGAACAGAGCCAGCACTCACACCGGTCAGACCGGTGACCCTGACCGGTCAGACCGGTGCACAACAGAGCCCAGAACAGGCTCGAAACCACCTGAAAACCTTCTAAACACGTCCAGCAGGCCATTTCAAGCTCAAACTTCTCCCCCTTGTTGGCAATGCATGAATCAAGCAAAAAATGCAAAACTTTCAACCTAGAGCTTCTCAAATAGACAAAATTCAACAAAGAATGCTACACATGTCAAAATGAGCAAGTTAGATACTCTACGGCTTCGTATCGATCTCAACTACATGATCACCAAGTTTCACAACCATTGGACGAAGCTAAGATGGATTTTGGCAATTTTGCGAAAAACTTGCCTCTCATGAGCAAAGTCCTAAACATGATCAAAGCATATCAAAATGGCAAAGCCACACAAACTTCATGCTAGTACAGCCATTCTAATCATAAGACCATCACAAACACCCACAAGCACATCATGTCACGTCAAAGCCACCGAGCCATGTGCCTACTTCTATGTATGGGACTTCTCATTGGTAGGCATCATGCAACGGTTTAGCACCCAAGGCAAATTAAATTCAGCACATATGACATGGGAGCACATTTCCAAGCATTTTACAATTCATTTTCAGATTTATCATTGGTACATGAAATGTCTTTGCGACAAAAAGGAACTTATGCCCCTCCATAAGATAAAGCAAGAGGGCTAAACATTCATGATGGCAAATGAGCCTTTGGCCCCATATGATCAATAAACTAGCTATCCAACCACAAATTAAGCATAGCCAAGCCACTAAAACATGTCAAGATCATGTAAAGGCATTTACACATGAGAGCGCATACATGTGACATTTTCAAAAACATAGCTATCAACCATGGATTATTCATCAAGATCATCAAGAGCTAAGCCAAACTAACCATAGCATACCAAACAAGCTCACAAATACATAAATTTCATTCCATGGTGAACAATGTATATGAGAGAAGCTTTTCCTAACCAATGCATATGATAAAAAATGCATGCAATCTAAGATACAAGGATGCCTATACATCATGTTTCATATGCCATGCCAAATGCAAGAAATGCACAAAGAAAAGCTATACATATGCTACAAAGGAGCTCCCTCACAAAACTCACAAACCACCGGCTCCTCGAGGGGAGGCAAGAAGGGCTCGACACCACCGGCAAAAGAGCTCCCACACACCCAACTCAAGAAATCAAACACACACCAAGTTCCCCCCGCAAACGAGTGAAAGTTGCTTGATCTAGGGGTTTGGTGAAAATATCGGCTAGTTGGTCATGTGTGGGTACATGGATCAAAGCTATCTACCCTTTCTCTACATTGTCTCTCAGGAAATGATACCTCACTTCTATGTGCTTGGTTTTGGAATGGAGCACAGGGTTCTTTGCAACGCTTATGGCACTGGTGCTATCACATTGAAGTGGGACATGGGTATACTCCTCACCAAAGTCACTCATGGTGTAGGTGATCCAAAGGAGCTAAGAGCAACAACTAGCAGCGGCAACATACTCGGCCTCGGTCGTGGATTGAGCAACACTCGACTGCTTGCGAGAAGACCAAGACACGAAAGAAGAACCCAAAAACTGGCAAGTCCCAGAAGTGGACTTCCTATCCAACCGACACTCGGCAAAATCCACGTCTGAAAAGCCATGAAGCGCCAAAGAAGAGGACGCGGAATACCAAAGACCGAAGTCGGGAGTGTGACGCAAGTACCTGAAAATTCGCTTCACTGCTTGCCGATGCGAAGTCCTCGGAGACGCTTGAAAACGAGTGCACAGACACACCAAGAACTGTATGTCCGGCCTCGTCGCCGTCAAGTAGAGGAGTAACCCGATCATGTTCCGGTACTCCTTTTGGTCCACGTGTTCACCTTCCTCATCCGCATCACGAGCTGTAGTCGTACTCATCGGCGTCGTCATAGCCTTGGAGTCCTCCATCTTGAACTTCCACACAATGTCCTTAGTGTACTTAGCCTGGTGCACAAATATTCCTTCCTTTGATTGCTTGATTTGTAGCCCGAGGAAGAACTGCAACTCGCCCATCATGCTCATCTCAAATTCCCTGCTCATATCATCTGCAAACCTTGCAACAAGAGAGTTAGACGAGCCACCAAAGACAATATCATCCACGTACACCTGCACATCAGGATATCTCTGCTCTTCCTCAGCAAAAACAAGGTCTGATCGACCTTCCCCATCTCAAAACCTCTCTCGAACAAGAACCCCCTCAACCTGCCATACCAAGCTCTAGGCGCCTGCTTCAACCCATACAGCGCCTTCCTCAACTTGTACACCCGGTGGGGGTACTTCTCACTCTCAAACCTCGGAGGCTGCCTCACATACACTTCTTCCTCCAGCACACCATTCAGGAAAGCACTCTTCACATCCATTTGGTGCCACTTGAACCCTTTAGCCACGGAAAAGGCTAGAAGGATCCTAATTGCCTCCAAACGGGCTACGGGAGCAAAGGTCTCCTCGTAGTCGATCCCCTCCTTCTGACTGAACCCTTGAGCAACAAGTCTCGACTTGTTCCTCACAACCTCACCCTTCTCTCCCTCTTTGTTCTTCCACACCCACTTTGTACCAATCGGCTTACACCCTGGGGGAGGGTCAACCAACTCCCACACCTGATTCCTCTCAAAGTTCTCCAACTCCTCATGCATCGAATTAACCCAATTGTGATCAGATAGTGCGTGTCCAATGTCTTTGGGCTCAAAAGTAGCAACAAATGCAGCATGAGCGAAATGGGAGTTGTTTCGAACCCTCGACCGTGTAGTGCGTTCATTCATGTCGCCGATGATCCTCGAAGCTGGGTGATCCACTTGTACTCGCCGGGGAGGTTCTTGCCTCGATGCTACCTCCCCCTCAACATCAGCTTCTCCTCGTTCTTGATTTGTCATCGTGGGTGTAGTAGAGGGTCCATCCATCATCGTGGTCGAAGTAGTGGGTACATGTTCAGCCGGGGGCACCATACCGCCATCTTCATCATCACCATGTTCATGCTCCTCCTCCTGAAAGATCTCCTCGCCAAGCTCATCATCACCTGCACACTCAAAGACAAGTTGACTACGTGGCTCTGTCTCGTCGAAGGTTACCTCGCAAGTCTCCACGATTTGGTTAGTTTCAAGATTGAGCACACGATATGCTCTAGAATGAGATGCATAACCAAAGAAAATGCCATCGACAGACCTAGCCTCAAACTTATCCAAATTCCTCGCCTTTCTTCGAATGAAACACTTGCAACCAAAGACATGGAAGTGACTCACCTTGGGTGTGCGACCATGCATCAACTCATAGCATGTCTTCTTCTTGTGCACTCTGAGGTATATCCTGTTTGACACATAGCACGCGGTATTCACCGCCTCAGCCCAATACCTCCTCGGAGTCCTATGCTCATCAAGCATCGTCCGAGCCATCTCGCACAAGGTCCTGTTATTCCTTTCCACAACACCATTCTAAGGAGGCGTATACGGACTCGAAAACTGGTGCTCAAGACCCAAGTCATGGCAAAAGGTTTCAAAACGAGAGTTCCTGAATTCCGAGCCATTATCACCGCGGATAGCTCGTATGGCATCTCCGTGCCTCTCGTTACTCAACCTCAAGACTAGATCTCGAACAAAACCAAACGTCTCCCCCTTATCCTCGAGAAAGAACACCCACGCATACCGAGAATAGTCGTCCACCACAACAAGGACAAACCACTTCCCACCCACAGATCGCACACGAGCTGGGCCAACAAGGTCCATATGGACGCTCAGTCATCACATCGGTGAGAGGCGGGTGAGAAGAGGCCACCATCTTGGCATGCCTACACGACGCACAAACCAACTCTTTCTCAAGCCTCAACTGTGGCAATCCTCGGACCAAATTGAGTTTACTCAAGCGAGATAGGAGGTCAAAGCTCAAGTGACTCAATTTCCTATTCCATTTCCACAATTCACTCGAAGAACCAGCCAAGAAACAACACTCCACACTCGAAGACTGAGAAAAATCAGAACGAAACACCTGACCCTCGGGAACGACCATACAGACAAGGTCCCCTCGAGAGTCCACAATTCGAGAACCGCCTGGCCGAAACAACACCTCAAAGCCCTCATCCAACAACTGGGACACAAAAAGCAAATTGTACCCTAGCGATTGAACAAGAGCAACGCGCCTCAGAGTGATCTTGTCACTCACTTTGATCTCACCTTCTGAAAGCACACGCCCACGCCCATTGTCCCCAAAAGTGATGTACCTCTTCGTCACCACCGGGACGAGACTTGAGAACCACCCCCTGTCTCCGGTCATATGCCTCGAGCAACCAGAGTCAATCAACCAAATGTTCTTCAAGTCTCCCACCTGAAATTCAAAAACAAGCACGTGAGCGAACAAACGACTCAAAGATCGGGGTTAGTACCAAAAGAGTAAAACCAGTGCCGAGCCATTTGCTCGAAAGTGGGGTTAGCACCAACCAAAGCATCTCTCCTACCAAAGCTACCTCCACGAACACCACCACGGTAACCACCCTGAGGGAACCACCCCTCTCTACCTGGAGGAGGACCAAATCCACGCAAGAAAGCCCGTGGAATGTCCTTCCTCTCCAACTCAAAGCTACGACTCCTCCCATCCCCGTAGTGAACTCGAGGGGGAGAACGCCTAGCAAACTGACCACCTGCACCCTTTCCAGCCCAACCACCAGAACCACGACCTCCAGAGACAACCCTCGCACCTGTACGAGCTCGAAACCCAAATAGCTGTCCGTCCAGGCCTGCACCGGTCTGACCGGTGCCCACACCGGTCTGACCGGTGTGACCTGGGCAGCAGCGCCTCCAACAGCCTTCCGCTCTCCCCAAGCCCGAACTGTCCTCACACTCGCCTTGCCCCTGGGCATCTGCATACGAGGCTCAAGTACACCATCGGAAGGGTGGTACTTGTCCTTGTTAGCCCACTCCTTTTCCATTCTCTCCTCACGCTTCCTCTTGAAGCAAAACTCCTCTTTATGGCCATCTCTCCCACAATAGCCACAATGGAACCTCACAAGCTTAGGCTTAGGCTTGGGATGTGGCTGCTCACTCGGTTTCTCTCCACTCAAAACCTCCACCGATTTCTCACCACTAGCCTTCTCACTCTCCTTTCCAAAGAACACTTTCCCCGAAGTGCTCACAAACTTGATAGGCTTTCGGAGATCGTTTGTGGGTGTAGGAAACACGGGTGGTGCTGGGGTTGTGTCTAGTCGGTTCCTAAGATGGTTAGGTTTTGGAGGGAAATCATTTTTGTGGTGGGTTTTTGGTGGCTCCGGGATATTCTCTCCACTTCCCTCACCAACCTTGTTTGCCCCAAGTCCCTCACCATCTTGCCTCTTAAAGGCCTCGATCATCATCCTCAACTGAGGCTCATGGCCAGACAACCAACCCATCAACTTCCTCAAATCATCATTCTCATCCTGCAAACGATCAACATAATGTGCAAGTTCCAAATTTTTCAATGCATGCATTTCACAGGTAGAGCAAGATGTAGGCATGGGTTCCATCAATTTAGCCTCAAGAGAACTAGTGTAAGCATGCATCTCATCAATCTTAGCATGCAAAACAGGGCAAGAAGTGCAAGCACCTAGCAAAGCAGGTCTAGACTTAAGCTCAGCCACTTCAACCCTAAGCACATCTAGTTCCTCACACTTGGAGGCATGCTTCTCCTTAAACAAAGCAAGATCAGCAAGGAATATGGAGCAATCAGCACAATCATTCTCATCCGAAACAACAGGGCTAGCCTTAAGGGAATCAATCTCAAGCTTGCTATCAAGCACCTGTGTCTCTAGCTCAGCCACTCTAGTCCTAGCATCCTCGAGTGAAGCCCTAAGCTCTTTTCTCATTTTGTTGGCCTCTCTAAGCATGTCATCACGGTTATCAAGCAAAGAGCCAAGCCTCTCATTCTCCTGGCGCAAGAAGGGAAGTTCATCACGCACCTCGTCGTCTGACTCAGAGTCCGAGTCGCTCTGTGTGCTCTTCTTGCTGCTGGAGCTCAGCGCCATGGTGCAGAAGCCATCTCTCGCGAAACAGCTCAGCCCGCTCAGGTTCTTGGATGACTTCTTGTTCTTGCGACGATCTCCCTCGTCTTCACTGCTGCTCGAGCTCGAGGTGGAATACGCGGAACTGGAGTCGACGTCGCTCGCTCCAACCATAGCTCGGGCCTTGCCTCGGCTCTCCTTCTTCCTCGATCGTCGCTCGTCCTTGTACTTGTTCTTGTGCTTGCTCTTGTGGTCGCGCCTCGACCGGTACTTGCCATCCGTCCTCGACTTGTGCTTGTAGCTGTCCTTGTTCTCGGCCTTCTCCGGGCAGTCGGCGACGAAGTGTCCCGGCTTGCCGCACTGGAAGCAAGTCCTCGTGTTCCTCCTCATGTTCACGCGGTTCTCGTGCAGCCTCTCGAACAGCCTCGTCAACAACGCCAGCTCGTCCTCTCCAAGGTCATCAAACTCCTCATCTGGCATAGACATCAAAGAGGAAAAAGAGAACATCCTGGTGAATGGGTTAGAGTTAGCCTTTCCTTTGGAGCCACCAACGAGGGCAAGACTATGGGAATCAGTCGGTCCCTCGAGCTTGGCAGTCATGCCCCTATCCACCTCAGCCGACTTGAGCTTCGAGAACAGCTCGTTCACCGTCAAAGTGTCATACTTCTCCGACTCGATAATGGCCTCGAACTTTCCGCCCCAAATCGTACGATCCAAGGAGTGTAAGAGCTTGACCGCTCTATCATGATCATCGTACGGGAGCACGTCCACATTGGCCCTCATGTTGTTCACAACCACCGTGAACCTCTGAAACAAGGCATCGATGGACTCACCGGGGAGATGAGTGAAGTTCTCGTACTCTCTCCGGTAGGTCGCATACATCCGTGCCTGAACCTGGGCGTTCCCAACATGAGCCTCCTTCAACACCGCCCAAATCCTACAAGCCAAGTGCTCGGTGTGCAGCCGATCGAACTCAGGCTGACACAAAGCACGAAACAAGTAGTCGACCGCCTTATTGTTGGCGTCGAAGCTGTCCCTCGATCCTGGAGCAAGGAAGTCCATCGGCTGGACATATCCTGTGTCCACCGTGACATCCCAAAGGATCTGACCCTTTCCGCGGAGAAAAGCACCCATCCGCTTGCTCCACATCTGGTACTTCTTCCCATCGAAGTGTGGAGGCCCCGAACCCCGTTCCTAGTACGCCATCCTTGGATCTTAGACTGGTTAGAGTCAATAAATACCCGAACCGGCTCTGATACCACTTGAAGGACCGATACTGCGAACCAGAGTGGGGGGAGTGAATGGGAGCCGATAAAAAATCTTCTCGAAGGAGATGGAAACTCCTACAAGATGAACACGGCTTCCAACACACGTCTCCGACTCACTACCCAAGTTGGCCAAGCCCACGTAGCCACTGGAGTGCCACTGGACCTAGGAACCAACACACAACCTTCCGACCCGAGAACGCAGCGGAAAACCAAACCTCGAGTCCACAGACCCACACCGGTCAGACCGGTGAGCACCATCGGTCAGACCGGTCCCTGCTGGTGAAACTGAGCAACTTTCACTAAGTGGCTCTACACCGGTCAGACCGGTGAGACACACCGGTCAGACCGATGGCAGCATGAAAGCCCCCAAGGCACCAAACAGGTCAACCTACCACCAAACTGACCCAAACTCGAAACAGCAGCTACACGGGACAACAACGAACACACCAAGACGTTCACCCGAGCAAAATCCCACGAGGGCTCGCACCGGTCAGACCGGTCAAGAGCACCGGTCAGACCGGTGTAGCCTGGGCAGCTCGGGATGAACAGCACCCGCGGGTCAACTCCCCCAAATCCAAATATCGATCTCCCGAATCGCTCCATGGACTTGCACAAGACTTTGGGGATATTAGGAACACCTCATGAGGAGTCCATAGCCAAGTTTAATCCCACCAAAACTCGTCCAAAAAGGAGGAATCAAGGAAATCCCGCCAAGAGCACCTCCAACCCAAGAACTCAAGAAACCCCCAAAATCGAGCACCTTTACTCACGGATTTGGGAGGGGAATCACAGCCCAAAGAACCACGAAGGGTTCCCACAAATTTCCCCCATCAAATCCCCAAGAGAAAGGTCCCAAAAACAACCCAAACAAATCACCGAGAGAGGGCTCCGAAAATCACCACCAAGAACAACCGGGAAAAAACACATCCAAACCTTGAGGAACCACGCCGAATCATCTATACATGAAACAAAGGTTCGTACAAGGTCTAGCAAGCCGCCCGATCATCCATCCCTCTCAACAAGATCTCTCCGTGAAGCTCTCTTGCTAGTCCTAAAGAAAACCTAAGGAAAATAGGTGGAAAATAGGAAAACTAATGAGCTAGGGTTCCAAGAGTTGGCTGCCATCCTCTCACCTCTTTGGTTATATGGAGGCAACCGAATGTCTAAAATGCCCTTCTCTACTAACTAGGGATACAAGCCCCTCAAGGGCGGATTCGGAATTCTTGATGTCTTCACCATCGGACGGATGCCCGGCGACCGCACCCTGCGTAGCCTCGACGCAAGCCATGGGATCCCGACGCGTGTCCTCCGCTTCGAAGATTCTGGACTACGTCGTCGCACACCGGTCAGACCGGTGCTCCTCACCGATCAGACCGGTCCCCACCGGTCAGACCGTTTTGGCGCTGCTGCAGCTCCGTCTTCGGTTCTTCTGTCTTGGCTTTGTGGATCAACCAAGGAACCCAGTGGTTTTCTGGTGAACCACCGGAAACCCCGCGAACTCGGTGTAGCCTCCGCCAATCTCCACTCATGACTTGGCTCCCACGTAGTCCCGGCTCGACCTTGGTTTTGAGGCTCAACCAAGAAACCATCCACGACTTCATCTTCTTGTTCATGCCACCATGCGGTCCGCACTTGACCCCGCTGGCCACCGGGTCCCTCGAACGAAGCCTACTTGTCTTCTCCACACCTGGAGGCCTCACCGGCGATGACCTTTCGCGCTTGTTCTTCACCTGCACCAACACCAATCAAGCCGCAACCTGCACCTGCAATACTTAGCCAAGAATCAGTCCACACAACGTTGTCAATCACTCATCACACAAGGGAGCGACCATCCAAAAGTCCTCGAACCACACATGGTCCTCAGACTTATTCTTTGAGATTTTAACCACTCCCTCCACTAAGCTGGACAAACAGCCGCTCAGCACAGTCAATGCAATTGTCAGCCTGGATTGGAGAGCTCCCATCTTCGTTTTTCTTCGCGAGCATTATGAACCAGTCGAAGCCCACGATTTCAAAAGGATGCAAGCTTATGCTCGGGGCTATGTTCTCAAGGATGACAGCTTATTCAAGCTAGGGGTATGCGCACCGCTGTTGAAGTGCATCACTCAAGAGAAAGGCATAGAGCTTATGATAGAAATTCATGGGGGAATGTGTGGATCCCATATAGCAGCGAGAGCTTTAGCTGGAAAAGCTTTCAGGCAAGGTTTCTATTGGCCAATGGAAATAAGAAACGTCGAGCATATCGTCAAAACATGCAAAGCTTGTCAGTTCGCAGCAAAGCATTAGCGAAGGCCTGGGGCTCTATCGCAGCTCATCACTCCTACTTGGTCATTACAGCGCTGGGGAATGGACATTGTTGGACCATTACCATCGGCTCAAGGCAATTTCAAGTTCGCTGTGGTTGCGGTTGAGTATTTCACCAAGTGGATTGAAGCGAGAACCGTCTCTACCATCACTTTAGCCACTGTTAGGAAATTCTTTTGGCAGCAAGTCATTTGCAGATTCGGCGTGCCCAAAGAGCTCACAGTCGACAATGGAAAACAGTTTGATTGCCAGGATTTCAGGGAGTACTATCGCTCAATCGAAACGAAGCTTCATTTCGCATCCGTGTACCATCCTCGGTCCAATGGGGAAGTCGAAAGAGCCAACAGACAAATCTTCTCAGCCATAAATAAATGCCTTCTCAACAGAAGAAGGGAAAATGGGCTGATGAGCTATCAAGGGTCATCTGGTCACATAACACCACAAAGTCAAGAACCACTAAGTTCACTTTGTTCAGGCTACTTTATGAGGCCGAAGCCATGTGCCCAGAAGAACTTGCCAACGAAAGTGCTAGAGTTTTGGTGGGCAGCTCTCGTGAGAGTGAGGAGGTTGACAAGGATTTAGTGGAGATCGACAGACTCGATGCAGTCCAAAATCTGCTGAAATACCAAGAGGAAACCAGGAAATGGAGAGACAAGAAGGTATCCCTCAAGAATATCCTGGTGGGAGATTTCGTCCTGAAGAGAAATAAGAATGCCGACGCTGTAGGCAAGTTCCAGTTTGCTTGGGAAGGACCGTACGTGTATTGAGCAGTGTTCAAGATGGGGCCTTTCGTCTGAAGGATGAGACAGGCGCAGTTGCCACGTTCATGGAATGTGGACAACCTATGTAAATTTTTCCCATAGTTTGTTTCAGTAGGGGTCCGTCGCATAGAGCTATAAGTGCAGAGGACTCAGCTAGATTTACATTTCCAATTGTTACTTTCGCGCAATTTATATTCATTAACAAGGCGGGTACTCTTTTCCTCACATAGGGAGGACTCCACCCTAGAGCGTGAGATTTTTAACGAGGCAGCCTTGATGTAAAATTTTATTTCCCTAATGAATGAAATAATTCCTCCCACGATTCGTTGTCGTTTTATTTCGTTTACATAATTTAAAGTGTTATCTAAAGAAAGCCCACTCTAAAAAGAGAGTGAATTGAAGTGCTATTTTTGAATAGCCCATCCCAAAAGAGGGTGAATCGAAGTGCTATCTTCGAATAGCCCACTCCGAGAGAGAGTGCATCAAAGTGCTACGCAAGGGTAGCCTACCCACAAGTGGTGCAATCGAAATGATTCACAAGAACCAATGTTTTAAGGAGCTATTTTCGTGGCAGCCCATCAGAAAGGGGTGTATAAAAGAGATTCAATCTCGAATCGAATAAACGTAAATGATTCGCTGGAATCAGCGCTTTGAAAGAGCGGTTTCCGCAACCGTACATCCGATGGGGGTTTATCGAAAACTCGCCGAGAATGATTCAGAATAGGTGCTCTTTTTCGGTGTAATCTTTTCAAGTCGCTCGAATAAGCGAAACCTAGCGTCGCTATGAAATAACAATACCAAACCAGGGAAAAATTTTTGTTGTCAAAAAACAGCTCAAAAGCTGTAATATTTGACATTGTTCAAATAGCTCCTAGTCCTGCAATGCGTTGCACGCCAAGGGGTCGCATCGCAGGCTAGCTTCGTCATGGCAAAAGGATACGATCAAGAAAATAAACAAATTTGCTTAATGTCATCAAATTACATAGATCCATTCACCACAAGTAGTGAAGCAAAGTCGAAGACACATGAATTCGGTCAATACAAGTTAATATCTTTCAGTCTTCATTCTCCTTGCTTCCGAAGGGGGAAGACGTTTTCTTTCAGAAACCTTAAATCAAAAGCAGCGAGAATTTCAGTCCAAATTTTCACGAGAAAGGCAACTCTATGCAGTTGCCATCTAAGTATCGTCCTCCACGACTCTTAGCCATGTCGTATACAAAACAATGATTCACGTCTTCCTCAGTGTGCAATTCATCTTTGACCAATGGGGCTTTGCAGGCTTTTGGGTTCACCAAAACAATTTTGCTACTATCGTGCATAGTCATAAACAAGCGAAGTGGATAGCTATGTAATGATTGATACTAACAACAAAACTCCCAAAATTCTTTGAAAGAATTCTTGGGGTAACGACATTGAAAAGCGTTCCAAGACGCCCCGCTGACGCAGGTGTTGGCACGGTTGAAAGTCTTAGGCATCATGTCCAACACCACGCCTTCGTCTGGCGTCTGTCAAAACAATTTGTACAAATTTACATCTCAATTTTTAATAACCCGAGCGGGTATTACATCAATTCCCTAATAGAGTTTGTTTTCATCCTAAACCTTCGCGGTAGGATCAACGGTAGGATCGCAGGCAACCCCTCGTGCCGCAGGGGAGCAAGGGCTTTGCCGGTCACTAGATCCTCGAGGCCACCTTCGATGTCGGCTATTTCACAGGGTAGGTGCTCTGGGAATTCCTTGGTCATCGGTGTCGGCACCAGTCTTCGGTGGACAATCTCTGTAGGGGCCGTAGGGCCCAAGAGTGGCGTCGGGTCCATGTTTCGCTCAATGCTCACGCAACTCCAAGGCTTGTTTCGCCTGGCAAAAATAGAACTATGAGAAAGAGAAAAGCATCAAACATAAAAATAAGGAATGCATAAGAACAATTTCAATCACAGATACAAGTCAAAAGACTCCACCTTAGTTAGCCGGTCCACAACCTTTTTCCGGGCATGCTCTCCCTCGCTCTTCGCCCAGAAGTTGCGAAGAATGATCTTCGTAATTTGACCAACATTTTACTTGGGGTTGGAATTTCCTCAGGAGTAGGGAACTCAAAGCTGCGCTCCCAAAGGCTCTAAAATGCTCGCAGCCTTGCTGCTCCAGAAGGTGCAGCAGCGTTTCAGAGCACGTCGTCGCCCCGTAATCCCCGATTTTGCTCATCGTATCCGGCAAGAGCTTGAGCTCGCTATGTAGCCACTGGACTAAGCTCGAGATGTTGTCTGTGATTTTGAACTCCTAGGTCTCGGCACCAAAGCTCTCCAGGGCCTGACAATAGGCAGTGGCCAAATATGCCCCCACTGGTGGCAGTAGGTCTCATTTTTCTCTAGGGTATCTTCGAGCTCGCCTTTCAGCCATTTTAGCTCCGCTATAAGATTATTGTTGGCCTCTATTTGAACCTGCTACGCGTCGTACTGGGTGACCATGTCCTTAAGCTCAGTACGACATTCTTCATAGCATTGCAGACTTATCTCTAGATCTTGTTTCGAGGCATCGATAGCAGATGCTATTTCGTGCTTTGATCGGTTAAAATCTTAGCTCGGTCGCTGAGCTGACGAGACTGGTTTTTCAGTTTCTCGTTCTCGTCAGGCAATTTACAATTCTCTTCTTGCAGAAGCTTTTTATCTTCAAGGGAAGCTTTCGCATCACTAGCGATTCGCTCGAACCCCTTTTGACAAGCAGCGACGCCCCTCGAGAGAAAAGATTGCATCAGCTGTAGCAGTTCCTCACCCTTCAGACTTTCCAAGGATTGAACAAAGTCTGCAAATACAAAGTAGTGCGGAGGCACGACGCGTGAGAAAAGCCAAACAGAAGTGACAGTTTTTTAGCAGCGTAGCAGTAACTTGAATTCGTTGAGGGAATAGTCGACATGTACCAGGTTCTAGCGTCAAAGTCCCAGCTCCTAATCCAAAAGACGAGATGTTAGATTCAGCTCTGAGCAGATCTTTCTCCTTGCTGCTCAGGGTAACCAAAGTGGTAGCCGCTGAAAAACAACACCAAATAGCGGAGTGTCAATTCCTAATCAGCAAAATTCACTAGGGGAATGAAAAAGATAACGACAAGTCGGAAAGCGAACTTGCTTTCTCAAGTTAAAGAGGGAGCGGGTCTTTGGCAGGAGAGGCAGCACTTTCTTCAGAATTGTCCATCATCGATCCTCCGTCATCTTTCAGTACTTGGGGCGGTGATCTGGACTGACCTGCCTTGGGCTTTTCAGCCTTCGGGGAATCCAAATCGATAGGATCATTAGCTTTCAAGCCCAAACTTTCGCCTTTGCCTGCCGCGGGCTCAACAACGATTTCAGTCGACTACAAGGCAAGATTTTCCTCCTGCGAAGCCGTCGCAAGCGTGTCTTTGTCGAGATAGCTCAACTCTTCATCCTCGTCGATCACATCCATTAGCCCGGCCACGCGCATTGTAGGCACCGGGCCAATCATTAAAAATTCACCAGTCTTTTCATAGTGCTCCCAGTATCTCTTCCCCCCTCGCTTCCTCCTCCGGAGTCTATTTCAGTCGCTCACAAGAGGGCAAGTGGATGAGAAGTACAATCCCGCCTGCTCGCTATGGGCTGCGGTCGCCGCAGCTTCGACGGGGTCAACCTCAATCTCAATAGGCGGATCTTTTGGTTTTTCAAGCTCCCTTGACCTCGGAGGATAAAAGGTGGAGGGTTGAATCTTGGGCGTCTCGCAGGCTTCAGCGTTTTCCTCAACCTCGGAGATTTTCTCCACTTTCTGTTTTTTCAACTGGGGCTTCGTCATCGCCTGCTGAGAAGTCTCGCTAACAACCTCTTTGTCTTTCTCACCTCTGCTGAGGTTCTTCATTTTTGAGACAACATTTTCTCGAGAGCAACCAGCGGAGCGACATCCTAAGCCTTCTTCTTCTCTAGCTCTGCCGCAGCAACCTTCACCGCCTCAGTCTGCCGACGAATCAAATTTTCATTAATCTTCATCAACTTTGTCGTTTTCTCAGCGACTGGAGGCAAAGTGGTTTTGGCAGCATCAGCCTTTCGTTGTGCCAATACATCAGCAGCTTTCGCCCTTTTAGAGGTGCCCTCAGGTGCGGTCGTTGCCTTGCTGGTTCTTTTCTTCTTGGAGGTTTCCGCCAGCTTAGAGCCGACATTCCCAGCTGGCAACATTTTCTTTCTGGACATTAGGGGTATCGGTGGAGGAAAATATGAGACGTTCATCTCGTCAAAGACGCGGTTAACCCGACCCTGATGCTTCAAAATCTTCTAGGCACACTCCCACTCCTTGTGAGTGTAGTTGCCGATCATTTGGACAACTTTCCTTTCAACTTCAGTCACAATCTCTTCGTCTGTTTTCTCATCAGGGCACTTCACGTTGAACTTGGGGCTTCACACCTCGTCGTCCAGCCCGGACAATCTCTGCACTTTGAATGCCCACGAACCCCACAGAGGCTGGCAAGGCCAGATGTCAGCTGCCACAAATTCTTCCAGGGCATCTCGCATAGCGATTACGTGAGAAGCCTTGTAGAAAGCACTCGTGCTAGCAGATGTGCGGCTAGCTTTCGTAAGTTCTGGTGACAATTCAACTTCCAAATCGACCATACGACTCGTCAAGGCATATGATGTTACCTCTTCTCGGTTCGAGTCCCACCCTATCATTGCAATGGGGGCGTAAAACCAGTAGGAGGTCCATCGATTAGCTCATTTGTTCTTGTATGCTAGGGCTAACTCCACCGGAGTATGTTTTTGCTGGCACGCCGTGTCTGAAAAGTGCAGCATCCATACTGAGCTTCCTTTTCCTCATCCTCAACTGTTATCACTTTCCTTACCCAGTGAATTTCTAAGTGACGAACGAAAGTCTCAACGTCATTATCTTTGGCGAAAGTGCGACAAGCCCACAAAAATTTTAGCACCTGAGGAATGGAGTTGGGTGTAAGCTGATGAATTTGAACGTTGTAGGCCACCAGGATATCAGCAAATTTCTTTGAAACTGGCAGACAAAGCCCACAGTGAAAAAATTGTGGAACACAATGCTTTCATTTTTCTAGGCTTCGGCGTGGTTTCTTTGCCAGGCAAGCGGCAGATCCCAGGCTCGAAGCAACCTTCTAGTCGCAATGCATCTAGATCCGCTTGGGTCATCAAGGACCGTCCAATAAAACAAGTCCTTGGTTTGATCAGATCTCGCGAGTCAGCTTTCACTCCCGCCAGGTCTTCCCCAGACCCCTCTGCAGCTTCCGCAGTTTCCCCAGTCGTTGTTTCACTCTCCTCACCAATCTCGCCGACCTCCACGTCAGCACCGCCTTTTTCAGCATTTGTGTCGCTCAGCATTATATCGACATAACCCCCACTACCCGAACCATTACTTTCATCCCTACTAGAGGTGGATGAAGTACTGCCTCTCTCGCAAGAGCTAGCATACCAATCCAAGACAGAAATCTTACCAGACTCCGAGCTGGATGATGCAGAGAAAGATGTCGCGGCGGCTTCAGCAGCTTCTGGCGGAGCGGCCTGTTCTTCGCGGTTTGATGGCGACCCTTCGCCCTCCATGACCTTAGCAGTGTGTCTGCCACGAGCCATGTTTCTATGAAAACTTAGCCTCAAACTCCATCGTCGCGAAAGCTAAAAGCGAAAACATGTACTACGACCTGGATGAAAACTAACCTCTCAAGACGACCGAAGCTTTCGCATGAGCAACTCGCGGGGAGCGAAGGCAAGGGGACTAATCGCCAATTCTAAACGAGAGAAGAGGGGGTGAAAGTGACAGAAGGTCTTCAGCGGTGTCAGCCCCCTCTATTTATAGGCAGTGAAACGCAACGGTCGAAATTTTTGAACCCAACGGTAAAAAATCGAGGGTGTTTTGGTAATTCTAGCGGAAGTCTTAAGAACTGATGCCAGGAAGACATTTTCTTTTGCCTCGATTCTCTATCCCTAGGTTTCGATGGCTCATGTTTGCATCGAAGCAAGCGCCTCACCATCAGGGGCTTTTGTTGGGGGGATTTAGAATCAGCCCTTTCGTACACCAAATCGCAAGATCATTTCAGTTAGTCAAGTTCAATTCGAAAGGCTCAGCTGTGAAACCCCAGGAGGTTTTAAGTCTGTTTTATTCTCTCAGAATCTATCTTTTGACCAGTACCCTTCGTCACTAGCAGAGTAGCCAAATAAGCCCAGCGGTTCAAAGTGTTAGGGTTTCAGTTACGCTACTTTGTTTTCTCCGTGACGAAACCCCAGGGGCGAATCTCACGCACCCTGCTAGTTATAGCCTGGGTTTCGCTCGGGGGGTTTCGTCGTTGCTAACATCTAATGCATTCAAGTTTGGCTATGACATGTGTTTTAGGTGAGAAGATGTGCCAGGCGAAAGGGGGGTTTCCAAAAGATTGAAGGTCTTCTCCCGACAAGCGCACGTGATGACAACAAGAAAGGCGACGCGATTTGTGGCGTGAAGTCACGGAGCGCCGATTACGTGAAGACCTAACTGGAGACCTCCCAATAATAGCCTAGCACATTCTGTTTTGATCCGTTTTACACGAGGGTATTCTCGGTATGTAAAAAAGTCCGCTCACCTTCCTATAAAAGGAGACGGACTGGCACTTGTAAAGGGGATCGACTTTTGAGAAATTAACTATAGTGAAAGAGCTTTTCGTGTTCCTCCCTCTTGTGTTTGAGTTTTGGTTTTTTGTTCTTGAGCCGAGATATTCCTTTCATTGTTTGTGCGAGGTAGCTCCGCTATCCCACAACAGTTCCTTCAGACAAGAACTTGGCTGAGCAACTCATCCGCCAAGCCAAGTCCTATGTACTAGTCGGAGACAAGCTCTACAGGTGGGGCACCACTTCTGGAGTACTCATGAAGTGCGTTCCCCGGGAAGAAGGCAAGGGCATCTTGGAGAAGATCCACAAAGGCATCTGTGGCAATCACGCGTCTTCCCGCACGCTGGGGAGCAAAGCCTTCCGATGATCTTTCTATTGGCTCACAGCTCTAGGTGATGCTGAAGAACTCGTCAGAGGTGCCAAGGGTGCCAGTACTTCACCAAGAAACAACATGTCTCGTCCTACAAGCTAGTCACCATACCACCAACCTGGCCTTTTGCCTGCTGGGGGCTCGACATGATTGGGCCTTTGCCAACTGCGCCTGGAGGATTCAATAGAGTCTTGGTGGATATCAACAAGTTCACCAAGTGGATCGAAGTCAAGCCGGTCACCTGCCCAAAGGCCGACAGAGTACTTGACTTTTTGGATGAGCTCGTGCATTGTTACAGACTACCTCACTGCATCATCACAGACTTGGGTTCCAACTTAAACAACCACCAGTTCTGGAGTACTATGAGAACAATGGGACTGACATTCGGTATGTCTCAATTGCCCACCCTCGGGCCAACGGACAAGTCGAGCGCGCCAATGGGATGGTACTTGACGCCCTCAAGAAGCGATTGCACGATGCAACTAATACTAAAGGAGAAAAGTGGATCAAGGAACTACCCAATGCACTCTGGGGGCTTCGTACTCAACCTAGCAAGCCAACGGGGCAGTCGCCCTACTTCCTGGTCTACGGCTCCGAAGCTATGCTACCTGTCGATGTGATGTGGGAGAACTCGGTAGTAGAACAGTACGACGAAGGCATCTCAGAAGACAGTAGATGAGTTGACATCGACGGTCTTGAAGAAGCTCACTACGCCGCCCTCGTCCAATCAGCAAGGTACCTCGAGGGTATCTGACGCTACCATGATCGCAACATTAAGGAACGCTCCTTTAACGTTGGCGACCTAGTCCTCCGTTACATCTAGCACACAGAAGGACTACACAAGCTCAGCTCGCCATGCGAAGGTCCCTTCTTTGCCTCCAAGGTGACCGGACCTGGCTCCTATCGCCTCCAGACACTTGAAGGCGACGACATCAGCAACTCATAGAACGTCAATCAGCTGTGTCGCTTCTACACGTAGTCGATCGACTACTCCAGGGTCCAAGTCTACACGACTACTCCTGGGCTCTCCGCTGTAAGCAGCCTTCAGATCTTGGCACTAGTCTACGGGCTACTCCACTCCATGATCCAGCATTAACAGCTACTAATGGATCTCGGGCTGCTCAGAGCATCAAGGACTCTAGTGTTGGTCTACAAGACCATGTACTCTAGATCCAGCCTATACGGCTACTAACGGATCATCAGCTGTAAGCAGCCTTGGGTCCTAGCGTTACTCAACCATAGGCGGCCCGCGGGTCCGGGTGACTACACTTGTAAACGGCCCTGGCCATCCAGGTGTATTCTTCTTTCAGTAATAAAGATCGATTTTCAAACAACTCATTTACTGCGCCTCCTAACTAGGCATTCACTACTGAGTACTACTACTCGCGAGATCTCCACAGCTCGGTACTCTGCACACTTCGCTGCAAGTAATGACAACAAGTACTAATTTTACATACAAATCGTGGATAACTCTTTCATAATTTAAACAAGTTCTTCACAACTCTATTATCTTACATGTACTGCCAAGATCTAACACTACAGGTACTCCTACTGAAGGTTAAGCTTCTCCGCCACCTGCTCAGCAATTGGAGCCATCTCGTCCAGCAGCACCTTGTACTGGCCGTCTGTGCAGTTGGCTGCAAGCCCACCCGAGACTACATCAACTGGAGCCTTGGGGAAGTACGACTTCATGTACACCAGGACCTGGTTGAGGATCGATTTCGCCAAATGCTTCACATAGGTCGCCAGACGCCCGGGGGCTTCTTTCAAGCGATCCACCAATGGAGCAATCTTGGACCCGCCCGGGTGTGGCACCAACAGCCTAGCAATCGGGAGCGCGGCTTCTTCAAGCTCCTTCAGTTGGCAGCGTAGCCTCTCGCAGTCTTCAATCAGCTTCTGTAGGGATTTATAACAGTTCACGAGGTCACGGTCTGAGGCTTCGCGAAGCTCCATATGATAAATGCACTCATGAGCAAGCAACTTATACTCGTATTCAAGTAGCTCTTGGGCGTCCTTCTCCCAGTACACAATATTCTTCAGGTCGGTCTCTGACGCCTTCAGCTGGTCTACACGTGTCTCAAGCTCTGCACACAACTCAGCGTAAGGTCAGACTACAACAAGGTATCCCAATTAGTACTCAATGGCTTGGCGGGCAAAATACCTTTGTTCTTCTGGCGCAAAGACTTGTTCTTCCAAACCAAGTCGTTGCTCTTCGCCTGTATCTCCTGCACTTCATTGTGGTACTGGGCGAAGGCACCATCAAGCTTGGACTGTAGCAGGGCGGAGTGTTTCTTCGCTTTGTCCAGCTCTTTCTCCAAAGTTTCTGCGCGGAGCACCGTATCACCATACCCTTGAAGCATGTCAGGCTTTTGTTGGGATCGCTCCACGACATCCTACACAAGGCAACATAATAATTGAGTACTCATTACTTCAAGGTATTCAACTACTCAGGGTGCGGTAATGTACCTTCATCCGCTACTCTACGCGTCGCATTGCCTCCAGGTTCCGAGCCACGGTAGCCGGGTCAACGAGGTCGTCAGCTAACAGCTCCAGACTGCCACGGCTTGTCGACGTTGCCCTAGCCATAGGAGCCGAATGGATCGGCGTAGCATCTTGAATTTCGAGTGATCACACGATTACTTCCATGCTCGTTCCTGGGAGCGCATCGACATGTGCCCCCACCACAACCTCGGGGGCTACCGCAGCTTCCAGCTCGGGGGCTGTCCCCTCCGTCACCTCAGCCACAACCATGGCAATCTCGGCTTCTTTCGTAGCTGTCTCCATGGCCATGGTTTTAGGGATCGAGGATCTTTCGGCTTGTGCTCCTGTCACCACAAAGTACAAGACGTCAATTCCTACGATTGTGACTACTATGCTTGGTGTCTACCAAAGGCGATGTACACGTACCTTCTACTACAGTGGCTTCCTACAGTGTAGCCTCCGCTGTGACTTTGGTTTGTGGCAGCGGTATGGGCTCTTGAACTTTTGTTGAACGGTCCTCTTCACCAGCTGCAGTACTAGTTTCGTCACCGTCCCGGGACAGATCGGTGGATTTCCTGTATCACACAAGTTAGTTGATCATCTATACAAGATTAGTGATCCACATAACTAATCGGGAGATCAACAACACTTACAAATTTGATCGAACAACAGTTAGGGTCAGGGCGCCAAGAATGCTGGCAATGTCCACAATCCCAGCCTCTGTAGTTGCCTCGTCTTTAGCCTGGGCTTCCTCCAGCTGCTCTGCCCCCGTAGCCGGGGAGAGGTCTGGCCTTCTATCTTCCGCCGACGCCTGCGAGTTGTCGGCGCCAGCTGCTTGTTGTGTCATTTCCGGCACGACTACCCCAGTGGTTGGAGGCGGGAAGATACTTCTCTTAGTCACCCCTCCCATTGTGTCCTAGGTCTCTTCTTCACCGTGGTCCACAGGGTCCGAAGAAGGGATATCCT
This sequence comes from Cenchrus americanus, assembly GCA_947561735.1. Lineage (NCBI taxonomy): Eukaryota > Viridiplantae > Streptophyta > Magnoliopsida > Poales > Poaceae > Cenchrus > Cenchrus americanus. The sequence goes on along the minus strand of OX387245.1, from coordinate 89,888,978 downwards.
GTGACACCAGAAGATTCAATTGTCAGAGCAGAGTACACATCGAAAAGTAGTCAACTACACCAGTAGTGGTTCTTACCTCCTAGTTGGTTGCTTTGGTGATCTTCATATTCTTCACGGCACACTTTCGTGCCACATTGCGCGGCCTCCTCGGCGGTGCATGGATGCTAGCTTCGAGGCTAGTCAGCCTCTCGTCGATGAGTGGAACGTTGGGTAGTCCAGGGCGGCTGGACCTAGACCGCAGCTGAAACCGCTCCTGGAGTGTCTCCTCATCCTCATCGTCCGATGTATCTTCAATGGTGATAGTGTCGTCACCATTACCGACTTCGTGGCGCTCTTTCACTTTGCCCTTCCCCTCCACCGGTACATCTTCAAGTTGTGGGGGAGCGGGTGGATCAGAGACGAACTTCACAACATCATCCTGTAGTACACAATTCATGTGAGTACGACTACACCAGGCAAATCAGTACTCAGAGGCTTAGGTCACGACTACTAACCTTGTTTGGCGAACGCGCTGCGAAGTACTCAGGGACTGGACAAGGCATGTACGGTGGCATGTCCTTGAATATCTTGCCCAGCCTCTCGATAATATCATCATCGTCGACTTCCCCGCCAGGCATCCTCGATGTGTCTTCGTCGCCCGTGTACTGGTACCCGAGGGTGTCGCGAGCCATCAGTGGCAGCACCCTCCTCTTCATGAAGCTGAAGGCCACATGCTCGGCCCTCAGCCCGGCCTCCCTAAGGGCCTTGATCTTCTTCATCAGCTTAGGTAGTTGAATGCCCTCTTGCATCGTCGGCTCCGTGTTCCACCACGGTCTATGCTTCGACTGCTTCCCACTCGGCTTCAGCAGCTCCGGATGGTGGTTGCTGATGTAGAACCACTTGGTCTTCTAGTCCTGGTTCGACTCTATCAGTTTGTACACCAGGTATTGGTCAGCAGCGTCTTCCCGCATCTAGATGCCAACTCCTCCGACTACTCGCGGATCGTTGGTACTGGGTTGCGGCTTCAACCGGAAGAACTTCCGAAACAAAATCCAGTGGGGCTTGATACCCACAAATTAAATGCTTCACAAAAGGGTACGAAGACGGAGATGTGGAAAACTCTGTTGGGATTTAGATTTAGGTACTCGATGTCGTAGTACCTGAGCATGCCCTTGAAGAACTCACTAGCGGGCAGCACCGGTCCTGGCTCCACAAATCGGGTGAACATGGGGATCTTGTCCGGGTTTTTCTCCATGGGATACGGGCCGCCCATGGCGGTGCGCCATAGATCCATCTCCTTCTCTCGAAGGAATCCACAGTTGACCAAGGCGAGCAGGTCCTCAGTCTTCAACTCTGCCTTCTTCCACTCCTTGGCCGGATTGGGGCACGGGGTGAACGGCAGCGACGGCTCCGGAGCGGCACCTTTACCGTCACTGCGGGTCCTCTTCTTCCCTGCGCCGGTCTTCACGCTCTTGGATGGGGATGATTTCATCCTCCAACTAACAAGTGTCTTCACTCGCATCTGCTCGGGGGCTACACTGGTGGTGGGCAGCGGCAGCGCGTATAGATCTACTCTATTGCGTGGCGGTGGCGGTGTCAACAGTAGTGCAGGAGAAGATTCGAGAGTAGATCTATTCAAGTGACTGCTACTGAGGGGAATGAAAAAACCTAAGGGCCTCAGTGCTTATTTATAAGCTAACGGGCGGTGATATTCTGACCGAACGGATAAGTGCCAGGCAGATGACTCAGAGGCGCTAGCCAGACTCTTCACCGTCCAGTACTCGACGCTCCTCGCCTCGGGGGCTCGGCTACATCAGATCAATTCTATGGGTTACTTCAAGTTCTAAGACCCATTCAGGACACATTCTACATTCAAGATGACCCTTTGATTCGAGAGGAAGTACTCGACTCAAGGCTCGGGGGCTCCGTGCCACGTGTCCTTCGGTTTTTTCTCCGAATTTCATGGGATAAGATTGGTAGAACTTCAGACTGACCCTCAGCTTGAATCTACGATTTGACCTAAGGCTTGGGGGCTACATTCCATATGGAATGTGATTCTCTGAATCACATTTTCCATATGGTTCCTTCGTCAAGACAACATGAGTACTATTGAAGACCTTCAAGAGAAGAACTCGGGGACGCTTGGGGACTACTCGAGAAGACTTCAAGGCTACTCAAGGATCAGCTGGAGTACCTTCCAGCCTTGGGATGTTTCAAGTGCTCTTGAGGACTTTTGGCTTGTAGATCTCGGGGACACTTGGGGACTACTCGTCAAGGCCATCAAGACTACTCGAAACCATCTTACTCGACTACAAAGTACTCGGGGGAATGTCATATGGACATCCCTGGGCCCACTACTCTGGTGGGTACCAGGACCGACTACTCGGTGGGCCCCTAGGTACTCGAGTTGTGCTACATGGCACATGCTGACGTAAAGCACAAGGACTACAGAGGAATAGTACTCGGTTAGAAAGTTGTGCATGTTCGGGTCCGTGTAAAGTACTCCTAGCCATACACGACTAGTACTCTCCCCTCAAATCAACTTGTAACCATGCCTCCCGGGCTATATAAGGTGAGGCAGGGACCCCTCTCTCATTATGTGCATCATCTTGTAATCACACCTAATCAATCCAGAGCTACACAGTATACAGGACGTAGGGTATTACACACATTGCGGCCTGAACCTGTCTAAATCTTGTGCCATGTGTCTCTTCCTTCGAGTTACCTATCTCGGCGAGGCCACATTCATCTACCTCGGGTACTCCCCTTGGTAGGTTGCCGGTCTAAAACACCAACAGTCGGCGCCCCCGTGGCCGGTGGCGGTGCTCCAGCCGACGGTGTGAGCGCACGGTGACTCCGGCGCCGCGAAAAGGACCTGGGAAGGGTCGGTGAGCACCTGGTGAACGCCACCTGTGGACGGACGGGCTCGAGTCGTGCGCATCGTTTAGAAAGGGAAAAGAATGAAGTGTTTTCTTCATAATAGATGGCATTGCGGGTAATTTTCGTGCCCCAAATCTGGTGAAAGCAGGGGGTGGGTGGCTTTTGGAATTGAACTACGAGAAAGCAGCTTTTGCACTTGACTTTTACCACAGCCAAAGCCCTTTGGTTCAGCTTACTGCTTTTGGCCAAAGCCAAAGCTGCTCAAAGCAGAACCGAAGGCACCCTAAGTGTGTTAAGGTGCAGTGATCAGTAAGGATAGTAAATTCCTGCTGCTGTAAATAAGATTTCCAATTGTTGATTGCCAGTAATATTTCCATGCACTCCTTTTCATAAGTAGACAAAGCCTGGGCCCTTGTGCCTAGTGCCTTGATAAGGTAAGCAATTGGGTGCTCATTTTGCATCAACACTGTCCCAACACCGTTGTCAGATGCATCTATTTCCAGAGTGAAGCTCTTTGAAAAATCTTGGAGTGCTTATACTGGTGCAGTGACTAGAGCTCTCTTCAATGCCTCAAAGCTCTCTTAGATGTGTAGTGTCTAAGAGTATATGTGATCATGACTATTTTTTAGTATGTCACTTTGCTTTTTTTTATTACAACATAGTGTTTTTTCCTTAAATTAAAAAACAAAAACAATTGTTATATGATAGGTCTTAGGTTGGAGATCGTATCCTGAATTCCCATTTTCCCTTAGATTTATTAAAACCAAAATATTTAAATCATTCTAGCCGCTGTGGGCCACGGTGGTAGGTCCTAGCCATCGTGGCTCACGGCGTTTTCCCTTTGCCGCTGTGGCCCATGGCGGTTAGAGCCTACCACCGTGGGCTGCTTCCAACCATCGTGGCCGACCTCCAACCGCCATGCATAACTGCAGTTAGTGCCCAACCACCGTGGCATACTGCGGCCGCCGTGGCGCACGACGGTGGGTTGCCAAATCTGCAAAAATTTGAAACGGTCATATAGTTTTGCAAAATGAATTAAAAATATATAAAAAATCCCACATGTGTCATCGTTTGCCCATGTGTCCATGTTTGCCATGTTTTTTTGCCATGTTTGCCAGGTCGTTGTCAGACGGAGTCGTGCGTGGGCCGAAGTTAGTCTACATAGACTGACATTGGGCTGGATTGAGACAATTTTTGAGTTGTGTGTGTTTCTTCGTTTTTAGAGGTGTAATCTGCTGCTACAGCCCGGTGCAACCTTCCAACCTTACTAAGATAAAGCCCGCCCGGGCCCATCTAGGCCACCATCACACGCAAAGCACTTGTCAATGCCACGACCCACGATGCTGAAGCCGGGCGTATAGATGTCCATTCGGGTAGCCCGCCCCGGCCCTAGCACGGGCCCGGGGTGCCCCCCTCAACTTCGTGTCGAGCCTATCCCGGCACTACTTCCGGTCGTGCCGGGGCAGCCCACAAGCTGCGACGCCGGACAACGTCCGGGCTCACGGGCCTGTTTTGTGCCAAACTATCCCGCAATAGCCCAGCCCTGCGCGCACACCCAGGCGGCCCAAGGCTCGCATCATTGATGGAGGAAGACCTTGGAAGGGGGCTGGCGGATGCACTGCCAGGATCTAAGGATGAGGGTTGGAGGAGCGGCGCCGTAGCGTCTGGTGGAGAAGAGGAGGCGCGTTGACGTCTGCCGCGGGGCAGGGGCTAGCGGCAGCGCTGGCCTCCACCGTGGGCAAGGTGGCCGTGCTGACCTCCCTGGCTCCATGCGTGCCTCCGCATCAGCCTCGTCTGTGGGCAGAGTAGGGGCAGAGGTGGCTCCTCTACGTGGCAGAGCAGGCCGCACCAGCCCCCTCGCTCCCTGCGTGCCTCCGCATCGGCCTCCACCGCGGGCAGAGCAAAGGCGGAGGCGGCTCCTCCGCGCGGCAGAGCAGGCCGCAACCCGTAGATGTAGGGTTGATGGATGACGGGGCCGTCACCGAGACAAGGCGTCAGTGATAAGGTTGGATTTGTGGTGCTGGTGCCATGGTGGTGGGGTTGTTGATGGCCTGGGCTGATGTGAAAGTCAAAGAAGGTCGAAAGGGGAGGTAAGTTAGCGGGTCGCGTCGGGCCAGACAACAAATTTCGTGTCAGGCCGGGCCACCCGGCGTGTTGGGGTGGCGGCCCATGCCCGACATGCAGTACTGGGCTTGGATGGCACGGGCACGAAGATTATCGAGTTGGGCCGGGTTCGCACCATGATAAAGAGACATTCTTTCAGGCATGTTGTCGGGCTACGTTTTTTTTGACATTTATATCCGGGATGCTATCATCATTTGAGCCGGCGCCGGTGGGCACATAGGGTGCGCTCGGGAGCCAAGCTGACCTGGTGGCCAGGCCCGTTGGGTGTAGGGCCCGCGTTTGGTGGCCTAGCTGGCGGGGTGCAAAAAACGCCCGCGAGCCTGCACGCCAGGAAACGCCGAAGGGGGTCGTTTCTCGTGGTGCAGGCCCGCGGGGGCGCGGCGGGCTGCATGCGGAGGGAAGGGTGGGAGACGGGGTGGCCTGGCGCCATTTTTTGGCACATTAGGGTTACCTCCCTGGGCGCTCGCGGTATAAAGCGGAGGTTGCCCTCCGCCGTAGCGCTTCCTCCCCCATTACGCCGCCTCCCCCGACTCCTCCGCTGCCCTCTCTTGCCTCCTTTTCGCACTACAGTCTCCTCCCCCCTCTCCCCTTCTGGCCCGAGAAATTTGTCGGCGACGGAGCGGGTGGTGATCGTGCGGCTCATCCAGAGGCTTCCGCGGTCGCTGGCAGAGGGCGGCACGGTAGTGGGTGTGACTTCACCGGCGCAATTGGAGGCTTCTTGGGCTTGGAACCCTTGATCCGTTCGTAGTCGTCGTCACCGAGCGGATATGCTACCTCCTCGTCCTCGGCAACTCGAGGCACTTGTTTGTCCCTGGCATGACCTACTTCTTTCGCTGCACTGAGCAGATCTCCCTCGTCTTCTTCCTTCTTCGGTCGAACACCGCGTCCCCGACCCGCATCCGGTACCACCTCATCTTCCCCCACTCTGTCATCTTCATCTTCACGCAGGTATGTGCTCAATGTGCTCACAGTACCTATACAATGATGGATCCGATGGGGATTTTCATCCTGTGATTGAGATTTCTTTATGATTTACTTTATTGCTTGCGATTTACATTCTTTCTTGAGATACGGTGTGGATGAACAAGATTTTTTGTGGATCTATTTTGCATGATGTTGGTTGCCTTGGGCATGCCCTTATCTTGTTCATTGACGACAATTTGTTGGGTGGAATACCTGTGGGTTAGGGTATTCCCGATATAGTTTATGATATCTATGTTCAGTCAGTGGGTGATCTTGGATGGATCTGTATGTATTTGTATTTGATTTTCAGTTGCCCTTTTCCATTGACATGTTAGTCACACTAGATTCATGCATTCCTTTTCGATTCTTCTGTAGTTTTATCATGGATATGATGTACAATACTGCTCTGGGAGGCTGCCTTTGGTAGCAGCCGTGCAAATTTGTTGCCTACATATGGGTGTTGACAAGGAGCCTCTGCTTTCATGCAATTTGTACAAATGGGGGCAATGATAGTTCCTGTATCAGTTAACACGTTTGTTGAAGTGGTTGTGGTCGATGATGTTGTCAAGGAGGAGCCTTTGGGAGTCTACTCTTGTAGCAGCCAAGGTGATGATCCCTATAATGTTCCATATTTCCTTGCATATGTCAGACCATTGGATGTCTTGCAGTTCCAACTTGGTGCATACGTTCTAAATTTCATCTATTGCCTGCTGCATTGTAGATGGGGTTGGCAACATGGCTTCTGAAGTTGCAGCACTTATTTCGGTTTGCGTGGCCTACATGCTCTCTAGGCTTAGGGTGGTTAGGTTCCCACTTGATGAGGAGGAAGAGGACAACCCCTCTGATTGGGTTCCCAGGGCTGTCACTGATGGTGAGAGGCAGGCAAACCTAGATAAGATATACAACTGCACTGATGTTGAGTCTGTAAGCATGCTTCGAATGCGTAAAGCTCCTTTCTTTAATCTAGTGAAACTATTTAGGGAGAGAAGCATCCTAGAGGACACCATGCACTGCTGCGTGGAGGAACAGGTTGCTATGTTCCTCCACATGGTGGGGCACAACCAAAGGTTTAGAGTCACCCATCACACTTTTAGGAGGTCCTTTGAGACTGTAAGTAGGTACTTACACCAGGTGCTACAAGCAATTGGGGAGTCGAGAGCTAAGATGATACGGGCTCCTTCAGAGGGGTACACATCCAAAAATTCTTGGCAGCCACAGATGGTACCATACTTCAAGGTAGTGGGTTATTTCATATGTCATTGGTTAATGTTGCAGTGTATCCATTTAAAACTACTTGGTCTATTGATCCATTCAATGCAGCCAAGGTGGTGCTGGTGGTGTCGGTGGAGCTGGAGGTGGTGCTGGCCATGGAGGTGGCCTGCCTCGTCTGCCAATGAGGTGGACCAGTGCCACCTCCGGGTTTGTGCTCCACCGCATGTGCGAGCTGGAGGGCACTAGTGTGAGGACAGATAAAGGGTTTAAGGAGGTGCATGTGAACAAGGTGGCTAAGGCACTGCAGGAGTTCACCAGTGAGCATCTCACCGGGACACAGGTCGACAACCATCTGCGCAAGTGGCGACAGAGGTGGGCTAGAGTGTGCAAGCTTAGGGACCTTAGTGGGGAACTTTGGGATGCCCTCACTTGTAGCATCAGCTTGGATCAGGAGCACTACCTAGGTCACTGCAAGGTAATGAAGCAATGTCCTCTAATTTCAAGTTTATATCCATTAGTTGTAGTACTAACGCAACTACTTTGTTTGTGTTTCTTTGGTGTCGCAGGACCATCCAAAAGATGCAGAGCTACTGAACAAGCCTATACAACACTATGAGCAGATGGAGCAGATCTTTGGGGGTGGCATGGCCACTATAAGGTGGGCTCAGGGTAGTCGAGAGGCACTGGGCCTCCATAGTGGCTTTGTGGACAGTGGTGTGAAGGTGGAGATGGTGGACCTCTCATCCACCAAAGTTCCACTGGTAGACCTGTCTTGCACCAAGCAGTAGCAGCTGATAGATCTCACCAGCACAGACTAGAAGGATGACCAGAAGACTGTCATCAAGGTTCTTGGGTCCACAGAGGCTTCCAAAGCCCCTGCATTTTGCCTGCCTCGTAAGCGGAAGAGGCATTCTATGTCAGAGGAGGAGGTTCTTGACCTAACAAACATGACTGATGTAGTAAACAACGTCTCTAGTGCTCTTAGAGAGACAGTCCCTGAGCAGGTCCACCCTAACCTGTACAATGCTGTGATGCTAACACCAGGCTTATCCGAGGAGGCACTCATTGTGGCCTTCTCCCACCTGCTGGAAAACAAGTCCCAAGGCAATGCATTTGTCAAAATGGGTGAGAATCACCACTACCTCTGGCTCAGGACTTGGCTGGGCAAGCACTACTACATGTGATGTAGTAGTTGCAGCCTTATAAGCTCAGGGAAAACAGTTGAGCATATATGTCTCCATCCCTGACCACTCCCTTTTTGCTGCACAGATCTCTATATAGATAGGTCTGACTTGCTAGGGTGTAGCCTCACTTGGACTTGTCCTTTTGTGGTGGTTTTTGGTCTCACATGGGGGGGTTGGCTAATTACTAGTCTAGTTCTGACCGTCAGGGCAAGGTTAAGACAGTTATGCTAACTATTTGCTTCGGAACGACATGATAAGTACGTACGGTAATATGCCTGTGATGCCTGTAAACTTCGAACCATTATATGCTTGTGATGTGTCATGAATAGCATGTTATGGATTGTAATATGATGCAGGTAGAAATGGTAGAAGATTGTTATATATGTTGTGATGCCATTGATGCCGCTTTACCATGTTATTTTGCCATGTCATTGCCGTGTTACTTGCCATGTTTTTGCCATGTTATTTTCCAATGTTTTTGCCGTGATACTTGCCTTTCTTTATGATGTTATTTTCCATCTGTTGCTTTAGCTCTATATATTTGCTCTGGCTATTTGACATGCCATTTTAATTGGTATTTAGTGTTGCCTTAGATGATGAGTTATTTGACTACTGAATTACCTCTTGTTGTCTCTTATGCCTACCTTCTTCCTACTGCTCTTATGCCTTGTTTTCTTGGTTTTTTGCCTATGATGAATACTAAGTTAGCGATGATGAAGTGTCCTAGCTCTACAAGAAAACCTCAAATAGGTCACGCAGCATTTGTAATGGGCCCTTAACGCCCGTTACATCCACCCACATCTGTAACGGTTATTGTTTGGCGGCCATTACCTATATGCGCGCCAAGACGACCCGGGGTTGGCCTCCACAACACCCGTTACCAATGTGGACTTCTGGTAACGGGCTTTCTTAAACAACCGTTACATAAACTCTTTGTAACGGATGTTAAAAGAGCCCGTTACAAATGTTAAACCTATCGGTAACGGGCTTGTAAAGTCCGTTACCGATCAAAACCCTATCAGTAACGGGCTGCTTAAGTCCGTTACTGATCGCTACCGTATTGGTAAGGGGCTATAAAGTCTATTACCGATAAGTTCGTACTGGAGACGCATGCTTGTAGGATGCGTCTCCTTTGATTGGCACCCAGGGTCGCCTTTTTTCTCACATTGGAGACACATGTTGTTATCTCGTCTGTGTGTCTGTGTCTTATCCTTTCGACACCACTCGCTCTCTCTCCGCAGAAGCTAGGCCACTCCTGTTCCGACAACAACACACACACTCTCTCTCTCCTTAGAAGGTCACTCACTCGATCTGTGTGCTCTGATGTCCCCATCGGCCTGTCCCGTTCGCCACTGCCAGCTGCGTGCGCTCTGAGGATTGCGCGACGGCGAAAGGGGCCAGAGTGGACGTCGACCGCGCCATCCTCCGCGCCTCCGATCCTCCTCCTCAGCCGCGCTCGGATCATGTAGAAAGTCCTCATCAAGGTGGAAATTAATTGGCCCATTTTATTGAAATTCTTCAGCTGTCTTTTTGTGTGATGAATTATGCTCATTTGGTGTATGGAATGCAAATGGCATCTGTTGCTCGGGCTTGGATGTATAGACAGCCCCAAGAAGATTGGGAGAATTTCTTAAGCGGGGTCAATGGTTTTCTAAATCAAGCAGAGGTGGATATGAGAAACTGTGGTGTTCAGGCAATGCTTTGCCCTTGTATTGATTGTCTCAACGAAAAGAAATTCGCATAACGGGAAATCATTTTTCATCATTTGGTCACATGTGGTTTCACAAAACATTACTCGTATTGGAATAAACATGGTGAGGAAGGCCTTAATGAACTCGAAGCAGGCTGCCTAAATGAAGGTGAAGTGCGACACCATGCTAACCATGATGAAGACATTGATGACAGTGGACTTTTTGAGGGAAATGAACCATTATTCCCACCAAATGTGTTGAGGCTTGAGGATATCACTGATCAAGAAGTTAGGGGCTTCGATGATGGTGAGGTGTTGCAAGGTGTGCACAATGTTGATCAAATGTTGCGGGATATTGAGTTTCAATGAGTGTACACACCTTCTGAATTAGTGAGGCTGAAGCAGTTCATTGAAGATTCAAAGAAACCCCTCTATCCTGATTTCCAGAAGTACTCTCGCCTTTCTAGTGATCTAAATCTTCTGCAGCTTAATGCAGATCATGGTTGGAGCAACAAAAGTTTCAAACATCTATTGGATGTGCTTCGAGACATGCTACCTGAAGGAAACCAAATAGCAGAGTATGTCTATGAGGCGAAGAAGATAATCGGTCCTCTGGGAATAGAGGTTGAAAAAATCCATGCATGCAAGAACAGTTGTGTATTGTTCCGTGGAGATTATCCCGACCTTGACAAGTGCCCCAAGTGTGTCTATGATCGGTACAAGAGGAAAAAGGATGGTGGAGATGATAATAATGCTGATGACGAGAACGAGCCAGGCGAGATCAGAGGAAAGAAGAGGAAGGCTAACAGAGGGGCTCGTGTGAGGGTGGCATGGTATTTTTGCATCATTCCTCGGCTGAGAAGATGGTTCGCAACACGAAAGGAGGCCAAACTCTTGCATTGGCATGACGAAGGCCGAAAGGAGCTTAATTATATGAAAGATGGCAAGTTTAGGCACCCCACAAATGCAGTGCAATGGGGTAACATTAATACCCACTTCCCATGGTTTGACGATGCAAGGAGCATATGGTTTGCTATGAGCACAGATGGCGTGAACCCATTCGGTAACCAGAGCTCAACACATAGCACCTGGCTTGTCGTGCTATCATTGTACAACCTTCCACCCTGGCTATGCAAGAAACAGAAATATATGATGCTAACAACATTGGTCTCTGGGCCAAAGCAATCTGGCGACCGTATTGATGTCTACTTAAGGCCACTAGTTGATGACTTGAAGATAGTGTGGAAGCCTGGTGTGCCAGAGGTTTGGGATGAGTACAAGCGTGAGGAGTTCACAATGCATGGCATGTTGTTTACCACCATCAACGACAACCCGGCTCAGCGCAACCTCTCTGGCCAGATTAAAAGGAAAGGTGCAGCTTGCCCACACTACTTGGAAGATACTTCCGCAATATGGCTAAGACATTCAAAGAAATACATATTTATGGGGCACCGTTGTTTCCTCAGCAAGAAACATCCATACAGGGACATGGATTGTCAGTTTAATGGGGAAAAGGAGAATCGAGAGGCGCCGTTGCATGTGACTGGAGATCTGGTCCACTTGAAAGTCAAGGACATCAAAACTATTGAGGAGTTACCCTAACTGACTGAAAAACCCTTGGCAAAAGAAAGAAATGAGATGGTGAAGAAGAAGAAGGAATGTGGAACAAGAAATCAATTCTATGGGAGCTAATGTATTGGCTGATGTTGGATGTGCATCATTCGATTGACAACATGCACGTCAAGAAGAATGTGTGTGAAGCTACTTGTGGAACATTGCTACAACAGAAGTTCAAATGAAACTATCATAAAAATGCAAGGGAGGATCTTAAAGAGCTGCGCATTAGGCCGGAGCTCTATGAAGAGGAAACAGATACGGGGACGAACCTTCCCGTTGCTGCAACCACCTTGTCAAAGGCAGAGAGAAAAGAATTCTGTCAGTTTTTGCATGATTTGAAAGCACCTTCAGGCTACTCATCAAACTTCAAGAGGCTAGTGTCATTGAAGGACATGAAAATGAATTTCAACTTGATGAAATCTCATGATTGCCATGTGTTGATAACAACTCTTCTTCCTGTTGCACTTAGAGGTATTAAGACAGAACTAGTTCGCGACGCGGTCACGAGCTTGTGTTTATTCTTCAATGCAATAGAACAGAAGGTGATTGATGAGGAAAAACTATTGGACTTGGAGAGGAGGCTTTTCGAGACCCTATGCCTGCTTGAAGCTACCTTCCCACCATCATTCTTTGATCTCATGCTGCATCTAATAGCACACCTCGTGAGGGAAATCTGGTTCCTTGGCCCATCTTACCTTCATTAGATGTTTCCATATGAGAGGTTCTATGGATTCCTGAAATCATTGGTACAGAAAAGGTTATTTCCGGAGGGAGTCATTGTTCGTGGCTACGAGACCATCGAAGCAGTAGAGTGGGCCATGGGTTATATGGACCCACAAAACCCCATTGGTGTGCCTCGCTCACAGCATGAAGGTAGGCTTTCAGGTGTTGGGACTGTGGGGAAAAGGTCAGTCACTTCGGATGCAGATGCCTTCGAAAAGGCTCATTTCACCATGATACAACAGCCGCACCTAATTACACTGTTTGCCAATGAGCACAAACGACAACTACGTGAAGACAACCCTAACCGTGGTAGGGGTTGGCTTGTGCACATGCAAGGTTTCAGTAGGTGGCTCCGAGATTATGTCGAGACATGAAGCAATAATGTTGTAATTACCAACGAGATAAGGAATCTAGCAGCGGGGCCATTGTTTACTGTTACAAGATATGAAGGAATGGATATCAATGGATACACGTTCTACACCATGACCGAGGATAAAAAGAGTGTCTATCAAAATAGTAGTGTGCGTGTACGGTCCGTCGTTGATGATAGTCATGACGATGATGATGACACGGAGACAAACACATATTATGGTCAAATAGAGGAGATATGGGAGCTTGATTATGTAGGATTGAAGGTAGCCTTGTTTCGGTGTAGATGGGTCACCAATGGGAAGAAAGCTTTGAGAAAAGACAAATATGGTTACGTTAGTGTTGATCTCCGGGTCTTTGGTTACAAAAACGAACCTTTTGTCTTCGCCAACGATGTTGAGCAAGGGTTCTATGTACCTGACCATGCAAAGAAGAACTGGTCTGTGGTTATTCCTAGAAAAAAAGGATTGTAGGATTGAAAATGTTGTTGAGGAGGAGGAATACAACCAGTTTGACGAAATTCCATCCTTTGACACTTCATACAAGCCCCAACTCTTCGAAACTAACAAAACACCGTACTTGCGAAGCGGCCATAGTGAAAAAATCCATATACGGAAATCAAGGAAGAAAACTCAAGCCTAATTTCTGTTGAATCCTTTTTGTAATGCCGGAGGATGTGTCTATTGGTGGAAACGGAATCCGTTTTGTAATATAAAGGATGCAATGTATTGGTGGAATTTCAATCCTTTTTGTAATATATGGGATGTGGTGGAATTTGAATCCTACTTGTAATATATTCTACTAAAGATACTATATATACTGTGTTTATATTCTGCTTCAGTTCAGTAACAGGCAAGAGACGAGGACTAACGAACCAGTGTCGCCCTGTTTACGGGCAAAGAGACGAGGACTAACGAACCAGCATCGCCTTTGTTATGGGCAAGAGACAAGGACTAACGAACCAGCGTCGCTTTTGTTATGGGCAAGAAGATATGCGAAATCACGAACAGATTACATCAAAAGAGGTATGGATTAGAGCATCTCCAAGAGTTTGCCAAATTTTACTTGGCAAATCTTGTGCTTTGCCAACTTCTAAAAAGATATGCCAAGTAAAAAAAGAGTTCATCTCCAACAATCAGGCATAATTTCACTTGCCAAATCTAGATCAAGAATCCTGAGAGAAACAAGTTGATTTGCCAAACTGTTGAGATAATCACAAGCTTTGCAATTGAGTAGGTAAATCATACAAAAAATTGTACTGCACAGAGATAATCACAAAAGCATGTCTCTTGAGATGCAAAAGCACACACACACACACAGATTACAGTCATCGTTGATACATCAAAACACTGTTACAATGCGGCCATATCTTCATGACATGACTAATTAAAGAAAGCTTCTGTCTTGCAATGACTAATCATAGAGAGCTTCTGTCTTGCAACCCTAATTTTGGTTTGCTAGACAGAAGCTTTGTTTAATTATGCTCATCTTACAAGGAAAAATAATGAGATATGCTCCATCCAAATTTTGGCTGCTTCCTCATCTTACAAGTGAACACAAGAGAAAGATACAAAGAGGGTGGAAACATATCCCTTAAAAGATCCCTCCTCCTGGAGGAGAAGGGGAAAGCAAAAGGAAGCCCAAGTGTGACGGAGAAGTTGCAGCAAGCATTTCGTCGGCTTGTACATCCTGATGCCAGGAGGTTCTGGGCTACCTTCCCCGGACACAGCTACGTGGAAGGGTTACGTCACAAGGATTCTTCTGGCAGCCGTGTTCGAGGAATAAGGAACCCAATAACCCCCTATCACAAGAATTCTTCTAGCAACTGAGAGATCGAGGAGGAGGAAGAAGAGAGAAAAGCAAAAGCTTGTGCCCTACAAGATCTATTTTTTGCGCCATAGCTAGATCTAGATTTAGAGAAGAAGGAAGAAAGTGACTCACTTTATTGTACTCCTATCAGAAGAAGGAACCACATAGCTAGATCTAGATCTAGAGAAGAAGGAAGCAACTTGAAGTGAGAAGGACCAAAAGGCATCGGTGCCTTTTTATAGAAAAAACAAGGAAGGGATAAGATCAAGAGCACAGGAACGCCCAGGAAGGTTCCCAAGACGGTCAAAACAGCCGGGAAACTGTTGCTAGTCAATGGCTGAGAGTAGAACTACAGAGGTACAGTGATTCCAATGTAGAATTAAATGATACGCGGAGTAAGCAAACATCGTCTCCAATGGCCGTGTTTGGATGGTAGATGTTAGTGTTACTGTTAGTGGTAGTTTTTAACACCTCCAAATTAACACATGTGTTTGGCTCCAAAGTATTAGTTTTGGTGTTAGTTTGCTACAAACTAACACTATCACCTCCATCCAAACATCTAATGTAGTCATCATCTCCAAAAAAAGAGAGGAAGGGATAAGATCAAGAGCACAGGAAATGGGAAGAGGTTCCCAAGACAGTCAATGGAGAAATTGTTGCTAGTCAATGGCTGAGAGCAGAGCTGCAGAGGTAGTGATTCTAATGTAGAATTAAATGATACGCGGGGTAACGAAACATCGTCTCTACGCGAATTAGCCAAACATCGTTTCTAATGGAGAATTAAATGATAACGCGGATTAGCCAAACGTCATCTCCATTGCATGCTTAAACCGTGTTTGGAAACAAGTCTCCTGTATCATCTCCTTCCAAAACAATTAGATCCCCTGCCCCTTCATCTCTACCCGCGAAAAACGGCAACTGCCTACTCCTCATCGTCACCATTCCCGGCCGGAGATGGATAGCATGCCGGGAAGAAGCATGCGGCACCAGCCGTCATCGCTGCTGCTGGGCCTCCCTCGAGACCTCCGCATTGAGATTGCGACGCGCGTCGGTGTGACCTCGGAGCGGCCCTTGGCTGACCTCTGCAGCCTACGTGGTACTTGCTCGACCATGTGCCGCGTGTGTGGCCACGGTGACGTCGGCCAGCGTTTGTCGATAAAGGGGATACGAGATGAGATTTCTTGGGTGTGGAACCCCACCGCTTACAAAGTATTCCTTGCTATGCTGAGCGGTCTTGGGAATCCGGAGGCTTGTTTCCTCTCCAGAATCAAAGCCTTCTTCATCGAACACAGGGGATACAATGATCTCCGGCGCGCCGCCGAGGGTGGCACGATGGGGCGGCCTATCTATACGCCATCTTTCTCTACAGAGACAATGGCGGTGCCGCCACTGACGACACCACGAAGGGGTGCATGGGGCGAGTTGCGGGCGGTGGCAGTACGACGTCGTCGAGATGGCTGAGCAACGAGGGTGTCTGCCTTTGCGCGAGAAGGCCGCTCGTGCGCTCCACTACTCGACTTGGCGCATTTGGGGTGAACCGCTGCCGCCTCCGGCACAGGTGTGCGGCGATCAGCCGTGCGCAGGCACCGGCGGCAGCTGCGGCATGGAAAAAGGATGGCTTCGAATTTCTCTGTTTTGCAGCGAAGACTGTAGGCTGAGCTGTGAAATGGTGAAGTTCGCACAAAGAATTGGAAATCAGTAGTAGTAGATTAGCTTTTGTATGATGCTCGAATTATCTGTGTAAAATTTTGGGAGAGCAGCAAATCTGACGCGGGTAATCAGCCCCACGTCGCTAATGACTGTGGGGGCCGGTTCAATTCAAATGAAGAACAGTTCTCATTTCTCTTTTTAATCTGCAATCAAATGTTCTAACAAGTATTTCTTCGTTGTTTTTAGTCCAAATTTGATACTTTTTTTCTATTTTTTTATAAAATCACCATATATTCGTTAATTTCATTGTTTAGTGTACATTTAGTTTGTTGAGTGATGTTTATATGCCTTATTTTATTCTTTGTAAGTACAACATACAAATAATATTTGTTTTACACAACTATTAGTGATGGAACTTTATATTTCGTGAGCTTAAGTTGAACACAAGGTTTTGTTACGTTTTCAAATGCATATGAGTTCGAGCATGTTGCAAAGTGTGGAAAACTTCAATGTTCAAGCAAACATTCTAGGAAACTATGTGAGAGATGTAGACATTTGTACACAAGTATATAATTCCTTCATCTAAACCATTTGAAATTTTGAAGACAAGTCTAGGTACCCAAATTATGTTGGCATGTCAATGTGTAGATTTTTTAGAGCACACTTGATGCTAGTATAATTATTACATCATTAACATGGGATGTAAAAACGGATTCTAAGAATCTTGGGCACACAAGTGTGACTGATGATATTTTATTCAAATACTAAATGTCCAAATACGAATTGTTCGTATTTTTATGATTTTAGGTGTTGTTTTATGGGCTCTAATAAATCAGGGAAGCAAGTTTCATTCCAAAAAAAAATGTGACAGGCCCACGCGTCAGCGTCAGCAGCCAATATAAAAAAGATAACTGCTGACCCAACTCCCAACAAAGGTGATCCGAGTTCACTAACCATCGTCGCCCATGACACTGGCCCACTCGTCAGCGTTAGCAGGCGAATCGTGCGCGGGCTGCTCAAAATTTCCCACCTATATTTACTATAGTGCCCATGAAATTCCAATTGTTGCATAGAGCCATCAAGGGCACGCCAGTAAGTTTCAGTAAACACAGTTACGCGCGCCGTTCATATTCGGCTCCTCACTAGACAGATCCACAACGCCCACATTCTCCCCACCGCCGCCGCCAGTCACCCCGCCCGCCTTCGCCGCTCTCTCCCCGCCGCAGCCCTGCTCTTCTCCAGCCCCACCGCTCCCTGCGTGACGAGGACGCGGTTACTGGCGTGCGAACGTACGTCCGGTCGACCTAAAGACGGTTGATGCGGATCCGTCGACGTCGTCCCCGGCCATGATGACGAGCCGGCCGGCCGCCTCAGGCCACGATCCGCCGTGGATCCGGCCCCTCTGACCATCACGAGAACAACTACTTCATTCGCGACATAGGTTAGTCCTTCTTGAACCCCCAACACCCTCTCTCTCATCGGCCACCAAAATCGATCTGCTATATATTCATGTCAATGTGGATTAATTAGGGAGACAAGCCTACATAGTTCATCTTTAATTGATTTACTGTGGTTTTGATTGATGGATTTTGTTGCCCCAAGTCTATGTGAATAAATTGTTGCTAACTGATGCAGTGGAATTCATTTTCCACTACAAGAAACTATTTAATCTGTGATGTAACCATTCTGTCGCGGATTAAATAAAATTCATCACAAATCAGCATCCGCGACGATTTACATTTTCGTGGTGGAATGAGCGTCATTGACTAAATCTCTCGACGTTCCCTTAATAAACGTCGCGATCCGTGGCGTATCTGAATCGTCACGGAGCAGCCCGAGGCCCATGCAGCCCAACCCATGGCTCACTATCCGTGACAAAATAAAATCGTCACGGATTGCTACTGACTAATGTGACATGGCTGCTAACTTGGATGCCACCTAGATGCCGACGTGGATGCCACCTGGATGCCAACGTGGCGTGCCACCTGGATGCCGACGTGGCGTGCCACATGGCTGCCGACGTGGTGTGCCACATGGTAGCTGACGTGGCGTGCCACATGGCTGCTGACTCGGATGGTTTTGATGACATGGACAATGACGCAGTTTGCCACATGGCTGCTGACGTGGCAGCTGACCTGGACGACAGCAATGACGTGGACAATGACGTGGCGTGATGACGTGGAATTTTTAGGACCCCTGTGTGACAGGCCCTATTCTAGCAGTGGGCCACATTTCGGCCCAGAATTTCAGCCTGTTGAAATCAATTCAGCCCACGAAAAATACCCATCACATTTAACCAACAGAATAATAAACACAAAAATCTTTCATACAGAATTTAGCCCTGATACAATCAAATTCAGCCCATAAGACAATCACATAATTTTCTATAATTTAACATTTGTATCTTTTCCAGTCCCATTTTGCACCACAACAGCATCTATACAACAGGTCCTCATCAGCATCTATTCAGTGGCAAAAATGAAGCTCCACAAACAGAAGTATGAACCAACAAAAAACTCTATATAGCAGCCACATTTTGCATCAGAAGCAAGGCAAGGCCAACAAAAAAGACATGCAAAAAAGACATGCAGTTCACCAAGAGCATCAATTGTACATCACACCCTGAGCCAACAACTTGTCACCATTAGCCACCAGCAGGTCACCAGGATGTGAACCTTGAAACCAAAAGAATAAGACAGTTAACTTGCAGTGCTAACAAGACAAAAACAATATTATATAGCTAGTAGCATGCCAGATTGTTTAGAAAAAAACATATAGAACCATTCCTACAATATAGAACCACTGAACCACAAATATACAAATATTAGAAAAACTAGGTGGAACAGATGTGCCCAAATATCTAATTCACAAATCCACATCAAGTATCATGTTAGTGTTAACAAGCTAACAAGTAACATAAACTTCTAGAGAGCTAACATGCTCGCATGTTGTGTGCATCCATCAAAGGTAAACAAGGATCCAGATCCATGCAAGGACAAGCAAAGGGCAACATATGGCAATCCAACTAGCAAAAGAACATATTCTTGGTTCCAGGAAAATATAACATACCCTCATGCCTGACCAAGCAAACGTTCAAGTTTTGCTTCCAAAGCAGCTTGCTTCTTCTCCATATCCTCCTTGTCCCTTAACCTTGCCTGTTCCATTTCCTGCAGTTGCCTTGACAAAACTTCAATTTCGACACGCTGACTGCTCACAACAGATCGAAGGTCACCATTGGCCCTTATCTCCACTTCTAGTCGTGCTTGAACACTCTTTGCACTAGATCTTGGTTTCCCAGACACGATCCCTGCATTCTGAAGGAATGTATTGTTTATGCACTTTTCATGGAGGACATCAGCTACAACCTGATTTGCAGGTCTTGGTTCTTCAACTTCAATTGGTGCTGCCGCCAACCGATTCTCCATTTCAATCTTGCAAGACATCAGCAAATAACATTTGTAACTTAGAACAATTTAAAATAAGCAACTGAAAATAGCATGCCTAGGAGAACAAACCGTTAACAACAAAATTTGGCACAGGAAGGAGTCTGATTTGTGGGCCCGGCTTGGTGAAAAAATCCATCCGGAAGAAGGAAGGTTTCTCCAGAAGGATTCGGCAAAGGGGCTCGCGGTCGGCAGTTTGCTTCCGTTCGGCAAGGAAACTGTTTGCGCTGATTTTGCGGGATTGCGTGATGATGTGGCCCGAGCGGAAGGGACGAATGGATGGATAAGCAATCACATTTAGAGATAAATTAGGTATCAAATATTGTGCTCGTAGTCCATTCGGAGTCGTGCCATGACAGGGTATAAATATAGACCCTGGACGTATGTAATTGTATTTGAAACATTCTCATAACAAACTGGCTTTACGCCAAACCCTTGAGTCCTTTGTCATGTCGTTGAGTTCTTCGAGAGGGTTCATCGATCCGTCGACCTCCGTATGTACCGGCAACCTTGTATCATGTCTAGTATCATGCGGTGGATTTAGATTGTGATGCAAGTAGTCTTGTTACCATGCTTAGTATCATGCGGTAGATTTAAGCTTGGTTCAAGAAGGTTTCTTGTTAGGTCATGAGCCATGCGGTGGGCTAAGATCTAGCTTGGAGCTAGTTATCGGCTCTATTGGATTTTGGCAAAATCCAATAGATTCATTAAGTTAACTTGTGTTGCTTTGAGTTTTTACTTTATGTTTAAATTCATGTAACACTCTTTTGCCCAATTTAGATTGATTGGATCGGCTTTATCTTAGTTTGTGATCTTTACATCGCACGTTCATATCTCGCTTCAAAAGGCACGTGGATCACGTGTTTGTCATATAGCCGAAACTGAACCAATCTAGGTTGTTACATGTTGCGGGTTCAATCTTTTTAATTTTGAATAAATCTTGAAAGAACCAGGTATCATGCGGTAGACGCAAATTTTAGGGTTGTTTTAAAGCTAATCATCTGGTGGATTAGATTCTTAATTCAATCTGATAGATTTATCATCTTTGGCGATGTTTGTTCCTTCTTCATGGACCCCGATTCGGCTGTTCAGCCGTATTCGGTTATGCTTTCACGAGTGAAACGTGTTTATAAGTTATGCTTTAAATGATGTATGCTTTTAGCTTTCCATATTTAGATCGTATCATGCGGTGGATAGATCTATTTGTGGTTAGTGGTGTGGTTTTCAAACAAGTTGTATCATGCGGTGGATAGATTTGTTTGGTATCATGCTTGACGGGTTTTAAAGTACGTAGACATGCGGTAGACTAGTGCTTTGGGCCTATGCATGCTCGTTTATTACATATTTATGATCATGCTTCACTTCATTTATTGTTTATTGTTATTGAGGATCGGTCATGGCTTTGTGCACGAGCAATTTTTATCTAAATAAAGACCGATTTTTCGTCATGCTTATGTCATCCGTTCGGCTATGTTCTGTTTTGCACTTTGAAGCTCCCGAATGGTTTCTAGTTCGCTGGCAGATAGCTTCTTATAGCTATATGTCATCTCACATGGCTTTTCTAGCCGTAAATATGGAACTGTCTGGTACCACCCGGCAAGTTCCAAGCTTTGGAATTTAACTACTTTGTCTTTTGTTAATTTTCAGGAAAAATTGACTAGCACGTCTTGGAATCTTTTCGCGTGTGAAGCCAGCTTGTTCGGCTTGCTGTGTGCTTGACGTAGGGTGCAGATTTTGCTTCAACACACTTTTTGGTACGCCCGGTGGGACCAACAGTCGAAATCAAGATGCCTGAAATCGGTGACATTCTGGACGTCGCCATCGAGGATCTCTCTCCAGAGCAGCTACAACAGCTGAAAGATGGTACAGATCAGTTTCAGCAAAAAAATTTTGATGTCATTCAAAAAGAACAGAAGTGGCGTTCCGTATCTCAAAAATGAAATGCCTAGGGTTCTACTGCCAGGAGAGACTGACGCCACAACCCTGCAAGAGAAAGAAGAATGCATGCAAGCGTTTCGGGATGCTGCGGAAGACGTGCTGGGTAAACATCATAGGGCTTTCTTGGGCGTGTTCAAGCAGATGATGGTGGGTGTGTTTGGCCCGGGCATGGAGCAAGTATTCAGTCGAGTATCCCCTCAGGGATACTGCATGGAGGTTGGAGAGTCCAGCTCTGCCCAACCAGGAACTCAACCACCATTGCGAAGCCAGCCAGTCCAGCCTCCCCTGCAGAGCGTTGGGAGCCAGCCCATCTAGCCCCCTCCGCAAGGCGTTGGAAGTCAGCCAGTTCAACCTCCTTTGCGGGTTGCAGGGGGGCAGCCGGTCCAGCCACCTCCGCAAGGCAGTACAGGTCAACCGATTCAACAGCCAAACCCATATTATCCTACGTATGGGGAGATGGCGTTTGGCTCGTCTGGAGTTCCACTCACTTCCACCTACAAGATTGCCCCAGCTAGCAACAGGTTGCAGAAGAACTTGTACGGTGGAGGCTACCACGAAGTTATGGACTATGGTGCTATTGACGCTCTCCCGAATCCGGGGTACGGTGCAGTTGCAGGAGAGCAAGAGGACAATATCCTGGTTCAAAAGATGGCCGATATGATGCAGAATCAATTCGGCCTCAAGCCTAAAATGCAAGGACCAGCCTACACGCCTCCTTTCCGAGAATGGTACTACAAAGTGATCCTACCTCCAAGGGTGAAACCTCCAACGGAATTTACAAAGTTTTCCGGGCAGGATGATACGAGCACGGTTGAGCATATCGCTCGTTATCTGATGCAGCTTGGAGAGGCCTCATCTGAGGAGGCATTCAGGCTCAGGTATTTCCCCATGTCACTGACAGGCCCAACGTTCCAGTGGTTTACATCTTTGCCTCCCCAATCAGTTGGCACATGGAGGGAGCTGGAGCGAAAGTTCCACGCCCATTACTTCAGTGGTAGCGCAGAAAAGAAGCTCATCGATCTCACCACTTTGAAGCAGAGGCACAATGAGACACCTTTGGAGTTCCTCAGGAGATTCAGGGAGGTCAAAGGCATGTGTTTCTCGTTAGATCTGCCAGATGATCAGTTGGCCGATATGGCCGTTGCAGGAATGCTGCCGGCTATACAGGAAAAGTTGTTTGGGATGGAGTTTGACAATCTAGGCCAATTGTCTCAAAAGCTATCATTGATGAGCAACCAGGCCTATGGGTTTAAGAAGGACACCAGGTTCAACAAGCAACACGACATAGCGGACATCTATAATCAGTTCTTGGAGAAGGCCGACCAGATGGAAGATTCTGACGATGATCAGGAAGTGGCTGCTGCTGAGATCATGTGAGGCAAGGAGCCGTTGACCATGAACCAGTGTTGGATCAAGCAGACCAAGTGCACATACGACTTCGACGTCACCAAGGCTGATAAGCTTTTTGACTTCCTAGTGAAAGAAGGCCGGATCAAGCTGCCTGAGGGGCATTCTATGCTTCGGCCCGATGGAGTAAAAGAGAAACGTTACTGTGGCTTCCATGACATGAATTCTCACTCCATCAATGACTGCAGGGTCTTCAGGATAAGGATCCAGAAAGCTATCCAGGAGGGACACCTCAAGTTTGACAACAAGATGAAACTGGATGGTCACCCTTTTCCCAGAATATGATAAGCTTTTCTGTTAACATGGTGACTGCTGAGGAAAAGGGAAAGGGAAAGGTTAAGGTCCTGACGTCAGCTAGAGTGAGACAGGATGGAGCAGTGGATCCAGCGCGACAAGTTACACTGGAACAGGTCCACGGAGAAGCCCCTCGTGTCCTTAAAAGCCATATTGAAGTTGGGGAGTCGTCCAGGGCCAATCCTAGGGTCACTACGCGCATCCTTCTCAACAAGTGGCAGCGTCAGATAGAGAAAGAACGCTACCAGAAGCAGAGACATGAGGAGGAGCGACGCAGGTCCGAGGAAGAAGCGCGCAGGAGAGAACTGGAGCAGTACACTCGCGAACAGGAGCGCGCACATTGGGGGTGCGCATTCTTCAGGCATTGCTGGAATGAAGGCTTGAAACTTCCTACATTGAGAAACTGCCCTGAGTGCAGTGACAGATACTTTGAGTATAGGCAGGAAACTGTCAATCGCCAATCCGTCCATGAGAGAATTGGAAGGATACATCCTAGTGACGATCGGCGTCAAAAAATAATTGAGGTCATTGATCACCCCAGAAAGAGGCAAGCTGATCAGAGATGGGCTGATCAAGAAGAAGATGAACACGAATACATCTGGCAAGAAGGACAGTGGTGCCCGCCTGGCTTGAGAAAAAGCCAAAAAAAAAGGGTTCAGCGCTTGAGGAACCGTGAATTGAGGCAGGCGGGGATCCAGAAGAAACAGGTGTGGCGCCCAAAGGATAAACCTGAAGGATCGGGTCGTTCGGCTCCGGCGTGTATGGTATACTTTTTGCTGAATGAGTTTATGGCTCTCGCTAATCAAGTTGTGCAGGGAGAAACATCCCTGGATGCCAATGATGATGAACAGCTTGGGGGACTGATGGCGCAACTGGTGTTAGCCAAGCAAGCCACCTTCGACAAACCGGCCAAGAATCGACACATGAGGTCGTTATACTTGAAGGGATACGTCAATGGCAAGCCATTGACTAAGATGTTTGTCGATGGTGGGGCTGAGGTCAACGTGATGCCGTATACTACCTTCATAAAGCTTGGCATGGGCCCTGGCTACTTGATGCCGACGAGCATAATTCTGAACGATTTCTCTGGGAATCCTTCGGATACCAAGGGGTGCGTCCACGTGGACCTAATGATTGGGTCCAAGACATTGCTCACGACCTTCTTTGTCATCGAAGGCAAAGGGGACTATAGCCTACTACTTGGGCGGAACTGGATTCACGCCAATTGCTGCATCCCATCTACCATGCATCAGCAGCTCATCCAATGGGTAGATGATGAGATTGAGGTGGTCCAAGCAGATGACTCAGTGAGCGTCGCGAACATGGAACCAGCTTTCTGGGAATATCAAGGCATCGATTGTTTCTCAGAGAAAGACTGGGGAGAAGGTCCTGTTGAGCCTGTCAGCAGTGATCAACAGCCGACTCAAGTAGTCGGCTCTTATAGTAATTTTTAATGGACAATCCCGTTGATGGAACTGATGGCAAGTTGGGGCGGGGATTCATGTCGGCTGACAAATTGGAGGAAGTTGATATTGGAAACGGTGACAAGCCGAGGCCGACATTTATCAGTGCAAACTTGGAATCAGATTTCAGAGAGGAATTGATCAAGCTGCTAAAGGAATATAAGGATTACTTCGCCTAGGATTATTCTGAGATGCCTGGTTTGGATCGTTCCATTGTCGAGCATCGGTTGCCAATCAAATCTAGTGTTAAACCATACAAGCAACCTCTCCGGAAAATCTACAAGGACGAAGTATTGGCCGATGTGAAGAAAGAAGTTGAAAGACTACTTGATGCAAACTTCATTCGGCCATGCAGATATACGGAGTGGATCTCTAATATTGTCCCTGTCTACAAGAAGAATGGAAAGATGAGGGTTTGCATAGATTTCAGGGATTTGAACAGAGCTACTCCTATGGATGGATACCCAATGCCTGTTGTCGATTTATTGCTTGATGCTGCTGCTGGACATAAAGTTATTAGTTTCATGGATGGTAATGCAGGGTACAACCAGATTTTCATGGCAATAGAGGATATATCAAAGACAGCCTTTAGTTGTCCTGGTCATATAGGCCTGTTTGAATGGATAGTCATGACATTTGGGTTGAAAAATGTCGATGCAACTTATCAGCGAGCCATGAATTACATCTTTCACGAGTTGATCGGCAAAATTATTGAAATTTACATTGATGATGTCGTGATCAAGTCTTTGAATCATGATACACACTTGGAGGATGTGAAGAGGACTTTGGAATGCACCCGAAAACATGGTTTGAAGATGAATCCAAACAAATGCGCTTTTGGGGTGTCAGCTGGAGAATTCTTGGGATTCCTGGTACACGAAGGGGGGATTGAAGTTGGCAAGAAAAGCATGAAAGCTATTGATGAAGTTGTCCCTCCAACCAATCTCAAGGAGTTGCAATCACTGCTTGGCAAGATCAATTTTGTGAGAAGGTTCATTTCAAGTCTGTCGCAAAAGGTTTTGCCCTTTTCTCCATTGTTGAAGCTTAAGAAGGATCAGAGGTTCATATGGGGTGACGAACAACAAAAGGCTTTTGATGAGATCAAGCAATATATGAAGGAACCACCAGTACTAGTCCCTCCACAGTTGAATAAGCCTTTCGAGTTGTACATGGCGGCCGATACCCAAACCATTGGATCGGCCCTTATTCAAGAATTTGAAGGAAAGGAGCGGGTAGTAGCGTACCTTAGCCGAAAATTACTTGATCCTTAGACTAGGTATTCGGCTGCAGAGAAGCTGTGCCTATGTGTGTACCACTCGTGTACAAAATTTCGGCACTACTTGTTGAATGCCGAATGCGTTGTATACTCAAAGTTTGATGTAATAAAACATATGTTATCTATGCCAATTTTGAATGGCAGGATTGGCAAGTGGATCTTAGCCTTATCTGAGTTTGAGTTCAAGTTCGAATCGGCAAAAGCTATAAAAGGTCAGATCATTGCCGATTTTATAACTGAACATCGTGATCCATCGATTGATTTGCTTGAAATTACTCCTTGGGCTTTGTTGTTTGATGGATCATCATGTGGTAAAGGTGGGGGAGTAAGAATCCTATTAATTTCACCCAGGGGTGAGATGTTTGAGTTTGCTATCCCTATCCAGCCCACTGTTACAAAAATCAAGCTGAGTACGAGGCATTGCTTCGGGGGCTTCAATATTTGAGAGAAGCCGGGGCTGTTTCAGTTGAGGTTTATGGAGACTCAGAGTTGGTTATAAAGCAATTGAACGGCCAATACGAGTGTAAAAGTGATGCCCTGAGGAATTACTACGAGGAATGCAGAGAGATTTTAAAAAGTTTCCCGTTGGTAATTCTACAGCATATTCCTAGAGAACACAACGAAGAGGCAAACAGGTTGGCTCAAAGTGCTTCAGGCTATAGAGAAAGTAAAGAAGCGTTTGCCATGGAAGTATGTGTGTCGGGAACGGATCTTGTAGAGGATGATTGGAGAAAGGAGATCGTTGATTATTTGGAGGATCCATCCCGAAAGGTCTCTAGGAAACTCAGGTACAAAGCAATAAAATTTGTTCTTCTGGATGGATGTCTATTCTACAAATCATTGGATGGGGTGTTGCTGCGACGCCTGGGTCCAGAAGAAGCAAAAAAGATGATGAGTGAGGTGCATGATGGGATATGTGGAGCACATTAATCGGCCTACCTTATGAAATGGGTCATCAGGCAAGCTGGGTGCTTTTGGCCGACGATGTTAAAGGATTGCTTTGATTATTACAAGGGATGTTAAGACTGTCAGAGGTTTGGAAATATTCAAAGGGTTCCTGCATCAGCACTAAATCCCATTATCAAGCCATGGCCATTCAGGGGCTGGGGTATAGACTTGATTGGCCAGATTAACCCACCATCTAGCAAGGGGCATAAGTTTGTGCTTTTAGCGACAGATTACATTACCAAATGGGTTGAGGCAATTCCACTGAAGAAGGTAACATCAGAGAACATGGTTGAGTTTGTCAAGGAACACATCATCTATTGGTTTGGAATTCCTCAAACAATCACAACTGATCAAGGAGCTCAGTTTGTGTCCTTGGAGTTTAGGGAGTTTGCCAAAAGCATGGGGATCAAATTGTTCAATTCTTCTCCCTATTATGCTCAAGCTAATGGTCAGGCAAAGGCTTCTAATAAGATCATGATCAAGCTTATACAAAAGAAGATCGACCAGAAGCCAAGAAGGTGGCATTCGGTACTCAATGAAGCTTTATGGGCTTACCGAATGGCCCCTCATGGAGCTACAAAGACGTCTCCTTATGAATTGGTTTATGGGCACCATGCGGTTTTACCTTGGGAAATACAATAAGATTCTAGGAGAGTGGTTTTGCAAAAGGACTTAAGCTCCAAAGATTACAGTGGCTTAATGATGGACGAACTAGAGGACTTGCACATGATTCGTCTTAGAGCCCTGGAAAATATCGAAAGGAACAAACAGCGAGTTGCCAATTATTACAACAAGAAAGTAAAAGTCAGGCAATTTGTAGAAGGGGATTTGGTTTGGAAAGCTTTACTGCCGATTGGAACCAAATACAGTGAATTCGGCAAATGGTCCCCAAACTGGGAGGGACCTTTTCGGGTGGTCAGATGCGTGCCCGGTAATGCCTACATGCTGAAACTTTACTAGGAGAGGAATTTTCTGCCGCAATAAATGGGAGATATTTGAAGAAATATTATCCTAGTATTGAAATCGATCGTTGATTACAAGCATTGGGATTACATGCATTTGGCACGGAAACAGCCGGCGTTCAAGAACAAAGCCGCCTTTAGAACAAAAATTCCTAAATAGAGGGAATGGCCAATACTTAGATGTATTGCCCTTAGCACGAAACTACATTGCAAATGCTTTTTGCAGGTTTATATCTAACAACCCAGATGCTCAGGACTACGAAGGGGTGGAAATCAGAAGGCCTGGCGTAAGAAGCGAAAGTATGCTTCAATCCTTTTTTCTTTGCTTCTTCAGCTCCTCCCTCTTCAGTTGTTCCAGGACCACCATGACGGCAACTTGGAAGCTGTGGGGATGACCATGGCTTGTAGCCTCCGTCAAGCTGTCCCATGCCGCTTTCAGGTTACTGTACATGTCAGAGACATCTGGGACAGAGGAACAGTGGTTAAAGACAGAGATCCGGGTGCAAGCACGGAATCAAGATGAAGATGGAAATGTTTACCTCCTACCAACGGCTCCAAAGCCATGCGGCGCTCACGTTCGGCCTGGCAGCAAGCGGTGATGTCCCGGAGGTCATGCTCCAGGTGCCGGACGCGGCGACGTAACTGGTGGTTGATCTTCTGCTCTGGTGTGACGTCCTCTACTTCGAGGGAGGAGTCAGAGGAGATGTATTCAGGCGTTTCTTCGGTCCTAATGATTTCCTCAAGAAGCAGATCAAGGCTAAAAGAAAACAAAGGGGAGGTAAAGCACGAGATCACACACGAAAGCAAGAACAAAGTTTAAAGGAAAACTCACTCTCGAATGGTGCGTTTCTTTGGGGTGCTGTCCTCCTTGGGTTGCTTGCCTTTGTCCATGGCCTTGGGGTTTTCTCTTCTGGAGCAGGGGAGAAGATGAGAAGTGATGGATGAGTGTGCGAGTGGATTTGCAGGGCATCTCAGCAGGCTATTTTATTGACTGAGAGAGTGCATTGGGAGTGATGACTAGTTGTCGTGCGTTATTGGAATACCAAGTGGCAGGGTTTTCCTCCCGAATGTGAAGGGTTTTCATTGAACAATGCTTATGGATGACCGAATTGAAGATTTTTTGCGGGTTTTGCGCCAAGAGGCATCCGTTTTCGCGTGTTCGGCTCAAGCAATGTTCCCGAATGCGTCTAAGGAAAATAAGGCTCGCAGTTGCAAACACGGAGGAATCATCACAATACAAGCATGGGAATTGAAAGTTCTTTATTTATTGCCGGTAATCAAACATCCCTAGTACAATCTAATCAAAGAGACTGTTTAGCACGGACTGGGGATGAGTGAGTTCGGCAATGGCGTCGCCGTGGCCGTCGAGGCGCTCCAAGATGACCTCAATCTCGTCGATGTCTTCTGGCGCGCAGCCCTGGAAGCCGCGCAGCCGGGTGGAGTAGTCGACGCCGGTGTGCGTCGCCATGGCGGCCAAGCCCAAAGTGGTGCCCAGGCGGATTCCGTGGGTAGCCACCTCGTCCACGCGGTTTTCCACCGTGGCAAGGCGCTCCGCCGGCGTGTATCCACGAGCGTTCACCTTGTCAGCCAATTGCGCCACCAGCATTTTCAGCTGGTTGAGCTCGGCGTCACGGGCTGCAAAATACGAGGCGATGGCGATTAGTATCAAAAGCCAGATTGGATTTGGGAGCAATTCCAGGGATGTACCGTCGATGGTTGCCAGCAGCTGCTTACGCTGGTCCACCCACTCCAGTGCGGCTATGCCAGCCTTCTTGGAGACGTCTTCCAGCTCGCGCTGGGCCACCTCAAGCTCCGCCTTGAAGCGGAGAGCGTCGGGTTCCCTGTAGAGCACGGGGGAGTAGTGGCCCGACTCCGAGGAGTCGTCTGGCAGAGGTTGATTGGCCGGCGCAAAGGACGGGTTCCATTGAACAAGCCTGAAACAGAGAGGATCGTCAGAAACAAAGGGAAATCTCAGACAAGTAATGAAGAGAAGATGGCGATCATTGCCTCCGACGCGCACTGGCGCGGCTCCCTTCCGCCTCGTTGGCGGTGCGACGCCTGTTGTTGCTCCCCGCCATGGTTCTTGGGGCTGCGCTGGTGATTGGGAAAAGAAAGCTTGAGGTTGGCGAAGATTTGAAGGCTAAAGGCTTGGTAAAGAGCTGGGGGCACCTACGGTTTTATTTATAGGCCTGGTGAAAAAGATCGTGGCCTCAGATCGTGGCGCGTATCCCGAAAAAATTGGAAGGTGGAGAGGTTTCCTTGACCGATTCGCCGTCGGGTCGTTTGGGATTCAAAGCTGAGTCGTATTCGGTTGACTGGCTCGGCTAAGTTGCAGCTGAGGTGTCGTTCGGGTATCGCAGTATTTGACTACTAATTACCGAATGGATCGTTCAGCATTGCAGTCGAAGTCATGCAAAGAAAAGGAAAGCGAACTTATAAAAGGCAAATGTTACGAGAACGGTCAATTTGGTTACACATTGCTCAGTACAGCTAAATGTTTCAATATTTTGCGATTGCATTGGAGGCATTTGATATTGTTTGGTGGATATTCTCCATCCGTTCCTGGTAATCTTTCTGGGAATTGGCAGGACTGTGAGTTCTGCATCGCACTGATTCACTTCAGTTATGGCCGATGATGCTTCCTCTTGGGTTTTCTCTATCAGTCCAGGAAGTTCGGCTATTTTCTTGTCATCAGCTTCTATTTCAGCTGATAAGTTCTTCAGTTCTGCCTCCAATGCGGCTCTTTTGGCAACCTTCAATTTGCGAGAAGCTTGCAGATTGGCCAGCATTCCCTTGTGATTCTCAGTTTGGGTTTGTGCTCCCTTCACAGCTTGTTCAGCTTTGGCTTTCTTTTTCTCGACAGCTGTTCGGGTAAACACACTTTTCAAGGCTCGCCTTATTGCCACATAATGAATATCCAAACCAGAGATGGGGTCCAACGAAGTCTTGATGTCTTCAGGGAGCTTTTGACTGATGGGCTCAAGCATTCCTTCGAAATGATCAACATCTCTGATTTGGTCTCGAGCATCCTTTTGCAGCCAGGCAAAGATTTCTTTGAGCCTTGCTTGGATTTCCTCTGATAGTGCTTGCGTTCCTCCTTCTCTTGTTTCGGCAGCTGGATCATTCTCCACTAATGGGCTTAATGATGATGGAGTTTGATCCTGAAAGGGTGACATTGCCGAATCAGGAGTGGTTCATTGAAAGGAATGAAGATAACAGAGTTAAGTGCATGTGCTTACATCATGCCTGAGTTCCTGAGCTAAGGCAAGGTTTTGTTCAGTTTCAGGGGGCATTTCTTGAACCACTGGTGAAAGAGGAGTCTGAGGAGCTCTTGGCAAAGCTGAGGCTTCTGTTTGAGAGGGTGCTGGTGCAGTCTCTGGCAGATATGAAGCTTCTGGCTGAAGAGGAGGTGGATTTACCTCTGTTAAGGTTGGGGTTTCTGCCTGGCCAATAGGAGATTGAACCCTTAAAGGACTTGAAGCCTCTGGTTGGATTGAAGGGTTCATCTCTGGTGAAGCTGGTACCTCTGTTTGAGCAGGGGGTGACTGGGTACCTGATGAGGATGAGATCTCTACTTGAGCAGATGGCTCAGCTCTTGGTGGACTTACATGTTGAGGATCAGGGATATCCACAGGATGATTCACCAGTGTTTCTTCTGCGAATACCAGATTAAGGGTAAGTGCCAGTGTTGATCTTTGAGGAAAGGGTAATAAAGGTCATACCAGTAGATGGAGAATTGGCAGGTTCTGAAGCTGAAGGCTGCTGGATTCTAGTCTGAAATTGCACAAGGTGAAATTTGTCAGAATAAGAGTAATATTGTGATCGAGAAAGAGGAAATCTTACCTCAACAGGGACTTTCTTGGTGGTTCTTTGTAACACCCGAAAATTCCATCACAATAAAATACTGTTAGCAACATGGTTTAGTTTTATTTTCTAAGGATTTAATAAATAAATAAATTTGCTTTTCATTAAATTAAACATCATTTAAATTAGAATCAATCAAGTGTTTGTGCATCATGTTGAAATGCATAAGTTTTGGTTGTGGTGTGATTTTAAAAGTCTTAAAAAAATTGTGAAAAATTCCTTAAAATAATTGTGAAAAGTTTGTGTAAAAAGTTTGAATTTAAAATATGTTGAAAAGTTGTTAAAAATGGTTTGTGAAAAAGCCTTTAAAATAGTTGGAGAAATTTGTGTTGAAATTCGAATTTGAAAAGATGTAAAAGATTTGAATTTAAAAGGGTTTGAAATTGGTTTGAAAAAGGATTTGAGAAAAAAAAGGGGGAAAAAAGAAAGAAACCTATCTAACCCAAACCCACCGCCGGCCCAACCCAACCCCGCGGCCCACCTCACCTCCCCCTCCTTTCTTTTTCCAGCCGCGGCCCAGCTCCCGCTTCCGGCCCACGCGGCCCACTCTCCTTCCATCCCTCTCTCTCACACAGCCGCCGACAGGTGGGGCCCACCTGTCGGGGCCGTCCCCTACCTCCAGCGCCGCCCCCCCCTTCTTCCTCCATCGGCCGCCGGCCTCCCGCACCCCGGTGCCGCCTCCCCGGCCTCCCCGCACCTCCTCCCCTCCCCCTTAGTGCGCCGCCATCCACACGTGCCGCCTCCTCACCTTTCCCCTCCCCGAAACCGCCCCACCACGCCACCCCACCGAGCCCATCGCCATTAATGGCGGCCGCCCACCAACCTCGCCGCCCACCGCCTCCACGCCCCTTCCCCTGCTCCTTTCTGGGCTATAAAAGGGCCGTACCCTCCCCTGCACCTCTCGCACCGCTCCTCCTCCCTTACCCACTCGCGCAGCGCCGCCGCCGGAGCGCCACCGCCGGAGCTCCGCCCTTGCCGCCGATCCGATTCTCCGGCGCCTCTCCCTCCCTTCCGAACTCCTAGGTGATTTCCCCTAGTCCTCCTCTTCATTTCAGTATTTTTCTCGTCGTGTTTAGTGGCCGGGAAGCCTTGTTGGCCGTCGCGCCGAGCCGGCCGGCGAGCTCCCCGCCCCGGCGCCGCCGCCGCCGTCCGCACGCCGCCGCCCGCGCTACTAGGCACCGCCGGCCGTCCATCCGCAAAGGAACGGTCCAGATTAAAAGGAGCCGCATACCCCTTCGGCGGTCCAGCGTGGACCGGTGGACCGGGTCCACGAGCGCCGGTCCACGAGCTGCATCACCGCTTGCGTCAGCGCCGGCGTCACCCGACCAGTCGTCGCCCGCCACGTGGCGCCACCGCCGCCCCTCAGCCGGCCGCCCAGGCAATTTTGCAAATAAGCCCCCCCCCCCCCATTTCTGGAATTCACAAATATACCCTTCCACCTATATAAAGCCTTTCAAGCAGGTCCTTGTTTTTATGTTTTGAACCCTAAACTCCATAGTTTTCATGTTCAGCAGCCCACCCTTAACCTTTTACATATTGAACCCTCTAGTTTTCACACATAATTATGTTTAGGTCCCTGAAATCTTGCAGAAAACTCCATAAACTTACAGATATTCACAATTTAGTCCCTGAATCTTGTTTCAGCCATATCTTTTCCATTCTAGCTCCGTTTTACGCGTTCTTGGTGTCCACGCGATCGTCTCTCCGAGCCCGTCATTTCTAAAAGCTTGTTTTAGTCTTTTGGTAATGTTTGATGTATTGTTTTATTTATTGCATGTTTTCTTGCATGATCGTAGCCAACGCGCCGTTCGAGGAAAATCAAGTGCAGAGCTTTGCAGATAAGGAAAGTAACTTATCGTTGGAGAAAGGCAAGTGACCCTAACCACCCTTCTACCTATGCTTTAATCAAGAACACTATAAATTAATCGGAACATGGAGAACCACCCAGGAAAACAGTGCAACCACAACCCATATGGCTCTGGCTTAGCCAATTAATTAGGTGTGTGATTGTATTGACGACCCTATCCGAAAGGAACACAGGGGGCTCCGGGTTGCAGGGGTATAGCCCAGTTCTTTTGGGGTAGCGACCTTTGCTAAGGTGCCGACCACTAGGGAGGGTTATGGTCCGCCCCGAGTCAGAATCGTCGTGGGTTGTTGGTGCTTTTGCATATCTTTGTAAAGGCTTCGTAGCGTCCCTATGCAATCACACCTCGGAAGTGTGGTATTGTGCCTGATCAGCACATGCGTGGTTGGGTTCAAAGTTCTTTGGAACTTTTACGCGAACTGTGGGAAAAGTGTGCAACCTCTGCAGAGTGTGAAACTGATCGATCAGTCGTGCTCACGGTCAAGAGCGGCCCGGACCCTCACATGATTAATTGAACTTAAAGATGGATTAATATTGCTTTCCGGTTATTCCTGTGGCCTTGCTGAGTACCAACCATAAGTGTACTCATCCTTGCTTACGCTGTTCAGAGAAGAATCCTGGAGTGGAGTACTGCACCGACTACGAGGAGTTCTGAGGATGCGATCAACCATTCAGAAGCCTGTGGAAGATGAAGATGGAGTCGCGTCTTCATAGTTATCGTTGTTCGTGTAAAGACCTTCGGGTCTACCCTCGTGAGTGTAATAAAACTTAATAAACCTTTTTTGTATGTTTTGAGCAATGTCTTGTGATATTACACTCATGGGTCTATCATATGTGTGAAATTGTGATCCTGGCACACATATGAGATGCATTCGGTTTTCTAAGAAAAATCGGGTGTGACAGAGTGGTATCAGAGCATTGCTGACTGTAGGACACAGCCTCAGATAGAAATGGTCGATATTAAGGACTCTTTATCTAGAAAGCCTTTCGAGCATTCAAAATATCTTATTTTTGCTTAAAAAATATTTTATTCTTTATCAAAATCAAATCTTTTGTTTTCTTCTACACTGGGTCTAATTCTTGTTCTTCCACCTTGAACTACCACACGTGTTTATAGGATTGTTTCATAAGTTGCCTACCCCTTCTATCAGTTTCGTTTCGATAGAGCCGTTCTTGTGAGGACGTGCGATGTAAATGCTTGTTGATTGTAAACATGCATGATTTGGATCTTTGACTTGATTGGAATGTTTTTGTGGAGTGATGGCCACAAATACATCAATAAAATAATTAAAGTTAAAATTTGAATCTTAGCCCCTTTCTCTTCATCTTTATCAATTCAATATATTATCGAAAATACCTTGTCCCTAACAAATGGTAAACACCAGGTCAGGAGTTGGACAGGTTATTCCGTTCGTGCTCACGTCGTCAATCAGCTGAATCAAGTTCCCTCCTTCACCACAAGAATTAGTGATGGATCCCACGATGCAGCAGTTCTTTACGGAACAAATGCAGTTAATTCAGAACCTCACCGCCACTGTCCAGAATCTACAGGCACAGCAGAACCAGCTGCCACCTCAAGGACCCCTACCACCTCCACCACCAGTGAACAAGCATAGAGAATTCATGAGCCACAACCCGCCCACTTACTCTCATTCTATAGATCCCCTCGATGCTGATGATTGGCTCAAGACCATCAACAAGATGCTGAATATCACCCAATGTAATGATCGTGAGAAGGTTTTGTATGCCTCAGGACGTCTAGAAGGTGCAGCGTCTGATTGGTGGGATGCTTACACCGTCGCACATGCTGCTGCTGACACCATTGCCTGGCAGGAGTTCCAAGAGAGTTTTCGTACACATCACATCCCAGCTGGTGTGAAGAAGCTGAAGAAGAAGGAATTTGTAGCTCTAAAGCAAGGCAACATGACAGTTAGTGAGTATCTGGATCAGTTTACTCATTTGTCCCGCTATGCACCAGATGAAGGCAACACGGATGCAAAGAGACAAGAACGCTTTCTCAATGGATTGATAGGGCCACTTAACTATCAGTTGCAAAGCCACACATTTCTTAACTTTCAGATGTTACTCAATAAGGCTATAGGCTTGGAGAATAAACACAAGGAACTTCGTGAACAGAAGCGCAAGTTTCAATCTCAGGGTCAGTCTAGCAGTAACACCCGCCCTCGTTACAACTCATCGCAAGACTCTCAGTTTCGTTCTAGCACACAAGGCAGAGGCCATGGACAGAAACAACCGTTCTATCGTTCGATTGAGGAACCCGAAGAATCCAACCCAATGACACCTCAGGCTCCAAATCCTCATCAGAACCGCTCAGGTGCACCAGTGAGGAACACTACTCCAGTTCACCCCAATGGTTGCTTTAACTGCGAAGAATTAGGACACTATACTAGTATTTGCCCTCAGCGCAATATGCAGACACCTCAGAGAGATAGCAGAGGCCAACAGAACTATATGCATGGTAGGGTGAACCATGTGACAGTTGAAGAAGCTCAAGGGGACAAAGATGTTGTGCTTGGTACGTTCCTTATCAACTCTATACCTGCATTAGTTTTATTCGATTCCGGGGCATCGCATTCATTTATTACTGAACGATTCGTGACAAAGCATGATGTACCCAGGAGTTCCATGAAGACACATTTGCTAATTATTTCTCCAAATGGTGAAATGAAATCCACCTATGTATGCCCACAGGTCAATCTTAAGATCGGAGAGATAGATTTTGAAGCAGACTTAGTGATCCTAACATCAAGTGGGATAGATGTGATCCTTGGTATGGATTGGTTCAGCAAGCATGATGGAATCATTTTTGGTGCCAAGAAGTCGGTGCTCTTAACTACCCCGCAAGGAGATAGGATTGAGTTTGCCACTACAAGCCCGAAGAAGAAGGAGAAGTGAATAAGCTCTGTGGTAGTAACTCATCATCTATCAAGAACATCTTGTATCTCCTCTTGTTTCCCGATCCCTCCGAATCTCGGGACGAGATTCTTTTTAAGGGGGTAGGATTTGTAACACCCGAAAATTCCATCACAATAAAATATTGTTAGCAACATGGTTTAGTTTTATTTTCTAAGGATTTAATAAATTTGAATAAATAAATTTGCTTTTAATTAAATTAAACATCATTTAAATTAGAATCAAGCAAGTGTTTTTGCATCATGTTGAAATGCATGAGTTTTGGTTGTGGTGTGATTTTAAAAGTCTTAAAAAAATTGTGAAAAAGTCCTTAAAAATAATTGTGAAAAAGTTTGTGTAAAAAGTTTGAATTTAAAATATGTTGAAAAGTTGTTAAAAATGGTTTGGAAAAGCCTTTAAAATAGTTGGAGAAATTTGTGTTGAAATTCGAATTTGAATAGATGTAAAATATTTGAATTTAAAAGGGTTTGAAATTGGTTTGAAAAAGGATTTGAGAAAAAAAAGGGGGGGGGAATAAAGAAACCTATCTAACCCAAACCCACCGCCGGCCCAACCCAACCCCGCGGCCCACCTCACCTCCCCCTCCTTTCTTTTTCCAAACGCGGCCCAGCTCCCGCTTCCGGCCCACGCGGCCCACTCTCCTTCCCTCCCTCTCTCTCACACAGCCGCCAACAGGTGGGGCCCACCTGTCGGGGCCGTCCCCTACCTCCAGCGCCGCCCCCCTTCTTCCTCCATCGGCCGCCGGCCTCCCGCACCCCGGCGCCGCCTCCCCGGCCTCCCCGCGCCTCCTCCCCTCCCCCTTAGTGCGCCGCCGCCCACACGTGCCACCTCCTCACCTTTCCCCTCCCAGAAACCGCCCCACCACGCCACCCCACCGAGCCCATCGCCGTTAATGGCGGCCGCCCACCGACCTCGCCGCAAACCGCCTCCACGCCCCTTCCCCTTCTCCTTTCCGGGCTATAAAAGGGGGGTACCCTCCCCTGCACCTCTCGCACCGCTCCTCCTCCCTTAACCACTCGCGCAGCACCGCCGCCGGAGCGCCACCGCCGGAGCTCCGCCCTTGCCGCCGATCTGCTCCTCCGGCGCATCTCCCTCCCTTCTGAGCTCCTAGGTGATTTCCCCTAGTCCTCCTCTTCAATTCGGTATTTTTCTCGTCGCGTTTAGTGGCCGGGAAGCCTTGTTGGCCGTCGCCGGCGAGCCGGCCGACGAGCTCCCCGCCTAGCGCCGCCGCCGCCGTCCGCCCGCCGCCGCCCGCCGCTGCCCGAGAACCGCCCGCCGTCCATCCGCAAAGGGACGGTCCAGATTAAAAGGAGCCGCATACCCCTTCGGCGGTCCACCGTGGACCGGTGGACCGGTCCACGGCGCCGGTCCACGAGCCGCGTCACCGCTTGCTTCGGCGCCGGCGTCGGCCGACCGGTCGTCGCCCGCCACGTGGCGCCACCGCCGCCCCTCAGCCGGCCGCCCAGGCAATTTTGCAAATAAGCCCCCATTTCTGGAATTCACAAATATACCATTCCACCTATATAAAGCCTTTCAAGCAGGTCCTTGTTTTTATGTTTTGAACCCTGAACTCCATAGTTTTCATGTTCAGCAGCCCACCCTTAACCTTTTACATATTAAACCCTCCAGTTTTCACACATAATTATGTTTAGGTCCCTGAAATCTTGCAGAAAACTCCATAAACTTACAGATATTCACAATTTAGTCCCTGAATCTTGTTTCAGCCATATCTTTTCCATCCTAGCTCCGTTTTACGCGTTCTTGGTGTCCACGCGATCGTATCTCCGAGCCCGTCATTTCTAAAAGCTTGTTTTAGTCTTTTGGTAATGTTTGATGTATTGTTTTATTTATTGCATGTTTTCTTGCATGATCGTAGCTAACGCGCCATTCGAGGAAGATCAAGTGCAGAGCTTTGTAGATAAGGAAAGTAGCTTATCGTTGGAGAAAGGCAAGTGACCCTAACCACCCTTCTACCTATGCTTTAATCAAGAACACTATAAATTAATCGGAACATGGAGAACCACCCAGGAAAACAGTGCAACCACAGTTCATATGGCTCTGGCTTAGCCAATTAATTAGGTGTGTGATTGTATTGACGACCCTATCCGAAAGGAACACAGGGGGCTCCGGGTTGCAGGGGTATAGCCCGGTTCTTTTGGGGTAGCAGCCTTTGCTAAGGTGCTGACCACTAGGGAGGGTTATGGTCCGCCCTGAGCTGTAACTGTCGTGGGTTGTTGGTGCTTTTGCATATCTTTGTAAAGGCTTCGTAGCGTCCCTATGCAATCACACCTCGGAAGTGTGGTCTTGTGCCTGATCAGCACATGCGTGATTGAGTTCAAAGTTCTTTGGAACTTTTACGCGAACTGTGGGAAAAGTGTGCAACCTCTGCAGAGTGTAAAACTGATCGATCAGCCGTGCTCACGGTCAAGAGCGGCCTGGACCCTCACATGATTAATTGAACTTAAAGATGGATTAATATTGCTTTTCGGTTATTCATATGGCCTTGCTGAGTACCAACCATAAGTGTACTCATCCTTGCTTACGCTGTTCAGAGAAGAATCCTGGAGTGGAGTACTTCACCGACTACGAGGAGTTCTGAGGATGCGATCAACCAGTCAGAAGCCTGTGGAAGATGAAGATAGAGTCGCGTCTTCATAGTTATCATTGTTCGTGTAAAGACCTTCGGGTCTACCCTCGTGAGTGTAATAAAAGTTAATAAACCTTTTTTGTATGTTTTGAGCAATGTCTTGTGATATTACACTCATGGATCTATCATATGTGTGAAATTGTGATCCTGGCACACATATGAGATGCATTCGGTTTTCTACGGAAAATCGGGTGTGAAATTCTTTTCCTCTTGGCAGCTGGAGGTGCAATCAGAGACAGGCCTTTTCTCTTGTCAGCGGTGGCACTGAAGAGAATTGGGTCCATTGTGGCATACCTGGCCATCAGTTGAGCCAAAGTTGGGGATTTAAATCCCAGAGCAGAAATTGGATATACTGCGTTATAAATGATTGTCCTGGCTTGAGGGGCAGGCACTGTATTCTGCAGGGAATGGTCAAGATCATGGTTAGTAAAAGAAATGTCTGATCTGAAGAGAAAGAAAATTATGTTACCTCTGAAGTTGGCTAAAAATCAGGCATCAGCTCTAAACAAAATGAGTGCACTGGCTCACTGAAAATGTGGTCATGAAATTCTTGCCACTAAGAGTTGAAGGTGGGATGAGCTATTGTTGTGGGTGTGAAAGGCCAGGTGTAAAGAGTTGGGCTGCATTCATACTCAAAAACCCTTCTGGATTGCATGTTTTCCTTGATTTCCTCTTTGGGTTTAAGGAATTCATGAAGGAATAATCTTGGGGGCATCTGGCCACATCCAAGCTGTCGGGCCATCATATTTGGCTGATAGTACTCATAAGTGCTGTGATTTAACCTCCCTCCACAAAATTCAGCTGGCAAAGGACATGGATGGATCAAGATGTTAAAGATCTCTACAAACCTTCTATCTTGGCGTCCAGTCTCAAAGGAGAATTCACAGGGGAGAGTTAAATTGTCATTATCAAGATAAGGAAGCCAAAGAGGGTTAGGGAAGCCTTCGAAGAAGAGCTCGAAAAGCTGGCTGACATTCTGATTAATGGAAACAGTTGAAGCAGCCTCTCCTTAGGTTTGGCATCCTCTGGTGATCTGAGTTTCTCCTTCATTATAGTTGGATGAAGGGAAAAGCCGGTTGTTGAGGTCAATGCCAACAATCTGGTGCATGTGCAGTTGCAGCCACATCTGTACGAATCACCAAGGGCCGTTGACAGATAGTATCTTCTGGCCAGTATGCATTTGGGTGACAGCCTGGTGAAGCATATGATACACACTACCCAGGAGGTATTTGAAGGATCAGATGGCGACTAGAGAGGGGGGGAGTGAATAGGAGCCGGTAAAATTCTTCCCAAAGAACCCGGCCTATGTCCTACTCAAATCCCGGTCACACACAAGCGATGGATCGAATCACGCACCAATCGCCAAGACCACGAGGTTATGGATCAACCTCTAGCCTTAGGAACGATTCCTCAAAGCACACGCGGAAGCACTAGAAAGGGAGGAAGGAATCGAACCAAGAAGCAAAGCACACGAGCTCGGCGGACCGTCGCGCGGCAGAGGGGCGGACCGTCCGCAAGAGCCGCGCGGACCGTCCGGCCGAGTATCGCGGACCGTCCGCACCCGAGCCGCGGACCGTCCGGCCTTAGCCGCGGACCGTCCGTTAATTTACACGAACGACCCAAAGACACCCCCGTGCCACGGACCGTCCGCGGGGAGCACGCGGACCGTCCGCCAAGCACCCGCGGACCGTCCGCCCGACACCGCGGACCGTCCGAAACTTCGTCCAACCAAAAACCAAAATCACGACGGATCGAAACAAAGGACGAGCAAGAACACGAAGAACTTGGGACGAACTCGACCCGCGCGGACCGTCCGCGGCCTCCACGCGGACTGTCCGCCAGGCGCGGACAGAATAGAAACAGCCCGACCCCGAAAGTCAACTCCCCCAAATCATCATCGGATTTCCCAAACGGTTGAAGCTATGGAGACAAGGATTTGGGGACTTGAAAAGCGTCACACAAGGATGCTATAGCCCAAAAATCTTGCCTCCTAACTCCCTAAATCACCGGGAATCGCGAATCCTTTGAGCACCACCAAAAGCTAGAGCACCGAACGAAAACTCACGAATCGAAGTGATTTCCCGGCGTTTGAGGACACAAGATCAAGCACAAAGATGCACAAGACATCTATCCATGTTTTCCTCAAAGAAATCCGGGAAGAAACTCACTCAAATCCGCGGAATCACACCGGGAACAAAGGCACGAAAATAAGCACAAAAAAACCACGAAAAACAACCCTGAATCTTTTATACAAACCAGGAAAGATTCACAAGGTCTAGCATGCCGCCCTAGCATCCATCCCTCTCAACAAATCTCTCATGAAGCTCTCATGCTAGCCTAGAGAAAATAGGAAGGAAAATAGCTACGAAAAAGAGAAAGAGGAGGGAGCAAATGAAACCCTAAGTCGCGGAGAGCGAGAGCCATCAACACACACTCATGGCTTACATATCAGGTCCCGCCGGAGTGGTAAATGACTCAACTACCCCTAACTACACTACTGGCGATACAACCCACGTAGGGGCATTTTGGTAATGTTTGTGGGTCTTCCCATCGGACGGCCACGCTTTTGCCGCCCCCCGCGTCCTCCCGACGCAAGCCATGCGATCCCGCCGCGTGTCCTCCGCCTCGAAGCTTCCCGACACGCCCGGATCCCGTCTCCGTCGTGTTGGGCCCTCGGACTTGGTTTTGAGGCCCAAACCAAGAAACCGTCCGCCGA
Source organism: Cenchrus americanus (assembly GCA_947561735.1). NCBI lineage: Eukaryota > Viridiplantae > Streptophyta > Magnoliopsida > Poales > Poaceae > Cenchrus > Cenchrus americanus. Next base: position 89,847,022 of record OX387245.1, on the reverse strand, counting down.
TGGTTTTGTGGGCAAACCACCAAACCCCGCGTGCCCGGTCCGGCCTCCCGCCAAACCACTTGACTTGACCGCCACCGTGCACCGGCTCATTTGTCCATGACTTCGTCTTGCTTGTGTCGCCACCATGTGGCCCGCACCTGGCCCCGCCGTCCACCGGGTCCCTCGAACCGAGCCTACTTGTCTCTCCATCTCCCGAGGCCCCTCAAGGCCGAAGACCTTTCGCGCCCGTTCTTCACCACGCAACAACACGAACTAGGCCGCAGCCTACACCTGCGCACTAAGCCAAGAGTCAGTCCAACACCCGTTGTCAATCACTCATCACTAAGGAGCGGTCATCCACCGACCACTGGGACGCTCCTGGTCCTCAATCTCCCCCTTGATGAGTGCATTGACAACACACAACGCGAAATGAAATTCAGAGAAAAAGTGAAAACAAGAAGAAAGAAAAATCAAGAAGCTCAACTCATGACCAAAACCGAAGAAAGGCGAAGAAAGGTCACAAGCCAAGCAAAGCACAAAATCCACACCGAAAACAGCAAGAAAGCTCCCCCTGAACAAATGCCTCCCCCTGAACATGTGGATGCACACTTCCAAATTTCAGCTCACCTTTTTCTGAATTTTCATTAAGCTCACCTTTTCTCCCCCTTGTTGACAATGTATGAATCAAGGTGAAAATGCAGAAATGCAAAGCAAAGCATATAAACATCTACATGAGCTTCTCAAATAGGCCAAATCTAGTGTCAAAGGCTAAAAATGAGACAAAGATCACACACATGAATCATAGCATAGTCAAAGCGTTGCCACAAGTAATATATGAAAATACAAGCATGTGACAAAGCAAAATTTTCAGATTTAAGCAGTTTTACCAAAAGAAGGCTCGCTTCACATGTAAAAGCCTATCCATGTCACACTTGAGCCACAAACATGCATACCATTTAAAGATCATACAAGGATATCAAATTCTCAGCAAAAAATCATGGCAAACACCCATAAAGCAAAGCATGTCATGTCAAAGCTCATGAGCCCTGTGTCCACTTCGGGGAGACTTCTCCACTGGTGAACATCATGCAACATGTTTTGCACCCATATGTGAAAGATAAGACATTTTAAACATAGACATGATGGATGGAGCATTTTTCGAGCATTATGCACTTCTTTTCAAGATTAATTCATTTCATGGTACATGAAGTGCCTTTGCGGCAAAAAGAAGCTTATGCTCCCCCATGAATGCAACATAGGCTAAACATTCACAATGATATTCGGCCTTTGGCCCAAATGCAAGAACAGGCATCCAAGCACAATCTAAGCATGAAAAGCACATTTAGACCAAACTGTGACATGGATACACAACTACACACGAGTGGAGCAAATTTCATCAAAAATTAGTCAAGTTAAGCATTTATTTCAAAAGGGGCTATCTCACCACACATATATCTCAAATATTCCAAGAGCATAGCCTCACATCACCATTTCTTCACACATATAACCAATATCTCACAAATAGCCAAAGAGACTCAAATATGGCATATGAAAGAAGCTCATCATCCTAAAATGCAATATGACACAAATGCAACATGATATATGACAAGATGGCTATCCTACCATGGTTTATACATCAAGCAAAGCATGTATATACATCAAAGTAAACATGGTATGATACATATGGTACAAAAAGGAAATGCCCCAAGAGTCAACTAGAAAGGGCAACAAACCCCAAGTTCCCCCCGCAAGCGCACAAATGTAGCTTGGTCGAGAGGCTTTGTAAAGATGTCGGCTAGCTGATCTTGGGTAGGGACATGGCTCAAAACAATGGTTCCTTTCTCCACATTGTCCCTCAAGAAATGATACCTCACCTCTATGTGTTTGGTTCTGGAGTGAAGCACTGGGTTTTTGGCTACGCTCATGGCACTGGTGCTATCACAAAGAAGTGGGATCTGGGTGCACTCCTCACCAAAGTCTTTCAAAGTGTATGAAATCCACAACAACTGGGAGCAACAACTAGCGGCAGCAACATACTCCGCCTCTGTGGTAGACTGAGCTACACTAGACTGCTTGCGGGAAGACCATGAGACCAATGAAGAACCAAGAAACTGACAAGTACCAGAAGTAGACTTCCTCTCGACTCGACAACCAGCAAAATCCGCATCGGAAAAACCATGAAGAGACAGAGTCGAGGAGGAAGAATACCAAAGGCCAAGACCAGGGGCGGATCGTAGGTACCGAAAATCCTCTTGACGGCCCGTCGATGTGATGTCCTCGGCGAAGCCTCGAAAACGAGCGCACGGACACACGCCGAACCGTATGTCCGGCCTCGTCGCCGTCAAGTAGAGGAGGGAGCCGATCATGCTCCCGTACTCCCGCCGGTCCACCGGTTCTCCGTCCTCATCCGCATCCAAAGTTGCCGTACTCCCCATGGGAGTCGACATCGGCTTCACATCTTGCATCCGGAACTTCCTCGCATGTCTTTCGTGTACTTGGTTTGGTGCACAAATGTACCGTCCCTCACTTGCTTGATGCGCGCCCCGAGAAAATACCGCAACTCGCCCATCATGCTCATCTCGAACTCCCCGCTCATCTCATCCGCAAACTTGGCAACAAGGTTATGTGACGAGCCACCAAAGACAATATCATCCACGTATATCCGCACAATCGGCAAGTCATTCCTATGCTTGAGGAGAAACAAGGTTCTATCCACGGTACCCATCACAAACCCTCTCGCTCAAAAGAAAACCTCTCAATCTCCCATACCAAGCACGGGGCGCCCGTTTCAACCCATACGAGCCCTTTTCAACCCGTATACCCCGTGTGGGTACAACTCGCTCTCAAACCCGGGTGGTCGCTTCACATACACCTCCTCCTCTATGACCCCATTCGAAAAGCACTCTTCACGTCCATCCGAAACAACTTGAACCCTTTAGCCACGGCAAAGGCTAGAAGGATCCGAATTGCCTCAAGACGGGCCACAGGAGCAAAGGTCTCCTCATAGTCGATCCCCTCCTTCGACTAAACCCCCGAGCAACAAGTCCGGACTTGTTCCTCACAACCATCCCATTCTCTCCCTCTTTGTTCTTCCAAACCCACTTGGTTCCTATGGGATGGCAATTTGGAGGTGGTTCAACTAACTCCCACACCCGGTTCCTCTCAAAATTTTCCAACTCCTCATGCATAGAATTGACCCAGTTTGCATCAGATAAAGCATGTCCAATGTCCTTGGGCTCAAAAGTAGCAACAAAAGCAGCATGAGCAAAATGAGAGGAATTCCTGGACCTTGACCGTGTAGTGTGTTCATTGATGTCTCCAATGATCTTTGACAGGGGATGCACTTCTTGAATCCGCCGGGGAGCCTCACGCCTCGAGACTACCTCCCCCTCAACTTCAGCCTTCTCTCGCCGGTCCTCTTGTTGCACCGTCGTTGTCCATGAAGTAGACGGTCCACGCTCCATAGTGGTCGTAGGGGAAGTAGTGGGTACATTCTCGGCTTCGAGCGCATGGTTCTCCCCATCATCATCTCCATCTTCATCTTTCTCCTCCTCAAAGAGGTCCTCGGCCATCTCTTCATCACCGCACATTCAAAGCCAAGAGAGGTACATGGCATTGTCTCGTCGAAGGTCACCTCGCAAGTCTCCATGATTTTGTTAGTCTCAAGATTAAGCACCCTATAGGCTCTAGAATGGTTAGCATATCCAAAGAAAATACCATCACTAGACCTAGCCTCAAACTTGTCGAGTTTTCCCTTCTTCAAAATAAAGCATTTGCAGCCAAAAACTCGGAAATGACTCACTTTGGGTACCCGACCATGCATAAGCTCATAACAGGTCTTCTTCTTGAAAGCTCTCAATAAAATCTGGTTGGAAACATGACAAGCTGTATTGACCGCCTCAGCCCAATACCTCCTAGGAGTCCTGTGCTCATCGAGCATCGTCCTAGCCATCTCACAAAGAGTCCGATTTTTCCTTTCCACAACTCCATTTTGAGGGGGCACATAAGGGGTCGAATACTGATGTTCAAGACCTAGATCACGACAAAAGGCATCAAAACGAGAGTTCTTGAACTCGCAGCCATTATCACCGCGGATAGCTCGAATAGCATTCCCATGCCTCTCATTTTTCAACCTCATGATCGGATCTCGAACAAAGCCAAAAGTCTCACTCTTATCCTCCAAGAAGAACACCGGGCATAGCGAGAGTAATCGTCCACCACAACAAGGACATACCACTTCCCACCCACCGAGCGAACTCGAGCTGGCCCAACAAGGTCCATATGCAACAGCTCTGTCGGACGCTCGGTCATGACATCGGTCAGGGGTGGATGGGGAGTGGCCACCATCTTACCATGCCTACAAGGAGCACAAACCAAATCCTTCTCAAACTTCAACTTCGGCAATCCTCGGACAAGGTCAAGACCACTCAAGTGGGAAACCAAATCAAAGCTCAAGTGTCCCAACCGCCTATGCCATTTCCACAAATCAGAGGAAGGACCAACCATCAAACAGCGAGCAGGACCCAAAGAACGAGAGAAATCAGCCCTGAAAATCTGACCCTCGGGGATGATCATACAGACAAGATCACCTCGAGAATCAAGCAAACGAGACTCGCCAGACTTGAAACGCACCTCAAAACCCTCATCAAGCAACCGAGAAACCGAAAGCAAATTGAAACCCAAAGACTTCACAAGAGCCACTCTCTTCGGCGTTACCTTGTCACTCACATGCACAACACCCTCGACAAAGCACCCTACCTCGTCCATTGTCCCCAAATGTGATGTACATCTTTTCCTTCACTCGGGGTGAGGCCGGAGAACCACTTCTTATCTCCGGTCATGTGTCGAGAACACCGGAGTCGATCAACCAAATGTTCTCCAAGCCTCCCCGCCCGCGGTCGGAAATACGAACGAGAGTGAGCTAGCGACTCGACACTAGGGTTAGCACGAGAGAAAGTTAAACCGGTTGTCGAGCCATCTCGCTCAAAAGAGGGGTTAGCAAACATCACTCCCTTGCCACCAAACTTCCCATGTCCCATGGGAGGAGTACGAGCACCACGAGGGGGAAAACGTGGTCCGTAGTTCCTCCGGAACCCAAAGCTGCGATCATCTCCCCTAAACCCGTACCGAGGACGAGTAGGAGGACGTCCGCAAAACCACCACGAGCCCGACCAAACCTCTCACCAAAGACGCACACCATCATCTCTCCCGACAAACCTCTCACCACCACCTCTCCGTGGGAACCCGCCAACACTCCTCACACTTCCCACACCCCGTGGAAGTGGCACTCTAGGCTCGGGGAATACCGCGAGGCCGGCGATACCTCCGTCCCGGTTTGCTTGCTCCCTAGCAAGCCTCTCATCCCTCTTCCTCTTGTAGCAAAACTCTGCAAGATGCCTCTCCTTGCCACAATACTCACACCTGAAGGGGATGGGTTTTGGTTTTGGCTCTGGCTTCTCTCTAGGTTTCTCACCCTTCTCACCCACAAACTTCACTGGTTTTTGGAAATCATTTGTCTTAGGTGGGAATTTGGGTGGATCTTGGGTTGTGTCAAGCTTGTTGCAAAGGTGGTTGGGCTTTGGTGTGAAAGAGTTCTTGGGTGCTTTTGGGAGTGGGACTTGGATCTCTCCGATCACCTCGAACTCGGGGTTAGACTCAACACACTTCTCATACACACTCTCCCCACTGTTCTCTCCCACTTTCTCACCCAACTTCTCAAAACCCAAACCACGACCATCGGCTCTCTTGAACTCCTCAATCATGATTTTCAACCGAGGTTCCCGCCGGACAACCAACCCAACACCTTCCTCAAATAATCATTTTCCTCATAAACGACATCCAAACGGGAAGTAAGTTCAAGATTGCGCAAAGTGACTTCATCACGCCTAGAACATGCATTTGCAACGGGAGATTTCAAAGATGCTTCCAAAGAGCTAATAGTAGAGCGAGCATCGACAAGCTTAGCATGCATAGTAGGACATGATTTGCAAGCACCAAGCAAAGTAGGTCTAGCCTTAAGCTCATCATGTTCGATCCTAAGAGCATCTAGTTGAGCCAAAACGAAGCATTCTTCTCATTAAGCAGTTTAATCTCATTCAACCAAGCATCACATTCAACACATTCAACATCATCAGGAGGAGTAGGAGCAAGTTTCAAAGAGTCATTCTCAAGCTTCAATTCAAGCAATTTTGACTCTAACTCTCCTACTTTCTCGCTAGCATTCTCAAGCTGAGCCCTAAGATCTTTCCTCATCTTATTGGCATCTCTCAGCACACTATCACGGTTATCAAGCAAACCATTCAACTTAGAAATCTCAGCAAGCAAAGAGTCGGGATCACGGTTTACCTCATCCTCCGAGTCGGAGTCGCTGTCTTCCTTCACGCTCTTCTTGCTGCTTGAGCTATGGGCCATGCCACAAAAGCCCTCAAGCGCCACACGGCTCGGCCGCCCCGCCGAGGTTCCGCTTGCACTCTTCTTGCCACCGCGCCTCCCGGCGTCTTCATCTTCGCCGCTTGAGCTTGACTCGCTCCTCGCTTGAGCTTGAGTCGACGTCGCTCGCACCGGCCACCATTGCTCTTGCCTTGTTCTTCTTGTAGGTGCTCTTGCTCGGTCGCCGCTTGTCCTTGTCCTTGCTCTTGGACTTGTTGAAGTGCTTGCCCTTGGAGGAGTACTTGTCTTCACGCCTCGGATGTGCCTTGTACTCGTTCACCATGTACTTGTTCTCCTCCACTTCCGGGCACTCGGCGATGAAGTGGCCACGCTTGCCACACTTGTAGCACGTCCCTGAGCTCCGCCTTGCATTCCTCCGACTCTCGTGTAGTCGTTCAAACCTTCTTGAGAGCAAGGCCAGCTCCTCCTCGCCCCAAGACATCAAACTCCTCATCCGGAATGGACATAAGAGAGGACAAAGAAAAGCGTCGACAGGAAGGGTTAGATTTGCCTTTTGATCCTCCCACAAGAGCAAGACTATGGTCAGTCGAGCCCTCATGCTTGGATAGCAACTTCCTCTCAACCTCAGCCGACTTGAGCTTAGAAAAGAGGTCATCCAACTCAATAGTCAAGTAATGTCCAGACTCCTTGATGGCCTCAACCTTAGCACCCCAAACATTTGGGTCCAAGACATGCAAGAGCTTCAAAGCCTGATCATGCTCGGAGTACGGAAAATCCTCAACATTAGCCTTCATGTTGTTCACGATGGTTGTGAACCTGCGAAACATCGCATCAATGTCCTCACCGGAAGTGGAGTGAAATTCTCATATTGCATCCGTAAGAGACAAAGAGGCGAGCCTTCACATGGTTATCACCACCATGAGCAACTAACGACTTTTCCCAAATTTGCCAAGCAAGATTCAAATGGCGAACACGCTCAAACTCGGATCACACAAGCTCGGCACAAGTGATCAACGGCTTTTGCATTAGCCTCATACTTGGCCTTGGCATCGGCATCGGTCACCATAAGAGTATGGATGTTGACCGGAATAGCATAGGTCTTGTCAAGCACAATGAAATCCAACAGCTTCCCTCGAAGAAAGATCATCATACGAGCCGCCCACTTGTGGTAACCCTTGCCATCGAAGTGCGGAGGACCGCCCCGCTCAACGTACGCCATCTTAGGATTCGAGACTTGTTAAAGTCACAAAGAATCCGGCACCAAGCTCTGATACCAATTGAAGGATCAGATGGCGACTAGAGAGGGGGGGAGTGAATAGGAGCCGGTAAAATTCTTCCCAAAGAACCCGGCCTATATCCTACTCAAATCCCGGTCACACACAAGCGATGGATCGAATCACGCACCAATCGCCAAGACCACGAGGTTATGGATCAACCTCTAGCCTTAGGAACGATTCCTCAAAGCACACGCGGAAGCACTAGAAAGGGAGGAAGGAATCGAACCAAGAAGCAAAGCACACGGGCTCGGCGGACCGTCCGCGCGAGAGGGGCGGACCGTCCGCAAGAGCCGCGCGGACCGTCCGGCCGAGTATCGCGGACCGTCCGCACCCGAGCCGCGGACCGTCCGACCTTAGCCGCGGACCGTCCGTTAATTTACACAGAACGACCCAAAGACACCCTCGTGCCACGGACCGTCCGCGGGGAGCACGCGGACCGTCCGCCAAGCACCCGCGGACCGTCCGCCCGACACCGCGGACCGTCCGAAACTTCGTCCAACCAAAAACCAAAATCACGACGGATCGAAACAAAGGACGAGCAAGAACACGAAGAACTCGGGACGAACTCGACCCGCGCGGACCGTCCGCGACCTCCACGCGGACTGTCCGCCAGGCGCGGACAGAACAGAAACAGCCCGACCCCGAAAGTCAACTCCCCCAAATCATCATCGGATTTCCCAAACGGTTGAAGCTATGGAGACAAGGATTTGGGGACTTGAAAAGCGTCACACAAGGATGCTATAGCCCAAAAATCTTGCCTCCTAACTCCCTAAATCACCGGGAATCGCGAATCCTTTGAGCACCACCAAAAGCTAGAGCACCGAACGAAAACTCACGAATCGAAGTGATTTCCGGCGTTTGAGGACACAAGATCAAGCACAAAGATGCACAAGACATCTATCCATGTTTTCCTCAAAGAAAACCGGGAAGAAACTCACTCAAATCCGCGGAATCACACCGGGAACAAAGGCACGAAAATAAGCACAAAAAAACCACGAAAAACAACCCCGAATCTTCTATACAAACCAGGAAAGATTCACAAGGTCTAGCATGCCGCCCTAGCATCCATCCCTCTCAACAAATCTCTCATGAAGCTCTCATGCTAGCCTAGAGAAAATAGGAAGGAAAATAGCTACGAAAAAGAGAAAGAGGAGGGAGAAAATGAAACCCTAAGTCGCGGAGAGCGAGAGCCATCAACACACACTCATGGCTTATATATCAGGTCCCGCCGGAGTGGTAAATGACTCAACTACCCCTAACTACACTACTGGCGATACAACCCACGTAGGGGCATTTTGGTAATGTTTGTGGGTCTTCCCATCGGACGGCCACGCCTTTGCCGCACCCCGCGTCCTCCCGACGCAAGCCATGCGATCCCGCCGCGTGTCCTCCGCCTCGAAGCTTCCCGACACGCCCGGATCCCGTCTCCGTCGTGTTGGGCCCTCGGACTTAGTTTTGAGGCCCAAACCAAGAAACCGTCCGCCGATGGTTTTGTGGGCAAACCACCAAACCCCGCGTGCCCGGTCCGGCCTCCCGCCAAACCACTTGACTTGACCGCCACCGTGCACCGGCTCATTTGTCCATGACTTCGTCTTGCTTGTGTCGCCACCATGTGGCCCGCACCTAGTCCCGCTGTCCACCGGGTCCCTCGAACCGAGCCTACTTGTCTCTCCATCTCCCGGAGGCCCCTCAAGGCTGAAGACCTTTCGCGCCCGTTCTTCACCTGCAACAACACGAACTAGGCCACAGCCTACACCTGCGCACTAAGCCAAGAGTCAGTCCAACACCCGTTGTCAATCACTCATCACTAAGGAGCGGTCATCCACCGACCACTGGGACGCTCTTGGTCCTCAGTATTTTCCAAGAGGAATGCGTTTGCCACCAGCCAAATGAGTAGCCATTACAATGTGATTCAGAGTGGGTTCATTGGCTTTACCACAGAAAATAAATCTACACAACCACATGTTCAGGAATGCTCTGTATTCGACTTCACCCAGGGGGCCGTCCTTCATGTGATTCTGGATATATGATTTATATCCACTTCCTGGTTTCACTCTTGTTTGTCTTGTAGAGCCTTTGTAGTCCCAGGGGTACACAGATCCTGAAACATCAAGGCCGGTGATCATGTATACGTCGGCCAGAGTTGGGGACATTGGGCCATGACCAAAGAGGAAGGCATTGACGCCGTTTGACCAAAAATGACAAGTTGCTATCAAAAGATCTTCGTTCTTCGGGGTCTCGGCCAAAGAAAGCTCCAAGCATTGAGCAATACGGAGGTTGTCCCAAGTTTGGGTCTTGGCACTGTTATCCGCAAGCACCCTTTTGTACCATTTTCTCCAGCCTGCAATTGGGGGCAAGGGCCGGTTCTTGAAAGCGTCCTGCCACAGGGAAGGCTTAGATAAAGCCGCTTTGAAAGGAATTCTTTGAGATTCGGCTGCAATAAACTCGCGAGGATCAGGAGTTCCCATAGGATCGAGGAAATAAGACGACGAATTGGCCTCAGTGCGGATCAGAAGCTAGGTGGAAGGCTCCTGTTGAGAAAAAGCGGGGAAGAAATTTGAGGTAAAAATCGAAAAGTTAGTGCGGAATGAAGCTTACGGGGATTGAATTTACCTGAGCAGCTTGATTTTGACCTGCCATTGGGGATTTGAGCTTGGGGAGAAGATGACCTAGGGTTTGGATCTGGACGGAGGTTCCGATGGATTGCAGGAGAGAGAATAGGTGTTGAACAGATTCAATTTGAATACGTTGACGACTGGAGTCAATTTCGGAATAAAATCACTTTTATCCCGTAATTGAAGGGGCATATGTTAACACCAAAATTTGGCACAGGAAGGAGTCTGATTTGTGGGCCCGGCTTGGTGAAAAAATCCGTCCGGAAGAAGGAAGGTTTCTCCAGAAAGATTCGGCAAAGGGGCTCGCGGTCGGCAGTTTGCTTCCGTTCGGCAAGGAAACTGTTTGCGCTGATTTTGCGGGATTGCATGATGACGTGGCCCGAGCGGAAGGGACGAATGGATGGATAAGCAATCGCATTTAGAGATAAATTAGGTATCAAATATTGTGCTCGTAGTCCATTCGGAGTCGTGCCATGACAGGGTATAAATATAGACCCTGGATGTATGTAATTGTATTCGAAACATTCTCATAACAAACCGGCTTTACGCCAAACCCTTGAGTCCTTTGTCGTGTCGTCGAGTTCTTCGAGAGGGTTCATCGATCAGTCGACCTCCGTAAGTACCGGCAACCTTGTATCATGTCTAGTATCATGCGGTGGATTTAGATTGTGATGCAAGTAGTCTTGTTACCATGCTTAGTATCATGCGGTAGATTTAAGCTTGGTTCAAGAAGGTTTCTTGTTAGGTCATGAGCCATGCGGTGGGCTAAGATCTAGCTTGGAGCTAGTTATCGGCTCTATTGGATTTTGGCAAAATCCAATAGATTCATTAAGTTACCTTGTGTTGCTTTGAGTTTTTACTTTATGTTTAAATTCATGTAACACTCTTTTGCCCAATTTAGATTGATTTGGATCGGCTTTATCTTATTTTGTGATCTTTACATCGCACGTTCATATCTCGCTTCAAAAGGAACATGGATCACGTGTTTGTCATATAGCCGAAACCGAACCAATCTAGGTTGTTACATGTTGCGGGTTCAATCTTGTTAATTTTGAATAAATCTTGAAAGAACTAGGTATCATGCGGTAGATGCAGGTTTTAGGGTTGTTTTAAAGCTAATCATCCGGTGGATTAGATTATTAATTCAATCTCATAGATTTATCATCTTTGGCAATGTTTGTTCCTTCTTCATGGACCCCGATTCGGCTGTTCAGCCGTATTCGGTTATGCTTTCACGAGTGAAACGTGTTTATAAGTTATGCTTTAAATGATGTATGCTTTTAGCTTTCCATAATTAGATCATATCATGCGGTGGATAGATCTATTTGTGGTTAGTGGTGTGGTTTTCAAACAAGTTGTATCATGCGGTGGATAGATTTGTTTGGTATCTTGCTTGACGGGTTTTGAAGTACCTAGACATGCAGTAGACTAGTGCTTTGGGCCTATGCATGCTCGTTTATTACATATTTATGATCATGCTTTACTTCATTTATTGTTTATTATTATTGAGGATCGGTCATGGCTTTGTGCACGTGCAATTTTTATCTAAATAAAGATCGATTTTTCGTCATGCTTATGTCATCCATTCGGCTATGTTCTGTTTTGCACTTTGAAGCTCCCGAATGGTTTCTAGTTCGCTGGAATATAGCTTCTTATAGCTATATGTCATCTCACATGGCTTTTCTAGCCGTAAATATGGAACTGTCTGGTACCACCCGGCAAGTTCCAAGCTTTGGAATTTAACTACTTTGTCTTTTGTTAATTTTCAGGAAAAATTGACTGGCACGTTTAGGAATATTTTCACGTGTGAAGCCAGCTTGTTCGGCTTGCTGTGTGCTTGACGTAGGGTGCAGATTTTGCGTCAACACAAACTTACAATGGCAGATTGTACATTAGGCATGTAGTCCTTCTTCCTCTTGCTGAAGTGAGTCAGCTTGAACAAACCAAACGCATCCAATTCATTACCCTCATTCTCGCCTGCCTGAAAAGAATGTGCAGCAAGAAACTTCATATTTGTGCAGTAAGAAACTTAAGGTTTGTGCATCAAGAAACTTCATGTGTGCAGCAACGAACTTCGTATTTGTGAAGCAAGAAATTAAACATAATTGAATTGCTAAAACCTAACAGAACAGCATGTTAACTTGCACAAAACTGGTTTTCAATTGTTGCAAATAACCATGGCTAACTTACCAGTTTCTCTACAAAAACGAGATAGCTACATGATCCAGTTGTACTAGGGAATTTGACCAAATCTCGGTTGTCTTTGTTCTTTTGACAGCTCGCCTACATCATATAAAGAACAAAAGTTAGACAAGTGCCAAAGTAGGAAGTACAAAGAAATAGTTGGTTTTTTGTACCATTTTTTCAGGTTTCTTCCATGCTTCCACAAGGCGAAGCCACTCATCATCACTTGTCGGTGGGTTCATTGGAGAAGTCCTCGTGACCAAATGAAGTGGGAAAGGATCAAAAAAAATTCCTTCAGCCTATGTCGTTGTTGGCGAACTGCAGTTTTCATCATCTCAACACAACCCTTTCTAATTGTAGCATCATCAGTGTTGATGTCAAACTTGGCCTATCCATATGGAACACATATAAGAACTATAATATTTGAAAAAAGAAATAGCTTGAAAGACATTTAACTTCAGCTTATCAATTGTTTTCAGATAAGATAAATATCAAATAGTACACAGTTGTCGTTAGCTTATCAGTTATCATGTCTGAAAACAGTCATGTCATGAACAGAAACAACTCAAAAGCTGTGTATAAGTAGCAGCCACAAAATGAGTACTATTTCACTAATTTAACATAGTTGTAATCTAAAAGTCATGTCATGATTCCTTCCATATTTGCTAGCAGATTCGGAAAGTTTAGAGAATAACTTACACAAAGGCATCCCATAAAAGCTTCAATCAATGCATGTCTTTTCCTGTACTCCTTCCAATGCAAGAACACAGGCACATGGTTTCTAACTGCAATATTGCATTCAGTGGCAAACTTGGCAGCAATAATAGGTGTGAGGGGCCTGATGCTTCCTTCAGGTATAATGATGGGTAGCTTGCCACAGCGATATCTTTTTATCCTCTGGAGGCCATGCCCCATGTTAGCTCCTCGATTCCAAGGCACCTCTACTCCTTGTAATAAATGATCAATGAAATTGCTATTAGCGTGCAGCAACATAACCAGCAATGTGATATGTAATATGACAAATAATGAACAACCACCTTCAATGTTATCCTCGTCACCATCATATTGGGGAATACCATCGGCTCCATCATCTTGTAAGAAGATGTAAGTTAGCATTCATCACAAATCAAAGGTTAGCATGAGTGGTACACACATGGAACTAGAAAGAACCACCTTCGCTGGCCATATGAGTGAGATTGTGAGACTGAGAAATGGCATCAGTTGCATCATCTAAAGAGATGTAGCAAGTTAGATTGCATTAATCATTTAAACAAATGTTATAGAATGATAGAAGAACCATGGTACTCACCATGAGCAGCAAATGGCACATGAAGCTCACTTAGTTCAGCAGCAAATGGCACATGGTCACTTGGTTGAATAGCTGCCACACGGTCACTTGGTTCAGTAGTTGCCATGTGGTTACTTGGTTCAGCAGCTGCCACGTGATCACATGGTTCAGCAGCTGCCACGTGGTCACTTGGTTCAGTCACTGGCACGTGGTCACTTGGTTCAGCCGCTGGCATGTGGAGGTGGAGGTCACTTGGTTCAGCAGGCTGAGCATTGCTTTCCTTTGACTTTTTACGTGTAGTGGGTGGTTCATGTGCAAAAACCCTCTTACGATACCCAAATCTAACACCACACGAAGGAGCAACTGAAGTTTGATTCTTAGTCTTGTAGCATCTCTTCGTCTTACTGGCCTGGTAGAAATAGAAGCATGGATTAGTGAATAGAGTTTTCATAGAAGGAAAAATGTATTAGTAAGCACACAACAATTGAAAGGATTGGGAAGTTGGAAGAATTGGCACCTTTGCAGTGCCATTTGATGAGATGGCATCTCCTTCAACATCATCATCTTGTAAAGGATCATATTCAGATTCTGAGTTTTCACTATGCTGTTTGATATTGTTATTTCCTTGAGAAATGGCAGATGTTCGAAAGTATGGATAGTTGTCAACGATTCCTAGCTGCTTTAGCCGTGCACTGTTTTGCATACAATTTCGGATACGCAGCTCTTCGTACTCCTCTAACGGTGTTTCTAAGAGACAAGAGAAAACAAGAACATATTAGGGCCTCCACAGCATGGTTGCGATGCCCGTAAATAATAGCTATCTACTTCTGTGTGAATAGTTTATAGTGCTACCTATACCCATCTCACCTCCTCTCTCCTGCAATCCTGGCTGTTTCTTTCAGGTGAAGACCAGTTGAGGGAATGAGCTGACATACCACTCCTGGCTTTTGCTTGCTACTAGTTATATATGCCAACCCAATGATTTCATATACCGGTGTTGCTGGGTCTATTTATGGTTTGCAAATAATACAGCAAGCCAGGCAGCAAGCCAGTACATTATGTTGCATTGGCTGCCACCACCACAACCACAATGCACACACACAAAAAAAAGAAACTGATCGACAAGTAGAGTGCAAGTAAGGCAAGACATCTATTATCATTACCTCACACTTTACCATAGTTTTAGAACATAGTACTACACTTTACCATAGATTGCAAATGGTTCAACAAGAATTAAATATTCCATGCTATCAAAGACAGTGCTACCATCATAGCTGTAATATAACACCAAAAGGTACAGATGCATCACTAGTTTCAGGTTTTCAGAGTCCTATAAGGCTTTAGACTGTCAATTAAACGTTATATATTTCATCATGGATTTGACCATAGTAATATATGCTAACATTCTTCCATGACGAATTGAGAAAGTCACTGACAGAGGTTTGCAAATCACTACGTGAAATAAACATAAGCTAACACTGAGAGAGGTAAATCATTGCTATGCAAGTATGCAATGGCAAGTCATCCCATCATAAAAGTAGGAGATTAACACTGACAGAGGTAAATCATAGCTATGCACCCTAAGCACTCATCCCATCATAAAAGTAGGAGATTAAACCATACAGAGGAGGTACGTGAAAGGAACACAAACTTGTGATCTGACGTGGTGCTTGTGGCTTATTTTGCGCACCACCCTTCGCCGACATGGTGGAGCTCTTGGGCTTCGTGCTGGTGGTCTTTTGGTTCGCGCTAGAGATCTTGGGGTCGGTGCAGTACGTCTTGGGGTAAGAGCTTGAGCTTGCTAGTGGTAGGTGTACACCGGCCGCGCTGCCATCTTCTGATACTTGTACGCTCGCCGCACCACCCGCTTCTGGTAATCCAATTAGTGTAACTTAGTCAAATACTAGGGCAATCAGAAATGTTCTGGATTGACAAGGAAGAATAATTTAGTCAAGAAAAAATGAACACAACAAATAAACTTAAGGCAATAATCATAGAAGTATAGCAGAAGCATATTGAATGCTGAATACGGAAATAGGAGTACTCATAATCAGAAGTGAGAAAACCAGACAATCAGGTTAACAAATATCAGCCCTGAATTTATTTACATCCAGATTAACATGTACACTAACTAACTTTATACTAGTCTGGAAAAGGAAATCTTGACGCGCAAATGACCTAATATCAGCACTGAATTTATGAATAACAGCACTAAATTTAGGAGCAAGAGTTTACAAATAATGAGTAACAGTTTGCAAATTACAACTGCATAATTACAAGTGCAAACAATTAGCCCCAGACTAATTACATTTCATGACATTGACATCATATCATTTACATCTTTGCCTCAGTTTAACAAATTAGCCTCAGATAAGTTTGCATTTCATTTGAACTTGAGCTTGGAGCTTAAGGATACAAAGCAGTAACAAATAGGATGTCATGGCAGGCATGGAACCAAGGGACACATCCATCCCAGTCATGAAAGATTGCCTGGGAATGGATGTGTCCCACGGTTTGATGACAGACATGAATAATAGAACAGAAAAAATAAACATCTTCATAGGCAAAACAGAACAGTTGACCAACAGCTCCAGTCCCTCACAAGTTTGAGTTCATCAATTCAATGAGCAAACATGATTATCATCATAGGCAGTTAGGTAGACAGTAAACATTAGCCTCAGCTTGTATTCCAGATAAGGGTTGTTACTCATCATAGGCAGTTAGCAGGGGGGAAGGAGCACAAACTTGTTATCTGACGTGGTGCTGTTGGCGTGGTGGAGGTCTTGGGGTAGGAGCCATCTTCTGGTAGGTGGAGACCCGCCGCGACGGCCGTCGGTGCTGCGCCGACCGCTGGTTGTGGGTGCTGCGCCGCCACGTCGGCCGTCGGTGCCGCGCTGGCCCTCGATGCCGCACCACCCGCTTCTGGTAATCCAATAGTGTAACTTAGTCAAATAAACTCAACAAATAAACTTAAGGCAATAATCATAGCAGTATAGCACAAGCATATTGAATGCTGAATACGGAAATAGGAGTACTCATAATCAGATGTGAGCAAACCAGACAATCAGGTTAACAAATATCAGCCCTGAATTTATTTACATCCAGATTAACATGTCTTACACAGATTAAATATACTATCCAACAACAAGATTTGCATCCTACATTCTATCCAATACTCAGAACAATTAAACCTACTTCTATGTCATGTGTCTTATATGGATGCACAGATTCAAATTCAAGTTGTGTTTCTACAACCAACAAACCCAGCTAATGCAAAATACTTAGCAAGTAAACCTTCCCAAGAGAAAATACATAAACATCATGAATTTCCTTTTGCCACCTGCTGACTAAATAACAGCACAAGATTTTATCTGGATCATAGCAACACACAAACAAACAACAAACAAACATTCTACTGCATATGACAACAAACAAACAACAGCTCTTGCAACATAGGACATGGCAAGTGTTTTCAAATCCAATTCACACATGATCCATACATAAAAGTTCCGTGTCGAAACCCAAGTGCACAACAGAATTCCACATCGATGGAGCAGGGGGAAGGAGCACAAACTTGTTATCTGTCATGGTGCTGTTGGCGTGGTGGAGGTCTTGGGGTAGGAGCCATCTTCTGGTAGGTGGAGACCCGCCGCGACGGCCGTCGGTGCTGCGCCGACCGCTGGTTGTGGGTGCTGCGTCGCCGTGTCGGCCATCGGTGCCACGCTGGCCCTCGATGCCACACCACCCGCCGGCCATAGGCCCAGCGCCGTCGCGCCTGCCATCAGTGCTGCGCCTCACACCAGTGGTAGATGGACGGCCGACGAGTCCTTGAAGCCTCGGTCCTTGAAGCGAGTCATCGATCTAGGGTTGCGACACCGCGGCTGCAGGATGGGGAAATGCGGCTGCGGAATGGGAAAATGGGGCTAGGGTTGCGGACCCGGTCGGGGCATCGTGCGCCGTCGAGGGGCGGACCCGGCCGGGGCGTCGTCGAAGAGGCACCCGCGGCTGAGGAGGCTAGGGTTTCAGAGGCGGCTGAGGAGAGGAGAGGCCGAGAGGAGTGGGGAGAATGAGTGGGTGGGTGGGCTTTGGGGGATTTCACATCCCGCACCCACGCTGTGCGCCCGCGGTGGGTGGGCGAATGACGTTGACGAACTTGCCACTGGGTCAATGACGTGTGGGTCCCAACTTGCTTGGGCCCACACGTCAGCCACTGGAGTGTGGGTTTTCATGTTGCACTGACAGGTGGGCGGGCTGAGCGGGGGTGGGTGGGCTGCCGAGAGGGACAGACAGGTGGGCCCAGTTTTGAGATGAGATTGGAATGGTATGGTGTTTGACTTTGAACAAATCCATTTTTAAAATGTACTTGAATGAAGAACGGACTAAAACGAAACTTGTAGAAATTGAATTTATAAAAAGTAGAAAAAAGAATCAACCGATTTGGAGTTCGTACGAGGAAGAAAAACAATTTACAAGTTTTATCCGAAGATTAAAAACAGAAATTTACACTTGCTATGAACTGGGATGAACAATTGTGGTTTCTCTTTTTAATCTTTGACTAAAACTTGTAACTAGTTTTTATGCCTCATAAAAACTCCAAATTGGTTGATTCTTTTTTCTAAAATTTTCTAAAATTGAAATCTATCTATATAATGTGTTTGTTTTTGTCATTTGTGTTGTGATGAAGTTTTAACAATTCAAGATTTGAAATGTTTTTTAAAGTGGTGATTTCAGACCACGTTTTGAAACCCTGAATGATTTAAGGTGAAGAAGTGATGAATACCAAAGTTTTAAGACTCATCCATATCTACAAACTTATGGCTATTTCAAATGTAAATAATTAGTTTGGCAACAGTTTGATAGGGATAATTCAAACTTACATTTCGAATATACAGTGTAGTAATTCAAATTATATCGTAAAATGCTCCGATGGTTCTACGAATTGACGTGGTAACATAATTTGGGTCCATAAACTTGTCATAAAAATTTTAAATGATTTCAATAATGGTGGAACACACGTTGTTTGTAAACAGATACATGTCTTACACACTTTCTTGAAATGTTACTTGAACATTCAAGTGCATCATACCTTTCTGAAATTTCGAATTCACATACACTTGAAACTTGACCGTAAGGTTGTTCTTAGTTCATTATTGCAAAATACGAAGTTACATTACTAATATTTGTCGAAAACAAAGTCTTTTTCTAATCGGTATTTTTGAGGAACTAGATAAATGGACATAAATAGGATCTGCAAAATTGAACATGTGCAAAAAAACTTCATTAAAGAAAAGAGTGTGATTTTAGAAAAATTCAGGAAAAACGTCGAAATTAGATTATGTATGACGAAGAAATACTAGTTGCAAGATTTAATTCCAGATCAAAAGAATAAATACCAACTATCCATGTGTTCTTCACTGCCAAGATAGCCGAGCCAATAGGGTGCTGACACCTAGTAGCCCTTACAGTGTATTGAATAAGTTAATTTCAACACTTATAAATGAACTTACATATGGCACAGTGGTGTGACTTCCTCACATTGTAGATGTCGGTCTTGAGTTCGAGTCGCGACTCGTCCCAATTTTTGGACAAATTTTTTGGTTTAAATTTCTGGACAATTTTAAAAAATTGTGCTATGGGGGCTGAAGAGTAATAGCCAGCCCACCCAAGCTCGACCGGCGAGCGTGAAGCCCAGCGACGGGAGATCGAGTGGGCCGAGCCAGCCCACTAAGCCCCACATAGCATAGCAGGATAAGCAAGCACTGATGGATATTATGTCGGAGTTCGAGATTGCCTGTACCGCCTGCACATTTAAGGTGGGTTGCGCTCTTCTACGGCGCCAAGGTGGGACTAAAGATCTACACTGAGATGCGCCAAGGGGGATATAGTTAGATGCACCTAATATGCGCCAAGGGGAAAATAGTTAGATGGGCCGGCCCATTTCCTCACCGTCCATTTTCTTTTACGTATCCTCTTCCCGATCAGCCTAGGCGTCTCCGTCCCCTCCATTCCCCATCTTCCCCATCTTCCTAATGGCGGGTGTGGAGGGATCCGCAGTAAGGGCCGGCGGCGGATCGAGGGGCCGCTCCAGAGCAACCCAGGTGAGCAGCGGTCGCGGAGGGAGGACCAGCAGCGAGAGATCCTCGGCGCGCGGCCGCGGCGGAGGGAGGGCCCGCACCGATGGATCCACTACGCGCGACCGCAGCGGAGTAAAGGGCTGCACCGACGGATCCACTGTGTGCGGCCGCAGCAGAGTGAAGGGCCGTGGCAGAGGTAGCCTCCACAGCGCAGCCACGCAGAAGCGTGATGCGCGTGGCCGTTTCACGGCTAGTACACCGCCGACGTCGTCCTCCTCCGGTGGGCGCCGCGGGACCTCCTCCTCTTTGTCCTCCGGCACGCGCGGTGCCGGAACCTCGTCCTCATCTTCATCCGGGATGCACGTCATCTCCTCCACGTCGTCGGAAGGCCAGCATCCATCGGGTCAGAGAAGGCAGCCAGTAGTGGGACACAAGCGAGGCCATGGTGAACAGAGGTAAAGTTTGTCATGGCCATTGAGTATCTCTACTGCTTGCTCCTCAATGTGCCTTGTTTGATTTTACTGAAGTTGCTTGTATTCTTCGATGTGTTATCAGGAGGTAGAAGATGTGTTATCAAAATTCAATGGTTGTTTGCTGACAGATTTATTAATAAGTTTGTCCTTCGATGTGTTACTGATTTTGCATCAAGATCGCTAACTTGCAAGTTCTTACTAAATGAGCTAGATTTATTAATAATCAGTTCATAGGCTAAATTCTTTGTTGTCATATGCTAATTGTCACTTCCTGTTCATTGATGAATTCATGAATATTTTGTAATTCACTGGTACATTCAGTCCCTTCTCACAAGTTTATTTTTGCAATTTCCTTCCATGTAGTGGTGAGATAGGTTGTTCCAAGCATGTGAGAATCATCATTCCGGACTCAGATGGTGAACAAGACAACAACAACAACCCGTTGCCATCGGAAGCAGCTGGACCGTCGAAAAGACAGGTGAGCTAGGACTGCATTGTATGGCTGCGTTGTCTACTACTGATGCTTGTAAAGTCAAACAACTTATGTGTGTTGTCTTGCTGCAGAAAATTCCCGTACGCCATCAGGTTAGGCAGCTGAAGGATCGCTATGATGATTTGCGTGAGCAGATTGAGGACCTGAGGCTAGACATTGATGGGACACATGAAATCATGGAAGAGCACTTGAAGGAATTCATGGACAAAGTTGCTGACAAGTTAGATGAGATGGGGAAGAAGATCCGCAAGCTTGAGCTGAAAGTCAAGGGCAACAAGTAGTAAAGTCGTAGTACTTAGCATAAATAATTAAGTCAAGGGCAATCTGGGAGTTGTGAAGCTTCTTCTGCTTTTGGCGGCAACAAGTAGTGAAGCTTCTTTTGCTTAGAACCAAGGATTTGTGTTCTGTGATGTGTCATGATGTGTCATGTATATATGCTATCAGAAACATGTTGCTGCTAAGTGTAGTAAACTTATTCCTATTATCTATCCTTCTATGTGTTGATCTGATGGCTGAAATCTATTCCTTATATATGCTATCTATTCCCAGATTGTTATGTGATGGCTGCTGGACAATTGAACATGTGCATGTTTCATCAGTAAGGAAAGAAAAATTGCAATGGTTTCATACAGCCATGGCATGTGCTGGTTGCACAACAATTTAGAACATGTCTTACACACAGCATGTCTTGCATAATTTCTCATTCAAATAATTTAGAACTGCATGTCTTACAACCCAAGCATTACAACTCCCAGGTTATTAACTAGGTAAATAAGTTACAACTCTCATAGACATGTGCCATGGACGCCCAGCAACAGCTGATGCTCCTCCCTGGATGCTAACAACTGTTTCATCTCACTTCACAGATGCTCCTCACTGAAAATAAAACACACAACTAAAGACTTTCAGCTAAATTGGTTTAGTCACATCAAAAGTGGTAAGAAGTAAATCAAAAGTGGTAAGAAGGTGGACATTTGCCACATTAATAGCATGGACTTACATTTATTCAAATTGGTTCTGTCACATAACAGCAAAATGCTAGAGAAGATGGACTTACATTTATTCATCATCACTGTCAACCTCCATTGTAGCACCAGCTTCTTCATCGTTGCAGTACTCCAAAAGTGTGTCATCTTCTTCTTCCTCAGCACCACTGACTTGTGCTTCTTCGTCTCTATCTTTCATCAACTGAGCAATATCAGCAGCTTCAAACATAAGGCCTTGTTCATCATCTCTATTCAAGGGCTTATCAGTTGTAGTGCTTGAAACTGGTTCTCGTGTACCATCCTCTTCACAACACTCATCCTCTTGATATGCAGGAGCATTATAGTGTGCAGATTCAATTTCCCTCACATTGAAAAGATGCCTATGGTCAAATGTTTGGACAATTTGCCAATTTTTCCCAACTTGGTGTCTGGTAAATAAAAGATTTTCCTAGCCTGAGTGGCCAAAATGAAACAATCATTCTTGTACCATAGACTTTGAATATTGATGCTTTTAAAAAAACCATCATATTGAAGTTCAGTTTTCTTCCCATCCAGTTTATACCGAGTCACATTTAAACAGCACCACTGACCTATCATTCTCTGGATATTCTAACTGCACTATCTCTTTCAGGGTTCCAAAGAAATCAATGAGCTCATTATTATGTGAGGCCTGTGCCATTACACTACTATTTTGTGTTTTCTTGTTGCTGTCTCGATCAACAGTATTGAAGCGAACACCATTCACTATGCATGAGGTGTATTTCTTGACTCTGAAATCAGGACCACATGCCAAGGTAAATAGATCAGCATCTATCTCTTCTTGACCATCATTCCTCAACTTCATGATCTGTCATGCAACACACAACCCATCAAAATCTATACTACAAAATATGGTTATCTAAAATATTATGGGAGTAAACTCACATGGTTCCTGAACCAAGTCTGGAATCCTAGCCGGACTGTTTTGTCAATGTTAGCCACCCCTTGTCTCTCTAATTGTTCTTTGAACATTCTGCATATATACAAAAATTAACTAAGCATATGTAGAAGACACAAAGCTGTCATACAGAAGTATAATGGTCAGAACTTACGTGACATATTTTTCAGCTTGACTAGAGTTGTTCAACACATACCACACCATTTGATCAAAGCAATCTTCATCATATACAAGCTCAGGTACTGACATAAAATGAACTCCATGCCCAAAAACGTCAACACCATAGGCCTCTTCATTAGAAAAACCTATGTTCCTTGGTTCTCGATTAAATCTTGTTTCAACACCATCCAAGTATCTAGAGCAAAATGTCAAACATTCATCGGCAATATATGCCTCAGCTATAGACCCTTCTGGTCGAGCCCAGTTCCTCACATAGCGCTTCAAAGTATACAACCGCCTCTCAATTGGGTACATCCACCCATAATGCACAAGGCCTTTGAGCAAAGCCTCATCAGGTAAATGTACAGCAAGGTGTATCATCACATCAAAGAAAGCCGGGGGGAATATTTTCTCAAGTTTCACCAGAATTATAGGGATCTCTTTCTTCATTTCAGCCAACACATCCTTGTTAAGGGTTTTGCTACAGAGTTCCCTAAAAAACTTCCCTAATCCTGCTAATGCTTTATATATATCCTTGTCCAAAAACGTCTCATAGCAGCAGGTAATATTCTTTGCAACAAGATATGACAATCATGCGTTTTGAGGCCTTGTACCTTGGTTCCATCAGCATTTATACATCTTGAGATATTGGAAGCAAAGCCATCTGGAAACTTTACCTCTCTTAGAAAATCACAAAAGGCCGCCTTCTTTTTTTTGGACAAAGTATATCGCGCATTTGGCATCTCACATGAATCTCCATTCTCTTTAAATTGCAACTCCTTTTTAATTCCAAGATCGTTCAAATCAAGCCTAGCTTTAACTGTGTCCTTTGTCTTCCCAAGTATATTGAGAATTGTTGCAATCAGGCTCTCACATATGTTTTTCTCGATTTGCATGACATCGAGATTGTGCCTTAACTTCAATTTATGCCAGTATGGCAACTTCCATAAGCACATCATGCGGCTCCATATTTTCACATGAGCACCTTCAGAGTTAGAATGTTTCCTTTTCCCACATACTTGTGGATTCATTGCTTTCTCCAGTTCAGCTAACAACTCTTCCATAGTGAATTGACCTGGTGGATCATCGGTTTCATGAAGGCCGGCAAACAGATTGTTTCTCCGCAATGGATGTCCCTCTGGAAGGAAACGGTAGTGTCCAAAATAACTAATTTTGGACCTTAGGCCGTAGGAAAGAGGGTGCTTGTCACAGTGAGTACATCCAAAATAACCTTTTGTGGTTCAACCTGAAAGAGTGCTCAAAGTAGGGTAATCATGGATGCACCACAAAACTGCAGCATGAAGGTCAAACATTTTGCGAGTAGTGGCATCATAAGCACGCACACCTTTCCAAAGCTCAATCAAATCTTCCACCAGAGGCTCCAAAAATACATCAAAATCCTTCCCAGGGGATTTAGGACCTGGTATAAGCAAAGCCATAATAAAGTTGGACTCCTCCATGCATGCCCAAGGTGGAAGGTTGTATGGCACCACAAACACAGGCCACATGTTGTATTTTGTGTTCTGTTCTGAAAATGTGTTGAACCCGTCAGTAGCAAGGCCAAGCCTGATGTTTCTTGCATCTCTAGAAAACTCCGGATATTCTTTGTCGAAATCTTGCCATGCATCACCATCAGCTGGGTGACTCATTTCCTTCTCACTGGGTTGCTGCTGTCGGTCGTGCCATTGTGCTAGTAGTGATGCTTCTTTTTATTCAACGAGCCTCTTCAGCCTAGGTGCTAGCGGAAAATGCCTCAACACCTTTTGTGGAATCTTCTTTCTTTCTTCATCCTTCCATCTCGAAAGACCACAAACTGGACACTTGTCAAGGTGGGCATATCTCTTTCTGAACAAAACACAATTATTGCCGCACGCATGTATCGATTCGTATCCAAGACCTAATTCCTTCAAAAGATTCTTTGCTTCATTGTATGATTTGGGGAGTGCATTGCCCTCTGGGAATGCTTCAACCAACAACATCAATATTGCAGAAAATGCAGAATTGCTTATCCTGTAAAAGGACTTCATATGAAGAAGGTTAACCACAAATGAGAACCTTGAAAACTTGCTACAACCAGGATAAAGCTGACGCTTTGCCTCTCTCATGACTATTTTGAAAAATGACTGCGAGTCATGAGGGTCCGTAGCAAAGCATCCTCATTTTCTCGCATCCTCATTTTCTCGCATCCTTTCTTCCTTCTATCGTCGCAAAGCATGTAGGTCTCCTATAAGGTTCCCCAAACGATCAGCACTACCATCTTCTCCCACATTTTCCCCACAACCATCACCACAATCCTCTCCCACATTTCCCCTATCACCACTGTCATGCACATCAATAGGGTGCTCAACAACATCTACATTGACATCCTCTCCATGATGAAACCAACGAGTATAACTACTATCCATACCATTCATGAAAATGTGCTTCTTCACAACAGGCTGGCAGTGATACTTGTGATTCAGGCATCTTGAACATGGGCACAAAATCTCAACATTGTCACTGAACTTCTCTGCATCAAAGCTCATAAATTGTCTGACTCCATCAATGTGTTCAGAGGAAAACAACCTTCCGTGAACCCATCTTCTATCCATCTAAGCAAGCATTACACAAAAGACACAAATCAACACCTCTGCACCAATTCAAATCTATAAGTCCAACAAAGTCAAGAAACAAATGTACCTTTCCTCGGCTGTAATGACATTGGGCTCCTTGGATGCGTTAATGGACTAGCAATGTTGCACGCATTGTCTCACCATCCACCACCACGGACACGAGCATCACCACTGGAACAAGCACGCGCATGGTGGTGATGGTCGGGAGGATGAAGGGGATGTGGTGGTAGCCACCCCTTGTTCAGGCGGAAGCTCGTGGTACCAACGGGAGTTCAGGCGGAAGTGGCAACGGGAGGAAAGGCGACGGCGGCGCTGCGGGATGGCGTGGTGGGCGGTGGCGTCATGGATGGCAGCATTGGCAGGGGCAGCGGAGAGATGCGGATGGTGGCGGCACCGCGGACAACGGAAAGCAGCGGGATGGTGCGGGGCGTCGGCTCTGGTAGGCGGCGGCGGCGCGGACGGCGGCGGCGGTGGTGCGGGGCAGCGCCGCTGGTGGTAGGCAGCGGCGGCGGAAGGGAAGTTTGCATCTGGATTGATGTGAAACATCAATACTTTCACTCTTCTGGGTAGATAGGTTCAAAAGCATTTAAATGTTAAACACAGTCACAAACAACGTTGTAGCCCAGTGGTAGAAGCGCGCCTGGGTTAGGCGTGAGGTTGGGGGTTCGATTCCCCTGGGCTGCAGGTTTTCCTTTTTTATGAGGAATTCATGCCTTGGGTGAGGTGGCGCTTGCGTGGAAGTGAGGTGGCATCTGGGTGAGGTGGCGCTTGCGTGGCAGTGTGGTGGGCCCTGGGCGCTCACGTGGTGGTGACGTGGCGCCTAGGTGAGGTGCCCCTGCATGGCAGTGAGGTGGGCCCCGGGCGCTCACGTGGTGGTGATGTGGCGCCTGGGTGAGGTGGCGCCTGCGTGGTAGTGTGGTGGGCCCTGGGCGCTCGCGTGGTGGTGACGTGGCGCCTGGGTGAGGTGGCGCCTGCGTGGCAGTGAGGTGGGCCCCGGGCGCTCCCGTGGTGGTGAGGTGGCGCCTGCGTGGCAGTGTGGGTGGGTCCTAGGTGCTGGTGAGGTGGCTGTTTTTTACGAATCGCGACGAATCTGCTAAAACGTCACGGTGTTGTGGGCCGTATTGCGACAAATTTAACAAATCGTCGTGATGGTTTGGGCTTCAATATCCATCCATGCACGTCTGTGACGAAAAAATATGAATACGTCGTAGAATCGCGACAAACTAAACAAATCGTCACAGTGTTTGTGACGAAAAAAAGGAATACGTCGTAGAATCGCGACGAATTTAACAAATTGTCGCAGTGTTTTGGGCTTCAATGCACATCCATGACGAAAAAAAGGAATACGTCATAGAATCGCGACGAATTAAAGAAATCGTCGCAGTGTTTTGGGCTGCAATGCACATTCGTGACGTTTTCTGAAAACGTCGCGGAGAATGCGTCACAGATTAAATAGTTTCTTGTAGTGTTCATGTTCCTGGTGCTACAATTTTTGCACTATAAATTCATGAAAAGCATTGAGGATGTTAGCATACTTTAATTCTGCTATGCTCTGAATGTACCAGATCGACAGTTATGCTTTGGACCTTTTAGCATTTACTTTAATTCTGCTATGCTCAGATCGACAGTTATGCTTTAGACCTGTTAGCATACTTTAATTCTGATGCCCACAAAATGTCATTTTGGGAATTGCATCACAGTGGTTCATAATGTAGTCCACCCAATCTGCTATATATTCATGTCAAGGTGGATTAGGGAGACATGCCTTAATAGTTCATCTTCAAATGATTGATTGTGGATTTGATGGATGGATTTTGTTGCTCCAAGTCTGTTTTGAATAAATTGTTGCTAACAGATGAAGTTATATGAAACGTTGAAATTCATTTTCATGTTCCTAATGCTATAATTTTTGCATTAGCATGCTTTAATTCTTCTATGCTCTGAATGTACCAGATCGACACTTATGCTTTGGACTTGTTAGCATACTTTAATTCTGCTATGCTCTGAATGTACCAGATCGACAGTTATGCTTTGGACCTGTTAGCATATACTTTAATTCTGCTATGCTCAGATCGACAGTTTTGCTTTGGACCTGTTAGCATACTTTAATTCTGATGGCCACAAAATGTCATTGGGAATTGCATCGTAGTGGTTTATAATGTAGTCCACCCAATCTGCTATATATTCATGTCAAGGTGGATTAGGGAGACATGCCTTATTAGTTCATCTTCAATTGATTGACTGTGGATTTGATGGATGGATTTTGTTGCTCCAAGTCTATTTTGAATAAATTGTTGCTAACAGATGAAGTTATATGAAATATTGAAATTCATTTTCATGTTCCTAATGCTATAATTTTTGCACTATAAATTCATGATAAGCATAAAGGATGTTAGCATACTTTAATTCTGCTATGCTTTGAATGTAGTGATAACTAGACTGTCTTATGCTTTGTTGTGAGTGTTAATTGTTTCACTACTGTCATATATATTGTTATTGTTGGTGTCATGATGTGTTGTGAGTGTTGTTTCACTACTGTCATATATAATGTCATGACCATTCCTTTATCCTCCTGTTGCATGTACATATGGAACACACAATCCAACGCTGCTCAAGTTGGACAAGGAACCAGTTGAATGAATTTATTCTCTGCTTTGATATATAAGCATATTGTTGTGTCCCTGTCAAAATGGTTAGCACCTATCCCTGTATGCTAATTAAGTAAAATATGAACTGTGTATGTCTATATGAAGTTCACAGAGGTTTGGTATCTAGATTCTGCTAAACAACATCTCCCGCTAAAGTTCCCAAACCTCCAAAATGTTTTGAACTGGTTAGTTTCTTGTAGGTTTTGTTCACAAATATTCAATCTCTTAGTGTTTCTAATTGGTATTGCTGACAATGCAAGGCCTTTGGTACAATATTTTTTGTTCACATAAAATCAATCTCTTAGTGTTTCTAATTGGTATTGCTGATCATGCAGGGCCTTTGGTGATGCACAATACAAAGTGACGAAAGGAAAGAAAAAATCAAAAGCTACACTCAAGCACAAAACAAATCTTGCTGTAAGGCCGAGGTTTTTTTATGGTCCCTTATTACCTATTTGGTACTACATTAACTTGTCATTTTGGTACCTTGATGCAGTGTGCTCAGCAGCCACGGGGGTCCTCATTGTGTGGATTCCATGTGGCATTCCATATGTTAAGACTACTCGATGTTGTAAGTAGATAATAATGCTCAACCTTGTCTCTGCTCATATTATCCATCTGATTTTAGAAAATGATTTCTACTTGTATTCTTATAAATGATTGTATTATGCAGGATTTCAAACCTCCTGTAGTTGTTTCCATAGAAGATGTAAAGCGTCCGCGAGATGCTGTGCGAGTACATTCCTAAGGAGGCCTTCGACCGAAAGGGCAACTTGTACAGTGGTGCACCGTTGGTTTATTGTGACCAGAAACCTTAAACTCATTCAGTCTTCTTTAGTTAGGTGTTGTTGCCTGAGAAACCTGCTGAGCTTGCTTGGTTGGGGTCAGATACTGCCTGGTTCAGTCTGATTTCTCATGACTCCATCCAAACAAGCCCTGATGAGAGTAACTTGAAACTTGATGTGATCCTAGCTAGCTTGTCTATAAATGTGATCTTGCTTTGCCAATATCTGTGATGTGAGAATGTGTTTGTGATGTCTCCTTGTTGTGGTGGCTGCCATATCCTGGTTGGTTCCAGGATGCAACCCCTGGTGGCTGCCAAATCCTGGCTGGTTCCAGGATGCCGCCGGTAACCGGGCAGGTTACTGTAGGGGTGGCCACCGTATCTGTAACGGGCATTAATTAAAGTTCATTACTAACACTGATCAGTAAGTAACGGGCTTCATTCGGAAAGCCCGTTGTAAAAATGCCCACAATGTAACGGGCAGTGTAAAAGCCCGTTACCAGTCCTGACCGGTGGGCCCCATGACCTGGCCGTTCATCAAGATATAGGAGACGCAGGTTGAAAACAAGCGTCTCCTTTAATAGAGAGAAAGCAGATGCGCATAGAAAAAGATGCGTCTCATTTCATCGAGATAGTGGAGACGCCGGTTCACAAAATGCGTCTCTGGTGTTAATTTAATAGTAATGGGCTCTGTTTCATGTCCATTACCGAAGTTCCATGTGGGCCTAGAGAAACAACCATTTCACATGACTGGTGACTAGTTGTGGTAACGGTCATTGTTTGATGCCCATTACGAATACTAGTTGTGCTGAGACGCGCGTGAAATAGACGTATCTCATTTCGTCAAGATAGTGGAGACACAGGTGCACGTTAGGCGTCTCTGATATTGAGCTTCTGTAACGGGCTTTGCTTTAGTGCCCATTACGAAAGTTCCATGTGGGCCCAGGAAAACAGTCATTTCACGTGACCGGTGGCTAGTTTTGGTAACGGTCGTTGTTTAATGCCCGTTACGAATATGTCTTATCAGTAACGGGCATCTGCCTATTACCTTTCTTGGCTTATTTGTAACACTTGATCGGTAACGGGCGCATTGCCCGTTACCAAAGGCGATCTACGCCCGTTACCAAATCCAGCTTTTCACGTAGTGTAGGTCTATTCGCTCTTTCGCCTTTTATTTTTGTCACTTTGGTTTATGTTCTTTTCTTCTTCCAATCTTGTTGTCTCTCCACTTTTGAGCCAGCCTGATATGACTGACTTGTGGCTGATATATGTAACCATTTGATCTGAGGCCGCTTTCTCCTACTTATCTATGCCTGTGATGTATTTGAACTGAGGCAACCATATCTGTTATAGTGCTACTCTCTTTTGTTCATTTGCCTTTTGGTATCTTTGTACCGTGTTTTATGATGTCGTGCTTGGGGATGAAGAGCGTGTCATGTGCTTAGACCCATCCTATTCTTCTTCTGACCTATTGCATTTCTCCCTGACATGCAGTTCAAACACTTTTGTTTTAGGATCGGCTTTGCAATGCAACTCCATTTTGTTCACAAGCATTGAATGCTTACTTGGTGAGGATTTGTTGCCCTATTTCTTCAGTTTGCGGATGATGAACGGAAAATGCCAAACTATCCCATCTGACGCCTTATATTTGTTGTTTACTTACGTATGCGAATGATGATAGTACATATCACATTGGTCATTGTGAGCGAGGGTTATGACGACCTTGCTTGTGTTGACTTCGGGTAGCATCACCAACATCGTCTCGTCCTTGCTCACAAAGACCTAGGAAACCTACATTCTTGTATTCAAATATGCTGACGCATGTTTTCGTTCAATGGAGAATGATGGTGCCTTGATCCCTTTCATTGTATTCAGCGAGCTCGATGTGGACCTTGGTCTTGGTGCCCTTAGTATCTCTTCCAACATCCACTCGACCTTGCTAAATATCACTGGTGGGTTTTCTCAAGCTACGAACTGACTTAATCTTCCTTCTGTTGCAATCTGTTTTGATACGGCATTACTCCTATGTTCAGATTTCAAGTTCTCTTATCCATGTCAATGATGATCATAGGCGCTGATTAATGCATTCGCAAACAAGGATTCACACAGGTGTCACCTCCTTGTGAGGCAGTGAGGGCGCGCCCTAACTGCCTCCCCAGAAGGCAACTCCTGCAAGCATCTTATTTCCTAGGCAAGTAGTCTACATCTGAGCCATTTGCAATTCTGTACCTTCATGTTTTTGATCACTTGAATGTTGATCTGACTTGTTCTTCGCTCCGTTTATGTACTTGTTTTTTTAGTGCCAACGGTGGATGCTATGGAGCTTCGACACACCAGTGATTATCTGCATCTCAAATTGCTTCCAGCATTTAGATCCTACAATGTTTCCATATTGTTGACGTAAAATCAGCACCTCACGCCAAGCACACAGCAAGCCGGATTAGCTGGCTACACACACATGGCCCGGGCATCAAAATCCGGAAGCGTGCCAGTCAATTTTCCCTGAAACTGACAAAGGATGAAAAAACGGTTAGATATAACCTGGAACTTGCCGTGTAGTACCAAACAGTTCCGTATTTACGGCTACAAAGCCAATTAGAATGACATATAGCTACAGACAAGCTATCTGTCAGCAATTTAAACACCATTCAAAAATTGATAAAGCATGTAAACAGAGCACTGCCGAATGTATGACGTAAGCATGATGAAATCGGTCTTTATTTAAACAACATTACAGCACGTAACCATGACTGATTATCGGGATAAAACATGATAAATTAAATAAAAGCAAAAACATGATCATGAATTTGCAGTAAACAAGCATGCATAGGCCAATAGCACTAGTCTACCGCGTGTCTAGATACTTTCAAACCCGTCAAACATGACATCAAACAAGTTAATCCAACACATGATTCAACTTGTTTGACATCACACCACCAACCAAAAATAGATCAATCCACAGCATGATACAATCTAAACATGGAAGGCTATAAGCATACATTATTTAAAGCGAACTCAAGAACATGTTTCGCTCGTGAGGGGATTGCCGAATACAGCTGTACAGCCGAATCGGGTTCCATGGAGAAGGAACAAACTATGCAAGATCAACAAGCTTGAACCCGCAACACGTGACAATCTAGATTGATCCGAATTCGGCTATAGAAAACGCATGACACGCTTGCCATGTCAAGCCAAAGACTTGAGCGTGCAACACATGGATCGCAAGCAAGATAGAGCCGAATCTAATCAATCTAAATTGGGCAATAAGAGTGTTACATGAATTAAACACAAAAAAGTAAAATTCAAAGCAACACATTGTAACTTAATGAATCTATTAGATCTTGCCAAGTCTAATAGAGCCGATAACTAGCTCCAAGCTAGATCTTAGCCTACCGCATGACTCATGATCCAACAAGGAAACCTTCTTGAACCAAGCTTAAATCCACCGCATGATGCTAAGCATGGTAACAAGACTACTTGCATCATGATCTAAATCCACCGCATGATACTAGACATGATACAAGGTTGCCGGTACTTACGGAGGTCGACGGATCGATGGCTCCTCTTGAAGAACTCGACGACACGACTAGAAGGACTCGAAAGTTGGCACGGGGCTGGTTTGTTGTGAAATTGTTTGATCCCTATTACAAACACTAAGGGTTTATATTTATACCCTGGTTCTAACACGACTCCTAGTCGACCATGATTACAACATTTATTACCTAAATTAACACCATGGCGTCATGTCTGTCTCGTATCCATCATCAACTTGCCTCCTTCTTTGTATCCATTCCATGTCATCACGTTCTCCCGAATGCTTCCACTTCCATCCGTGGAATAGCTCTCCTGCCGAATGACGATGTACTCCCGACCGCAGATGCCTCTACCGAATGCTTTGAGGAAAACCTCCTGCCGAATGGTATTCTTCTGCCAAATTCGGCTCACATGTCAATCTTTTCCTTGTACCAATTTTTGGTGTTAGCATATGCCCCTTCAATTATGGGATAAAAGGTGATTTTATTCCGGAATTGACCATAGATACTCAACGTCTCCAGGCCAAATCCGTTCAACACCCGTTCTTTCCTCCTTTAAACCGTTGGAGCCTTCATCTAGATCCCAACCCTAGCTCATCAATTTTCAAGCTTCAATCCTCAAATGGCGAACCAAGACCAAGCTCTCCAGGTAAATCTTATTCTCCTCAAGCACATTCGGTATTACCTTTCTCGAATCCTATCTCAAATTTTTCCTTTCGCCCTCTTTTGTTCTTGATAGGCTCTAGCCGCCGAAATCTTGATTCCCGTCGAGGATCAATCAGCATCTTATTTCCTCGAGCCGGTAAGAGTTTCCGATCCCTCTGAGTTTATTGCAGCCGAATCCCAGAGGATTCCTTTCAAGATATCACTGACGAAGCCTCACGAGTGGCAGGACACTTTCAAGAACTGGCCTCTGCCCCCAGTTGCAGGCTGGAGAAATTGGTACAAGAGGGTACTTGATGACGAAAGCCCCAAAACAAAAAATTGGGACAACCTTCGTATTTCTCATTGCTTACAATTGTCCCTAGCCGAAACACCAAAAAATGAGAGCCTTTTGATTGCAGCCTCCCACTTTTGGTCTAACGGCGCAAATGCCTTCCTTTTCGGCCATGGGCCAATGTCTCCCATCTTGGCCGATGTTTACATGATAACCGGCCTGAAAGTCACAGGAACTGTGTATTCGTATAAGTACAAGGGCTCCTCCAAGCAAATAGGAGTAAAGACAGGAGTTGGATACAAGAGATATATCCAAAACCAAATCTCTGATGGCCCTCTGACTGATGTTGAATACAGAGCTTTTCTGAATATGTGGTTATGCAGATTTATCTTTTGTGGCAAAGCTAATGAGCCAACCCTGAACCATATTGTGATGGCTGAAGACCTGGATGCTGGTACACCTATTCCCCTTGGGAAGTACCTTCTAGGAAGTGTCTATCATATGCTTCATCAAACCACCTATCTGATGCACACCAGCAAAAAGATCCCTTGTGTCAATGGTCCCTGGTGGTTTGTTCAGATGTGGCTGCAATTATACATGCACCAGATTGTTGCTATTGACCTCAACGATCGGCATTTCCCTTCAACCAACTACAAGGAAGGAGAAACCCAAAGAACCAAAGGCTGCCAAACCTATGGAGAAGCTGCTTCCACTGTGTCTATCAACAAAGACATTAGCCAATTATTTGAGCTTTTCTTCAGAGGTTTTGCCAATCCTCTTTGGTTCCCATATCTGGACAATGAAAACTGACTCTTCCTTGTGAATTTAGTTTTGAAACTGGATGTAATGATATACATTCCATAGCAATCTTCAATGCTTTCATCCATCCTTGTATTCTACCAGCAGAATTCTGTGGAGGAAGGCTGGTTCAGAGTACCTTTGAGTACTACCAGCCAAACATGATGGCCAGGAAATTAGGATGTGGCCAAGTGCCCCCAAGGTTATTTCTCCATGAATTTCTCAAGCCCAGAGAGGATATCAAGGAATCCATAGAAGCAAGAAGGATTTTTTAGTATAAATGCAGCATGACTATTTATACACCCAAGCCCTTTGTGCCAATAACATTTGCTCATCCTTCTTTCATTCTTTGGTGGCAAGAACTTCATGATCACATCTTTAACATTCCAGTACACCCTCTCTGTATTGAATTAATGCCTGATTTCCAACCAACTGCAAAGGTAATATGTTCATCTCCCTTTCTTACATCTGTTTTTAATCATACTCCTCCTCACAAATCATGATTCTGTCATTTTGCAGGATACAGTACCTACCCCACTTTCCAGGACAATCCTTTACAAGATTGAAGGCCCAATCTCTGCTTTGGGATGTCGATCCCCTACTCTGGCTCAACTGATGTCTAGCCATGCCACGCTAGATCTAACTCTCATCAGGCCAGCTTCTGACAAAAGGAAAGCCCCACCTCTGATTGCTTCTTCAACTGTCAAGAAGAAAAGAACAAGCAAAAAGCTAGTTATTCAGGTCAAAACACCTTCCCCTCCTGAACATAGTGCCATTCTTGATTCTAATCATCTTTATCTTTGCATGATTTTAGACCAAAACACAGCAACCAGTGGTTATTACAGATTCTGCCAATGCTTCATTAACTGGTAAAATTTTCACCATCTTATTCTTCAATCATTTTCTTCATTGGCACTCACCCCCTACTTGTTAGCTGCAGAAGAAACTTTGGCGGATCAAACTATGGGGATCCTTCTCCTCATCATGATTCAGTCCCAGTTTCACCAAGGACTCAACCAGCTTCTCCTCAACCAGAAGTTTCAGCTTCACCAAGAAATCATCCAGTTTCTCCTCAGCCAGATGTACAAGAGCCTTCCATTGAGCCTGAAAAGCTTCCTTCTCACATTCGGGAAACCAGGAATGATGTAAGCATGAGCATCCATCTTCTCTATTTTCACCTAATAGATCATCATTAATTCGACAAGAACTTCTTTTCAAAAGAAAACTGTGACATCACCCAGTTATTCCTTTGCTGTGGATGACTTGGTTGCTGAAAAGGAGATGGAGCATCTTCTAGCCAAGCTTTATCAGAGGACAATCAAGAAAACCTGAAGGAAATCCTCTCCTTGCTGCAAAGGGACGTCCAAGACCAAGTCAGGGATGCTGATCTTCTAAGAGATGCGCTTGAACTTATCGATCAAGATCTCCCTTCTGATATCAAGGCTTCTTTAGAACCTATTTCCCAATTGGATAATCACTTTGCTGCAGTAAAACAGGGTTTGAAGAACCAATCCTCCCAACCAACTCTAGAACAAAGGAGAGCTACGACCAAGCAATCTGTAAAAGATTTGTATGCTCAGATTCAGAACAATAAGGAATTGCTAGCCAAATTGCAGCCTGCACTCGAGCTGAAGAAAACTAGAAAAGCTACATTGGAGGCTGAGCTGAGAAACTTGACAGCCGAGATTGAAGATGACGAGAAGAAGATGGCTGAACTTCCCGAATCAATGGAGAAAATGCGAAATGAAGCTTCAGCAGCCCTGAATGTAGAAAGGAAGCTCAATACAAAGCTCTCTGCTTTGTCTAAAACCCAAGAGGCTGATATAGAAATTGTTGGAGAATATCAACAAGATCATATTAGGTGCCACCAATGTAATCTCAAAATACTTGGGTGTGTAATTGTAACAAACAATTCGTAGCCGAATGCTTTATCAACTTTGTAGTTTCACTTTCTGTTAATCTTTATCCTCCATATTGTTTTGCCTTATCTTGACAAGTAGCCTCTGGATGATTCATTCGGTAATTCTGACCACAACAGTGTCAGACCCGAAAAACGACCCAACTGCAACACAGCCGAATCTTAACCAGTCAAACTGAATATGACTCAGCATGAATCCCAAACGATTCGGCGACCGTTCGGTCGATGGAGTCTCACTTTCCAAATTTCTTGGGATATGCGCCACGATCTCAGGCCACGATCTCTTCGTCAGTTCCATAAATAAGGACCTCGAGTGCCCCTAGCCTTTCACCAAATCCTCTGCCTTCCAAGCCTCTGCTAACCCGAGCTCTTTCTCTTCAAGCACTAGTACTCCCAAGAACTTCATGGCCAACAGTAGCAACAGGCGCCCGGCCAGCGACGAGGCTGAAGGGAGCCGTGCCGGCGCTCGTCGGAGGTGGTGATCGTCTGCTTCTTCACAACCTTTTTTAGATCTTTTCTCATCCCTGATGATTTTCTTTGCGCTTTCAGGCTCACCGATGGAACCCCGCTTCCACTCCAGCTGCAGCTCCGGCCGCGGCGGGTGACTCCTCAGGGTCATCCAGCCGATCCTACTCCTCCAGGTCTTCTGTCGGGGACTCACGCTATACTGACCGCGACACTTGTAGGTTCCGGGAGGAACGCGACGTGACTCGACACGAACTGGAGATTATTTCCAAACAGGCCGGGATTGCTGAGCTCGAGTGGCAGCATCAGCGCAAGCAGCTGCTCGAGGCCATCGATAGTGAGTCCTGCAACTTGCTCAATTTCAACTTAATCTCGAACAACACTAACTGTCGTTGCTCTGTGACCTCCGCAGATCGCGATGCCGAGCTCAATCGGCTAAAGGCGCTGGCCGAGAAGCTGGTGAACAAGGTGAACGCTCCCAGAGACACGCCGAAAGTCCGACCACGTCGACGAGGTGGCCATGCATGGCATCCGTCTGGGACCGCCTTGGGCCTGGCCGCCATGTCGATGCGCATCGGCGTCGACTACTCCACGCAGCCGCCCGGCTTCGACGGTGGCGTGCCGGAGGACCTTGACGACATCGAGGCCACTGTGGAGCGCCTCGATGGTCATGGCACCGCCATTGCCGACTCCATCCACCCCCAGTCTGTCCTGAACAGGCTGTTTGATTAGTTTGTACTAGGGGTCATGGAATTTCAGCAATGAAATGAAAATTTATCTTTTGCATTTGTCTTGTGATAACTTTCCTAATTTGTGCATATGAATCTTCATGTTCTGAACGCATTCGGGAACTTTTCCTTTAGCCGAATATGCACAAACCTTTGCCCCTTGGCGCATAATCCGTAGAAAATCCTCATTCGGGAATCATGAACACTATTTCGTTGAAAAACCCTTTGCATCCAAGGAAAAAACCCCTGTCGTTTGGTATTCCCATCAATGCGCGCCAGTCAGTCATCACTCCCGATGCATCTCCACTACTAATAAAATAGCTCTCCGGTGCTCTGCAAACCCACTCGTACACACTTCCATCATTTCACTCCCTCTCGTCTTCCTCCAGAAAAACCCCCAAAGCCATGGCGGACAAGGGGAAAGCACCATGAGAGGAGAACAGCCTCCCATCAAAGAAGTGAACCATCCGAGAGTAATCTTCTCTTCCCATTCCTTTCTCTTGATCTTGATTGCAATCTCGTGATTCATCTTTCTTTGATTTCAACTTCAACCTGCTGCCGGAAGACATTTCGACACTGAAGAAATTCCTGAGCACATCTACTCCGACTCCTCAGTTGAAGAAGAAGATGCTATGCATGAGCAGAGGGCCAACCATCAACTGCGCCGTCGCATTCGACACCTATAACATGATCTGCGGGACATCACTGCCCATTGTTGTGCCGAATGCGAATGCCGCATGAGCTTGGAGGTGGTGATAGGTGGTGAGATCATTATCCCCCATTGAATCTCATGTTCAAGTTCAGATCATGTGTTTGATGAGAATTTGTTCTTCTTCTTCAGATATGTCCGACAGGTACAACAACCTGAAGGCCGCCTGGGACAGTTTGATGGAAGCTGCAGAACACGCCAGCCCCCAAGGTTTTTGCGTCGCTGTCACGGTGGTCCTGGAGCAGCTGAAAAGGGACGAGCTCAAGAGGAAAGGCGCTGAGCCAAAGAAATGAAGATACTTTCGCTTCCTCCTCCAGGCCTTCTGCTTCCTGCAGGCCTTCTTTTGCAATCTTAAGTAGTTGTATTGTTAATAGAAGAACCTGAAAGAATGTTTGTAATGCAAAGAATATTTTTGCGCTAAGGGCAATACACTTTAGTATTGGCCATTTTCCCTTTGTCAGAATTTTTGTTCTGAAGGCGGCTTCCTCCCGCATGCCGGCTATTTCCGTGCCTCTGATACTTGGAACAACAATCAACGATCAACTTCAATACTAGGATAATATTTCTTCAAATATCTCCTGTTTATAGCAGCAGTGAATTCTTCTCCCAGCAAAGTTTTCAAGATGTATGCATTTCCAGGCGTGCACCTAACCACCCGAAAGGGACCTTCCCAATTTGGAGACCACTTACCGAATGTACTGTACTTAGTCCCAATCGGCAATAATGCTTTCCAAACCAAATCTCCTTCTGCAAATTGCTTGACCTTTACTTTCTTGTTATAGTACTTAGCAACTCGCATTTTGTTTTTCTCAATATTCTCCAAGGCCCTAAGACGAATCATATGCAAATCTTCTAATTCGTCTATCATTAAGTCATTGTAATCCTTGGAACTTAAATCCTTTTGCAATATTATTCTCCTTGAGTCTGACTGCATCTCCCATGGCAAGATAGCATGATGTCCATAAACCAACTCATAAGGAGATGTCTGTGTAGCTCCATGAGGAGCCATTCGGTAAGCCCATAAGGCTTCATTGAGTATTGAATGCCACCATTCTGATCAATCTTCTTATATATAATCTTGATCATGATCTTGTTATAAGCTTCTGCCTGACCATTAGCTTGGGCATAATAAGGAGAAGAATTTAATAATTTGATCCCCATACTTTCAGTAAAATCTCTGAACTCTGAAGATGTAAACTGAGTTTCTTGATCTGTTGTAATTGTTTGAGGAATTCCAAATCTGTAAATGATATGCTCTTTGACAAACTCAACCATTTTTTTGATGTCACCTTCTTTAATGGAATTGCCTCAACCCACTTAGTGAAATAATATGTTGCTAAAAGCACAAACTTATGCCCCTTGCTAGATGGAGGATTTATTTGGACAATCAAATCTATTCCCCATCCTCTGAATGGCCACGGCTTGATAATATGATTTAGAGTTGATGCTGGAACTCTCTGAATATTTCCAAACTTCTGACAATCTTGACATCCCTTGTAATACTGAAAGCAATCTTCCAGCATTGTCGGCCAATAACATCCAGTTTTCCTAATGACCCACTTCATTCGGTAAGCCGACTGATGTGCTCCACACAGCCCATCATGCACTTCACTCATCATCCTCTTCGCTTCTTCTTGACCCAGGCATCGTAGCAACACCCCATCCATGGATTTGTAATACAAACATTCATCAAGAAGAACAAACTTTATGGCTTTGTACCTGAGCTTCCTAGAGACCTTTCGGGATGGATTCTCCAAATAATCAGCAATTTCTTTTCTCCAATCACCTTCTGCTAGACCACTCCCAAAAGCATATACATCAATGGCAAACACTTCTTGATTCTCTCTATAACCCAAAGCACTTTGAGCTAGCATTTTTGCCTCTCCATTGTTTTCTCTAGGAATATGTTGTAGAATTACTAACTGAAAGCTTTTCAGGAATTCTTTGCACTCCTCGTAGTAATTCCTCAGGATATCATTTTTGCATTCATATTGGACATTCAATTGTTTTATAACTAGCTCTGAATCCCCAAAATTCTCAACTGCAATGGCCTTTGCCTCTCTCAAGTATTGAAGCCCTCTGAGCAATGCTTCATAATCAGGTCGGTTATTTGTGACAGTAGGTTGAATAGGAATAGCAAATTCAAACATTTCTCCCTTGGGTAAAATTAATAAAATACCTACTCCACCACCTTTGCCACATGAAGATCCATCAAAAAATAAAGCCCAAGGAGTAATTTGAAGGAAATTAATTGATGAACCATGATGTTCGGTAATGAAGTCAGCAATAATCTGTCCTTTAACAACTTTTGCCGACTCAAACCTTAATTCAAACTCAGACAAGGCTAAAATCCATTTGCCAATCCTTCCATTCAAAATTGGCATAGACAACATGTGTTTAATTACATCAGATTTTGAATATACAATGCATTCGGCACTCAACAAATAATGCTGAAACTTTGTACATGAGTAATAAACACATAAGCAAAGCTTCTCTGCAGCCGAATATCTTGTTTCGGGATGAAGCAATTTTCGGCTAAGGTATGCAACTACTCTTTCTTTTCCCTCAAATTCTTGTATGAGGGCCGATCCAATGGTTTGGGTATCGGCCGCCACGTACAACTTAAAAGGCTTATGCAATTGTGGAGGTACCAATACTGGTGGTTCCTTCATGTATTCCTTGATTTCATTGAAAGCCTTCTGTTGTTCGTCACCCCATACAAACTTCTGATCCTTTTTGACTCTTAACAGTGGATAAAAAGGCAACGCCTTTTGCGACAAATTTGATATGAATCTTCTCACAAAATTGATCTTGCCAAGTAGTGACTGCAATTCCTTAAGATTGGTCAGAGGAACAACTTCATCAATAGCTTTCATGCTTTTCTTGCCAACTTCTATTCCTCCCTCATGCACAATAAATCCCAGGAACTCTCCGGCTGAAACTCCAAAAGCACATTTGTTCGGGTTCATATTAAGCCCATGTTTCCTAGTGTGTTGTAGAGTTTTCCTCACATCAGCCAAATGTGATCCATGATCCAATGACTTGATCACGACGTCATCAATATATATCTCCACAATTTTGTCGATCAACTCGTGAAAAATATAATTCATGGCTCTTTGATAAGTTGCATCAGCATTCTTCACCCCAAATGTCATGACAATCCACTCAAATAACCCTATATGTCCAGGACATCTGAAGGTTGTCTTTGCTACATCCTCCACTGCCATGAAAATCTGATTGTACCCTGCATTGCCATCCATGAAGCTAATAACTTTATGCCCAGCAGCAGCATCAACCAACAAGTCAGCAATAGGCATTGGATATCCATCCATGGGTGTAGCCCTGTTTAGATCTCTAAAGTCTATGCAAACCCTCATCTTTCCGTTTTTCTTGTAAACAGGAACAATATTAGAGATCCACTCTGCATATCTGTATGGCTGAATGAAATTTTCTTCTATTAATCTCTCAACCTCTTTTTTCATGTCGGCCAATACTTCATCCTTCTAAATTTTTCGGGGAGGTTGCTTGTAAGGTCTATAACCAGGCTTGATTGGAAATCGATGCTCAACAATAGAACGATCCAAACCAGGCATCTCCGAATAATCCCAAGCGAAGCAATCTTTATATTCTTTTAATAGCTTAATCAACTCTTCTCTGAAATCTGAATCCAAGTTAGTACTGATGAATGTCGTCCTTGGCTTGTCACCATTTCCAATGTCTATTTCTTCCAATTTATCGGCCGACATAAATCCACATCCTAACTTACCATCAGTTCCATCAATTGGATTCTCCATTAAAAATTACTATAAGAGCCGACTGCTTGGATCGGTTGTTGATCACTGTTGACTGGTTCAACAAGACCTTAACCCCAGTCCTTGCCTGAGAAGAAATCTATTCCTTGATACTCCTAGAAGGCCGGTTCCACGTTAGCCACGCTTACCGAATCATCTTCTTGGACAACTTCCACGTCATCATCTACCCACTGAACAAGCTGTTGATGCATACTAGATGGAATGCAGCAGTTCGCATGGATCCAATCCCTTCCAAGCAGCAAGCTATGTGCCCCTTTGCCTTCAGTGACAAAGAAGGTTGTAAGCAGAGTCTTAGATCCGATCATCTAATCTACATGTACACAGCCTTTGGTGTCTGAAGGATTTCCAGCAAAATCATTCAGAACTATGCTCGTTGGCATCAAATCTCCAAGGCCCAAGCTAAGCTTTCTGAATGTAGTATATGGCATCACATTGACAGCAGCTCCACCATCAACAAACATCTTAGTCAATGGCTTCCCGTTGACGTACCCTCTTAAGTGCAGTGGTCTCATGTGCCGATTCTTGGCTGGCTTATCAAAAGTAGCTTACTTGGCCAACATTAACTGTGCCATTAACCCAAATTGCCTGGCCTCATCCATATCCGGCAATACTTCTTCCTGCACAATTGGATTGGCTGGAGCCATAAATTCATTCGGCAGAAAACATACCATGCATGTATGAGCCAAACGACCAGATTCATCAGGTTTGTCTTTTGGGCGCCACACTTGTCTCTTATTAATTCCTTCCTGCTTCAGTTCCTGATTCCTCAAGCGTTGTACCCTTCTCTTCTGGCTTCTTCTTAAACCAGGTGGGCACCACTGTCCCTTTTGCCAGACATGCCCATGCTCTTCTTCTTCTTCATGATCAAACCACCAGTGGTCAGCATACCTTTTCCTCAGTTGATCATCAATCTTATTTATTTTTAGGCGCCGACCATCACTAGGATGCACCCTTCCAATTCTTTCATGGATGGATCGGCGATTGGCAGTGTCTTGCCTATATTCGGTATACCTGTCGCTGCATTCGGGACAGTTATTCCGTGTGGAAAGCTTTAAACCCTCGTTCCAATAGTGTCGGAAGAAGGCACATCTCCAATGTGCACTCTCTTGTTCTCGCACATATTCCTCTTGTTCCTTCCTATACATCTCTTCTTCATATCTTTGCTTCTCCTCTTCGTACTTGTGCTTCTGGTAGCGCTCCTTTTCTTGCTGACGCTGCCATTTATTGAGGAGAATACGCGAAGTCACTCTGGGTTTAGAGGATTCACCCACTTCAATTTGACTATTCGGGAAGCGATGCTCTTTCTTGTGAATCTGTTCAAATGTGACTTGTCGTGTGGGATCAACTTAGCCATCCTGCTTTGCCTTTTCCAAAGTCAAAACTTTCACCTTTTTCTTTCCCTTCAACAGCATTCACCATGTTAATTGAGAACCTGATCATGTTCTGAGGGAATGGATTACCATCCAATTTCAACTTATTATCAAACTTCAGATGTCCTTCTTGGATAGCTTTCTGAATCTTTACTCTAAAGGCCCTGCATTCATTGATGGAATGAGAATTCCTGTCATGAAATCCATAATACTTCTTATCTTTCACTCCATCAAGCCGAAGCATAGAATGCCCCTTTGGCAACTTGATCCGGCCTTCTTTCACAAGGAAGTTGAAGAGCTTATCTTCTTTGGTTACATCAAAATCATAGGTGCCTTTAGTTTGCTTGATCCACCTCTGATTTACCGTCAATGTCTCGTTGCCCTACACAATCTCTACTGCAGCTATTTCCTCTTCATCATCATATTCACCTCCTTGATCTGCCCTTTCAAGGAATTGATTGTAAATTTCAGCTATATCATTGTGCTTGACAAATCTGGAGTCTTTCTTGAAGCCATATGCTTGATTGCTCATCAATGACAATCGGTGCGACATCTGGCCAAGGTCGTCGAATTCCATCCCGAATAGCTTCTCCCGAATGGCTGGCAACATTCCTGCTACAGCCATACCAGCCAATTGATCATTTGGTATGTTCAGAGAAAGGCACATGCTTTTCGTCTCTCTGAATCTCCTAAGGAATTCCATTTGTGTTTCATTGTTCCTCTGCCTCAAGGTAGTCAGATCAATTAGCTTTTACTCATTACTGCCAGTGTAATAATGGGCATGGAACTTTTGCTCCAAATCTTTCCAAGAGCAGATTGAATGAGCAGGTAGAGAAGTGAACCATGTAAATGCTGGGCCTGACAATGACAGAGGGAAGTACCTAATTCTGAAGGCTTCATCAGCAGAAGCTTCACCAAGCTGCATTAGGTACTGGGCTATGTGTTCCATAGTACTGGTATCATCTTGCCCTGAAAAATTAGTGAATTCTGTGGGAACTTTCACCCTGTTTGGTAGTGCTACCCTGTGGTACCATTCTGGGAAAGGAGATGTATACACGTGTCCTTGATTTTTAGGCTTTAGACTGAATTGATTTTGCAGCACATCGGTCATTCTTTGCACCAGGAGATCAACATTGGTGTCTTGATTCACTGGCTTCCCAGTAGGCATCCCTGTAGCATCACCATTGTTGACGGTGAAATTCCGTCAACCTAGCCATGAGTTTACCTTCGGTGTTGGCATGACTTTTGTCTCTTATCCATTGGTACTAACCCCCGTGGTATAACAAGTTCACTTGTGCATGTTGGTTTTGGAGTTTAGTGTTTATGCAGGGTTTCAGCGTTGAAAGCAAGACTTTCGGGATAAGTTCATCAAGCACCTTGTGACAAGACCTTGAAGCCCAGTACAAGTCATGCAATGAAGTAAACATGACTCCAAGAAGCCTAGGGACCAAACCCGAGAAGATGGAAAACTCCGAGGACCTAGCCAGAAAAGTGTTGAATCTTGCGAGACAAGGAGCTTCATCCAACTCGGATAGAAACTAACGACAAGGGCCCACATGCAGAAGGGGAAGGATCTAGAAGACTCGGGAAGCAACACCGGGCGAAGGAGGCCACGAACTGGGCCGAATTGGGCCTAGGCCGGTCGGCCCAGGCCAGTCCACCCAGGCCGGTCGGCCCAGGCCGGCCAACCCTACCCGTTTCGAGGCCCAGTCGCCCCCCCCCCTTTGACCTAGGTGCCTCTTGGGCTATTTATAGCCCCCTGACCGAGCGCCACGCATCAATCAATTCGTCATTC
Organism: Cenchrus americanus; assembly: GCA_947561735.1. Classification (NCBI taxonomy): domain Eukaryota; kingdom Viridiplantae; phylum Streptophyta; class Magnoliopsida; order Poales; family Poaceae; genus Cenchrus; species Cenchrus americanus. The sequence continues at coordinate 89,802,058 of OX387245.1, read as the reverse complement.
GCCGACGAGGAGCAGAGAAGCTTGAGGGACACCATCTCGAAGATGAGGGTCGTGCTAGTTGTCTAGGGTCTCCCTAGCCGACGTGGGAACCTTGCATGGAAGACCACGTCGGAGCTTCAGAGAAAGGATCAAGGTCGAGGTAGGATCCCAGTTGTGATCTTGTTCATGTAATCATTCATGGTGAAGTTTTTATAGTGAATCCGATTTCAAGCGATCAAGTGCCTTCTCGATGATTTTGTTTTCCCCTTGGTTTTGCTTCTTCCCCAACCTAGTCTATAGCTAGATTGCATAGGGTGCTCTAGTAGCCGCGGTGGCTAGAGGTGCATTCCAGACCGACCAAGTGATTTCAACTTGTTCTTATCGAACTCGTCCTAGACTACCTGTATGAATAGGAGTACGTTGTGACAGAATGGGGGCTCTGAAAGGCGGGCGTTTTCGGAATCGGACCGGAGGCCACGGTTTAAAGATGCTTTTAATGAGATTCGCTTTTCTATCTTCATCTATCTTGTTTGGAGCTACAACATAAGCATGATCTAGACTCTCTAGATCGGTTATCTCTTGCTTTGTCTTGCTACCACTTTAGTAGATTAGATTAGATTCTTTTTCTTGATAATATCTTACATTAGATGCAAGTTGGTTCTTCAATAGATAGCTTTCCTAGCTTTACTAGATTGAGTCCTTGTGTTGCACATTGTTCCACGGATTCGATACCTTGGGTTCACCACTCGAGGGAAGAAGGGTCCCTTGACTACGACGGGGGATTTGTCCGCTTGCAAATCCATATGAACTTTGATACGCTAATCTAGCGTAAACAAGCCCCTTTTTCTGGCGCCGTTGCCGGAGAACAAGCAATCAAGATCCAATCTAGTATCGCTTTTTTCAGTTTTTCTTTTGATTTTCTTTTGCATCTCTTAAGTTTGATCATCCTAAAAAAGAAAAAAAATCAATCTAATCTAGTTTTGATTAACCCTAATTTTTCTTTTTTAGGTTTTTTTTTGCTAACCCTAACCGGAGATGGTTGGCTACCTCTCCAAGAAACCCAAATATTTTTTGTGGATGATCCAGAAAAACTTTACAGGCAAAGGAGACATGCAACACAAGCTAAAGGGTTGGAAACCCTAGATTCAAAAAGCCGAAGGACCGTCGGAATCTCCAAGGGAATCACCACCTCCAAGTCCAAAGGAATTAAGAGGAGGATGGAGAAGATGGAGACAGAGAAAGAAGCTCAACACCTAAAGGCTGTCTAAGCAAGATCCACATGCAAGGAGTGTGAGGAGTACGGCCATGTCCAAGGCAAACCCCGATCTAATGCAAGTTCGTCCATTCAAGATTTGGTTCCTCTTTGTGCACAATTCAAGAACTTCATGGACGAGCAAGCTAAGATCAACAAGGACATCGTCACTAAGTTCGAGGCTATGGAGAAAATATTGAACAATTTAGATGGCAAGGTGACAGAGGTCGGAAGCTCTATACATGAAGTGTTCATCATGATGAAGATGTTAGAAACGCAAGTGGGACAACTTGCCCGGCGCCCGATGGGTAGCAAAGGAGAATTTCCACCACAAGGTCCCAAGACGGCGAAGGCTACTCAAACTCATTCGGGAGAGATGGAGGATCACACTAAGGAAACCATGAAGATCACGACCAAAGGACCGGAGTTTGAGATGCCGAGCCACTACATGAAGGTGTTGCATCCGTCAAGACCAATGGACAAAGCCAGCCTGTGAAGACCAAAAATATGACTAAGCCGAAGAATAAGCCGTGCCCAAGATGGTGCGGAAGTGGGTACCCAAGATTGCAATGCCCGTAAAGAGCGTTGACCCGAAGTAATCAAGTGAAGAAGTCTAGCCATGGACTATAAACGAAGCGCTAGGCGGGAGGCAACCCGTTTCGTCGAGTCAAGAATAAGCTACCGGGAGGACAACCCGATTCCAGGTTTTTCGAGTCTTTTCAAGTAGTTTAGTTTTGAATTTTACTACGCAAAGACATTAGAATTAGAATGGTTGAACAATAGTAGAGACATAATTCTTGGTTGAATATTTTGTTTTGATCATAAACCCTTTACATGAACCCTCCCACATGTTGTTTGCTTCTTTTCGAGAAACCACAACCAAATAAATTCAGAACCTAACTCAACCATTCATCCCTTTTATGATGTTGTGGTTGACTTGTTTTACATGATAAAAACACACGAGTAGAGCCACGACTTGTATCTAGACGTTATTTAAATTTCAGCACGTGGTAGGACTCGCGAGAACCTAGAAACTTGTCTTTTGGTTGGTTTAAAAATCTATATCCTTGGTTTCTCTAGAGTTAGAATTTTTCTACGCCTCATTTAATTTTATTTCATTCAAAATCTCTCTCATCTAATCAAAATTAGAACCTAAACCTATGCCCCCATGATCAAGCCGGGAAAAGTTCACTCTCAACTAATGAAAGCAAATAATACCGGTGAGACCGACATAAAAGTAGTTGGAAAATATTTTCGACTTACATTTGTTTTTAATGCTTTAAAAACTCCTCTAAATTTATATTTAAACTCATTAATAGCTCTGATTTTATTCTTTTATTTTCAAAATTAGCGGAGTGCTTAGCATTAAAACATGCTTAGAGGGAGGCAATCTAGCTAACCTAACCATACATGCACCATGATACATCATGGGATGCCCCTCCAACATATTTTATCAAACCACATGCAAAGGACAAGCATGGTGGGGCAGCCAAGGCTTTGTTTTGTAGGAATATCATGGATGCATGTGAGGCAAGAGAGCATGGAAGGGACTCAAAGCGAAAACATCAAATGGAAGGAGCAATAATGCAAGCAAAAGAGTGGATGAGAACGTTTGGAAGGTGCACGCGGTCACGAAGAAACAAAGCAAGCATGAGTGCACTAGAGAAGAACCGAGCCAAGAGGAGGAGAGAGGTAAGTCTCCCATCCAGCTCTTTGTTCGTGTGCCCTAGTTTGTAGTCCGGAACCACCTTAGACTTAGCCATCCACCCCGCTTGTTTCGTGCAACAAATCACATCCTTAATCCACTCAAAGTCCAGACTCCAAAATAATATTTATGTACCTTGTTACCTGTTGAAAACCCCGGATATATATTTGTGAGGGAGAGTGTTGCAACCATGGATGAAAGCTACAAGCCTTTTCTCCAAGAAGAAAAGATCATCGTCGTCCAAGCCATCATCGACAACCTCTTCGAGGAGGCATTCGGTTTCCGAGTCTCCTCGGAGTATGGAGGAGGACACAGCACCGCCGAGGAGGAACGACACTCTTCTCCTCGGTGGGATGAGGGCCTCACAAATCTCGTCTATGAGGTTCACCGAATCTCAAGGATGTATGGAGGAGCCGCCCGTCCAACCTCACCGCTCCACACGATCGTCCGCTCCACCTCCATGGGTTTATCATCATGATGGAGGAGGAGGAGAAGAAGCTCACTTGACTTGAGAAGAGGCTTGTGGCAACACGTCGACTCGATGATCAAGATCTCCAAGTGTTGGGTTTTCATATGGATATTTACTTGAGTGCTATTCTCCAACAAAGTGTCGGTAAACACCCATAAGGAATTTGCCTTGGAAATTCCCATGACCATGGCGCCTATCCTTGATGAAGGAGTACCGAGTTTCTCATTCCGTTTGGAGGGAGTTGAACAAGTGGTTCCCTATAATATTAGGGAATTTCTTGGTTTTCAAAAGGGAGCCCCGCAACAAGTGTATGTGCATGGAGGCACATTGGAAGGTTTTTGGAGTGTGATCGCGGGAGGAGCCCATCAACAAAGAAATAGTATCCGGACCCCATCATCCAAGTATGTCACTTTGTTGTGCAAGTGGATTTTTGGGAGAATGAGAGAGACCAAGATAACCAACACGGAGTTGAATTGGCTTTACTTGGCTTTGATTGCCAGGCAGCCAACCGCCCCCACTCACCTTATGGTTCGGGGTGTTACCTCTCTATGTTGGCTATCTCTTTGAGACCGAGTGTTACAAGGAACCTAAAGCATCTCCTACCCAGGACTTCCCTAGGATTTGAATATATGAAGAAAGGAAAATATACAAGTGAAGATGAGAGAGGAGGCTTCAAAGTGGCCAAAGTAAATTTGCCCCTATCTTGAGGGGAAAGAAGATCGGTTAGAGGAAGGACTTCTTGTGCCGGCGAAGAAAAAAATAAAAGAGAAGGATTATAGGAGAAGGTTCTTCCATGGCCTAAGAAGGAGGTGCACAAAAAAATTATGTCCCACCATTTGGAGGAACCCCGGCGCCGCCGAGTTACTACAGGGATGTACCATTGCAAGCATGGGGGAGTGGTGCTGCCATGCCCCCACCAAATTTTGTAGTGCCCAACATAGCCTTTGCGGAGCCATATGCACACCTTACTTAACCACAACAAAATGTGGCCATCATTGGAGGATACGCTGCGAGAAACATGCAAAATATCGCAGCCATCCAAACCAATGCAAACCAAATGGGTGAAGGAAATGCAAACATCGCTTATGAGTTTTGACACCTTCACTTAGCACTGTCGGACAATTCATAGAAGTGTTGCAATCCTATTATGACCAAAGGTAAAACAACCAAGACTATCAATGTCAACCACCGGCGGAAGATTAGATAGAGGAGGAGCTTTAGTTATCTTTCCTTTATCCCCCACCCCTTTCTATAATTTTCAGCTTGTATGCGCCTTTGTATGCGTAGTATTTTCAGTTTTTATTTAAATTTTCAGCATGTGTGTTAGTTTTTATTTTTTTTCATCATGAATAAAGTCACCACCTAGTTTTTACCTTTGGTAAAGTTACAAAGTTTGTGCCATGATGATATATGATTATAATTGCCGCTTTGTTTATCTTTGTAATTGATTTATGCATGTTTAAGCTAGTGCTCTCTTAAAATACAAATCTAAAATTATCTAAATGGTAGCTTAATCTTTAATGGAGGTTATGATAGAAATAAAGACCCATAGTGTTTTATGTGCTCTCAAGTTTTAGATGGATTAAAGATGATTTATTTATGTTCTTAAAAGTAATGCTAACCTTGTCATAAATACCACTTGCATGTTGCTCTACCTATCCGGAGCCATATATATATTTGAGTGCAAAAACTTAGTATACAAGGTTTATTTTTGGGTGAGTTATTTCAGGCCTTGATTTCTCTGGCCCGAGACTAAGAAGCTGGTCATTCCGTTTTTGCGTAACTATATTATTGCTAGCCTATTATTCGTGCATTGTGTATCCCCACATCGGATATTTCACGAACCTCACCGCATATCCACCCTTAAAACCAAATATCATCTTTTGTGATTACCTCCTTGACCACAACCTATCGTTGAGAATGGATCATCAATTCAAGGAAGATCAATGGTGCCAAAATTGAAGATTTCAAGTATCTTTCTGAAGGAAAAGTATTTTCGGTACCTACCTTATCTCTATCACCTCTTTGCCCGAGGACGAGCAAACATCTAAGCATGGGGGAGGAGGTAGGTACAATGCAATTTTAGAGTTCAAGGGGAGAAAATAAAAAAATTGATGAGAAAGAAAAAGAAAAAATGAGAAAAATAAAGAAAGAACAAAAATATGAGTATGAGAAAAAGAGAAGAAAAGAAAAAAAATGAGTATGTATGATATAAAAATAAAATAAAGTGAACTCCCCGGTTCTCTAAAGTACATTAGGAATTTCAAGGTTTCAAGATTTAAAAGATCCAAACTCACCTTTCCAACCATGTGCAATCCGATAACGAGGACTTCCTTTGTGCCTCGGGATCATTCTTTGCCATTTGCACATGTCCACCTATCTCAAGTGTGTGTATTTTTCTCTTTCCCCTCCTTGATTTAACGTTATTTTCCAATGACCTTTTTGACGAGTCTCGGTAAGACCATGAGAAGCTTGTCTTGTTTTGACAACATCTCATTTATAATATCTTGGTAGGACTAAACTTTCCCAAAAAAGCTCCATATAAAACCTACCACATATATGAATGTTATGAGAGGGAAAGGAGTAGAATAAATAGGCTTGAGAGACAAGATGAGATGAGAGTTCATGAGCAATATGCAAGACGGTTTAAATTTTTAACTTGGTTTAGCTCTTTTTCATCTCATTCTTTATTTCAAAATTTCTGAGATCTATTTAAATTTTGGGAGCATGTTAATACTTGTGGGATAAGCTTAACTAATAATCTACCCTCCGTAGGGGTGAAGGCTAGTACATTATGGAACTTTAATGAATTAAACTTTTGAGAGCATTATGTTTTCTCGTGTATGATCAAGTGCAAGGTTTAAACAATGAAGGGCAACGATGATATCCATCGAAGGCTTACTCAAGGACGAGCAAGGTTTAAGCATGGGGGAGCTATTGACGATGAAATTCCGTCAACCTAGCCATGAGTTCACCTTCGGTGTTGGCATGACTTTTGTATCTTATCCATTGGTACTAACCCCCGTGGTATAACAAGTTCACTTGTGCATGTCGGTTTTGGAGTTTAGTGTTTATGCAGGGTTTTAGCATTGAAAGCAAGACTTCCGGGATAAGTTCATCAAGCACCTTGTGTCAAGACCTTGAAGCTCGGTACAAGTCAAGTAAACATGACTCCAAGAAGCCCAGGTACCAAACCCGAGAAGATGGAAAACTCCGAGGACCTAGCCAAAAAAGTGCTGAATCTTGCGAGACAAGGCGCTTCATCCAACTCGGAGAGAAACTGACGACAAGGGCCCACATGCAGAAGGGGGAAGGATCTAGAAGACTCGGGAAGCAACACCGGGCGAAGGAGGCCACGAACTGAGCCAAATTGGGCCCAGGCCGGTCGGCCCAGGCTGGTCGGCCCAGGCCGGCTGGCCCAGCCCGTTTCGAGGCCCGGTCGGCCCCAACCCCCCCCCCCCCCTTGACCTAGGTGCCTCTTGGGCTATTTGTAGCCCCCTGACCGAGAGCCACGCATCAATCAATTCGTCATCCACCGTCGAGGAGCAGAGAAGCTTGAGGGACACCATCTCAGAAATGAGGGTCGTGCTAGTTGTCTAGGGTCTCCCTAGCCGACGTGGGAACCTTGCATGGAAGACCACGTCGGAGCTCCTGAGCAAGGATCAAGGTCCAGGTAGGATCCCGGTGTTGATCTTGTTCATGTAATCATTCATGGTGAAGTTTTTATAGTGAATCCGATTTCTAGCGATCAAGTGCCTTCTCGATGATTTTATTTTCCCCTTGGTTTTGCTTCTTCCCCAATCTAGTCTATAGCTAGATTGCATAGGGTGCTCTTGTAGCCGCGGTGGCTAGAGGTGCATACCGGACCGACCAAGTGATTTCAACTTGTTCTTATCGAACTCGCCCTAGACTACCCGTATGAATAGGAGTACGTTGTGACAGAACGGGGGCTCTGAAAGGCAGGCGTTTTCGGAATCGGACCGGAGGCCACGATTTAAAGATGCTTTTAATGAGATTCGCTTTTCTATCTTCATCTATCTTGTTTGGAGCTACAACAAAAGCATGATCTAGACTCTCTAGATCGGTTATCTCTTGCTTTCTCTTGCTACCTCTTTAGTACATTAGATTAGATTCGTTTTCTTGATAATATCTTACATTAGATGCTAGTTGGTTCTTCAATAGATAGCTTTCCTAGCTTTACTAGATTGAGTCCTTGCGTTGCACATTGTTCCACGGATTCGATTCCTTGGGTTCACCACTCGAGGGAAGAAGGGTCCCTTGACTACGACGGGGGATTTGTCCGCTTGCAAATCCATGTGAACTTTGATACGATAATCTACCGTCAACAACCATACCCAGGATTCGGGAAAGCATCGATAGAACTATAGTCCATGAACTCTGAATACCCATTCCCGTACATATTCTTTTGCAGCTTGTTACTTGTTGGGGCTATCTTGTAAGTAGAGACAGGTTGAACTCCAGTAGTACCGAATGCCATCTCACCATATGTGTGTGGATTATGTATTGCTTGATGAGGGTTCTGCTGGATCGGTTGACTACCCACATGTTGAGTGGGCTGAACACTCATACTTTGCTGAGGCGGCTGAGCACTTGCATCTTGATGAGGTGGTTGGCCATTAGCAGTAGCAGTTGATTCACCTCGCTCAAAATGTTTGTCCACGCTTGGGCCAAAGACACCAACCATCATCTGTCGGAAGCTATTTAAAAATGCAGTGTTGTGTCTAGCCAATAGCTTGTCGTATCATAGCAAAAGCTTCTTGTTTCTCTGCAGCAGTAGTGGCATCAGTCTCTCCTAGCATCAGAACTCTTGGCATATCTGTCCTGAGGAATGGCATACCACTCCTATTCTTGGAAAAAGACAGCAGACACTTCTGCTGGAACTACTCCACAGCCTCTTTCAGTATCGGTTGATGTTCTGAAGACAGTTCATTTAAGGTGACATCCAGGACAGCTTGAATTTCAGGCATCTTTATCAACTTGAGTGTCCCACCGGGCGTGCCAAAAAGTGTGTTGACGTAAAATCAGCACCTCACGCCAAGAACACAGCAAGCCGGATTAGCTGGCTTCACACACGTGGCCCTGGCGTCGAAATCCGGAAGTGTGCCAGTCAATTTTTCCGGAAACTGACAAAGAATGAAAAACGATTAGATAAAACCTGGAACTTGCCGGGTAGTACCAGACAGTTCCGTATTTATGGCTACAAAGCCAGTTAGAATGACATATAGCTACAAACAAGCTATCTGTCAGCAATTTAAACATCATTCGGAAATTGATAAAGCATGTAAACAGAGCACTGCTGAATGTATGACGTAAGCATGATGAAATCGGTATTTATTTAAACAACATTACAACACGTAACCACGACCGATTATCGAGGATAAAACATGATAAATTAAATAAAGGCAAAAACATGATCATGAATTTGCAGTAAACAAGCATGCATAGGCCGAAAGCACTAGTCTAACGCGTGTCTAGGTACTTTCAAACCCGTCAAACATGACATCAAATAAGTTATTCCACCGCATGGTACAACTTGTTTGATATCACACCACCAACCAAAAATAGATCAATCCACCGCATGATACAATCTAAACATGGAAGGCTAAAAGCATACATTATTTAAAGCGAACTCATGAACATGTTTCGCTCGTGAGGGGATTGCCGAATACAGCTGTACAACCGAATCGGGTTCCGTGGAGAAGGAACAAACTATGCAAGATCAACAAGCTTGAACCCGCAACACGTGACAATCTAGATTGATCCGAATTCGGCTATAGAAAATGCATGACCCGCTTGCCATGTCAAACCAAAGACTTGAGTGTGCAACACGTGGATCGCAAGCAAGATAGAGCCGAATCTAATCAATCTAAATTGGGCAATAAGAGTGTTACATGAATTAAACACAAAAAAGTAAAATTCAAAGCAACACATGGTAACTTAATGAATCTATTAGATCTTGCCAAGTCCAATAGAGTCGATAACAAGCTCCAAGCTAGATCTTAGCCTACTGCATGACTCATGATCCAACAAGGAAACCTTCTTGAACCAAGCTTAAATCCACCGCATGATACTAAGCATGGTAACAAGACTACTTGCATCACGATCTAAATCCACCGCAAGATACTAGACATGATACAAGGTTGCCGGTACTTACGGAGGTCGACGGATCGATGGCTCCTCTCGAAGAGCTCGACGACACGACTAGGACTCGAAAGTTGGCACGGGGCCGGTTTGTTGTGAAATTGTTCGATCCCTATTACAAACACTAAGGGTTTATATTTATACCCTAGTTCTAACACGACTCCTAGTCGACCATGATTACAATATTTATTACCTAAAATTAACACCATGGCGTCATGTTCGTCTCGTATCCATCATCAACTCGCCTCCTTCTTTGTATCCAATCCACGTCATCACGTTCTCCCGAATGCTTCCGCTTCCATCCGTGGAACAGCTCTCCTGCCGAATGATGATGTACTCCCGACCGCAGACGCCTCTACCGAATGCTTTGAGGAAAACCTCCTGCCGAATGGTATTCTTCTGCCAAATTCAGCTCACATGTCAGTCTCTTCCTTGTACCAATTTTTGGTGTTAACACATACACACCCTCATTTTACCTCGATTCATGCCACCTGATTGTACTACTTTTTGTGTAATACATTTACTATGCACATTTAATGTACAAATCAACTAATGACCGCCTTAATTAGTGTATAATTGGATGCGTTTTTCTTCAAACACTTGCTCTTTGCAATTCTATGTATGCTGAGCATGGGGGGTAACTTACACCCGCGGGCACGCACGGTGAGGGTAGCCCACCCATGCACAGCCTACCAAACGTCATCTCTTGATGGCAGTTGCTGGTAGTTGGTCGGGCCCCATTTATGACCCAGTCCAACAAACAAAAGCTCAACCCAGCCAGCACCCAGAAGGGGTGCAGATTACCAAATGCAAAATCAGCACCCCATGGACTTGGCCCGTCGGGCTCGAGCCTGGCTCACCGGCCTGGCTGAGCGGGACTCAGCTACCGAACGCGCCCATAACATACTATATCCTCGTCCCTGTGCTAAAAAAATCTTCATTCTCGACTTCCGAGGCTGTCAGCTTGGCTTGGCAGCATGGTCTGTGTGGTATATGCTCACTGATCTTGCACTTGAACTTGGCCCATTTGGAGCTGCATGCTTTGTTGCTGCGTCCTCCTCTTCCGGTCCTCCCTAGGCTACAAATCATCACACGGTCTCTGCTGCTGGTGACGACCGACCAAGTGAGTCGCAATTTGGAACGCTTTTGTCGCAGCCACACATTGGCATGGCCTGCCCGGGGCGCTCAGCCGCTCACAATGATCTTGGACAAGCACTCAATTCGATTGACGACGGTGGCGACCGGCGAGTACCTGCTTGCAGGTCTGAAAAAACACTTGCAAACGCATGCTGATCAACATCAACCTGCACCCTACACACACAGAGAGATATCATTCCATTGGCCACCACAATTAGTAGGGCACAGGGCAGTCAATCAATAAACATTGTGTAAATAGACGACTCGCTATCTGGTGGTCTGATGCGGTCGTGCTGCCCAGACCCAGACCAGATCTAATAGTGACGCTGCCCCCCGAGATAATTCTGTACTATCACCTAAACCACTCCATTCTGTCATTAAGCGATAATAAAGAATCATCTCGTTGAGTGTTGCCGGGTTTACACCCGGTAAATCACTTGGAAACACAGAGAGGATCGGACGTATGCATTAAACTCACACGAAGGAGAGTCCAGAGTGCCTTACATATTAATACAAATCTCCCCGTAGGGTCCATTATTACAAATCATGGTTCTTGACCTAAAAGTAAATGATGCAGAGTTTTATTGAAACTGCAGAAGTACTAATAGTGATATGATATGACATCACTGGAGGCCATCCGTGATGCCATTACTCGGCATCATCATCCACCCATTCCACCTCCCAGCCAGGTGGAATCTCACCAGGCCAAACAGCTTCACCTGAAAACAACGGTTATAGCAAGGCTAAGTATACTAATACTCAGCAAGACTTACCCGACAAAAGTTACCTCTAGACATGTCGGCTTTTGGCTGGTGGGTTTGTTTTGCCAAAAAGCAACTAGGATCATGGATCCTTACTTTCAATATTTTAGCTCAAATTCTAGTTAGATTATCATTACTATGATGAGCAACTAATACAATAAAGAATTGTACAATACATTTATTTCACGCAGAAGATTTCACATAGTTCCATCATTAAGGGATATCATGGCCAGCTGATTAAGCAGTCTCGGATAACGGTGAGAGGCCGACAATCGATTGATTCATAACCCTTGCAAGGTAAACCTAAACACACGAAGCGGTTCCCCAATAGAGCCGACACCGACAAAATAGTTCCCAAAAATCCTCGGGTTGGGATAATAGCCTACAGTCCTGGGTACAAGGCTATCTGGCATGCCCCACCTAGTTTTCGGCCAGGTTAATTAACCCTAATGATCCGGTCAACAGTGTTGACTTTGGTCGAACGACGGTTAACCTGGTCCATCACCTTGAAAACATCACCAATGACCCCTAATGACCCATTTTGGTCAACCATAGTCAACCTTGGTCAAAACCCCACTCAAAACCCCTTGACTCCTTTTTGACCCACCAGTGTTAGCCGGAACTTTTGCCGAGTTCTCCAAATTTCACCTAAACACTTCAAAATCTCCCAATGTAAAAGTTGTGTATTTTGTCGAGGGACACAACTTTCATGTTGAGTGGCATTTGAAATTTTGAGTGGAAATGTGTGAAAAACTCAAGTCAACGCTTTTGGTTACTATTCACCAGAACTTAGTTTTCTGCAATGTTCCACTGCATTTTATGCAAAGTCCATTGATCAAAACCCTATACACCCTTTGTAGAAGTTGTAGAGGAATAGGAGATCTGCAACTTTTCTATTCACCGTTGGGCCCACTTTTGTTGGAAAATTTGGAGTAAATAGTAGTTGAACAGGGCTAAGTAAATTTCTACTAGATGCCACGCCAGGCGTTCGCGCCCACGCGTGACGTCGTGCTCGGGGCCACGTCGGGCCGAACCGCTTGCTGACCGGGCACGACCACCGGAGCACCCCCGCGACCGCCGGTCCCAAGGCCTTCCACCGACGTTCGCACCCAATCCTCCATTGCCACGTGCCGCACGCTCACGGGCCGTGCGAAACCGACCCGCGCCGACCGGCCAACGGCATCGCCGCCGTACCCCGGTCCGGCACGCGCCTGTCGCTGCCCTGTCCGCCATACTCCGGCCATGCCGCGACCCACACCATGACTGGCCTCAACGTGGTGCCCAAGCTACCCCCTCAACCGCCTCGAGCCGGCCATAAAAGCCCCTCCTTCACGTGCAGGTGCACCAAGCCGCCGTCGTCCGCTATCGGAGCCGTCCAGGTGAGCGTACTGCGCCGCACAACCCCGGTGCCCCAAGCACACCTAAAGCTTCCTCCCGCACCCAGAGAGCTTGCACGTCCGCGTGTTGCCTTGGCCGATCTACCTGCTCGCCGGATTGCAGTTCCCGGCGGCCGCCCCATTGCCGCCGTCGACAAGCTCTGCTCTCCGCGCGATCCCCGAGCCAACCAACCATCCTAGCGTCTCCACTAGGTCCCAGAGAAGCTACCCGTGCCACACGTTGACCAGCTCCGCCCCTGTCCTCGCCGGAGTTCGAGTGCCCGCGGCCGCGCCACCACCGGCCTGTCGCCGCCGCTCGCCGGTGACACCTCCGGTCAAGCCACCACCGCCAATCGAGAGAGGGTGAGCTCAATCGTGCCTCCGTGCCACATGTTTACCTGAGTCGGGCCCACATCGCTGCCGGCGAGCCTCCTCCGCCGCCGAGGGTACCCCTGTGGGAAATTTTTGGGATTCGAGGGCCTAGCTGCTAAAGTCGAGGGTAGTCTTGTGAGGCTCAGAAAGTTCCAGGGGTTTCTTCGTAAGATGATTTTTACCCCTTGTTGTGCTTCAGCTGTAACTTTGAAAAATCATATAAAATTACAGAAAAATCCAAAAAATGCAAACTCAATTTTGTTGTGCTCGGTGTAACTAGAACTACAACTTTCTCAAAGCATGTATATACTTTTGAGCTACAGTTTTTGCTTGAGAAATAGAAATGTAAAATACCTAGATCTGTGATTCTGCAAAATCCATGCATGTTCTTGAGCTAGATTTTGGATATGTTGTGAGTCTAGCATGTGTAGGTCCTGTGCCAAAAATTGCACAAAGTTACTGAAGAAATCTTTTTATATAAATTATCTTGTATTATTGTCAAATCTGCTTAGATGATTTGTGTAGCTTAAAATATAATTATTCTTGAGCCCAACTTCTGGTTACTGTCATGTTATACCAAAATGCACCTCTGGTGAATTTATCATGATTTTATCGTTGTTAGAAATATTAATTCCTGATTTATGCTTGTTTTTAATGATAAATGTGTAGGTCAAGATCTATAAAGGCTAAATATGCTTATGTTGGTTCCCTACGCTTGTTTTGGGTCAGAGAACTTGTGGGAGAGAAGTTAACTCCAAATCTGCCACTGTTATTTTATCATGCATTTATCTCTAAATAACTAGCTAGGAATGCTTTAAATTGAGGTACATAAACTGTAATGTAAAAGATATGAAGACTTGCTGTCCCAATAATGTTTTTAAGCTTAGTATACCTAGTTATACTGAATGATTCATGGAGTCCTTGAGTGGAATTACAGTAAATGGACCACCATAGGTTGAATAATGGACTAAAGGGAAAAAGGTCCTTTAAAACAAATGAGTGATTCAAATGAACAGAGAGATGACTTGTGGCTTAGGATGTCATTTCTTGCTGGTTATGAGTTCTAAAATTTGTTCTTTGCATGAACAACATGTGTGGGCTTAGTAAAAGAATTAAATAATTGAGACTCACATATATGTATGTTATAGGGAGAGAATGCTAGTAATTGTGAGTATGTGACTTTGCAATGGATCAATCTAGTTGCTTGCTGTCCAAAGGAGTGTCTCCGGGTCAAGTAGGGCCAGGGGGTGCTGTTGGTCAAATTGAGGAATGATTGGTTACTTGAAAGGTTGCAAATTAAAGCAAGTTAGTGAAGGAAAAATAAGAAAAACAATCCTCTTGTGCATAAATTATACAAATGAGTTAGGAGAGTAAATTGTGGCATAAAAGTCACTTTTCCTTGCTGTTGTATTTAAATTAAATATTCTTTTATAGATGTGCACACAATCACCTTAAAGAGAAGACTAGATGAGCCTTTTGATTATCTTTTAAAAGGCAAAATGTTTAAATACATTTCTTAAGGTGAATATGACCAACCCTATACAACTTGTAGTTGTTGCTACTGTTTTATTATGTGAATTAAATTAATTTATATATATATATATGTACACAGTCACTTTACACGAAGGGTATGTTGAATGTATTATTATCTAGGTGAATATGGTCAACCGAGCACCCCAGGGTTGTCATAAGTTGTTTTGAAATTAACTAAATCAAATGGCCACTTAGGTCCTGCATTTGCATCCTCCGTGTAGAAGTTCCCGACGGTAGCTACACGCTCGTGCCAGAAGATGTGAACGAGGGAGCTGGAGGAGACGTGCACTACGTCACCGTAGAGCAAGACCCGGGCCAAAGTCCAGAAGATTGTTTAACTGCTTGTGCCAACGAAGGCAAGCCCCAGTTTTATCATTATCCCCCGCTTTATTTAAATTATGCAACTATCTTTGTTATTTTATGTGCATTTACATTCAAGAATTGAATGAAACCTTAGTTGCATGATCCCTAGGTGCCTATGTTCTTTTACTAGTATGCTAGGTCATTAGATGCTATGCTCTAAGACCCGGTAAAAGTCGAGTGATGTTCGTCACTCGCGAGAATAGGATTTCATTTTGGAATCACCTCTTTTATAAATGGATTGCTCATGTGGTAAGAGCATGGGATTTGGGCTCCGGTCCAATGGCTTCGTGGGCTAAGCTTTTGAACGTACTAAGCACTTGTCGGGAATGGGACCGGTAAGCCTAGTACCTTAATGAGACGGTACGGGATTTTACTACTACTACTCTCGATTTGTCTCCTGTCCGGCTTGCAACCGGAAGGAGGGTACTTGTATGAGTCTGGGTGTACTAGGTGGGGCATGCCAGATAGCCTTGTACCCGGGACTGTAGGCTATTATCCCAACCCGAGGATTTTTGGGAACCGTTTGGTCGGTGTCGGCTCTGTTGGGGCACCGCTCCGTGTGTTTATGTTTACCTTGCAAGGGTTATGAATCAATCGATTGTCGGCCTCTCACCGTTATCCGAGATTGCTTAATCAGCTGGCCATGATATCCCTTAATGATGGAACTATGTGAAATCTTCTGCGTGAAATAAATGTATTGTACAATTCTTTATTGTATTAGTTGCTCATCATAGTAATGATAATCTAACTAGAATTTGAGCTAAAATATTGAAAGTAAGGATCCATGATCCTAGTTGCTTTTTGGCAAAACAAACCCACCAGCCAAAAGCCGACATGTCTAGAGGTAACTTTTGTCGGTTAAGTCTTGCTGAGTATTAGTATACTCAGCCTTGCTATAACTGTTGTTTTCAGGTGAAGCTGTTTGGCCTGGTGAGATTCCACCTGGCTGGGAGCTGGAATGGGTGGATGATGACGTTGAGTAATGGCATCACGGATGGCCTCCAGTGATGCCATATCGTATCGCTATTAGTACTTCCGCTATTTCAATAAAACTCTGCATCATTTACTTTTATGTCAAGAACCATGATTTGTAATAATGGACCCTATGAGGAGATTGGTATTAATATGTAAGGCACTCTGAACTCTCCTTCGTGTGAGTTTAATGCATACGTCCGATCCTCTCTGTGTTTCCAAGTGATTTACCGGGTGTAAACCCGGCAACACTCAACTGGATGATTCTTTATTATCGCTTAATGACCGAATGGAGTGGTTTAGGCTATAGTACGGAATTATCTCGGGTGGGGTTGTCACACCCCCACCCCCACCCACAGGGCTGACAGCCATAAGCTTATTAGGCAGCTGACAACAACGCGCTAAGAGCATCCTAATCCGAGTCGTCGTCGGTGTATAGTGATATCGACCGGGGATCGATCCATCTGAATTGACATATGGATAGAGAACGAACCGTAGCTCGGATGGTAAGCGTCGCAGTTGGGCACGCCATCAGCTTGGGTTTGAACCCTCTCGGACGACACATGTTTATCTCACTAAGGTTTACCTCTGGAAAACTCCCACAGGTGAAATTGTGGTTCAAAGGTTTTTCTAAACCAAAATTTTTTTATGTTAATGAAAATCGTAGGTCAGTCTTACCCTCACCAACTTAATTTTTAAATTGACATGGATTGTCTCGGAACATAGAGGTTTAGACCCACCAACTTAAGTTTTGAATTGACATGGATTATCTCGGAACACAGAGGTTTAGCTGTGTCTCCGTAGAATCTGAATGATTTTGGGGACCGGGTAAACTTGCGTCTTCCACTTATGTTCGAGAGCGCGTGCCCGGGGTGCTAGTGTGCGTCGTCTGGAATCTCTGAGCTCGATGGTTCCATGTCCACTTTCAGTCAGACCTGATGAGTTGCAGATCGATCAATCCGTTCATAGCTAACCGACACTCGTATTAATTTGTTACCCTCCTCAATTCCTTATTAGGCCAGCGTCTGTCTCTCTCACTAATGCACACTAGTACTCCCATATGAGCCTAGCTACCGCTATGAGCTCCAGCACGTAACGCAGAAGGATAGGGGGCGATCGAGTACAGCAGCTAGCCAACTCAGCTTTGCTTCGCGCCCAACTTCCTTTCGCTCATCAGTATGCGCGCCGTCCAGTTGTCAGAAGAAGAACGGTACGGCGCAACTTTTCCATGATGGCCCCAAACGAAAAGGTGCTGCAGGATTCGTGAGTTATTACCCGATTAATGTCCAGTGCACCCTGCCATTGTGAGGGGAGTTATGCTGGCCTTCAGATAGTCTCCGGATCAGTTCTATTCTGTCTCATTCGCTAGTATAACGCTGTATATTTTCCATTTCCCAGCGCTTGTTTATCTGCTTGACTTGTCATTCGTGTTGTATGCAGAGAAGGAAAGTGCCTTTATGTCATGTCCGACTGCGGGGAATCTGTACTACTCCATTGTCCTATTCTTCTTGTTTCTTCCTCCTACCGCGATGCGCTCTTAAGTCTTCACGCTATTCCTAACACCAAACAGTGAATCTGCCGTCCACTGTTTTGACTTCCTTCCTCATTATGTACCGCACGCTACTCACTATGTTCCGACGCATCATCCAGTTCCACCCCCAATGCACCTTATGCACAACCATGCACATCGTTACACATGTTCTGTGCAGCCGATGTACCGTGCACATCTATATCACGAAGATCCTTCCGTCGCTGTTTATTTTTTCCTTCTTCCTTCCAATATCCCCAACCACCCATGGCGGCTCAATGCCCTTCCAGTTCTGCCCAATCTGCACCACCGGGTTGACCACCTCGATCCTCCGACTTATTCGACATTTCGCCTGAATCTAGTGATGACCAAGCCTCCTCCGGTGCAACTATCACCAATCGGTGTTCACCCTGTCGGTGCGGAATGTGGTCCCGACACTAACCAGTAATAAGCGCCGTGGTCTATCCCTCAATGGTCGATGCTAAGCAACAAGAGACACAGAGTTTATCCTGGTTCCGGCCGGTGGGCCGTACGTCCAGCAGTGGCGTGCTTAAGGCACTATATTGCTCAGCACCGGGGGTGCCTCTAGTGGGGCTGCTGCAAGCAAGGCGGGAGAGGAAGCGTGGCTTCCAAGTCCCTGATATAGTGGTTGAAGATGTTGTGGGAGAATTGGAGAGCAAGTGCGTGGTGCGGCTTGTCTCGTGTTGTGTTCTCTGTGTGTGTTCGTGTGTTGTGTCCTCTGTCCCATGCGGCAAGGGGGTTCGTCCTCCTTTTATAGATCAAGGAGAGAGCGAATCACATGCGCGCCGCGCTATTTAGCTACGTGAGGGAGCGTGGTGCGCCGTATCGTAGAGTAGGCGGCCGTCCGGGCGATCCTGGCAGCGATCCAGTCATCACGGCGCGTCTTGTACCCGAACAGTGGCGGCTTCGAGGGTAGAAGGGCGATGGATGGCTGCGATGTCCTCGGATGGGCTCGAGGGAGCTGCTGACGTCGGTCCGTACAGGGTACAGTCGCAGGTAAGGTGGCGTCCCGTTCTTGCACGCTCCACAGTGCTGGAGTTGTTGCCGCAGCGCCTAGCGCGCGCCCGTACGCGCGGGGGCGGCAGCCATACTGTTAACAGTGGCAGGGATGGCGTCCCACCGGCCTAGCGCCTCCACCTAACCCTGTAAGGTCACAAGAAAGCAAATCGAGGGTGCAGCCGGCCCCCCTTCGAGGGCTCGGCGCGTTAGCCGTACCGGAGTGGGCGGCGTGGCGTCACGGGACTGGCACCGGCCACGCCGCACAATTCCTCCCACAGTGGCGGGGATGGGATCCCTCCTGGGGAGTTGGTGCGGCGACACCGGGAGCGAGCCCCAGGCGCATGATGGCGCCGCCCTCGCCGTCGTCGGGGCATTAAATGCCCGTGCACGAGCGCGGGCGCACGTGTGCGGCGCGCCCTCGAGCGAGGGCGGACCCCGTTCGAGGGCGGAGTGGACCCTCGAGCGAGGCGGAGCTGCTCGGGGGGAGAACGGGCCCTCGAGCGAGGCGGAGCCTGCTCGAGGTAGGCGCACCCCCGCGAACAGGACGAAGCCCGCCCGAGGGAGGCGTGCATCCTCGAGCGAGGCGGAGCCTGCTCGAGGGGATCTTCAAGAGGGCTGCCTCGGTGGGCCGTCGGGGCCCCCTGCGGCGTGGGCCGTATCCTGCATGGTTAGGCGAGGTGTGTTTTTGGCTTTGTTGCGGGTTTTAAGTGGGGATTTCCCAGTTGTTTAAGGGGACCCCTAGGGCTGTCCCCGACAGTAGCCCCCGAGTATCTGTGGGTTTGCCATTGAGGCTCCCGCAGATGTTAGGACCTACTGATAGGACGTTCTTCCCTCCTGGTATTGCGAACGCTTTCCGTGGGGCCGCGTCAGCGGACCCGCGGGTCTAGCCCCCGAAGCCCTACAGGAGCGTGGATGCTCCTGTAGGGGTTAACCGCGAGAGCTGGTCAGAGGGCATGGTACATGTTTCAACCGGCGTCGGCAATGTCTCAGCCGGCTTCAGTGACGCATGCGCTGCTGGCACTGTCTCCGGCGGGTGCAATCCAGAAGGTGTAGCCGTGCGTCAAGCCCCCGAGCCTGGGCCCGTTCGAGGCGATCAGGTAGAGCTTTACGACTTGTTTTTTAACGCGCCCTCGCCGTCCCTCCGCGGGACGGAGGGTGAGGTTTCCGTAACCCCCATCGAGCGGGTCGCGGATTGCGGATTCCTCGTTGAGCTACTAGTGGGTGGTTCGAGTGGACGTCCATGCCCCGTTCGATAAGGGTAGGCTGCGTGGTCCAGAGACACGTCCATTGAAGCGCTTGCGTGGGTTTGTTAGGTGGGGCTCGGTCTCGTTCGATTGGGACCGAGGGCGCGGAAGCTCTCCCTCGGTGGGATCCCCCGGCTAGCTGCCCTCGCTGGCTCTCGAATATGACATATGGGGCACCCTCGAGCCGACGGGCTCGAGGAACGGCTCGAATGCGCGTGCCTTCGTCGTCCCTGACTCTGTGATCTGGGGCGCCTGTTCGAACCCGTCGAGGGTCAGGCTTCGAACCTCTGATCAGTAGGGCCGTGTGGGGTGGCGCCTGGGCGGCCCCGTCTTTGCATCTGCGGCCGTCGAGGGGCCTGGGCGAGCCAGCCCTCGGGGTGCTGATTAGTAAAAATGATGCGGGGCGGCGGCTAAGCGCTCCTGTCCTGGCATCTGCGACCATCGAGGGGCCTGGGCGAGCCAGCCCCTGAGGCGCTGATCAGTAATACAGCGTGGCATGGGTGCTTTCGGTGCCCGCTTTGTTTCAAACGGGCCCCGAGGCGACCCTCTCACGCCAGTGCCCTTTAGAGGGTTGACATCGTCTCGAGCCAGGGGCTCGTGCCGCTCGAGGGTTCTGCGTGGCATGGGTGCTTGCGGTGCCTGCTTTGTTTCAAACGGGCCTCGAGGCGACCTTCTCACGCCTGTGCCCTTTCGAGGGTTGAAATTATCCCGAGCCAGGAGCCCGTGCCGCTCGAGGGTTCTCCTTGCTTTGCAAGGAACCGGGCCATTAAATGCTCCACAATAGTGGGCGGCGTGGGCAGGCGGACGTGACCGCCTGCCACGGTCCCTACTGTTCTTCACCGTGATGATGACTCGTTCGCGGTGGCGTGGCCGCCGCGGTCGTGGTGGGGCCCGCCCGTCGGCGAGAGAAAAGATTCCCTGCAGTTAATGCGCGTGGGACGTCCGCCCCGGAGAGCTCGCCCGCGGCTTATAAATCTGAGGGGAGGGAAAAACGGCGGTTTTTTACTTTAGCGTTTCGCCGTTCTCGCCCCTTGCGCTCTCACTTTCGTTTTGCTCTCGCCACCGCGGCCTTTCGCCATTAGAGCTCTTCCTCATCTTCTTGTCCTCCGTTCCCGGATCTCTGGTCCTTCCTAATGGCGCCGCCTCCGCCCCTCACGATCCTCGACCCGTACGCCTGGGAGCGGTCGACGGTGACCCGGCTGGCTCTCAACGAGCTGGTCTCCGCCGACCAGCTGGCGGCGAACGAGGATGGCCGACCGGCGGAGTGGATCGTGCCGCCGGCGGGAGACCATGCGCCCAACCCGCTGGAAGGCTACGTGGTGAGCTTCGTCCACTTCCACGAGCGTGGTTTCGCCGAGCCGGCGAGCCGCTTCATGCGGGCGCTCTGCCACCGCTACGGCGTGGAGTTGCACAACTTCGCGCCGAACGCAATTTCGCAGGCGGCCACATTTGTGGGCGTCTGCGAGGGGTATCTGGGGATCCCAGTCAATTGGGAGCTCTGGATACACCTCTTCCGCGCGGAGCTCTTCACGCAGCCCACGACGGAGCAGAGGACCCGCCGCGCGGTGCGCGCCGGCGGGATGTCGCTCGCCCTGCGGGCGCAGTTCAAGGACGACTACATCCCCTGCACCATGACGACGAATAACGCCGGCTGGGAGCGGGGGTGGTTCTACTTGCGCAACGTCGAGCCCGTCCTCCCCCCCCCCTACACCGGTCGGGTGTTCCGGGAGAAGCCCGACTCCTGGGGCTACGGGGTGTCCACGCCCCAGCATCGGAGGCGGCTGGGCTCGCTCCTGGCTGCCTTGAGGAACCTGGCGACGTGCGGGCTGACCGCAGCGGGCGTCCTCGCCTTCCTCCACCACCGTCGGATCGTGCCTCTGATGGAGAGGCCGCTCTGCATCTTCGAGATGACGGAGGTGGCGGACCCCGTCGCGCTGGCGAGGTCGCGGATGCTCCCGACCCCCCTCGGGCGGGCGTACGCGCTCACGCGGGCGCGGAACGCCGTCGACACCCGGATGCTGCGCCAGGACCGGTCCCCGTGGGAACTCGAGATGCTCCCCACCGGCCCGCTGGTGAGTATGGCTCTTGGCCCTGTCTTTGTCCTCAACGTTGCCCCTGGCCTCTGACGCGCTTTTGACGTTCTCGCATGCAGCTGGTGACCTTCAGCGCCGCGAAGTCCGTTCCGCCTACCCCTGACTCCCGCGCGCTCGGTCGGGCGGCGCAGCAACGTGAGCAGGAGCGGGCGGCGCGCAAGAGGGAGCGCGCGAGGCGGCACCGTGAGCGCGCGGCGGCGGAGCGAAGAGCACCGCCGCGCGAGCAGCAGGGGCTCTCCTCTCCGGGGACCGAGGAGTATTCGTCCTCGGAGGAGGACGAGGAGGAAGAAGGCCGGGGGGGCGGGGTCCCTCCGATAGGTGGGAGCCTCGCTCCCCGTCGCCGGAGCCAGCCCCGGCGGCAAGGGCGGCATCGCCCGGGACGGGCGCAACGGCACCCGCCGCCGAGCAATCAACGACGCGGGGCGGCGCGAGCCGCGGAGGTGCCGGCGCGTGCGCGGGCGCGCGCGCGCGGCGAGTGCGCCCGCGCGCGGGGCGGGGCCCATGCGCGCGGCGGAGACATCGGGGGGCGCGGCGACCGGCGCGTCGGCCGCGCGCCGGCCTCGTCCGCCGAGGCCTCGAGGAAGAGAAAGCGCGCCTTCTCCTCTTCGAGGTAAGGGGCTCGCTCTTCTGCTGGGTTTGGTTTTCTGGCGACCACGCGTTCTGACTTTTTTCTTGTACTTGGGCAGGGTGGACCCAACCGTGCCTCCCCTCGCACCGGCCAAGGTGTGGAGGGCGGACGCGTCCATTCCCCACCCGGCGGCGCTCGTCGAGGGCGCCGCGGCGGGGGCGAGCACGGTGGCGGCGGGCGAAGGCTCGCAATGCACGACCGAGGCCTCGAGGCCTCGGCCGGCGGATCGGCCCGGCCGCCATGGCGCGGCCGGCGGTCGTCGAGGAGCGGCGTGCGCGGTCGTGGCGGAGGTGCGCCCTCGCGGTGGGCGCCGCGACGAGGCGCGGTCCGTGGTGCCGGCCGTGGAGGAGGCGGGGAGCGGGTGCGGCCCGCGGCGGTGCCGGTGGGCGCGGAGGCGCGGCCGGAGGCGGTGGCCATGGCGCCGCGTCGGCGCGCCGTGGCCACGGAGGCGCAAGTGGAGGCGCCGGCGGAGGTGGCGCGAGGGGCCGGCGGCCGCCCGGCGGCTCCCGGCGGTGTAGGACCATGTGTGGTTCGAGGACCGGTGGATGGTCGCTTCCTTGTGTGATGAGTGATTGACAACGGTGTGTGGACCGATTCTTGGCTAAGTATTGCGGGTGCGAGGTTGCGGCTTGACCGGTGTTGGTGCGGGTGAAGAACAAGCGCGAAAGGTCATCACTCGGTGAGGCCTCCGGTGTGGAGAAGACAAGTAGGCTTCGTTCGAGGGACCCGGTGGCCGGCGGGGGTCAAGTGCGGGCCGCATGGTGGCATGAATAGCAAGATGAAGTCGTGGACGGTTTCTTGGTTGAGCCTCAAAACCAAGGTCGAGCCGGGACTACGTGGGAGCCGAGTCATGAGTGGAGATTGGCGGAGGCTACACCGAGTTCGCGGGGTTTCCGGTGGTTCACCAGAAAACCACTTGGGTTCCTTGGTTGATCCACAAAGCCAAGACCGGAGAACCGAAGACGGAGGTGCAAAGAAGCATCGGACCGGTCGACCGGTGGGGACCGGTCCGGACCGGTGAGGAGCACCGGTCCGACCGGTGTGCGACGACGCGGTCCGAATCTTCGAAGCGGAGGACACGCGTCGGGATCGCATGGCTTGCGTCGAGGCTACGCAGGGTGCGGTCGCCGGGCATCCGTCCGATGGTGAAGAGATCAAGAATTCCAAATCCGCCCTTGAGGGGCTTGTATCCCTAGTTAGTAGAGAAGGGCATTTTAGACATTCGGTTGCCTCCATATAACCCAAGAGGTGAGAGGATGGCAGCCAACTCTTGGAACCCTAGCTCATTAGTTTTCCCTTTTTCCACCTATTTTCCTTAGGTTTTCTCTAGGACTAGCAAGAGAGCTTCACGGAGAGATCTTGTAGAGAGGGATGGATGATCGGGCGGCTTGCTAGACCTTGTACGAACCTTTGTTTCATGTATAGATGATTCGGCGTGGTTCCTCAAGGTTTGGATGTGTTTTCCCCGGTTGTTCTTGGTGGTGATTTTCGGAGCCCTTTCTCGGTGATTTATTTGGGTTGTTTTAGGGACTTTTCTCTTGGGGATTTGATGGGGGAAATTTGTGGGAACCCTTCGTGGTTCTTTGGGCTGTGATTCCCCTCCCAAATTCGTGAGTAAAAGTGCTCGATTTTGGGGTTTCTTGAGTTCTTGGGTTGGAAGTGCTTTCGGCGGGATTTCTTCGATTCCTCCTTTTTGTACGAGATTTGGTGGGATTAAACTTGACTATGAACTCCTCATGAGGTGTTCATGATATCCCCAAAGTCTTGTTCAAGTCCGTGGAGCGATTCGGGAGATCGAGATTTTGATTTGGGGGAGTTGACCCGCGGGTGCTGTTCATCCCGAGTCGCCTGTGCTACACCGGTCTGACCGGTGCTCTTGACCGGTCTGACCGGTGCAAGCCCTTGTGGGTTTTTGCTCGGGTGAACTTCTTGGTGAGTTCGTTGTTGTCCCGTGGTGCCGCCGTTTCGAGTTTGGGTCCGTTTGGTGGTCGGTTGCCCTGTTTAGTGCCTTGGGGGCTTTCGAGTCGCCATCGGTCCGACCGGTGTGTCTCACCGGTCCGACCGGTGTAGAGCCACTTAGTGAAAGTTGCTCGGTTTCACCGGCCAGGGACCGGTCCGACCGGTGGTGCTCACCGGTCGACCGGTGTGGGTCTGTAGACTCGAGGTTTGGTTTTTCCGCTGCGTTTCTCGGGTCGGAAGGTGGTGTGTTGGTTCCTAGGTCCAGTGGCACTCCAGTGGCTACGTGGGCTTGACCAACCTTGGTAGTGAGTCGGAGACGTGTGTTGGAAGCCGCGTTCGTCTTGTTGGAGTTTTCATCTCCTTCGAGAAGAATTTTTATCGGCTCTCATTCACTCACCCCCTCTCTGGTTCGCCGTATCGGTCCTTCATGGTGGAGGTCCCGGACGACGACTCCCCGCCGCCCGGGTGGGATCAGTGGGTGAGCTTCCCCACGCTCTCCCCAGAGTCCCAGGAAGGGGCCCTCGTGAGGCGACGCGACGGCCACATGGTGGCGGGGAGCCGGGGACATGGCGCCGAGGCCTCGTCTTCTCGCGCCGGCCACTCCGCCCAGGTGGAGGGGATCGCTAACGACCCGCCTGCGTTCGCTGACGCCCAGGAGGAGCAGGAGCTGTGGGGGGAGCTCGGCCACGGCGCCACGCTCGACCGTGCGCTGAACGAGGCGCTGAGGGTCCACGGCGGCCCCGCGTGGTGCGTCTTCCAGGTGGGGCATCGCTGCTCGTTTTCCTCTTTCCCTCGTTTCTGTGCGCTGTCTCTGTATCGTGGTGCTTACGGGTTTCGAATCATGGGTGACAGGAGCTCGAGCGCCGTGCCCGCGACAAGTACGGCGCCTTCGATCGGGTGAACGCCGAGCTCCACCAGGTCCGGGAGCAATGCGGCGCCTTCGATGCACCGACGCCCTCAGGACTCCGGACGGTTGGTTGTCGTACCGGGCCATGGCCTTGCGCGATGAACTCCACGAGAGCACAAGACAAGACCCGGCGCGTCCCTCTAGCCTCGAGCGGGTTTGCACAGCCCTCATTGACCGTGATGAGGCGCTGCGGTAGGCGCGCTCGGACCTGGAGAAGATGCGCACGCTGGCGACCAATTGGGAGGCGGAGGTGGCCGGCGTGCGCAGCGAGAACCGGGGGCTCCGCTCGTCTCTCGAGGGGGCGCGGGCGCGGCGAGCCGCCCGTGCCGAGGAGCGGGCGCGCGCGCTCGAGCAAAGGGCCAAGGAGGCCGACGACTTGAAGGCCGCCCTCGACGCCAAGGTCGTGGCGCTCGCCGTTGTCGAGGAGCGGCTCTGCGGCAGAGCGCACCACCCGTCAGGGAGCTGAGGGGCGGCTCCAGCAGGAGCAGGCCGCCCTCGTCGACGCTTGGTCGGCCCTGGAGCGGGAGCGCGCTGCTCGTGAGGTGGCGCAGATGTCGCTGGAGGCCCGAAACACCGAGTTCTCCAAGGTCGAGGGCGAGCTGATAGTGCTCAGCATTACGAGCGCGAACTAGGAGCTGTCCCTCCAGGAGCAGGGCGAGACCGTCCGGGGCCTCGAGCAGGCGGTCGAGGCCGAGCGCTGCGCCCTCGAGGTGGAGAGGAAGCAAGTCGAAGCTGAGCCGCAGTTTGACTCCTGTGTTGTTGGGTTTTCCTTAGAAGGTTCGCATTCTTTTTCTGATCTCTTTCTTGTCTTGGCGACTCCAGGCTTGCGCACCGCTCTGGGGCACGCGGTTGAGCAGGCCGAGGCGCTGCAGACCTCCTACAACTCCTCCGAGTAGGAGCTGCAGGAGTTGCGCGATGCGGCCCTCGAGACCTGTCGATCCGTGGAGGAGGGCGAGGCGCAAGCCGGAAGCTCGCTGGCCAGCCGCCTGCGCGCCCTTGGCAGCCATGTCACCGAACGGATGCGTCGGGCGCTGCATCTTGGCGTCCAGAAGGCCCTCGGAGTGGTACGGTCCCACTACGAGGTCAACTTCGAGGCAATGGCGGAGGGTTACGTCGTCCCCGACGGTGTTGAGGACGAGGTGGCTATGGAGCGTGTGGACGCGCTCGCCGCCGACGCCGCTGGGACGCTCGCTGAGGCCTTCGAGGAGTTCCTCTTCCCGGACGCTGTTGACGCCGCCGCTCCTCCCGCCTGATGACAGCTGGGCGCTAGGCCCGTTTTTTGTTTATGTATCAGTACGCTGGTCGTGCGGCCTTTGTAGATAAACAAGCTGTTTTTGCCATAAACATTTGTTGATGCGAAATGAAGTCTTGTGTTTACTACGCTTTTTGTTTCTCCTTCTTCCTGAGTAGATTCTAGTTAGGGGAGTTCGATTTTCGCGGGTGGCCTGCTGGGTTGAATGCGAGAGAGAAGGGCCGTATCCTCGCGGCGTGGGCTATCTCTGGCTCGCGCGTTCCATCCGTTAGGCTGCCTGCGCCCTGTTCGAATCGTTGCTCGAGGCCGGAGTAGAGAACAAACTTAGCGCGTGTGAGTTGCTTCATTTTTGCGCGAAAATGGGACCATTTTGGGGGGGATGCCCCCCGCAGTAGCCCCGAGCGTAACTTGGGTTTCAGGGGAAATCCGAGTTGCCCTTTTCATTAGACTTATGGCGTTTACATAGTTGTCACCAACTGGGGCGTTGGTTATGTGATTTTTACAACAAAAACACTTGGAAATCCTAGCTAGGGGTAGAAGCAACGTAGCTGTTGGATGTTCCAAGCGTTGGTGAACTCTTCACCGTCCTCGTTGGCCAGCTTGTACGTGTTGGGCTTGAGTACCTTCACCACGACGTAGGGTCCCTCCCATGGAGGCGATAGCTTGTGGCGTCCTCGGTTGTCTTGTCGTAGCCTTAGGACCAAATCCCCTTCGCTGAAGTCCCGTCGGCGTATCTTGCGTGCTTGGTAGCGCCTGAGGGAGTGTTGATACCTCGCGGAGTGCATCAAGGCCACGAGGCGTGCCTCGTCTAGCTGGTCCAGCGAGTCCTCGCGGGCTCGCTAGTTGGCATCCTCATCGTAGCCTCGAACTCTGGGCGATCCGTATTCCAAGTCCGTGGGGAGGACGGCCTCCGCGCCATGGACTAGGAAAAACGGGGTAAACCCGGTGGCTCTGCTCGGGGTGGTCCTTAGGCTCCACACGACTGCTGGTAACTCTTGGAGCCATTTCCGACCAGATTTGTTTAGCTGGTCAAAAATCCTAGTCTTAAGGCCTTGTAGGATCATGCCGTTGGCATGCTCTACTTGGTCGTTGGTCTGCGGGTGTGCCACAGCTGCTCAATCCACACGGATGTGGAACTTGTCGCAGAACTCCAAGAACTTCCTACCCGTGATCTGGGACCCGTTGTCGGTGATAATGGAGTTTGGCACTCCAAAGCGGTGGACGATGTCGGTGAAGAACGTCACCGCTTGCTCCGCCCTGAGATTCGTAATGGGGCGTACCTCCACCTATTTGGAGAACTTGTCGATCGCGACCAACAAGTGGGTGAAGCCCCCGGGCGCCTTCCGCAGGGGCCCGACGATGTCCAGTCCCCACACAGCGAACGGCCATGTTATGGGGATGGTCTGCAGGACGTGAGCGGGGAGGTTGGACTTGTGGGCGTAGAACTGGCACCCTTCGCAGGTGCGTACGATTTCGCTGGCGTCCGCGACCGCAGTAGGCCAGTAAAAGCCTTGGTGGAAGGCATTGCCGACGAGGGTGCGAGGCGCCGCATGATGGCCGCAGATCCCGGCGTGCATGTCCCGCAGGAGCTCGCGCCCCTCGGGGATGGGCACGCACCGCTGCAAGATGCCAGAGGCGGCGCGCTTGTACAGCTCGCCGTCGACGAGGGCAAAGGACTTGGCCATCCTGGCGATGCGTCTGGCCGCGGCCCGGTCTGAGGGGAGCTCTCCTCGAGCCATCCAAGCCACATACTTGTCACGCCAGTCAGCCTTGACGGGGGCTGGCTCGATGTCCATCACATCAGCTCCATAGGCGCCATACCCCTCGAGGAGGGAGAGCACGTACGCCTCGTTCGAGGGGTCCTCATCCATGGGTTCCGCACTCGCTGGATTCGAGGGAGCCCCCGAGGGTTCTGCGTGGTTCGAGGGGCGAGGCTCGAGGGCGACCGAGGGCTGAGCAATATCGCGGGCGAAAACGTTCGAGGGGACGGTGATCCGCCCGGACGCGATCTTGGCCAGCTCGTCCGCCTCCTCGTTGTACCGGCGGGGCACGTGGTTGAGCTCGATGCCATAAAACTTGTCTTCGAGAGCTCGCACGGCCTTGCAGTAGGCCTCCATCTTGTCGTCATGGCAGCTTGCATTCTTCATGACTTGATCGATTACGAGCTGCGAGTCCCCCTGTACGTCGAGGCGCTTGACGCCTAAATCAATGGCGATTTTGAGGCCAAAGAGGAGGGCCTCATATTCAGCCATATTGTTAGATGCGGGGAAGTGGAGGCGCACCGCGTACCGCATGTGCTCCCCGAGGGGTGACACAAAGAGCAGGCCCGCGCCTGCCCCTGTTTTCATCACCGAGCCGTCGAAGTGCAGAGTCCAGCACTCTGCTTGGATCTGCGGTGGTGGCAGTTGCGTATCCGTCCATTCAGCGACGAAATCTGCCAGGATCTGAGACTTGATGGCCTTGCGCGGGGCGTAGGCAAGCGTCTCGCCCATCAGCTCCACGGACCACTTGGCAATCCTGCCCGCCGCGTCGGGATTGCGGATGATCTCCCCCAGCGGGAAGGAGGAGACCACCATGACGGGGTGGGCCTCGAAGTAGTGGCGGAGCTTGTGCCGCGCGAGGACTACCGCATACAGCAGCTTCTGGACCTGAGGGTAGCGCGTCTTGATGTCAGACAAGACCTCGCTGATGTAGTAGACCGGCCGCTGGACCGGCAAGGCGTGCCCTTCCTCCGCGCGCTCCACCACGATCACGGCGCTGACCACCTGGGTGGTTGCGGCCACATAAAGCTGCAAGGGCTCGCCGTCCTGCGGCGGCGTGAGGATCGGGGCGTGCGCTAAGGACGTCTTCAGCTTGTCGAGCGCATCCTGGGCCTCGGCAGTCCAGGAGAAGCGCTCGTGCTTCTTGAGTAGGCGGTAAAGGGGCAGGCCCTTTTCGCCGAGCCACGAGATGAAGTGGCTCAAGGCGGCAAGGCACCCCAGCACCTTTTGCACCCCTTTGAGGTCCCGGATTGGGCCTATTCGCTCGAGGGCCGCAACCTTTTCAGGGTTGGCCTCGATTCCCCGTTGGGAGACGATGTATCCCAGGAGCATGCCCCGCGGCACTCCAAAGACACACTTTTCGGGGTTTAATTTAACCCCATTGGCCCGTAGGCAGCCGAACGCGATGCCAAGGTCGCCAACCAGGTCGTCCGCCTTCTTGGTTTTCACGACGATGTCGTCTACGTACGCCTCGACCGCCCGTCCGATGTGATCCCCGAAAACGTGCTGCATGCAGCGCTGGTATGTCGCACCCGCATTTCGGAGGCCAAACGGCATCGTGACGTAGCAAAACATCCCGAACGGCGTGATGAACGAAGTCGCGAGCTGGTCGGACTCCTTCATCTTTATTTGATGATACCCGGAGTAGGCATCAAGGAAGCAGAGCAGCTCGCACCCAGCCATTGAGTCAACAATTTGATCAATACGCGGCAAAGGAAAAGGAACTTTAGGACATGCTGTATTAAGACTAGTGTAGTCTATACACATCCGCCACTTCCCGTTCTTTTTCTTTACAAGCACAGGGTTTGCTAGCCACGTTGGGTGGAACACCTCCTTGATGAACCCGGCCTCCGAAGCTTCCGCGGCTCCGCTCCGATAGCCCGTCGCCGCTCCTCGTCGAAGCGGCGCGGCCGTTGTTGCACGGCGCGGGCGTGAGCGCAGATGTCGGGGGAGTGCTCGGCGACCTCCCTCGGGATGCCCGGCATATCCGAGGGGCTCCACGCGAAGATGTCGGCGTTGGCGCGGAGGAAGTCGACGAGCACCACTTCCTATTTGGGATCGAGGGTGGAGCTGACCCTCAACACCTTGCCCTCGGGGGCAGAAGGGTCGAGGGGGACCTCCTTGGCGCCGCTCCGCGGCCTCGAAGGTGCCGGTGTGCTTGGCGGTGGAGTCGAGGTCCTCGTTGACCATCTTCTCCAAGGTGGTCACCAGCGCTTCATCCAGCGCCAGTGCTTCTGCGTGCTCTACGCACTCGACGTCGCAGTCGAATGCGTGCTCGATGGACGAGCCTACGGTGATGATGCCGTTCGGCCCTGGCATCTTCATCTTCAAGTAGGTGTAGTTGGGGACCGCCATGAATTTGGCGTAGCAGGGCCGCCCAAGTATGGCGTGGTAGGCGCCCTTGAACCCCACCACCTCGAAGGTGAGCGTTTCCTTGCGGAAATTCTTCGCGGTGCCGAACCAAACCGGCGGATCGATCCGCCCGAGGGGGCCGGACTCGCTTGCCGGGCGCGACGCCATGGAACGGCTTCGCGGCGGGCGGCGCAGCGCGGTCCAACCCGATCCCCAGCAAGCGCAGCGTATGCGCGTAGAGGATGTTGAGGCTGCTGCCTCCGTCCATCAAGACTTTTGAGAACCGCACGTTCCCAATGATGGGGTCGACCACCAGCGGGTACTGGTCCGGGTTGGGGATGCGGTTCGGATGGTCTTCCCGGCTGAAGGTGATGGCGTCCTCCGACCAGTTGAGGAAGGAGGGAGGAGCCTTCTCTGCGGCGAGGACCTCGTGCCGCTCCCGCTTGCGCTGGCGGGTTGACATGTCGACGGTGGGTCCCCCAAAGATGAGGAACACGTTTTCCACGGCGGGGAAGCCGCCGGCGTCGCCATCTCCTCCGTCTTTCTTGGCCTCTGCCTCCTTCGCGGCAGCGCGGCCATAAAACTTCTTGAGCATATCACACTGCTCAAGGGTGTGGTTCACTGGGGTCTTATGGTGAGGACATGCCTTTTTTAGCATGTCATCGAACACCCCCGACCTCGAGGGGCGGTCGAGGGCCCCGTCGAGCCGGTCAACGGGGAAGAGCCTCGGCATCACCGCCGTCGCGCCCCTGCTCGCGCGCCTCGCGGCGCGGCTTCTTTCCCTTCTTGCCTCGCTTGTCCTTGCAGTGGGGCTCCCTGGACTTGCTGCCCTCCGCGGGCGCATCATCCGAGCGCTTGACCTTCTTGTCGTCGAAGATCGCCCCCACGGCCTCCTCTCCTGAGGCGAAGCTGGTGGCAATGTCGAATAGCTCGTTGGAGTCCGCGGGCGGGCTGCGCCCCAGCTCTCGCACGAGGTCTCGGCACGTGCTTCCCTTGAGGAAGGCATGCACGATCTTGGATTGCGCCACGCTGGGGAGCTCTGTACAGCGCTTGGAGAAGCGCCGTATGAAGTCCCGCAACGACTCGCCGGGCTTCTGGGTGCAGGAGCGCAGGTCCCAAGAATTTCCAGGGCGCACGTACGTGCCCTGGAAGTTACCCACGAACGTGCGGACCAGATCGTCCCAGTTGTGGATCTGGCTGGCGGGCAGGTGCTCGAGCCACGTTCGGGCTGCATCGCCGAGGTGCAGGGGCAAGTTGCGGATGATGACCTCGTCGCTGGTGGCCCCGCCCAGTTGGCACGCAAGGCGGTAGTCGTTGAGCCACACGCGGGGATCCGTCTCCCCGTTGTACTTGACGATGGTCGAGGGTTGGCGGAAGCGTTGGGGGGAGGCCGCCGCACGGATCTCCCGACTGAACACATGGGTCCCCGGGGGCTCCTGCGTCGGAGAGCGGTCCTCATCGCTGTCGTAGCGTCCACCCCGTCGAGGGTGGTAGCCCACCGCTGCTCGCGCGTCCGCCTTGCTCGTGCACCTGGCGTTGATGACGTTGTGGGCGTCACCGTCCAGCGTCCTGCGCGTGTCAAGGAGCCGCTCCTTGGCCGGCGCGCGTCTCGAGTTGGCGGGACGCCCCACGGCCTCGCGCTCGCGTGGACCGAGGGTTCGCCCCCCGAGCGGCCCTCGTCTCCTCGCGCATCCCCCTGCTGGCGGATACGTGAGGCCGAGCTTTCGGCCTGCTGGACGGCCGCTTGCTCGATGAGAGCCTGCACCTCGCGTTGCAGGTTCCGCGCCTCGGGGGTCGAGGGTGCCGCATGGCCCGCGGCGGCGCCGCGGCGGCAACGAGCTTCGACTCGCCCGTGGAGGCGCGTCGGGGTTGTCGGCGTTGATGCGGTCGCGGGCACGTGCGCCCGGCTCCCCGCGCGCGTTCGCCGCGCGCGGAGGCTTCCCCGCCCATCGAGGTGCGGAGCGGGGCCGTACCGTTCGGTACTCCTCCGCCGCCTTAGCCTCGAGGTCACGGGCTTGGGCTGGGCCGTGCGTCAACGTCGGCCCCGGCGGAGAGTGCTCGGCCCCGCGGCCGGGCGGGCGCGGAGCGATCCCCGGGGCGGAGCGTGACCTCCCCCGTCGCCGGCGCCCACAGCGCCGGTGGCGTTGGCTGGGTCGTTGGCGATGACGACGCAGCATTCCCGCACGGGGTCATAGCTCCCGGTGCTGGAGTCATCGGAGCAGCCGAACCAGTAGTCCGTAGCGTCGAGGAAACGCCGGAACATGACTGGGTCCGGCACGCCGGAGAAATCCCACTCCGCGTACCCGTGGAGGTTGGCGGGTGGTGGCGCGTCGAGGGAGCCTAAGGATGACTCGTCACCCGCTGAGGCGCTTGGATCCCTGGCGACCAAGACGTGGCGGCCAGGGGGAACCCTGCGCATCGTGGTGTTCACGTTGGCGTTGTAGGCTGTCGTGGCACCGCGCAGCCCAATGGGGAAGCGCGCTCCGGAGACCGTGCGCTGTCCCGTTGGGGCGGCGGTCGCCGTGGGTGACGGGCGCGCGCGTGCTAAGAGGCGGCGCGCTCGGCCCGCCGTCGCTCGGACCGTGCCGGCACGAACGTTGATCGAGCGGCGGCGGCGTCGTGGCGTCGACGGGCCCCGCGCATCCGCGCCGTGGTGGTGCGCGCGGCGGAGCCGGGAGCGGCACCCGACTTGGCGCCGCGCACGGAGCTCCTCACGGTTGGTGAGGCGCATGAGGTAGCCGTTCCTCGTGGCCTGGAAGTTTAGGCCCCCGAACCGGATTTCGAACCCGGCGGGGAGGGGGGTCCGAGCCGCCCATGCGAACGCGTACCGCGGTACTCAGTGCGGATCACCATGGAGGGAGTTGGTGGAATGACCTTAGGCGCTCGATTGCCCCACGGTGGGCGCTAACTGTCGGTGCGGAATGTGGTCCCGACACTAACTAGTAATAAGCGCCGTGGTATATCCCTCAATGGTCGATGCTAAGCAACAAGAGACACAGAGTTTATCCTGGTTCCGGCCGGTGGGCCGTACGTCCACGCGGCGTGGCGTGCTCAAGGCACTATATTGCTCGAAGACCGGGGTGCTCGTAGTGGGGGCTGCTACAAGCAAGGCGGGAGAGGAAGCGTGGCTTCCAAGTCCCTGATGTAGTGGTTGAAGATGTTGTGGGAGAATTGGAGAGCAAGTGCGTGGTGCGGCTTGTCTCGTGTTGTGTTCTCTGTGTGTGTTCGTGTGTTGTGTCCTCTGTCCCCTACGGCAAGGGGGTTCGTCCTCCTTTTATAGATCAAGGAGAGAGCGAATCACATGCGCGTCGCGCTATTTAGCTACGTGAGGGAGCGTGGTGCGCCGTATCGTAGAGTAGGCGGCCGTCCGGGCGATCCTGGCAGCGATCTAGTCATCATGGCGCGTCTTGTACCCGAACAGTGGCGGCTTCGAGGGTAGAAGGGCAATGGATGGCTGCGATGTCCTCGGATGGGCTCGAGGGAGCTGCTGACGTCGGTCTGTACAGGGTACAGTCGCAGGTAAGGTGGCGTCCCGTTCTTGCACGCTCCACAGTGCTGGAGTTGTTGCCGCAGCGCCTAGCGCGCGCCCGTACGCGCGGGGGCGGCGGCCATAGCGTGCCGGTGGCAGGGATGGCGTCCCACCGGCCTAGCGCCTCCACCTAACCCTGTAAGGTCACAAGAAAGCAAATCGAGTGTGCAGCCGGCCCCCCTTCGAGGGCTCGGCGCGTTAGCCGTACCGGAGTGGGCGGCGCGGCGTCACGGACCGGCACCGGCCACGCCGCACGCTCCTCCCACGGTGGCGGGGATGGGATCCCTCCCGGGGAGTTGGTGCGGCGACACCGGGCGCGAGCCCCGGGCGCATGATGGCGCCGCCCCGCCGTCATCGGGGCATTAAATGCCCGTGCACGGGCGCGGGCGCACGCGTGCAGGGCGCCCTCGAGCAAGGCGGAGCCCGCTCGAGGGCGGAGTGGACCCTCGAGCGAGGCGGAGCCTGCTCGAGGTAGGTGCACCCCCTCGAACGGGACGGAGCCCGCCCGAGGGAGGCGCGCATCCTCGAGCGAGGCGAAGCCTGCTCGAGGGGATCTTCAAGAGGGCTGCCTCGGTGGGCCGTCGGGACCCCCTGCGGCGTGGGTCGTATCCTGCATGGTTAGGCGAGGTGTGTTTTTGGCTTTGTTGTGGGTTTTAAGTGGGGATTTCCCAGTTGTTTAAGGGGACCCCTAGGGCTATCCCCGACACACCCAAAGCTGTTTACCTAGTTGTGTCCAAGTTAAGCGAATACAAAAAGGAGGCGGTTAGGCAAACTGGTTTTGGTGGTTTACTAGATCTACCGTTGATCTCCAAGGTAAATTTAAAGCTCTCTGCATGGTTGCTTACCAAGCTCGACACTGAAGACAGTTGTTTGGTGTTTTCTGAATCAAAGCGGATCTATTTGCATGAAAAAGATATCGGTAAAGTATTTGGCATTCCTTGTGGGGATTTAGATGTCTGTAGCAGTGGGATTAGTCCGGAGCAGATCGTCGAGCTTAGATGTTCGCTTGGTTTAAACCCTAGGGATCCTCGTCGTTCCAAGCATCTAGATCACGTTTTGAAGAAACATTTTGTCACACCCTAAAATTTTCAATTTCAGGATGTGAATAGAAAGAATAATTAAATAATGATTTTCTGATAATTTTAAAAAAATTTCAACATTTATTTTGTTTACAGGGAATATAGTATAGGAAAAATCTATTGTTTGATTTTCTAAATTAAATAACAAGTTATGTGTGTTGCATTCATGCCGATGCATCTTGGTTCTTCTTGAGTGCAAAAGGTTTCAAAAATGCGTTTAAGAGCTGTCCTAACTCTCCCGAGAATTTTCCGGATTTTTCTGGAATTTATTCTCACTTTCCTCCAGCTATTTCTATTTATTAGAAGGCTCTAAAATCTTTTTCATGAGCTCCAAATATTTTATTTGGATTTCTCGTGTCTCAATCTATCTCTGGGAATTTTTCTAGAATTTTGGCAATTTTTGGAGTATTTGTCGTGGTTTAATTACAATTTCGGGATTTTCTGAAATTGTTTTTTAATTTAAAATTAATTCCGAAATTAGAAAAAGAAGTGAAATAAAACCGGACTCTTTCTCGGACAATAAATAGTTGCCGGCGATCTCCTTGGCGTCCACTTTCCAACGCCACCAACCTTATCTCGTTTCGTTAACCCTAGCTCGCGCAAACCGCCGCCGAACTTTCGCATCTACTAAACTCCGGCGAGATTTTCCGGCAAAACCGTGGACTTCCGGTGCGAACGGACACCACCAGAGTTTCTCTCGTCGAGCTCTATGCCTTGGTGTGGTGGATCGCTCGATTCCGACGTCGACTCCGTCGTCTTCCCTAACTCCGGCGACTCCTCTCCAACTCCGGCGAGCTCTTCCGTCGCCATCGTTCATCTTTGACCGAAGGTGAGCACACCATTGCGTTCGTCTCGTCGTTTTCTCTCCGTTTTTCCGTTCAATCTACAGTTTCGTGGTCGTCCCATCGATTTCCCTTCACCCTCTCTTTTTCTCTCTTTCTCTCGTGAAGATCGAGTTGAGCAGCCAGGAGCTCCTCGATCTGTTCCGTCCGTTCCAGACCCGAGAAAGAAGAAGATGCCCACCTTGCACTTAGGTCCCTGGGAGATTTTGTAGTCTGTAGATTAATTCATGTGTCTTGCTCTTTTTCCAGAGAACCCTCTAAGAAGATCCCACCCTTCGCACATAAACCCCACCTGCATCTTTTATAGATCTAACCCCGAGCTTTATCAGTTTCACGAGCACTGTTTAATGTGTCTCGGAAATCTTTTCAGCTACTCCCTGATATCTATAGTTAATCGCGAACAGATCCTTTTCATCTTGTGTTCCCCATACCTTTTATGTTTTAGCTCTGTTTTAATCCGTTCAAGTTGCGTTAGATTCATAATAATGTAAAGCACGCGTTAGTGGTGTGTTTTCACCATGTTTTGTTTTCTGAAAATAAAATTAATATTCACTTTGATTAATGTCCAGTTATACATGCCTTTTATAAATAAAAATAATATAGGTCTATACCCATTTTTCATAATCAAATTAAATTTGCTTAATGATTGCTTTACATGCTTTTATATATAAAATATAATTAGATCTTTATCTCGGTTTTCGTAAACCAAATGTTAATTTGTTTAATAGTTAATTAATCTTTTCTAATTAAAATTTGATTAGGCTTTTACATCGGCTTTTATAAGAAATATTAATTTGATTAATGCCAATACCATAATGTTTTTAATAATAATATGATCTACTCGAATTACAAAGTTTCTTTTAGATTGTTCATATAGTTTAGTTTTTCTAAATTAAATGTTTAATCGGTTTAATCAATATATGAATCTTTATTAATAAAACTTGACTAGTTCTTTACACCGGTTTCATAAATAAAGTTTAATATTGCATTAATGTCAACATAGGGTATTTTATTTCTGAAATATCCTTTATATTTGTTTTGTTAATTAAAATGAACCTAGCTCATAGCCTTGTTCTCTC
The DNA here is from genome assembly GCA_947561735.1 of Cenchrus americanus. Lineage (NCBI taxonomy): Eukaryota > Viridiplantae > Streptophyta > Magnoliopsida > Poales > Poaceae > Cenchrus > Cenchrus americanus. The sequence goes on along the minus strand of OX387245.1, from coordinate 89,764,705 downwards.
ATATATGCAAAACGTTTGTTAGACGTTCTTTTCTCAGCTCAATCTAAGTGTGATCTTTCCGGTCCTTGCTCAATCTTCCGCAATCATCTCTTTAAAGCTAACCAAGCCTTTCTTCCTCTAAGCATGGTTTGTGTGCTTTAGTGATCCATCTAATCGATGCTATCCTTTAGTGCGTTCTTTTAAGGCTTTCTTTTGATTGGTGTTTTGTTCTTAGTATGTATGTTTGTTTGTCTGCTTTGTATGTTTGTGCCCGATGATTGATGCGCTTAGAGTGAACGCCGTTCGAGAAGCTTTGAAGAGCAAAAGGTTGAAGACATTCTGAGCAACTACCTTGGTTAAAGGCAAGTGCGTCCCTATGCAATCACACCTCGGTAGTGTGGTATGATGCTTGGCCGGCATCGCATGGTTGGGTCTAAAGTTCTTCGGGACTTTTACGCGACTTGTGGGTAAAGATGTACAACCTCTGCAGAGTGTAAAACTAATCGATTAGCCGTGCTCACGGTCAAGAGCGGCCTGGACCCTCAAATGATAAGTGAACTTAAAGATGAACTTAAAGAGGAACTTAAATCGTGCTCTCTGGTTATGCTGGCCATATGCTTATGGCGTATCTCTTACCCTTATGCTTAATTGTGGGTTGGTATAAACTTATAATTTATTAGTATTCAGGTGCTAATAAAACTTGACCAACTAAAATTGCTTAAATGCTTATAGCCCAGTCCACTATAAATCCTTTGCATTCATGTCTTTCCCCACACTTGCTGGGTACAACAAGTGCTCACCCTTGCTATAAACAATGTTGCTCAGAAAGAGGAAATTGCTATGAAGATGTTGCTGGAGCTAGGCGTACGCAACCCCCGGTCGACTGCCTGTGATGTTTGGAGCCTTCATTTCCAGGATTAAGCATAAATCTCTGATAATCTCTCTTTTTCTTACGTGATACTGTTTCTGTATTCACTTATATGTCACTATATGCATGAAACTTGATCCTGGCATGCATATAGGAATGCACTTGGTTTTCTTTGGAAAAGCAAGTGTGACACATTTAGATGACAAGGCAACCCGCCTGGAGGAGTATCGTTTCAAGATTGCCTTTGTCATTTTTGTTCTGGGTCATCTTCTAGTTCCTTCTGCGAAGCATGACCATGGAACGACAGATTTCTGGGGTGCTTTCAAGGACCCTAATGCAATTGATTGCTTTAATTGGTGTCGCTATGTTTACCAAAATCTGTTCAAATCGGCCCTCAAGGCTAGAGAAGAATGAATCCGCAAGGGCAGGGTGATGTCTGTCACTGGTTGCCACTTGTTCTTGCAGGTATTTTTTCCTGTTCTTCACTTTTCTCATTGTGGCGGCATTTATTTATTTTACTAAGGCCCCCATTTTCTGTCTCATTGTGTTAGATATTCTTCCTAGACAATGTTTATTTAGGCCGCATGAACAAGAGTCAGAAGATTACTCCTCGCGTGAAGGTTTTTGACCAAGAATCTTTGAAACATATGACAAGAATGTGTGCCTCATCTGATTACACTGACTTCTCACATTTCTTTGGTGTACGTAATTACTCGATGACTCCAATTTCAATTAATTGCTTCATACCATTTCTTTCGTGTACATGTTACACTATCACATACCTTATTGCATAATCCTGATCCACAGATTCGTTCATCGGGTTCATCAATATACATGAGGAGCACGTACCAGTCCGATCATCCTCCACCTGCAACTAATGTTGTCACCCCTTCCCGGCCCACAATACGGTGTAGTGACACTCCGCAGTTAACACCGGATACATTTACCTTCTCCATCCCAGCAGATTTTGGTGTCTACATTCGGACCAAGTGCCCTTCACTTGCAATGTCTCTTCCTTTTGTTCAATGTTCATTTTCCACCTTATTTTCTCTTGCCTTCAAGTTAATCACATATGTGTCCTTCACTTTACTTCAACAGCAAAGGGATTATGCAGTTAGTTGGTGGCAGATGCAGAACGCACTGATGATGAAAGAAGTTGCATTACTACGTACTTCGTTAATGAGGCAGCAAGCACACATGTTTGATTGGTTTGTCCAGTAGTTGGGCTCTGATCAGGTGCATCTGCTGCATAAGAAGCCTTCCTCCTCTACCGCATCCACATATGTACCTTCATCATCTGTGCTTCCCTCTACCAATGGTAAGATAACCAACTTTTTTCCATCCCTCACATGCAACACTAACTTATCCTCGATATTTGCAGATGGTAAACAACATGTTGTGCTACCTGATGTTAGCAACAAACAAACTCCTCCAAGTGCACACCTGAGGGTAGAACCATGAAACCGTCGAGGGTAGAACAATATTTTGTTACCGGTTCCGTAGTGGCCTGCCTGCTTCACGGCAAATGCATCTCTCGAAACTCCGCTCGCGCCACTCGAATCATCACTGAATCGATTGGCGCCACCAGATCCACCTCCCCCGCTAGTGGGCTTCATCTTCACCCTTCCGCGCCTTGATGCACTCCGTGTCACTGCACGTCCTCTCGTCGCGAATTGCGCACGGACGGCTTCTCCGCTCAACCGCTTCTTTGGTGCCATCTTCCCTTCACGTCAATCTGCAACAAATCGAAAGCACCAGAACATTACTCACTAGATTCACTCTAAACTATATTGAATCTGCCGCTCGAGGAGTTTACCTACTCAAGAATCTCCCCAACGTCGCTGCCCTAAGGCGATGCGTCGACTCCTCCGCTCCTTTTCATCCTAATTGGAAATGAGGAGGCAGACTACCGGGTGTGGGGCGCTGTAGGGACTCTCTCACAAATATATCCTGGACCACACACCACACACCGTGCGCTGGGACCACCTTTGCCCTTTTCTCCACTTTGTCAGACTGTCTAAAAAAATTAACTGCCCAACACTATAAAACAAAAGTTCAATCGATCAACATTCCACAACATATATTTAACAGATCCCCATGGCCATCACCTACACTTTTTTTACAACAAAATCCCTACACTCTGAGTATAACCCAACTCAGATGCAAATTAAAATAATGACTTGCACATCCCAAGTGACTGCTCACAGCACTAATCACTTCGCTAGGCAAGTCATTCCAAAATAAACAACCACAAACTAGCCTACCCTACTGCTTTGCCATCTGTCTGCAAAAGGCATTCACTTCCTGCTTGCGTGCTTCAGGGAACATCAGCTCCGCGAACAGCACTGCTATCTGCGTCGTCTTCCTCGTCACTATCTCCATTTGTGCACGGAACTGTCGCAAAACCTGAAAAACGGTCTCCTTCTTCCAAATCTGTCTCCCCTACATCAACGACAGGAGCACTAGCTCCTTGCGTTTCCCCAGTTCCTTCCACCACATCTTCAGCTGCTGCAACCTCAACCTGCGCTCAACAAAAACAATAGCAAACCAGCTATCAACATTTTACAAATCATCCATTATATAACCTTTTAACTATGCTGAAGTGGAAATGGGAAAACCAGTACCACCTTTGTCGCTTCCTTGTACATACCTTCCCCCACCCCCAAAGTCTCCAAACTTGATCTGCCCCTCCACTGATCCCTAAGTGCACATCACAAAACACAAATTTCAATTTGCCTATAAATTATTGTTTCAATATTTACCATGCACGGCCTTTTCCCCACCAAATCCCCTGAATCAACCAGGTCAGAGTCACATTCTTTCTTCTTCCTCTTCAAGGCTATTGACCCACTTACTGCAACAAGTTTATTCATCTCCTCTTTGACACAAAACTCCAGATCTGAACCCTGCTAGTACATTGCAAACGATGTAATCATGTACCTAATAAATATTTTTATGATCTTATTCACTAACTTACCACTGATTCAATGCTTCCATCCTCGCTAGCTGCCATGGCGGTCTGTTGTTTCTGAGTCGTCTCCAAATAGCGTTCCTTCTGGGGGGTATAGTGTGCCTGGATAGATTCTCTAGTCCAGCAGAACTCCAGACCTTTTTGTAGGTGTCCACCAGAACTCCTGTGTGGTCCCACAAACAGCTACCACTCACGGACTACCTAATCTTCGATTTCGTTTGGTTTTGAAATTTGAAATTCTATGGCACCATTTTTTCTCACAATTGAACCCTCTGATTACAATTTCCAAACCAAACCTGCCTGATACTAGTGTCTCACAACTGTTTACGTAGTTTCTAGACAATTTTTTTCCAAAACTTGTCATCTTCTAGCCTCATGGAAATTACATGTACACATCATTCTTATTGCACATCCTAATTTTCAACTGCATACACAACCATATTTTCACATTCGGATGCAACCACCATCACGAATTCTATGCACCAAATACATGATCCAGCCTTCCAGATCATACTTGCACAATCATATTCTATCACGTACTACAAACTAATTCCACTTCTACTGGGCCTTAAGCCAGGCACACCAAAACAGGACGACCTACAGTAATCATCTCCTACGTGGTACATTCTAAGACAAAAGTACACCTTTGCCCTACTTCAACATCAATGCCAATTGCCATTACACAAGTAACAAATCAACAGCAACTAGTTGTTGCCTGGTAGGACCACAAGATGCCCTAGTATGGCCTGTCAAACCACATGAAGTACATGTGGGAGGCTTCCTTGGGACATTGGTGGACTTGTCTCTGTCAGGGCATGACGTTTTAATGTGCTGATCACTACGGCATTGACTGCAGAAACGTGGCCGTTTTGATCCTCCTTCGTATGATGGTTTGTACCTTTTATTGCTTGGTTTACCCCGTTCAGCCTTCTTCTTCGGTGCCCGTAGAGTAAATTGATCTCCTGCATCAGCGACAACTTCCTCCGTTGCCGTAGCTGCTGTACGATCCGCCAAACCCATGCCATCACTACTCGTGTTTGCTTCCCTCATATCTTTTTTGCCTTCCTCCAAGGGTTGGAGCGCAGTCTTGTATCTCTCCACATTCTTGTCGCCCATCTCAACGTACTCCAATACACTGATCATAAGTGACGAATGACGGTAAGTTTGCGCCCGCAGTGATGGATTCTCTTTGTTGTAGCTTGACAGATGACCTCCAACGTTGATCCTTGCCTTTTTCATCCACCTTTTCATGATTAAACTACCTGGGATCAATTGCATACCTCTGCTTATCATAACCTGCACCAAACAACATCTCAATATGTTTGTCTGCGCGGCAAAAAACTACGGAGAGGAAACAAAACGACGTACCTTAATAATATGGTTGCACGACAACCCAAAGTGTTCATACAGACCGCATTATTGCATATGTTTGCCTGCACAAACTCTTACTTTGTACCTACCATTCCACCAGCGCTGTATACGTGCAAGGTCATAATGCTCAACCATGTACTCGTCACCAGGCACAAGTTCATAAGTGAAGTACGATTCTGACTTGTCCTTCAGTTCCTTGAAAAGATTCAATACATTGGGTGTGTACACCTCTAAAGCATGAGCCACCAGTGATCCTCCTACCCACTTGTTCTTCTGGACCTGCATTTGAGCATAAATTGAACAATATATTACATCACACACTGCTCCAAAAACCACAAAAAGTCTGCAAGCATATGTATCGAACACAGTTCTAATTTACTATATATACACAATACCTCTTTGCATTTCTTCTCTTGGAAATCTTCATCCTGGTCTCTAATGAACTGAAGCTTGTTGTATTGATCAACAAACTGGTGTAGAGTAGAGTTAGCTGGTATAATGTTCTTCAACATCATGTTTGCACTCTCACTCCTTTGTGTGGTACACATTCTAGCACAGAAAATACCATTGAAATAACTCTTCACCCACTTGTCCCGTGTTTCAAATATTTGCTTCAAAAATGTGTTATCTTGCATTGCATATTCGGACAACAACTCGTTCCATTGCTTCACAAATTCTTCTCTGGTCAACATCTCATTAAGCATCTTATGAAATTTGACTCTGAAATCTTTGTCTGTTGTGTACTTCGCACCCAGACTTTCTGAAACTCTCTTCAGGACATGCCACTTGCACCATCTGTGATTCATTCCGCTCCACTCCTCCAATATTGCCACCTCCATAGCCCTGCACTGATCTATTCAAGAAACACATTATACACTAGTCACCGGACGTCTCATACACTTAGCTAAACCAAATCAGCTCAAAATTGTGTTGTAACAATTTTTGTGAAACCATACCTATCAGTATTGTTCCTGGCTGTTTACCACCCATTAATTTAACAAACTGTTTGAAAATCCACCTGAATGTCTCAATTGACTCATCGGTCATAAGAACACCACCTAGCAGAACACTCTGAAAGTGGTTGTTCACACCAACGAAAAGACCAAATGGCATCCCATATTTGTTGGTCTTGTATGTAGTGTCAAATGTTATTGCATCACCAAAATGCTCATACTGTTGCCGACTCCTAGAGTTAGTCCACATTAAAGTCTTTATTCTGCCATCTTCATCAGGATCAATCACATAAATGAACCCCGGGTCATCCTTCATGTATCCATGGAAAAGCTCCAGAGTCTTCTTAATATCACCTTCAGCTGCCTCTCTATTAATCTTCTGGTAAAGATTCTTCAAGCACCTCTTTGTTGTTGGTACATTTTCCATTTTACCAAAAAATGATCCTAGGATACTGTACAACTTTGTAATGGGTACATTGTTCTGCCTCAACATCCGAATCAGATTCTTAGTATAGATGTCCAGATGATTGTGTGAAGGCCACAATCGATTCTCCCCATGTGTCTCAGACATATCATGGTTATGCATTGCATTGTGCTCAACCACTACCCAACCATGATCACTGGTTCTGCCCAGACGAAGCTTAGCTTTGCAGTTTGTACAGTTCGAAGTTGTCTTCAGATCTTTTGCTGGGCGTCCCTGCATTCAAAACAACAATAACATGCACATGAAGCTCATACCCCAAATCCATCTCAATTAGCAGTACAATCTTTCACCCAAAAACTTAATGTCCCACTAACCGTGCAACTGCAGTAGAACTCTTGCCCCAGTTGGTATCTTTTTTTCTGGAGGCAGCTTTCTACTCTCTCTTGTATCTGAATACCTCTTCTTGCCCCACCTGATCCCAAAACCACATTCCCAGGAATAGAGGTTGTAATACTCAAAACCCTCTTCAACGTCATCAAATTCTGTCCCAATATCCGGGCTGATTATGTAATTTGAAGTTCGATCAGCAAACTTCATCAGTGCTTGCTCTAGTGCAGTTCTTCTCCCCAAAATCCTTTCACACCGTTCTGGCCCACTACTGACACAATTCCTGCGGCAGCCAAAACCAAAGGGACACATTAGTTAAGGCACGTCGTTGCCTACAGCAAAAAAAAAAGTGCTATCTATCACAGGAAAACCCAATAAACACATTCTTCGCACACCTAATAACCTATCTATGCACCCATGTACAAATAATTGACTCAGCTATCAGGACACATGCATTTTCATTAATTCAATGCTAATGACACGATATTGTGTACATTATCAACCAACAGATTTCACAATATTAAAACACAGCATTATAAGACACTTGCCTTGTCTTCCACTGGCACAAGGCAGCATCATTTTTTGAGATTTCGTCGGCACCCAAATTTGCTGCTATCGCCCCTACCTCTGCAAATTTGTTTGCGCTTTCACAACTACTCTGTGCTGGCACTTCATTTAGGTCTAACCTCAGCACTTCAACCATACTATTTCTGTTCAAAAACAAATATGAAAATCAGTACAGTATGGAACATATGCACACCGTGATTATAGAGTCTTTAGTTTACAACCTCTGATCTGCTTCAGCTTCTTTGGGTACATCGACACCATCATTCATATTTCGTCCCATCGTCCCATCCATAAATCCACTGTCTCCAATGCACCCTTCAAACAAACCTTCCTGAAATCCGGTTTCTCCAACAAAAAATTCAATTCCTTCTGCCACATTCGTGCTAGGCATTGAACTGCATTCAATTATAACACACATGTCATTTGCCTTTGCCATAACAATGAAATAGTGCACGGACAAACGAACTAGCCGCCACAAATCAATAAAGTTTCTGAACCTGTTCACCTTTTCATCTCAGGAATCTGATGTTCTAGACCCCCCTGGTCGAAACAAGCAAAAGGTACCGGTGCTGAGCACAACAACCTACACTCCCCCACAGAACTGCATCCAAAGCATTTTTTCCACTACTGAATCAATGATTTTAAATGAACACAGAGGTGAAACAAATGTACCACAAATTACCAGTTAGATTTGTCTGACGTAAAACATTTGTCCTGCTCGTGCCGTTTGCAGGTTCCACTGCCACAAACAAACAAGCACAAGGAACGGTTAACCCCCCCCCCCCCCCCCCCCCCCCCCATTGAGAAGCTAATCCTAGACACGAAACCCCTGCAAGCTTTCGAATCTCTACCTGTTTACCCACAAACCAGTCTACCCTACCTCAAATCCAGATGTTGGGCCCGTAAAACAGAACTACCAACAGACCAACCGATGAATCAAAGAATCAAAACTCACTTCACAACATGTGTCGCTAGATTTACCTCTCCTCCATCCAGAAGTCAGGATTTAAATCTTCCACGACCTCAAATCTTCCATCGCTCCATGGCCTCAAACCCCGGCCTCCATTCTGCTCCTCCGGGCTCCCAACGATTGCTCCCCCCGAACAGCCTCCAATCACAGCACCGACCGCCACTTCCTTCATCCAAGTCGGCCAGTCCTCAGATCCACGAGCATGGCCGGACTTTGGTCGGAGACAGGAAGATTCAGGTTGCATTCTTGAACTTGTACCAACCTGTTCCGACTGCGGGAGGAAGAAGGGCAGGAGAGAGCTCACAACTTTTCGAATTTCGAACTGACCTACTGCACCACCATGGACCCCGGTTTAGCATTTCTTATGTGCAACGCGGGCTGTATCCATCGGTCCTTGGGCCCAGTATTCTACATGTGTCAGACCAAAATCGCAATACTGCAATCGGACATAATCAAATGTATTTCCCCCCGCGCACATATCTCGAGACTGGGGGGCCCTGATCCGACGTACAGGATAAGTGGCCTCATAACCGGACGGTACAAAGAATTCTAGTTTGTTATTACCGAGTTCTCGTTTATCTTTCATTCATGAATTAGGCACCGCACCACAAAGTGGACATATATAGCGCCAATGAACTGAACACACCAAGGGGACGCTGTGAGCCTGTGAGTTGTTCTGTTTTGCATCTCGAACACGCGATCTGCTAGGTGTTATTCCCAGCCCAGGCATCTTTTATGGATGTCGATCGTTACGCCAAGGAAAATTTCTTTATTACAGCATTTTGATTCTAAATTTTAATTAAAGTATGTCTATCTCTATCTCTATCTTTATCTTTACCTAATATATATATATATCTCTACCTAATATTAAAGTAAGAACTGATTCTGCCTCTTTTTTTCGTCCGTCCTGACTGGTGGGGCCCATTTGTCAGGGCCCATTTGTCAGGCGTCAGGACGGGCCCGACCTGTTGCGGGGTCCGCGCACCCGACCCTGTTTCTGTCATGTTTTTTCGTCCGTCCTGACAGGTGGGCCCACATGTCACAGGCTTCATCTCTGTCTACATACCTCCCGACATCTTAGTCTTTGCCAACTCGGAATCGAACTAGCGCTTTTGTTCCTATAGATAGCAAATTTTCTCGTAAATTGCAGCAGAAACGTACTATATCCGGCAAGAACATAGCCATGAGGGCAGAGGATTTTTCAGAGATTAGGAGTTTTCAGCGATTAGAAACACAAGAACAGAGGATTAGAGTTAAAAGAAATCAGCAACCATCAAGAAGAAAACACATCGAGAAACCCTGCTAGATGTGTGGGCCTGGCAGTAGATGGAGGGGCGCGGGCGGTCAACGGGTTAAGGGGATGGGTGCCTTTGATTTTCTGGTAGGCAAATTTCAAAATCCAAATCGAATAAAAAACCACAAGATGGGATCAATCGGAGGAAGTAAAGCTTAGAATCAGCCTTTCCGTACTTAAAACTGTAGAGAGCACGGACAGGGACAGCACACATCTCAGATGCCTCCGCTGTCCACCCTGCCTCCTGATTTCTTGAAGGGGCAATTTTGCTCGAGGACATCGCACAATGTTGATTTTAGCTGCAGGACACTTCTTAAATGCGTATTTGCTTATGGACATTATTCACAAGTGAAATTTTGCCATTGGACATTGAAGGTAACAAAATATCCATTTTCTGTTTCGAATGCGAGTGAAATAGCGTGCAGGGTCATTTTTACCCTTGCTAAGGTCTTCTAAAACAAAGGTGGTTCCACATGTTAGTTTTTCTCACCACCTCTTCATCTCTTTGTTCCTGAAGCTCTCGTTGTCGTATGTACCTCCCTGGGCCCACTGCCTCGGTGGGTACCAGGACCGACTACTCGGTGGGCCCCTGGGACTACCCGGCTTGCGCTACACGGCACCTGAAGGCGTGGAGCACAAGGACTACACAGGAGTAGTACTCGGTTAGGGAGCTGTACATGTTCCGCACTGTATGGAGGACTCCTAGACGTACTCGACTAGTACTCTCTCCCTACTCCGACTTGTAACCCCCGCCTCCCGACTATATAAGGCGAGGCAGTGGACCTTTCTCTAGCATCGAACATCAACTCACGACGTACTATTACACACCCCGTAATCGTACCCAATCAATCCGTAGCTACGCAAAGATACAGACGTAGGGTATTACGCACCTCGCGGCCCGAACCTGTCTAAATTGTGTGCCACGTGTCTCTTCCTTCGAGTTACCGATCTCGGCGAGTCACATTCATCTACTTCGGGTACTCCCCTTAGTAGGTTGCCGGTCTAAAACACCGACAGTTGGCGTGCCAGGTAGGGGCTTTCGCCCAAGATCACATGGCGAACTCGACGGCTCCCGTCTACTTCAAGCCAACCGTCGCCTTTAACCGCGGCGACACCTTCGTGTTCAGCGCCTGGGTCTGCACCGCTGACGGCGCGGGTTCCTTCCAGCGCCGCCTCACCGTGCCACCCAACCCGAAGACTGGCCTCGTGACGCTTCTAGAAGTCGTCACAGTCGAACTCACCGGCAAATTCGGCGAAATTTCGCTCTTCAACCACCACGCTGACTTCGAGCTCGAGTCCGCTTCCAACTCGGACTCGACGTCGCCATGGGCCATCGCATGCAAGCCGACTACTCAGCCATCGCAGGCGGTCCCCTCACCTCGCGAGTGCCCCGCGCGTGGCCCCCGCATCCTCGCCCGGGCCCGCACGGGGCTCCCACTTCGCGCCGGCCGCAAGGAGCCCGTACCCGAGTGCAACTCGGACTCCGACGCCACCCCCGATCGCGCTCCGGACTCCAGCCCTCTCTCCGAGTTCTACTCGAACCTGGATTACGAGTTCGACTTCGGGTCGGACCCTGAGGAGCCAGAGTCCGAGCACAACTCCATTGAGCTTCCCTTGTCAGGGCCAGCCTCTGGGCTGGTTATAACATCCACACCGGCCGGAAGATACGTCTACTGGCCAGACCGCAAGCCCGCTGACCTGATAAGGGGAGACTCACGTTACGTCGCCTACATCGACTCGCTACCGCTCCAGGAGGGAACACCCCTAGCTCGGGCTGACTCAAGCACACCAACTGAGGTGGCACCCTCGCGAGTCCGCCCTTGGCACCCCCGATCGCCAAGTCTTCATGGCCGCAGCGACACCCCGGTGGCCTTCGGTGCACGGCTCAGGACAAGTACCTGGAAGACATCTCCGACGAGCTCTCTGCTGATGCTCCACCGAACGAGACTCCCGCGGACAGAGATGCTCGACGTGAACGTAACCGGAAACGCAACGAACGTCGTCAGCGCCTCCGCGACAACTTCCCCGTCTGCAACCTTGCGGAAGCTCTCGAGGCGGTCGAGAGCAGAGTACACACTACCCCTGAGCAATGCCTCATGTCGATCAGCGCCCATCGCACGCCGTGCTCGGGGCATACGCGCTGGAGAGGTCATCGCCAAGCTCGCTGAAGAAGCCTACTTCATGCGGGTCGACAACAGAGTCAACCAACCTCCTCCAGCCAGACCCCGCGACAACGAAGCCACAAGTCGCAGCGCCAACAACGGTCCCAACCGTACTCGAGCTGACCTCCCAGCCAAGCCAAACCGTCGTCGCTCCAACGCCGGCGGACTTTCACAGCGCGACCACAGCAATCGAGAAGTCGTCCCTCACAGCGCTCCGGCCGGCGGGGGCGCCAACGATCCCGATGGCGGCGGCGGCGACGGCGAAGCTCCAATCACGGGGGCCAACAGAGGGCCGGAGGCGGCGGCAGCCCGCGGCGGCCGAGGCCACGCGAACAACCATGCCTCCCGCGCCTCGCGGGCGGCTACGACGCCCGCCGAAGATTGAGGAGCTACGGCGGAAGAAGTCGACCACCGCAGCTGAGGGCGACGGCTTCCCCGCCTTCTCACCTCGACTTCGCAACTTGCTCCTCCCCCGCAAATTCAAGCCTGCGGGGATCACCAAGTACGATGCGAAGCGAGATCCCATCCAGGTGGCTCGGTGCTACGCCCTCTCCATTGAGAACGCCGGCGGCAACAGCCGACACCAAGTGCCTCTACTTCCCCTTCGCTCGGACCAAGCACCACTCACTTGGCTCGAGTCGCCGGATAAGCACTCGATCGACAAGTGGGACCACCGAAGGAGCAGTTCACAAGCAACTTCGCGGCGCCATGGGCCGATCGTGTACTCGCATGGACCCGGCCATGATCAGCGAGAACAAGGCGAGACCCTCCGCAAGTACATGCGCCGCTTTTTCGACAAGCGCGCTACCGTCGTCGACGTCACCGACAAGGAGGTCATCGACCTCTTCCAGGACGGTCTCTATCACTGTCGCACCTTCGAAGACTTTGGTCGTTGCCGCCCCAGGTCCATCCCCCACCTCAAGGACATGATCACGTCCTGGGCAGATGAAGAAGACAAGGCCAATGCCAAGTACGACGCCATCCGTGGAAAGACCAAGCAAAACCAGGGCGGCGGCAGCGGCAGCAACGCGAACCAAGGTGGTCGCAACAACAACAACAACTACTACTCGGGTCCCAACCGCAAGCGCAAGCCAGACAACACCGTCCCGCTATGCCAGCGCCCGCGAAAGGGAACTCGAAGAAGAATTCCGGCGGTTTCAAAGACCCGTCGAAGGAGAAGTGCCCGTGGCATCCAAACGGCAACCACACCACCAAACAAAGGCTACCAACTCGTGCATGCACTCAAGGATACGCCGTAGCCACCGCACCCTCATGACCAAAAGGGCAAGAAGAAGGACGGAGACAACAACAACTTCCAGAGCCCGACAAGACCGTCAACATCCTCTTCGGCGGATTGCCCGGCCAGGGCGGGAGCGAAGGCTACCCGTCGTGAAGTGATGTCCATTGAGCCAGAGGTTCCGACCCCTCTCCGGTGGTCGGAGGTACCCATCACCTTCTCCCGCGCGGATCAATGGACCAGCTTCTCTGAACCAGGACGGTTCCCCCTCGTCCTGAAGCCAGTGGTGGCGGGCTCCAAACTCACCAAGGTGCTCATCGACGGTGGAAGCGGGCTCAATGTCCTCTTCACCAAGACCTTGAAGAAAATGAAGCTCAACATCACTCATATGCTCACCAAGAGCAACACGCCCTTCTACGGTATCGTCCCCGGCAACGCGGCTATTCCACTGGGCTCAGTGGTCCTGCCAGTCACCTTCAGGGCCTCGGGACAACTATCGTACCGAGTACATCAAGTTCGAGGTCGCGGACTTCGAGACCTCCTACCACGCCATCCTCGGTAGACTGGCCATCGCCAAGTTCATGGCGGTGCCCCACTACACCTACTTGGTACTCAAAATGCCAAGCCCAGCTGGTGTACTCTCCCTTCAAGGGGACTTGAAGATCTCTCACGACTGCGACACAAAAGCCGTGGAGATCGCCTCTACGAACCAAGTACCCAACGCGATGATGGAGGTCTACGCCGCGTCGAAGAAGCTTGCTACAAGTGAACTCGACATCCCAGAGAAGTCTAACAGCACCAACAAGCCTCAGCCACCTGAGGAGGTACTCGTCAAGACGATCGACCTTGGAACAAGCGATCCCAAAGAAGACCACCACCATCGGGGCGGTGCCTCGACCCCAAATAGGAAGACGCGCTCATCAGCTTCCTTCGGGCTAACCGCGACATCTTCGCGTGGAAGCCAGCAGACATGCCAGGAGTGCCCAGGGAGCTGATTGAGCACTGCCTCAACGTCGATCCTAAGGCCACCCCCAAGCGATAACACCTCCGACGCTTTGCTGACGACAGACGAGACGCCATCAAAAAGGAACTCGCCAAACTACTCGCGGCTGGCTTCATCAGAGAAGTCTTCCATCCTGAGTGGCTCGCCAACCCCGTCCTCGTCCGCAAGAAGAACTCGAACGAGTGGAGGATGTGCGTCGACTACACCGACCTCAACAAGCACTGCCCCAAGGACCCCTTCGGGTTGCCGCGGATTGATCAAGTCATCGACTCCACGGCGGGTCGCGACCCGCTCTCGCTTCCTCGAATGCTACTCCGGTACCACCGCATCGCGATCAAGGAAGAAGACCAGGAGAAGTCCGCGTTCATCACCCCCGTTTGGCGCGCATCGCTACACGACCATGTCCTTCGGGTTGAAGAACGCCGCGCTACCTACCAACGAGCTATCCAGGCTCGCTTCAAGAGGCGGCCCTCAACAAGAACGTCGAGACCTACGTGGATGACGTGGTCGTCAAGACCGTAAACTCCAAGACCCTCATCGACGACCTTGAAGAGACTTTCGCATCACCGCGCGAGTACCGCCGGAAGCTCAACCCAAACAAGTGCGTCTTCGGCGTACCTTCGAGGGAAACTACTCGGCTTCATCATCGCCCCGCGCGCGCATCGAAGCCAACCCCCGAGAAGATCTCCGCCATCACCAAAGATGCAAGCTCCCACGAGCATCAAAGATGTCCGTAAGCCGACAGGGGTGCATGGCGGCGCCGAACCGCATTCATCTCGAGGCTAGGAGAACGGGGGCTCCCCTTCTTCAAACTACTCAAGCATCAAGAGAAGTTTGTGTGGACTCCTGTGAGGCGGATCAAGCCCTTGCCCGCCTCAAGGACTTCCTATCGAAGCCACCGATCCTCACGGCTCCTCACAAGGGCGAGCGCCATCGCTCTACCTCGCCGCGACTACCCACGTGGTCAGTACTGCCATCGTTGTCGAGCGGCAAGAAGACGGCCATGCCCCGCCCGGGGGCCGCCCCGCCCCGCCCTACTACGTCGGCCGAGGTTCTATCAGAGTCCAAGGCCCGCTATCAGCTTGTGCAGAAGCTCCTGTATGCACTACTCATCACCTCGCGGAAGCTACGACACTACTTCCAGGAGTACTCGATCTCCGTCGTCACCGACTACCCGCTCGGCGACATCCTGCGGAACCAAGATGCTACTGGAAGAATCTCCAAGTGGGCGGTCGAGCTCGGCGCCCTCACTATCGACTTCAAGCCACGCACAGCCATCAAGTTGCAGGCACTAGTCGACTTCATGGCAGAGTGGCGGGAGAACCAGTTGCCTACTCCCACCGTGCGACCAGAGCATTGGGTGATGTACTTTGACGGCTTACTCAACCTCGAGGGCGCAAGCTCAGGGGTACTCCTGATCTCTCCAACGGGTGAACAACTCAAGTACGTCTTGCAGATCTTCTGGAAGGTCTCAAACAACGAAGCCGAGTACGAAGCTCTCCTACACGGGCTCCGCCTCGCGGCTTCATTGGGCATCAAGCGGCCATCGGTCTACGCGCGACTCCGCAAAGGGTCATCAACCAAGTCAACAAGTCCCGGGACCGCAACAAGGAGAACATGGACGCCATCGCCTAGAAGTCCGCAAGCTCGAGAACAAGTTCTATGGTCTCGAGTTCCATCACATCATCCACGACAACAACGTTGATGGCGTGACGTCCTCTCGAAGCTTGGATCCACCCGCGCTCAAGTACCGCCGGGTGTCTTCATTCACGAGCTTCACACGCAATCCATCCGGAGGCGGCGCCACCGACCATCGCCCTCGCTCACCCACCAACTCGGGCAGAGGTCATGATGATCGACGTGGACTGGAGGCAACCCTTCATCGACTACCTCAGCGAGCAGAAGGTCCCCTCCGACAAGAACTCGGCTGAGCAACTCGTCCGCCGCGCCAAGTCCTACGTCCTCGTCGGAGACAAGCTTTACAAGCGGGGCGCATCTTCCGGAGTACTCATGAAGTGCGTCCCTCGTGAAGAAGGCAAGGACATCTTGGAGGAGATCCACAAGGGCGTCTGCGGCAACCATGCGTCCTCACGCACGTTGGTCAGCAAGGCCTTCCGGCGAGCTTTCTACTGGCCCATAGCTCTGGGCGATGCCGAAGAACTCGTCAGAAGGTGCCAAGGATGTCAATACTTCGCTAAGCAGCAACACGTCCCAGCCTACAAGCTAGTCACCATACCGCCAACCTGGCCCTTCGCTTACTGGGGGCTCGACATAATTGGGCCACTGCCAACTACGCCAGGAGGATTCAACAGGGTATTGGTGGCTATCGACATGTTCACCAAGTTGATCGAGGTCAAGCCGATCACATGCCCCAAGGCTGACAGAGTACTCGACTTCCTGGATGAACTCGTACACCGCTACGGACTACCCCACCGCATCATCACAGACCTGGGCTCCAACTTCAACAACCACCACTTCTGGGAGTACTGCGAGAACAACGGGATCGACGTCCGATACGTCTCAGTTGCCCATCCACGGGCCAACGGACAAGTCGAGCGCGCCAATGGGATGGTGCTCGACGCTCTTAAGAAGCGGCTACATGATGCTGCTAACTCCAAAGGGGGCAAGTGGATCAAGGAACTACCCAACGCACTCTGGGGGCTACGGACTCAGCCATCCAAGCCAACGGGGCAATCCCCCTACTTCCTGGTCTACGGCTCCGAAGCAATCCTCCCTGCCGACGTCATATGGAACTCGCCAGCAGTGGAGCACTACGACGAAGGCATCTCAGAAGACAGCAGACGAGTTGACATTGATGGCCTCGAAGAAGCTCACTGCGTTGCCCTCGTCCAATCAGCAAGGTACCTAGAGGGTATCCGATGCTACCATGATCGCAACGTCAAGGAACGCTCCTTCAACGTTGGAGATCTCGTCATCCGCCGTATCCTGAACACGGAAGGACTGCACAAGCTCGCCCTCCCCTCGGGAAGGCCCCTTCACCATCGCAAAGGTGACCGGCCGGCTCCTACCGCCTCCAAACACTTGAAGGCGAAGACATCAACAACTCGTGGAACGTCGACCGGCTCGTCGATTCTACGCCTAGTCTACACGACTACTCCGGGTTCAAGTCTACACGACTACACCAACACCCCCCCCCCCCCCGCGCAAGCGGCCTCCGGTCCCGGCTCCGCCTCCGTACTTCTCCTCTCCGTGCTCCCGCCCGTGCGGCTACCTACGGACCTCGGGCCGCGACGAGCGTCAAGGACTCTAGCGGCCGGTCTACCGAGAGACCACACTCCAAGATCCGACCCGCACGGCTACCTACGGATCTACGATCCAGCCCTACACGGCTACCTACGGATCTACCGCCGTAAGCGGCTACCCGCCCTAGCACCACTCGACCGTAAGCGGCCTCCGGTCCAAGCGACTACTCGTAACTACGGCCCCGGCCATCCGTGTGTACTTCTTCGCAATAAAGTTTGATCGTTCATCAACTTCTTTACTGTCTACTCCCTACAACGGGACCACCACTGCCGAGTACGACTACTCGCATCCACTCCACGATGGGGGCTCCGCACTCTGAGATCGCGACTACGAGTACTCATTGCTGGAAATTTTCTCTCATTGATACTTCAGAAATTCATTACAATTGTTTTTTGTACAACCCTGGCTACTAGCTATCTATTATAGGGCTACTGGAGGTTAAGCTTCTCAGCTACTTGCTCCGCGATGGGAGCCATCCGCTCCGGCCAGCCTCCGCATACCGCTCATCGGTGCGCTTGGCGGCTACCCCGCCGGCCGACTACTTCCACCGGGGCCTTCGGGAAGTACGACTTCATGAAGGCCAAGACCCGCCTTGGGATCGATCTCGCCATGTGCTTCACATAGGCCGCCGGCCCGTCTTGGAGCTTCCTTGAGGCGGTCCACCGTGGAGCAATCTTGGGGCCGCCCGGTGCGGCACCGAGAGCCTTGCGATCGGCAAAAGGCGGCTTCCTCGAGCTCCTTCGCTTGGGCCCCGCAAAGGCTCGCAGCTCTTCATTCAACTTCTACAAGGATTTGTAGCAGCTGACGAGATCACGGCCGGATGCAATCCGAGCTCCATGTGCTTCTCGCACTCGAAGGCAAGTTCTTTGTAGTCGAGCTCGAGTACCCGGCGGGCTTCTTGCTCCCGTAGAAGAGGTTCTTCATGCTCGTCTCCGAGGACTTCAGCTGCTCCACCTGGCCCTCAAGCTCTGCAACACGGCAACAGTACAGCGGGTCAGGGACTTCTCGACCTCCAACAACTACCCGACAAGTCCAGCGGCGTACCTTTGTTCTTGTTACGGAGGCCCTTATTCTTCCGCACCAAGTCGTCGCCCTTCGCTTGCAACTCTTGGACATCATTATGGTATTTGGCGAAGGCGGTGTCGAGCTTCGACTGCATGGCAGCCGCGTGCTTCCGCGACTTCACAAGTTGCTCTTCCAGCGCCTCAGCCCGGAGCACCGCGTCACCATCGCCTTGCAGCATATTGGACTTGTCGCGGGACCTCTCCGCAACGTCCTGCATAGACAACACAAGTTTCACGAGTACTCAACGATAGAGGATTGGCTACTCAGAAGCTACGGCTACTTACCTTCATCCACTGCTCGGCCTGGCGGATCGCCTCCAGGTGCTTCGCCACCGTCGCCGGCTCGACAAGATCATCCGCGAGCAGCTCTATTCCGCCGCGACTACTCGCGGTGGCCTCCGTCATCGGCGCAGAACGGATGGGCTCTACATCCTGGATCTCCGGGGAGCGGATAGCAACCTCCAGAGCGACCTCTGGCGACGTGGTGACCCCCTCTCCCCCAGCCGCCACGGCGACCTCCTCGATGACTTCTTCCATAGGCTCGGGGGCTCCTCCCGCCCTCGCGGACCTCCGGTGTCGACTTCGCATCGGCACCCCCCGCGAGGATGTCACTACCTTCGCCCTCGCCGCCCGTCAAAGAGAAGACAAGTGCATCGCCGACTACGACTACTCCTCGAGGAGCTCCATAGCTTCGAATAGTACTCACCTTCGACTACGCCCGGCCTCCCAGCCGGCACTTCGGCAGCCGGCGGCTCGGCACCGCCCGGGAAGCAGGAGCGGACTCCTCGGCGGCGGCGCGACTTCTTCCTCCACCGCCGAAGAGGGTTCATCCCCGTCCCGAGACGTATCCGTGGATTTCCCCGCAGAAGCACACACAATTGGTCGTCGCTCAACCTCGACTACTACAGCGAGTACCACTTGGGAAGATGCAAGACTTACAAGTTCGACCGGGACTATTGTCACGGCCGGGCACCAAGGATGCCGGCGATATCGACCGGTCCACCCTCGGCGGCGCCTCCTCCCCGCGCCCTCGCGGCTACCGCCTCCTCTCGCAAAGAACGGCGGCCGAGCGGGCCCTCCTAGGCTCCCAAAGCCACCACCTCTTCAACGGCGGCGGCTACGGGCTCCGTGCTCCCCTCTGGAGTAGGGGCTGGCGCTCCAACTGCGCCAAGAGCTCTTCGACAAAGGGGGGGCCGGACTACGACTTCCGCCGGCTCCCTCACCGTGTCCCATACGCCTTCGTCGCCCTCTTCGACCGGCCCGTTGGCGGCACCTCCTGCATACAAGGAAGACTACTTATCAGCAAGAGTACTCGTGCGATGGGTACTCGACTACTCTAGTCAAGACATCTTACCTCCTGAGGCGTGGTCTCTGAGACCTTAAGCTTCTTTGCCACCCGCTTCCTGGCGGGGTTGCGCGGCTTCCGTGGCGGCGCAGCCAGGCTAGCCTCCAGGCTAGTCGGAGGGTCTTGCACCAGAGGCACATGAGGTAAGCCTGGACGGCTAAACCTCGACCGCAACTGAAAGCGGTCCTGCAACGTCTCGTCGTCGTCGGTGGTGTCCTCCACAATGACGGTGTCATCGCCTTTATCGACTTCTCGCCGCTCTTTTGCCTTCCCTTCCTTCGGGATCTCGATCCCGCTCGGGGGCGGCTGCGGCTCGGAGACGAACTTTTTCAAGTCATCCTGCAAGACACGAAGACATCAGCACGTCTACTCCAAGTAAGGACTACTCGACTAAGGGAGTACGACTACTCACCTCCTTTGGCGGGCGCGCGCCGAGTACTCCTGGACAGGGCACGCCGTGTACAGCGGCATATCCTTGAAGATCCGCGACAGCCTCTCAATGATGTCGCTGTCGTCGAGCTCGCCTCCTGGCATCCGCGACGTGTCGTCGTCGCCGGTGTACTCGAAGCCCAAGGTGTATCGAGCCATCAATGGCTGCACCCTCCGCTTCATGAAACTGAAGGCCACATGCTCGGCCCTCAGTCCCGCTTCCCTGAGCACCTTGATGCGTGCCAGAAGCTCGGGAAGCTGGATCCCCTCCTGCATGGTGGGCTCCGTGTTCCACCACTCGCGGTGCCTGGGCTGTCGTCCGCTCGGCTTCGGCAGGCCGGGGTGGTGGTTCGTGATGTAGAACCACCTTGTCTTCCAGTCAGTGTTGGAGTCAACAAGCTTGTACGCCAGGTACTGCTCCGCGGCGTCTTCTCTCAATTGGACGCCGGCTCCTCCGACTACTCTTGGATTGGTGGCACTTGGCTGCGGCTTGACCTGGAAGAACTTCCGGAAAAGGATCCAGTGTGGCTTGATCCCAAGGAAGGCCTCGCAGAAGTGCACAAAGATCGCGGCGTGGAAGATACCGTTGGGGTTCAGATTCAGGTACTCGATTCCATAGTACCCGAGGAGACCCTTGAAGAAATCGCTGGCCGGGAGCGCAAGCCCGCGCTC
Organism: Cenchrus americanus; assembly: GCA_947561735.1. Classification (NCBI taxonomy): domain Eukaryota; kingdom Viridiplantae; phylum Streptophyta; class Magnoliopsida; order Poales; family Poaceae; genus Cenchrus; species Cenchrus americanus. The sequence goes on along the minus strand of OX387245.1, from coordinate 89,743,745 downwards.
CACGAACCGCGCAAACATTGGAATCTCGTCTTAGGCCTTCTCCATTGGATATGGATCTCCAGCAGCAGCCCTCCACATGTCGACCTCTTTCTCCCGGATGAACCCGCTGTTCAGGAGGGCCAACAGATCTTCTGTCTTCACCTTGGAGTTCTTCCACTCGCGGCTTGGATCAGCCCGCGGTGGAGACATTGGCGGCGCTACTCCGGTGGCGGCCACGGCGGCCTCTTCGTGGCCCCTCTTCTTCCCAGCGGCCTTTGACGACTTGGGCGGTGACGGCTTCATTCTCCAAGTGCAAAGCGTCTTCACGCGCATCCGTTCGGGGGCTACCCTAAAAGCTCTGGGTGGCGGCGCACTTGGATCTACTACGGCGGCAGCGTGCGCTGGGAGTAGATCTACCTCAAATGGAAACGAAATGGCTACAGCTCGAATGGGTGAAAAACCCTAAGGGTTTTGGTTTCTATTTATAAGTCAAATCGGCTCTGCAACGGCCGGATGGCTAAGTCCACGCGCAGCTGACTCAGCGGCTCAGCGTGACCCTTCATATTCTACTAGTCGACGCGCCTCACCTCGGGGGCTCGGCTACTTCTACTCGACTACCTGGGAAACGGCTAGTCTCTAGAGCATCTCAGGACACATTCTTCAAGATGACCCTTCAATTCGAGAGGAAGTACTCGACTCAAGGCTCGGGGGCTCCGTGCTACGTGTCCTTCGGTTTTTTCTCTCCGGATTTTTCGGGATTTTCTTGCCAAGACTTCAGATGGACCCTCAGCCAGAGCCTGCGGCTCAACCTAAGGCTCGGGGGCTACTCCATGTGGAGTGCGATTTTGCAATCGCACCTCCATATCAGCTCCGGCTTCAAGACAAGACGGGCACTTTTTGAAGACCTTCGAAGGCAGTGCTCGAGGACGCTTTGGACTACTCAAGAAGACTTCAAGATTGCTCAAACATCAGCTGGAGTACATTCCAGCCTCGGGATGCTTCGACTACTCTTGAGGACTTTTGACTTGTAGCACTCGGGGACGCTTGAGGACTACTCGTTAGGGCCGTCAAGACTACTTGAAGCTATCCTTCTCGACTACAAAGTACTCGGGGGCTTGTCGTATGGACCTCCCTGGGCCCACTGCCTCGGTGGGTTCCAGGACCGACTACTCAGTGGGCCCCTGGGACTACCCGGCTTGCGCTACACGGCACCTGAAGGCGTGGAGCACAAGGACTACACAGGTGTAGTACTCGGTTAGGGAGCTATACATGTTCCGCACTGTATGGAGGACTCATAGACGTACTCGACTAGTACTCTCTCCCTACTCCGACTTGTAACCCTGCCTCCCGGACTATATAAGACGAGGCAGGGACCTTTCTCTAGCATCGAACATCAACTCACGGCGTACTATTACACACCCTGTAATCGTACCCAATCAATCCAGAGCTACGCAAAGATACAGACGTAGGGTATTACGCACCTCGCGGCCCGAACCTGTCTAAATTGTGTGCCACGTGTCTCTTCCTTCGAGTTACCGATCTCGGCGAGTCACATTCATCTACTTCGGGTACTCCCCTTAGTAGGTTGCCGGTCTAAAACACCGACACTCGTGCGCTCATGTGACTGAAGCACTCACTCGTCGATGGAGCGAAGCAGGGAAGGTGCAACGCGGCGCGGCGCCTAGGCTGTGTGGCGGCGGGCACCCGTTGTCCAACCGTCGAGTCCTGGTGGAGCGGCGGCGGCCTGGTGAGTGGCAAGGCACATGGGCGTATACGTGGTGCACAAAGGCACATTCTAAGGATGACGTCGCAGTGGCGGCTGGCGGGATGCCACGCTGAAGGCCATGGTCAAGCCCGACTCCTAGCTACGCCATGCTGGGTAGCACCAGAGGCGATGGAGCACGACGGTGAGGAGCCATTGCAGCCCGGAGCCCTTCGGCGGTCAGCACCACCACACGACACGAGTTGTTGACCCCATTGAACAAGGGCAAAATTGACTTTTACACTCGTTCTCACTCTTCTTAAACACTAATGAATATTTTTATTTTCTTTACTGTCCATCAGCAAATAGGTACAGAAGAGTAGTGTCCATCAGCAAATTTGTAATCGAATGATGTCCACCGGCCAATATCGCATTCTTGTAGTGTCCAACAGCCCTGGTCCTGTTCTTGAAGCCGTCGATGTCGATGTCTATGCTTTCCCGAAGTGTTGGATGTCGTTGCTCAGGCTCGGTGTCGTCTACTACCTGCTGGGGCTTGGATCGAGGCGGGAGGTAGGCGGAACAGGGTAGCAGCGCAACACCACAGCAGGTGTCCGACGAGTTGCCGGGGTGGGGCGACGAACAGGCCAGGCTGAACCACTGGAGCCCGGGGTGGGGCGATGAACAGGACCGGGGGCGCGGGTTGGGGCTATAGATGGCCAGGTGGGCCAGGCCCGATGGGCCGGCCCGAGAACGGCCTGAAAAAACACGACCCGAGAACGGCCCGGCATGGAGGGGTCCGTGCCTCGGGCTGGGCCGACACGACTGTCAGGCCGTGCCTAGGCTGCCACCTCGAAAACCCCTCCAGTTCGACAGTTCGACAGCGACCCGAATATCCCCTCACCCTTGCTCCTCAGCCGTTGGATTTGATCATCTCAGACCGTTGGATCGACATTTGGAGGCAGAGTACATAACATGCCTCATCGGCTCACCCCCCACCCTAACCCTAGCCGCCCTCCCCATCCCCACTCGCAGCCGCCTCCACCGCCAATGGGCGATGGCCTCTCCTCTCCCTGACTCCCTCCCTCCTCCTCCTTCATTCGGGCGGCGTCGGCCGGAGCACCGCCGGGCACCGCTGCCATGGGGGCAGGGCGGCGACCGCGACAAGCCGTGGGGCCAAGGCGGTGGCCACGATGGCATCGGCGGTCATGTGGCCGCGGCGGACAGGCGGTAGCAGGGCGGCATCTGCGACGGCGTGGTGTGCCTCAGCCCTCAGGTCCGCGCGGTGTGGTGCAAGCTTGTGGCCGCGACGGGTGGTGTGGTGCAGGTCTGCGGCATGATGGTGTTGGACGGTGTCTCCGGCAGTGGTGATGTGGTGCTGGACGGCGTCCGCGACGGCGTAGGGCAGGAGCCATCCATCCTCTGCCGTGGGAGCTGGTGGCCATGCCGGCCGACCGACCTCTGCTGTGCCGGCCCGGCACTAAGCACGATGGGCTAGTTGGGCCGCCGGGCCGGCCCACCATGGCCAAAAGGGCCTTCGTGCCGTGCTTGGGCCGCCACCTCAACCCGGTGGTCCGACACGGCTCGACATGGAAGTCCACCGTGCATGCGTAGTGTCGGGACGCGTCGGGCCGGGCCAAATCGGGCTAGTGCCGGGCTATGGCCAGGAGGCTTGTTTGGCCATCTATAGTTGGGGCATGGGGCGGGTGGGAGGAAAGCAGGGGGGTGAGAGACCAGCTGCTCCATTTAGGAATAAGTCCATTCCAGAACCCTTATCTATAGGTGTTGTCTGAGTATCAACCCTCAACCACAAAACCGGGTATTCAGGGTACCTAAACAGTTTAAACCGTCTGTTTTACCACCTGAGTGGTTTACTAGGCTATTTTAGCCTACGTGGCGCCACACCAGCGTCGGCTATGTGGCACCGGGACCCACATGTCATTCTCTCCCCTTCTCTCCCTCTTTTTTTCTTCTTCGGTACTGTCTCTCTCTCTCTCTTGCCTCGCATCATCCGGTGCCCCCTGCCCCCAACCTCGCACCCTCCACCAACTAACGGCGTGCCCCGCCTCCCTCCCCTTCCTTGCCGTTGCGACAGCCCTGCAACTCCTCGTCTCCCTCCCCCTTCCAGCACTGGTGGTGGCAAAGCAGGGATTCGGGTTGCGGACAACCCTGTTGGTGTCGCCTAAGCTCTATCTCTCCTCTGTGTTCCTTTCAGTGGCAGACGGCAAGGCCCCAACTTGTCTCTCCTCTTCAGAGCCGGCGAAGCTCCCTGCGTGGAGAGGTGCTAGCCGCTTTGCTCCTCACCGGTGGCATGCGCGAGGACGCGCCCGTGCCCCTGCTCCACGTGTTTGGCCGATGGATCGAGAAGCCCGAGCGCTAGTCCCGCAACGTAGCGGTGAATGTGGATAAGGTCGAGTGATGGGTGGCGTGCAAAGTAGGGCTGCAGGTCCCAGCTAGATCCGGTATGACCACACCCACGCTAGGCCAGCGATGAGTTCCCAGACGGCGAGTCTCCTTATTGCGGTGGCGACCCTGCGGCGGTGGACGAGCGGACCTCCTCCGCGACGAGACGGCCCCTTCTGGTAGAGCTCCGTGCGCAGCGCGCGGAGGCATGAGCCGAGCATGACGGCAGACACTCTGGCCGACGACTACGACTTGCGGCTCTGGTGACGGCCGAACCCGACACGAGTGCCCTCCCTGAGGATTGCCTCTACTCCCCGGACCACACGACGACGTGGACGAGCACGATGACACAACCTCACCCTCTCCGGCAAGCAGCGGCGGTGAGCGCGGCGGTAGGAGCAGCTTCAAATGGGGGCGGTAGATCTGCGGTGGGAGGACCAAGAGCAAGCGGGCGGCGACTCTCTCTAGCATCACGAGGGCAGCACTCCATCCGGTAGTTCAGACGGCGACTTCTTCCCCTTCTCTATGACGCAGTGGTGGACGACAGTGACAATCTAAGGGGTGGGGCAACAAGTGGATGCTGATATGGCGTCAAATCCACATAGGTGACGCTGATGTGGCACCACATAGGCCAAACCAGCACAGCAAACCACTCAGGGGGTAAAACGGATGGTTTCAACTGTTTAGGGACCCTGAATACTTGGTTTTGTGGTTGGAAGTTGAAATCCAAACAATGCTTATAGATAAGGGTTGTGAAGTAGACTTTTTCCCTCCGTTTATATACGTAAGGTTAGAGTGTGTGGTTTGGGCTGAAAGTGTTAGCTATCGGGCCTCTATTTATATACTGTTACATTGTTTAGTTCGGTTTAGAGGAACCTAGAACTCAACTGGGAACTGTGAATAAACCTATAGTCCAATAGTTGGACGGTCCAGTGGGACGCTACCCACCAGGGTTCAAATCTTCCTGGATTTATTCCAGCATTTTCCGGCGTTATGCGTTAACTGGTAAGCGACGTTCCCGTACGTGTATTCATAGGGGTGAGTGTACGTGCGTGTTGTGAGTGTCCGCGTTGTACTGTGTAATTCTAAAAAAACTGAGAACCGAACTTTTGATTTCGGCTAATCGGTTCTTGGTTAGTTATGCCTAGGTATGCTCGAAACGGTTCAGGTCCACACGATTCGTGCATCGAGGCAGGCGTCAATAAAAAAGTCATTTTCTCTCAAATATAGATCATACGCAAACAATTTATGAGTTGGCTTTCTACAACTACGCCCTTCATACCCACAAAAAAAGTCATTTAGGATGGCCATACGGTCTCCAAAACACAAATATGACTTCTTATTGTTACAAAAATATTTATTAAAAACTAACATATGTATACTTTAGGAAAGTATTTTGCAAGATAAATCTATTTTTTTAGTTTTCACATTTTCAAACTCAACAACCTAAAAATTATTCATGATTTATATTTTCAATGTTTTACTAAAATCTTGTCCAAAATGACTTACTTTATGAGTACGGAAGAAGTAAATCAAATTTTGGTGCGTTTACTTGAGAAAGAGATACATTTGTATGTACTCACTTCATTCCAAATATATGTCATTTGACTTTTTTAATCTCAAAATTGACCACTACTCTTATTAAAACATTTTTGCAAATGTAGTCAAATTTAAGTCAATCTTGAAGAACTTGAATTGATAAAGCAAGCCACAACAAAAAAAATATATTTTTACATAATTTTTTTTAATAAGACGAGTGGTCAAATTGATACAAAAAGTCAATTTAATTATAATTTAAAACGGAGGGAGTATTTTATTTCGTCAGCTTGTGATAACAACTCCCATGACGGGGTACAACGTGCCTAAAAAAGAACTTTTAGATGGACTTACGAGCACATCAAATATTTTTCTGCACAAGCAATCATGTAGTACTCCCTCTGTTCTGAAAAGAATGTCATTTTAGAAATTTTAGGACAGATTATTAAAGAGGTGAAATGACCTCGATTGCCCCTATTTATTTGCCATATTAGGTGCTAATTGATTGTTGCATGCCTACATGCACATGCAGACATGCCAAATTAAGCAAAACGTTATTCTTTTTTGGAAAAATTTTGAATCCTAAAACGTCATTCTTTTTGGGACGGAGGGAGTAGATATCTTTTTAGCAAATTGTTTATTGATCATTTTAGCCAATTTTAAGATCTTACGATACAGAACCTAAGCATCTTGACTTATGTTGCCTTTGCTATTATATATCTGGCTAAGTCTGTATATTAGCACGGCTTGCCCATGAATTTGAAATATATTTCAGAACTATTGCATGAGTCATCAATCAAGTTTTTGACAATATTTTTAGTTGGAGGAATGTTTTTCTCCCGTTGCAACGCACGGGCATATTGCTAGTATATATATATATATATATATATATATATATATATATATATATATATATATATATATATATATATATATATATATTAATTAAAGCGAGGATCGCTTCTGCCCCAATTTTTGGTCCGTGTGTCGTGTAAGTTCTGAAACGAAAAAACCAGAGTCTAAGGCCTTGTTTGGTATGGCTCCAGAGCTGAACTCTAATAACTCTAGCAACTTTTTCAGCCAAACACCCCAACTCCAAATCTCCATGGAGTTGCCAACTCCATGGAGCTGTAGTGCAAATGAGGGTGGAGTTTTGGAGCACCTCTTTTGCTGCTCCAAAACACCTCAATATGAACATGCTCATGGAGTTGGTGGGTAATTACCCACCAATGCAACTCTTAAGTGGAAAAAATGTTTCGTTCTAATTTTTTCTTTCCTCGTATCCTCCCCGCCTTGCGGCAGCGCGAGACACCTCCCATGGCCGCCACCCAACCTCCTCCGCTCCACATGGATCCCTCCGTCCTTCCTGCTACTGGTTGCCAGCCGCCGAATGCCGCCCTATAGCTGCCTGTCGGATCATGCCATCTCCTTCTTCAATTTTCGGTCGTCCCTCTCTCTGTCACACCCTGAAATTTCCAATTTCAGGATGTGAATAGAAAGAATAATTAAATAACAATTTTCTCATAATTTTAAAATTTTTCCAACATTTATTTTTCTTTACAGGGAATATAGTATAGGAAAAATCCTTTGTTTGATTTTCCGAATCAAAACAAAGTTATGTGTGTTGCATTCATGCCAATGCATCTAGTGGTTCTTGAGTGCAAAAAGGTTTCAAAAATGCGTTTAGGAGCTGTCCAAACTCTCCCGAGAATTTTCCGGATTTTTCTGGGATTTATTCTCATTTTTTCCTTGAGCTATTTCTATTTATTAGAAGCCTCTAAAATCTTTTTCATGTGCACCAAATGTTTTATTTGGATTGTTCATGTCTTAATCTATCTCTAGGAATTTTCCTGGAATTTTTGTGATTTTCTGAGTATTTTTGGTGCCTTGCAAATATTTACTAGACTTTTTCTGTAATTGTTTTTGCACTGGAAATGATTTCAGAAAAAAACCTATCCTACTGGAACGGGCCGAGCCCGAAGGCCCGACCCGCTCCGGCCCGCCCCGCGCCGCCAACCGCCCGGGCCCGCCGGGGCCTGGGCCCGGGCCCTTCGGCCGAGGCCGAGTCGGCCACGGCGGGGGGCGCGCGCCGCGCCCCGTGAGATGGCCCCGCCGCGCCCCTATAAAGGCGAGGCTCCGGGGCCCCTCGCACGTGCCCTAGCGCCGCCACCGCGCCTCGCCACCTTGCGCCGCCGCCGCACCCGCACAGGCCGAGCCGCCCGCGCGCCGCCGACCGCGCCAGCGCAGCCCTCGGCCCGCGAGTTGACGTCCAGATTCCGGCCTCCTCCCTCCGTCTTCCACCCAGTGAGCACACCTTTGTGATCCCCTCGATCTCCTCTCTCCGTTTTGCATCTCACCCAAGCCTCTAGCTGCTCGGAACTCCATGGATTTGATGCGCCAGTTCGAGTTCCTGTATCTGAGAAGCTCCTGTCCGTGTGTTCCTGTCTGGAGGTTGAAGATAAGGTCTCTTTGCGAATAGGCCCCTAGCCTTTCTTGTAATTTTTAGATCTATTTTGTGTCTTGCACCTTCTATGGAAAACCCCCTACGGAAATCCCACCATTCGCACATTGTCGGGGACAGCCCTGAGGGTCCCTAAAGAACCGGGGGAACCCTGCTTAAAACCTGCAAAAAACAAAAACAAAACACACCTCTTACCTAAACACACACGCAGGGCACGACCCACGCCGCAGTGGCCCCCGCGGCCCACTAGAGTGGCCCAATCAAAGGCCCCCTCGAGCGGGTTCCACCTCGCTCGAGGGCTAACGCCTCCCTCAAGCGGGCTCCGCCTCGCTCGAGGGCCAACGCCACCTCGAGCGGGTTCCGCCTCGCTCGAGGGTCCCTCACAAGCGCACCTGCTCCCGCACGCGGGTACAGTCATTTAATGCTCTGACACCACAGAGCCGCGCCATCACGCGCCTGGGAATCACGCCCCGGCGCTGTTCCGCCAACTCCCTAGGGGAACCCATCCCCGCCACCGTGGGGGATCCGGGCGACATGGCCGCGTCGCCCCGCGACACTGTGCCGCCCACTCCTGTACGGCTAACGCTCCGCGCCCTCGAAGGGGGCCGGCTGCACCATCGAACCCCTCTCTCATGACTCTGCAGGGTTAAACCATGAATTCAGGCCGGCAGAAGCACCATCCCCGCCCCTGCAGCGCCACGCCGGGCACTGCTACAACAACTCCGGCACTGTTGAGCACGCGGGGACGGGACGCCGCCACGCCTTCCACTGTACCCCGTACGGACCACCGTCAACGGCTCCCTCGAGCCCGTCTGAGGATGCCCCGGCCAACCACTACGCCTTCACCCTCGAAGCCGCCCCTGTTCAAGTACGGGACGCGCCACAATGACAAGACCGGGGCAATGACCGCCAGGACGACCGCCAACTCCCCGGCACTGTACGCCATACCTCCACATGTAGCTAAACAGGGCGGCATGCCTGTAAATCACCCTCTCCTTGGTCTATAAAAGGAAGGTGATCCCCCCGCTGCAAAGGAGATATAACACATCGCACACACGCTCTTTCTCCTACATTATTGGCGCTCGCCTCAATCACTCCACTTGGGACTTGGTGGCCACGCCTCCTCTCCCACCTCGCTTGTAGCCGCCCCACTACAGGCACCCCGGTGCAAAGCAATATAGTGCCTCGAGCACACCACTGCTGGACGTACGGCCCCGGTCGGAACCAGGATAAACCCCGTGTCTCTAGTTGCTTAGCACCGACCATCGAGGGACAGATCTCAGCGCTTATTTCTAGTTACTGTCGGGACTACATTCCGCACCGACAGTTGGCGCCCACCGTGGGGCACGCGCGCTGAAGATCGCCCGTCATCAGCTCTCACGATGGTGATTCGCACCGAGTACCGCGACCAGCATTACTCCATGGGCAGCTCGAACCCCCTCCCCGCCATGTTCGAAATCCGGTTCGGGGGCCAGTGTTGCCGCAAGACAAGTAGTCGCGACGCACAGCGTGGCTGAAGTAGAGCCAGTGTAGCCAAAAGAGGAAGTTGCGGCGCACGGAGTAGTCGACGACGAACCCCGTGACGGGCCGCGCGACGTGCCGAGGCACCCGGACGCGCGGCGTAGGTAAAGTAGTCGACGACGAGCTCGGAGTAGTCGACGACGAGCGCACGACGAGCCGCGCGACGTGCCGAGGCACCCCCGACGCGCGGCGAAGACGAAGTAGTCGACGATGAGCCTCGCGCGAGGCGAGTAGTCGACGAGCGGCGCGGCGAGCCGCGTGACGAGCCGCGCGACGTGCCGAGGCACCCCGACGCGTGGTGAAGACGAAGTAGTCGACGACGAGCCCGGGTGAGGCGAGTAGTCGTCGAGCGGCGCAACGAGCCGCGTGACGAGCCGCGCGACGTGCCGAGGCACCCGAACGTGTGGCGAAGGCGAAGTAGTCGACGACGAGCGGCGCGACAAGCCGCGTGACGAGCCGCGCGACGTGCCGAGGCACCCCGGGACGCGCGGCGAAGGCGAAGTAGTCGACGACGAGCCCGGGTGAGGCGAGTAGTCGACGAGCGGCACGGCGAGCCGCGTGACGAGCCGCGCGACGTGCCGAGGCACCCTGGACGCGTGGTGAAGATGAAGTAGTCGACGACGAGCCCGGGTGAGGCGGAGTAGTCGACGAGCGACGCGGCGAGCCGCGTGACGAGCCGCGCGACATGCCGAGGCACCCCGGGACGCGCGCGGCAGACGAAGTAGTCGACGACGAGTAGTCGACGACGAGCGGCGCGGCGGGAGCCGCGTGACGAGCCGCGCGACGTGCCGAGGCACCCGGACGCGCGGCGAAGGAAGATTGATTCCGCTTTGACAAGAGCAAGGCGACTTGCTTCAATGGATCTCGGCGAGTCGACGAGTGGATTGATCTTGTTGACGAGGGTCCTTCGAATCCGCCCGGTGGTGATGATCACCCCTACCTGACTCGCCAGCTGTCGATATCCTACCTCACTCCCGCGCCGTGCAGCAATAGCTCCGCCGCTTCGACGAGGAGCGGCGGCGGGCGATCGGAGCGGAGCTGCGGAAGCTCCTCGAGGCTGGGTTCATCAAGGAAGTGTTCCACCCTACGTGGCTAGCTAATCCTGTACTAGTAAAGAAAAAGAATGGGAAGTGGCGGATGTGTGTAGACTACACTAGTCTTAATAAGGCATGTCCTAAAGTTCCTTTTCCTTTGCCACGTATCGATCAAATCGTTGATTCGACCGCCGGGTGTGAACTACTCTGTTTCCTTGATGCCTATTACGGGTACCACCAAATAAACATGAAGGAGTCCAACCAGCTCGCGACTTCATTCATCAAGCCGTTCGGGATGTACTGCTACGTCACGATGTCGTTTGGCTCCGAAACGCGGGCGCAACGTACCAGCGATGTATGCAGCACGTCTTCGGAGACCACATCGGGCGGACCGTTGAGGCGTACGTACACGACATAGTCGTGAAAACCAGGAAGGCGGGTGACCTGGTTAGCGACCTCAGCATCACATTCGGCTGCCTACGGGCCAACAGGGTGAAATTGAACCCCGAAAAATGTGTCTTTGGCGTGCCACGGGGCATGCTTTTAGGATACATAGTCTCCCAGCGAGGCATCGAGGCCAACCCCGAAAAGGTTGCAGCCCTCGAGCGTATGGGTCCGATTCAGGACCTCAAGGGGGTTCAAAGGGTGCTGGCGAGAAGGGCTTGCCCCTCTACCGGCTCCTCAAGAAGCACGAGCGCTTCTCCTGGACCGCCGAGGCCCAGGAGGCGCTTGACAAGCTGAAGGCGTCCCTTACCCACGCCCCGATCATCACACCGCTGCAGGACAGCGAGCCTCTGTACCTCTACGTGGCTGTGACTACCCAGGTGGTTAGCGCCGTGATCGTGGTGGAACGCACGGAGGAAGGACACACTTTGTCAGTTCAGCGGCCGGTGTACTACATCAGCAAAGTCTTGTCCGACACCAAGACGCGCTACCCACAAGTCCAGAAGCTGCTCTACGCAGTGGTTCTCACACGGCGCAAACTCCGCCACTACTTCGATGCCCATCATGTCACTGTGTTTTCGTCCTTTCCATTAGGGGAAATCATCCGCAATCCGGATGCGGCGGGCAGGATCGCCAAGTGGTCGGTGGAGCTGATGGGGGAGACGCTCACCTACGCCCCGCGCAAGGCCATCAAGTCCCAAATCTTGGCAGATTTTGTAGCCGAGTGGACGGACACGCAGTTGCCGCCGCCACAGATCTAGGCAGAGTGCTGGACTGTGTACTTCGACGGCTCGGTGATGAAGACAGGGGCGGGCGCGGGCCTGCTCTTCGTCTCGCCCCTCGGGGAGCACATGCAGTACGCTGTGCGCCTTCACTTCCCCGTGTCGAACAACATGGCCGAGTACGAGGCCTTGCTTTGTGGCCTCAAGATCGCCATCGAGATAGGCATCAAACGCCTCGACGTGCGGGGGGACTCGCAGCTCGTGATCGACCAGGTCATAAAGAACGCGAGCTGCCACGACGACAAGATGGAGGCGTACTACAAGGCCGTGCGGGCCCTCGAGGACAAGTTTTACGGCATCGAGCTCAATCACGTGCCCCGCCGGTATAACGAGGAGGCGGACGAGCTCGCCAAGATCGCATCGGGGCGGATCACCGTCCCCCGAACGTCTTCGCTCGGGACGTCGCTCAACCATCCGTCGCCCTCGAGCCGCACCTCTTGAACCACGCGGAACCCTCGGGGGCTCCCTCGAATCCAGCGGGTGCAGAGCCCATGGACGAGGACCCCTCGAACGAGGCGTACGTGCTCTCCCTCCTTGAGGGGTACGGCGCCGGCGAGGCCGAAGTCATGGATGTCGAGCCGGCCCCCAGCGAGGCGGACTGGCGCGACAAATACATAGCCTGGATGGACCGAGGGGAACTCCCCTCGGACCGGTCCGAGGCCAGGCGCATTGCCGGGATGTCCAAATCCTTCACCCTCATCGACGACGAGCTGTACAAGCGCGCTGCCTCCGGCATCCTGCAGCGATGCGTGCCCATCCCCCAGGGGCGCGAGCTCCTCAGGGATATTCACGCGGGCGTTTGCAGCCACCACGCCGCACCCCACACCCTCGTGGGAAACGCGTTCCGCCAGGGCTTCTACTAGCCCACCGCGGTTGCTGACGCCAGCGAGATTGTGCGCACCTGCGAAGGGTGCCAATTCTACGCTCGCAAGTCCAACCTCCCCGCACACGTCCTGCTGACCATCCCCATCACGTGGCCTTTCGCCGTGTGGGGGCTGGACATTGTCGGGCCCTTGCGGAAGGCGCCCGGTGGCTACACCCACCTATTGGTCCCAATCGACAAATTCTCCAAGTGGGTGGAGGTGCGCCCCATTACAAATCTCAAGGCAGAGCAAGCGGTGACGTTCTTCACCGACATTGTCTATCGCTTTGGAGTGCCAAACTCCATCATCACCGACAACGGGTCCCAATTCACGTTCAGAAAGTTCTTGGAGTTCTACGACAAGTTCCACATCCGCGTGGACTGGGTAGCTGTGGCACACCCACACACCAACAACCAAGTGGAGTGTGCCAACGACATGATTCTACAAGGCCTCAAGCCCAGAATTTTCGACCAGCTGAACAAGTCTGGTCGAAAATGGCTCCAGGAGCTGCCTGCGGTAGTATGGAGCCTCAGGACCACACCAAGCAGAGCCGCCGGGTTCACCCCGTTCTTTCTAGTCCATGGCGCGGAGGCCGTCCTCCCCACGGACTTAGAATACGGTTCGCCCAGAGTACGGGGCTACGATAAAGATGCCAACCAGCGGGCCCGCGAGGACTCGCTGGACCAGTTGGACGAAGCACGCCTCGTGGCCCTGATGCACTCTGCAAGGTACCAGCAGTCCCTAAAGCGCTACCAAGCTTGAAAGGTGCGCCGGCGAGACTTCAGCGAATGGGACTTGGTCCTAAGGCTACGCCAAGACAACCGAGGACGCCACAAGTTATCACCCCCATGGGAGGGACCCTACATCGTGGTGAAGGTGCTCAAGCCCGGCACATACAGCCAACGAGGACGGCGAGGAACTCACCAACGCTTGGAACATCCAGCAGCTACGTCGCTTCTACCCTTAGCTAGGATTTCCAAGTCTTTTGTTGTAAATTGCATGCCCAACACCCCAGTTGGCAGCACAATGTAAATAGCAGCAAGTCAATAAAGTTAAAGGGCAACTCGGCTTTCCCCTGAAAACCAAGTCACCCTCGGGGGCTACTACGGGGGGCACGCCCCCCCCAAAAATGGTCCCATTTTTCGCAAAAATCTAACTTGTGAATGCGCCAAGTACGTTTCGACCGAAGCCTCGAGCGAATCAAGGCAGGGCACGGGTGGTCATGCAGGAAGGATGCGCGAGACAGAGATAGCCTATGCCTCCGCGAGGATATGACCCTTCTCTCTTGCCTCCGGCCTGGTGGACTGCTCAAGAAATCGAACTCCCCGAACCCAAATTCGCTCGAGCAAAGGGAAAAACCGAAAGGCACGACAAATAAAAGGCACCACTTAAATTTACAAGTGTTCAAACACTCCATAAGTTTCACTTGTTTATTTACACGGCCACATGGCCAAGATACTAACATCTAAACAAAAATGGGCCTAGTGCCCAACGGTCTTCAGGACTGAGGCTCGTCGGCGTCGGCAGCGTCCGGGAACAGGAACTCCGTGAACGCCTCGGTGAGCGCCTCAGCGGCACCAACGGCGAGCGCGTCGGCTTGCTCCATCGCCGCCTCATCCTCGACGCCCTCCGGGACAACGTAACCCGACGCCACGGCCTCGAGGTTCACCTCGTAGTGGGATCGCACCACGCCGAGGGCCTTCTGGACACCTAGGTGGAGCGCGTGACGCATGCGCCTGGAGACATGCCCGCCAAGGGCGCGCAGACGGCTGGCCAGCGAACTTTCGGCCTGCGCCTCGCCCTCCTCGACCGCTTGGCAGGCCTCGAGGGTCGCGGTGCGCAGCTCCACCAACTCCTGCTCTGAGGAGTCGTAGGCGGCCTGCAGCGTCTCGGCCTGATTGGTCGCATGCCCCAGCGTGGTGCGCAGGCCTGGACGACGCGAACAAAAGAAATCAAAGGGGAACAGACCCCCGAAGGGAGGATCAGCGAAACAAGAAGCGAAGTAGCAACTCACCTTCAACCTGCTTCTTCTCCACCTCGAGAGCCCGGCGCTCGGCCTCGACCGCCTGCTGCAAGCTGACGACCGTGGCGCTCTGCTCCTCGAGGGTTCGCACCTGGTCCGCGTTCGAGATGCTGAGGGCGATCAGCTCCCCGTCGAGCTTTGAGACCTCGGCAGCCCGCTCCTCCGGCCGACTCTCGCGCCCTCTCGATAGCAACACGCTCCCGCTCGAGCGCCGACCGGGCATCGGGCCGAGGGCGGCCCGCTCCCCGCCGGAGCCGACCCTCGGCCTCCTGGCGGGCGGCACGCTCCTGCCGGAGCTGCTCCTCCGCTGCGACGACTGCGACAACTTTGGCGGCGAGGGCGGCCTTCCACTCGTCGGCCTCCTTGGCCTTCTGCTCGGCTTCTCGCGCCCTCTCCTCGGCCCGGCTTTGCTGGGACTATGCCTCCAGGAGCCACATGCGGACCTCCCGGTTCTGGGCCCGGACGGACGCCACCTCCGCCTCCCAGTCGGTCGCCACGGTGCGTACCTTCTCCGCATCCCCCTCGCCTGGCCGCAGCCGCCTCATTCCGGTCGATGAGGGCTGCGCGAATCCGCTCGATGGAGGAGGGACGCGCCGTCTCCTGCCCCTCCAGCTCCAAGAGCTGGTCGCGCAAGGCCTCCGCGGTGCACGACGGCCCACCGTCCTGGGTCCTCAGGGCCTCCGCGAGGGCGTCGAGAGCATCGCGCTGCTCGCGAAGCTGGCAGAGCTCGACGTTCATCTGGTCGAGGGCACCGTACCTATCGCGGGCTCGGTGCTCGAGCTCCTGCCGCCAACAGATGGAAACCAATAAGTGTCGCGCCGCGAGAAATAAGCGCAAAAACGACAAGATCAAAGAAAAAAGCAACAACATCTTAGCTGGAAAACGCGTCACGCCGGGCTGCAGTGAATCCGCAGCGCCTCGTTCAACGCCCGGTTGAGCGAGGCGCCGAGCTCCTCTTAGGCGTCGGCGAAGTCGGGGGGGGGGGGGGGGGGGGGCTCGTCGACGCGCTCCTCGCCCGAGGCAGGGGGGCCGGCGTGAAAAGAAGAAGCCCCGGTGCCGTGCCTCCAGCCCCCGGTCACCATGTGGCCGTCCCATCGTCTAACGAGCGCCCCCGCCGGGGCGCGGGGGCCGCATAGGCGGGCTTGCCCACCGGTCCCACCCGGCGGTGGCGCATCGTCGTCGGGATCTCCACCGTTGTCGCTTGGGAGCCGCCGGGGCCGAGGGCGGGCTCCTCGCCGCACCACCGCGACCGCCTCCGGCCGCGCCTCCGCGGTTGCGAGGCTCCGCCGCGGCGCCACGGACCGCCGCCTCTTGCCGCATCTCGGCGGCCACGGACGCCGGGACGGGTCTCCACGGCCGACGTCGCCGGCGGCCGCCACCACGGCCCGGCGCCCTCCGCCGCCGGCCGTATCTCCGCCGCGGCCGTCGCTTGCTGTGCTTCCACCACGGTTGGCGCCCGCCGTTCCTCTCGCGACCACCGGTTGCGGCCGGTGGGCGATGTCACCGGCCGCGGCCCCGAGGCCTCGGCCGCGCCTTGCGAGCCCTTGCTCGCCATTGACGCCGTGCTTGCGCCTGCCCGCGGCGCCCTCGATGAGTGCCGCCTGGTTGGGATGGACGCGTCCGCTCTCAGCACCTTGGCCGGTGCGAGGGGGGCACGGTTGGTGCCACCCTGTGAGCATGGGAACAGACCATCAGGTCTCCGCCTATCGGGCACGCGACCCCTCGAAAGCGAAATCCTTACCTCAAAGAGGAGAAGGCCCGCTTCCTCTTCCTCGAGGCCCCCGCCGACGTCGTAGGCGCGGCCGTGCCACCGCCGCCACGCCTCCCGCCACCTCCACCGTGCGCGCGGGCTCCGCCGCACGCACATGCTCGCCGCGCGGCGGCGCCTCCGAGGCGCGCACGCGCCGCCTCCGCGGCTCCCGCCGCCTCTGTCACAAACTGCCTGGTGCCAGGCGCCTCTGCACCCGCCCCAGGCGACGTTTCTTCCGCCACCGGAGTCGGCTCCGGTGACAGGGGGCAGGCCCCCACCTACCGTGGAGAACCTGCCCTCTATCCTCTTCCTCCTCTTCCTCGTCCGACGACGAGTACTCCTCCGTCTCTGGCGAGGAGAGCCCCTGCTGCTCGCACAGCCGGAACTCCTCGCTCCTCCGCTCCCAGCGCTTCCGGTGCCGCGCGTCGCGCGCCCTCCCGCGGTCCACCCGCTCCCGCTCTCGCCGTTGCGCCGCGTGCGCGAGCGCGTGGGACCGGGGCGTGGGCGGGTCAGACTTCGCGGCGCTCACGCTCACCATCTGCGGGGGTCGGGCGAAGCCTTAAAACGCGTCGGCAACTCAAGAAACCAGCGAGATAGGAAAGGAAGTCGGGAAAACCACTCACCAGCTGGCCGACGGGGAGCATCTCGAGCGCCCACAGGGATGCGTCGTCGCAACGCCCTGACCTGAGGTCGATAGCGCGCCGCGCCCGGGACGCCGCGTACGCTGCGGGAAGGGGTCCCGCAGCAGCCGCGACTCCGCCAACGCGACGGGGTCTGCATCCTCACGCATCTCGAAGATATGGAGCCGCCTCTCCATCAAGGGGACGATCCGCCGGTGGTGGAGGTTGGCGAGGACGCATCCCGCAGTCAGCCCGCAGTCCGCCAGCCTCTTCAACGTCGCGACGAGCGAGTCCAGCCGCGCCTGGTGCTAGGGCAGAGACACCCCGTGGTACCAGGAGGCGGCCCTCTCCCGGAGCACCTTGACGGTGTAGGGGGGAGGCCGGGGCGGCGTTGCGGAGGTAGAACCACCCCCGCTCCCAGTCCGAGTTGTTGGTAGTCATCGTGCAGGGGATGTAATCCTCCCTGCGCGAGCTCTGCACTGCGAGCGCCAAGCCGCCAGCGCGCACCGCGCGGCGCGTCCTCGGCTCCGACGTCGGCAACGTGTGAAGCTCCGCACGGAAGAGGTGGACCCAGAGATCCCAGTTCACGGGGATCCCCAGGAAGCCCTCGCAGACGCCGACGAACGTGGCCGCCTGCGAGATCGCGTTCGGCGCGAAGTTTTGAAGCTCCACGCCGTAGTGGTAGCAGAGGCCCCGCAAGAAGCGGCTCGCTGGCGCCGTAAAGCTGCGCTCGTGGAAGCGCACGAAGCTGACGATGTAGCCGTACGGAGGGTTGGGAGCTCGCTCCCTCTCCGACGGCACAATCCACTCCGCTGGTCGCCCGTCCACGTTCGCCACCAGCTGACCGCCGGCCACCAGCTGATTCAGGGCCAGCCTCGTCGCCGTAGAGCGCTCCCACTCCGGCGGGTCGATAATGGTGAGGGGCTGCTGGGGGGCCATGCGAACAGGCGGAGGAACAAGGAACTGGAAGCGAGAGTGGCTCCGAGAGAAAGATCGCAAGGGCAAGATCAGCTCGGGGCCTGGAATGCAAGAGGCAAGGGCAGCGAACGCTAAGCGCAAAGGTAAAAAACCGCCCCTTCTCCGCCTATCAGATTTATAGGCCGCGAGGCGTGCTCTCCGGAGCGCACGTCCCGCGCGCATTAACTGCAGGTGAAATGACTCACTCACTTGCAAGCAGGGCCCACCACGACCGCGGCGGCCGCATAACCGCACGCGCACCATCATCATGGCGCGGTAACCGGAGAGCCGCGGCAGGCGGTCACGTCCGCCTGCCCACTCCGCCCACTACGTGCGTGGCCGCGGTGCCTGAAAAGGCGCACCCGCGACGCATGACTATAGCCATGACTGCAGGCATTAAATGGTCCTGTCCCTTACCAAGTAAGGAGGACCCTCGAGCAGCCCGAGCCCGTGTCTCAAATAAGACCGACCCTTAAAGGGTGTGAATACCGACCAGTGGCCTCGAAGCCTGTTCGAAATAAACAGGCGCCACAGGTGCCATCGATTTACGGAAACTACTGATCAGCAGTTCGAGGGCTGGCACGACCGGGGACCCTCGAAACCTGCAGATGCGAAAGGCGGGAGCACTCAGCTGCTACCCCGCACAGCCCTACTGATCAGGGGTTCGAAACCTGACCCTCGACAGGTTCGAACAGGTGCCCCAGATCACCAGAATCAGGGACGACGAGGGCACGCGCATTCGAGCCTCTCCTCGAGCCCGTCGGCTCGAGGGTGCCCCACATGTCGTGTTCGAGAGCCAGCAAGGGCAGCTAGCCGGGGGGATCCCACCGAGGGAGAGCTTCCGCGCCCTCGGTCCCTAGCGAATGGGACCGAGCCCCACCTAGCAAACCCATGCAAGCGCTTTAATGGACGAGTCTCCGGACCACGAGCCTACCCTTATCGAACGGGGCATGGGCGTCCACTTGAACCACCCGCTAACAGCTCAATGAGGAATCCGCAACCCGTGACCCGATCGATGGGGGTTGCGGAATCCTCACCCTCAGTCCCGTGGAGGGACGGCGAGGGCGCGTCTAATACAAGTCGAAGAGCTCGCCCCGATCGTCTCGAATGGGCCCAGGCTTGGGGGCTCGACGCATGGCTACACCTCCTGGGATGCACCAGCCGCGAATAGTGCTAGTCGCGCGCGCGTCACCGAAGCCGGCTGAAACATTGCCGACGCCGGTTGGAACACGTACCACGCCCACTGACCAGATTCCGCGGTGAAACCCCTGCAGGAGCACCCACGCTCCTGCAGGGCTTCGGGGGCTAGACCCGCGGGTCCGCTGACGCGGCCCCACGGAAGGCATTTGCAACCAGGGGGAAGAGCGTCCTATCAGTAGGCTTCAGCATCTGCGGGAGCCTGGCCAGCACACCCGCAGATGCTCGGGGGCTACAGTCGGGGACAGCCCTGAGGGTCCCCTAAAAAACCGGGGGAACCCTGCTTAAAACCTGCAAAAAACAAAAACAAAACGCACCTCTTACCTAAACACACACGCAGGGCACGACCCACACCGTAGTGGCCCCTGCGACCCACTAGAGTGGCCCAATCAAAGGCCCCCTCGAGTGGGTTCCACCTCGCTCGAGGGCTAACGCCTCCCTCGAGTGGGCTCCGCCTCGCTCGAGGGCGAACGCCTCCCTCGAGCGGGCTCTGCCTCGCTCGAGGGCCAACGCCTCCCTCGAGCGGGCTCCGCCTCGCTCGAGGGACAACGCCACCTCGAGAGGGCTCCGCCTCGCTCGAGGGTCCCTCACAAGCTTACCTGCTCCCGCACGCGGGTACAGGCATTTAATGCTTTGACACCACAGAGCCGCGCCATCACGCGCCTGGGAATCACGCCCCGGCACTGTTCCGCCAACTCCCTAGGGGGAACCCATCCCCGCCACTGTGGGGGACTGTGCGACATGGCCAGTGTCAGCTTCGTGACACTGTGCCGCCCACTCCCGTACGGCTAACGCGCCGCGCCCTCGAAGGGGGGACGACTGCACCCTCGAACCCCTCTCTCATGACTCTGCAGGGTTAAACCATGACGTCAGGCCAGCGGGAGCACCATCCCCGCCCCTGCAGCGCCACGTCGGGCACTGCTACAACAACTCCGGCGCTGTTGAGCACGTGGGGACGGGACGCCGCCACGCCTGCCACTGCACCCCGTACGGACCACCGTCAACGGCTCCCTCGAGCCCGTCTGAGGACGCCCCGGCCAACCACTACGCCTTCACCCTCGAAGCCGCCCCTGTTCAAGTACGGGACGCGCCACAACGACAAGACCGGGGCAATGACCGCCAGGACGACCGCAAACTCCCCGGCGCTGTACGCCATACCTCCACATGTAGCTAAATAGTGCGACATGCCTGTAAATCACCCTCTCCTTGGTCTATAAAAGGAAGGTGATCCCCCCCTCCGCTGCAAAGGAGAGACAACACATCGCACACACGCTCTTTCTCCTACGTTATTGGCGCTCGCCTCAATCACTCCACTTGGGACTTGGAGGCCACGCCTCCTCTCCCGCCTCGCTTGTAGCCGCCCCACTACAGGCACCCCAGTGCAAAGCAATATAGTGCCTCGAGCACACCACTGCTGGACGTACGACCCTGGCCGGAACCAGGATAAACCCCGTGTCTCTAGTTGCTTAGCACCGACCATCGAGGGACAGATCTCAACGCTTATTACTAGTTACTGTCGGGACTACATTCCGCACTGACACACATAAATCCCACCCGACCCTTTTATAGATCTAACCCTACCCTTTGTTCTTTTCGCAAGCACTATTATTTGTGTCTTGCAAATTTTCTCTGCTACTCCCTGAAATCTACGGTTAATCACGACTAGGTCCCTGCAATCTTGTTTTGCTCATATCTTTCTCGTTTTAGCTCCGATTTCATCCGTTCAAGTTGCGTTAGGTCCATAATAATGTAAAGCACACATTAGTGGAGTGTTTTCACCATGTTTTGTTTTCTGAAAATAAAATTAATATTAATTTTGATTAATGTCTAGTTATACATGCCTTTTATAAATTAAAGCTATATAGATCTATACATCGTTTTTCATAAGCAAATTTAATTTGATCAATGTTTCTATCACATCTTTTTGTACATAAAAGTTAATTAGATCTTTATCTCGGTTTTCGTAAACCAAATGTTAAATTGCTTAATAGTTAATTAATCTTTTCTAATTAAAATTTGATTAGGCTTTTACATCGGCTTTTATAATAAATATTAATTTGATTAATGCCAATACCATAATGTTTTTAATAATAATATGATCTACTCGAATTACAAAGTTTCGTTTAGATTGTTCATATAGTTTAGTTTTTCTAAATTAAATGTTTAATCGGTTTAATCAATATATGAATCTTTTTTAATAAAACTTGACTAGTTCTTTACACCGGTTTCATAAATAAAGTTTAATATTGCATTAATGTCAACATAGGGTATTTTATTTCTGAAATATCCTTTATATTTGTTTTGTTAATTAAAATGAACCTAGCTCATAGCCTTGCTCTCTCATAAATGCAAAAGGTTCGTTAGACGTTCTTTTCTCAACTCAATCTAAGTGTGATCTTTCCGGTCCTTGCTCAATCTTCAGCGACCATCTCTTTAAAGTTAACCAAGCCTTTCCAAGCACCCTTTGCATTCTTTAGTGATCCATCTAATCGAGCCTATCCTTTAGTGCGTTCTTTTAAAGTTTTCTTTTGATTGGTGCTTTGTTCTTAGTATATGTGTTTGTTTGCTTTGTGTATGTTTGTGCCCGATGATTGATGCGCTTAGAGTGAACGCCGTTCGAGAAGCTTTGAAGAGCAAGAGGTTGAAGATATTCTAAGAAACGACATTACCTTGGTTAAAAGGCAAGTGTGTCCTTGATCTTTTGTCCCAATAACTATGATTAGTCACTTTACATTGCTTGCATTAATTTTGATGGGTTCCTATTAAGGATTACCTAGTCTTTGATTGTCATTCCTTGTTAACCTGGGTTTACATTTATGTTGGATAGCTATGCTTAGTTGCTATACCTGGGTTATGGTGGTTTTAATGAACATTAATGATGAATCATGTTATACGTTTATGCTATATCTTTGGATGTTAATACAAGACCATATGATTCGGAACATGGAGCGACCACCCAGGACAACAGTGCAACCACAAGGACTATATGGCTCTGGTCTTGGCCGAGTAATTAGGGAAGTCTTTGTGTGGTTATTACTCGCATAGTAGGTTGGGGACGGAGGAATGCTTTTATGGCTCATATATTCTGGAGCGGTGTTGGAACGGAAGACTCTATGGCTGACCGTCCGTAATAGATGTGTGGTACGAAAGATAGCCTCTATGACATACTACTATGGACTAATACGCACGGGAGGACTCTTTGTAAAGGCCTCGTAGCGTCCCTATGCAATCACACCTCGGTAGTTTGGTATGATGCCTGCGCAGCATCGCATGGTTGGGTTTAAAGTTCTTCGGGACTTTTACACGACTTGTGGGTAAAGATGTACAACCTCTGTAGAGTGTAAAACTAATCGATTAGTCGTGCCCACGGTCACGGCGGCCTGGACCCTCACATGATAATTGAACTTGAAGATGGACTTAAATCGTTCTCTCTGGTTATGCTTGCCATGTGCTTATGGCGTACCTCTTATCTTATGCTTAATGTGGTTTGGTATAAACTTATACTTTATTAGTAATCAGGTGCTAATAAAACTTGACCAACTAAAATTGCTTAAATGCTTATAGCCCAGTCCACTATAAAGCCTGTGCATTCATTCTTTTCCCCACACTTGCTGAGTACGACAAGTGCTCACCCTTGCTATAAATATTGTTGCTCAGAAAGAGGATGCTACTTTGAAGTCTTGTGAAGATGTTGTTGGTGCTAGGCGTATGCAACCCCCAATCGATTGCCTGTGATGTTCGGAGCCTTCATTTCCAGGATTAAGCGTAAATCTCTGATAACCTTTCTTTTTCTTACGTGATACTGTTTCTGTATTCACTTATATGTCACTATATGCATGAAACTTGATCTTGGCATGCATATAGGTATGCACTTGGTTTTCTTCGGAAAAACGGGTGTCACACTCTCCCTCCCAAAGATTCCCTTGTGTCACTACCACCCTTGCCACCAATCCCCCGCCGATGCCCGAGATTCCCCCTGCGGCACAACCACCCTCACCGCCGCAAGTCTCCACCGGCCACCACTATGTGAAAAACTGGCTTTGGTAACGGGCGTAGATCGCCTTTGGTAACAGGCAATGCGCCCGTTACCGATCAAGTGTTACAAATAAGTCAAGAAAGGTAACGGGAAGATGCCCGTTACTAATAAGACATATAAGTAACGGGCATTAAACAACGACCGTTACCACAACTAGCCACCGGTCATGTGAAATGGTTGTTTTCTGGGCTTAAAGGGAACTTTCGTAACGGGCACCAAAGCAAAGCCCGTTACAGAAGCTCAATATCAGAGACGCCTGATGTGCGTCTCCACTATCTTGACGAAATGAGATGCGTCTATTTCACGCGCGTCTCAGCACAACTAGTATTCGTAACGAGCATCAAACAACGACCGTTACCACAACTAGTCACCGGTCACGTGAAATGGATGTTTCTCTGGGCCCACATGGAACTTTGGTAACGGGCATGAAATAGAGCCCGTTATTGTTAAATTAACATCAGAGACGCATTCTGTGAACTGGCGACTCCACTATCTCGACGAAATGTGACGCATCTGTTTCTACGCGCATCTACTTTCTCTCTGTTGACGATGAAAATCCGTCAACCTAGGCATGAGTTTACCTTCAGTGTTGGCATAAGTTTTATACCTTATCCATTGGTACTAACCCCCGTGGTATAACAAGTTCATGTGTGAATGTCGGTTTTGGAGTTTAGTGTTTATGCAGGGTTTTAGCATTGAAAGCAAAACTTTCGGGATAAGTTCATCAAGCACCTTATGACAAGACCTTGAAGCCCCGTACAAGTCATGCAATGAAGCAAACTTAACTCCAAGAAGCCAGGGACTTGATCCGAGAAGACGACAAACTCCAAGGACCTGACCAGAAAAGTGTTGAATCTTGCAAGACAAGGAGTTATGCCCAATTCGGAGAGAAACTGACGACATAGACCTACATGCAGAAGGGGAAACATCCAGGAAGCAAGGGAACTGACGTAGATCAAAGGAGGCCTCTGGCTGGGCCTAGATGGGCCCAAGCCGGCCGGCCCAGGCCGGTCGGCCCATCCCTTTCCAGGGCCCGTTTGCCCCCTCCTTTGCCCTAGCCGCCAATCGTGCTATTTATAGCCCCGTGGCCGAGAGCCACGTATGATCCACTTCGTCATTGGATGCTGAGGAGCAGAGAAGAGAGGGACACCATCTCGGAGAGGAGAGGGTCGAGCTAGTTGAATAGGGTTTCCCTAGCCGACGTGGGAACCTTGCATGGAAGACCACGTCGGAGTTCCCGGAGCTAGAAGCAAGATCAAGGAAGGATCCCGGTGGTGATCTTGTGTATGTATCATTGTCATAGTTGAATTATCAAGTAGAATCTATTCTTAGTGATCAAGTGTTTCCTCGAAGATTTCGTTTTTCGATCGGTTTGCTTATTCCAATTCTATTCGCGCGATAGATTACATAGGGTGTTCTTGTAGCCGCGGTGGCTAGAGGTACACGCCGGATCTTCCGAAAGAATCAAGACTTGTCTTTTGACTCACCCTAGACTCCCCGCATGAGTAGGGATACGTTGTGACAGAACGGGCGTTCCGAAAGGTGGATGTTTTCGGATTTGGACGGGAAACCACGATTTAAAGAGGCTTCTTATAAGATTCGATTTGCTACTTCTTCTCTTGCTTGGAACTTCAACAAAAGGCTTAACCCGATCTCTCTAGATTGGTTTATCTACCCAATCTTACTCTGTTATCTCTGGTCTTTAGTAGATTAGATTAGTTTCATGTCTTTTATCTAGATGCATTAGGGATTTACCGAAGATTGAAGTTACTTGGCTTTACTAGATCAACTTTTGCGTCACACATTTGTTCACGGATTCGATACCTTGGGTTCACCACTCGAGGGAAGAAGGGTCCCTTGACTACGACGGGAGACTTGTCCGCTTGCAAGTCATAAACGAAATTTTATACAACTATTAACCGTCAACAAGCCCCTTTTTCTGGCGCCGTTGTCGGGGAACAAGTGATCAAGATTTGATTTTTTATTGCCTTTTTGTGATTTTCAGTTATCTTTTTTGTTTTTCTTTTTGCATCTACTCAACTTTGATCATCCTCAAAATACATCTAATCTAGTTTGTCTAACCCTAGTTTTCATAGATTTACTTTTACTTTCTAGTTTTTGCATACTTTGTTTATTGCTAACCCTAACCGGAGATGGTTGGGTACCTCTCCAAGAAACCCAAACTTTTTTGTGGATGATCCAGGAAAACTTTACAGGCAAAGGAGATGTGCAACACAAGCTAAAGGGTTGGAATCCCTAGATTCAAAAGCCGAAGTTGAAGGACCGCCAGAATCTCCAAGGGAATCACCACCTCCAAGTCCAAAGGAAGATCAACCTAAACCGACATCGTTGATCTACCTATCATAAACCTTCAAGACACCGGAAGGCCATTCAAGATCAAGGTCTCAACTATCCGCATGACGATTGCGGGAGCTTTGGAGCGTTTCAATGAATACATACGAGCCGGATTCCTTGAGTGGCAAATCAGTTTACTTAAGAGGAGGATGGAGAAGATGGAGATAGAGAAAGAAGCTCAACACCTAAAGGCTGCCAAGGAAAGATCCACATGCGAGGATTGAAGTGTTCGTCGTGATGAAGATGCTAGAGACGCAAGTGGGACAACGTGCCGGGCGCCCGATGAGTAACAAAGAAGAATATCCGATACAACTCCAAGGTCCCAAGACGGCGGAGGCTACTCAAACTCATTCGGGAGAGAAGGAGGATCACACTAAGGAGACCATGAAGATCACAACCGAAGGACCGGAGTTCGAGATGCCGAGCCACTACATGAAGGAAGTTGTTGCATCCGTCAAGACCAAAAGACAAAGCCAGCCTGTGAAGACCAAAAAAATTGACTAAGCTGAAGAAGAAGCCCGTGCCCAAGATGGTGCGGAAGTGGGTACCCAAGATTGCAACGCCCGCAAAAAGCGTTGATCCGAAGTAATCAAGCAAAGAAGTCTAGCTATAGACTATAAACGAAGCGCTAGGCGGGAGGCAACCCGTTTCGTCGAGTCAAGAATAAGCTACCGGGAGAACAACCTGATTCCAGGTTTTTCGAGTCTTTTTAATAATTTAGTTTTGAGTTTTATTACGCAAAGACATTAGACTTAGAAGTGGTTGAACAATATTAGAGACATAATTCTTGGTTGAATATTTTGCTTTATCATAAACCCTTTGCATGAACCCTCCTATGTGTTTGTTTGATTCTTTTCGAGATACCACAACCAAATAATTTCAGAACCTAACTCAACCTTTCACCCTCATTATGGTGCTGAGATTGACTTATTTTTCATGCTAAAAACACACGAGTAGATCCACGACTTATACCTAAGTGTTAATTAAAATTCAACATGTGGTAGGACTCGCGTGAACCTAGAAATTAAAACTTTTGGTTGGTTTAAAAATCTATATCCTTTGTTTCTCTAGGATTAGAATTTTTTTGAGCCTCATCTAATTTTGTTTTATTCAAAATCTCTCCCATTTAGCCAAAATTAGAACCTAAACCTATGCCCCCATGATCAAGCCGGGAAAAGTTTGCTCTCAACCGATGAAGGCAAACTATACCGGTGAGACCGATATCAACGTAGTCGGAACATATTTTCGACTTGCATTTGTTTTTAATGGTTTCAAAACTTCTCTAGAATTATGCTTGAGCTCTTGCATGGCTCTGAAAAATATTTTAAATTTTGAATTAGAGGAGTGCTTAACCTTAAACACACCTAAATGGAGGCAATCTAGTTTGAATTAATCATGCATGCACCATTGGATACCCTTTCATCAACTTTCACCAAGTCCACATGCTATGGACAAGCATGGTGGGCAGAAAGCATCAACTTTGCAAGAATTTCATGGTGGCATGTGAAGCAAGTGGAGCTAGGGAGCATGGACATGACCCAAAGCATGAAGCATCAAGTGGAAGGACCAATAATGCAAGAAAAGGAGTGGACGAGAGCGTTTGGGCGGTGCAACTCGTGGAGCACGCGGGCAAGAAAAGTTGCAGAGGAGAAATGATCGTGCTGGAAGAAAGACGAGGCGGGGAGGAGCATCGGGCACCCCAGGCCGGTCGGCCCAGGCCGGCTGGCCTACCCTATTTAAGGAGCCCCCCGGCTCCCGTTTTCTGCAGGCAAGCTTCCCTCTCCTTCCTTTGTTTGTGTGTTCAAGTTTGTGTGCCCAAAACCTCTGTAGACATAGCCAACCTTCCCAAGCTTGATAGCTAAAAAAATCCACCACCTTAATCCACTCAAAGTCCACATCCCGAAGTAAGATTTTAAGTGCCTAGTTACCGGTTGCAACCCGGAGTTTTAGTGGAGAGAAGAGTGCAGCAACCATGTGGAAGAAAACCACACGTCTCTTCTCCAAGAAGAAGGGTTCATCGTTATCCATCCTCCGCCAAGTTATTACGGAGGGCCACAAGAGCAAGCATGGGGGGTGGTGCACCAGTACCCCACCAAATTATGTGGTGCCCAACGTAAACTTTGCGGAGCCCTACGCACAATATCCCCAACCGCAACAAAGCGTGGCCATAATTGGAGGGTATGTTGCGAGAAACGCCCAAAACGTCGCAGCCAAACAAGCCAACGCGGCTCAACTTGGTGAGGGCAATGCAAATATTTCCTATGAGCTTGGACGCCTTCACCTAGTAGAGTCGGATGAATTCGTTGGAGGGAATGTCCAACCATACTACGAGCAAGGGTACTACTATCAAGATTATCAACATCAACCACCGGCGGAGGACTAGAAGGATTAAGGAACTTTAGTTTTCTTTTCTTTTCCCTTTCTCTGTAATTTCAGCTTTTGTTTGTGTGTGTTTGCGTAATATTTTCTGTTTTTATTTAAATTTCAGCAAGTGTGTTTGTTTATTTTCAGTTTGTATTTCAACTTGATTTCATCATTAATAAAGACACCACCTTGATTATATCATTGGAAAAGTTACAAAAATTTGTGCCATAATGATATATGATTATAATTGCCGCTTTGTTTATCTTTGTAATTGATTTATGCATGCTAAAGCTAGTGCTCTCTTAAAATACGAATCTGAATTTATTTAAATGCTAGCTTAATCTTTAGCGGGGGTTATGATTAAAATAAAGGTCCATAGTGTTTTATGTGCTCTCAAGTTATAAGTAGATTGAAGATGGTTTTTATGCTAAAAAATATTGCTAACCATGTCACAAATATCGCTTGTGTGTTGCTCAACCTATCCAAAGCCTAATATATATTTGAGTGCATAAACCTTAGTGTACAAGATTTATTTTTGAGTGAGTTATTGCAGGCCATGATTTCTCTAGCCCGAGACTAAGAAGCTGGTCATTCCGTTTTTGCGTATCTATCTTTTTGCTAGCCTTTTATCCGTGCATTGTGTATCCCCACATTGGAGATCTCACAAACCTCGCCGGATATCCACCCTTAAACCAAATATCATCTTTTGTGTTTACCTCCTTAACCACAACCTATCATTGAGAATGGATCATCAATTCAAGGAAGATCGCAAGACGATGCCAACATTAAAGATTTCAAGTATCTCTCCAAAGGAAAAATATCTCCGGTACCTACCTTATTTATCGCCTCTTTGCTCGAGGATGAGCAACGTCTAAGCATGGGGGAGGAGGTAGGTACGGTGCAGTTTTAGAGTTCAAAGGGGAGCAATTTTAAAAAAATGATGAATGAAAGAAAATTCAAAGGCGATGTACGTGATTTCTAAGGTGAAAGTCTCACAAAAAAATGACCGAATGAATGACAAGAGAGAGAAAAAAATGAAATGAATGAAAGAAAGAAAGAAAGAAAAGAAGGAGAAATATGAGAAAAAGAAAAAATATGAGTATGCGTAAAGTGAACTCCCCGGTTCTCTAAAGTGTATTCAAGGCTTCAAGTTTAAAAGGTCCATTCTCATTTTCCAACCATGTGCAATCGATAACGAGGACTTCCTTTGTGCCTCGGGATCACCCTTTGCCATTTGCACATGTCCACTCATCTAAAGTGTATGTATTTTTCTCTTTCCCCTCCTTGATTTAACATTATTTTCCAATGACCTTTTTGACGAGTCTCGGTAAGACCATGAGAAGCTTGTCTTGTTTTGACAACACCTCATTTATAAAATCTTGTTAGGACTAAACTTTCCCAAAGCTCCATATAAAGCCTACCACACATATATGTTATGAGAGGGAAAGGAGTAGAATATATAGGCTTGAGAGACAAGCGAGTTGAGAGTTCATGAGCAATATACAAGATGATTTAAATTTGTGAACTTGGTTTAGCTTTTTCTTTATCTCGTTCTTTGTTTCAAAAATTATGAGATCTATTTAAACTTTGTGAGCATGTTAATACTTGTGGGATAAGCTTAATAAGAATCTACCCTTCGTACAGATGAAGGCTAGTACATTATGGAACTTTAATGAATTAAAATTTTGAGAGCATTATGTTTTCTCATGTATAATCAAGTACAAGGTTTAAACATTGTTTGGCAATGATGATATCCATCGAAGGCTTACTCGAGGACGAGCAAGGTTTAAGCATGGGGGAGATGTTGACGGTGAAAATCCGTCAACCTAGCCATGAGTTTACCTTCGGTGTTGGCATAAGTTTTATACCTTATCCATTGGTACTAACCCCCGTGGTATAACAAGTTCACGTGTGCATGTCGGTTTTGGAGTTTAGTGTTTATGCAGGGTTTTAGCGTTGAAAGCAAAACTTTCGGGATAAGTTCATCAAGCACCTTATGACAAGACCTTGAAGCCCCGTACAAGTCATGCAATGAAACAAACTTAACTCCAAGAAGCCAGCGACTTGATCCGAGAAAACGACAAACTCCCAGGACCTGACCAGAAAAGTGCTGAATCTTGCAAGACAAGGAGTTATGCCCAATTCGGAGAGAAACTGACGACATGGACCTACATGTAGAAGGGGGAAACATCCAGGAAGTAAGGGAACCGATGTAGAGCAAAGGAGGCCTCGAGATGGGCCTGGATGGGCCCAGGCCGGCCGGCCCAGGCCGGTCGGCCCAGCCCTTTCCAGGGCCCGTTTTCCCCCTCCTTTGCCCTAGCCGCCAATCGTGCTATTTATAGCCCCGTGGCCGAGAGCCACGCATGATCCAATTTGTCATCGGCCGCCGAGGAGCAGAGAAGAGAGGGACACCATCTCAGAGAGGAGAGGGTCGAGCTAGTTGACTAGGATTTCCCTAGCCGACGTGGGAACCTTGCATGGAAGACCACGTCGGAGTTCCCGGAGCTAGAAGCAAGATCAAGGAAGGATCCCGGTGGTGATCTTGTGTATGTATCATTGTCATAGTTGAATTATCAAGTTGAATCTATTCTTAGCGATCAAGTGTTTCCTCGAAGATTTCGTTTTTCGATCGGTTTTCTTATTCCAATTCTATTCGCGCGATAGATTACATAGGGTGTTCTTGTAGCCGCGGTGGCTAGAGGTACACACCGAATCTTCCGAAAGAATCTCGACTTGTCTTTTGACTCGCCCTAGACTCCCAGCATGAGTAGGGATACGTTGTGCAGAACGGGGGTTCCGAAAGGCGGATGTTTTCGGATTTGGATGGGAAACCACGATTTAAAGAGGCTTCTTATAAGATTGGATTTGCTACTTCTTCTCTTGCTTGGAACTTCAACAAAAGGCTTAACCCGATGTCTCTAGATCGGTTTATCTACCCAATCTTACTTTGTTATCTCCGGTCTTTAGTAGATTAGATTAGTTTCGTGTCTTTTATCTAGATGCATCAGGGTTTTACCGAAGATTGAAGTTACTTGGCTTTACTAGATCAAAGTTTGTGTCACACATTTGTTCCACGGATTCGATTCACCACTCGAGGGAAGAAGGGTCCCTTGACTACGACGGGAGACTTGTCCGCTTGCAAGTCATAAACGAAATTTTATACAACTATTAACCGTCAACACTCTCTATTAAAGGAGACACTTGTTTTCAACCTGCGTCTTCTATATCTCGATGAACGGCTAGGTCCTGGGGCCCACCGGTCAGGACTGGTAACGGGCTTTTACACTGCCCGTTACATTGTGGGCATTTTTGTAACGGGCTTTCCGAATGAAGCCCGTTACTTACTGATCAGTGTTTGTAACAAGCTTTAATTAACGCCCATTACAGATACGATGGCCACCCCTACAATAACCTGCCCGTTTGCCGGCGGCATCCTGGAACCAGCCAGGATTTGGCAGCTACCAGGGGCTGCATCCTGGAACCAGCCAGGATATGGCAGCCACCATAGCAAGGAGTCATGAGATATTGGCAAAGCAAGATCACATTTATAGACAAGCTAGCTAGGATCACATCAAGTTTCAAGTTACTCTCATCAGGGCTTGTTTGGATGGAGTCATGAGAAAACAGACTGAACCAGGCAGTATCTGACCCCAACCAAGCAAGCCAAGCAGGTTTCTCAAGCAACAACACCTAACTAAAGAAGACTGAATGAGTTTCAAGTTTCTGGTCACAATAAACTCACGGTGCACCACTGTACAAGTTGCCCTTTCGGTCGATGGCCTCCTTAGGAATATACTCGCACAGCATCTCCCGGACACGCTTTACATGTTCTATGGAAACATCTATAGGAGGTTTTAAATCCTGCAAAATACAATCATGTATGAGAATACAAGTAGAAATCATTTCCTAAAATCAGATGGATAATATGAGCTGAGACAAGGTTGAGCATTATTATCTACTTACAACATCGAGTAGTCTTAACATATGGAATGCCACATGGAATCCACACAAAGAGGACCCCCGTGGCTGCTGAGCACACTGCATCGAGGTACCAAAAAGACAAGTTAATGCAGTACCAAATAGGTAAGAAGGGACCATAAAAAACCTCGGTCTTACAGCGAGATTTGTTTTGTGCTTGAGTGTGGCTTTTGGCTTTTTTTCTTTCCTTTCATCACTCTGCACTGTGCATCACCAAAGGCCCTGCATGATCAACAATATCAATTAGAAATACTAAGAGATTGATTTTTTGTGAACAAAAAATACTGTACCAAAGGCCCTGCATGGTCAGCAATACCAATTAGAAACACTAAGAGATTGAATTTTTGTGAACAAAACCTACAAGAAACTAACCAGTTCAAAATATTTTGGAGGTCTGGGAACTTTAGCGGGGGATGTTGTTTAGCAGAATCTAGATACCAAACCTCTGTGAACTTCATATAGATATACACAGTTCATATTTTACTTAATTAGCATATAGGGATAGGTGCTAACCATTGTGACAAAGACACAACAATATGCTTATATATCAAAGCAGAGAATAAATTCCTTCAACTGGTTCCTTGTCCAACTTGAGCAGCGTTGGATTGTGTGTAGAGGTGGAGCCAGCATATAGTTGTAGATGTCAGCTGACATCAGTGGATTTTAGAAATTTCAATACTAATCACTGTTCAAATACTGTTCATAAAGCTAATGACATTAGTAAAATCTGAGGTTGACATCATCGAAGCGGAAGGCTGGCTTCGCCCCTAATTGTGTGTTCCATATGTACATGCAACAGGAGGATAAAGCAATGGTCATGACATTATATATGACAGTAGTGAAACAACACTCACAACACATCATGACACCAACAATAACACTATATATGATAGTAGTGAAAAAATTAACACTCACAACAAAGCATAAGACAGTCCAGTTATCACTACCTTATAAACCACTGCGATGCAATTCCCACTGACATTATGTGGCCATCAGAATTAAAGTATGCTAACCGGTCCAAAGCATAAGTGTCGATCTGGTACATTCAGAGCCTAGCAGAATTAAAGTATGCTAACATCTTTTAAGCATTTCATGAATTTACAGTGCAAAAATTATAGCACCAAGAACATGAAAAAGATTTTCAACATTTCATATAACTTCATCTGTTAGCAACAATTTATTCAAAACAAACTTGGAACAACAAAATCCATCCATCAAATCCACAGTCAATCAATTGAAGATGAACTATTAAGGCATGTCTCGTTAGTCCACCTTGACATGAATATATAGCAGATTGGGTGGACTACATTATAAACCACTGCGATGCAATTCCCAATGACATTATGTGGCCATCAGAATTAAAATATGCTAACTGGTCCAAAGCATAACTGTCGATCTGAACATAGCAGAATAAAAGTATATGCTAACAGGTCCAAAGCATAACTGTTGATCTGGTACATTCAGAGCATAGCAGAATTAAAGTATGCGAACAGGTCCAAAGCATAAGTGTTGATCTGGTACATTCAGAGCATAGCAGAATTAAAGTATGCTAACATCCTTTATGCTTTTCATGAATTTACAGTGCAAAAATTATAGCACCGGGAACATGAAAATGAATTTCAACATTTAATATAACTTCATCTGTTAGCAATAATTTATTCAAAACAGACTTGGAGCAACAAAATCCATTCATCAAATCCCAGTCAATCAATTGAAGATGGACTATTAAGGCATGTCTCTCTAATCCACTTTGACATGAATATATAGCAGATTGGGTGGGCTACATTATAAATCACTGCGATGCAATTCCCAATGACATTATGTGGCCATCAGAATTAAAATATGCTAACAAGTCCAAAGCATAACTGTCGATCTGAGCATAGCAGAATTGAAGTATATGCTAACAGGTCCAAAACATAACTGTCGATCTGGTACATTCAGAGCATAGCAGAATTAAAGTATGCTAACAGGTCCAAAGCATAATTGTCGATCTGGTATATTCAAAGCAGAGCAGAATTAAAGTATGCTAACATCCTTTATGCTTTTCATGAATTTACAGTGGAAACATTATAGCACCAGGAACATGAAAATGAATTTCAACATTTCATATAACTTCATCTGTTAGCAACAATTTATTCAAAACAGACTTGGAGCATCATAATCCATCCATCAAATCCACAGTCAATCAATTGAAGATGAAGTATTAAGGCATGTCTCCATAATCCACCTTGACATGAACATATAGCAGATTGGGTGGACTACATTATAAACCACTGCGATGCAATTCCCAATGACATTATGTGACCATCAGAATTAAAATATGCTAACAGGTCCAAAGCATAACTGTCGATCTGAGCATAGCAGAATAAAAGTATATGCTAACAGGTCCAAAGCATAACTGTCGATCCGGTACATTCAAAGCATAGCAGAATTAAAGTATGCTAACAGGTCCAAAGCATAACTGTCGATCTGGTATATTCAAAGCATAGCAGAATTAAAGTATGGTAACATCCTTTACACTTTTCATGAATTTACAATGCAAAAATTATAGGACCAGGAACATGAAAATGAATTTCAACATTTCATATAACTTCATCTGTTAGCAACAATTTATTCAAAACAGACTTGGAGCAACATAATCCATCCAACAAATCCACAGTCAATCAAATGAAGATGAACTATTAAGACATGTCTCCCTAATCCATCTTGACATGAACATATACCAGATTGGGTGGACTACAGTATAAACCACTGCGATGCAATTCCCAATGACATTATGTGGCCATCAAAATTAATATATGCTAACAGGTCCAAAGCATAACTGTCGATCTGAGCATAGCAGAATTAAAGTATATGCTAATAGGTCCAAAGCATAACTGTCGATCTGGTACATTCAGAGCATAGAAGAATTAAAGTATGCTAACAGGTCCAACGCATAAGTGTCGATCTGGTACATTCAAAGCATAGCAGAATTAAAGTATGCTAACATCCTCATTGCTTTTCATGACTTTACAGTGCAAAAATTGTAGCACTAGGAACATGAAAATGAATTTCAACAGTTCATATAACTACATCTGTTAGCAACAATTTATTCACACAGACTTGGGGCAACAAAATCCATCAATCAAAACCACAGTCAATCGATTAAAGATTAACTATCTAGGCATGCCTCCCTAATTAATCCACATTGACATGAATATATAGCAGATCGATTTTGGTGGCCGATGAGAGAGAGGGCGTTGGGGGTTCAAGTAGGACTAACCTCTGTCGCGAATGAAGTAGTTGTTCACGTGATGGTCGGAGGGGCCAGATCCACGGCGGCTCGTGGCCTAAGGAGGCCGGCCGGCTCGTCGTCGTGGCCGGGGATGACATCGACGGATCCGCGTCAACCGTCTTTAGGTTGGCCAGACGTACGTCCGCACGGCAGTAACCGCGTCCTCGTCACCGTCGTCACGCAGGGAGCGGTGGGGCTAGAGAAGAGCAGGGCTGCGGCGGGGAGAGAGCGTTGAAGGCGAGAAGGGTGACTGGCGGCGGCGGTGGGGAGAATGCGGGCGTTGTGGATCTGTCTAGCGAGGAGCCGAATATGAACGACGCGCGTAACTGTGTTTAATGAAACTACTGGTGTGCCCTTGACGGCTCCGTGGAGCAATTGGAATTTCATGGGCACTATAGTAAATATAGGTGGGAAATTTTGAGCAGCCCGCCCACGGTTCGCCTGCTAACACTGACGAGTGGGCCAGTGTCATGGGCGATGATGGTTAGTGAACCCGGATCGCCTTTGTTGGGAGTTGGGTTAGCGGTTATCTTTTTTATATTGGCTGCTGATGCTGACGCGTGGGCCTGTCACAATTTTTTTTGGAATGAAACTTGCTTCTCTGATTTATTAGAGCCCATAAAACAACACCTAAAAAATCATAAAAATACAAACAATTCATATTTGGACATTTAGTATTTGATTAAAATATCAACAGTCACACTTGTGTGCCCAAGATTCTTACAATCCATTTTTACATCACATGTTAATGATGTAATAATTCTACTAACATCTAGTGTGCTCTACAAAATCTACAAATTGGCATGCAAACATAATTTGGGTACCTAGACTTGTCTTCAAAATTTCAAATGGTTTAGGTGAAGGAATTATATACTTGTGTACAAATGTCTACATCTCTCACATAGTTTCCAAGAATGTTTGCTTGAACATTGAAGTTTTCCACACTTTGCAACATGTTCGAACTCATATGCATTTGAAAACGTAACAAAACCTTGTGTTCACCTTAAGATTACGAAATGTAAAGTTCCATCACTAATGGTTGTGTAAAACAAATATTATTTGTATGTTGTACTTACAAAGAACAAAGTAAGGCATATAAACATCACTCAACAAACAGAATGTACACTAAACAATGAAATTAATGAATATATGGTGATTTTAGAAAAATTTAGAAAAAAGTATCAAATTTGGACTAAAAACGACGAAGAAATACTTGTTACAACATTTGGTTGCAGATTAAAAGGAGAAATGGGAACTGTTCTTCATTTGAATAGAACTAGTCCCCACAGTCATTTGAATAGAACAAAGGAGGAAGCAGAGGGCACCGCCGCCCGCCGCCGCCGACATCCCGATAAAATAAAATCCGCGTTTAGTAATATCTAATAATTTACACTCAAGATAGATAATATTCATATTGATGCTTGCGCCTACATCCCGATGTTCATCCTGCTGACGGCGTACTCCACGACGGGGCAGAATTTACGCGTCCAGAGGTCGAACTCATGACGGATGCGACACTCGATGCTGCAGTAGTGGATGATCTCTTTGGTATCCGGCCTGTAGCGCCTACATCCCGCTTCCCAAATGCAAATGTGGGGATTCTGGACGGGCAGCAATGGAATGTCGTCGTCGTCACTGTCATCAAGCCAGTACAACCACTCAATGTTGTTGAGATGCTGCTTGACGAGGTAGCGCAGTCGCCGCAGGTTGTGGTCCTTCCACCGGCCGTTAGGGAGCGACGGGCCGCCACTGATTTCCTGGAGTAGTGCCATGGCTTCGGGGTCCGCCGGGTTGCAACAGTACTTCAGCATTGCTAAAAAGTACTTGGCACCGGAGGCTTCAGCAGCGGTGGCATCTCCGATGAGCTTCAGACCCTTATCGGGGTTCCGCCGCCTCATCAACCTCACCATCCCCTCGAAGCACAATGCCTCCAGATGATTGGCCTCACGGAAGCGCTGCTCAAAGCACGACCTGACGTAGCAATTCTTGCACGCCTCACGAAGATCACACAGCGACATGTGCAGTAGTACCTCATCGGAGTTGCAGATGCGCCGAAAGGTTCCGCAAATTTTATTGCGGAGGTTTAGAAAATGGAAAACGGCCACATCCTTGATGGAATGGATGATGATCTTGGTGAGAAGTTCATCTGGCAGTAGCAGCATCAAGCACACTGCAGCGGCCATCAAGGAGAATGGATGAAATAGCACAGCGACGGAGTTTGGAATTTGAATGGCGACGAGGGTTGAAGTTGGCGGTAACGAGGGATGAAGTTGGCAAGGAGGACTGAAGTTGATGAGGGATGAAGTTGGCGACGAGGATTGAAGTTGAAGGAGCGAGCGAGGCGACGAGCTCGAGGGTTGAAGGTTGAAGATGGCGCCTCAGCCATGTCGTAATAAAACAATAAATGGAAATTGAAAAGGCGCCGCAGTTTGGTTGCTGCTGTTGACAAGTGCGCCCGACATCATTGCCCCGCCCCTTCTCCTTCCCGCGTAAGTGAAAGGCGACGCATGGCTTCGCGCTCGAGACGGAGCTCGATGTGCAATCGAGTGGCACGTACTGGCAGTAATGGAGTAGTGGGTGGGGGCAGAGGCGCCTGACGGTTCCGCGTCTTGTCAATATACTCCCTCACCCAGTCGCCCTCCCCTGCTTTCTCCCCTACTTCTTCCATAAGCTTATCATATTTTTCTTCACTTCTTCTTCCTCCTCGCGATTCACCACTACAAATCTTCGGTCATCGAGAGAAGGAGGCGATGGCATCGACGAGCCCACCGCCGTCGAAGCGGGGACGAAGGGAGGACAACGACGACGAAAGCTGCCGTCAGAAGAAGTTGGAGAAGGGGAAGGAGCCGGCAGCCAAGGACGCCGACGAGGAACCACTCTTCGACGACAATAAGTTCACCGCCGAGCTGCTAAGCAACGCCTTCAGAAAGCTTCAAGGTGTCGGCGAAGCCTTCGACATCAAGGCGCATCATGATG
The DNA here is from genome assembly GCA_947561735.1 of Cenchrus americanus. NCBI lineage: Eukaryota > Viridiplantae > Streptophyta > Magnoliopsida > Poales > Poaceae > Cenchrus > Cenchrus americanus. The sequence goes on along the minus strand of OX387245.1, from coordinate 89,705,493 downwards.
TGTACAAGGACCCGACCTTGAAGGGTCTCGCCTTCAGGGTCCACGGGTTGACTGAGAAGCTCGAGAACCTCCCTGTGGTCAAGTGGGCTGCCCGCCACTACTTCTTTTTCGATGACGGCGGCTCCGACGGCGACGACGGCAGCCACGGCAACGACGACGGCGACGACGGCAGCCACGGCGGCAACGGCGGGACTCCGACTAATTGATAGACTCCTCTACCAACTAGTAACAATAATGTCTGTGTGCTTTTGTGTCTTCGTTCGGTTCTTGGACATGAACTGCTTAGTTTGTCTGTCGATCATGAATTGTTTAGTTAATTAGCTTGGTTGTTAGATTTTGTATGTCATGAACTCGAACTAATATACGTGAGTAGATCCAACCGCGTTGTGATGAACTGTGTTCTGTTGTGATTAATTGGAGATCTGTTGTGATAAATTAGATCTTATTAGAGTAGTCATTGCCGACACTGGTTAGCCTGCTGACGCTAGCGCTGACGCGTGGGCTAGTCTCATTGGCGACGATGGTTAGTGAACCCGGATCGCATTTGTTGGTAGTTGGGTCCGGGCGGGCAGGCAACGGTTATCTTTTTTATATTGGCTGCTGACGTTGATGCGTGGGCCTGTCACAATTTTTTTTGGAATGAAACTTGCTTCCCTGAATTATTAGAGCCCATAAAACAACACCTAAAAAATCATAAAAATACGAACAATTCATATTTGGACATTTAGTATTTGAATAAAATATCAGCAGACAAACTTGTGTGCCCAAAATTCATATATTTCGTTTTTACACCCCATGGTAAATATATAATAATTCTAATAACATCAAATTTGCTCTAAAAATCTACAAATTGACTTGGCAACATAATTTGGGTAGCTAAACTTGTCTTCGAAATTTCAAGTGGTATCGATGAAGGAATAATATACTTGTGTACAAATGTCTTCATCTCTCACATAGTTTCCTAGAATGTTTGCTTTAACATTGAAGTTTTCCACACTTTGCAACATGTTCGAACACATATGCATTTGAAAACATAACAAAACCTTGTCTTCACCTTAAGCTTGTGAAATGTAAAGTTCCATCACTAATGGTTGTGTGAAACAAATATTATTTGTATGTTGTACTTTCAAAGAACAAAATAAGGCATATAAACATCACTCAACAAACGGAATGTACACTAAACAATGAAATTAATGAATAGATGGTGATTTTAGAAAAAATTAGAAAAAAAGTATCAAATTTGGACTAATAACGACGAATAAATACTTGTTACAACATTTGATTGCAGATTAAAAGGAGAAATGAGAATTGTTCTTCATTTGAAAGGAACTGGGCCCCACAGTCATTAGCGACGCGGGGCTGATAAACCGCGTCGGATTTGCTGCTCTCCCAGAATTATATACAGATAATTCGAGCATCATACAAAAGCTAATCTACTACTGATTTGCTATTCTCTGTGTGAACTTCACCATTTCGTAGCGCAGCCTACAGTCTTCACTGCAAAACAGAGAAACTCGAAGCCATCCTTTTTCCATGCCGCAGCCGCCGCCGGTGCCTGCGCACGGCTGATCGCCGCCCACCTATGTCGGAGGCGGCAGCGGTTCACCCCAAATGCGCCAAGTCAAGTAGTGGAGCGCACGCGCGGCCTTCTTGCTCAAAGGCAAACACCCCTCGTTGCTCAGACATCTCGACGATGTCGTACTACCGCCGCCCGCGACCCGCCTCATGTACCCCTTCGCGGTGTCAGCGGCGGCGGCACCTCCATTGTCTCTGTAGAGAAAGATGGCGTATAGATAGGCCTCCGCATCGTGCCCACCCTCGGCGGCGCGCCGGAGATCATTGTATCCCCTGTGTTCAGTGAAGAAGGCTTTGATTCCGGAGAGGAAACAAGCCTCCGGATTCCCGAGACCGCTCAGCATAGCAAGGAATGCTTTGTAAGCGGTGGGGTTCCACACCAAAGAAATCTCATCTCGTATCCCCTCTATCGACAAACGCCGGCCGACGTCGCCATGGCAGCACACGCGGTGCATGGTCGAGCAAGTACCGCGTAGGCTGCGAAGGTCAGCCAAGGGCCGCTCTGAGGTCGCACCGACACGCGCCGCAATCTCAATGCAAAGGTCTTGAGGGAGGCCCAGCAGCAGCGATGACGGATGGTGTCGTGTGCTTCTTCCCGGCATGCTATCCATCTCCGACCGGGAATGGTGACGATGAGGAGTAGGCAGTTGCTGTTTTTCGTGGGTAGAGATGAAGGGGCAGGGGGATCTAAATGTTTTGGAAGGAGAAGATACCGGAGATTTGTTTCCAAACACGGTTTAAGTATGCAATGGAGATGACGTTTGGCTAATCCGCGTGATCATTTAATTCTCCATTAGAAACGACGTTTGGCTAATCCGTGTAGAGACGATGTTTCGTTACCCCGTGTATCATTTAATTCTGCATTGGATTCACTACCTCTGCAGCTCTGCTCTCAGCCATTGACTAGCAACAGTTTCGCCATTGACCGTCTTGGGAACCTCTTCCCGTTTCCTGTGCTCTTGATCTTATCCCTTCCTCTCTTTTTTTGGAGATGATGACTATATTGTATGTTTGGATGGAGGTGTTAGTGTTAGTTTGTAGCAAACTAACACCAAAACTAACACTTTGGAGCCAAACACATGGGTTAATTTGGAGGTGTTAAAAACTACCACTAACAGTAACACTAACATCTACCATCCAAACACGGCCATTGGAGACGATTTTTTCTTAATCCGCGTATCATTTAATTCTATATTGGAATCACTACCTCTGCAGCTCTGCTCTTAGCCATTGACTAGCAACAGTTTCCCGACCGTCTTGACCGTCTTGGGAACCTTCCCGACCGTTCCTGTGCTCTTAATCTTATCCCTTCCTTGTTTTTTCTATAAAAAGGCACTGACGCCTATTGGTCCTCCTCACTTTAAGTTGCTTCCTTCTTCTCTAGTAGATCTAGATCTAGCTATATGGTTTCTTCTTCTGATACAATAAAGTGAGTCACTTGCTTCCTTCTTCTCTAGATCTAGATCTAGCTATGGCGCAAAGAATAGATCTTGTAGGGCGCAAGCTTTTGCTTTTCTCTCTTCTTCCTCCCCCTCGATCTCTCAGTTGCTAGAAGAATTCTTGTGATAGGGGGTGATTGGGTTGCTCATCCCTCGGACACAGCTGCCAGAAGAATCCTTGTGACATACTCCTTGCTCGTAGCCGTGTCCGGGGAAGGAAGCCCAGAACCTCCTGGCATCAGGATGAACAAGCTGACGAAAAGCTTGCTGCAACTTTTCCGTCACACTTGGGCTTCCTTTTGCTTTCCCCTTCTCCTCCAAAAGGAGGGATATTTTAAGGGATATGTTTCCACCCTCTCTGTATCTTTCTCTTGTGTTCACTTGTAAGATGAGGAAGCAGCCAGAATCTAGATGGAGCATATCTCATTATTTTTCCTTGTAAGATGAGCATAATTATGGAAAGCTTCTGTCTTGTAAACCAAAATTAGGGTTGCTAGACAGAAGCTGTCCTTAATTAGTCATCCAAGGAATCAAGTCTCTAAGCCGCCAGCAGAAATTGAGCTTGTTCGGCGACCACGTGCAACAAGATCGACGACCTGCGAGCAAGATCGATGTGTGTGTGTGATTTTGCATATCTCGTCATGAAGATATGGCTGCATTGTAACCTTGTTCTGATGTATCAATTAAGACTGTAATCTGTGTGTGTGTGATTTTGCATCTCAAGAGACATGCTTTTGTGAAATTATGCCAGATTGTTGGAGATGAACTCTTTTTTTACTTGGCATATCTTTTTAGAAGTTGGCAAAGCACAAGATTTTCCAAGTAAAATTTGGCAAACTCTTGGAGATGCTCTAATCTGTGTCTCTTTTGATGTAATCTATTTGCGATTTTGCATATCTTCTTTCCCATAACAAAAGCGACGCTGGTTCGTTAGTCCTCGTCTCTTGCCCGTAACAAAGGCGATGTTGGTTCGTTAGTCCTCGTCTCTTACCCGTAACAAAGGCAACGCTGGTTCGTTAGTCCTTGTCTCTTGCCGTAACAAAGGCAATGCTGGTTCGTTAGTCCTCGTCTCTTGCCCGTTACTGAACTGAAGCAGAATATAAACAGAGTATATATAGTATCTTTGGCAGAATATATTACAAGAAGGATTCAAATTCCACCACATCCCATATATTACAAAAAGATTGAGATTCCACCAATACATCGCATCCTTTATATTACAAAAGGATTCAACAGAAATCAGGCTTTCTTTTTCTTCCTTGATTTCTGTATATAGATTTTTTCACTATGGTCACTTCACAAGTAAGATGTTTTGTTAGTTCCGAAGAGTTGGGGCTTGTATGAAGTGTCAAAGGATGGAATTTTGTCAAAATGGTTGTATTCCTCCTGCTCAACAACATTTTCAATCCCCACAATCCTTTTTTTCTGGGCATAACCCCAAACCAGTTCTTCTTTGCAAGGTCAGGTACATAGAACACTTGCTCAACATCGTTGGTGAAGACAAACGGTTCGTTTTTGTAACCAAAGAACCGGAGATCAACACTAACATAACCATATTTGTCCTTGCTCACAGCTCTCTTCCCATTAGTGACCCATCTACACCGAAACAAGGCTACCTTCAATCCTACATAATCAAGCTCCCATATCTTCTCTATTTGACCATAATATGTGTCTGTTTCCGTGTCATCATCATCGTCATGACTGTCGTCAACGATGGCCCGTACACGCACACCACTGTTTTGATAGACGCTCTTTTTATTTTGGGACATGGTGTAGAACGTGTATCCATTGATATCCATTCCTTCGTATCTTGTAACAGTGAACAATGGCCCTGCTGCTAGATTCCTTATCTCGTCGGTAATTACAACATTGTTGCTGCATGTCTCGACATAATCTCGGAGCCACCTGCTGAAACCTTGCATGTGCATTTTTGTAAGCCAAGCCCTACCACGGTTAGGATTGTCTTCACGTAGTTATCGTTTGTGCTCATTGGCAAACGGTGTAATTAGGTGCAGCTGTTGTATCACGGTGAAATGAGCCTTTTCGAAGGCATCTGCATCTGGAGTGACTGACCTTTTCCCCATGGTCCCAACACCTGAAAGCCTACCTTCATGCCGTGAGCGAGGCACACCAATGGGGTTTTGTGGGTCCATATAACCCATGGCCCACTCCATTGCTTCGATGGTCTCATAGCCACGAACAATGGCTCCCTCTGGAAATAACCTGTTATGTACCAATGATTTTCAGGAATCCATAGAACCTCTCATATGGAAACATATGATGAAGGTAAGATGGGCCAAGGAGCCAGATTTCCCTCGCGATGTGTGCTGTTAGATGCTGCATGAGATCAAAGAATTATGATGGGAAGGTAGCTTCAAGCGGGCATAGGGTCTCGAAATGCCTCCTCTCCAAGTCCAATAGTTTTTCCTCATCAATCACCTTCTATTCTATTGCATTGAAGAATAAACACAAGCTCATGACCGCGTCGCGAACCAGTTCTGTTTTGATACCTCTAAGTGCAACAGGAAGAAGAGCTGTCATCAACACATGGCAATCATGAGATTTCATCAAGTTCAAATTCATTTTCATGTCCTTCACTGACACTAGCCTCTTGAAGTTTGATGAGTAGCCTAAAGGTACTTTCAAATCATGCAAAAACTGACAGAATTCTTTTCTCTCTGCCTTTGACAAGGTGGTTGCAGCAACTGGAAGGTTCGTCCCCGTATCTGTTTCCTCTGCATAGAGCTCCGGCCTAATGCCCTGCTCTTTAAGATCCTCCCTTGCATTTTTATGATATTTTCCTTTGGACTTCTGTTGTAGCAATGTTCCACAAGTAGCTTCACACACATTCTTCTTGACTTGCATGTTGACAATCGAATGACGCACATCCAACATCGGCCAATACTCTAGCTCCCATAAAATTGATTTCTTGTTCCACATTCCTTCTTCTTCTTCACCATCTCGTTTCTTTCTTTTGCCAAGGGCTTTTCAGTCAGTTTGGGTAACTCCTCGATAGTTTTGATGTCCTTTACTTTCAAGTGGACCAGATCTCCAGTCACATGCAACGACGCCTCTCGATTCTCCTTTTTCCACCATTAAACTGACAATCCATGGCCCGGTATGGATGTTTCTTGCCGAGAAAACGACGGTGCCCCATAAATACGTATTTCTTTGAATGTCTTAGGCATATTGCGCAAGTATCTTCCAAGCAGTGTGGGCAAGCTGCACCTTTCCTTTTACTCTGGCCAAAGAGGTTGCGCTGAGCCGGGTTGTCGTTGATGGTGGTAAATAACATGCCATGCATTGTGAACTCCTCACGCTTGTACTCATCCCAAACCTCTGACACACCAGGCTTCCACAATATCTTCAAGTCATCAACTAGTGGCCTTAAGTAGACATCAATACAGTCGCCAGGTTGCTTTGGCCTGGACACCAATATTGTCAGCATCATATATTTCTATTTCTTGCATAGCCAGGGTGGAAGGTTGTACAACGACAGCACCACAAGCCAGGTGTTATGTGTTGAGCTCAGGTTACCGAATGGGTTCACGCCATCTGTGCTCATAGCAAACCGTATGCTCCTTGCGTCGTCAAACCATGGGAAGTGGGTATTAATGTTACCCCATTGCGCTGCATCTGCGGGGTGCCTAAACTTGCCATATTTCTTATAATTAAGCTCCTTTCGGCCTTCGTGATGCCAATGCAAGAGTTTGGCCTTCTTTCGTGTTGCGAACCATCTTCTCAGCCGAGGAATGATGCAAAAATACCATGCCACCCTCACAGGAGCCCCTCTGTTAGCCTTCTTCTTCTTGCCTCTGATCTCTCCGGGCTCGTTCAAGTCATCAGCATTATTATCATCTCCACCATCCTTTTTCCTCTTGTACCGATCATAGCCACACTTGGGGCACTTGTCAAGGTCTGCATAATCTCCACGGAACAATACACAACTATTCTTGCATGCATGGATTTTTTCAACCTCTATTCCCAGAGGACAGATTATCTTTTTCGCCTCATAGACAGACTCTGCTATTTGGTTTCCTTCAGGTAGCATGTCTCTAAGCACATCCAATAGATGTTTGAAACTTTTCTTGGTCCAACCATGATCTATCCTAAGCTGCAAAAGTTTTAGATCACTAGAAATGCGAGAGTACTTCTGGCAATCAGGATAGAGGGGTTTCTTTGAATCTTCAATGAACTGTTTCAGCCTCGCTAATTCAGAAGGTGTGTACACTCGTTGAAACTCAATATCCCGCAACATTTGATCAACATTGTGCACACGTTGCAACACCTCACCATCATCGAAGCCCCTAACTTCTTGATCAGTGATATCCTCAGGCCTCAACACATTTGGTGGGAATAATGGTTCATTTCCCTCAAAAAGTCCACTGTCATCAAGGTCTTCATCATGGTTAGCATGGTGTCACACTTCACCTTCATTTAGGCAGCCTGCTTCGAGTTCATTAAGGCCTTCCTCACCATGTTTATTCCAACACGTGTAATGTTTTGTGAAACCACGTGCGACCAAATGATGAAAAATGATTTCCCGTTGTGCGAATTTCTTTTGGTTGAGACAATCAATACAGGGGCAAAGCATTGCTTGAACACCACGGTTTCTCATATCCGCCTCTACTTGATTTAGAAAACCATTGACCCCGCTTAAGAATTCTCCCAATCTTCTTGGGGCTGTATGTACATCCAAGCCCGAGCAGCAGACACCATCTGCATCCATACACCAAATGAGCATAATTCATCACACAAAAAGACATCTAAAGAATTTCAATAAAATGGGCCAATTAATTTCCACCTTGACAAGGACTTTCTACGAGCCGAGTGTGGCCAAGGAGGAGGATCGGAGGCGCGGAGGACGACGCGGTCGACGTCCGCTCTGGCCCCTTTCACCGTCGCGCAATCCTTAGAGCGCGCGCAGCTGGCGGCGGCGAACGGGACATGACGGCGGGGACATCTGAGCACACAGATCGAGCGAGTGCCTTCTGAGGAGAGAGAGAGAGCGAGTGTTGTTGTCGGAACAGGAGTGGCCTAGCTTCTGCGGAGAGAGAGCGAGTGGTGTCGAAAGTATAAGACACAGACACATAGACGAGATAACAACATGCGTCTCCGATGTGAGAAAAAAGGCGACCCTGGGTGCCAATCAACGGAGACACATCCTACAAGCATGCGTCTCCAGTACGAACTTATCGGTAACGGACTTTATAGCCCGTTACCAATACGGCAGCGATCAGTAACGGACTTAAGCAGCCCGTTATTGATAGGGCATTGATCGGTAACGAACTTTACAAGCCCGTTACCGATAGGTTTAACATTTGTAACGGGCTCTTTTAACATCCATTATAAAGAATTTATGTAACGGGCGTTTAAGAAGCCCGTTACCAGAAGTCCACATTGGTAACGGGCGTTGTGGAGGCCAACCCCGGGGTCGTCCTGACGCGCTTATAGGTAACGGGCACCAAACAACAACCGTTACAAATATGGGTGCATGTAACAGGCGTTAAGGGCCTGTTACAAATGTTGCGTGACCTATTTGAGGTTTTCACGCAGTGCACTCGATCTCCAATTTTCCCCTTCCCTGGCTCCCTTAAGACCCCGAGCTGCCCGTCCCTCTGGCGGTCGATACAGAGGACGCAGGTCCTCATGCCGCCACCAACGGTGATGCCATCCATCGAGGGACCACAGGCGCTATGAGCCCGCCGCCACTGGATCTCCGACGGTGGTGGAGGAGCAGAGCCCACGTGATGCGAGGGGCACAAGGACCACCTCCTCTGCGGGCGGTGATATGGATGGCGTGGAGAGGAAAAGATAAATGGAGGAAGGAGATGTGAGGTTGACGAGATGGGCCCATGTGTCATTGAATAGTGCTGCATGTTGTTTCTGGAACTGGCAGTCAAACACTTTTTACAACTCCAACTTCACTTAGAGCTAGCTCCATCTAGAGTTTTGGAGTGGAGCTGCTCTATATGGAGTTGGAGTCATCCCAAACAGACCCTAACTAAAAACCGAAGCAAACTAGGAGTAGGTTCCGCTAGGCAAAAAAGTGACCGGTGGCACCGAACCAAGCCCCAGACCGGCAGACCCGATAAAAAATCAGACCGGCCACACCAAAACGAGCGCCACGCACAAATAAAAAAACGTTGTTGCAGCTGAGTTCCGAACCGTCAATCTTCGTCTTTCGCTGGATAGATGCCAAGTATGTAACATACTATATAAATAATGGACGTTTGGACCCTGCACATTAATGCTCTATCTATTGGAATTTGCATTGGTAACCCCATGCATGCATGCACGCTGGTTTCAATGTTTCAGATTTCGTTTGTAATGGATGCTTGTTTTAATTGAGTAGAAAAATATAAAGTAATTCTGTTTCAAAAAAAAATTTAATTGGTATAGGTAGAAAATTAAATATGCATACTCTCTCCGTCCCAAAAAGAATGTCATTCTATGAATTTTAGGACAGATTATTAAGGAGGTCAGACGACCTTGATTGCCCCTATTTATTTGCCATATTATGTGCTAAATGATTGTTGCATGCCTACATGCACATACACATGCCAAATTAAGTAAAACGTCATTCTTTTTGAGACAAAATTTGAATTCTAAAACGTCATTCTTTTTTGGACGAATAGAGTATTAATATATGTACCTAATACCTAATTATAATATTAAGGTGTCATTGCTGCTTCTAACCGTCGTTCAAGTTTTGCAAAAAAATGTCGCTCACTTTGACAACTGAGTCCTCAAGCAATAATAGTACATTAACAAAGTAACGGTTAATGTGTAGAGTTATCTTGGTTCTTTTATGTTGGAAGGTGCGTGGGTACTAGGTATCACGGTGTGACTGTGCAAGCTGAGGCGTGGTCGAACGAGAATGAGTAAGGTTAGGGTGGCGTCGACATGACAATGAGATCAGGAAGTCGAGGATGACGACATGACATGGGTGTATGACGGCAATACTGCGAAGCACTGTTTACGCGAGCGAGGTCAGGATGTGTTGTGCGCGTGATGGAAAAGATGACACGACTTGAGAAGGCAAGGTCGGGAAGACGACGACAAGGATAAAGAGGCACGGAGAACTGTGGCGCGAGCATAAGGCGGTGTGGGCTCGACAAGGTCGCAGAGGTGCGGGGGCAACAGGGTGATGGTGCAGTCGGGGTGGATGACGGCGGACGAGGTCGGAGTGCCATGGTGAAGCCAATGAGGGAAGGATGACAATGAAGCTAGGGGGTGGATGATGGAGAGGCTGGGGAGACATGATCGATAGTGATGGTGAGATTGGGGTGGTCCACACTGGAATGATAGTGCGGTCAGGGAAGGAGAGGTCGGGACGCAGAGGATGACAAGGCGCAGACGACAGTGAGGTTAGGGAGGCGCAAATGAGTGCGATCAGGATGACAATGAGGTTAGAATGATGCGGGTGCGATGGGGTTGCAGGTTGTGCAGGGTGACGATGCTACTAGGGTGGACGTTGATGAGATGAGTAATATTTTTCCCGTTGCAATGCACGGGCATTGTTGCTAATTTATTTTAAAAAGGTAAGTCCCGAAAAGCTTGGCTGACTCATCAATTTGGCATGACTTGAGAGATCAATCATGCTAAACTATTTAGTGGAAGAGGTAGATTAAACAAAGTACTTCATTAGAGCTATTATCTTTTCAGGGGCGGAGCCAGGAAATCAAAATTTCTCATGTTGGGGGGGGGGCACTAGTGTAACTAAATTTGAAATTTGACCAAAATTTGAATTTTATAGTTGAAATCTCCGCCCCTGTATCTTTTGATTTGACAAAATTATTCTAGTCACGATGAGTCTCTTAGAGCATCTTCAAGAGTGACACCTTCTAACTCGCCATCGCTATATTTAACTATCATGGAACAAATTGAGCCGCCAACTTAATCGCCAGCATCGCCGCCATGCCTATTTGAGTACTCATCATCCTTCTCTGCCGCTAGTCAAAACTGGAGAGGCGATGCAGCTATCCAAGGCCACTCAATCGATCCTCACCAATCCACTGACACACCCATATTGGCACAACGAGCTCCTTCCCTCCGATGGTGGCGGCTTGATCTCCTTCAGCTCCCGTCGTTGGCCCAAACTTCTCGGGTGATGAGCACGAGGAGGAACCGGTGGGGTGGGGTGGTCGGCAGGGACCGGGGAGGATGCCTGACGAAGAGGGGACCGGCGCACAAGAGGAGGAAAGAGCGACAAGGATGAAGAAAGAAGGTACGATCCGTGTGACCCCACGCATCAGTGTGTGTGGAGGGCTAGATTGGAAGAAGTTATTGGTATTTGAAGAATGAGAAATAGAGTGTCTGTTGAAATCAGTAACTCAATATAGAAAGTAATCTTTATAGGTAGTCAAAAATGGAGAATCGGTTGGAGATGCTCTTAGCATGGTTCGCCTCTTGAGCTATATATGTGCCCATGCCTAATCGTTTGACGTGTCTAGTTTAAGGTGTCACACCAAACTTAGCTCATTGGTATGAACAAAAACATCATATATCTCTTAAATTTAGTCTTGAATGCATTGTTATTGAAATTTTAAAATAAAATTCTTAGGCTAATAAGACCTGATTGGTTGTTTTTTACTAATATCGGGTCTTCGGGGTTGGTTGTAACTTTATTACATAGTTTCCTCCTCTGGATGAGCTATTCTTTTTGCGAATTCGTGTTTTCATTCCTAACGTACTCACTCTGTCCCAAAAAGAATGTAATTCTAAAAATTTTAGAACAGATTATTAAGGAGTTCAAATGATCTCGATTGCCCCTATTATTTATTTGCCATATTAGGTGCTAATTGATTGTTGCATGCCTACATGCACATGCACACATGCCAAATCAAGTAAAACGTCATTCTTTTTGAGACAAATTTTGAATCTTGAAACGTCATTTTTTTTGACGGAGGGAGTAGTAATAACTTTAGATAAACAAGCATGTGCATTGTGAGAACTTCCTTAGAACTTCACCTAACACTATCCATTCATGCATTTGAAAAAAAAAGGACTCATTACGCATAAACATCATGACACACGAATAGTGGGAGAGGAATGCATCAATTGGTCAATTATTTCTTGAAAATAAGTTAGTGAGACAGTACTCTTACTTTCATCCCGATGCATCGCTGTCAAATCTCGAATACCTAGCAGCACAAGCCCATCAGCGATGGACCCACTCTCAGCCAGACCAGAGAACACTGGAGCATAAGCATATTGATCAAGGATACTTTGCGCCCTCATTGTGGACACCAAGCGTCGTCTTTAAATACCCATCGGTCCTCCCCCGGAGCGGTCGTCAGTGGCCGCCTCGCCGCCAAGCACCCACCCTCCTCCCCTGGCGCTTCGTCACTCCGCCATGCTTCCGAGGCCGAGCCAGAGAAGCATCTTTCACCTCGGGGAGGAGGGTGGCGACGACGACCATCGCGGCGCCGGCGAACATGTCGAGAGCGTCGATACCACCGCTCGCCACCGCGAAGGGCGCCGAGACCACGGGCGGCAACGGCGGAAGCGCGACGCCGTCGACGGCGACGACGGTGTCGGGCTGCAGATCCTGGTCCAACACCGCCACCACACGCGGGCGCCGTCGCACTCGCACATCGTCCTGAAGCAGGTGGTCCTGCCGACGGCGGCGGCGCGCCACCTCCGTGGGTCGTGCGGCAGCTTCTTGAGGGCCTGCTCGCTCTGCCGGAGGGAGCTCAGCCCCAACAAGGACGTGTACATGTACAGGTGAAATAATTCTCGAACACAAAAGCTCTCCGAGAACCGAGCTATCTCTGAACTGACAAAACTACTTGTGTTGGCTGGCTTGTCGTCTAATCGCTGCGCACGCGTTGGCTTGTGCAGAGGTGACCAGGGATTCTGCAGCGAGGAGTGCCGGTATCAGCAGATGTTGAGAGACGAGGCGAGGGAGCACGAGGCCATGATCAAGGAGCGCATGCGGCGAGGCTTGCCTCACCATCTCCACCACCGACCACGGCCGGCGTTGGCGGCGGCGATCCGCGGCACGCCGAGGAGACTAGTCGCGGTAGCCTACTAGATAGGCTACTAGCATCTGGGGCAGCTGTGCACAGAGAGATCAGAGATGGGGGGCACTACTCTTTGTATACTGGTTTTGATGGTATCTATGATATATCATAATATCAATCCCTGCTTTCAGAGGGCTGTTCTATGGAGAGAATTCAGGGGCAAGCCGCGAATATTCTGTAACGGTGAATGCGAAAGAACTGCAAGTGTAGCTGTTTTGTGTAATCTATATATGATGTGAACTAAAGGGAATTAGGTAAAGATATGCAGAGAGTCACATGAACACAAAAGTCAGAGTGACTGTTTTCAGTGTCAGTCGCAAGCCTATGCCAGTTTCTATCACTATATTACTAATATTTATCTTGCTCTTGTCATGTTTCCGGTTTAAATCAAATGGAAAGAAGCGAAAATATGTGAAAAAGATGTATACATGTATCTGCAATCCCTATTCATATCGAAATCGTGGAACAATTGTGGGCACAAGTACTGATGAATCACACAGTGTGCCGGATTTTGATGCCGAACGGAATGATACCCTGGCATCTACCTGCTTGATGGGGAGACAAATGGCACCTACAGGGGAATCTTCCATACATGGGGCTGGAAAACGGTTACCAACTTCGAAGCAGCTGGAACAAGTCTCTGAAACGGGAACCAAGGCACTGGCTTAAAATTAAGGATAGCGATTGCTCCATCCTTGATGAATTTGATGAGTCATGTATTGCTCATATGCAAGAATGGTTCCGAGGATTATCTTTTATGTTACAAGTTTAATGACACCGAGATCAATAGTTATATGTTTAATTCTTGACTATCCAATCAATCTAAAAAAAGATTAGAAATTAAATATGGGTAGGGGTTGTTGTTGTATGTTAGGTGATCTGGAGATGTCACAATGATATTATTTTTAACAAAACTAAGGTTAACTAGATCTTGCAAGTCATCTTCAGGGAAACGTACTGGTTACGTTTTTTGGTGCAGTTGCAGTGTGAGGAGCACACCAAGAACGCGGCAAACAAATTGAGATAGTAGCTCTTGATTTAGTCAAAGGTGGTTGGAAGCATGTCTATCGCTTGCAGTAGTTCTTTGCCTTTTTAGAGTGCCTTTTTCTATTTTACCAAACGTTGTAATAATGACTGTGTAGGTGTTAGATGATGTGAGGAGCCTAGTGGGCCTAGGTTTGCGTAGCCCATTTGGCCCTGTTTGAAACGAAGGAATAAAAAACGCAGAAACGAAAGGAAACACAGGAATGACAAGATAGCGTTTGTGACAAAACATAGAAATGAAAAACAAAGAAATAAGATGAAGATGGTTGTTTGGAACACAGGATTTGAAACACAGGAAAACAAAGAAAATCGATATTTGGCTAGCCCTCATTATAAAAAAATTCCATATAAATAAATTAAATAGATCAATGAATATAAATCCTAGATTAGCAAAGAATTGTTTAATAGAATTTACATGGGAATCATTGGCTTTAGGCCCAAAAGACACAAGGGTGAATTTTTTCCGTTTCTCTGCTTTTCTTTCTATTTTTTCCCCTTTCCTTCCTTTTTTCTCCTTTCTTTTCTCCATCTTATCTTCTCCTCCGTGCGTGAGGCGACGCTTCTATCTCTATCTCGCGTGCTCTCCGAGTCTCCGCCCCTCCTCCAGCGGTGCGCTGTCTGTCCCCAACACTGCAGCCCCACCGCGCCATGCCGCCCCTTCTCCATGTGGTCACGGCCCCTCGCCATCCGTGGGCGCCTCACACCGGCCAATCCCCACCGCGCACCCCTTCCTCTCTGATGCAGCAGCTGGCAGAGCACGGGGTGCGGTGAGAAGAGCAAGGGCTACCGCCCACCGCCGCCCACACCTCTACCCCGCTCCCCTCTACCTCTTCCGGCGGGGAATCGAGCCCGGAGCCGACCGTCGACCCCGGTGGCCCAGGCGCAGCGAGCCCCAGCTGCAGAGCGACGGCACCCTCCTTCCGCTGTTCCGCACCTTCCTTTCCCGAACGGAGGTGGGTGTGGAGAGAAGAAGTATGCAGTGGATTGGTCATCTCCAGCGATTCGCACCAATTTTCCTCTATGGCACAGTCATGGCGGGAAGGAGAAGATAGGAGTGCGGGAGGGAGAAGAAGCCGGGCCCGAGGAACAGAGCGACAAGAGTTGTTCCTTTGAGTCAGAGTGGATTTTCTGGTTCCTGCATTTTGTGAGGAGACTCGATTGTTTCCTCCGGAACGGAAGGTGGCATTCCCACGTTCCAGATGCTTTCGTGGGTTTTCTTTCCTCCAGAACTGGTTCCTGCGAAATTCTCGTGCTCTTCCTACGTTCCACGGGGCCTTAGTGTTAGGGTTAATTAGAGATATGATCAGATCCTTGCTTAAAGGTCAACTAATCCTCTATATTCAAAGAGGGGATGTATCAATCTAATCAAGCAAGAGATTAGAAGGAAAGCCCTTCTTTCTTGCTGGCTGTGAGCGAAGCCACGCGGCCAGCGTTACTCACGCCCCAGCCCTAATTCTCCACAAATCAGTCCCATAATACTCGCAACTCCCTTCCCCTCGCATCGCAGTTCAACTACAGTCTCACGATCAGCGCCACACCATCGCTACCCTGCGCGAGGAGACGAAATACAACAGGCAGCAGATGCAATAGTTGTGCGAGGAATTCCAGTTGTTGCGCAACTTCCTAATGGGGGCGGCGGTGCCGCCACAACCGCCACCTCGTTGTAGCGGCTGGTCCTCACCACCGTGCTCATAGCGGCGCTCCTGACGCTGTCTGTGCCCCTCACCAGCTTCGCCACGGACACATCATTTTCGGTGAGAGTTCCCATCTATCGTCTGTCCTTCTCGCCATCGCCGTCGCGCATCCCTCAGTGGGTGTTGGCCTCCACACAAGGAGCTGTCTTCTTGTCGTCGCCGTCTCTAGCCATGCCGATGCTATCCTTCGCGAGAGAGCAGCTGGCGTCCCCCTCCATCAGCCTCGTGCCGCCACCCTCATCGACCCGCGAGAAACGGCAGTGCGGCTGCAGGCTACGGCACGCGGCTTCCTAGCGCGCGGTGGCTGCAGGAGGTGCACCGACAGATGCATGATCAAGAGGCGTCTTTGACGACGGTTGCCTTTGATGCAGAGGGTCGCGACCTCGACCTGTTGGACGGCCTCCAGCAATTGCACCGAGCTGCTGCTATATCCAAGGGTGCGCATGGTGTTCTTCCCGCGGACGGTGTACTCCAACTCTGTGGGAGCAGCGGTAGGGGAGGCATCTTCCTCTTTTCCACTGTCGGGGATGCACTGCCTAGGGCCCCAACTTTCCGCTTCCGGCCACCACGAGGACGTCTCTGCTGGTCTTCGTCGCAACTAGTTCAAGGCAGCTATACCATGCGCCCCTCTCGTTCAGATGGTCTCCATGGGATCCAGGTGGCCGCACAGGTGCACGATCGGCATTCGAATGGCATCCTCATTCAGAGTCCAAAATAGGGAAATAGAGTCTTTTTCATATTGCGAATAATCAAATAAGCCGAGATGTAAAAGGCTAATTTTTAGGTGTTAGGTTTGTTTCAAGTCGAGTCTTCATTATGAGTTGCAGCTCGAGGACGAGCTGCATGCATGTTCAGGTTGGGTGTAGTGTTAGAGGACGTGAAGAGCCTATTGGGCCTGGGCTGGCGTAGCCCATTAGTGCTAGGGTTAACTAGAGATAAGATCAGGTTCTTGATTAGAGGACAAGTAATCCTCTTTATTTAAATAGGGGAAATGTATCAATCTAATCAAGCAAGAGATCATAAGGAAAACCTTTCTCCCTTGCCGGTCATGGGCGGCGGTGGCGGCAGTTCGCTGCTACTAGTCGCTCCAAACCCGTTGGGAGAGCCGCGCGTGGGTCCCACCATCTGAAATGCGAGCCTTTATTAGACACATAGCCAAAATCTTACTTAGAAAATGATGACAAGTGTAAACATGCATGACAATAGCTCATTTGTGCGTTCACATGACAATGGCAGCAACAGTCACAGGATATCTCGTATCCAATAGCGGATTCATAGAATCATTCTTCAATACAGTTAGTAGATACCATATCTCATACGCTTCAAAGTTGGCTTTCAACCTCGCGGCGAATTTGCATTTCGCATGCCCGAAGAAGGCAATTTGCAGGAAGTTACTTAGCTGTTTTGGCAGCCGACCGACACTCACCAAAAACTCTGTTGTTCTCTCATTTCTTATGCAAAAATGCTGAATTTTGGCGAGCGCGGTTATTATAACATTCTGCACAACTTTGGTATTCAGCGTGTAACAAGATTCCAACTTTTAAGTGCTCAAAAGTCTCCATTACCAAGCAACGTTTTGCTGTTTGGACAGCAGCTATATTTGCATTAGAGATTGCATAACTCATTAGGAGAAAGTGCACGATTGTTGAAAATTGTTAGCGCGAGAGCGTCACAAGATTCCAAACAAGTTGGTTAAACACATCGAACTCATTTCGAATCACAACGTGTTTAAGCATCCCTTATTACAACATGACGGATAGAGGGTCCATAGAACACTACAAGACTCAAAGTCTGAAAACACCACAGGACAACAGGGTTACATTGCAGTCACACTGCACAAAAGAATACTCCTAAGCTACCTACCACAACAATCCTGAAGGTTACACTTAGGAGCACAATTCTTCTTATTGCATTGCCCTGGCAATCTAGTTGCCAACTGAAGCACCACTACCAGCAGGTGAAGCTGGTGGGGTCGGTAACGGTGCTCCAGCCTAGCTCGTCTGGTCAAGACCAGACTGTCCCTACTGCTCCTCTGGAAGTGCATGCACTGGAGGTAGCGGCTATAAAGCCACTATGGCCTGCAAGGCTGCAACCTGCACTTCGGCCTCCTCAACCTGTTGCTGCATCTCGGCAATGTTCTGTAACAATGTCAACGTCTCGATATCGTTAGCATCTGCGTCCTCCTGGAGGGTAGTAACCTCTACCTCAAGGTCCACGATCCCCTGAAGACGGTCACCTCTCTCTAGCTCCAACTGAAACCTCCTAGCACGTAGCCGATCGTTCTCCTGCTGTATCTAAGTGAGAGTGATTCAGTTGTTGGTGAGCTGTTGAAAGTCGCTACCAGTCCAGCTTAGCTGCCTCCAAACGCTTACCGATCACCGCAGTGGTGTTTTAACATAGCCCCTGAAGTGTGAACACGACGTTGATGCAACACGCTAGCGTCTGAGTGACGTCCAGTGGCTCGGCTAGCAAAAGCAGCTCCCGAAGGTAATCCATATGATCCAGCCACACCGGGTCGTGAGGACTCATAGCTGGAAACAACCCAAACGGAGAGAGAGCCACCACTGTAGAGTTGTGGTTGCAAAAGTCCGTCAATACCCGAAGAGCGGCTGACTCGACAGACTCATGACCACGAAAACCCCAGTATACGAAGCTCAAATCAAACCAGTCACCGTGGTTCAGGTGTGGTAGCATAGTGACGATCACCCTGCAACGGGGAACGCCTAAGCGCTCAAGCTCGAACACCTCGTAGATCGGTGGAGTGGTGTAGCCAGCGGCACTGAGTGCTTCCCACGCAAGGTGTGGAAAACCCTCCCAGTGAAACCCATTGGTATGGATCGTACCGTCAGCGTCATACTCGTGGAACACGGGAAAAGCCATCTGTACAAAAGATGTAACACATGTCAGGTCTCAAAGAGAAAAACATGTCAAATGGTGAATTCTGGCAGTTGTGAATAAAAATTCATAAATACAAATCCAGAACCCCATAAATTCCCAAATTTTATAGGCTACTCCGCAAGGTTTTTATGCACACTTTTGGTATTCAAAGGTTGAGCTTGATCAACTAAGAACAAGGTGCAAAGACCCAAAGTTTAGGGTGCTGATTCTGAAAAACAGCAAGACCTAGGTTCGCTTAGAAAGGTGCAACTCAAGATTTAAAGAATCTATGATCAAGAATTTTTGTGAGCAAAAACTAGATTAGATATGGAGTAACTTTGGTTTAGAACACCTATTCTAATTACCCTTAGAACATGGTGCAAAAGCAAGACAATCAAACTTTTACAAAACTTGGGTAGCACAACACCTATGCATGAGAGGTATTCTAGTTATAGAAAGCACAAACTAGCAAATCTTTCTTAGAGAGCATACAAAAGTTCTGTTTTTTGGTCCATTTTAAGTTGTTGTCGATTTTTAACATGATGCAAGATGTCCTATTCGACCTCACATGGCAAACAAGCCAAAAATCGAAGTTAGTGCCGGTGGTAAGGCTTTTATTTGTTTCTCCCTATAATGTCTAGTTGAGAGCTTGTTGACGGTGAAAATCCGTCAACATAGCCATGAGTTTACCTTCGGTGTTGGCATGACTTTTGTATCTTATTCATTGGTACTAACCCCCGTGGTATAACAAGTTCACTTGTGCATGTCGGTTTTGGAGTTAAGTGTTTACGCAGAGTTTTAACGTTGAAAGCAAGACTTCCGGGATAAGTTCATTAAGCACCTCATGACAAGACCTTGAAGCCCGATACAAGTCAAGCAATGAAGTGAACATAACCCCAAGAGCCCAAGGACCAAGCCCGAGAAGATGATAAACTCCGAGGACCGAACCAGAAAAGCGCCGAATCTTGCCGGACAAGGAGTTGAGTCCAATTCGGAGAGAAACCGACGTCAAGGGCCCACAAGCAAAAGGGGAGAACATCTAGAAGATGCGGGAAGCAACACCGGCGAAGCGAGCCACGAGATGGGCCGAATTGGGCCCAGGCCGGCCGACCCAGCCCTTTTCGGGGCCCAATCGGCCTCCCCTTTGACCTAATTGCTTCTCGGGCTATAAATAGCCCCCCGACCGAGAGCCACGCGAGAATCCAAGTCGTAATCCGCCGCCGAGGAGCGAGAGAAGCTTGAGGGACACCATCTCGGAGATGAGGGTCGTGCTAGTTGTCTAGGGTTTCCCTAGGCCGACGTGGGAACCTTGCATGGAAGACCACATCGGAGCTCCAGAGCGAGGATCAAGATCGAGGGAGGGCCCCGGTGGTGATCTTGTTCATGTAATCATTCATGGTGAAGTTTGTAAGTGAATCCGATTTCTAGCGATTAAGTGCCTTCTCGATGATTTTGTTTTCTTCTTGGTTTTGCTTCTTCTACGATCTAGTCTATAGCTAGATTACATATGGTGCTCTTGTAGCCGCGGTGGCTAGAGGTGCATACCGGACCGGCCAAGTGATTTCAACTTGCTCTATCGAACTCGCCCTAGACTACCCGCATTAATAGGGATACGTTGTGACAGAACAGGGGTTCCGAAAGGCGGGCGTTTTCGGAGTCGGATGGGAAGGCCACGATTTAAAGATGCTTTTAATGAGATTCGCTTTTCTATCTTCATCTATCTTGTTTGGAGCTACAACATAAGCATGATCTAGATTCTCTAGATTGGTTATCTCTTGCTTTCTCTTGCTACCTCTTTAGTAGATTAGATTAGATTCGTTTTCTTTATGAGTTAGTAGATTAGATGCAACTAGCCTCTTCAATAGATAGCTTTACCTTGCTTTACTAGATTGAATCCTTGCGTTGCACATTGTTCCATGGATTCGATACCTTGGGTTCACCACTCGAGGGAAGAAGGGTCCCTTGACTACGACGGGAGACTTGTCCGCTTGCAAGTCTAAACGAACTTTGATACAACTATTAACCGTCAACAAGCCCCTTTTTCTGGTGCCGTTGCCGGGGAACAAGCAATCATGATCCGATCTAGTATCACTTATCTTTCAGTTTTTCTTTTGATTTTCTTTTGCATCTCTTAAGTTTGATCATCCTCAAAAAGAAAAAAAGAGTCAATCTAATCTAGTTTTGATTAATCCTAATTTTTCTTCTCTTTTTAGATTTTTGTTTTATTGCTAACCCTAACCGGAGATGGTTGGCTACCTCTCCAAGAAACCCAAAACTTTTTTTGTGGATGATCCAGGAAAACTTTACAGGCAAAGGTGACGTGCAACACAAGCTAAAGGGTTGGAAACCCTAGATTCAAAAGTCAAAGTCGAAGGACCGTTAAAATCTCCAAGGGAATCACCACCTCCAAGTCAAGACGCCGGAAGGCCGTTCAAGATCAACGAGGACGGAGAAGATGGAGATGGAGGAAGAAGCTCAACACCTAAAGGCCGCCGAGGCAAGATCCACATGCGAGGAGAAGTGTTCATCATGATGAAGATGCTAGAGACGCAAGTGGGACAACTTGCCGGGTGCCCAATGGGTAACAAAGAAGAATATCCGAGACAACTCCAAGGTCCCAAGACGGCGAAGGCTACTCAAGCTCACTCGGGAGAGATGAAGGATCACACTAGAGACCACGAAGATCACGACCGAAGGACCGGAGTTCGAGATGCCAAGCCACAAGGAAGTTGTTGCATCCGTCAAGACCAAAGGACAAAGCCAGCCTGTGAAGACCAAAAAAATGACTAAGCCGAAGTGGGTACCCAAGATTGCAACGCCCGCAAAGAGCGTTGATCCGGAGTAATCAAGTGAAGAAGTCTAGCCATGGACTATAAACGAAGCGCTAGGCGGGAGGCAACCCGTTTCGTCGAGTCAAGAATAAGCTACCGGAAGGACAACCCGATTCCAGGTTTTTCAAGTCTTTTTAAATATAATTCAGTTTTGAATTTTATTATGCAAAACCTTAGACTTAGAATGGTTGAAAAATATTAGAGACATAATTCTTTGTTGAATATTTTGCTTGATCATAAACCCTTTACATGAACCATCCTATGTTGTTTGCTTCTTTTTCGAGAAACCAAAACCAAAAAAATCAGAACCTAACTCAACCTTTCATCCTCTTTAAGATGTTGTGGTTGACTTGTTTTTCATGCTAAAATACACTCGAGTAGAGCCACGACTTGTATCTAGATGTTATTTAAATTTCAGCACGTGGTAGGACTCGCGTGAACCTAGAATCTTGATTTTTGGTTAGTTTAAAAATCCATATCCTTGGTTTCTCTAAGATTAGAATTTTTCTAAGCCTCACTTAATTTTATTTCATTCAAAATCTCTCTCATCTAATCAAAATTAGGACCTAAACCTATGCCCCCATGATCAAGCCGGGAAAAGTTTGCTCTCAACCCATGAAGGTAAACTATACCGGTGAGACCGATATCAACGTAGTCGGAAAATATTTTCGACTTACATTTGTTTTTAATGGTTTAAAAACTTATCTAAATTTATGCTTGAGCTCTTGCATGGCTCTGAAAAATATTTTTAAACTTTGAAATTAGAGGTGTACTTAACCTTAAACACGCTTAAAGGGAGGCAATCTAGTTAACCTAACCGTGCATGCACCATGATACATCACGGGATGCCCCTCCAACATATTTAAACCACATGCAAAGTACAAGCATGGGGGGGGGCAGCCAAGGCTTTGTTTTGTAGGAATATCATGGATGCACATGAGGCAAGGGAGTATGGAAGTGAGTCAAAGCGAAAACATCAAGTGGAAGGAGCAATAATGCAAGCGAAGGAGTGGACGGGAACGTTTGGAAGGTGTACGAGGTCACGAAGCAACATGAATGCACTAGAAAAGAACCGAGCCAAGAGGAGGAGAGAGGTAAGTCTTTCACCCAACTCTTTGTTCGTGTGCTCTAGTTTGTAGGCCGGAACCACCTTAGACTTAGCCATCCACTGCGTTTGTTTCGTGCAACAAATCACATTCTTAATCCACTCAAAGTCCAGACTCCAAAATAATATTTGTGTACCTTGTTACCGGGTGAAAACCCCGGATATATATTTGTGAGGGAGAGTGCTGCAATGAAGGAAGAAAACTACAAGCCTTTTCATCGAAGAAAAAGGGATCATCGTCGTCTAAGCCATCAACCCCTTCGAGGAGGCACTCGGTTTCCGAGTTTCCTCGGAGTATGGAGGAGGACACGGCACCGCCGAGGAGGAACCACACTCTCCTCCTTGGTGGCATGAGGGCCACACGAAACTCGTTTATTAGGTTTACCAAACTTTAATAACATATGGAGGAGCCGCTCGTCCAACCTCGCCACTTGACACGATCATCCGCTCCACCTCCATACGCTCCACGGTATTCCGAGGGGTATGTCATCATGACGGAGGAGGAGGAGAAGAAGCTCGCTCGCCTTAAGTAGAGGCTTGTAGCGAACGTCGACATCGACGACCAAGCTCTCCACATATTGGGTTTCACATGGGACACCGGTGCAATTCTCTAACGGAGTGTCGGCAAACACCCACAAGGAATTCGCCTAGGAAATTTTCATGACCAAGGCGCATACCCTTGATGAAGGAGTGCTGAGTCTCTCATTCCGTTGGAGGGAGCCCACAAGTGGAGAAGAACGAAGACACCGTCGGAAGGGTAACCTTGATCAATGATGCTATTTCTAGCACCTTGATTGGGTAATCTCCTTTCATCCATGGGTTGCAATCGATCTTGAGATGTAATCATACTTTGTTGGATTATCTATCTATCATCTTGTGTTGAATATACTTTATTGCTTAAGGTTAGCTACCATGCCATAAAGGGAGTAGAGCTCCGATGCTTCCTTGGATCCATTCAACACAATCCCCGATAGATTAGATTGGTTTTCATGTTTGAAACGATTGCATGTTCTAGTATCATAGACCCATGGGCGAGTGTCTCCTATTTTCAAAAGGGAGCTCCGGAACAAGTGGATGTGCATGAAGGCACATGGGAAGGTTTTTGGAGTATGATCGCGGGACGAGACCATCAACGAAGAAATACTACCCGGAACCCCATCATCCAAGTGTGTCACTTTTGTGCAATTGGATTTTTGGGGAGAATAAGAGAGACATAGATAACCAACACGGAGTTGAATTGGCTTTACTCGCAGCCAATCAACCCTACTCACATATGATCAACCGGTGGTGTTGTGAGCAACATCGGATTCGGGAGATCGGGTTGTTATCTCTCCATGTTGACTATCTCTTTAAAACCGGGTATTACAAGGAACCCGAATCATCTCCTACCCAGGACTTCCCTAGGAATATATGAAGAAAGAAAATATAAGAGTGAATATGAGAGAGGAGGCTTCCAAGTGGCCTAGGTGAATTTGCCCCTTCCGGATTGAAGATTAAGACTTTTCTTGAGGGGAAGAAGATCGGTTAGAGGAAGGACTTCTTGTGCCGGCGAAGAAAAATAAAAGAGAAGGATTATAGGAGAAGGATCTTCTATGGCCCAAGAAGGAGGTGCACAACAAAATTATGTGCCACCATTTGGAGGAATCCCGGCGCCGCCAAATTACTACGTGGTGTACCAATGCAAGCATGGGGGAGTGGTGCAGCCATACCCCCACCATTTTTGCGGTGCTCAACGTAGCCTTTGCGGAGCCATATGCACACCTTCCTCAACCACAACAAAATGTAGCCACCATTGGAGGATACGCTGCAAGGAACATGCAATTTATTGCAGCCATCCAAACCAATGCAAACCAAATGGGTGAAGGAAATGCAAACGTCGCTTATGTGCTTGGACACCTTCACCTAGCACCGTCGGACAATTCATAGGAGGAGTGGTGTATTCCTATTACAAGTAAGGGTACAACAACCAAGACTATCAATATCAACCACCGGAGGAAGATTAGAGAGAGGAGGAGCTTTAGTTATCTTTCATTTACCCCCTTTTCTTTAATTTTCAGCTTGGATGTGCCTATGTTTGCGTAGTATTTTCAGCTTTGCTTTAATTTTCAGTTTTTAGTTTAATTTTCAGCGTGTGTCTTAGTTTTTATTTTCATCATGAATAATGTCACCACCAAGTTTTTACCTTTGGTAAAGTTACAAAGTTTGTGCCATGATGATATGTGATTATAATTGCCGCTTTGTTTATCTTTGTAATTGATTTATGCATGTTTGAACTAGTGCTCTCTTAAAAATACAAATCTGAAATTATCTAAATGCTAGCTTAATCTTCAGCGGAGGTTAAAATAAAGACCCATAGTGTTTTATGTGCTCTCAAGTTATGAATGGATTAAAGATGTCTTTTATGCTCAAAAATATTGCTAACCTTGTCATAGATATCACTTGTGTGTTGCTCAACCTATCCAAAGCCTAATATATATTTGAGTGCATAAACCTTAGTGTACAAGATTTATTTTTGATTGAGTTATTGCAGGCCATGATTTCTCTGGCCCAAGACTAAGAAGCTGGTCATTCCGTTTTTGCGTATCTATCTTTTTGCTAGCCTTTTTATCTGTGCATTGTGTATCCCCACATCGGAGATTTCACAAACCTCGCCGGATATCCACCCTTAAACCAAATATCATCTTTTGTGATTACCTCCTTGACCACAACCTATCGTTGAGAATGGATCATCAATTCAAGGAAGATCGCAAGACGGTGCCGACATTGAAGATTTCAAGTATCTCTCCATAAGAAAAATATTTCCGGTACCTACCTTATTTTTTGCCTCTTTGCTCGAGGACGAGCAACGTCTAAGCATGGGGGAGGAGGTAGGTACGGTGCAGTTTTAGAGTTCAAAGGGGAGCAATTTTTTTTAAAAAAAGGAAGTTCAAAAGAGGAGCAAGCAAATAAAAAAAATCAAAACTCCGTTGTGAAGGTCACGTAACCGAATATATGACAGAAAAAATGAATGAAAGAAAGAAAGAAAGAAACAAAAGAATGAGAAATATGAGAAAGAAAAAAATATATGAGTATGCGTAAAGTGAACTCCCCGGTTCTCTAAGAGTACATTCAAGGCTTCAAGTTTAAAAGATCCATTCTCATTTTTCAACCATGTGCAATCCGATAACGAGGACTTCCTTTGTGCCTCGGGATCACTCTTTGCCATTTGCACATGTCCACTCATCTAAAAGTGTGTGTATTTTTCTCTTTCCCCTCCTTGATTTAACATTATTTTCCAATGACCTTTTTGACGAGTCTCGGTAAGACCATGAGAAGCTTGTCTTGTTTTGACAACACCTCATTTATAAAATCTTGTTAGGACTAAACTTTCCCAAAGCTCCATATAAAGCCTACCACACATATATGTTATGAGAGGGAAAGGAGTAGAATATATAGGCTTCAGAGACAAGCGAGATGAGAGTTCATGAGCAATATGCAAGGTGATTTAAATTTGTGAATTTGGTTTAGCTCTTTTCTTTATCTCGTTCTTTATTTCAAAAATTCTGAGATCTATTTAAACTTTGTGAGCATGTTAATACTTGTGGGATAAGCTTAATAAGAATCTACCCTCCGTAGAGGTAAAGGCTAGTACATTATGGAACTTTAACGAATTAAACTTTTGAGAGCATTATGTTTTTTTTCATGTATGATCAAGTACAAGGTTTAAACAATGAAGGGCAACGATGATATCCATCGAAGGCTTACTCGAGGACGAGCAAGGTTTAAGCATGGGGGAGATGTTGACGGTGAAAATTCGTCAACCTAGCCATGAGTTTACCTTCGGTGTTGGCATGACTTTTGTATCTTATTCATTGGTACTAACCCCCGTGGTATAACAAGTTCACTTGTGCATGTCGGTTTTGGAGTTAAGTGTTTACGCAGGGTTTTAACGTTGAAAGCAAGACTTCCGGGATAAGTTCATTAAGCACCTCATGACAAGACCTTGAAGCCCGATACAAGTCAAGTAATGAAGTGAACATAACCCCAAGAGCCCAAGGACCAAGCCCGAGAAGATGATAAACTCCTAGGACCGAACCAGAAAAGCGCTGAATCTTGCAAGACAAGGAGTTGAGTGCAATTCGGAGAGAAACCGACGTCAAGGGCCCACATGCAAAAGGGGAGAACATCTAGAAGACGCGGGAAGCAACACCGGGCGAAGCAGGCCACGAGATGGGCCGAATTGGGCCCGAGCCGGTTGGCCCGGCCCTTTTCGGGGCCCAATCGGCCTCCCCTTTGACCTAATTGCTTCTCAGGCTATAAATAGCCCCCTGACCGAGAGCCACGCAGAATCCAAGTCGTAATCTGCCGCCGAGGAGCAGAGAACCTTGAGGGACACCATCTCGGAGATGAGGGTCGTGCTAGTTGTCTAGGGTTTCCCTAGCTGACGTGGGAACCTTGCATGGAAGACCACGTCGGAGCTCCGGTGCGAGGATCAAGATCGAGGGAGGGCCCCCGGTGGTGATATTGTTCATGTAATCATTCATGGTGAAGTTTGTAAGTGAATCCGATTTCTAGCGATTAAGTGCCTTCTCGATGATTTTGTTTTCTTCTTGGTTTTGCTTCTTCTACGATCTAGTCTATAGCTAGATTACATAGGGTGCTCTTGTAGTCGCGGTGGCTAGAGGTGCATACCGGACCGGCCAAGTGATTTCAACTTGTTCTATCGAACTCGCCCTAGACTACCCGCATGAATAGGGATACGTTGTGACAGAACAGGGGTTCCGAAAGGCGGGCATTTTCGGAGTCGGATGGGAAGGCCACGATTTAAAGATGCTTTTAATGAGATTCTCTTTTCTATCTTCATCTATCCTGTTTGGAGCTACAACATAAGCATGATCTAGATGCTCTAGATTGGTTATCTCTTGCTTTCTCTTGCTACCTCTTTAGTAGATTAGATTAGATTCGTTTTCTTTATGAGTTAGTATATTAGATGCAACTAGCCTCTTCAATAGATAGCTTTACCTTGCTTTACTAGATTGAATCCTTGCGTTGCACATTGTTCCACGGATTCAATACTTTGGGTTCACCACTCGAGGGAAGAAGGGTCCCTTGACTACGACGGGAGACTTGTCCGCTTGCAAGTCTAAACGAACTTTGATACAACTATTAACCGTCAACAGAGGTACTCGGTACTCACTTAGCGACTAACGAAGCACTATTATGTACCTGCAGAAAAAGAACCTTCCGTGCCAGCACGTCACGGAAGCGTCCACATACATTACCGTTCACATGCGTTAAGCCGCTGCATGGACAGCGTCCAACCTCGGACACCCTCTGTTTGAATGGAGTGTATCCTTGCCTCACATACTCGACATGCGGAATGCACACGTATAAAACACGTGGCGACAACACAACTCATGATCAGACGCGAAGATGGGATCTGTGGAATGGATCACTCCATCAACCCTCGCAATTCCCGTGATGCGGCACAGCACACGTATAAAACATGTGGCTCATCTAGTTTGGTTGTGCAAGAAAGTAAGTCTGACATAAAGTAAAATGTGCTAGAAGTTAGCAAAATAAACCATAGGTTAATAAGCCACCTGAAAGAACCCAAAAATTCCCTCTAGGGCCTCTCGGTCTAGTTTATCCTTAACGGACCAACGTGTTTTGCAAATCGAAACAATCTTGGCAAATTTTATTCAAAAACCAGTGATTAAGGTTATTAATTAATCACTGGTGCATATAATTGCTCTGATGCCAATTGTGACAACCCGCCTAGGAAAATACCGTACTATCGCCTAAACCAATCCACTTTGGTCATTAAGCAATAATAAAGTATCATCCTGTCGTTACCCGCTGGGTTAACGCCCGGTAAATCACTTATACAGCAACAAGGATCGACATATATGCATTAAAACTAACGCAAAGGCAAGTCCAGAGATAAAACATAATTAACATCAGAAATTTACCCCGAAGGATTTAATTATTACAAATCGAAGTCTTTGACATGATAACGTAGTTCAGAGTTTTTAAAATAGCGAAATTAAACTAAACGGGAAGCGAGAACACCACGGGAGGCCAGCTATGATGCCTTCATTCGTGGTCCTCCACCCACTCCAGCTCCCAGCCGGGCGGGATCTCTCCGGGCCACACATCAACAAAGGCATTACCTGTAACAACAGATTATAGCAAGGCTAAGTATACTAATACTCAACAAGACTTACCCGTCGGTGATAACCACTTCACCAACTCTAGACATGATAGGCTTTTTGGCCACTGGGGTTTCTTTTGCTGAAAAGCAACAAAGAGTAGGTCCTTCCTTTCAAGTTTTAGCACAAGTTCTAGTTGATTGTTCATTTCTAGGTTAGCAAGCTATGGCAAGCATAAGTTATGCAATACAATTAATCAAGCATAATATTCATCAACTTCCATCATTAGGGATCTATGGTCAGTGGAGTAAGTAGTCTCAGATAACGGTGAGAGGCCGACAATCGATTGGTTTATAACCTTGCAAGGTGGACCTAAACACACGGTAGGTTTCCCCCGCGAGGACAACCACCAGGCGGTTCCCAAAAATCTGCGGGTCGGGATAAAAGGCCATGGCCTTTGGTACCGGTTATCTGGCATACCCTGCAAGGCACCCAGACTCACACGTGCACCACCGGTAGCTAGCCGTGAGACGCATCCCAAGAGTAGTGGCAGTGAAATCCCTCACCGCCTCATTAAGGTACTAGGCTTACCGGTCCCATTCCCGACAAGTGCTTAGTACGTTCAAACACTTAACCCACGAAAGCCATTGGACTGGAGCCCACATCCCATGCTCTTACTACATGAGCAATCCATTTAGGAGATCTTATGATTCCAACATAAGAACCTATTCTCGCGGGTGACATCATCACTCGACTTGTAACGGTCCTATGGCATAGCAGCTATCGACCTACCATACTAGTAAAGGACAAAGGTACCTAGGGATCATGCATCTAGGGTTTCATATCAACTCCTGAACGTAAATGCACAATCATCCATAGATAGTTGCATAATAATTTTTAAATACTGGGTTAATTGCACTGGGGCTTGCCTTCGTCAGCAGGGTTAGCCGGAGTACCCTCGGTGTCTTTGATCACTTCCACGTACTGCAGCTCCTCTTCAGCTTCTCCTTCCTCGGCTTCCGGCACGAGCGAGTAGTCACTGTCAGGAAGGTCTACACGGAATGCAATGCAGGGTTCAGGTGATGTGATAGATTACTTATTTTACCAACTCTTGTTGGCCATATTCACCTTAACAAATAATTAACTATTAATTCTATTTCATTAAGGTTACTATAGGCACAGGTTTATTCTTTTAATAAACAATTAATTGATGTTTTCTTTTATAATTGTTATTTCGTGTGAGGATTTATTAGACCACCTTTCAATAGCAAAGGGGTGCACAAAAATGTAATTAATTACATTTTAATTCTTAAACAACAAGAGGTGTATTCCTAGATCTCAAATAAACCATGCAACCATTTTAGAAAGGGTCACAAGGAAAAGGAGGACATTTTCCTATTTATTCAAACATTAAACCTATACTTGCCTCCAAAGCTTTTATTCAAACAATAAATCATTAAAATTCAGTGGAGGGTTTTTTAAGCACCAAACACCTATATCAAGCCACTGAAACACACATGCATGCTTGGAAAAGCTAGAAATTTAATTATACCAAAAATAACAAAGGCTAGCCATTTAAGCAAGATAAATGTATAAAAAAATAAATAAGCATCCAATTTATCCAAACTTTCTTACACATGTTCTCTGGTCCAAAACTATCCTAGGAATGCAACAAGTACATCTAGAACTACCATTGATATTGTATTATTAAATTACAAAGAAAACCAAACATATATCAAGAATAAATACTTCTGATAATTATAAAACTGTGATTAATTCACCAAAGGTGTATTTTGGCATAAGGAGACCACATGCAGAAATTGGGCACAAAAACATAATGATTTTTAGCTACAGAAATCATCTAGACAGATTCTGCAAAAATGGAAAACAATTCATATCAAAAGATTTACAACATAAATTTGTGCAATGTTTGGTACATGAGCTATTCATAACCTAATACACAACATAACCAAAAAATAGCTACAGAGGACATATGGAATTTGAGATATCAGACATCTAGGTTTTCACATTTCTATTTTTCATGCACAAATTATCAGGAAACAGACTAGACAAGTTTAACAAAAGTTGTAGTGCTCTTCACCAGGAGTCTAGCAAAATTGAGTTTGCATTTTTATGAATTTCCCGTGAATTTCTAGGCATTTTCTAATGCACTGGACTAACAGGTAAAGAAACTAAGATAACTTTCATTGCAATCGAGTCCCTAGTTTACACATGGGTCCCTGGACTTCACATCCATACCCTTGCGGAGACGGGGAGGTTCGCCGGTGGCGAGGTGGGGCCGGATCAGGGCAACAAGTGGCACGGGTGGACGATTGAGCTCACCCCTAGCCGATTGGTGGTGGTGGCATGATCGGGGAGGCCTTCGACGAGCGGCGGTGATGAGGCCGCGGCGGCACGCCCGTGGTCACGCGGACTCCGGTGAGGCTCGAGGTGGTGGAGGTCAACGCGCGGCCATGGAAGCTTTGCTAGGGTCTAGGGAGGAGGTCGGAATGGTTGGCCGGTGGCGGAAGCTAGCGGAGGCACGAGCTCACGGCGGCGGCGGCAATGGCGGGCGGCAGACTGCGGTGTTCTCACGCGGGAGCCACAACGGTGGGCTCTTATAGCCGATACTCGCGCGCAGTGGCATATTCGCTTCATGGCAAAGCGACCGACGCGTTAAGGCGCGGTACCGTGAGCCTCAGCGTGCGGGCGCGGCGGGCGGATCGATGGCGCCGCGGTGAGCGCGCGCACGCCGCGTGGCGCGCGGGCTCTCCGCCGAGACGTGGCACGGAGGTGTGTGCGGTGCCGACGCATACGGTGCTCACGCCCAAACTTCGAGGTCCGGCTGTGCTACGGCGGCGCACGGCGGCAGCGCGCGACAACGAGTAGCGTCGCGCGCGCACGATGTCGCGCCTGAGCGCGCTCTCGGCCCGGTCCGAGCGATGTGCCCCTGTTTGCTTGCACAAATCTCAAAAAGTTACATGTAAACTTCACCATCGGTAGATATGAAAGTTGTAGATGGGTCTACCCTTTAAGATATGGCTAAAGCCGAATTTGAATTAGATTCAAATTGAGAGAGAAATTCAAATGCCAACTTGCAGATTTTTATGCCTCGGGTGAATAGTGTTTCTGAGCTTCCTTAGCAATTTAGCACCTTTTCCACTCAAAACTAGCAATACCACCCTAAAGATGAAATGTGTCCCTGGTGATTCTGCACAACTTTTGTATCGGTAGATTTTTAAGTGTTTAGGCAAAATTTGGAGAACGTGGCCAAGGTTCCATGATCACTCAAGGACATCAAAGGGGTTTGTCCCCCTTAGCTAGGGTTTTGACCATGGAAAGTGTATTTGACTTATTTAAGATGCTAATGGGTGAGTGTCGGTGAGATTTGCAAGGTGATGACCCAGGTTGACCATGATTTGACCCCGGTCAACAGGTTGACCGACAATTAGAGTTAATTAAAAACCTAAGGCGTGACACAGGGTATTCTCGAAATGTAAAAATCGGTCCAACTCTCTATATAAGGAGGTCGGCCCACAACTTTAAGGGGGGTCACAATTTCGGAAAGAGCAAGAGAGTTCAGGTTTTCCACCCTTTGAGTCTTGTTTGAGTCGTTTCCTTATTATTCGTGGTTGATCTGTCTATCACAACAGAAAGTATTATAGATACTCATAATTTCTTATAAATTTATTATGAAAATTAACGAGAACATTCTTTCAGTGGTACTGAATTCAATTTATGAATTGGGCAGCAATAATCCCTCGACCTCCAAAGTTGTTGCCGAATTCATAAATTGAGATCGATTATGATTGCATATGTGTGTTTTAGGGGAAAAGAAACTATAGCAAGATGCTGGAATTCGAGAATCATATATCACCAATTTTTTTGTTGGATTAAAGTGACCACCGTACCAAGCAAAAGATTATACAAGGACCCCCTTTTTGCATTCTTTGCTTGGGCCAATAGCTGGGCCTGATCTAATACCTGACTGACCTACTTGCGCTGTAGGCTTTGCATATATGCCGAATGCCATGAGTTGACAAAAGCAGCTCTCTCAACGCAGCTTTCACCTATGAGCGTTTGTACCGGCAATGGAGAAAAAAAGAATGGAAGAACGATCACATCTGTCCCCGTACCCGTAGTGCTGTTGTAGGAACGATACCGATTGGTTTCTTAATGTCTTTTTGCCCCCTTGTGAAGCACTTTTATCGCAATCGTGATGTTGGGAGACAACGAAGCACCTTAGCTCCAGCCTCGCACTCAGGCATAACACGGAAGACAGATAAATATTGTGCCAATGCCAATCATTGGTGAGGGCCATTTCTTTTTTGTAAATATGGTACTTTCTTATAAAGTATTATTTAAGTTTGTTGTAAGAGTTGTCACATCAGATATTCAGATTGGTGATGGATGGAGAGAAATAAAGATATACAGCACGTTGCAAACTTATATTACAACCAGTTAACCATCTATTCGATAGATCTTCTGCTGATTTGTACGGTTGATTTTTCTGAAAGAAAAATACCACACACTGATTTATATGGCTGATTTTTTTTGAAAGAAAAAATATACGTAAGAAGTCGAAAACGAGACCTTCACTGTCACTAACGACAGTGGGCATCGATGATGGCCATCATATATGGTCACTAAAAGGATCTACCTTCTCTTCCTCCCTCGTCTGATCCGTTGCCGCTGTCTTCGGTCTCGTCGTATGAATCTATCTGTGTGACTATAAAACTTTTCAAATATATCCGAGCTGAACCTGAGTCGATCTTGATCCGAGCCATCACCACCGACTTATCTGCTGGGGTACATCGTATGTGTCTGTGGTTCTGCGCATGTTGGTCCTCATCTGGTGTTTGATACTATCACCAATTGATTCCCTGGTGTTGAACTCCTGGCAATGTATAAATCGTTGGCCTTGGCCCTGCTGTGATTCTTCAAGGCATCGACTCATTCGGTGACATTGCCCAAATACGACGGTGCAAAGGGTTGGTGTCAATTTAGCAGGATTCTCTTCAAGTCTTCATGTGTCTTTGTCCTGTCTTGACCTTTTGATGTATTGTGTTGCTTCTAAGGTCCCCTTAGAGCATTGTGCTTGTACTCTTGACTTTGATTCATGGTCTTTGATTCTCGTTCTATCACCTATGCAACCATGAGTCTGCTCCTCGTATACTAGTGCTTACGCTTTTCTCGGTCGAACACACGAGTGCGCTAGATTGCGCGGTCGTCAGAAATCCACTCGCCGAGCTTCCCAGCACGGGTCGGTCTAACCGCCTTGGGGGGGGGGGGGGGGGCGGTCTGACCGCCTTGGACAGGAAGAACGCCGAAAACCTAGATTCGCTGCTTCGGGAGGGACCCCGTCGGGAATAGTGCGCCTAGGGTTGTTCTGAGATCAGCAGGCCACTCAGAACTACCTCAACCGCCGTGGAGACGAAGGAGGAGAGCAATGGAGGTTGGAAAAGCTAGGGTTTGGAGAAAATAAGATAAAATTGATATGTTCGATTGGATGATTGCCCTCAATCAGCCATGACCCTTTATATTTATAGGGTGGGAGGTCTTGCCCTGCATATAGCACTTTACAACTTGAAATCAAGCTAAACTCTTAATTCTACCCGAAATCGGGGTGACCCGGTTAGACCGTCTGGCCCCTTTGTGCGAGACCGGCTACGGGACACCCGGTCAAACCGCCCCTGGGACCCGGTCTAACCGTCCTGCCTAACCCGAGTCGGCCTTTGCCAATTTTGGGTGTCAACACATGCCCCCTATTTTTTAGTAAAGCTTGCATGTTTAAAAATAACTCTAAGGACGACAACACTATTTTCGGCCATTTTTATGCTAAGGGCGATTCTCATAGAAACCGGCCATGAACCTTCAAGCATCTTGCCATACACTTGGATAAAATTTTTTCAGATATCTTCCATTGAGTGCCCTAGGCAGCTGCTGTCCTTGCAATGATTCCACCATATAGGAATTTTCAGAGCAAACTCTCACAACCCTGTATGGACCTTCCCAACTTGGAGACCATTTACCAAAATTGTTGCTCTTAGATCCTATAGGCAAAATAGTTTTCCAAACCAAATCTCCTACTTGAAAAGACTTAGCTTTAACCCTCTTATTATAAGCTCTAGCAACTCGCCTTTTATCTTTCTCAATTGCTTCCAAAGCTTCCAAACGCTTGTCAGTCACTTCATCAACGTTATCCATCATCAAAGAATGATATGTATCAACACTAAGATCATTTTGCTTTGCAAGTCTATATGCGCCCAGATTCACCTCAACAGGTAAAACGGCCTCTTGACCATACACAAGCTCAAAAGGAGTAACTTTAGTAGCCCCATGCCTAGAGATGCGATGAGCCCATAAAGCTTTAGATAACATTTCATGCCATCTTTTAGGATTGTCTTCTATCTTCTTCTTAATGAGCTTAACTAGAATTTTATTACTAGACTCGGCTTGACCATTAGCTTGAGCATAATATGGAGACGAATTGAGCAATTTAATACCATAGGAATTGAGAAAATCACGCACCTCTTTAGCCACAAACGAAGTGCCTTGATCCGTAGTTAAAGTTTGTGAAATGCCAAATCTATGTATAATATGCTCCTTAATAAACCCAATCACCTCCTTGTGTGTCATGTTCTTGAGAGGAATTGCTTCAGTCCACTTGGTAAAATAATCAGTTGCCACAATCACAAAGCAATGTCCTTTAGTCGACGGAGGATGTATCTTGCCAATGAAATCCAATCCCCAACCTCTGAATGGCCAAGGCTTGATAATTGGATGCAACATTGCAGCAGGCACCAACTGAACATCTCCGTGCTTTTGACACTCTTCACATCCTTTATAGTACCTAAAGCAATCAGCTATCATAGTAGGCCAATAAAAGCAAGCTCGCCTAAGAAGCCACTTCATCTTCGGAGCCGATTGATGAGTACCACAAATTCCCTCATGTACCTCTGCCATAGCTAGTCTTGCTTGGTCAGGACCTAAACACTTTAAAAGCAAATCATTTGTCGTCCGACCATAGAACTCATCACCATCAAAAACAAACTTAAGCGCCCATCGTCGGACTTTTCTGTCACTCATAATTTTAGGATCCTGCAAATACTTAACCAGAGGTGTTCTCCAATCTCCCACTTCATCCTCAACAATTTTGGAAGAAACGGTGGCCGAAGTAGGGTTGCCCCCCGAGGGGCGATCTGACCGGCCCGAGGGGGCGGTCTGACCGAGGTACCCGGTTTGACCGGCATGGGGGCGGTTGAACCGGGTTTTCCAGAACATAACCCTCGGCTTCACCAAACATCGGTTTCCGTTCTTAAAAATTTCTTTTTCTGAACATTAAAACTAGATGCTTGCTGAGCCAGAGCGTTAGCCTTCGAATTCTCCTCTCGTGGTACATGATATAACACAAATTCATCCATTCAAGATATAATATCCAAACATCTATCAAGATAAGCAATCAAAGAACCCTTTAAACATTGACATACCTTGGATACTTGTTGTACCACTAGTAAAGAATCGCCATAAGCTTCTACATGTTTCACTCCCATATCATGTAATATTTCTAATCCGAACAAGAGAGCTTCATACTCAATTTGATTATTAGTACATTTATGATCCAACCGGCTAAGGGCTTCAAAATTATCTCCACTAGGTGACATAATAATAATTCCAACACCACAACCACTTCTACAAGCCGATCCATCAAAATGTAATCTCCATGGAGTAAAAGTTACATAATCGACATCTAGATCATGTCGCTTATCAATCCTATGTTGAACAATAAAGTCGACTACTATTTGACCTTTCATTGATCCAATAGTGTCGGTGCGGAATGTAGTCCCGACACTAACTAGTAATAAGCGTTGAGATCTGTATCTCGATGGTCGGTGCTAAGCAACTAAGGACACTTGGTTTATCCTGGTTCCGGACGGGGCCGTATGTCCAGCAGGGGTGTGCTCGAGGCACTATATTGCTTTGCACCGGGGTGCCTGTAGTGGGGTGGCTACAAGCGAGGCGGGAGAGGAGGCGTGGCCTCCAAGTCCCAAGAGGAGTGATTGAGGCGAGTGCCAATATCGTGGGGGAGCCGGAGAGCGTGTGACCGATCGCGATCCGTAGTCCCGTGTCTGATGTCTTCTCCCCCAGTGGCGAGGGGGATCACCTTCCTTTTATAGACCAAGGAGAGGGTGATTTACAAGCATGCCGCACTATTTAGCTATGTGTGGAGGTATGGCGTACAGTGCCGGGGAGATGGTGCTCGTCCTGGCGAATCTTGCTCCGGTCACGGCGTCACGGCGTCCCCTGTAGTTGAACAGGGGCGCTTCGAGGGTGGAGGCGTAGTGGTCGACCGGGGCGTCTCCATGCGGGCTCGAGGGAGCCGATGACGGTGATCCGTAAGGGGTACAGTGGCAGGCGTGGCGGTGTCCCGTCCCCGCATTCCCAACAACGTCGGAGTAGTTGTAGCAGTGCACGGCGTGGCGCTGCAGGGACGAGGATGGCCGCACAGGAGTGACAACGACGGGATGGCGCTCCCGCCGGCCTGACGTCACGGTTTGACCCTGCAGAGTCACGAGAGGAGGGTTCGAGGGTGTGACTGGCCCCCCTTCGAGTGTGCGGTGCATTAGCCGTACAGGAGTGGGCGGCACAGTGTCACGGAGCTGACACTGGCCTCGTCGCACAGTCCCCCACAGTGACGGGGATGGGCTCCCCCTAGGGAGTCGGCGGAACAGCGCCGGGGCGTGATTCCCAGGCGCGTGATGGCGTGGCTCTGCTGTGTCAGAGCATTAAATGCTCGTACCCGCGTGCGGGAGCAGGTGCGCTCGTGAGGGAGCCTCGAGCGAGGCGGAGCCCCCTCGAGGGAGGCGGGGACCCTCGAGCGAGGCGGACCCGCTCGAGGGGGGGGGGGTGAGCCCTCGAGCGAGGCAGACCTCGCTCGAGGGGGTGCCTTGTTGGGCCACTCTGGTGGGCCGCGGGGGCCATCGCAGCGTGGGCTGTGCTGTGTGCGTATGTTTTGTGTTGTGTTCGAGGTGTGTTTGTGTTTTGCATTTTTGTAGGTTTTAAGCAGGATTCCCCCGGTTTTTTCGGGGACCCTCGTGGCTGTCCCCGACAGTAGCCCCTGAGCATCTGTGGGCGTACCGGTCAGGTTCCCCTAGATGCTGGAGTCTACTGATAGGACGTTCTTCCCCCCTGGTCGCAAATGTCTTCCCGTGGGGCCGCGTCAGCAGACCCGCGGGTCTAGCTCCCGAAGCCCTGCAGGAGCGTGAGTGCTCCTGCAGGGGTTTTCTCGCGGAATTTTATCAGCAGGCGTGGTACATGTCTCAACCGGCATCGGCGATGTTGCAGTCGGCTTCGGTGACGCACGCGCGGCTGATATCTTTCGCGTTCGGCGCATCCCTGGAGATGTAGCCGTGCGTCGAGCCCCCGAGCCTGGGCCCATTCGAGGCGATCGGGACGAGCTCTTCGTCTTGTTTTAAACGCGCCCTCGCCGTCCCTCCGCGGGACAGAGGGTGAGGTCTCCACAACACCCATCGATCGGGTCGGGAATTGTGGATTCCTCGTCGAGCTGTTGGCGGGTGGTTCAAGTGGACGCCCATGCCCCATTCAATAAGAGTAGGCTCGTGGTCCGGAGACTCGTCCATTAAAGCGCTTGCGCGGGTTCGCTAGGTGGGGCTCGGTCCCGTTCGCTAGGGACCGAGGGTGCGGAAGCTCTCCCTCGGTCGGGTCCCCCTGGCTAGCTACCCTCGCTGGCTCTCGAACACGACATGTGGGGCGCCCTCGAGCCGGTGGGCTCGAGGAAAGGCTTGAATGTGCGCGCCCTCGTCGTCCCTGACTCTGGTGATCTGGGGCACCTGTTCGAACCCGTCGAGGGTCAGGTCTCGAACACCTGATCAGTAGAACCGTGCGGGGTAGCAGCGGAGTGCTCCCGTCTTTTCACATCTGCAGATTTCGAGGGTTCCTGGCTGTGCCGGCCCTCGAACCGCTGATCAGTAATTTCTGTAGATCGAGGGCACCTGTGGCGCCCGCTCATTTTGAGTGGGCTTCGGGGCCACTGGTCGGTATTCGCACCATTCGAGGGTCGGTCTTATTTGAGCCTGGGGCTCGGACCGCTTGAGGGTCTTCCTTACTTGGTAAGGGACCGGGCCATTTAATGGCCGCAGTCGCGGCTATAGTCATGCGCTGCAGGCGCGCCTTTTCAAGCACCGTGGCCGCGCGCATAGTGGGCGGAGTGCGCAGGAAGACGTGACCGCTTGCTGCGGCCCTCCGGTTACCGCGCCATGATGATGGCGCGCGTGCAGACGTGCGGCCGCCGCGGTCGTGGTGGGCCCCGCTCGTCAGTGAGGGAATATTTCACTTGCAGTTAATGCGCGCGGGGCGTGCGCTCCGGAGAGCACGCCCCGTGGTATATAAATCCGATAGGCGGAAGAGGGGCGGCTTTTTAACTTTGCACTTAGCATTTTCCATCCCTGCCTCTCGCGCTTCAGCCCCCGAGCCGTTCTTGCCTTTGCGCCTCTGCTCTCGGAGCCGCTCTTGCTTCCCGTTCCTCGTTCCCCCGCCCATTCGTATGGCTCCCCAGCAGCCCATCACCGTCATCGACCCGCCAGTGTGGGAGCGCTCGACGGCCACGACGTTGTCCCTGGGTCTGCTGGTGGCCGGCGGCCAGCTGGCGGCGAACGTGGAAGGGCAGCCCGCGGAGTGGATCGTGCCTTCGGAGAGGGACCGAGTTCCCAACCCCCATTCGGCTATGTCGTCAGCTTCGCCCGCTTCCACGAGCGCGGCTTCGCGGCGCCAGCGAGCCGCTTCATGCGGGGTCTGTGTGACCACTACAGCGTGGAGTTGCACAACTTCACGCCGAATGCGATCTCGCAGGCAGCCATGTTCGTCGGCGTCTGTGAAGGCTTCCTGGGGATCCCGGAAAATTAGGATCTCTGGGTCCACCTCTTCCGCGCGGAATTGCATACGCTGTCCACGACGTAGCCGAGGACTCGCCACGCGGCGCGCGCCGGCGGCTTGGCGCTCACGTTGCGGAGCTCGCGCAGGGAGGAGTACATCCCCTGTACGATGACCTCCAACAACGCGGACTGGGAGTGGGGTGGTTCTACCTCCGCAACGCCGACCCCGGCCTCCCCTCCTACACCGGCAAGGTGCTGAGGGAGAAGGCCGCCTCCTGGTACCACGGGGTATCTCCGCCCTCGCACCAGGCGCGGCTGGACTCGCTCCTGGCCGCGTTGAAGAACTTGGTGGACCGCGGGCTGACCGCGGGATGCGTCCTCTCCAACCTCCACCACCGGCGGATCGTCCCCCTGATGGAGAGGCGGCTCCACATCTTCGAGATGAGCGAGGACGCGGACCCCATTGCGTTGGCGGAGTTGCGGCTGCTGCGGGACCCCTTCCCGCGGGAGTACGCGGCCACCCAGGCGCGGCGCGCCATCGACCTCAGGACGGGGCGTTATGATAACGCGTCCCTGTGGGCATCCGCCATGCTCCCCGCCGGCCAATTGGTGAGTGAATTTCTTGATTTCCTTTCTTGTTCTGCCGATTTTTGGGTTGCCGGCACGTTTTAAGGCTTTTCCTGACCCCCGCAGATGGTGCGTGTTAACGCCACGCGGTCTGACCCGCCCACGCCTCAGTCTCGCGCACTCGCGTGCGCGGCGCAATGGCGAGAGCAGGAGCGGGTGGATCGCAGGAGAGAGCGGAAGTGCGGCGGCGGGAGCGCCGGGAGTGGAGGAGTGAGGAGTTCCGGCTGCGCGAGCAGCAGGGATTTTCCTCGCCCGGGACAGAGGAGTACTCGTCGTCGGACCAGGAAGAGGAGGAAGAGGAGGAAGAGGATAGGGGGAAGGTTCTTCCCGACAGGTGGGAGCCTGCACCCCCGTCACCGGAGCCGACTCCGGTGACAAGAGAACCATCGCTCGGGGCGGGCGCAGGGGCGCCCGCCGCCGGGTGTTCTACGACGGAGGCGGCACGAGCCGCGGAGGTGCCGCGCGCGCGCCACGGAGACGCTCGCGCGCGCGGCGGAGGCGCCCGTGCGCGTGACGGAGGTGGCGGGAGGCGCGGCGGCCGGCCTCGCCGGCCGCGCCCGCGACGTCAGCGGGGACCTCGAGGAAGAGGAAGCGGGCCTTCTCCTCCTTGAGGTAAGGAGTTGCCTTTCTAGGGGTCACGTGCTCGACGGGCGGGGATGTGATACTCTGTTTTTGTGTCCGCAGGGTGACGCCAACCGTGCCTCCCCTCGCACCGGCCAAGGTGCTGAGGGAAGACGCGTCCGTTCCCACCGGGCGGCGCTCGTCAAGGGCGACGCGAGCGGCCGTAGGCACGGCGGCGGCGGCGAGCGGGAGCTTGCAAGGCATGGCCGAGGCCTCGAGGTCGCGGCCGGTGACGTCGCTCACCGGGCCGCGTCGGCGGTCGCAGAGGCACGGCGGGCGCCGGCCATGGCGGAAGCACCGAGGACCATGTGTGGTTCGAGGACCGGAGGATGGTCGCTTCCTTGTGTGATGAGTGATTGACAACATTGTGTGGACCGATTCTTGGCTAAGTATTGCGAAAAGGTTGCGGCTTGACTCGTGTTGGTGCGAGGTGAAGAACAAGTGTGAAAGGTCGTTGCGGGTGAGGCCTCCAAGTGTGGAGAAGACAAGTAGGCTTCGTTCGAGGGACCCGGTGGCCAGCGGGGTCAAGTGCGGGCCGCATGGTGGCATGAACAAGCAAGATGAAGTCGTGGACGGTTTCTTGGTTGAGCCACAAAACCAAGGTCGAGCCGGGACTACGTGGGAGCCAAGTCATGAGTGGAGATTGGCGGAGGCTACACCGAGTTCGCGGGGTTTCCGTGGTTCACCAGAAAACCACTGGGTTCCTTGGTTGATCCACAAAGCC
Source organism: Cenchrus americanus (assembly GCA_947561735.1). NCBI lineage: Eukaryota > Viridiplantae > Streptophyta > Magnoliopsida > Poales > Poaceae > Cenchrus > Cenchrus americanus. Next base: position 89,663,905 of record OX387245.1, on the reverse strand, counting down.
AAGACCGGAGAACCGAAGACGGAGGTGCAGAAGACCTGCACCGGCCCGACCGGTGGGTCGGCCGGTCCGACCGGTGGGGACCGGTCTCGATCGGTGAGGAGCACCGGTCGACCGGTGTGCGACGACGCAGTCCGAATCTTCGAAGCGGAGGACACGCGTCGGGATCGCATGGCTTGCGTCGAGGCTACGCATGGTGCGGTCGCCGGCATCCGTCCGATGGTGAAGACATCAAGAATTCCAAATCCGCCCTTGAGGGGCTTGTATCCCTAGTTAGTAGAGAAGGGCGTTTTAGACATTCGGTTGCCTCCATATAACCCAAGAGGTGAGAGGATGGCAGCCAACTCTTGGAACCCTAGCTCATTAGTTTTCCTATTTTCCACCTATTTTCCTTAGGTTTTCTCTAGGACTAGCAAGAGAGCTTCACGGAGAGATCTTGTAGAGAGGGATGGGATGATCGGGCGGCTTGCTAGACCTTGTACGAACCTTTGTTTCATGTATAGATGATTCGGCGTGGTTCCTCAAGGTTTGGATGGGTTTTCCCCGGTTGTTCTTGGTGGTGATTTTCGGAGCCCTCTCTCGGTGATTTCCTTGGGTTGTTTTCGGGGCTTTTCTCTTGGGGATTTGATGGGGGAAATTCGTGGGAACCCTTCGTGGTTCTTTGGGCTGTGATTCCCCTCCCAAATCCGTGAGTAAAAGTGCTCGATTTTGGGGTTTCTTGAGTTCTTGGGTTGGAAGTGCTTTCGGCGGGATTTCTTCGATTCCTCCTTTTTGGACGAGTTTTGGTGGGATTAAACTTGGCTATGAACTCCTCATGAGGTGTTCATGATATCCCCAAAGTCTTGTTCAAGTCCGTGGAGCGATTCGGGAGATCGAGATTTGGATTTGGGGGAGTTGACCGCGGGTGCCGTTCATCCCGAGCCGCCTGAGCTACACCGGTCTGACCGGTGCTCTTGACCGGTCTGACCGGTGCAAGACCTTGTGGGATTTTGCTCGGGTGAACGTCTTGGTGTGTTCGTTGTTGTCCCGTGTTGCCGCCGTTTCGAGTTTGGGTCCGTTTGGTGGCTCGGTTGGCCGGTTTGGTGCCTTGGGGGGCTTTCAGCCGCCATCGGTCCGACCGTGTGTCTCACCGGTCCGACCGGTGTAAAGCCACTTAGTGGAAGTTGCTCGGCCTTTACCGTAGGGGACCGGTCTCGACCGGTGGTGCTCACCGGTCGACCTGTGGGTCTCGTAGACTCGAGGTTTGGTTTTTCCGCCGCGTTTCTGCCCGGAAGGTGGTGTGTTGGTTCCTAGGTCCAAAGGGCACTCTAGTGGCTATGTGGGCTTGACCAACCTTGGTAGTGAGTCGGAGACGTGTGTTGGAAGCCGCATTCGTCTTGTTGGAGTTTTCATCTCCTTCGAGAAGAATTTTTATCGGCTCCCATTCACTCCCCCCCTCTCTGGTTCGCCGTATCGGTCCTTCAAGTGGTATCGAGCCGGTTCGGGTCTTTGTTGACTCTAACCGCCCTAAGATCCAAGGATGGCGTACCGAGAACGGGGTTCGGGTCCTCCACACTTCGATGGCAAGAACTACCGTATGTGGAGCAAGCGGATGGGTGCGTTTCTCCGCGGAAAGGGTCACCGCTTTGGGATGTCACGGTGGACACAAAGGCTATGTCCGGCCGGTTGATTTCCTCGCTCCAGATCGAGGGACGCCTTCGACGCCAATAATAAGGCAGCCGACTACTTGTTTCGTGCTTTGTGTCGACCGAGTTCGATCGGGTGCACACCGAGCACTTGGCTTGTAGGATTTGGACGGTGTTGAAGGAGGCTCATGTTGGGAACGCCCGTGTTCGGGCACGGATGTATGCGACCTACCGGTGAGAGAGTACGAGAACTTCACTCATCTCCCGGTGAGTCCATCGATGCCTTGTTTCGTAGGTTCACTGGTGGTTGTGAACAACATGAGGGCCAATGTGGACGTGCTCCCGTACGATGATCATGATAGAGCGGTCAAGCTCTTACACTCTTTGGATCGTACGATTTGGGGCGGAAAGTTCGAGGCCATTGTGGAGTCGGAGAAGTATGAAACTCTGACCGTGAACGAGCTGTTCTCGAAGCTCAAGTCGGCTGAGGTGGATAGGGGCATGACTGCCAAGCTCGAGGAACCGACTGATTCCCATAGTCTTGCCCTCGTTGGTGGTTCGAAAGCAAAGGCTAACACTAACCCATCCACCAGGATGTTCTCTTTTCCTCTTTGATGTCTATGCCAGATGAGGAGTTCGACGTGCTTGGAGAGGACGAGCTGGCGCTCCTGACGAGGCGGTTCGAGAGGCTGCACGAGAACCGGGTGAACATGAGGAGGAACACGAGGACATGCTTCAAGTGCGGCAAGACTGGACACTATTTCGCCGAGTGTCCGAAGGTGAACAACCACGACAAGCACAAGTTCAAGGACAAAAGGAAGAAGTCCAAGAAGAAGGATCATGGACATGGGAAGAAGACACGGTCTCAAGAGAAGATGAAGAGATCAAGCGACATCGAGTCTGATTCCGAGGACACGTCTTCAAGCTCGAGTGATGAAGACGAAGAGGATGAGAAGAAGAGGAAGAAGAAGAAGAACCTTGGCAAGTATCTCAACGGCCTTTGTGTGACGGGCCTAAGCCTCAAGGACGACTCGCGGCATGGCTCGCAGCTCGAGCAAGAAGAGAAGCCGAGAAGGACGCCTCGGACTTGGATTCCGAGGATGAGGTATGTGATGAGCTCTCTTCTTTGCGCAAGGAGAATGAGGAGTTGGTTGACTTGCTTGATAATCATGATCACATGCTTAGAGAGGCTAAGAAGCTTAGGAAGGAGCTCAGATCTTTGCTCGAGGATGCTAGGACTAGAGTGGCTGAGCTAGAAACACAGGTTCTTGATAGCAAGCTTGAAATTGATTCTCTTAAGGCTAGCCCTGTTGTTTCTGATGAGAATGATTGTGCTGAGTGCTCTGCTTTTCTAGCTGACTTGACTGATCTTAGGGAGAGGTATGCCTCCAAGTGTGAGGAACTAGATGTGCTTAGGGTTGAGTTGACTGAGCTACAATCTAGACCCACTTTGCTTGGTGCTTGCACTTCTTGCCCTAGTTTGCATGAGAAAATTGCTGAGCTCCGTTCTCGCATTGTTTCGCTTGAGGCTGATTTGAAAGTGCCTATTCCTACTTCTTGCTCTACATGTGAGTTGCATGCTATGAAGAATTTCGATCTTGCAAAATGTGTTGGTCGCTTGCAAGATGAGAATGATAAGTTGCGTGAAGCGCTGAGTTGGTTGTCGAGTCAAGAACCTCAGCTTGGTATGATGATTGCTAGCTGTAAGCGCTTTGACGGTTGGGCTTTGGGATTGGATAAGGTTGGTGAGGGCAGTGGTGAGAGAGAGAATTTGGGAATGTTTCAGTTCCACCACAACCCACACCCAAAGACAAGTTTGCATCCAAAACAAACCAACCAAGAGAAAAACCGAGTGAGAAGGCAAGTGAAACGCCTAGTGAGAAACCAAGTGAGAAGCCTTGTGAGAAGCCTAAGCCCAGATCGATCCGTTTCCATTGTGAATTTTGTGGAAAGGATGGTCACAAGAGAGCGTTTTGCTTCAAGAGGAAGCGTGAGGAGAGAATGGCGAAGGAGTGGGCTAACAAGGACAAGTACCACCCTTTCGATGGTGTACTTGAGCCTCATGTGCAGTTGCCTAGGGCCAAGGCGAGTGTGAGGTCAGTACGGGCTTGGGGAGAGCGGAAGGTCGTTGGAGGTGCCGTCGCCTGTGCTACACCGGCCGATCGGGTGTGGAGCACCGGTCGGACCGGTGCGGCCCCGGACAGTGCGGCAGCTTGGGTTTCGTGCTCGTACAGGTGCGAGGTTTGGTTCTGGAGTTCGTGGTTGTGGTGGTTGGGCTGGAAAGTTTGCAGGAGGTCAGTTTGCTAGGCATTCTCCTCCTCGTGCTCAATACGGGGATGGGAGGATCCGTAGTTTTGAGCAGGAGAGTGTAACATCCCTCAAATTTAGTGAGGAATGATAATTAGTAAAAATGTGGACTTACAATTTTTGGTGAATCATTGGAGTGCATGTCAACTTACTTAAGGATGTCTTCCATTTCTCTCCCTTAATTCCTAGATCTATTTTGAGCTAAATGAAAATTCCTAGGAAATATAAAAAATGTTAGTGTGAGAAACTTGGAGTTCTATTGGTTTTATTTGGAATTTGTTTGAGTGGGGTTTCAAATTTGAATCGCATTCAAATTTGAATCTAATTTAGAAAAGGGTTTGGAGGGAAATAGAAAAGGGGAAGGGGGACGTTTCGGGCCGCGAGCCCAAGCTCTCGAAGTCCGTCGGGCCACCTCCATCTATTTTTTCCCCGCACGCCGCGCCACCCGCGTTCCTTCCCCATTTCAGCCCACCGCGGCCCGGCCGGCCGCCGCCCGCCTCCCACCTACCGCGGCCGCCCCCGGACACCGACAGGCGGGGCCCGGGTGACGTTGCCCCCGGCGTCGCCCGTCTTCCTCCCGTCACCCTTCCTTTTGCTTTCCCCCTTTTGCACTTTGCGACGTCGCCCGAGCTCGCCGCCGCCCCGCTCGCCGCCGCCGTTCACGCCCACCGGAGTGATCCGCGCCGTCCACGCGTCCCGCATCCCGCCATGCGCTATAAGATGGCCGCCGCCGCACCACGGCGTAGCCGCAACCCTAGCCGCCGCGGGGAAGAACACCCGCTCCACACCGCCTCTCGCCCGCCGGGAGGAGAAGGGAGGAGGAGGAGGAGAGGAGGAGCCCCGGAGCTCGCCGCCGGCTCGCCGTCGACCGCGCGGAGCCGGAGGCCACTCGAGGAAGCCCGAGGACGCCGCGAAGCCAAGGACCGCGACGCCCTCGCTTCCTCTCGCTCGCGCCGCCGTACCACGCCGCCACCTCTACCGCCGCCGCCTCCGTCCTCATCTCTCGCGCCACCAATCTTCACCGCCGTCCGCACGTCGGCCCGTGGCCACCAAGGTGAGGCAAACCCCCTCGCCCTCTCGTGGTTGACCCGGCCTTCGAGCCGCGGCCCCCTTGCGCACGCCATGCCGACCTCGCCGCCGCGCCGCCGCCGCCGGTGATGCCGGCCATCGTGCCAGCCGGGAAGCGTGTCTCCGCAGTGCCACCGCCGCCGCCGCCGCAAGCGCGCGCTCTCGCCGCCGTCTCCTTTCTTTCGTACCGCACCGTCCTCGCGCCGGCCCGACGCACGTCGCGCCGCCGTCGAGCTCCGCAGCGCGCGCGTCGCCGGCCTGCTCGGCTATGTTCCTCGCCCGCACCCGTACACGTTCCACTCACCGCAGCCCGACGCCGCGATCGCCTCGATGCACCGTCCACCGTGCGCACGCACGCGGGGCCACCCCAGCCGGAGCCGTGCCCGCACCGTACCGCGCCGCCGCCGGGCTCGCCGCGGAGGGCAAGAGCCGCTCCGGACAACCCGTGGGGAGAAAAACCCCGCCTTAGGCGATTACGCACCCGTAGGACCCGTATCGACCACCAACCGAGCGCCGGACATCGATAGGAGCCGTCGCCGGCGACCCTCACCGCGCCGCCACCCACACCGTCGCCGCCGCTCCTTGCCATGCCGCGCCGCCGCCCATCCTTGGCCAAAGCGACGCACGGCTAAGGGGTATCCCAAATCCCGCTACGCCTCACCCCTCACCGGCAGCCTCATGTGGGTCCGGCCCGCGCACCTCGCCGCCGGCAAGCCGCCGCCGCGCCGCCGCCGTCCGGGGGCATTTCGTCGAGCGCCACGCACGCGGGGAGGGAAACGCCCTAGGACCTTGCGCACGCGCGCCCACATGTGCGCGTGGCCGCGAAGGATCCCCAGATCCGGTGCGGCCCGCCACACGGGGCGCGGGCCACGCGGAGGGCCACACCACGGCCGCCCGCACCGGCGCCCGCCGGACGGCCGCGGCCGGCCGCTGAGGGGAGCCAAGCCCCACCGCGGGCCACGGAGGACCCCGGCCGCAGCTGGGATCCGGGGATCCCGTGCGGCCGGTCGGTGGGGAGAGTTTTCTTTTGACTAAAAATTCCAGGAAAATCATTTTTTCTTCCAAAAATCCTAGAAAATCCATTTTACCTCCAAAAATTACGAAACCTTTTTCGGAAAATTTCTAAAATCTCGAACTACGGGTTGGGATAGTGTTTGTTCCCATTTTGGATCTTATTTGCTCTTATTTGGATTTAAGTTGCCATAGGACCGCTGTTTATTTTCTTTTTCGCGCTACTAGGAGCAGGAGGAGCCGAGAGCCGAGTCAGGAGTACGACTACGCCGACGACTTCGCCGCGGAGGACTACCCGACCCCAGGTTCACGCCCGACCGATTCGACTACGCATTAGGCATTGCTGAGTAGTATTGCTAGCGCTTTACTTTATGAATGCATGTTGATGAACCTTGCCACCGCCTCTTTATTTACCCCGTCCTTGATTGTCCTACTACTACTATATATGTTTATGGTGGCGTGTATGTGCGCCGAGCTTCGCGATGCATGTGTTGGGATGGGAATAGTGGTTCTTGGCGTGTGTGGGGTAAAAATTGGCGGGAGAAGGCGTTTTGGGTACTTTGGCGGGGGTGAGTCTCGAAACAACCGATCCGGGATCGGGGATAGGGGTGCACTCCTCAGTGCATCCCTCCTGTTACGGTTTTCGGAGCCTAGGTGTTGGGGTTTTCGTGCGCGTGGAGGACATGAGCTCGCCCCGGTCTGAAATCGAGTGGATCAACTTGTTTATAGGACATCGTACACACCACCCCGCCGAGAGTGGGGATAGGGCCGTGTTGAGCTCGGCAAGTGCGGAACCATACCGCTTAGGATGGATAGCGGGGTATCGTGGGGGAGCGGTGGAGGTGAGACCACCCTCTCGTAGCGACTCCCGTGTGGCCACACGGGAGCATTTCACGCTTCCGTGTAGTCCCTTCCGAGGGGGGGACAGCTTTGAGGGCCGGATGCGAGATGGGTTCGTAACTACCGAGAGTTCGCCGTAGGATGGGCTCGGTCGGCCGTACACCGGCCGGTACCATTCCGGGATGGGTACGTGTGTACACGCTCTCGCAGTTGTTCGATCTATAGCTATAGCCGCGTCCTCGGTTATGGACACTGCCTAGAAGACATGTTCGTTCCTCATGTTTTGGGATTTCTACCTCCCCCTTATAGATGAGAGTGTGGTGAGCCGTGGTTACAGCCGGCTAGAGGAGAGAGGCTCCATCTACCTCGTCGATCCGGTTGTAATCATTGAGGTGCGAGGAGAGGAAGTCCTCGCATCGACCCTAGACGGGAGTAGGAGTTGGTGACGGGTCTTCGGGGTGACCGCATGGATCCGGATGTGTTGAGAGACTTGGGTTTTGGGATATTGTTGGAGATACCTTGTTTATACTTTGCCGCTCGTCGCTTAGGAAACCACAAACCGGTTCCTTGTCTACTCTCTTTGCCCCTTTAGATAATAGGCCACTTAAAGCTGCATACGGTTGGTGACGTGGACCTATCCCGCTCCTTGGGGATAGACTTTGGGTGTGCGGGTGGTACGAGTCCGACTTCGACCGCAACGCCGACGGATGGTACGACTGAGGGATACGTCGCTTCGCTCGAGTTGCCTGTGGCGGGAAGAATAAAGATGGAGACCCTTCTGAGAAGATAGCTACCGTTGCGTAGAATTTTCACTCTGATTCAGCCAAGAGGCTTGTAATGATGTACTCCATAATGGACATGTAATAAATTAATGTACTATTAACTTTATGTGATGCGATGTATGACTTGGTGTATCATTCTGTGAGACGTTCTGTACGCGATAGCCACTGATCCAGGGACTATCGCGATGGTACAGGGATTCGGGTTTTCTATGAAAATCAGGGGTTTTACTGTGTGGTACCGCGGAGCCATGCTTGACCGTAGCACGTATCCCTAGGAAAGGTCGATAGAAATAGGACTCTATACGCTCTATCTTTATAGTTATACCCTTGAGCTATATTATAAAACTCGTTCCCTCTTTGAAAATTCCTTACTCACCTGCGCTGACAGAAATTTCTTGCGTTTCACAGGAGATGGAGCACCAGGTCGCGGAGATCACCCCCGAGACGTGCGGGGCGATCTGCCACTGGATGGAGAGGGCCCTTCTCAGGCTTGGAGTCCCTCCGACCTACGTCACGTACCGCGCCGAGTACGTCCCCGCCGTGACCGGGCGGATGGTGCTCGCACGGTCGCCGTGCTCCCTCACCCGAGCCTCCCCGGGTTTAAGGGAGAGGTCCGCGCGCCGCCGCACTCACCGCCGCGACCGCGCCGACGTCGCCCGCCGCCGTGCCCCGGGCCGCCTTCTCGCACGCACCGCGCCTCCTTCGAGACCGGGACTCTTCGGCCGCTACCCCCGGACCACCGGCGCCTCGCACCGCTCGTGGACCCGAGTTCCTTCGTACGAGGGGATCCAGACGACGTCGACGCCGCTCCCTTCCGCGAGACCGACGAGACCTTGGTGGAGACCGCCGCCTACTTGGTCGACCTCGACAAGTACACGCGCCGGCTGGAGGACGAGTCACGTACCCTCTACGGCCAGGTCAGGGACGCCACCATCGACGCGCCTCCAAGATGCCGCGCCCGCCGCGCCGAGCCGGGAGAGGGAGAACACCGCGCTACGCCACCGTGTTCGCCACTCGAGTTGAGCCTCGACCGCACGACCGCCGTCCCGTCGCGTCCGAGAGGGAGAGGGTGGACACCAGGGAGGAGATGCCGCACGCCAAGGAGGACCTACGCAGCCGACCGCGAGTCGAACAGCCGAAGGACAAGCTCGAGCGCAAGGACGACCTCGCTCACGTGCGCGCTCACCCGCCGGTGTGAGCGGCTCAAGGTGGAGAAGCTGGAGAAGAGCCGAGCGGACAACGTCGCCAACATCGCGTGGCTCACGCGCACGGCCGTCTACCTGAGGGACAAGGCCGAGAGACTGAGGAGGACTTGGGAGGACGCCGACTCGCTTCGTGTGGACGAGCTCTTCGAGCTCAACGGAGAGCTGCCCCCCGAGTCTCAGCGTGAGATTCGCACTGAGACCTTCGAGCTGCACCAGTCACGCCTCAAGCTCCACCTGTGCCCGATGGCCCGTCTGCCGACTCCCGTCGAGACCGAGGAGGTTCGAGAGGCTCACGCCTTGGTGTCCCGGATCTTCCCGCCGACTACCCCACCGAGGGACCGCTACCCCCGTCACGTACCAGCGGGCACGCACGGAGTAGAGAGTTGAGCAGGAGGCATGACCTAGAGTAGTGTTCCATGCTAGTAGTTTCCATGAGTTGTTCCATGCAGCCGCGAGCATGTTCCGGTGCATGAAGAGAGTCATGCCACACCATGTAGACACTACCCTTTTGAGATTGTACCAGTGTATTAGATCGCTGACTTGTTGCTGCTGCCCCAAGGTCTGAGTCAGCCTCAGGGGAGCAAGAGTAATAATCATGTTTGATGTGTGCTTGGATCTTAATGGTGTTATTTGTGTCTTAATGCTTCTTCTGCTTGAGTGTAGGTTATATTTAGAACTATTTTCTTGAATGCCTAAGACTCATGTGTGAGTTGGTGAGTGACGTGCGTAAACACCTTTCTTTTTCCCTTATGTTTTCAGAAGGATGTCGATCCGCCGCTCCAACCGGCTGATAGCTCGCCTCGAGGAGGCAACCCGCCGAGGAAGAAGCCCGCCCTGGGGCGTGGACGCGGCCGTGGCCGTGGCCGTCCACCCCTGCGTGGAGGAGCCTTGGGGGCTAGGGGGCGAGGCGACGGAGCACCACCACCGCCGCCCGAGAACCCCGAGGCCGAGGTTGGGCAAGGAGCGCCGCACAAGGCCGCCCCGAGCCGGAGCAGCCACCACCACCCCCACCTAACTTGGTGGAAGTAATGGCACCCGCACTCGGCCTGATGCGCAGGATGGCGGAGGCCATGGAGCACCGTGGCAACGGAGGGAACCGCGTCGCTCCGCAGGACGAGGACCTCACGCGGAAGATCGAGAGGTTCATCCGCCTGAAGGCCCCCACCTTCACCTACTCGGATGACCCACTCGAGGCCGACGACTGGCTGAGGGTGATCGAGACCAAGCTCGACCTCACCGTCTGCTCCGACGAGGAGTGTGTCGCTATCGCCGGCTCACCACCGGAGGGTCCCGCCAAGGCATGGTGGGACAACTACACCGCCACCCACCCGAACCCAAGCATTCATCACCCGGGCCGGAGTTCTCGCGAGGCGTTCCGCGAGCGCACCTTCCCCGACGAGCCGCCGGTCCGGAAGGCGCAGGAGTTCCGCACCATGACTCGTGGTGCGATGAGGGTCGAGGAGTACGAGCGTCACTTCATGAAGATGATGCGTACGCCCCCGACGACACCAACACCGACCCGAAGAAGCAGCTCCGGTTCCTGCGAGGCCTTCACCACGGCCTTCGCCAGGCGCTGAAGGCAAGTGAGCACAAGTCCCTGCGCCATCTCGTCAACCGCGCCATCGCGGTCGAGGACGAGAGAAGGGGCCACGAGGAACGCATGAGGGGCAAGAAGAGGATGGGAGATCGGGATCAGCCTGACCGATCCTTCCAGAAGCCGAGAAGCGGACAGAGCAACATGCTGAGGGGGAGCTACCGCCCGGGGCACAACCAGCCTGGGCGTGGCTTCGGAGGTAGTGGACGTAGCCCGTTCCCCGCAGGGAGGAACCCCCGCTACCCCCGCCAGACCGGGAGGCTACACCCGTGCTCCACCGAGCACCGCGCGACCCGCCGCAGAGGCTTCACCGTCACCGCTTCGCGTGTGGCAAGCCGTGCCACAAGTCCTACGACCGCCCCGACAAGAAGACCGCCGCCACTCCCGCGAGGGCACCCGCTCCAGGGAGCCGACCTCCTCGGCCGCACCGCCCGGCCGCCGGCCGTGGGAGGCCGAACCACCTCACCGAGGAGGAGGTCGTCGATGCCCCCGACGTCGTGATCGGTAAGTTTTTGGTTTGTGGTACTTCTGCTCTGGTTCTCTTTGACACCGGTGCAACCGGGTCTTACATCACCTCCCGGTTCGTGAGTAAACTTTCCCTCCCTACAACCACCCGAACGATGCCCATCATCACGAGCTCTCCGCTCGGGGATATCCGATGCACCCTGCTGTGCAAAGGAGTAGAAGTGGTCATCCAAGGACACACCTTCTATGGGGATCTCACCGTGCTGCCTTCCCATGGTATCGACGTGATACTAGGAATGGATTGGATCACCGCCCACAAGGGTGTCATCTCCACTTCACCGAGGCTGGTGACACTACCGCACCCCCGACGGGACAAGGGTGACCTTCGAGCCAATGAAGTCTCGAGACATACCGGCCGTATACAGCCTTCACACGAAGGCCATATCGGACGTGCCGGTAGTATGTGAGTATGAGGATGTGTTTTCAGAGGAGTTGCCCGGGTTGCCTCCTGATCGTGACGTGGAGTTCGTGATTAACCTGGTGCCGGGAACGGCGCCAATAGCCCAGAGTCCGTACCGTATGGCAGAGGTTGAGCTGAAACCGCCGAAGGCGTAGCCGGACTCGTTACTCGAGAAAGGGTTCATTCGGCCGAGTGCCTCACCCCGGGGTTCACCGCACTATTCGTACCAAAGAAGGATGGGACGCAACGTCTGTGCGTCGACTACCGCGCCTTGAACGCGGTGACCATCAAGAACAAGTATCCGCCGCCCAGATTGACGATTTGATGGACCACCGAGGCAAGCCAAGTACTTCAAAGAAGATCGATCTCCGGCCGGTTATCACCGGATGAAGATCCGCCCGAGGACATCCACAAGATAGCATTCGTGACCAGATATGGGCGTATGAGTACACAAGCCGTGTCATTTGGCCTCACCAATGCCCCTAAGATACTTCATGAACATGATGAACAAGGTCTTCATGGATGAGTTAGACAAGTGTGTCGTCGTCTTCATTGACGATATACCGGTCTACTCCCGCATGCCAGAGGGAGCACGAGGAGCACTTGAGGATCGTACCGGGAAGCTCAGCAAAGATCGCTATACGCCAAGTTCAGCAAGTGTGAGTTCGGGATGGAGGAAGTCGCGTTTCCGGGTCATGTGTTGTCGCCAAAGGAGTTGCCGTAGATCCGAGCAAGATTGAGGCAAGATCGAAGTGGCAAGCTCACCGAAGTCCGTGACAGTAGATCCGCGCTTTCTCGGTTTGGCCGGTACTACCGCCGGTTTATCGAGAACTTCTCCAAGATCGCCAAACCCATGACCGAGCCGTTGAAGAGCAACACGCCGTATGTGTGGCCTCGGACAAGTGTGAAGCCGCTTCCAGAGCTCAAAACTCGTCTCACCACTACCCCCGGCCCCGACCCCTGCCCGACGCGAGCAAGGATTTCGTGGTGTACTGTGACGCGTCGAGGCAAGGACTTGGCTGCGTGTTGATGCAAGGAGGCAAGGTAGTGGCATACGCTTCACGACAGCTAAGGAAGCATGAGGAGAACTACCCGACGCACGACCTCGAGCTAGCCGCTGTCATTCATGCGTTGAAGATATGGAGGCACTATCTGATGGGAAACAAGTGCGACATCTACACGGATCACAAGAGTCTGAAGTATATCTTCACCCAGTCGGAGTTGAACCTGAGGCAAAGGAGATGGCTAGAGCTGATCAAGGACTACGACCTGAGCATTCACTACCACCCTGGTAAGGCAAACGTCGTGGCCGACGCTCTGAGCCGCAAGCACTACTGCAACAACCTGATGGTGCGAGAGGAACAGCCAGCCTTGCATGAGGAGCTGGAAAAGCTGAGCTTAGAGATCGTGGAGGAGGGGCGCTGAACCCGCCATGGGGTAAAATACACACTTGAGGACCGCATCCGCCAAGCTCGAAGGGAGTGCCCCGAGATCCAAGAGGTGAGGCGCCCGATGGAGAATGGCAAAGCAACTCGACTATCGCCGACGAGCGGTGGTACACCGTGGCCGAAGGACCGCATCTGCGTGCCTCGAGACAAGGAGATTCGGGACTCGATCCTTAAAGAGGCCCACGATTCTCGGTACTCGATCCACCCTGGTTGTACCAAGATGTACAAAGACCTGAAGGTACGGTTTTGGTGGGAAAAGATGAGAGAAGACATTGCTGAGTACGTCGCTCGATGCGACACGTGTCGGGCCGAGTGAAGGCCGAGCACCGTAGGCCCGCCGGCTGCTACAACCGTCGAGATACCCACGTGGAAGTGGGATGATATCGCATGGACTTCATTGTGGGGTTGCCACGCACACGTAAAAGGAAACGACTCCATTTGGGTGATAGTTGATCGATTGACCAAGGTCGCACATTTCTTGCCGTTGAAGACGAACTACAAAGATGAGCCGACTTGCGTAACTTTATGTGGACAACATCCTAAAGCTTCACGGAGCTCCGAGGAGCATTGTGTCGACGTAGGGCCCCGCTCACCGCTCGCCCGGGAAGAGCTTACACGCTTCTATGGGCACCCAGCTCGAACTACAAGACACGTCGTTCCACCCACGTACGTACGGTCGACGGAGAGGGTGAATCGTGTACTAGAAGACTTGCCGAGGGCTTGTGTGTTGACCTATGGGTCGGACCGGGAAAAGAGCCTCGTCATATGCCGAGTTCTCATACAACAACGGCTACCAGGCCAGCTTGAAGATGGCTCCGTTCGAGGCCCTGTATGGCAGAAAGTGTCGGACACCGTTGATGTGGTCCGAGGTGGGGGAGCGAACCTTTTTCGGTCCCGCCACTATTGTTGAGGCCGAAGAAAATGTCGCCAAGGTACGAGAGAATCTTAAGATAGCCGCAGCAGGCATGTAAGAGCTATGCCGACGCCAAACGGAAGGACGTCTCGTTTGAAGTGGGGGATCACGTCTACTTGAAGGTGTCACCCCTCCGAGGTACGAAGAGGTTCCACATCCGGGGAAAACTGTCCCCTAGGTACGTTGGCCCCTACCCTATTGTGAGCAAGGTCGGGAGGGTAGCTTACAAACTCGAGCTACCTCCGGAGCTTGCGGGAGTTCACCCGATGTTCCATGTTTCCCAACTTCGGAAGTGTGTGGTCGTCGAGAAGAGAGTGCCTCGTCAGCGCTCGACGTCCAGAAACCCCGGAGTACTTGGACTACCCGGTTCGGATCCCGGACCGGGCGGGGAGAAGTCGACCAGAACACCACCACGCGCTTCGCAAGGTGCTCGGAGTAATCACTCCGAGCGCGAAGCCACGTGGGAGAAGGAGTCGCATTGAGGGAGAAATACCCTCATCTCTTCGAAGCGGAGGTAACTTCTTAATCTCGAGGACGAGATTCTTGTGAGGGGGGGGGAGTCCTGTAACATCCCTCAAATTTAGTGAGGAATGATAATTAGTAAAAATGTGGACTTACAATTTTTGGTGAATCATTGGAGTGCATGTCAACTTACTTAAGGATGTCTTCCATTTCTCTCCCTTAATTCCTAGATCTATTTTGAGCTAAATGAAAATTCCTAGGAAATATAAAAAATGTTAGTGTGAGAAACTTGGAGTTCTATTGGTTTTATTTGGAATTTGTTTGAGTGGGGTTTCAAATTTGAATCTGCATTCAAATTTGAATCTAATTTAGAAAAGGGTTTGGAGGGAAATAGAAAAGGGGAAGGGGGACTGCTTCTGGGCCGCGAGCCCAAGCTCTCGAAGTCTGTCGGGCCACCTCCATCTATTTTTTCCCGCACGCCGCGCCACCCGCGTTCCTTCCCCATTTCAGCCCACCGCGGCCCGGGGCCGCCGCCCGCCTCCCACCTACCGCGGCCGCCCCCGGACACCGACAGGCGGGGGCCCGGTGTGACGTCGCCCCCGGCGTCGCCCGTCTTCCTCCCGTCACCCTTCCTTTTGCTTTCCCCCTTTTGCACTTTGCGACGTCGCCCGAGCCTCGCCGCCGCCCCCGCCGCCGCCGCCGTTCACGCCCACCGAGTGATCCGCGCCGTCCACGCGTCCCGCATCCCGCCATGCACTATAAGATGGCCGCCGCCGCACCACGGCGTAGCCGCAACCCTAGCCGCCGCGGGGAAGAACACCCGCTCCACACCGCCTCTGCCCGCCGGAGGAGAAGGAGGAGGAGGAGGAGAGGAGGAGCCCCGGAGCTCGCCGCCGGCTCGCCGTCGACCGCGCGGAGCCGGAGGCCACTCGAGGAAGCCCGAGGACGCCGCGAAGCCAAGGACCGCGACGCCCCGCTTTCTCGCCTCGCGCCGCCGTACCACGCCGCCACCTCTACCGCGCCGCCGCCTCCGTCCTCATCTCTCGCGCCACCAATCTTCACCGCCGTCCGCACGTCGGCCCGTGGCCACCAAGGTGAGGCAAACCCCCCTCGCCCTCTCGTGGTTGACCCGCCTTCGAGCCGCGGCCCCCTTGCGCACGCCATGCCGACCTCGCCGCCGCGCCGCCGCCGCCGGTGATGCCGGCCATCGTGCCGGAGGCCGGGAAGCGTGTCTCCGCAGTGCCACCGCCGCCGCCGCCGCAAGCGCGCGCTCTCGCCGGCGCCCTCCTTTCTTTCTCGTACCGCACCGTCCTCGCGCGCCCGACGCACGCCGCGCCGCCGTCGAGCTCCGCAGCGCCGCGTCGCCGGCCCGCTTCGGTTACGTTCGCCCGCACCCGTACACGTTCCACTCACTCGCAGCCCGACGCCGCGATCGCCTCGATGCACCGTCCACCGTGCGCACGCACGCAGGCCACCCCAGCCGGAGCCGTGCCCGCACCGTACCGCGCCGCCGGCCGGGGCTCGCCGCGGAGGGCAAGAGCCGTTCCGACAACCCGAGGGGAGAAAAACCCCGCCTTTAGGCGATTACGCACCCGTAGGACCCGTATCGACCACCAACCGAGCGCCGGACATCGATAGGAGCCGCCGCCGGCGACCCTCACCGCGCCGCCACCCACACCGTCGCCGCCGCTCCTTGCCATGCCGCGCCGCCGCCCATCCTTGGCCAAAGCGACGCACGGCTAAGGGGTATCCCAAATCCCGCTACGCCTCACCCTCACCGCGGTCTCATGTGGGTCCGGCCCGGCGCACCTCGCCGCCGGCAAGCCGCCGCCGCGCCGCCGCCGTCCGGGGCATTTCGTCGAGCGCCACGCACGCGGGGGAGGGAAACGCCCTAGGACCTTGCGCACGCGCGCCCACATGTGCGCGTGGCCGCGAAGGATCCCCAGATCCGGTGCGGCCCGCCACACAGGTGGCGCGGGCCACGCGGAGGGCCACACCACGGCCGCCCGCACGGCGGCCCGCCGGATCGGCCGCGGCCGCCGCCGAGGGGAGCCAAGCCCCACCGCGGCCACGGAGGACCCCGGCCGCACTCGGGATCCGGGGATCCCGTGCGGCCGGGCCGGTGGGGAGAGTTTTCTTTTGACTAAAAATTCCGGAGAAAATCATTTTTTCTTCCAAAAATCCTAGAAAATCCATTTTACCTCCAAAAATTACGAAACCTTTTTCGGAAAATTTCTAAAATCTCGAACTACGGGTTGGGATAGTGTTTGTTCCCATTTTGGATCTTATTTGCTCTTATTTGGATTTAAGTTGCCATAGGACCGCTGTTTATTTTCTTTTTCGCGCTACTAGGAGCAGGAGGAGCCGGAGAGCTGAGTCAGGAGTACGACTACGCCGACGACTTCGCCGCGGAGGACTACCCGACCCCAGGTTCACGCCCGACCGATTCTGACTACCCATTAGGCATTGCTGAGTAGTATTGCTAGCGCTTTACTTTATGAATGCATGTTGATGAACCTTGCACTGCCTCTTTATTTACCCTGTCCTTGATTGTCCTACTACTACTATATATGTTTATGTGGGCGTGTATGTGCGCCGAGCTTCACGATGCATGTGTTGGGATGGGAATAGTGGTTCTTGGCGTGTGTGGGGTAAAAATTGGCGGGGAGAAGGCGTTTTGGGTACTTTGGCGGGGGTGAGCTCGAAACAACCGATCTGGGATCGGGGATAGGGGTGCACTCCTCAGTGCATCCCTCCTGTTACGGTTTTCGGAGCCTAGGTGTTGGGGTTTTCGTGCGCGTGGAGGACATGAGCTCGCCCCCGTCCGAAATCGAGTGGATCAACTTGTTTATAGGACATCGTACACACCACCCCGCCGTGAGTGGGGATAGGGCCGTGTTGAGCTCGGCAAGTGCGGAACCATACTCGCTTAGGATGGATAGCGGGGTATCGTGGGGGAGCGGTGGAGGTGAGACCACCCTCTCGTAGCGACTCCCGTGTGGCCACACGGGAGCATTTCACGCTTCCGTGTAGTCCCTTCCGAGGGGGGGACAAGCTTTGAGGGCCGGATGCGGGGATGGGTTCGTAACTACCGAGAGTTCGCCGGTAGGATGGGCTCGGTCGGCCGTACACCGGCCGGTACCATTCCGGGATGGGTACGGGTGTACACGCTCCGCGAGTTGTTCGATCTATAGCTATAGCCGCGTCCTCGGTTATGGACACCGCCTAGAAGACATGTTCGTTCCTCATGTTTTGGGATTTCTACCTCCCCCTTATAGATGAGAGTGTGGTGAGCCGTGGTTACGGCCCGGCTAGAGGAGAGAGGCTCCATCTACCTCGTCGATCCGGTTGTAATCATTGAGGTGCGAGGAGAGGAAGTCCTCGCATCGACCCTAGACGGGAGTAGGAGTTGGTGACGGGTCTTCTGGGTGACCGGATGGATCCGGATGTGTTGAGAGACTTGGGTTTTGGGATATTGTTGGAGATACCTTGTTTATACTTTGCTCGTCGTCGCTTAGGAAACCACAGCTCGGTTCCTTGTCTACTCTCTTTGCCCCTTTAGATAATAGGCCACTTAAAGCCGCATACGGTTGGTGACGTGGACCTATCCCGCTCCTTGGGGATAGACTTTGGGTGTGCGGTGGTACGAGTCCGACTTCGACCGCAACGCCGACGGATGGTACGACTGAGGGATACGTCGCTTCGCTCGAGTTGCTCGTGGCGGGAAGAATAAAGATGGAGACCCTTCTGAGAAGATAGCTACCGTTGCGTAGAATTTTCACTCTGATTCAGCCAAGAGGCTTGTAATGATGTACTCCATAATGGACATGTAATAAATTAATGTACTATTAACTTTATGTGATGCGATGTATGACTTGGTGTATCATTCTGTGAGACGTTCTGTACGCGATAGCCACTGATCTAGGGACTATCGCGATGGTACAGGGATTCGGGTTTTCTATGAAAATCCGGGGTTTTACAGAGAGGAGGGACGGTCCACGGGCCTTCTTTCGTGGTTTTGGTCCTCCTCCAGGCAGAGAGGGGTGGTTTCCTCAGGGTGGTTACCGTGGTGGTGTTCATGGAGGTAGCTTTGGTAGGAAATATGGTTTGGTTTGTGCTAACCCCACTTTCGAGCAAATGGCTAGGCACTGGTTTTACACTTTTGGAACTAACCCCAGTGTTGAGTTGTTTGCTCGCTCTCGCTCTTTGTTTTGAGTTGCAGGTGGATAGCCCGGAGAACATTTAGTTGATATCGAGGGTGGTCTTCGACTTCATATCCCGGTGGTGACATGTAGGTGCATCACTTTCGGGGATGGTGGACAACGATGAGTGAATTGTGAAGAAATGATAAAGGTAAGTGTATTTGTGACCTTCGAGTGTGTGGCCTTGGTCAAGCCACTTGGTTTCTTTTGCTCTTTGCCTTATCTCATGTGTGTAAGGTGAGCTTTGTACGCTCTTTGGCCTTAATGCATGAGTTTAGGGGGAGCTTGTGTGTTTGGTGCTCCTTTGCTCTTTTGCCGGTGATGTCGAGCCCTTTTTGCCTCCCCTCGAGGAGCCGGTGGTTTGTGAGCTTTGTGTGTGGGAGCTCCTTTGTAGCATATGTATAGCTTTCCTTTGTGCATTTCTTGCATTTGGCATGGCATATGTAACATGATGTATAGGCATCCTTGTATCTTAGATTGCATGCATTTTGTATCATATGCATTGGTTAGGAAAAGCTTCTCTTATATACTTTGTTCACCATGGAATGAAATATATGTCTTTGTGAGCTTGTTTGGTATGCTACGGTTAGTTTGGCTTAGCTCTTGATGATCTTGATGAATAATCCATGGTTGATAGCTATGCTTTTGAAAAATGTCACATGTATGCTCTCTCATGTGTAAATGCCTTTACATGCTCTTGACATGTTTTTGTGGCCTTGCTATGCTTAATTTGTGGTTGGATAGCTAGTTTATTGATCATATGGGGCCAAAGGCTCATTTGCCATCATGAATGTTTAGCCCTCTTGGTTTATCTTGTGGAGGAGCATAAGTTCCTTTTTGTCGCAAAGACATTTCATGTACCATTTACAAATCTGAAAATCAAATGAAAAATGCTTGGAAATGTGCTCCCGTGTCATATGTGCTGAATTAAATTTGCTTTGGGTGCTAAACCGTTGCATGATGCCTACCAATGAGAAGTCTCATACATAGAAGTAGGCACATGGCTCGGTGGCTTTGACATGACATGAGGTGCTTGTGGGTGTTTGTGATGGTCTTATGATTAGAATGGCTGTCCTAGCATGAAGTTTGTGTGGCTTTGCCATTTTTATATGCCTTGATCATGTTTAGGACTTTGCTCATGAGAGGCAAGTTTTTCGCAAAATTGCCAAAATCCATCTTAGCTTCGTCCAATTGTTGTGAAACTTGGTGATCATGTAGTTGAGATCGATACGAAGCCGTCGAGTATCTAACTTGCTCATTTGGACATGTGTAGCATTCTTTGTTGAATTTTGTATATTTGAGAAGCTCTAGGTTGTAAGTTTTGCATTTTTGGCTTGATTCATGTATTGCCAACAAGGGGGAGAAGTTTGAGCTTGAAATGGCTTAATGGACGCATTTAGAAGGTTTTCTGGTGGTTTCGAGCCATTTCTGGGCTCTGTTGTACACCGGTCTGACCGGTGAAGAGCACCGGTCTGACCGGTGTGAGTGCTGGTCCTGTACACATGTTAGGCACCGGTCTGACCGGTGGTGATGACCTGTCTGACCGGTGTGAGCTGAAAGTGCTGCAGCTGTCCTGTTTTCAAGTGGTGTCTTGCATGCATCCGTCCAGGGGGAGCTTGCATGTGTGCAGGGGGGCTCTTTGTGGTTGTTCGAGCTTTGCTTTGGTGGTTTGCGCTCTTTGCTTGAGCTTTGCTTTGTCTCGGATGTGTCGAGCCGTTGCCCTTGCCTAAGGGGTCCGAGACTTGTCTTCTTCAAGTGATCTTGCTCTTTGCCTTTGTTTGGCTTTCGATCGCTTGTTGAAGTTTCTTTTTGTTCGTTTCTTTTCTTTTTCTTTTCTCTCCTGTTACTTTCGTGTGGGTGTTGTCAATGCACTCATCAAGGGGGAGATTGAGGACCATGTGTGGTTCGAGGACCGGTGGATGGTCGCTTCCTTGTGTGATGAGTGATTGACAACGTTGTGTGGACTGATTCTTGGCTAAGTATTGCAGGTGCAGGTTGCGGCTTGACTCGTGTTGGTGCAGGTGAAGAACAAGTGCGAAAGGTCGTTGCCGGTGAGGTCTCCAGGTGTGGAGAAGACAAGTAGGCTTCGTTCGAGGGACCCGGTGGCCAGCGGGGTCAAGTGCGGGCCGCATGGTGGCATGAACAAGCAAGATGAAGTCGTGGACGGTTTCTTGGTTGAGCCACAAAACCAAGGTCGAGCCGGGACTACGTGGGAGCCAAGTCATGAGTGGAGATTGGCGGAGGCTACACCGAGTTCGCGGGGTTTCCGGTGGTTCACCGAAAACCACCGGGTTCCTTGGTTGATCCACAAAGCCAAGACCGGAGAACCGAAGACGGAGGTGCAAGAAGCACGGACCGGTCTCGGCCGTGGGTGGGTCTAACCGGTCGACCGGTGGGGACCGGTCTGACCGGTGAGGAGCACCGGTCGACCGGTGTGCGACGACGCGGTCCGGAATCTTCGAAGCGGAGGACACGCGTCGGGATCGCATGGCTTGCGTCGAGGCTACGCAGGGTGCGGTCGCCGGCATCCGTCCGATGGTGAAGACATCAAGAATTCCAAATCCGCCCTTGAGGGGCTTGTATCCCTAGTTAGTAGAGAAGGGCGTTTTAGACATTCGGTTGCCTCCATATAACCCAAGAGGTGAGAGGATGGCAGCCAACTCTTGGAACCCTAGCTCATTAGTTTTCCTATTTTCCACCTATTTTCCTTAGGTTTTCTCTAGGACTAGCAAGAGAGCTTCACGGAGAGATCTTGTAGAGAGGGATGGATGATCGGGCGGCTTGCTAGACCTTGTACGAACCTTTGTTTCATGTATAGATGATTCGGCGTGGTTCCTCAAGGTTTGGATGGGTTTTCCCCGGTTGTTCTTGGTGGTGATTTTCGGAGCCCTCTCTCGGTGATTTCCTTGGGTTGTTTTCGGGGCTTTTCTCTTGGGGATTTGATGGGGGAAATTCGTGGGAACCCTTCGTGGTTCTTTGGGCTGTGATTCCCCTCCCAAATCCGTGAGTAAAAGTGCTCGATTTTGGGGTTTCTTGAGTTCTTGGGTTGGAAGTGCTTTCGGCGGGATTTCTTCGATTCCTCCTTTTTGGACGAGTTTTGGTGGGATTAAACTTGGCTATGAACTCCTCATGAGGTGTTCATGATATCCCCAAAGTCTTGTTCAAGTCCGTGGAGCGATTCGGGAGATCGAGATTTGGATTTGGGGGAGTTGACCCGCGGGTGCTGTTCATCCCGAGCTGCCCAGGCTACACCGGTCTGACCGATGCTCTTGACCGGTCTGACCGGTGCAAGACCTTGTGGGATTTTGCTCGGGTGAACGTCTTGGTGTGTTCGTTGTTGTCCCGTGTTGCTGCTGTTTCAAGTTTGGGTCCGTTTGGTGGTCGGTTGGCCGGTTTGGTGCCTTGGGGGCTTTCAGGCTGCCATCGGTCTGACCGGTGTGTCTCACCGGTCTGACCGGTGTAAAGCCACTTAGTGGAAGTTGCTCAGTTTCACCAGTAGGGACCGGTCTGACCGGTGGTGCTCACCGGTCTGACCGGTGTGGGTCTGTAGACTCGAGGTTTGGTTTTTCCACTGCGTTTCTCGGGTCGGAAGGTGGTGTGTTGGTTCCTAGGTCCAGTGGCACTCTAGTGGCTACGTGGGCTTGACCAACCTTGGTAGTGAGTCGGAGACGTGTGTTGGAAGCCGCGTTCGTCTTGTTGGAGTTTTCATCTCCTTCGAGAAGAATTTTTATCGGCTCCCATTCACTCCCCCCTCTCTGGTTCGCCGTATCGGTCCTTCAAGCACAGCAGGCGACGGCCGCGGCGGAGGCACGGCTGGTGGCGGAGGTACAGCTGACGGCGCCAGTCGCAGTGGAGTAGCCAGCGACGTCGGCCGCGGAGACGCGTTCGGCGCCCACGGCCGCCGAGGCGCGGCTAGAGGCGGCCGTCATGGCGCCGAGGCAGAGCTCGCGGCCGCGGAGGTGCGGTCGGAGGCGGTCGTGGTGATGCAAACAGAGTCCACCCTCGCCGGCGGCTCCCAAGTGACGGCGGTGGAGATCCCCGACGACGACGTCCCGCCGCCCGGGTGGGGACCAGGTGGGCAAGCTCGCCTACGCCGGCCCCCGAGCCCCAGGCGGGGGCGCTTGCGAGAAGGTGGGACGGCCTCATGGTGGCCAGGGGCTGGAGGCATGGCGCCGAGGCCTCTTCGTCCCACGCCGGCCCTCCTGCCTCGGGCGAGGAGCGCGTCGATGCGCCCCCCACTTCGCCAACACCCAAGAGGAGCAGCAGCTGTGAGAGGAGCTCCGTGATCATGGCGCCTCGCTCAACTGGGTGCTGAACGAGGCGCTACAGATTCATGGCAGCCCGGCGTGGCGTGTCTTCCAGGTGCGTCAGCGTTCGCTAGCCTGTCGCTTTCTTCTTCGCACTTGTCATTTTCGCATTTGTCTTTATGGTGCGGCACTCACGGATTCTGTCTGCTGACGGCAGGAGCTGGAGCTCCGCGCCCACAACAGGTACGGCGCCCTCGACCAGATGAGCGCTGAACTCCGCCAGCTCCGGGAGCAGCGCGACGCTCTCAACGCCCTTGCCGAGGCCCTGAGGACCCGGGATGGCTGGCTGGCGTACCGGGCAGAGGCCCTGCACGACCAGCTCTTGGAGCTGGAGGGGCAATCCACGGTGCGCCCCTCTGCCATCGAGCGGGTTCGCACGGCCCTCATCGACCGGGACGAGGCGCTGCAGTAGGCGAGAGGGGACCTGGAAAGGGCGTGCACCGTGGCGGCTGACTAGGAGGCAGAGGTGGTCTCCGTCCGGGCCCAGAACCGGCAGGTCCACGTGGAGCTCGAGGAGGCACGATCCTAGCAAGGCCAGGCCGAGGAGAGGGCGAGAGAGGCCGAGCAGAAGGCCAAGGAAGCCAAAGAGTTGAAGGCCGCCCTCGCCGCCAAGGTCGCCGCGGTTGTCGCGGCGGAGGAGCAGCTCCGGCAGGAGCGTGCCGCCCGCCAGGGGGCTGAGGGTCAGCTCCAGCAGGAGCGGGCCGCCCTCATTGATGCCCGGTCGGTGCTCGAGCGGGAGCATGCTGCTCTCGAGAGAGCGCAGACGTCGCTGAAGGAGCGGGAGGCCGATGTCTCGAAGCTTGACGGGGAGCTGATCGCCCTCAGCATCTCGAATGCGGACCAGCTCCGGACCCTCGAGGAGCAGAGCGCCACGGTCGTCAGCTTGCAGCAGGCGGTCGAGAGCAGACGCCAAGCTCTCGAGGGGGAGAGGAAGCAGGTTGAAGGTTAGTCGCCGCTTCGTTCCTTTGTTTTGTTGATCTTCCCTTCGGGGATTCATTCCCTTCTTGAATTTCCTTACTCGTGGCATCCAGGCCTGCGCACCGCGCTGGGGCGCGTGACCGATCAGGCCGAGACGTTGTAGGCGGCCTATGACTCTTCCAAGCAGGAGCTTGTAGAGCTGCGCGTTGCAGCCCTCGAGACCTGTCGGGCGGTCGAGGAGGGCGAGGCGCGCACTGGAAGCTCGCTGGCGAGCTGTCAGTGCGCCCTTGGCGGGCACGTCTCGAGGTGCATGCGTCGTGCGCTTCACTTGGGCGTCCAGAAGACCCTCGGCGTGGTGCGATCCCACTACGAGGTGAACTTCAAGGCTGTGGCGTCGGGCTACATCATCCCGGAGGGCGTCGAGGACGAGGTGGCGATGGAGCAAGTGGACGCGCTTGCCGCTGACGCCGCCGAGACGCTCACCGAGGACTTCCTGGAGTTCTTGTTCCCGGACGCCGCTGACGCCAACGCGCCCCAAGCCTGAAGATCGCTGGGCACTTGGCCCATTTTTTGTTTGGATGTTAGTATCCGGGCCGCATGGCCGTGTAAATAAACAAGTAAACTCTTGGAATACCTAAGCATTTGTAAATTTAAGTGATGCTTTTTATTTATCGCGCTGTTCTGTTTCTTCCTTTGCGTGGGCGAATTCGGGTTGGGAGAGTTCGATTTTCGTGGGTAGCTCGCTGGGCTGGAGGCAAGAGAGAAGGGTCGTATCCTCGCGGATGCGTAGGCTATCTCTGGCTCGCGTGTCCTTCTCACTTGGCCACCCGCGCCCTGCCTTGGTTCGCTCGAGGTCGAGGTCGAAACATACTTAGTGTGCTTGCGAGTTAAAATTTTTTTGCGAAAAAATGGGACCATTTTTTTGGGGGGGGGGGATGCCCCCCGTAGTAGCCACCGAGGGTGACTTGGTTTTCAGGGGAAAGCCGAGTTGCCCTTCAACTTTATTGACTTGCTACTAATTACATTGTGCTGCCAACTGGGGTGTTGGGCATGTAGTTTACAACAAAAGACTTGGAGATCCTAGCTAAGGGTAGAAGCGACGTAGCTGCTGGATGTTCCAAGCGTTGGTTAGTTCCTCGCCGTCCTCATTGGCTAGCTTGTATGTGCCGGTCCTGAGCACCTTCACCACGACGTTAGGGTCCCTCCCATGGGGTTGATAACTTGTGGCGGCCTCCATTATCTTGGCGTAGCCATAGGACCAAGTCCCCTTCGCTGAAGTCCCACCGCCACACCTTTCGAGCTTGGTAGTGCCTTAGGGACTGCTGGTACCTCGCGGAGTGCATTAGGGCCACGAGCCGTGCCTCATCCAACTGGTCCAGCGAGTCCTCACGGGCTCGCTGGTTAGCACCTTTGTCGTAGCCCCGGACTCTGGGCGACCCGTATTCCAAGTCCGTAGGGAGGACGGCCTCCGCGCCATGGACCAGGAAAAATGGGGTGAACCCGGTGGCCCTGCTGGGGGTGGTCCTGAGGCTCCACACAACTGCCGGCAACTCCTGGAGCCATTTCCGACGAGACTTGTTCAGCTGATCGAAAATCCTGGGCTTGAGGCCTTGTAGAATCATGCCGTTGGAACGCTCTACTTGGCCGTTGGTCTGTGGGTGCGCCACGGCCGCCCAGTCCACGCGGATGTGGAACTTGTCGCAGAATTCCAGGAACTTCCTGCCTGTGAATTGGGACCCATTGTCGGTGATGATGGAGTTCGGCACTCCAAAGCGAAAGACGATGTCGGTGAAGAACGTCACCGCCTGCTCCGCCCTGAGATTCATAATTGGGCGCACTTCTACCCACTTGGAGAACTTGTCGATTGCGACCAACAGGTGGCTGTAGCCCCCGGGCGCCTTCCGCAGGGGCCCGACGATGTCCAGCCCCCACACGGCGAAAGGCCACGTGATGGGGATGGTCTGCAGGACGTGCGCGGGGAGATTGGACTTGCGAGCGTAGAACTGGCACCCTTCGCAGGTGCGCACGACCTCGCTGGCGTCAGCGACCGCGGTAGGCCAGTAGAAGCCCTGGCGGAACGCGTTGCCCACGAGGGTGCGGGGTGTGTCATGGTGGCAGAAAACTCCCGCGTGTATGTCCCGAAGGAGCTCGCGCCCCTGAGGGATGGGCACGCATCGCTGCAGGATGCCGGAGGCGGCGCGCTTGTACAGCTCGCCGTCGACGAGGGTGAAGGACTTGGCCATCCTGGCGATGCGCCTGGCCTCAGACCGGTCCGAGGAGAGTTCCCCTCGGTCCATCCAGGCGATATACTTGTCGCGCCAGTCCACCTCGCTGGGGGCTGGTTCGACGTCCATGGCTCCGGCCTCGCCGGCGCTGTACCCCTCGAGGAGGGAGAGCACGTACGCCTCGTTCGAGGGGTCCTCGTCCATGGGCTCTGCGCCCGCTGGACTCGAGGGAGCCCCCCAGGGTTCCGTGCAGTTCGAGGGGTGCGACTCGAGGGTGACGGACGGTTAGGCGACGTCCCGAGCGAAGACGTTCGGGGGGACGGTGATCCGCCCCGACGCGATCTTGGCGAGCTCGTCCGCCTCCTCGTTGTACCGGCGGGGCACGTGATTGAGCTCGATGCCATGGAACTTGCCCTCGAGGGCCCGCACGGCCTTGCAGTACGCTTCCATCTTATCTTTGTGGCAGCTCGCGTTTTTCATGACCTAGTCGATCATGAGCTGCGAATCCCCCCGCACGTCGAGGCGTTTGACGCCTATCTCGATGGCGATCTTGAGGCCGCAAAGCAGGGCCTCTTACTCAGACATGTTGTTTGATGCGAGGAAGTGAAGGCGCACGGCGTACCGCATGTGCACCCCGAGGGGTGAGACGAAGAGCAGGCCTCCACCCGCCCCTGTCTTCATCACCGAGCCGTCGAAGTACAGAGTTCAGCATTCAGCCTGGATCTGTGGCGGTGGCAATTGCGTGTCTGTCCACTCGGCGACGAAATCCACCAAGATTTGGGACTTGATGGCCTTGTGCGGGGCGTAAGCGAGCGTTTCGCACATCAGCTCCACCGACCACTTGGCAATTCTACCCGCTGCATCCGGGTTACGGATGATTTCTCCTAACGGAAAGGAGGAAACCACCGTGACAGGGTGAGCCTCGAAGTAGTGGCGGAGTTTACGCCACGCGAGAACCACTGCGTAAAGCAGCTTCTGGACTTGCGGGTAGCGCGCCTTGGTGTCGGACAAGACTTCGCTGATGTAGTACACCGGCCACTGAACTGGCAATGCGTGCCCCTCCTCCATGCGTTCCACCACGATGACGGCGCTGACCACCTGGGTGGTCGCAGCCACGTAGAGGTACAGAGGCTTGCTGTCTTGCGGCGGTGTGAGGATCGGGGTGTGGGTAAGGGATGCCTTTAGCTTATCAAGCGCCTCCTGGGCCTCGGCGGTCCAGGAGAAACGCTCATTCTTCTTGAGGAGCCAGTAGAGGGGCAGGCCCTTCTCGCCGAGCCGTGAGATGAAGCAGCTCAAGGCGGCAAGGCACCCCAACACCCTTTGGACCCCCTTAAGGTCCCGAATCGGACCCATCCGCTCGAGGGCTGCAACCTTTTTGGGGTTGGCCTCGATGCCTCTCTAGGAGACGATGTATCCTAAAAGCATGCCCCACGGCACGCCAAAGACACATTTTTCGGGGTTTAACTTCACCCCGTTGGCCCGTAGGCAGCTGAACGCGATGCGAAGGTCGCTAACCAGGTTGTCCGCCTTCCTGGTGTTTACGACTATATCATCTACGTACACCTCAACGGTTCGCCCGATGTGGTCTCCGAAGACGTGGTGCATACATCGCTGGTATATTGCGCCCGCGTTTCGGAGGCCGAACGGCATCGTGACGTAGCAGTACATCCCGAACGGCGTGATGAACGAAGTCGCGAGCTGGTCGGACTCCTTCATTTTTATTTGGTGGTACCCGGAACGGGCATCAAGAAAACATAGTAGTTCGCACCCAGCGGTCGAGTCGACAATCTGATCGATATGCGGCAAAGGAAAAGGAACTTTAGGACATGCTTTATTAAGACTAGTGTAGTCTACACACATCTGCCACTTCCCATTCTTTTTCTTCACTAACACAGCATTAGCTAGCCAAGTAGGGTGGAACACATCTTTGATGAACCCAGCCTCGAGGAGCTTCCGCAGCTCCGCTCCGATTGCCCGGCGTCGCTCCTCGTCGAAGCGGCGGAGCCATTGCTGCACGACGCGGGAGTGATCTAGGATGTCAAGGGAGTGCTCGGCGACCTCCCTCGGGATGCCTGCCATGTCCGAGGGGCTCCACGCGAAGATGTCGCGTTGGCGCGGAGAAAGTCGACGAGCACCACTTCCTATTTCGGGTCGAGGGTAGAACTGACCCTCAACGCCTTGCCCTCGGGGGCAGCAGGGTCGAGGGGCACCTCCTTGGTCTGCTCAGCAGCCTCGAAGCTGCCGGCATGCTTGGCGGTGGAGTCGAGGTCCTCGTTGACCATCTTCTCCATGTTGGCTACCAGCGCTTCGTCCAGCGCTAGGGCCTCGGCGTGTTCCACGCACTCGATGTCGCAGTCGAAGGCGTGCTCGATGGATGAGCCCACGGTGATGACGCCGTTGGGCCCCGACATCTTCATCTTGAGGTAGGTGTAGTTGGGGACCGCCATGAACTTGGCGTAGCAGGGCCGCCCAAGTATGGCGTGGTACGCGCCCCTGAACCCCACCACCTCTAAGGTGAGCGTCTCTTTGCGGTAGTTGTCCGGCGTGCCGAACCAGACCGGCAGGTCGATCTGCCCGAGGGGCTGGACGCG
Source organism: Cenchrus americanus (assembly GCA_947561735.1). Classification (NCBI taxonomy): domain Eukaryota; kingdom Viridiplantae; phylum Streptophyta; class Magnoliopsida; order Poales; family Poaceae; genus Cenchrus; species Cenchrus americanus. The sequence goes on along the minus strand of OX387245.1, from coordinate 89,635,485 downwards.
TTTGCCGGCACGACGCCATGGAACGGCGTTGTGCTGGGCCGCAGCTGATCCAACCCGATCCCCAGCAGGCGCAGCGTGTGCGCGTAGAAGATGTTGAGGCTGCTGCCTCCGTCCATCAGGACCTTCGAGAACCGCGCGTTCCCGATGACTGGGTCGACCACCAGCGGGTACTGACCCGGGTTGGGGATGCGGTTCGGTTGATCCTCGCGGCTGAACGTGATGGCGTCCTCCGACCGGTCGAGGGAGGAGGGAGGCGCCTTCTCTGCCGCGAGAACTTCGTGTCGCTCCCGCTTGCGCTGGCGGCTGGACATGTCGACGGTCGACCCCCCGAAGATGAGGAAGACGTTCTCCAAGGCGGGGAAGCCGCCGGCGTCGCCGTCCCCCCGTCCTTCTTGGCCTCGTCGTCCTTCGCAGCGGCGCGGCCGTAGAACCGCTTGAGCATGTCGCACTACTCGAGGATGTGGTTGACCAGCGTTTTGTGGTAGGGACATGGCTTCTTCAGCATGTCGTCGAACACTCCCGGACCTCGAGGGGCCGGTCGAGGGCCCCGTCGAGCCGGGTCAACAGCAAGAGCTTCGCCGTCGTCGTCGTCGTGCCCCTGCTCGCGCGCCTCGCGGTGCGGCTTCTTTCCCTTCTTGCCCCACTTGTTCTTCTGGCGGGGCTCCTTGGACTTGCTGCCGTCCGCAGGCGTGTCGTCCACGCGTTTTCCCTTCTTGCCGTCGAAGATCGCCCCCACCGCCTCTTCCCCTGAGGTGAAGCTGGTGGCGATGCCGAACTGCTCGTTCGAGTCGACCGGCGGGCTGCGCCCGAGATCGCGCACAAGATCCTGGCATGTGGTGCCCTCGAGGAAGGCGTGCACGATTTCAGACTGCGCCATGCTTGGGAGCTCCGTACAGCGCTTGGAGAAGCGCAGTATGAAGTCCCAGAGCGAACCGCCGGGCTTTTGGGTGCAAGAGCGCAGATCCCAGGAGTTCCCAGGACGCACGTACATGCCCTGGAAGTTTCCCACGAACGTGCGGACCAGGTCGTCCCAGTTGTGGATCTGGCTGGCGGGCAGGTGCTCGAGCCACGTCCGCGCCGAGTCGGCGAGGTGCAGGGGGAGGTTGCGGATGATAACCTTGTCGCCGGTGGCTCCGCCCAGCTGACACGCCAGGCGGTAGTCGTTGAGCCACACACGGGGATTCGTCTCCCCGTTGTACTTGACGATCGTCGTGGGCTGGCGGAAGCGCTGGAGGAAGGTTACCGTGCGGATCTCCCTGCTGAACACGCGGGTTCCCAGGGGCTCCGGCGTCAGCGAGCGGTCCTCATCGCTGTCATAACGTCCACCCCGCCGAGGGTGGTAGCCTGCTGCCGCCCGCGCCTCCGCTTTGCTCGTTCGTCGGGCGTTGATGACGTTGCGGGCGTCGCCATCTCGGGCTTGCCCGCGCGTGTCGAGGAGCCGTTCCTTGGCCGACGTGCACCCCGGGTTGGCGGGTCGCTCAGCTGCGCCACCCGCGTGTACCGAGGGCTCGGGGCCTTGCGCACCCCCATCGTCCCGCGCGCTCCCCTGTTGGCGGATGCGGGACGCCGAGCTTTCGGCCTGTTGGACGGTCGCTTGCTCGATGAGCGCCTGCGCCTCGCGGTGCAGGTTTCGCGCCTCGGGCGTCAAGGGGGCAGGCATGGCTCGCAACAGTGTTGTGGCGGCGATGAGCTTTTGGCTCGCTCACGGGGGCATGTCCGGATTGTCGACGTTGAAATCGGTGTTGATGCGATCACGGGCTTGTCTACCCAGCTCACGCTCGCGTTCGCCGCGTGCGGAGGCTTCCCCCGCGATAGAGGCGCGAAGCAACCGCACCGTGCGATACTCTTCCGCCAGCTTGGCCTCGAGCTCGCGTGCTTGGGCCAGCTGTGCATTGATGTCGGCCCCCTCGTCGGTGAGGGGGGAGGGGCGCTTGGCCCAGCAGCCAGGCGCGATCCAGTTCCCAGAGCTGGAGGAACCTCTCTGTCGCCGGCACCCGCCGCATCGGCAGCGTTCGCTGGGTCGTTGGCGATGACGACGCAGCACTCTCGCACGGGGTCGTAGCTCCCGGCGCTGGAGTCGTCGGAGTAGACGAACCAGTAGTCCGCAGCGTCGAGGAACCGCCTGAACATCACTAGGTCCGGCACGCCGGAGAAGTCCCACTCCGCGTATCCGTGCGAGGTGGCGGGTGGCATCTCGTCGATGGAGCCTAGGGATGACTCGTCACCGGCGGAGGCGCTAGGGTCCCTGGCGAGCAAGATGTGGCGGCCAGGGGGAACCCTGCGCATCGTTGTGTTGGCGTTGTTGTTGGTGACGTAGGCCGCCGTTGCGCCGCGCAGACCGATGGGGAAGCACTGTCCGGAGACCTTGCGCTCCCCCGCCGGGGCAGCGACCGTCACCCCGGTGGGCGCGTCGCGTTGCGAGGTGACACGCGCGGCATGCCGGCGCTCCGACCGCGCCCGACGCGAGCACCGGCCGGAGCGACGGCGGCACCGTGGCGCCGATGTACCCTCAGCGTCCGTGCTAGCGGGTGTTGGTGTCGTGGCGACGCATGCGGCGGCGACCGGGGCGGCCGTTCCCTGTGGCCTGAAAGTTCAGGCCCCGGAACCGGATTTCGAATCCGGCCGGGAGGAGGTCCGAGCTGCCCATGGAGTAACGCTGACCGCGGTACTCGGTGTGAATCACCATCGAGAGAGCTGGTGACGAGTTGATCTTCAGCGTGCAGTGCCCCACGGTGGGCGCCAACTGCCGGTGCAGAATGTAGTCCCGACACTAACTAGTAATAAGCGCTGAGATCTGTCTCTCGATGGTCGGTGCTAGGCAACTAAGGACACTTGGTTTATCCTGGTTCCGGTCGGGGCCGTACGTCTAGCAGGGGTGTGCTCGAGGCACTATATTGCTTTGCACTGGGGTGCCTGTAGTGGGGCGGCTACAAGCAAGGCGGGAGAGGAGGGCTGGCCTCCAAGTCCCAAGAGGAGTGATTGAGGCGAGTGCCAATATCGTGGGGGAGCTGGAGAGCGTGTGAGCGATCGTGATCCGTAGTCCCGTGTCCGATGTCTTCTCCCCCAGCGGCGAGGGGGATCACCTTCCTTTTATAGACCAAGGAGAGGGTGATTTACAGGCATGCCACACTATTTAGCTACGTGTGGAGGTATGGCATACAGTGCCGGGGAGATGGCGCTCGTCGTGGTGAATCTTGCTCCGGTCACGGCGTCGTGGCGTCCCCTATACTTGAACAGGGGCGGCTTCGAGGGTGGAGGCGTAGTGGTCGACCGGGGCGTCTCCATGCGGGCTCGAGGGAGTCGATGACGGTGATCCGTAAGGGGTATAGTGGCACGCGTGGCGGCGTCCCGTCCCCGCGTGCCCAACAGCGTCAGAGTAGTTGTAGCAGTGCACGGTGTCGCGCTGCAGGGACGGGGATGGCCGCACAGGACTGACAACGACGGGGATGGCGCTCCCGCCGGCCTGACTTCACGGTTTGACCCTGCAGAGTCACGAGAGGAGGGTTCGAGGGTGCGACCAGCCCCCCTTCAAGGGTGCGGTGCGTTAGCCGTACAGGAGTGGGCGGCACAGTGTCACGGAGCTGACACTGGCCTCGTCGCACAGTCCCCCACAGTGACGGGGATGGGCTCACCCTAGGGAGTTAGCGGAACAGCGCCGCGGCGTGATTCCCAGGCGCGTGATGGCGCGGCTCTGCTGTGTCAGAGCATTAAATGCTCGTACCAGCGTGCGGGAGTAGGTGCGCTCGTGAGGGAGCCTCAAGCGAGGCAGAGCCCGCTCGAGGGAGGCGGGGACCCTCGAGCGAGGCGGAGCCCGCTCGAGGGAGCATGAGCCCTCGAGCGAGGCGGACCTGCTCGTGGGGGGTGTGAGCCCTCGAGCGAGGTAGACCTCACCCGAGGGGGGGCGTGAGCCCTCGAGCGAGGCGGACCTCGCTCGAGGGGGTGCCTTGTTGGGCCACTCTGGTGGGCCGCGGGGGCCATCGCAGCGTGGGCTGTGCTGTGTGCGTATGTTTTGTGTTGTGTTCGAGGTGTGTTTGTGTTTTGCGTTTTTTGCAGCTTTTAAGCAGGATTCCCCCGGTTTTTTCAGGGACCCTCGTGGCTGTCCCCGACAAATAGGTTCACAACGCAAATCATACTCAACAAGAGCATAAGCCCACTTGTCGACTCTACCACTAAGAATAGGTTTTTGCAACATGTATTTAATTATGTCGGTTTGGCATGCAACATAACAAGTACTAAACAATAAACAATGCCTTAACTTGGTACAATCATAATATAAAGATAAACAAAGCTTTTCAATAAAGGTGTACTTCGTTTCGGCGCCTAGCAATCTTCTACTCTCATAAGCAACAATATACTCCTTGCCATCGGTCTCTTGAGTCAAAACAGCTCCAATAACACTTGGCTCCACCGCAACATAAAACCGGAAGGGAACACCACTCTTAGGTGCTTGAAGAACAGGCGGCGAAGTCAAATAACTCTTAATCTCATCAAAAGCCTCTTGCTGTTTTGCCCCCCAAGTGAATTCAGCTCCACTTTTCAACTGAAGTAAAGGAGTAAAAGCATCAACCTTCCCAGACAAGTTGCAAATGAATCGCCTCAAGTAATTAACCTTGCCCAAGAATCTCTGTAACTCTTTTTTAGAAGTAGGAGCTTGAACCTTCTTAATCGACTCAATCTTTTTAGGATCAATCTCTACACCTTTCTCATGCACAATGAAACTCAAAAACTTGCCAACCGACACTCCAAAAGCACATTTGAGTGGATTCATCTTTAAACCATACCAACGCATCTTTTCAAATGCAAGTCTCAAATCGTCTAAATGAGAGTTTAAACTAGCCGATTTAACTACAATATCATCGATATAGACTTCTACGATAATACCAAGCAAGTCATGAAAAATCAAGTTCATAGCCCTTTGATAAGTAGCACCAGTATTTTTCAAACCAAAAGTCATGACTACCCACTCAAACAAACCCACAAATCCTGGACATATGAAAGCCGTTTTGGCGATATCCTCTTCGGCCATAAAGATTTGATTGTAACCAACGTTGCCATCAAGAAAGCTAAGTATTCTATGTCCAGATGTAGAATTAACAAGAAAGTCGGCTATAGGCATAGGATATTCATCTTTAGAAGTTGCTTTATTAAGATCTCTAAAGTCAATGCAAACATGAAGTTTTTTTGTTCCTTTTTTCTCAACAGGCACAATATTAGAGATCCAATCAGCATATCGACAAGGCCTAATAAACTTAGCATCAAGCAACCGATTGATTTCTTCTTTCACTCGGTCATAAATATCAGGATTAAAATTCCTACGTGGTTGTTTATAAGGCTTGAAACTAGGTTTAATAGGCAACTTATGTTCTACCAAATCACGACTTAAAACATGCATTTCATTGTAATTCCAAGCAAAGCAATCAAAATACTCTTTCAAAATCTTTATTAATTCAAGCATAAATGTAGGATCAAGATTCTTGTTTACAAATGTCGGCCTAGGTACAGTGCCATCACCAATATCTACCTCCTCAAGAGGATCAACCGACGTAAACCCTTGTCCTAACTTGCCCAAATCATCAAGATCCTCAATGGCTTCACATGTATCGGTCTTATGCACCCGATAATGATCAATTCTCTGCTGCAACCACTCTTTTGTTGAACCCATTGAGTCACATGAAGTGATTTAGTCGATTATCAAATGGCTTTATGACAGCAGGAATGAAACCATTGTTGGAACAACTTACAAACTCATAATCAGATAGATCTAAACCAGATAGACACTTTACATCATCATGCACACCTATAGAATGACTATCGGCTACAGCTACACAAGCAAAATTATCACCATGTACTACTTCTACTTCATTGTATCAACATTTGGTGCAAAGTAGAAGGAACACATTTATTTGCATGAATCCAATCACGACCAAGGATAAGACTGAAGTTATCTTGTGTCTCAGCGACGAAGAAAGTCATGGCGAGCGTCTTGCTTACAATAGTGAGCTCCATGGAGATCATGCCTTTAGCTCCCATTGGCTCGCCTCCTCCAACCCCACTGATGGTCATGTTGGTCTTGATCAGCTCCTCATCTGAACCTCCAAGCTTCTTGAATAGAGAATATGGCATCAAGTTGACAATCGCACCTCCACCCACTAGCATCCGAGACATAGGATTCCCATTGATATGACCCTTCATATACAAAGCCTTCAGATGATTATCAGTGTCTTTGGGCTTCTAAAACACAGCATCCTTAGGCCCAAAGTCAAGATGAGCCAAGTCCTCCTCCGTAGGCACCGAACCATCAACAAACAAATGAACCACATTGATCTCAAGGTTCATCCGCTCTAGAGAAGAACTGTAGTCCACAAGCTGTTCGTCATCCTCTGGAGTATGGACAGACGAAACCTTGTCATCACAAACCATAGGGATCAAAGAAGCGAAATCGGGTGGCGTTTCTAGAGAACCCGGTCCGACTGCCTGGTCACCTGGTCTAACCGCCCCAGGCGGTTGAACCGCCCCCTCTAGCGGTTTGACCGCCCCTGTCTAGGTTGCTGCCTTGACTCTCCATTCCTTCCCTTGCGGTACCATGGACCTGTAGCTGTTGAAATTCTCATCCCTCTTCTTCTTTAGTTCCTTCTCCCTTTTCTCACGTAGCCTCAATCGCTGAAGCTTCCGCCTTTGCGTATGAGTTAGACCAGGAGGGCACCACCTTGGCAGGAAACACTCTGGACGAGACTTACTTCCGCTGGCCTCATGGTCATTAGCAACAGATCCCTTTTGAGTTGGTGTGACAACCTGATTGTTTGGCACAACCGGTCTTTTGCCACTTCCCTCAACGGGAACGTTCATTGTCCCAATCTGAATAATGTCAAGGTTAGTAGTCCTTTCTGGGTCAATGTCCATCTCCTGAACTTCCTCATCTCTGATCTTGGGCTTGTACACCTTCTTCGGAGGAAATTGTTCTGTTATGGGCAGGGTGGTCTGACCGCCTGTAGGGGCGGTCTAACCGGGTCAGCCAGATGACCCTGCCCCGTTTGTCGTGGAGTCCAGTGATCCTGTGTATGTCTTGATATTCGATCTAGTGCTGATCTCCTTGGTCCTCCCCATCCAGGATAAAAAGATTGTTGATACGGCACCCACATAACTCCATTATCATCATAGATGGGACGAAGTGAAGGAGCCCAACTGGAGTAAAGTTTTGCCTCTGAGATGATTCACCTTTGAACCTGATGGCTGCCCTGGGAGTCGATGCTAGTCTCTCTTGATGTGGAGGTGATCATATCCTTTTTTACCGGTCGATCACTTGTAGCATCCTTTTGTTTAGAATATTTGTCAAATAGCATATCAAACGTGACCTTTGGCTTTGGAATGCTTCCCTGATTCTTTGTCACATTAAGCTTCCAGTTTCCTATCTCAGGCCGCTTTGGAACAAGCATCTTTGGGAGGCCATGTGCAGGGGCGATCTGACCGCCTTGTACCCCTAGTCTAACCGCCCTGTCCAGGACATGCTCGGGTGTATGTTGACCAGACGGCGTGGACGATCCTTGCCCCCCAGTTCCAGAAGCTTTGACAGTAATCTTGAAAGTTTCATATGCCATCAGGGGTCTTTTCATATGCCACCTCTCTTGTCAACTCTTTTCCCCTCAAATCGGACTTAGCTTCCCCAACCATCACGTTCTTGCCCTTAGTAGCTTCGGCTTGATGCGGTCGAACCAAGACCTTGGGCTACTGCAACTCCATGGTGTTGATGGGAAAAGATTGCTTATCCACTTGCATCTCATGAAGCATCAAACGACCTTCATTAATGGTCGATTGAATCTGATGACGAAACACATTGCAAACGTTAGTGGCATGAGAATAAGAATTATGAAACTTACAATAAGCACGTTGTTTAATTTGATCAAGTGGAGGCATAGTTTGAGAAATTTTAATGTTTCCAAGCTTAAGTAACTCATCAAAGATACGATCACATTTAGAAACATCAAAAGTAAATTTTAATTCTTCTTGCCGACCTTTAGTAGCCGGCTTAAGAGATGCACAAGAACTAGCTTTAGACTTTGAAGGCCATACAGATTCAACAACATACACTTCATTCTCGTCGTCTGAACTATCAGAATCATATTCAACAACATGCACATTAGACCGACGAGGTTTAGAGTGTTCTTTTCTTTATTCAGTTTTAACTCTTGTGCCATACCTATAACAAGCACATTAGCAAGTGTATGAAATTCTACACCTTCTAATCTATCTCTAATAGCAGGTCTTAAACCTCTAGAAGCAAGATCAGCAAGGTCAGAATCAGTAAGAGACAAATTAAAACAACTGTTTTTAACTTCTTTAAAGCGCTTAAGGTAATCAGAAACCGAATCCTTTTTATTTTGTCTAACTGATGATAAATCTGTCAATTTTAGTTGGTAACTCCCACTAAAGAAGTGATCATGAAACTTTTGTTGTAGTTGATCCCAAGAATCAATAGAGTTGGGAGCTTACGAAGAAAACCAAGCAAAAGCGGTACAAGTTAAAGACAATGAAAACAAACGAACTTTTAAAGAATTATAGGTACCGGCTTCACCTAGTTAAGTAGTATATTGACTAATATGTTCCCAGGTTGTACGGTTGTCATCACCACAAAATTTAACAAAATCAGGCATACGCCAACTCAGGGGAAAAGCCACATAATCAAAATCGGCCCTATATGGTTTTTGATACAATCTAGTATTACCCATATCAACACCGAGTTTATTTTTCATCATATTAACTATCTCTTCTTTAAATTGAGCCAATTCATTCCTAGCAGCTAACTGAGATTGCATTGCACCTGTTCGTAAGTTACTCACAGGGGGTTTATTAGGATTTTGTATGTGAAGCAAGTCGGTAAACACATCATTAGACACACCATAAGATGGAGCAACATTTGGGATAGGTGGTGATGTGTGAGCTACTGTGCTATACATTGGTGAAACAGTACCATAAGCATTATTTTGACTTTGAACCAATGTACTAGGCACAACCAACAAAGGCAATGACTGATCCGGAGCCATGACCATCTGGCCAGACGGGGCTATTCGACCGCCCTGGGGGGCGGTCTAACCGGGGTCGGCTTAGGTAATGGAAATTGCTCCGGATAAAACCCTGTCGGCATTCCATACAGATGAGCTTCAGGTGAAGCTTCCTGTGCTACAGATGTGGTCGAATGCAGAACCCCTTGTGAATCTACTTGAGGGATGCCATCATTAGATGTATTAATAACATGTTTACCCTCTATTTTTTCAAGGCGAGTAACAACACTAGCAACCAAACTACTTTGATCGTTAAACGTACGTTCAAATCTATCAGTAATAGTAGATAATTGCGTAACTAGATCAGGAGGGGATGCTTGACTTACAGTGGGTATTACCTCAACCTTATCTTTGTTCAACTTGATCACTGGAAACTCGAAATCTTGATTGAGTGTCACCTTGCCTGAACGATCTTTTTTGGCGCCAGATAGAAATTGTTGCTTGATGTACTCTTGCAGCTTCGTGTACTTCCTCTGGTCTTGTTCGCTGAGTTCTTCGATGTTCACCATGATCACGTTTTTCTTGTCCATGTCGCATTGTGATCCCAAGAAAAAATTGAAACATCGGTTGTGAAACCAGATCTATTCCCCAGTGGAGTCGCCAAAAGTGTGTTGACGCTTTTCTCGCTCCAACACACGAATGCGCCAGATCGAGCGGTCGTCAGAAATCCACTCGCCGAGCTTCCCAGTACGGGCTGATCTAACCGCCTGGGGAGGCCGGTCTTACCTCCTTGGACTGGAAGAACGCCGAAAACCTAGATTCACTGCTCTGGGAGGGCCCCCGTCGGGAACAGTGCACCTAGGGTTGTTCTGAGATCGGCAGGCCACTCAGAACTCCCTCAACCACCGTGGAGACGAAAGAGGAGAGCAATGAAGGTCGGAAAAGCTAGGGTTCGGAGAAAATAAGATAAAATTGATATGTTCGATTGGATGGTTGCCCTCAATCGGCCACGACCCTTTATATTTATAGGGTGGGAGGTTTTGCCCTGCAAATGGCACTTTACAACTTGGAATCAAGCTAAACTCCTAATTCTACTCGAAATCGGGGTGACCCGGTTAGATCGCCCCCGGGGGGCGGTTAGACCGCCTGGCCCCTTTGTGCCAAACCGGCTACGGGACACCCGGTCAAACCGCCCCTGGGACCCGGTCTAACCAGCCTTCCAGACCCGAGTCGGCCTTTGCCAATTTTGGGTGTCAACAACTAGAAAACATAGTTAGGCCATGGGTTAGTGTTGTCAATCAACCACCAAATCACACTAATGGTCTTGCTAGGTCCTTTTCCTTACAGGATCTTTGGATAAAGTTTAGTAGGCCTCACATTGGATGTTCGGATACTAATTAAGAGAACTAAACATGAGTTAGTTGTACAACTAATTGCATAAGTTGTGGCTAATTGACCAAATCTGTCATTAGCTCATATTTACATGTCAAATCATGAACTAATTAAGTTTAATATAGATTCATCTTACGACTAATCAAGACTTACGCAATTAATTTTATTATTACTTTATAATTACTAGTAAAGTGTACGTGCGACACGCACGTGTTTTAGAAAAATCTTAAGGTCAGTCTCAGTGGAGGAGGTCATCACACAGTTAACAAGACTAGAATCTTAAGAACCGTGCTAGTGGAGGGTCATGGTGATGACCCTCCTCTCTCATTCCATGACATTCCTCATTCTCTCTCCTCATAAATTGTTGATGTGGCAGGAAATTTAATGCTCATGACCCTCTCATGACACTTCCCACTGAGACTAGCCTAAGAATCTTGTGGATCCATCCACTTGTCATTCTTACTATATTATTGTTTACAAATATTGAATAATTATGTTACTTCATGAATCTACATCTTCGAAACAAAAAGTTTAGCATCTTGAACAACGGATAGCATCACTCACATCACTAAGTTTACAATAGTTTACTGCTTAGTCAAAGAAACAGACCACACTCAAGAACGCAACCCGGTATACCATTTATCTAATGTACAAATTAAGGAGACACTATAGCACAAACTCCCTCTGCCCCATAAAAATTGCAATTCTAATTTTTCTAAGACTAATTAGTGGTGTTGCAAAAAGACTCTAGTACCTTTATTTTTTAGCCACATGCAACAGATCATATCAGATTGCTTAATTAGGCAAATAATTAGATCTATTTTGTAGGATTGCACTCTTTGTGGGTTTGTTTTTCAAATGCTAGGATTGCTTTCTTTACGGGACGGAGGGAGTAGTTAATCTGGTCTGGCTTCCCATTATAAACTCATATTCTCCGTGGCATGAAGTACACATGTGCTATTGGATTGAGGAATAGTCTAGTGAAGCACACAATAGCTGTTGGGAAAGAACATTTTAACAAAGCTAAAGGAAGTAGTGTCACATCCAAAAAACAATATGGCCACTGTTTAGAAGCAAATTAAAAGGTTTGTCCAATTGAATTAAGAAAGGTAAGAAAAAAGATTCAGTGAAAAAACCAATATACTCCGTATGACATATATATTTGCATAAGAAAAATCAATACATTAGAACTTAGGGAATGGTGGCCCTGCTGTAAAGCAAACACTTTTTTAAAAAGAGTAAAGTGCACCAGCGGTCCCTAAACTTGTTATGCTGTGTCATCCCGGTCCCCAAACTCGCAAAATGCACATATAGATCCTCAAACTTGCTAATTGTGTCATTTGAGCCTCAAATCTACTTAAACAACCTATTAAATCTACTTAGGTTGCGGGACTAGGTTCTCCCTAACGCCAACCATCTCCTCTGTCGTGCCATTGATGGTGTTATTGCTCCTGGCGAACACCGGACACCGGGAGAAGGCCGAAGTCCTTGTGCCGCCTTACCCCTCCTTGCGCAGGCCCGCGAGGTAGCAGCAGAGCTGCTTGCGCGCGGCCCGCGTGGCCGCGGCGGGTCTGCTCGCGCCCTCCTGTGAGGCCACAGCGGAGTAGCTCCTGTTAGAATAAATGGGCCTAGAGCCATTTATGATAATAATGAAAGAATTAAAGCCCATTCATTTAATGCTAGGGAATAGAGAGAAATGGCCGTGCCGAGTGCTTCTGCAGCGGCGCCGAGTGCTTCTGTTACTCCGCCGAGTGCTTCTGCTACTCAGTTGAGTGCTTCAGTGACTCAGATGAGTGCTTCTGTAGCAGCGTCTGCTCGTGTCGTGTCGAGTCTAGTCGAGATGAGACGAGCAGGCTGTGTGGTGCGGTCGGTCGGTCAGACGGAGGGACGGACGAACGGACGGGATGTGTTGCGGGGCGGGAGCATACTTTGATGTTAATTGTTGGAGAGGAATGATGGCGCTTTAAACCGCGACCATTACTAGACCTTAACAACAGTGCCTTAAACCGCGACCGTAACTGCATGAGGCGCGTTAACCATGAGCATTAACCATGACGTCCAGGTTCATCCCCCACGCCTGCTCACCTATATAAGTCTCCCTCCTCTTCCTGCCTATGGTGCCAATTCACATTAGGTATTCCTGTTCAGGAGACCTTTCCCTCTCTCCCTTTGTTTGCTGCTTTCTTTTGCATCTCCATCGCTTGCACCGCGCGCACGGTACCGACGAGAGCAGAGCCTCCGGAACCTCGCCTTGCTGCTGAGATCTTGCTCGGGATAGGCAGGCGATAAGCGAACGACTACATCACTTATAGCGGGCGGGTCTGCACTGTGATCCTCTGCCTGCATTGACTGTGCACGGCTACACCAATTTAGGTCACTCACAATGGGTGATAACGGAAATTCGGGTGACACCGTCACCCAAACTTCCACAGGGTACCCTCTCAAACAAATGTTCATGTTTATTAGTTGTATAATCATGAATATTGTTATGTTTAATTGTGGTTTAAACATACACACATGCTCTTGGATTGTTTCACTCACTACAATATCGAAATGTCTACTAAATTATGGAATTAAAATATGCCAAAATGTTGCCTATCTTCTAACAATCCAAGAAACTTATTATGTTGATAGGACTATGTTTGGTGCAACTAGCTTTGCAAATGCAATTAACCCGAAGCCTTTTGATGGTTCCAACTTTAAGAGGTGGCGTGAGTTGGCCACCTTGTGGCTCACTGCCATGAACGTGATGTATGTTGCCACCGGAAAAGCCCCCGAGGGTGTCTCGGAGGAGAAATTCAATGCGGATGATAACCTGTTCTGGGGTTCCATCATTAGCGTCCTAGTTGACAACTTGGTGGATACCTATCTTCGGAGGAAGACGGGAAAGGATATTTGAGAGGCTCTTGAGGCTAAGTACGGAGCTTCTGACGCCAGCGGTGAGCTGTATGTAATGGAACAGTTCCTAGACTACAGGATGGTTGAAGACCGTTATGTGGTGGAACAGGCCCATGAAGTACAAGCGTTGGCTAAAGAGCTTGAGAACTATAGCAAAGAGGCCCCGTGTGTGTTACCCAACAAGTTTGTGGTAGGAGCGATTATCACAAAGCTGCCACATTCTTGGAGGGATTTTGCTACCTCTCTAAACCATAAGAGAAAGGAATTCACTTTTGATGACCTTATTGCGACTCTTGATGTTGAAGAGAAGGCGAGAGTGAAAGACACACGTGGAAAGGCAACAGCCGGTCCCTCAAGCGCAAACTTTGTGAAGAGGGGCAATCCCAAGTTCAACAATAATCAGAACAAGAGGAAGAAGCCTTCACAAAACCCTCCCAAGGCTAAGGAAGCCGACGGGCCTAATAAGAAGAAGAGAAAGCCGGGGGGTGCTTGCTATACTTGTGGCAGTCCGGATCACTTTGCTGCGAAGTGCCCGAATAGTAAAGATCGCAAGGCTCCAAAGACAACGAACATGGTTGTTAGCGAGGGTGGAGGAACATCGGGGTATGGTATTTTTTACCTACAGTTCTTTCAGTGTGTTCTTCACCAGAGTGGTGGATAGACACCGGTGTTAATATTCATGTATGTGCTGACATTTCTATGTTTTCTTCTTACCAGATCGGGGGGACTACCTCCTTGTTGATGGGGAACGGTGCCCATGCTCGTGTTCTTGGTGCTGGTACGATCACTCTGAAGTTCACTTCGGGGAAGACCATACAATCGAAGAATATGCAGCATGTACCTACCATCAAGAAGAATCTAGTCCGCGGGTCTCTACTGTGTAGAGATGGTTTTAAATTAGTCTTTGACTCAAATAAATGTATCATCTCTAAGTTTGGTACTTTTGTTGGAAAAGGCTATGACAGCGGAGGCTTGTTCCGCTTTTCTTTATTGTTCGATAATAATGTTGTGAACCATGTGAAATGTTTGGCATTCGAGGCTTTGTCATGTTAATTTTGGTTATATGATGCACTTAGCTAGTTTGAGTTTAATTCCAAAGTTTACCTTTGTCAAAAATTCTAAGTGTCATGTATGCGTTGAACCGAAACAAACTCGCAAGCCACATAAGACTGCTGAGGCGAGAAACTTGGCACCTCTAGAATTAGTTCATTCTGATCTGAGCGAAATGAATGGTGTGTTGACAAAGGGTGGTAAAAGATATTTCATGACTTTGATAGACGATAGCACTAGATTTTGTTACGTCTACTTGTTAAAATCAAAAGATGGAGCGTTACATTACTTTAAGATCTATAAAGTTGAAGTAGAAAATCAACTTGAGAGAAAGATTAAAAACCTAGGGTTGGATCGAGGTGGCGAGTATTTCTCTAATACTTTTGATATATTCTGTGAGGAACACGGTATTGTTCATGATAGTACACCGCCTTATTAACCCCAATCCAATGGGATTGCCATGTTAGAAACCGTGAGACTATCTAAGGAATGGTGGGGTGAGGCGATACTGACAGCTTGTCATGTCCTGAACCGTGTACCTATGAAGAATAAGGAAGTAACACCATTCGATGAATGGGATAAAAAGAGTCTAACTCTTTCATATTTACGCACTTGGGGTTGTTTGGCCAAAGTCAGTATGCCAATCAACAAGAAACATAAACTTGGACCAAAGACAGTGGACTGTGTCTTTCTGGGGTATGCTTTTCACAATGTCGGCTATAGGTTCTTGGTAGTAAGATCTGGAGTGCCTGACTTGCTTGTCGGCACAATAATGGAGTCCAGAGACGCTACATTCTTTGAGAATATTTTTCCAATGAGAGATGAAACAAGTTCATCTAGTCAAGAGTCTGTCGAGAAGGACGACTCCACCAAGTCGATGGAACTCAATGAGCCTACATTTATTGAGCATCCTGAGGAGGACAATGATGAGGCTCCTAGGAGGAGCAAGAGAAAAAGGACAGAGAAATCCTTTGGAGATGATTTCATCATATACCTCATGGATGACACTCCTAAGACCATTGCAGAGGCATACTCTTTACCTGATGCTGACTATTGGAAGGAAGCAGTGAGGAGTGAGATGGACTCTATCATGTCAAATGGCACTTGGGAGGTTGTTGAACGTCCTTACGGGTGCAAACCCATGGGATGTAAATGGGTGCTCAAAAAGAAGCTTAGGTCTGATGGTACTATTGATAAGTACAAGGCTAGACTTGTGGCCAAGGGTTACACCCAAAAGGAAAGAGAAGACTTCTTTGATACTTACTCACCAGTTGCTCGATTGACCACCATAAGGGTACTACTTTCCCTGACAGCTTCTCATGGTCTTCTCGTTCATCAAATGGACGCTAAGACAGCTTTCCTAAATGTAGAGCTGAAAGATTTATATGGATCAGCCAGAAGGGTTTGTAGTAAAGGGTCAAAAAGGAATGGTGTGTAAGTTAGTGAAGTATCTCTATGGCCTCAAGCAAGCACCTAAGCAATGGCATGATAAGTTCGACAAAACTTTGACATCTATTGGCTTTGTTACAAATGAAGGTGACAAATTTGTGTACTATCGCTATGGTGGGGGCGAAGGAGTGATTCTGTGTCTGTATGTAGATGACATACTTATCTTTGGCACGAGCCTTGAATTGATCAATGAGGTCAAAAACTTTCTTTCTCAAAAGTTTGAGAAGAAAGATTTGGGAGAGGCTGATGTTATCCTTAACATAAAGCTGATAAAAGGAGAAAATGGTGGGGCGACTCTGTCACAAACTCACTATGTTGAGAAGATTCTAATTCGGTTTGGCTACAACAATTCTAAACCCGCACCAACTCCTTATGATGCCAGCTTGGTTCTGAGGAAGAACCTGAGGATAATGGTGGATCAACTAAGGTACTCCCAGATCATTGGTTCATTAATGTATCTGGCTAGCGCCACGAGACCTAACATTGCATATGCAGTTAGTAAACTAAGCCGGTTTGTTTCAAATCCGAGAAGTGAACACTGGCGTGCTCTCGAGCGGGAAATGAGCTATCTAGTGGGCACTATAAACTATGGCATTTACTATTCCGGAGATCCCAAAGTCTTGGAAGGATATAGTGATGCAAACAGGATATCTGATGCTGATGAGTTAAAAGCCACAAGTGGATATGTGTTCACACTTGGTGGTGGCGTTGTTTCCTAGAAGTCTTGCAAGCAGACCATTTTAACCAGGTCAACAATGGAAGCAGAACTCGCAGGATTGGATACTGCCACTTTAGAGGCCGAGTGGCTTCGTGAACTCCTAATGGACTTGCTGATAGTTGAAAAACCGATACCGACAATTCTAATGAATTGTGATAATCAAACAGTGATTATCAAGGTGAACAATTCAAAGGACAACATGAAGTCATCCAGGCATGTTAAGAGGCGGTTGAAATCTATCAGGAAATTGAGAAACACCGGTGTCATAGCTTTGGATTACATCCATATGTCTAAGAACCTGGCAGATCAATTTACAAAGGGTTTATCACGTATTGTGATAGATCATGCATCTATGGAACTGGGCTTGAGACCCACGTGAGTTTTTCCATAGTGGTAACCTGTCTTATGTGATCGAAGATCCCGTGAATTAAGATGGTGAAACAAGCTATGGTTTGACTGAGAGAAGAGAACCTTTGAGAAGGCTTAGTTCATGGAAAAGATGCATTTCTCTTCAAACCTATATGGCAGGGTGGTATTTATACCCTAATGTGGTTCAAGTGGCTTTCATGAAACAAGGAAGATGTTTCTTTAAAGCAAAGACATAGTCCTACAGTATGTCTTGAAGGAACACACCTATATGAGTATCGACTACTGGTCATAATCTATGAGAGTTGGGTGATCTCAAGAAAACTTATGAAGAGGCACGGAGTGTGACCCATAAGCTCCAACCCGCGGGGATGCTATGTGCAGCCAAGTATCAGTAAAGGGCGCTAGCCAAGCTTAGATGCACAAAACTGACAATTCAAGGCATAGTCCATTGTTGAGTTGCAAATAAGTGTAACTTGAGTTCCTGGTGGATGTTCAACTTAACAGTCTCTATCGTAGTACTGGTATATCGAAAACAATAGGGAAGATGAGAGCATTTCCAATGTGGCTTAAAATTCTTGGTGGGGATTGTTAGAATAAATGGGCCTAGAGCCATTTATGATAATAATGAAAGAATTAAAGCCCATTCATTTAATGCTAGGGAAAAGAGAGAAATGGTCGCGCCGAGTGCTTCTGCAGCTGCGCCGAGTGCTTCTGTTACTCCGCCGAGTGCTTCTGCTACTCAGTTGAGTGCTTCAGTGACTCAGCTGAGTGCTTCTGTAGCAGCGTCTGCTCGTGTCGTGTCGAGTCGAGTCGAGATTGTTGACGCAAAATCTGCACCCTACGTCAAGCACACAGCAAGCCGAACAAGCTAGCTTCACACGCGAAGAGATTCCAAGACGTGCCAGACAATTTTCCCTGAAAATTAACAAAAAGACAAAGTAGTTAGATTCCAAAGCTTGGAACTTGCCGGGTGGTACCAGACAGTTCCATATTTACGGCTATAAAGCCAAGTGAGATGACATATAGCTACAAAAAGCTATCTGCCAACAAACTAGAAACCATTCGGGAACTTCAAAACGTAAAGCAGAACATAGTCGAACGGATGACGTAAGCATGACAAAAGATCGGTCTTTATTTGAACAAAATTACACGTACACAAAGCTACGACCGGACCTCAAGGATAAATAACAATAAATAATGGATGAAGTAAAGCATGGCCATAAATATGTAATAAACAAGCATGCATAGGTTCAAAGCACTAGTCTACCGCATGTCTAGATACCTCAAAACCCGTCAAGCATGAAGCCAAACAAGTTTATCCACCGCATGATACAACTTGTTTAAGAATCACACTACCAACCATAAATAGATATATCTACCGCATGATACAATCTAAATATGGAAAGCTAAAAGCATACAATGTTTAAAACATAACTTGTAAACACGTTTCACTCGTGAAAGCATAACCGAATACGGCTGAACAACCGAATCGGGGTCCATGGAGAAGGAACGAACATTGCCAAAGACGATAAATCTATCAGATTGAATTAAAGATCTAATCTACCGGATGATCAGCTCTAAAACAACCTAACAACCTGCATCTACCGCATGATACCTGGTTCTGTCAAGATTCACACAAAATTAGCAAGCTTGAACCCGCAACATGTGACAATCTAGATTGGATCGGTTTCGGCTATTTGACAAACACGTGATCCACGTGCTTTTCAGAGCAAGATATGAACATGCGATGTAAAGATCATGAAACAAGATAAAGCCGATCCAAACCAATCTAAATTGGGCAAAAGAGTGTTACATGAATTTAAACATAAAGTAAAACTCAAAGCAATACAAGGTAACTTAATGAATCTATTGGATCTTGCCAAAATCCAATAGAGCTGATAACTAGCTCCAAGCTAGATCTTAGCCCACCGCATGGCTCATGACCAAACAAGAAACCCTCTTGAACCAAACTTAAATCTACCGCATGATACTAAGCATGGTAACAAGACTACTTGCATCACGATCTAAATCCACCGCATGATACTAGACATGATACAAGGTTGCCGGTACTTACGGAGGTCGACGGATCGATGAACCCTCTCGAAGAACTCGACGACACGACAAAGGACTCAAGGGTTTGGCGTAAAGCCGGTTTGTTATGAGAATGTTTTCGAATACCATTACATACATCCAGGGTCTATATTTATACCCTGTCATAGCATGACTCCGGATGGACTACGAGCACAATATTTGATACCTAATTTATCTCTAAGTGCGATTGCTTATCCATCCATTCGTCCCTTCCGCTCGGGCCACGTCATCATGCAATCTCGCAAAATCAGCGCAAACAGTTTTCTTGCTGAACGGAAGCAAACTGCCGACCGCGAGCCCCTTTGCCGAATCTTTCTGAAGAAACATTCCTTCTTCCGGACGGATTTTTTCACCAAGTTGGGCCCACAAATCAGACTCCTTCCTATACCAAATTTTGGTGTTAACATATGCCCCTTCAATTACGGGATAAAAGTGATTTTATTCCGAAATTGACTCCAGTCGCCAACGTCTTCAAATTGAATCTGTTCAACACCTATTCTCTCTCCTCACAATCCATCGGAGCCTCCGTCCAGATCCAAACCCTAGGTCATATTTTCCCCAAGCTCAAATCCCCAATGGCAGGTCAAAATCAAGCTGCTCGGGTAAATTCCATCCCCATAAGCTTCATTCGGCACTATCTATTCGATTTCTACCTCAGATTTCTCCCCCGCCTTTTCTCAACAGGAGCTTTCCACCAAGCTTTTAATCCGCACTGAGGCTAATTCGACGTCTTATTTCCTCGGTCCTGTGGGAATTTTCAATCCTTGCGAGTTTATTGCAGCCGAATCTCAAAGAATTCCTTTCAAAGCGGCTTTATCTAAGCCTTCCCTGTGGCAAGACGCCTTCAAGAACTGGCCCTTGCCCCCAATTGCAGGCTGGAGAAATTGGTACAAAAGGGTGCTTGCGGATAACAGTGCTAAGACCCAAACTTGGGACAGCCTCCGTATTGCTCAATGTTTGGAGCTTTCTTTGGCCGAGACCCCGAAGAACGAAGATCTTTTGATAGCAGCTTGTCATTTTTGGTCAAACGGCGTCAATGCCTTCCTCTTTGGTCACGGCCCCATGTCCCCAACTCTGGCCGACGTATACATGATCACCGGCCTTGATGTTTCAGGATCCGTGTACCCCTGGGACTTCAAAGGCTCCACAAGACAATCAGGGGTGAAGCCAGGAAGTGGATATAAATCATATATCCAGAATCACATGAAGGATGGCCCCCTGGGCGAAGTCGAATACAGAGCATTCCTGAACATGTGGTTGTGCAGATTTATTTTCTGTGGTAAAGCCAATGAACCCACTCTGAATCATATTGTAATGGCTACACATTTGGCTGGTGGTAAATGCATTCCTCTTGGAAAATACCTCCTGGGAAGTGTGTATCATATGCTTCATCAGACTATCTCTTAAATGCACACTGGCCAGAAGATACTATGTGTCAACGGCCCTTGGTGGTTTGTGCAGATGTGGCTGCAACTGCATATGCACCAGATTGTCGGCATTGACCTCAACAACCAGCTTTTCCCTTCATCTAGCTATAATGAAGGGGAAACTCAGATCACCAGAGGATGCCAAACCTATGGAGAGGCTGCTTCAACTATTTCCATTAATCAGAATGTCAGCCAACTTTTCGAGCTCTTCTTCAAAGGCTTCCCTGACCCTCTTTGGCTTCCTTTTCTGGATAATGACAATCTAACTCTCCCCTGTGAATTCTCCATTGAAACTGGACGCCAAGACGGAAGGTTTGTAGAAATATTTAACATCTTTATCCATCCATGTCCTTTGCCAGCTGAATTTTGTGGAGGGAGGTTAAATCACAGCACTTATAAATACTATCAGCCAAATATGATGGCCCGACAACTTGGATGTGGCCAAATGCCCCCAAGATTATTTCTTCATGAATTCCTCAAACCCAGAGAGGAAATCAAGGAAAACATGCAAGCCGGAAGGGTTTTTGAGTATGATTGCAGCCCAACTCTTTACACCTGGCCCTTCACACCTGTCAGTGCGGAATGTGGTCCCGACACTAACCAGTAATAAGCGCCAAGGTCTATCCCTCAATGGTCGATGCTAAGCAATAAGAGACACAGAGTTTATCCTAGTTCCGGCCGAGGGGTCGTACGTCCAGCAATCGTGTGCTCAATGCACTATATTGCTCAGCACCGGGGTGCCTGTAGTGGGGCTGCTACAAGCAAGGCGGGAGACGGAGCGTGGCTCCCAAATCCCTAGTGTAGTGGCTGGAGAGCAAGAGTGTGGTGCGACCTGTCTCGTGTTGTGTTGTGTTGTGTTGTCTCCCCGTCCGTCCGTCCGTCCGTCCCCTGCGGCAGGGGGGTTCGTCCTCCTTTTATAGACCAAGGAGAGAGTGAATCACATGCATGCCACGCTATCTAGCTACGCGAGGGAGCGTGATGTGCTATGCTGCAGAGTAGGTGGCCGCCCGGACGATCCTTGCAGCGATCCGGTCATCATGGCGTGTCTTGTACCCGAACAGTGGCGGCTTCGAGGGTAGAAGGGCAGCGGACGGCTGTGATGTCTTTTGACGGGCTTGAGGGAGTTGCTGACGTTGGTCCATACGAGGCACAGTGGCAGGTAAGGTGGCATCCCCGTTCCCGCACGCTCCACAGCGCTAGCGTTGTTGCCACAGCGCCCGGCGTGTGCCCGTACGCGCGGGGGCAGCGGCCATGCCGTTAACAGTGGCAGGGATGGCGTCCCACCGGCCTAGCGCCTCCACCTAACCCTGCAAGATCACAAGAAAGCAAGTCGAGGGTGCGGCCGGCCCCCCTTCGAGGGCTCGGCGCGTCGGCCGTACCGGAGCGAGCGGCGCGCGCGGCGTCACGGGACGGGCACCGGCCACGCCGCGCAGTTCCTCCCACAGTGGCGGGGATGGGCTCCCTCCTGGGGAGTTGGTGCGGCGGCACCGGGGCGCGAGCCCCAGGCGCATGATGGCGCCGCCCCGCCGTTGTCAGGGCATTAAATGCCCGTGTACGGGAGCAGGCGTGCGCATGCGGAGCGCCCTCGAGCGAGGCGGACCCCCCGTTCGAGGGCAGAGCGGACCCTCGAGCGAGGCGGAGCCTGCTCGAGGTAAGCGTACCCCCTCGATCGGGACGGAGCCCACCCGAGGGAGGCGCGCATCCTCGAGCGAGGCGAAGCCTGCTCGAGGGGATCTTCGAATGGGCCGCCTTGGTGGGCCGTTGGGCCTCCGCGGCGTGGGCCGTGTCCTGCATGGTTAGGCGAGGCGTGTTTGGCTTTGGCTTTGTTGCGGGTTTTAAGCGGGGATTTCCCAGTTGTTAAAGGGGACCCCTAGGGCTGTCCCCGACAGTAGCCCCCGAGCATCTGTGGGTTTGCCATTGAGGCTCCCGCAGATGCTGGAGCCTACCGATAGGACGTTCTTCCCTCTTGGTCTCGCGAACACTTTCCGTGGGGCCGCGTCGGCGACCCGCGGGTCTCCGCCCCGAAGCCTGCGCAGAGCATAGGCGCTCCTGCAGGGGTTGACCGCGAGACTTGGACAGAGGGTGTGGTACATGTTTCAACTGGCGTCGGCAATGTCTCAGCCGGCTTCGGTGACGCACGCGCTGCTAGCACTATCCCCGGTGGGTGCAAGCCGGGAGGTGTAGCCGTGCGTCAAGCCCCCGAGCCTGGGCCCATTCAAGGCGATCGGGTAGAGCTTTACGACTTGTTTTTATCGCGCCCTCGCCATCACTCCGCGGGATGGAGGGTGAGGTTTCCGCAACCCCCATCGGTCGGGTCGCGGATTGCGGATTCCTCATTGAGCTGTTAGTGGGTGGTTCGAGTGGCCGCCCATGCCCCGTTCGATAAGGGTAGGCTGCGTGGTCCAGAGACACGTCCATTGAAACGCTTGCGTGGGTTTGCTAGGTGGGGCTCGGTCCCGTTCGCTAGGGACTGAGGGCGCGGAAGCTCTCCCTCGGTGGGATCCCCCGCTAGCTGCCCTCACTGGCTCTCGAACATGACATGTGGGGCACCCTCGAGCTGGCGGGCTCGAGGAACGGCTCGAATGCGCGTGCCCTCGTCGTCCCTGACTCTGGTGATCTGGGGCACCTGTTCGAACCCGTTGAGGGTCAGGCTTCGAACCTCTGATTAGTAGGGCCGTGCGGGGTGGCGCCTGGGCGGCCCCGTCTTTGCATCTGCGACCATCGAGGGGCACGGGGCGAGCCGGCCCTCGAGGCGCTGATCAGTAAAAATGGTGCGGGGCGGCGGCTAAGCGCTCCCGGCCTGGCATCTGCGACCATCGAGGGGCCTGGGCGAGCCAGCCCTCGAGGCGCTGATCAGTAAAAATTGTGCGGGGTGGTGGCTAAGCGTTCCCGGCCTGGCATCTGCGACCATCGAGGGGCCTGGGCGAGCCGGCCCTCGAGGCGCTGATCAGTAATACAGCGCGGCATGGGTGCTTTGCGGTGCCCGTTTTGTTTCAAACGGGCCCCGAGGCGACCTTCTCACGCCCATATCCTTTCGAGGGTTGAAATTTTCCCGAGCCAGGAGCCCGTGCCGCTCGAGGGTTCTCCTTACTTCGTAAGGAACCGGGCCATTAAATGCTCCGCAGCCGAGGCTGTGATTTCCGCGCCGCGGGTGCGCCTTTTTAGGCGCGCGCGGCCGCGCGCGTAGTGGGCGGCGTGGGCAGGCGGACGTGACCGCCTGCCACGGCCCTCGCTATTCTTCACCGTGATGATCGCCTGTTCGCGATGGCGTGGCCGCCGCGGTCGTGGTGGGGCCCGCCCGTCAGCGAGAAAAAAGATTCCCTTAGCGTTCGCCCCGGAGAGCCGGCTGATCAGTTAATGCGTAGCTGATCAGTTAATGTGTGCGGGACGTCCGCCCCGGAGAGCACGCCCACGGCTTATAAATCTGAGGGGAGGGAAAACGGCGGTTTTTTAGCTTAGCGTTCCGCCATTCTTGCCCCATGCGCTCTCGCCTTCGTTTTGTTCTTGCCACCGCGCCCCTTTGCCATTAGAGCTCTTCTTCTTCCTTCCATCCTCCGTTCTTGGATCCCTTGTCTTTTCTCATGGCGCCGCTTCCGCCCCTCACGATCCTCGACCCGTACGCATGGGAGCGGTCGTCGGTGAACCAGCTGGCCCTCGGCGACCTGGTCTCCGTCGGCCAGCTGGCGGCGAACGAGGAGGGCCGGCCGGCGGAGTGGATCGTGCCGCCGGCGGGGGACCACGCGCCCAACCCGCCGGACAGCTACGTGGTGAGCTTCATCCGCTTCCACGAACGCGGTTTCGCCGCGCCGGCGAGCCGCTTCATGCGGGCGCTCTGCCACCGCTACGGCGTGGAGTTACACAACTTCGCGCCGAACGCGATCTCGCAGGCGGCCACGTTCGTGGGCGTCTGCGAGGGGTATCTAGGGATCCCAGTCAATTGGGAGCTCTGGATACTCCTCTTTCGCGCGGAGCTGTTCACGCAGCCGACGACAGAGCAGAGGACCCGCCGCGTGGTGCGCGCCGGCGGCATGTCGCTCGCCCTGAGGACGCAGTACAAGGACGACTACATCCCTTGTACCATGACGACCAACAACGCCGGCTGGGAGCGGGGGTGGTTTTACCTTCGCAACACCGAGCCCGGCCTCCCCCCTACACCGGTCTGGTGCTCCGGGAGAAGCCCAACTTATGGGGCTACGGGGTGTCCACGCCCCAGCATCGGAGGTGGCTGGGATCGCTCCTGGCCGCCCTGAAGAACCTGGCGACGCGCGGGCTGACCGCGGCGGGCGTCCTCGCCTTCCTCCACCATCGGCGGATCGTGCCTCTAATGGAGAGGCCGCTCTGCATCTTCGAGATGACGGAGGAGGCGGACCCCGTCGCGCTGGCGAGGTCGCGGATGCTCCCGACCCCCCTTGAGCGGGGGTACGCGCTCACACGGGCGCGGAGCGCCGTCGACACCCGGATGCTGTGCCAGGACCGGTCCCCGTGGGACCTCGAGATGCTCCCCACCGGCCCGCTGGTGAGTATGGTTCTTGGCCCTGTTTTCGTTCTTGATGTTGCCCCTGGCTCCTGACGTGCTTCTGACGTTCTCGCCTGCAGCTGGTGAGCCTGAGTGCCGCGAAGTCCATTCCGCCCACCCCCGACTCCCGCGCGCTCGGTCGAGCGGCGCAGCAACGGGAGCGGGAGCGGGCGGCGCGCAAGAGGGAGCGCGCGAGGTGGCACCGCGAGCACCGCGAGCGGCGGAGCGAGGAGTACCAGCTGCGCGAGCAGCAGGGGCTCTCCTCTCTGGGAACCGAGGAGTATTCGTCCTCGGAGGAGGACAAGGAGGAAGAAGCTGGGGGGCAGGGCCCCTCTGATAGGTGGGAGCCTGCACCCCCGTCGCCGGAGCCAGCCCCGGCGGCAAGGGCGGCATCGCCCGGGGCAATCGACGACGGGGAGCGGCGCGGGCCGCGGGAGGCGCCGGCGCGCACCCGCGCGCGGGGCGGGGCCCGCGCTCGCGGCGGAGAGGGCAGGAGGCGTGGCGGCGGTCGCGCCGGTCGCGCCGGCGTTATCCGCCGAGGCCTCGAGGAAGAGGAAGCGCGCCTTCTCCTCTTCGAGGTAAGGGGCTTGCTCCTTTGCGAGGTTGTGTTCTTGACAACTAAGGATTCTGATTAGTTACTTGTGATTTCACAGGGTGGTGCTGACCGTGCCTCCCCTCGCACCGGCTAAGGTGTTGAGGGTGGACGCGTCCGTTCCCACTCGGCGGCGCTCGTCAAGGGCGCCGCGGGCGGGGGGCGAGTGCGACGGCTGCGGCGGGCAAGAGCTCGCGGGGCGCGGCGGAGGCCTCGAGGCCACGGCGGGCGGATCGCCTGTTGTGCCGCGGCCGGCGGCCGCCGAGGAGCGGCGGGCGCCGGTCGTGGAGGAGCGCGCAGCCCCGCGGCGGCGGCCGTAGTGGAGGCGCGGCTGCGGCGCCGGTTGCGGTGGAGGCACGGCCGGCGGAGGCGGCCGAGGAGGGTGGTCGGGCGCCCGTGGTCGCGGGGGCGTGGGCGGGAAGCGGTGGCCGCGGTGCCGCGGCGGGAGCCCGCGGCTACGGAGGCGCGGGCGGAGGCGTCGACGGAGGTGACGCAGGGGTCGGGACCCGCTGGTGGCTCCCGGGTGGTGGTGGTGGAGATCCAGGACGACGACTCCCCGCCGCCCGGGTGGGACCAGTGGGTGAGCTTCCCCACGCTTTCCCCAGAGTCCCAGGATGGGGCCCTTGTGAGGCAGCGTGAGGCCACATGGTGGCAGGGGGCCGAGGGCATGGCGCCGGGGCCTCGTCTTCCCGCGCCGGCCACTCCGCCCAGGTGGAGGGGATCGCTGGCGACCCGCCCGCGTTAGCCAACGCCCAGGGGGAGCAAGAGCTGTGGGGGGAGCTCCGCAGCCATGGCGCCGCGCTTGACCGGGCGTTGCACGAGGCGTTGAGGATCCACGGCGGCCCCGCGTGGCGTGTTTTCCAGGTGGGGCATCGTTGCCTGCTTCTTTCCTTTTTCTCGTTTCTGCGCGCGATCCTTGCGTCATGGTGCTTACGGGTTTTGACTTGTGGGTGATAGGAGCTCGAGCGCCGCGGCCGCGACAAGTACGGCGCCTTCGACCAGGTGAACGCCGAGCTCCACCAGCTCCGGGAGCGGTGCGATGCCTTCGACGCGCTCGCCGACGCCCTCGGGACCCCGGACGGCTGGTTGTCGTACCGGGCCATGGCCCTGCGCGATCAACTCCATGAGAGCGCGAGGCAGGACCCGGCACGTCCCTCTAGCCTCGAGCGGGTCTGCGCAGCCCTCATCGACCGGGATTAGGCGCTGCGGCAGGCGCGCTCGGACCTGGAGAAGATGCGCACGCTGGTGGCCAACTGGGAGGCGGAGGTGGCCAGCGTCCGCAATGAGAACCGGGGGCTCCGCTCGTCACTCGAGGGGGCGTAGGCGCAGCAGCGCCAGGCTGAAGAGCAGGCGCGCGCGCTCGAGCAAAGGGCCAAGGAGGCCGACGACTTGAAGGCCGCCCTCGATGCCAAGGTCGCGGCGCTCACCGTCTCTGAGGACCAGCTTCTGCGGGAGCGCACTGCCCGCCAAGGGGCCGAGAGGCGGCTCCGACGGCGGAGCGAAGCCGCCCTTTCCGACGCCCGGTCGGCGCTGGAGCGGGAGCGCGTCGCTCGCGAGGCGGCGCAGAAGTCGCTGGAGGACCGGAACACCGAGTTCTCCAAGCTCGAGGGCGAGCTGATGGTGCTCGGTATCAACAGCGCGAGCCAGGAGCTAGCCCTCCAGGAGCAAGGCGAGACCATCAAGGGCCTTGAGCGGGCGGTCGAGGCCGGGCGCCGCGCCCTCGAGGTGGAGAGGAAGCAGGTTGAAGGTAAGTCGTTGTTCGACTCCTGTTTCGCCGGTTTTTACGTTAGAGGGGTTCGCACCCTTTTTCTGATTTCTTTCTCGACTGACAACTCCAGGCTTGCGCACCGCGCTGGGGCACGCGGCTGAGCGGGCCGAGGTGCTGCAGACCTCCTACAACTCCTCGGGCGGGAGGCGGCGGGGAGTTGCGCAATGCAGCCCTCGAGACCTGCCGGGCCATAGAGGAGGGCGAGGCACAGGCCGGTAGCTCGCTAGCCAGCCGCCTGCGCGCCCTTAGCGGCCACGTCACCGAGCGCATGCGCCGGGCGCTACATCTTGGCGTGCAGAAGGCCCTCGGGGTGGTGCGGTCCCACTACGAGGTTAACTTCGAGGCGCTGGCGGAGGGCTACGTCGTCCCCGAGGGTGTTGAGGACGAGGTGGCGATGGAGCGCGTGGACGCGCTCGCCGCCAACGCCGCCGGGACACTTGCCGAAGCCTACGAGGAGTTCCTCCTCCCGGACGCTGCTGACGCCACCGCTCCTCCCGCCTGAAGACAGCCGGGCGCTGGGCCCGTTTTTGTTAATGTATCAGTATGCTGGCCGTGCGGCCCTTGTAGATAAACAAGTTATTTTTGCCATAAACATTTGCTAATGTGAAGTGAAGTCTTTTGTTTATTACGCTTTTCTTTGTTTCTCCTTCTTCCTGAGTAGATTCTAGTTAGGGGAGTTCGATTTTCGCGGGTGGCCCGCTGGGTTGGAGGCGAGAGAGAAGGGTCGTATCCTCGCGGAGGTGTAGGCTATCTCTGGCTCGCGCGCTCCTTCCTCTAGGCTACATGCGCCCTGTTCGAATCTTTGCTCGAGGCCGAAGTAGAAAACAAACTTAGCGCGCGTGAGTTGTTTCGCTTTTGCGAGAAAATGGGACCATTTTGGGGGGGATGCCCCTCGTAGTAGCCCCCGAGGGTAACTTGGGTTTCAGGGGAAAGCCGAGTTGCACTTTTCATTAGACTTATGACGTTTACATAGTTGTCAACAACTGGGGCGTTGGTCATGTGATTTTTACAACAAAATACTTGGAAATCCTAGCTAGGGGTAGAAGCGACGTAGCTGTTGGATGTTCCAAGCGTTGGTGAGCTCTTCACCGTCCTCGTTGGCCAGCTTGTACGTGCCGGGCTTGAGTACCTTCACCACGACGTAGGGTCCCTCCCATGGAGGCGATAGCTTGTGGCGTCCTCGGTTGTCTTGGCGTAGCCTTAGGACCAAATCCCCTTCGCTGAAGTCCCGTCGGCGTATCTTGCGTGCTTGGTAGCGCCTGAGGGACTGCTGGTACCTTGCGGAGTGCATCAAGGTCGCGAGGCGTGCTTCGTCTAGCTGGTCAAGTGAGTCCTCGCGGGCTCTCTGGTTGGTACCCTCGTCGTAGCCTCGAACCCTGGGCGACCCGTATTCTAAGTCCGTGGGGAGGACGGCCTCCGCGCCATGGACTAGGAAAAACGGGGTGAACCCGGTGGCTCTGCTCGGGGTGGTTCTTAGGCTCCACACGACCGCTGGTAACTCTTGGAGCCATTTCCGACCAGATTTGTTTAGCTGGTCAAAAATTCTAGGCTTAAGGCCTTGTAGGATCATGCCGTTGGCACACTCTACTTGGCCGTTCGTCTGCGGGTGTGCCACAGCTGCCCAATCCACACGGATGTGGAACTTGTCGCAGAACTCCAAGAATTTCCTGCCCGTGAACTGGGACCCGTTGTCGGTGATAATGGAGTTTGGCACTCCAAAGCGATGGACGATGTCGGTGAAGAACGTCACCGCTTGCTCCGCCCTGAGATTCGTAATGGGGCGCACCTCCACCCACTTGGAGAACTTGTCGATCGCGACCAACAAGTGGGTGAAGCCCCCGGGCGCCTTCCGCAGGGGCCCGACGATGTCCAGCCCCCACACGGCGAACGGCCATGTTATGGGGATGGTCACAGACATGAGCGGGAAGGTTGGACTTGCGGGCGTAGAAGCGGCACCCTTCACAAAGGTGCGTACGATCTCGCTGGCGTCCGCGACCGCGGTAGGCCAGTAAAAGCCTTGGCGGAAAGCATTGCCAACGAGGGTACGAGGCGCCGCGTGATGGCCACAGATCCCAGCGTGGATGTCCCGCAGGAGCTCGCGCCCCTCGGGGATGGGCACGCACCGCTGCAAGATGCCGGAGGCGGCGCGCTTGTACAGCTCGCCATCGACGAGAGCAAAGGACTCGGCCATCCTGGCGATGCGCCTGGCCGTGGCCCGGTCCGAGGGGAGCTCCCCTCGGGCCATCCAGGCGATATACTTGTCGCGCCAGTCAGCCCTGACAGGGGTTGGCTCGATATCCATCACGTCGGCCTCGTAGGAGCCATACCCCTCGAGGAGGGAGAGCACGTACGCCTCGTTCGAGGGGTCCTCGTCCATGGGTTCCGCACCCGCTGGACCCAAGGGAGCCCCCGAGGGTTCCGCGTGGCTTGAGGGGTGAGGCTCGAGGACGACCGAGGGCTGAGCGATATCGCGGGCAAAAACGTTCGGGGGGACGGTGATCCGCCCGGACGCGATCTTAGCCAGCTCGTCCGCTTCCTCGTTGTACCTGCGGGGCACGTGATTGAGCTTGATGCCGTAAAATTTGTCTTCGAGGGCTCACACGGCCTTGCAGTAGGCCTCCATCTTATCGTCATGGCAGCTCACGTTCTTCATGACTTGGTCAATCACGAGTTGCGAACCCCCCCGCACGTCGAGGCGCTTGACGCCTAACTCAATGGCGATCTTGAGGCCGCAAAGGAGGGCCTCGTACTCAGCCATGTTGTTTGACGCGGGGAAGTGGAGGCGCACCGTGTACCGCATGTGCTCCCCGAGGGGCGACACGAAGAGCAGCCCGCGCCCGCCCCTGTTTTCATCACCGAGCCGTCGAAATACGGAGTCCGGACTCGCTTGGATCCGTGGCGGTGGCGGCCCGTGTATCCGTCCATTCAGCGACGAAATCCGCCAGGATCTGGGACTTGATGGCCTTGCGCGGGGCATAGGCGAGCGTCTCGCCCATCAGCTCCACGGACCACTTGGCGATCCTGCCCGCCGCGTCAGGATTGCGGATGATCTCCCCTAGCGGGAAGGAGGAGACCACCGTGACGGGGTGGGCCTCGAAGTAGTGGCGAAGCTTGCGCCGCGCGAGGACCACCGCATACAGCAGCTTTTGGACTTGAGGGTAGCGCGTCTTGGTGTCAGACAAGACCTCGCTGATGTAGTAGACCGGCCGCTGGACCGGCAGGGCGTGCCCTTCCTCCGTGCGCTCCACCACGATGACGGCGCTGACCACCTGGGTGGTTGCGGCCACGTAGAGCTGCAGGGGTTCGCCGTCCTGCGGTGGCGTGAGGATCGGGGCGTGGGTCAAGGATGCCTTCAGCTTGTCGAGCGCGTCCTGGGCTTCGGCGGTCCAGGAGAAGCGCTCGTGTTTCTTGAGTAGGCGATAGAGGGGCAGGCCCTTCTCGCCGAGCCGCGAGATGAAGCGGCTCAAGGCAGCAAGGCACCCCAGCACCTTTTGCACCCCTTTGAGGTCCCGGATCAGGCCCATTCGTTCGAGGGTCGCAACCTTCTCGGGGTTGGCCTCGATCCCCCGTTGGGAGACGATGTATCCCAGGAGCATGCCTCGCGGCACCCCAAAGACACACTTTTCTGGGTTTAATTTGACCCGATTGGCCCGTAGGCAGCCGAACGCAATGCTAAGGTCGCCAACCAGGTCGTCCGCCTTCCTGGTTTTCACGACGATGTCGTCCACGTACGCCTCGACCGTCCGTCCGATGTGATCTCCGAAAACATGTTGCATGCAACGCTGATACGTTGCACCCGCGTTTCGGAGGCCGAACGACATCGTGACATAACAGAACATCCCGAACGGCGTGATGAACGAAGTCGTGAGCTGGTCGGACTCCTTCATCTTTATTTGATGATACCCGGAGTAGGCATCAAGGAAGCAGAGCAGTTCACACCCAGTCGTTGAGTCAACAATTTGATCAATACGTGGCAAAGGAAAAGGAACTTTAGGACATGCTTTATTAAGACAAGTGTAGTCTATACACATCCGCCACTTCCCGTTCTTTTTCTTTATGAGTACAGGGTTTGCTAGCCACGTTGGGTGGAACACCTCCTTGATGAACCCGGCCTCGAGAAGCTTCCGCAGCTCCGCTCCGATAGCCCGTCGCCGCTCCTCGTCGAAGCGGCGGAGCCGTTGTTGCACGGCGCGGGCATGAGGCAGGATGTCAAGGGAGTGCTCAGCGACCTCCCTCGGGATGCCTTGCATATCCGAGGGGCTCCACGCGAAGATGTCGGCGTTGGTGCGGAGGAAGTCGACGAGCACCACTTCCTATTTAAGATCGAGGGTGGAGCTGACCCTCAACGCCTTGCCCTCGGGGACCGCGGGGTCGAGGGGCACCTCCTTCGTCTGCTCTGCGGCCTCGAAGTTGCCGGTGTGCTTGGAGGCGGAGTCGAGGTCCTCGTTGACCATCTTCTCCAAGGTGGTTACCAGCGCTTCATCCAGCGCAAGTGCTTCCGCATGTTCTACGCACTCGACGTCGCAGTCGAATGCGTGCTCGATGGACGAGCCCACGGTGATGATGCCGTTTGGTCCTGGCATCTTCATCTTCAAGTAGGTGTAGTTGGGGACCGCCATGAATTTGGCGTAGCAAGGCCGCCCAAGTATGGCATGGTAGGCGCCCTTGAACCCCACCACTTTGAAGGTAAGCGTTTCCTTGCGGAAATTCTTCGTGGTGCTGAACCAAACCGGCAGGTCGATCTGCCCGAGGGGCTAGACTCGCTTGCCGGGCGCGACGCCATGGAACGGCGTCGTGCTGGGCTGCAGCTGGTCCAACCCGATCCCCAGCAAGCGCAGCGTATGCGCGTAGAGGATGTTGAGGCTCCTGCCTCCGTCCATCAAGACTTTTGAGAACCGCGCGTTCCCAATGATTGGGTCGACCACCGGCGGGTGCGGCCCGGTTGGGGGATGCGGTTCGGATGGTCTTCCCGGCTGAAGGTGATGGGGTCCTCCGACCAGTTGAGGAAGGAGGGAGGCGCCTTCTCCGCGGCGAGGACCTCGTGCCGCTCCCGCTTGCGCTGGCGGGTCGACATGTCGACAGTGGGTCCCCCAAAGATGAGGAACACGTTCTCCACGGCGGGGAAGCCGCCGGCGTCGCCATCTCCTCCGTCTTTCTTGGCCTCCGCTTCCTTTGCGGCGGCGCGGTCATAGAACATCTTGAGTATGTCGCATTGCTCGAGGGTATGGTTCACTGGGGTCTTGTGGTAAGGACATGGCTTTTTCAGCATGTCATCAAACACCCCCGGACCTCGAGGGGCCGGTCGAGGGCCCCGTCGAGCCGGGTCAACAGCAAGAGCCTCGGCATCATCGCCGTTGCGCCCCTGCTCGCGCGCCTCGCGGCGCGGCTTCTTTCCTTTCTTGCCCCTCTTGTCCTTCGGTGGGGCTCCCCGGGACTTGCGCCCTCCGCGGGCGCATCGTCCGAGCGCTTGCCCTTCTTGCCGTCAAAGATCGCCCCCACGGCCTCCTCTCCTGAGGCGAAGCTGGTGGCGATGTCGAACAGCTCGTTGGAGTCCGTGGGCGGGCTGCGTCCCAGCTCTCGCACGAGGTCCCGGCACGTGCTGCCCTCGAGGAAGGCGTGCACAATCTCGGATTGCGCCACGCTGGGGTGCTCCGTACAGCGCTTGGAGAAGCGCCGTATGAAGTCCCGCAGCGACTCGCCGGGCTTCCGGGTGCGGGGAGCGTAGGTCCCGAGAATTTCGGGGCGCACGTACGTGCCCTGGAAGTTACCCACGAACGTGCGGACCAGATCGTCCCAGTTGTGGATTTGGCTGGCGGGCAGGTGCTCGAGCCACGTCCGAGCCGAATCACCGAGGTGTAGGGGCAAGTTGCGGATGATGACCTCGTCACTGGTGGCCCCACCCAGCTGGCACGCCAGGCGGTAGTCGTTGAGCCACACGCGGGGATCCGTCTCCCCGTTGTACTTGACGATGGTCGAGGGTTGGCGGAAGCGTTGGGGGAAGGCCGCCGCGCGGATCTCCCGGCTGAACACACGGGTCCCCGGGGGTTCCGGCGTCGGGGAACGGTCTTCATCGCTGCCGTAGCGTCCACCCCCGTCGAGGGTGGTAGCCTACCGCCGCTCGTGCATCCGCCTTGCTCGTGCGTCGGGCGTTGATGACGTTGCGGGCGTCACCGTCCAGCGCCCTGCGCGTGTCAAGGAGCCGCTCCTTGGCCGGCGCGCGTCCCGAGTTGGCGGGACGCCCTGCAGCTTCACCTGCGTGGACCGAGGGTTCGCCCCCTTGTGCAGCCCCGCCTCCTCGCGCATCCCCCTGTTGTCGGATACGTGAGGCTGAGCTTTCGGCCTGCTGGACGGCCGCTTGCTCGATGAGAGTCTGCACCTCGTGTTGCAGGTTCCGCGCCTCAGGGGTCGAGGGCGCCGGCATAGCCCGCAGCAGCGTCGCGGCGGCAATGAGCTTCTGACTTGCCCGCGGAGGCGCGTCCGGATTGTCGACGTTAAAGTCGGCGTTAATGCGGTCGCGGGCCTGTTTGCCCAGCTCTCGCGCGCGTTCGCCGCGCGCGGAGGCTTCCCCAGCCATCGAGGCACGGAGCAGCCGCACCGATCGATATTCCTCCGCCAGCTTGGCCTCGAGCTCGCGAGCTTGGGCTAGCTGTACGTCGACGTCGGCCCCGGCAGGGGTGCTGGCAGCCTGCGGCCGGGGGCGCGGAGCGATCCCCGGGGCAGGCGTGACCTCCCCGTCGGCCGGCGCCACCGCGCCGGTGGCGTTGGCCGGGTCGTTGGCGATGACAACGCAGCACTCCCGCGCGGGGTCGTAACTCCCGGTGCTGGAGTCGTCGGAGCAGCCGAACCAATAGTCCGTAGCGTCAAGGAAGCGCCTGAACATGACCGGGTCCGGCACGCCGGAGAAGTCCCACTCCGCGTACCCGTGGAGGTTGGTGGCAACGCGTTGAGGGAGCCTAGTGACGACTCATCGCCCGCGAAGGCGCCGGGGTCTCTAGCGACGAAGACGTGACGGCCAGGGGGAACCCGGCGCATCGTGGTGTTGACGTTGACGTTGTGGGCCGCCGCGACACCACGCAGACCAATGGGAAAGCGCGGTCCGGAGACCGTGCGCTGTCCCGCTGGGGTGGCGGTTGCCGTGGTGATAGGCGACCGCGTTGAGAGGCGGTGCGCTCGGCCTGCCGTCGCTCGGACCGTGCCCGGCGCGAACGGCGGCGGAGCGACGACGGCCGCGTCGCGGCGTCGGCCCGGGCCGCGCGCGTCCGCGTCGGCGGGCGTCCGCGCCGTGGTGGTGCGCGCAGCGGGGACCGGAGCGGACCCGGCCTGGCGCCGCGCCCAGAGCTCCTCACGGTTGGTGAGGCGCATCAGGTAGCCGTTCCCCGTGGCCTGAAAGTTTAGGCCCCCGAACCGGATTTCGAACCGGCGGGGGAGGGGGTCCGAGCTGCCCATGCAGTAACGCGGACCGCGGTACTCAGTGCGGATCACCATGGAGGGAGTTGACGGTGGATTGACCTTAGGCGCTCGATTGCCCCACGGTGGGCGCCAACTGTCGGTGCGGAATGTGGTCCCGACACTAACCAGTAATAAGCACCAAGGTCGATCCCTCAATGGTCGATGCTAAGCAATAAGAGACACAGAGTTTATCCTGGTTCCGGCCGAGGGGCCGTACGTCCAGCAGTCGTGTGCTCAAGGCACTATATTGCTCAGCACCGGGGGTGCCTGTAGTGGGGCTGCTACAAGCAAGGCGGGAGAGGGAGCGTGGCTCCCATGTCCTTGGTGTAGTGGCTGGAGAGCAAGAGCATGGTGCGACCTGTCTCGTGTTGTGTTGTGTTGTCTCCCCGTCCGTCCGTCCGTCCGTCCCCTGCGGCAGGGGGGTTCGTCCTCCTTTTATAGACCAAGGAGAGAGCGAATCACATGCATGCCGCGCTATCTAGCTACACGAGGGAGCGTGATGTGCTATGCTGCAGAGTAGGCGGCCGCCCGGACGATCCTTGCAGCGATCCGGTCATCATGGCGTGTCTTGTACCCGAACAGTGGCGGCTTCGAGGGTAGAAGGGCAGCGGACGGCTGTGATGTCTTTTGACGGGCTTGAGGGAGTTGCTGACGTTGGTCCGTATGAGGCACAGTGGCAGGTAAGGTGGCATCCCGTTCCCGCACTCTCCACAGCGCAGGGATGGCGTCCCACCGGCCTAGCGCCTCCACCTAACCCTGCAAGATCACAAGAAAGCAAGTCGAGGGTGCGGCCGGCCCCCCTTCGAGGGCTCGGCGCGTCGGCCGTACGCGCAGCGGGCGGCGCGGCATCACGGGACGGCACCGGCCACGCCGCGCGGTTCCTCCCACAAGGGGCGGGGATGGGCTCCCTCCCGGGGAGTTGGTGCGGCGGCACCGGGCGCGAGCCCCAGGCGCATGATGGCGCCGCCCCGCCGTTGTCAGGGCATTAAATGCCCATGTACGGGAGCAGGCGTGCGCATGCGGAGCGCCCTCGAGCGAGGCGGACCCTGTTTGAGGGCGGAGCGGACCCTCGAGCGAGGCGGAGCCTGCTCGTGGTAAGCGTACCCCCTCGATCGAGACGGAGCCCGCCAGAGGGAGGCGCGCATCCTCGAGCGAGGCGAAGCCTGCTCGAGGGGATCTTCGAGTGGGCCGCCTTGGTGGGCCTTTGGGGCCTCCGCTGTGTGGGCCGTGTCCTGCATGGTTAGGCGAGGCGTGTTTGGCTTTGGCTTTGTTGCGGGTTTTAAGCGGGGATTTCCCAGTTGTTAAAGGGGACCCCTAGGGCTGTCCCCGACAGTACCCATAACAACAGCTCATCCCACCTTCAAATCTTGGTGGCAAGAATTCCATGACCATATTTTCAGTGAGCCAGTGCACACATTTTGTTTAGAGCTGATGCCTAATTTTTAGCCAACTTCAGAGGTAACATGATTGTCTTTCTCTTCAGATCAGACATCCCTTTTACTAACCATGATCTTGATTACTCCTTGCAGAATACAGTGCCTGCCCCTCGAGCGAGGACAATCATTTATAATGCAGTATATCCAATTTCTGCTCTGGGATTTAAATCCCCAACTTTGGCTCAACTGATGGCCAGGTATGCCACAATGGACCCAATTCTCTTCAGTGCTACTGCTGACAAGAGAAAAGGCCTATCCCTGATTGCACCTCCAGCTGCCAAGAGGAAAAGAACCACCAAGAAAGTTCCTATTGAGGTAAGATTTCCTCTTTCTTGATCACAAGATTACTCTTATTCTGACAATTTTCACCTTGTGCAATTTCAGACTAGAATCCAGCAGCCTTCAGCTTCAGACCCTGCCAATGCTTCATCTACTGGTATGACCTTTATTATTTTCTCCTCAAAGATCAATACCCACACTGCATTTACCCTTAATCTGGTATTCACAGAAGAAACACTGGTGAATCACCCTGTGGGTACCCCTGTTCCTCAACATGCAAGTTCACCAAGAGCTGAGCCATCTCCTGCTCAAGTAGAGATCTCATCTTCATCAGGGACCCAGTCACCCCCTGCTCAAACAGAGGTGCCAGCTTCACCAGAGATGAACCCTTCAATCCAACCAGAGGCTTCAAGCCCTTTAAGGGTTCATTCCCCTATTGGCCAGGCAGAAACCACAACCTTAACAGAGGTAAATCCACCCTTTCCTCAGCCAGAAGCTTCAAATCTACCAGAGACTGCACCAGCACCCTCTCAAGCAGAAGCCTCAGCTTTGCCAAGAGCTCCTCAGACTCCTCTTCCCTCAGTGGCCCAAGAAATCCCCCCTGAAACTGAACAAAACTTTGCCTCAGTTCAGGAAATCAGGCATGAGGTAAGCACATGCACTCAACTCTGTTATCTTCTTTTTTCAATGAACCACTCCTAACTCGGCAATGTTACCCTTTCAGGATCAAACTCCATCATCATTAAGCCCATTAGTGGAGAATGATCCAGCTGCCGAAACAAGAGAAGGAGGAACTCAAGCCCTATCAGAGGAAATCCAAGCAAGGCTCAAAGAAATCTTTGCCTGGCTGCAAAAGGATGCTCGAGACCAAATCAGAGATGTTGATTATTTCGAAGGAATGCTCGAGCCCATTAGCCAAAAGCTCCCTGAGGACATCAAGACTTCGTTGGAACCCATCTCTGGTCTAGATATTCACTATGTGGCAATAAGGCGAGCCTTGAAAAGTGTGTCTACCCGACCGGCTGTTGAGCAAAAGAAAGCCAAAGCTGAACAAGCTGCGAAGGGAGCACAAACCCAAACTGAGAATCACAAGGGAATGTTGGCCAATCTGCAAGCTTCTTTTCCCAATCACCAACGCAGCCCCAAGAACCATGGCGGGCAACAACAACAGGCATCGCGCCGCCGACGAAGCGGAAGGGAGCCGCGCCGGTGCGCGTCGGATGCAATGATCGCCATCTTTTCTTCATGACTTGTCTGAGATTTTCCTTTGTTTTTGACGATCCTCTCTGTTTCAGGCTTATTCAATGGAACCCGTCCTCCGCGCCGGCCAATCAACCCCTGTCGGACGACTCCTCGGAGTCGGACCACTACTCCCCCGTTCCCTACGGGGAACTCGACGCCCTCCGCTTCAAGGCGGAGCTTGAGGTGGCCCAGCGCGAGCTGGAAGACGTCTCCAAGAAGACTGGCATAGCCGAACTGGAGTGGGAGGACCAGCGCAAGCAGCTGCTGGCAACCATCGACGGTACCGCCCTTGAATTGCTCCCAAATCCAATCTGGCTTTTGATACTAATCACCATCGCCTTGCACATTGCAGCCCGTGACGCCG
The DNA here is from genome assembly GCA_947561735.1 of Cenchrus americanus. Classification (NCBI taxonomy): domain Eukaryota; kingdom Viridiplantae; phylum Streptophyta; class Magnoliopsida; order Poales; family Poaceae; genus Cenchrus; species Cenchrus americanus. Next base: position 89,597,449 of record OX387245.1, on the reverse strand, counting down.
AGCTCAACCAGCTGAAGTTTCTGGTGGAGCAATTGGCTGACAAGGTGAACGCTCGTGGAGACACGCCGGCGGAGCGTCTTGCCGCGGTGGAAAACCGCGTGGACGAGGTGGCTACCCACGGCATCCGCCTGGGCACCACTTTGGGCTTGGCCGCCATGGCGACGCACACCGGCGTCGACTACTCCGTCCGGCCGCGCGGCTTCCAGGGCGGCGCACCAGAAGACATCGACAAGATCGAGGTCATCTTGGAGCGCCTCCATGGCCACAGCAACGCCATTGCCGAACTCACTCATCCCCAGTCTGTGCTAAACAGGCTCTTTGATTAGATTGTACTAGGGATGTTTGATTTTCGGCAATAAAGAACTTTCAATTCTCATGCTTGTATTGTGATGATTCCTCTGTGTTTGCAACTGCGAGCTTTATTTTCCTTAGACGCATTCGGGAACTTGCTTGAGCCGAACACGCGAAAACGGATGCCCATTGGCGCAAAACCCGCAGAAAATCCTCAATTTGGGAATCCATATGCACTGTTCAATGAAAATCCTTCGCATTCGGGAGGAAAACCCTACCGCTTGGTATTCCAATAACGTACGCTAACCAGTCATCACTCCCAATGCACTCTCTCAGTCAATAAAATAGCATGCTGGGATGCCCTGCAAATCCACTTGTACACTCATCCATTACTTCTCATCTTCTACCCTGCTCCAGAAGAGAAAACCCCAAGGCCATGGACAAAGGCAAGCAACCCAAGGAGGACAGCACCCCAAAGAAACGCACCATTCGAGAGTGAGTTTTCCTTCAACTTGCTTCTTGCTTTCGTGTGTGATCTTGTACCTTACATCCTCTTTGTTTCCTTTAGCCTTGATCTGCTTCCTGAGGAAATCAATGGGGCCGAAGAAACGCCTGAATACATCTCCTCTGACTCCTCCCTCGAAGCAGAGGACGCCACGCCAGAGCAGAGGATCAACCATCAGTTACGCCGCCGCATTCGGCATCTGGAGCATGACCTCCAGGACATCACCGCTCGCTGCCAGGACGAACGCGAGCGTCGCATGGCTTTGGAGGCATTGGTAGGAGGTAAACATTTCCATCTTCATCTTGACTCTGTGCTTGCACCCGGATCTCTGTCTCTAACAACTATTCCTCTGTCCCAGATGTTTCTGACAGGTACAGTAATCTGAAAGCGGCTTGGGACAGTTTGATGGAGGCAGCAAGCCATGGTCATCCCCACAGCTTCCAAGTTGCCGTCACGGTGGTCCTGGAACAACTGAAGAGGGAGGAGCTGAAGAAGCAAAGAAAAAAGAATTGAAGCATACTTTCGCTTCTTACGCCAGGCCTTCTGCTTCCCACCCCTTCGTAGTCCTGAGCAACTGGGTTGTTAGATATAAACCTGCAAGAAGCATTTGCAATGTAGTTTCGTGGTAAGGGCAATACATCTGAGTATTGGCCATTTCCCCTGTTTAGGAATTTTTTGTTCTAAAGGCAGCTTCGTTCTTGAATGCCGGCTATTTCTGTATCAAATGCCTGTAATCCCAATGCTTGTGGTCAACGATCAATTTCAGTACTAGGATAATATTTCTTCAAATATCTTCCATTTATTGCAGCAGAAAATTCCTCTCCTAGTAAAGTTTTCAACATGTAGGCATTACCGGGCACGCATCTGACCACCCGAAAAGGTCCCTCCCAGTTTGGGGACCATTTGCCAAATTCACTGTATTTGGTTCCAATCGGCAGTAAAGCTTTCGAAACTAAATCCCCTTCTGCAAATTGCCTGACCTTTACTTTCTTGTTGTAATATTTAGCAACTCGCAGCTTGTTCTTTTCGATATTTTCCAGGGCTCTAAGATGAATCATGTGCAAGTCCTCTAGTTCGTCCATCATTAAGCCATTGTAATCTTTGGAGCTTAAGTCCTTTTGCAAAACCACTCTCCTAGAATCTGATTGCATTTCCCAAGGTAAAACTGCATGGTGCCCATAAACCAATTCATAAGGAGACGTTTTTGTAGCTCCATGAGGGGCCATTCGGTAAGCCCATAAAGCTTCATTGAGTACCGAATGCCACCTTTTTGGCTTCTGGTCGATCTTCTTTTGTATAAGCTTGATCATGATCTTGTTAGAAGCCTCTGCCTGACCATTAGCTTGGGCATAATAGGGAGAAGAATTAAACAATTTGATCCCCATGCTTTCGGCAAATTCCCTGAACTCCAAGGACACAAACTGGGCTCCTTGATCAGTTGTGATTGCTTGAGGAATCCCAAACCTATAGATGATGTGTTCCTTAACAAACTCAACCATGTTCTCAGATGTTACCTTCTTTAGTGGAATTGCCTCAACCCATTTGGTAAAATAATTTGTTGCCAAAAGCACAAATTTATGCCCCTTGCTCGAAGGTGGATTAATTTGGCCAATCAAGTCTATACCCCAGCCCCTGAATGACCAAGGCTTAATAATGGGATTTAGTGCTGATGCAGGAACTCTTTGAATATTTCCAAATTTCTGACAGTCTTGACATCCCTTGTAATACTCAAAGCAATCCTCCAACATCGTCGGCCAAAAGCATCCAGCTTGCCTAATAACCCATTTCATACGATAGGCCGACTGATGTGCTCCACATATCCCATCATGCACGTCACTCATCATCTTCTTTGCCTCTTCTGGACCCAGGCATCGCAGCAATACCCCATCCAATGATTTATAGAACAGATTTCCATCTAGAAGAACAAATTTAATGGCTTTATACCTGAGCTTCCTAGAAACTTCTCGGGATGGATCTTCCAAATAATCAATGATTTCCTTTTTCCAATCATCCGCTGCGAGATCCCTCCCCCCCGAAAGCACAAACCTCCATGGCAAACGCTCCCTGATTTTCTCTATAGCCTGAAGCGCTTTGAGCCAACCTGTTTGCCTCTTCATTGTGTTCTCTAGGAATATGCTGTAGAATTACTAGCCAAAAACTCTTCAAGATTTCCCTGCATTCCTCGTAGTAATTCCTCAGGGCATCACTCTTGCACTCATATTGGCCGTTCAATTGCTTTATAACTAACTCTGAATCTCCATAAACCTCAACCGAAACAGCCCTGGCTTCTTTCAGATATTGAAGCCCTCTAAGCAACGCCTCGTACTCAGCTTGATTGTTTGTAACAGTAGGTTGAATAGGGATAGCAAACTCAAACATCTCACCCCTGGGTGAAATTAATAGAATCACTACTCCCCCACCTTTACCACATGATGATCCATCAAAGAACAAAGCCCAAGGAGTAATTTCAAGCAAATCAATCGATGGATCACGGTGTTTAGTTATAAAATCGGCAATAATCTGACCTTTTATAGCTTTTGCCGATTCGAACTTCAACTCAAACTCAGATAAAGCTAAGATCCATTTGCCAATCCTGCCATTCAAAATTGGCATAGATAACATATGGTTTATTACATCAAACTTGGAGTATACAACGCATTCGGCATTCAATAAGTAGTGCCGAAATTTCGTACACGAGTAGTACACACATAGGCAAAGCTTCTCCGCAGCCGAATACCTGGTCTCCGGATCAAGTAATTTTCGGCTAAGGTACGCTACTACTCGCTCCTTTCCTTCAAATTCTTGAATGAGGGCCGATCCAATGGTTTGGGTATCGGCCGCCACGTACAACTTGAAAGGCTTATTCAACTGTGAAGGCACCAACACTGGTGGTTCCTTCATGTACCGCTTTATTTCATCAAAAGCCTTTTGTTGTTCGTCATCCCATGTGAACTTCTGATCCTTCTTAAGCTTCAACAGTGGAGAAAAGGGCAAAAGCTTTTGCGACAGATTTGAAATGAACCTTCTCACAAAATTGATCTTGCCAAGCAGTGATTGCAATTCCTTGAGATTGGTTGGAGGGACAACTTCATCAATAGCTTTCATGCTTTTCTTGCCAACCTCGATCCCCCCTTCGTGCACTAGAAATCCCAAGAACTCTCCAGCTGATACCCCAAAAGCACACTTGTTTGGATTCATCTTCAACCCATGCTTTCGGGTGCATTCCAAGGTTTTCTTCACGTTCTCCAAATGTGAGTCATGATTCAAAGATTTGATCACGACGTCATCAATGTAAATCTCAACAATTTTGCCGATCAACTCGTGAAAGATGTAATTCATGGCTCGCTGATAAGTTGCACTGGCATTTTTCAACCCAAATGTCATGACTATCCATTCAAACAGGCCTATATGACCAGGACATCTGAAGGCTGTCTTCGATATATCTTCTATTGCCATGAAAATTTGGTTGTACCCTGCATTACCATCCATGAAACTGATAACTTTATGTCCAGTAGCAGCATCAACTAACAAATCGGCAACAGGCATTGGGTAACAGTCCATAGGAGTAGCCCTATTTAAGTCCCTGAAATCTATGCAAACCCTCATCTTTACGTTCTTCTTGTAGACAGGGACGATGTTAGAGATCCACTCCGCATACCTGCATGGCCGAATGAAGTTTGCATCAAGTAATCTTTCAACCTCCTTCTTCACATCGGCCAATACTTCGTCTTTGTAGATTTTCCGGGGAGGTTGCTTATATGGTTTAAAACCAGATTTGATTGGCAACCGATGCTCAACAATGGAACGATCCAAACCAGGCATCTCCGAATAATCCCAAGCGAAGCAATCTTTATATTCTTTTAGCAGCTTGATCAACTCTTCTCTGAAACTCGATTCCAAGTTGGCATTGATAAATATCGGCCTTGGCTTATCACCATTTCCGATATCAACTTCCACCAATTTGTCAGCCGACATGAATCCTCGCCCTAACTTGCCATCAGTTCCATCAACCGGATTGTCCATTTAAAAATTACTATAAGAGCCGACTGCTTGAATCAGCTGTTGATCACTGCTGACAGGCTCAACAGGACCTTCTCCCCAGTCTTTCCCTGAGAAACAATCGATGCCTTGATATTCCCAGAAAGCTGGTTCCACGTTTGCAACGCTCTCACTGAGTCATCTGCTTGGACCACCTCAATATTGTCATCTACCCATTGAATAAGCTGCTGATGCATGGTAGATGGGATGCAGCAATTGGCGTGAATCCAGTCCCGCCCAACCAGTAGGCTATAGGCTCCTTTGCCTTCGATGACAAAGAAGGTCGTGAGCAATGTCTTGGACCCAATCATCAGGTCCACGTGGACGCACCCCTTGGTATCTGAAGGATTCCCAGTGAAATCGTTCAGAATTATGCTTGTCGGCGTTAAGTCTCCAGGGCCCATGCCAAGCTTCCTGAAGGTAGTATACGGCATTACGTTGACCGCAGCCCCACCATCGACAAACATCTTAGTCAATGGCTTGCCATTGACGTATCCCTTCAAGTATAACGACCTCATGTGTCGATTCTTGGCCGGTTTGTCAAAGGTGGCTTGCTTGGCTAGTACCAGTTGCGCCATCAACCCTCCAAGCTGTTCATCATCATTGACATCCAGGGACGTTTCTTCCTGCACAACTTGATTAGCGGGAGCCATAAACTCATTCGACAGAAAGTATACCATACACGCCGGAGCCGAACGACCCGATCCTTCAGGTTTGTCCTTTGGGCGCCACACTTGTTTCTTCTGGAACCCCGCTTGCCTCAATTCACGGTTCCTCAAGCGCTGAACCCTTCTTTTTTGGCTTTTTCTCAAGCCAGGTGGGCACCACTGTCCTTCTTGCCAGATGTATTCGTGTTCCTCTTCTTCTTGATCAGCCCATCTCTGATCGGCTTGCCTCTTTCTGGGGTGATCAATGACCTCAATTATTTTTTGACGCCGATCGTCACTGGGATGTATCCTTCCAATTCTTTCATGGACGGATCGGCGATTGACAGTTTCCTGCCTGTATTCAAAGTATCTGTCACTACACTCAGGGCAGTTTCTCAATGTAGGAAGTTTCAAGCCCTCATTCCAGCAATGTCTGAAGAATGCGCACCCCAATGTGCATGCTCTTGCTCCCGCGTGTACTGCTCCAGTTCTTTCCTGCGCGCTTCTTCTTCAGACCTGCGTCTCTCCTCCTCGTGTCTTCGCTTCTGGTAGCGTTCCTTCTCTAGCTGACGCTGCCACTTGTTGAGGAGGATGCGCGTAGTGACCCTGGGTTTGGCCCTGGATGATTCCCCAACTTCAATATGGCTTTTGAGAACACGAGGGGCTTCTCCATGAACCTGCTCCAACATCACTTTGCCGTGGCTTTGGATCCTTCGCTCCATCTTGTCTTGCTCTAGCTGACGTCAAGACCTTGACCTTCCCTCTCTCCTCAGCAGTTACCATGTTAACAGAAAAGCCAATCATATTCTGAGGAAAAGGGTGACCATCCAGTTTCATCTTGTTGTCAAACTTGAGGTGTCCCTCCTGGATAGCTTTTTGGATCCTCATCCTGAAGACCCTGCAGTCGTTGATGGAGTGAGAATTCCTGTCATGGAAGCCACAATAACGTTTCTCTTTTACTCCATCGGGCCGAAGCATAGAATGCCCTTCAGGCAACTTGATTCGGCCTTCCTTTACTAGGAAGTCAAAAAGCTTATCAGCCTTGGTGACGTCGAAGTCGTATGTGCCCTTGGTCTGCTTGATCCAACGCTGGTTCATGGTCAACGGTTCCTTGCCCCACATGATCTCAGCGGCAGCCACTTCCTGATCATCATCAGAGTCTTCCATCTGGTCGGCCTTCTCCAGGAACTGATTATAGATGTCAGCTATGTCGTGTTGCTTGTTGAACCTGGTGTCTTTCTTAAACCCATAGGCCTGGTTGCTCATCAATGACAGCTTTTGAGACAATTGGCCCAGATTATCAAACTACATACCAAACAACTTCTCTCGTACGGCCGGCAGCATTCCTGCAACGGCCATATCAGCCAACTGATCATCTGGTAGATTCAATGAGAAACACATGCCTTTGACCTCCCTGAATCTCCTGAGGAACTCCAAAGGCGTCTCATTGTGCCTCTGCTTCAAAGTGGTGAGATCGATGAGCTTCTTTTCTGTGCTACCACTGAAGTAATGGGCATGGAACTTTCGCTCCAGCTCCCTCCATGTGCCAACTGATTGGGGAGGCAAAGAAGTAAACCACTGGAACGCTGGGCCCGTCAGTGACATGGGAAAATACCTAACCCTGAACGCCTCATCAGCTGAGGCCTCTCCAAGCTGCATCAGATAACGAGCAATGTTCTCCACCGTGCTCGTATCATCCTGCCCAGAAAACTTTGTAAACTCCGTTGGAGGCTTCACCCTCGGCGGCAGGATCACTCTGTAGTACCATTCTGGGAAAGGAGGCGTGTAGGCTGGTCCTTGCATTTTAGGCTTGAGGCCGAATTGATTTTGCATCATATCGGCCATCTTCTGAACCAGAATGTCATCTTCCCCGCACTCCCGGTACCGAGCCGTACCCAGGATTCGGGAGAGCGTCGATAGCACCATAGTCCATGACTTCGTGGTAGCCTCCACCGTACAAGTTCTTCTGCAACCTGTTGCTAGCTGGGGCTATCTTGTAGGTGGAATTGGGCGGCACTCCAGCTGAGCCGAACGCCATCTCCCCATACGTAGGCTGATATGGATTTGGCTGTTGAACGGGCTGACCTGTACTGCCTTGTAAGGGTGGCCGGAGCGGCCGTCCTCTGCCAGCTCGCAGAGGAGGCTGCACTGGCTGACTTCCAGCGCTGTGTGGCGGCGGCTGAATCGGCTGTCCCCCAACGCTTTGTGGAGGAGGCTGGGTTGGCTGTCCCTGCAATGGTGGTTGAGTTCCCGCTGGCTGAGCGGAGCTGGACTCCCCAATCTCTGCATAGTGCCCCTGAGGGGAGACTCGACTGAATATTTGTTCCATGCCTGGGCCAAACACGCCCACCATCATTTGCTTGAACATGCTCAGGAAAGCCTTGTGATGCCTACCCAGCACAGATTCCGCAGCATCCCGAAACGCTTGCATGCATTCTTCTTTCTCTTGAAGGGTTGTGGCGTCAGTCTCACCTGACAGCAGAACCCTGGGCATCTCATTCTTGAGATATGGAACACCGCTTCTATTCTTCTTGAATGACATCAAGCACTTTAACTGAAACTGATCCGTAGCGTCTTTCAGCTGTTGTAGTTGCTCTGGAGAAAGATCCTCAATGGTGACGTCCAGGATGTCACCGATTTCAGGCATCTTGATTTCGGCTGTTGGTCCCACCGAGCGTGCCAAAAAGTGTGTTAACGCAAAACCTGCACCCTACGTTAAGCACACAGCAAGCCGAACAAGCTAGCTTCACACGCGAAGAGATTCCGAGACGTGCCAGTCAATTTTCCCTGAAAATTAACAAAAAGACAAAGTAGTTAAATTCCAAAGCTTGGAACTTGCCGGGTGGTACCAGACAGTTCCATATTTACGGCTATAAAGCCAAGTGAGATGACATATAGCTACGAAAAGCTATCTGCCAACAAACTAGAAACCATTCGGGAACTTCAAAACGTAAAGCAGAACATAGCCGAACGGATGACGTAAGCATGACAAAAGATCAGTCTTTATTTGAACAAAATTACACGTACACAAAGCTACGACCGGTCCTCAAGGATAAATAACAATAAATAATGGATGAAGTAAAGCATGGTCATAAATATGTAATAAACAAGCATGCATAGGTTCAAAGCACTAGTCTACCGCATGTCTAGATACCTCAAAACCCGTCAAGCATGAAGCCAAACAAGTTTATCCACCGCATGATACAACTTGTTTAAGAATCACACTACCAACCATAAATAGATCTATCTACCGCATTATACAATCTAAATATGGAAAGCTAAAAGCATACAATGTTTCAAACATAACTTATAAACACGTTTCACTCGTGAAAGCATAACCGAATACGGCTGAACAACCGAATCGGGGTCCATGGAGAAGGAACGAACATTGCCAAAGACGATAAATCTATCAGATTGAATTAAAGATCTAATCCACCGGATGATCAGCTCTAAAACAACCCAAAAACCTGCATCTACCGCATGATACCTGGCTCTGTCAAGATTCACACAAAATTAGGAAGCTTGAACCCGCAACATGTGACAATCTAGATTGGATCGGTTTCGGCTATTTGACAAACACGTGATCCACGTGCTTTTCGGAGCAAGATATGAACATGCGATGTAAAGATCACGAAACAAGATAAAGCCGATCCAAACCAATCTAAATTGGGCAAAAGAGTGTTACATGAATTTAAACATAAAGTAAAACTCAAAGCAACACAAGGTAACTTAATGAATCTATTGGATCTTGCCAAAATCCAATAGAGCCGATAACTAGCTCCAAGCTAGATCTTAGCCCACCGCATGGCTCATGACCTAACAAGAAACCCTCTTGAACCAAGCTTAAATCTACCGCATGATACTAAGCATGGTAACAAGACTACTTGCATCACGATCTAAATCCACCGCATGATACTAGACATGATACAAGGTTGCCGGTACTTACAGAGGTCGACGGATCGATGAACCCTCTCGAAGAACTCGACGACACGACAAAGGACTCAAGGGTTTGGCGTAAAGCCGGTTTGTTATGAGAATGTTTTCGAATACCATTACATACATCCAGGGTCTATATTTATACCCTGTCATAGCATGACTCCGGATGGACTACGAGCACAATATTTGATACCTAATTTATCTCTAAGTGCGATTGCTTATCCATCCATTTGTCCCTTCCGCTCGGGCCACGTCATCACACAATCCCGCAAAATCAGCGCAAACAGTTTCCTTACCGAACAGAAGCAAACTGTCGACCGCGAGCCCTTTGCCGAATCTTTCTGAAGAAACCTTCCTTCTTTCGGACGGATTTTTTCACCAAGCTGGGCCCACAAATTAGACTCCTTCCTGTACCAAATTTTGGTGTTAACAGAGATGAGACGAGCAGGCTGTGCGGTGCGGTCGGTCGGTCAGACGGAGGGACGGACGAACGGACGGGATGTGTTGTGGGGCGGGAGCATCTTTTGATGTTAATTGTTGGAGAGGAATGACGGCGCTTTAAACCGCGACCATTACTAGACCTTAACAACAGTGCCTTAAACCGCGACAGTTACTGCATGAGTCGCATTAACCATGAGCATTAACCATGACGTCCAGGTTCATCCCCACGCCTGGTCGCCTATATAAGTTTCCCTCCTCTTCCTGCCCAGGGTGCCAATTCACATTAGGTATTCCTGTTCAGGAGACCTTTCCCTCTCTCCCTTTGTTTGCTGCTTTCTTTTGCATCTCCATCTCTTGCACCGCGCGCACGGTACCGACGAGAGCAGAGCCTCCGGAACCTCGCCTTGCTGCTGAGATCCTGCTCGGGATAGGCGGGCGATAAACGAACGACTACATCACCTACGGCGGGCGGGTCTGCACTGCGATCCTCTGCCTGCATTGACTGTGTACGGCAACACCGATTGAGGTCACTCACAATGGGTGATAACGGAAATTTGGGTGACGCCGTCACCCAAACTTCCACAGGGTGCCCTCTCAAACAAATGTTCATGTTTATTAGTTGTATAATCATGAATATTGTTATGTTTAATTGTGGTTTAAACATACACACATGCTCTTGGATTGTTTCACTCACTACGATATCGAAATGTCTACTAAATTATGGAATTAAAATATGCCAAAATGTTGCCTATCTTCTAACAATCCAAAAAACTTATTATGTTGATAGGACTGTTTGGTGCTTCGGCGCTGGTGCTGGGCTCGGCATGGTCCCGCGGTATAAGTAGATTTAATAGGTTGCTTAAGTAGCTTTGGGACTCAAATGACACAATTAGCAAGTTTGAGGACCTATCTGTGCATTTTGCGAGTTTGGGGACTGGGATGACACACCATAGCAAGTTTGGGGACCGCCGGTGCACTTTACTCTTTTAAAAAACTCATATAAATAAAGAGCTAACGCATGAATCGCTTCTCCTTTATCAATTGCTTGCTCCATTTGCAACCTATTCACTTCTTGGATCAAGAAGAAAGATTCTAGTTTTGTAGGGTTTGGGGATAACGAAAATTGAAGCAATGGCTAATTTCCAGAGCTCGTCAGGCAGGTTCACTACAAAAAGTACCAATGTCTGGTCAATCGGCGTTGTTTTTACTCTGAATATCATATTCCTATTATGATGCTTCAGACTAGGGCCTTCTGGAGACAAAATTTTTTTTCTAGAGCACAATAGATGCAGAGTGGACTGTTGGTTACACAAATGCAATGAGTCATGTTGGACTGGTGGCAATACATCATTTACAATACGCATGGCTATTGGCTGTTCAAGTACAACCTTCTGCACTGTCCAAATCCTCTCTTGACTAACACTAAACTGAGCACGAACATCACAATTCATCCTTGTAGTGTCCCTTGATGACTCAATTTGTCAATGGCCTTCGTTATTTTCTCATCGCTTTGTATAGCTCTTTCTAACACTAAAACCAATCTTGCTAGCATAGGTGTTATACATCTCATAAGCTTTTTCCTCTAATTCGAAATACATTCCAACTTTAGAAACCGCGACCATAGGTTGCACAACTTCATCAGTCATCTTTTGTACTAATAGCCAACAATTAATGTGATTTACCACAATAAAAATGTTATACGTTTGGCAAGCCATCAAGGAAAACTTTCGATTCCGTCTTCGCGCTCGTCGTTTGCCGTCTCTGGAATGAGCGGAACGAGCGTGTCTTCCGGGGTTCACGTTGCTTGCCGCATCGGCGGGTGGACAGGATAAACGAGGAGCGCCGGCCTGGTCGCGCAGCCGGGCATTGGTTAGTTTCCTGGTGTGTTGGTTGCCGTGGCGGGGGGAGGTGTTGGTACTGCTGTGGTCTCGCTCGGCTGCTAGTTGTAGGGCCTGTTTGGTAGGGCTCCGGCTCCTCCAAAAACAGCTCCGGCTCTGGCTTCTCTGGTGGAGTGGCTTCTCTGGTGGAGTTGAGTCGTTTTAAAAAACGTTTGGCAAAATAGCTCCTCTGGTGGATTTTTTGTTGGAGCCAGGTGAAGCCACCAAAACGTGGCTCCACCTCCCCTTTGAAAGCCGCGAGGGGCTCCAGCTCCGGCTCCACACCTGGAGCCGGTGCAATTTACACTGTTTGGTAGGGCTCCGGCCGGAGCCGCTCGTGGAGCCGGAGCCGGAGCCCTCCCAAACAGGCCCGTAGGATCGGTAGCCTTTTGCTTCGGGTGTTTGTTAGTGTTTTGTAATTTTTGCTGCACTTGTGTGGGTCGCAATCCCCTCCTTAATGCAGCGCGTTCTCGAAAAAAATAAAAATGTTATACTCTCAGTTAAATAAATTATTTGCAATTCAATTACCTTATCTTGTGCTTTATTTGCTAAAACTATTTCTTCAGGTATCTTGCTACAAACTCTCATGTCCTGTGCAATGTAGTATATGGTCACAAATCAGGGGAGTGGGGGTCATGTAACATGGCCAAGCACAGACGTGAAACTTATGATGATCAAATAACATGAACATAATATGTACCTGTGTTGGCTGCATTCCGTTGTGTGCTAGGACAGGCACAGAGTACACCATAGGTGACGAACGTCATTCTTCTCCTGGCTTCTTCCAACCGTTGCAGCTGCGACATGTGGAGAGGCTTCTCCTGCCGTGGAGTGCAGTTTGCTATCCTCCGTGTCTCCTCCCATGATTACCATTGCAGTGCTCCTTAAAGATTTCCTCTGTGACGGCTGTCCTTCCTTGCCGCGATCTAGGATCACACGAAGATCTCTTCTCCTGACCTCGCGGGTGTGAAGGGCTCCGGACGTTACGGTGGATCAATCTTGCGCGTGGGAGCCGATGGAATGAGCCACAAGCATCGGAGAAAGCCGAGTTGCACGTGGGCCTTTCCCGGTCGAAGTCTGACGAGCGCAAGCGTCCGCGTCGCAAGTCCATAGACGGGCCGCACTCGGAAACAGGAGACAGAGGAAAATCAACCACAGGGATCGTGGGTACAAACCGTGGGTAGGTCTGCCGTAGCCGAAACATTTCTCAAATTGTGATTTTTATTATTGTTTCACTTTTTCGGTCTTCATGCAACCTTACGGGTGGGTCTGGTGTGAGGGGTAAGGTTGGCCCAAATTGGATGAGAAAAGTTTTTAATTGTATTCGCTATTTATAGTATAGGTTTGGTTACCAAACATTGAGTATGACAGACACTAAAATAAATGGGGCCTTAGTCCATGACTAATAATCAACTAATGGACTAAGGCCTTCTTTAAATTCGCAAATTTGCATTGCAAATCCATCACATCGAACTATTCATCTATCCATCGAGTCACATCATCTCTCACGATATGCGTTTTGATACATATTTTTTTCACGACTTTACACTTAATATACTATTTACACTGAGGACCAGGAGCGTCCCAGTGGTCGATGGATGACCGCTCCTCAGTGATGAGTGATTGACAACGGGTGTTGGACTGACTCTTGGCTTAGTGCGCAGGTGTAGGCTGCGGCCTAGTTCGTGTTGTTGCAGGTGAAGAACGGGCGCGAAAGGTCTTCGCCTTGAGGGGCCTCGGGAGATGGAGAGACAAGTAGGCTCGGTTCGAGGGACCCGGTGGACAGCGGGACTGGGTGCGGGCCACATGGTGGCGACACAAGCAAGACGAAGTCATGGACAATTGAGCCGGTGCACGGTGGCGGTCAAGTCAAGTGGTTTGGCGGGAGGCCGGACCGGGCACGCGGGGTTTGGTGGTTTGCCCACAAAACCATCGGCGGACGGTTTCTTGGTTTGGGTCTCAAAACCAAGTCCGAGGGCCCAACACGACGGAGACGGGATCCGGGCGTGTCGGGAAGCTTCGAGGCGGAGGACACGCGGCGGGATCGCATGGCTTGCGTCGGGAGGACGCGGGGTGCGGCAAAGGCGTGGCCGTCCGATGGCAAGACCCACAAACATTACCTAAATGCCCCTACGTGGGTTGTATCGCCAGTAGTTTAGTTAGGGGTAGTCGAGTCATTTACCACTCCGGCGGGACCTGATATATAAGCCATGAGTGTGTGTTGATGGCGCTCTCTCTCCGCGACTTAGGGTTTCATTTGCTCCCTCCTCTTTCTCATTTTCGTAGCTATTTTCCTTCCTATTTTCTCTAGGCTAGCATGAGAGCTTCATGAGAGATTTGTTGAGAGGGATGGATGCTAGGGCGGCATGCTAGACCTTGTGAATCTTTCCTGGTTTGTATAGAAGATTCGGGGTTGTTTTTCTTGGCTTTTCGTGCTTGTTTTCGTGCCTTTGTTCCCGGTGTGATTCCGCGGATTTGAGTGCGTTTCTCCCCGGATTTCTTTGAGGGAAACATGGATAGATGTCTTGTGCATCTTTGTGCTTGATCTTGTGCCCTCAAACGCCGGGAAACCACTTCGATTCGTGAGTTTTCGTTCGGTGCTCTAGCTTTTGGTGGTGCTCAAAGGATTCGCGATTCCCGGTGATTTAGGGAGTTAAGAGGCAAGATTTTTGGGCTATAGCATCCTTGTGTGACGCTTTTCAAGTCCCCAAACCCTTGTCTCCATAGCTTCAACCGTTTGGGAAATCCGATGATGAGTTGGGGGAGTTGACTTTCGAGGTCGGGCTGTTTCTGCTCTGTCCGCACCTGGCGGACAGTCCGCGAGGAGGTCGCGGACGGTCCGCGTGGGTCGTGTTCGTCGCGTGTTCGTCGAGTTCTTGCTCGTCCTCTTTTTCGATCCGTCGTGATTTTGGTTTTCGGTTGGACGAAGTTTCGGACGGTCCGCGGTGTTGGGCGGATGGTCCGCGGGTGCTTGGCGGACGGTCCGCGTGCTCCCCGCGGACGGTCCGTGGTTCGTGGGTGGCTTTGGTCCGTTCTGTGTGATTTAACGGACAGTCCGCGGCTCGGGCCGGACGGTCCGCGGCCCGGGTGTGGACGGTCCGCGGTACCGGCCGGACGGTCCGCGCGGCCCCGTGCGGACGGTCCGCCCCTCCTGCGCGGACGGTCCGCCAGAGCCTGTGTGCTTCGCTTCTTGGTTCGATTCCTTCCTCCCTTTCTAGTGCTTCCGCGTGTGCCTCTAGGAATCGTTCCTAAGGCTAGAGGTTGATCCATAACCTCGTGGTCTTGGCGATTGGTGCGTGATTCGATCCATCGCTTGTGTGTGACCGGGATTTGAGTAGGGCATAGGCCGGGTTCTTTGGGAAGAATTTTTACCGGCTCCTATTCACTCCCCCCCCTCTATAGTCGCCATCTGATCCTTCAATTGGTATCAGAGCTTGGTGCCGGATTCTTTGCGACTTTGACAAGTCCCGAATCCTAAGATGGCGTACGTTGAGTGGGGCGGTCCGCCGCACTTCGATGGCAAGGGTTACCACAAGTGGGCGGCTCGTATGATGATCTTTCTTCGAGGGAAGCTGTTGGATTTCATTGTGCTTGACAAGACCTATGCTATTCCGGTCAACATCCATACTCTTATGGTGACCGATGCCGATGCCAAGGCCAAGTATGAGGCTAATGCAAAAGCCGTTGATCACTTGTGCCGGAGCTTGTGTGATCCAGAGTTTGAGCGTGTTCGCCATTTGAATCTTGCTTGGCAAATTTGGGAAAAGTTGTTGGTTGCTCACGGTGGTGATAACCATGTCAAGGCTCGCCTCTTTGTCTCTTACCGGATGCAATATGAGAATTTCACTCCACTTCCGGTGAGGACATTGATGCGATGTTTCAGAGGTTCACCGCCATCGTGAACAACATGAAGGCTAATGTTGAGGATTTTCCGTACTCCGAGCATGATCAGGCTTTGAAGCTCTTGCATGTCTTGGACCCGAATGTTTGGGGTGCTAAGGTTGAGGCCATCAAGGAGTCTGGACATTATTTGACTATTGAGTTGGATGACCTCTTTTCTAAGCTCAAGTCGGCTGAGGTTGACAGGAAGTTGCTATCCAAGCATGAGGGCTCGACTGACCATAGTCTTGCTCTTGTGGGAGGATCAAAGGGCAAATCTAACCCTTCCTGTCGACGAGTTTTCTTTGTCCTCTCTTATGTCCATTCCGGATGAGGAGTTTGATGTGCCGGGCGAGGAGGAGGCCGGCCTTGCTCTCAAGAAGGTTTGAACGACTACACGAGAGTCGGAGGAATGCAAGGCGGAGCTCGGGGACGTGCTACAAGTGTGGCAAGCGTGGCCACTTCATCGCCGAGTGCCGGAAGCGGAGGAGAACAAGTACAAGGTGAACGAGTACAAGGCGCACCCGAGGCGTGAAGACAAGTACTCCTCCAAGGGCAAGCACTTCAACAAGTCCAAGAGCAAGTACAAGAACAAGCGGCGACCGAGCAAGAGCGACTACAAGAAGAACAAGGCAAGAGCGATGGTGGCCGGTGCGAGCGACGTCGACTCAAGCTCAAGCGAGGAGCGATCAAGCTCAAGCGGCGAAGATGAAGACGCCGGGAGGCGCAATGGCAAGAAGAGTGCAAGCGGAACCTCGGCGGGGTGAGCTGTGTGGCGCTTGAGGGTTTTTGTGGCATGGCCCATAGCTCGAGCAGCAAGAAGAGTGTGAAGGAAGACAGCGACTCGACTGCGAGGATGAGGTAAACCGTGACCCCGACTCTTTGCTTGCTGAGATTGCTAGGTTGAATGGTTTGCTTGATAACCGTGATAGTGTGCTGAGAGATGCCAAAAAGATGAGGAAAGATCTTAGGGCTCAGCTTGAGAATGCTAGTGAGAAAGTAGGAGAGTTAGAGTCAAAATTGCTTGAATTGAAACTTGAGAATGACTCTTTGAAACTTGCTCCTACTCCTCCTGATAATGTTGAATGTGTTGAATGTGATGCTTGGTTGAATGAGATTAAACTGCTTAATGAGAAGAATGCTTCTATTTTGGCTCAACTAGATGCTCTTAGGACTGAACATGATGAGCTTAAGGCTAGACCCACTTTGCTTGGTGCTTGCAAATCATGTCCTACTATGCATGCTAAGCTTGTTGATGCTCGCTCTACTATTAGTTCTTTGGAAGCATCTTTGAAATCTCCGTTGCAAATGCATGTTCTAGGCCGTGATGAAGTCACTTTGCGTAATCTTGAACTTACTTCCCGTTTGGATGTCATTTATGAGGAAAATGATTATTTGAGGAAGGTGTTGGGTTGGTTGTACGGGCGGGAACCTCAATTGAAAATCATGATTGAGAAGTTCAAGAGAGCCGATGGTCGTGGTTTGGGGTTTGAGAAGTTGGGTGAGAAAGTGGGAGAGAACGAGTGGGGAGAGTGTGTACGAGAAGTGTGTTGAGTCTAACCCCGGGTTTGAGGTGATCGGAGAGATCCAAGTCCCACTCCCAAAAGCACCCAAGAACTCTTTCACACCAAAGCCCAACCACCTTTGCAACAAGCTTGACACAACCCAAGATCCACCCAAATTCCCACCTAAGACAAATGATTTCCAGAAACCAGTGAAGTTTGTGGGTGAGAAGGGTGAGAAGCCTAGAGAGAAGCCAGAGCCAAAACCAAAACCCATCCCCTTCGGGGTGTGAGTATTGTGGCAAGGAGAGGCATCTTGCGAGTTTTGCTACAAGAGGAAGAGGGATGAGAGGCTTGCTAGGGAGCAAGCAAACCGGGACGGTATCGCCGGTCTCGCGGTATTCCCGAGCCTAGAGTGCCACTTCCACGGGGTGTGGGAAGTGTGAGGAGTGTTGGCGGTGTTCCCACGGAGAGGTGGTGGTGAGAGGTTTGTCGGGGAGAGATGATGGTGTGCGTGCTGGTGAGAGGTTTGGTCGGGCTAGTGGTGGTTTTGCTGGACGTCCTCCTACTCGTCCTCAGTACGGGTTTAGGGGAGATGATCGCAGCTTTGGGTTCCAGAGGAACTACGGACCACGTTTTCCCCCTCGTGGTGCTCGTACTCCTCCCATGGGACATGGGAAGTTTGGTGGCAAGGGAGTGATGTTTGCTAAATCCTCTTTTGAGCAAATGGCTCGACACTGGTTTAACCTTCTTTGTGCTAACCCCAGTGTCGAGTCGCTAGCTCATTCTCGTTCTTGTTTCGATTTTGCGGGCGGGAGGCTTGGAGAACATTTGGTTGATCGACTCCGGTGTTCTCGACACATGACCGGAGATAAGAAGTGGTTCTCCGGCCTCACCCCGGTGAAGGAAAAGATTTACATCACATTTGGGGACAATGGACGAGGTAGGGTGCTTTCAGAGGGTGTTGTGCATGTGAGTGACAAGGTAACGTTGAAGAGAGTGGCTCTTGTGAAGTATTTGGGTTTTAATTTGCTTTCGGTTTCTCAGTTGCTTGATGAGGGTTTTGAGGTGCGTTTCAAGTCTGGCGAGTCTCGTTTGCTTGATTATCGAGGTGATCTTGTCTGTATGATCATCCCCGAGGGTCGGATTTTCGGGGCGATTTCTCTCGTTCTTTGGGTCCTGCTCGCATTTGTTTGATGGCCGGTCCTTCTTCGATTTGTGGAAATGGCATAGGCGGTTGGGACACTTGAGCTTTGATTTGGTTTCCCCGCTTGAGTGGTCTTGACCTTGTCCGAGGATTGCCGAAGTTGAAGTTTGAGAAGGATTTGGTTTGTGCTCCTTGTAGGCATGGTAAGATGGTAGCCACTCCCCATCCACCCCTGACCGATGTCATGACCGAGCGTCCGACAGAGCTGTTGCATATGGACCTTGTTGGGCCAGCTCGAGTTCGCTCGGTGGGTGGGAAGTGGTATGTCCTTGTTGTGGTGGACGATTACTCTCGCTATGCCTGGGTGTTCTTCTTGGAGGATAAGAGTGAGAATTTTGGTTTTGTTCGAGATCTGATCGTGAGGTTGAAAAACGAGAGGCATGGGAATGCTATTCGAGCTATCCGCAGTGATAATGGCTCTGAGTTCAAGAACTCTCGTTTTGATGCCTTTTGTCGTGATCTAGGTCTTGAACATCAGTATTCGACCCCTTATGTGCCCCCTCAAAATGGAGTTGTGGAAAGGAAAAATCGGACTCTTTGTGAGATGGCTAGGACGATGCTCGATGAGCACGGGACTCCTAGGAGGTATTGGGCCGAGGCGGTCAATACGACTTGTCATGTTTCCAACCGGATTTTATTGAGAGCTTTCAAGAAGAAGACCTGTTATGAGCTTATGCATGGTCGGGCACCCAAAGTGAGTCATTTCCGAGTTTTTGGCTGCAAATGCTTTATTCTGAAAAAGGGAAAACTCGACAAGTTTGAGGCTAGGTCTAGTGATGGTATTTTCTTTAGATATGCTAACCACTCTAGAGCCTATAGGGTGCTTAACCTTGAGACTAACAAAATCATGGAGACTTGCGAGGTGACCTTCGACGAGACAATGCCATGTACCTCTCTTGGTTTTGAATGTGCAGGTGATGAAGAGATGGCCGAGGACCTCTTTGAAGAGGAGAAAGATGAAGCTGGAGATGATGATGGGGAGAACCATGCGCCTGAAGCTGAGCATGTACCCACTACTTCCCCTACGACCACTTTGGAGCATGGACCGTCTACTTCATGGACAATGACGGTGCAACAAGAGGTCCAGGCGAGAGAAGCTGAAGTTGAGGGGGAGGTAGTTTCGAGGCGTGAGGCTCCCCGGCGGATTCAAGAAGTGCATCCCCTGTCGAAGATCATTGGGAACATCGATGAACGCACTACACGGTCGAGGTCCGGGAATTCCTCTCATTTTGCTCATCTTGCTTTTGTTGCTACTTTTGAGCCCAAGGACATTGGACATGCTTTATCCGATGCAAACCGGGTCAATTCTATGCATGAGGAGTTGGAAAACTTTGAGAGGAAACGGGTGTGGGAGTTAGTTGAACCACCTCCAAATTGCCGTCCCATAGGAACCAAGTGGGTTTGGAAGAACAAAGAGGGAGAGAATGGGATGGTTGTGAGGAACAAGTCCGGACTTGTTGCTCGGGGGTTTAGTCGAAGGAGGGGATCGACTATGAGGAGACCTTTGCTCCCGTGGCTGTCTTGAGGCAATTCGAATCCTTCTAGCCTTTGCCGTGGCTAAAGGGTTCAAGTTGTTTCGGATGGACGTGAAGAGTGCTTTTACGAATGGGGTCATAGAGGAGGAGGTGTATGTGAAGCGACCACCGGGTTTGAGAGCGAGTTGTACCCACACGGGGTATGCGGGTTGAAAAGGGCTCGTATGGGTTGAAACGGGCGCCCGTGCTTGGTATGGGAGATTGAGAGGTTTTCTTTTGAGCGAGAGGGTTTGTGATGGGTACCGTGGATAGGACCTTGTTTCTCCTCAAGCATGGAAATGACTTGTTGATTGTTCGGATATACGTGGATGATATTGTCTTTGGTGGCTCGTCACATAACCTTGTTGCCAAGTTTGCGGATGAGATGAGCGGGGAGTTCGAGATGAGCATGATGGGCGAGTTGCGGTATTTTCTCGGGCCGCGAGATCAAGCAAGTGAAGGACGGTACATTTGTGCACCGGACCAAGTACACAAAAGACATGCGAGGAAGTTCCGGATGCAAGATGTGAAGCCGATGTCGACTCCCATGGGGAGTACGGCCACTTTGGATGCGGATGAGGACGGAGAACCGGTGGACCGGCGGGAGTACGGGGAGCATGATCGGCTCCCTCCTCTACTTGACGGCGACGAGGCCGGACATACGGTTCGGCGTGTGTCCGTGCGCTCGTTTTCGAGCTTCGCCGAGGACATCACATCGACGGGCCGTCAAGAGGATTTTCGGGTACCTACGGTCCGCCTTTTGGTCTTGGCCTTTGGTATTCTTCCTCCTCGACTCTTTCTCTTCATGGTTTTTCCGATGCGGATTTTGCTGGTTGTCGAGTCGAGAGGAAGTCTACTTCTGGCACTTGTCAGTTTCTTGGATCTTCGTTGGTCTCATGGTCTTCCCGCAAGCAGTCTAGTGTAGCTCAGCCTACCACAGAGGCAGATTATGTTGCTGCCGTGAGTTGTTGCTCTCAGTTGTTGTGGATTTCATACACTTTGAGAGACTTTGGTGAGGAGTGCACCCAGATCCCACTTCTTTGTGATAGCACCAGTGCCATAAGCGTAGCCAAAAACCCAGTGCTTCACTCCAGAACCAAACATATAGAAGTGAGGTATCATTTCTTGAGGGACAATGTGGAGAAAGGAACCATTGTTTTGAGCCATGTCCCTACCCAAGATCAGCTAGCCGACATCTTTACAAAGCCTCTCGACCAAGCTACATTTGTGCGCTTGCGGGGGGAACTTGGGGTTTGTTACCCTTTCTAGTTGATTCTTGGGGATTTCCTTTTTGTACCATATGTATCATACCATGTTTACCTTGATGTATATACATGCTTTGCTTGATGTACAAACCATGGTAGGATAGCCATCTTGTCATATATCATGTTGCATTTGTGTCATATTGCATTTTAGGATGATGAGCTTCTTTCATATGCCATATTTGAGTCTCTTTGGCTATTTGTGAGATATTGGTTATATGTGTGGAGAAATGGTGATGTGAGGCTATGCTCTTGGAATATTTGAGATATATGTGTGGTGAGATAGCCCCTTTTTAAATAAATGCTAAACTTGACTAATTTTTGATGAAATTTGCTCCACTCGTGTGTAGTTGTGTATCCATGTCACAGTTTGGTCTAAATATGCTTTTCATGCTTAGATTGTGCTTGGATGCCTTGTTCTTGCATTTGGGACAAAGGCCGGATATCATTGTGAATGTTTAGCCTATGTTGCATTCATGGGGGAGCATAAGCTTCTTTTTGCCGCAAAGGCACTTCATGTACCATGTAATGAATTAATCTTGAAAAGAAGTGCATAATGCTTGAAAAATGCTCCATCCATCATGTCTATGTTTAAAATGTCTTATCTTTCACATATGGGTGCAAAACATGTTGCATGATGTTCACCAGTGGAGAAGTCTCCCCGAAGTGGACACATGGCTCATGAGCTTTGACATGACATGCTTTGCTTTATGGGTGTTTACCATGGAATTTGATATCCTTGTATGATCTTTAAATGGTATGCATGTTTGTGGCTCAAGTGTGACATGGATAGGCTTTTACATGTGAAGCGAGCCTTCTTTTGGTAAAACTGCTTAAATCTGAAAATTTTGCTTTGTCACATGCTTGTATTTTCATATATTTCTTGTGGCAATGCTTTGATAATGCTATGATTCATGGGTGTGATCTTTGTCTCATTTTTTAGCCTTTGACACTAGATTTGGCCTATTTGAGAAGCTCATGTAGTTGTTTATATGCTTTGTTTTGCATTTCTGCATTTTCACCTTGATTCATACATTGTCAACAAGGGGGAGAAAAGGTGAGCTTAATGAAAATTCAGAAGAGGTGAGCTAAAATTTGGGAGTTTGCATGAGTTTGCATCCACATGTTCAGGGGGAGCTTGCATTTGTTCAGGGGGAGCTTTCTTGCTGTTTTCGGTGTGGATTTTGTGCTTTGCTTGGCTTGTGACCTTTCTTCGCCTTTCTTCGGTTTTGGTCATGAGTTGAGCTTCTTTGTTCTTTCTTTCTCTTTTTCTCTGAATTTCATTTCGCGTTGTGTGTTGTCAATGCACTCATCAAGGGGGAGATTGAGGACCAGGAGCGTCCCAGTGGTCGATGGATGACCGCTCCTCAGTGATGAGTGATTGACAACGGGTGTTGGACTGACTCTTGGCTTAGTGGGCAGGTGTAGGCCGCGGCCTAGTTCGTGTTGTTGCGGGTGAAGAACGGGCGCGAAAGGTCTTCGGCCTTGAGGGGCCTCCGGGAGATGGAGAGACAAGTAGGCTCGGTTCGAGGGACCCGGTGGACGACGGGGCCCGGGTGCGGGCCACATGGTGGAGACACAAGCAAGACGAAGTCATGGACAAGTGAGCCGGTGCACGGTGGCGGTCAAGTCAAGTGGTTTGGCGGGAGGCCGGACCGGGCACGCGGGGTTTGGTGGTTTGCCCACAAAACCATCGGCGGACGGTTTCTTGGTTTGGGTCTCAAAACCAAGTCCGAGGGCCCAACACGACGGAGACGGGATCCGGGCGTGTCGGGAAGCTTCGAGGCGGAGGACACGCGGCGGGATCGCATGGCTTGCGTCGGGAGGACGCGGGGTGCGGCAAAGGCGTGGCCGTCCGATGGCAAGACCCACAAACATTACCTAAATGCCCCTACGTGGGTTGTATCGCCGGTAGTTTAGTTAGGGGTAGTCGAGTCATTTACCACTCCGGCGGGACCTGATATATAAGCCATGAGTGTGTGTTGATGGCGCTCTCTCTCTCCGCGACTTAGGGTTTCATTTGCTCACTCCTCTTTCTCATTTTCGTAGCTATTTTCCTTCCTATTTTCTCTAGGCTAGCATGAGAGCTTCATGAGAGATTTGTTGAGAGGGATGGATGCTAGGGCGACATGCTAGACCTTGTGAATCTTTCCTGGTTTGTATAGAAGATTCGGGGTTGTTTTTCTTGGCTTTTCGTGCTTGTTTTCGTGCCTTTGTTCCCGGTGTGATTCCGCGGATTTGAGTGTGTTTCTCCCCGGATTTCTTTGAGGGAAACATGGATAGATGTCTTGTGCATCTTTGTGCTTGATCTTGTGCCCTCAAACGCCGGGAAACCACTTCGATTCGTGAGTTTTCGTTCGGTGCTCTAGCTTTTGGTGGTGCTCAAAGGATTCGCGATTCCCGGTGATTTAGGGAGTTAAGAGGCAAGATTTTTGGGCTATAGCATCCTTGTGTGACGCTTTTCAAGTCCCCAAACCCTTGTCTCCATAGCTTCAACCGTTTGGGAAATCCGATGATGAGTTGGGGGAGTTGACTTTCGAGGTCGGGCTGTTTCTGCTCTGTCCGCACCTGGCGGACAGTCCGCGAGGAGGTCGCGGACGGTCCGCGTGGGTCGTGTTCGTCGCGTGTTCGTCGAGTTCTTGCTCGTCCTCTTTTTCGATCCGTCGTGATTTTGGTTTTCGGTTGGACGAAGTTTCGGACGGTCCGCGGTGTTGGGCGGACGGTCCGCGGGTGCTGGCGGACGGTCCGCGTGCTCCCCGCGGACGGTCCGTGGTTCGTGGGTGGCTTTGGTCCGTTCGTGTGATTTAACGGACGGTCCGCGGCTCGGGCGGACGGTCCGCGGCCGGGTGCGGACGGTCGCGTGTACCCGGCCGGACGGTCCGCGCGGCCCTGTGCGGACGGTCCGCCCCTCCTGCGCGGACGGTCCGCCAGAGCCTGTGTGCTTCGCTTCTTGGTTCGATTCCTTCCTCCCTTTCTAGTGCTTCCGCGTGTGCCTCTAGGAATCGTTCCTAAGGCTAGAGGTTGATCCATAACCTCGTGGTCTTGGCGATTGGTGCGTGATTCGATCCATCGCTTGTGTGTGACCGGGATTTGAGTAGGGCATAGGCCGGGTTCTTTGGGAAGAATTTTTACCAGCTCCTATTCACTCCCCCCTCTCTAGTCGCCATCGGATCCTTCGTACACCTTTACAAAACTAAACAAACACTGTATAGTCCTATAAACAAACCTTATCCAAACACCAACGCGGCTCACTCACCACCGCTCGCAAGTTGTGACCAAAACACGTAGGGCCTCAAACACGATCGCCGGCGGCCAGCCCACCTTCCCAGCTAGACACCAGGTTTGCCCGCGCGCCCAGCCCAACAAGTCCGGGGCTCCACGGGGCCGAGGTCCCCAGACTCCGACCGTTGTTCCGGCGCGGGACGTGGCTGCGCACCGCCCAAGCTGACGCCAGGTGTCGCCGGGGAACCAGAGAGCATGCCACAGCTTCATCGGCCAGCGCTCCTCTCCCGCTCTCGCAGCGGCTCGTGTCCATTCCTCCCCGCCTTCCACCGCCCCTTCCGCGTGATCTCCTTGCCCGCCGCCGGTGCCCGCCCGCCCCGCGCGCGCCATGTCGTACAACAAGCAGACCCCATCCATTACCGCCGAGACCATAAACCCCAAGGTGATCACGAGGCTCCCCGTCCACCTTTTGGCTCATAGTATATTACTTCCGATTTAACTGCCAAGCTGTTGCGGTGACTCGATACCTGCTGCCCGTCCTTTTTGTTTTTTTTTCTTTTGAAGGTCAAGATCTTCAACTACGAACCTTGTGGGGAGATCGTCAGGCACGCCGAGGTAACGTTTCCCAACGGATGTCCGGATGACCTTCTTCACTGTCGTGCAACTACTCAAGATCAAGCATCCTTATTTACAAGCTTTGCCTTCCAATTTATTTTTATTCCCAGTTGGCTTTGGTTAGTGTCATGAATGATGAAAATCAACTTCTTTGACCTATGTGTTGGTAGTTTTTTTTAAAATCTGGCTGCTGGTGCTCTAGTTTGAACTGTGCCTTTAGTAAGTAATCTTAGATTTCAGATATTTAGATCTTAACATAAAGGTGCTTTATTTATGGCAAATGCAACTATATATACTACTGATTACAACTTACAAGTTCAATATATTGTCTTCTTATGTGTCATTCAGCGGCTGCAGCAGGAGATAGATGAAAACCCGGATTCTCTCCCTTTTCCAGAGGTGAAACTCCGGCTTTGCAAGTCCTGAATAACATTTTATTATAACCTTGATCAGTCTTTGTGAGCCTTTAGGTGTTATCCTACAGATAATACACTGCAATCTTGGGAACCCGCAGGTTCTTGGTCAGCGACCAATAACCTTTTTTCGTGAGGTTAACATCCTTAATTACGCTCCTCCCAAAATGCCAGGTGCAAACATGTTACTGTTCATTCATCATGCCTCAAAATTTTGCCTTCAGGTTCTTTCTCTGTGTGACCATCCAGCCCTCCTTGACAAAGATGAAGCTCGTTCCTTATTCAGGTTGCCAACTCCGTCTAGTAAATTATCTTCCATTTATGTCGAGCTTTGGGAATTGATCATGCTATAAAAGTACTAACACAAATTACCATGGGAGTAACTAATTCAGTTTTAATTCATTTTTTCTCACTTCTGACAGCAGAACTGGTACGAAATACTTTTGATGGCACAACTATTTGACAGAAATTTTACTGATACTGTTCCAATATACTGCCACAGTCCATGTTCCATAAGAAGAGCCCAGAGCATCATCAATTCAATTCCTGGTAAAGAGACCGGTGGATATACTAGTAGTCGGGTAATCTACTGGAATTAGCATCTTTAGTTGCCAGCAAAGTTTTGAGTTCAAGTGCATGAGTTTTTTTAGCAAAGTGCATGAGTTCATCTGCATTAATCACAACTTGAAGGATAAGAAAGCTACCCAGAAAATGTTGCTTTACCTGGTGTTGTACAGTTAAAATTTCAGCGAGTGTATTTTTACTTTGATTATTACATGTTACATTATTGACACTTGTATTGCACGATTAGGGAATCAAAAGTCTACGTCAAGCAGTTGCAGATGGGATCTGTGCGAGAGATGGTTACCCATCGAAACCCGATGATATCTTTCTGACAGATGGAGCGAGCGCAGCAGTAATACTCTGAATTTCAGATCATGCATGCAGAGATACAAATGATACTGACCTTTGAAATAAAGTGCAATTTTAATATCTTACACTGGCCTGTTTATTACGTATTTCTGCCCTTTGAAGGTTAACATGGTGATGCAAATGATACTGACCTTTGAAATAAATTGCAATTTTTAATATCTTAAACTAGACTGTTTATTACATATTTCTGCCCTTTGCAGGTTAACATGATGATGCAAATACTCATAAGGTCTCATGAAGATGGAATTTTGTGCCCTCTACCTGATTATCCCTTATACTCGGCTTCCATTATACTTCATGGTGGAACAATGGTATCTTACTAGAGTAAAGAACAAATAATGAAGCAGCATTTGCAATTAACAGAGCCCTGCCTAAAATGTTCATGTATCTGAATATGAACTTTCAGTCTTTCACTCAGATTCATTGCATTTTTCTTGTTACCAGTTTTTTCTTCTTAAATTAGAAGTCGATCATGTGTATTATATGCTTGAAGTAACTAAGAACTGAACTGAATTTAGGTGCCTTACAATCTCACTGAAGATAGGGATTGGGGCCTTGAGATTTTTGAAGTCAAGAGGTGTTTGGAGGAGGCTCGTTCAGCTGGTTTGACTGTTAGAGCTATGGTGGTCATAAATCCTGGTAATCCTACCGGACAGGTATGAGCAAGTGGCACATGAGTTTCTTGTATCTTTTATGCATGAAATCAAAGCAACAATAATTAAAAGATACTTTGTTGGGATGTTCCTATCAAAGCATGTGCCAAAATCAGATAATTACCAGAGTTTCTATTCAACGTCCCCATCCTTCGTTGCAGGTACTGTCCATCACCAACCAAGAGGAGATAGTGGAATTTTGTCGGAAAGAAGGTCTGGTTTTACTTGCTGATGAGGTTAGAACTGTGTGGCAATATAAACCTTTTGCTTTGTTAAATCACATTCACTCTGTGTTAAGGAATTATTTCCTGCAAATCAATTACCAAAACATATTGACAGGTATACCAAGAGAATATCTATGTCGAGAACAAAAAATTCCATTCTTTCAAGAAAGTGGCAAGATCACTTGGGTATGACGAACAGGACCTTTCCATAGTATCATTTCATTCAGTTTCAATGGGTAAGTCTTCCTTTAGTAGCAGATAATCACCAGAGTTTCTATTCAACATCATCATCCTTCGAGGTCCATCTCTAGGAACCGCTGGTAATTTTTTTGGCTATTCTCTCATCTTCTGAAGTTGGCAGGATTCTGTGGGGAAAGTGGAAGAAGAGGAGGCTACATGGAGGTAACTGGTTTTGGAGATGATGTGAAGCGTGAGATTTACAAGGTGGCTTCTGTCACTATTTGCCCCAATATAGCTGGCCAAATTCTTATTAGCCTTGTGATGGATCCGCTTAAGGTCTCAAATTTAAACTAAATCCCAACCGTATTCCCCACGTCCAAGTACATGGGATTTACTAAATTTACCCTGTGCTATGCATGCAGCTAGGAGACGATTCTTTCGAGTCGTTTGTGGCTGAGAAGGAAAAAATCCGTTCATCTTTTTTGAAGCGTGCCAATGTATGTGCATCCTTCATACCCCTTGCGCAGGATACCTTGGCTGTCTCCTCGTGACAATGGAAGGATCCTCACATGTCTGTTCAACTGCAGACCCTGGAGAAGGCTTTCAGCAGCATGGAGGGAGTGAGCTGCAACAAGATAGAGGGCGCCCTGTACATCTTCCCACGGCTTCACCTGCCCTCGCTCGCCTTCAAGGCTGCCAAGCGCGAGGGTGTCTCGCCTGATGTTTTCTACGCTCACCGCCTGCTTGATGCCACTGGGATCGCCGTCGTGCCTGGCTCTGGGTTCCACAAGGTCAGTAGCTTTTTTTACCGTCCATTTTGCACTGAGGTTTACAAAATAGGACGATGGTCCCAAAGAATCTTAGGATAGGAGGAACATTTTGTTTTGCATTCCTCGGTTATCTCATTGTCTGACCTTCTTGGCTGCGATGCAACGACAAGGACTCTGGTACGATCCATATCCGGTGCACGATTCTGCCCGACGAGGAGAAGATCATGGCGATGATCCCACGGCTCAAGGCTTTCCATGAGTCGTTCATGAACGAGTTTCGGGGTTCTGAGCAGTACATGAACGACCTCCGCCGCTAATGCTTGTCATGGGTTCACCGAGTGGTGTGAATATGAAGCCATGGCATGTGTGAGCTTTGTACCACAAGGGCAGCTAGCGTGGCTTGATTTCAGTGTTCTTGCTTTCAGTTTTCAGTTGTGCCCATTTGTACCCCCTTGTGCTGTACGACTGGGCTACCCGAATTTCGTGTTAAGTAAAAATTTTTGAAGTATTAAATGCGACTTTGACCACTAATTAAGAGTACTAAATAAAGGCAATTTATATAATTACTTCCACACCCTTATGAAAATTCCCGAGAGGAATCAAATGAGGACTTCGACCACAGAATTAGAGGATGATTATTGTAGTATTACTGTAGAAAATTATTAAATTAATTATGCTCATTATATTCAGCAGGCAAAGTTACACTCATCTGTAAAAAAGGTTTTACAAATAAACTTCATTTAGTGCTCCATGCATACAAGATTCCTTTCTCCGAACTTTTTTGGAGAGGAATCTAAACACATCCTTTGTCTAAACTGTTGAAAGTTCAGAAGATCCACATTGAATCATGTTGAAAGTTCAGAAGATTCACATTGAATCCAGAGCGCACCTCTTCCTTCGTAAGGAAGCGACCCAGCACTCCCCGCCGCCCCCTTCAAGCCCCCTCCCGTCTGCCTCGGCGACCTCACCGGAGCGCGTCGGAAGCGGGGCCCCAAGCCTCCTGTAGCTAGTTTTATGGCTAGTGCCTGTGGTTTGTCCTGCCTGATTGCCGCCGTCGTCGCCGTTATTCTGCCGGTGCCGACTCCGACCTCAACGCCAATGTATGGCCTAATAAAATAAATTTGCCCCTTTTCCACCTCTGCTCGGATTCCCCATCCCCAGCTTTTTCCACGTCGAATCTGAGCAGTACCGTGCCGCCTCTTCTCCCCACCCCTCTTGCATCTGGATCTCGTGTGCCATCTCTGAACCGGCCGGTGAGATGGTTGATTTGAGGTCGTATCTACAGAATCGGGTCCCCTTTTTCGTGGATTTGGTCCGAGATGCCCTCAGCCTCCTTTCCCTCTCAGTTGCATTCTCCGCCTTCGCCACCTCCGCCACTTCCGCAGCAGTCTCTGGTCGTGCAACTCGTTTACCAGACTTGGAGGTTCACATCCTGGTACTTGCTTGACGACGCTGCCTCCCCCTGGGATCCGGGTTCAAGCCATCACTGATGACGAATCAAACCATATCTACCGGTCATTGGTGTTCTTCTTCCTCGACGGCTTCACCGGTCCTCATACAACCGACGCAATGCGTGGTCAACACCTCGACGGCTTCACCGGTATGCGTCCTCGACGCCTCTGCGATCCTCCGCCGGCGGCTTCTACGTCCTCGTCGCCCTGGATTGTCCCACCTTGTTCTTTTGTAGTCTCAAGGCTTTTTTGCATTTTGGTCTTTCTTCGGGGACCTTTCTATAATTCGACTGTTGTAACCTCCTAGTATCAATATATATGTTTGTTGTAAAAAAAGTTCGGAAGTCAGTAGTTCAGGAACAAGTATAATATGGTGTATGTGCAAAATCCTAATGGAACCAGGCTTTTGAACCAGTGAACTGTATGCCTTCTTGCGTGTCGACCAAGCTGTAGGTCTTTTGAATGCCGAACATTGGGGACCTCGAAGCCTCGGCTTAAGAGGTAAGAGAACAACTCAACTCCTCCTCAAGCTTGGAATATGGCACATGAACCATGGCTGGCACCAATGCTCACCTGTTTGATTGTGGCAAAGTATACATTTACGCATACCTTGCTGTACTTACATTGGAGCAAACCAGATAGCGGAGCATATGTACTAGATAGTGTCCCCCGCGTCATCCCTTCCGGAGCGACACGGGCGGAGCTCGCCCAGAAATACTATGTGTCGCTTAAGTGACAAATTCGCAAATCATCACGCCAGTTCTCGCGTGTTTTTTTTCTTTCCTCGCGCCGGTTTTCTCGCGCGGTTTTTTCTTTTCTTTTCCTCTGCGCGGGTGCCCTGGTTCCTCGCGCGGTTTTCTTCTTTCCTCCACGCTGGTTCCTTTCCACCGCGCGGTTTTTTCCTTTCTAGCGGTTCACATGTATCCTTCCTGGTGTTCCGCGCCGGTTCCTTCTAGTTTTCTGTTTTTTTCTTTCTCGGGTCTACACGTAATGTCCTGATTTTTTTTCTTTCTTTTTGCCACGCCGGTTTTTCCTCATTCCTAATTTTTTTTCTTGTTTCTTTTTTATTTATTTTCTTTCTAATATTATTTTTTCTGTTTCATTTTTCTTTCTTTATTCTTTCTCTTTATTCTGTTTCAATTATTTCTCGTTTTATTATTTATTTATTTATTTATTTATTATTTTCTACTTTGTTTTTTCTATTTCTTCTTTCCTTTTTAATATTTTCGCTCCATCAATTTTTTATTGTTCGAGATGAGATGAGATGTAAATCTATTCTCGCTAGAATAATAAGTTGTTCTGGCTATAACTATCTTGTTCGGGCTATAATAACAACTCGTTCTGACCCTTGTTCTGATTTGTTCTCACACTACATTTGTTTTTGTTCGAGATGACACACAAAATTGTTCCGACTATAATAGGATTTTGTTCTAACAGTTGTTCTCATTTGTTTTGACACTTTTTTTGTTCGAAATGACATACAAACTTGTTTTGGCTATAATAATAAGTTGTCTTGGCTATAATAATATCTTGTTCTGTCTATAATAATAATATGTGTTTAACCCTTATTCTGATTTGTTCTGACATCACAATTGTTGTTCGGGATGACATATAAACTTGTTCTGACAGTTGTTCACATTGTTCTGGCACTTCATTCATTTTGTTCTAGCGATAACAAAATATATAACTATAATTAAAAATACGAATAAAAAAGTTTGTCAAAATATTGTCAAGTGAGATCTTGTTTCGAAGTTCTTATTGTCAGAAATCCAATGGTGCGATCGGGATTTAATTTTGATATTTGATTTGTGATTTATAGATTTTTTTAGTTTCAACCAATGTTGCATGTGGTTGATGTCATCAATTTTGTTTTTTCTTTTGCATGCACTCCACCCTCGAGCCCTTTAGCTTCAATGTGCTTTTCTGTCGCTGAAGCGACATGCAAGAGCACCCGAGCTCGCCCACCGTCGCCACAGCCTCCCGCGCAGCCTCTCTCTCCGGCCTCGCCGATGCCGGAGCCTCAAATGGAAACCCATGCGCGTGACAGGGATGGCGGCAGCGTGGCCTATTCTCTTGCTCTCCCGCTCCTTCCCTCATCCTAACCCTAGGTCGCCATGGTCATCGTCGCACGCCAGAGCAGCCGCCCCCCGACAAATCCGTCAGGGTGTGGCCAAATCCACTCCTTCCTGGGCTCCGGAGGCCTCCCCTTCCTTTGATTTGGGTCGTTGCCCCTCTGTAGTCGGGTCGACACTCAACAGTGGCCGGCGGCACGGCTCCCCGGTTGCGGTGTGGTTGGGCTCTAGCAACGCGTATTTAACCTTAGGTCTTTGTGTCTATCATCGGTCATCCTCCGGTTGCTTGTTCCGCTGTTCCCTGGTCTGGATCTTCACATCCCTGATGTGTGAGGTCCTCTATCGTAGTCGGTAGTCGCCCCTCTCTGTCGGTGCCTCCCTGCAACCGGTCGCAAGACCCGGTGGGAACGTCTCGCCCCCTGCGCCCCTCCCGACGCGATCGGACCACCCCTACCACCTCTGGTCGCCACCCCTTTGTCTTTGCCTCCCCGCCGCTACGGGATCCGATGGGAATGGCCTCCTACGCTGCCGTCTCTCTGGTGTGGGCGGGCCGCCCACTGGTTGCCGCCACTCGTCGGTTTCCACGTCGTCGCGGATCTAGCGGCAGCGGCCTCCATCCCTCCCCCGACGCCTTCGGCTGCGGGTGGGCCCAGCTGCACTGCCAACCACATCACTCCGCTTATATGGGTGCCATCGTTGATGCCGCGACCCGCAGCGATTCTGACGGCTTCAAGGTTGCAGCTTGGGGGCTCTCATTTTTGGTTATCCAGGTCGTGTGGTACCTGCAATGGTTCTTCTTTGTTTCAGCTTGGGTTACTCGCTGCCTTTCCATTGATCTTGCTCTCAATCAGGGATCTGTGGTCACTTGTGGTGTAGAGGGTTTGGTAACCTTCTGGAGAAAGCCGTGCATGGTGTTGACCGCTGATAATGGTCGCGTCCTCTCGCGTAGCTTACCCTGTTAAGGGTGTTGTCGCAGTCGCCGAAATCAGTTGGTTTCACCAGATGAAGACTTGGACTGCTCCTTCGTAGACAGTCGGACGATGGTGGCGTCGACGTGAAAGTTCATCTTGGCCCCTAATTATATTAGTGATAATGACAAACACAATTCATGGTATTTAATGGATAATTGAGATGTGTGTAGGATAAAAGCAAAAGAAAATTAAGCTTTAACCCAAGCGAAATCTCCAACTCCAATTCGGTGTTGAAACTTGATTGAAGGCTTAAATTTATTTTATTTTCGAAATTGAGAATAGAAAACACTTTACTATAAAGGAGATGCGAGTTGACCGTCTTGAGATGCTAAAGTGCTTAGAGAGATCACCTAAGAAAGTGTGGGAGACACCAAGCCTACACGTACACATTTGCTCTCTTTCCTCAAAACTCCAGGGTATGTCGGTAGTACGGCCCTAGGTTAGTAGTACTGATATGGGTTCACTGGTTGAGTATTTCCAGACCCTTGGTAGTTCCAGCCCCAGGCCGGTACTACCGATAAAGCCCCACTGTTTCTTTTCCAGGCACCCCTCGGTAGTACCAACCTGAGGTCGGTAGTACCGATAATTACCGTATTTTGCATGGTAACAACTAGTTTTGGGTGTGGGGTATTTATACCGCCTTCTCCCCCTTCATTTGCTGCTGACCAACCATGGGACAAACTCACCCAATATCATTCACTGCTCTCTTCCTCTCCCTCCTAGAGCCAAGATTTGATTTCTTTGAGCTAGGGCTTGAGTGAGGAAGTGATTCAAGGTGTGAGATTGAGTAGCTTTGAGTGCCCCTTCCATCTCCTTCATCTCAATAGCACTTGAAGCATCTCCAGGCATCGATTCACGTTTGTTACTCTTGAAGCTTGCTTCTAAATGGTTAGTCATTGCCCGTTGAGTGCCCTCTTTGTGTGGAGCACCCGGGATCATTTGTATTGCCTCTCTCCTTTGTGGAGAATTCTTAGTGAGCACCAATCTTCCTTTGTGGGGATTGGTTGAGGCAAAGAGGCTCTTGGTGATAGCCCTCCCTTTTCGGGATCTTCAACGGAGACGTAGCTTCCTTGGTGGAAATGAACTTCGGATTAAACCCCTTGTCTCTTGCGTGTTTGAGTTCTTTGCAATTTGCTAACCCTAGAAGCTTGTTTATGCCCGATCTACACATTTGTTGTGTTCCTCTCTATATCTTTGGTTGGAGGAGGTTCCTAGCATCTAAACTCAACTTTTGATTCAAGTATAATTGCTAGAATTCCATTGCATTTCAAATTTTGTTTTAGTCATCTCTGTTTGGTCGGTAGTACCGCCCCAGTGCTGGAAGTATCGAGACCCTCAGTAGTTCCGACCAGGAATTTAACCGCTGCATTTGTTTCAGAAATTTGAAGTGATCCTATTCACCCCCTCTCTAGGCATAACAAGATCCTTTCACGGCGTCACTTTCTCCTTGGAGGCATCGTTTTGCATAACCCTCTGACTCTTTCTCCTTTGGCTCCGGGTTGGTGCAAGATTGGTGATATGCGGGTGCTCTTAGCTTTCTCTTGTCTGCAAGTGTCGGATAGCTTTTGGCTTCTTTGGACGGTTATTTGCCTACGCTCGTTTCTTCACATTGTCACCCTGGTAGTCGTGTTCGTGGCCAATGCTTTGCTGCTCTATCATGTTGGTCTGTTGGTCTTGACGAATCTTTGCCGCCCTGTCGTCTTGATTGCAGATGGTGGTCGTTGATTGCAGAGGATGCTTTGTCACTATGGTTATACGCTAACAATGATTGACTGTCGTGCTTCTACTCTGGTAGAGGCTTTTGCTGCCGTGGTTGTGTTACTTCATCAATGCTTTGCTACCTTTGTGGTCATGCGCTTTTGCTCTTCGTGGATGCTTTGCCACCGGTTTTCTTGAAACTAAAATAGTTTTTCTATATTTTAAGATATATCGTGATGATCAATTCATGTCCAAACCATGATCAATATTCAAGTGCACAAAATTTGTGTTTAATTATCAAATACATAGTAGATCAACTGTTTTGATGCATCCAAGATAGTAAAAAAGATCCCAGAAATGAGAAGCATTTTGTAAGTGCAATCAAGCCCTAAGTGGGTTTTGGTGAGTTGAGTGACAACTTGATTAAATCACTAACACTCGTTTAAAGCATGTGAACAGGTTGTTGATCACTGACAAATGATATTTGTGTGTAAGATCATACATTTGACTCATATTGCAAAGAAGATAAGTGTGGATCATGACATTATACATGGAATGTATGTAAGCATACTAAAGATGAATGTCATGGGTTGGTAATTATGTTCCTCCTATTTGAGTCTACATGAGATATACAACAAGTGATCCTAAGCTAAAGAAAAGCAACTATAGAGGCATGATTATATATGGTACTTTGTTGGCCTTCTATATGTTTAAAGCAAATCATATTGTGAACAAAGGAAAAGCTTGTGATATAAAAATGGGAGAACTAAGTTAAAGGTGAGCATGGCATCAAGGGGATTTCACTATTGATACAAGATGGAACTTGATGAGCAATACTATTAGCTTACCAAGTATAATATCAAGTGGATTTCACTCTTACATCATATGGAGGATATTGACTCTTACAAATAAGCTAGTTGCAAGACTTCAAGTAAAGCTTTGACAAAGGTCATGTGGTTACCTCTATTGTGATGGACCTATAAAAGGAAGTTTGCAAAGCAAGGATATTTATTATCAATCAAAGGGCAATTATTTGAGTGGCATCTCAAATGGATTCCTCTCTATGGTGAAAGGCTTGACTCAATTGTGGCAAGGATAAGTGATGAAGAAATTAAGATGGCTAAAATTAGGAACTAAGCAAAAGCTATGGATGGCGACCATGAGCAAAGTTGCTAGGGTGAAGTTGAGAGTGTCAAGATTTCGAAGTATCATATCCAAGTCTATCGAGGAAAGGTATGAATTGCATCTAGTGTCATGATTGATAAATTGGAGTGGCTTTAGAATTCTAAGTCACTACCTCAAGGTGGATATGCTCAAGCACATGCATATATTTACTTATCTATAACATGTGCTCAGTTGGTATACAACATTGGAAGCCCTCGCATCATTGAAGATCAAATATCGGCGTACCTTGCCCCACGGTGTTCGCTCAAAAAAATACCGGTGTACCTTGGTAGTTCAAGCTCAAGTAGATTAATTAGGGTTTATCTTTTATCTTGAGTTTAGTTATGCTGTACTATAAAGAGGGATGAATCATTAGTTGGACAACAAACATCAAAAAGTGCTCAAGTGAACCCATAAGAGACTAACCCGTGAAATCTAAACCTTAGTAGGGCTCTCTGGCCCAAACCGGTCTGACCAGTTTGGCAAACCAGCATGACTGGTTCAGGCATTGACACCGTCCACCGGTTAGTTGGCTTGAAAACCAGTCTAACGGGTTTTGTCTGACAGACTAGCGGCTAGTTTTGTGGAAGTTGGGTATTTATACCCATGAGCTCCTCTTTGAGGGGTTGTTGGTTCTTTACTCTTCTAACACCTTCCAGAACTCCAGCTGAGCTCTCCCCAACTTCTCTAAGTGAGATTCAAGCCTTTAGTGCCCTATCCTTGAGTTGGGTTGAGAGAGTGACTTGTGTGAGAGCTTTAGAGAGCTTTGTGAAGCCTAGTGAGCATCCCACACTTGAGCACCTGCTGATCTTGTTGAATATCTTGTGAAGCATCTTTTACTCTTGGAGCCCTTGGCTCCTAGATGGCTAGAAATCGCTTGGAAGCTCGCAATCATTGTGTGGCAGCTCCAAGAAGTTTGTAATTGCAAATAAAAGATAGTGGAACACTCCATCTATTGCCTTGGAGATAGGTGTGAGGGAGGAGCGGACTGAAAGAGATCCCAAAGCCCTTGTGGCTTACCTCAACAACATGGACGTAGGCTAGCATTCGTGGCGAGCTGAACCACGTGATAAATCCGGTGTCTTTGTGCTTTTACTTCCTTTACATTTGCTTGCATTTTCTTAAGTTGTTTCTAGCTTAATCTTTGTGCTTTCACTTCGACTACTTTGGTGTGCTTGTGCTGTTTGCAGGGACTCCATTGACACTCTTGGAAACACATGTGGAAGTCCTACACCAAGTTTGGTTTGTGCTAGGACTCGTAGAGGGCATATACATGTCTGTTGGTTTTCTGCCTAGCAAAAACTGGTCTGGCCGGTTTTGGAAACCGGTCTGACTAGTATTGGTACTAACAGAGGGTTGCAAGTTTTTAATAAGTGCAGATACGTCTATTCACCCCCCTCTAGACGACATCAAGATCCTTTCACATTTTACATGAAATTCATAAAAAATATGAGCAAAAAGCAATATGAGCTCAATAAACTAAAAATATTATTAGTATTAATAATTACATTTTCAAAATTACAATGTATGTAGATGTTGCAAACTGAATTAATATGGATATATAGAGTGCACACTAGAAGAAAAAATCACTACAAGTATTAAATAGATATACTGATTGTAGAATTCAAAGGTATGTGTAATACTCCACCCACAATCATAAGGTATTGATGACGGTGAATTTTCATCAATCTAGCCATTGATTTATTATTCTAACCACTGGAACTAACCCCCCCCCCCCCCGTATATAATAAGTTCACTCTTGCATGTCGATTTTGGAGTTTATTGTTTACTCAAGAAATCTACGCAAAAGAGGAGACTTTCGGGATAAGTTCCTCAAGCACTTTTGAAGAAGATCATGAAGCCCGACAAGAGTCAAGACATGTGAAGAACATGACTCCAAATGACCCGAGGACCGAAGCGTCAACATGCAAATCTTCAGGGACTCAACCTGGAAACGACGAAGCTTGGATAGCAAGATTCAAGCCTTAACCGCGAAGGAAACGACGTCAAAGGCCCACATGCAAGTGCACACAAATAAGGAATCGTGCGAGAAGCAAGCCTGGAGGAAACCGGGGCCGAAACGGGCCTGGGCCGGATGACCTGGGCCGACCGGCCCAACCCATTTCGGGCCCGGTTCAACGCCCCCTTTGACCTAGCCACCTCTCGGGCTATTCATAGCCCCCTGGACGAGAGCCACGAAGAAAGACATTCGTCATCCGCCGGCGGGGAGCAGAGAAGAGAGGGACACCGTTCCGGAGAGGAGAGGACCAAGATGGTTGACTAGGGTTCCCCTAGCCGACATGGGAACCTTGCATGAAAGACCACGTCAGAGTTCCCGGAGCTAGGATCAAGATCAAGGTAGGATCCCGGTGGTGATGTTGTCCATGTATTATACTCTCGTGTTGAATTTGCAAGATTGATTCCGATTTCTAGCAATCAAGTGCTTTCTCTATGACTTTGTCTTCTCTTGTGTTTGCTTCTTCCCCAATCTAGTCTATAGCTAGATTGCTTTGGGTGCTCTTGTAGTCATGGTGGCTAGAGGTGCATACGTGATCTACCAAGCGTTTTCAACTTGTTCTTCTTGGACTCGCCCTGGGCTAACCTGCACGAATAGGGGTGCGTTGTGACAAGACGGTGGCTCCAAAAGGAGTGCGTCTTCGGAGTTGGAACGAAAGCCACAATTTAAAGAGGCTAGTTATGAGATTCATTTGCTTTATTCTTATTTGCTTTGGAACTTCAACAAAAGACCCAATCCAATCTCTAGATTAGTTTTATCTCTCTTTCTCTTGCTACCTTTGGTGTTTAGTAGATTAGATGTGTTTTATGGTTCTTCCATAGATTAGATGCAAAACCCCTTTTCAAGATCAAAGTGTTTTCCACTTATTAGATTGGATCTTGTGTTAGACATTGTTCCACGGATTCGATACCTTGGGTTCACACTTAAGGGAAGAAGGGTCCCTTGACTACGACGGAGGACTTGTCCGCTTGCAAGTCCAAATGAACTTTGATACGATAATCAACCGTCAACAGGTATTTCTGACAACTTAAAAATGTTATATTGTCATGTTGACTATGGACATGGACCTGTTTAATCTGACAAACAATTAATGATCAATTAATTCTAAATATGCTCGGTTATAAGTAGTCATTCTTTGGTGTAACATCTTAAATTTAATAAGTGGCATAATTTTCCCATGTCATTTTGCATGTAAATTGATTTATAATACTTTATTTAATGCTTCTATATAGCTAAATAGATGTGTTTTTGACCAAACAACATTAGTTCAGATAGCACTTCCTTTAAAACAATTAATAAAGTTACAAGGTATAGTCATATGGACTTCTGTTCTCTGTTTCTTTTTGTTGGAAGTTCAATAAATTATTCCTATGATTGCTTAAAAGATACTTATGAACCAATGAGATTATTTATAGAATTTGATCATGAAAAGTAAGGAATAATAGGGTGGCCTCTAACATATAAAATGAATTCATCCAAGCTCTATCAACTATGTGAAAGTGGAATCATCTGAGTTCTATGTCATTACATGTATAATGAATTAGTGAGTCATGCCAAGATTTATGTTGATCCAATTTAACAACTCATGCAACATTACAAACAACTCACACAACATTATATGGTCATTTTTAAAAAGAAGTTAGAAGACAATAATATCTAACGTGTAAAGCGAAGACACGTCAAGCTACCTAATCATGCACAAACAACAAAATTAGTTCCACATTCACAAAATGATGCATATGTAAAGTGAATGATGAGTCACACTATCCAAAAAAGATTTATCAAAAGCATATCTTGCAAGCATTAGAATCATTAAAGGGAAGAAATTATGCCATCAAAGTTATAAGTAACCCTCATATATATTTGTTTTCACCCAGCACACCTTCACTATCCTTTCATTATTGTCATCAATATCATCATAGACATCAAAACAAAGCCATAACATCAAATGCCACAATCCATTAAACCATGAAGGAGATCCTTGTGGTCCTTGCTCTCATGGCCCTCATTGCAAATTTTGCCTCCATGCACATGGGCGCTTGCGGATGTTGTCATCAGCAAGACCAACAGTCACAACAACGTCATCACCACCAACAACAATACCATCATCAGGTCCATCTGCAACAACATCACCAACAACAACATGTTTATGTGCAGCAGCAACCTCAGCAACAAAATCATGAGAAACTACAGCAACAACATCATCAACAATATCAAAGTCATGAGCATGAAGTGCCGCTGCAATACCAACACAAGCAACCAAACCAGCAGCAGAGGCAATACCATGAGCAACAAGCACAACAACAACAACAACTATGTCAACATGGTTTTGAGCAGCAACCAGGTCATCATCAAGGTAATGAGAAGCAACAAATAACAAGGTGTCACTACAACACATATAGTAATAACCAAAATGTGAACAATTGTCGTGAATTCCTGAGGCAGCAATGCAACCCGCTAGCAATGCATTTCCTCCAATCACGTTTGCTGCAACCGAGCAATTGTCAAGTTCTACAACAACATTGTTGCCATGAGCTTAGACAAATAGAGTCATGGTACCTCCACCCAGTGATCTACAACATAGTTCAATCAGCCATGACCCACCAACAAGAGAAACAACAACAACAACAACATTTATGTGAGTTATGTGGGTCTCAACAAGCTTCAGAAAATGAGTTGACTATACAAATGGCAGCACAACACCTACCATCAATGTGTGGCATGTACCACTCATGCATGCAAGACAACACATGCGGCAACAAGGATGCTAGTGGTGTTCACAACTAAGGCACTTATAGCTAGTTAGCAATTACTAGTAGCAATAAGAAATAAAGTGGTGTATGTTATGATGTGTGAATAATAGTAATAATAGTGGATGTATTAGTGATGCTTTAGAACCAATGTGTTTGTGATGAAACCATGGGTAATGTATCCAATTTGGCCTACTGTGCCCATATGTTGATTAGGAATCATGGGGATTTCATCCGTGGTTACTACTCTCACTAGAATCTATATATGGTTCTCCAAAACATGAGACGTATGACTCCAACTCTCTCTCTCTCTCTCCACACAGACACACACACACACACTTCATTTTCTTCCTAATGAGGAGCACAGTTTTGAAACTTTTAAATTAGTTCTAAAATCAATCACTTATAAAACCTTGGAATTATTGAGGTGGTACTAAAATACGACATTGATAAAAAACTTTAATTTAGAAAATTAAATTTGACTTTACAAAAACTTTTAAACTTGTAGAAAGGTTAGGGTGTTGACCATAGTTGGTATCAAGTCGAGTGGATGAATGGGAAGAGGGGAGGTCAATGTTATGGGTTAAGGGCAAAGCGGTGTCAATGGTACAAATATGACATCGCTCGGCAATGTAGCTCGATGTGGCAAAAGCAATTAACCCTTGCATGCAAGCAACATGGGAAAAAGAGACAACTGCGTGCATATGTGGACATGTGACATAGCATGCCTATATGAAAGCCGCATAGGACAAGGGACTGACCAACCCTAGTTTAATTTGAAAGGTGAAGGATGAAATTGAGCTTCTAACAAGTTGCTGGATGAAATTGGGTTTTACACTAAGATAAAATAATCCTAAAAGCATTATAAAGGAAGACCCAAAGGAAGTCCGGTTGGATTTTGGGTTGCAAATTATTATGACACAGCTCTATCCGGTTTCCAACAAAATTTGTATCATGGAACCTAATTTTCCCAGCTTGAATGTCTAACCAAACTGTGGAGATAGGATCTAGAGGCATCCACATGCACTTTGCACCTCTTCGCCCTTCTTGGCTGGATTTTGTGGATGAAATACTAATCTTTTTGAGGAGGCGACGATGCAGCCATTGGCATCATGATGTTCATGAAGATGTTTGTAGGCAAATCCGGCTTCATGTAGTTCATCATTCCTCACTTTGTTGTGGCAGTTGTTGGCTAGGCGTTTTGCTTTCCGAACTGGTTAATGGAAGCGTGGCCGCGCATTAACCTTTCTGATTCCACTAGTAGACATAGAGGCTTTGGTACACCCCTTTAGTCCCGGTTCAACTTTGGAGCCGGGACTAAAGGGGTTTCATCGACGTGGCCCGAAATGGCTGCTGTAGCTGGCCCCCCTTTATTCCCGGTTCGTATTACCAACCGTGACAAAAGGGGGCATTCCCAATGGCTCCATTCGGCAATAATTGCCCCCAATCTTTAGTCCTGGGTGGTGTTACGAGCCGAGACTAAAGGCCTTTAGTCTCGGCTCGTAACAGGCTCGTAACACCAGTCGGGACTAATGGCCGGCATCCATATAGGCACTGTACCTCCTTCTTCCTCCTGCCACCCGAGCCATTCACCGTACTCACCCGCGAGCTCAAGCTCCTCCCCTCCATGGTGACTCAAGCCTAGGGTGGTGCTGCAATTTTTTTCTTCATTAGTTTGTGAAGGTTTCTCTCCTCCAAGGTGTTATCAAGGTTGGAATCTTCATCCTCCTTTCATTTGTTGTAATTAAATTTTGTTTTAAGGTTTAGAGATGGAGAAAATAGAAATGTTAATTTGTAGCTAGGTAGGAGGAGCTTAAATTAATTAGAGAGATGAGATTTTGTATATACATGTGAAAATGTAGTTAGGATGGTACTTGCATTGTTCCTTCTTTCATTAATTTTGTATTAATAAGCATTCTCTTATTTTTTTGTTTCTCATAATATTGAATTTTTCTTATACATACATATATAGTTTATAAAATATATGCTCATAAAAGAAGACATACAGAAAATGTACTAGGTATTTCCATTCTTTCATTGTTTAGAAATGATTTTATTCTAGGTAGCCATTGGAGGAAAAAGAAGATTAAATTCTTTTGTTAAGTATGTTTTTTATTTTTATATAGAATAAATGTAAGCATTCTCTTATTTTTCTTGTTTTTCATAAATTTGAATTTTACTTGTACATATAGTTTATAAAATATATGCTCATAAAGAAAATAATAGACCTGCAAAAAATGTACTAGGTATGTATTTCCATTCTTTCATTGTTTAAAAATGCTTTTATTTCTAGGTATCTATAGGAGGAAATAGAAGATTAAATTCTTTTATTAAGTTTTTTTAATTTTTATATAGAATAGATGTAAGCATTTTCTTATTTTTCTTGTTTTTGATACAGAGCCTCACGTCCTAATTAGCTACAATTTAATGTCACGATCTACGTGGGGACTGCCTGCAGCTCTGTGACGTTGGACTGTAGCTAGATAGGAGGTGTAGCGCATGTGTAGTACTGTAAGTGGGAGAGTCAGGTGTATATGACGGTGAGGTGAGACTGTTGTAGTTCCCGAAGCATCTAGGTCTTCTGAGTTGCTGGTTCGTAAAGGTTATGTACAGTAATAATAGTGTCGAATTCTATCCCTTTTTGTTTTTCTATTTATGCATATATTGAATCCAATCTATATATATGTGTAGGTATGTGTACATATAGTTTATACAATATAGTGTTGAATTCTATGGCCCCTTTTATAGGAGGAAATAGAAGATTAAATTCTTTTATTAAGTATTTTTTTATTTTTATATACAATAAATGTAAGCATTTCCTTTTTTTCTTGTTTTTGATACTGAGCCCCACGTCCTAATTAGGTATAGCCTAACATCACGGGCTACATGGGGACTGCGTGCAGCTCCGTGATGTTGGGCTGTATCTAGATAGGAGGTGTAGGGCATGTGTAGTATAGTAAGTGGGAGAGCCATGTGTATATGACGGTGAGGTGAGACTGTTGTAGTTCCGGGAGCATCTGGGTCTTCTGAGTCACTTGTTCGCAAAGGTTATGTACAGTAATAATAGTGTTGAATTATATCCCCCTTTTGTTTTTCTATTTGTGGATATAGTGAATCCAATCTATATATGCAAACTAATCTTATTTATTGTGAATAATGTGTGTTATTTTGATTTGGATATAGTTTGAGCTAACAATGTCATCGTCAAGTGGTGTTGGTAATGGCGCCCGTGACCGTGGCATAGTCCGTCACCGTGGCGGGCGTGGTGGCCGTGGAGGTCTTGGTGGTCGTGGAGGTGTTTTGGAGGACCCGTTGCCTCTATGTCCAGGATTGCACTTTCACCGCGAGATTACCTTGCCAATGGGTGATATGGGACGTGTAGCTAACATGGTAATATAGGAATTGAAATTAATTTGCTTTACATAGAACTTTTTTCATTTCACATGGAAAATATGTAATTTTAGTTACATATATAATTATTGTAGGTTCTCAACAATATCA
Source organism: Cenchrus americanus (assembly GCA_947561735.1). Lineage (NCBI taxonomy): Eukaryota > Viridiplantae > Streptophyta > Magnoliopsida > Poales > Poaceae > Cenchrus > Cenchrus americanus. The sequence goes on along the minus strand of OX387245.1, from coordinate 89,553,716 downwards.
GATGGCTCAAAGACATTATCGGGGATATGAATGGTACTCCTCCTATAGTGCAAACTGGGCACGTTGATGAGCACATGGCAAGAGTGTATATCTCTTTCACCGTACCTGCTCGATATGTAGACTACAACCAGTTGCCAGTAGGCACACCACACTCGATGGTTGCCATTGCAACAGTTGGCTCAACACCACCTATTTAGTTAACCCGAGAGAGGACTACCATGGAGAATTGTCTACAACAGCTCCAGAATAATGTTGGGTGCTTCGTGGCGGACCTTTCCTACTTTAAATTAAGACAACTCGAGGTAGGTGAAGGAAATGTGATTGAGACTACGGAGACGCTTTGCAGGGCTCATCGAGATGTGGTATAATATATATTTTGAACTTTCATAAGGTTATTATATCTCATCATCATCTGATTGTGTGCAGGATCCCTCTGGTTCTACCTATGCTTCAATTAGCTTCCGTGCGATTCTTAATCAAGTCGTGGAAAGAGTTGGGGTGGATTACTATGGTGGGGAGCCATTTTTCACCAACAATCAGAAGAGTCAAGCAATTCTAACTTTCTACAAGCCAGCAGAACCCGAGGCTCCATTGTTTGATGTTTGCAGTGTTGTTTGTGACACCCCTCTAATACGCGCACTAGCTTATTTTGAGGGAGTTCTAGGCTGGAGGATTGCAGACATTAACCATATTTCATATCTACAAGCACGTGCTGCTCAGTAACATTATGCATGCATGGATCAGGCTTTGTACCGTATCCTATTATCTGAACTTGTATTAATTAGCTAGCTATGTGAACCTTTATGAACTTATTAGCAATTATTGTTAATTAGGTACTTTATTATGAATTCATGTATTGTCTTCAACATGTTTAGTAAGCATATTTATTATTCATATATATACTAGAATTCATACGTGAATTCATAATTGTGTTTGAAGCAGAGGTTCAAAAGCTAGAAGCTGACCAGCTTCAGCTTGGGACTTGTAATCATTGGTATTAATTAATGTCGTGCCTTGTAACAGCCATCAAGTGTATACGTAAGCCATTGTAAAAAATTAGGTAAATTGAAATTGATAATTAGTTATATGGATCATTATATCAAAAAGTAAACAAAGACAAAGATGAGAAGAAGGGTGAGTTTGATGATATATATATATATTCTGTTATGAGATGGATGATGAGAACTGGAGGCCTACCTACGACATTCTTCTGAGCATGTTGATCATTCGAAAACAATACGCGAATTCATAAATGTGTTTGAAACAGAGATTTTTCTGAGTTGGTTTACTAATATTTTCAATTTAATTTATTTTACCCTTCAAATTGTAAACAAAAATTAGTAATAATTGTTTTAACTCTTAAAATAATATGTGCATAGAAAAGTAAGTGTTTTTTGGTGTTAACATAATATAATTTTGCATGGCACAAATATTTTAACTAATGATTTTTTAAAATGTTCAAAGCAAAAAGGAATCAGATAAACGAGCAAGGAAAAGAGAAATGTTAACTTCCCACGCAAAATTGTCCTTTAGTCCCAGGTGGTAACACCACCCGGGACTAAAGGGTGAAAATTCGCCTGAAGAGGGATCCTGCGCGAAATACCCTTTTGTCACGGGTCGTGAGACCAACCGTGACAAAAGAGGGGCCTTTAGTCTCGGGTGGTAACACCAGAGGGAATAAAGGGCCTTTAGTCACGGTTGGGCATACGACCTGTGACAAAAGGTGGGGGTTCTACATAAGCCACGTCGCCTTCCAGATCGGCACTTAGACATTTTCCATCAAATCACCGCCTCTCACCTCGCTTCCTCTGTCTTCGTCGCCACCGCCTCTCCTCACCACGCCCATCGCCGACGCGCCCCGCCCCGATGAGAGGCTCCTCTCCGACGAGCCACTCCTCCATGACACGACGCCCCTCCCTGACACGCGCGCATCGACGCCTCCCGCTGCCAGCGAGCTTGGCCGCGCCGACGTCCGCCCCTCACCGACGTGCATCTCCCCGACGCGGTGCCCCTCCTCGATGCGCCTCCCCTCCCCGACTCGCTGCCCTCTCCCACGACGTGCATCTTCTCCCCGACTCGCCGCCCCTGCCGGCCCCCGGCCCTCCTCCTACACAAGCGTCGGCACCGTCGCCGCCCCCGAGCTCGATTGTGGTACCTGCATGACCGTACCAGCCGGCCAACCCGACCAGTATGCCACGCCGCCGCTTGTCGGCCCCCTGTTGACGGTTAATAGTTGTATCAAATTTCGTTTATGACTTGCAAGCGGACAAGTCTCCCGTCGTAGTCAAGGGACCCTTCTTCCCTCGAGTGGTGAACCCAAGGTATCGAATCCATGGAACAAATGTGTGACGCAAAAGTTGATCTAGTAAAGCCAAGTAACTTCAATCTTTCGGTAAAACCCTAATGCATATAGGTAAAAGACATGAAACTAATCTAATCTACTAAAGACTAGAGATAACAAATTAAGATTGGGTAGACAAACCGATCTAGAGAGATCGGGAAAAGCCTTTTGTTGAAGTTCCAAGCAAGAGAAGAAGTAGCAAATTGAATCTTATAAGAAGCCTCTTTAAACCGTGGTTTCCCGTCCAAATCCGAAAACATCCGCCTTTTGGAACCCCCGTTCTGTCACAACGTATCCCTACTCATGCGTGGAGTCTAGGGCGAGTCAAAAGACAAGTCGAGATTCTTTAGGAAGATCCGGCGTGTACCTCTAGCCACCGCGGCTACAAGAACACCCTATGTGATCTATCGCGCGAATAGATCTAGAATAAGCAAACCGATCGAAAAACGAAATCTTCGAGGAAACACTTGATCGCTAAGAATAGATTCAACTTGATAATTCAACTATGACAATGATACATACACAAGATCACCACCGAGATCCTTCCTTGATCTTGCTTCTAGCTCCGGGAACTCCGACGTGGTCTTCCATGCAAGGTTCCCACGTCGGCTAGGGAAACCCTAGTCAACTAGCTCGACCCTCTCCTCCCCGAGATGGTGTCCCTCTCTTCTCTGTTCCTCGACGGCCGATGACGAATTCGATGATGCGTGGCTCTCGGTCAGGGGGCTATAAATAGCACGATTGGCGGCTAGGGCAAAGGGGAGCATCACTGGGCCCTGGACAGGGCTGGGCCGGTCGGCCTGGGCCGGCCGGCCTGGGCCCATCTAGGCCCAGCTCGAGGCCTCCTTTGCTCTATGTCGGTTCCCTTGCTTCCTGGATCCTTCCTCCTTCTGCATGTAGGCCCTTGACGGCAGTTTCTCTCCGAATTGGACATAACTCCTTGTCTTGCAAGATTCAGCACTTTTCTGGTTAGGTCCTCGGAGTTTGTCATCTTCTCGGATCAAGTCCCTGACTTCTTAGAGTTAAGTTTGCTTCATTGCATGACTTTTACGGGCTTCAAGGTCTTGTCATAAGGTGCTTGATGAACTTATCCCGAAAGTCTTGCTTTCAACGCTAAAACCCTGCATAAACACTAAACTCCAAAACCGACATGCACACGTGAACTTGTTATACCACGGGGGTTGGTACCAATGGATAAGGTATAAAACTTATGCCAACACCGAAGGTAAACTCATGGCTAGGTTGACAGATTTTCACCGTCAACATCTCCCCCATGCTTAAACCTTGCTCGTCCTCGAGTAAGGCTTCGATGGATATCATCGTTGCCAAACAATGTTTAAACCTTGTACTTGATGATACATAAGAAAACATAATGCTCTCAAAATTTTAATTCGTTAAAGTTCAATAATGTACTAGCCTTCATCTCTAAGGAGGGTAGATTCTTAATTAAGCTTATCCCACAAGTATTAACATGCTCACAAAGTTTAAATAGATCTCAAAATTTTTGAAATAAAGAACGAGATAAAGAAAAGCTAAACCAAGTTCACAAATTTAAATCATCTTGTATATTTGCTCAAGAACTCTCAACTCGCTTGTCTCTCAAGCCTATATATTCTACTCCTTTCCCTCTCATAACATATATGTGTGGTAGGCTTTATATGGAGGTTTGGGAAAGTTTAGTCCTACCAATATTTTATAAATGAGGTGTTGTCAAAACAAGACAAGCTTCTCATGGTCTTACCGAGACTTGTCAAAAAGGTCATTGGAAAATAATGTCATATCAAGGAGGGGAAAGAGAAAAATACACACACTTTAGATGAGTGGACATGTGCAAATGGCGAAGAGTGATCCCGAGACACAAAGGAAGTCCTCGTTATCGGATTGCACATGGTTGGAAAATGAGAATGGATCTTTTGAACTTTAAGCCTTGAATTTCCTAATGCACTTTAGAGAACCGGGGAGTTCACACGCATACTCATATTTTTTTCTCTTTCTCATATTTCTCCTTCTTTTCTTTCTTTCTTTCTTTCTTTTTCTCATTCATTCATTTTTTCTTGTCATTCATTCGGTCACGAGACTTTCACATCGGAGTTTTGATTTTTTAACTTACACCCTTCTGATTTTTTTTAATTGCTCCCCTTTGAACTCTAAAAATTGCATCGTACCTACCTCCTCCCCCATGCTTAGACATTGCTCGTCCTCGAGCAAAGAGGCGATAAATAAGGTAGGTACCGGAAATATTTTTCCTTGGAGAGATACTTGAATTCTTCAATGTTGGCACCGTCTTGCGATCTTCCTTGAATTGATGATCCATTCTCAATGACAGGTTGTGGTCAAGGAGGTAATCACAAAAGATGATATTTGGTTTTAAGGGTGGATATCCGGCGAGGTTTGTGAGATCTCCGATGCGGGGATACACAATGCACGGATAAAAGGCTAGCAAAAAGATAGATACGCAAAAACGGAATGACCAGCTTCTTAGTCTCGGGCCAGAGAAATCATGGCCTGCAATAACTCACTCAAAAATAAATCTTGTATACTAAGGTTTATGCACTCAAATATATATTAGGCTTTGGATAAATTGAGCAACACACAAGTGATATTTATGACAAGGTTAGCAATATTTTTGAGCATAAAAGACATCTTTAATCTATTCATAACTTGAGAGCACATAAAACACTATGGGTCTTTATTTTAATCATAACCCTTGCTAAAGATTAAGCTGACATTTAAATAAATTCAGATTCGTATTTTAAGAGAGCACTAGCTTTAGTATGCATAAATCAATTACAAAGATAAACAAAGCGGCAATTATAATCATATATCATCATGGCACAAATTTTTGTAACTTTTCCAATGATATAATCAAGGTGGTGTCTTTATTAATGATGAAATCAAGTTGAAATACAAACTGAAAATAAACAAACACACTTGCTGAAATTTAAATAAAAACAGAAAATATTACGCAAACACACACAAACAAAAGCTGAAAATTACAGAGAAAGAGAAAAAAAAGAAAACTAAAGTTCCTTAATCTTCCTAGTCCTCCGCCGGTGGTTGGTGTTGATGATCTTGATATTAATACCCTTGCTCGTAGTACGGTTGGACATTCCCTCCAACGAATTGATTCGGCTCCACTAGGTGAAGGCGTCCAAGCTCATAGGCAATATTTGCATTGCCCTCACCAAGTTGAGCCGCGTTGGCTTGGATGGCTGCGACATTTTGGGCGTTTCTCGCAACATACCCTCCAATTATGGCTATGCTTTGTTGTGGTTGGGGATATTGTGCGTAGGGCTCCGCGAAGTTTGCGTTGGGCACCACATAATTTGGTGGGGGTATGTTGACGGTGAAAATCCGTCAACCTAGCCATGAGTTTACCTTCGGTGTTGGCATGACTTTTGTATCTTATTCATTGGTACTAACCCCCGTGGTATAACAAGTTCACTTGTGCATGTCGGTTTTGGAGTTAAGTGTTTACGCAGGGTTTTAATGTTGAAAGCAAGACTTCCGGGATAAGTTCATTAAGCACCTCATGACAAGACCTAGAAGGCGGATACAAGTCAAGCAATGAAGTGAACATGACTCCAAGAGCCCAAGGACCAAGCCCGAGAAGATGATAAACTCCGAGGACCGAACCAGAAAAGTGCTGAATCTTGCAAGACAAGGAGTTGAGTCCAATTCGGAGAGAAACCGACGTCAAGGGCCCACATGCAAAAGGGGAGAACATCTAGAAGACGCGGGAAGCAACACCGGGCGAAGCGAGCCACGAGATGGGCCGGGTGGGCCCGGGCCGGCCAGCCCGGCCCTTTTCGGGGCCCAATCGGCCTCCCCTTTGACCTAATTGCTTCTCGGGCTATAAATAGCCCCCGACCGAGAGCCACGCATCAATCAAGTCGTAATCCGCCGCCGAGGAGCGAGAGAAGCTTGAGGGACACCATCTCGGAGATGAGGGTCGTGCTAGTTGTCTAGGGTTTCCCTAGCCGACGTGGGAACCTTGCATGGAAGACCACGTCGGAGCTCCGGAGCGAGGATCAAGATCGAGGGAGGGCCCCGGTGGTGATCTTGTTCATGTAATCATTCATGGTGAAGTTTGTAAGTGAATTCGATTTCTAGTGATCAAGTGCCTTCTCGATGATTTTGCTTTCTTCTTGGTTTTGCTTCTTCTACGATCTAGTTTGCAGCTAGATTACTTAGGATGCTCTTGTAGCTGCGGTGGCTAGAGGTGCATACCGGACCGGCCAAGTGATTTCAACTTGTTCTATCGAACTTGCCCTAGACTACCCGCATGAGTAGGGATACGTTGTGACAGAACGGGGGTTCCGAAAGGCGGGCGTTTTCGGAGTCGGATGGAAGGCCACGATTTAAAGATGCTTTTAATGAGATTCGCTTTTCTATTTTCATCTATCTTGTTTGGAGCTACAACATAAGCATGATCTAGATTCTCTAGATTGGTTATCTCTTGCTTTCTCTTGCTACCTCTTTAGTAGATTAGATTAGATTAGTTTTCTTTATGAGTTATTAGATTAGATGCAATTTGATTCTTCTATAGATAGCTTTACCTTTCTTTACTAGATTGAATCCTTGCGTTGCACATTGTTCCACGGATTCGATACCTTGGGTTCACCACTCGAGGGAAGAAGGGTCCCTTGACTACGACGGGAGACTTGTCTGCTTGCAAGTCTAAACGAACTTTAATACAACTATTAACCGTCATCAAGCCCCTTTTTCTGGCGCCGTTGCCGGGGAGCAAGCAATCAAGATCCGATCTAGTATCGCTTATCTTTCAGTTTTTCTTTTGATTTTCTTTTGCATCTGTTATGTTTGATCATCCTCAAAAAGAAACAAAAAATCAATCTAATCTAGTTTTGATTAACCCTAATTTTTCTTTTCTTTTTAGATTTTTGTTTTATTGCTAACCCTAACCGGAGATGGTTGGCTACCTCTCCAAGAAACCCAAAACTTTTTTGTGGATGATCCAGGAAAACTTTACAGGCAAAGGTGACGTGCAACACAATCTAAAGGATTTGAAACCCTAGATTCAAAAACCGAAGTTGAAGGACTGTTGGAATCTCCAAGGGAATCACCACCTCCAAGTCCAAAGTCAAGAGGAGGATGGAGAAGATGGAGATGGAGAAAGAAGCTCAACACCTAAAGGCTGCCAAGGCAAGATCCACATGTGAAGTGTTCATCGTGATGAAGATGCTAGACGCAAGTGGGACAACTTGCCGGGCGCCCGATGGGTAACAAAGAAGAATTTCGGAGACAACTCCAAGGTCCCAAGACGGCGAAAGGCTACTCAAACTCATTCGGGAGAGATGGAGGATCACACTAAGGAGACCATGAAGATCACAACCGAAGACCGGAGTTCGAGATGCCGAGCCACAAGGAAGTTGTTGCATCCGTCAAGACCAAAGGACAAAGCCAGCCTGTGAAGACCAAAAAATGACTAAGCCGAAGTGGGTACCCAAGATTGCAACGCCCGCAAAGAGCGTTGATCCGAAGTAATCAAGTGAAGAAGTCTAGCCATGGACTATAAACGAAGCGCTAGGCGGGAGGCAACCCGTTTCGTCGAGTCAAGAATAAGCTACCGGGAGGACAACCCGATTTCAGGTTTTTCAAGTCTTTTTAAATATAATTCAGTTTTGAATTTTACTACGCAAAACATTAGACTTAGAATGGTTGAACAATATTAGAGACATAATTCTTGGTTGAATATTTATCTTGATCATAAACCCTTTACATGAACCATCCTATGTTGTTTCCTTCTTTTTCGAGAAACCAAAACCAAAAAAATTCAGAACCTAACTCAACCATTCATCCCCTTTATGATGTTGTGGTTGACTTGTTTTACATGCTAAAAACACACGAGTAGAGCCACGACTTATACCTAGGTGTTAATTAAATTTCAGCACGTGGTAGGGCTCGCGTGAACTTAGAATCTTGATTTTTTGTTGGTTTAAAAATCCATACCCTTGGTTTCTCTTAAGATTAGATTTTTTCTAAGCCTCACTTAATTTTATTTCATTCAAAATCTCTCTCATCTAATCAAAATTAGGACCTAAACCTATGCCCCCATGATCAAGCCGGGAAAAGTTTGCTCTCAACCAATGAAGGTAAACTATACCGGTGAGACCGATATCAACGTAGTCGGAAAATATTTTCGACTTACATTTGTTTTTAATGGTTTAAAAACTTCTCTAAATTTATGCTTGAGCTCTTGCATGGCTCTGAAAAATATTTTTAAATTTTGAAATTAGAGGAGTGCTCAACCTTAAAACATGCTTAGAGGGAGTCAATCAAGTTAACTTGACCATACATGCACCATGATACATCACGGGATGCCTCTCCAACTTCTTTTATCAAACCACATGCAAAGTACAAGCAAGGGGGGCAGCCAAGGCCTTGTTTTGTAGGAATATCATGGATGCATGTGAGGCAAGGGAGTATGGAAGTTAATCAAGCGAAAACATCAAGTGGAAGGAGCAATAATGCAAGCAATGGAGTGGACGGGAACGTTTGGAAGGTGTACGCGGTCACGAAGCAACAAGCATGAATGCACTAGAGAAGAACCGAGCCAAGAGGAGGAGAGAGGTAAGTCTCCCATCCAACTCTTTGTTCGTGTGCTCTAGTTTGTAGGCCGGAACCACCTTAGACTTAGCCATCCACCGCGTTTGTTTTGTGCAACAAATCACATCCTTAATCCACTCAAAGTCCAGACTCCAAAATAATATTTGTGTACCTTGTTACCGGGTGAAAACCCCGGATATATATTTGTGAGGGAGAGTGCTGCAATCATGGAAGAAAACTACAAGCCTTTTCACCGAAGAAAAAGGGATCATCGTCGTCTAAGCCATCAACCCCTTCGAGGAGGCACTCGGTTTCCGAGTTTCCTCGGAGTATGGAGGAGGACACGGCACCGCCAAGGAGGAACCACACTCTTCTCCTCGGTGGCATGAGGGCCACACGAAACTCGTTTATTAGGTTTACCAAACTTCAATAACATATGGAGGAGCCGCCTGTCCAACCTCACCACTTGACACGATCATCCGCTCCACCTCCATGTGCTCCGTGGTATTCCAATGGGTTTATCATCACGACGGAGGAGGAGGAGAAGAAGCTAGCTCGCCTTGAGTAGAGGCTTGTAGCGAACGTCGACATCGACGACCAAGCTCTCCACATATTGGGTTTCATACGGGACACCGGTGCAATTCTCTAACGGAGTGTCGGCAAACACCCACAAGGAATTCGCCTAGGAAATTTTCATGACCATGGCGCATATCCTTGATGAAGGAGTGCTGAGTCTCTCGTTCCGTTGGAGGGAGCCCACAAGTGGAGAAGACGGAAGACACCGTCGGAAGGGTAACCTTGACCGATGATGCTATTTCTAGCACCTTGATGGGGTAATCTCCTTTCATCCATGGGTTGCAATCGATCTTGAGATGTAATCATACTTTGTTGTATTATCTATCTATTGTCTTTTGTTGGAAATACTTTAATGCTTAAGGTTAGCTACCATGCCGTAAAGGGAGTAAGGGTCTCAATGCTTCCTTGGATCCATTCAACACAATCCCCAATAGATTAGATTGGTTTTCATGTTCGAAACGATTGCATGTTCTAGAATTGTAGACCCATGGGCGAGTGTCTCCTATTTTCAAAAGGGAGCTCCGGAACAAGTGGATGTGCATGAAGGCACATGGGAAGGTTTTTGGAGTATGATCACGGGAAGAGACCATCAACGAAGAAATACTACCCGAAACCCCATCATCCAAGTGTGTCACTTTTGTGCAAGTGGATTTTTGGGAGAATAAGAGACAAAGATAACCAACACGGAGTTGAATTGGCTTTACTCGGCTTTGATTGCCAAGTGGCCAATAGACCCCACTCACCTATGATCAACCGGTGGTGTTGTTAAGCAACATCGAGCTCGGGAGATATTGGTTCGGGGTGTTACCTCTCCATATTGGCTATCTCTTTAAAACCGGGTATTACAAGGAACCCGAATCATCTCCTACCCGGGACTTCCCTAGGAATATATGAAGAAAGGAAAATTTATAAGTGAAGATGAGAGAGGAGGCTTCAAAGTGGCCTAGGTGAATTTGCCCCTATCGGATGGAAGGTTTCTTGAGGGGAAGAAGATCGGTTAGAGGAAGGACTTCTTGTGCCGGCGAAGAGAAAAAAAAATAGAGAAGGATTAGGAGAAGGTTTTTCCACGACCCAAGAAGGAGGTGCACAACAAAATTATGTCCCACCATTGGGAGGAACCCCGGCACCGCCGAGTTACTGCGGTGGTGTACCAATGCAAGCATGGGGGAGTGGTGCAGCCATACCCCCACCATTTTTGCGGTGCCCAACGTAGCCTTTGCGGAGCCATTTGCACACCTTCCTCAACCACAACAAAATGTGGCCACCATTGGAGGATACGCTGCAAGGAACGTGCAAATTATTGCAGCCATCCAAACCAATACAAACCAAATGGGTGAAGGAAATGCAAACGTCGCTTATGTGCTTGGACACCTTCACCTAGCACCGTCGGACAATTCATAGGAGGAGTGGTGCATTCCTATTACAAGTAAGGGTACAACAACCAATACTATCAATATCAACCACCGGCGAAGATTAGAGAGAGGAGGAGCCTTAGCTATCTTTCCTTTACCCCCCTTTTCTTTAATTTTCAGCTTGTTTGCGCCTATGTATGCGTAGTATTTTCAGTTTTACTTTAATTTTTAGTGTTAGTTTAATTTTTCAGCATGTGTCTTAGTGTTTATTTTCATCATGAATAATGTCGCCACCAAGTTTTTACCTTTGGTAAAGTTACAAAGTTTGTGCCATGATGATATATGATTATAATTGCCGCTTTGTTTATCTTTGTAATTGATTTATGCATGTTTAACCTAGTGCTCTCTTAAAAATACAAATCTGAAATTATCTAAATACTAGCTTAATCTTTAGCGGAGGTTATGATAAAAATAAAGACCCATAGTGTTTTATGTGCTCTCAAGTTATGAATAGATTAAAGATGTCTTTTATGCTCAAAAATATTGCTAACCTTGTCACAAATATCACTTGTGTGTTGCTCAACCTATCCAGAGCCTTATATATATTTGAGTGCATAAACTTTAGTGTACAAGATTTATTTTTGAGTGAGTTATTGCAGGCCATGATTTCTCTGGCCCGAGACTAAGAAGCTGGTCATTCCGTTTTTGCGTATCTATCTTTTTGCTAGCCTTTTATCCGTGCATTGTGTATCCCCGCATCGGAGATCTCACAAACTTCACCGGATATCCACCCTTAAAACCAAATATCATCTTTTGTGATTACCTCCTTGACCACAACCTATCGTTGAGAATGGATCATCAATTCAAGGAAGATCGCAAGACGGTGCTGACATTGAAGAATTCAAGTATCTCTCCAAGGAAAAATATTTCCGGTACCCACCTTATTATCGCCTCTTTGCTCGAGGACGAGCAATGTCTAAGCATGGGGGAGGAGGTAGGTACGGTGCAGTTTTAGAGTTCAAAGGGGAGTATTTTTTTAAAAAAATGATGATTGAAAAAAAAATAATTCGGCGATGAACGTGACTTCCAAAGTGAAGGTCTCACAAGAAGAAAGAAACATATATATATATATATAATGAATGAAAGAAAGAAAGAAAGAAAGAAAGAAAGAAAGAAAAGAATAAGAAATATGAGAAAGAGAAAAAAAATATATGCGTAAAGTGAACTTCCCGGTTCTCTAAGAGTGCATTCAAGTCTTCAATAAAAGATCCATTCTCATTTTCCAACCATGTGCAATCCGATAACGAGGACTTCCTTTGTGCCTCGGGATCACTCTTTGCCATTTGCACATGTCCACTCATCTAAAAGTGTGTGTATTTTTCACTTTCCCCTCCTTGATTTAACATTATTTTCCAATGACCTTTTTGACGAGTCTCGGTAAGACCATGAGAAGCTTGTCTTGTTTTGACAACATCTCATTTATAAAATCTTGTTAGGACTAAACTTTCCCAAAGCTCCATATAAAGCCTACCACACATATATGTTATGAGAGGGAAAGGAGTAGAATATATAGGCTTGAGAGACAAGCGAGATGAGAGTTCATGAGCAATATGCAAGGTGATTTAAATTTGTGAATTTGGTTTAGCTCTTTTCTTTATCTCATTCTTTATTTCAAAAATTCTGAGATCCATTTAAACTTTGTGAGCATGTTAATACTTGTGGGATAAGCTTAATTAAATGTCTACCCTCCGTAGGGATGAAGGCTAGTACATTATGGAACTTTAACGAATTAAACTTTTGAGAGCATTATGTTTTTTTCATGTATGATCAAGTGCAAGGCTTAAACATTGATGGGCAATGATGATATCCATCGAAGGCTTACTTGAGGACGAGCAAGGTTTAAGCATGGGGGAGATGTTGACGGTGAAAATCCGTCAACCTAGCCATGAGTTTACCTTCGGTGTTGGCATGACTTTTGTATCTTATTCATTGGTACTAACCCCCGTGGTATAACAAGTTCACTTGTGCATGTCGGTTTTGGAGTTAAGTGTTTACGCGGGGTTTTAACGTTGAAAGCTAGACTTCGGGATAAGTTCATTAAGCACCTCATGACAAGACCTTGAAGCCCGATACAAGTCAAGCAATGAAGTGAACATGACTCCAAGAGCCCAAGGACCAAGCCCGATAAGATGATAAACTCCGAGGACCGAACCGAGAAAAGTCTCGAATCTTGCAAGACAAGGAGTTGAGTCCAATTCGGAGAGAAACCGACGTCAAGGGCCCACATGCAAAAGGGGAGAACATCTAGAAGACGCGGGAAGCAACACCGGCGAAGCGAGCCACGAGATGGGCCGAATTGGGCCCCGGAGCCGGCCGGCCCGGGCCGGCCGGCCGGCAAGACTTTTCGGGGCCCAATCGGCCTCCCCTTTGACCTAATTGCTTCTCAGGCTATAAATAGCCCCCTGACCGAGAGCCACGCATCAATCAAGTCGTAATCCGCCGCCGAGGAGCGAGAGAAGCTTGAGGGACACCATCTCGGAGATGAGGGTCGTGCTAGTTGTCTAGGGTTTCCCTAGCCGACGTGGGAACCTTGCATGGAAGACCACGTCGGAGCTCTGGAGCGAGGATCAAGATCGAGGGAGGGCCCCGGTGGTGATCTTGTTCATGTAATCATTCATGGTGAAGTTTGTAAGTGAATTCGATTTCTAGCGATCAAGTGCCTTCTCGATGATTTTGCTTTCTTCTTGGTTTTGCTTCTTCTACGATCTAGTTTGCAGCAAGATTACTTAGGGTGCTCTTGTAGCCGCGGTGGCTAGAGGTGCATACCGGACCGGCCAAGTGATTTCAACTTGTTCTATCGAACTCACCCTAGACTACCCGCATGAGTAGGGATACGTTGTGACAGAACGGGGGTTCCGAAAGGCGGGCGTTTTTGGAGTGGGATGGAAGGCCACGATTTAAAGATGCTTTTAATGAGATTCGCTTTTCTATCTTCATCTGTCTTGTTTGGAGCTACAACATAAGCATGATCTAGATTCTCTAGATTGGTTATCTCTTGCTTTCTCTTGCTACCTCTTTAGTAGATTAGATTAGATTAGTTTTCTTTATGAGTTAGTAGATTAGATGCAATTTGATTCTTCAATAGATAGCTTTACCTTGCTTTACTAGATTGAATCCTTGCGTTGCACATTGTTCCACGGATTCGATACCTTGGGTTCACCACTCGAGGGAAGAAGGGTCCCTTGACTACGACGGGAGACTTGTCCGCTTGCAAGTCTAAACGAACTTTAATACAACTATTAACCGTCAACAGGGTACCGGTGCACCACCCCCCATGCTTGCTCTTGTGGCCCTCCGTAATAACTTGGCGGAGGAGGGATCCTGCCGAATGGTGGCACATTGGGTTGTGCACCACTCGCTTGAGCGGAGGTGGATCCCTCCTCTACGATTCTTCCTCTTTTATTTTTCCTTGCCGGGACAAGGAGTCCCTCTTCCAACCAATCCTCCCTCCCTTGGATGAAAAGCCTAAGCCTCGCATCCGGAAGGGGTAGGTTCACCGTGGCCAAACGAAAACCTCCTCTCTCATCTCGACTAATATATTTGCCTTGTCGCAAATACTCAATGCCGAAAGAGGTCCCACACAAAAGATGTTCGGGGTTTCTTGTGATCCCCAGCCGTAGGGAGATGGCCAACATAGAGAGGTAGCACCCCGAACCAATATGTCCTGCTCCCGATGTTGCCTCGCAACACCAACGGTTGATCATAAGGTATGAGGGGTCTATTGGCTGCTTGGCAATTAAGGCCGAGTAGTGCCAATTCAACTCCGTGTCGGTCACCTTCGTCTCCCTCATCCTCCCCAATACCCTCTTGCACATCCAAGAGTGGAATACTCGGATAATGGGGTTGCGAATGCAATTACGTTGTTGGTGGGCTTCTCCGGAGATCAACCTCCAAAATTCATCTAACATGTCGGGAGGCACGTCAACTTTCTCCGGAGCTCCCTTATGGAATCCAAGTAGCTCCCTAACATGCTCGTAGGGAACCACTTGTTGGACTCCCTCCAAACGGAATGATAAGATTTTCACCCCATCATCAAGGATAGGTGCAATGCTCATCAAGATTTCCAAGGCGAACTCATTGTGGGTGTCCGCCGACACTCCGTTCGAGAATTGCACCCATCCAAGGTGCCCCAACATGTAGTATATGTCGGTGCCGAAACCCAAGTAGTAGAGTGCTTGGTCGTCGAACTCGACGTTGGGCACAAGCCTCTTCTCAAGACGAGAGAGCCTCTTCTCCTCCTCCTCCACCGACAATATGATGAAGCCATACGAGGAATATATCGAAGTCTATTGAGGTGGCGCGGTCGAACGGGTCGATCGTCGTGGTGGCACGGGCGGCTCCTCCGTGTGCCCTTGAGGTTCAGTAAACCTCGTGGACGTGCTCCTTGTTGCCCTCATGCCACCAAGGAGGAGAGCATCGTTCCTCCTTGGTGGTGGTGTCGTATCCGTCTCCATGCTCCGAGGAGACTCGGAAACCGAGTGCCTCCTCGAAGATGTTGTTGACGACGGCTTGGATGACGATGAACCCTTCTTCTTGGAGAAGAGACTTGTGGTTTTCTTCCACATGGTTGCTGCACTCTTCTTTTCACTAAAACTCCGGGTTGCAACCGGTAACTAGGCACTTAAGATCTTTACTTCGGGATGTGGACTTTAAGTGGATTAAGGTGGTGGATTTTTTTGAGCTATCAAGCTTGGGAAGGTTGGCTATGTCTACGGAGGTTCTGGGCACACAAACTTGAACACACAAACTAAGGAAGGAGAGGGAAGCTTGCTGCGCAGAAACGGGAGCCGGGGGCTCCTTAAGTAGGGAGGCCGGCCGGCCGGGCCGACCGGCCTGGGTGGCCTCTGGCTCCTCCCCGCCTCGGCTTTCTTCCAGCACGATCATTTCTCCTCTGCAAATTTCCTGCCCGCGTGCTCCACGAGTTGCACCGCCCAAACGTTCTCGTCCACTCCTTTTGCATTATTGGTCCTTCCACTTGATGCTTCATGATTTGAGTCATGTCCATGCTCCCTTGCTCCACTTGCTTCACATGCCACCATGAAATTCCTGCAAAGTTCATGCTTGCTGCCCACCATGCTTGTCCTTTGCATGTGGACTTGGTGAAAGTTGATGAAAGGGTATCCAATGGTGCATGCATGATTAATTCAAACTAGATTGCCTCCCTTTGAGTGTGTTTAAGGTTAAGCACTCCTCTAATTTCGAAATTTAAAAATATTTTTCAGAGCCATGCAAGAGCTTAGGCATAAATTTAGAGAAGTTTTTAAACCATTAAAAACAAATGTAAGTCTAAAATATTTTCCGACTACGTCGATATCGGTCTCACCGGTATAGTTTGCCTTCATTGGTTGAGAGCAAACTTTTCCCGGCTTGATCATGGGGGCATAGGTTTAGGTTCTAATTTTGGCTAAATGAGAGAGATTTTGGAAAAAACAAAATTAGATGAGGCTTAGAAAAATTCTAATCCTAGAGAAACCGAGGATATGGATTTTTAAATCAACCAAAAGTTTTAATTTCTAGGTTCACGCGAGTCCTACCACGTGCTGAAATTTAATTAACTCCTAGGTATAAGTCGTGGCTCTACTCATGTGGTTTTAGCATGAAAAATAAGTCAACCACAACACCATAATAGGGGTAAAAGGTTGAGTTAGCGTCTGAAATTATTTGGTTGTGGTTTCTCGAAAAGAAAAGAACAAACAAGCACATAGGAGGGTTCATCCAAAGGGTTTATGATAAAGCAAAACATTCAACCAAGAATTATGTCTCTAATATTGTTCAACCACTTCTAAGTCCAATGTCTTTGCATAATAAAATTCAAAACTAACTTATTATTAAAAAGACTCGAAAAACCTGGAATCGGGTTGTCCTCCCGGTAGCTTATTCTTGACTCGACGAAACGGGTTGCCTCCCGCCTAGCGCTTCGTTTATAGTCCATGGCTAGACTTCTTTACTTGATTACCTCGGATCAACGCTCTTTGCGGGTGTTGCAATCTTGGGTACCCACTTCCGCACCATCTTGGGCACGGGCTTCTTCTTCGGCTTAGTCAATTTTTTTTGGTCTTCACAGGCTGGCTTTGTCTTTTGGTCTTGACGGATGCAACAACGTCCTTCATGTAGTGGCTCGGCATCTCGAACTCTGGTCCTTCGGTTGTGATCTTCATGGTCTCCTTAGTGTGATCCTCCTTCTCTCCCGAATGAGTTTGAGTAGCCTTCGCCGTCTTGTGACCTTGGAGTTGTCTCGGATATTCTTCTTTGTTACCCATCGGGCGCCCGGCAAGTTGTCCCACTTGCGTCTCTAGCATCTTCATCACGATGAACACTTCAATCCTCGCATGTGGATCTTGCCTTGGCAGCTTTTAGGTGTTGAGCTTCTTTCTCTATCTCCATCTTCTCCATCCTCCTCTTAAGTAAACCGATTTGCCACTCAAGGAATCCGGTTCGTATGTATTCATTGGAACACTCCAAAGCTCCCGCAATCGTCAAGCGGATAGTTGAGACCTTGATCTTGAACGGCCTTCCGGCGTCTTGAAGGTTCATGATAGGTAGATCAACGATGTCGGTTTAGGTTGATCTTCCTTTGGACTTGGAGGTGGTGATTCCCTTGGAGATTCCGGCGGTCCTTCAACTTCGGCTTTTGAATCTAGGGTTTCCAACCCTTTAGCTTGTGTTGCACGTCTACTTTGCCTGTAAAGTTTTCCTGGATCATCCACAAAAAAGGTTTGGGTTTCTTGGAGAGGTAGCCAACCATCTCCGGTTAGGGTTAGCAATAAACGAAGTATGCAAGAACTAGAAAGTAAAAATAAATCTATGAAAACTAGGGTTAGACAAACTAGATTAGATGTATTTTGAGGATGATCAAAGTTTAGTAGATGCAAAAGAAAAACAAAAAGAAAACTGAAAATTACAAAAAGGCAATAAAAAATCAAATCTTGATCACTTGTTCCCCGGCAACGGCGCCAGAAAAAGGGGGCTTGTTGACGGTTAATAGTTGTATCAAATTTCGTTTATGACTTGCAAGCGGACAATTCTCCCGTCGTAGTCAAGAGACCCTTCTTCCCTCGAGTGGTGAACCCAAGGTATCGAATCCGTGGAACAAATGTGTGACGCAAAAGTTGATCTAGTAAAGCCAAGTAACTTCAATCTTTCGGTAAAACCCTAATGCATCTAGGTAAAAGACACGAAACTAATCTAATCTACTAAAGACTGGAGATAACAAAGTAAGATTGGGTAGATAAACCGATCTAGAGAGATCGGGAAAAGCCTTTTGTTGAAGTTCCAAGCAAGAGAAGAAGTAGCAAATCGAATCTTATAAGAAGCCTCTTTAAACCGTGGTTTCCCGTCCAAATCCGAAAACATCCGCCTTTCGAAACTCCCGTTCTGTCACAACATATCCCTACTCATGCGGGGAGTCTAGGGCGAGTCAAAAGACAAGTCGAGATTCTTTCGGAAGATCCGGCGTGTACCTCTAGCCACCGCGGCTACAAGAACACCCTATGTGATCTATCGCGCGAATAGATCTAGAATAAGCAAACCGATCGAAAAACGAAATCTTCGAGGAAACACTTGATCGCTAAGAATAGATTCAACTTGATAATTCAACTATGACAATGATACATACACAAGATCACCACCGGGATTTCCTTCCTTGATCTTGCTTCTACCTCCGGGAACTCCGACGTGGTCTTCCATGCAAGGTTCCCACGTCGGCTAGGGAAACCCTAGTCAACTGGCTCGACCCTCTCCTCTCCGAGATGGTGTCCCTCTCTTCTCTGTTCCTCGGCGGCCGATGACGAATTCGATGATGTGTGGCTCTCGGTCAGGGGGCTATAAATAGCACGATTGGCGGCTAGGGCAAATGGGAGCATCACCGGGCCCCGGGACGGGGCCGCCGGGCCGGTCGGCTCGGGCCGGCCGGCCCGGGCCCATCCGGGCCCGGCCCCGAGGCCTCCTTTGCTCTATGTCGGTTCCCTTGCTTCCTGGATCCTTCCTCCTTCTGCATGTAGGCCCTTGACGTCAGTTTCTCTCCGAATTGGACATAACTCCTTGTCTTGCAAGATTCAGCACTTTTCTGGTTAGGTCCTCGGAGTTTTTCATCTTCTCGGATCAAGTCCCTGACTTCTTGGAGTTAAGTTTGCTTCATTGCATGACTTGTACGGGCTTCAAGGTCTTGTCATAAGGTGCTTGATGAACTTATCCCGAAAGTCTTGCTTTCAATGCTAAAACCCTGCATAAACACTAAACTCCAAAACCGACATGCACACGTGAACTTGTTATACCACGGGGGTTAGTACCAATGGATAAGGTATAAAACTTATGCCAACACCAAAGGTAAACTCATGGCTAGGTTGACAAATTTTCACCGTCAACACCCCCCTGTGCGGCCGCCGGCCGGCGTGCGTGTGCCCCGATGGCCGGCCGGGCCGCGCGATGGGGTTTGGCCTTACTGATGCCAGCCCGTGAAATGCTAGCATCAGCAAGCATTTTTAATTACATTTTGTCGGGGACAGCCCTAGGGGTCCCCTTAAACAACTGGGGAATCCCCACTTCAAACCCGCAACAAGCCAAAGCCAAACACGCCTCGCTTAAGCACACAGGGCATGGCCCACGCCACGGTGGCCCTGACGGCCCACCAAGGCGGCCCACTCAAAGATCCCCTCGAGCAGGCTCCGCCTCGCTCGAGGGCACACGCCTCCCTCGGGCGGGCTCCGCCCCGTTCGAGGGGGTGCGCTTACCTCGAGCAGGCTCCGCCTCGCTCGAGGGTCCGCGCCGCCCTCGAGCAGGCTCCGCCTCGCTCGAGGGCACTCCGCACGCGCACGCCCGTTCCCGTACACGGGCATTTAATGTTCTGACAACGGCGGGGCGGCGCCATCATGCGCCTGGGGCACGCGCCCCGGTTCCGTTGCACCAACTCCCTAGGAGGGAACCCATCCCCGCCACTGTGGGGGACTGTGCGACGTGGCCGGTGCCAGTCCCGTGACGCCGCGCCGCCTACTCCGGTACGGCTAACGCGCCGAGCCCTCGAAGGGGGGCCGGCCGCACCCTCGGTTTACTTTCCCGTGACTCTACAGGGTTAGGTAAAGGCGTTAGGCTGGCGGGGCACCATCCCTGCCACTGTTAACGGCATGGTGGCCACCCTCGCGTACAAACCCACGCCGGGCACTGTGGCAACAGCTCCGACGCTGTGGAGCGTGCGGGAACGGGACGCTGCCTTACCTGCCACTGTACCCCGTACAGACCGACGTCAGCAACTCCCTCGAGCCCGTCTGAAGACATCACGGCCGTCCGCTGCACTCCTACCCTCGAAGCCACCACTGTTCGGGTACAAGATACGCCATGATGGCCGGATCGCGGCAAGGACCGTCAAGGCGGCCGCCTACTCTACGGCATAGCACACCACACTCCCCCACGTAGCTAAATAGCGCGGCATACATGTGATTCGCTCTCTCCTTGGCCTATAAAAGGAAGACGAACTCCCCCGCCGCAGGGAACAAGACAGGACACGACGCAGGACAGAAGAATAACACTCGATACACCACGTACTCACTCTCCAATTCTCCCGCAATATCTTCAGCCGCTTCACCAGGGACTTGGGAGCCACGCTTCCTCTCCCGCATTGCTTGTAGCAGCCCCACTACAGGTACCCCGGTGCTGAGCAATATAGTGCCTCGAGCACGCCTCTGCTGGACGTACGGCCCCTCGGCCGGAACCAGGATAAACTCTGTGTCTCTGATTGCTTAGCATCGACCATTGAGGGATAAACCTTGGCGCTCATTACTGGTTAGTGTCGGGACCACTTTCCCAACCGACACATTTATTTAATTTAGTTTATCAATTGATATTACATATGTAGTTATAGATATGCATGAAAGTTTATAAATTTATAGGAATGGCAAGAAAATTTAATTAGAAACCAATAGTAATGTTGTGTATATTTTTTGTGTGTATATTTGTGTACCAAAATCTAATTGTTTTGTAATATACAATTTCATAGTTTTGAGTATAATTGTTCATAGTTTTGAGTATTTGAGTTGTAATATACAATTTATATATGTAGTTTTGAGTTTTTAATTGTGTATTTGAGTTCTTAATTGTTTTCTAATATATAGTTTCATTAGTTTGATACCTCTGAAGTCGAAGACTGCCGCGTCATCTCGGACAAGTGACTTCCTGTCACCTCTATCATTCTCCCACACGGCACTGCCACCAACAAGCATCGTTTGTCCACAAGTTAGTAAAAATATTTCGACTTTACTTATTCAAGAAAATTCGTAGTAAATACTTTTTTATTCTAGAAATTCATAGAAAAACTTGTTGCTTATTTTAGAAATTCAAAGTAAATTCTTGTTCAATAAAGAAATTATTAGTAAATTCTAGAAAGTTTTAGAAAATTCGTAGTAAATACTTATTTATTCTAGAAAGTTTTAGATTTTGTTTATTATTCTAGAGATTCATAGGAAAAACTTGTTGCTTATTCTAGAAATTCAAAGAAAATCCTTGTTTAAGAAAGAAATTCTTAGTAAATACTTTTTTATTCTAGAAAGTTTTAGAAATTGTTGATTATTCTAGAAATTCATAGGAAAAACTTGTTGCTTATTCTAGAAATTCAAAGAACAATCTTGTTTAATAAAGAAATTCTTAGTCAATTCTTCTTTATTCTAGAAAGTTTTATAAATTGTTAATTATTCCAGAAAATCAACTTAGTAAATTGTTGGTTATTCTAGAAACTCAAAGAAATTCTTAGGAATTTTTGTTCAATAAAGAAATTATTTGAAGAATCTTGTTTATTCTAGAAAGTTATAGAAATTGTTGAAAATTACATAAATTCATAGAAAATTCTTGTTTATTATAGAAATTCATAGAAAATTCTTGTTTATTCAAAATGAATGACAACCATGACAACTTTATGGCCGACATTATTGCTAGTGGTACAAATACGATTGCAACCTTCACTGACGAGGAGTGTAGTCAGGCGGACATGTAGGCCCTGTTCGCTTGGCTTATCAGCCACCAGCCAGCAGTACTTTCCTCTCAGAACAAACCAGCCACCAGCAACCAGCCAGTAGTACTCTTCTCTCAGAACAAACCAGCACCAGCCATCAGCCACCAGCCAACCGAACAGGCTGGTATTTGAACATACCTCCGAATGAGGACGATGTCGCCCCTGTCGAGGACACAACAGCAAATATTGAGGACATTCTAGAAACAATGAGGAAAGTATTGTGAATGAAAGTATTGGATGTTCCCACAAGGGGTGTGTGTATATATGTATATATATGAGTGGATTTGCTATCACCAGTGGTAGCTCTCCCCCCTCCCGTGGTAGCTATGCACACCTTCCAGAGAGCGACATGTGTGCGAGATGTTGTGCCTTGCCGTGAGGCAATGACGGACGTCGTCGGTAGTCGGTAGCGCCCGTGAGCTGGTATCCTTGGCATTGCTGTAGTGGACCACATGTAGCTGTCTCGTCTCAAGGTGTTTTTTTTACTTTACTGGACGCAGTCTTGTGTCAGCTGCTGAATTTTTTCTACCTGTGACCTTCGTGCTACTGTGCTAGTTACTCCTGCAGTGGTAGCCTGGTAGGGAGCAGCAGTGAGCGTTGCCATGGCTAGTGACTTGGTCCCCACTTATTTTGAACTCAGTTGTGGACACGCATGCATTGCAAGCACGGATGCTGAGCGGATGGAGACATGGAGTGCAAGCAGACGCAAAAGCTTGCTTCAATTTTTTTAAGTTTCGCTCGGCGTTTATTCTGGTTTTTATTTTTCCTTCACATCAATGCATGCATGCCAACCTGAACGTCCAGCAGGGAACTTTTTTTGAACGTACAGTAGGTTGTCTCAGAACTAATTGATACGGGTGTTCAGGGATTAAAGTTTAATGTTTTTTTATAGTCTGATATCCAACGTAATGCTAAGAGCACTGCTTTTGGAAACGTAATGCTAAGAGCACTGCTTTTGGAAAAAATGCTAATATCAGGCTAACTCCAACAATGTAGTGCAAAAATTGAAGGCAAATGGACCTTTGCCTCTCGTGTACAGTATTTGCAATCTCCTTCACATTACACGGTCTTCAACAGGCATAAGCAAATCCAATCGCATCCCATCCGTCCCGGCCCGGCCGCCCCTCGGTTCCTTGTTGGGGAATTAGGGAAAAACCTTACACCCTCGAAACGTCGGGTTTGCCGAAATTCGTGAGAAAGGTTTGCGAGTTGCCTTCGAAATAAGAATTCCAGTTTCGTGAAAGCGAAACATTTATGAAGGGACCCTAACGAGTTTTTAAGTGGTTTTGGGTTTTCAAGTAATGTGCGAAAACGGCAGCCAATCTGGCTTCTTCATGCGAATCTGCTATCCATTTCAGGATGATTTAAACCTGCGAAGATCTTGAATCTGAAACCTGCGAAGATCTGGGATCTGGAACCTGTGAAGATCTGGAATCTAGAACCTTTAAAGCTTTGGGATCTGGAAACTGTGAAGCTCTGAAATCGGGAACTTGCGAAATTCTGAAGGCTGGAATCTGCGAAGTTCGGGAATATGCTGAACGCTGGGTTTGAAAAATACAATAAGCAGGGTTCTTCACGGATAAAAGATTCAGAGATCATGAAGAAGCCAAGTCAAATACGTCATCTCAAAAAGTCTGGGTTTAGAGTGTGAACTAGTGGCCGGCTAGTAAATATATAAAGTTAGCTCCGTAAATCATGGGATGTAAGAGACATTCATGTACATGTTCACACTAGGAATATTCTTTAGATTCGAGGGTAGTTTCGAAATGTAAAAAGTCCCTTCGTCGCCCTATAAAAGGGGCGTATGGGCATGTGTAAAAGGGATCACAACTTTTGAGGCGAGAGTAGTCTTTTGGAGATTCTTTGTCTCCCTATGTTTCGTGAATTGCACCTTGAATCTCGTTGTTCTTGTGTTCGGGGATTCCCTCTGATTTTTCGGACCCCCCAAATATTGGCGCCCACCGTGTTTCAGCCGAAAAACTGCTCACGATGCCACCACAGAAGAAGTCCGAGAAGAACGCTCCCACTGAGATCGACCGAGAAAAGCATCATCATGACGAAGACAACGGAATCTCTCAAACTCCAGAACCTTCGAACACCACAGATCAAGAATGAAGGGCAAAACTTGAGACTGTCTAGAAAGCAAGAGCTGAGAAGACAGCACACACTTTAGAACAGCTTGCAGAACAAGATACTCATGATGATGATGATGATGATGATGATGATGATGATGATGATGATGATGATGATGATGATGATGATGACAGAGAACTAGAGAGAGTTCAACAGAAGATACAACAACTTCAGAAAGAGAAAGAAAAATTTGCGAACCAGTTGCAAGCAAAAAGAAAGGCCTCAGAAAAGCTAGAAAAACTTAATTAGGCAAAAGAGCAAATTGAGATAATACAAAGAGAAATTAAAGAAATGAAAGAACAAGAGAACAATTCACAGTGGCAAGACTCACCATATCAGAATTCTGGTCAATACAGAGGAACGCCGAAAGAAAATTTCTTCACGGGTAATGGAATCTCACAATTCGTGGATCCTGAATCACCACACTCCATAGACTTGCAAACTGCACCATGGTCACCGAAGTTCAAACCAGTATCTCTCCCAAAATACAATGGTTTCAGAAACTCTAGACAGTTCCTCATGAGGTACGAATCGGCCGTAAACTCGGCTGGAGGAGATGATGTCGTGCTGGACAAATCCTTCATCATTGCCTGTGAAGGTCCAGTTCTGAACTGGTTTTCTCTGCTACAACCACACTCAGTCTGCAACTGGGTCGATCTCAAGACGAAATTCATGCAGGCATTCCAGATATTTCATGAAACAACAGCAGAATCATCAAACTTCTACAACTGCAGATAGAAAGATAAAGAGCCATTACGGAACTTCGTAAGAAGATTCATGCAGCAGAGATCCCAGATTCCCAAAGCAGATGGCAAAACAATGATCAAAGCACTGATCAAGGGCCTGACTCCAGGATCAACAGCTTCATATTTGACACGAAAGAAACCTAAGACAATCGATGAACTTTTCCATGAACTTGAAGAGTACATCTTGTCCGATGACGATCACCGTCGAAGAGTTGCTGAATGAAACGAAGCACGACAAAGCAATAGAGAAATGACGTGAAGACCTCAGTTCCAGAATCCGTGAAACATCAACAATGTGGAAAATCCTCAACCCAATCAGAACAACAGACCAAGCGCAATAGGAGGATTTGCACCCAGGGGAAGGGGAAGGGGAAGAGGAACCCCGAAACTCACAAACCACAACCCAAGAGATCCATACTTCTACTGCCAGTATCACGGAAGAGGTCATAGCACCAAAGGGTGCCCAGAAACCAAATAGAATATTGCAAGAATTCAACAAGAGAAGGCAATGATGAGTATCGGCTCCTCAATACCAAACCAACTTCGCCCAAACTTCTGGCAACCATAGTTTATGAATTCTCAACCAAATCCAGTCACAATGCAGCAATTTCAGCAACCACAACCATCTTGGCAACCCTCTCAGCAATTCTACCCTCAGTCACAGGCAATTAAGTCAATTCAGCAGTCGCAGCCAATACAAGAAATATTGCCACCACCACCTGACAATTCGTCAAGACCAGAATCAAGTTCAAGACCTCAGAACCCGAAAGCCTTGCCATCTTTCGGAACAATCATGCCCATCACGGGAGGATCAGCCATGGAATTTGAAACCAAAAAGCAGAGAAACAACTATTTCAGATCCGTGAATACAATCATAAACGATGGTCCAGCTGCGTGACCAAAATGGGCCAAAGTGCCAATAACATTCACAAAAGAAGACTTCAAGCTCAAGTCCACGAATCACAATGATGCCATTAAGGTTGCAAAGGGGGAACCGTTAGGTGCACCTCCGAACCTCCTTAGTTCAATTATTTGTACTACTTCTTCAAAATTCAGCTGAAGTAGTACAAATAATTGAACTAAAGAGGTTCGGAGGTGCACCACATCATAATCAATTTGCACCCCTAGATGCCATGGTCATCGAGGTGAACATAGCCGGATGGGTCATTGGAAAAATTCGTGTAGATAATGGAAGTTCGGCAGATATCCTGTTCCTGAAAACCTTCGAGAAGATGAACTTGTCTCAGCACATGCTGCACCCACCAGAATACCCATTACAGGGTTTCGGAGGAAAGCCAATCAAACCAGTTGGAAAAGTATCCCTTCCAGTATCTTTCGGAGATCTTGACAATGCCCGAACAGAAACTCTCACTTTCGATGTGGTTGATATATATCATCCATATCTCGCGATTTTCGGCAGAGGATTCATGAACAAATTTGATGTTGTCATAAGACAACAGTTCCTGTGCATGAAGATACCAGCGCCCAAAGGACTCATCACCGTGTTTGGCGATCACAAGAGGCCAAAAACATAGAAAAGGGCCATACCCCAGGCCAAACCAGCGTATATCCGCTGAACTCTACCGAAGAAGGGAGAAAGCCTTACATTGAGGCCAAGCGAGCCAAAGAGAAAATCGAGATAGCCGCTGATGGTGAAACCAAGAAAGTGTACCTGGATGACATGCCCGACAGAGTAGTCACAATAGGGGCTCATCTTACCCTCGAAGAAGAAAATGAGCTCATAAGATTTCTGAACAAAAACAAAGATGTCTTCGCCTGGTCAGCCAAATACCTGCAAGGTGTTGACAGAGACATCATCAAGCACACCCTCGAAACAGATGAGAAGATACCCCCAAAGATGCAAAGGCTTAGAAAAATGTCTAAAGAAAAAGTGAAAGCAGTAGAAGCTGAAGTACAAAGGCTCCAAGACGCAAAAGTTATCAGAGAGGTCTTGTATCCACTCTGGCTGGCCAACACTGTACCAGTGAAGAAAAAGAACGAAAAATGGAGAATGTGTGTAGACTTCACAGACCTGAACAAGGCATGCAAGAAGGACGATTTCCCATTTGAGAGGGTAGACAAAATCGTGGATGATGCGGCCAACAGTGAAATGCTCTCACTCCTAGACATGTTCTCAAGATATCACCAAATAAGAGTATGAAGAGAAGATGAAGAAAAAACGAGCTTTATCACTCCTTTCAGAACGTTTTGTTTCGTGAGAATGCTAGAAGGACTGAAGAATACAGGATGTACATTTTCAAGAATGATAGCAATAGTTCTTCACCCCAACTTCGGAGTAACATTTTGGCATATGTGGATGACATAGTAGTCAAGAGCGTACAGAGAAGAGACCACATCAGCAATTTGGCAGAAACCTTCGCTAATCTCAGAGCAGTGAACCTCAGATTGAATCCTGGGAAATGTGTCTTCAGCATTCACAATGGAAAAGTTCTCGGATGTCTAGTTTCAACAAAAGGCATAGAGGTGAATCCCGACAAAATCAAAGCGCTGATCGAAATGCAAGACCCAGTTTCGGTGAAGGATGTGCAAAAATTAATAGGGAGAGTTGCCACTCTCAACAGATTCATTCCCAGGGTCGCAGAAAGAAGTTTGCCTTTCTTTCACGTTCTCATAAGCTCCAAGAACTTTCAATGGTTCGAAACTCAGAAGCAATCTTTTCAAGAACTCAAGGACTACTTGTCGAATATGACCAAGTTGTTCCCTCCCGAGCCAAAATCACCACTTCTGTTGTATTTGTCTGCCTCAAAATCGGCGGTGAGTGTCGTGCTAGTGCAAGAAAAGGAAGAAGAAGGGAAGTTCAAACAAATTCCAGTATACTTTGCTTCAGAAACTCTCTCAGGGTCAAAACTCGTTTATTCAGAATCGGAGAAGATAGCATATGCAGTTGTCATGGCTGCGAGAAAACTAAGACACTACTTCGAGGGTCACGGAATAAGAGTCATCACAAAGCAACCACTACATGATTTATTTGCGAACAAAGAAGCATCCATCCGAATCATCAAATGGGGAGCTCAACTATCAGAATACAGTGTAGACTTCAAGAGAAGAAGCGCGATAAAATCGCAAGTCTTGGCAGACTTTATCGTAGATTGGACTTCACCAACTCATAATCCTGGCGAAGAAATTCTCACACCTTGGGTAGTACAGTGTGATGGAGCATAGTGTCACAAGGGGTTGGAATTTCAGCGGTTGTAACATTCCCAACAGGAGTCGTGATAAGATATGCAGCTCGGATCATATTCGCGAATGCAAACATTCCACAAACAACACAATGGAATATGAAGCCTTACTTCCGGCATTAAGGAAGATGAAAGCTCTAGGTCAGCAAACCTTCATCATCAAGACAAACTCCAAAGTCATTCAGGAACTTATTGAAAAAGAGAGCGAAGCAAGAAATTCTATTTTGATGAAATACCTTGAGAAGGTCAGGGAAACGGAAAGACATTTCAAGGGTTATTCACTACAACACATTCCAAGAGATGACAATAATGAAGCAGACAAGCTAGCCAAAGCGGCAGCCAGAAATCAAGAAATACCTCCCGATGTGTTCTTCGAAATCATCAAAGAATCATCCATCAAGGAAACAAAGCTGAAAATCGTGAGTGTTGTAGAGACTCTCGATTGGAGAGTTGAAATCATGGCATACTTGAGGGGTCATTATGAACCACAAGATGAATTGGAGGAAAAAAGATTGAAGCAAAGGGCAAGGGGCTATGCGGTAATTAATGAAGAACTGTCCAAGTCAGGAGTCACTGAACCATGGCTGAGATGTATCACCTCCGAAAAAGGTCTTAAACTTCTCAAGGAAATCCATAGTGGATTCTGCGGAGCACACATAGGCACAAGGGCTCTAGTAGGCAAAGCAATAAAGCAAGGATTCAACTGGCCTACCATAAACATAGAAGCAAAGAAATTGGTTCGGGAATGTGAAGCATGTCAAAAAACCGTGAATCAGCAAAACTTACCATCCATGTCAGTTCACCTAATTCTACCATCTTGGCCCTTGCAAAGGTGGGGAATGGATCTCGTTGGACCACTGCCAACAGCTCAAGGAAACTGCAAATTCGTAGTTGTGGTCGTGGACTACTTCACCAAATGGGTAGAAGCAAAAGCACTGGCGAACATCACGGCACCAACGATCCAGAAGTACTTCTAGCAAAACATAATCTGTAGATTCCGAGTTCCAAGAGAACTGACTGTCGACAATGGGAAATTATTCGATTGTTATTCTTTCAAAGAATACTGCAAGACATTGGGCACTCATGCGAAATTTTCATCAGTGTATCACCCGCAGTCCAATGGAGCTGTTGAAAGGGCAAACGGCCTCATATTCTCAGGAATCAAGAAGTGCTTGTTTGACCAGAAGAAGGGCAAGTGGCTCGATGAATTGTCGAAAGTAATCTGGTCTCATAACACCACTGTATCAAGAGCGACGGGTTTCACACCTTTTCGCCTACTTTTTGGCACCGAGGCAATGACCCTAGAAGAAATCAAGAATGAAAGCATGAGAGTGCTGAAGGGAAAATAAATCAAGGAAGTCGACCAAAAAGTAGAGAAAGATGTGATCGATTTAACGATTCTCGAAGCTGCTAAAAATATCGAGAAGAACCAGAAAGAAACAAACACATGGAAGGACAGAAAAATGGTCAGAAAAGACATCAAGACCGGAGATCTAGTTCTAAAAAAGAAAGAAGAATTGGGAAAACCCCGGAAACTCCAAGAACCATGGGAAGGGTCGTTCATAGCCAAGGAAACAAACATGCCACGGGCTTTTCTCCTGTTAAGCCAAACCGGTGAAGAACTGCCGTATTCGTGGAATGCAAACAGCTTGAAGAGGTATTACCCTTGAGAATTCCAAAGTTAGCTAGATTTATTTTTGTTCAACATTTCTTTTCGTAAGTTTACATTCTGTAAAAATTCGAGAAAACCGAACCACGAATCTATAAGTGGTTTCGGGAACAAAAACATTTACTTTTACGCAATTTATTTAGAATAAGGAGGATCGTACTCTTTTCCTTGCAAAGGGTGAAAGTGCATCTGGGCCCCTAAGTAGATTTTGGTGAATTGAATGACAAGGCGATTAAAGGACTAATGATTTTGTCTAAGATTGTGAGCAGGTTTTCTTTATAGATTCATGAGCAACCATTGAAGTATTTTAATTATGGATGTATTTTATGGCTCACATTTACAAAGACAAGTATATGGTGCAAGACTTCATGAGGTTATTGAAAGGGAACAAGATGATGAGTGTACACACTATGGTTCTAAAATTTGAAGCTTGCATATCCGTTGTCAATCAAGATCAAGCATTTGAAGCAAGGTTTTCAAGTGAAAGGTTAATTGTGCATGAAGCAAAGTAGAACTCAAAGTGGATTGGATAAGTGATGAAGAGATCAACCGAGATGTCCAGGGTGAGGGACTAAGCAATCTTTGGGCCGTAGCTAAGCCGCCATTAGTGTTTTGCTAAGGTGAAGGTCTAGCATCCGTGGGGTCTTCAAGTATCATATTCAAACCTTAACCGAGGAAAAATTTGCGAGTCATCAACTTGTTGAGATTGGCAATATGGAGTGACCATGGATCCAAGTGTGCATTCAAATGCTATAAGGAAAGATCCTAAGTCACTAGCTCAAGTATGGACATGCTCAAGTCAAAGGCTATGTTGAAAGCCCTCAAGTGGATATTGTTCAAGTATGGCAAGAATTGAAGTTGTTCAAGCTCAAGAGGTTAACGAAGCTCTTTTATTCCTTTCTTGAGTATAGGTATGCCGTACTGTCAAGAGGGATGCATCTTAGCGAGTTGACCAAGTCAAGGTGCTCTTTAGTTGACCTAAGTGAGATCTAGCCTTAGAGTGTGCTAACAAACCCTCCTAACCTAACCTGGGTCACTTCATCTTGGAGGTGAAGTGCTAGTTTCTTTGAAAAGAGGTTTTGGGGTTATCTCGGGCCTGACCGGTCAAATGCACCGGTCTGACCGGTGCCGCTAGCCCAACGGCTAGGTCTGACCGGTGTCACCCGGGGACTAACGACTAGTTTTCTCCTTTGAGGGGTATAAATACCCCAAGCCTTCTTCAAGTGAGGGTTGCTGTTTTCTAGTGAGTTTACTGAGGTCCCAAGCCATTTCTAACTAGCTCTAAGCCTTAGTGGCTCTCCCAACCATCTCTTTGTGAGATTTGTGGATTCAAGCCATCATCTTTGTGTTGGGTTGAGAAAGTGAGCTTAAGAGCGACCCAGTGAGCTAACAAGAGCAATTACCATAGCTTGAGCACTTTGGTTTCGCGTCTACAATCTTCGAAGCATTTGTTACTCTTGGAGGTTTGCCTCCTAGACGGCTAGGTGTCGCCGGCTAGCTCCCAAGGTTGTGGTGAGCAGCGGGAAGTTTGTAAGGGCTGCGATCTTGCCTCTTCGTGGAAAAGATCACCTTAGTGGAAAGGAGGAAAGTGGTTGAAAGAGACCCGACTTATTGTGGGAAGTGTCCCTTACAAGCTCCTCAACGGAGACGTAGCCATTCCTCAGTGGGTGGTGAACTTCGGGAAACAAATCTTTGCTTCTTCGTGTGGTTCGACTCTCTAAGTTGTTTATTCTAGCATATTACATTTACTTCCGCTTCGATCTACTTGGGTGTGTTACTTGTGTGTGCAGGGCTAATTACTCTGCTTGTGATCATCTACAAAGGCCACACTCAAGTTTGGTTCGTGCTAGAAGCCAAGAGGTGTTTGAAGTTGTTTTTGCGGTGTTCTTCGTGCTACACCGGGTCGACAAGGTGAGGCGCACCGGTCTGACCGGTGTCTCCTGTGAAGTCCAGTGCCCGACCGGTCTGATCGGTCACCGCCACCGGTCTGACTGGTGAAGCACTGTCAACTCAAGTGTTTGGGGAGAAAGAGTTTAAATTGGTCGTCTCGCCTATTCACCCCCCTTTAGGCGTCATCAAGGTCCTTTCAAAGGGGGCTCTAAATCAAGAGGCAAGGTTTTTAACGAGGTGGGTCCTGTGATATATATGAAAAGAGTCTTCCCCCAATTCGTGCATTTCATGAATTTCATCGTGTGAAAAGGCTTCTTGATAGCCGAAATTCCATCATGTGAAAGAAAAAGTTTGTGAAAAGCTCCGTGATAGCCAAAATTCCATCGTGTGAAAGAAAAGTTCGTGAAAAGGGTCCGTGATAGCCGAAATTCCATCGTGTGAAAGAAAAGTTTGTGAAAAGGCTCCGTGCTAGCCGAAATTCCATCGTGTGAATGAAAAGTTCGTGAAAGGCTCCGTGATAGCCGAAATTTCATTGTGAGAAAGGAAAGTATGTGAAGGGGCTCCGTGATAGCCGAAGGCTCCGTGAAAGCCTAAAATCCCACCGTCAAAGGGATTCCCACCGAAAGGCCCGAGACAACAACAAGTTATGGCCTAAATCCCACCGTCAAAGGGATTCCCACCAAAAGGCCTGAGACAACAATAAGTTGTGGCCTAGTTCCCATCGTGAAGGGATGTCTTACCAAAAGTTCGAGAATAATTGAGGATTGCGACTAGATAATTATATATGTTTTTGTTAAAGAACTTTTATGCGTAAAAAGGTGTAAAGTGAAAGTCACGAATGACAATTACAATGATTTATTTTCCTTCAAGAGGCAAGGGGGCTCGAGTCCCCCCGAAAGCTAACACTCGTAAGTGAGCGTGGTTGAAGCAACTGAAGGTTGCGATATCAACCCGGGCAAGTGTGCCAAGCGAGCAAAGTCCACAAAATCCGTGAAACAAATTTTGTCGACTTACGCTAGAATTCCTGTGATTTCAAAATTAGCGAAAAGATTCACGAAGAGTTCATGGAACAAAACAATAGATGAGAGCTTTAAAATTTCAAACTGCCACGAAATTTTGCATGCAAAACAGCAAGGTGGGGGAGGGTGATGTTTTTTCTCAACAAAAACGTCTTTATTGCCTTAATTACATACAAAATTTCGATCAAGTATCATTACATTAAATCAAAGACCCAAAGGGTTCAATACGACAGTTCAACTATGTGGCCTGGGTCGCGCTATTGTTTTCTACAACGTCACTAGCATAAGCGAAATCGTGTCCGTCAGTGCTTGGGCTAAGGGGCTCCGTCTTCACAACCTTCGAAGAACTTGAAGCCGCAGCAGCAGGACCGTCATCCTCACGAAGAACAAAGAACATGGAAAGATCAAAACTACATATTGAAAATTTCAGAGAAACTTCAAGCCAAAAATCGGAAAAGTCTCGATCAGCATAAACCTCCTTAAACAACCGCCAGGCTTCACCGCTAACCACTTGATTTCCATGGTGAATTCGCAACGGCAACACATCCTGCGTAGGCCCACCTTGCAGGACCTGCATAGGTTAAAATTTACAAGACAAATAGTTCAAAGAAGGGTACGAAACCCACAAATTCACAAGTTTTATACAAATCACCTCAAAGGGCAAGTTTTTGAAACATCTCAGCCGGTGATGTCAACCTTTGGAGAGGATTCCTCATGGTCAGAACTGTCCTCAACATCACCGTTGCTATTGCTGCCATCACCATCTTCGTCAGAATCTTCTTCGACATTGCTTGTGCCTTCATCATCCTCATCTTCGAAAGAATACTCTGGCATTTCAACACTTTTTCCTCACCTTTCCTCTTCAGTCAACTGAAAAGAACAAACGAAGAAATCTAAGAAAACCAAGGACAGAAAGTTCAGGGATTTGCAAAAATCGGCAGTGTTTTTGAAAAACTAACCTGGTCTAGCTTAGCGCGAGCGATGTTCTTCACAACTTCCTTCCCGCTGCCAAACCATAATTCCCTTGCAAACTTGGCTTTGATAGCCAAAACATCGTCATTAGAGCGAAGACTTGAAGTGCTTGAAGCGTCAGGAAATTGTGAAAGCTTCTCGCGAAACCTCACGAGGTCAGCGCAGTCGAAGTCATGAAGCAGCTTCAAGACGCCTTGAATTCTGTGTCGATCCATTTCATGAAATCAGAGATTTCTGTGTCGGCACGAAGTGGAGCGAGACGAACACCAAAACTCATCAAAGCTTTTTCGTACTCCTTAAACAAAAGCTTCAGCTTGTTGTTGATATCCGAAATCTCTTTCCCGGAAGCCTCGTCTCGGTCAACCAATGCCTTCTCAAGATCTTGAATCTTCTGTTCCTTACTGCTTAATGTCTTTGCAAGATCGGCATTGTTAAGTCGAAGATCCTCGGCAGCCTTAGAGGATTTGTCGCAATCCTTACAAAGATTCTAAATCAATCTCAAGTCATCATCATGAGTTTTCTGAAGCTTTTCGAGATCCTTTTTTGAACTTTCAAGGGCTTCTTCAGCAATTTTCTGCCCATCTTCTGCGATTTTCTTTTCATCTTGGCATCTCTTGAGAGTATCAGCCAATTCAGCAACTTTCTTCTCTAAGTCTACATTCGCAGATTGGGCCAAGTTGAAATCATGTTTCATCTTCTTGGACTTCTCAGACAACTTCTTAGTAATCTCCTCCTGCTCCACCAAACGTTGAGAGGCAATTTTTCCAAGAAGTGAAGCCTTCAGGGAGTAAGCCCTCTGGTATTCTTCGATCCTAGAAGTTGGATACGTCCGAAGAAGTGCTTCAAAATCTAGAAAAATCATAGAAAACGAAAAAAGTAAGGAATCGAAAAATTCAGAAGTCATAGGAAAAGACAAGACTACAGTTAAGAGGGGCAAACAGTTCATGAACCTTTTCTGCTAAGGGTTTCGACGGTGATTCGGCTAGGAGGTACTGAATCTTAGGAAATTTTATGCGAGGAAGAAGAGGGTTGTTTCCCTGAGTCGTCAAAAGTCCCGATAAGTGGTGGAGACGCTTGCTTTGAAACTCCTTCTCTTGTTTCACCCGCGATTTTAGACGAGTCCCATAATGTTAGAAACTTAGATGTGCCATCCCTCGCATCAACTTTTCCATAGCCAAAACTTAGCAGTTCGCCCCGATAAGACGTACCAAAACTTTTGTTGAAGGCAATCATCGACGGAGAAGGGTCTTGATCCTCAGGAAGATCTTCGCGAGTTTCGACGAAGGGAGCATTCTGCACAGGACTCTCCCCCGATGAACAGTCATCTCTAGTTCCTTGACAAATTCGGGAGAATCTTTATCTTGGGGATCAGAGGGCTGGGGATCAGCAGCTTCATCAGCAGTAACAGCAACAACGGGCGTCGTGACCTCCTTCCCAACTTCAGCCACATCATCTGAAAAAGTTTCAACATCCACGAACTCATTCTCAGAACCTGGAGTACAATGTCTACGAACATTGAATCTTAAGTCAGGCCACAAGAAAGAGACAAAACCTTTGTGGCTCGGTTCGACGATGATGTCGTCATCAAAGGCGGAAGGAACGCGCCGAACTTCAGCAATAGCAACCTTCTTCACAGCCTTCTTAGTCTTCTTTCGCTCGCCTGAATTTCAGCGTCCGAGACGACTTCAGATGACTTTCACTTCCGTTTATGGGATTCAAGAGATCTAGTCTTCTCAGGACGAACTATGGAAGAAGATGTTTCATCTGTATTTCCTTTGCCTTTCTTCGAGGATCTTCTTCTTGAGGCTTTCAGAGGTGCGGCTGAGCAGTTGGCCACGGCAACAGTAGGAACCTTCACAGGAATGCCTGGGCAACAAGATCGGAAAGACCTTTCGCCGCAAACTTCAGAGAACACCCGATTGATTCTCCTCTTGTGTTTGACCAAGTTTTTGTAAGCTTTGTATTCGTTCAAGGTGGATTCGCCAATCATGGCATTCACCTTTTTCTCCACCTCTTTTATGAAGTCTTCGGCACTTTGGCCATCTCGCAGCTGAAGGCCGAATCGGGGAAAGGGCACTTCTTGAGCTGCCCAGTTCACATTGAACCCCACAATTTCAGTAGGGCCCATTCATAGGAAATCGGCCGAAACTCTGCAGCAACAAATTCTTCAATAATGTCGCGGCCGCCGAGAATTGTGTCAGCTAAGTGGAATGCATTCTCACAATTTCTGAATACTATTGCTCGATGGTTGTAAGGGGCAGTAGTAGTGGCAGTCAGTGCTTCAATAGGCGAGTAGAGAGGGTGAGCTGGTCCGTCATAGCCAGGAATCTGTGACATGTCCACCATAACATAAAACCAATAAGAACTCCAATCTTCGGAGAAGTTAGTCTTGCAGCAAGGCGCGATCTGAATTCGCGTAAGTCCCTTTCATGTATTTTGCCTACACGTGTTAAAAGTGCAGCAATTGTAGTGTGCTTCGTAGTGTTTGCCGTCGTCAAGTTTGATGATGTCCGGCTCAATGACTAGCTCGAACAATCGGGCGAAAACATCGGCACTAAAGTTGCATCTAAAGGTCTTCATAACCCACAAAAACATGGACAACTCCAAAAATGAACTTGGTGATAACTGATGAATATTCACGGAGAATTTATCCAGAATCGCGGGCACAAGGGGATTGCAAGGAAACCTAAGCCCGCAAGTGAAGAAGTCACGAAAAACAACGACTTCATCGGCTTCGGGAGTATGAATCTACTCATCGAGGGGAGCGCGACTGTCGCCCGCAGGAAAGAATCCGACTGCCTCATATTCCCTGATCAAATTGGTCGTGACCTTAGATTCGCCAAAGACAAAGGACAGAGGGAGCGACTTTGAGCGTTTCTTGGCAATGAGCTCTCTCGGATCAGCATCCACATCTTCAATATCTTCTCCCTCAGATCTGATCTCCACCTCTTCACGATTCTCAGATCCACCAGCGGCAGGAACTGGGTTATCTTCTGGAATTTGAGCATTCTCAGTTTCTCAAACTTCTTCAGCGGGCGGAATACCAGCAACAGCTAACTCTTCAGACGTCATGGGTCTTGCGGTGCTTTTAACGCGGACCACCTAATTGACAATAGTGCAAAGGCAAAATCTAAGATGACTTCTATGAATCAAAATGCGAGAAACAAAACTCACAAATTCGAACATTGAAAAAAAAGAACATAATAGAAAAAACAAAGAAAGCAATACCTTCAAAAATCGAGAAGGTCTCGAAGCTTCAAACTCTTTGTCGCGAAAAACTTTTCTGCGAAGATGCTAGCAAAACTTTGGAGAAAGCGAGGGAACGGTGAAAAAATTTTACGGTGCAGAGCTCTCTATTTATAGGGGTGAGGGGGGTAGTTTCAAGAAGCTGCCTCGATATGACCGTTGCGAGAAATCAGAAGGACGCGTGTCCACTCCAACGTTCCGAGGGTGACGTTTTTACCAGAATTCAAGGGTTTTGTGGAATCGGATAGTCAGAGTCAACCCGCTTCCCCGAGGGGCTAGTGTTGGGGAATTAGGAAAAAACCTTACACCCTCGAAACGTCGGGTTTGCCGAAATTCGTGAGAAAGGTTCGCAAGTTGCTCTCGAAATAAGAATTCCAGTTTCGCGAAAGTGGAACATTTATGAAGGGACCCTCACGAGTTTTAAGTGTTTTTCGGGTTTTCAAGTAATGTGCGAAAACGGTAGCCAAATCTGGCTTCTTCGCGTGAATCTGCTATCCATTTCAGGATGATTGATTGAAACCTGCAAAGATCTGGAATCTGAAACCTGCGAAGATCTGGGATCTGGAACTTGTAAAGATCTGGAATCTGGAACCTGTGAAGCACTGGGATCTGGAATCTGTGAAGCTCTGAAATCGGGAACTTGCGAAATCCTGAAGGCTGGAATCTGCGAAGTTCGGGAATATGATGAACGCTGGGTTCGAAAAATACAATAAGCAGGGTTCTTCACGGATAAAATATTAGGAGATCATGAAGAAGCCAAGTCAAATATGTCATCTCAAAAAGTCTGGGTTTAGAGTGTGAACTAGTGGCCGGCTTGTAAATATATAAAGTTAGCTCCGTAAATCACGGGATGTAAAAGACATTCATGTACATGTTCACACTAGGAATATTCTTTAGATTCGAGGGTAGTTTCGGAATGTAAAAAGTCCCTTCGTCTCCCTATAAAAGGGGGCGCATGGGCACGTGTAAAAGCGTTCACAACTTTTGAGGAGAGAGCAGTCTTTTGGAGATTCTTTGTCTCCCTGTCTTTCGCGAATTGCACCTTCAATCTAGTTGTTCTTGTGTTCGGGGATTCCCTCCGATTTTTAGCCCCCCCAACATTCCTCCGCCTCCGCATCCCCGCTCCTGCACCGTTGCACGGAGAGCGGAGGAGGAACGTGAAGGACCGATTAGGCGACCAGAGAGGGGGGGAGTGAATGGGAGCCGATAAAAATTCTTCTCGAGGGAGATTGAAACTCCGACAAGACGAACTAGCTCGGTCGAATCCCCGAAATCACACGCTCCGCACTTCTACCCCCCGTTTGCCAAAACCACGTAGCCACTGGAGTGCTACTAGTCCTAGGAACAAACTCTACCAGCAACCACAACACACACGCAAAGACCGACAAGCGGAAACAACTCGAAAGCCGGCTAACCAGAGGGGGCGGTTAGACCGGGTATAGGGGGGCGGTTAGACCGCCTCCACCAGGCAACCAAGAGATCCTCCAAAACGCCTCTTCCGAGCACCAAAACACACCACGGTTTCACCAACAGAGATCTCTAGTCAAGGCCATGCTAGCTACTAGAAAATCTTGGCGAAAACCAAAACTTCACCCAAGGGCCTAGGGGCGGTTAGACCGGCTATCTGGGGCGGTCTAACCTCCCGTACCCAAGAACGAACCCCGACCAAGAACACCTAGCAACCGCACGAGAATGACCCCAAATTTCACCCGTACACTCCTCCGATCAAGGCGAACAAACTCACGAGAGGAAAATCCGGCGAAACAAAACTTTGACCGGAAACACCCAGGGCCGTTAGACCGCCCCCTATAGGCGGTTAGACCGCCCCTTCCAGAAAACGAACCCGCGGGTCAAACCTCAACTTTCTCGCGCCCGATCTCCCGAATCACTCCACGGATTGCAGCCAAACTTCGGGAATAGCTGGGTTACCTCCTGGGCAACCTCTACCTCAAAGGAATCGACCCGAAACGCTCACAATCAAGAGGAATCAAAGAAATCGCTTCTATAGGTCAAGAACTCGCCCAACTCGAGAAATCACCAAATCGAGTCCGATTCAAAAGAGATTTGGGGGCAAAGTCACCAGCCAAAGAGGCACAAGAACCTCATACGTGACACCCACCAAAAACCCCAAGAAATCGTCCTCAAAACACCGCCAAAAAGAGCTCCGAAAATCAACACCAAAGAGACGGGAAAACCACCATGATGAACAACGCCAAACCTTCTATACATGCCATGAATGGTTTGTACAAGGTCTAGCTTGCCACCCAAACATCCATCCCTCTCTCTAAATCTCACATGAAGCTCTCAAGCTAGCCTTCTAAAAACCTAAGGAAAATGGAGAACGAAAATGGAAAAACCAAATGAGCTAGGGTTCAGAGAGTTGGCTGCCATCCACCCATCTAATGAGTATATATGGAGGCACCCAAAAGACTAAACTACCCTTCACTAATAACTAGGGATACATGCCCCTCGAGGGCGGATTTGGAATTCTTGATGTCTTCGCCATCGGACAGATGCCCGGCGACCGCACCCAGCGTAGCCTCGACGCAAGCCTTGCGATCCCGACGCGTGTCCTCCGCTTCGAAGCTTCCTCGCGCCGGCGGCCGTGGCGGTCGGACCGCCCCCCGGGCGGTTAGACCGGCCCGATGGATCCGACCGACCCCGGGCGGTCCGACCGCCCCTCCTGGGCGGTTGAACCGGCCTGGGTGGCCGCACCTCCTCGTCGAGTCTTCGGCCTTGGTTTTGTGGCTCAACCGAGTAACCCAGTGGTTTTCTGGTGAACCACTGCAAACCCCGCGAACTCGGTGTAGCCTCCGCCAATCTCCACTCATGACTCGGCTCCCACGAAGTCCCGGCTCGACCTTGGTTTTGAGGCTCTACCAAGAAACCGTCCACGACCTCATCTTGCTGTTCATGCCACCATGCGGCCCGCACTTGACCCCGCTGGCCACCGGGTCCCTCGAACGAAGCCTACTTGTCTTCTCCACACCTGGAGGCCTCACCGGCAACGACCTTTCGCGCTTGTTCTTCACCTGCACCAACACGAGTCAAGCCGCAACCTGCACCTGCAATACTTAGCCAAGAATCAATCCACACAATGTTGTCAATCACTCATCACACAAGGAAGCGACCATCCACCGATCCTCGAACCACACATGGTCCTCAATCTCCCCCTTGATGAGTGCATTGACAACACACTCACATGAAGTAACACAAGAGAAAAGGAAAAGAAAAGAAACAAATAAAAAGAAACCCCAACAAGCGATCGAAAGCCAAAGACAGGCAAAGAACAAGATCACTTGAAGAAGACAAGTCTCGGACCCCTTAGGCAAGGGCAACGGCTCGACACATCCGAGACAAAACACAGCTCAAGCAAAGAGCGCAAACCACCAAAGCAAAGCTCGAACACCACAAAGAGCTCCCCCTGCACATATGCAAGCTCCCCCTGAGCCACAGCACACTCCCCCCCGAACACATGCAAGCAATGCAACTCGAGAATGCAACACGAACAAAAACTTGCTCACACGCGCCCGGCAGGCGGTTAGATCGCTCGTACAGGCGGTTAGACCGCCCGTGCCCGATCCGACCGCCCGGGGCGGTTAGACCGCCCCAAGAAACCGGCCCCGCACCAAACTCGCTCAAAATTGCCCGAAACAATTGGAACACCTTCCAAACACTCCCGTGTGCCCAAAACATGCACAAACTTCTCCCCCTTGTTGACAATGCATGAATCAAGGCAAAATGCAAAAACTTTCAACATATAGCTTCTCGAATATACAAAATTCATCACAAGGAGCTACACAAGTCCAAATGAGCAAGTTAGATACTCGACAGGTTCGTAATGACCTTAACTACGTGATCACCAAGTTTCACAACCATTGGACAAGGCTAAAAAGGATTTGAGTAATTTTGCGAAATGTTACTCTCTCACAAGCAAATACCTAAACATGAGCAAAACATATCAAAATGGCAAAGCCACTCAAACTTCATGCTAGGACAGCCATTCTAATCATAAGACCATCATAAACACCCAAAAGCACCTCATGTCATGTCAAAGCCACCGAGCCATGTGCCTACTTCTATGTATGAGACTTCTCATTGGTAGGCAACATGCAACGGTTTAGCACCCAAAGCAAATTAATTTCAGCACATATGACATAGGAACATATTTTCCAAGCATTTTTCATTTCATTTTCAGATTTATGATTGGTACATGAAATGTCTTTGCGACAAAAAGGAACTTATGCCCCTCCACAAGATTAAGCAAGAGGGCTAAACATTCATGATGGCAAGTGAGCCTTTGGCCCCATATGATCAATAAACTAGCTATCCAACCACAAAGTAAGCATAGCAAAGCCACTAAAACATGTCAAGATCATATATAGGCATTTGCACATGAGAGAGCATGTATGTGACATTTTTCAAAAATTAGCCATCAACCATGGATCATTCAACAAGATCATCAAGAGCTAAGCCAAACTAACCATAGCATACCAAACAAGCTCACAAGAACATATATAGCAACCCATGGTGAACAAAGTATATAGGAGAAGCTTTTCCTATCAATGCATATGATACAAAATGCACGCAATATAAGATACAAGGATGCCTATACATCATGTTACATATGCAATGCCAAATGCAAGAAATGCACAAAGGAAAGCTATACATATGCTACAAAGGAGCTCCCACACACCCAACTCAAGAAATCAAGCACACACCAAGTTCCCCCCGCAAACGAGTGAAAGTTGCTTGATCTAGGGGTTTGGTGAAAATATCGGCTAGTTGGTCATGTGTGGGTACATGGATCAAAGCTATCTTCCCTTTCTCTACGTTGTCTCTCAGGAAATGATACCTCACTTCTATGTGTTTGGTTTTGGAATGAAGCACTGGGTTCTTCACAACGCTTATGGCACTGGTGCTATCACACTTAAGTGGGACATGGGTATACTCCTCACCAAAGTCACTCATGGTGTAGGTGATCCAAAGGAGCTGAGAGCAACAACTAGCAGCGGCAACATACTCGGCTTCGGTCGTGGATTGAGCCACACTCGACTGCTTGCGGGAAGACCAAGACACCAAATAAGAACCCAAAAACTGGCAAGTCCCAGAAGTGGACTTCCTATCCAACCAACACCCGGCAAAATCCGCGTCTGAAAAGCCATGAAGCGCCAAAGAAGAGGACGCGGAGTACCAAAGGCCGAAGTCGGGAGTGTGACGCAAGTACCCGAAAATTCTCTTCACCGCTTGCCGATGCGAAGTCCTCGGAGACGCTTGAAAACGAGCGCACGACACACCGAGAATCGTATGTCCGGCCTCGTCGCCGTCAAGTAGAGGAGTGACCCGATCATGCTCCGTACTCTTCCGGTCCACGTGTTCACCTTCCTCGTCCGCATCAAGAGCCGTAGTCGTACTCATCGGCGTCGTCATAGCCTTGGAGTCCTCCATCTTGAACTTCCTCACAATGTCCTTGGTGTACTTAGCCTCGGTGCACAAATGTTCCTTCCTTTGATTGCTTGATTTGTAGCCCGAGGAAGAACTCGCAACTCACCCATCATGCTCATCTCGAACTCCCCGCTCATATCATCCGCAAACCTTGCAACAAGAGAGTTAGATGAGCCACCAAAGACAATATCATCCACGTACACCTGCACAATCAGGATATCTCTCGCCCGCCTCAAAGCAAAAACAAGGTCTCGATCGACCTTCCCCATCTCAAAACCTCTCTCAAACAAGAACCCCCTCAACCTCGCCATACCAAGCTCTAGGCGCCCGCTTCAACCCATACAGCGCCTTCCTCAACTTGTACACCCGGTGGGGGTACTTCTCACTCTCAAACCCCGAGGTCGTCTCACATACACTTCTTCCTCCAACACTCCATTCGAAAAGCACTCTTCACATCCATTTGGTGCAACTTGAACCCTTTAGCCACGGAAAAGGCTAGAAGGATCCTAATCGCCTCCAAACCGGCTACGGGAGCAAAGGTCTCCTCGTAGTCAATCCCCTCCTTCTGACTGAACCCCTGAGCGACAAGTCTCGACTTGTTCCTCACAACCTCACCCTTCTCTCCCTCTTTGTTTTTCCACACCCACTTTGTACCAATCGGCTTACACCCTGGGGGAGGGTCAACTAACTCCCACACCTGATTCCTCTCAAAGTTCTCCAACTCCTCATGCATCGAATTAACCCAATTGTGATCAGATAGTGCGTGTCCAATGTCTTTGGGCTCGAAAGAAGCAACAAACGCAGCATGAGCAAAATGGGAATTGTTTCGAACCCTCGACCGTGTAGTGCGTTCATTCATGTCGCCGATGATCCTCGAAGCTGGGTGATCCACTTGAACTCGCCGGGGAGGTTCTCGCCTCGAAGCTACCTCCCCCTCAACATCACCTTCTCCTCGTTCTTGATTTGTCGTCGTAGGTGTAGCAGAGGGTCCATCCATCATCGTAGTCGAAGTAGTGGGTACATGTTCAGCCGGGGGCACCGCACCGCCATCTTCATCATCACCATGTTCATGCTCCTCCTCCTGAAAGATCTCCTCGCCAAGCTCATCATCACCTGCACACTCAAAGACAAGCTGACTACGTGGCTCGTCTCGTCGAAGGTTACCTCGCAAGTTTCCACGATTTGGTTAGTTTCAAGATTGAGCACACGATATGCTCTAGAATGAGATGCATAACCAAAGAAAATGCCATCGACAGACCTAGCCTCAAACTTATCCAACTTCCCCGCCCTTCTTCGAATGAAACACTTGCAACCAAAGACATGGAAGTGACTCACCTTGGGTGTGCGACCATGCATCAACTCATAGCATGTCTTCTTCTTGTGCACTCGAG
Organism: Cenchrus americanus; assembly: GCA_947561735.1. Classification (NCBI taxonomy): domain Eukaryota; kingdom Viridiplantae; phylum Streptophyta; class Magnoliopsida; order Poales; family Poaceae; genus Cenchrus; species Cenchrus americanus. The sequence goes on along the minus strand of OX387245.1, from coordinate 89,510,113 downwards.
GTATATCCTGTTCGACACATAGCACGCGGTATTCACCGCCTCACCCCAATACCTCCTCGGAGTCCTATGCTCATCAAGCATCGTCCGAGCCATCTCGCACAAGGTCCCGTTCTTCCTTTCCACAACACCATTCGGGGAGGTGTATACGGACTCGAAAACCGGTGCTCAAGACCCCAAGTCTTGGCAAAAGGTTTCAAAACGAGAATTCCTGAATTCCGAGCCATTATCACTGCGGATAGCTCGTATGGCATCTCCGTGCCTCTCGTTCCTCAACCTCAAGACTAGATCTCGAACAAAACCAAACGTCTCCCCCTTCTCCTCAAGAAAGAACACCCACGCATACCGAGAATAGTCGTCCACCACAACAAGGACATACCACTTCCCACCCGCAGATCGCACACGAGCTGGGCCAACAAGGTCCATATGAAGCAGCTCGCATGGACGCTCAGTCATCACATCGGTGAGAGGTGGGTGAGAAGAGGCCACCATCTTGGCATGCCTACACGGAGCACAAACCAACTCTTTCTCAAGCCTCAACCGTGGCAATCCTCGGACCAAATTGAGTTTACTCAAGTGAGACAAAAGGTCAAAGCTCAAGTGACCCAACTTCCTATGCCACCTCCACAACTCACTCGAAGAACCAGCCAAGAAACAACGCTCCACACCCGAAGATTGAGAAAAATCAAGACGAAACACCCGACCCTCGGGAACGACCATACAAACAAGGTCCCCTCGAGAGTCCACAATCCGAGAACCACCGGCCGAAACAACACCTCAAAGCCCTCATCCAACAACTGGGACACAGAAAGCAAATTGTACCTCAGCGATTGAACAAGAGCAACACGCCTCAGAGTGACCTTGTCACTCACTTTTATCTCACCTTCTGAAAGCACACGCCCACGCCCATTGTCCCCAAAGGTGATGTACCTCTTCGTCACCACCGGGACGAGACTTGAGAACCACCCCCTGTCTCCGGTCATATGCCTCGAACAACCGGAGTCAATCAGCCAAATGTTCTTCAAGTCTCCCACCCGAAATTCAAAAACAAGCACGTGAGCGAACAAACGACTCAAAGACCGGGGTTAGTACCAAAAGAGGAAAACCGATCTGCCGAGCCATTTGCTCGAAAGTGGGGTTAGCACACATCAAGCCATCTTTCCTACCATAACTACCACCACGAACACCACCTCGGTAACCACTCCGAGGGAACCACCCCTCACTGCCTGGAGGAGGACCAAACCCACGGAAGACAACCCGTGGAACGTCCCTCCTCTCCTTCTCAAAGCTACGACTCCTCCCATCCCCGTAGTGAACTCGAGGGGGAGAATGCCTAGCAAACTAACCACCTGCTGTCTCCAGACCAACCACCAGCAACTCCACCTCCAGACCTAAAACCTCTCGACTCACCACCTCGAAAACCACCGCGCGACCGGGGGGGGGGGCGGTTAAACCGCCTAGCCGGGGCCGGGCCTAACCGCCCCCCTCGGGCCGGGCCGGTCCGACCGCCTAGCCGGGGCCGGTCGACCGCCTAGCCGGGCCGGCCTCGACCGCCCCCTCCGAATCGCTCCTCGTCCGCGGGAACTCGCATCTCCCCATGCCGAACACTTCTCACCACGGCCTTACCCCCGGGTAGTGGCATACGAGGCTTAGGTACACCATGGGAAGGGTTGTACCTATCCTTGTTCGCCCACTCCTTTGCCATCCTCTCTTCCCGCTTCCTCTTGAAGCAAAACTCATCCTTGTGACCCTCTTTCCCACAATGGCCACAACGGAACCTCACAAGCTTGGGTTTAGGCTTGGATTGGGGCTGCTCGCTTGGTTTCTCTCCACTCAACTCCTCCACCGATTTCTCCTCACTTGCCTTCTCACTCACTTTCCCAAAGAACACTTTCCCGGAAGTGCTCACAAACTTGATAGGCCTTCGGAGATCATTTGTGGGTGTAGGAAATATAGGTGGAGCTGGGGTTGTGTCTAGTCGGTTCCTAAGATGGTTGGGTTTTGGAGGGAAATCATTTTTGTGGTGGGTTTTTGGTGGCTCCGGGATATTCTCTCCACTTCCTTCACCAACCTTGTTTGCCCCAAGCCCCTCACCATCTTGCCTCTTAAAGGCCTCGATCATCATCCTCAACTGAGGCTCATGACCGGACAACCAACCCATCAACTTCCTCAAGTCATCATTCTCATCCTGCAAACGATCAACATAATGTGCAAGCTCCAAATTTTTCAATGCATGCATTTCACGGGTAGAGCAAGATGTAGGCATGGGTTCCTTCAATTTAGCCTCGAGCGAACTAGTGTAAGCATGCATCTCATCAATCTTAGCATGCAAAACGGGGCGAGAAGTGCAAGCACCTAGCAAAGCAGTCTAGACTTAAGCTCGACCACTTCAACCCTAAGCACATCTAGTTCCTCACACTTAGAGGCATGCTTCTCCTTAAACAAAGCAAGATCAGCAAGGAATATGGAGCAATCAAGCACAATCATTATCATCCGAAACAACGAGGCTAGCCTTAAGCGAATCAATCTCAAGCTTGCTATCAAGCACCCGTGTCTCTAGCTCGCCCACTCTAGTCCTAGCATCCTCGAGTGAAGCCCTAAGCTCTTTCCTCATTTTCTTGGCCTCTCTAAGCATGTCATCACGGTTATCAAGCAAAGAGCCAAGCCTCTCATTCTCCCGGCGCAAGAAGGGAAGTTCATCACGCACCTCGTCGTCGGACTCGCAGTCCGAGTCGCTCCGTGTGCTCTTCTTCTGCCGGAGCTCGGCGCCATGGTGCGAGAAGCCATCTCTCGCGAGCGGCTCGGCCGCTCGGTGTTCTTGGACGACTTCTTGTTCTTGCGGCGATCTCCCTCGTCTTCACCGCCGCTCGAGCTCGAGGTGGAGTACGCGGACCCGGAGTCGACGTCGCTCGCTCCAACCATCGCTCGGGCCTTGCCTCGGCCCTCCTTCTTCCTCGATCGTCGCTCGTCCTTGTACTTGTTCTTGTGCTTGCTCTTGTGGTCGCGCCTCGAACGGTACTTGCCATCGTTCATCCTCGGCTTGTGCTTGTAGCCGTCCTTGTTCTCGGCCTTCTCCGGGCGATCGGCGATGAAGTATCCCGGCTTGCCGCACCGGAAGCGGTGTCCTCGTGTTCCTCCTCATGTTCACGCGGTTCTCGTGCGGCCTCTCGAACCGCCTCGTCAACGGCGCCGGCTCGTCCTCTCCAAGGTCATCAAACTCCTCATCCGGCATAGACATCAAAGGGGAAAACGAGAACATCCTAGTGGATGGGTTAGAGTTAGTCTTTCCTTTGGAACCACCAACGAGGGCAAGACTATGGGAGTCGTCGTCCCTCGAGCTTGGCGGTCATGCCCCTATCCACCTCGCCCGACTTGAGCTTCGAGAACGGCTCGTTTACCGTCGCAGTATCATACCTCTCCGACTCGACTATGGCCTCGAACTTTCCGCCCCATATCGTACGATCCAAAGAGTGTAAGAGCTTGACCGCTCTATCATGATCATCGTACGGGAGCACGTCCACATTGGCCCTCATGTTGTTCACCACCACCGTGAACCTCTCGAAACAAGGCATCGATGGACTCACCGGGGAGATGAGTGAAGTTCTCGTACTCTCTCCGTAGGTCGCATACATCCGTGCTCGAACACGGGCGTTCCCAACATGAGCCTCCTTCAACACCGCCCAAATCCTACAAGCCAAGTGCTCGGTGTGCACCCGATCGAACTCAGCCGACACAAAGCACGAAACAAGTAGTCGACCACCTTATTGTTGGCGTCGAATCCGTCCCTCGACCCCGGAGCAAGGAAATCCATCGGCCGGACATAGCCCGTGTCCACAGTGACATCCCAAAGCACCGACCCTTTCCGCGGAGGAACGCACCCATCCGCTTGCTCCACATCCGGTAGTTCTTGCCATCGAAGTGTGGAGGACCCGAACCCCGTTCTCGGTACGCCATCCTTGGATCTTAGACTCGGTTAGAGTCAACAAAGACCCGAACCGGCTCGATACCACTTGAAGGACCGATTAGGCGACCGGAGAGGGGGGGAGTGAATGGGAGCCGATAAAAATTCTTCTCGAGGGAGATTGAAACTCCGACAAGACGAACTAGCTCGGTCGAACCCCCGAAATCACACGCTCCGCACTTCTACCTCCCGTTTGCCAAAACCACGTAGCCACCGGAGTGCTACCGGGTCCTAGGAACAAACTCTACCAAAGAACCACAACACACACGCAAGACCGACGGCGGAAACAACTCGAAAGCCGGCTAACCGGAGGGGGGCGGTTAGACCGGGTATAGGGGGCGGTTAGACCGCCTCCACCGGCAACCAAGAGATCCTTCGAAACGCCTCTTCCGAGCACCAAAACACACCATGGTTTCACCAACAGAGATCTCTCGGTCAAGGCCATACTAGCTACCCGAAAATCTTGGCGAAAATCAAAACTTCACCCAAGGGCCTAGGGGCGGTTAGACCGGCTATCCGGGGCGGTCTAACCTCCCGTACCCAAAGCAACGAACCCCGACCAAAAACACCTAGCAAACCGCACGAGAACGACCCCAAATTTCACCCGGACACTCCTCCGATCAAGGCGAACAAACTCACGAGAGGAAAATGCGGCGAAACAAAACTTTGACCCGGAAACACCCGGGGCCGTTAGACCGCCCCCTCGTAGGCGGTTAGACCGCCCCTTCCGTAAAAACGAACCCGCGGGTCAAACCTCAACTTGCTCGCGCCCGATCTCCCGAATCACTCCACGGATTGCAGCCAAACTTCGGGAATAGCTGGGTTACCTCCTGGGCAACATCTACCTCAAAGGAATCGACCCGAAATGCTCACAATCAAGAGGAATCGAAGAAATCGCTTCTCTAGGTCAAGAACTCGCCCAACTCGAGAAATCACCAAATCGAGTCCGATTCAAAAGGGATTTGGGGGCAAAGTCACCAGCCAAAGAGGCACAAGAACCTCATACGTGACACCCACCAAAAACCCCAAGAAATCATCCTCAAAACACCGCCAAAAGAGCTCCGAAAATCAACACCAAAGAGACGGGAAAACCACCATGATGAACAACGCCAAACCTTCTATACATGCCATGAATGGTTCGTACAAGGTCTAGCTTGCCACCCAAACATCCATCCCTCTCTCTAGATCTCACATGAAGCTCTCAAGCTAGCCTTCTAAAAACCTAAGGAAAATGGAGAACAAAAATGGAAAAACCAAATGATCTAGGGTTCCAAGAGTTGGCTGCCATCCACCCATCTAATGAGTATATATGGAGGCACCCAAAAGACTAAACTACCCTTCACTAATAACTAGGGATACATGCCCCTCGAGGGCGGATTTGGAATTCTTGATGTCTTCACCATCGGACGGATGCCCGGCGACCGCACCCGGCCGTAGCCTCGACGCAAGCCTTGCGATCCCGACGCGTGTCCTCCGCTTCGAAGCTTCTTGGCGCCGGCGGCCGGGCGGTCAGACCGCCCCCCCTGGGCGGTTAGACCGGCCCGATGGATCTGACCGGACCCAGGCGGTCTGACCGCCCCTCCTGGGCGGTTGAACCGGCCTGGGTGGCCGCACCTCCTCGTCGAGTCTTCGGCCTCGGTTTTGTGGCTCAACCGAGTAACCAGTGGTTTTCTGGTGAACCACTGCAAACCCCGCGAACTCGGTGTAGCCTCCGCCAATCTCCACTCATGACTCGGCTCCCACGAAGTCCCGGCTCGACCTTGGTTTTGAGGCTCTACCAAGAAACCGTCCACGACCTCATCTTGCTGTTCATGCCACCATGCGGCCCGCACTTGACCCCGCCGGCCACCGGGTCCCTCGAACGAAGCCTACTTGTCTTCTCCACACCTGGAGGCCTCACCTGCAACGACCTTTCGCGCTTGTTCTTCACCTGCACCAACACGAGTCAAGCCGCAACCTGCACCTGCAATACTTAGCCAAGAATCAGTCCACACAACGTTGTCAATCACTCATCACACAAGGAAGCGACCATCCACCGGTCCTCGAACCACACATGGTCCTCAGAATGGCGTGCCGGCGCAGGGAGGAAGGCGTCGCCGGACCCGCCCCTCGGTTCCTCCGCCTTCGCATCCCTGCTCCTCCGTCGTCGCGGGGAGAGCGGAGGAGGTGTGGCGTGCCGGCGCAGGGAGGAAGACGCCGCCGGGACCCGCGCAGCCCCGAGCCGACCCCACCTCACGTCCACACGCCGTCGAGCCCGAGGCGCCGCCGTCGTCCACCCCGCGGCCGACCGCGGTGGAGCTTCCCTTCGCCGTCCGCCTAGCCGCTCCGCCACCGCCCGCCGGCCATCACGTGAGAGTGCTGCCGTCGTGCGTCGGTGGAGAGGGTCGTCAAAGAGCTCGCAGGAGTCCGCACTGCAATCCCTGTCGAATCCGCGGTGGAGAGGAAGCAGGCGCAGAGCTCCAGCCATCGCCGCCGTCACGGCCTCCGCACCGCGTCCCCGACGCCTCCACATCCCTCCTTCCTGCGCCCGGACCTCCCTCCTCTCTTGGACGGCCTCCCTGCACCGAAGCTCCGCCGCCCCCAAATCGAGCTCCCTGCGCCGGACACCCCGCCTCTGCTCCTCCGCCGGAGATGGAGGGACCCGAGTCGTGGCAGGAGCCACCGCCAATTTGCATTTGAGGAGAGAGGCATGTATTTTTAGCTCACCTCTCTCCTCCGATGCAAATTGCGTGCCCTCTATGCCTCCTCTGTTGGAGAAGGAATCGGCGATGCACAGGGATGGAGAAGAGGCAAAAATGCATTTGCATATCGTTGTTGGACTCGGTCTCTCTAGAACGTGTTGCACGCTCAATTAAGTTCATGCGGTACCAGGGTTACTTGTTTTAGCTGTGAGGTGAGGGATGTGCTCATGGAAGAGACAGCAGGACTGTACTGCTCATGCGTGTCATGGACTATACTGCTCCCACTCCCATACCTTTGATGTTAATATCAGTAATGAACTACAGTACATACAAAACACTACTGTCAAAACACTGATAGATCATCTGAAAACCATCAGCCTTTATATAGTAGTTAATCATTTTCAAAATGAATCTAATGAGATTAATTATGACATGATTAGACAACGTTGTGCTACAGTGACCAATCTCTAATAATGGATTAATTAGGCTTAATGGATTTATCTCGCGACTTCTAGTTCATTCGTGTAGTTAGTTTTGTAAGTAGTCTACATTTAATACTTTTAATAGGAAGGGAATCCAAAAAAATTTCTCCAAAATTTTCCAATGTACTAAATGTTGGAAATATGCCCTAGAGCCAACTGGATTTGATCCACTAGTGGGCTCAGATGGATTTGATCCATTATGGTGTAAAAGTCCTAATGGGCCACAAATGTTGTAAAGCCCATTAGTATTGGAAGGGGTACACCATCTATTAGTCCCGTATTGCTAATGGATGATGGTGTGGGGGGTTTTCCTCCCAATAAATATAGACCACACCCCTCCTGAAAAGGCACAACTTTCTCAAGTAGCAGCCGCGCTGCCAACGCTCTCTCCTCGTCGCACTCGCGGACCTAGCAGTCCGGCGTGCGTCCTTCCTTCTCCGTACGTGTGGATACCTTGGAGGTGCTGCATCTGGAGCACTTGGATCGGACGAGCCGCACGTGCAAGTCAAGAAGGATGTGAGCAACTGCACTGCCTGCTACCCTCGACGCGTTCGTCTACATCGAGACGGTTCCGCTGCATCTGCGCGTCTAGTGGTAATCCCGTGATCTCTGACAGCAGCAGTTCCTGTTTTGCGGGGAAAATTTTGTTTTGCGCTAGCGTAGCCACCCTGTATCCCTTCACTAAACAGATACTTGAAGCCTGTGCTAGAAGCCTCCCCCTATGCTCTAGACAAACTTAGAGTGATTACTTGCTACAGTGCTACTGTTTGTAGGAAAAATAGGCAACACAGCAACAGGTCGTGATGACTGACAAGGCTGCTGCTTTGCAAGCACCGGCGTGCCCTGACTGACGCATGCTGCGCGGGAGCTGCGGTACACTGCTCTGCACGAGCAGTGGTCCTGGTTGATTCCTTCCTCTCTCCACACAGCCGTTAGTAACGCTGTGTGTGCTTACAATTTGTCTCCGTCCCTCCGAGCTGGTACATGGATGCGGTCACATGGGGATCCAACGGCTCTGCGTGCCGTGGGTAGCAGACACCCTTGGGTGGTTAGCTATCACTGGTGGTAGGAGATTATTTCTCTAACCTCGATTCTTAGTTACTAATTAATTAAATAACGAATCTGCAACATGTAGGCTTCAAGCTCTACATCAAAAAAGACAAAGAGAGGGCGTACACAAGTACTCACCGGCCACGTCATGTATCATATCACAGAAGTATCAGATGATGGCCAACCATGTGCTCCAAAAAAATCAAGGACATGTATGTGTCACAGTGTGGGGCCATTGTAAGGGACAACGTTCTCATCAGCTATAGAGAATGGAAGGGAAAAGCAGATAATCCACACGTGGTTTCAGACTCAGTGAAAAATTTGTTGTGGGATGAAATTCTAAAACACTTCACACTTCTCGAATGTGTTGAACCAGCCAATGTGAAGCGTTGGACTCTCACGAGGATGACAACACAATTTCAGAAGTTCAAGCAGCAACTGGATAAAGATTATATCAAGAAGAATCGAACTCCAAATTGGATTGAATATCCCAAGTTAAAAGAACACCGGACGTCAATTGTGGAATACAAGAAAAGTGGAGATTTCGCCAAGGCGAGTGCACGAGGGAAGAAAAGTCGTGGTAATAAGGAGCACGACCATCATCTTGGTCGAGGTGGTTACGCATTTGCAATTCCCAAGTGGCGGAAGATGGAACAAGACATTCTCGCACAAGGTACCATAACAGCAGTCGTTGATTGGTCTGAGCGAGTGAAGAATTGGTATTATGCTCATGAGGCACAATTAACTCCGAAGATGGTACCCTTGATTACCCACCCTCGTTACAAGAGGTTGCACTTGAAATATTGAAAACAATTGAAGATGTCAGAGCGGGCAGAGTGAAGCTTGACAGAGAGATCGATGAGCTCACTATGTCGCTCAAGAATCCAGAATACCCAAGACGTTGCAAGGGCTTCGGGGTGGTACCATGGAAATTTGCCTTCAAGGGAGACATTGCCACCTATCGAAGCCGCAGAAGAAGAAGAGAGCGCGAAGAGGAGGAGCAACAACAAGAGATAGAGAAAAGACTTAAAGAACACGAAGAAAAGGTGACGACAAATATTGAACGGCGAGCTGCTGCCGCTGTAAATGAGATGGCCCCATCTGGAAGACTGCCTCTAGTACAAGTTCCTTCTACTCACAAAAGTAGTTGTGCTTCTGCAGCAATTCCCGAAGAGCAAAGGGCAATAGAAGGAGTTCAAGTGGACAGCCAATGGTACCCTGTGGATGACATCTGTCGGTGCACCAAATGTGAGCTTCACAAGCCATTCAGCAACATCAAAATGAAGGTATGTATAATTGTTGCTTTTATTAACTCAATAATTAATGCATATATATTACTTTGATTTTTGTGGGCAGGCATTTACAATGCTAATAATAACTAATTAATTATTATTTCTCAGGTGGCAGACGGAAGTGATTTTGCACAGTTTCCAGGACAGACGAGCCACGACATGCCGATGCCACCTGGCTACGCCTTGGTTAGCGTAGAGAAGATCTGTCAACCTGATCTTGAGGAGCTAGAGCTAGAGATCCCAGGAGGTGATGGGGAAAAGACACTTAAGGATGCGCTACACGGTATCATATTATGACCAAAACGTTACATCATCATAATCCCCGAGAATGATGAATCTCCGAGAGACCACCTGGAGCTGTGGCCGTCATCGTCAATACCTGCTCGCGAGCCTCTACAATCGTCTCCGGGGTTGTCATCGTCAATACCTGCTCACGAGCCTCTACAATCATCTCCGGGGCCGTCATAATCACTACCTGCTCGCTCACCTTCTCCGCAAGAACCATATGACAACTCGGGTGAAGCGAGCTCCAGCGATCACGATGATGATGTCCCTCCAAATTCACCTCAGCAACCATTAGCCACAGAGCCACAAAGCTCTCGAGCGCAATCTTTCAGGTCGGTGTGAGACATGGGTACCCCTAGGTCCCCATCGACCAGGCTCACGGCCGTCCCCGACAAGTGGGTCCGGCCTACTAGAAGACCCGCTGACCTGTCTGTGGGCCCAACCGACCTAGTTGGTGGCCCACACGACCTCCTGAAGACCTTCCAGAAGATTCCCCATATGACCTAATCTGACACGACCACAAGACTTGGCGTACAAGACAAGACCTCGGTGGACTTCGACCAAAGCAGATCGACGAGATATGGCAAGTTGTGTAACGTAGACTTAGGTCCCCTAGTTGTAACCAACCAGGAGTCTGGGAACCGACCTCATCCGCCGGCCAATATAAGGCGGGCGAGGCGACCCTTGTACACAACCCGACCAATCCTGCAATCCCCAAGCAATACAAACCAAAGAATTCGACGTAGGGTATTACTCTCCGGAGGCCCGAACCAGTATAAACTCGCCGTGTTTTCTGTGTTCCGCGTACTCATGTGCGACCTTCGAGTTCTTAGCCTTAGACTTCACCCCACCGAACAACTAAACCACAGAGATTAACACCCCCATGGGCTGTCCAGATCTCACCATCTGACAGTTGGCACGCCAGGTAAGGGTGATCGCAAGCTCTTCGTGTAGCGTGATGGCAGTTCGCTCCGGCAATCATCTTCGGTGACGACATGAAAGATATCACCGCAGCGACCTGCTCGCCACCACCCACCGATCTAATCACGAGGTCGACGTCTTCGTTCAACAAACGATGCGCCAAGAAATTTTTTGCGTTCGTCCACCCACCCGATGATCTCGACGGCACCAAGAATTTGATATGATCTCCGATCTACAATCGGTGGCTACTGGTGGCAGCTACGCTAACGTCGACGACGACATGATTCTACAACTCTATGAGATTTTCCGTTCTGTGTTGCAGCTCTTATTTGATTCGGCATGGCGGTGCAAGCCCAGTGCTGTTAACCTTCCACGATCGTCAGTGATACGGTCTGCCCGTATACGCATTTACGTCACGGCGGCCATACCCAGAACTCCATGTCTGTCACGAAGGGCCAACAGTCCAACAAAAAAGTCAATTTGCGGTACTGCCGCTAGGCATCACCACATTATTTTTGAAGGAAGAAGCTAATTCGTATGCTCGCAAGTACGGAATCAAGCAAGCCACGTGTTCATGCATCTACAAGCAATAGCTGATCTCCCTAGGTGATCTGCATGGCGGTGACTGTGTACGCCTCAACCTTCTCCCTGTGAGAGTGCTGTTCGACGTCATGTACCACCATAACGATGACTTCAACTCGACTGTTCCGGCTCGTGTCGCCGTCCACGTGCCGACCTTGGCCACGACGACTTTTTCGACCTCCTTGACTACACACAAGCTAAGTATTATTTGGAGTTAAATATTTTACTACTTCAATTTCTTCATAGACATGCTCTACATGCTTTTTTCTGCTCTTTCGATCCCTCCCCCTCGACATGTTCGGGGGCTTGGCCTTGTCAACACGTAGGTCGCCAGACCTGAGGGTTCAAATTTTTTTTATCTTATTCTATGTTCCCCTCCCCTCGATATGCTCGGGGGCTTGGCTTTGCCAATCTAAGGGTCGTCAGACTTGTGGGGTTCTACTTCTTCTATGTGTGTTCTTCCTTTAACTGCTTGACTCTCGTTATGAGTATTCGATGTTGTCTAGTTGCAAAACCTGGGTCCTAGGCCCCTCCCTGTGTGTCGGCTACATCTAAGTCTCCCTGCTGAGCATTGTAGAGGGGTGAAACACTTTGCAGCTTTAGAGCTTTCGAGTCCGCATAATGTGTGCCTGGCACGATAAGTGGAATGCCCTTTTCAAATGAAACATGGCACAAGAATGTTCAGCTCTGGCTAAACATTATTCGACATTTACTTGTTTATCTCAGGATAAAGTTTTTACCACATTTATATTCGACAGATTGATACACCGATCTGGTGTTTATTTTATTTTACAGGATCAGTTCTGCTTCGGCGTCACCTACTTCGTTAGGTCGCTAGACATCCCTGCGGGTTGGCCGGTGTTGTCTGCGTCAGGTCGCTAGACCTTCCTGTGTCACCATCATCGCCTACTTTAGGTCGCTAGACCTTCCTCTGGCTCCGTCGTCGTCTTCGTCAGGTCGCTAGACCTTCCTCCGGCTCCGTCGTCATCTTCGTTAGGTCTACGGACCTCTCGGCATTTCCGTCGTCTTTAGGTCGGCGAACCACGCTGCAGCTCCGTCGTCGTCCTCGTTAGGTCGCTAGACCTTCCTCCGGCTCTGTCATCGTCTTCGTCAGGTCGCTCGACCTCCCTCCGACTTCGTCATCATCTTCCTCAGGTCGCTCGACCTTCCTCCAGCTCTGTCGTCGTCTTCGTCAAGTCGCTAGACCTCCCTCCGGCTCCGTCGTCGCCTTCGTCAGATCGCTAGACCTCCCTCCAGCTCCATCGTCATGTTCGTCAGGTCGCTAGACCTCCCTTCGGCTCCGTCGTCGCCTTCATCAGGTCGCCAGACCTCCCTACAGCTCTGTCGTCGCCTTCACCAGCTCGAAAGACGTCCCTAGGATTTTACGTCGGGAATGAAGGCCTCCCCGTGGGGTGCGCGCCCAATGTCCCTACCAGGTATCCCCGGATACTTGGGCGCTTCCAATTCGAGACCTTCCTGAGGTTAGCATGCCTCGAGTGGCTCTGCCAGACTCTTAGCAGCTATGCAAGATATCTGGATGTCTCTACACTCCATATGTTCAAGATCTACATATTTTCATGACTTCGTCAGCAACGGCTCCGGACATCACAACTTCAGCTATGACATCGTTGACAACTTCTTCAATCAACGCGCCTTTCAAGATTCTGTTGGGTATCCTCAGATACTGGACATCGCCGATTTGAGGCCTCTTTGAGGTCGGCACGCCTACAAGGCCTCCCTGAGGTCGGCCCTGCCAGACTCCTTGCAGTTATGCTAGGAGATCTGGGTGTCTCTACACTTCGTTCGATCAAGACCATGACTTAGTTTTATTCTTTTTTAGCATCAAACCAACCATGCTACCCGCTTCAATGCTCGGGGACTACTCTATGAGTGCGTCTTTGATGCCCTCTTGTTTTCTTCGTCGTACCGACCTATTGGGAAAACTGTTTCTCATCATGTCGTTACTCGACCTACTTTTTCTTCTCTTCTTCTTTTTTGGATCATCATACTGGCCATCCTACCCGCCAAGATGCTCGGATACTACTCTATGAGTGCATCCTTGATGCCCTCTGAATTTTTCATCGTCGTTTCGATCTATTGGAAGTCTGCTTCCTATCGGTCATCACTCGACCTCTCTTTGTTCGGCAAGACTACAAACAGGTCGGCTGCTAAGCTGATTTGTTCTTTTTTATTTTGGACCGACATGCACGCTATTCGACTTATCGATGTCTTTACGACTTCGTCATGACCTTTCTAAGGTTGCTGCGCCTACACCTCGCTCGGGGGCTTGTGAGACATGGGTACCCCTGGGTCCCCACCGACCAGGCTTGCGGCCATCCCCGACAAGTGGGTCCGGCCTACTAGAAGACCCGCCGACCTGTCTGTGGGCCCAACTGACCTAGTTGGCGGCCCACACAACCTCCTGAAGACCTTCCAGAAGATTCCCCATACGACCTAATCCGACACGACCACAAGACTTGGCGTACAAGACAAGACCTCAGTGGACTTCAACCAAAGCAGATCGACGGGATATGGCAAGATATGTAACGTAGACTTAGGTCTCCTGGTTGTAACCGACCAGGAGTCTGGGAACCGACCTCATCCGCCGGCCAATATAAGGCGGGCGAGGCGACCCTTGTACACAACCCGACCAATCTTGCAATCCCCAAGCAATACAAACCAAAGAACTGGACGTAGGGTATTACTCTCCGGAGGCAAACGTAGGGTATTACTCTCCGGAGGCCCAAATCAGTATAAACTCGTCATGTTTTCTATGTTCCGCGTACTCGTGTGCGACCTTCGAGTTCTTAGCCTTAGACTTCACCCCACCGAACAACTAAATCACAGGGATTAACACCCCCGTGAGCTGTCCAGATCTCACCATCTGACAGTCGGTGCAACCACCAAAGAAAAGACGAAAACGACCAGCAAAGAAAAAGCCCAAGCCAAAGAAGACAGATGAAGAAACAGACACGACTGCAGATAAAAAAGTCAAGGACTGGTTTGCAAATTTGAGAGAAAAAAGAAAACAGGAAGAGCTGGAGGCCAAAAAAATGACAGACGTAAGGAGAGACTCAAGGCTTTCATAGACGAGAAGGAAGCAAAAAGGAGAAGGAAACCGCCGTTGAAAACGGATTATGAGCGTTCGGTGGACAAATCTTATGCTAAGAAGAGACAACGAGGGTCACCGAATAGTTACATCGAGCAAATACCTGCGTCAACGTCGGGGACCGCCACAGACAAGAACAAGGAGATACCTGCGTCGACGTTGGGGACCGCCAGAAACAAGAACAAGGAGGTACCTGCGTCGATTTCGGGAACCACCACAAACATCGAGCAAATACCTGCATCCATGACCGATCGGACTAACTTGTTTGCGGGCATCATTGCAGATGTGCAAAAAGCTATTGGCATCATGTATGAATAAGAACTGGCTTGGCTCATTAGATTTTATGAACAAACAAAGATGCCTCTTGGTGGTATTTTTGGTCTTGAAAACCTACCAACGGATAAAAACCAAGAATTTAGATGGCGCTTTGAGCTAGGACAACCTCTAGTGAAGCCAGAATTGGTCAACAAGCTCCCAACTAAGATGCGCATATTTCATGACTGGTACTTGAAGAAGTCAGCTGAGGGCCTGGAGATCTTTGGTATGCTCGTGAGACCTAGAGATTTTGCCCTTCAAAACGAGAAGGTGGTCTGGCTCCGATTCATTGATATCTATGAAATTTACCATCTGGACGCCATGAATACCGATCTTATGATGGTCTGGTGTCTGTAAGTGACATATTTCATATGTTTATTAATAAATTTATTACATTTGTCGATCTACTAATTAACATTTGGCTTTCTTCTTGTGTAGCTTGCAACTTACTGAGATGGGAAGAAAGGGTTATTCAAGAATTGCTTTCATGGACCCATCAAAAGTTAACGAGGATGAGATCAGGAACCAACGAAAAACAACAATCGAGACTATTTATAGGAACTTAGATGAGTTACATTACAAGAATCTTATACTACTGCCTTACAATTTTAGGTAAGTATGATTGTCATCTAATTATCATTGCTAATTCTATTTAGTCAATTCTAATCTCGATGAGGATGCATACAGATTCCACTGGATTCTACTCATAATCAGTATCGACAATAGCAACATCAATGTCTATGATTCATTGAGAAAAGATCCCTCAGAGTACCAAGACTTTCAAGATGTATTCCACGAGTAATAATTCTATCTATGACATTTTCTTTAACGCAATATATATATTTAGCTTTTATACTATCATATTGTATCTTTTATTATTTAGCGTCAGATCTTGGACCATGTTCATTGCAAAGCACCGAGGAACATTTCAACCCAAAATTAGATGGGTGTATGATTTTCCAGTACGTATACAAATAACAACTTCAGATTGGGAATATTTAAAATGTATAACACTAGAATTTCATATACTGTTCTCCTCTCCACTTTAGTGTTTGAGACAAGAACAAGGAAATAATTTATGCGGGTACTATGTTTGTGAGCACATACACCATTACAGTGGCAATGCGGATGATGATAGTGTAAGTAAAATGAACCTATTAATAATACATCATTTTTATCCATTTTTGTATATTTAATCACTTGGTGTAATATCACCCTATTTGCAAATTACAGAGGATTATAAAAAGGGACGCACTCATTGAGAAGGATCGTCTCTTGACAATTTAAGAAGCTCTCATGGGATTCCTCATGGACGAGGTGGTTAATCCACAAGAAAAACATTATTATGACAACCATCCAATTGACTGACTCACCTCCGAGGAAAGCTAATTGAGACTAGAAATTTGAACTGAATAATATTTTGATGTATATATACTATATGGGGTTTTGATGTATATATACTAGTTTAAAAAATACTATTTATTTTCATGTGTATAAATTATTATGTGTATATACATTTATAAGTTTATATATGTAGATATATAGGGTTTAATTTATATATATGTCTAATCTAAGTGCTTATGATATATATAGACAGGTATACATATATACAATTGCAAATACGTCTACGTACATATACGGGTTAGACAACATCACAACATGCGGTCATATCAAAAACAACAACAAAAAAAGAGATGAGACACTTTAGTCACGGTTGGCATTACCAACCGAGACTAAAGGGGGTGGGCGCAGGCGCTGGCATGCCACCCTCTTTTAGTCTCGGTTCGTATTAATACGAACCGGGACTAAAGGACCCCTTTAGTCTAGGTTGATTCACCCGGGACTAAAGGACCCCTTTAGTCCAGGTTGATTCACCCGGGACTAGGGGGTCTTTGGTCTCTGAGCATTAGTCCCAGTTGGACTTGAGAGACCTATACCCCTTACCAACCGGGACTAAAACCCCTCTCCCTACCAGTGTTTAGTAATTAACTTCTTGTGATTTGCCTAATCAACAGTTTTTTTACCTACTATATTATTTAAAAAACAAAGTCATTCGTGCTGCGCGCGCATTATCACTAGTACCAACATAGCTAGGACACACAAACCACTACAGCGCGGCACCACTGCACGCAATTCAGTCTCTCTCTCTCTCAAACAAGTCGCAAGCTTAATCATACATCTCCTTGGCGTGTTATTTCGTGAATTTTGCTTGGACGGTATAGCTGTTCATCAACAGATCAACCATGACATGTAAAGCTCTACTGGTTGGTGTTATCTCAACAACTCAGCCGCACATTTGCAAATTTAGTTGCACGTGAAGACACTGATGAGTCAGGAACAAACCATTTATATATATGTACAACCAAATTAAGAGTTGGTGAGTCATTCCCAAGTCACACTGATCATCTGATACAAGCTAACGGCCCACATACCACGCATTACATTACAAAGTCAGTTTCATGAAAAGCAGGGGAGACACTTATATATCCTTGACGTGTAAATAAAAAGGTATGGCGGCGAACTTGTGTTTTATCCAACAACATGTACAATAATCCAACAAGAACGAAGCTAAGCCATGCCAAAGTACAAAGCGAATCCAGATGAACCTCTACTCGCGCTATACACAAAGTGAGCGAGCGATGAGTCATTTTTGTTTATATCCATCCAAGCACACGCATTTGGTGAAGCGTTCGTGTGCAGTGTACGTATACCACCACCCATCAAACTCCTACCATGACAAGAAACCATGCAAGCCATCAATCAAAGCTATAAATAAACCCTCACACACCTACGCTCTGCTCCACCACCATCATCGACCTTCCTTCACACAGCAGCTTAGACGCCAAAGAACAAGCAAGCAAGCCTAGCTAGGCAATTGACACCATGAAGGCAATCCTCGCTGTCGCTGCCCTGGCTCTCCTGGCCCTCGCCGTGAGCGCCACCTCCACACACACGTGCTCGTGCCAGCAGCCTCAGCCGCCGCCGCAGACATACCCCCACCAGCCGCCGCCGCAGACGTACCCCCACCCCCAGCCGCCGCCGCAGACGTACCCCCACCAGCCGATCCTGACCCAGTGCGGCGAGCTGCTCCGGCAGCAGTGCAGCCCGGCGCCGACGCCCTACTGCGCGCCGCAGTGCCAGATGCTCCGGCAGCAGTGCTGCCAGCAGATCAGGCTGGTGGAGCCCCAGCACCAGTACCACGCCGTCTACAACATGGTCTACCAGATGGTGCTGCAGCAGCAGCAGCAGCCGCCCTACGGCGGCGGTGTCCAGGGCCAGCAGCTGGCGGGGCAGCTGGCGGCGCAGATCGCGCAGCAGCTGACGGTGACGTGCGGCATGCGCCAGCAGCATCCAT
The DNA here is from genome assembly GCA_947561735.1 of Cenchrus americanus. Taxonomy (NCBI): domain Eukaryota; kingdom Viridiplantae; phylum Streptophyta; class Magnoliopsida; order Poales; family Poaceae; genus Cenchrus; species Cenchrus americanus. Next base: position 89,492,083 of record OX387245.1, on the reverse strand, counting down.
ACGGCGGCGGCGTCCCCTACTGATTGATGAACGAGTTAGCTATATGGGGTAATAATAAAGTGTCACGCATCACACCATACACTGTGTGTGAGCGATGATGACATGAATAATCGGAAGATATAATTCCTTATTGCCATCGTAACGATCATATGAGATCCTTTGTTTTGCGAGTGATAACAAACAGTGTTAATTTGGATCATTTTTCAGTGATACAACAACCATTCACATTGGATAAGGGTTGGCCAGATTTGGATCGCCAACAACGGGAAAATGGAAAAAATTAGACCCACGGTATAAAAAACTAATATTTAGGTATATACTATAAAAACATTGAACTACAAATATTTATCATAAAAATGACTATATTATAGTTGGGAACGTATCAAGTGGAAACCAACCCACATGTGCAAACTCCGACCAGGACCACCGGATCTAGATCTGATGGCCACGGGGAAATGTGGAGTCATTTTGCAAAACCCGCCCGCTAGCCCCCTTCAAGTCCACGGAATTTTACAATTACCCCCACCCTAAGGCTATCCGCAACAGTTGCCCGTAAACCACCCCGAACCCGTAAAAATAGGGGCTCACCCCCTGTAGACCGGGTGAAGCGGTGTCCCGAAAAGGGTCCCCCATGGTCCGGGACGCGCCTCCAATGCCCCAAATTACCGGGGCGTCCGCATCTCCCCCAAACCGGGACCGCCTGTCCCTCGACACTGCGACACCCCCTCGCTTTCGCCTCGTCCGCTGCATCTCCACGCCTCCGGCCCTCCTCTTGTTCGCCGCCATCCTCTTGTTTGCCGCCGACCCGGCTCCCCCTGTCCTTGGACGTCGCACGTTCGTAGCCTCCCTTGCCCCTCGACATCGCACGCCCACCGCCTCCCCCCGGTCGTCGACACCGCCAACGCCGCCTCCTGTCGGCGGCCACCACTGCTCCTCGACGCCGCCACCTGCCCCTGCCCCTCGACACCACCAACGCCGCTGCCTCCCCCTGCCTCTCGACACAGCTGCGGCCAATGCGGAGTATTCCGGTGACGGAGGGACGAATCGGGCTGGTGGCTAGCACCTGGAGGAGAGGAGGGGGCTGCGTGGGCAGCGGCGGTGGCGAGGGAGAGGCAGAGGAGCTCCTCCCACACAGTGCAGGCGGCCACCTCCGGCCAAGCGTCGGCACAACGGACCCGGGCGCCGGCAAAGGAAGGAAGACGAGAGGGCCTCCTCGCTCCCAGGCCAGGCGCGTCCGGTGAGGCGGCACGGCGGCGCAAGTGCCTCCCAACCGGGCCCTTGGCCGCCGCCCGCTCCTCCTCACCCTACACGGCAGATGGCGTCGTTGGCGGGGATGGGATAGTCACCGTGGTTGTCGGAGGAGATCTGTGCGCCGTTCGTGCTAAGCAGGAGCTCCTCCATGGGCCGCAGAATCATCGTGGAGGGGGAAGGGTCCAGTGCGTTGCAGGAAGATGGACGAGCAGACGCGGCTCTGGAAGGTGCGGGCAAGAGTAGCAGCAGCTGTTGCGCCATGGCTGGACCTGGAGTTGCTTCTTGCTGCTCGTCGCCGCCGTATTGCGACCCGCGAAGCTAGATGGGGCCTATCGCCGTGCCCCTAACGCTGCCTTATTCTGACCCGTGGAGTTGGGCGGGGGCTCGATGCCGTCGGGATCCGGCACAGAGGAGGTCGCCGGGGTCCGCCGTCGTCGGGATCTGACCTGGAGGTGGCTCTAGGACGGGGAGCTCGAAGCTATGGATCGGGAGAGGAAAAAAAGGAAAAAGTCTACTTCACCCCCAACCTATGATGGTTGGAACACATCACCCCCAACCTATAAAAATGGATTTTTTACCCTCTGAACTTTCTAAAACAGGACAAATCACCCCGTAAAGCAGTTTTGAAAAATCATAGTAAATCACAGAAAAATCATAAAATGGAAAATCCAATTGTGTTGGATTCTAAATGAGTACATCTACACAATGAACATATAATATGGTGTATGTAGTATACTTTTTTACAATTACAGAGAAAAAGCATAGATCTAAAGTTATAACAAAAAATATGTACTAAGTATTCCATATTGTATGTTCATTGCGTAGAACTACTAATTTGAAGTCTAACACAATTTGATTTTTCTGTGATTTAATATGATTTTTCAAAACTGCTTCAGGGGGTGATTTGTCCCGTTTTAGAAAGTTCAGGGGTAAAAAATCTATTTTCATAGGTTGGGGTGATGTGTTCCAACCCCATATGTTGGGGGTGAAGTAGACTTTTTCCGAAAAAAAGATGATAGAGAAGGAAGAAGAGCCCTACCAAGTGATAAGGTTACGTGGGCCCCACCATATGCTGAAAAAAGGAAATGACAGGTGGGACCTGGTGAATAGAGGAAGGGAAATAGGGGACACCGCTGCAGCGAATTGCTATTTGGGGGGTATAAGATTTTAGGGGAGCCTCCAAATCTTGCTATAGAGGGTGAAAGTTAGGGGATACCGTTGCGGTTAGTCTAATCTCTATGGCCACAGGAACCCTACGCCGCCACCGGCCACTCTCGCAAAACGAATCGCGTCCCTAGGGTGCGCCGGCAGACCGCTGCCCTCTCCCTACGCCGGCAGACCGCCCCCTTCCCAGCCGGTGCTCCGCCGCCCCATCGCCGGGCCAGCTCCTCCTTTCTGGGCCGGCGCCCCCTCCCAACGCCGGCGGCCCCTCGGTAGCGCCGCCGAACCCTGCAAAAGCTCTCGAATCCGAGGTACGTAGAGCTGTCGAACCCTGCGCTACCGAGGTTCCATCGACGTGTCGAGCCTGTACATGCACTGCCGCACTGGTCAGGTATGACCGCAGGCACCATCGTTCTCTGCATCCAAGCACAGTGCTATCAGGCATTCCAGTGCAGACTGTGAGCTGCCACTCCAAGAGCAATCCTGTTATTTAGTTTCGTTAATCAGAATATGTGATGAAACAAAATGAGAAGTCAGCTCTATGCTCTTTCTGATTACTTCAGCTGCTTTGAGAAATGACACTCAAGAAATGTTCTCTGAGAAGAAAATATGGTGCTGACAGGCACTGTCTCATCTTTCTTTTGCAGGTCGATCTCAAGTTCAGGTCGAGGTTCTGTTTCTCGGTCGAGGGCGTGCCCAGGAGGTCCAGGAAGAGCAATTGGCTGAGTTCTATTTCTGGTTCGAGGGCGCGCCCAGGAGGTGCAGGAAGAGAAATTGGCCGAGTTCTATGCTGTTGTCTACTACTGTAAAAAATATGTAAAATTGCAGGAAGAGCAATTGGCCGAGTATGAGTGCTTGGAACTTGTAATTGCCCGAACTTGTGAATTGGCATCAAATGTAATGAACTCCTGTCTAGTGATGTGCAATTGTGCCTCCTATGTAATGCATTTGTGTGTGGAATAAAATGATGATTCTCTTGGGCAATTGTTTTTTTTGAACGAACAGGCACATCGCCCATTTCATTGATATAGAAGAAAACTTGGGCAATTGTGTGAACTGCAGAAATTGTGCAAGTGCGACTTCTCTGGACGTTTTTTTAATTTTAACCTATCTTAAAAATTTATTTTAAAAATAACACTACCGGAGTTTTATTTGCAGATCTAACCCGTTTGCCCGCGCCGGCCCACGTGGCGCGGCAGGCCCACTTTGCCGCGCCACATGTAGCGGCGCGGCAGGCCCGCCACTCTGGCACGGTGGGCTGACGAGGCTTCCTACTGCCGCGCCACGTGCATCGGCGCGGGAACGTGGTCGTGGCGCGCCTTATTGGCTGGCGTGGCAGGAGATTCCTATTAAATTTTACCAACTTTGAACAATCGAAATAAAATACCATTTGAACTTTAAATGTTATAAAATTTGACATGCACGTTATATAAGATACGAACATTCCATTTTATTATCACATACAACACTAAGTGTTACATATTTTAAAATTTTTAATTTCAAAGTAGGCTATGTATTATCCTTATATCCCACTTAGGGTTCTCGTTAAATAGTTATCGTCGGGGACAGCCATAAGGGTCCCCTAAATAACCAGAGGAAACTCGCTTAAAACCTGAAAAAACGCAAATCATGAATCAACTCACGCACCTAAAACACGTACAAGACACGACCATGCCCCTGGTGGTCCCCGCGGCCCGCCAGGACGGCACAGCGGGACGCCCCTCGAGTGAGGTCCGCCTCGCTCGAGAGTTAGACGCTCCCTAGGGTGAGGTCCGCCTCGCTCGAGGCCTTAACGCCCCATCGGGCGGGGTCCGCCTCGCCCGAGGGCTCAACCCCGACCCTCGAGTGAAGTCCGCCTCGCTCGAGGGCTGAGCACCGCCTCGGGTGGGGTCCGCCTCGCTCAAGGGCACCCACACGCACGTTCCCCGCGCTCCTGCCCCCGTGTACGGGCATTTAATGCCCTGACACCGCAGGACGCGCACCACGACTTTGGCACGCCCGGGAATCGCGTCCCGACGCTGTTCCACCAACTCCCTGGGGGAGGCCATCCCCGCCGCTGTGCAGTACTGTGCGGCAAGGCCGGTGTCAGCTCTGTGACACTGTGCCGCCTACCCCCGTACGGCTAACCCGCCGCGCCCTCGAAGGGGGGCCGGCAGCAGCCTCGAATGTCTTCTCTGGGCTTACGAAGGACCACGTCGTGACGTCAGGCCGGCGGGATCGGTCATCCCCGTTGTTGACAGTGAAAATCCGTCAACCTAGCCATGAGTTTACCTTCGGTGTTGGCATGACTTTTGTATCTTATCCGGTGGTACTAACCCCCGTGGTATAACAAGTTCACTTGTGCATGTCAGTTTTGGAGTTAAGTGTTTACGCAGGGTTTTAACGTTGAAAGAAAGACTTCCGGGATAAGTTCATTAAGCACCTCATGACAAGACCTTGAAGCCCGGTACAAGTCAAGAAATAAAGTGAACATGACTCCAAGTGCTCAAGGACCAAGCCGGAGAAGATGACAAACTCCGAGGACCTAGCTAGAAAAGTGCTGAATCTTGCAAGACAAGGAGCTTCGTCCAATTCGGGGAGAAACCAACGACAAGGGCCCACATGCAAAAGGGGAGAGGATCTAGAAGACTCGGGAAGCAATACCAGACGAAGGATGACACGGACTGGGCTGGGTTGGGCCCAGGCCGGTCGGCCCAGGCCGGCCGGCCCGGCCTGTTCCGAGGCCCAGTCTCCTCCCCCCCTTTGACCTAGTTGCATCTCGGGCTATTTATAGCCCCCTGACCGAGGGCCACGCATCAATCAATTCGTCATCCGCCGCCGAGGAGCCGAGAAGCTTGAGGGACACCATCTCGGAGATGAGAGTCATGCTAGTTGTCTAGGGTCTCCCTAGCCGATGTGGGAACCTTGCATGGAAGACCACGTCGGAGCTCTAGAGCAAGGATCAAGATCGAGGTAGGATCCCGGTGGTGATCTTGTTCATGTAATCATTCATGGTGAAGTCTTTAAGTGAATTCGATTTCTAGCGATCAAGTGCCTTCTCGATGATTTTGTTTTCTTCTTGGTTTTGCTTATTCCCCAATCTAGTCTATAGCTAGATTGCATAGGGTGCTTTTGTAGCCGCGGTGGCTATAGGTGCATACCGGACCGGCCATGTGATTTCAACTTGTTCTTATCGAACTCTCCCTAGACTACCCGCATGAGTAGGGATACGTTGTGACAGAACGGGGGTTCCGAAAGGCGGGCGTTTTCGGAGTCGGATGGAAGGCCACGATTTAAAGATGCTTTTAATGAGATTCGCTTTTCTATCTTCATCTATCTTGTTTGGAGCTACAACATAAGCGTGATCTAGATTCTCTAGATCGGTTATCTCTTGCTTTCTCTTGCTACCTCTTTAGTAGATTAGATTAGATGTGTTTCCTTTATGAGTTAGTAGATTAGATGCAACTTGTCTTCATAAGATATCTTACCTTGCTTTACTAGATCGAATCCTTGCGTTGCACATTGTTCCACGGATTCGATACCTTGGGTTCACCACTCGAGGGAAGAAGGGACCTCCCCCTGCACCTCGCCGACTCGGCGCGGACGTGGCTCGAGCACCTGCCGGCCAGCCAGATCAACAACTGGGACAATCTGGTCCGCACCTTCGTGGGGAACTTCCAAGGCACATACGCACGCCCTGGAAACTCCTGGGATCTACGCGCATGCACCCAGAAGACCGGCGAGTCGCTCTGGGACTTCATACGTCGCTTCTCCAAGCGCTGCACGGAGCTCCCGAGCGTGGCCCAGTCCGAAATCGTGCATGCCTTCCTCGAGGGCACCACGTGCTGGGACCTCGTGCGCGAGCTCAGGCGCAGCCCGCCCGTCGATTCGAACGAATTGTTCGACATCTCCACCAGCTTTGCCTCAGGCGAGGAGGCAGTGGGGGCAATCTTTGACGGGAAGAAGGGCAAGCGCGTGGACGATGCACCCGCGGAGGGCCGCAAGTCTAAGGAGCCCCAGCAGAAGAACAAGTGGGGCAAGAAAGGAAAGAAGCCGCTATCGTATGGACCTCCCTGGGCCCACTACCTCGGTGGGTACCAGGACCGACTACTCAGTGGGCCTCTGGGACTACCCGACTTGCGCTGCACGGCACCTGATGGCATGGAGCACAAAGACTACAGAGGAGAAGTACTCGGTTAGGAAGCTGTACATGTCCCACACTGTATGGAGGACTCCTAGACGTACTCGACTAGTACTCTCTCCCTGAACCGACTTGTAACCCTGCCTCCCGGATTATTTAAGGTGAGGCAGGGACCCCTCTCTCCTTCATCTCATCTCACGACGTAAGATTGCATCATCTTGTAATTGTACCCAATCAATTCAGAGCTACACAGCATACAGGACGTAGGGTATTACACACCTCGCGGCCCGAACCTGTCTAAATTGTGTGCCACGTGTCTCTTCATTCGAGTTACCGATCTCGGCGAGGCCACATTCATCTACTTCGGGTACTCCCCTTAGTAGGTTGCCGGTCTAAAACACCGACAGCTGGCGCGCCAGGTAGGGGACCTCGCCCGAGATCACATGGCGAACTCGACGGCTCCCGTCTACATCAAGCCAACCGTCGCCTTCAACCGCAGCGACCCCTTCGTCTTCGGCGCCTGGGTCTGCACTGCTGACGGCGCTGGATCTTTCCAACGCCGCCTCACCATGCCGGCCAACCCTGAGACTGGCCTCGTGACGCTTCCCGAAGTAGTCACGGGCGAACTCGCCGGCAAGTTCGGTGAAATTTCGCTTTTCGACCAACACGCCGACTTCGAGCTCGGACCCGCCTCCAACTCGAACTCGGCGTCCCTGTGGGCTATCGTATGTGAACCAGCTACTCAGCCATCGCATGTGGTTTCCCCACCCCGCGAGCGCTTCACGCGTGGCCCCCGCAACCTCAGCAGGGCCCGCACGGAGGCTCCCTCTACACGCCGGGCCGGCAAAGAGCCCGTACCCGAGTACAACTTGGACTCCGACACCGCCCTCGGCCACGCCTCGGACTCCAACCCCCTCTTCGGCTTCTACTCGGACTCCGCGTACGAGTTCGACTTCGGGTCGGACCCTGAGGATCCCGAGTCCGAGGACAACTCTACTGAGCAACCCTTATCAGGGCCGGCTTCTGGGCTGGTTATAACATCCACACCCGCCGGGAGATTCGTCTACTGGCCAGATTGCAAGCCCGCCGACCTGATAAGCGGGGACTCACACTACATCGCCTACCTCGACTCGCTTCCCTTCCAGGAGGGAATACCACTCGCTCGGGCTGAGGAGTACACTCCAACTGAGGTGGCGAGCTCCGACTCCAGTCTTGGCAACCCCAACCGCCAAGTCTTCATGGCTGCCGGCGACACGCCAGGACCCTCAGGGACGGCAGACGACCGATACCTTGAGGACATCTCCGCAGACGAGCTGTCTGCTGAAGCACCCGCGGATGAGACTGACGCCAACAGGGACGCTCGACGCGAGCGTAACAGAAAGCGGAACGAACGACGCCGGCGTCTTCGAGACTCCCTCCCCATCCGCAACCTTGTGGAAGCACTCGACCAAGTTGAGAGCCGGGTACACACCACCCCAGAGCAATGCCTCATGTCTATCACCATGATAGCACATCAGGCCCAGGGGATGCGCGCGGGACAATTCATCGCCAAGCTCGCGGAAGATGCTTACTTCATGCGAGTCGACAACAGGGTCGCTCAGCTACCTCCCGCCAGGAACCGCGACAACGAAGCCACAAGTCGCAGCGCGGACCTCGGCCGTAACCGTACTCGAGGCGAGCTGCCGGCCCAGCCCAACCGCACTCGTGCAAATGCCGGCGGACCCTCTCAAGCTGGCAACAGCGCCGCAGCTGCTGGCGACGATCGTGAGATCATTCCCCACCGCGACCCTGGCGGCGGAGGCAGCGACGGCGGAAGCTCCAACCATGGGGCCAACAGGAGGGCCGGTGGCGGAGGCGATCGCGGCGGCCGAGGCCACACGAACAGCCACGCCTCTGGAGCCTCACAGGGCGGCTTTGACGCTCGCCAGAAGATTGAAGAACTGCGGCGGAAGAAGTCCGCCACAGTAGGCGACAATGACGGCTTCCCCGCCTTCTCTCCTCGGCTTCGCAACTTACTCCTCCCGGACAAGTTCAAACCTCTGGGAATCACCAAGTACGACGTGAAGCAAGACCCCATCCAGTGGCTCAGGTGCTACGCCCTCTCCATCGAGAACGCTAGAGGAAACAATGACACCAAGTGCCTCTACTTCCCCTTCTACCTGGACCAAGCCCCACTCACATGGCTCGAGTCACTGGACAAGCACTCGATCGACAAGTGGGACCAGCTGAAGGAGCAGTTCACCAGCAACTTCGCGGGCACTATGGGCCGCTCGGGTACTCGCATGGACCTAGCTATGGTGAAGCAGGAACAAGGCGAGACCCTCCGCAAATACATGCGGTGCTTCTTCGACAAGCGCGCCACCGTAGTCGACGTCACCGACAAGGAGGTCATCGACCTCTTCCAAGACGATCTCTACCACCGTCGCACCTTCGAAGACTTCGATCGATGCCGCCCCAGGTCCATACCCCATCTCATGGATATGATCACGTCCTGGGCCGACGAAGAAGACAAAGCAAACGCCAAGTACGATGCCATCCGTGGCAAGAGCAAACAGAACACGGGCAGTGGCAGCAGCAACAACAGGAACCAAGGCGGTCGCAACAACAACAACTACTCGGGTCCCAACCGCAAGCGCAAGCCAGACAACACTGTCGCGGCTATCCGGCCCCTCGCGAGCGAACTCGAAGAAGACCTCCGGCGGCTTCAAAGACTTGCTGAAGGAGAAGTGCCCGTGGCATCTGGACGGCAACCACACCACCGAGCAGTGCTACCAACTCAGGCGAGCACTCAAGGGTACTCCAGAGCCACCGCACCCTCACGACAAGAAGGGAAAGAAGAAGAACGACGACGGCAATGGCGACTTCCAGGAACCTGACAGGACGGTCAACGTCCTCTTCGGTGGACTACCCAGCAAACGGGAACAAAAGGCTACCCGTCGAGAAGTCATGAGCATTGAACCAGCGGTTCCATCCCCTCTCAGGTGGTCGGAGGTACCCATTACCTTCTCCCACGTGGATCAATGGACTAGCTTCTCCGAACCAGGGCGGTTCCCTCTCGTCCTGAAGCTGGACTTCGTACCATGCCATCAAGTTCGAAGTCGCGGACTTCGAGACGTCCTACCATGCCATCCTCGGCAGACCGGCTATCGCCAAGTTCATGGCGGTACCCCACTACACCTACTTGGTACTCAAGATGCCAAGTCCAGCAGGTGTACTCTCACTGCAAGGGGACTTGAAGATCTCGCACGACTGCGACACGGAAGCTGTGGAGATTGCCTCCACAAACCAAGTACCCAATGCAATGATGGAGATCTACGCTGCGTCGAAAAAGCTTGCCCCAAGTGAACTCGACATCCCAGAGAAGTCGGACAAAGCTAACAAGCCTCAGCCAGCTGAGGAGGTTCTGGTCAAGACAATCGACCTCGGGACAGGCGACAGCAACAAGGCCACCACCATCGGGGCGGGTCTCGACCCCAAATAGGAATATGCGCTCATCAACTTCCTCCGGGCTAACCGCGACATCTTCGCGTGGAAGCCAGTGGACATGCCAGGGGTGCCCAGGGAGTTGATTGAGCATTCCCTCAACGTTGATCCTAAAGCTACCCCGAAACGAAAACACCTCCGCCGCTTCGCCGATGACAGACGGGACGCCATCAAGAAGGAACTCACCAAACTACTTGCGGTTGGCTTCATCAAAGAAGTCTTCCATCCTGAGTGGCTCGCCAACCCCGTCCTCGTCCGCAAGAAGAACTCGACTGAGTGGAGGATGTGCATCGACTACACCGACCTCAACAAGCACTACCCCAAGGACCCCTTCGAGTTGCCGCGGATTGACCAAGTCATCGACTCCACAGCGGGCTGCGACCTGCTCTGCTTCCACGACTGCTACTCCGGGTACCACCAGATCGCGATCAAGGAAGAAGACCAGGAGAAGACCCGGTTCATCACCCCGCTTGGCGCGTACTGCTACACGACCATGTCCTTCGGGTTGAAGAACGCCGGCGCTACATACCAATGAGCTATACAGGCCTGCTTCAAGAGGCAACTCAACAAGAACGTCGAAGCCTACGTGGATGACGTGGTCGTCAAGACCAGAAACTCCAGCACCCTCATCGACGATCTTGAAGAGACCTTCGCATCCCTGCGTGAGTGCCGCTGGAAGCTCAACTCGAACAAGTGCGTCTTCGGCGTACCTTCGGGCAAACTACTCGGCTTCATCATCAGCCACCGTGGCATCGCAGCCAATCCCGAGAAGATCTCCGCCATCACCAGCATGAAAGCTCCCACGTGCATCAAAGACGTCCAGAAGCTGACCGGGTGCATGGCGGCCTTGAACAGATTTATCTCGAAGCTTGGAGAACGGGGGCTCCCCTTCTTCAAACTACTCAAGCACCAAGAGAAGTTCGTGTGGACTCCAGAGGCGGACCAAGCCCTTGCCCAGCTCAAGGACTTCCTATCGAAGCCCCCAGTCCTCACGGATCCTCGCAAAGGTGAGCAGCTACTACTCTACCTCACTGCGACTACTCACGTGGTCAGTACTGCCATCATCGTCGAGCGGCAGGAAGATGGCCACGCCTACCCAGTCCAGCGACCAGTCTACTTCGTCAGCGAGGTCTTGTCAGAATCCAAGGCACGCTACCGGCCGTACGCGAAGCTTGCGTACGCGGTGCTCATCACCTCGCGGAAGCTACGACACTACTTCCGGGGAGTACTCGATCTCCGTCGTCACCGACTACCCGCTCGGTGACATCTCGCGGAACCAAGATGCTACCGGAAGAATCTCCAAGTGGGCAGTCGAACTCGGCGCCCTCAACATCGACTTCATGCCACGCACAGCCATCAAGTCGTAGGCACTAGTCGACTTCATGGCGGAGTGGCGGGAGAATCAGCTACCTACTCCAACCGAGCGCCCAGAGCACTGGGTGATGTACTTCGACGGCTCACTCAACCTCGAGGGCGCAGGTGCGGGAGTACTCTTGATCTCTCCAATGGGCGAACAACTCAAGTACGTCCTACAGATCTTCTGGAAGGTCTCAAACAACGAAGCTGAGTACGAAGCTCTGCTACACGGGCTCAGCCTCGCGGCTTCACTGGGCATCAAGCGGCTACTAGTCTACGGCGACTAGAGATGGCAATGGCTGCCCGAAACCCGATTACCCGATGGGTTTTACCCGATAAAGGGGCGGGTGTGGAAGTATATCTTTACCCATGGGTACGTTAATGGGCACAAACATCTACCCAATGGGTAAGTGGGTATGGGTGCGGCTGGGTACTACCCACACCTGCTTACCCGTGGGTAAAATAAACCCGAAGGCCCATATACATATGCACATTCTCCTGTTAGCAATTCAGCCCATATATGGCCCATCTAACCATGTGTATATATATTTAGAGTCCCCAACACAAACTCTAATTCTCCTTTTTCTCTTCTCCTCATCCCCTGGTGCTCACGCCGCCACACACGCACAAGCACAACCCCACCCCACCAGCTCAGCCACCACAAAATCAAAACTGCTCGTTGTCCATCCGTGGCGAACTCCGGCTCTGCACGCGAGGATGGCCGGTGATGCTCCTTCTAATCTTAACCTTGCCATTTTTTTGCAGCTCTTCTTCTACATCTGGATCTAGCCTTTTTGCTTTTTGCTAACACTGAAGCCGTCCCAAAGGGACGACAACTCAAACCCGCCGGATCCGCCGGAGGACACGATTTGTGCTATATGCACATCTGTGCTTTATTATGTGAGTCAAACATGTAATATGTGATGAACTCAATAGTTTGTTGGTGGTGACTTGGAATTAGTATGGGAGTAATATGATGAATGATCTGTTAAGACTTTATTTAATGGTGTATCATTGCTAATTTCTGCTATTTATCAGTAATATATTCATGATTCATAGTGGGTAGACATCGGGTGCGGGTTACCCGTTGGGTACAAATACCCGTGCGGGTATGGGTATGGGTGAGTTTTTGTACCCGCAAGTGGGTGTGGGTATGGGTGTGGGTAAAATTTTATTAGGTGGGTATGGGTGTGGTTGGCCAATACCCAATGGGTTTGTACCCATTGCCATCTCTAACGGCAACTCCGCAGTGGTCATCAACCAAGTCAACAAGTCCTGGGACTGCAACAAGGAGAACATGGACGCCTACTTCCTAGAAGTCTGCAAGCTCGAGAACAAGTTCTATGGTCTCGAGTTCCACCATGTTGTCCGCGACAACAACGTTGCAGCGGATGTCCTGTCGAAGCTTGGTTCTACTCGCGCTCAAGTACCATCGGGTATCTTCGTCCACGAGCTTCACGCGCCATCCATCCCGGAGCTGGCGCCACTGACCACTGTCCTAGCGCATCCCCCGGCCGGCCAGGAGGTCATGATGATCAACGTTGACTGGAGGCAGCCCTTCATCGACTACCTCAGCGAGCAGAAAGTTCCCTCGGACAAGAACTTGGTCGAGCAGCTCATCCGCCGTGCCAAGTCCTACGTCCTCGTCGGAGACAAGCTCTACAGGTAGGGCGCATCTTCCGGAGTACTCATGAAGTGTGTTCCCAGACAAGAAGGCAAGGACATCTTGGAGGAGATCGACAAAGGCGTCTGCGGCAACCACGCGTCCTCCCGTACGCTGGTCAGCATGGCTTTCCGACGAGCTTTCTATTGGCCCACAGCTCTAAGCGACGCTGAAGAACTCGTCAGAAGGTGCCAAGGGTGCCAATACTTCACCAAGCAGCAACACGTCCCAGCCTACAAGCTAGTCACCATACCGCCAACCTGGCCTTTCGCCTGCTGGGGGCTCGACATGATCGGGCCACTTCCAACTGCGCTAGGTGGATTCAACAGAGTACTGGTGGCCATCGACAAGTTCACCAAGTGGATCGAGGTCAAGCCGGTCACATGCCCCAAGGCTGACAGAGTACTCGACTTCCTGGATGAACTGGTACATCGCTACCGACTACCCCATCGCATCATCACAGACCTGGGCTCCAACTTCAACAACCACCAGTTCTGGGAGTACTGCGAGAACAGCGGGATCGATGTCCGATATGTCTCAGTTGCCCATCCTCGGGCCAATGGACAAGTCGAGCGCGCCAATGGGATGGTACTCGACGCCCTCAAAAAGCGGCTACACGACGCCGCCAACTCCAAAGGAGGCAAGTGGATTAAGGAACTACCCAATGCACTCTGGGGGCTACGTACTCAACCCTCCAAGCCAACGGGGCAATCTCCATACTTCCTGGTCTACGGCTCCGAAGCAATCCTCCCTGCTGATGTCATGTGGGATTCACCAGCAGTGGAGCACTACGACGAAGGCGTCTCCGAAGACAGCAGATGAGTTGACATCGACGGACTCGAAGAAGCCCGTTGTGCCGCCCTCGTCCAATCAGCAAGGTACTTGGAGGGTATCCGACGCTACCATGATCGCAACGTCAAGGAACGCTCCTTCAACGTTGGTGATCTTGTCCTCCGTCGCATCCAGAACAAGGATAGACTACACAAGCTCAGCTCGCACTGGGAAGGTCCCTTCACAGTTGCAAAGGTGACCGGACCGGGCTCCTACCGCCTCCAGATTCTTGAAGGCGAAGACGTCAACAACTCGTGGAACGTCGACCAACTCTGTCGGTTCTACGCCTAGTCTACATGACTACCCTGGGGGCTCAAGTCTACACGACTACATCAAGACCCCTTCGCTGTAAGCGGCCTCTGGGTCCAGGCGCCAGTCTCCGGACTACTCCTCTCCAGGATCCAGCCCATGCGGCTACCTACGGATTCTGGGCCGCGACGAGCGACAAAGGACTCTAGCAGCGGTCTACTGAGAGACCATGTACTCCTAGATCCAGCCTACACGGCTACTAACGGATCTACTGCTGTAAGCGGCTACATGCCCTAGCACTACTTAGCCGTAGGCGGCCTCCGGGTCCTGGCGACTACTCTGTAACAACGGCCCTGGCCATCCAGGTGTACTTCTTCAGTAATAAAGTTTGATTATCCATCAACTACTTTATTGTCTTCCTCCCTCAATGGTACTACTGGCGAGTACGACTACTCGCGACGACTCCACGATGGGACTCCGCACTCACAGATCGCGATAACGAGTACTCATTCATGGAAGTTTTCTTCATTCATACTTAAACAATTTCATTACAATTGTTTATGTACAACTACTGCTACGAGCTAACATTACAGGACTACTGGAGGTTGAGCTTCTCGGCGACCTGTTCAGCAATGGGCGCCATCTGCTCCAGCAGCTCCGCGTATTGCTCGTCGGTGCAGTTGGCGGCTAGCCCGCCGGCGACTACGTCCACAGGAGCCTTCGGGAAGTACGACTTCATGAAGGCAAGAACTTGGTTGGGGATCGACTTGGCCAAGTGCTTCACGTAGGTCGCCAGGCGGCTGGGGCTTCCTTCAGCCGGTCCACCAGTGGAGCTATCTTCAGACCGCCAGGGTGGGGCACCAGCAGCCTCGCGATGGGGAGTGCGGCTTCCTCGAGTTCCTTGAGCTGAGCCCACAGCTTCTCGCAGTCCTCGTTCAGCTTCTGCAAGAATTTGTAGTAGTTGACGATGTCACGATCTGATGCAATACGGAGCTCCATGTGCTTGTCGCACTCGTAAGCAAGCTCCTTATAATCGTACTCCCGCACTCGGCGGGGCCTCCCTGCTCTCGGTAGAAGAGGTTCTTCAAGTCGGTCTCTGAAGCCTTCAGCTGATCGACACGGGTCTCAAGCTCTGCAATCAACAAGGCAAAGTGGGTCAGACTACCTCAAGCTACCATCAACAAGCACCCAACAAGGCGGTCACGTACCTTTATTTTTGTTGCGGAGAGACTTGTTCTTCCGCACCAGATCGTCGCTCTTCGGCTGCATATCTTGGATTTCGTTGTGATACTTGGCGAAGGCGGTGTCCAACTTTGACTGCATGGCGGCGGCATGCTTCTGGGACTTCACGAGTTGCTCCTCTAATGTTTCGGCCCAAAGCACCGCGTCGCCGTATCCTTGAAGCATCTCGGACTTCTGGCGGGACCTCTCCGCGACGTCCTGCACAGACAACACACGTCAAATGGGTACTCAACACTAAAGGATTGACTACTCAAGGGTGTCGACTACTCACCTTCATCCATTGCTCGGCCTGGCGCACCGCCTCCAGGTGCCGAGCCACCGTCACTGGGTCGACAAGATCATCCACTAACAACTCTAGCCCGCCACAACTACTTGTTGCGGCTCCGGACATTGGCGCCGAGCGGATTGGCTCTGTGTCCTGGATCTCTGGCGAGCGGGCGACCACCTCCAGAGCAGGTTCTGGCAGCGCGTCGTCGCCCTCCCCTCCAGTCGTCGCGGCGGCTTCTCCGACGGTCACCTCCATCGGCTCGGGGCTCCTCCCACAGCCTCTTGAGTCTCCAGTGCCACATCTTCAACGGGCACCGCCGACGGGATATCGCTTCCCTCGGCCTCAGCACCTGTCGACAAATGACAACTGGGTCAGTCATACCTAGCGGCTACGACTACTCTTCGGGATTATTCACACCTGAGCACAGTACTCACCTTCAACGACGCTGGCCTCAGGCAACGTAGCCTCAACGGCCGGCGCTTCGGGCTCTGCCTGAGGGGCGGGAGCGGACTCCTCAGCGGGCGGCGTGACATCCTCTTCCACCACCTCTGCAGCAGGTTCATCCCCCTCCCAGGACAAGTCCGTCGATTTCCTACATTGTACAAGCTAGTTGTCAACCTAGTACGACTACCACGTCCAATGCACTACTCGGGAAGGATCACCACTTACAAGCCCGATCGGACCACCGTCACGGTTCGAGCGCCGAGGATACTGGCGATGTTGACCAGTCCTGCCTCGGCAGGCGCCTCCTCCTGTGCCTCAGCAGCCGCTACCTCTTCAGTGGCAGCAGCGGCCGGTTCTGTGCTCCCCTGAGCAACAGCGGGCTGGCGCTCCAACTGCGCCAAGAGCTCTTCTACAGTGGGGGCCGGGCTACGACTACCCCCAGCTAGCTCCCCCACTGTGTCCCAATCGCCTTCGTCACCCTACTCAATGGGGTCGGAAGGCGGCATCTCCTGCAAGCAAGGAAACTTCATCGTCAGTACACAACATCGAGACATAAGTACTCGACTACCCTATTCAAGACGGCTTACCTCCTGGGACGTGGTCTCCGATACCTTCAACTTCTTGGCCACGCGCTTGCGGGCCACATTGCGCGGCTTCCTTGGTGGCGCGGGTAGACTAGCCTCTAGGCTAGCCGGTGGATCCTGAATGAGAGGGATGTGCGGCAATCCAGGGCACCTAAACCTTGACCGCAGCTGGAAGCGCTCCTGCAGTGTTTCTTCATCATCGTCCTCCTCGGACGTGTCTTCAACGACTACCGTATCGTCTCCTTCGCCAACCTAGCGCCGCTCCTTGGCCTTGGCCTTCCCTTCCTCTGGGACCTCGACGCCGGCTCGGAGACGAACTTCACCAAGTCATCCTGCAAGAAGCACAACACATCAGTACGACTACTCTTACGTAATGAGTACTCGACAATGGATGCGGCTACCGACCTCTTTTGGTGGGCGCGCGGCGGAGTACTCTGGTACTGGGCACGGTGTGTACGCCGGCATATCTTTGAAGATTCTGGCCAGCCTATCAACAATGTCGTCGTCGTCGACTTCATCTCCAGGCATCCGCGACGTGTCGTTGTCGCCGGTGTACTCGTACCCTAGGGTGTCGCGGGCCATCAGCGGCTGCACCCTTCGCTTCATGAAGCTGAAGGACACATGTTCGGCCCTCAGCCCGGCTTCCCTCAGCGCCTTGATCTTCGCCAACAGCTCGGGAAACTGGAGACCTTCCTGCACCGTTGGCTCCGAGTTCCACCACGGCCGGTGCTTGGGCTGCTTCCCGCTTGGCTTCGGCGGCTCCGGGTGGTGGTTGGTCACATAGAACCACTTCGCCTTCTAATCATGATTGGAATCAATGAGCTTGTACGAGAGGTACTGCTCCGCGTAGTCTTCCCTCATCTGGATTCCCCACTCCTCCGACTACTCGGGGATTGCTGGCACTGGGCTGAGGCTTCACCCGGAAGAACTTCCGGAACAAGATCCAATGGGGCTTGATCCCCAAGAAGGCTTCGCAGAAATGTACAAAGACTGAGCCGTGGAAGATACCGTTCGGGTTGAGGTTGAGGTACTCGATGCCATAGTACCCCGGCAACCCTTTGAAGAAGTCGCTGGCAGCGAGGGACAGACCGCGCTCCGCGAACCGGGTGAATATCGGGATCTCGTCTGGGTTCTTCTCCATGGGGTACGGATCCCCTGCAGTGGATCTCCACATGTCCACCTCCTTCTCCCACAGGAACCCACTGTTGAGAAGGGCCAACAGGTCTTCGGTCTTGGCCTTGGACTTCTTCCACTCTCGATTCGGATCTGGCCGCGGCGGAGACACCGGCGGAGTCCCCGCGACAGATCCAGCGGCCTCTTCACGAGCCCTTTTCTTCCCACTGGCGGCCTTCGCGATCTTCGACGGTGAGGGCTTCATTCTCCAAGTACAAGGCGTCTTCACTCGCATTCGCTCGGGGACTACAGCGGTGGCTTCCGGCGGCGGTGCGCTTGGATCTACAACCTTCGCAACGGCGGCAGCGCGCACTGGCGGTGATTCCTGGCTAGATCTGCTAGGAATGGCTGCGAATGCGTGGGGTGAAAACCCCTAAAAGTTTTGGCTTCTATTTTTAAGTCAACAGTCGCCCTTCAACGGCCGGATGGATAAGTCTGAGCTCGGCTGACTCAGCGGCGGCGCGTGACCCTTCAACTTCTACTAGTCGACGCGCTTCACCTCGGGGGCTCGGCTACTTCTACTCAACTTCCTGGGGAGCGACAAGACTCAAGAGCAACTCAGGACACATTCTACAAGATGACCCTTCAATTCGAGAGGAAGTACTCAACTCGGCTCGGGGGCTCCGTGACACGTGTCCTTCCGTTTTTTCTCCAGATTTTTCAGGATATTCTTGCCAAAACTTCAGATGGACCCTCAGCCAGAGTCTACAACTCAACCTAAGGCTCACGGGCTACTCCATATGGAGTGCGATTTTGCAATCGCACTTCCATATCAGTTTCGGCTTCAAGACAACACGGGCATTGTTAAAGACCTTCAAGGGCAGCACTCGAGGACGCTTGGGACTACTCGAGAAGACTTCAGGATTGCTCAAACATCAGCTGGAGTACATTCCAGCCTCGAGATGCTTCAACTACTCTTGAGGACTTTTGACTTGTGGCACTCGAGGACTCTTGAGGACTACTCGTTAAGGCCATCAAGACTACTCAAAGCTATCCTTCTCGACTACAAAGTACTCGGGGGCTTGTCGTATGGACCTCCCTGGGCCCACTACCTCGGTGGGTACCAGGACCGACTACTTGGTGGGCCCCTGGGACTACCCGACTTGCGCTGCACGGCACCTAATGGTGTGGAGCAAAAGGACTACAGAGGAGAAGTACTCGGTTAGGAAGCTGTACATGTCCCGCACTGTATGGAGGACTCCTAGACGTACTCGACTAGTACTCTCTCCTTGAACCGACTTGTAACCCTGCCTCCCGGACTATATAAGGCGAGGCAGGACCCCTCTCTCCTTCATCTCATCTCACGGCGTAAGATTGCATCATCTTGTAATCGTACCCAATCAATTCAGAGCTACGCAGCATACAGGACGTAGGGTATTATGAACCTCGCGGCCCGAACCTGTCTAAATTGTGTGCCACGTGTCTCTTCCTTCGAGTTACCGATCTCGGCGAGGCCACATTCACCTACTTCGGGTACTCCCCTTAGTAGGCTGCCGGTCTAAAACACCGACAACCGCGCCGCGAGGCGCGCGAGCAGGGGCGCGACGACGACGGCGACGAAGCTCTTGCTGTTGACCCAGCTCGATAGGGCCCTCGACCGGCCCCTCGAGACCCTGGGGTTTTCGACAACATGGTGAAGAAGCCATGTCCTTACCACAAGACGCCGGTCAACCACACCCTCGAGCAGTGCGACATGCTCAAGCGGTTCTACGGCCGTGCCGCCGCGAAGGACGGCGAGGCCAAGAAGGATGGAGTGATGGCGACGCCGGTGGCTTCCCCGCGGTGGAGAACGTCTTCCTCATCTTCGGGGGGCCGACCGTCGACATGTCCAACAGCCAGCGCAAGCGGGAGTGGCACGAGGTCCTCGCCGCGGAGAAGGCGCCTCCCTCCTTCCTCGACTGGTCGGAGGATGCCATCACGTTCAGCCGTGACGATCACCCAAACCGCATCCCCAACCCGGGTCGGTACCAACTTGTGGTCGACCCGGTCATCGGAACGCGCGGTTCTCGAAGGTGCTGATGGACGGAGGCAGCAGCCTCAACATCCTCTACGCGCACACTCTGCGCTTGTTGGGGATCGGGTTGGACCAGCTGTGGCCCAGCACGACGCCGTTCCATGGCGTCGCGCCGGGCAAGCGCGTCCAGCCCCTCGGGCAGATCGACCTGCCGGTCTGGTTCGGCATGCCAGATAATTTCCGCAAGGAAACACTCACCTTTGAGGTGGTGGGATTCTGGGGTGCATACCACGCCATCCTTGGGTGGCCTTGCTATGCCAAGTTCATGGCGGTCCCCAATTACACCTACCTCAAGATGAAGATGCCGGGGCCGAAGGGTGTCATCACCATCGGCTCATCGATCGAACACGCATTTGACTGCGACGTCGAGTGTGTGGAGCACGCGGAGGCTCTAGCGCTGGATGAAGCGCTCGTGGCGAACTTGGAGAAGCTGGTCAACGAGGACCTCGACTCCACCGCCAAGCACATCGGCAGCTTCGAGGCCGCCGAGCAGACCAAAGAGGTGCCCCTCGACCCTGCTGCCCCCGAGGGCAAGGCGTTGAGGGTCAGTTCCACCCTCGACCCGAAATAGGAAGTGGTGCTCGTCGACTTCCTCCGCACCAACACCGACATCTTTGCGTGGAGCCCCTCGGACATGCCAGGCATTCCGAAGAAGGTCGCCGAGCAGTCCCTTGACATCCTACCTCACTCCCGCACCGTGCAGCAACGGCTGCGCCACTTCGACGAGGAGCGGCGCCGTGCGATCGGAGTAGAGCTGCGGAAGCTCCTCGAGGCCGGATTCATCAAGGAAGTGTTCCACCCCACATGGCTAGCTAACCCCGTGTTAGTAAAGAAAAAGAACAGGAAGTGGCGTATGTGTGTAGACTGTACCAGTTTAAATAAAGCATGTCCTAAAGTTCCTTTTCCTTTGCCACAGATCGATCAGATCATTGACTCGACCGCCGGGTGCGAACTTTTGTGTTTCCTTGACGCCTATTCCGGGTACCACCAAATAAAACTGAAGGAGTCCGACCAGCTCGCGACTTCATTCATCACGTCGTTTGGGATGTATTGCTACGTGACAATTCCATTCGGTCTCCGAAATGCGGGCGCTACATACCAGTGATGTATGCAGCACGTTTTCGGAGACCACATGGGGCGAACCGTTAAGGCATACGTAGACGATATAGTCGTAAAAACTAGGAAGGCAGATGACCTGGTTAGCAACCTTCGCATCGCTTTCGGTTGCCTACGGGCCAACAGGGTAAAATTGAACCCCGAAAATGTGTCTTTGGCATGCTGCGGGGCATGTTGTTGAGATACATTGTCTCCCAGTGAGACATCGAGGCCAACCCTGAAAAGGTTGCTGCCCTCGAATGAATGGGTCCAATTCGGAACCTCAAGGGGGTCCAAAAGGTGTTGGGGTGCCTCGCCGCCTTGAGCCGCTTCATTTCGCGGCTCGGCGAGAAGGGCCTGCCCCTCTACCGGCTCCTGAAAAAACACGAGCGGTTCTCCTGGACCGTCGAGGCCCAGGAAGCACTTGATAAACTGAAGGCGACTCTCGCCCACGCCCCAATCTTAACGCCGCCTCAGGACGGCGAGCCTCTGTACCTTTACGTCGCCACAACCACTCAGGTGGTCAGCGCCGTCATCGTGGTAGAGCGAGCGGAGGAAGGGCACGCACTGCCGGTCCAGCAGCCGGTGTACTACATTAGCGAAGTCCTGTCCGAGACCAAGGCGTGCTACCCACAAGTCCAAAAGCTTCTTTACGCAGTGGTCCTCGCGCGACGCAAACTCCGCCACTACTTTGAGGCTCACCCGGTCACGGTGGTTTCTTCCTTTCCGTTAGGAGAAATCATCTGGAACCCGGACGCAGTGGGCAGGATTGCAAAGTGGTCAGTGGAGCTGATGGGCGAGATGCTCGCCTACACACTGCGCAAGGCAATCAAGTCCCAAATCTTGGTGGATTTCATCGCCGAGTGGACGGACACGCAGTTGCCGCCACCACAGATCCAGGCTGAGTGCTGGACTCTGTACTTCGACGGGTCGGTGATGAAGACAGGCGTGGGCGCGGGCCTGCTTTTCGTCTCACCCCTCGGGGAGCACATGAGATACGCCGTGCGTCTCCACTTCCCCGCGTCAAACAACATGGCCGAATACGAGGCCCTCCTTTGCGGCCTCAAAATCGCCATTGAGACAGGCATCAAGCGCCTCGACGTGAGGGGAGACTCGCAGCTCGTGATCGACCAGGTCATGAAGAATGCGAGCTGTCATGACGACAAGATGGAGGCGTACTGCAAAGATGTGCGAGCCCTCGAGGACAAGTTCTACGGCATAGAACTTAACCATGTACCTCGCCGGTACAACGAGGAGGCGGACGAGCTCGCCAAAATCGCGTCGGGGCGAATCACTGTTCCCCCGAACGTTTTCGCGCGGGACATCGACCAGCCATCCGTCAACCTCGAGCAGTGCCCCTCGAGCCGCGAAGAACCCTCGGGGGCTCCCTCGAGTCCAACAGGTGCGGAGCCCATGGACGAGGACCCCTCGAACGAGGCGTACGTGCTCTCACTACTCGAAGGGTACGGTGCCGCGAGGCCGAGGCCATGGACATAGAGCCGGCCCCCAACGAGGGGGACTGGCGCGACAAGTACATCACCTGGATGGATCGAGGGGAACTCCCCTCGGACTGATCCGAGGCTAGGCGCATCGCCAGGATGGCCAAGTCGTTCGCCCTCGTCGGCGGCGAGCTGTACAAGCGCGCCGCGTCTGGCGTCCTGCAGCGATGCATACCCATCCCTCAGGGGCACGAGCTCCTTCGGGACATACATGCGGGCGTGTGCGGCCACCACGCAGCGTCACGCAACCTCGTGGGCGATGTGTTCCGCCAGGGCTTCTACTGGCCCAACGCGGTCGCTGACGCCAGTGAGATCGTGTGCACCTGCGAAGGGTGCCAGTTCTACGCCCGCAATCCCCCTGCGCACGTCCTGCAGACCATCCCCGTCACATGGCCCTTCGCCGTGTGGGGGTTGGACATCGTCGGGCCCTTGCGAAAGGCGCCCGGGGGCTACACCCACCTCTTGGTCGCTATTGACAAGTTTTCCAAGTGGGTAGAGGTGCGCCCCATCACGAATCTCAGGGCGGAACAGGCTGTGACGTTCTTCACCGACATCGTCTACCACTTCGGAGTGCCCAATTCCATCATCACCGACAACGGGTCCCAATTCACAGGCAGAAAATTTCTAGAGTTTTGCGACAAGTTCCACATCCGCGTGGACTGGGCAGCCGTAGCGCATCCACAGACCAACGGCCAGGTGGAACGTGCCAACGGCATGATCCTACAAGGCCTCAAGCCCAGGATTTTCGACCGACTGAACAAGTCTGGTCGAAAATGACTCCAAGAGCTGCCAGCGGTTGTGTGGAGTCTCAGGACCACCCCAAGCAGAGCCACTGGGTTCACCCCGTTCTTCCTGGTCTACGGCGCTGAAGGACCGATACGGCGAACCAGAGAGGGGGGAGTGAATGGGAGCCGATAAAAATTCTTCTCGAAGGAGATGGAAACTCCAACAAGATGAACACGGCTTCCCACACACTTCTCCAACTCAATACCCAAGTTGGTCAAGCCCACGTAGCCACTGGAGTGCCACTGGACCTAGGAACCAACACACAACCTTCCGACCCGAGAACGCAGCGTAACACCAAACCTCGAGTCTACAGACCAACATCGGTCAGACCGGTGAGCACCACCAGTCAGACCGGTCCCTGATGGTGAAACTGAGCAACTTTCACTAAGTGGCTCCACACCGGTCAGACCGGTGAGACACACGGTCGGACCGGTCCACGACCGAAAGCCCCCAAAACACCAAACAGGCCAACCGACCACCAAACTGAACCAAACTCGAAACAGCAGCAACACAGGACAACAGCGAACACACCCAGACGTTCACCCGAGCAGAAACCCACCGAGGGTTGCACTGGTCAGACCGGTAAGGAGCACCGGTCAGACCGGTGTAGCCTGGGCAGCTCGGGATGAACAGCACCCGCAGGTCAACTCCCCCAAATCCAAACCTCGATCTCCCAAATCACTCCACAGACTTGACAAGACTTTGGGGATATTAGGAACACCTCATGAGGAGTCCATAGCCAAGTTTAATCACACCAAAACATGTCCAAAGAGGAGGAATCGAAGAAATCCCGCCAAGAGCACCACAAACCCTAGAACTCGGAAAACCCCAAAATCGAGCCCCTTTACTCACGGATTTGGGAGGGGAATCACAGCCCAAAGAACCACGAAGGGTTCCCACAAATTTACCTATCAAATCCCCAAGAGAAAGGTCCCGAAAACAACCCAAAGAAATCACCAAGAGAGGGCTCCGAAAATCACCACCAAGAACAACCGGGAACAACACATCCAAACCTTGAGGAACCACGCCGAATCATCTATACATGCAACAAAGGTTCATACAAGGTCTAGCTTGCCGCCCGATCATCCAACCCTCTCACAAGATCTCACCATGAAGCTCTCAAGCTAGTCCTATGGAAATCCTAAGGAAAATAGGAAGGAAAATAGGAAAACAAATGAGCTAGGGTTCCAAGAGTTGGCTGCCATCCTCTCACCTCTTGGGTTATATGGAGGCAACCGAAAGTCTAAAATGCCCTTTCCTAATAACTAGGGATACAAGCCCCTCAAGGGCGGATTTGGAAGTCTTCATGTCTTCACCATCGGACGGATGCCCGGTGACCGCACCCTGCGTAGCCTCGACGCAAGCCATGCGATCCCGACGTGTGTCCTCCGCTTCGAAGTCTCCGGACTGCGTCGTCGCACACCGGTCAGACCGGTGCTCCCCACCGGTCAGACCGGTACCCACCGGTCAGACCGGTCAGACCCACCGGTCAGACCGGTCTGGTGCTGCTGCAGCTCCGTCTTCGGTTCTTCGGTCTTGGCTTTGTGGATCAACCAAGGAACCCAGTGGTTTTCTGGTGAACCACCAGAAACCCCGCAGACTCGGTGTAGCCTCCGCGAATCTCCACTCATGACTCGGCTCCCACGTAGTCCCGGCTCGACCTTGGTTTTGAGGCTCAACAAAGAAACCGTCCATGACTTCATCTTGTTGTTCATGCCACCATGCGGCCCGCACTTGACCCCGCTGGCCACCGGGTCCCTCGAACGAAGCCTACTTGTCTTCTCCACACCTGGAGGCCTCACCGGCGACAACCTTTCGCGCTTGTTCTTCACCTACACCAGCACCAGTCAAGCCGCAACCTGCACCTGCAATACTTAGCCAAGAATCAGTCCACACAACGTTGTCAATCACTCATCACATAAGGAAGCGACCATCCATCGGTCCTTGAACCACACATGGTCCTCAATCTCCCCTTGATGAGTGCATTGACAACACCCACACGAAAGTAACAAGAGAGAAAAGAAAAAGAAAAGAAACGAACAAAAAGAAACTCCAACAAGCGATCGAAGGCCAAACAAAGGCAAAGAGCAAGATCACTTGAAGAAGACAAGTCTCGGACCCCTTAGGCAAGGGCAACGGCTCGACACATCCGAGACAAAAACCAAGCTCAAGCAAAGAGCACAAACCACCGAAACAAAGCTCGAACAACCACAAAGAGCTCCCCCTGCACACATGCAAGCTCCCCCGGAACCAATGCACCTCCCCCTGGACGAATGCATGCAAACCAGCTGAAAACAGGGCAGCTATAGCAACTTCAGCTCACACCGGTCAGACCGGTCACCACCACCGGTCAGACTGGTGCCCAATATGTGCACAGGACCAGCACTCACACCGGTCAGACCGGTGGCCTTGACCGGTCAGACCGGTGACCAACAGAGCCCAGAAATGGCTCGAAACCACCTGAAAACCTTCTAAATGCATCCAGCAAGCCATTTCAAGCTCAAACTTCTCCCCCTTGTTGGCAATGCATGAATCAAGCCAAAAATGCAAAATTTCCAACCTAGAGCTTCTCAAATAGACAAAATTCAACAAAGAATGCTACACATGTCCGAATGAGCAAGTTAGATACTCTACAGCTTCGTATCGATCTCAACTACATCATCACCAAGTTTCACAATCATTGGACGAAGCTAAGATGGATTTGGGCAATTTTGCGAAAAACTTGCCCCTCATGAGCAAAGTCCTAAACATGATCAAAACATGTCAAAATGGCAAAGCCACACAAACTTCATGCTAGGACAGCCATTCTAATCATAAGACCATCACAAACACCCACAAGCACCTCATGTCATGTCAAAGCCACCGAGCCATGTGCCTACTTCTATGTATGAGACTTCTCATTGGTAGGCATCATGCAACGGTTTAGCACCCAAAACAAATTAAATTCAGCACATATGACATGGGAGCATATTTTCCAAGCATTTTACATTTCATTTTCAGATTCATAATTGGTACATGAAATGTCTTTGCGACAAAAAGGAACTTATGCCCCTCCACAAGATAAAGCAAGGAGGCTAAACATTCATGATGGAAAATTGAGCCTTTGGCCCCATATGATCAATAAACTAGCTATCCAACCACAAATTATGCAAAGCCAAGCCACTAAAACATGTCAAGATCATATAAAGGCATTTACACATGAGAGAGCATACATGTGACATTTTCAAAAACATAGCTATCAACCATGGATTATTCATCAAGATCATCAAGAGCTAAGCCAACTAACCATAGCATACCAAACAAGCTCACAAAGACATATATCTCTTTCCATGGTGAACAAAGTATATGAGAGAAGCTTTTCCTATCCAATGCATATGATACAAAATGCATGCAATCGAAGATACAAGGATGCCTATACATCATGTTACATATGCCATGCTAAATGCAAGAAATGCACAAAGGAAACTATACATATGCTACAAAGGAGCTCCCACACACCCAACTCAAGAAATCAAACACACACCAAGTCCCCCCCGCAAACGAGTGAAAGTTGCTTGATCTAGGGGTTTGGTGAAAATATCGGCTAGTTGGTCATGTGTGGGTACATGGATCAAGGCTATCTTTCCTTTCTCTATGTTGTCTCTCAGAAAATGATACCTCACTTCTATGTGGTTGGTTTTGGAATGGAGCACTAGGTTCTTTGCAACGCTTATGGCACTGGTGCTATCACACTGAAGTGGGACAAGGGTATACTCCTCACCAAAGTCACTCATGGTGTATGAAATCCAAAGGAGCTGAGAGCAACACCTAGTAGCGGCAACATACTCGGACTCGGTAGTGGATTGAGCAACACTCGATTGTTTGCGGGAAGACCAAGACACCAAAGAAGAACCCAAAAATTGGCAAGTCCCAGAAGTGGACTTCCTATCCAACCGACACCCGGCAAAATCCGCGTCTGAAAAACCATGAAGCGCCAAAGAAGAGGACGCGGAGTACCAAAGGCCGAAGTCGGGAGTGTGACGCAAGTACACGAAAATTCTCTTCACCGCTTGCCGATGCGAAGTCCTCGGAGACGCTTGAAAACGAGCGCACAGACACACCGAGAACTGTATGTCCGGCCTCGTCGCCGTCAAGTAGAGGAGTGACCCGATCATGCTTCGGTACTCCTTCTGGTCCATGTGTTCAGCTTCCTCGTTCGCATCAAGAGCTGTAGTCGTACTCATCGGCGTCGTCATAGCCTTGGAGTCCTCCATCTTGAACTTCCGCACAATGTCCTTGGTGTACTTAGCCTGGTGCACAAATGTTCCTTCCTTTGATTGTTTGATTTGTAGACCGAGGAAGAACTGCAACTCGCCCATCATGCTCATCTCAAATTCCATGCTCATATCCTCTGCAAACCTTGCAACAAGAGAGTTAGACGAGCCACCAAAGACAATATCATCCACATACACCTGCACAATCAGGATATCTCTGCCCTGCCTCAGCAAAAACAAGGTCTGATCGACCTTCCCCATATCAAAACCTCTCTCAAACAAGAACCCCCTCAACCTACCATACCAAGCTCTAGGCGCCTGCTTCAACCCATACAGCGCCTTCCTCAACTTGTACACTCGGTGGGGGTACTTCACACTCTCAAACCCCGGAGCTTGCCTCACATACACTTCTTCCTCCAACACACCATTCAGAAAAGCACTCTTCACATCCATTTGGTGCAACTTGAACCCTTTAGCCACAGAAAAGGCTAGAAGGATCCTAATTGCCTCCAAACGGGCTACGGGAGCAAAGGCCTCCTCGTAGTCGATGTTTGACGTGTTTTTGGTTTCAAATATTTTAAACCAAGCTCATTAATTGCCAATACTTGGTGAAAAGAGAAAACAAGGAAATGGGAAAGAAGCTAATAGGCTGCATGTCCTATTCATGTACGTGACCACAAGCTGCTGGTTGGAGTGCTAGTTGGAGCTTTGCGTGAAGGCCATCTATATAGAGTGGAATGAAACTAGGACCGCCGTGACATGAGGCGTCCAGGACGTCGTGTACGATGTGTATCCGAGTACACATGTACATATGCACGCCGGCGAACCAAGCACTCGGTCCTTCACGGAGGCGGAAGCCGGGCAAGCTCAAACTGCCTTGGCCCATGAGGGGATATATCCGGCCAGAGAACCAACAATGCTGGACGTATACACGTACATGCATGAATGACACCAGGGAGCTTAGCACGGTGTTTTTGAACTTCCAAAAATACTTGAAGTTGTATCTGGATACGGCCGGGTCCGCACAGCCATCTAGAAGCTTCCGGATTGGTGGAGCTTGATCTCGTCATCTAAGTGGCAGCCATGCTAATTGCGTCCCGAAACAATGTACGTGTAACAAGAAGATAAAGAAAAGAAGCTAGTTAGTGCATGGACTTAGTTCGTGGTCACGAGCTCAACTAGCTAGCTAGCAACACATGCGTGCATGGGTGCTTGTCGGCTATCACGCATGGAATGATCGGTGCGTGCATGCAACAAGCTCGCACGACGTCGGCCATTAGGCCCGCGTGTCGGCCAGGACAAGCTAGAACATTTTGGAAGCCTTCTCTTACATGGAGTCAAGAGCGAAGGACTCTTAGCGAGCCGCGGCCCATAGAATAGCGGCCATCGATGATATCCTTGTGGAGCTCAAACTCCGGATATCCATCGTCGGCAAGGGATAAACATCAACAACAATTATCCGTCTAAACGAACGGCCGGCTGCAGATATTGCGCTAACAGAACGGGGCGCCGTCGGGTGCAGACTCAGCTCCTGCCACGCCCATACCCTAACCCCCTAGCCTATATAAAAGCCCCCTGCGTCTCACGGCCAGGGCTAATCTAGCGGGAGCCACCAAATCTCGCAGGTGCCGGAGCCGCAAGGAGCATAGGTCGAGACGCCGTACAGGTGCCCCTTCCGTTCGCCGCCACCAGAGACCAACTGCCGCCGGGGAGAAGAAAGGAGCAGCAACTTTTCATCGTTTCCAGTTGCAACGCCGTCAGTAGGCGAACAGGAACAAGCAGGCACTCGTGAAGCCGGCGAATAGGTGACGACTTGACGAGCCGGACGTCAAGACAATGGCCCCGCTCTTCGTCTTCGGCGGCGCAGGTTGAATTTGCACTCTTTTCTCTCCTTCCGCCAGAGATCATGCACTCGCACTTCACCGGCCAGCAAGCCCGCTCGCCTCGTCCTCCGCCTGCCGCGTCACCGACTGTGCCGGACGAATAGGGGAAGAGTCGTGCCGCCGCCGTCGATGTCGCATTGATGGCCATGCGCACCCAGGCGAACAGGAGAAAGACCGGCGTACAGGTCCACGCAGGCAAGGACTGCCATCTACAGGGCCATGCAGCCACGTATGTGCACGTATGATGTATGTGTGCTTGTGCTCTTGTACGATACACATGTAGGAAGCAAGCAAGGTTGCTCCAAGCAGCCATGCATGCACGTGCATATGTGCATGCAGCTCTACATGAAGATAATCAGAGGCCATAAAGATATCAAGGCCCGGGAGATCATTGTTTTGGAGGCCGTCTCGCTGCCTCGACGCCCATCCCCGACATGGCGACTTCTCAGTTCCAGCTACAGTGCTCCATACATCTGGGATAAACCGCTACTACGACTACGCGTCATTCGATGCCGACGAGGACGGACGACGCAGGCGGGCGGAGCTGATGTCCCAGTTGTGCTAGGCTCATGGACCGACGAGGCCATGGATGATGCCGACGCCACACCCACCTACACCAAACATGCATAGAGAACAGGTAGCGAAGACGAGAAGACGACCACAGCGGCGGAATCGGAGGTGCTCCAGCGAGATAAACTTGCGGAGATAATTAACTAGGAGCCTTGCGAGGCCCTAGGAACCAGAAGAACACATCGCCCAAGATCAGATCGCCGTCAGCAGGCTATGGAGCGCATACACATATAGGGACTTGTATTTATTTTTCTGTAAAGATTAATAAAGAAACTTGTTCCTTCGTTCTTCTGTGTATTTAGTACACTGGCACGCTCGCATTCTTTTTCTCAAAGAGGGGAATCCTTGTGATTTTTCTCTCCAAACAAATTGGCACGCCCAGTGGGACCTGGTTCTCCTCCTATCTCCGCCATGCTGTGGTCGTCGGATTCGTCTTCGCCGTTCTCCAACAACACAGCATGCCGCATGATGTCCCCGACGTGGAGCCGTCCTGACCCGACACCCCCTTCTTGCAGGAGGAGCATCGGAAGCTGTCAAGACCCCGACGATGTGCATGATCTAGTTTGGGACGAACGCGCCGGTGCTGATCCCCGTGCAGGTTGGAGGACTCGCCACCAACACCCAGGTTCCGCCCGCAGTTCAACCCGGGCAACTCCCCGTCGCGACGGCGCTTCCTCCAGCTGGAGGAGCCTCCGTCGCCATCAACACCCAAGCTCCGCTGCTGCTCAACTTTGGCCAGTTCCCGGTGGCCATCTTCGAGCATGGCAACAAGACCTACGTCCACTAGACGCAGGATCCAACGCAGTTCCAAAAGCTGCAGGCCAAGAAGGCTCAGAAGCGAGCTGCTGCCAAGGCCAAGCGTGAGCGTCGTAGCTTAATGCTTGAAGCACGGGCTCTCCTCAAGAAGTCCGTGGTGCCTGACATCAAAGGGGACGTACAGGTGGCGCAACAACTACGCATGAAGGAAACCAACACACGCACGGGAGCTGCAACCTTCCGCACCCCAATGACACCGCACGTCGAAGAGGTGGCCGCTCCAACCGTGGAGCGCACGGAGGTCGAGCTGCTGGAGGCCCTAGAGGCACTGTCGAGTAACTTGCGACGACACATTTCCTACGCCCGTCACGCGTCGAGCCCTCACCCTCTTCGCAACTATCGAAGGAAGTACCGTAAGGTGCAACGGCTTCACCAATAGGCCGCCTCCCGCATGGTGCAAAGCACAGTCCCTCAGGAGGACTGGTCGCTCGACACCGGTGTACTCCTCGACAAGGTGTTCACCTACCACAGCACACTGGAGGCGCCATACGACGTCTTCCCTGATGAATGGGTGCGCGAGCCAGCCAAGGTCAAGGACTTGGTGCGGCGCACGATTATGCGCGAATACTGGAAGAGGAAGCGCTCGAGCAAGCAGTCCCGTCTTCCAGGACCCACCTCCTCCTTCAGCAATGACGTGCCGATCCGCCCAACCGGATGGGTGTCGTGCTTCCACGTGACGGCAACAGGAGACTTTGCTGCAATGACCACGAACAGGTTTTCTGTTTTGCAGGCTGATGAAGATCGATGTGCAGCCCAAGATGGACGCGTACAATAGGAGCTCCGTCGACTCCAAGACTAGGTGGCCCAGCTTGGGAGGAGACTTCAAGAGCAGGAGGCGTCACAACCTTCGGGAGCTCGGGTGAGAAGCTACGCGGAGCGGGCCGGCCCAAGCCATCGCCCACAACACGACCGCGCAACCTTGGCACCACGTCATCGATCCCCACCGCCACACATCAGCCAAAGGAGGCAAACCACCTTGCCTCCACGTTGGAACCAATGGTCAAGACGTGAAGACCACACTGCGCGTCCTCGCCCGATCCAGCAATGGCGGCCTCGCGACTCTTCATAAGGGAGGAGGCTTCCCCAGGTACAATCTCCCCCAAGGCGGAAAGTTCAAGACCAGAGGCGGCGTGAAAATGACGCACCCGTTCCGGCTGCACAACAAGCTGCGCCAGCTCAACAAGCTCCACCACCCCAGCGCGTGCCCACCGAGAATCAGCGCAAGCGGGAGAGATGCCAGAGGAATCCCCACGCGCTGTACCGCGAGCTCGAAGACTTGGTGCTTAGGTACACGCAGGTTCGGATTCAAGCTGATGGGGAACTCCACCAAGAGAACAAC
Source organism: Cenchrus americanus (assembly GCA_947561735.1). Taxonomy (NCBI): domain Eukaryota; kingdom Viridiplantae; phylum Streptophyta; class Magnoliopsida; order Poales; family Poaceae; genus Cenchrus; species Cenchrus americanus. Next base: position 89,460,003 of record OX387245.1, on the reverse strand, counting down.
CGCATCTGGTTCCGCATCTCCCCCAACCTTGAAGCAGATGAGAGGTACAACTACCTCCTCAACAGGTTAACCCCGAAGCCACGACCAGGACCAGCGACGCTGAAGAAAAGAAGGCGGTCTCCTTCGACGGACGCCCGCCGGTCATCCTCAAGCGTGGGGAGGGAAAAGGACAAGCTACACCAAGCGTCACTTCCTCTGGAAGTTCAGAGGATCCATCTTTGTCGTCAACACCCATGGAGGGGGTCGAGCAGTCATCATCTCTGCCGAACAGGAAGGCGCTTCCCCAAGCAAAGGCCGACGCCACCCTTGGAGCGACGCCGCATGCACCCACTATTGGCCCCATCGAGGTTGAGCCAACCACTCTAGCTTCTCTTCAAGGGGAGAAGGAGAAGACAGAGGAGGTCCAAAAGAACACCGTCATGTGCACCAATTTGGTAGCACGTTCAAGAGACGAGTCAGGGATGGAATGGGTCCCTCCTACGGTGACTCATGAGTTCAGCTACCCGTCCGACGAGGAGATCATGCCAAACCCGAAGGCCAACTTCAAGAGAAGACTTCTACCCCGACTAGGACATGTGCGCTCGTGGTTCAAGGGCGCTAGAGACACAAGCCTCGAGTGACGCCTCAATGCAAGATCAGGCGAGGACTTCGGCACCTTGCCTTCCCATTACTGCAGGTATAGGGTCTCTTTCTGATGGTGACAGGGCACTGGCGTCAGACACGTCCCCGCGATGCTACGTCAGCATCGAGACTCGGCTTCCCCAACATCCTGAAGACCTCTGGTACATGGCGGACCGTGAAGGAGCTAACACACGGCTCAAATCCATCGCCGCCCAGAAGCTACAGGTTGAAGGTGACGGGAAGACTGAATACCCGCCAGATGGACAGACGGCGAGCGACTCAGACTCCGACTCCTCATCGTTGGAGATTCATGAGCACCCTCCACCCTACGATGACCTCGTCGCGTCCATCCCCTCTGATGGAGATGAACATATTGATGCCGCCAACGCTGCACCAGCACACATGGCGGTCGATGGGCAACCTGAGCATAGCAGGAGGCGTGGCGCGGAATCACCCAGGCGTCCCCCACCACCGATAACTTTAGAAGAACAGGTACAAGAACAAAGACGGATGATGGAGCAGTTATCCGCCAAGTTTGACCAGCTAGTCGAGATCGTCGCGGCGTCAGCCCAGACTGCACCGCAAGGTGGTGCGTACCGGGTCGCTGAAGACCCACAATTTGAAGACTTTGATGGTGCAGGTAGCGGTCATCCTCGTCCATCAAACTTCGCTGCACCATCAGCCAATGCTCCGCCGGTGCCAACGACGTTGAAAGACTATCACGACCTAGTGGAGGACATGGTCAACAAGAAGTTTAGAAGGATTACAATGGAGCAAGCCCCTCGATCGACGGAGAGAGAGCTCGAGAAGCCATATGAAGCAGGGAATGACCTTGTGCCCTTCCCCTCAGGGTGGCACCCGCCTAAGTTCCGTCAGTTCGATGGGACCGGGGACGCGAGGGAGCACTTAGCCTACTTCGAGGCAGCATGTGGTGATACAGCTAACAACGCATCACTACTATTGCGCCAGTTCTCTGGATCCCTGACTGGAGCAGCCTTCCACTGGTATAGCCGTTTACCAGTCGGGTCAATCAGCAGCTGGAGAGCCAAGAAGGACGCCTTCAGGAAACACTTCATCACCATGAGGAAGGACTTTTCCATTGCCGAACTATCGCAGGTGAAGCAACGACGTGATGAAGCTATCGACGACTACGTCATTCGCTTCCTCAACAGTTATGTGCGTCTCGCCAGGGAGATGCACGTCGAAGACGCCATCGGGATATGCATCAACGGAATGCTGCAGCATTGGTCATTTGCAGTGTCTAGGCGAGAGCCAAAGACATTTAGTGACCTCAGCTCGGCTGTTGCAGCAACCAAGATCGAGTTCGAGAAGTCCCCCCAGATCATGGAGCTCTACAAGAATGCTAGTGCCCTCGACCCAGCCAAGCGCTTCGGCTCGACGGCGAAGCCGACAGGCAACGGGGGTAAAGGAAAGGCGCAAGCAGAGGTGAACGCGGCTCGAGTCTTCTCCAACATTCCTCAAGGCCAGGTGCCTACTTTAGGTACCAGAAGCGAGCAAGCAGGGGGCAGGACACGTCCAACCATCCAAGAGCTCCTCAAGAAGCAGTACATCTTCAAGCGGGAATTGGTGAAGGACTTGTTCGAGCAGCTTATAGAAGCGCTCAACCTACCTGAACCGCGGAGGCCGGATCAGGTAAACATGAACAATAACCCGCTATACTGCCCATACCATAGGTACGTCGGCCACGTCATCGAAGATTGTGTCGCCTTCAAGGAGTGGCTCCAACGAGCATCAGCGACAAGAGGATCAACCTAGATGCCGATGCGGTCAACTCCGACTACCACGCGGTCAACATGGTGACCGTGAAGACATGCTCCCCACCAAGAAGTAGAAGTGAAGACGAACAGGTGTGGGTGCCATTCGCCCAAGTGGAGCACAAGCTGGAAGCCATGGTGCGTCGAGATACGCCCGTGACTCCTATGGTGACGCACCGAGTTAATCAAGGTGCGGCATGGACTGTGGTGCAGCGTCGACCACGTCATACCACCCCTTCAACATGGCGTCCTCGAGAGGCCACATCACCGGCTTCGACGAGACGGTGGCCCAACCCAAGTCGACGGCGGCCACAACCACGCTTCATCCCCAAGTCGGAGGGGGACGCACCGTTCCCTCGTCATGCTCGTGTGCTACCTACCTTGGAGTAGTTCTTGCCTAAGGAATGGGGGCAGCCACCATTGGCGAAGGCTGAGGGAGAGCGGGAAGAAGCAAGTGCCGCCTCATCTTCCAATGTGGTGACATGTAATGTTGTCCTTGCAGATAATGGTGCTGCAGGTTCCGACTCTGAAGAGGTGTTCACCACCAAGGAACAAGAAGACCTCCTCGCCGATGGCGACCAACAAGGTGGACAGGTGGAAGTCAACATGAACCTACGAGGAGGGAAGGTGCTACCAGACCTACTGAAGCCGAAGCCCCCAAGAGGCGACAAGGCTGTGGAGGTTAACCCACAAGAAGCAACCCCCGGAGCCTCCAATAAGAAGGGCGACAAGCCCCAAAATGTAGACTACAATGTCCTCACCCATCTCAAGAGGATCCCCGCACTACTGAGCATCTATGATGCTCTCATGCTGGTGCTTGAGCTTCGGGATGCGCTTGTACAAGCGCTCCTAGAGCCGGAACGCTACGAGGTGGCCATGGCGAAGCATCATCTCTTTACAAACCCTTTGTTTGTGAATGAGATCACCTTCGACGAGGAAGATAACATCATGGAGGATGGTGATCACAACCGTCCTCTCTACATAGAGGGGAATGTAGGTACAACGCACCTTCGACGGATCCTCATCAACCCAGGGTCTGATGTGAACATCATGCCGGTTCGGAGTTTAACTCGGGCTAGGTTCGCAGTGGATGACTTGGAGCCTACGGATGTGATCATCTGCGGCTTTGACAACACCGGCAAGACGACTCTGGGGACAATCACCGTCAAGATCCAGATGTCGACATTCACCTTCAAGGTGCGCTTCTTCGTTATTGAAGCCAACACCTCGTACTCGGCGCTCCTAGGGAGGCCAGGATACACAAGTATCGTGTGGTGCCATCGACGCTACACTAATGCTTGAAGTTCCTCGACGCGAGCGGCACTCAGCGACGCATCATCGGCAACCTCTCCCCTTATACTGTGCAGGAGGCCCACCATGCAGACGCCAAGTACTACTTCTTTGTTGAAGACAACAAGCTCCAACTTGGTCGGTCGCGCCTCCGACGGACATAATGCTGAAGCCTGGAGCATCATCAATCCTCGAGGTCAAGAAGCTATGTGCGCCATGCTCTCCTCCATGAAGAAGGCCGCTTTACCATGCTCGAGGGGTAGCAAGCCAGGGCATGCACCCGTACCTCCCCCTCGGAACTCGAGGTCTTCATCGTCGGGAGGCTCTGGGCTCTCCACTACCTCTACTTCAAGCGATATAGGCAGTGCTTCTACACCGACAACTGCGCCCCTACTACTCAAGGCGAGGTCATCCACATCTACACCAATCACGCTGAGGTCCGCAGTGAAGCCTCTACTAACACTCGTCTCCTCGCCAAAGGAGAACTCTACAAGCACCCAGCATTCAGAGCCCTTTTGTTTAACTCTTGGGAGCTATACAGGTGTGCGGAAAGGCAGCAGTAGTGCGCCACAAACTAAGACTCCCCAAGAGAAAAAGAGCTCCGATGAGGAAGTCACACAAGCTCCAGGTGGAGTCGTCAAGAAGAGGATGGAAGGGATTGAAGAAGCAGCAAAGGGCGCTCAATGCATGCAGCCCCCATCATTGTACGTGTCGGTAGCAACACCACTTGAAGTCTAGGCCATCCCAGACCCTTCTGGTTCTGCACCCCAAACCATCTTCTACAAAGTGCCACAAGTGCAAGAGTGCGATTCTATTATCGAATTTCCTAAACCTGTCTTTGATGCAGAAGAAGCACTGACGACGATGAAGGCAGAACCTCGGATGGTTCGCCTGCTAGAGAAAGCAGGAATCACTCTACGATGGAATTACAGGATGCCGCCACCACCCGCCATATGTGAAGAATGGTGGAGTCAAGCGGAGGCCTTCGTCAAGGGAGGACGCAACGTCCAACCGAAGTTTGGACTCGGCTACCACGACAAGGGTGCTTACGATGATTAGGGTGAGAATCCTAATGCAGGTCAGGTTCACTGCTTCACCATAACGGCTACCTCGACAGACAGCGAAGGTTGCTCGGATGATGCTCGGCACCAACAACAACCCGCAAAGGCTGAAGATGCTTATACAGGTGAAGAAATTGAGGCCATGCCAGCACCTCATGAGCTTGAAGATGGAGGATAGCCCACCGTTGACGAACTCGTCGAGATCAACCTGGGGTCCGATGACGATCCAAGACCCACCTTTGTAAGTGTTACTCTCACGCAGGAAGAACGAGAAAGCTACCGAAGCTTCTTGATGGAGTACAGGGACTGTTTCTCTTGGAGCTACAAAGAGATGCCGGGGTTAGACCCTGTACCGCCACTCACAAGCTGGCGATTGACCCGCAGGTTCGCCCCGTCAAGCAGCCTAAATGGCAGCTACGCCCGGAGTTCGAAGATCAAGTCATCGTCGAAGTTAATAAGCTCATCACGGCGGGCTTCATCAAGGAGATACAATACCCATGGTGGCTCTCTAGCATCGTGCCTATGCAGAAGAAGAATGGAAAGGTTCGAGTCTGCGTTGACTTTCGCGACTTAAATCGAGCCTGTCCTAAGGACGACTTCCCGTTGCCTATCACAGAGATGGTGGTCGATGCTACAACAGGGTTTGAGGCCTTGTCCTTCATGGATGGGTCATCAGGCTACAACCAGATCAAGATGGACCGGAGGACGCTTTCGACACCGCTTTCAGGACACCCAAGGGCAACTTCTACTACACCGTGATGTCGTTCGGGTTGAAGAACGCCGGTGCCACCTACCAGCGCGCTATGACGTACATCCTCGACGACCTTATCCACCACTCGGTGGAGTGCTATGTTGATGACATGGTGGTGAAGATGAAAGACCGCAGGAATCACCAAGACGACTTACGGGTGGTCTTCGAGCGGCTTCGTCGACACCAGCTCAAGATGAACCCTCTTAAGTGTGCCTTTGCTGTTGTTCAGGTGTCTTCTTGGGCTTCGTCGTCCGGCATCGAGGCATTGAGATCGAGCCAAAGAAGATTAAGGCGATTAGGGACATGCCGGCGCCTCAAGGGCTGAAGGAGCTAAGGGCGCTACAAGGGAAGCTGGCGTACATCCGCCGCTTCATCTCCAACCTCTCCGGACGCATCCAGCCCTTCTCCAAGCTCATGAAGAAAGGTGTGCCATTTGTATGGGACGAGGAGTGCCAAAACTGCTTTGACAGCATCAAGAGGTATCTCCTTAACCCTCCTGTTTTGGCAGCTCCTGTGAAAGGGCGCCCCCTAATCCTCTATATCGCAACACAACCATCTTCTATAGGCGCTTTGCTTGCTCAACACAATGACGAAGGCAAGGAGGTAGCATGCTACTACTTGAGCCACACCATGGTGGGTGCCGAATGCAACTACTCTCCCATAGAAAAGTTGTTCTTGGCATTGATCTTCGCTCTAAAGAAGTTGAGGCACTACATGTTGGCGCATCAAGTTCAACTCGTCGCAAGAGCGGACCCCATAAAGTATGTTCTAAGTCATCCTTTGCTCACCGGGCGACTTGGAAAGTGGGCACTACTAATGATGGAATTTGACATCACCTTTGTCCCGCAGAAGTCCGTGAAAGGTCAAGCCTTGGTAGAGTTCCTAGCGGTGCATCCCGTGCCCGATGACTCGCCTCTCATCACCGACCTGCCAGATGAAGAGGTCTTCTCCACTGAGCTTGAAGCCCCTTGGGAGCTCTACTTCGATGGAGCCTCAAGGATGGACGCTGACCCCGATGGCACCCCCAGGAGGAGAGCTGGAGCAGGGCTGGTGTTCAAGACCCCACAAGGAGGAGTGATGTACCATTCATTCGCCCTCCTCAAGGAAGAGTGCTCCAACAATGAGGCGGAGTATGAAGCGCTCATATTCGGTCTTCTCCTGGCGCTCTCCATGGAGGTATGTTCTTTGCTAGTCTTTGGAGACTCGCAGCTCATTGTTCGACAGGTCAACAGGGTCTACGAGGTGCACAAGCCGGATCTGATGCCATATTATTTAGCAACCCGGAAACTCATGGAGAAGTTCAAGCACATCGAAGTCCTTCATGTCCCCCGCAGTAGGAATGCGTCGGCTGACGCCCTGGAAAAGCTTGCTGCAGCACTTGTCCTTCCTGAAGGTGAGCCTGTGCAAGTCGGCATTGAAGAAAGGTGGCTCCTCCTTGCAGTTCTAGAGCTTGTCCCAGAGGAGTGTGAAGTCAACACCGTTACCACGAATGGTGTTGAAGAGGATGACTGGCGCCGACCCTTCCTCGACTCCTTTAAGCATGGCAGCCTCCCCGATGACCCGGTGAAGCGGCGCCAACTACAACGACGACTCCCTTCGTACATCTACAAGTCAGGTGTCCTTTAAAGGCGTTCCCATGGACAGGAGGTCTTTCTTTGTTGCATCAATCGACAAGAAGCTGACCAAGTACTGAAGGAGGTGCATCATGGAGTCTGCGGCGGGCATCAAAGCGGGCCAAAGATGTATCACAACATTCGTCTTGTAGGGTATTACTGGCCTGGCATCATGGTGGATTGCCTAGAGGTGGCCAAGACGTGCCACAGTTGCCAGATCCATGGCAACTTCAAGCATCTACCCCTAGTGGCGCTCCACCCGACGGTTCCTTCATGGCCGTTCGACGCTTGGGGAATCGACGTCATCGGCCCCATCGACCCTCCTTTGTCATCAGGCCATCGCTTCATCCTTGCTGCAACGGACTACTTCTCCAAGTGGGCAGAAGTTGTACCACTAAGCGAGGTGAAGAGCGAAAATGCCATCAAGTTTTTGGAGCGGCAGATCATTTTCCGCTTCGGGGTTCCTCACCGCATCACCTCTGACAACGCCAAGGCCTTCAAGTCAACCAAGATGTACAAGTTCATGGAGAAGTACAAGATCAAGTGGAACTACTCCACCGGCTACTACCCCCAAGTGAACGGGGCAATCGAGGCATTCAACAAGACGGTCGGCAAGATCCTCAAGAAGACGGTGCACAGGTATCGAAGGGATTGGCATGAACGTCTCTTTGAAGCTCTATGGGCGTACCGAGTCACGGTCCGTACCCCTATTCAAGCCACCCCGTACTCTCTTGTTTATGGGTGTGAAGCTGTCCTACCACTAGAAGTCGAGCTGCCATCATTACGCATGGCGCTTCGTGACGGGCTCACCCAAGACGAACAGATTCTCCTTCGTTTTCAGGAGCTCGACACCCTAGAAGAAAATCGCCTTCATGCTGTACAGGACTTGGAGCTATATCGCCATAACATGGCGAGGGCCTACAACAAGCTCGTCAGGCAGCGGGTCTTCAAGAGAGGCGAGTTGGTGCTCGTGCTTCGGCGCCCCATCGTCGTCACGCACAAGACGAAGGGAAAATTCGAGCCCAAGTGGGAAGGTCCTTACATCATCGAGCAAGTCTACGACGGAGGTGCCTACCAGCTAGTCGATGGGCAAGAGGAGCGACCGATGCCTCCGATCAATGGCAGGTTCTTAAAAAATATTTTGCATAAAAACTGGTTTTTCATTTACTTCTTGGGTGGCTAGTGTGCACTCTTCATTGCACTCTCTGGCCGCCCCCTTTTTCTTCATTTGCTTCTTATGGACCACCCAAGTCCTAGAAAAAACGGCTTTCCCCAGGTTATGTTCAGCTGCAGCGCAAGAGAAGGATTGCCTCAAGACTGTGCCTGGAAGGATTCGGGCATTAATGCTTGGTGGAGTTTTTGGCCGACGCCCTTTCGAGCACTGCGCACCACATGTGCCAAGCGCACTCCACTGGGGGCAGTGGGAAGACTACCGACTTCTAAGCAGTGAGGCGACCATGCCCCTCACGCTTCTTGTCGTGGGACAACACATCCCGGGGAAGACTATAGGAGAAGAGCAAGAAAAGGGCTACCCGGTGCGACATAAGTTTCATTCGGTGTGCAGACACTTGCCATTCCCGGGAGGTGAAAACAAGGGATAAAAAAAGGATAATGCCAGCGAGGATTCGCCTAGATACACAGAGGTGAATGGCTGCCCTCCAAATTCCAAAAAGAAGCAAGATCCAAGTTCCAAAAAAGTGTAAAATAAAAGAGATGATCAAGAATAAGAGCTCAAGTTCAAGTTCAAGAAGGTCAAAAAATGACCCAGTTCAAGTATCAAGCAAGTCAAATTCCAAGAAGAAGGCGGAGGATAGCTGTTCGCCGTCCTCGGCAAAAGTAATGGCATAGTTCCATAGCCGTCATCCCAAACCACACATACCAACCGAGCCATACCAATGTCTACACGACGAGGAGTGCAAGCGGTGCTGTGGTGTTACTCAATGCAAAGGAGTTTCGGAGGATAATTCCCGTTGCTACCTGATGGAGTCGTGGAAGCATGTTGTCCACACTCACCTACACTTAAGGAGGCAAGGTTCATCCGCCGCCGCTATGGTTCTTCAGCGGTATCCTAACAGTTCAGTCTTTGAGCAATCCCATCTTAAGTTGCTCATATAGCTAACATCAGTGGGAAAGCCAACATTTTTTTTCCAAAACCAACAAAAACACGTTTATTACCTCTTCTTTGGTTGCTTTTATACTAACACGGGCAAGCGAGGCATCTTTTATTATCAAGTGTTGCAGGACTTTCGCTTCACTTCTATGGGAGCAGTGCGGTGCACCAACGCGGGATGGCGTCAAGCTGTGAAACCCTTCGGCTCGGTCGGCTGGCACCACGACAGCAAGTGGTCGCGATAGGGTTGATAAAGTTTTCTCTATTAAGTGTTGCAGGACTTTCGCTTCACTTCTACGGGAGCAGTGCGATGCACCAACGCGGGATGGCGTCAAGCTGTGAAACCCTTCAGTTCAGTCGGCTGGCACCACGACAGTAAGGTGGTCGCGACTAGATTGATAAAATCCCTCCGGCAAGCAGTACGTCCCTTCACCACCAACCGGAGACAAAACGTGATGTTGGCCAATACGGCTGCAGCTATACGGCCCCAACATACACACCCATAAATTGGCACGATCATCCGCTAAGTCCCCTTCCTACTCTCTAAATTATGTGTTGGGTTTTACTCGCTTTTTTTTTCTTTTTTCTTTCTGTCTCTTCCTCCCGGTCTCTTTTGGGGTTGGAGTACTCACCCTTGCAGGATCTACGCAACACAGCATGATCAAATAGTGACCCCATCTGCGCCGGCTGCTTCAGCAGTGGCCCAGCTAGACGTCGCTATGCACGGCCATGTTCCAGTGCACGCAGGGGGTAGCAGCTAAACTGCAGCCACGATGTACGCGGCACCGGTGACTTCGCAGAAAGATTGGCGACGACTTCTTCAGGCATGGAGGTGCCCGGCCGGTGCCGACATGCAGCCCGTTACCTCTGCTCGCCCTCAGAGTATAACTCGATGGCCGTGTCAAGTGCTACATTAGCGTTATGCAAAGTGAACACCGTGAAAAGCTGTGGTAATAAGCCACGCTCCATTGTAAAGATGTAAGATGAATATATAAAATAATAATGATGCTAAGTCACGTTCAAATGGAGCATGTATAACTTGCCTATAAACCGTTGATTTAATCAAAGGTGCAGATACTGGCCTCATCATCGTGTGAGGTCTTGTTTCTACAGGGACTCAACAATGAGAGTTCTTAAACCCCTATTCATTGAGGCTGCAATTCAACTAAATGCGCCGAACCAAATAGATTTCACTTTTCACCAAGCCAAGTCCGAATTTGCTCCGCATTCGAACTTAGCTTGGTGGGAGGCATTTGTTTGACGTGTTTTTGGTTTTAAATATTTTAAACCAAGCTCATTAATTGCCAAGACTTGGTGAAAAGAGTAAACAAGGAAATGGGAAAGAAGCTAATAGGCTGCATGTCCTATTCATGTACGTGACCACAAGCTGCTGGTTGGAGTGCTAGTTGGAGCTTTGCGTGAAGGCCATCTATATAGAGCGGAATGAAACTAGTACCGCCGTGACATGAGGCGTCCAGGACATCGTGTACGATGTGTATCCGAGTACACATGTACATATGCACGCCGGCGAACCAAGCACTTAGTCCTTCACGGAGCCAGAAGCCAGGCAAGCTCAAACTGCCTTGGCCCGTGAGGGGATACATCCGGCCAGAGAACCAACAATGCTGGACGTATACACGTACATGCATGAATGACACCAGGGAGCTTAGCACGGTGTTTTTGAACTTCCAAAAATACTTGAAGTTGTATCCGGATACGGCCGGGTCCGCACAGCCATCTAGAAGCTTCCGGATTGGTGGAGCTTGATCTCGTCATCTAAGTGGCAGCCATGCTAATGGCGTCCCGAAACAATGTACGTGTAACAAGAAGATAAAGAAAAGAAGCTAGTTAGTGCATGGACTTAGTTCGTGGTCACGAGCTCAACTAGCTAGCTAGCAACACATGCGTGCATGGGTGCTTGTCAGCTATCACGCATGGAATGATTAGTGCGTGCATGCAACAAGCCCTGCACGACGTCAGCCATTAGGCCCGCGCGTCAGCCAGCACAAGCTAGAACATTTTGGAAGCCTTCTCTGCCATGGAGCTGAAGAGCGAAGGACTCTTAGCAGGCATGCGGCCCATAGAATAGCTAGCCATCGATGATATCCTTGTGGAGTTCAAACTCCAGATATCCATCGTCGGCAAGGGATAAACATCAACAACAATTATCCGTCTAAACGAACGGCCGGCTGCAGATATTGCGCTAACAGAACGGGGCGCCGCCGGGTGCAGACTCAGCTCCTGCCACACCCATACCCTAACCCCCTAGCCTATATAAAGCCCCCTGTGTCTCACGGCCAGGGCTAATCTAGCGGGAGCCACCAAATCTCGCAGGTGCCGGAAGCCGCAAGGAGCATAGGTCGAGACACCATACAGGTGCCCCAGGTGCCCCTGCCGTTCGCCGCCACCAGAGACCAGCTGCCGCCGGGGAGAAGAAAGGAGCAGCAGCTTTTCATCGTTTCCAGTTGCAACGCCGTCAATAGGCGAACAAGAACAAGCAGGCACTCGTGAAGCCGGCGAACAGGTGACGACTTGACGAGCCAGACGTCAAGACAATGGCCTCGCTCTTCATCTTCGGCGGCGCAGGTTGAATTTGCACTCTTTTCTCTCCTTCCGCCAGAGATCATGCACTCGCACTTCACCGGCCAGCAAGCCCGCTCGCCTCGTCCTCCGCTGCCGCGTCACCGGCCCGTGCGGACGAATAGGGGAAGAGCCGTGCCGCCGCCGTCGATGTCGCATTGATGGCCATGGGCACCCTGGGCGAACGAGAGAAAGACCGGCGTACAGGTCCACGCAGGCAAGGACTGCCATCTACAGGGCCATGCAGCCACGTATGTGCACGTATGATGTACGTGTGCTTGTGCTCTTGTACGATACACATGTAGGAAGCAAGCAAGGTTGCTTCATGGAGCCATGCGATGCGTTCGGATCTACTACGGCGGCAGCGCTAGCTGGACTGGATCTACTTCAAGATTCAAGTGGCAAATGACTGCGGCTCACTTGGGTGAAAACCCTAAGGGTTTCGGCTTGTATTTATAAGCCAAATCGCCTCCGCAACGGCCGGCCGGATAAGTCCGCGCGTGGCTGACTCAGCGGCTGCGCGTGACCCTTCGTATTCTACTAGTCGACACGCCTCACCTCGGGGGCTCGGCTACTTCTACTTGGTTACCTGGGATGCGGCTAGTCTCAAGAGCATCTCAGGACACATTCTCCAAGAAGACCCTTCAATTCGAGAGGAAGTACTCGACTCAAGGCTCGGGGGCTCCGTGCCACGTGTCCTTCGGTTTTTTCTCCGGATTTTTCGGGATTTTCTTGCGAGACTTCGGATAGATCCTCGGCCGGAGCACAACGGCTCGAGGCTCGGGGGCTACTCCACGTGGATTGCGGTTCTGCAAATCGCGTCTCCATGACGGCTTCGGCTTCAAGACAAGTCAGGCATTTTTTTGAAGACCTTCGAAGGCAGATTTCAAGGACGCTTGGGACTACTCGAGAAGACTTCAAGATTGCTCAAATTTCTGCTGGAGTACATTCCAGCCTCGGGATGCTTCGACTACTCTTGAGGGCTTTTGACTTGTAGCACTCAGGGACGCTTGAGGACTACTCGTTAAGGCCGTCAAGACTACTTGAAGCTATCCTTCTCGACTACAAAGTACTCGGGGGCTTGTCGTATGGACCTCCCTGGGCCCACTACCTCGGTGGGAACCAGGACCGACTACTCGGTGGGCCCCTGGGACTACCGGCTTGCGGCGCACGGCACACGAAGGCGTGGAGCACAAGGACAACACGGGAGTAGTACTCGGTTAGGACTCGTACACGTTTCGCACTTCGTATAGAGGTCTCCTAGACGTACTCGGCTAGTACTCCTTCCCTACTCCGACTTGTAACCACCGCCTCCCGGACTATATAAGGCGAGGCAGGGACCGATCTCAGGATCACCTCACCTCATCCAATCTCATACAATCCACGGCGCACTATTGCACCATCCTGTAATCGTGCCCTATCAATCCAGAGCTACGCAGCATACAGGACGTAGGGTATTACGCACCTCGCGGCCCGAACCTGTCTAAATTGTGTGTCGCGTGTCTCTTCCTTCGAGTTACCGATCTCGGCGAGTCACGTTCATCTACTTCGGGTACTCCCCGTAGTAGGTTGCCGGTCCAAAACACCGACAGCTGGCGCGCCAGGTAGGGGCTCTCGCTCGAGATCACATGGCGAACTCGACGGCTTCCGTCCACATCAAGCCAACTGTTGCCTTCAACCGCGGCGACACCTTCGTTTTCGGCGCTTGGGTCTGCACCGCTGATGGCGCGGGCTCCTTCCAGCGCCGCCTGACCATGCAGCCCAACCCGAAGACAGGCCTCGTGACGCTTCCCGAAGTTGTCACAGGCGAACTCGCCGGCAAATTCGGCGAAGTTTCGCTCTTCGACCATCACGCCGACTTCGAGCTCGAGTCCGTCTCCAACTCGAACCCGACGTCGCCATGGGCCATCGCATGCGAGCCGGCTCCTCAGCCATCGCAGGCGGTCCCCTCTCCATGCCAGCGCTCCGCGCGTGGCCCCCGCGTTCCCAGCCAGGCCCGCACGGAGGCTTCTACACCACGCGGGCCGGCAAGGAGCCCGTAACCGAGTACAACTCGGACTCCGACGCCGCCCCCGACCACATCTCGGACTCCGGCCCTCTCTCCGGAGTTCTACTCGAACCCGGACTACGAGTTCGACTTTGGGTCGGACCACGAGGAGCCCGAGTCCGAAGATGACTCCTCGAGCTTCCCTTGTCGGGGCCGGCCTGCGGGCTGGTTATAAGATCGACGCCGGCGGAAGATACGTCTGCGGCCGGACGGAACAAGGCCGCCGAGGCGACAAAGGAAGACTCACGCTACGTCGCCTACATCGACTCGCTACCGTTCCGGGAGGGAACACCACTAGCCCGGGCCGACTCAAACACACCAAGCCGAGGTGGCACCTTCGAGTCAAGCTTGGGTACCCCCCGATCGTCAAGTCTTCATGGTGTCGGCGACACCCGGGAACCTCGGGCACGGCCGCGGAGACAAGTACTTGGAGGACATCTCCGCGAGACGAGCCGGCCGGCCGATGCCCCGCGGACGAGACCGACGCCAACGGGGACGCCCGGCGCGAACGTAACGGGAAGCGCAACGAACGACGCCGGCGGCTCGGAGACAACCTTCCCATCCGCAACCTTGCGGAAGCTCTCGAGCGGTTGAGAGCGAGTCCACACCACTCCCGAGCAATGCCTCATGTCGATCACAACGATCGCACGCCGAGCTCGGGGCATACGGCCCGGGGAGGTCATCGCCAAGCTTGCCGAAGAAGCCTACTTCATGCGGGTCGACAAGAGAGTCGCCCAACCTCCCCCGGCTAAGCCTCGCGACAACGAAGCTACTAGTCGCGGCGACCCCGGTCCTAACCGTACTCGGGGCGACATCCCGAGCCGACCCAAACCGTCGACGCGCCACCGCCGGCGGACCCTCACGGCAAGACAACGGCAACCGAGAAGTCGTCCCCCACCGTGCCCCCGGCGGTGGCGGCGGCAACGACCCCGACGGCGGCGGCGGCGACGGCGGCGGCTCCAACCACGGGGCCAACAAGAAAGCCGGAGGCGGCGGCGCCGCGGCGGCCGCGGCCACGCGCATAGCCACGCCTCGGTGCCTCTCATGGCGGGTACGATGCTCGCCGAGAGGATCGAGGAGTTGCGGCGAAGAAGTCGACCACCGCCGCCGAGGGCGACGGCTTCCCCCGCCTTCTCACCACGGCTTCGCAACCTTTGCTCCTCCCCGACAAGTTCAAGCCTTTGGGGATCACCAAATACGACGCGAAGCGAGGATCCCATCCAGTGGCTCCGATGCTACGCTCTCTCCATCGAGAACGCTGGCGGCAACAGCGACACCAAGTGCCTCTACTTCCCCTTCGCTCGGACCAAGCCCCCACTTACATGGCTCGAGTCGCTGGACAAGCACTCGATCGACAAGTGGGACCAGCTGAAGGAACAGTTCACAAGCAACTTCGCGGGCGCCATGGGCCGTTCGGGTACTCGCATGGACCTTGCCATGATCAAGCAGGAACAAGGCGAGACCCTCCGCAAGTACATGCGCCGCTTTTTCGACAAGCGCGCTACCGTCGTGGACGTCACCGACAAGGAGGTCATCGACCTCTTCCAAGACGGGCTCTACCATCACCGCACCTTCGAGGACTTCGGCCGACGCCGCCCCAAGTCCATTCCCCACCTCAAGGACATGATCACGTCCTGGGCGGACGAAGAGGACAAGGCTAACGCCAAGTACGACGCCATCCGCGGCAAGACAAAGCAGAACCAGGGCGGCGGCAGCGGCAGCAATGCAAACCAAGGCGGCCGCAACAACAACAACAACAACTTCTCGGGTTCTAATCGCAAGCGCAAGCCAGACAATACCGTCGCGGCTATCCAGCGCCCTCCGAAAGGGAACTCGAAGAAGAATTCCGGCGGGTTCAAAGATCTGCTGAAGGAGAAGTGCCCGTGGCACCCGAACGGCAACCACACTACCGAGCAGTGCTACCAGCTCAGGCATGCACTCAAGGATACGCCGGAGCCACCGCACCCTCACAATCAAAAGAACAAGAAGAAGGACGGCGACGACAACGACTTCCAAGAACCCAAGAAGACCGTCAACGTCCTCTTCGGCGGACTACCCGGCCGGGCGGGAGCAGAAAGCTACTCGCCGTGAAGTAATGTCCATTGAACCAGCGGTTATGACCCCTCTCAGGTGGTCAGAGACACCCATCACTTTCTCCCGCGCGGACCGGGGACTAGCTTCTCCGAGCCGGACGGTTCCCTCTCGTCCCGAAACCAACGGTGGCGGGTTCCAAGCTCAACAAGGTGCTCATCGACGGTGGAAGCGGGCTCAACGTCCTTATCACCAAGACCTTGAAGAAGATGAACCTCGACGTCACCCCCATGCTCGACAAGAGCAAGCATGCCGTTCTACGGCATCGTCCCGAGCAACGCGGCTATCCCACTAGGCTCGGTGGTACCGCCGTTACCTTCGGGGCGTCTCGGGATAACTACCGCACCGAGTACATCAAGTTCGAGGTTGCGGATTTCGAGACTTCCTACCATGCCATCCTCGGCAGACCGGCCATCGCCAAGTTCATGGCGGTGCCCCACTACACCTACTTGGTACTCAAGATGCCAAGTTCAGCCGGCGTACTCTCCCTCCAGGGGGACTTGAAGATCTCTCACGACTGCGATACAGAGGCCGTGGTGATCGCTTCAACAAACCAAGTACCCAACCCGATGATGGAGGTCTACGTTGCGTCGAAGAAGCTTGCCACAAGCGAACTCGACATCCCGGAGAAGTACGACGGCGCCAACAAACCCTCGGCCACCCGAGGAGGTACTCGTCAAGTCGGTCGACCTCGGAACGGGCGACCCCGGCAAGACCACCACCATTGGGGCCGGCCTCGACCCTAAATAGGAAGACGCGCTCATCGGCTTCCTTCGGGCTAACCGCGACATCTTCGCGTGGAAGCCGACGGACATGCCGGGAGTGCCCGGGGAGCGATCGAGCAATCGCCCTCAACGTCGATCCAAAGGCCACCCCCAAGCGACAACACCTCCGACGCTTTGCCGACGACGGACGGGACGCCATCAAGAAGGAGCTTGCCAAATTACTCGCGCTCCCGGCTTCATCGAGAGAAGTCTTCCATCCCGAGTGGCTCGCCAACCCCGTCCTCGTCCGCAAGAAGAACTCGAACGAGTGGAGGATGTGCGTCGACTACACCGACCTCAACAAGCACGCCCCAAGGACCCCTTCGGGTTGCCGCGGATTGATCAAGTCATCGACTCCACGGCGGGCTGCGACCTCGCTCGCTTCCTCGGCGGCTACTCCGGTACCACCAGATCGCAATCAAGGAAGAGGACCAGGAGAAGACCGCGTTCATCACCCCGTTTGGCGCGTACTGCTACACGACCATGTCATTCGGGCCGAAGAACGCCGCACCACCTATCAACGGGCCATCCGGAGCCCTGCTTCAAGCGGCAACTCAACAAGAACGTCGAGGCCTACGTGGATGACGTGGTTGTCAAAACCAGGGACTCCAGTACCCTCATCGACGACCTCGAAGAGACCTTCGCATCACTACGCGAGTACCGCTGGAAGCTCAACCCGAACAAGTGCGTCTTCGGCGTACCTTCGGGCAAACTACTCGGCTTCATCATCGCCCCGGCGCGGCATTGAAGCCAACCCCGAGAAGATCTCCGCCATCACCAAGATAAAAGCTCCCACGAGCATCAAGGACGTCCGAAGGCCGACGGGGTGCATGGCGGCGTTGAACGCATTCATCTCGAGGCTAGGAGAACGGGGTCTCCCCTTCTTCAAACTACTCAAGCACCACGAGAAGTTCGTGTGGACTGCGAGAGGCGGACCAAGCCCTTGCCCGGCTCAAGGACTTCCCGTCGAAGCCGCCGGTCCTCACGGCTCCCTACAAGGGCGAGCGCCCTCGCTCTACCTTGCCGCGACTACTCACGTGGTCGCATCGCCATCGTTGTCGAGCGGCGGGGAAGACGGCCACGCCTACCCGGTCCGGCGCCCGGTCTACTTCGTCGAGGTTCTATCGAGTCCAAGGCTCGCTACCGGCCCGTGCGGAGAAGCTTCGTACGCTCTACTCATCATCTCGCGGAAGCTACGACACTACTTCCAGGAGTACTCGGTTTCCGTCGTCACCGACTACCCGCTCGGCGACATCCTGAGGAACCCAGACGCCACCGGAAGGATCTCCAAGTGGGCTGTCGAGCTCGGCGCCCTCACCATCGACTTCAAGCCACGCACCGCCATCAAGTCGCAGGCGCTAGTCGACTTCATGGCGGAGTGGCGGGAGAATCAGCTACCTGCTCCCACTGTGCGACCAGAGCATTGGGTGATGTACTTTGACGGCTCACTCAACCTCGAGGGCGCAGGCGCAGGGGTGCTCCTGATCTCTCCAACGGGCGAACAACTAAAGTACGTCCTGCAGATCTTCTGGAAGGTCTCGAACAATGAAGCCGAGTATGAAGCCCTCCTACACGGGCTCCGCCTCGCGGCTTCACTTGGCATCAAGCGGCTACTAGTCTACGGCGACTCCGCGGTGGTCATCAACCAAGTCAACAAGTCCGGGACCGCAACAAGGAGAACATGGACGCCATCGCCTAGAAGTCCGCAAGCTCGAGAACAAATTCTATGGTCTCGAGTTCCATCACATCGTCCGCGACAACAACGTTGCGACGGACGTCCTCTCGAAGCTCGGATCCACCCGCGCCCAAGTACCCGCGGGCGTCTTCGTCCATGAGCTTCACGCGCCATCCATCCCGGAGCCGGCGCCACCGACCACTGTCCCAGCTAACCACCCAGCTGGACAGGAGGTCATGATGATCGACGTGGACTGGAGGCAACCCTTCATCGACTACCTCAGCGAGCAGAAGGTTCCCTCCGACAAGAACGCAGCCGAACAACTCGTCCGCCGCGCCAAGTCCTACGTCCTCGTCGGCGACAAACTTTACAAGCGAGGCGCATCTTCTGGAGTACTCATGAAGTGCGTCCCTCGCGAGGAAGGAAAAGGACATCTTGGAGGAGATCCACAAGGGCGTGCGGCAACCACGCGTCCTCGCGCACGGCGGTCGGCAAGGCCTTCCGGCGAGCCTTCTACTGGCCCACAGCTCTGGGCGATGCCGAAGAACTCGTCGAAGGTGCCAAGGATGTCGGTTCTTCGCCAAGCGACAACACGTCCCGGCCTACAAGCTTGTCACCATACCGCCAACCCGGCCCTTTGCCTGGCGGGGGCTCGACATGATTGGGCCTCGCAAGCTGCGCCGGGAGGATTCAATAGAGTACTGGTGGCTATCGACAAGTTCACCAAGTGGATCGAGGTCAAGCCGGTCACATGCCCCAAGGTCGACCGAGTACTCGACTTCCTGGATGAACTCGTACACCGCTACGGGCTACCCCACCGCATCATCACAGACCTGGGGTCTAACTTCAATAACCACCGGTCCGGGAGTACCGCGAGAACGGCGGAATCGACGTCGGATACGTCTCCGTCGCCCATCCACGGGCCAACGGGACAAGTCGAGCGCGCCAATGGGATGGTGCTCGACGCCCTCAAGAAGCGGCTACACGACCCCCGCTAACTCAAAAGGGGCAAGTGGATCAAGGAACTACCCAACGCACTGCGGGGGCTGCGGACTCGGCCATCCAAGCCAACGGGGGCAATCCCCCTACTTCCGGTCTACGGCTGCGAAGCCATCCTCCCCGCCGATGTCATATGGAACTCGCCGGCAATGGAGCACTACGACGAAGGCGTCTCGAAGACGACAGACGAGTTGATATCGACAGCCTCGAAGAAGCTCGCTGTGCCGCCCTCGTCCAATCAGCAAGGTACCTGGAGGGTATCCGACGCTACCACGATCGCAACATCAAGGAACGCTCCTTCAACGTTGGAGATCTTGTCCTCCGCCGTATCCAGAACACGGAAGGACTCCACAAGCTCAGCTCCCCCTGGGAAGGCCCCTTCATCGTGGCTAAGGTGACCGGGCCAGGCTCCTACCGCCTCCAAACACTAGAAGGCGAAGAAGTCAACAACTCGTGGAACGTCGACCAACTCTGTCGATTCTACGCCTAGTCTATACGACTACTCCGGGGTACAAGTCTACACGACTACATCAACACCCCTCGCCGCAAGCGACCCTCCGGGTCCTGGCTCCAAGTCTCCGGACTACTCTCCTCCAGGTCCAGCCCGTGCGGCTACCTACGGACCCTGGGCTGCGATGAGCGTCAAGGACTCTAGCAGCGGTCTACCAAGAGACCACACCCCAAGATCCAGCCCGCGCGGCTACCTACGGATCTGCGATCCAGCCTCCACGGCTACCTACGGATCACTTGCTGCAAGCGGCTACCCGCTCCAGCGCTACTTAGCTGTAAGCGGCCTCCGGGTCCAGGCGACTACTTGTAACTACGGCCCTGGCCACCCAGGTGTACTTCTTCAGTAATAAAGCTTGATTGTTTATCAACTTCTTTCTTGTCTACTCCCTGCGACGGGACTACTAAGCCGAGTACTACTACTCGCAACTACTCCACGATGGGCGCTCCGCACTCTGAGATCGCGGTTACGAGTACTCATTGCTGGAACAACTTCATTTCATTGATACATGAATAGTTCATTACAACTGTTTCCTGTACAACTACGGCTACTAGCTATCTATGCAGGGCTACTGGAGGTTCAACTTCTCGGCTACCTGCTCCGCGATGGGAGCCATCTGCTCCAGCAGCTCTGCGTACTGCTCTTCCGAGCAGTCGGCGGCCACCCCGCCGGCGACTACCTCCACTGGGGCCTTCGGGAAGTACGATTTCATGAAGGCCAGCACCTGCTTCGGGATCGACCTGGCCATGTGCTTGACGTAGGCGGCCAGCCGGCTTGGCGCCTCACGAAGTCGATCCGCCAGCGGAGCGATCTTGGGGCCGCCCGGGTGCGGCACCAGGAGCCTCGCGATCGGGAGAGCAGCCTCCTCAAGATCCTTCAGCTGGGCCCGGAGCGCCTCGCAATCCTCGTTCAACTTCTGCAAAGATTTGTAGCAGTTGACGAGGTCTCTATCAGATGCAATCCGCAGCTCCATGTGCTTCTCGCACTCGAAGGCCAGCTCCTTGTAGTCGAGTTCAAGTACCTGGCGGGCTTCCTGCTCCCGGTAGAAGAGGTTCTTCATGCTAACCTCCGAGGCCTTCAGCTGCTCCACCTGGCCCTCGAGCTCTGCAAACACAGCAACGGGTCAGAGCCTCGGCGACTTCCAACAAGTACCCGACAAGTCAAGAGGCATACCTTTGTTCTTGTTGCGGAGGCCCTTGTTCTTCCGCACCAGGTCATCACCTTTCGCTGCAGCCTCCATCACATCGTTGTGATACTTGGCGAAGGCGGCGTCGAGCTTCGACGCATCGCGGCCGCATGCTTCGCGACTTCACGAGCTGCTCCTCCAAGGCTTCGGCTCGGAGCACGGTGTCGCCGTAGCCTTGCAGCATGTTCGACTTCTCGCGGGATCGCTCCGCGACGTCCTGCACAAGACAAGATCAAGTCAAGCAGAGTATTCTACGCGAAGGATGGACTACTCGGGAAGCTACGATTACGTACCTTCATCCACTGCTCGGCTCGTCGCATCGCCTCCAGGTGCTGCGCCAACATTGTTGGCTCGACGATATCGTCGCCGGCGGCTCAATCCCGCCACCGGCTACTCGAAGCGGCCTCCGTCATTGGCGCCGAGCGGATCGGCTCCGCGTCTTGGATTTCGGGGGGATCGGATTGCCACCTCCGGGGCAACCCCCCGGCGACGTGGTAGCCGCCTCCCCCTTGGCGGACTTCTCGACGGTCTTCCTCTCGGGCTCGGGGGCTCCGCCGCGGCCTCCGGGGCCTCGCGGTGTCGCGCTCCCGCATGGGTACCCCCGCGGGGATGTCACCTCTTTCGGCGCACCGTCGCCAAGGAACGCGCGCATCAGTGCCTACAACTACCCGTCCTGGAGTTCTACAGCTTCAGGAAGGGTACTTACCTTCAACTACGACCGCCTCTGGCAGCGGCGCTTCGGCAGCCGGGGGCTCGGTCGCAACTTGGGCTTCCGGAGCGGGCTCCTCGACGGACGGCGCGGCCTCTTCTGCCTCCACCGTCGCGGGCTCCTCCCCGTCTCAGCTCAAGTCTGTGGATTTTCTGCAGAAGCATCCACAGAGGGTCGTCAGACAAAATCGACCACTACAACGAGTACTACTCACGAAGGCGTGCTACTTACAAGTTCGACCGGACGATAGTCACGGCCGGAGCACCGAGGATGCTGGCGATATCAACCAGTCCACCCTCGGCGGGCGTCTCTTCCTCCGCCTCTCCGACTACCGCCTCCTCCACGGTGCCGGCGGCCGGCGCGCGGTTTCTCGCGTCCCTCGCGGCTTCCACCTCTTCAACGGCGGCGGCCGCGGGTACTATGCTCCCCCTCCGGGCGGGGGCGGGCGCTCCCACTGCGCCGAGAAGTTCTTCGACGGTGGGGGGGGCCGGACTTCGGCTTCCACCGGTTCCCCCACCGTGGGCCACATGCCCTCATCGCCTTCCTCCACCGGGCCCGCCGGCGGCCTCTCCCGCACACAAGGACGACTACTCGTCGCACCGTACTCGATCACCGGGTACTCGACTACTCCGCTCAAGATGACTTACCTCTGGAGGCGTGGTCTCTGAGACCTTCATCTTCTTTGCTACCCGCTTCTTGGCGGGGTTGCGCGGCTTCCTTGGCGGCGCGGCAAGGCTAGCCTCCAGGCTAGCCGGGGGGTCTTGTACAAGTGGCACATGAGGCAAGCCCGGACGGCTAAACCTCGACCGCAACTGGAAGCGGTCCTGTAGCGTCTCCTCATCTTCTTCGTCATCGGAGGTATCCTCCACGATGACGGGATCGTCGTCGTCTCCGACTACTCGGCGCTCCTTCACCTTCTCCACCGTCGGGATCTCGATTCCGCTCGGTGGTGGCTGCGGCTCGGAGACAAACCGCTTCACATCATCCTGCGCAAAAGACACAAGGCGTCAGCAACTCTGCTACAAGTGCCTACTACTCGACGAGGGGGGTACGGCTACTCACCTCGTTGGGCGGGCGCGCGGCGGAGTACTCCTCGACAGGGCACGCCGTGTACTCCGGCATGTCCTTGAAGATCCTCGACAACCTCTCGATGATATCGTTGTCGTCCAACTCGCCCCCTGGCATCCGCGACGTGTCGTCGTCGCCGGTGTACTCGAAGCCCATCGTATCCCTCGCCATCAGCGGCTGGATCCGGCGCTTCAGGAAGCTGAAGGCCACGTGTTCGGCCCTCAGTCCCGCATCCCGCAGAGTCTTGATGCGCGCTAGCAACTCCGGGAGCTGGAGCCCCTCCTGCATGGTGGGCTCCGTGTTCCACCACTCTTGGTGCCTGGGCTGCCGCACGCTCGGCTTCGGTAGCTCGGGATGGTGGTTCGTGATGTAGAACCACCTCGTCTTCCAGTCGGTGTTGGAGTCCACGAGCTTGTACGCCGAGTGCGCTCCGCGGCATCCTCCCTCAGCTGGATCCCGGCCCCTCCGACTACTCTGGGGTTGGAGGCGCTGGGCTGCGGCTTCACGCGGAAGAACTTCCGGAAGAGAACCCAGTGCGGCTTGATTCCCAGGAAGGCTTCGCAGAAGTGGACGAAGACAGAAGTATGGAAGATGCCATTGGGGTTCAGGTTGAGGTACTCGATGCCATAGTACCTGAGCAGCCCCTTGAAGAAGTCGCTCGCTGGGAGCGCAAGCCCGCGCTCCACGAAGCGTGAGAACATCGGGATCTCGTCTTCGGCTTTCTCCATTGGATAGGGATCTCCTGCGGCGGATCTCCACATGTCGATCTCCTTCTCCCTGATGAACCCGCTCGTTCAACGGGGGTCGGCCGTGTCCTCCGTCTTGACCTTCGACTTTTTCCACTCGCGGCTTGGGTCGGCCGCGCGGTGGAGATGTGGGCGCCGCTTCGGTGCCGGCCGCGGCGGCCTCCGCACGGCTCCTCTTCTTCCCGCCGGCCTTCGACGTCTTCGACGGGGACGGCTTCATTCTCCAAGTGCAAGGAGTCTTCACTCGCATTCGCTCGGGGGCTAACCTAAAGCTTTCGGGTGGCGATGCGTTCGGATCTACTACGGCGGCAGCGCTAGCTGGACTGGATCTACTTCAAGATTCAAGTGGCAAATGACTGCGGCTCACTTGGGTGAAAACCCTAAGGGTTTCGGCTTGTATTTATAAGCCAAATCGCCTCCGCAACCCGCCCGGCCGGATAAGTCCGTGCGTGGGCGACTCGGCGGCCGCGCGTGACCCTTCGTATTCTACTAGTCGGCGCGCCTCACCTCGGGGGCTCGGCTACTTCTACTTGGTTACCCGGGGATGCGGCTAGTCTCAAGAGCATCTCAGGACACATTCTCCAAGAAGACCCTTCAATTCGAGAGGAAGTACTCGACTCAAGGCTCGGGGGCTCCGTGCCACGTGTCCTTCGGTTTTTTCTCCGGATTTTTCGGGATTTTCTTGCCGAGACTTCGGATAGATCCTCAGCCAGAGCCTGCGGCTCGAGGCTCGGGGGCTACTCCACGTGGATTGCGGTTCTGCAAATCGCGTCTCCATGACGGCTTCGGCTTCAAGACAAGTCAGGCATTTTTTTGAAGACCTTCGAAGGCAGATTTCAAGGACGCTTGGGACTACTCGAGAAGACTTCAAGATTGCTCAAATTTCTACTGGAGTACATTCCAGCCTCGGGATGCTTCGACTACTCTTGAGGGCTTTTGACTTGTAGCACTCAGGGACGCTTGAGGACTACTCGTTAAGGCCGTCAAGACTACTTGAAGCTATCCTTCTCGACTACAAAGTACTCGGGGGCTTGTCGTATGGACCTCCCTGGGCCCACTACCTCGGTGGGAACCGGGACCGACTACTCGGTGGGCCCCCGGGACTACCGCTTGCGCCGCACGGCACACCGAAGGCGTGGAGCACAAGGACAACACGAGAGTAGTACTCGGTTAGGACTCTGTACACGTTCCGCACTGTATAGAGGTCTCCTAGACGTACTCGGCTAGTACTCCTTCCCTACTCCGACTTGTAACCCCGCTCCCGACTATATAAGGCGAGGCAGGGACCGATCTCAGGATCACCTCACCTCATCCAATCTCATACAATCCACGGCGCACTATTGCACCATCCTGTAATCGTGCCCTATCAATCCCGAGCTACGCGGCATACGACAGACGTAGGGTATTACGCACCTCGCGGCCCGAACCTGTCTAAATTGTGTGTCGCGTGTCTCTTCCTTCGAGTTACCGATCTCGGCGAGTCACGTTCATCTACTTCGGGTACTCCCCGTAGTAGGTTGCCGGTCCAAAACACCGACATCGCCGTAGGTGTAGTAGAGGGTCCGTCCATCACCGTAGTCGAAGTAGTGGGTACATGTTCAGCCGGGGGCACCACACCGCCATCTTTATCGTCTCCATGTTCATGCTCGTCCTCTTGAAAGATCTCCTCGCCAAGCTCATCATCACCTGCACACTCAAAGACAAGCTGACTACGTGGCTCTGTCTCGTCGAAGGTTACCTCGCAAGTCTCCACGATTTGGTTAGTTTCAAGATTGAGCACACGATATGCTCTAGAGTGAGATGCATAACCAAAGAAAATACCATCGACAGACCTAGCCTCAAACTTACCAACTTCCTGCCTTTCTTCAGAATGAAACACTTGCAACCAAAGACATGGAAGTGACTCACCTTGGGTGTTCGACCATGCATCAATTCATAGCATGTCTTCTTCTTGTGCACTCTGAGGTAGATCCTGTTTGACACATAGCACGTGTTATTCACCGCCTTAGCCCAATACCTCCTCGGAGTCCTATGCTCATCAAGCATCGTCCAAGCCATCTCGCACAAGGTCCTGTTTTTCCTTTCCACAACACAATTCTGGGGAGGCGTGTACGGACTTGAAAACTGGTGCTCAAGACCCAAGTCATGGCAAAAGGTTTCAAAACGAGAGTTTCTGAATTCCGAGCCACTATCACTGCGGATTGCTTGTATGGCATCTCCGTGCCTCTCGTTCCTCAACCTCAAGACTAGATCTCGAACAAAACCAAACGTCTCCCCCTTTTCCTCAAGAAAAAACACCCACACATACCGAGAATAGTCGTCCACCACAACAAGGACATACCACTTCCCACCCGCAGATCGCACACGAGCTGGGCCAACAAGGTCCATATGGAGCAGCTCGCATGGACGCTCAGTCATCACATCGGTGAGAGGCGGGTGAGAAGAGGCTACCATCTTGGCATGCCTACAAGGCGCACAAACCAACTCTTTCTCAAGCCTCAACCGTGGCAATCCTCGGACCAAATTGAATTTACTCAAGCGAGACAAAGGGTCAAAGCTCAAGTGACCCAACTTCCTATGCCACTTCCACAACTCACTCGAAGAACCAGCCAAGAAATAACGCTCCACACCCGAAGACTGAGAAAAATCAGCACGAAACACCTGACCCTTGGGAACGACCATACAGACAAGGTCCCCTCGAGAGTCCAAGATCCGAGAACCACCTGGCCGAAACAACACCTCAAAGCCCTCATCCAACAACTGGGACACAGAAAGCAGATTGTACCCAAGCGATTGAACAAGAGCAACACGCCTCAGAGTGATCTTGTCACTCACCTTAATCTCACCTTCTGAAAGCACACGCCCACGCCCATTGTCCCCAAAAGTGATGTACCTCTTTGTCACCACCGGGACGAGACTTGAGAACCACCCCCTGTCTCCGGTCATATGCCTCGAGCAACCGGAGTCAATCAACCAAATGTTCTTCAAGTCTCCCACCTGAAATTCAAAAATGAGCACGTGAGCGAACAAACAACTCAGCACTGGGGTTAGTACCAAAAGAGTAAAACCAGTGCTGAGCCATTTGCTCGAAAGTGGCGTTAGCACCATCCAAAGCATCTCTCCTACCAAAGCTACCTCCACGAACACCACCACGGTAACCACCCTGAGGGAACCACCCCTCTCTGCCTGGAGGAGGACCAAAACCACGAAAGAGAACCTGTGGACCGTCCCTCCTCTCCTTCTCAAAGCTACGACTCCTCCCATCCCCGTAGTGAACTGAGGGGGAGAACGCCTAGCAACCTGACCACCTGCAAACTCTCCAGCCCAACCACCAGAACCACGACCTCCGGAAACAACCCTCGCACTCCGTACGAGCACGAAACCCCAACCGCCGCTCGTCCGGGCTTGCACCGGTCTGACCGGTGCCCCACACCGGTCCGACCGGTGTGACCCGGGCAGAAGACCTCCAACGACCTTCCGCTCTCCCCAAGCCCGAACCGTCCTCACACTCGCCTTGGCCCTGGGCATCTGCACACGAGGCTCAAGTACACCATCGGAAAGGTGGTACTTGTCTTTGTTAGCCCACTCCTTTGCCATTCTCTCCTCTCGCTTCCTCTTGAAGCAAACTCATCCTTATGGTCATCTCTCCCACAATAGCCACAATGGAACCTCACAAGCTTAGGCTTAGGCTTGGGCTGTGGCTGCTCACTTGGTTTCTCTCCACTCAACTCCTCCACCGGTTTCCCCTCACTAGCCTTCTCACTTTCTTTCCCAAAGAACACTTTCCCCGAAGTGCTCACAAACTTGATAGGCTTTTGTAGATCATTTGTGGGTGTAGGAAACACGGGTGGAGCTGGGGTTGTGTCTAGTCGGCTCCTAAGATGGTTAGGTTTTGGGGGGAAATCATTTTTGTGGTGGGTTTTTGGTGGCCTCGGGATATTCTCTCCACTTCCCTCACCAACCTTGTTTGCCCCAAGTCCCTCACCATCCTGCCTCTTAAATGCCTCGATCATCATCCTCAACTGAGGCTCATGACCAGACAACCAACCCATCAACTTTCTCAGCTCATCATTCTCATCCTGCAAATGATCAACATAATGTGCAAGTTCCAGATTTTTCAAAGCATGCATTTCAAAGGTAGAGCATGATGTAGGCATGGGTTCTTTCAACTTAGCCTCAAGAGAACTAGTGTAAGTATGCATCTCATCAATCTTAGCATGCAAAACAGGGCAAGAAGTGCAAGCACCTAGCAAAGCAAGTCTAGACTTAAGCTCAGCCACTTCAACCCTAAGCACATCTAGTTCCTCACACTTGGAGGCATGCTTTTCCTTAAACAAAGCAAGATCAGCAAGAAAGATGGAGCAATCAGCACAGTCAACCTCATCCGAAACAACAGGACTAGCCTTAAGGGAATCAATCTCAAGCTTGCTATCAAGCACCTGTGTTTCTAGCTCAGCCACTCTAGTCCTAGCATCCTCGAGTGAAGCCCTAAGCTCTTTTCTCATTTTCTTGGCCTCTCTAAGAATGTCATCATGGTTATCAAGCAAAGAGCCAAGCCTCTCATTCTCATGGTGCAAGAAAGGAAGTTCATCACGCACCAAGCACATCGAACTCCTCATCTGGCATAGATATCAAAGAGGACAAAGAGAACATCCTGGTGGATGGGTTAGTGTTAGCCTTTCCTTTCGAACCACCAATGAGGGCAAGACTATGGGAATCAGTCGGTCCCTCGAGCTTGGCAGTCATGCCCCTATCAACCTCAGCCGACTTGAGCTTCGAGAACAGCTCGTTCACCGTCAGAGTATCATACTTCTCTGACTCCACAATGGCCTCAAACTTTCCGCCCCAAATCGTACGATCCAAAGAGTGTAAGAGCTTGACCGCTCTATCATGATCATCGTACGGGAGCACGTCCACATTAGCCCTCATGTTGTTCACAACCACCGTGAACCTCTGAAACAAGACATCGATGCACTCACCGGGGAGATGAGTGAAGTTCTCGTACTCTCTCCGGTAGGTCGCATACATCCGGGCCTGAACCTGGGCATTCCCAACATGAGCCTCCTTCAGCACCGACCAAATTCTACAAGCCAAGTGCTCGATGTGCACCCGATCGAACTCAGGCTGACACAAAGCACGAAACAAGTAGGCGACCGCCTTATTGTTGGCGTCGAATCTGTCCGTTGATCCTGGAGCGAGGAAGTCCATCGGCTGGACATAGCCTGTGTCCACCGTGACATCCCAAAGGATCTGACCCTTTCCGCGGAGGAACGCACCCATCTGCTTACTCCACATCTGGTAGTTCTTTCCATCGAAGTGTGGAGGACCCGAACCCCGTTCCTGGTACGCCATCCTTGGATCTTATACTAGTTAGAGTCAATAAAGACCCAAACCGGCTCTGATACCAGTTGAAGGACTGATACGGCGAACCAGAGAGGGGGGAGTGAATGGGAGCCGTTAAAAATTCTTCTAGAAGGAGATGGAAACTCCAACAAGATGAACGCGACTTCCAACACACTTCTCCAACTCACTACCCAAGTTGGTCAAGCCCACGTATCCACTGGAGTGCCACTAGACCTAGGAATCAACACACAACCTTCCGACCCGAGAACACAGCGGAACACCAAACCTCGAGTCTACAGACCAACACCGGTCAGACCGGTGAGCACCACGGTCGGCCGACCGGTCCCCGCCGGTGAAACCGAGCAACTTTCACTAAGTGGCTCCACACGGTCGGACCGGTGAGACACACCGGTCGGATCGGTCACGGCACCGAAAGCCCCCAAAACACCAAACGAGCCAACCGACCACCAAACCGACCCAAACTCGAAACAAGCAGCAACACGGGACAACGGCGAACACACCCGTACGTTCACCCGAGCAGAAACTCACCGAGGGTTGCACCGGTCAGACCGGTAAGGAGCACCGGTCAGACCGGTGTAGCCTGGGCGCTCGGGATGAACAAAGACCGCGGGTCAACTCCCCCAAATCCAAACCTCGATCTCCCGAATCGCTCCACGGACTTGAACAAGACTTTGGGGATATTAGGAACACCTCATGAGGAGTCCATAGCCAAGTTTAATCCCACCAAAACTTGTCCAAAAAGGAGGAATCGAAGAAATCCCGCCAAGAGCACCACAAACCCCAAAATCGAGCCCCTTTACTCACGGATTTGGGAGGGGAATCACAGCCCAAAGAACCGCGAGGGTTCCCACAAATTTCCCCCATCAAATCCCCAAGAGAAAGGTCCTGAAAACAGCCCAAAGAAATCACCAAGAGAGGGCTCCGAAAATCACCACCAAGAACAACCGGGAACAACACATCCAAACCTTGAGGAACCACGCCGAATCATCTATACATGCAACAAAGGTTCATACAAGGTCTAGCTTGCCGCCCGATCATCCAACCCTCTCACAAGATCTCACCATGAAGCTCTCAAGCTAGTCCTATGGAAATCCTAAGGAAAATAGGAAGGAAAATAGGAAAACAAATGAGCTAGGGTTCCAAGAGTTGGCTGCCATCCTCTCACCTCTTGGGTTATATGGAGGCAACCGAAAGTCTAAAATGCCCTTTCCTAATAACTAGGGATACAAGCCCCTCAAGGGCGGATTTGGAAGTCTTCATGTCTTCACAATCGGACGGATGCCCGGTGACCGCACCCTGCGTAGCCTCGACGCAAGCCATGCGATCCCGACGTGTGTCCTCCGCTTCGAAGTCTCTGGACTGCGTCGTCGCACACCGGTCAGACTGGTGCTCCCCACCGGTCAGACTGGTACCCACGGGTCAGACCGGTCAGACCCACCGGTCTTACCGGTCTGGCGCTGCTGCAGCTCCGTCTTCGGTTCTTTGGTCTTGGCTTTGTGGATCAACCAAGGAACCCAGTGGTTTTCTGGTGAACCACCGGAAACCCCGCAGACTCGGTGTAGCCTCCGCCAATCTCCACTCATGACTCGGCTCTCACGTAGTCCCGGCTCGACCTTGGTTTTGAGGCTCAACCAAGAAACCGTCCATGACTTCATCTTGCTGTTCATGCCACCATGCGGCCCGCACTTGACCCCGCTGGCCACCAGGTCTCTCGAACGAAGCCTACTTGTCTTCTCCACACCTGGAGGCCTCACCGGCGACGACCTTTCGCGCTTGTTCTTCACCTGCACCAACACCAGTCAAGCCGCAACCTGCACCTGCAATACTTAGCCAAGAATCAGTCCACACAACGTTGTCAATCACTCATCACACAAGGAAGCGACCATCCACCGGTCCTTGAACCACACATGGTCCTCAGGCGCGGAGGCTATCCTCGCTACAGATTTGGAATACAGGTCACCCAGAGTTCGAGGCTACGATGAGGGCGCCGACCAGCGAGCCCGCGAGGACTCGCTGGACCAACTAGACGAGGCCCGAATTGTGGCTCTGATGCACTCCGCGAGGTACCAGCAAGCCCTAAGGCGCTACCAAGCCCAGAAGGTGCGGCGACGAGACTTCAGCGAGGGGGACCTGGTCCTAAGGCTACGTCAAGACAATCGAGGCCGCCACAAGCTGTCGCCCCTGTGGGAGGGACCCTACATCGTGGTGAAAGTGCTCAAGCCCGACACGTACAAGCTGGCCAACGAGGACGGCGAGGAACTCACCAACGCTTGGAACATCCAGCAGCTATGTCGCTTCTACCCTTAGCGAGGATTTCCAAGCTTTTTGTTGTAAATTATATGCCCAACACCCCAGTTGGCAGTTTAGATGTAAAAATCAACAAGTAAATAAAGTTAAAGGGCAACTTGGCTTTCCCCAGAAAACCAAGCCACCCTCGGGGGCTACTGCGGGGGGACATCCCCCCCCCCCCCCAAAAATGGTCCCATTTTTTCGCAAAAAGTTCGCAAGCGCGCTAAGTACGACTCAACCTAAGCCTCGAGCACATTCAGGCGGGGCGCGGGCAGCCAAGCGGGAAGGACGCGCGAGCCAGAGATAGCCTACGCCTCCGCGAGGATACGGCCCTTCTCTCTCGCCTCTGAACCAGCGGGCTACTCGTGGAATCGAACCTCCCCGACTCGAATTCATCCAGGCAAAGGAAAAATGGAACAGCGTGACAAGCAAAATAAATAACCTTACTCCTATTTACAAGTGTTCAAACATTCCAAAAGAGTACTTGTTTATTACATAACCACATGGCCCGAATTTTAACACTTAAACAAAAAAGGGCCCGGCGCCCAGTGGTCTTCAGGCTTGGGGCTCGTCGGCGCCAGGAGCGTCGGGGAACAAGAAGTTCATGAAGTCTTCCACGAGCGTCCCAGCGGCAGCGGCGGCAAGCGCGTCCGTGCGCTCCATCGCCACTTCATCTTCAACGCCGATCGGGATGACATAGCCCAACGCCACGGCCTCGAAGTCCACCTGGTAGTGAGACCCCACCACGCCGAGGGCTTTGTGGACGCCCAGGTGAAGGACGCGACGCATGCGCCGGGAGACATGCCCACCGAGGGTGTGCAGGTGACTCGCCAGCGAGCTCCCAGCTTGCGCCTCGCCTTCTTCGACCCCCTGGCAGGTCTCGAGGGCGGCGGCCCGCAGCTCTTCCAACTCCTGTTGAGAGGAGTTGTAGGCCGCCTGCGTCGCCTCGGCCTGGGAGGTCATATTCCCCAGAGCGGTTCACAGGCCTGAAAGCCACGAACAAAGAAAAGCAAGTTGGGAGTGTTGGGGGATTCGGAATCAAGCCTTTCGTATACCAAAAATAAGAGAGTATCTTCAGTTGCCCAAATTTCTATGCAAAAGGCCCAGCGGTGAAACCCTAGGAGCCCTTGAATCCATTTTTGTCTTCCAGAACCTGTCTTTCGACCAATACCCTTCATCGCCAATGGAGCCGTCAAATGAGCTCAGAATAACCCAGGGCGTTAGGGTCTCGGTCAGGCTGATTGTTTTCTTCCGCGACGAAACCCCAGAGGCGAATCCTGCTCACCCAGGCAGTCTCGGCCTGGAATTCGCTTGGGGGTTTCGTCGTCTCTAATATCTAACGATTTTAGGGTTGAATGTGATCCATGTTTTAGGTGACGAAAGGTGTCAGGTGAAAGGGGAATCTCCAAAAGATTGAAGGTTTTCTCCCGACAGGCGCACGTGATGACAACAAGAAAGGCGCCGCGATTTGCGGCGTGACATCATGAAGCGTCGATTACGTGGAGGCTTAATTGGAGATTACCCAGAAATAGCCTATCATATTCTGTTTCGATCCATTTCACACGAGGGTGTTCTCGGAATGTAAAAAGTCTGCCCGCCTCCCTATAAAAGGAGACGAACGGCACATGTAAAGGGGATCGGCTTTTGAGAAATCTACTGTTGAGTAAAGAGCTTTTGGTTGTCCTTTGTTTTGTATTCTGGTTTTGGTTCTTGAGCTTTTCTCCCTTCTCATTGTTTGTGCAAGGTAGCTTCGGCTATCGCCACAACAGGGAGCGAATCCCAAAAGAACGAATCAGCAAGCAAAAGGCGGGCGAAAGCAAACTCACCTTCGACCTGCTTCTTCTCCCCCTCGAGGGACTGGCGTGTCTCCTCGGCCTGGCCCTGCAGCTTGAGATACGAGGCATCTTGTTCCTCGAGGGACTGGCGCAGATCCTCGTGCGAGATACTGATCTGCACCAGCTCCCCGTTGAGCCTCGACACCTCCTCCTCCTCCCGCTGCTTCAGCGTGGCCCTCGCCTCCTCGAACGCGGCACACTCCCGCTGGAGTTGGCCCAACACTTCCTCCTGCACCATGCGCTCTTGCTTGAGCGCGGCCCAGGCCTCGACGAGAGCCGCCCGCTCCTGCTGAAGCTGGCCTTCCGCCTCCTGGCGTGCGGCTCGCTCTTGCCGGAGTTGCTCCTCCGCCGCGGTGAGCGCGACGGCCTTCTCCGCCAGGGCCGTCTTCAGCCCCTCGGTCTCTTCGAGGGCCGCGCGGCCCCGTTGAAGCTGGGCGCGGGTGGTGACGACCTCGGCCTCCCATGTCGACGCGATGGAGCGCGCCCCCTCTAGGTCCTCGCGAGCCCGGCGCAAAGACGTCGTCCCGCTCCACCAACGTCGTTTGCACCCTCTCGACCGTGGAGGCGCCTCCCGCGGCTCGGGCGCCTCGCTCCGGGGCAGGTCCAGGCAGGCCTCGGCCCCGTACGCCGCCCATCGGTCGGGGCGACCTCGGGGGCCTCGACAAGGGCGTCCGGGCCTCGCATCGCCCCCGTACCGGCGGAAGGTCGGCGTCGAGGCGGTCGAGGGCGTCGTATCGCTCTCGGGCCCGGCGCTCCAACTCCTACCGCCAACAAGCAAGGCGAGAAGGGCGGGCGTCAGAAAAAACACGAACGCAGAGAAAGCAGGAGAAGGAATTGCGAAACCCACACGAAACCCAGCTAACCTGGAAGACGCGCCACGCGGGACCGCTGT
Organism: Cenchrus americanus; assembly: GCA_947561735.1. NCBI lineage: Eukaryota > Viridiplantae > Streptophyta > Magnoliopsida > Poales > Poaceae > Cenchrus > Cenchrus americanus. The sequence goes on along the minus strand of OX387245.1, from coordinate 89,426,029 downwards.
GGATCCGCAACGCCTCGTTCAGCGCTCGGTTGAGCGAGGCGCCGTGGTCACAGAGCTCCTGCCAGAGCCCTTGCTCCGCCTGGGCCTCGACGAAGTGGGTCGGCGGGGCGACGGCATGCTCCCGCCCCTACTCCAAGTGCGCCGCGGGTCCGGCCGCGCGACGACGAGGCCCCGCGCCGTCCGCCGGGCACCCCAACGCCGCGACGACATCGCCCTTGGCCACGAGCGCCCCCGCCGAGGCCTCGGGGGCCGACACGGGCGCGCTCACCCACCGGTCCCGGCCGCGGCGGGGACGTCGTCGTCGTCGGGGATCTCCACCACCGCCGCTCTCGGCCGCCACCGCGGCGGGCGCCGGCGAAGTTGGAGGCGCGGCAACCGCCACGGCCGTGGTCGCCGCCGCCACCGACACCGCCGGCCGCGGTTCCACCGCCATCACCGCCGCCGCGGCCGCAACCGCCGCCGCCGCCGCGCCTCCGTGGCCACGTGCGCCGGCTCCGTAGTCGTCGCCGCCGGCCGCGGCTCCGTGGCTTCGGCCACCCCACGCGGGTCCCCACTCGCGGCCGCCGCCGTGCTCGCGGCCGCCCGCGATGCCCTCGACGAGTGCCGCCTAGTAGGGACGACCGTGTCCGTCCTCATCACCTTAGCAGGAGCAAGAGGGGGCACAGTGGGCGCCACCCTGCGAACACGAAGGTGAGAGAGTTAGGCCCTAACCGTCTAAAAGAAGCGACTAAGGGGAAGAAATCGCCTACCTCAGGGTGGAAAACCCTCGTTTCCTTTTCCTGAGGGGCTCGGCGGACGTTGTCGCCACCACCGGTGTGGCCGCCGCCGCACCCCCGCCCATCTCCGGCGCGCGCCGCCGCGCCCCTCGCGCGCGCGTCGCCTCTCCCGTAGGTTGCCTGGCGGCGAGCGCTCCCGCACCTGCCCCAGGCGCCCTCTCTTTCACCGCCTCCGCGGCTCTGGACGAGGGGGGCGAAGGCTCCCACCTCTCGGGGGGAGCCCGGCCCCCATCGCTTTCCTTCTCCTCCTCCTCGTCTGACGACGAGTACTCCGAGGTCCCAGGGGAGGAGAGCCCCTGCTGCTCGCGCAGCCGGAACTCCTCAATCCTCCGTTCCCAGCGCTCCCGTCGCCGGATGCTTCGCTCCTTCTTGCGCGCCGCCCTCTCCTGCTCTCGCCGCTGTGCCGCGCGCGTGTGCTCGGGCTCGGGACGTGGGCGGGTCGGACCGCGTGGTGTTCACGACCCTTATCTGCAAAGAATAGGCAAGGCCTCAAAACACGCTGATATCCCACGAACTGGCAGAACAAGGGGAGGTTGAAGTCCACTCACCAATGGGCGGACTGGGAGCATGGTAAACGCCCAGAGAGTCACGTCGTCACTACGGGCAGCCCTGAGGTCAATGGCGCGTCGCGCCCGTGTGGCCGCGTACTCTCGGGGGAAGAGGTCCGGCATCAACCTCGACTGCTCCAGCGCGACGAGGTCCGCGTCCTTGTGCATCTCGAAGATGCGAAGCGGCCTCTCCATCAGGGGAATGATCCGCCGGTGATGGAGATTTGCGAGGACGCACCCCGCGGTCAACCCGTCGTCCGCCAGGGTCTTCAACGCAGCCAGGAGCGAATCCAGCCGCGTCTGGTGCGAAGACGGGGACTCCCCGTGGTGCCAGGAGTCGGCCTTCTCCATCAGCACCTTGCCGGAGTAGGGGGGAGGCCGGTGCCATCGTTGCGGAGGTAGAACCACCCCCGCTCCCACTCTGCGTTGTTGGAAGTCATCATGCAGGGGATGTAGAGCTCCCTGCGCGTGTTCCGCAATGCGATCGTCATGCCGCCGGTGCGCACCGCGCGGCGTGTCTTCGGCTCCGGTGTAGCAAGCGTGTGCAGCTCCGCGCGGAAGAGATGAACCCAGAGATCCCAGTTCACTGGGACCCCCAGGAAGCCCTCGCACACGCCGACGAACGTCGCCGATTGCGAAATCGCGTTCGGCGTGAAGTTGTGCCGCTCCACGCCGTAGTGGTAGCACAGCGCGCGCATGAAGCAGCTCGCCGGCGCCGCGAAGCCACGCTCGTGAAAACGGATGAAGCTGACGACGTAGCCGTACGGCAGGTTGGGCTCCCGGTCCCTCGCCGGCGGCTCGATCCACACCGCGGGACGCCCATCCTCGTTCGCCGCAAGCTGGCCGGCGGTCACCAGCTCGCTCAAGGCAAACCTCGTCACCGTCGAGCGCGGCCACAGCAATGGGTCGATGACGGTGATGGGCTGAGGGGGAGCCATGCGGGTCGGGAGGAGGCGTGGAGCGCGAAGCGAGAGCTGTGCGACGGCGAAGGAGCAAGTGAGGCTCTAGGTAGGAAGCGCAAGGGGCGAGGACGGCGGACGCTAAGTGTGGAGGTAAAGATTCGCCTCACCTCCCCCCTTTGGATTTATAGATCCCCGGAGCTACGCTCCCCGGAACGCACGCCCTGCGTGCATTAACTGCAGTTGAACACCTCGGTCACTGACGGGCGGGACCCACCACGACCGAGGCAGCCGGGCGCACGCACGCGCGCTATCATTACGGCGCGGCAACCGAAGAGCCGCAGCGGGCCGTCACGTCTGACCGCCCACGTCACCCACTACGCGCGCGGCCGCGGCGCCTAAAAAGGCGCGCCCGCGGCGCAGGACTGTGGCTGCGACTGTGGGCATTAAATGGCCCGGTCCCTTACCAAGTAAGGATGACCCTCGAGCGGCCCGAGCCCCAGGCTCGAAAAACCTGACCCCCGAAGGGTGCGATTACCGACTAGTGGCCTCGAAGCCCGCTCAGCGTGAACGGGCGCCACAGGTCCCCTCAGTCTACAAAGTTTACTGATCAGCGGTTCGAGGGTCGGCCTGGCTGAGAACCCTCGAGACCTGCAGATGCGAAGAGTCGAGGGCACCCAGCTGCCACCCCGCGACAGCCCTACTGATCAGGGGTTCGAAACCTGACCCTCGAAGGGTTTGAACAGATGCCCCAGATCACCAGAGTCAGGGACGACAAGGGCGCGCGCATTCGAGCCTTTCCTCGAGCCCACCGGCTCGAGGGCGCCCCACATGTCGTGTTCGAGAGCCAGCGAGGGCAGCTAGTCGGGGGGATCCCATCGAGGGAGAGCTTCTGCGCCCTCGGTCCCTAGCGAACAGGACCGAGCCCCACCTAGCAAACCTGCGCAAGCACTTTTATGGACGAGTCTCCGGACCACGAGCCTACCCTTATCGAACGGGGCATGAGCGTCCACTTGAACCACCCGCTAGCAGCTCAACGAGGAATCCGCAATCCGCGACCCGATCGATGGGGGTTGTGGAAACCTCACCCTCCGTCCCGCGGAGGGACGGCGAGGGTGCGTTTAAAACAAGACGGAGAGCTCGCCCTGATCGCCTCAAACGGTCCTAGGCTCGGGAGCTAGACGCACGGCTACACCCCCTAGGGTGCACCGAACGCGAAAAGCACCAGTCGCGCGCGCGTGACCGAAGCCGTCTGAAACATCGCCGATGCCAGTTGAAACAAATACCATGCCCACTGGTAAAAATTCGCGAAAAAAACCCTACAGGAGCACTCATGCTCCTGCAGGGCTTCAGGGGCTAGACCCGCGGGTCCGCTGACGCGGCCCCACGGAAAGGCATTGGCGACCAGGAGGGAAGAATGTCCTATCAACAGGCTCCAGCATCTGCGGGACCCTAACGGGTACACCCACAGATGCTCGGGGGCTATAGTCAGGGACAGCCATAAGGGTCCCCTAAATAACCAGGGGAAACCCGCTTAAAATCTGCAAAAAAACGCAAATCATGAATCAACTCACGCACCTAAAACACGTACAAGACACGACCACGCCCCTGGTGGTCCCCGCGGCCCGCCAGGGCGGCACAGCGGGACGCCCCACGAGTGAGGGCCACCTCGCTCGAGGGTTAGACACTCCCTCGGGTAAGGTCCGCCTCGCTCGAGGCCTTAACGCCCCCTCGGGCGGGGTCCGCCTCACCCGAGGGCTCAACCCCGACCCTCGAGTGAAGTCCGCCTCGCTCGAGGGCTGAGCACCCCCTCGGGCTGGGTCCACCTCGCTCGAGGGCACCCGCACGCGCGTTCCCCACGCTCCTGCCCCCGTGTACGGGCATTTAATGCCCTGACACCGTAGGACGCGCACCACGACTTTGGCACGCCCGGGAATCGCGTCCCGGTGCTGTTCCACCAACTCTATGGGGGAGGCCATCCCCACCGCTGTGCGGCAAGGCCGGTGTCAGCTCCGTGACACTGTGCCACCTACCCCCGTATGGCTAACACGCCGCGCCCTCGAAGGGGGCCGGCAGCACTCTCGAATGTCTTCTCTGTGCTTACGCAGGACCACGCCGTGACGTCAGGCCGGCGGGATCGGTCATCCCCATCACTGTCAGCCCTGTGCGACCATCCCCGCCACTGCTGCGCCACGCCAGACACTGTGGCGACATCCCGACGCTGTTGGGGCGCGCAGGGACAAGACATCGCCACAACGGCCACTGTGCCACGTACGGGCCCCCGTCAACCGCACCCTCGAATCAGCCCACTACGGCGGCCAGTCAACCAACCGCTACACCGCCGCCCTCGAAGCCGCTCCTGTACGAGCACAGGACGCACTGCGACGCCTCAACAGGAGCGGGATTCGCCAGGACGACCGTCAGCTCCATAGCACTGCTCTCCATAACTCCACACGTAGGGAAACCGTGCAGCATGCATGTAAACTGCTCCCTCCTTGGCCTATAAAAGGAGGGGCAGCCCCCCAGCCGCGGGAACGAGGGGCACGACGGACAGCGATCACTTACACGCTCTCCGCCTTCTCCACGATATTGGCACTTGCCTCAATCAAGACCTCTGGGACTTGGGGGGCAGGCCTCCTCTCTCGTCTCGCTTGTAGCCACCCCTCTACGAGCACCACGGTGCAAGCAATACAGTGCCCCGAGCACACCGCTGCTGGACGTACGGCCCCGGTCGGAACCAGGATAAACCAAGTGTACTTAGTTGCTTAGCGCCGGCCATCGAGAGGCAGATCTCAGCGCTCATTACTAGTTAGTGTCGGGACTACTTTCCGCACCGACAGTTATCTATCTAGGATGATACCAATTAAATATCATTTAAATATTGATTGTCACGAAACTTGTCATGCACATTGTATAAGGTGTAAAGTTCTCATTTTAATAACATGTAAAGAGTCAAATGCTACATATTTTGAATTACATAATTTCAAAGTAAGTTGTGTATTATCCTATTATCTGACTTAGGTTTTTGTTAAATGGTTATCTACTTAGGATGAACTTAATTAAATATTTTTAAACTTTAAATGTCACAAAACTTGCTATGCACATTTTATAAGATGCGAAGATCTCATTTTATTTACATGTAAAATGTGAAATGCTACATATTTTGAATTACATAATTTCAAAGTAAGTTATATATTATCCTTATATCCCACTTAGGGCTCTCGTTGAATGGTTATCTATCTAGGATGATACCAATTAAATATCATTTAAATATTGATTATCACGAAACTTGTCATGCACATTGTATAAGGTGTAAATATCTCATTTTAATAACATGTAAAGCGTTAAGTGCTACATATTTTGAATTACATAATTTTAAAGTAAGCTATGTATTATCATATTATGTGACTTAGGACTCTTTTTATATGCTTATCTAGAGAATCTTAATTAAATATCTTTTAAACTTTGAATGTTACAAAACTTTTCATGCATATTGTATAAGATGTAAAGATCTCTTTTTTTTACACGTAAAAAACAAAATACTACATATTTTCATATACATAATTTTAAAATAAGCTATATAATATTTCTTTATCTCCTTGAAAAATCTGTAAGTGTTAAAAAATTAACTTTGTTGTTAAGTTTCATGACGTTCAACATTTAAATGCTATATAATTGAGATTATCTTAAGTAGATAATGAGTTAACGAGAGTCATAAGTGAGATATATGGATAATATATAGACTACTTTGGAATTAAATTTTTTAAAATATGTAATACCTGGTCTTGTACATGTTGCTAAAATAGAACGTTTAGATCTTATATATCATGCATGTCAAGTTTCGTAACATTTAAAGTTCAAATACTATTTTATTTATAACGTTCAAAATTGATAAGTATAACTGAAGTACTCCTGTCACGCAACCAAGTTGGCGCGACACCATCAAATAACATATTTGAAATTATGTAATTCAAAATATGTAGCACTTGACTTTTTACATGTAAATAAAATGAGATATTTACATCTTATACAATGTGCATGACAAATTTTGTGACATTCAAAGTTTAAATGATATTTAATTAAGGTTCTCCTAAGTAGATAACCATTTAACCAAGAACCTAAGTCGGATAATAGGATAATACACAGCTTAGTTTGAAATTATGTAATTCAAAATATGTAGCACTTGACTCTTTACATGTTATTAAAATGAGAACTTTACACCTTATACAATGTGCATGACATGTTTCGTGACAATCAATATTTAAATGATATTTAATTGGTGTCATCCTAGATAGATAACTATTTAACGAGAACCCTAAGTGGGATATAAGGATAATACATAGCCTACTTTGAAATTAAATATTTTAAAATATGTAACACTTAGTGTTGTATGTGATAATAAAATGGAATGGTCGTATCTTATACAACGTGCATGTCAAATTTTGTAACATTTAAAGTTCAAATGGTATTTTATTTCGATTGTTCAAAGTTGGTAAAATTTAATAGGAACCTCCTGTCATGCCTGCCAATATGTGGCGTGGCAGAAGGAAGCCTCGTCAGCCCACCGTGCCAGCGTGGCGGGCCTGCCGTGCCGCTACATGTGGCGCGGCAAAGTGGGCCTGCCGCGCCACGTGGGCCGGCGCGGGTAAACGGGTTAGATCTGCAAATAAAATTCCAGTAGTGTTATTTTTAAAATAAATTTAAAAAATAGGTTAAAATTAAAAAAACGTCCGACTTCTCTAGTGGAATTGTGACTTCTCTAGAGGAATTGATATAATGAATTGATATAATGAATTGATAGTCCTTTCACTAGAACATTGAGTGACCTATTCTCAGAGGGGAGGTGAATTTTCATATTTAAGCTTTGCGATTTTCAGAGTGAAACTATGACATTATGAGAGTGAATTTTCAGAGTGATGGAATTTTCAGGGTGAAGCTTTGCACCTTGTGTGTGATCTGATGAACTTGTGCATGAAAAAAATGTGTGTGATCTGGTGCAATTGTGCATGAAAGAAATGTGTGTAATCCCTCAAAAGACAGAAATGCAAGGGAAACAAACAATAATTAGATCTTCAAAGTTGTATGGCAATGGCAATTGACAAGTAGCATGACTAGTGTGACGGATTTGTTTCTTTTTTTAGGGAAGAAACCAACAACTGCTGACTGATGTAGGGATTCATGCAGGCTACAGTGAATCGATCTAAAGACAGCAAGACTGAGAAATCCAAATCGAGCCCAAGTAACTTTGATCCTAGCAGGGGAGGCTTCAGAGATGAACAGAGGAGCTGTAATGGAAGCCATCCCAACACCAGGACCAACAAACACCCTCCCAATAATGATTGGAATCTCAGACACAATTTCAACACGTATTTTCAGAGACAATTTCACCAGGAGAGTCACAATTGCACAATTTCAACACATCACACACATTCTATTCATTTTCATGCACAAGTTCGTTACATAGGATGCACATTGCCATTGCAGTCTTTTGTTTAGGAATTACACGGAATACAGTTAATTACAATTTAGTGGAGGGAACTGGAGGTGCTTACTGTCTGTCTTGCCCAACTCTGTTGCTTGCTATCTTGCTTGTCTTCTGCTTCAGTGCAGCGGCCAGTGCAATACACAGACCACTGTCGCATTGCAGAGATTTGCGCAATTTTGCAGCCATTACACAAACTAAGGCATTGCAGGGATTTGCACAACAGTAGCACAGCAGCAGACACAACACAAAAATTGTCTTCCTGCTGCTGACCGGCCTCAATCGCCCCGCACCAGCGCTCCTTGCCTCTCTTCGTCTAGTCGACCTTGCCCCAGCCCTGTCAACGTCGGCGCGGCGCCCTCCTTCCCCAAGTGGTGCCAACATCGACCGCGTGGACACCGATGAGCAGGTACTCTACCTCACGGTGCAGCTAGAGGAGGAGCGACGGATGCAGTTCGGACCCACCCAACCACCGTCCCTCCCCAAGCTCCTCCAAGAGTACATCTTGGGCAGCGAGCGGGTGGCTAAGGGCGTGCTCACAGCCATGGCGATGGCGTTGGGGTTCACCGAGGAGTTCTTCCTCAACCACGTCGGCGAGAACGGCAGCGCCATGAGGGGGCAGCGGGGCGAGAGGGAGGTGGCGGCGGCGCTGCGAAGGAGGAGGCGCGGCGTGAGGGGAAGGTGGCACAGGGATGCTCACCGCCACCGCCGCTGGGGGATTGGACCATCCACACTCGTTATCCTTTATCTTCTCCTTCAAAATAGAATATTTTATCATACTCATCCATATTCTCTCCTTCATATTCTATTCTTCTGCACCCATCTTCCTTTAAATCTCTCCTTCATCCCAACAACCAGTGAGTGGGGCCCACCCTCATCCAAAACACCCCCGCCGCCCCTCCCCCTCCCATTCTCTCTCTCGCCCTCGCTCCGGTCAACGCGAGGAGGAGCAGGGTCCCCAACCGCCCCCGCCCCCGCGGCGCGGTTCCGCCCGTACCGGTGTCGGCCACCTCAGCCGCTCCGCCCGCCTCGGCTCCACATGCAACTCTTCATCTCTCTCGCCCCGCGAAAGCTGGAGAAGCACCGACGGAGCAGGGCGACGCGAATCAAGGCGGGTGTGGAGGTCTCGGCAGCGTGGCGGAGGTGGAGGAGGCGCGGTCGTCCTCCATGGCCGCCTCCCTCCGCGACTCGGTCGGGCGGCTTGGGCGCACAGACGTCGGCCTCCCCCTTCCGCTGTCTCCCCCAATAGTCACGAAGGAGCAGGGGCGGCGGGGAGGTGCGAGAGGGTCCGCGCGAGCGGCGGAGGAGAAGGGGCCCCGCGGGCGCGGGTGCTCGCGGCGACTCGGGCTCAGCGGCCATGGCAGCTCGAGCTCGGGCCTAGGGCGTGTGGGGATGGAAGACGCCAGAGCTCACCACCATGGCCCCCGTCGACGTCGGATGTCCTGCTCCTCTCACTCCCGTTCGTGCTCGGAGGCAGAGCCGCCCGCGACGGAGCATGCCCGCGGCGGCGAATGCGCGTGGCAGAGCTCGCCCGCTCGCATCAAGCTCGTCGGCACCGGTGCCGTGACGGGCTGACGACCGGGGTCAAGCTCGCTGTGGAGGCTGGCGGAGCTCCCACACGAGCGACCTGCAATGGCTCCCCACGAGCTTCCCTTCCCCACGAGCCATGGCGCCCCACGACTTCCCCTCCCTTGCTCCTCGTCCTCCACCTGCCGCTGCTCCTCGTCCTCCGCCCACTGCAGCGGCGCCCCACGAGATCCCCCTCCCTACCAGCGACGGCGGGCCTCGCGGTGGCACATGTGCGCGGTGGTGGGCAGCTCGAGGAGGCGGCCTCCTCCGGCGAGGGTGACGGCCACGGCTCGGCGGCGACAGGTGAGGAGCTGCTACCATGATTCCGAGCACGGGCGCGAGGTGGTTGGGGCGGCGGTAGCAGGATGGGTGGTGGGGCCGGCAGAGGCTAACGGAGCCTCCTCCATCCCTCAGAATATGAAGGAGGCAGAGGTCGACGCCAAAATGACGACGGGTTTGCAGGCTACCGCTGCGGGGCATTTCTCCTTCATAGGACAGCGCTACAGGGATGGAGGAGGGGTTTCCCGTCCCCAATGCAGATGGTCTTAGGATGGGGGTGGGGCGTGGATAGAGCAACTCCAAAGCTTCTTTAAAAGTCACTAGCTAAAATCCTGATTTAGCTAGTATGTAAAATGAAATAGCTAACAAAAAGTTGTTGACATCCAACAGTCTCTCTAAACTAAACTCTCTATATACTCCACCGCTTGTGGGTCCCGCCTTATCATACTCATAAAAATCAGGATAGCTAGTCACTAGCCACTAGCCAAAGATGGCTAGCGGAGCAACGAATTTAGCTAGTCGGGATAGCTAGTCTGTTGGAAGAGTGTTTTTGAGATTTTTTCCAAAATTTAGCTAGCCAAGTCGTTTTAGCTAGTCTCTTGGAGTTGCTCTAAGGGCGATGGTCTTTTTGCAAATGCATAGCAACCAGTGGGGGGACTAGCGGGCGGGTAATTGCAAATGTCTTCCACCTATTGTGCTGGTCATCAGATTTACATCTTACGTCTGAGATTGGAGTTTGCATAGTTTGTATAGGTGGGTTGGTTTCCACCTGATATGCTCCCATTATAGTTACCTACCATTTTGTTTGCTTCTGTCAGTTTATCCTCGTTCACTTTCGCCACCAGTAGCGTCATAGTTCGTATTGCCTACACGTGGGCATGCTAGAACTACCGGTGTTAGAGGATGGATTGAGTGGCGACTGGGCCTACGACTGCTACGGGAAGGGGGAGGTGATGACAGTGCTACACACGAAAGCAAAGGAGGACGTGGAAGAGAAAAATGGCACAATGGTAAGTTTTTTTATTCATTTGAGTGGCTTTCACTTTCTACGATGCATGTGCTCTGAACCCAACCCCCCACCCACCCACCTCACTCCCACCCTCGTGCTTCATGTGGGGACTAGGAAGAGGAGAGGGATTAAGACATTGGTAGAGAGACGGCCTTTTAGTCCTCGTTGGTAAGGGTGTGATTGGTAGCTCGGACGAGGCCGTCCTAAGGCCCATCCGGGACGAGTCGGTGCATGCGGCCCATGTTTGGTTTCCGGTTTCCCTACCTGCTTTGTTTTCCTGCATCCCACCATTCACCTGGCCTCCGCCGTCCAGGATGCAGTCGTCCGCTCAACGCGAGCTTCCCTCGCCATCCGAACGGGATAGTGCTTCGCAGGAAGATTTGGAGGGAGCGCGGGAGATGGCGCGGTCCTAGGCATAAAGGCAAGCGCGGGGGTGGGCGCTAGGGTTACCGCCCCCATTCTTGACTCCACTACTCTGGTTTGTCCTCTCTCTCTCTCTCTCTCTCTCTCTCTCTCTCTCTCTCTCTCTCAGTTTTATGGCAGCATTGACCACCTCTGACGGATCCTTGTTGGTCCTATGGTCTTTCGAATGGTATACACCGCCTTCCCCCGCCTCTAATCTTTTGATTCGATTGCGTGATGTTCCTTGAGCCTGGTATTATTGTTAGGGTTCGTTGTTTTTTTCAAGATCTGTGCGGTTTGGAACCAAATCTCGATATTTCGATACCAGATCTGTGCGTTTTGTATGCGATGATGATGGTTATTTCGATGCTAGTGCTGAGCACAGTGCCAAGTCCGATGATTATGATTTTGGCATCAATCGGAAGATATAATTCCGTATTACCATCTTAACAATGATATGATATCCTTTGTTTTGCGAGTGATAACAAGCAGTTTAATTTGGATAATTTTTCAGTGATACAATGACCATTCACATTGGATAAGAGTTGGCGTACCCAGATTTGGATCGCCAACAACGGGAAAATGGAAAAACTAGATCCACGGTATAAAAAACTAATATTTAGGTATATACTATAAAAAATTGAACTATAAATATTTACCATAAAAATGACTTATGGTTACCTACCATTTTGTTTGCTTCCGTCAGTTTTGCCCCGTTCACTTTCGCCACAAGTAGCGTCATGGTTCGTATTGCCTACATGTGGGCATGATAGAACTACCGGTGTCAAAGGATGGATCGGATGGCGACTGGGCCTACGGCTGCTACGAGAAGGCGGAGGTAGTGACAGTGCTAGACACGAAAGCAGAGGAGGACAAAGCGTGTGGGACGTGGAAGAGAAAAATGGCACAATGGAAAGTTTTTTTATTCGTTTGAGTGGCTTTCACTTTGTACGATGCATGTGCTCCGAACCCAACCTCCCCCTACCCACCCACCCACCCACCCACCTCACCCCTACCCCCGTGCTTCATGTGGGCACTGGGAAGAGGAGAGGGATTCAAGACATTGGTAGGGAGACGACCTTTTAGTCCTGGTTGGTAAGGGCGTGATTGGTAGCCCGGACGATGCCGTCCTAAGGCCCATCCGGAACGAGTCGGCCCAGGTAGCCCATGTTTGGTTTCCGGTTTCCCTACCTGCATCGTTTTCCTGCATCCCACCATTCACCTGGCCTCCGCCGTCCGGGATGCGGCCGTCCGCTCGACGCGAGCTTCCCTCGCCATCTGAACGGGATAGTGCTTCGCAGGAAGATTTGGAGGGAGCGCGGGAGATGGTGCGGTCCTAGGCATAAAGGCGTGCGCGGGGGTGGGCGCTTTTGTTACCACCCCCATTCTCGACTCCACTAATGTGGTTTGTCCTCTCTTCTCCTCCCTCTCGCTCTCGGTTTTGCGGCAGTGTTGACCACCTCCCGGTGGATCCTTGTTGGTCCTCCGGTCTTTCGGATGGTATACACCGCCTTCTCCCACCTCTAATCTTTTGATTCGATTGTGTGATGTTGCTTGAGCATGGTATTGTTGTTAGGGTTAGTTGTTTTTTCAAGATCTGCGCGGTTTGGAACCGAATCTCAATATTTCGATACCAAATCTACGTGTTTTGTATGCGATGATGATGGTTATTTCGATGCTATTGCTGAGCTCAGTGCCTATGCCGGTGATTATGATTTTGGCATGAATCGGAAGATATAATTCTTTATTACCATCTTAACAATGATATGAGATCCTTTGTTTTGTGAGTGATAACAAATGGTGTTGATTCGGATCATTTTTTAGTGATACAACGAACCATTCACATTGGATAAGGGTTGGCGTCCCAGATTCGGATCGCCAACAATGGAAAAATGGAAAATTTGGATCCACGATATAAGAAACTAATGTTCGTGTATATACTATCAACAAATTGAGCTATAAATATTTACCATAAAATGTGACTGTATTATAGTTACCTACCTTTTTGTTTCCGCCAGTTTTGCCCCGTTCACTTTTGCCACCAATAACGTCGTGGTTCGTATTGCCTGCACGTGGGTGCATGCTAGAACTACCGGTGCCAGAGTATGGATTGGGTGGGTGGGCCTACAGCTGCTACGGGAAGGGGGAGGCGGTGATAGTGCTACACACGGAAGCAGAGGAGGACGAGGTGATATGTGATGTGGAAGAGAAAAACGGCACAATTGAAACCTTTTTCATTCATTTGAGTGACTTTCACTTGAACGATTCATGTGCTCCAGCCAACCCTCCCCCACAAACACACCCACTCGCCTCACCCCCACCTCCGTGCTCCATGTGGGTACTGGGGAGAGGAGAGGGATTCAAGAGGATATTTTATTTGATTGTGGTCCGGTGAGACTTTCGTCACACAAATTCTCCACAAAAATCAACTGATTGCCTCTCATAGATGCCAAATTTACTATTGTTTTGCTCGGTTTGGTCTCTTCATAATCAATTTCAATCATAATTCGCCGCAAGGCTCCTAAATCCTCCATTGCTCAGGTACGCCCATAAGCGAACGGCCCTTTTCTTCTTCCTCCTCTTCCATACATGTCTGCGAGGGTAGGGCATGCGGCGGTTGGGCCCGCATGCTTTTTTTGTTGGTCATCGACGATGTACACAGGAGCGAAATTATGGCAAGTGGCAAATGAAATGGTGGAGTCGGTTTGGATCTCTCGCCGTCGATTGTCTCGCCTTGCCCACTTGCCTTGTCGGTGCCCAAATCGGCGGTGGAGTGTGACGGATCGATAGTGAAGGAGAGTGATTCGGCCACGATTCTGATTTTATGGCAGCAAGGTCCAATTCGGCTAGTGCGGTGTCCAATTTTGTGGCGGCGAGGCTGGATTCGGCGGCCCCAAGCTCAATTTGACTATGACGGACGTCGATTTGGTGGCAATGAGTACGTATCAGTGATGTCTTGTGTTTTGTCTCATGTTCATCTTGCGAGCAATCAAACCTTGCCAGCGTAGGAGAGCGGAATTGACTCTCCTGCATAAGGAAATACTTGTCCAGACGGGCATGCTTGCTCGCCAAAGGCTAGAAACTTTCTGGCAAACCCCTGGCCCTGGCCATGGCCTTGCCCGGTTGGAGAGGGTGGCGGCTGGGCCTACAGCTGCTGCAGGAAGGGGGAGGCAGTGGCAGCACTACACGCGAAAGAAGAGGAGGACGAGGTGATGTGTGGCGTGGAAGAGAAAAATGATGCACAAGCTCTATTATTTACTTACTCCCTCCGGTTTCCTATTAGAAGTCGTTTATGATAGTAACACGGTCACCAAAACACAACTTTGACTTCTTCTATACAAATATTTATTGGAAAGTTATATATATATATATATTCTTACAAAGTAATTTTAAAGACAAATCTATTTATATCATTTTTACATTTTCAAACTCAACCACTTAAAAGTTATTCATGATTTATATTTCTAATGTTTGACTCAAACCTTATCCAAAACGACTTCTAATAGGGAACCGGAGGGAGTATATGTTCCACTTATGTGGTCGATATGCTCTGAGACACCCCTAGGGAGAGGAAAGTGGTTCGGAGGATATGTTATTTGAAAGATCACATAAATCCTCCACAAACATCAATTGACTGCCTCTCATAGGTGCCAATTATGGCGAGGCAAGGCAAGGTGCGGCTATCAACTGCTCAGATAGTCAGATTTGATCTCCTCATCATAATTTCAACCATCTTCCATTGCAAACTCCTAAACCAGCCACCGCTCAGGTTGGTCATTCCTCCTCAACGAGCAACCTTCTCCTTCCTCCTCTGCCACATGGTCTTTTGTTGGTAAATGACCATCTTCATGAAGGCAAATGTCTCCACTTCATTTTTTACGGTATATATCTAGAAATTAGTTCTTGGATGCTTTAGGTCAATTTTGCATGAAAAATTGACAGAAAACTCTCGTTTGGCAATTGCAACTAGTAGCTACGAGTTGTCATGGCTGCCGGAGATGGAGACAAACGATAAGCGGCCGTGGACCGTGCCGGGCTGCAGCGACGGCAACGATATCACCGCCTGCCTCCTAGGTGATGCTAGTGATATCTAGATCACCGCCTACCTAAATTTGGGTCCAATATCAGGAAGCCCGACAAAAACTAGCCCCAGTCGAAATCTCATTGCAAAATTGCACTTCTTATTAACAGGTGGATGCAATCATGCAAGCCAGGCAAATTGTATATGCAAATTTCCCAGGACTATTCCTTCCATCAAACTATTTCAGGAAAACCTAGCAAAGGAAACAACTGCTTGTCCGCATCTATATAGACACAGCGAGATACATAAACAGAAGCTTATACCACATCTAAGCATCTAACCAACAGCTACTGTAGGAACATGTCTGTTGTCAGTTGTTACATGCTATATAAACCACTAAATTAATGGGATGATACAGATCAAACACTACATAACTTTAAGGTACTTCTCCCCCTTTCCATCAGCCTATTCACTACTCTAATGACTCTGCTCCCCGCAACATGGGGCCAAAAAGAAAAGAAAAACTAAGAAAATTAAACATTTCTTGGTACAGAGGCGGTATTTGCAAAACCGTTAGCTACTTTTGGCGGCGGTGGCTTCTTCTTGTAGTTTGCTAGACTACAGTGGGGACAGATGTATTCCAGTCCATCTGTCTTCGCGTAGTCCTGGAAAAAGAAAAAGGCAGAACGTGAAATCAAGCTAATTGACTTCAGGAAAATGCAACATGGTGAAATTCTGCTCTTTTTTACCTTGAAAGTGCCTAGTCCTTGTCGTCTGTCACAACCAAAGTGGGCCCATTCACCACACAAACCACAGTTCACCCAATCTCCAGGTGCACTACTGCAATTACACAAAAGGTGGTCTCAGATTCAATCATGACAACATGGGTATTGAAGCAGATAGGTTGAAAGAACATGCAATCAAACCTGTGACAAAGTAAGCAGCATTCGCCATCCACATCATCATGCGCTAACTCATATTCCAACAAGTATGTTTCATAGTGCCTTTTCAGTGTGTTCCCAACGCCCTAAATGTATATAAAAAAAAGTGTGTACAATTAGAACTCAGTTAGCATTTGACTAGACTAATACAAGGCTGTCCCCCTGTCCTACGGGATGAACCTAAAGGCAGGATCAGAAAGGGCAGAAAAAAAGTATCAAAGAACCGAACAGCATACACATACAGTCATTCTATTTGTTGCAGTATGGTTGCGCATCTTTGAGAATACTTGACCCTTCCAGTTTATGCCATTGCCCACATAAAATCCACCTCTAGATACCACCTAAAAGATAATCAAAACCTATATTAGGAAACAAGCCAATAATACGTGTAATTCTTCAACCTCCTTGTTTCACCCAAAAAAAAGGTGTGAATAATTACCTCTTTGTACAAGTTATAGAGATCAAGGCGCTTGGCATTAAGGATTGCATCAGGAAATTCAGCAAGTCCTCCCGGAGGTACAAGACGACTGTGACCCCGCTGAATTAAAAACTGCATGACATCCTTCAGGAAGTCCTCCTAAAAAAGGTAGTAAACAACAGATCATTGAGCCTATGTACTTGTACAGAATTATATCATTGTGCATGACACATAAAGATTCAAGATGCGTACCTCAGAGCATACTTGGATTGGCAACCTATCACATCCATGTTTCTTCATTGGCAGAGGATTAAGTTGAATCACTGATGGAGTATGAGATGGTCCCGATGTTGATTTTCTGTGTGTAGTTGGAGCTGAGGATACTAAACTATGCTTCACAGGTGGCGCAGCTGGCAAGCTTGTCTTAACCAGACTAGTATCATGAAGGCCGGTTTCAGGTAAACCCATGAATGGATGCATTTGTTGCTTTTTAGAATGGGGAATTGGCCTCATAGTTGCAGGCTTCAGTTTAGCCTGGGAGGATGGGAACGAAGAAGGCTCTTCCATCAGATCTTTTTTGTCTTCCAAAACTCCATTTGCACCCAAAAGATGTGGTCTTGATGCTGAAGCCACCTTAGTTCTGTCCTTGGTAAGGGAGGCTGACAATCTTGGCAGATGAAAATATGGACCATTTTCATTAGCCAAATCTTTGCTCTGACTTGAGCAGAAGAAAAGAAGGCGGTCTGCATCTCGCCTCTCAAATGAAGCAACAGGAGTACCATTTATACAACCAATTCCAAGTGCAACCAAGCTTCTGTATGATATTTCTGGTGCTAGATGCTTCAGAACCTAGACATTAAAAAAAAAGTCCAAGATGACAAATACTTATTTAATATGTATGTAAGCACTAAGACTTCATACACGTGAAATAAATATGATAAAAAACGCACATTGAGGCATCATGAAATTCTAAGCAATGCATATTATATGCAACAAGTGTTGTAATCTAACCTGCGCTGCCCACTTAGGTAGGGTCATCCAAACTTCAAAGGTAGTAGCTCCACAAGCTGTGGACATGGAAGTTAAAGGCTCACTTGATGATAATTTATCCTCATTATTTGAGAGAGCACGGACTAGCTGGCTCTTCTCAACAATTTCATTCTTGATGTGGCTCTCTAGAAGCTGAACGGACAGATGAGCACCATATTACATTGCAGCAGGATAAAAAGGACATGTCCAAGGTTGGAGGAATATCAAATATGTACCTGATCATCAAAACAAGTTTGTGCACTACCAGAAACGAGAAGTGACACATGGGAAGAACTGCAGGTACTGATATCACAGCGCATAGTAACCATCCCACGTGGTAAAGATGCAGCTTCAAGAGGTGGCGGAGAGGCACTGCCAGACAGGAGAAACAACAAATCAGTCTCTGGTATTGAAAACAATCTATGGCAAAGGCACAATGGCAGTAAACAACAAACTTTTAAGTTCCTTAACACATTCAAATATCAGGTAATATGAAGAAGATAAATAGTAGTATTTATATGAAGGCTCATTCTTAATAGAATGGTTTTCTCAATGGAGGCTCACACTTGTTCCTTTTTCCAGTAAATGAATTCTGTCTCTAGCCATACCATTGTCATTTTCTTTCCATGAATTGAAAAGAATACACATATAAAT
The DNA here is from genome assembly GCA_947561735.1 of Cenchrus americanus. Taxonomy (NCBI): domain Eukaryota; kingdom Viridiplantae; phylum Streptophyta; class Magnoliopsida; order Poales; family Poaceae; genus Cenchrus; species Cenchrus americanus. Next base: position 89,408,002 of record OX387245.1, on the reverse strand, counting down.
AATTGGGCATGAACTACCAACACATTAGCATGACATCATTCCAACCATATTTGGTTTAGCTCAGAGTCATCAATATAAAGATATAAAAAGAACTAGAACTGAAACAGACGGCAATCCAAGATACCTGATTCGGTTCTGCAGTTTGCTCCCACGAATCTGTGAAGGGACAAAAAGCAACCATAACATGAGCTTTTCAAGCGACAGAAGAATAGAAAAAATCAGAAGTTCTATACAATATATATATAAGAATTTAACATCAAACATCTAAGGTTTGCATGGTTTTTTTGTGCCAGCATCCTTTGAACAAGAAAAGAAGTCTTGATTCCCAGCTCACAATTATGTATCTAAAAATTCTGGTCTGATTAATAGAAATAGACCAAGTAAGAGACGAAATAGTGCACTTGCAAATGGAAAATATCAACGAAGTGCTTATTTATTAGTAGTGCATATATGCGATGTGCCTTTGCATTGCGCATCTAATTTAATTTTGATTTAGGCTCCTTTAGAAAATATCATGTAAATCAGTGAATACTGCCGTGCATGTTGCGATAAGAGCATAACACACTAAAAAATATATATCACATCTAATAAGGAACAGTTTTCTAAACAAGTTTATGGACTATGCAGTGTATTCAATACAGCACTAAGACTGAGGAATTATCTGTCCCTGCCATAAAAAAGAAGTTTCCACGCAAGAGACTGTTGAACTAGAATTCTTTTGTTCATACTTCAATATTCAGAAGTGCGTTCAGACCATCTTCTAAAGAGCCCAATAAACAAGGATCCTACATGAGAGTAAAAAAGATAATCGTTAGTTTGCATTGGAACTAACATAAGGAGTAATGTTTGGACATAAATATAAAAGCTTACCAAGGCGCATGGCACTCCACAGAGAAGTAATTTTATGTTAATTTCTTCATCATATATTTTTATAGCCGGTGTCACTTCAGAAGAACCTTCTTCATCAACAGTCTCAGTCTCGGGTGCACTTATATTTATTTTCGGAGCATCCCCCAGGAGACGAGGACCAAGTTTAACACTTTGCACATGATTGTTTCTTACACAATGTAAACGGAAGGATGCATGAGCAAGCTGAAAAGCATCCCATGTATGGCTCACCGAACTGCATCCAAGCATGAGCGAATTAGTATGCATCTACTTGTGTGGATCTAATTGAAGAGGGAGAGGGAATACCTTTGAATTACTGACATCAGGGCATGGCGAAAATGAGATGCTGCATAAGATGAGAATGAATTTCTCCAGTATATTACATATGGGATCCCCTGAAATAAAATAATATCAACATTTGCAAAGCTACATAAACAATAAAATTAGTTTTCCATCAAACAGAAAATTACGAACGTGTGGCACTTAACAACTTGTTTAGATGTAAGGAAACATAAGGATGAAAACGGTACGAAACAGATTTGTAGAAACAAGCTAGCAACAGCATAACATTGCCACCAAACTAATCAAAGCAAAACCAAAATCCATGAAACATGCAAACATGATGCTGTGAGAAGCGGCCAAATACCAAGTAACAAAAAAGTTACATTTTGGACAATGGTAGTGTCCAGCATAACTTTGGCTAGTAATTCTACTTAACTACAAACCATAGCAAAATTACAAGTACGAAAGCCTTTTATTGATAAATCTACATACCATTTTTAAATGTCAAATCAACATACACAAATTAATAAATGACAAATAAGTTGATAGGTTGACTGGAACCAAAAACGTCACTCTTTTAGAGACTGGACAGAGTGATATTCTAGTTGTTCAAGTGATATGAATATTGTACAGGAAAAATGTACCTTTGAATGAACTGCTTGGGCAAGCTTTTCACCAATAGGAACTTCCAGATAAACCTGTGTCGAGAGTATATCAGGACATGACAAAGGTAACGTACGATAAAAATCTCAGATAACGTACAATACACCTTCCATATATATCAGGTTTATAATAAGCAACCATTAAAACCAAAGAATTTGGTCCACGTGGCAGTATAAACAATATATCAAGGCATGACAAATGTAACGTACAATACATGTTCCATATGCATCTGCGAAGCTTCTAAAATTTGGGACACGTGGCAATCCCTAAACAAGATATCAGGACATGATAAAGGTAACATACAATACACGTTCCATATGAATCTGCGAAGCATCTAAAAATTTGGGACACGTGGCAATCCCTAAACAATATATCAGGACATGATAAAGGTAACGTACAATACACGTTCCATATGAATCTGTAAAGCATCTAAAAATTTGGGACACATGGCAATATATCAGGACATGATAAAGGTAACGTACGATACACGTTCCATATGCATCTGCGAAGCGCGTGAAGAAACTTTTCTATTGCAGTATTCAGGGTTTTTCCCATATGTATTTCTGTTGTCTAAATTAAATGTTTTATAGTACAATGCATGGAATAGTCAGAAATTATTGTTTTTGTATCGAATTATTCAGAACTGAATTCAGCATCAGATCACGAAGCCTGCTCAAGTAGTTGTGAGTTGTGACATGGGGTACTTCAAAACAATCAGCCTCCTCGTTCAAGTAATAGGCAATTGTTGTGAAATGCAATAATGAAACAAACATACTCGCATAGTCGTTCTTTCCCATCCAGCCATCCTAGCATTTGCCATTCAATTAACAGCCCAACACACTACAAGCTGCCATCACACTTTGACTATCAAGCAAGAACAACGCACACACTTTAGAAATGCCCAGAGCTTACTATCGTGGGGAACGGTGGGCTAATGAGAGTGCTAAACGCCTGTGGGTCGGAGACATCGGCATCCCCCCACACAAGCGAGCCAATCTCCTTCTCATCCTCGAGCTGCTCCCCCTGTATGTACAAGAAGTTGGGCTGCACCACTCGCTGCGCCTCAAGGAACTGCTCGGGGGTAGGATTGAAGAGGGTGTGCACCTGCATTTGAAAGCCCCCTCATTCAGCTTACACAAAGATGGTGGAGCAGAAAACACACCACCACCACACTCAAGCAAGAACACGACCAACTGACCTCCAATCTCCCGGTCGAGCAAAGCTCAGGGAACGGGTACAACGGCCGCGGCCGCTTCGCCTCCGTCCCGGACCTCGCTGCTGTAACACGCTTCTCGGCGTGCTTCCCGCACAGCACGGCTAGGAGCACGCAGTTACTCCGCGAGAAGCTCTGGATTTGGGACATGGTCGGCTGGTCGGAGCCTCCCCGACGGCGGCCAGACAAGAGAAATCTCTCCCCCGTCCAAATCTGCCTCACACCTTCATGGAACAAACCCTGCGTACACCGAAACCAGATCAGGAATCCCCCAAAATCAAACCAAATCCGTAGCGAAACCCCACGAATCTGAGCGGACAGCCTTACCAAGCAGCGATTTTGCGGGCGGAACCGGGCAGCGGCGCAGCTCGAATCGACGCCCGGACGCGGCGTGGAAGCGGCGGATTCGATCTTGGGGGCGACGGGAGGGAAATAAGAAGAGTAAAGTGTGCGATGCCTCGGCCTGCCCTAGACGATTTGCGGAAATAGCTCACACCAACGCGACAGCAAATCCCACTGCGGAGGCAATAAAAAAGAGGACGCGTAGTAGATGATGTGGTGGCGAATCGGCCCACGCCCCCATCCCGATCGAGCCAAACACACAGCAGAAGAAACCAACCGCAATCCAGGCGAGAAAGAAAGAGAGAGAAAATCTCTCCAAGAAACCGAAACAAAAAAGCTGGGGGCGGGATCAACAGCGGATCAGGCAAGCGGCGGGGCTCGTCCCAACCAGCCAACTGACAACAAATCCCGGCATCACAGAGGCACAAAAACTTTGGAACAGTCTGGAGGCTCGCCCAGGGAGGAGGCGTCAAGATTGGATTTTTTGACGGGCGTGGGGAGGGCGGCCTGCAGAATCTCGCGGACTTTTCCTCTTCGGATTTTTGCACACACCACGCCTGCACCCGCTCGTAATCACACGCATCGCCTGCACTGCATCCCTCTCCTTTTCCCTGATGATGCGTAGTAACGCACGTCGTAGATGAGTTGTTGATATCCCCTGCAGGCGCTGGTGCGTTGTTTTCCTCGGCGCTTTTTCGTTTTCTCCTTTTCCTCCTCCGCTTCATTACTGCTCCGGGGGCACGGAAAACACCGGATTAAAAGATTAGGAGTTTCGGGAGCGGGATTGGGTTGCGGGGAAATAATCTCTCTCTCTGGAAGAATTGTTTTTGCCGGGATCGGAATATCGGATGCTGCTGCTGCTGCTTTTGGGTCTGCATGGTATTTGGCGTTTGGTGCAGATCGATTCGGTGTGGCCTGCGGTGTGGCGTAGGGTTGGTGCGCTCGAGCCTGACGAGCGCATCGGAATTCGGGGAGCGTGCACGGGTTGCTTTGCTCGGGTTCGCAGGGTTCGCGTGATCGCGTCTGTGTTCGTGGAATCGTGGGAGCTACTTGCTTTTCCTACACTTACCTTTTCAAGTTCCGGTGGGCGATGCACGATCGAAGAAAGAGGACGACAAGAAAGCTCTTTGATGTAATTTTATTTTATTTTTATCATTTTGTGTCAAGTTATCATTCTTTTATATCACCAATTGTTTTCCTTATATGAACATGCAAATATTGTCACCACACAAGGCTTTGAAGACCGAAAAAATCACTAGGAGCTTGCAACAAGATCTAGCGATCGCCCAAAGAATATTGGTCGGAGAAACACCCCAAATAACACAGGCTTGTCTTCACAACCAAATTACATTTTGCGTGCAAACGATGCGTCCCCGTCGTCAAACAGAGTCAGTTTTATCATCTAAAAAACACATGAGATGTCCCCGCGCTTTCATATATTGCAGCTCAAAATCTTCCTACTTTCTCCCATTATGACATCCCGTGAAAAGGAGCCTTACAATCTTACATGATGGCTAAAAAAAACCTTACATGTGTCGTTATTTTGGAACTCGAACTTATAATAAATTCTATCACATCGAATGAGAACTAACTATTTAGGAGAATTAAATATGATTTAATTATAAAATTAATTGCATAAGTATTAGTTTTTTCAAGACGAATCTAATAAGCTTAACTAATTCACAATTAACACATCTTTACCATAGCATCACATTGACTAACATTACCTATTTAGGCTTAATAGATTAGTCTCCTGAAAAAGCCTAAGATTATGAAATTAGTTTTATCTACTTAGTGAGCGGGACTTATACTTGTTACTGTAGAAACCAAACAAGCTCTTACTTGTCGTTTTGGTTTTTTCAAGATATATTTCTTTTATTATGTATCGAGGGACGAGTTTTTTCTACTCCCCGGAGTAGCTACTCCATATTTGTATCTCACAAACTATAAGGTATCTTTGCATGCTTGAGGTTTCTAAAACAACTATGTACACATACTTGATTTTTAAAAGTGGTACGTGGACATACCCTCTTTTTATATATATGAGGAAATATACGGTTTGTGAACATACTCCTATTTCTATATAAGAAATAACATATATCACAAGGTGAAAAAAATACGAGTTCCACTCAAATTTTTTCATGGTTATCACTTTGATAAATCTTATTTTAGGTATGTTTACATACTCCAATTGATAAATGGGAGTAGCTACACCCGGGAGTAGAACGACAAAGGGAGTATCATCATGAAAACTAGTGAAGTCATCAGCTGAACAATGGCAAAATGGCAACTACATAGTTTAAAATTTTGTTGAATTCAAGTTTCAAACCGAGACATTTTTCTACCAACATAAAATGTTTGGTTTATATCCTTTTCAACTTTTCATCTTATAACTTTTTTTAGCGTGGCTCATATATTTTTTCCCCTCACTCCATCTAAAACATTTTCATGTGTGTTTCTGTTTCCTGAATGATACTAGTCATTTGACTATTTGAGGTGCTACTGTCCTTGCCCAATAATAGATATGGACCGGCGGGCCGGCGAGGCGTGGCCAGTTCCGATCAAACAGCGTTCAGCCGGAACACCTTACAAGCAGTGAAAGTAACAAGGCGAACTGCATTGTCCAGCCGGCACCAACATGACAATGTCGTGAAGAACGACAGGCACTATTAATTTCAGGAGTTCAGGTACAACGACAATGAGGTCTCACAAATTCAGAAAGCTCAGTAATGGAGCACACTCTGGTACTGATGAGTTCAGATATACATGAATTCCCCACCCCTAACAGCATTCGCTGCTCCCCTCCTGTCTTCCTCCTCTTCCTTTTCGCGCTCCTTCCTGCTCTCGTACACATGGTCATCCGTCCTCAGCTCATGCCGACAGATCGGGCACGAGTTGTTCTCGTCCTAAACAAAAACAAAACACCATGACTAATAGTTTATGCTGACTTGTAACAATGACCTTTTTTTGAAGGAAAAAACGTGTAACAATTATGCTACTCTTACTCCAAATACACCTAACTATTCAAAGCGTCATGAGTAGTTTACCAGCCATGGTTTCAGGCACGGAGGATGGAAAAGATGCTTGCACGGCAGCTCCTGCATTTTATCGTCGACAACCAAGTTTTCACGGCAAACAGCACACTCCGTCTCACTACCCAATCTGGCAATGACTTCTTCAGTAACTGTAAGGACAGGTAAATTGGCAACAACTTCCTTTGAAGCTGGGGGTGCCCTGGGTGGATGCTCAATGATACCCTAGCAACAGAAAATTGATGCTCCAGATTAACACATCTTAGTACAGTTTCAGCTAACTGAAGCAGACTTCAATCATAACAGTACAGAGTTGTGACCTGGAATACAAGCTACACCACAATAAATTGTATGACTAGCCAAGTACAGTGAAGACAAAAGTAAGAATTGCAAATTAATTATATAGGTCCTAACAAAGATGACAATTGTTTAGCAACTTAAGGAGAACTATTTCCTCTACTCTTCAACAAATTTTGTACTTTCAACAAATTAAGTTCACGGGTAAATTTTCATGACTGTGATGGAACCCAAAAAGATGAGAAGCATATAACTGTACCTCCTTTTTGTTAAGAGACCTAGCAGTGTGCATTGACAAACAATCATAAAAATGTTACCATGAGAGAACATATACCACAGAAAAGGATAAGGTTAGCATTTATGCTTACCTGCAGTGATTCTTCCAAGGCAGTTTCTAGATCCGTGTCTCCTGATATGGTTTCTAAAAAGTTCATTATACCAGGTGCAATATCCTCAACTCTAATCTCCCTCCTATTGTTGTTCCCATCTTGATCCCCAGAGGATTCAGTTAGTATGTTCAATTCCCGTGATAAATTATCAGCAACAAGCCATGCTGGAGGTGGAGGTTCCTGTCCTACAGTAAGGTGCCCTTCGAAAAGAAATCTGGTGTCTGCAAAAAGTAACATCTTTTTAGCCAAAAAAAAACTACAAGGGTAACGAATTTTAAGGAACAACTATTATATAAGTGCGTGACAAAAATATATCCACTTCTTAAAAATTTACATACTCAACAAGATAAACCCAATAGATGCCATGTAACCAAATGGTGGGTATCTAAAGCTTAAGTTATTACACCATTACCACCAGACCAGTTATGTCATACAGGACTCTGAGTGTATTTATCAACACTTTTGGATGTTGGAATGAAAAAATTCACCATAGCATATTCTGACTAAATATTTCGACCATGTATATTAATCCAAATGTATTTTTATATTTTTATTATAGTACATACCTGCTTCCCTGTTGCTTGGCATGGAATCCTCATTGTCCTTTTCATCAAGATGCTCCCGAGCCCTTGAAATACAGCTCTTCAACTGCTCCTTTTCAGCAGGATTAGTTACCAGCTTCTCTGCTCCAACAAAGAGGTTCAGACCAGCGCGCCAAAATCCAGGAGTTGTATATCTAGTCTGGAGCACTGTTGCAACACGGCAAACAGTGGAGTACATCTGCAGAAAGTAACAAATGCTCAAAATAAACACAAGGACAATGGCACTTTGTAACATGAAGAATGAACAAAATGGAGTTTAAAGACTGTAACAGTACAAATAAGTAATTATGTAAAAGAAACAGTCATGGTATTATATAGAATGCACAAGTGATTCCATCTAAAACTATTGGCAAGCGTACACACTTCCAAAATTGATGCTCTGCATTTTTTCAGCTACATGGCAAATATCTCCATGATATATGTAGGTGCCACGTGGTAGCATATATGTACCTTTCATGAACTCATAGTTACACATCAAACCAAGAAGCCTTAGACTTGTTACTCCGTACGGAGACATATACTACTAAGCCTGCTTCTTTAGGCAGCAACAGCAATACATTGTTTCATATTATCGCTGAACTTGGTAATCTTAACTTATCAAATAATTGTGTGTTTTTTAGATATTTTGAACATGGGATATAAACTTCATCTAAATAGTTTGCCCATGCCACTTCTGTTACCACAGACACGATGAATTAATGATCACATCTTTCTTATAGAATTGCTTAAAGTGGTACAACAGAGTGAAAGCAAAATCGTGCTATTTCTCCATAGACTTTGAATGTTACTCTTAAATGCAGCCATGTTATTTGACCAGAACCACTGAAGAATGACTCAAAAGCCATCCTTGCAAAAACAGTTGTTTGTCGCATTCTGTGCATTTGTGCAAACAATCAGGGGAAAACAGTTTCATTGAAGTAAGATCATTCTCTAGTCTCAAGCTGGGATTATAGCTGCAATATAATCAGATAGCTAAGCGGGTGACACTCTTAACCATCTATTGAAGAAGACTAAAACGTTACTCTGAAATCCAGTCATGTTACTAGTGTTCTCTGCTCTGGAGAAAACTAAGAGAATTCACCGTCTATTGAACACTTAATGATATCGTTTGACACACTTAACCGAATTTGTACGCCTTAATTGCTAAATGGAAACCCCATGGCTAAGTTCAGAAGTTGCAATTAAAAACAAATCAAACTCGACGCAGTGCTACGGCCTACGGTTCCACCAGCATCGAATTATGATCCTAGCTGCGCAGGCCAGGCAACGAACCTTGTTTTCTACTACTACCAGGTATTATGTGATCCACCCATAGCACAGGCTACTCTTGTCGTGGAGAAGCAGGTCTGGTTGGGCTTACCGATTTGCGGACGGTCGGGGAGGCGCCGGCGTAGCGGTCCCGGACCACGGCTGCGAGGTCGGCGACTGCCTCCTCGAACTGTTGCTTCTTCCCGAGCCTCTGCCGCAACGCCTGGAGGCGCGCCTCCAACGCCGCCTCGTCCATCGCCGTCGCCGACATGGTGGCAGCAGGTTCTGTGGGGGAGGGCGCCCACCGATTGATTTCGATCCCGCAGCCTCGTCTTGGGATTCCGAGAATCGTAGCCTAGGGTTGGTGCGGGAGGGAAGGAATTGCGTTGCGTGTGTCGCCGCGCCGGGGAGGTATAAATGGAGGAGGAAGGGCGGGCGGGCGGGCGGCGCCGGTGGCGGGGGCGCTGGCTTGGAGGAGAGGAAAGAAACACCGCGGGACGGTGGCACGCCACACGGTCGGCGACTCGGCGTGCGGCTGGACCTGGACGGAGGACGGGTATACATGGCCAGTTGGGCGAAAAAGCACGGTCCGAGAAGGGCCCGTCACGGAGGTGGTCGTGCCTCGGGCTGGCCCGGTACGGCTGTCGGGCCAAGCCTGGGCCGCTACCTCGGCACGGCGGCCCAACACGGGCCCGGCACGAAAAAGGCCTCGGCCCGACAGCGGTCCGACTACTCCCCCGCTCCCCTTCCCTGCCGTTGGATCGCATCGTCACCCCCGCTCCCGACCGTTAGATAGGGCTATATATAAGCATCCGCCCCCCCGGGCCCTCGCCCTAACCCTAACCCTCGGCCAGTCGGCCTCGCGCCCCCTCCTCGTCCCGCGCTCCCGCCGGCGCGCGCGAGCGCGGCCGCCGGCCCCGCCGTCCCGCCGATCGTCGAGGCGGCGACTCGTCGTCTCCCTCTTCCTCTCCTCGTCTCTCGCTCGTAGCCGCCTCTCCCCGTCTCCAGATGCCGCTCGCAACCGCATCTCGCCATCTCCCGCCGCCGTCTCTCGTCTCTGTCCCCTCAATCTCTGACTCTGGATCTGTAGATCCCGGCGGCTCCGGTGCTCCCGCATCCGGATCTCGCAACACTTCAGCAGGTACTCTCTGATCTCCTCTCACTCTCACTCTCACTCAGTCTAGATCTCCGAGTACTCTCTATTCTCTCTCTCTTTCTGACTCTCTCTCACTCTCCTCGTTTCAGGGATGGACGGCTGCGGCGACGACGATCAAGGTCACTCCATCAATGATGATTATCGCCTGTGCGGCCTGCGTGGAGATGACGACAGTGACCTCGAAGCAGACCGGGAAGAGTTGTTCGGGCGTGCATCTCCTCCCATTGACGTCGACGATGACGACGTTGTTGCTGGCGATGCTACTACTGGTACTGGCGATGCTGGGACTGGCGATGCTGCTGGCGATGGTGGCGCCGATTCACGCGAAGCTGCTGCTGAAGGGGCCTGCACCAAGAACAAGAAGCGCAAGAACACCTCTGAAGCTTGGAACGACTTCGAGAAGATCTTCGAGAACATCAACGGTAAGCAGGTAAGGACCGGTGCTAAATGCTTCCATTGCGGAAAATACTATGCTGCTCATTCTTGCATTGGTACTGGGCATCTGAATAGGCATGTGCTTGTTTGCTCTGAGAGAAAAAAACATTCGTCAATCTCAGTCTTTGTTGTCTTTCAATGCTGATGGTCATGTACGCCACTGGGAGTACAATGCTGATGTTGCTCGTACTCAGTTATGTCGTTTGATTGCTAGTCTTGATCTACCTCTATGTTTTGGTGAATCTGCTGCTTTTGAGGAGTACATTAAGGTTTCTTATAATCCTAGGTTCTCTACTTCTAGGCAAACCACCACTAGAGATTTCACAAAGTACTTCAATGATTGTCGTGCTAAGATTATTAATTCTTTGTCATCTGTATCTTCAGTTGCTATTACTTCTTATATATGGTCTGGACATGCTAATGAGGACTATCTTAGTGTGGTTGCTCATTATGTTAATGTTGACTGGCAATTAGAGAAGATGATTATTGGTTTTAGGCTTATTGATAAATCTCATACTGGTCACAACATTGCTGAGAGTGTGATTGCTGTCCTACAGGAGTATGCTTTACTTGATAAGATTTTTTCTGTCACTTTGGACAATGCTTCTTCAAATACCACTGCAATTACCAAAATGGCTCCTAAATTATCTGGTTATGTTGGTACTTTGTTCTTGCATCAACGTTGTGCTTGCCATATTATTAATCTGATTGTTAAATCTGCATTAGATGTGATCAAGAAATACCTGGAAGCATTTAGAACTGCAATTTCTTTCATAAATTCATCTAACCAACGCATTGCAACATTTAAAAGATATTGCATTGTTGTGAATGTTCGACCTGGAAAGTTTGGATTAGATATGGATGTGAGGTGGAACTCTACCTACCTTATGCTTAAGCATTTGGTGCCTTACAAGCAGACATTTAGTGTCTTCATTAAGACTAACTATCCTAGAGGTGAGGATGAGCCTTTGCTTTTGACAGATGACCACTGGACTATTGCGGAAAAGGTATTGTCATTCCTTGAACTATTTTATGACTCTGCTGTTCAGCTGTCTGGTGTTTACTATCCTACTTCCCCACTTATGTTGCATCATCTCATTTTGATATCTAAGCACTTGAAGGCTCATTGGAAAGATAAGTTGCTTAGGCCTGTGGTTTTACCTATGCAAGATGTCTATCTTAAGTACTAGAGGGACATCCCTATGCTCTACTCTTTTGCATTTATCTTGGATCCTAGAGCTAAACTAAAGGGCTTTCAAAATGTTCTTAGGTTGTTATCTAAGACTACTGGTACTGATTATTCTGGTTATTTTACTGAGGTTAGAGCTAACCTTTCTACTATGTTTAAGCAATATGAGGACAAGTTTGGTGCAGTTAGGATAAGGCCTCCAGAAGCACCCTGTACTGGTAAGAAAAAAACCGCTTGGAATGACATTTTTCTAGTGCAGGTGATGATGATGATGATGATGATGATGATGATGATGATGATGATGATGATGATGATGATGATGATGATGATGATGCATCTGACATTTTCTCAAGTGTTGGTAACTCTTATTGCACCCCCTCTCTCCCTCTGTCTAGAAGGACATCTGCTACTGCCTTGCTGCAGGCAGCAAACACTAGTGCATCACCTGGTGTTTCTATGGGTATTTCTTCTAATGAGTTGAGTGCCTACTTGGAAGGTGATACTGTCACCCAATTTGCTGATAGTTTCAGCATTATCAACTGGTGGCATGAGCATAAAAGCACTTATCCATTACTTTCCATATTAGCTAGGGATGTTATTACTGTGCCTGTTTCCACTATTTCTTCAGAATCTGCGTTTAGTACATCTGGCAGGATCATCGAGGAGCGGCGTCGTCGATTGAGCTCGGAGATGGTGGAGATCCTCACATGCACCAAGGACTGGGAGGCTGCAGAAGCAAGGCTTCAGGAACAAGTGGAGGACAAGGAGTTGGAAGCCTCTTTTGAAGATTTGTTTCTAGATGTTCCTTCCGATTGAGCATTTGAGCTGTTTAAGCTATGTAATGAACCCTGAACATGGTCTGTAATAACTATGAACTATTAATTTTATTTTGATTGAGCTGGGCTGTACTCTTTTTCCTTATCTAGGGTTTCTCACGAGGTGTGAGTTTTACCTAGAAAGGTTTTAATAAGGCAGCCATTGCACCAGCTCAAACTTTTGAAAAATGTGTGTTCTTCTGTGATGTGAATGCCTCATTGTGAATTTGTGAGTTTGTGACTTAAGAGATGTGAAATTGTGAATCAGTGAATGTGTTGTGACTTAGAAGATGTGAATGTGTTGTGACTTAACACTTAAGAGTCAATGTGTTGTTTTAATTCTCATCTGATTCTATTTAGAATGTGAATGTGTTTATATTTAACTGTGATTTTGAATGGGGACTTGTTTGAGATGTTACTTGTTGATCGGGTCGGCCCGGCACTAGCCCATCAGTGCCCTGTCGTGCTCCGGACTGGGCCAGCACGGCACGAGGGGTATTAGTGCCGTGCCTGGGCCGCCACCTCGGCCCGGTGGTCCGACACGGCCCAACACGGAAGCCCACCGTGCTTGCGTAGTGCCGGGCTGCATCGGGCCGGACCACAACGGGATAGGGCCGGGCGGCCCATCTGGCCATCTATAAGGACGGGGACCGGGGAGGCAGGGAGGAGGCTTGCCGTTAAACTTCAGACGGCAATGTGACGGAAGATGACAGAAGGGAACCTGCGGAAACTGGGATATTTAATTATTTGTCATCTTAAGAAAGACCGCTCCTTCAAAAGCCCCTTTTAGAATTTAATTTACAGAATTATCACTGGAGAGAAGTTTTAGCTACATATTTGTCATTTTGTCCTACGTGGCACCCCAAGTCACCCATCCACGCTGGATTCGTGACGCGAAATGACCTACATGCCCCTGCTTTCCTCATGTCAGCTATAGCTTATCCTTTCTCGTGTGGGACCCACGCGTCAGGCTTATCTTCAACCTCCTGCCCGGTGGCTAGTTATCTTGATCCGCAGGGTGGCTCCTTTCTCCCTCAGTCAACACTGTTAGTCAGCTCGTCGCGCCCGTGGTGGCGACCCCGACCGCGCGCCGCCGGGACGCTCAACCCCGTTGTCCTAAGCCACGGCCGCGCCGCCCGGGGGAGGTCAGCCCTGCCGCCACCGCCAACGGGCTCGGCCGGCGCCATGGGAAGGAGAAGACGCCGATGCCATGGGGGAGAAGCAGAGGCCACCGATGCGGGCGCCGCCGAGGGCGAGCCGATTGAGAGAAGGGTGGTCGCCGGCGCGCGGACCATGAGCGGGATGCGGCCGGAGTTTAGCGGCCGCGGCGGGACCTCTGGAGCTCGTGGCCGTCGGGGCGCACGACTGTGAGCAGGGTGGCCGCCGACGCATGGACTAGGAGATGTGAGCGGCATTGAGCGGCCGCAGTGCGACCTCTAAAGGTTGTGGCCGGCAGAGGAGCTAGGGCAACAACGAGGTGTTGACCTAGGGCGACGGGGGGAGCAAGCTTCCGTGGTGGCCATCGCCGGCCATATGACTGGTTATTCGGAGGTTGAAGGTGACTCTGGCGTACGGGACCTACAAGTCATAGAGAGATGAGGGAGCAACAGAGTAAACACATAGACTTAAGGAAGAAATACATGGGCAGGAGGGTCATTTTACATGGCAAATCCGCGCTGGCACGATGACTTGGCTTGACACATCAGCGAAAATGGCAAATGTGTTAACAAAACTTCTCTCATGTGGGAAATCTGTAGGTGAAATTGCAAAAGTGGCTTTTGAAGGTGTGGCTCTTCTAAAGATGGCAAATAATTAAATATCCAACAGAAACTGGGTTCAGATGAATTTTTTTTTATATTTATTGTGTCATGATTTTCGAAAAATAAATGGTCGAATCAAAATTTTTTAGAAATGTACATCTGGCGTTAGGGGTGGCGCCAACGGTCGGCTGTACTGGCCGGTGGGGCTAGACTCCTGCCGCCGTGGGGCACGGCGGCAGGATCCCCGCCGTCGTGGCCCACGGCGGCATGAGACCTAGCGTCGTGCCCCACGGCGGCAGAGCCCTGGCGTCGTGGGCCACGGCGGCAGCGCCACGCCTATATAAGAGGCCGACCCGTACCGCCGGCCCCTCCCTCACTCCTCCAAACCTTCAGCTTTCAACCCTTCAGCTGACTGAGGTATGTTTCTAAATTTAGTCCAGTTTAGTTAGTATAGTTAGTTTAGTTAGTTAGTTTAGTTAACTTAGATTAGTTAGTTAGTTAGTTTATTTAACTTAGTTTAGTTATTTAGTTTAGGGCTTGTTTGCTAGGATGGATCTGGAGCTCAGCTGCGCTCCTGTGGGCTCAAATTCGTGTTTGTCATCACTTTTGTCTCCCTCAGCCTGGCTCGCACGCTCCTTAAAGCAGCCCACAGCCTGGCTCAATCGGTACGCCAGAAAATAGCGTAGCATTTGGGCCTGGCTGAGTGGAGCACTCGTGGGCTCTCCTAGGCATTCTTCTCCGCTGCATCTTCCACTGGTGTCGTTGTCGTCCACTCGCGACGCCGGAGCAGGGGGCGTCTGCGCCGCTGTGCTCGCTCGCTCGCCACAGGGGCTCGCGAGGGCAAGTACGGCGACCCGACGCGAGGTGGGAGGAGAGCGCCGCGGCGCCGACGCCGGCAGACCTACATGAGTCGCGCGCGTGAGGGAGAGAGGAGGTCTGGCAGGTGAGGATGCGTCACCGAAGCTCGTCTACGGCCTCACCTGCGCCGCCCTCGCCATGCTGCTTTGCTGCCAATCGAGATCTCCTGCCTCGTCGCCAATCGCGCGGCCTGAGGATGGGAGCTTCGGCCTCTGGATTTTGCCGGCGGCGGGACGGGGAGGACGAGGAGCTCCTGCCTCTGGATTTGGTCGGCGGGCGGAGGGAGGGCGTCCTCGAGGCGGGACCATCGGCGGTGGAGGACGGCACGTGAGCTCCATTCCAGCACCACTGCTGGCCAATAGCAATCGAGGGGCGCTCCCTGCGTCGCTGCTCCGCCTCGGCAGGAGCTGGCGGCTGTCGCCTACAACCATGCCATCTTCTCCGCGCGCGCGGACCTCCGTGTGCGGTCCACCCTTGTTCTCTGCTGCCTCAAGTAAGCCATGGTTGTTGTGAGATTGCTGCTGACTGGTAGAGCACCGTGGTGTGTTCGATGAAATGTCGACAAGGAGTCAGTTGGCGGTGAAGCTAAACTGACAACCAAACACGATCTCTGTCGGGGCCGGCTGGATTGAACCAGTGCACCAAACAAGGAGGAGTGGCCTGTTTTCGCCTGGCTCCGGCTGGCCACAACCTGCCCGACGAGCCGCGCTGTTGACGGTGTAAAACCGTGCTCAAGTTCACCGCAAGCCTACGGTGACTTGGTGCCTTTTTCACTAAGGAGGGTCCTCCCTAGATTTGTCAATCCAAGGATCGGAAGCAAACCACTAAGGTTCTCTATCTAACCTACCGGTCTTACCCTATGTGAAGCATTGATTGCATAAAGGTAACATACAAACACGAAGGGATGTATGGATCACATCCACCTAGCCATAAAGGTAAGCAAACCAAAGGTAAACCTAGCCTATTGTCTTCTTGTTGCCGTTCCGGCCAAGGTGATAAACCAATCTAAACCTATACTATGATAAGGATTACACTCGATATGGAATAACCCGATATGGAGTGGTCCGATGCACGTTCACTCGCCGCTTTCTCCCCTCTTGTACCGTCACTACGTGAGGATAATCATCACCGAGCGATAAACCTCGGTCCGTGCACTACTACGGTGTATCCGCAAGACAAGACTAATCACCATGATTCGATCTAGTCCTACTAAAGGCATATGGTAGCTACACATATGAATAAGTATAACTCGTAGTAGATCAAAGTATGACAAGATATAGTTACATCACCGAATGTTGAAGGTACAAACGACTTGACGAATTCAAGTCGCGGCTCCGGAACTCCACCATGGCTTCACCACGCAGGGCCAACCATGGTGGCTAGGGCATGGCCTACGCCATCTCTGTCGTATGGACCTCCCTAGGCCCACTACCTCGGTGGGTACCAGGACCGACTACTCGGTGGGCCCCTGGGACTACCCGACTTGCGCTGCACGGTACCAGATGGCGTGAAGCACAAGGACTGCAGAGGAGAAGTACTCGGTTAGGAAGCTGTACATGTCCCGCACTGTATAGAGGACTCCTAGACGTACTCCACTAGTACTCTCTCCCTATTTCGACTTGTAACCCTGCCTCCCGGACTATATAAGGCGAGGCAAGGGCCCCTCTCTTCATCATCTCATCTCACGGCGTAAGATTGCATCATCTTGTAATTGTACCCAATCAATCCAGAGCTACGCAGCATACAGGACGTAGGGTATTACGCACCTCGCGGCCCGAACCTGTCTAAATTGTGTGCCACGTGTCTCTTCCTTCGAGTTACCGATCTCGGCGAGGCCACATTCATTTACTTCAGGTACTCCCCTTAGTAGGTTGCCGGTCTAAAACACCGACAGCTGGCGCGCTAGGTAGGGGATCTCGCCCGAGATCACATGGCAAACTCGACGGCTCATGTCTACATCAAGCCAACCGTCGCCTTCAACCGCGGCGACACCTTCGTTTTCGGCGCTTGGGTTTGCACTGCTGACGGCGCAGGATCCTTCCAACGCCGCCTCACCATGCCGCCCAACCCAGAGACTGGCTTCGTGACGCTTCCTGAAGTTGTCACGGGCGAACTCGCCGGCAAGTTCGGCGAAATTTCGCTTTTCGACCATCACGCTGACTTCGAGTTCGGGTCCGCTTCCAACTCAAACTCGACGTCTCCGTGGGCTATCGCATGCGAGCCGGCTGCTCAGCCATCGCATGTGGTGTCACCACCCCATGAGCGCTCCACGTGTGGCTCTCGCAACCTCAGCAAGGCCCGCACGGAGGCTCCCTCTTCGCGCCGGGCCGGCAAGGAGCCCGTACCCGAGTACAACTCGGACTCCGACACCGCCCCCCGTCACGCTTCGGACTCCAACCCCTCTCCGGCTTCTACTCGGACTCCGCATATGAGTTCGACTTCGGGTCGGACCCAGAGGATCCCGAGTCCGAGGACAACTCTACTGAGCAGCCCTTATCAGGGCCGACTTCTGGGCTGGTTATAACATCCACTCCTGCCGGAAGATTCGTCTACTGGCCAGATCGCAAGCCCGTTGACCTGATAAGCGGGGACTCACGCTACGTCGCCTACCTGGACTCGCTCCCGTTCCAGGAGGGAACACCACTTGCCCGAGCTGACTCGTACATTCCAACTGAGGTGGCGAGCTCTGAATCCAGCCTTGGCAACCCCGATCGCCAAGTCTTCATGGCTACCGGCGACACCCCAAGACCTTCAGGGACGGCTCAGGACAAGTACCTTGAAGACATCTCCGCGGACGAGTTGTCTGCTGATGCACCTGCAGACGAGACCGCCGCCAACAGGGACGCTCGACGTGAGCGTAACAGGAAGCGCAACGAACGGCGCCGGCGTCTTCGAGACAACCTCCCCATCCGCAACCTCGCGGAAGCTCTCGAGGCGGTCGAGAGCAGAGTACACACTACCCCGTAGCAATGCCTCATGTCGATCACAGCGATCGCACGCCAGGCTCAGGGAATACGTGCTGGAGAAGTCATCGCCAAGCTCGCTGAAGACGCTTACTTCATGCGGGTCGACAACAGGGTCACCCAGCCTCCCCCCCACCAGGAACCGCGACAAAGAAGCTACAAGTCGCAGCGCTGACCTCGATCGCAACCGTACTCGAGCCGAGCTCCCGGCTCAGCCCAACCGTACTCGCGCAAATGCCGGCGGACCCTCACAGGGTGGCAACAGCAACCGTGAGGTCATCCCTCACCGCGCCCCCGGCGGCGGCGGCCGTGACCGGCGGCGGCGGCAGCCGACGACGAAGCTCCAACCACGGGGCCAACAAGAGGGCCGCCAGGCGGGGGCGTCGCGGCGGTCGAGACCACGCGAACAGCCACGCCTCCGGAGCCTCACAAGGCAGCTACGACGCCTGCCAGAAGATTGAAGAGCTGCGGCGGAAGAAGTCCGCCACTGTAGGCGACAACGACGGCTTCCCCGCCTTCTCACCTCGACTTCGCAACTTGCTCCTCCCTGACAAGTTCAAGCCTTTGGGGATCACCAAGTACGACGTGAAGCAGGATCCCATCCAGTGGCTCAGGTGCTACGCCCTCTCCATCGAGAACGCTGGCGGCAACAACGACACCAAGTGCCTCTACTTCCCCTTCGCTCGGACCGGGCTCCACTCACATGGCTCGAGTCGCCGGACAAGCACTCAATCGACAAGTGGGACCACCGAAGGAGCGAGTTCACCGAAGAACTTCGCGGGCGCCATGAGCCGATCGGGTACTCGCATGGACCTGGCCATGGTCAAGCAGGAACAAGGCGAGACCCTCCGCAAGTACATGCGTCGCTTCTTCGACAAGCACGCTACCATAGTCGATGTCACCGACAAGGAGGTCATCAACCTCTTCCAAGACGGCCTCTACCACCGCCGCACCTTTGAAGACTTCGGTCGTCGTCGCCCCAAGTCCATCCCCCATCTCAAGGACATGATCATGTCCTGGGCGGATGAAGAAGACAAAGCTAATGCCAAGTACGATGCCATCCGTGGAAAGAGTAAGCAGAACGCGGGCGGCGGCAGCGGCAACAACGGGAACCAGGGCGGTCGCAACAACAATAACTACTCGGGTCCCAACCGCAAGCGCAAGCCAGACAACACTACCGCGGCTATCCAGCGCCCTGCGAAGGAGACCTCGAAGAAGACCTCCGGCGGCTTCAAAGACTTGCTGAAGGAGAAGTGCCCGTGGCATCTGGACAGCAACCACACCACCGAGCAGTGCTACCAACTCAGGCGAGCACTCAAGAGTACTCTAGAGCCACCGCACCCTCACGACAAGAAAGGCAAGAAGAAGAACGACGGAGGCAACGACGACTTCCAGGAACCCGACAAGACTGTCAACGTCCTCTTCGGTGGACTACCCAGCAGACGGGAGCAAAAGGCTACTCGTCGAGAAGTCATGAGCATTGAACCAGCGGTCCCGACCCCTCTCAGGTGGTCGGAGGTACCCATCACCTTCTCCCGCGAGGATCAATGGACCAGCTTCTCCGAACTAGGGCGGTTCCCTCTCGTCCTGAAGCCGGTGGTCGCGGGCTCCAAGCTCAACAAGGTCCTCATCGATGGTGGAAGCGGGCTCAACGTCCTTTTCACCTAGACCTTGAAGAAGATAAAGCTCGACATCACCCACATGCTCACCAAGAGCGCCTCGCCCTTCTACGGCATCGTCCCCGGAAACGCGGCTATCCCACTGGGCTCAGTGGTCCTGCCAGTTACCTTTGGGGAATCTCGGGACAACTACCGTACTGAGTACGTCAAGTTCGAAGTCGCGGACTTCGAGACGTCCTACCACGCCATCCTCGGCAGATCGACTATCACCAAGTTCATGGCGGTACCCCACTACACCTACTTGGTACTCAAGATGCCAAGCCCAGCAGGTGTACTCTCTCTCTCCAAGGGGACTTGAAGATCTCTCACAACTGCGACACTGAAGCCGTGGAGATCGTTTCCACAAATCAAGTACCCAACGCAATGATGGAGGTCTACGCCGCGTCGAAGAAGCTTGCTCCAAGTGAACTCGACATCCCCGAGAAGTCAGACAAAGCCAACAAGCCTCAGCCAGCTGAGAAGGTTCTGGTCAAGACGATCGACCTCGGGACAGGAGACAACAGCAAGACCACCACCATCGGGGCCGGCCTCGACCCCAAATAGGAAGACACGCTCATCAACTT
Source organism: Cenchrus americanus (assembly GCA_947561735.1). Lineage (NCBI taxonomy): Eukaryota > Viridiplantae > Streptophyta > Magnoliopsida > Poales > Poaceae > Cenchrus > Cenchrus americanus. The sequence goes on along the minus strand of OX387245.1, from coordinate 89,387,628 downwards.
CCTCCGGGCTAACCGCGACATCTTCGCGTGGAAGCCAGCGGACATTCCAGGAGTGCCCAGGGAGTTGATTGAGCACTGCCTCAACGTCGACCCTAAAGCTACCCCCAAGCAACAACACCTCCGCCGCTTCGCCGACGACAGACGAGATGCCATCAAGAAGGAACTCGCCAAACTACTCGCGACTGGCTTCATCAGAGAAGTCTTCCATCCTGAGTGGCTCGCCAACCCCGTCCTCGTCTGCAAGAAGAACTCGAACGAGTAGAGGATGTGCGTCAACTACACCGATCTCAACAAGCATTGCCCCAAGGACCCCTTCGGGTTGCCGCAGATTGATCAAGTCATCGACTCACGGCGGGCTGCGACCTGCTCTGCTTCCTCTACTGCTACTCCGGGTACCACCAGATCGCGATCAAGGAAGAAGACCAGGAGAAGACCGCGTTCATCACCCCGTTTGGCGCGTACTGCTACACGACCATGTCCTTCGGGTTGAAGAACGCTGGCGCCACCTATCAACGAGCTATCCAGGACTGCTTCAAGAGGCAACTCAACAAGAACGTCGAAGCCTACGTGGATGACGTGGTCGTCAAGACCAGAGACTCCAGTACCCTCATCGACGATCTCGAAGAGACTTTCGTATCCCTGCGCGAGTACCGCTGGAAGCTCAACCCGAACAAGTGCGTCTTCGGTGTACCTTCAGGCAAACTAGTCGGCTTCATCATCAGTCAGCGCGGCATCGAAGCCAACCCCAAGAAGATCTCTGCCATCACCAGCATGAAAGCTCCGACGTGCATCAAAGACGTCCAGAAGCTGACCGGGTGCATGGCGGCCCTGAACAGATTCATCTCGAAGCTTGGAGAATGGGGCTCCCCTTCTTCAAACTACTCAAGCACCAAGAGAAGTTCGTGTGGACTCCAGAGGCGGACCAAGCCCTTGCCCAGCTCAAGGACTTTCTATCGAAGCCACTAGTCCTCACGGCTCCTCGCAAAGGCGAGCAGCTACTGCTCTACCTCGCTGCGACTACTGATGTGGTCAGTATTGCCATCATCGTCGAGCGGCAGGAAGACGGCCACGCCTATCCGGGGTCCGGGGCCGCCCGGTCTACTTCGTCGGCCGAGGTCCCGTCGTAGTCCAAAGCACGCTATCGCCCGTGCGAAGCTCCTGTACGCAGTACTCATTACCTCGTGGAAGCTACGACACTACTTCCAGGAGTACTCGATCTCCGTCGTCACCGACTACCCGCTCGGCGACATTCTGCGGAACCAAGATGCTACTGGAAGAATCTCCAAGTGGGCAGTCGAACTCGGCGCCCTCACCATCGACTTCAAGCCACGCACAGCCATCAAGTCGCAAGCTCTAGTCGACTTCATGGCAGAGTGGCGGGAGAATCAGCTACCTACTCCAACCGTGCAACCAGAGCATTGGGTGATGCACTTTGACAACTCACTCAACCTCGAGGGCGCAGGTGCAGGGGTACTCCTGATTTCTCCAACGGGCGAACAACTCAAGTACGTCCTGCAGATCTTCTGGAAGGTCTCAAACAACGAAGCCGAGTACGAAGCTCTCCTACACGGGCTCCGCCTCGCGGCTTCACTGGGCATCAAGCGGCTACTAGTCTACGACGACTCCGCAGTGGTCATCAACCAAGTCAACAAGTCCCGGGACCGCAGCAAGGAGAACATGGACGCCTACTGCCTAGAAGTCCACAAGCTTGAGAACAAGTTCTACGGTCTCGAGTTCCACCACATCGTCTGCGACAACAACGTTGCAGCGGACGTCCTGTCGAAGCTTGGTTCTACTCGCGCTTAAGTACCAGCGGGTGTCTTCGTCCACGAGTTTCACGCGCCATCCATCCCGGAGCTGGCGCCTCCGATCACTGTCCCAGCGCATCCGTCAGCTGGCCAGGAGGTCATGATGATTGACGTGGACTGGAGGCAACCCTTCATCGACTACCTCAGCGAGCAGAAGGTTCCCTCGGACAAGAACTCGGCTGAGCAGTTCATCCGCCGCGCCAAGTCCTAGGTCCTCGTCGGAGACAAGCTCTACAGGCGGGGCGCATCTTCTGGAGTACTCATGAAGTGCGTCCCCAGACAAGAAGGCAAGGACATCCTGGAGGAGATCCACAAGGGTGTCTGCGGCAACCACGCGTCCTCTCGAACGCTGGTCAGCAAGGCTTTCCGGCGAGCTTTCTACTGGCCCACAGCTCTGGGCGACGCCGAAGAACTCGTCAGAAGGTGCCAAGGGTGCCAGTACTTTGCCAAGCAGCAACACTTCCCAGCCTACAAGCTAGTCACCATACTGCCAACCTAGCCCTTCGCTTGCTGGGGGCTCGACATGATTGGGCCACTGCCAACTGCGCCAGGTGGATTCAACAGAGTATTGGTGGCCATCGACAAGTTCACCAAGTGGATCGAGGTCAAGCCGGTCACATGCCCCAAGGCTGACAGAGTACTCGACTTCCCGGATGAACTCGTGCATCGCTACGGACTACCCCCACCGCATCATCACGGACACTGGGCTCCAACTTCAACAACCACAAGTTCTGGGAGTACTGCGAGAACAGCGGGATCGACGTCCGATATGTCTCAGTTGCCCATCCTCGGGCCAACGGACAAGTCGAGCGCGCCAACGGGATGGTGCTCGACGCTCTCAAGAAGCGGCTACACAACGCTGCTAACTCCAAAGGCGGCAAGTGGATCAAGGAACTACCCAATGCACTCTGGGGGCTACGTACTCAGCCTTCCAAGCCAACGGGGCAATCCCCTTACTTCCTGGTCTACGGCTCCGAAGGAATCCTCCCTGCTGATGTCATATGGGATTCACCAGCAGTGGAGCATTACGACGAAGGCGTCTCTGAAGACAGCAGACAAGTTGACATCGACGGGCTCGAAGAAGCTCGCTGCGCTGCCCTCGTCCAATCAGCAAGGTACCTGGAGGGTATCCGACGCTACCACGACCGCAACGTCAAGGAACGCTCCTTCAACGTTGGCGATCTCGTCCTCCGTCGCATCCAGAACACGGAAGGACTACACAAGCTCAGCTCCCCCTGGGAAGGTCCCTTCACAGTCGCAAAGGTGATCGGGCCGGGCTCCTACCGCCTCCAGACACTTGAAGGCGAAGACGTCAACAACTCGTGGAACGTCGACCAGCTTGGTCGGTTCTACGCCTAGTCTACACGACTACACTGGGGCTCAAGTCTACACGACTACATCAAGACCCCTCCGCCGTAAGCGGCCTCCGGGTCCGGGCACTAGTCTCCGGACTACTCCTTCGCCGTAAGCGGCCTCCGGGTCCGGGCACTAGTCTTCGGACTACTCCTTCGCTGTAAGCGGCCTCCGAGTCCAGGCACCAGTCTCCGGATTACTTCTCTCCAGAATCCAACCCACGCGGCTACCTACGAATCCTGGGCTGCGACGAGCGACAAAGGACTCTAGCAGCGGTCTACTGAGAGACCATGTACTTCTAGATCCAACCTATACAGCTACCTACGGATCTACTGCTGTAAGCGGCTACTCGCCCTAGCACTACTTAGCCGTAAGCGGCCTCCGGGTCCTGGCGACTACTCTGTAACTACGGTCCTGGCCATCCAGGTGTACCTCTTCAGTAGTAAAGTTTGATTTTTCATCAACTGCTTTACTGTCTACTTCCCTTTGCGGGACTACTGTCGAGTACCACTACTCGCGACAACTCCACGATGGGACTCCGCACTCTGAGATCGCGACTACGAGTACCCATTAGTGGAACTCTTCTTCATTCATACTTAAATAATTACAATTGTTTTTGTACAACCATTGCTATGAGCTAACTATTACAGGACTACTGGAGATTAAGCTTGTCGGCGACTTGATCGGCAATGGGCGCCATCTGCTCCAGCAGCTCCGCATATTGCTCGTCGGTGCAGTTGGCGGCTAGTCCAGCAGCGACTACGTCTATGGGAGCCTTCGGGAAGTACGACTTCATGAAGGCCAGCACCTAGTTCGGGATTGACTTCGCCAAGTGCTTCACGTAGGCCGCCAGCCGGCTGGGGGCTTCCTTCAACCGATCCACCAGCGGCGCTATCTTGGGACCGCCAGGATGAGGCACCAGTAGCCTCACAATGGGGAGCACGACTTCTTCAAGCTCCTTCAGCTGGCCCCGCAACTTCTCGCAATCCTCGTTCAGCTTCTGCAACGATTTGTAGCAGTTGACGAGGTCACGATCGGATGCAATACGGAGCTCCATGTGCTTGTCGCACTCGTAGGCAAGCTTCTTATAATCTAATTCGAGTACCTGTCAGGCCTCCTGCTCCTGGTAGAAGAGATTCTTCAGATCGGTCTCTGAAGTCTTCAACTGCTCTACCCGAATCTCAAGCTCTGCAAGCAACAAGGCACAGCGGGTTAGACTACCTCTCGACCTCCAACAAGTACTCAACAAGACAAGTGGGGTACCTTTGTTCTTGTTGTGGAGCGATTTGTTCTTCCGCACCAAGTCGTCGCTCTTCGCCTGCATCTCGTAGATGTCATTGTGGTTCTTGGAGAAGGCGGTGTCCAGCTTCGACTGCATGGCGACAGTTTGCTTCCGGGACTTGGCGAGTTCTTCTTCTAACGCTTCCGCCCGGAGCACAGCGTCGCCGAAGCCTTGAAGCATGCTGCACTTCTCGCGGGACCTCTCAGCGACATCCTGCACAGACAACTTGCATCAAATGGGTACTCAACGCTAAAGGATTGGCTACTCAAGAGTCAGGACTACTCACCTTCATCCATTGCTCGGCTTGGTGGACCGCCTCAATGTGCCTAGCCACCGTTGCCGGATCGACCAAGTCATCCGCCAACAACTCGATCCCGCCACGACTACTCGTAGCGGCTTCGGTCATCGGCACCGAGCGGATGGGCTCCGCGTCTTGGATTTCCGGCGAGCGGACGACCACCTCCAGAGCGGGTTCTTGCAGCGTGGTGCCCTCCTCCCCTCCAGTCGTCGCGGTGGCTTCTCCGGCGGCCACCTCCATCGGCTCGGAGGCTTTTACGGCTGCCTCCGGGGTCTCCGGTGCCACGTCCTCCACGGGCACCGCCGATGGGATATCGCTCCCTTCGGCCTCAGCGCCTGTCAACGAGAACACAAGTGCATCAGTCATATCTAACGACTACGACTACTCTACGAAGCCACTTCAACTTCAGCAGAGTACTCACCTTCAACTACGCTGGCTTCAGGCAACGTAGCCTCAGCGGCCAGCACTTCGGGCTCCGCCTGAGGGGCGGGAGTGGAGTCCTCAGCGGGCGGCGTGGCTTCTTCCTCCGCCACCGCTGCAGAGGGTTCATCCCCCTCCCAGGACAGGTCCGTTGATTTCTTGCAGAGTACACAAGCCGGTTGTCAATCAAGCATGGCTACCACATCAAGTACTACTCGGGACGATTCAATACTTACAAGCTTGACCGGACTACCGTCATGGTCGGGGTGCCGGGGATGCTGGCGATGTCCACCAGTCCAGCCTCGGCGGGCGCCTCCTCTTGCGCCTCTGCGGCCGCTGCCTCTTCCGTAGTAGCAGCAGCAGGTACAGTGCTCTCCTACGCAGCAGGGGGCTGGCACTCCATCTGTGCCAAGAGTTTTTCGACAGTGGGGGCTGGGCTGCGACTCCCAGCGGCCTCCCCCACCGTGTCCCACTCGCCTTCGTCGCCCTGATCAACAGGCTCCGTAGGCGGCAACTCCTGCAAGCAAGGAAACTTCTTCATCAACAAGTGAACTCGAGACACCAGTACTCGACTACACTACTCAAGACGGCTTACCTCTGGGACGTGGTCTTAGTGACCTTCAATTTCTTCGCCACGCGCTTGCGGGCCGGGTTGCGCGGCCTCCGCGGTGGCGCGGCCAGACTAGCCTCTAGGCTAGCCGGTGGATCCTGAACGAGAGGCACATGAGGTAAGCCAGGACGGCTGAACCTCGACTGCAGCTGGAAGCGGTCCTGCAGCGTCTCCTCGTTGTCGTCCTCCTCGGACGTGTCTTCGACGACAACTGTGTCGTCTCCTTCGTCAACTTCACGCCGCTCCTTGGCCTTGGCTTTCCCCTCCTCTGGGACCTCGACTAGCTGAGGAGGCGGCGGCGGCTCGGAGACAAACTTCTTCAAGTCATCCTGCAAGAAACGACTCATCAATGCGACTACTCACATAGAATGGGTACTCGACTATGGGTGCGGCTACTAACCTCTTTTGGTGGGCGCGCGGCGGAGTACTCCGGTACGGGGCACGTCGTGTACGGCGACATATCCTTGAAGATCCGGGCCAGCCTGTCGACAATATCGTCGTCGTCGACTTTGTCTCTAGGCATCCGCGACGTGTCGTCGTCCCCGGTGTACTCGTACCCCAGGGTGTCGCGAGCCATCGCCGGCCGCACCCTCGCGCTTCATGAAGCCGAAGGCCACGTGCTCGGCCCTCGGCCGGCTTCCCTCGGTGCCTTGATCCGCGCCAACAACTCGGGCACCGGATCCCTTCCCGCATTGTTCGCTCCGTGTTCCACCACGGGCGGTGCTTGGGTCGCTTCCCGCTCGGCTTCGGCGGCCCGGATGGTGGTTCGTGACGTAGAACCACTTGGCCTTCCAGTCTTGGTTGGAGTCTATGAGCCTGTAGGAGAGGTACTGCTCGGCGGCATCCTCCCGCATCTGGATTCCCGCTCCTCCGACTACCCGCGGGTTGTTGGCGCTGGGTTGCGGCTTCACCCGGAAGAACTTCTGGAACAAGACCCAATGGGGCTTGATCCCCAGAAAAGCTTCGCAGAAATGTACGAAGACAGCAGTGTGGAAGATACCGTTGGGGTTGAGGTTGAGGTACTCGATGCCGTAGTACCCCATGAGCCCCTTGAAGAAGTCACTCGCTGGGAGAGAGAGTCCGCGCTTCGCGAACCGAGCGAACATCGGGATCTCATCTGGATTCTTCTCCATGGGGTACGGATCCCCGGCGGCGGCCCTCCACATATCCACCTCCTTCTCGCGCAGGAATCCGCTGTTGAGGAGGGCCAACAAGTCTTCGGTCTTCGCCTTGGACTTCTTCCACTCGCGGTTTGGATCTGGCCGCGGCGGGGACACCGACGGTGATGTCCCTGCGGCAGATCCGGTGGCCTCCTCATGGCCCCTCTTCTTTCCGCCGGCGGCTTTGACAGTCTTCGACGGAGACGGCTTCATCCTCCAAGTGCACGACATCTTCACACGCATTCGCTCGGGGGCTACTGTGGTGGCTCTCAGCGGCAGCGCACTCAGATCTACACTTCACTCAGCGGCGGCGGTGTGCGCTGATGGCGATTTGTGGCCAAGATCTGCTCGGAATGGCTACAACTGCGTAGGGTGAAAACTCTAAGGGTTTCGGCTTCTATTTATAAGTCAAAACGGCCCTCCAACGGCCGGATGGATAAGTCTGCGCTCGGCTGACTCAGCGGCCGCGCGTGACCCTTCAACTTCAACTAGTCGACGCGCCTCACCTCGGGGGCTCGGCTACTTCTACTCGACTTCCTGGGAAGCAGCAATATTCAAGAGTGTTGACGGTTAATAGTTATATCAAAGTTCGTTTATGACTTGCAAGCGGACAAGTCTCCCGTCGTAGTCAAGGGACCCTTCTTCCCTCGAGTGGTGAACCCAAGGTATCGAATCCGTGGAACAAATGTGTGACGCAAAAGTTGATCTAGTAAAGCCAAGTAACTCCAATCTTCGGTAAAAGAAACCCTAATGCATCTAGGTAAAAGACACGAAACTAATCTAATCTACTAAAGACCGGAGAAAACAAAGTAAGATTGGGTAGATAAACCGATCTAGAGAGATCGGGGTAAGCCTTTTGTTGAAGTTCCAAGCAAGAGAAGAAGTAGCAAATCGAATCGTATTAGAAGCCTTTTTAAATCGTGGTTTCCCGTCCAAATCCGAAAACATCCGCCTTTCGGAACCCCCATTCTGTCACAACGTATCCCTACTCATGCGGGGAGCTTAGGGCGAGTCAAAAGAAAAGTCGAGATTCTTTCGGAAGATCCGGCGTGTACCTCTAGCCACCGCGGCTACAAGAACACCCTATGCAATCTATCTTGAGAATAGAATTGGAATAAGCAAAGCCGATCGAAAAACGAAATCTTCGAGGAAACACTTGATCGCTAGGAAAAGATTCAACTTGATAATTCAACTATAACAATGATACATACACAAGATCACCACCGGGATCCTTCCTTGATCTTGCTTCTAGCTCCGGGAACTCCGACGTGGTCTTCCGTGCAAGGTTCCCACGTCGGCTAGGGAAACCCTAGTCAACTAGCTCGACCCTCTCCTCTCCGAGATGGTGTCCCTCTCTTCTCTGCTCCTTGGCAGCCGATGACGAATTCTATGATGCGTGGCTCTCGGTCACGGGGCTATAAATAGCCTGAATGGCGGCTAGGGCAAAGGGGAGCCTCACTGGGCCCTGGACAGGGCTGGGCCGACCGGCCTGGGCCGGCCGGCCTGGGCCCATCTAGGCCCAGCCCGAGGCCTCCTTTGCTCTACGTCGGTTCCCTTGCTTCCTGGATGTTTCCCAATTCTGCATGTAGGTCCATGTCATCAGTTTCTCTCCGAATTGGGCATAACTCCTTGTCTTGCAAGATTCAGCACTTTTCTGGTCAGGTCCTCGGAGTTTGTCGTCTTCTCGGATCAAGTCCCTGGCTTCTTGGAGTTAAGTTTGCTTCATTGCATGACTTGTACGGGGCTTCAATGGTCTTGTCATAAGGTGCTTGATGAACTCATCCCGAAAGTCTTGCATTCAACGCTAAAATCCTGCATAAACACTAAACTCCAAAACCGACATGCACACGTGAACTTGTTATACCACGGGGGTTAATACTAATGGATAAGGTATAAAACTCATGCCAACACCGAAGGTAAACTCATGGCTAGGTTGACGGATTTTCACCGTCAACAAAGAGCATCTCAGGACACATTCTACAAGATGACCCTTCAATTCGAGAGGAAGTACTCGACTCAAGGCTCGGGGGCTCCGTGCCACATGTCCTTCGGTTTTTTCTTCGGATTTTTCGGGATATTCTTGCCAAAACTTCAGATGGACCCTCAGCCAGAGTCTACAACTCAACCTAAGGCTCGGGGGCTACTCCATATGGAGTGCGATTTTGCAATCGCACTTCCATATCTGCTTCGGATTCAAGACAACGCGGGCATTGTTGAAGACCTTCAAGGGCAGCACTCGAGGACGCTTGGGACTACTCGAGAAGACTTTAGGATTGCTCAAACATCAGCTGGAGTACATTCTAGCCTCGAGATGCTTCGACTACTCTTGAGGACTTTTGACTTGTAGTACTCGGGGACGCCTGAGGACTACTCGTTAAGGCCATCAAGAATACTTGAAGCTATCCTTCTCGACTACAAAGTACTCGGGGGCTTGTCGTATGGACCTCCCTGGGCCCACTACCTCGGTGGGTACCAGGACCGACTACTCGGTGGGCCCCTAGGACTACCCGACTTGTGCTGCACGGTACTAGATGGCGTGAAGCACAAGGACTGCAGAGGAGAAGTACTCGGTTAGGAAGCTGTACATGTCCCGCACTGTATAGAGGACTCCTAGACGTACTCCACTAGTACTCTCTCCCTATTCCAACTTGTAACCCTGCCTCCCGGACTATATAAGGCGAGGCAGGGACCCCTCTCTTCATCATCTCATCTCATGGCGTAAGATTGCATCATCTTGTAATCGTACCCAATCAATCCAGAGCTACGCAGCATACAAGACGTAGGGTATTACGCACCTGGCGGCCCGAACCTGTCTAAATTGTGTGCCACGTGTCTCTTCCTTCGAGTTACCGATCTCGGCGAGGCCACATTCATCTACTTCGGGTACTCCCCTTAGTAGATTGCCGGTCTAAAACACCGACAATCTCCTAGACAACTCGAGGACTTGCGGCGGCCGTCGGCTTCCTCCCCGGTGCTTCTCCTTCATCTCGGCGGCTCTATGATGAATGGATGGATCTGGCGGCCGGCGGAGGCAGAGACAATTTATAGACAAGCACCTAGGGCAAAAGGGGGGCGCGAACCGGGCTCGGATCAGGCTGGGCCGGCCGGCCTGGGCTGACCGTCCCAGGCCCATTTTGGCCGGGTTTGGCCTCATCTCGCTCCCCATGCGTCTCGGTCGATTGTTGACTTGCTCCCTTATGCATGTGGGCCCTTGATGTCGTCTTCTCCATGGTTTGGACAGAGCTCCTTGTCGCGCAAGCTTCAACATCTTCTGTCTAGGTCCATGGAGTTTCACGGCTTCATGCTTCGGTCCCTGGACCCTTTGGAGTCATGTTCATGATGTGTCTTGACTTGTGTTGGGCTTCATGATCGTCTCTTGAAGTGCTTGATGAACTTATCCCGAAAGTCTCCCTTTAAGCTCTAGTTTCCTACATAAACAACAAACTCCAAAATCGACATGCGAGAGTGAACTTGATACCTCCGGGGGGTTAGTACCATTGGTTAGAATATCAAATGTGTGCAAATGTTGACGGTAAACTTATAGCTAGGTGTACCAAAATCGACCGTCAACATACCCCCATGCTTAAACCTTGCTCGTCCTCGAGCAAGTCCAAGATCTTTGCTTAATTTGGAAATCAGCGTTGCCCTTCAATGTCTTCCCTGCACTTAGTTATACACAACAAGACATATTGCTGTCTCAAGTATTTAGCACTTAAGGTTCAAGTTTTGACCGGCTACTTCATTATGGAAGGTAGACTATCATTAAAGAACATGCCACAATAAAATAAAACAAATATAGTGCTCTCGAACTTAAGCAAACTTCAAACCTTAACCTTTTTGCATCGTGAAGAGTTTTTAAAAAGTTGCACATCTAACATAAGTGAGGTTCTCTTGCAAAAGCTCAAGGAAACACTCATCTCGTCAAGTCACTCAAGCCTACACTAGATTATTCTCAACCTATTCTACTCATATATGGAAGTGAAAAGCTTATGTGGAGCTTGGAAGGTAAAAACAATCCTAGAAAAACATTATACTTGAAATATTGTTAAACTAAGAGAGATATCTATTGGAATTACCGAGACTAGTCAAAAAGGCCATGGAAAATAAATGTTTTAAAGGGAGAGAGATGGAACACACACATTTAGAAAGGTGTACATGTGCAAGTGGCAAATGGGTGATCCCGAGACACGGATGTAGTTCTCGTTATCGGATTGCACATGGTCGGAAAAGTTTGAGTATGGACTTGTCTTCAAAGCTCTTTAAGATTTAAATGAAGCTAAAAAGAACCGAGGAGCATTTTTATTTTTCTCTTTTTTTGTTTTTTCTTTTCTTATGTTTTCTTTCTTCTTCATTTATTTCTTCCTTCTTTCCTTCATTGTTTTCTTATTCTTCTTCTTTTCTTCATGTTTTCTTCTCTTTTTTATTTTTTTATTCATCATTATTTTATGCTCCTCCGAACTTTTAAGCAACATAGTACTTGATATAGCAATCCTCCCCCATGCTTAAATGATTGCTCTTCCTCGAGCATAGAAGTGAGGGGACCTATGGCTGCTAGAGAAGTACAAAATCATTGTATTCCTTTATAAATCTTTTGAAATCTTCAAGGGCATCCTCCATGTCGAAACTCGCATAATTACTGATGAGTCCCTCCATATGTTATATGTCTTGAAATCTTGCTAGAAAATCTTCAGAAAATTCGTTGAAAGATCATCCATACTCAATTTGGGTTGTGGTCAAGGAGGTAATCACAAAATGATGTTTTGGGTTTAGGGTGGATGCCCATCGAAGTTTGTGAAATTTCCAATGTAGAAACTCACAATGCATGGACAAGAATGGCTAGAATGAAAAAGATACGCAAAGGAATGACCAGCTTCTTAGTCTCGTACCACAGAAATCAATCCTAATCCAACTCATCAAGATATAAGTTTGCAAACTAAAGATTATATCATTAAAGTACTTGTATGTGTATAGGCTTTGGTAGGTAGAGCCTTGCAAGAGATTCACAAATGTAGATAGCATAATAATTTTAAATAAAACAAGTACAAGGCATAGGTCATCGGTAAACTTAAATCAAAGAGCAACATAAAGTATGTGGGTCTAAAAATTAATAATTTAACCTCCACAAATGAAAGAGCCGGTATTTAATCAATTTAAGTCTATTTAATAGAGAGCAAGTAGTCATGTTATATAAAACATCATGCAAGTAAAACAAGGCGGCAACTTTCATCATTTTTCCATAATCAAGACATACAAATAATATCATCGTGGTAAGCTCAAAAGAGATGGTGATTCATTTATTGAAAAGTAAAAACTAACTAACCTAGGTTGTCCTCCTAGTAGCCATGTTATTGATAGAGAGATAAATACAAAGGTTGTCTATGGTTGAAAGCATATATGTGCAAGCATTTAAAAGAAAATGAACAAAGATAAAGTTAAGGGTGAGTTACTGTCGGGCATACACCCCGGGTACTCATGCAAGGAAGGAAGAAGAGTAGAAGACGGACTCCTACTAGAATTCCCCTGTACTCTTACTAGGACTCGCTCTGTGTAATCCTACTAGGACTCCTGCCTTGTAACCGACTAGGAACCCGCCCCCTGGACTATATAAAGGAGGGCCAAGTACCTAGCCGAACATCCACAATCCCTCCGAGGAACAACACCAAGCGCAGGGCGCAATACTACTCTAAACAGGACGTAGGGTAGCTACTCCGGCTACCCGAACCTGTATAAATCTCGTGTCTTGTGTCCTCGTGCAGACCTTCGGGTTCCAGATCATGGCGATCCCCACCTTCTACCTTGCTGCGGGTACCTCCCATGGAGGTCGAGTGGTTTAAACACCGACACCGGCGCCCACCGTGGGGCCATCGTCACGATCATCAGGCGAATTCGAAGGACCTCATCTGCAAAATCAATCTACCGCAACGGTTGTTGGCTGATTCGATCAACTCGCTTCATCAATCAGCCTGACGGGTCCGCAACTCGTCGACTGGGTGGAGTTTCGCTCGAGTTCAAGAACGACACGGAATCAACTTCGTGTCACCTGTCCGCAGAGACGGAATCAAGTTCGAAATCAAGCTCCAATTATTGCTCGCGAGAAGTTAACCCTGTGCCCTGGCGGCATCGAGTCCGAAGCTGACCATGAAGATTACGCTGCACGTGAAGATCATGGAGAATATTGGCTCTTGACAACAGCCACACCAAAGCTGTACCAGGAACATGCAAGATTTTTTGCTTGGTGCACACGGCAAGACGTACGTGGGCACACCTACTTCAACTACTCGAGTACGACTACTACATCGCCGTCCAGACGCATCAACTCGCCGACTACTCGTCACCCGTCCGCACGGGCTCTACGTCAACCTTGCCGTGCGCCGCGAGTACTCGTCTCTCGGCCGTAGCGGCTCTACATCGACTACGCCGTACGCCGCCGCGACATCGTCTTTTGGGCGTACGACTACTTCGACTACTCACCTCGACTAGTAAACTTGTCGAGGGCGGCTACTACGTCATCAACAACTAGTCGGATCCACCTCCGACTAGTCGACTTCAGCTCCAACCGTCGCGGCTCCATCATCGACCGCCACGGCTTCGTCGACACTCGTCCACGAATCAAGATAAGTCACTTATTTCAATAATTATTTTTTCTTCGGCTTGTTTTCCACATACAGGAACCAACGCCGAAGACTACTCCGTGTACGCCTCTCAACGGCTACCTGCCAGCAGAGCTACACCATGCCAACTATTCCTTGGGGACCGTTGACTGACTGTCACAGGCTTGGTACACCAAATTAGGAGGCTCTTGCCACGACGTTTCGTGTACCGAGTGCTGGAGGCGCACAACGGCCGCACCCCCGAGGAGGCACCGCGCAATCTCGCTCTCCGCCATGCGGAACAACGAGCAATCGCGCTCTCTCTTGTCGCCATGTCGACTACCTTCGTCTACCTCTTAATGGTCTCGCTACGGTAGCACACGCCTTGATCCACGCAAAGCCTCGACTCTCTCGTCATGCCTCCACGTCCCCGCCGACTACGGCTAAACGAGCTCCTCGCAGACCGGTGCTTAAACCAGCTCTCCTGTCATGCCTCCACGCCCCCAGCGGCTATGGCTAAACAGCGATCACAGAGACTGGGCGCTAAACTGCATCAGGCTAACTACTCGACGCCTCACGACCGAAACAAGAGCATGACACATGACATTTACATCTATATTCATATTTGTATTTGTCATTTGTAGATTCAATTTCTACAACAATGCTACATAATGTACGCATCTCTACTTTCAAGTCAAGCTTCGTCGACGACTTCCCAGGACGCTCCGCGTACCTCCACCGGCGCGGCTAGTTCCCAAACTCGGGGGCTACGCACCAAATTACTACTCGATGACAACTCGAGTAGTCTCTGCTAGCTCTCTAGCTCGGGGGCTCAGCACCAACAACTACTCGACGTGGCTCCTACGGCTCACCTGGCGATGAGCTCGGGGGCTGAACGCTACAAGAGTACTCAGATGATGACTTCCGCGAACATTGAAGACCCTTGGATTGATTCTTCAATCGTTCCAAGGCTCGGGGGCTACTAGGCTACACCCATCAGTTGATTTTTACAAGACGGAAGTAGAATCAAGATTGACCCTCAGCCGGAGTCTACAACTCAACTAAAGGCTCGGGGGCTACTCCATATGGAGTGCGATTTTGCAATCGCACTTCCATATAATCTCGACTTCAAGACTGATGAGCTGGACCACCTTCCAGCCTCGCGGCAGTTCAAGTACTATTGAAGACTTCTCCAAGCAGTACTTGAGGACGCTCAAGAACTACTCGAAGAGGCTTCAAGACTACTCGAACTACTACTCTCGACTCCAACGTGCTCGGGGGCTTGTCGGCCATACACCCCGGGTACTCATGCAAGGAAGGAAGAAGAGTAGAAGACGGACTCCTACTAGAATTCCCCTGTACTCCTACTAGGACTCGCTCTGTGTAATCCTACTAGGACTCCTGCCTTGTAACCGACTAGGAACCCGCCCCCTGGACTATATAAAGGAGGGCCGGGTACCTAGCCGAACATCCACAATCCCTCCGAGGAACAACACCAAGCGCAGGGCGCAATACTACTCTAAACAGGACGTAGGGTAGCTACTCCGGCTACCCGAACCTGTATAAATCTCGTGTCTTGTATCCTCGCGCAGACCTTCGGGTTCCAGATCATGGCGATCCCCACCTTCTACCTTGCTGCGGGTACCTCCCATGGAGGTCGAGTCGTTTAAACACCGATAGTTACCATCCTTTTCGATGCTCGTAATGAAGTGCAGCGATGCCTCCCCCATGCTTAAGCATTGTGCTTAGCATGGAAAAAGAATGATGAACATCTTGTGGTGAAGGTGATCCTTGTACTCCACGTGGCCTTTTCCTTTCATCCTTCAAATTCCCCCCATGCTTAGCGTGTTGCTAAGTGTGGAAGAACTTGAATTGCTTGTAATTCGCCATGTGTTTGAGAATCATCTTCACTTCCTTGCCTTTGTTGCTCATTTGTCCCTCAACTTTTTCTTATCATCATCAAGCCATGGTTCCAATCCTTCGTCATATCGTCATCACCGACTTCAATGCCGTCCTTTGTCGCTGCCTCATCTTCCACAGTTTCTATGAATAGAAAATGTACTGAAACACCCCTCCACGTTTAAGTTTATGAAATTATCTTTCCAACGAGCCATCGTATGCATGAAACGGGTTCCGGACAAGAGAGTTGTGCCAATTTTACTCTGGCGATGCAATCTGTCCAAGGCTGATTTCAGACTGCGCAACGCTCAATGGTTTTGCCATATCTCATTGTACGGGTCTTCAAAATTGATGATTCTTGATGCGTTGGAAACAAGGTTTGAAGGAGCTTCTGAATATTAAATTCTCTTCTATTGTACATCTCTGAACATGTGCTCAAATCTTTATGGAAACAGCAACTTCCCTCTCAAGCCTTGTAGATGACTAACGATCTTGATTGCAATTGGTCAAGAACTCATGGGAACACTTCTCCATGCCTACAAAACAAATCTAATGCACATTCTACCCCGGGGTTATGGTTGGGAGTAAAAACAATTGCCAACAAACCAAATGCATCCCTAAGATCTTAGCTTGTGGCATAGCTCACCTAGTAAAGAGAAAAGTAAGAACCTAATGAGTGTACCTGCGTGTAAGTGAAAATGCAAATGAAAGGAAGGGATATAAACAAAACAATGTTTACACCAAATTCTAAGCTCCATGCTTACAAAGTGGTTGCCAAACTTCTCCACCGGCATAAAGATTTATCAACCAAGGTCAAAACACCATGTTTATCCCAAGATTAACAATTCTTAATAGTGTAAGAGAGGTAGGGCACACTGTGAAGTCTATAAACCAACCAATGCAATATAAATTAACAAGGCTAAAAAAATCAAATGATGATTGTCTGTAATCAAATCTAAACACCATGTTTACACAAGATTAGAAAAGAAAATGCCTCACGCGCGCGAAGCACCATTATGGAAATAAAGCATTCATCAAAAAGTTTTGCGAAGAAGCCAAGCTAACCTATGTATGATAGAACAAAGGGGGGTTGATGCAAAATGCAAATGCGAAAAGGAATTAGTGAAAAAGGGGTCAACAATGTTTGAAAAAGGCTTTCAAAGTTGTTCCTTATAATGACAAGCAAGTCACTTTATGAGAGGTAAAGTCTTGTCAACAAAGCATTTTTATCAAAAGACCTTAAAACATGCTAACAAGGTTTTAAGGTAAGGCTTATGGGTATCCTATATTTTTGGCTTAAGACAAGAATTTTGAAAAGATAAGTCGGGTGGAGAAATTCTGTCTAAGGTGGTTTTGAAAAAGAAGAAAAGCAAGGGTTAGATTTTCGGATGAAAAACAAACCTATGGTTTTAGGATTACTAAAGGTATGAGGGGTTTTTTCTAAGGGTTTAGGATGAGGCTAGTCAAAACTTTAATTAGAAAGGGATAGAGATATACTTTGCCGACTTGACATAAGTCGATCCCTCCCTTTGTTGGCCTAGGTTCTAGGTGTGGTTTGATAGGAAGGTTTAGGTAAAGATGAGATTTTTTCAGGGTTATAAAAGATGAGATGCAGCATGCAACATAATGCGAAGGTGGAGAACAAAGTGGAATGAAGCAAAACATGATTATGAATGAACAAAATGATATGACATGATATGGTGGTGATCTAAACCAAAAGCAAAAGTTAGCCTAAGTTAACTAGCCGCAAGTTTAGAATCAAAAGGGATCATGCTTCATATTTCTCTCTAACACGCGCTTCATATAGCTATGTGTACCAAAATCGACCGTCAACACGCGCTGGCGAGAGCCACCCTCGCAAACACACCCTTAGTTAACTTAGATTAGTTAGTTAGATTAGTTTAGAAATTTATTTTAGTTAACTTAGTTTAGTTAAATTTAGTTTAGAAATTTAGTTTAGTTAACTTAGGTTAGTTAAATTGATATAAAAATCACACAGAATAGTTTAAATTCACATAATTTGTTTTAATTCATTTCAATTTTGTGGAAAATGGTTATAATTAACATAATTAGATTAAATTGATATAAAATTCATAGAAAATTATATAAATTCACATAATTCGTTTAAATTTCATTTAAACTTCTAGGAAATGGTTATAATTGACATAATTAGATTAAATTGCTATAAACTTTGTAGAAAAATATTTAAATTCACATATTTCGTTTAAATTTGTTTTAATTAGGTTAGATTGCTATAAAATTCGTACAAAATGGTTTAAATTCACATAATTCATTTAAATTTGGTTTTAAACTTCTACGAAAAGGTTATAATTGACATAATTGGATTAAATTGCTATAAAATTCGTACGAAATGGTTTCAATTCATATAATTCATTTAAATTTGTTTTAAACTTCTAGGAAATGGTTATAATTGACATAATTAGGTTAAATTGCTATAACATTTGCAGAAAATTATTAAATTATGTTTTTTTGCAGTTATAGATGCACCGTTGGAGTACGTACGACTGGAGTTGTTCGATGAGGCGGTGGACCAGCACCTCCGCTCGTACGTGTTGCCTATTCTCGGAGGCCCGCTCGGCACGATACGTTGCCAGACGACCCGCATGTTGATGCCGATGCACCAGCGGTGGATTCCGAAGTACGTAATTCATATTTATTATTTAGTTTTGTTTCTTTACAATAGTAATTGCGTTAAGTAAATTAATATTTTTAGGCTACGCGCTGCAGGACTTCTCCCTGTTGCGCGGTTGGTCGAAGGGGACAGGCTACGAGTTGAGGTTCCCCGGGCAGAGCGATTGATGTGGTTCAACTACGACGCCCCGCTGATTGCCGTGTTCATGGACCGGTGGAGACCAGAGACGCACACATTCCACTCCCCCATCGGTGAGATGACTCTCATTCTGGAGGACGCCACGATGTTGGGAGGACTACCGTGTGCTGGCTAGGTGATGGGGCTGATCGACATCCCCGCGACATGACACACTGAGTTCCTTTCTCGGTTCGCGAACATTCCTTAGAACGATCGCGCACCGGTGTCGTACGTGCCCTTCACCGACACCCACGGGCCCACCTGGACTTGGATCCAGCAGTTCAGCGTACGTGATTCTAACTCTTATTTTCAACGTTTGTATGCATTTTAAACGATTGTAACGACGGACCTTTGTGTGTGTGCAGGCTGACTACATGGCGGATGATGCCGGCGACCAGACGTCAGACAGGTTTTTGGAGGTCTACCTGCTCTGACTGTTTGGGTGGTGCTGTTCTGCGAGTCAGCGGGAGACTCCGTATCGCGGTGCATGATCCCCTGGGCTTAGAGGATCACCGACGCACCCCTCGAGCAGATGCCCCAGATCAGCTGGGGCAGCGCTGTTCTGGTAGCTACCTACAGGGGGTTGTGTTCGGCAGTGACGAGGCCGGCGAGTAGGGAGGCGATCCTCCTGGGGTGCCCTCGCCTGCTGCAGATGTGGATCCACGAGCGGTTCGACATCGATCGGCCCAGGGCTGACCTCTCGGAGTACGAGCCGCTGGTCGACGACACCGACCCAGCGGACCTCCCCACCATGGGTTCTCTGTGGTGTCTCCGGAAGGTAATGACCTCCATTTACGTGATTCTTCGCGTTATGAGTTTTGTAGTTCGATTCACTTAACTTTTGTTGTTCTTTGCAGCATGTTTGGGCTGGGGAGCAACCGAAAAAGGCGTACAAGGACTTCGTTGGTTAGATTGACCGGATGGTCGATGCCCAAATCCGGTGGATGTCGTACGCTCCTACCATGGTCGCTGCCCGCGCACCACAGGGGCTCTTGTCCCTGTGCTCCTAAGACTAGGCGTACTGGATGACGAGACGACGATTGGTCTTCGACGTCTACGTCGAGGAGTACGCCGTCCACCGGGTGATGAGGCAGTTCGGCCTCTTCCAGGGTGCGCCAGTACCCGTTGTTCCACGTCTGCCGCCTACAACGCACAGGTGAGCTACCATTTGCCACTTCTAAGTATTTTTTGTTACAAATATTCAGTTGCCAATAATTTTATGTTTCATCTATGCTAGGTGGACGTGTAAGGGCGTGCCTGCGGTGACGTCGTTCGTCGACAGGCTGCAGCCGTACGTGGCAGAGTGGGCGTCCGCGGTGCACGAGCAGAACGTCATCACCGAGCACCGCCTTCACGACGGCGCCGACTGGGTAGGGTACCTTCAGTGGTACCTACTGAGGACGCGGACGCGGGTGACTTACGTGCATGCTACCCCACCGCCACCACCTATCCCGGACCACGACAGGGTCTTGCTGGACGCGACGTACCCGGTGCGCCGGGACCAGACCGCCGACACAGCGGTAAGCTACGATACTGCAAACATATTACATTCATATGACTTTTCATTATAACATGTGTTTCTAATTTTGTGCGCAGCATGATGTGCTGGCTGAGGTCGTGTGGCTCGCATCGGCCGCGAGGGAACTGTGCTTCTCCTGGGGGCCTCAGGAGCACCAGAGCACGTACGAGAGGATCATCACTGCTGCCATGAGTTACTCCGCCGTCGTGAACTACGCCAGGGCCGTAGAGATTCCTCTCCTTCCGTGCCACCCAGCGTCTTCCTCGAGCTCCGCCTCGACAGCGGCTTTGCAGCCGACGCCTGCCACCTTTGCCGACGGCTTCTCGGCCCGAGGGCACAACAGCACCCACAAGCGCAGGGCCCGCACACCTACGTGCAGCGGCCGTTTACTCCCCCCCGATGCAGGTACTTTCAGTAGGCCTTATTTTCAACTAATGCACACAATTATTGTGTGTTTGTGATTATACTATATTCTAATCGTACAGGGCGACCGCCGCCTTTTCCGACAGCCGGGCCTCGACAGTAGGAGCCGTCGCCGATCTATCCGCTAGGAGGTTCCAGACCGCCGACCTTTCAGTTTCCGGCAACAGATATTCCTTCCTTGTCGACTTCGCCTATGTTCCACCCTACTTTTGACACGACCACCGAGGAGCACCTGGGATGGGATCATATGGAGTTCCACGACGTCCTCGCGACCCTAGATTCACCGCAGCAGGCCGAGGAGGTTGGCGCGTCACAGTTGACACATCCACCACCGGTTTGGACTCAGTCGTCACAGTTGACCCCGGCGGCCGGCGGAGCAACCCCGGCGGCCGGCGGAGCGACACCGGCGGGCGGAGTGACACCTGCGGGCGGAGTGATACTGGATGCTGCAGGCT
Organism: Cenchrus americanus; assembly: GCA_947561735.1. Taxonomy (NCBI): domain Eukaryota; kingdom Viridiplantae; phylum Streptophyta; class Magnoliopsida; order Poales; family Poaceae; genus Cenchrus; species Cenchrus americanus. The sequence goes on along the minus strand of OX387245.1, from coordinate 89,366,981 downwards.
CATGGCAAGCGGCCATGGCGACACCGTCTCCCGACTAGCTAGGACCGCGGGTGGTCAGGGAACCTGACCCCTGGACGTACGACAAGGACCAGACCTGGATTGGTGCTAGACCTGTTACGGGGACGAGGGGCCGGCGCATTTAGATGTAGTACTACTTTTACCATGATTTTGTATAAACTATTTCCATCTACTCGTTGATTAGGATATTCCCTTGTGATTATGCTTACACTTATCAGTTTATCGTTTTTAAAAAGGTTAAAAGTGTTTTAAAAATGAAAAACTAAAAAAATAAAAAGAACCTAACGTCGTGTGGCACGGCGGTAGGGACCTGCCGCTCGGTGGCAGGGGTCCGGCGCCGCGCCGCCCCGCCCTGCCGCGAGAACCAGACTCCTGCCGCCGTGCCCCACGGCGCCAGGGACTTAACGCTGTGGGGTACGGCTGTAGGAGCCTGCCGCCCGTGAGGTACGGCGCCAGATGTACATTTCTCAAAATTTTTGATTCGACCATTTATTTTTCGAAAATCAAGCCAAAATAAATATATATAAAAAAATTCGGTTCGGACGTTGCCACTATCGGGCCGTGGACGCCCACAATAGAACTTTTTATATTTATTTTTTTATTTTACGAAAATAAATAGTCTGATTCACATTTGCACAAATAGCCTCAAACCGCCGTTTGCCATGCTGGTTGCGCACCTGCCACCGTCTGAAGCGGCGGTAGGGACCTACTGCCGCAGTCGGTGGCGGTAAGGACCTGAGTACCCTGACAACCACCGCTGGAATGATAGTTGGTTGATCTGGTACGTGGCATGCGGGCTTAGCACCTACCGCCGAGGCCAAGGGCGGCAGGTGGCCAACCGCCGCGCCAAAAGGCGGTTGACCGACCATTGCTGACCTACCGCCTTTTGAAGCGGTGGTAGGTCCTACCGCCCTTTGAAATGATGGCAGCCCCCGCCTATATACGGGTTGCGACCCTACCGCCTGCCGTCTGCAACCCCCCATCCCTCTTTCCTCCTCGCCCAGGTAAGTGTTTGCCTTCTTCGGTGTACATTCTCCACATGAGTTATGTCTCTAATACTTTCCTCATATAGTTACTTTAGAAATTATAGAAATACCTTAGATTTGTTAGAAATTGTTTAGAAATCCTAAATATAATTTAGAAATACTTTAGAAATTCTAGAAATATTTGAAAATCCTAGCAGTGTTTTAGAGATTTCTAGAAATACTTTAGAAATTGTAGAAATACTTTGGAAATCGTACAAATTTTTAGTAATTTCTAGAAATACTTTAGAAATTGTAGAAATGCTTTAGAAATTCTAGAAATGCATTAGAACTTCTAGAAATTCTGAAGAAAGTCTATAAATACTTTGGTAATTCTAGAAATTCTTTAAAAATTCATAGAAATAGTTTAGTAATTTTAGAAATAGTTTGGAAATCCTATAAATTCCTGGAAATTGTAGAAATTCTTTATAAATTCCTACAAATACTTTATAAATTTCTATAAATAAATTAGAAATTCGATAAATACTTAGAAATTCGTAAAAAAATTTAGAAATGTCTAGAAATACTTTAGAAATCCTAGAGATTCTTTACATATTCCTAAAAATAGTTTAGAAATGTTTGAAATACTTTGGAAATTCTAGAAATTCTTTAGAATATCATGGAAATACTTTAGAAATTGTAGAAATTCTTTTGACATTCCTAGAAATACTTTAGAAATTTCTAGAAATACTTCGGAATTTGTAGAAATACTTTAAAAATTCTAGGAATACTTAGGAAATCGTAGAAATACTTTAGAAATTGTGTGTCACTTTTTATTTTAATTTTTTTCGCAACTATGGCTCACCAACAGGTAGTTTTTATCTTTCTCGGGAGCCTATTGGTAGTTTTTGTCCTTCTCGAGAGCCGCTGTCGTACGTGTTGCCTAAGCTCTTCGACGAGGCCACAGACAGGTCACACTGGTCTTACCACTCTACGATCTGCAGGGTAGAGTTAGGCACCGTGCGTTTTAGAGGCCCAGGGTATCATGTCGCTTCACCCCAGTTTGTGCCCCAAGTATGTAAAACTATACCATCGTTTCTTTTTATTTGCTCATTTAATTTTGTAATTAATATTTATTTTCATTTTGTAGTGTAGGCTACACATGGCAGGGTTGCTTCCCTAGTGCGCTTGGTCGAGGGGGGCCTCATGTGGGCCGTTTTGCACCCGGCGGAGCGCAGATCGCACTTTGGGTTCGACTACCAGCTGGTCTGCACTCTCCTGGACTTGTGGCGCCTGAGACACAAAACTTCCATTTCCCCTAGGTGGAGATGACGGTGAGTTTGGAGGATGTGGTCGTCCTCTTCAGGCTACCGTACTCAGGGGAGCACATGGGGCTGATGACCCTCCCCCCGACGGGTGGTGCAACAATATCCTCGCGAGGTTCGCCAGAGTGGTGCGCCATCCCGATGCGCCAGAGGTGCTTGACTTCACCAACTCCCACGGCCCCACGAGCGCTTGGTTGTGTAAGTACAACATACGTACTTCTATAATTTTTTCAGCCCCTGACTAAATTTTGAATGTTTGCATGTGACGAGGGGTTCCTCCTTCCACGCAACCCCTCATCCTCCAGCAGCTGTGCCTCCACCTCAGCTTTGTACCAGGCAACATCGTCCTCGACACATCCACCGTTCACGCCCTCGTTCTCGACACGTCCACCGTTCGCGCCCACTGCGTCCGCTCCGTACGTGTCATGACCGAGTCCTTCCTAAGCCACAGGTTTATTTTTTTCATCCTAGTTTTCACGACATATTTTTTGTTCATGCATGACTTATATTTTTATAGAGAGACCACCGATACATACGGGACAGGGGTCTTCGTCTTGGGCAGCTTCACCGGTTCAGCAGTCGGTGTTTGATCCACCTCCTTCGGACTACAATAGTGGCAAGACACCACCGGGCTCAGGCCTCGTGTTTCACTTCGACGACTTATTCCGCGACACCGTCGACGAGATCAGTGCTACACAGCTGACAGGAGCCTCGCTCGTCGGGACCCAGTGAAGCGTCCCCTCATCAGAGGTGACTAAATGTGACACAAATAACAGTCCCAGGAGGCTGGTAACACATTTATTACAACAGGTGGGATCAGTCTTTTACATCCCGGCGACACAAAGGGCACGGAAGTGCCAACGCTACAAGGAATAACACAAACGCTAACGACCACACTACAATAGCAAAGGCTTCCATAGCCTCCTCAGAGTACCACACCATGGAAGCTTTCGGTAGGGCCCTGGGTACACAGGCACGGTTGGGTGTAGGGCACGACCTACTCAACGTCTTTGGGAATGTAATCGGGATCCTCCTCTGTAAAATAGTTAGTAAAACAAGGGTGAGCACATACGTACTCAGCAAATCCAACCCCACCCACGGAGGGGCTTATAAGCAGAATCATGCATAAGGTATAGCAAGGATCAGGTTAAGGTTCATTTTGCAAACTTACACATGCAGGGGTTCATTTCAAAAAAAGGTTTTCACAAATCATTTTCATACTCAAGTAACCCAATTGTTTTAGGGAAAAACCACTTGTGGATCTACCGGACTTCCCGTCCGTCGTAGCCCGTGCACACGGCCACACACTTCACCCAGAAAACAACTCACGCCAGAAAATATCCCATCCCAAAACCCTAGTTTTTGTGACCACACCGTGACTCGTCCAATACCGTGGACACGGCTATTCGAATAGGTTTGACACTCTGCAGAGGTTGTACATCTTTACCCACAAGTAGGATACCGTCACACGAACACCTCAGCGCCGGTACGGATCCTATCATAGCCATTACCCACCTTAGCTAACGCTACGAGCCACCACGGAAGCAACCAAGGGGTTATCCCACATAACCGGGGCGTACCTCACGAGAGAGCGTACCCCTACTCCTTGGTCTCCCGCCGCTCACCCGCACACCAGATGGCAAGTAGATTAGCTAGTGGGGTTTATGCTAAGCCGTTGCCACATACAACGGTCGAGTGGTTGTACGATGATTTGGGTCAGGTGAGATGTCACGCAACCCGGTCCTTAACCGACAAGATGGACAACTCCCAACACGCTCAACCACACAGGTACGAGCTCACCCATACTCCTGACACACACGTCCATCCCGTCTACCCAGTTCTTTATTCATTTTCCAAACATATCCCCTTTTTGTTTTTAAAGCACTCACACATTTTAAAAGCACACACCCGCATTTTTAAAGCACTCATTTAGGCCAAAACAAGGTTAAATCATAGCAATCAAGGGTGGCTATCCTACCATGTTTTGCAGTAAAACAATATGCAATTTATAAAACGGGTACAGGATATATTTTTAAAAGCTCGGGACGAAGCATGCATCAAAGGGGGAAGTTGAACTTGCCGTCTTCGTAGTCCTCGGGGAGTGCGGCTCGACGTTCGGGGCTTCGGGCTCCTGCTCGCGGTAGTCGGCCTTGATCTCGGCTCGGGGTACCTTCCTCCGTCTACTCCGTCGGCTAAGGCGCACACACAAGCAAGCAAGCAATATTAGCACACACGTTTCGGCCGAGCTCGGGAAGGGGGAAGTGAGCGGAGAGGGGGTATATATAAGCCCTAGGAAGGGGGTTGGTTCGGTGGGGGTGCGGTAATATTTGGACTTAACCGGGAATAAAAGCCGTGTATGAAAGGCTAGGTTAAGGAGGGGTTATAGGTATTAAGGACCTATTGGTAATTTCTACTAATGGAGAAAGGGTGTGTTTATGACAATATAAGTTGGGTTAGGGCCTGTTTGTAAATTGTTTAGGGCTCAACAGTAATTAATTATCAACCTTAGGGGCTATTTGGAAGGAAAAGGAGAGAGAGTGGATAGGATTAGAGAGGTTCAGGATAAAGGAAAAGGCCAGGGGGCCTTGGGAAAAAGTGCCCTTCTTCTTCCCCCCTCGCAACAGAACAGAGAGGGAGGGGGCGCGGGCATGGCCGGCCGGCGGGGGTACCCGCCGGCGGCTCCGGCCGCGGCGGCGGCCGGGGACAAGGGGAAAAGGAAGAGGGGGGGCGAGGGGGTCCTATCCCCGTGCTCACCTTGGGCTATAGCGCACGGTGGAGGCGGCTCGGCGGCGGGCAGAGGGCGGCGGCGGTGCTAATGGTGGCGGCGCGGTGGTGCTCGGGGAACAGGCTCAGGGATGCTCGATTTCGGTGCGGTGCGGCGAGGTGGTGGTGGTGCCGGTCTTAAATAGGCGCCGTAGGTCGGTTTGGGGAGGGGAGAAGATTTTTCCGGCGAGGCCTCCGGCGAGCTCGGGCTTCTTCTCGAAGTCCGGCCGGATCGTTGCGGCGACCGGCGATGCGACGGCTCGGGCCGGTACGGGTCAACTTGTGCAGGAGGGTTAGGCCGTGGATGAGACCTGGCGTGCAGGCGGCCTTGGGGGCGGTGGTCGGCGCGGAAGGGCACCGGCGGTCGGGGACGCGTCGCGTCGTCGGCGCGGCGTGGTGGCGTGAAGGGGGGGGGGGGGCTCCGCCGGCCCGGTGGCGTGTGGAGGGGGGGGAGCGGTGCGGCGCGCGGGGCCACGGTCCAGCGGCGCCGGGCGGCGTCGGGGTGGCGGCCCGGCCGCGCGGGAGGAAAGGGAAAGGAAGGAGAAGGGAAGAAGAAGAGAAAGGAAAAAGAAAAGAGGGAAGGAAAAAGAAAAGGAAAAGGAAAAAGGAAAGGGAGAAAGAGAAGAAAAAGGAAAAAGAAAGGGGAGGAAAATGAAGAAGGGAGAAGGAGAAATAGGGAGAGAGATTTTGGAAAAAAAAATCCGGAAAATTGTTAGGGAAAATTGGGAAGGGGTTTTGCGGGGGGTTTTCCCGATTTTTCGGGCGTCGGCGCGTTTCTCCGGGACGACGGTGATGGCGAGGCGGACCGGGCGTCGGGACCGCGGCGTGCGCGGGATTCCCGGCCGGTGGCCGACCACGGCGTTGGGAAGGCGCGCAAGGGTGCGGCCGAGGGTGCGGTGCGGCGGGGATTCGCGGCACGCGCGCGGGGGGAGAGAGGGGGAAAACAGTGGCTAGGGTTTGAATGGTAATTGAGCTCGGCGGGTCAGTTTTGAAAATACGCATGATTTATTAGGTGATTTATTTAGAGCTAAAAAAACGCGGGCGTTACAAACCTACCGCACTTAATATGAATCTCGTCCTCGAGATTCGGCTAAGTTTCGAATAGGTGGGGGAACTCTTTCCTCAGTGCATCCTCTCGTTCCCACATAGCCTCTTCCACCCCGTGTCTGCTCCATTGGACTCTGCACACCCGTACTTCTGACGTTCTTGTCCGCTTGACCACAGTGTCTAAGATTTTGACGGGCACCTCCTGGTACCTAAGGTCTGGCTGTAGATCGATGGTCTCCACCGGTACTCGCTTCTCTTCCAGAACCTTCAAACATCGGCGTAGCTGGGAGATGTGAAATACTGGGTGTATATCTGACATTTCTTCGGGTAGCTCCAACCGGTATGCTACTGCTCCGACTTTCTTTAGCACTTTATACGGTCCGATGTACCGAGGGGCCAACTTCCCATGTACTTGAAATCTCCGAGTCCCCCGGATGGGTGAAACCTTGAGGTAGACGAAGTCTCCTGGATTGAAGCTCGCTTCACGCCTCTTCTTGTCTGTGTAGCTCTTCTGTCGGGACTGAGCGGCTTTCAACTTTTCTCGGATATCAGCTACTCGCTCCTCGGCTTCCTTTATAAGCGCGGGCCCGACCAGGGCACGCTCTCCTACTTCTGACCACATCAGGGGTGTCCTACACTTTCTCCCGTATAGTGCTTCGAATGGCGACATTCCCAGACTTGCTTGGTAGCCGTTGTTGTAGGAAAATTCTGCATATGGCAGGCTCTGCTCCCAATCTTTGCCGTAGGTGAGGACGCATGCTCTTAACATATCTTCCAAAATCTGATTCACCCTTTCGGTCTGTCCGTCTGTCTGTGGGTGGTACGCTGAGCTGAAGTCTAGCTTGGTGCCCATGGCTTTGTGCAAGCTTTTCCAGAACCTAGAGGTGAACTGGGTCCCTCTGTCTGAGACTATTCTGCTAGGCACTCCATGCAGCTTCACTATATTTTCTATGTAGAGTTTCGCCAACTTCTCTCCACCATAAGTGGTCCGTACGGGTAGAAAGTGAGCGACTTTAGTGAGTCGGTCCACGATCACCCATACGGAGTCATGTCCCTTCGGAGTCCTTGGCAACCCTACTACGAAGTCCATACCTATCTCGTCCCACTTCCATACCGGGATTGGTAAAGGTTGCAACAGTCCTGCTGGCTTCTGATGTTCGGCTTTGATCCTCTGACAAGTGTCACAGTGGGCGACGAACCGTGCAATGTCTGCTTTCATCCCATTCCACCAGTACTTCTGCTTTAAGTCCATGTACATCTTGGTGGATCCCGGGTGAATGGAGTATGCTGAGTTGTGTGCCTCATCCATGATGGTCTGTTGGAGATCTCCACCTTCGGGCACGCATATCCTGTTCTTGTACCACAGGGTGCCTTGGTTGTCTACCCTGAAGTCAGGGGCCTTGTTCTCCCCGGTATGCTTGCGGATCCTCATCAGATTCTCGTCAGCTTCTTGGGCCTTCCGGATCTTCTCTTCTAGGGTAGGCTGAACACTCAGCTGGCGGACGTAGCCTTGGGGAACGATGTGTACGTTGAGCCGAGCCATCTCCTCTTGCAACTGGGCACTCTTGGGTGCCGCCTTCTCATAGGTTTTCCGTCTTAGGGCATCTGCTACTACATTGGCCTTCCCCGGGTGGTAGTGAATCTCTAGATTATAGTCCTTGACTAGCTCTAGCCATCTTCTCTGCCTTAGGTTTAGGTCGGGCTGGGTGAAGATGTACTTTAGACTCTTGTGGTCTGTGTAGATTTCACACTTGTTCCCGATCAGATAGTGTCTCCAGATCTTCGGGGCATGCACTACGACCGCAAACTCCGGATCGTGGGTGGGATAGTTCTGCTCATGGGGTTTGAGCTGACGGGAGGCGTATGCCACTACCTTCCCATCTTGCATGAGAACACATCCCAACCCTTGTCGGGAGGCGTCGCAATACACGACAAAGTCCCGTTGAATGTCTGGCAGGGTTAGCACTGGGGCTGTGGTCAACCTCTTCTTCAACTCTTGGAAACTTCTCTCACAGGCCTCGGTCCAGTTAAACTTCTTCTCTTTCTTGAGCAGCTCTGTCATGGGCCGGGCGATCTTGGAGAATCCCTCGATAAATCTCCGGTAGTACCCGGCTAAACCTAGGAAACTCCTGATCTCACTCACATTGGTTGGTTCTTTGCCAGTTGGAGACTGTCTCAACTTTCCCGGGGTCTACAGCTACTCCTTCTGCAGTCAATATGTGCCCAAGGAAGGATATTTTCTCCAGCCAAAATTCACACTTGCTGAACTTGGCGTAAAGCTTGTGTGCCCTCAATTTTCCCAGCACTACTCGAAGATGTTGTTCATGCTCCTCCACGCTCTTGGAGTAAACAAGTATGTCGTCAATGAAGACCACGACAAACTTGTCCAGCTCTTCCATGAACACCTTATTCATGAGGTTCATGAAGTATGCTGGTGCATTGGTTAGTCCAAAGGACATCACCGTGAACTCATACTGCCCGTAGCGAGTGACAAAGGCGGTCTTGGGGATGTCGCTTTCCCTAATCTTGAGCTGGTGATACCCTGATCTTAGATCCACCTTCGAGAAATATCCGGCTCCCTTCAGTTGGTCAAACAGGTCATCTATTCTGGGAAGAGGGTACTTGTTTTTAATAGTGACCTCGTTCAGCGAGCGATAGTCCACGCACATCCTCATGCTCTTATCCTTCTTCTCCACGAAAAGCACTGGGGCTCCCCATGGTGATGAACTTGGTCCGATGAACCCACTTCGCCGGGAGCTCGCTAGCCGCTTCTTTAATTCTCGCCAACTCGGGGGCTGCCATCCTATAGGGTCTCTTGGCTATGGGAGAGGTTCCGGGGATAAGGTCAATTACGAACTCTATATCCCCGTCGGTGGCATCCCGGGGGAGTTCTTCGGGGAACACATCCGGGTATTCTCGTACTACCGGGACATCTTCTATGGACTTGGCTTCTATGTTGAAAACCATTATATCCGGCCTGTGTCCCCGGGTGTGGCGAGTCACTTGTATCCCGTCTGGGTTGGTCAAGTGCACTACTTTATCGGCGCAACTTATGAGGCCATGTTGTTGGCTTAACCAATCCATACCAAGGATCACGTCTATCCCCTTGGATTTCGGTACTACCGAGTCACCGCTAAGAACTCCACCCCACTTAAAATAATCCTTACCGGGGGCATCCCGGTTGACACTTAATGTCTCCTCCGGCGTTCGAGTTATTAGGGGTGCGTGAGTAGTACTCGTGGGTATGCTATGCTTTTCCACAAAGCTTGAGGATATGAATGAGTGTGATGCTCCCGAATCGAACAAGTATGGTAGCCAAAGCGAGCCGACCGGGAACTCACCGAGTACTACGCCTTGTGCTTCCGTGCCTCCTCGCGCATTGATGTGATTCACCCGGCGCGTCCATACGACTGCTGGGGCTGCCTCATCTGCTGGTTGCTAGTGTTGTTGCCGAAGTTATTGTTGCTGCGCACTGGCATGCAGTTGGCTCCTGACGCAAGTGGCCTTGGCCCGTTCACCGAGTTGGAGTAGGTGGTGGTGGCTGGCTTTTTAGCATAGGGGCAGTTGGCGATGAAGTGCCCGGTTTCTCGGCAGTTGAAACACACTCAGGAGTTGTTGTTGTTGTTGGTAGTGATCCGGTCGGTGTTGTTTCGTGGGGGTTTCATGGCACTCCGGTTGTAGGAGGGCTTGAACTCGGGCTCCGGGGGGCTTGTGAGCTCGTGGCTTGGGATTGGGTTCTGTACTGCATAGGAGCTTGGAACCTGGACATGGGGTGTCCAAAGTTTCTCGGCCTCTGGGACTGCTCTTGCTGCTTGGCCTTGTGTTCCATGAACTTGCGCTTGTTTCCTTCTTTTCCTCGGCCCTTGCTCTCTCCGTGAGGATTGCCATGTTCATAAGGGTGTTAAAGTCCGGGTAAATCCGAGGAGTCGGCGGTGTCCTCGGTTCGAGTCGGCCCTTCTTGAACATCTCTTGTTTTTTGGAGTCTTTATCCACCTCCTCGGGGGCATAGCGTGCCAGCTCTATGAACTGGTACGTGTATTCTTCCACAGACATGTTGCCTTGGAGGAGTTCGCGGAACTCGTCCGCCTTCCGCTTCAGTGTGGCCTCCGGGATGTGGTAGCGGCGGAACTCCTCCACGAATTCATCCCATGTGATGGCGGAGGGATCCTTGGCTGCGGCGCAGTAATTCTCCCACCAGGCTAGGGCGGTCCCGGTGAGTCGGGTGAGCTGCCGAGAGAACCTTGTCATGGTCCTCGCAAAGTGGAGGGGCTCCGGTTCCCTCGAGATGGCTCTCGGCCAATCGTCGGCGTCCAAAGGATTCACCGACCCGCTAAAGGTGGGCGGCTTAGTCCCGAGGAACTCGATCGGCTTCTCATTCATGCTCATAGCACGGGGTCTTGGGTGGTTGATGGCATTGAAGATAGCCTCCATCGGGACGATGCGGTTGGCTAAGACTTGTGCCAAGTCAACAGGAGGGGGTGGCGGTGGCAGGACCACGTTCTCTCCTCCATCTTCATTCTGGTTAACCTCCTGGTCGTGGAGACGCTCCCTCCGATCGACTTGCGATCCCTCAGCGTCCGATCGGTGGGTCCTGACAGGGCGCCTGGAAACCATCTGTAAAGAAACGGGTTTTCTAAGAGGCCTAGTCTTATGTGATGTTTAAGTGGATTATATCGGGTTTCTTTTTGAAAAGGCAGGGTTTATTCTCGCCGCAAGCACACAACAAGCACATAGCAATCAAGCAAGCACAAACAAGTTTTTATTACAAACCAGCGAGGAGGATACATCCCGACTACGCGGACACACTACACGACTAAGGACTAAGGGCGCGACTTGGACCGGTACGGCTTCATTCCCTGGGTCTTGGGGTACACTACTCGCGAGGGGAGCTGTCTTCTGGGGTCGAGTGTTCTTCCAGCGGAATGAGCAACTCGTCATCGTTTCCGCCTTCGGGATCTCCGTTTTCCTGAGGCTGTGCTGCGGCTTCGGTGGTAGCTGTTTGGGGTTCGGTGACTGCTGGTGGCGCTGGGGGGACTTGGATAGTTCCTCCCCATCCTATAAGGGGTGTTCCTAGCAGGACTTGAGCTTCTCCAATGGCTGGAACAGGTGTCCCGCCGTTGGTCCATTCTTGCATGCGTTGGTCCTGGATCCTCCTGAGGCTTTCCTGGGCAACGGCTTCACTGCTTATGGCTGCTGCAGTCCTTGCTTCAGCTTGAGCCACTCGGACTTGGTGCATCCTCACTGTGACTTCAGCTTGTTCGGCCCGACTGATTTGTTCCCTCAAGTGCCTGGCCTGGTCATCAAAGAGCTTGTCCAGGGAGACAAGGTAGGCGACTACGTGATATAGCAAGTCTTCTTGGTGGCGGCGTCGTTCCAGGTTTCTCATGCGGGCCTGCCAAACTGGGGTTCTGATGGCGGGAGGGAAGTACCTCATCGGTGTGGGGACGAGGTGTTCTTCGTAGATCCGGCACAGGTAGCGGAGGGCTTTTCTGAGGGCCAAAGGATAGGTGTCTCGGTGTCGGAACCCTGTGGCGGTCACGCGCCACGGCTCGATGTTGGTGTGGCGGTTGCTTCTAGCGACGGAGAGGACCACTCTACAGCGAAGAGTACCGAGTTGCTCGTACTCTCTGCTGTAGTACCTAGGGCGCTCAGTGATACCGAGGCGCTCCAGGGAGTTGATGAGCAGGCGAGCAAAACCAGGCTCCTCCCGGCACACGCCTGGGTCCATCCATCTTCCGCCATCTGAAAATAAAGGTAGAGTTGAACAGGTTGTGGTGGGGTACAAGAGATGTATAACTTTATTTATTAGGAAGGTTGGGGTACATCCTTCGGGGTACACTTATTATTACTAGGACTCGATTTCTAGCCTAAACACCCTAATCTCATGGTGATTCTGCCTCTAGCTGGATACGACGCTTCTTCAGTGGAAGATCTTGCTCCAGTATCTCATCTTCCGTCTGGGTCCCTTTGTCCCAGTGGGTTTCTTCGGGCTCATCTTCTTCTGCTCTGGCTCCTTCATCTCTGCTTCTTCGCTCCTTTAGCTCATCCCATAGGGCTTTATGGGCCAACAGCGTGCGTTCTCTTTCCCTGAGGTATTCCTGCTTTGTGTTGTGTAGTTCAACTTCTGCTATGGTCGTCTTCACCCTTTCTAGTTCTATCCTCTGTTCTGCTCTTTCCGCTATGTCGATCTACTGCTTCAGTTGCTGGGCTTGTTCTTGATAAAGGTGGTCTAGGCCTCTGAGGTATATGGATAGGTGGGAAACTGCCTCTTCTAAGTCTTCTTCTTCTCGTTCTAGTCCTCTCATGCGATCAATCCACGAGCGTCCTCTTCCTCCGGAGGGTGGAAAGAATCCCATTGGAGTCCTTCGGAGGTGCTGTCTATAAACCACTCGTAGCTGTCGCAGGGCCTTCCGAGCAGCCTTGGGGTAGGTGTCGGCAAAGCGAAAACCAGTGGCGGAGACGAACCATGGCTCTATGTCGGGGTAAAACGTGCTTCTTCCCACAAAGATCAGCAGCTTACACCAAGGGGTGCCGAAGCGTTCGTACTCTCGGTAGATGAACTCTGGCGGATCCCTTACTCCGACGCGTTCCAGGCTGAGTAGCAACAGGTTAGGGAGGCCAGGCTGGACGGGGCAAATTCCTCCGTTCCACTCAGGGTTAGGCATCTGGAAACAGGCAAGAATCAAGGTAAGGATTTGGGAAAAGGCGAGCTTAGCAAAGGAAGGTTAGAGAAGGCCAGAGGAGGTCTCGTATCCTAGGGGTCATGTCCTACGGCCAACCTACAGCTCTGATACCACCTGAAGCGTCCCCTCATCAGAGGTGACTAAATGTGACACAAATACCAGTCCCAGGAGGCTGGTAACACATTTATTACAACAGGTGGAATCAGTCTTTTACATCTCGGCGACACAAAGGGCACGGAAGTGCCAACGCTACAAGGAATAACACAAACGCTAACGACCACACTACAATAGCAAAGGCTTCCATAGCCTCCTCAGAGTACCACACCATGGAAGCTTTCGGTAGGGCCCTAGGTACACAGGCACGGTTGGGTGTAGGGTACGACCTACTCAACGTCTTCGGGAATGTAATCGGGATCCTCCTCTGTAAAATAGTTAGTAAAACAAGGGTGAGCACATACGTACTCAGCAAATCCAACCCCACCCACGGAGGGGCTTATAAGCAGAATCATGCATAAGGTATAGCAAGGATCAGGTTAAGGTTCATTTTGCAAACTTACACATGCAGGGGTTCATTTCAAAAAAAGGTTTTCACAAATCATTTTCATACTCAAGTAACCCAATTGTTTTAGGGAAAAACCACTGTGGATCTACCGGACTTCCCGTCCGTCGTAGCCCAGGCACACAGCCACACACTTCACCCAGAAAACAACTCACGCCAGAAAATATCCCATCCCAAAACCCTAGTTTTTGTGACCACACCGTGACTCGTCCAATACCGTGGACACGGCTATTCGAATAGGTTTGACACTCTGCAGAGGTTGTACATCTTTACCCACAAGTAGGATACCGTCACACGAACACCTCAGCGCCGGTACGGATCCTATCATAGCCATTACCCACCTTAGCTAACGCTACGAGCCACCACGGAAGCAACCAAGGGGTTATCCCACATAACCAGGGCGTACCTCACAGAGAGCGTACCCCTACTCCTTGGTCTCCCGCCGCTCACCCGCACACCAGATGGCAAGTAGATTAGCTAGTGGGGTTTATGCTAAGCCGTTGCCACATACAACGGTCGAGTGGTTGTACGATGATTTGGGTCAGGTGAGATGTCACGCAACCCGGTCCTTAACCGACAAGATGGACAACTCCCAACACGCTCAACCACACAGGTACGAGCTCACCCATACTCCTGACACACACGTCCATCCCGTCTACCCAGTTCTTTATTCATTTTCCAAACATATCCCCTTTTTGTTTTTAAAGCACTCACACATTTTAAAAGCACACACCCGCATTTTTAAAGCACTCATTTAGGCCAAAACAAGGTTCAATCATAGCAATCAAGGGTGGCTATCCTACCATGTTTTGCAGTAAAACAATATGCAATTTATAAAACGGGTACATGATATATTTTTAAAACTGGGACAGAAGCATGCATCAAAGGGGGAAGTTGAACTTGCCGTCTTCGTAGTCCTCGGGGAGTGCCGGCTCGACGTTCGGGGCTTCGGACTCCTGCTCGCAGTAGTCGGCCTCGATCTCCGGCTCGGGGTACCTTCCTCCGTCTACTCCGTCGGCTAAGGCGCACACACAAGCAAGCAAGCAATATTAGCACACACGTTTCCGGCCGAGCTCGGGAAGGGGGAAGTGAGCGGAGAGGGGGTATATATAAGCCCTAGGAAGGGGGTTGGTTCGGTGGGGGTGCGGTAATATTTGGACTTAACCGGGAATAAAAGGCGTGTATGAAAGGCTAGGTTAAGGAGGGGTTATAGGTATTAAGGACCTATTGGTAATTTCTACTAATGGAGAAAGGGTGTGTTTATGACAATATAAGTTGGGTTAGGGCCTGTTTGTAAATTGTTTAGGGCTCAACAGTAATTAATTATCAGCCTTAGGGGCTATTTGGAAGGAAAAGGAGAGAGAGTGAATAGGATTAGAGAGGTTCAGGATAAAGGAAAAGGCCAGGGGGCCTTGGGAAAAAGTGCCCTTCTTCTTCCCCCCTCGCAACAGAACAGAGAGGGAGGGGGCGCGGGCATGGCCGGTCGGCAGGGGTACCCGCCGGCGGCTCCCGGCCGCGGCGGCGGCCGGGGACAAGGGGAAAAGGAAGAGGGGGGGGGGGCAAGGGGGTCCTATCCCCGTGCTCACCTTGGGCTATAGCGCACGGTGGAGGCGGCTCGGCGGCGGGCAGAGGGCGGCGGCGGTGCTAATGGTGGCAGCGCGGTGGTGCTCGGGGAACAGGCTCAGGGATGCTCGATTTCGGTGCGGTGCGGCGAGGTGGTGGTGGTGCCGGCCTTAAATAGGTGCCGTAGGTCGGTTTGGGGAGGGGAGAAGATTTTTCCGGCGAGGCCTCCGGCGAGCTCGGGCTTCTTCTCGAAGTCCGACCGGATCCTTGCGGCGACCGGCGATGCGACGGCTCGGGCGTACGGGTCAACTTGTGCGGGGAGGGTTGGGCCGTGGACGAGACCCTCGGCGTGCGGGGCGGCCTTGGGGGGCGGTGGTCGGCGCGAGCAAGGGCGCCGGCGGTCGGGGACGCGTCGCGTCGTCGGCGCGCCGTGGTGGCGTGAAGGGGGGGGGGGGGCTCCGCCGGCCTAGTGGCGTGTGGAGGGGGGGAGCGGTGCGGGCGCGCGGGGCCCGGTCAACGGCGCCGGTGGCGCCGGTCGGGGTGCTGGCCTGGCCGCGCGGGAGGAAAGGGAAAGGAAGGAGAAGGGAAGAAGAAGAGAAAGGAAAAAGAAAAGAGGGAAGGAAAAAGAAAAGGAAAAGGAAAAAGGAAAGGGAGAAAGAGAAGAAAAAGGAAAAAGAAAGGGGAGGAAAATGAAGAAGGGAGAAGGAGAAATAGGGAGAGAGATTTTGGAAAAAAAAATCCGGAAAATTGTTAGGGAAATTGGGAAGGGGTTTTGCGGGGGTTTTTCCCGGTTTTTCGGGCGTCGGCGCGTTTCTCCGGGACGGCGGTGATGGCGAGGCGGACCGGGCGTCGGGACCGCGGCATGCGAGGGGGATTCCGGCCGGTGGCCGACGGCGGCGTTGGGAAGGCGCGCAAGGGTGCAGCCGAGGTGCGGTGCCAGCGGGATTCGCGGCACGCGCGCCGGGGGAGAGAGGGGGGAAAACAGTGGCTAGGGTTTGAATGGTAATTGAGCTCGGCGGGTCAGTTTTGAAAATACGCATGATTTATTAGGTGATTTATTTAGAGCTAAAAAAACGCGGGCGTTACACCCAGCCGACGCAGTAGCAGCATGCGATGATGATGGCGGACTTCAACGACACGACAAAGTGTGCAGGGAAGGCATTGGCGGCGGCAGAGTCGGTGGAGGCGGAGGCGCGGTCGACCGGAGGGGGCGTCCCGTTTGGCTCGGCTACTCCACAGGCAGCGACCGAAGAGGGGGTTGGCCAGGCTCAAGTGCTCCCTTAGCAACACCGCCCCACGAGCCGGCGGCTAGAGGATGCTATCGCCATCCACGAGACCTCCTCACGTACCTCACCCACCACACGAGAGCTGCACAGAGGGCGGCGTCAGCAGCGGGGAGGAAGGAGCACCAGGGCCCGCCACGACCGACGAAGTGCGGTCGTATTTAGATTTGTTTTTTGACACTTATCATGTAAACTACTTTTGTTTCTTGTAATTAAACTATGTATTTTCGTATTCAGTTTCGTTTTATCTAGCATTTATAGTTTCAGGGATAACCAACTGAAAAACAAAAAAAAGAAAAAAACCAACCACCTTTTGAAGCAGCGGTTGGCTGCACACAGCCGCCGTTTCAAGTGGCGGGAGCTGCCAGGTTGCCACCTGCCATCCAACCCGGGTCTGCTGCCACTGTTGCAAACATGCCCCCCTTTGCTGCGGCGGCAGGTCCTTACCGCCAACCATTGTGGCGGTAGAACCCTACCGCCGCTTCTAATGGTGGCATGATCCCAACCGCTGTGGCAAATGGCGGTTCGAGGCTATTTGTGCAAATGTTGAATCCGACTATTTATTTTCGTAAAATCAAAGAAAAAATATAAAACTGAGATCTGGATAGTATATCGATTATTTGACTATGAAGATGATTTCAAATAAAAAAACTTTGAACTACAAAGTTGTAGATCTCGTCGAAAGCTACAATTTTCATATAAAGTTTACTTCCATCTGAGTTCAAACAAAAAATTAAAATTTTTGAAAACAGACTGGACTCCTGCCGCCGTGGCCCACGGCGGTAGCAGGCGCTACCGTGCCGCTCGCGCCCCCTAACGCCGTGGGCACGACGGTAGGTCCGTGCCGCCGTCCCCGTCCCCCACGGCGCTAGATGTATAGTTTTGCAAAAAAATTGGGACCATATATTTTCGCAAAATTGAGGGAGAAAAAATATAAAAAAAGAAAAAATTCCAAGTATCCATGGCATACATAGAAGTGGAGTCCAACCAGGCCCACCCGACGAGCGTAGGCCTCAGACTCAGACCCCCGACCCGCACCCCACCTCCTCCCTGGATCGGATCGGATCGGCTCGGCCCGTCGTCAGCCTCTCCACCTGCTGGACCGACCACGGACGACAATCGACAAGACGACCAAAAACCGCGGACGCGCGCCGCAGCCCCCGCACGTAGGTAGCTTCGCCGCGGAGGCGACGTCGCCGTCCCGCCGCGCCTCTGTGGCAAGCAAAGTCGACAAAGCGTCTCGGCGCGTTGTCGCGCAGGCAGAAACCGGCCGTGCGTGGCACTGCCGCCTCGGAAACGCGGTGCCGGCCCCGTTCCTGCTGCGCCGCCTGCGCGGCAGCAGGACATCGCCTCGCCTACACGGGCTACCTGCCCAGCTAACCGACAGCCTGTTCGTTTGGCTGGTGGGCGATACACAATCTTGATTGTTCAAGAGAATCTTATTGGCTGATGGGCTAGTGCTGATTTGTTCCGAGAGAAAAGTACCGCTGGCTGGTGGCTGATAAGCCAAACGAACATGGCGCGAATTCACGGGGCGGTCGGGCGCGCGCTCAGCACGGCATGGGCTGGCGGGGGCACGTGTGCGAAAATGAGCCGGAGGATCACCAAGGAGCGGGAAGCTGCATCACGTTTTGTTGACGCCAACCAACTTCGTGCCTATCGTCGCTCTGTCCGCCGCAGCAGTCATCTTTGGCTAAACCCAGTACGGCCACGCCCCCGTCTATCATCAACTTCGATCTGCCAAACCGCCGGTCCCCAACTGCCGGAACTTATCCTGTAGTATACACGTACCAAGCATCTTGCCCCGTTGCCCGTCCAATGCTACGGAGCACCGCCACATGCATGCGCCCTGTTCGCTTGGCTTATCAGCCACCAGTCAGCCGTATTTTTCTCTCAAAACAAATCAGCCACCAGCAACCAGCCAGCAGTATTTTTGTTTCAGAATAAACCAGCACCAGCCATCAGCCACCTGCCAAACGAACAGGCAGATGGTCTCGCTCGCAGTTCCGAATTTACGATACAAACCAGATGCATGTGGTGCGGAGGTGCAGGAGGAAAAGTCGTTTGGGTTTTTTTTGCTAATAATTATGAATCCCGCTGAGAGCTTGGGAAGTCCGTAGAAAAATGTACTAAATTGCTTTGTTGTGTCCCGGGTAGGATCAACAGCAATTAGAGAGGTAGTTTGAGGATTTTAGAGGAAATTGGCAGAATTAGTCAGGAGAGGGATAGTTGGATGGAGAAGAAGAAATGAGTTTGAGTATTGTTCTTCCATACACAACATCAAACGCTTGCATATCTTTAATCACCCAGGCACCAATGCAGTGGGCCAACGCATCTGAAAACACACACAGCCTTTACGGCCCATTTCACTTGACGTCGGTCCTTAGACCCATACGCTTCTCAGCCCGCCTTACCGTAGAGCCCGGTTCATGACATTCCTTCCCCCTTTAAAGGCAGCTTGTCCCCAAGCTGATGCCTCTGGAAATTTGCGCTTGAGGTCTTATTCATCTTCAGATGTCACCAAAGACTTGTCACTACTGCGCCAGAGAACTTTGATACGCGGTGCAGTAGCTCCAGCAGGTGGAACCAAGGTTTGTTCAAGCACCTGAACTGGTTCCCACACTGCAGAAGGGTCAGTGCAAATAGAAGATAAGTCAGAGCTTACTTCAACTTGAGGAGGCACATGCTTCTTCAGCTGTGAAACATGAATGACTGGATGAATCTGTGAACTTGAAGGTAAGTCCAATTTGTAAGCTACAACACCAATCTTTTGAAGAATCCGAAAAGGTCCATAAAGCTTGAATGACAACTTGTTATTACTTCTGAGTGCAATAGATGTTTGAATGTGTGGTTGGAGCTTCAAATAAACCAAGTCTCCAACCTCCAAAGATCTCACTTCGACCTTTATCAGTCTGAGCCTTCATACGTTGCTGGGCTCTCAACAACTGTTGTTGAATTAACTTTGTTAGCTGATGCCTGTCCTTCATCCACGCTGCCAGATCAGGTACAGTAACCTGTGCAGGATCAGTGAGGCCAAAGTGCTTGAGAGGATGGCCATAAAGCACTTCAAAAGGTGTACACTGTAAGGCAGACTGATAAGAAGTGTTGTACCAAAATTCAGCTAAGGAAAGCCATTTGTGCCATTGCTTAGGGCATGCATGAACAGAACAACGAAGAAATGCTTCCAGGCACTGATTCAGGCGTTCAGTCTGACCATCCGTTTGTGGATGATATGCAAAGCTCATGAGTCGCTGTGTGTCAGATAATTTGAACAACTCTCTCCAAAGGTTGCTAGTAAACACCCTATCTCTGTCTGAGATAACAACCTGTGGAAGACCATGTAGCTTATATATGTTGTTGAAATATAACTGAGCCACAATTAATGCAGTATAAGGATGAGACAAAGGCAAAAAATGGCCATATTTACTGAATTTGTCAATGACTACCAAAATCACATCAAATGTTCCAGACTTGGGTAATCCTTCAACAAAATCCATACTAATCACTTCCCATGCTTGAGAAGGAACATGTAAAGGTTGCAGCAGTCCAGGCAATTTCACATGTTCCACCTTAGCTTGCTTACATACTTGACAAGCTTGCACATATTCAGCAATAGTCTGTTTCATCCTGGTCCAGACAAACAAGGCTTTGATTCTCCTATAGGTGGCCTGCATACCAGAGTGTCCTCCAATCCCACTAGCATGCAATGCTTGAGTAATATGATTTTGAGCCAACTTATTGTTACCAATCCAGATTTTATTATTCAACTTGATAATGCCATCATGTAAGGAGTACCCCTTATCATGCTCAGGACAAATGCTCAATTCCCTGAGAATTTGCTTAGCTTCC
The DNA here is from genome assembly GCA_947561735.1 of Cenchrus americanus. Taxonomy (NCBI): domain Eukaryota; kingdom Viridiplantae; phylum Streptophyta; class Magnoliopsida; order Poales; family Poaceae; genus Cenchrus; species Cenchrus americanus. The sequence goes on along the minus strand of OX387245.1, from coordinate 89,346,929 downwards.
TCATCATCATAATAGCCTTGAAGTACTTTCTCCATCCAGAAAGGTTGACAGACCGAAATGACATTGACTTCAGAATGAGGTTGTCTGGATAAGGCATCAACAACTGTGTTGGAGATACCCTTCTTTTACTGAATTTTAAAATTCAAATCCATAAGTTTGAGAAGGGCCTTATGCTGAAGCTTAGTGGTAGCTTTTTGTTCAGTCAAATACAAAAGACTCCTATGATCAGTTTTGATAACAAATTCTTGAGCCAACAGGTAAGGTCTCCATTTATCAACAGCTAGCAAGATTGCCATGCATTCTTTTTCATAGGTGGAAAGAGCTTGATTCCTGGGACTCAAGGTTTGACTCAAATAAGATATCATGTGTCCATTTTGCATTAAAACAGCTCCTATTCCCAAATCACTGGCATCAGTTTCCAAGACAAACTGCTGAGAAAAATTTGGGACAACCAGAACTGGGGCTTGCACCAGAGCCTGCTTCAGAGTGTCAAAAGCTGTTTGGGCTACAGACGTCCATTGGAATTGAACCCCTTTTTTCAATAACTGAGTCAATGGTTTACTGATCAATCTATAGTGTTTGATGAATCTTCTATAATACCCAGTAAGACCCAGAAAGCCCCTCAAAGCTTTTAGGGATTGAGGAACAGGCCAATCCAAAACTGCCTGAACCTTTGATGGTTTAGTATGAATGCCTTTAGTAGAGATTGTATGGCCCAAATATTCCAACTCCCCTTTAGCAAATTCACATTTGGACATCTTTAGAAGGAAGTGATTGTCTTGGAGAATCTGAATTACTTGTTGCAATAGCTGCACATGCTCCTGTAAGGAGGAGCTATAGACCAATATATCATCCATGAAAACTAACACACCTCTTCTCGATGAGCAAATAAGGAATTCATGGCACCTTGAAAGGTTGCTGGAGCATTAGTAAGTCCAAAGGGCATCACCTTAAACTCATACAACCCACTGTGAGTCTTGAATGCAGTTTTAGCTTCATTACCAAGAGCCACTCTGATCTGATGATAGCCAGATCTACAATCCAACTTAGTGAACCATTCAGCTCCATGTAACTCATCAATTAGTTCATCAACCACAGGAAGAGGGTGTTTATCCTTGACTGTAGTGGCATTCAACCTTCTGTAATCCACACAGAAACGCCAAGAGCCATCTTTCTTCTTAACAATAAGGATTGGAGAAGCAAATGAACTGACACTTCTCTGAATAATCCCCTGATTAAGCAGCTCCAACACTTGTTTCTCAATCTCAGTTTTTTGATGAGGAGAATACTTGTAGGGTCTCACATTAACTGGTAAAGCACCTGGAATTAGAGGAATTCTGTGATCAAATTCTCTTGAAGGAGGTAGAGTGAAGGCTCATGAAATAATTCAGAAAACTGATGGACCACAACCTTGACTTCTTGTGGAATATCAGGTCCTAAGGAATCATTGTTTACAGGAGTAGAATTACTGTTTCCAGATGATAAAGCACATATGTCTTCAAACTTTGTGGGAACAACAGATATGAGCTCCACACACTGAACAACAGCCTTCCTCTTCAGTAACCCTTTCAGTTTGTGTGCTGACACCCTGGAACACTTAGTAACATCATCTTGAATGCCTTGTAACAGAATTCTTCTGCCCTTGTGAGGAACTCTCAATTTCTGCTTCCTCCAATGAATCCACATAGGGCCGTGATCAGCTAGCCAATCAGCTCCTAAAATCATGTCATAATTCTTCAAAGGAATTACTCTGGTGTCATAAGTGAATGTATGCCCTTGAATATGCCACTGCAACTGAGGAATCATGGAATCAGAGACCATTGGGCTGCCATCAGCAGTAGAGAACTGCAGGCTAGGACAAGACTGAATGGACTGGGAAATTGAATTGGACACTTCTGGAGTGATAAAAGTCCTTGCACTTCCTGAATCTAGCAAAATTAACAGCTCCTGCTTCCAAATGAATCCCCTAACCCTCATGGTTTTCCTCTTCTTTGGGCTCTGACATAACTGATGAGACTCCTGAGTAGGATTTGTGGTCAAAGCACATAGATCATCCCCAACACTGTCACTTTCACTTGAGTTACCTTCAGAATCAGAATCCAATAACTCCATAAATTCTTGTATAACATTGATGGAGACATGAGTAGGACACTTATGGCCTTTCCCCATTTTTCACCACAAGTAAAACAGACCCCATTAGCTTTTCTGAATGATTTCAGAGCAGCCCACTTGTCATCAACCAGAGATGCCTTCACTTCTTCCCTTTTGGTTGCAGCTTTGGATTTATCCCCAGCAGAGAATACCTTGCTGTTGAGTTTACCAAAGTCCTTGATCTCACTTCTACCAGAAGAGTGCCTTCTTCGAGCTTCTAGCTCCTCTTCCTGCAAGAGAGCAAGGGCACTAGCAGTATCCACATCCTTTGGCCGATGTAAAGCAATAGGAGCTCTAATTTCTTCCTTAAGACCATTAAGAAATCGAACCACAAGGAAGGTATCATCATAAGTAGGATTGTATAACAAGATACTATGAGCTAGTTCCTCAAATTTGGCATAGTAATCAGAAACTGAAGAGGTTTGACGCAAATTATCAAGGTGTTTCATGTGTAATTGATACTGATCCCTATCAAAATGAGCACAAATAGCCTGGTGCAGAGCTTCCCAACTAGTGATGCGCCCTCTAGACTCGACAGTTTGAAGCCAAGTTTCAGCAACACCAGAGAAATTGAGAGCAGCAAATCGAGGTTTCAAAGCCTCACTAACACCAAAAATCTCAAAATATGATTCACACTTATCCTTCCACAGCCTAGGATTAGTGCCATCAAAGGTGGGAAAATTCATCTTAGGCTTGTGACTGTGCTGAGTGGTGTGCTGCTGGTAACTCGGCATCAGATCCTGAGTGCGCGGGAGTGGGGATTGTGACATACCCGTGACCGGGAGCGGCGAATGAGATCCAAGGATCCCACCGCCTACATCCCGGTGATCGTTTTGCTGACGGTGCCCGCGGAGCCGCTCCGAAGTCGATGCAGATGGGTGCGCCGCTTCCATTGGAGCCAGGTTGAGGTCGAAGGGGTTGGACCACACCGGCGGTGGAGGAGGTGGAAACTGAATCGATTGCGGATGAAGCGGGTTCTCGAGACGATGCAGGCGCGTCGAGGTGTCCTTGGTCCCGCTCATGATGGCGACGATGTTCTTATCCGACCTCGCTTGCCGAGTTTCCATGGCGGCGAGCTTGTCCAGCACCTTCTGGATCACCGGTTTGTTGCCAGCGAGCTTGTTGCCGAGATCAACGACCTCGATGTGGAGCGCATTAAACTTAGTAGCGAGGGAGTCGATCGATTCCTTCATCTGCTCTTCAAACTTGGTCGGTCTCCTCGGCGCCAGGATGAGATGCAGGGTTTTGGGGAAAATTTGTGGAAAACATTTGTGGTGATAGGCTCTGGATACCAATTGTTGTGGCTCGGGTAGGATCAACAACAATTAGAGAGGTAGTTGGAAGGATTTTAGAGGAAATAGGTAGAATTAGTCAGGAGAGGGATAGTTGGACGGAGAAGAAGAAATGAGTTTGAGTATTGTTCTTCTATACGCAACATCAAACGCTTACATGTCTTTAATCACCCAGGCACCAATGCAGTGGGCCAACGCATCTGAAAACACACACACAACCTTTACGGCCCATTTCACTCGACGTCGGTCCTTAGGCCAATACGCTTCTCAGCCCGCCTTACCGTAGAGCCCAGTTCATGACATGCTTATAATGCAAATCCAATTTTTTTAGTATTTTGAGAGTAGATCTACATAATAAAATATCAGATATAGTGAAATGATTATTTTACCATTGGTAAAAGTCAGAGGCTGCAAACTAGTTTATAAATTACTCCCTCCATTCTATTTGATAGTACTATTTTCTCTTAGCACAATGATCAACAAAAACAATCACAGGAGTACCATCTTAATTATCATCCGATTACTCATGACACTAACTCGTCCTCGCAAACAACCAATTCTTTAAGGTCTTAACAATATTTTATTGATCACAAATCAGTGACTTCTTGATGCCCTTCTAACCAATATATATAGGAAGAATGAAGAGTCATGTATCAAACCCAAGATAATCATTAATTAAGTGGATTGATAGTTGGAATGAAATAAGATTATCAAAAAAATCAGATTTGGAAATATGTCTATCAAAAGCAAGTTGAGGGAGCACATAGAAAAAATTGTTCAGGCAAGAATCAAGATAAGTTCGATGTAAATGGTCGTTAGAGTAGCAACACAATGACATATATTTGGACATAACACTGATATATTTAAGTCGGTAATATTTGAGTAAAATAGAATGTGTGGAATTGAGTTTTTTACAAGACAAAGCAGTTGATACTAGTGTCGGTGCGGAATATGGTCCCGACACTAACCAGTAGATAGCGCTGAGGTCTATCCCTCAATGGTCGATGCTAAGCAACAAGTGACACAGGGTTTTTATCCTGGTTCCGGCCGAGGGGGCCGTACGTCCAGCAGGGGCGTGCTCGGGGCACTATATTACTTAGCACCGGGGGTGCTTGTAGTGGGGCAAGTACAAGCAAGGCGGGAGAGGAAGCGTGGCTTCCAAGTCCCTGGAAGAGTGGCTGAAGATGTTGTGGGAGAATGAGGATGAGTACGTGGTGTGTGAAGTGTTCTCGTGTCTCCGTTGTTCGTCCCCCCCGGCCGGGGGTTCGCCTCCCCTTTTATAGATCAAGGGGGCGGCGGGTTACATGCGCGCCGCGCTACCTAGCTATGTGGAGAAGTGCGACGTGCTACGGTGTAGCGTGGGCGGCCGTCCGGCGATCCCCGCCGCGATCCGGTCATCATGGCTCGACTTGTACCCGAACAAAGGGCGGTTCGAGGGTAGGAGAGCAACGGATGGCGGTGATGTCCTCTCGATAGGCTCGGGGGCGGGTGCCGACGCAAGCTTGTACGGAGTACGGGGGGGCAGAACGGCGTTCCTTCCCAACGCGCCTCACGGGGCCGGGAGTCGTTGCTACGGGGTCCGGCGTGCGCCCGCACGCGCGGGCACGGCGGCCACGCCGTTGCGGTGGCCGGGATGGCAATCCACCGGCCTAGCGCCTCCACCTAACCCCCGTAGGGTCACGGGAAAGTGAAATCGAGGGTGCGCCCGGCCCCCCTTCGAGGGTCGGGCGCGTTAGCCGCTTCGCAGGTAGGCGCGCGGTGTCACGGGGCCGACACCGGCCGTACCGCACGCTCCCCCTCCACGCGGGTGGGGATGGGCTCCTCCCCGGGGAGTTGGTGCGGCGGCACGGGGGCGCGAGCCCCGTGCGCATGATGGCGCCGTCCCCGCGGCGTCGTGGCGTTAAATGCCCGTGTACGGGGCCGGCGCACGCGTGAGGGGCACCCTCGAGCGTGGCGGACCCCGGCCGAGGGCGGGGCGTACCCTCGAGCGAGGCGGAGCCCGCTCGAGGGAAATGCTGCCCCTCGAGCGGGGGGTGCCCGCCCGGAGGGAGTGCTGCCCCTCGAGCGGGGCGAAGCCTGTTCGAGGGGATCCTTTCGTGGGCCGCCTCGATGGGCCGTCAGAGTCCCTGTGGGCCGTGTCCTGCATGGTTAGGCACCTGCATGGTTAGGCTTAACGTGTTTTGGGTTTCGTTGCGGGTTTTAAGTGAGGTTTTCCCCATTGTTTAAGGGGACCCCTAGGGCTGTCCCCCGACGCAGCCCCCGAGCATCCGTGGGTTTGCCATCGAGGCTCCCGCGGCATGCCGGAACCTACTGATAGGACGTTCTTCCCTCCTTGTTTGCGAACGCTTTCCGTGGGGCCGCGTCAGCGGACCCGCGGGTCTAGCCTCCGAAGCCCTGCAGGAGTGTGGGTGCTCCTGTAGGGGTTAACCTCGAGAATTTTGGTCAGAGAGGCGTGGCACATATGCCAACCGGCATCGGCGGTATTTCAGCCGGCTTCGGGGGTGCACGCACCGCTGGCACTGTCTCCGGTGGGTGCAATTTCAAGGAGGTGTAGCCGTGCGCCAAGCCCCCGAGCCTTGGCCCGTTCGAGGTGATCGAGTAGAGCTTGGCGACTTGCTTTTTAACGCGCCCTCGCCGTCCCTCCGCGGGACGGAGGGTGAGGTTTCCGCAACCCCCATCGAGCGGGTCGCGGATTGCGGATTTCTCGTCGAGCTGCTAGCGGGTGGTTCAAGTGGACGTCCATGCCCCGTTCGATAAGGGTAGGCTGCGCGGTCCGGAGACACGTCCATGGAAGCACTTGCGTGGGTTTGCTAGGGTGGGGCTCGGTCCCGTTCGATGGGGACCGAGGGCGCGGAAGCTCTCCCTCGGTGGGATCCCCCTGCTAGCTGCCCTCGCTGGCTCTCGAACACGACATGTGGGGCACCCTCGAGCCGACGGGCTCGAGGAACGGCTCGAATGCGCGTGCCCTCGTCGTCCCTAACTCTGCGATCTGTGGCGCCTGTTCGAACCCGTCGAGGGTCAGGCTTCGAACCTCTGTGTTAACACCAAAATTTGGTAAGGAGTATGACATGTGGGTCCGATTCGAAAAGGAGTCCGTCTGGTGGAAGGAAAGATATTTTCAGAGATTTTCGGCAGAAGGATCCGCGGTCGGCTATCTGCTCCAGTTCGGCAAAGGAACAGTAGAGCTGATTTTGCGGGATTGGACGGTGACGTGGCTCAATCAGAGGAAGCGAATGGATGGATAGGCGATCGAGTTTAGTTAGGCAATGAATCCATTCGCAATTGTAATCAGCGAGGTATAAATACGATCCCCGGATGCATGTAACAAACACGTTCATTCCTCAATACACACCGGCCTTACGCCAAACCCTAGAGTCCTTGTCGTGTCGTCGAGTTCTTCGAGAGGGCCAATCGATCCGTCGACCTCCGTGAGTACCGGCAACCTTGTATCATGTCTAGTATCATGCGGTGGATTTAGATCGATGCAAGTAGTCTTGTTACCATGCTTCGTGTCATGCGGTAGATTCAAGCTTGGTTCAAGAGGGTTTCTTGTTAGATCATGAGCCATGCGGTAGGCTAAGATCTAGCTCGAAGCTAGTTATCGGCTCTATTGGATTTTGGCAAGATCCAATAGATTCATTAAGTTATCCCGTGTTATCATGAGTTTTACTTTATGTTTTAGTTCATGTAACACACCTTTGCCCAATCTAGATGGGTTTGGATCGGCTATACTTCTTTTAAGATCTGTGTACGAGCAGGTTTCGCGTTTTGACGCGTGGGTCTTGTGCTCTCCGATAGCCGAAACCGAATCGATCTAGGTTGTCACGTGTTGCGGGTTCAAGCTTGCTTTGTGCGTATAAATCTTGAAAGAACCGGGTATCATGCGGTAGATGCAGGTTTTTGGGTTGCTTTGGAGCTAGTCATCCGGTGGATTAGATTTCCAATTCAGTCTGATAGATTTGTTCACGTGGTAATGTTTGTTCCTTCTCCATGGACCCCGGATCGGCTGTTCAGCCGTATTCGGTTATGTTTTCACGAGTAGATCACGTGCATTGTTTGTGCCTTAAGTGATGTATGCTTTTAGCTTTCCATATTTAGATTGTATCATGCGGTGGATAGATCTATTTGCGGAAAGTGGTACGTTTTTCATGTAAGTTGTATCATGCGGTGGATAGATTTGTTTGTGATCGTACCCGACGGATCTTAAAGTACCTAGACATGCGGTAGACTAGTGCTTTGATCTATGCGTGCTCATTTAATACATGATCATGTTCGCGCTTTACCTCATTTTATTTAATGACAAACCTCACGGGGATCGGTCATAACTTCATGCTTGCATCTTTATCTATACAAAGACCGATCGTCGTCACGATTACGTCATCCATTCGGCAGTATTCTTTTTTTCCTTTATAATGGTCCGGATGGTTGTGATTCTTTGACGAGATAGCTCTACATAGCTACATGTCATTCTTGCTCGGCTTCTTGGCCATAAATATGGAACTGTCTGGTACCACCCGACACGTTCCAAGCTTTGGTATTTAACTGCTTTATCTTTTGTTAATTTTCAGGAAAAATTGACTGGCACGTCATTTGCTCTCTGCGCGTGCGAAGCTAGCTTTTTCGGCTTGCTGTGTGATTGGCGTTAAGTGCACATTTTGCGTCAACACACTTTTTGGCACGCCCAGTGGGACCATACTGCCGAATTGGTTCAAGATGCCTGAAGTCTCAGATCTCCTGGATGTCAACATCGAAGAGCTTTCTCCAGAGCAGCATTAGCAGCTCCTAGACGCCGTGAATCAATTTCAGCAAAAATGTCTCATGTCGTTTAAGAAGAATCGAAGTGGTGTACCGTATCTAAAGAATGACCTGCCTAGAGTGCTGCTGCCGGGAGAGAGCGATGCCTCAACCCAACAGGAGAAGGAGGAATGCACACGGATGTTCCAGGAGTCGGTAGACGACATGCTCACCAAGCACAATCAGGCTTTCCTCGGGTCACTCCAGCAGATGATGGTGGCCCTCTTTGGCCCGGGCGCGAGGCAAGCGTTCGGGAAGGCGTCCGCCGGAAAGAGCATCGTGGAGCTGGGTGAATCAAGCTCTCAGCCGCTGCTACGGAACCACCGCGGCAGCCTCCCCCTCAAAGCTCCGGGAGCCAGACATTCCAACCTCCTCCGCAGGGCGCCGGGGGGCAGCCAGTTCAGCCCCCGTTGCAAGCTTCAGGAAGTCAACCAATCCTGCCGCCACCACAGAGCAGCACGGGTCAGCCTGTGCAACAGCCGAATCCGTACCAGCCTACGTACGGGGACCTAGCGTTCGGCTCATCTGGGGCCCCACTCGACCCCAGTCGAAGAATAGCTCCGTCGACCAACTGGCTCCAGAAGAATTTGTACGGCGGTGGTTATCATGAAGTGGGAAATTACGGAGCGTTCGATGCCTTCCCGCACCCAGGGTACGCGCGCGGCGCCGGGCGCTCAAGAGGAAGACGCCCTAGCACGCAAGATGGCCGAATTGATGCGAGAATCGGTTCGGCCTCAAGCCAAGGATGCGGGGCCCCACCTACAAAGCCGCCGTTCCCGCAGTGGTACTATAACGTGCTCCGCCACCGAGGGTGAAACCGCCGACGGAATTCACAAAGTTCTCTGGGCAGGACGAGACAAGCACGGTCGAGCACATCGCTCGTTACCTCATGCAGCTTGGGGAATGTTCGGCCGAGGAGACGTTCAGGGTTCGCTACTTCCCCGCCTCGCTGACGGGTCCAGCTTTTCAGTGGTTCTCGTCCTTGCCGCCTGAATCAGTGGCCAGGTGGAAGGATTTGGAGCGTAAATTCCACGCTCATTACTTCAGCGGCAGTTCTGAGAAGAAGTTGATTGATCTCGCAACCCTGAAGCAAAGGCACAGCGAAACACCGCTGGAGTTTCTTAGAAGATTCAGAGAAGTCAAGGGCATGTGCTTCTCATTGAACTTGCCGACGATCGGTGGTCGATATGGCCGTCGCCGGGATGTTGCCGGCCGTGCGCGAGAAGCTATTTGGGATGGAGTTTGAAAACTTGGGCCAACTATCGCGAAGTTATCCTTGATGAGAAATCGGGCATATGGCCTCAAGAAGGACCCCAAGTTTGGCAAACAAGCATGACATCGCCGACATCTACAACCAATTCTTGGACAAGGCTGATTTGTGCGAGGATTCTGACGACGAATTGGAGATAGCTGCGGCGGAGATCATGTGGGGTAAAGAGCCCTTGACAATGAATCAGCGGTGGGTCAAGCAGACCAAAGGGACCTACGACTTCGACATCACAAAGGCTGATAAGTTGTTTGAGCTCTTGGTAAAGGAAGGCCGAATCAAGCTGCCTGAGGGGCATTCTATGCTTCGGCCCGATGGAGTCAAAGCGAAACGTTCTTGCGGCTTCCATGACGGGGACTCGCATTCCATCAACGATTGCAGGGTCTTCAGGATGAGGATCCGAAGGCTATCCGGGAAGGGCACCTCAAGTTCGATAACAAGATGAAGCCGGATGGCCACCCCTTCCCCCGAGAACATGCTCGGCTTTTCTATCAATGCGATAACGGCCGAAGAGAAGGGGAAAGTCAAGGTCCCGACCTCGAGCGGGTCCGAGGGCAAGGTGGATCGGTGGACCGGAGCGCCGGGTGACCCTAGAACAAGTGCGGGCGACGCCCCCGCGTTCTCAAGAGCCACATCGAGATTGGGGAATCGTCCAGGCCTAAACCCAAGGTGACGTCACGCATTCTCCTCAACAAATGGCAGCGCCAGATGGAAAAGGAGCGCTACCAAAAGCATCGTCACGAGGAGGAGCAACGCAGGGCTGAAGAGGAGGCGCGCAGATGGAATCAAGAACAGCACACGTGCGAGCAGGAGCGCGCCCACTGGGGGTGCGCCTTCTTCAGGCACTGCTGGAATGAGGGCCTAAAGCTGCCCACATTAAGGAACCGTCCCGAATGCGGCGACGGATATGTTGAGTACGAGCAGAGAAGCGCAATCGCCGATCCGTCCATGAAAGACTTGGAAGGATCCACCCGAATGGGGATTGGCGGCAAAAAATTGAAATCATTGATCATCCCGGGAAGCGTCAAGCCGATCTCGGGTGGGCGATCGGGGAAGAGGACGGGGATGTCCACGTCCGGCGAGAAGGGGCGGTGGTGCCCGCCCGGCCTACGCGAGAGCCGAAGAGGCGGGTCCGGCGCTTGAGGAACCGCGAAATGAAGCAAGCCGGGATCCAGACGAGGCAGAAGTGGCGCCCCAAGGACCAACCGGAAGGATCGAAGCGTTCGGCTCCGCGTGCATGGTATACTTCCCCGCCGAACGAGTTCATGGCTCCCGCTAACCGGGTTATGCGGGGAGGAAGCTCCCTTTGACGACGAGCAGCCCGAGGAGATGATGGCACAACCGGTGCTTGCCAAGCGAGCCGTCTTCGACAAGCCGGCCAAAAATCGTCATATGAGGCCGCCGTACTTGAGGGGGGTACGTCAATGGCAAGCCATTGACCAAGATGTTCGTCGACGGCGGGGCGGCGATCAACGTCATGCCGTACACCACCTTCGGGAAGCTTGGCATGACCCCCGAGCGATCGACACCTACAAGCATCATCCCGAACGACTTCGCCGGGAATCCTTCGGACACCAAGGGATGCGCTCACGTGGACTCGATGATCGGGTCCAAGACGCTCGCTCACCACCTTCTTTGTCATCGAAGGCAAGGGAGCCTACGCCTGGCCGCTTGGGCGGGACCGGATTCACGCCAGCCGCCGCGTCCCATCCACCATGCATCAACGGCTTATCCAGGTGGGTGGATGACGAGATCGAGGTCGTCCGGGCGGATGACTCCGTGAGCGTGGCCAACATGGAACCGGCCTTTCCGGGGAGTACCAAGGCATCGATTGCTTCTCGGGGAAGGAGCGGGGGAGAAGGTCCTGTTGAACTGTCAGCAGTGACCAACAGCCGATTCAAGCAGTCGGCTCTTATAGTAATTTTTAATGGAGAACCCCGTGGACGGCACTGATGGCAAGTTAGGATGAGGATTCATGTCGGCCGATAAGCTGGAAGAAGTTGACATTGGAAGCGGTGATAAGCCAAGACCGACGTTCATCAGTGCAAATTTGCAGCCAGACTTCAGGGGGAACTTAATTGAGCTTCTCAAAGAATATAAAGATTGCTTCGCCTGGGATTACTCGGAGATGCCTGGATTGGATCGTTCCATCGTCGAGCACCGGTTGCCGATCAAGCCTCGGTTTCAAACCATATAAGCAACCGCCCGGAAAATCTACAAGGATGAAGTATTGGCCGATGTGAAGAAAGAGATCGAAAGATTACTTGACGCAAACTTCGTTCGGCCATGCAGATATGCGGAGTGGATTTCTAACATCGTCCCTGTGTATAAGAAGAATGGAAAAATGAGAGTTTGCATAGACTTCAGGGACCTAAACAGAGCTACTCCCATGGATGGATACCCGATGCCTATTGCCGATTTGTTGATTGACGCCGCTGCTCGGGCACAAGGTGATTAGCTTCATGGATGGCAACGCAGATACAATCGGATCTTTATGGCAATAGAAGACATCTCGAAGACGGCCTTTAGATGTCCCGGTCATATAGGCCTATTTGAATGGATCGTCATGACATTTGGGTTGAAAAATGCCGGTGCAACCTATCGGCGGGCCATGAATTACATTTTTCATGAGTTGATCGGCAAAAGCGTGGAAATCTACATCGATGACGTAGTGATCAAGTCCTTAAGTCATGACACCCATCCGGAAGATGTGAAGAAGACCTTGGAATGCACCGGAAGCATGGCCTAAAGATGAATCCAAACAAGTGTGCATTTGGGGTATCGGTGGAGAGTTCTTGGGGTTTTTGGTCCACGAAGGGGGAATCGAAGTTGGCAAAAAGAGCATGAAAGCCATTGATGAGGTCGCTCCTCCAACCAACCTCAAGGAATTGCAATCACCGCTCGGCAAGATCAACTTCGTGAGAAGATTCATCTCAAATTTATCGCGAGAAAGTGTTGCCATTCTCTCCATTGCTTGAAGCTAAAGAAAGATCGGAAATTCACATGGGGCGACGAACAACAAAAGGCTTTTAACGAGATCAAGCAAGTACATGAAGGAGCCGCCGGTCTTTGGTTCCTCCTCAGCTAAACAAGCCTTTCAAGTTGTACGTGGCGGCCGATACCCAAACCATTGGATCGGCCCTTATTCAAGAATTCGAAGGAAAGGAGCGGGTAGTAGCTTACCTTAGCCGAAAATTACTTGATCCTGAAACCAGGTATTCGGCTATGGAAAAAGCTGTGTCTTTGCGTATACTACTCGTGTACAAAGTTTCGGCACTGCTTGTTGAATGCCGAATGCACTGTATACTCGAAGTTTGATGTGATAAAACATATGTTATCTATGCCAATTTTGAATGGACGGATTGGCAAATGGATTTTAGCTTTATCAGAATTCGAGTTGAAGTTCGAATCGGCAAAAGCCATCAAAGGTCAGGTCATTGCCGATTTTATTACCGAACATCGTGACCCTTCAGTTGATCTGCTTGAAATTACCCCTTGGGCTTTATTTTTTGATGGGTCATCATGTGGCAAAGGTGGGGGAGTAGGGATCTTACTAATTTCTCCCAGAGGTGAGATGTTTGAATTCGCCATTCCTATACAACCCACTGTCACAAATAACCAGGCTGAGTACGAGGCTATCGCTTCGAGGGCTTCAATATTTGAGAGAAGCCGGGGCCGTTTCGGTTGAAATCTATGGAGATTCGAGTTGGTCATCAAGCAATTGAACGGCCAATACGAGTGCGGGAGCGAGGCGCCGAGGAGTTACTACGAGGAATGCGAGAGAAATCTTGAAGGGCTTTCCACCGGTAACCCTACGGCACATTCCTAGAGAGCATAACGAGGAAGCAAACAAAGCCGGCTCGGCAGCGCCTCCGGTTATAAAGAGAGTCAAGAAGCATTTGCCGGAGAGGTGAGTGCACTAGGGGCGGATCTTACGAGAAGATGATTGGAGGAAAGAGATCGGCGATTATTTGAGAGATCCATCCCGAAAAGTCTCTAGGAAGCTCGGTACAAGGCAATCAAGTTCGTTCTTCCGGATGATAATTTATTCTATAAATCATTAGATGGAGTATTGCTACGATGCCGGGTCCGGGAAGAAGCCAAGAACATGATGAGCGAGGTGCACGATGGGATATGTGGAGCGCACCAATCGGCCTATCGGATGAAATGGGTTATTAGGCAAGCTGGATGCTTTTGGCCAACGATATTAGAGGACTGCTTTGAGTATTACAAGGGGTGTCAAGATTGCCAGAGGTTCGGGAATATGCAAAGAGTCCCTGCATCAGCATTGAATCCCATCATTAAGCCATGGCCATTCAGGGGCTGGGGTATAAACTTGATTGGCCAAATTAATCCGCCGTCTAGCAAAGGGCATAAGTTCGTGCTTTTGGCTACAGACTACTTCACCAAATGGGTCGAGGCGGTCCCACTGAAGAAAGTGACGTCAGAAAACATGATCGAGTTCGTCAAGGAACACATCATCTATCGATTTGGGATCCCTCAGACGATTACCACTGACCAAGGGGCACAATTCGTATCATTGGAATTTAGAGATTTTGCCGAAAGCATGGGAATCAAGTTATTTAATTCTTCTCCATATTACGCCCAGGCTAATGGTCAAGCAGAGGCTTCTAACAAGATCATGATCAAGCTGATACAGAAGAAGATCGATCAGAAGCCAAGGAGGTGGCATTCGGTACTCAGTGAAGCGTTGTGGGCTTACCGAATGGCCCCCCATGGAGCTACAAAGACTTCTCCTTACGAGTTGGTTTACGGGCATCACGCGATCCTGCCCTGGGAAATGCAATCAGAGTCAAGGAGAGTAGTGCTGCAAAACGATTTGAGCTCCAAGGATTACAGTGGCCTAATGATGGATGAGTTAGAAGATTTGCATATGATCCGTCTCAGGGCCCGGAGAACATCGAGAAAAACAAGGCTGCGGGTCGCCAAATACTATAACAAGAAAGTAAAGGTAAAGCAATTCGCGAAGGCGATCTAGTTTGGAAAGCGCTACCGCCGATTGGAACTAAATACGGTGAATTCGGCAAATGGTCCCCTAGCGGGAGGGGCCTTTTCGTGTGGTCGGATGCGTCCCTGGTAATGCATACATATTGAAAACTTTCTTTGGGAGAAGAGTTTTCCGCTGCGATAAATGGGAGATATCTGAAGAAATATTATCCTAGCATTGAGATCGATCGATGATTACACGCATCTGGCACAAAAAATAGCCGGCACTCAAGAATGAGGCCGCCTTTAGAACAATATCCATGAACAAAAGAAGATGGCCAGTGCCTGGATGCATTGCCCTTAGCTCAATACTACATTACAGCTGTTTCTTGCAGGATTACATATAGCAGCCCTGAGGATCAAGTCCCCTAAGGGGTGGGAAGCAGAAGGCGTGGAGAAAGAAGCGAAAGTATGATTCAATCTTTTCTTTGCTTCTTCGGCTGCCGCTCCCTCTTCAGTTGTTCCAGGACCACCGTGACGGCGACTTGGAACGCACGAGGATGTCCGTGATTGGCGGCCTCTACCAAGCTATCCCAAGCCGCCTTCAGGTTGCTGTACCTGTCAGAAACATCTGGAGCAGAGGAATCAAGGTTAGGGGCAAGAAATCCAGATGCAAACATGAAGGAGTCAGAAGCATTTACCCCCTACTAACGCTTCCAGCGCCATGCGACGCTCGCGCTCGGCTTGGCAGCGGACGGACATGTCCCTGAGGTCACGCTCCAGGTGCCGGGCACGGCGGCGCAGCTGATGAATGGCCCTCTGCTCAGGCGTGGCGTCCTCTGCTTCAGGGGAGGAATCGGAGGAGATGTACTCAGGAACATCTTCGGTCCCGATGACCTCTTCAGGAAGCAAATCAAGGCTGAAAAAGACGAGAAGAAAACATGAAGCGCAAGATCAGGCAGGAGAACAAGGAGCAGATCAAGATAGAACTCACTTCCGAATCGTACGCTTCCTTGATGGGCCGCTCCCCTGAGGTTGTTTACCCTTGTCCATGGCGTTGGGGTTTTTTTCCTATAGCAGCAGGGGAAGAGACGAGAAATGATGGAGGAGTGTGCAAGTGGATTTGCAGAGCACCCCACGGGCTATTTTATTGACCAAGGAGGCGCATTGGGAGTGATGATCTGGCCAGTACACACTGTTGGAATACCAAGCGGCAGGGGTTTCCACCGAGTGCGAAGGGTTTTCTTTTGAACAGTGTTTACGGATTGCCGAATCGGGATCCTTTGTGGATTTTGCGCCAGGGGGCAGTTGTTCGCGCGCGTTCGGCTAAAGACAGTTCCCAGATGCATTCAAAGAAGGCAAAATTCACAGATGCGAATGCGAAGGGAGACATCACGGAACAAATGCAGAATTCAAAAGTTCATCATATATTGCCGACATTTACACATCCCTAGTACAATCTAGTCAAAGAGCCTGTTCAACACAGACTGGGGATGGGTAATTTCGGCAATGGCGTCGCCGTGGCCGTCGAGGCGCTCCAGGATGAGCTCGATCTCGTCGATATCCTCCGGCGTGCCGCCCTGAAAGCCACGCGGCCTGGTGGAGTAGTCGACGTCCGTATGCGTCGCCATCGCAGCCAGGCCCAAGGTGGTGCCCAGGCGAACGCCATGAACGGCCACCTCGTCGACGCGGCGCTCCACTGCGGCCAGGCGCTCCGCCGGCGTGTCGCCGTGGGCATTCACCTTCTCGGCCAATTGCTCTACCAGCGTCTTTAGCTGGTCGAGCTCAGCGTCGCGGGCTGCAAAAGACAAACAGAAGGGATTAGCATCAAAGGCCGAGCTGGACCAAGAATCAATCTCAGGGCCATACCGTCAATGGCCTCCAGCAGTTGTTTGCGCTGGTCCTCCCATTCTAACTCGGCCACGCCCGCTTTCTTGGAGACGTCCTCCAGTTCGCGACGGGACGCCTCTAACTCCTCCTTGTAGCGGATGGCGTCTGCTTCCCCGTACGGTACGGGGGGAGTGGCCATCGGACTCCGAAGAGTCATCTGGGAGGGGTTGATTGGTCGGCGCGCGAGGCAGATTCCACTGAATCAACCTGCAAAAGGGAGGTGATTGTCAAGACAAAAGAAGATCAAGAGAAGGATCGAAGAGGAGAAGTTGACGGTCATCACCGCCTGCGCGCGTTAGCGCTGCTCCCCTCGGCCTCGTCGGAGGCACGGCGGCGGTTGAGGCGGCGCACCATTGTGGTTTGGGATGTGTACTATTTGCGAGAAGGCTAAAGATTGACAAAGATTCGAGAGCTAGAAGGCCTGGTGGAGAGCTAGGGGCACCTATGGCAACATTTATAGGCCTGGCAGGGTGAATCGTGGCTTCGAGTCGTGGCTGTGGATCGTGGCGCACGTCCCAATAAAATCGGAAGGTGGAAAGATTTCCTTGACCAGCCCGCCGGCGAGTCGTTTGGAGTTCTAAGCTGGACCGTGCGCAAGTCGATTGGTTCGGCTAAAGGAACTCAGGGTGTCGTTCGGGAGTTAGCGTTTCACTGCCGAATGGGTCGTTCAGCGTTACATCTCAAAAGTACGCAAAAGAAAGGAAGCAAATCACAAGGAGATATTACGAGAGCGACCAGTTCAATTGTACATCAATAAGAATTCAGGCATTCAGAAGTTTGGCAAGTACACGACGAACATTGGATATTATCAACCGGGAATTGTTCAGCATCTCCTGGCAGTCTTTTTGGGCACCAGATAGGTCAGTGAGCTCCGCATCGCATTGCTTTATTCTGGTGACAGCCGACTCCACTTCCGCTTGGGTCTTCGCCATCAATCCAGGAAGTTCGGCTATTTTCCTTTGGTCAATCTCCATCTCCGCTGACAAGCTTCTCAGTTCGGCCTCTAGAGCAGCCTTCCTAGCAGCTTTCAGATCATAAGAAGCTTGCAGGTTAGCCAGTGCATATTTTTGGTTCTCTGCTTGAGATTGTGCCCCGTTCATGGCTTGTTCGGCATCAGTTTTCCTTTTCTCAATGGCCGGACGGGAGCGCAATTTCCTCCAAGCGCGCCTCAAGGGTACATAAAGGGGCTCTAAGTCATAGATGGATGACAGAGAAGCTCTGATGTCTTCAGGGAGTTCTTGACTAATGGGTTCAAACATTTCTTCGAAATGATGGAGATCATTGAACTGATCCTGAGCATCTTTCTCTAGCCAGGCGGCAATTTCTGTGAGCTTGGACAGTACTTCATTTGGCAGCGGCTGAAATACTCCTTCCATCGCCTCAGCAGCTGGATTGCCCTCTGATGGCAGGCTTGGTGATGAAGGAACCTGATCCTGATGAACAACATTGCCGAATTAGGGATACTATACGTCAAGGCACCAGAATTGAGTGCGGGTGGTTACCTCATGGCTGGTTTCTTGAGTAGGGGCAATCGCAAGTGAAGAGGACGCTCCAGGAAGAGCCGAAACTTCTGAGCTAAGGGGTGCCGATGCGGGCATTGGCAGCTCGTGGGTTTCCGGCTGGAGAGGAGTTGGGTCTGCCGCCTCTGGTGGATCGGCTGTCTCTGTTTGACCAATAGGCGATGGCACCCTGGGAGAATTTGCGGCTCCGGTGAGTTGGGAGATTCATCTCCGGAGAATTGATTGCTTCGCGAGAAGGTGATGAGGACGAGATCTCCACCGGGATGGGTAACTCAACCCTGGATGGACTCGCCTGTTGAGCCACCGGAACATCTACCAGCTGTTCTTCCACAGCTTCTTCTGCAAGTGTCCAATTGAAAGAGTGAGTGCCAGTGCTCTTCCTTGAGAAAGGACAGTAAAAGACATACCAGTGGGTGGAGCATTGGCAGGTGCTGGTTCTGAAGAATGTTGGGCTCTGGTCTGAAAATGCACAATGAATATGATCCATCAAGAACAGAGTGACTTGGTAATCAAGAAGGTAAAGGGTTTTACCTCAACAAGCACCTTTTTGACAGTTCTTCTCCTTTTGGCACTTGGAGGGGCAATCAGGTGCAGACCTTGCCTCCTGTCTGCAGCAAGGCTAGAAAGGCTGGGATCTGTAGTAGCATACCTGGCCATTAATTGATGCAGGGTTGTAGACTTGAACCCTAATGCTGAAATTGGGCCTTCAGCATTGTAAGCAATTGCCCTGGCTCGAGGGGCAGGCACTGTGTTCTGTGAACAAAAGATGAAGGTCAAAACCATGAATGAAGAAGAGGTGTTTGATCCAAGGGCTCATTGTGTTACCTCTGAAGTCGGCAGGAAATCGGGCACCAATTCTGCACAGAACACATGAACGGGTTCACTGAAGATGTGGTCATGGAATTCTTGCCACCATGAGTTGAAGGTGGGGTGAGCTATGGTTGCAGGCACAAAAGGACATGTGTAGACAGTGGGACTGCACACATAGTTGAAAACTCTGCTGCACTGCATTAGTTCTTTGATTTCCTCCCTGGGCTTGAGGAATTCATGCAGAAACAATCTTGGGGGCATGCGGCCACATCCAAGTTGCACGGCCATTACATTAGGCTGGTAGTACTCATAAGTACTGATATTCTGCCTCCCTCCATTGAACTCGGCCGGTAATATGCATGGGCGGATTATGATGTTAAAGATTTCCAAGAATCTCCTATCTTGATGGCCGGGTTCAAAGGAGAATTCGACAGGGAAGGTCAGGGTGTCATTGCCTAGATAAGGAAGCCAAAGAGGATTGGAGAAGCCTTTGAAGAACAACTCGAAGAGCTGGATGATGTTCTGCTGAACGATAACAGTTGAAGCTGCTTCTCCATAGTTTTGGCATCCTCTGGTAACTTGAGGCTCTCCTTCGGGGGGATTGGACCGGGGGGGAAGAACACGGAGTTCAAGTCGACGCCTACAATCGATGCATGTGAAGGCTGCGACCAAATTTGAACAAACCACCAAGGGCCATTGACGCATGCTATCCTCTGCGGTGGTGTACATTTGGGTAACGGTCGATGAAGCATATGGTATACACCGTCCAAGAGGAATTTTCCCCGGAGGAAGGCGATTGCCACTAGCCGGATGGATCGCCATTGCGATATGATTCAAAGTGGGTTCGTTGGCCTTGCCACGGAAGACAAATCGCATAACCACATGTTCAAAAAGGCTGCGTATTCAACTTCGCCAAGGGGATTATCTCTCATGTGCTTCGAAATATAATTCTTGTAGCCTGGCTTTACCCCCTGTCCGGCGTGAGGAATTTTTGAAGTTCCAAAGGCTGGACGAGACCGGTGATGTCAAGGCCGGTGATCATGTACACATCGGCCAAGGTTGGAGACATTGGGCCATGCCCAAAAAGGAAGGCGTTGACGCCATTTGACCGAAGTGGCATGCGGCTATCGGAAGATCTTCATTCTTGGGTGTCTCGGCTACGGATAACTCCGGACATTGAGCAATGCGGAGAGCATCCGGATTGGTCAATCCACTCTTATCCGCAAGAATCCTCCGATACCAAGTCTTCCGGCCCGCAATTGGGGGCAAAGGCCGGTTCTTGAACGCATCTTGCCACCGGGGAGGTGGAGATAAAGCTACCTTGAAAGGGATTCTGCGAGATTCGGCGGCAATAAAATCTCGAGGGTCGGGATTCCCTTCGGGACCAAGATAATAAGGCTGCGAATTGGCCTCAATAGGAATCGAAGAGCAGGAGAAGGTTCTGGAGGAGAGCGGAAGAGGAAAATCTCGGGTAAAATTGAAAACCTAATGCCGAACAAAGGTTTGGAGGGGTGAATTTACGCCGAGCGGCTTGGTTACGAGTTGCCATTGGAGATTCGAGCTCGGAACGAAGGGGATCTAGGGTTGGATCGAACGAAGAATCCGGCGGATTGCGAAGAACAAGGTGTTGACGAGGTTTGGCTCAAGGATTCGTGGCTAGAGTCAATTGTGGAACAAAATTACTTTTATCCCACAATTGAAGGGGCATGTGTTAACACCAAAATTTGGTAAGGAGTATGACATGTGGGTCCGATTCGAAAAGGAGTCCGTCTGGTGGAAGGAAAGATATTTTCAGAGATTTTCGGCAGAAGGATCCGCGGTCGGCTATCTGCTCCAGTTCGGCAAAGGAACAGTAGAGCTGATTTTGCGGGATTGGACGGTGACGTGGCTCAATCAGAGGAAGCGAATGGATGGATAGGCGATCGAGTTTAGTTAGGCAATGAATCCATTCGCAATTGTAATCAGCAGGGTATAAATACGATCCCTGGATGCATGTAACAAACACGTTCATTCCTCAATACACACCGGCCTTACGCCAAACCCTAGAGTCCTTGTCGTGTCGTCGAGTTCTTCGAGAGGGCCAATCGATCCGTCGACCTCCGTGAGTACCGGCAACCTTGTATCATGTCTAGTATCATGCGGTGGATTTAGATCTGATGCAAGTAGTCTTGTTACCATGCTTCGTGTCATGCGGTAGATTCAAGCTTGGTTCAAGAGGGTTTCTTGTTAGATCATGAGCCATGCGGTAGGCTAAGATCTAGCTCGAAGCTAGTTATCGGCTCTATTGGATTTTGGCAAGATCCAATAGATTCATTAAGTTATCCCGTGTTATCATGAGTTTTACTTTATGTTTTAGTTCATGTAACACACCTTTGCCCAATCTAGATGGGTTTGGATCGGCTATACTTCTTTTAAGATCCGTGTACGAGCGGGTTTCGCGTTTCGACGCGTGGGTCTTGTGCTCTCCGATAGCCGAGACCGGATCGATCTAGGTTGTCACGTGTTGCGGGTTCAAGCTTGCTTTGTGCGTATAAATCTTGAAAGAACCGGGTATCATGCGGTAGATGCGGGTTTTGGGTTGCTTTGGAGCTAATCATCCGGTGGATTAGATTTCCAATTCGGTTGATAGATTTGTTCACGTGGTAATGTTTGTTCCTTCTCCATGGACCCCGGATCGGCTGTTCAGCCGTATTCGGTTATGTTTTCACGAGTAGATCACGTGCATTGTTTGTGCCTTAAGTGATGTATGCTTTTAGCTTTCCATATTTAGATTGTATCATGCGGTGGATAGATCTATTTGCGGAAAGTGGTACGTTTTGCATGTAAGTTGTATCATGCGGTGGATAGATTTGTTTGTGATCGTACCCGACGGATCTTAAAGTACCTAGACATGCGGTAGACTAGTGCTTTGATCTATGCGTGCTCATTTAATACATGATCATGTTCGCGCTTTACCTCATTTTATTTAATGACAAACCTCACGGGGATCGGTCATAACTTCATGCTTGCATCTTTATCTATACAAAGACCGATCGTCGTCACGATTACGTCATCCATTCGGCAGTATTCTTTTTTCCTTTATAATGGTCCGGATGGTTGTGATTCTTTGACAGATAGCTCTACATAGCTACATGTCATTCTTGCTCGGCTTCTTGGCCATAAATATGGAACTGTCTGGTACCACCCGACACGTTCCAAGCTTTGGTATTTAACTGCTTTATCTTTTGTTAATTTTCAGGAAAAATTGACTGGCACGTCATTTGCTCTCTGCGCGTGCGAAGCTAGCTTTTTCGGCTTGCTGTGTGATTGGCGTTAAGTGCACATTTTGCGTCAACACTCTGATCAGTAGGGCCGTGCGGGGTGGTGCCTGGGCGGCCCCGTCTTTTCACGTTTGCGGCCATCGAGGGGTCTGGGCGAGCCAGCCCTCGAGGTGCTGGTTGGTAGCACAGCGTATGTGCCCTTCCTTGGAGAGTCGATATTGTCTCGAGCCAAGGGCTCGCGCCGCTCGAGGGTCTTACGTGGCATGGGTACCGTGGTGCACTCGCTCTACATCGAGCAGGTCCCGGGCGACCTTCTCACGTCAGTATCCCTTCGAGGGCTGACATCGTTTTGAGCCGAGGGCTCGCGCCGCTCGAGGGTCTTACGTGGCATGGGTACCCGTGGTGCCTGCTCTACATCGAGCAGGTCCCGGGCGACCTTCTCACGTCAGTATCCCATCGAGGGTTGGATTCGCTTAGAGCCGAGGGCTCGCGCCGCTCGAGGGTCTTACGTGGCATGGGTACCCGCGGTGCCTGCTCTACATCGAGCAGGTCCAGGGCGACCTTCTCACATCGATATCCCATCGAGGGTTGCCCTGGTCTTGATCCAGGAGTTCGCTCCGCTCGAGGGTTCTCCTTGCTTGGCAAGGGACCCAGTTATTTTAAATGCCTTGCGATCGTGGCCGCGGTTTGCAGCGCGGGCGCGCCTTTTTAGGCGGCGCGCGCGCGCGCGTAGTGGGCGGCGCGGCGGGGGCGGATGTGACCGCTTCGCCTCGGTCGCTGCGGGTCTTTGCCGTAATGATGGCCCGTCTGCAGTGACGTGGCCGCTGCAGTCGTGGTGGGGCCCGCCCGTCGACGCGAAGGAGAGATTCCCTGCAGTTAATGCTAGCGGGGTGTCTGCTCCGGAGAGCTCGCCCCGTCGGCTTATAAATCTGAGGGGTGGAGGAGACGACGGTTTTTTACCTTGACGCCTCACCATTTTCAGTCCCCCGCCTCTTCGTCTTCGCCTAGCTCTTGCCACCGCGCGGTGTCGCCATTCGAGCTTTTCTTCCGTTCCTCGTTCTCCGTCCTCGCATTCCCTCGTCCTTCTTCATGGCGCCGCCTCAGCTTCCCCTTAAGATCCTGGAGCCGTATGCCTGGGAGAGGTCGACGGTGACGCGGCTGGCCCTTGGTGAGCTGGTCGCCGCCGGCCAGCTGGCGGCCAACGAAGACGGACGTCTGGCGGAGTGGATCGTGCCGCCGGCTGCGGACCGCGAGCCCAACCCGCCGGAGGGCTACGTGGTGAGCTTCATCCGTTACCACGAGCGGGGCTTCACCGTGCCGGCGAGCACCTTCATGCGGGCAATGTGCTACCACTACGGAGTGGAGCTGCACAACTTCGCCCCCAACGCGATCTCGCAGGCGGCCACGTTCGTGGGCGTCTGCGAAGGGTACCTGGGGATCCCGGTCAATTGGGAGCTCTGGGTACATCTTTTCCGCGCGGAGCTCATCACGCAGCCCACGACGGAGCCGAGGACCCGCCGCGCGATGCGCGCCGGCGGGATGTCGCTTGCCCTGCGGGGGCAATTCAAGGATGTCTACATCCCCTGCACCATGACGACGAACAACGCCGGCTGGGAGCGGGGATGGTTCTACTTGCGCAATGCCGAGCCCGGCCTCCCCCCCTACACCGGCCGGGTGTTCAAGGAGAGGCCTGACTCCTGGGGCTACGGGGTGTCCACGGCCCAGCATCGGAGGCGGCAGGAGTCGGTCCTGGCCGCGCTGCAGCACCTGGCGAAGATGGGGCTGAACGCGATGGGCGTCCTCGCCTTCCTTCATCACCGGCGGATCGTGCCGTTGATGGAGAGGCCGCTCTGCATCTTCGAGATGACAGAGGCGGCCAATCTCGTCGACACCGGCGAGGTCGCGGATGCTCCCGACGCCCCTCGAGCGGCCGTACGCGCTCACCGGGCGCGGAGCGCCGTCGACACCCGGGTGCCGCCGCCTGCGGGTCGGACCCCGTGGGACATCGAGATGCTCCCCACCGGCCCGTTGGTGAGTGTGGTTCTTGATTTCATTTTGGTTCCTAGCGTTGCCTTTGCCTCCTGACGCGCCCTTGTTGCTTCCGTGTACGGTCGGTGACTTTCACCATCGCCAAGTCCGTCCCGCCTACCCCCGACCCCGCGCGCCGGGCCGTGCGGCGGCGCGGCGGCGGCGCAGGAGCGGGCGGCGCGCAAGAGGGAGCACGAGAGGCGACGTCAAGCGCGTCGCGACCGGCCGGGCCGCGGATGCACCGACGCGCGCGAGGAGGCGGGGCTCTCCTCCCCGGGGACCGAGGGAGTTCTCGTCCTCGGAGGAGGACGAAGAGGAAGAGGGCGAGGGGGGAGGGCCCCTCGACGGTGGCGGCTGCGCCTCCGTCGCCGGGAGCCGGCGCCGGCGGCGAGGGCGGCATCGCTCGGGGCGGGCCCGCCACCGGGCCATCGACATCGAGGGCGGCGCGCGCGCGGGGGGCGCCGGGGCGCGCTCGTCGGGGGCGCGCACGGCGAGCGCGCCGGCGCGCGCGCATCGAGCGTGCGCGCGCGGGGGAAGCGCGTCCACGCGCGCGGCGACGTCGTCGGGGAGTGCGGCGGCGGGCACACCCACACGCGGGGCGAGCGTCCGCGCGCGCGCGGCGGCGTCGTCGGGAGGCGCGTCATCGGGCGCGGCCGTGCGCGGGGTGGGCGCGCCGCGCGCGTGGCGGCGCCGTCGGGGAGACGCGGCGGCGAGCGCGCGGCCGCGTCGGCCTCATCCGCCGAGGCTTCGAGGAAAAGGAAACGGGCCTTTTCCTCTTCGAGGTAAGGAGCCTGTCTTTTTTCGTTTGGTTTGATTAGTTGATGATTAGGCGTTCTAACCTTCCGTTCGCGCACGCGCGCGGTGGTGCCAACCGTGCCTCCTCTCGCACCGCCAAGGTGCTGAGGACGGACGCGTCCATCCCTACCGGCGGCGCTCGTCGAGGGCGCCGCGGGCGGGGACAAGCACGGCGGTGGCGGGCGAGAGCTCGCAAGGTGCGGCCGGGGCCCCGAGGCCTCGGCCGACGGATCGGCCGCCGCGGCGTGGCCGGCGGTCGGCGAGGAGCGGCCGGTGCGGCCGTCGCGGGGGTGCGGGCGCGGCGGCGGCGGTGGTGGAGGCGCGGCCCGCGGGGGGTTGCGCGTGGAGAAGGCGGAGCGGGAGCAACCCCCGGCGCCCGTGGGCGCGGAGGCGCGGCCGAGAGGTGGTGGCCGCGGCGCCGTGCCGGGCGCTCGCGACCGCGGAGACGCGGGCGGAGGCGCGGTGGAGGCGGCACGAGCGGCGGCGCCCGCCGGCGTTCTGCAAGCGGAGGTGGTGGAGGTCTCGGACGACTCTCCGCCGCCTGGATGGGATCAGTGGGCCAGCTGGCCCACGAATTCCCCCGAGCCCCAGGAGGGGGCCCTCGTGAGGCGGCACGAGGGTCACCTGGTGGTGGGGGGTCGAGGACACGGCGCCGAGGCCTCGTCCTCCCACGCCGGCCGCCCTGCCCAGGTGGAGGGGGCCATCGATGATCCCCCGGCGTTTGCTGACGCCCGGGGGGGAGCGAGAGCTCTGGGGCGAGCTCCGGAGCCACGTCGCTACGCTCAACCGCGCGCTGAACGAGGCGCTGCAGGTCCACGGCGGCCCCGCATGGCGCATCTTTCAGGTAGGGTGTCGTTGCTTGCTTTCCCCTTCTTCTCGTCTTTGTGTGCTGCTCTCGTGCCGTAGTGCTTACGGACTTTGGTCTGTGGATGTCAGGAGCTCGAGCGCCGCGCCCACTACAAGTACGATGCGTTCGACCGGGTGAACGCCGAGGTCCACCAGCTCCGGGAGCAGTGCAGCGCTTTCGACGCGCTCGCCGACGCTCTCAGGTCCCCCGGACAGGCGGGCCGGCGTGCCGGGCCCCGGCACGGCCCCGACGAGTTGCCCGAGGGCTCGAGGCGAGGACACGGCGCGCCGCTTGAGCCTCGAGCGGGTGCGCGCGGCCCTCGTCGATCGTGATGAGGCGTTGTGGCACGCGCGCGAGGACTTGGAGAAGACGCGGACGGCGGCCGCAAGCGGGAGGCGGAGGTGGCCACCGCTCGCGCCGAAACCCGGGAGCTCCGCACGTCGCTTGAGGGGGCGCGGGCGCAGCGGCCGCCGGGCGAGGAGCGGGCGCGCGGGGCGGAGCAGCGCGCCAAGGAGGCCGACGACCGAAGGCCGCCCTCGACGCCAAGGCCGCGGCCCTCGTCGTCGCTGAGGAGCGGCTCCTGCAAGAGAGCACCACCCTCAAAGGGGCTGAGGAGCGGCTTCAGCAGGGGCAGGCCGCCCTCGTCGACGCCCGTGCGGCCGGAGCGAGGAGCGCGCCGCCCACGAGGTGACGCGGAAGTCGCTGGAGGAGCGGAACACCGCGTTCTCCAAGGTCGAGGACGAGGCGCTCATGCTCAGCATCAGCAACGCCAACCGGGGAGGGCGGCCCTCCGCGAGCAAGGCGAAACCGTCCGGCGCCTCGAGCTGTCGGTCGAGGCCGTGCGCCGGGACTTCGAGATGGAGAGGAAGCAAGTCGAAGGTGAGCCACTGTTTGACTCTTGTTTTGTTGGTTTTTCATTTGGGAACTCGCATTCCCTTTTTCTGATTTCTTTCTTGCCTTGGCGTTTCCAGGCTTGCGCACCGCCCTGGGGCATGCGGCTGAGCGGGCCGAGGCGCTGCAGGCTTCCTACAATTCCTCCGAGCAGGAGTTGCGGGAGCTGCGCGATGCGGCCCTCGAGACCTGCCGCTCCGTCGAGGAGGGCGAGGCCCAGGCCGGCAGCTCCCTGGCCAGCCGTCTGCGTGCCCTTGGTGGCCATGTCACCGAGCGGATGCGCGCGGGCACTGCAGCTGGGTCTCCAGAAGGCCCTCGGAGTGGTGCGGTCCCACTACGAGGTTAACTTCGAGGCACTGGCGGAGGGGTACATCGTTCCCGAGGGTGTCGAGGACGAGGTGGCCATGGAGCGTGTGGATGCGCTCGCTGCCGATGCCGCCGGGTCGCTCGCCGAGGCCTTCGAGGAGTTCCTCTTCCCGGACACCGCTGACGCTGCTGCTCCTCCCGCCTGAAAGCAGTTGGGCGCTAGGCCCGTTTTTTGTTTATGTGTATCAGTATTCTGGCCTCGTGGCCTTTTGTAAATGAACAAGTCGTTTGATGAACATGAGCATCTGCTGTAAATGAAGTCGTTTGTTTATCACGCTTTTTGTTTCTCCTTCTTCCTGAGCAGATTCTAGTTAGGGGAGTTCGATTTTCGCAGGGGGCCTGCTGGGTTGGAGGCGAGAGAGAAGGGCCATGTCCACGCGGCGTAGGCTATCTCTGGCTCGCGCGCTCCTTCCGCCGTGCCGCCCGCGCCCTGTTCGAATCGTGGCTCGAGGTTGAAGTAGGAAACAAACTTAGCGCGTGTTGTTTTGTTTTTTTGCGCGAAAAAATGGGACCATTTTGGGGGGGGGGGATGCCCCCGCGGTAGCCCCCGAGGGTAACTTGGGTTTTCGGGGGGAAAGCCGAGTTATCCTTTTCATTAGACTTGAAGTATTTACATAGTCGTTGCCAAGCGGGGGCGTTGGCGATGTGATTTTTACAACAAAAATACTTGGAAAATCCTAGCTAAGGGTAGAAGCGACGTAGGCCGTTGGATGTTCCAAGCGTTGGTGAGCTCTTCACCGTCCTCGTTGGCCGGCTTGTATGTGCCGGCTTGAGTACCTTCACCACGACGTAGGGTCCCTCCCATGGGGGCGATAGCTTGTGGCGCCCTCGGTTATCTTGGCGCGGCCTTAGGACCCAGTCCCCCTCGGCGAAATCCCGTCGACGTATCTTGCGTGCTTGGTAGCGTCTTAGGGACCGTTGATACCTCGCGGAATGCATTAAGGCTACGACGCGTGCCTCGTCCGGCCCCGGTCCCGGCGAGTCCTCGCGGGCTCGCTGGTTAGCATCCTCGTCGTAGCCTCGAACCTTGGGCGACCCGTATTCTAAATCCGTGGGGAGGACGGCCTCCGCGCCGTGGACTAGAAAAAATGGGGTGAACCCGGTGGCTGTGCTTGGGGTGGTCCTTAGGCTCCACACGACCGCTGGTAGTTCTTGGAGCCATTTTCGCCCAGATTTGTTGAGCTGGTCGAAAATTACGGGTTTTAGGCCTTGTAGGATCATGCCATTGGCACGTTCCACCGGCCGTTGGTCCGTGGGTGCGCCACAGTGCCCAATCCACACGGATGTGGAACTTGTCGGGGGAACTCCAAGAACTTCCGGCCGTGACCGGGACCCATTGTCCGTGATGATGGAGTTTGGCACTCCAAAGCGGTAGACGATGTCGGTGAAGAATGTCACCGCCTGCTGCGCCCTTAGATTCGTGATGGGGCGCACCTCCACCCACTTGGAGAACTTGTCGATCGCGACCAACAAGTGGGTGAAGCCCCCGGCGCCTTCCGCGGGGGTCCGACGATGTCCAGCCCCCACACGGCGAACGGCCATGTGACGGGGATGGTACGTAGGGCGTGGGCGGGCAAGTTGGACTTGCGGGCGTAGAGCGGCACCCTTCGCAGGTGCGTACGATTTCGCTGGCGTCCGCGACCGCGGTAGGCCAGTAAAAGCCTTGGCGGAACGCGTTGCCGACGAGGGTGCGGGGCGCGGCGTGGTGGCCACAGATCCCTGCATGGATGTCCCGTAGGAGCTCGCGCCCCTCGGGAATGGGTACGCACCGCTGTAGGATGCCGGAGGCGGCGCGCTTGTACAGCTCGCCGTCGACGAGGGCAAAAGATTTAGCCATCCTAGCGATGCGCCTAGCCGCGGCCCGGTCTGCGGGGAGTTCCCCTCGAGCGATCCAGGCAGTGTATTTCTCCCGCCAGTCCGTCTGGACGGGGGCCGGCTCGATGTCCATCACGTCGGCTTCGTGGGAGCCGTACCCCTCGAGAAGGGAGAGTACGTACGCCTCGTTCGAGGGGTCCTCGTCCATGGGCTCCGCACCCACTGGGTTCGAGGGAGCCCCCGAGGGTCCGTCGTGGCTCGAGGGGTAGGGCTCGAAGGTGACCGAGGGTTCCGCGATGTCGCGCGCGAAAACGTTCGGGGGAACGGTGATCCGCCCGGACGCAATCTTGGCCAGTTCGTCTGCCTCCTCGTTGTACCGGCGGGGTACATGATTGAGCTCGATGCCGTAGAACTTGTCCTCGAGGGCTCGCACGGCCTTGCAATAGGCCTCCATCTTGTCATCGTGGCAGCTCGCGTTCTTCATGACTTGATCGATCACGAGCTGCGAGTCCCCTCGCACGTCGAGGCGCTTGACACCCATTTCAATGGCGATTTTGAGGCCGCAGAGAAGGGCCTCGTACTCAGCCATATTGTTGGACGCGGGGAAGCGGAGGCGCACTGTGTAGCGCATGTGCTCCCCGAGGGGTGACACGAAGAGCAGGCCCGCGCCTGCTCCCGTTTTCATCACTGAGCCATCGAAGAACAGAGTCCAGCACTCGGCCTGGATTTGTGGGGGCGGCAGCTGCGTGTCTGTCCACTCAGCGACGAAATCCGCCAGGATTTGCGATTTGATGGCCTTGCGCGGGGCGTAGGCTAGCGTTTCGCCCATCAGCTCCACGGACCACTTGGCAATCCTTCCCGCGGCGTCGGGGTTGCGGATGATCTCTCCTAGCGGAAAGGAAGAAACCACCGTGACGGGGTGGGCCTCGAAGTAGTGGCGGAGCTTGCGCCGCGCAAGGACTACCGCATATAGCAACTTCTGGACCTGTGGGTAGCGCGTCTTTGTGTCCGAGAGGACCTCGCTGATGTAGTAGGCGGCGGCCGCTGCACAGGCAAGGCGTGCCCTTCCTCCGTGCGCTCCACCACGATCACGGCGCTCGCCACTTGGGTGGTCGCGGCCACGTAGAGCGCGGAGGGGCTCGCCGTCCGCGGCGGCGTGAGAATCGGGGCGCGCGTCAGAGACGCCTTTAGCTTATCAAGCGCATCTTGGGCCTCGGTGGTCCAGGAGAAACGCTCGTGCTTCTTGAGTAAGCGGTAGAGGGCGGGAGCCCTTCTCACCGAGCCGTGAGATGAAGCGGCTCAAGGCGGCAAGGCACCCCAACACCTTCGCACCCCTTTGAGGTCCGGGATCGGACCCATTCGTTCGAGGGCCGCGACCTTTTCGGGGTTGGCCTCGATTCCCCGCCGGGAGACAACGTACCCCGGGAGCATGCCTCGCGGCACTCCAAAGACACATTTTTCGGGGTTTAACTTGACCCCATTGGCCCGTAGGCGGCGAACGCGACGCCAAGGTCGCCAACCGTGTCGTCCACCTTCTGGTCTTCACGACGATGTCGTCCACGTATGCTTCGACCGTCCGCCCGATGTGGTCCCCAAAAACGTCTCGCATGCGGCGGTATGTTGCACCCGCGTTTCGAGGCCAAACGGCATCGTGACGTAGCGAACGTCCCGAACGGTGTAATGAACGAAGTCGCGAGCTGGTCGGACTCCTTCATTTTTATTTGGTGGTACCCGGAATAGGCATCAAGAAAACAGAGCAATTCGCACCCAGCCGTTGAATCAACGATTTGATCTATGCGTGGCAGAGGAAAGGGAACTTTGGGACATGCTTTATTAAGACTAGTGTAGTCTACACACATCCGCCACTTCCCATTTTTCTTCTTTACAAGCACGGGATTAGCTAGCCACGTAGGGTGGAATACTTCCTTGATGAATCCGGCCTCGAGGAGCTTCGCAGCCTCCGCTCCGATTGCCCGTCGCCGCTCCTCGTCGAAGCGGCGCAGCCGCTGCTGCGCGGCGCGGGCGTTTGGCAGGATGTCAAGGGAGTGCTCGGCGACTTCCCTCGGGATGCCTGGCATGTCCGAGGGGCTCCACGCGAAGATGTCGGCGTTGGCGTGGAGGAAGTCGACGAGCACTGCTTCCTATTTTGGGTCGAGGGTGGAGCTGACCCTCAACGCCTTGCCCTCGGGGGCCGAGGGGTCGAGGGGGACCCCTTTGGTCTGCTCCGCTGCCTCGAAGGCGCCGACATGCTTGGCGGCGGAGTTGAGGTCCTCGTTGACCATCTTTTCCAGCGTGTTTACCAGCGCTTCATCCAGCGCCAGTGCCTCTGCATGTTCCACGCACTCGACGTCGCAGTCGAATGCGTGCTCGATGGACGACCCGACGGTGATGACGCCGTTTGGGCGGGCATCTTCATCTTCGTGTAGGTGTAGTTGGGGAACGCCATGAACTTGGCGTAACGGGGGTCGCCCAAGGATAGCATGGTAGGCCCCTTTGAACCCCACCACCTCGAAGGTGAGGGTCTCCTTGCGGAAGTTCTTAGGGGTGCCAAACCGACCGGCGGGTCGATGCCCGAGGGGCCGAACACCTTGCCGGGCGCGATGCCGTGGAACGGCTTCGTCTTGGGCCGCAGCTGGTCCAACCCGATCCCCATCAGGCGCAATGTATGCGCGAAGAGGATGTTGAGGCTACTGCCTCCGTCCATAAGGACCTTTGAGAACCGGGCGTTCCCAATGATGGGATCGACCACCGGTGGATCTTGGCCGGGTTGGGGATGCGATTCGGGTGGTCTTCCCGGCTAAAGGTGATGACGTCCTCCGACCAATTGAGAAAGGCCGGGGGCGCCCTCTCCGCGGCGAGGACTTCGTGTCGCTCCTTCTTGCGCCGCCGGGGTCGACATGTCGACGGTAGGTCCCCCAAAGATGAGGAACACATTTTCGACGGCGGGGGAAGCCGCCGGCGTCGCCATCGCCTCCGTCTTTCTTGGCCTCTGCCTCCTTCGCGGCGGCGCGGCCATAGAACTTCTTGAGCATGTCGCCTTTGCTCAAGGGTGTGTTGCACCGGGGTCTTGTGGTAGGGACATGGCTTCTTCGGCATGTCGTCGAACACTCCGGGCCTCGAGGGGCGGTCGAGGGCCCCTTCGAGCCGGGTCGACAGCGAGGGCCTCGGTGTTGCCGCCGTCGCGCCTGCGCTCGCGCGCCTCGCGGCGCGGCTTTTTTCCCCTTGTTGCCCCGCTTGTCGTTGCGGCGCGGCTCCTTGGACTTGCCGCCCTCCGCGGGCGCGTCCTCGAGCGCTTGCCCTTTTCCCCGTCGAAGATCGCCCCCACGGCCTCCTCGCCGGAGGGCGAAGGCGGGTGGCGATGTCGAACAGCTCGTTGGAGTCCGCGGGGCGGGCTGCGTCCCGGCTCCCGCACGAGATCCCGCACGTGGTGCCCTCGAGGAAGGCATGCATGATTTCGGATCGCGCCACGCCGGGGGAGCTCCGTGCGGCGCTTGGAGAAGCGCGCGGATGAAGTCCCGCGGCGTCTCGCCGGGCCTCGCGTGCGGGAGCGCGAGGTCCCAAGAGTTCCCGGGCGCACGTATGTGCCCTGGAAGTTGCCCACGAACGTGTGGACTAGGTCGTCCCAATTGTGGATCCGTCTGCAGCGGGCAGGTGCTCGAGCCATGTCCGGGCCGCATCGCCAAGGTGTAGGGGCAGGTTGCGGATGATGACCTCGTCGCTGGTGGCCCCGCCCAGCTGGCAAGCCAAGCGGTAGTCGTTGAGCCAGACACAGGGGTCCGTCTCCCCGTTGTACTTGACGATCGTCGAGGGTTGGCGGAAGCGTTGGGGGAACGCTGCTGCTCGGATCTCCCGGCTGAACACGCGAGTGCCTGGGGGCTCCGGCGTCGGGGAGCGGTCCTCGCCGCTGTCATAGCGCCCACCCCGTCGAGGGTGGTAACCCCTTGCCGCTCGCGCGTCCGCCTTGCTAGTGCGCCGGGCGTTGATGACGTTGCGAGCGTCGCCATCTAGTGCCCTGCGCGCGTCGAGGAGTCGCTCCTTGGCGGCGTGCGCCCTTGCTCGGTGGGATGCCCCGCCGGTCCCCCCCGCGTGCACCGAGGGCTCGCCCCCTGGTGCGGCTTCATCGCCCGCGCATCCCCCCCGGTGGCGGATGCGTGAGGCCGAGCTCTCGGCCCGCCGGACGGCCGCTTGCTCGATGAGAGTTTGCACCTCGCGGTGCATGTCTTGAGCCTCGGGGGTCGAGGGTGCCGGCATAGCCCCGGCGGCGTCGCGGCGGCGACGAGCTTCTCGGCTCGCCCGTGGGGGCACGTTCGCGTTTCCGACGTTGGGGGTGGTGTTGATGCGGTCGCGGACCGCCGCCCGGCTCCCGTGCGCGTTCGCCACGCGCGAGAGGCCTCCCCCGCCATTGAGGCGCGGAGCAACCGCACCGTTCGGTACTCTTCCGCCGGCTTGGCCTCGAGCTCGCGGGCTTGGGCCGCCCGTGCGTCAACGTCGGCCTCGGCGGGGAGCGCTTGGCCCCGCGGCCGGGGCGCGCGACGATTCCCCGGGGCGGCGTGACCTCCCCGTCTCCCGGCGCCCACCGCGCCGGCCGCGTTGGCCGGGTCGTTGGTGATGACGGCGCAACACTCCCGCGTGGGGTCGTAGCTCCCGGTGCGGAGTCGTCGGAGCGACCAAACCGTAGTCCGTGGCGTCGAGGAAACGCCGAACGCGGACCGGGTCCGGCACGCCGGAGAAGTCCCACTCCGCGTATCCGTGGCGGTTGGCGGGTGGCATCGTGTCGACGGAGCCCAGGGATGACTCATCCGCCACCGAGGTGCGGGGTCCCCGGCGACGAAGACGTGGCGGCCGGGCGGAACCCTCGCGCATCGTCGTGTTGACGTTGGCGTCGTAGGCCGTCGTAGCGCCACACGGCCGATGGGGATGCGCGGTCCAGAGACTGCGCGCTGTCCCACCGGGGTAGTGGCGGTCGTGATGATCGGCGCACCGCGTTGGGCGGCGGCGCGCTCGGCCTGCCGCCGCCGCTCGGACCGCGCCCGGCGCGAGCGTTGCCCCGAGCGACGACGGCGTCGTGGCGTCGATGGACCCGCGGCCTCCGTGCCTCCGCGGGCGCTCGCGCCGAGTCGCGCGTGCGGCGGGGGTCCGAGCGGCACCGGCCCGTCGCCGCGCGCGAAGTTCCTCACGGTTAGTGAGGCGCATGAGATAGCCGTTCCCCGTGGCCCGAAAGTTCGGGTCCCCCGAAGCGGATCTCGAACCCGGCCGGGAGGGGGTCCGAGCTACCCATGCGGTAGCGTGTAGCACCGGTACTCGGTGCGGATCACCATGGAGGGAGTTGG
Organism: Cenchrus americanus; assembly: GCA_947561735.1. Taxonomy (NCBI): domain Eukaryota; kingdom Viridiplantae; phylum Streptophyta; class Magnoliopsida; order Poales; family Poaceae; genus Cenchrus; species Cenchrus americanus. The sequence continues at coordinate 89,312,926 of OX387245.1, read as the reverse complement.
CGAAATGACCTTAGGCGCTCGCTTGCCCCACGGTGGGCGCCAGCGTCGGTGCGGAATATGGTCCCGACACTAACCAAGTAGATAGCGCCGAGGTCTATCCCTCAATGGTCGATGCTAAGCAACAAGTGACACGGGGTTTTTATCCCGGTTCCGCCGAGGGGGCCGTACGTCCAGCAGGGGCGTGCTCGGGGCACTATATTACTTAGCACCGGGGGTGCTTGTAGTGGGGCAAGTACAAGCAAGGCGGGAGAGGAAGCGTGGCTTCCAATTCCCTGGAAGAGTGGCTGAAGATGTTGTGGGAGAATGAGGATGAGTACGTGGTGTGTGAAGTGTTCTCGTGTCTCTGCTTGTTCGTCCCCCCCGCGGCTGGGGGTTCGCCTCCCCTTTTATAGATCAAGGGGGCGGCGGGTTACATGCGCGCCGCGCTACCTAGCTATGTGGAGAAGTGCGACGTGCTACGGTGTAGCGTGGGCGGCCGTCCGGGCGATCCCCGCTGCGATCTGGTCATCATGGCCTGACTTGTACCCGAACAGTGGCGGTTCGAGGGTAGGAGAGCAACGGATGGCGGTGATGTCCTCTGATAGGCTCGGGGGCGGTGCGACGCAAGCTTGTACGGAGTACGGGGGCGAGGCGAACGGCGTTCCTTCCCCAACGCGCCTCACGGGGCCGGAGTCGTTGCTACGGGGGTCCGGCGTGCGCCCGCACGCGCGGGTACGGCGGCCACGCCGTGCGGTGGCCGGGATGGCAATCCACCGGCCTAGCGCCTCCACCTAACCCCCGTAGGGTCACGGGAAAGTGAAATCGAGGGTGCGCCCGGCCCCCCTTCGAGGGTCGGGCGCGTTAGCCGTCTTTGCAGGAGGGCGCGCGGTGTCACGGGGCGACACCGGCCGTACCGCACAGTCCCCCTCCACAGTGGTGGGGATGGGCTCCTCCCTGGGGAGTTGGTGCGGCGGCACGGGGGCGCGAGCCCCGGGCGCATGATGGCGCCGTCCTGCGGCGTCAGGGCGTTAAATGCCCGTGTACGGGGCCGGCGCACGCGTGAGGGGCACCCTCGAGCGTGGCGGACCCCGGCCGAGGGCGGGCGTACCCTCGAGCGAGGGCGGAGCCCGCTCGAGGGAAATGCTGCCCCTCGAGCGGGGGGTGCCCGCCCGGAGGGAGTGCTGCCCCTCGAGCGGGGCGAAGCCTGTTCGAGGGGATCCTTTCGTGGGCCGCCTCGATGGGCCGTCAGAGTCCCTGTGGGCCGTGTCCTGCATGGTTAGGCACCTGCATGGTTAGGCTTAACGTGTTTTGGGTTTCGTTGCGGGTTTTAAGTGAGGTTTTCCCCATTGTTTAAGGGGACCCCTAGGGCTGTCCCCGACAACTAGATATACTGAGAGCAATACGATGAAGTGAAGAGAGGATGTGTTATTTATGACCAACGATAATAGCATTCCAACATAAAAGAGAGGCACACTAAGTCCTTCTATTTTCCTACCATATTAAACACATTTGAACTCAAACTTCCCGATTTAATCAGGTAAAAAATGCATTGGCATGAATACAACAAACATAGAACCATACTATTTAATTTAAAAAATGACTGATTGTTTTCCTATACTAAATTTCTTATCAAGAAAATAAACATTGAGGTGTTTTATAAAAATGAGAAAATCATTGTTTAGTTTTTTTCTAATCGCATCCTGTAAAAGTTTCAAGATGTGACAATTATAATGTTCTTTAGTGATTAATGTTTACCATGATTACTATAATTAGTTATGCAAACCTAATTGGTAATTGTCACATGTTAAATTTGAGCTAAAATCTTAAAAGTAAAAATCTAATTGTATGTAGTAAGTTTATTTCTTCGAATGAAACCCAATATATCAGAAGCCTTGCATAATAGGAGTAGGCTAAGTATATACCATATATATACCATAGCTGGGTAAGACTTGAATATTAGTATACTCAGGGTTATTTTGTTGTGACCATATTTTATATAGCTCGATATATTGTCCTTTGCTCACGGTCGATAGTTTATTTTGTATATTACCTTTTCTTTTGTTTTAAGTTTACTTTATGTTGTGTATTTAAAGCCTTTTGTCATTCTTGTACTTTAAACCTAATTGTAAAAGTTAATTATTGCATCTTAATTCTTATGTAAACTCTGAAATCCGTCCTACTTGCGTTCACATTCGCGTGAGACTACCTGTGGGTTTCAATCGGTTGTACTGGTTCATTATGAATTGTCATGTTAAATAGTGGAATTAATTGGCCCAATGTATTCATCAATGATGACTATTAGAATTTAATCGATGATATTTAGCGGGACCATTTCCTCACTTGTTATCTTTTGTCCTCTAACGTCAAAACAGGCTCGCGCAGCCTCCACATTTTTTTATAACGCAGGCGACTAGAGGGAGAGCCCTCTCCTTTTAGTCTTAGGTCGAGAGCCCCCCATTTTTGGCATCTTTCCATTTTTGGCTGTCTGCGTGGGGAGAGATTCCCACGGGTCAACGACGTCCTTGGAGGCTTTGCGCGGGAAGAAATTGAGCACTACGAGCTAGGGACAAAGCAAGGAGGACCAGGCGACCAACTCATAATAAAAAGTAACAAAACAACTAACTTATCATAAACTAAATAAAACATTGGATTTGCTGTCATGCTGACATTGTTGCTGCTCTCGTTGGAGCATAATGAATCTATCCCAAACGGTAATCAGAGCGAAAAAAGAGATCAAATCAAATGGAAAATAGGATAGAAACATTGTTACAATACAAACAACATTGAAAGGAGCAAAAGGTCCATGTACACATCCTTTCAGCACACAAAAAGGTGTGATTCATCAACTAAGATCCAGAATTCAAGTTAACAAACTGAGTACATTCCTTGGATGATGAGTGAGCCATATATAACACATTAAACTATGTACAAAGCCTGATTTGATTGCTGTTACATCATGAAGTGCTTGCATCCGCAGTAAGATAAACAAATGTTGCATGCATGTGATTCATAGAGCCTCAAATTTACATTTCTATTCCTGAAAAGAAATAAAAAAGTCACAGTTATGAAGCCATTCCCATGATCTGCCATCAGCGTAAAATAGGAAATAAAGTGAGCGCAATCTACCATTAATGTAAATAAAATGTAACTCTAGTATGATGCATCAAGATTTAACCAAGTGTCTTGAAAAGCAACAACATCTCATTCGGCAATGTCAAAAATAACTAATACATACAATATGTTAACTGTGTATGATCTGTGTTTGTCAACCTAGTATGCATGTTGATCTCTACTTTGTTTTGTTCAGTTAGAAGCATATTCAAGTGTGAGAATGTGCTGGAGATTGACCGGGAAGCAAGAAGCTAGTGAGACAGAGTTACTTCCTCCTGAATAACTTCCTGGTCATGGGTTTTTCCCTGTTGTAACTATATTTTATACCTTTACTTTATGTTGGTACAAAAATATGCTAAAGTTACTTCCTACTTAAATGAGTAGAATGGGAGGGTACTTCCTAGTCAAATAAGTTGCATGAGAAGTTACTTTCTACTTAGATAAGCAGCATTGAGAGGTTACTTCCTAGCCAGACAAGTTGTATGAGAAGTTACTTCCTAATCAGATAGACATCATGAGAAGTTACTTTCTAATCATATAATCAGTATGAGAAGGTATTTTCTGGTCAAATAAGTAGCATGATAAATTCAACATGAGAATACTTATGTGACTTTAATTGTTACCTTAATTCTTAAGCGATAAGAACTATATAATAAAGCAAAAATGAACACATAGGAGTAAAAAAACCATATGGTGCTTTGATAATGTGGAGACATATGCTGTACGGAAAAAAGCTTAGAGTTACATCATGAGAACATTGTGCTATAAGCATGTTGTTAATATGCTAGCATAAAGATGGCAATAGCAACATGGGTTACATCTAGCCCAATAAGAGTTCACAACTAGTTATTTCTTGTGTCAATGAATATATGGTTAGTTACTTTGCATGGAATATAAGTAAGGAATTAGTTACTTCCTATAACTTCAAACTAAATTCAAGTTACTTTTGATTTGGTTTAGAAGCATGAATTAATTACTTCTTATGAGACTACATATGAGGTAAGGTTACTTTCTACAATATTCAGACTGAAATCTTATTACTTTTTGTATGATTTAAATGTTTGACTAGTTCCTGAATGTTCAGATCAAAGGGAGCTCCTGACAAGGGCTAAAATAGTAAAGAAAAAAGAAAATATAGAAGTAAAAAGTTGCTTTGATAGTGAAGACATATGCTACATGGAAAAGATAGCAATAATAACATGTGTTACATCCTATATAAAAAGATTAAGAAAAAGGTACTTCTTGTGTCACAGAGTATATGATAAGTTACTTTGCATGAGATATAAGTAAAGAATTAGTTACTTCTTATGAGAATGCATATGAGGTAAAGTTACTTTACTTCCTACAGTAAGTTGGGTGATCACCATAGCAAAGGACCATACCACATCTGGATGTTCAGATACCTAAGTTAAGTTGAAACAATTGTAAGAAAATCTCACTAATTCAATTTAATGGTCAAAATACCAGATGGCCACGGTTTCATTAGCGATACCTTGCTACTAGGACCCATGCAGGACAAAAGCACTAACCTTGGGCCTCTTCTTTGTAGAAGTGCCATGAACAGCAGCAGACACACCGTGACTTTGAACATTGATTCTTAATCCCTTCTTCAAAAGAAGAAATATGGATCAGTCACTGACTTGGATACACCTAAAAAATGGGGAAAATATGTAACAATAATGATATCAGAACAACTTATTGAAATAATGGCAGAATTTAACATGTAAGATATGATTTTCTACGAGTTAAAAATAGACATCACGTTACTCGTAAATTGACTTACCAAAAATGTGGAACTACCAACATAACATAATTGATTGGGAGGTTACTCTCTGTCTCATGTAAAAAATGGCTAGTTACTTTCTATTTGTTTCAAATAAGAGGCAACTTACTTCCTGTCTCATGCAATTCAAAGATTAGTTACCTTTTATGTGTTTCAAATCAGGGATGTCTTTCGACTGATACACCATGAAAAGTACATCTCTAATATTCAACTTAAGTTTCAAGATATATGTTTATTAATGCCTTTATGTGTAAGAATCTATACCAAAAACATGCACCATAAAAACTACAACTGACAAAGCATAGAAAAAAGTAAGCAAAAAAAGAAACAGTAGGTACTTCCTATTTCTTTGCAATTAGGAGCTACTACCCATATAGTGTCCAAAAATAATTAGCTACTCCTTATACATTTGAAATTAGAGAACTAGTTACTCTTAACTTAATGGGGGAATAATTTGTTACTTTTCACCATCACTTTCAGTGTTGCTCCGTTTTCTTCGGATCAGCTAACTGCTCCATACCTGAGCTGCTTGCATTGCGTCTAAGGGATAGTGACTCTTCTTGTGTGAGATTTATGGACTTCTCACGCCTTGATACCAATCCCTCTCTTTGAACACGGGCATATCTAGGATCAGTATATGGGAGTGGTCTAGAAACAAAGGTGATAAGTTTCAGTCAGTGAATTGTCATTTATGCTAGCGCTTGGATTAGTGGATCCCAATGGAGAAGACCCTTGGGCTGGGTTGCTTGGCCTAGACTCAAGCCTCTGGAATGTTGCAGTATACTACATAGAACAAGGAAATGGAAATGTTACAGTTATAAAAAAACTGGACCCGCGGGGGGTATGACGGCCCCCGGGCGTTGTTTTAAGAAGAAGAAGATCTTCTCACGCAGATCCAGAAAATCTCCGAACCCCTACCCTACCCGTACATGGCGGCACCTACGCCCGTGTGAGCTTGGGCTAGGCCTTGCAGCATGCTTTGGCGTAGGATTGAGGACCATGTGTGATTCGAGGACCGGTGGATGGTCGCTTCCTTGTGTGATGAGTGATTGACAACGTTGTGTGGACTTATTCTTGGGTAAGTATTGCAGGTGCAGGTTGCGGCTTGACTGGTGTTGGTGCAGGTGAAGAACAAGCGCGAAAGGTTGTCACCGGTGAGGCCTCCAGGTGTGGAGAAGACAAGTAGGCTTCGTTCGAGGGACCCGGTGGCCAGCGGGGTCAAGTGCGGGTCGCATGGTTGCATGAACATCAAGATGAAGTCGTGGACGATTTCTTGGTTGAGCCTCAAAACCAAGGTCGAGCCGGGACTACGTGGGAGACGAGTCATGAGTGGAGATTGGCGGAGGCTACACCGAGTTCGCGGGATTTCTGGTGGTTCACCAGAAAACCACTAGGTTCCTTGGTTGATCCACAAAGACAAGACCGAAGAACCGAAGATGGTGCTGCAACAGTGCCAGACCGGTCTGACTGGTGGGTCTGACCGGTGGGTACCGGTCTGACCGGTGAGGAGCACCGGTCTGACCGGTGTGCGATAACGCAGTCCGGAGACTTCGAAGCGGAGGACACGTGTCGGGATCGCATGGCTTGCGTCGAGGCTACGCAGGGTGCGGTCGCCGGGCATCCATCCGATGATGAAGACATGAAGACTTCCAAAACCGCCCTTGAGGGCCTTGTATCCCTAGTTGTTAGGAAAGGGTATTTTAGACTTTCGGTTGTCTCCATATAACCCATGAGGCGAGAGGATGGCAGCCAACTCTCTGGGAACCCTAGTTCATTTTCTTTTCTATTTTCCCTTCCTATTTTCTTAGGATTTCCATAGGACTAGCTTGAGAGCTTCATGGTGAGATCTTGTTGAGAGGGTTGGATGATCGGGCGGCAAGCTAGACCTTGTATGAACCTTTGTGGCTTGTATAGATGATTCGGCGTGGTTTCTCAAGGCCTTGTGGTGTTGTTCCCGGTTGTTCTTGGTGGTGATTTTCGGAGCCCTTTCTTGGTGTTTTTCTTGGGTTGTTTTCGGGACCTTTCTCTTGGGGATTTGATGGGGGAAATTTGTGGAAACCCTTCTGAAAGACTGATACGGCGAACCAGAGAGGGGGGAGTGAATGGGAGCCAATAAAAATTCTTCTCGAAGGAGATGGAAACTCCAACAAGATGAACGCGACTTCCAACACACGTCTCCGACTCACTACCCAAGTTGGCCAAGCCCACGTAGCCACTGAAGTTCCACTGGACCTAGGAACCAACACACAACCTTCCGACCCGAGAAACGCAGCGGAAAACCAAACCTTGAGTCTACAGACCCACACCGGTCAGACCGGTGAGCACCACCGGTCAGACCGGTCCCTGCTGGTGAAACTGAGCAACTTTCAATAAGTGGCTCTACACCGGTCAGACCGGTGAGACACACCGGTCGACCGATCGCAGCACCGAAAGCCCCCAAGGCACCAAACAGCCAACCGACCACCAAACCGACCCAAACTCGAAACGAAAGCAACACGAGACAACAACGAACACACCAAGACGTTCACCCGAGCAAAAACCCACCGGGGCTCGCACCGGTCGGATCGGTCAAGAGCACCGGTCGGACCGGTGTAGCTCGGGCGACTCGGGATGAACAAAGACCCGCGGGTCAACTCCCCCAAATCCAAATCTCGATCTCCCGAATCGCTCCACGGGCTTGAACAAGACTTTGGGGATATTATGAACACCTCATGAGGAGTCCATAGCCAAGTTTAATCCCACCAAAACTAGTCCAAAAAGGAGGAATCGAAGAAATCCCGCCGAGAGCACTTCCAACCCAAGAACTCAAGAAAACCCAAAATCGAGCACCTTTACTCACGGATTTGGGAGGGGAATCACAGCCCAAAGAACCACGAAGGGTTCCCATAAATTTCCCCCATCAAATCCCCAAGAGAAAGGTCTCGAAAACAATCCAAAGAAATCACCGAGAGAGGGCTCCGAAAATCACCACCAAGAACAACCGGGGAAAACACATCCAAACCTTGAGGAACCACGCCGAATCATCTATATATGAAACAAAGGTTCGTACAAGGTCTAGCAAGCCGCTCGATCATCCATCCCTCTCAACAAGATCTCTCCGTGAAGCTCTCTTGCTAGTCCTAAAGAAAACCTAAGGAAAATAGGTGGAAAATAGGAAAACTAATGAGCTAGGGTTCCAAGAGTTGGCTGCCATCCTCTCACCTCTTGGGTTATATGGAGGCAACCGAATCTCTAAAACGCCCTTCTCTACTAACTAGGGATACAAGCCCCTCAAGGGCGGATTTGGAATTCTTGATGTCTTCACCATCGGACGGATGCCGGCGACCGCACCTCGCGTAGCCTCGACGCAAGCCATGCGATCCCGACGCGTGTCTTCCGCTTCGAAGATTCCGGACTGTGTCATCGCACACCGGTCGACCGGTGCTCCTCACCGGCCGACCGGTCCCCACCGGTCGACCGGCCGGCGCCGCTCTGCAGCTCCGTCTTCGGTTCTCCGGTCTTGGCTTTGTGGATCAACCAAGGAACCCAGTGGTTTTCTGGTGAACCACCGGAAACCCCGCGAACTCAGTGTAGCCTCCGCCAATCTCCACTCATGACTTGGCTCCCACGTAGTCCCGGCTCGACCTTGGTTTTGAGGCTCGACCAAGAAACCGTCCACGACTTCATCTTGCTGTTCATGCCACCATGCGGTCCGCACTTGACCCCGCTGGCCATCGGGTCCCTCGAACGAAGCCTACTTGTCTTCTCCACACCTGGAGGCCTCACCGGCGACGACCTTTCGCGCTTGTTCTTCACTTGCACCAACACCAGTCAAGCCGCAACCCGCACCCGCAATACTTAGCCAAGAATCGTCCACACAACGTTGTCAATCACTCATCACACAAGGAAGCGACCATCCACCGGTCCTTGAACCACACATGGTCCTCAATCTCCCCCTTGATGAGTGCATTGACAACACCCACACGAAAGTAACAAGAGAGAAAAGAAAAAGAAAAGAAACGAACAAAAAGAAACTCCAACAAGCGATCGAAAGCCAAACAAAGGCAAAGAGCAAGATCACTTGAAGAAGACAAGTCTCGGACCCCTTAGGCAAGGGCAACAGCTCGACACATCTGAGACAAAACAAAGCTCAAGCAAAGAGCGCGAACCACTGAACCAAAGCTCAAACACCACAAAGAGCTCCCCCTGCACACATGCAAGCTCCCCCTAGACGAATGCATGCAAACCACTTGAAAACAGAGACAAACCGGCAAGACTTTCGGCTCACCACACCGGTCAGACCGGTCATCACCACCGGTCAGACCGGTGCCTAACATGTGTACAGGACCAGCACTCACACCGGTCAGATCGGTGCTCACCACCGGTCAGACCGGTGAACAACAGAACCCAGAATTGGCTCAAAACCACCTGAAAACCTTCTAAATGCGTCCAGCAAGCCATTTCAAGCTCAAACTTCTCCCCCTTGTTGGCAATGCATGAATCAAGCCAAAAATGCAAAATTTTCAACCTAGAGCTTCTCAAATAGACAAAATTCAACAAAGAATGCTACACATGTCCAAATGAGCAAGTTAGGTACTCTACGGCTTCGTATCGATCTCAACTACATGATCACCAAGTTTCACAACCATTGGACGAAGCTAAGATGGATTTTGGCAATTTTGTGAAAAACTTGCCTCTCATGAGCAAAGTCCTAAACATGATCAAAGCATATCAAAATGGCAAAGCCACACAAACTTCATGCTAGGACAGCCATTCTAATCATAAGACCATCACAAACACCCACAAGCACCTCATCTCATGTCAAAGCCACCGAGCCATGTGCCTACTTCTATGTATGAGACTTCTCATTGGTAGGCATCATGCAACGGTTTAGCACCCAAAGCAAGTTAAAATTAGCACATATGACATGGGAGCACATTTCCAAGCATTTTTCATTTCATTTTCAGATTTGTAAATGGTACATGAAATGTCTTTGCGACAAAAAGGAACTTATGCTCCTCCACAAGATAAACCAAGAGGGCTAAACATTCATGATGGCAAATGAGCCTTTGACCCCATATGATTAATAAACTAGCCATCCAACCACAAATTAAGCATAGCCAAGCCACTAAAACATATCAAGAGCATATAAAGGCATTTACACATGAGAGCGCATACATGTGACATCTTTCAAAAACATAGCCATCAACCATGAATTATTCATCAAGATCATCAAGAGCTAAGTCAAACTAACCATAGCATACCAAACGAGCTCACAAAGACATATATCTCATTCCATGGTGAACAATGTATATGAGAGAAGCTTTTCCTAATCAATGCATATGATACAAAATGCATGCAATCTAAGATACAAGGATGCCTATACATCATGTTACATATGCCATGCCAAATGCAAGAAATGCACAAAGGTAAGCTATACATATGCTACAAAGGAGCTCCCACACACCCAACTCAAGAGATCAAACACACACCAAGTTCCCCCCGCAAACGAGTGAAAGTTGCTTGATCTAGGGGTTTGGTGAAAATATCGGCTAGTTGGTCATGAGTGGGTACATGGATCAAAGCTATCTTCCCTTTCTCTACGTTGTCTCTCAGAAAATGGTACCTCACTTCTATGTGCTTGGTTTTGGAATGGAGCACTGGGTTCTTTGCAACGCTTATGGCACTGGTGCTATCACATTGAAGTGGGACAAGGGTATACTCCTCACCAAAATCACTCATGGTGTAGGTGATCCAAAGGAGCTGAGAGCAACAACTAGCAGCGGCAACATACTCGGCCTCGGTCGTGGATTGAGCAACACTCGACTGCTTGCGGGAAGACCAAGAGACCAAAGAAGAACCCAAAAACTGGCAAGTCCCAGAAGTGGACTTCCTATCCAACCGACACCCGGCAAAATCCGCGTCTGAAAAACCATGAAGCGCCAAAGAAGAGGACGCGGAGTACCAAAGGCCGAAGTCGGGAGTGTGACGCAAGTACCAGAAAATTCGCTTCACCGCTTGCCGATGCGAAGTCCTCAGAGACGCTTGAAAACGAGCGCACAGACACACCGAGAACTGTATGTCCGACCTCGTCGCCGTCAAGTAGAGGAGTGACCCGATCATGCTCCGGTACTCCTTCTGGTCCACGTGTTCATCTTCCTCGTCCGCATCAAGAGCTGTAGTCGTACTCATCGGCGTCGTCATAGCCTTGGAGTCCTCCATCTTGAACTTCCGCATAATGTCCTTTGTGTACTTAGCCTGGTGCACAAATGTTCCTTCCTTTGATTGTTTGATTTGTAGCCCGAGGAAGAACTGCAACTTGCCCATCATGCTCATCTCAAATTCCCTGCTCATATCATCTGCAAACCTTGCAACAAGAGAGTTAGACGAGCCACCAAAGACAATATCATCCACGTACACCTGCACAATCGGGGTATCTCTCGCCCGCCTCGGCAAAAACAAGGTCCGATCGACCTTCCCCATCTCAAAACCTCTCTCAAACAAGAACCCCCTCAACCTTCCATACCAAGCTCTAGGCGCCGCTTCAACCCATACGCCGCCTTCCTCAACTTGTACACCCGGTGGGGGGTACTTCTCACTCTCAAACCCCGGAGGCTGCCTCACATACACTTCTTCCTCCAACACACCATTCATGAAAGCACTCTTCACATCCATTTGGTGCAACTTGAACCCTTTAGCCACGGAAAAGGCTAGAAGGATCCTAATCGCCTCCAAAGGGGCTACGGGAGCAAAGGTCTCCTCGTAGTCGATCCCCTCCTTCTGACTGAACCCTTGAGCAACAAGTCTCGACTTGTTCCTCACAACCTCACCCTTCTCTCCCTCTTTGTTCTTCCACACCCACTTTGTACCAATCGGCTTACACCCTGGGGGAGGGTCAACCAACTCCCACACCTGATTCCTCTCAAAGTTCTCCAACTCCTCATGCATCGAATTGACCCAATTGTGATCAGATAGTGCGTGTCCAATGTCTTTGGGCTCAAAAGTAGCAACAAACGCAGCATGAGCGAAATGAGAATTGTTCCGAACCCTCGACCCTGTAGTGCGTTCATTCATGTCGCCGATGATCCTTGAAACTGGGTGATCCACTTGAACTCGCCGGGGAGGTTCTCGCCTCGATGCTACCTCCCCCTCAACATCAGCTTCTCCTCGTTCTTGATTTGTCGTCGTAGGTGTAGTAGAGGGTCCATCCATCATCGTAGTCAAAATAGTGGGTACATGTTCAGCCGGGGGCACCGCACCGCCATCTTCATCCTCTCCATGTTCATGCTCCTCCTCCTGAAAGATCTCCTCGCCAAGCTCATCATCACCTGCACACTCAAAGACAAGCTGACTACGTGGCTCTGTCTCGTCGAAGGTTACCTCGCAAGTCTTCACGATTTGGTTAGTTTCAAGATTGAGCACACGATATGCTCTAGAATGAGATGCATAACCAAAGAAAATGCCATCGACAGACCTAGCCTCAAACTTATCCAACTTCCTCGCCTTTCTTCGAATGAAACACTTGCAACCAAAGACATGGAAGTGACTCACCTTGGGTGTGCGACCATGCATCAACTCATAGCATGTCTTCTTCTTGTGCACTCCGAGGTATATCCTGTTCGACACATAGCACGCGGTATTCACCGCCTCAGCCCAATACCTCCTCGGAGTCCTATGCTCATCAAGCATCGTCCGAGCCATCTCGCACAAGGTCCTATTCTTTCTTTCCACAACGCCATTCTGGGGAGGCGTATACGGACTCGAAAACTGGTGCTCAAGACCCAAGTCATGGCAAAAGGTTTCAAAACAAGAGTTCCTGAATTCCGAGCCATTATCATTGCGGATAGCTCGTATGGAATCTCCGTGCCTCTCATTCCTCAACCTCAAGACTAGATCTCGAACAAAACCAAACGTCTCCCCCTTATCCTCGAGAAAAAACACCCACGCATACCGAGAATAGTCGTCCACCACAACAAGGACATACCACTTCCCACCCGCAGATCGCACACGAGCTGGGCCAACCAGGTCCATATGGAGCAGCTCGCATGGACGCTCAGTCATCACATCGGTGAGAGGCGGGTGAGAAGAGGCTACCATCTTTGCATGCCTACACGGCGCACAAACCAACTCTTTCTCAAGCCTCAACCGTGGCAATCCTCGGACCAAATTGAGTTTACTCAAGCGCGACAAAAGGTCAAAGCTCAAGTGACCCAACTTCCTATGCCACCTCCACAACTCACTCGAAGAACCCGTCGGGGACCGCCCTAGGGGTCCCCTCAAACGATGGGGGAACCCTCACTTAAATTCCCGCATCAAATGAACCGGGCCTAACCATGCGGGGAACTAACCATGTAGGACGTGGCCCACGCAACAGACTTCGGAGGCCCCGCCAAGATAGCCCGACCGCGAGACCCCTCGAGCAGGCCCCGCCCGCCCGAGGGTACGCTCCTCCTCGAACGGGCTCCGCCCCGCCGAGGGGCAACCCCCTCCTCGAACGGGTTCCGCCCCGTTCGAGGGGCGACCCTTCCCTCGAGCGGTCCCGCCCGCTCGAGGGCCCGCTCCCCCTCGAGCGGGCCTCGCCTCGCTCGAGGGTTCGCTCCACCCTCGCCGGGGCCCGCCACGCTCACGGCGCCCCGCGCGCGTGCGCCGGCCCCGTACTTGGGCATTTAACGCCCTGACGCCGCAGACGGCGCCATCATGCGCCCGGGGCTCACGCCCCGGTGCCGCCGCACCAGCTCCCCAGGGAGGAGCCCATCCCCGCCACTGTGGGGTGGACTGTGCGGTACGGCCGGTGTCAGTCCCATAACACCGTGCGCACGCCACTGTACGACTAACGCGCCCAACCCTCGAAAGGGGGCCGGGCGCACCCTCGATCCCACTTTCCCGTGACCCTGCAGGTTAGGTGAGGGACGCTAGGCCGGTGGGTGGCCATCCCGGCCACTGTAACGGCGCGGCCGCCGTACCCACGCGCGCAGGCGCACGCCTGACTCCGCAGGCGCACGCCCGAACACTGCAGCAACCACTCCACCACCGCAGAGCTCATTGGGAAGGAACGCCGTTCTGCCCGCTCCTGTACCCCGTACCAGCCATCATCAGCATCTCCCCCGAAGCCTATCAGGGGGCGCCATCGCCATCTGCCGCCTCCTACCCTCGAACCGCCACTGTTCGGGTACAAGGTAGGCCATCATGGCCGGATCGCAGCCGAAGATCGACCGACGGCCGCCCACTCTACACCATAGCGCGACGTGCTCCCTCACGTAGCTAGGCGGCCGCGGCGTGCATGTAACTCGCCGCCCCCTTGGCCTATAAAAGGGGGAGGCAAGCCCCCGCCCGCGAAGGGGGTGGAGGGGGACGAGTTCGGACGAATCCGGAGGAACACGGCGCACCGTGCACTCACTCTCTTATTCTCCCACAACATCTTCGCCTACTCACCGGGGACTTGGGAGCCACGCTTCCTCTCCCGCCTCGCTTGTATTCGCCCCACTACAAGCACCCCCGTGCCGAGCAATATAGTGCCACGAGCACACCACCGCCGGACGTACGGCCCCCTCGGCCGGAACCAGGATAAATCCTTGTGTCATTTGTTGCTTAGCATCGACCATCGAGGGATAGACCTAGGCGTTATCTACCGGTTAGTGTCGGGACCACTTTCCGCACCGACGCTGGCGCCCACCGTGGGGCTAACGAGCGCCTAAGGTCATTTCGCTAACTCCCTCCATGGTGATTCGCACTGAGTACCGTAGCACCCGCTACAACATGGGTAGCTCGACCCCCCTTCCGCCGGGTTCGAGATCCGCTTCGGGGACTTGAACTTCCGTGCCACGGGGAATGGCTATCTCATGCGCCTCACCAACCGTGAGGAGCTACGCGCGCGCCGGGAGGCCGTGTCCGCTCTCGGTCACCGCCGCACGCACGACGCCGCGCGCAGCACCGCGCAGCACGAATGCCGCGGTCCGTCGACGCCGCGACGCCGTCGCCGCCCGGGCTACGCTCGCGTCGGGCACCGGTCCGAGCGGCGGCAGGCCGAGCGCGCCGCCGCCCAACGCAAAGGCGCCCACCGTCGCGACGACCGCCACCGCCCCCGCCGGGACCGCGCGTGATCTCGGGACCGCGCATCCCCATCGGCCGTGTGGCGCTACTACGGCCTACAACACCAACGTCAACACTACAATGTGCGGTGGTTCCGCCCGGTCGGCACGTCTTCGTCGCCGGGATCCCGCACCTTCGGCCAGCCGGACGAGTCGTCCCCGGGCTCCGTCGACACGATGCCACCCGCCGCCCGCCATGGGTACGCGGAGTGGGACTTCTCTCGGTGTGCCGGACCCGGGGCCGCGTTCGGGCGCTTCCTCGACGCCACGGACCATCGGTTCGGCCGCTCCGACGACTCCAAAGACCGGGAGCTACGACCCCACGCGGGAATGCCGCGCCGTCATCACCAACGACCCGCCAACGCCGCCGGTGCGGCGGCGCCGGAGATGGGGAGGTCACGCCGGCCCCCGGATCGCCACGCGCCCGGCCGCGGGGCCAAGCGCTCCCCGCCGGGGCCGACGTCGATGCGCGACCGGGCCCAAGCTCGCGAGCTCGAGGCCAAGCCGCGCAGGAGTACGGACCGTGCGGGCCGCTCCGCGCCTCGATGGCGGGAGAGGCCCCTCGCGCGCGGCGAACGCGCGCGGAGCCGGGCCGACAGTCCGAGACCGCCTCAACCCCGTCCCCAACGTCGACAACGCGGATACCCCGCCGCGGGCGAGCCAAAAGCTCATCGCCGCCGCAACACTGCTGCGCGCCATGCCGGCACCCTCGACCCCCGAGGCTCGAGACATGCACCGCGAGGTGCAGACCCTCCTTGAGCAAGCGGCCGTCCAGCAAGCCGAAAGCTCGGCCTCACGCATCCGCCAACAGGGGGACGCGCGGGGTGATGATCCGGCACCAGGGGGCGAACCCTCGGTGCATGCGGGTCGACCCGCCGACCGGGGGACGCACGCCGGCCAAGGAACGCCTCCTCGACACACGCAGGGCGCTGGATGGTGACGCCCGCAACGTCATCAACGCCAGGCGCACCAGCAAGGCGGACGCGCGAGCGGCCGTGGGCTACCACCCTCGAAGGGGTGGACGCTACGACAGCCGGTGAGGATCGCTCCCCAACGCCGGAGCCCCCGGCACCCGCGTGTTCGGCCCGGGAGATCCGCACGGCGGCGTTCCCCCGCCGCTTCCGTCGCCCTCGACGATCATCAAATACAACGGGGAGACGGACCCTCGTGTTTGGCTCAACGATTACCGCCCGGCCTCGTCGCCGGGCGGGGCCACCAACGACGAAGTAATCATCCGCAACTTGCCCCCGCATCCGGGCGACGCGGCCCGACATGGCTCGAGCACTTGCCCGCCACCCGCATCCACAACCGGGACGATCCGGTCCACACCTTTGTGGGCAACTTCCGTGGGCACATACGTGCGCCCCGGGGAACCTCGGGATCCGCGCTCCCCGCACGCAGAAGCCGGGGCGACCGCCGCGGGACTTCATACGGCGCTTCTCCAAGCGCTGCACAGAGCTCCCCGCCGTGGCACAATCCGAGATCGTGCACGCGTTCCTCGAGGGCACCACGTGCCGGGACCTTGTGCGCGAGCCGGGACGCAGCCCCGCCCACGGACTCGAACGAGCCGTTCGACATTGCCACCGCCCCGCTCCTCCGGAGAGGAGGCCGTGGGGGCAATTTTCGATGGCAAGAAGGGCAAGCGCTCCGAGGACACACCCGCGGAGGGCAGCCGGGGTCCAAGGAGCCGCGCCGCAACGACAAGCGGGGCAAGAAGGGGAAGAAGCCGCGCCGCGAGGCGCGCGAGCAGGGGCGCAACGGCGGCAACGCCGAGGCCCTCGCTCGTTGACCCGGCCGGCCGGGGCCCTCGACCGCTCCTCGAGGCCCGGGGTGTTCGACGACATGATGAAGAAGCCATGCCCCTACCACAAAACCCCCGTGAATCACACTCTTGAGCAGTGCGACATGCTCAAGAAGTTCTATGGCCGTGCCGCCGCGAAGGAGGCAGAGGCCAAGAAGGATGGGGGCGACGGCGACGCAGGTGGCTTCCCTGCTGTCGAGAATGTGTTCCTCATTTTTGGGGGACCCACTGTCGACATGTCAACCCGGCAGCGCAAGAAGGAGCGGCACGAAGTCCTCGCCGCAGAGAGGGCACCTCCGGCCTTTCTCAACTGGTCGAAGGATGCCATCACCTTTAGCCGGGATGATCACCCAAACCGCATCCCGAACCCGGCCAAGACCCCTCGGTGGTCGATCCCATCATTGGGAACGCCCGGTTTTCGAAGGTCCTTATGGACGGAGGCGTAGCCTCAATATCCTCTTCGCGCATACATTGCGCCTAATGGGGATTGGGCTGGACCAGCCGCGGCCCAAGACGAAGCCGTTTCACCGCATCGCGCCCGAAAGCAGAGTTCAACCCCTTGGGCGCATCGATCCGCCCGTCCGGTTCGGGACCCCCAAGAATTTCCGCAAGGAAACCCTCACCTTCGAGGTGGTGGGATTCAAAGGGGCCTACCATGCCATCCTTGGGCGACCATGCTATGCCAAGTTCATGGCGGTCCCCAACTACACGTACCCGAAGATGAAGATGCCGGTCCAAACGGCGTCATCACCGTCGGGTCATCGATCGAGCATGCATTCGATCGCGATGTCGAGTGCGTGGAACATGCAGAGGCGCTAGCGCCGGATGAAGCGCCGGTAAACGCGCCGGGAGAAGATGGTCAACGACGACCTCGCCTCCGCCACCAAGCACGTCGGCACGTTCGAGGCCGCCGAGCAAACCAAAGGGGTCCCTCTCGACCCATCGGCCCCCGAGGGCAAAGCATTGAGGGTCGCGCACGACCCTCGATCCTAAATAGGAAGCAAGTGCTCGCCGACTTCCTCCGCGCCAACGCCGACGTTTTCGCGTGGAGCCCCTCGGACATGCCGGGCATTCCGAGGGAGGTCGCCGAGCACCGCCTTGATATCCCGCCTAATGCTCGCGTCGTTCGCCAGCCGGCCGCGCCGCTTCGACGAGGAACGGCGACGGCGATCGGAGTGGAGCCGCGGAAGCTCCTCGAGGCCGCATTCATCAAGGAAGTGTTCCACCCGACATGGTTAGCTAATCCCGTGCTTGTAAAAAAGAAAAATGGGAAGTGGAGGATGTGTATTGACTACACCGCCTCAATAAAGCATGTCCAAAAGTTCCTTTTCCTTTGCCGCGCATAGATCGATCATTGATTCCACCGCCGGGTGTGAACTACTCGTTTCCTTGATGCCTATTCGGGATATCATCAAATAAAAATGAAGGAGTCCGACCAGCTCGCGACTTCGTTCATCACACCGTTCGGGACGTTCGTTACGTCACGATGCCTTTTGGCCTCGTAAACGCGGCGCAACATATCCGCGCCGCATGCAAAGCACGTTTTTGGGGACCATATCGGGCGGACGGTCGAGGCTTACGTAGACGACATCGTCGTCAAAACCAGAAGGCGGACGACCCGGTCGCAATCTTGGCATCGCATTCACCGCTCGCGGGCCAACGGGGGTCAAGCTCAACCCCGAAAAATGTGTCTTTGGAGTGCCGCGGGGCATGCTCCTAGGATACATCGTCTCCCGCCGGGGTATCGAGGCCAACCTCGAAAAGGTCGCGGCCCTCGAGCGAATGGGTCCAATTCGGGACCTCAAAGGAGTGCAGAAAGTGTTGGGGTGCCTCGCCGCCTTGAGCCGCTTCGTCTCGAGGCTCGGTGAGAAGGGCCTCGCCCCTCTACCGCCGCTCAAGAAGCACGAGCGCTTCTCTTGGACCGCCGAGGCCCAGGAAGCGCTCGACAAGCCGAAGGCATCGCCGACGCGCGCCCCCAATCCTTACGCCGCCGCAAGACGGCGAACCCCTCCAACTCTACGTGGCCGCGACCACCCCAGTGGTCGGCCGCCGTGATCGTCGTGGAGCGCACGGAAGAAGGGCATGCCTTGCCCGTGCGCAGGCCGGTCTACTACATCGGCCGAGGTCCCATCGGACACGAAGACGCGCTACCCCCGTGTCCGGTAGTCGTTGTATGCGGTAGTCCTCGCGCGGCGCAAGCTCCGCCACTACTTCGAGGCCCACCCGTCACGGTGGTCTCTTCCTTCCCGTTAGGAGAAATCATTCGCAACCCCCGACGCGGCAGTGCGAATTGCCAAGTGGTCCGCGGAGTTGATGGGCGAAACGCTCGCCTACGCCCCGCGCAAGGCCATCAAATCACAAATCCTTGCCGATTTCGTCGCGGAGTGGACGGACACGCAGCTGCCGCCCCCTCGCATCCAAGCGCAGTGCTGGACTCTGTTCTTCGACGGCTCGGTGATGAAGACAGGAGCGGGCGCGGGCCTGCTCTTCGTGTCACCCCTCGGGGAGCACATGCGCTACGCGGTGCGTCTCCATTTCCCCGCATCCAACAATATGGCGGAATACGAGGCCCTCCTCTCGCGGCCTCAAGATCGCCATCGAGTTGGGCATCAAGCGCCTCGACGTGCGAGGGGATTCGCAGCCTCGTGATCGACCAAGTCATGAAGAACGCGAGCCGCCACGACGACAAGATGGAGGCCTACTGTAAAGCCGTGCGGGCCCTCGAGGACAAATTTTACGGCATCGAGCTTAATCATGTACCCCGCCGTACAACGAAGAAGCGTACGAGCCGGGCAAAGATAGCGTCCGGCGGATCACCGTTCCCCCCGAACGTTTTCGCGCGCGACGCCGCGCGGCCCTCGGTAACCTTCGAGCCTTACCCCTCGAGCGACGGCGGACCCTCGGGGCTCCCTCGAATCCAGCGGGTGCGGACCCCATGGAAGAGGACCCCTCGAACGAGGCGTACGTACTCTCCCTTCTCGAGGGGTACGGCTCCCACGAGGCCGTTGCAATGGACATCGAGCCGGCTTCCCGTCCGTGCGGACCGGCGGGAGAAGTACATCGCCCGGATCGCTCGAGGGGAGCTCCCCGCGCACCGGCCACGCCCGGGCGCATCGCCAGGATGGCCAAGTCATTCACCCTCGTCGACGGCGAGCTGTACAAGCGCGCCGCGTCGGGCATCCTCCGGGCCGGTGTATACCCATTCCCGAGGGGCGCGAGCTCCTACGAGACATCCACGCGGGAATCTGTGGCCATCACGCCGCGCCGCGCACCCTCGTCGGTAACGCGTTCCGCCAAGGCTTCTATTGGCCTACCGCGGTCGCGATGCCAACGAAATCGTGCGCACTTGCGAAGGGTGCCGCTCTACGCCCGCAAGACCAACTTGCCGCCCAAGCTCGCAAACGATCCCCGTAACATGGCCGTTCGCCGTGTGGGGATTAGACATCGTCGGGCCCCCCGCGGAAGGCGCCGGGGGCTTCACCCACCTCGCTCGTCGCGATCGACAAGTTCTCCAAGTGGGTGGAGGTGCGCCCCATTACGAATTTGAGGGCCGAGCAGCAGTCACGTTCTTCACCGACATCGTCTACCGCTTTGGAGTGCCAAACTCCATCATCACGTACAACGGGTCCCGGTTCACGGGCCGGAAGTTCTTGGAGTTCTCGCGACAAGTTCCACATCCGAGTGGACCGGGTACCGTGGCGCACCCGCGTACCAACGGCCAAGTGGAACGTGCCAACCGCATGATCCTACAAGGCCTCAAACCCAGAATTTTCGACCGCCTCAACAAATCGGCCGAAAATGGCTCCAAGAACCGCCAGCTAGCCGTGTGGAGCCTAAGGACTACCCCAAGCAGCCACCGGTTCACCCCGTTTTTCCTAGTCCATGGCGCGGAGGCCATCCTCCCCACGGATCCGGAATACGGTTCACCCAAAGTTCGGGGCTACAACGAGGACGCTAACCGCCGAGCCCGCGAGGACTCACCGGATCGCCTAGACGAAGTACGCCTCGTGGCGTTGATGCACTCCGCAAGGTATCAACAGGTCCCTACGACGCTACCAAGCGCGCAAGATACGTCGCGGCAGGATTTCGGCGAGGGGGATTTGGTCCTAAGGCTACGCCAAGACAACCGAGGGCGCCACAAGCTATCGCCCCCATGGGAGGGACCCTACGTCGTGGTGAAGGTGCTCAAACCGGCACGTACAAGCTTGCCAACGAGGACGGCGAAGAACTCACCAACGCTTGGAACATCCAACGCCTACGTCGCTTCTACCCTTAGCTAGGATTTCCAAGTATTTTCCGTTGTAAAAACGCACGGCCAACGCCCCGCCTGGCGTCACCTATGTAAATACTCCGAATCCAATAAAAGGGCAACTCGGCTTTCCCCCGAAACCCAAGTTACCCTCGGGGCTACCGCGGGGGGCACCCCCCCCCCCCAAATGGTCCCATTTTTTCGTGCAAAAAACGTAATAACACGCGCTAAGTTTGTTTCCTACTTCAACCACGAGCCACGATTTGAACAGGCGTAGGCGGCACAACGGAAGGAGCGCGCGAGCCGAGACAGCGGCCCACGCCGCGTGGCTACGGCCCGTCTCTCTCGCCTCCAACCCGGGCCGGGCCCCCGCGAAAGGCGGACTTCCCTAACTAGAATCTACTCGAGAAGAAGAAGAAGCAAAAAGCGCAATAAGCAAGCGATTTCATTTACAAACTGACCATGTTCACGAAACTACTTGTTTATTTACAAGAGGCCACGAGGCCGAATTCGATACACACAAACAAAAAACGGGCCTAGCGCCCAGATGCTTTCAGGTAGAGGGAGCGGCAGCCGTCGGCGGCGTCCGGAAGAGGAATTCCTCGAAGGCCTCGGCGAGCGTTCCGGCGGCGTCAGCAACAAGCGCGTCCGCGCGCTCCATGGCCACCTCGTCCTCGACGCCCACGGCACGATGTAGCCTTCCGCCACCGCTCGAGGTTGACCTCGTAGTGGGATCGCACCACTCCGAGGGCCTTCTCGCACGCCCGTGTGCAACGCCCGGCGCACCCGCTCCGTGACGTGGCCACCGAGAGCGCGCAGCGGCCGGCCGCCGAGCCGCCGGCCCGGACATCGCCTTCCTCGACGACGTGACAGTCTCGAGGGCCGCGTCCCGCGCCTCCCGGCAGCCTCCCGCTCGTAGGAGTTGTAGGAGGCCCGCAGGGGCCTCGCCCGCCCAACGGCCGTGCCCCAAAGCCGTGCGCAGGCCTCGGAAGCGACAAGACGACAAGAAATCGAAAGGGGGAAACGAACCCTCTAAAAGCAAAAACTAACAAGCGTGGTCGACAAGAACTTACCCTCGACTTGCCTCTTCTCCGCATCGAGGTCGCGGCGCGCGGACTCGAGCGCCGCCGAGATGTCGGACGGTCTCGCCTTGCTCGACGAGGGCCATCTCTTGGGCGGCATTGCCGATGCCGAGCGCCGCCGCCTCATCCTCAACCTCGGAGAATGCGGCGTTCCGCTCCTCCGGCCGACCTCTCCGCCGCTCCCCGCGCGCGACGCGTTCCCGCTCCGGGCCGCCGTCCGGCGTCACCAAGGGCGCCCTCGCTCCCCGCCGAAGCCGCCCCTCGCCCCCCTCGGCGGCGATGCGCTCCCGCCGGAGCCGCCCCTCGCCGGCGACGAGAGCCGCGAGCCTTCACGTCGAGGGCGGCCTTCGTGTCATCGGCCTCCTTGGCGCGCCGCTCCAGCCCGCGCGCGCCCGCTCCCCGCCCGACGCCGCCGCGCCCGGGCCCCCTCGAGCGACGTGCGGAGCTCCCGGGTCTCGGCGCGAGCGGTGGCCACCTCCGCCTCCCGGGTGGCGGCCGCCGTTCGCGTCTTGTCCGTGTCCTCGCGCGCGTTCCACGCCGCCTCGTCACGATCGACGAGGGCCGCGCGGATCCGCCCGAGGCTCGGTCACGCGCCGCGTCCCCGCCCGAACTCTCGGAAGCACGTCGCACCACGCCATCGCCCGCACACCGCCCCACCGTCCGGCGTCCCGAGGGCATCCGCAAGCGCGTCGTAAGCGCCGCATCGCTCCCGAGCCGGCGGCCCTCGGCGTTCACCCGGTCGAACGCGCCGTACTTTTCGCGAGCGCGGCGCTCGAGCTCCCGGCATAACACACATCGAATCCCGTAAGCGCCAAAGTTTGAGTGCAAGCACGCGAAAACGAAAAAAGGAAGGGAAACGAGCAACCGTGGCTCACCCGGAAGACGGTCCGGGCCGGCCGCCGTGGACCCGCAGCCGCTTCGTTCAACGCGCGGCTGAGCGTGGCGCCATGGCCCGAGGAGCTCGCCCCGTAGCTCTCGCTCCCCCCGAGCGCGCAAACGCCGGGGATCCTCCACGGCCCCCCCCCCCACTTGGGCGGGGCGGCCGGCGCGGAGGACGAGGCCTCGGCATCGTGCCCCTCGGCCCCCCGCCGTCATGCGACCCTCGTGCCGCCCTCACGAGGGCCCCCTCCCCGGGGCTCGGGGGAGTTCGCGGCCACCGGCCCACCGGTTCCACCCGTGCGGCGGGGAGTCATCCGAGAGCTCCACCACCTCCGCCCGGGGACCGCCGGCGGGCGGAGCCACCCGCGCCGCCCTCCGCCGGCGCCTCCACCGCGCCTCCGCGACCACGGCGCCCGTCGTGGCGCCGTGGCCGCCACCACCGTCCGCGCCGCCACATCCGCGGCGCTCCCGCAGGCCGCGCCCGCTCCGCCTCCTCCGTAGTGGCCGCCACCGCGGGCGGCACCTCCACCGTAGCCACCGCCGCGGCCTCGCGCCTCCGTGGCGACCGGCGCCGGCCGCCCCCGCCAACCCCCGGCCGCGCCGCGGCGGGTTGATCCGCCGGGCCGGCCCCCGAGGCCCTCGGCCGGCCTTGCGAGCTCGTGCCCGCCGCCGCGCTCGTTCCCTCGGCGCGACCCCCTCGACGAGCGCCGCCGGTGGGGATCGGGCCGCGTCCGTCCCCGCACCTTGGCCGGTGCAAGAGGAGGAACGGCCGGCACCGCCCGCGCAATCACGAACGGAGAGTTAGAACATCTAACCACCAAAGACACCAAAGCCACACGGAGGAAGGCAAGGCTACGTACCTCGCGGAGGAAAAGGCCCGCTTCCTTTTCCTCGAGGCCCCTGGACGGGGCCGGCGTAGCGGTCGCGCTGGACGCAACCGCCTCCCCGATGGCGCCGCCGCACGCGCGGGCACGCCCGCCCCGTGCGCGGCGCACCCGACGCCGCACCCCCCCGACGGCGCCACGTGCGCGCGGGGGCACGCTTGTCCCGCGCGCGGCACGCCTCCCGACGCGCCCCTCGACGACGACGCCGCTCGCGCGGACGCACTCCCCGCCGCGTGCGGGCACGCTCGACGCGCGCGCAGCACGTCCGCGGCGCGCGCCCCCGCGCGCGCGCGCCAAGCACCCCCGCGGCGCGTGCCGCCCCCGACGACGACCGCCCCGGCGGCGGACGCCGACGCGCCCGCCCCGTACGAAGCCGCCCCCGACGCCGCGCGAGATCCGGCGACGGGGGCGCGGGCCGCCACCGTCCGAGGGGCCCTCCCCCTCGTACTCTTCCTCCTCGTCCCGATCCGAGGACGAGGGCTCCTCGATGTCGGGGGAGGAGAGCCCCGCCTCCTCCCGCCGCCGCACTCGGCGGACCGTGCGTCGCGACGCGCCCGGCGCCGCCTTGCGTGCTCCCTCCGCGCGCCGCCCGCTCCCCGTCGCTCCCCGCCGCGCCGCCCGGCCGAGCGCACGGGAGTCGGGGGTGGGTGGAACGGACTTGGCGATACCGAACCGCACCAATCGCGCGCAAGAGTGACAATGGCGCGTCAAGAAACATAAACGAGAACGAGGACCAAAACAGAGTAGAAAACCACACTCACCAACGGGCCGGTGGGAAGCATCTCGATATCCCACGGGTCCGACCCGCAGCGCCGCGTCCGGTGTCGACGGCGCTCCGCGCCCGGTGAGCGCGTACGGCCGCTCCGGCCGGCTGCCGGGAGCATCCGCGACCTCGCCAGTCGACGGGGTTGGCCGCCTCCGTCATCTCGAAGATGCGGAGCGGCCTCTCCATCAACCGCACGATTCGCCGGTGATGAAGGAAGGCGAGGACGCCCATCGCGTTGAGCCCTTCCCTCGCCGCCCGCCGCAGGCGGCGAGGACCGACCCCCGGCGCGCCCGGTGGTTGGCCGTAGGCAACCCGTAGCCCCGCCGGTCCGCCTCTCTTGAACACCCGCCCGGTGTAGGGAGGGAGGCCGGGCTCGGCGTTGCGCAGATAAAACCATCCCCGCTCCCGGCCCGGCGTTGTTCGTCGTCATGGTGCGGGGGATGTAGAAGTTCTTGAGCCGCCCTCGCAGGCAAGCGACATCCCGCCGGCGTGCACCGCGCGGCGGGTCCTCGCTCCGACGTGGGCCGCGTGATCGCTCCCCGCGGAAGAGGTGTACCCGCAGCTCCCAATTGATCGGGATCCCCGGTACCCTTCGGACGCCCACGAATGTGGCCGCCCGCGAGATAGCGTTGGGGGCGAAGTTGTGCGGCTCCACCCCCGTAGTGGTAGCACAACGCCCGCATGAACGTGCTCGCCGCGCGTTGAAGCCGCGCTCGTGGTAGCGGAGAAAGCTCACCACGTAACCCTCCGGCGGATTGGGCTCGTGGTGCGACGCCGGCGGCACGATCCACTCCGCCGGCGCCCTTCTTCGTTGGCCGAGAGCCGGCCGGCGGCGACCGCCCGCCTGTGGCGAGCCGGTCACGGCCGACTTCTCCCTGTGCGTACGGCTCCGGACCCTGATCGGAGGCTGAGGCGGCGCCATGAGGGAGGACGAACGAGTACGAAGGTGGAGGACGAGGAAACGAGGAGAAAGCTCTAAGCAAGCGAGCCCGCGCGACGGCAAGGGTGAGACGAAGGCGAAGAGGCGGAGGACTAAAACGGTGAGGAGCCAAGGTAAAAAACCGCCGCCTACTCCTTCCCGCGCTTTATAGGCACCGGGCGAGTTCTCCGGAGCGGACGCCCCGCCGCATTTAACCGGCAGGAATCTTTCCGTCGCGTCGGCAAGCGGGCCCCACCACGACCGCAGCAGCTCTAACACCGCAGCGGGTCATCATTACGGCGAGACCGGCAAAGCAACCGAGGTGAAACCGTCACATCCGCCGGCTAGCCGCCGCCCACTACGCGCGCGCGCGAGCCGCAGCCGCCTAAAAAAGCGCGCCGCCGCAAAACCCGCGGCCACGCCCGCAAGGCAATTAAATGCCCGGCCCCTTGCCAAGCAAGGAGAGCCCTCGAGCGAGGCGAATCCTCGCTCGAGACAGGGGGTGACCCTCGATGGGATATCGCCGTGAGAAGGTCGCCCGGACCTCGCTCGATGTAGAGCGAGCCACCGCGGCACCCATGCCACGTAGGACCCTCGAGCGGCATGACCCCCAACTCGAAACAAGGCGACCCTCGATGGGATATCGCCGTGAGAAGGTCGCCCGGACCTCGCTCGATGTAGAGCAGCCACCGCGGCACCCATGCCACGTAGGACCCTCGAGCGGCATGACCCCCAACTCGAAACAAGGCGACCCTCGATGGGATATCGCGTGAGAAGGTCGCCCGGGACCTCGCTCGGTGTAGAGCGAGGGCACCGCGGCACCCATGCCACGTAGGACCCTCGAGCGGCATGACCCCCAACTCGAGACGATGTCGACCCCCTAAAGAAGGCACGCGCATAAGAGGATCGCCCTGTGTCACGCTTGAAATAGAGCGACACCGAAAGCACTCATACCGCGCCATGCCACCAACCAGCACCTCGAGGGTCGGCACGCCCCGCACCCCTCGACGGCCGCAAACGCGAAAAAGACGGGGGCTGGCCTAGGCACCGGCCCCCGCACGCGCCCTTACCGATCGAGGTTCGAAGCCCGACCCTCGACGGGTTCGAACAGCGCCCCGCATCACGCAGTTAGGGGACGACGAGGGCACGCGCATTCGAGCCGTTCCTCGAGCCCGTCGGCTCGAGGGTGCCCCACATGTCGTGTTCGAGAGCCGCCGAGGGCGGGGCCTAGCCGGGGGGATCCCACCGAGGGAGAGCTTCCGCGCCCTCGGTCCCTAGCGAACGGGACCGAGCCCCACCTAGCAAACCCACGCAAGCGCTTCCATGGACGTGTCTCCGACCGCGCAGCCCCTACCCTTATCGAACGGGGCATGGACGTCCACTTGAACCACCCGCTAGCAGCTCGAAGAGGAATCCGCGATTCGCGACCCGCTCGATGGGAGTCGTGGAAACCTCACCTCCCGACCCGCGGAGGGACGGCGAGGGCGTGATAAAAAACAAGTCGTCGGCTCGACCCGATCGCCTCGAACAGCCAAGGCTCGGGGGCTTGACGCACGGCTACACCTCCTTGGAATTGCACCCGCCCGAGACAAAGGACAGGGGAGCGTGCACCCCCGATGCCGCCGAAATACCGCCGATGCCGGTTGGCATATGTGCCACGCCTTTCTCGACCGAATTGCTCGCGGTTAACCCCTCGCAGAGAGCCCACACCCCCGCAGGCTTCGGGGCTAGACCCGCGGGTCCGCTAGCGCGGCCCCACGGAAAGCGTTCGCAAACAAGGAGGGAAGAACGTCCTATCGCAGGTTCCGCATCCGCGGGAGCCTCAATGGCAAACCCGCGATGCTCGGGGGGCTACCGTCGGGGACCGCCCCTAGGGGTCCCCTCAAACGATGGGGGAACCCTCACTTAAATTCCCGCATCAAATGAACCGGGCCTAACCATGCAGGGAACTAACCATGCAGACGTGGCCCACGCAAACAGACTTCGTGAGGCCCCGCCAAGATAGCCCGACCGCGAGACCCCTCGAGCAGCCCCGCCGCCCGAGGGTACGCTCCTCCTCGAACGGGCTCCGCCCCCGCTCGAGGGGCAACCCCCCTCCTCGAACGGTTCCGCCCCGTTCGAGGGGCGACCCTTCCCTCGAGCGGTCCCGCCCCCGCTCGAGGGCCCGCTCCCCCTCGAGCGGGCCTCGCCTCGCTCGAGGGTTCGCTCCACCCTCGGCCGGGGCCCGCCACGCTCACGGGCGCCCCCGCACGCGTGCGCCGGCCCCGTACTTGGGCATTTAACGCCCCGACGCCGCAGACCGGCGCCATCATGCGCCCGGGGCTCACGCCCCGTGCCGCCGCACCAGCCTCCCCGGGGAGGAGCCCATCCCCGCCACCGTGGGGAGGATCGTGCGGCACGGCCGTGTCGGTCCCATAACACCGTGCGCACGCCACCGTACGACTAACGCGCCCAACCCTCGAAAGGGGGCCGGCGCACCCTCGATCCCACTTTCCCCGTGACCCCGCAGTTAGGTGAGGGACGCTAGGCCGGTGGGCGGCCATCCCGGCCACCGTAACGGCGCGGCCGCCGTACCCACGCGCGCGGCGCACGCCCGACTCCGCAGCGCACGCCCGAACACCGCAGCAACCACTCCACCACCGCAGCTCATTGGGAAGGAACGCCGTTCGCCCGCTCCCCGTACCCCGTACCGCCCATCATCGCATCTCCCCCGAAGCCTATCGGGGGGCGCCATCGCCATCCGCCGCCTCCTACCCTCGAACCGCCACCGTTCGGGTACAAGGTAGGCCATCATGGCCGGATCGCAGCGAAGATCGACCGACGGCCGCCCACTCTACACCATAGCGCGACGTGCTCCCTCACGTAGCTAGGCGGCGCGGCGTGCATGTAACTCGCCGCCCCCTTGGCCTATAAAAGGGGAGGCGAGCCCCCGCCCGCGAAGGGGGTGGAGGGGGACGAGTTCGGACGAATCCGAGGAACACGGCGCACCGTGCACTCACTCTCTTATTCTCCCACAACATCTTCGCCTACTCACCAGGGACTTGGGAGCCACGCTTCCTCTCCCGCCTCGCTTGTATTCGCCCCACTACAAGCACCCCGTGCCGAGCAATATAGTGCCACGAGCACACCACCGCCGGACGTACGGCCCCCTCGACGGGAACCGGGATAAATCCTTGTGTCATTTGTTGCTTAGCATCGACCATCGAGGGATAGACCTAGGCGTTATCTACCGGTTAGTGTCGGGACCACTTTCCGCACCGACAGAATCCAGCCAAGAAACAACGCTCCACACCCGAAGACTGAGAAAAATCAGCACGAAACACCTGACCCTCGGGAACGACCATACAGACAAGGTCCCCACGAGAGTCCAAAATCCGAGAACCACTTGGCCGAAACAACACCTCAAAACCCTCATCCAACAACGGAGACACAGAAAGCAAATTGTACCCCAGCGATTGAACAAGGGCAACACGCCTCAGAGTGATCTTGTCACTCACTTTGATCTCACCTTCTGAAAGCACACGCCCACGCCCATTGTCCCCAAAGGTGATGTACCTCTTCGTCACCACCGGCACGAGACTTGAGAACCACCCCCTGTCTCCGGTCATATGCCTCGAGCAACCGGAGTCAATCAACCAAATGTTCTTCAAGTCTCCCACCTGAAATTCAAAAACGAGCACGTGAGCGAACAAACGACTCAAAGACCGGGGTTAGTACCAAAAGAGTAAAACCAGTGCCAGGCATTTTCTCGAAAATCGGGGTTAGCACCAACCAAAGCATCTCTCCTACCAAAACTACCTCCACGAACACCACCACGGTAACCACCCTGAGGGAACCACCTCTCTCTGCCTGGAGGAGGACCAAATCCATACAAGAAAGCCCGTGAAACGTCCTTCCTCTCCAACTCAAAGCCACGACTCCTCCGATCCCCGTATTGAGCACGAGGAGGAGAACGCCTAGCAAACTGACCACCTGCACCCTTTCCAGCCCAGCCACCAGAACCACGACCACCGGAAACAACCCTCGCACCTGTACGAGCTTGAAACCCAAACAGCTGTCTGTCCAGGCTTGCACCGGTCTGACCAGTGCTCCAACCGGTCTGACCGATGTGACCTGGGCAGCAGCACCACCAGCAGCCTTCCGCTCTCCCCAAGCCCGAACTGTCCTTACACTTGCCTTGGCCCTGGGTATCTGCATACAAGGCTCAAGTACACCATCGGAGAGGTGGTACTTGTCCTTGTTAGCCCACTCCTTTGCCATTCTCTCCTCTCGCTTCCTTTTGAAGCAAAACTCCTCCTTATGGCCATCTCTCCCACAATAGCCATAATGGAACCTCACAAACTTAGGATTTGGCTTGGGATGTGGCTGCTCACTTGAGTTCTCTCCACTCAACTCCTCCACCGGTTTCTCACCGCTAGCCTTCTCACTCTCCTTCCCAAAGAACACTTTCCCTGAAATGCTCACAAACTTGATAGGCTTCTCAGATCATTTGTGGGTTTAGGAAACACGGGTGGGGCTGGGGTTGTGTCTAGACGGTTCCTAAGATGGTTGGGTTTTGGAGGGAAATCATTCTTGTGGTGGGTTTTTGGTGGCTCCGGGATATTCTCTTCACTTCCCTCACCAACCTTGCTTGCCCCAAGTCCCTCACCATCTTGCCTCTTAAAGGCCTCGATCATCATCCTCAACTGAGGCTCATGACCGGACAACCAACCCATCAACTTCCTCAAGTCATCATTCTCATCCTGCAAACGATCAACATAATGTGCAAGTTCCAAATTTTTCAATGCATGCATTTCACAGGTAGAGCAAGATGTAGGTATGGGTTCCTTCAATTTAGCCTCAAGAGAACTAGTGTAAGCATGCATCTCATCAATCTTAGCATGCAAAACAGGGCAAGAAGTGCAAGCTCCTAGCAAAGCAAGTCTAGACTTAAGCTCAGCCACTTCAACCCTAAGCACATCTAGTTCCTCACACTTGGAGGCATGCTTCTCCTTAAACAAAGCAAGATCAGCAAGGAATATGGAGCAATCAGCACAATCATTCTCATCCGAAACAACAAGACTAGCCTTAAGGGAATCAATCTCAAGCTTGCTATCAAGCACATGTGTCTCTAGCTCAGCCACTCTAGTCCTAGCATCTTCGAGTGAAGCCCTAAACTCTTTCCTCATTTTCTTGGCCTCTCTAAGCATGTCATCACGGTTATCAAGCAAAGAGCCAAGCCTCTCATTCTCCTGGCGCAAGAAGGGAAGTTCATCACGCACCTCGTCGTCGGACTCGCAGTCCGAGTCGCTCCGTGTGCTCTTCTTGCCGCCGAGCTCGCCGCCATGGTGCGAAGCCATCTCTCGCGGCGCCCCGCCCCCGCTCGGTGTTCTTGGATGACTTCTTGTTCTTGCGACGATCACCTTCATCTTCACCGCCGCTCGAGCTCGAGGTGGAGTACGCGGAATCGGAGTCGACGTCGCTCGCTCCAACCATCGCTCGGGCCTTGCCTCGGCTCTCCTTCTTCCTCGATCGTCGCTCGTCCTTGTACTTGTTCTTGTGCTTGCTCTTGTGGTCGCGCCTCGACCGGTACTTGCCATCCGTCCTCGACTTGAGCTTGTAGTTGTCCTTGTTCTCGACCTTCTCTGGGCAGTCGACGACGAAATGTCCCGGCTTGCCTCACTGGAAGCAAGTCCTCGTGTTCCTCCTCATGTTCACGCGATTCTCGTGCAGCCTCTCGAACCGCCTCGTCAGGAGTGCCAGCTCATCCTCTCCAAGCTCGTCGAACTCTTCATCTGCCATAGACATCAAGGAGGAGAAAGAGAACATCCTGGTGGATGGGTTAGAGTTAGACTTTCCTTTGGAACCACCAACGAGGGCAAGACTATGGGAATCAGTCGGTCCCTCAAGCTTGGCAGTCATGCCCCTATCCACCTCGCCCGACTTGAGCTTCGAGAATGCACTCGTTCACCGTCGAGTGTCATACTTCTCCGACTCCACAATGGCCTCGAACTTTCCGCCCCAAATCGTACGATCCAAAGAGTGTAAGAGCTTGACCGCTCTATCATGATCATCGTACGGGAGCACGTCCACATTGGCCCTCATGTTGTTCACAACCACCGTGAACCTCTCGAAACAAGGCATCGATGGACTCACCGGGGAGATGAGTGAAGTTCTCGTACTCTCTCCGTAGGTCGCATACATCCGTGCC
This sequence comes from Cenchrus americanus, assembly GCA_947561735.1. Taxonomy (NCBI): domain Eukaryota; kingdom Viridiplantae; phylum Streptophyta; class Magnoliopsida; order Poales; family Poaceae; genus Cenchrus; species Cenchrus americanus. The sequence goes on along the minus strand of OX387245.1, from coordinate 89,281,216 downwards.
CTTGAACCTGGGCGTTCCCAACATGAGCCTCCTTCAACACCGCCCAAATCCTACAAGCCAAGTGCTCGGTGTGCACCCGATCGAACTCAAGCTGACACAAAGCACGAAACAAGTAGTCGACCGCCTTATTGTTGGCGTTGAATCTGTCCCTCGATCCTGGAGCGAGGAAATCCATCGGCTGGACATAGCCTGTGTCCACCGTGACATCCCAAAGGATCTGACCCTTTCCGCGGAGAAAAGCACCCATCCGCTTGCTCCACATCTGGTAGTTCTTGCCATTGAAGTGTGGAGGACCCGAACCCCGTTCCTGGTACGCCATCCTTGGATCTTAGACTGGATAGAGTCAATAAAGACCCGAACCGGCTCTGATACCACTTGAAAGACGGATACGGCAAACCAGAGAGGGGGGAGTGAATGGGAGCCGATAAAAATTCTTCTCGAAGGAGATGGAAACTCCAACAAGATGAACGCGGCTTCCAACAGACGTCTCCGACTCACTACCCAAGTTGGCCAAGCCCACGTAGCCACTGAAGTGCCACTGGACCTAGGAACCAACACACAACCTTCCGACCCGAGAAACGCAGCGGAAAACCAAACCTTGAGTCTACAGACCCACACCGGTCATACCGGTGAGCACCACCGGTCAGACCGGTCCTTGCTGTTGAAATTGAGCAACTTTCACTAAGTGTATCTACACCGGTCAGACCGGTGAGACACACCGGTCAGATCGATCGCAGCCTGAAAGCCCCCAAGGCACCAAACAGGCCAACCGACCACCAAACTGGCCCAAACTCGAAACAAGAAGCAACACGGGACAACAACGAACACACCAATACGTTCACCCGAGCAAAAACCCACCGGGGCTCGCACCGGTCGACCGGGCCAAGAGCACCTGGTCGGGACGTGTAGCACGGGCGCTCGGGATGAACAAAGACCCGCGGTCAACTCCCCCAAATCCAAATCTCGATCTCCCGAATCGCTCCACGGGCTTGAACAAGACTTTGGGGATATTATGAACACCTCATGAGGAGTCCATAGCCAAGTTTAATCCCACCAAAACTCGTCCAAAAAGGAGGAATCGAAGAAATCCCGCCGAGAGCACTTCCAACCCAAGAACTCAAGAAAACCCAAAATCGAGCACCTTTACTCACGGATTTGGGAGGGGAATCACAGCCCAAAGAACCACGAAGGGTTCCCACAAATTTCCCCCATCAAATCCCCAAGAGAAAGGTCCCGAAAACAATCCAAAGAAATCACCGAGAGAGGGCTCCGAAAATCACCACCAAGAACAACCGGGGATAACACATCCAAACCTTGAGGAACCACGCCGAATCATCTATACATGAAACAAAGGTTCGTACAAGGTCTAGCAAGTCGCTCGATCATCCATCCCTCTCAACAAGATCTCTCCGTGAAGCTCTCTTGCTAGTCCTAAAGAAAACCTAAGGAAAATAGGTGGAAAATAGGAAAACTAATGAGCTAGGGTTCCAAGAGTTGGCTGCCATCCACTCACCTCTTGGTTTATATGGAGGCAACCGAATGTCTAAAACGCCCTTCTCTACTAACTAGGGATACAAGCCCCTCAAGGGCGGATTTGGAATTCTTGATGTCTTCACCATCGGACGGATGCCGCGCGACCGCACCTCGCGTAGCCTCGACGCAAGCCATGCGATCCCGACGCGTGTCCTCCGCTTCGAAGATTCCGGACCGCGTCGTAGCACACCGGTCGGACGGCGCTCCTCACCGGCCGGACCGGCCCCCACCGGTCGACCGGTCCGCGCCGCGTGCCTCCGTCTTCGGTTCTCGGTCTTGGCTTTGTGGATCAACCAAGGAACCCGGGTGGTTTTCTCGGTGAACCACCGGAAACCCCGCGAACTCGGTGTAGCCTCCGCCAATCTCCACTCATGACTTGGCTCCCACGTAGTCCCGGCTCGACCTTGGTTTTGAGGCTCAACCAAGAAACCGTCCACGACTTCATCTTGTCGTTCATGCCACCATGCGGTCCGCACTTGACCCCGCTGGCCATCGGGTCCCTCGAACGAAGCCTACTTGTCTTCTCCACACCTGGAGGCCTCACCGGTGATGACCTTTCGCGCTTGTTCTTCACCTGCACCAACACCAGTCAAGCCGCAACCTGCACCTGCAATACTTAGCCAAGAATCAGTCCACATAACGTTGTCAATCACTCATCACACAAGGAAGCGACCATCCACCGGTCCTCGAACCACACATGGTCCTCACCTTCGTGGTTCTTTGGGCTGTGATTCCCCTCCCAAATCAGTGAGTAAAGGGGCTCGATTTTAGGGTTTTCCGAGTTCTAGGTTAGAGGTGTTCTTGGCGGGATTTCTTTGATTCCTCCTTTTTGGACAAGTCTTGGTGGGATTAAACTTGGCTATGGACTCCTCATGAGGTGTTCCTATTATCCCCAAAGTCTTGTTCAAGTCTGTGGAGCGATTCGGGAGATCGAGGTTTGGATTTGGGGGAGTTGACCCGCGTGTGATGTCATCCCGAGCTGCCCAGGCTACACCGGTCTGACCGGTGCTCTTGACCGGTCTGACCGGTGCAACCCTTGGTGGGGTTTTGCTCGGGTGAATGTCTGGGTGAGTTTGTTGTTGTCCTGTGTTGGGGCTGTTTCGAGTTTGGGTCAGTTTGGAGGTCGGTTGGCCTGTTTGGTGATTTGGGGCTTTCTGGCTGTGACCGGTCTGACCGGTGTGTCGCACCGGCCTGACCGGTGTGGAGCCACTTAGTGGAAGTCGCCAAGTTTCACCAGCAGGGACCGGTCTGACCGGTGGTGCTCACCGGTCTGACCGGTGTTGGTAAGTAAACTCGAGGTTTGGTGTTCCGCTGCGTTCTCAGGTCGGAAGGTTGTGCGTTGGTTCCTAGGTCCAGTGGCACTCCAGTGGCTACGTGGGCTTGGCCAACTTGGGTAGTGAGTCGGAGACGTGTGTTGGAAGCTGTGTTCATCTTGTTGGAGTTTCCATCTCCTTCGAAAAGAATTTTTATCGGCTCCCATTCACTCCCCCCTCTCTGGTTTGCCATATCGGTCCTTCAAGTGGTATCAGAGCTGGTTCGGGTCTTTATTGACTCTAACTAGTCTAAGATCCAAGGATGGTGTACCAGGAACGGGGTTCGGGGCCTCCACACTTCGATGGCAAGAACTACCAGATGTGGAGTAAGCGGATGGCTGCGTTTCTCCGAGGAAAGGGTCAGATCCTTTGGGATGTCACGGTGGACACAACTTATGTCCAGCCGATGAACTTCCTCGCTCCAGGATCGAGGGACATGTTCGACGCCAACAATAAGGCGGTCGACTACTTGTTTCGTGCTTTGTGTTAGCCTGAGTTCGATCGGGTGCACACCGAGCACTTGGCTTGTAGAATTTGGACGGTGTTGAAGGAGACTCATGTTGGGAATGCCCAGGTTCAGGCACGGATGTATGCGACCTGCCGGAGAGAGTACGGGAACTTCACTCATCTCCCCAGTGAGTCCATTGATGCCTTGTTTCCGAGGTTCACAGTGGTTGTGAACAACATGAGGGCCAATGTGGACGTGCTCCCGTATGATGATCATGATAGAGCCGTCAAGCTCTTACACTCTTTGGATCGTACAATATGGGGCGGAAAGTTCGAGGCCATTGTCGAGTCAGAGAAGTATGACACTCTGACGCTGAACGAGCTGTTATCGAAGCTCAAGTCGGCTGAGGTGGATAGGGGCATGACTGCCAAGCTCGAGGGTCCGACTGATTCCCATAGTCTTGCCCTCGTTGGTAGTTCGAAAGGAAAGGCTAACACTAACACATCCACTAGGATGTTCTCTTTGTCCTCTTTGATGTCTATGCCAGATGAGGAGTTCGATGTGCTTGGAGAGGACGAGCTGGCGTTGCTGACGAGGAGGTTCGAGAGGCTGCACGAGAACCGGGTGAACATGAGGAGGAACACGAGGACATGCTTCCAGTGCGGCAAGCCGGGACACTTCGTCGCCGACTGCCCGGAGAAGGTCGAGAACAAGGACGGCTACAAGCACAAGTCGAGGATGGATGGCAAGTACCGGTCGAGGCGCGACCACAAGAGCAAGCAAAGAACAAGTACAAGGATGAGCGACAATTGAGGAAGAAGGAGAGCCGAGGCAAGGCCCGAGCGATGGTTGGAGCGAGCGACGTCGACTCCAGTTCCGCGTACTCCACCTCGAGCTCAAGCAGCAGTGAAGACGAAGGCGATCGTCGCAAGAGTAGGAAGTCGTCCAAGAACCTGAGCGGGCTGAGCTGCTTCGCTAGAGACGGCTTCTGCACCATGGCGCTGAGCTCCGGCAGCAAGAAGAGCACACAGAGCGACTCGGACTCTGAGTCCGACGACGAGGTGCATGATGAACTTCCTTTCTTGCACCAGGAGAATGAGAGGCTTGGCTCTTTGCTTGATAACCATGATGACATTCTTAGAGAGGCCAAGAAAATGAGAAAAGAGCTTAGGGCTTCACTCGAGGATGCTAGGACTAGAGTGGCTGAGCTAGAAACACAGGCGCTTGATAGCAAGCTTCAGATTGATTCCCTTAAGGCTAGTCGTGTTGTTTCGGATGAGGTTGACTGTGCTAATTGCTCCATCTTTCTTGCTGATCTTGCTTTGTTTAAGGAGAAGCATGCCTCCAAGTGTGAGGAACTAGATGTGCTTAGGGTTGAAGTGGCTGAGCTTAAGTCTAGACCTGCTTTGCTAGGTGCCTGCACTTCTTGCCCTGTTTTACATGCTAAAATTGATGAGATGCATGCTTACACTAGTTCTCTTGAGGCAAAGTTGAAAGAACCCATTCCTACATCATGCTCAACCTGTGAAATGCATGCTTTGAAAAATTTGGAACTTGCACATTATGTTGATCGTTTGCAGGATGAGAATGATGAGCTGAGAAAGTTGATGGGGTGGATGTCTGGTCATGAGCCTCAGTTGAGGATGATGATCGAGGCATTTAAGAGGCAGGATGGTGAGGGACTTGGGGCAAACATGGTTGGTGAGGGAAGTGGAGAGAATATCCCAGAGCCACCAAAAACCCACCACAAAAATGATTTCCCTCTAAAACCTAACCATCTTAGGAACCGACTAGACACAACCCAGCTCCACCCGTGTTTCCTACACCTACAAATGATCTCCAAAAGCCTATCAAGTTTGTGAGAACTTCGGGGAAAGTGTTCTTTGGGAAAGAAAGTGAGAAGGCTAGTGAGGAGAAACCGGTGGAGAAGTTGAGTGGAGAGAAACCAAGTGAATAGCCACAGCCCAAGCCTAAGCCTAAGCTTGTGAGGTTCCATTGTGGCTATTGTGGGAGAGATGGCCATAAGGATGAGTTTTGCTTCAAGAGGAAGCGAGAGGAGAGAATGGCGAAGGAGTGGGCTAACAAGGACAAGTATCACCCCTTTGATGGTGTACTTGAGCCTCGTGTGCAGTGCCCAGGGCTAAGGCGAGTGTGAGGACAATTCGGGCTTGGGGAGAGCAGAAGGCTGTTGGAGGTGCTGCTGCCCAGGCTACACCGGTCAGACCGGTGCAGGCCTAGATAGGCAGCAGTTTGGGTTTCATGCTCGGACAGGTGCGAGGGTTGTTTCTGGAGGTCGTGGTTCTGGTGGTTGGGCTGGAGATTTTCAGGAGATCTGGTTGCTGGGCATTCTCCCCCTCGAGTTCACTACGGGGATGGGAGGAGTCGTAGCTTTGAGAAGGGGAGGAGGGACGGTCCACGGGCTTTCTTTCGTGGTTTTGGTCCTCCTCCAGGCAGAGAAGGTTGGTTCCCTCAGGGTGGTTACCGTGGTGGTGTTCGTGGAGGTAGCTTTGGTAGGAGAGATGGTTTGGTTTAGTGCTAATCCCACTTTCGGGCAAATGGCTCGGCACTGGTTTTGCTCTTTTGGTACTAACCCCAGTGCTGAGTCGTTTGTTCGCTCACGTGCTCGTTTTTTGATTTCAGGTGGGAGACTTGAAGAACATTTGGTTGATTGACTCTGGTTGCTCGAGGCATATGACCGGAGACAGGGGGTGGTTCTCAAGTCTCGTCCCGGTGGTGACAAAGAGGTACATCACTTTTGGGGACAATGGGCGTGGGCGTGTGCTTTCAGAAGGTGAGATTAAGGTGAGTGACAAGATCACTCTCAGGCGTGTTGCGCTTGTTCAATCGATGGGGTACAATCTGCTTTCTGTGTCCCAGCTGTTGGATGAGGGTTTTGAGGTGTTGTTTCAGCCTGGTGGTTCTCGGATTTTGGACTCTCGAGGGGACCTTTTCTGTATGGTCGTTCCCGAGGGTCAGGTGTTTCGTGCTGATTTTTCCCAGTCTTCGGGTGTGGAGCGTTGTTTCTTGGCTGGTTCTTCGAGTGAGTTGTGGAAGTGGCATAGGAAGTTGGGTCACTTGAGCTTTGACCTTTTGTCTCGCTTGAGTAAACTCAATTTGGTCCGAGGATTGCCACGGTTGAGGCTTGAGAAAGAGTTGGTTTGTGCGCCGTGTAGGCATGCCAAGATGGTAGCCTCTTCTCACCCGCCTCTCACCGATGTGATGACTGAGCGTCCATGCGAGCTGCTCCATATGGATCTTGTTGGCCCAGCTCGTGTGCGATCTGCGGGTGGGAAGTGGTATGTCCTTGTTGTGGTGGACGACTACTCTCGGTATGCGTGGGTGTTCTTTCTCGAGGATAAGGGGGAGACGTTTGGTTTTGTTCAAGATCTAGTCTTGAGGTTGAGGAACGAGAGGCACGGAGATGCCATACAAGCAATCCGTAGTGATAATGGCTCGGGATTCAGAAACTCTCGTTTTGAAACCTTTTGCCATGACTTGGGTCTTGAACACCAGTTTTCGAGTCCGTATACGCCTCCCCAGAATGGTGTTGTGGAAAGGAAGAACAGGACCTTGTGCGAGATGGCTCGGATGATGCTTGATGAGCATAGGACTCCGAGAAGGTATTGGGCTGAGGCGGTGAATACCGCGTGCTATGTGTCGAACAGGATCTACCTCAGAGTGCATAAGAAGAAAACCTGCTATGAGCTGATGCACGGTCGCACACTCAAGGTGAGTCACTTTCATGTCTTTGGTTGCAAGTGCTTTATTCTTAGGAAAGGGAAGAAGCTGGATAAGTATGAGGCTAGGTCTGTCGATGGTATTTTCTTTGGTTGTGCATCTCATTCTAGAGCATATCGTGTGCTCAATCTTGAAACTAACCAAATCGTGGAGACTTGCAAGGTAACCATCGACGAGACACAGCCACGTAGTCAGCTTTTCTTTGAGTGTGCAGGTGATGATGAGCTTGGCGAGGAGATTTTTCAGGAGGAGGAGCATGAACATGGAGACGATGAAGATGGCGGTGTGGTGCCCTCAGCTGAACATGTACCCACTACTTCGACTACGATGGTGGATGGACCCCTCCTACACCTACGACGACAAATCAAGATAGAGGAGAAGCTGTTGTTGAGGGGGAGGTACCATCGAGGCGAGAACCTCCCTGGCGAGTACAAGTGGATCACCCAGCTTCGAGGATCATCGGTGACATGAATGAACGCACTACACGGTCGAGGGTTCGGAACAATTCTCATTTCGCTCATGCTGCGTTTGTTGCTACTTTTGAGCCCAAAGACATTGGACACGCACTATCTGATCACAATTGGGTTAATTCAATGCATGAGGAGTTAGAGAACTTTGAGAGGAATCAGGTTTGGGAGTTGGTTGACCCTCCCCCAGGGTGTAAGCCGATTGGTACAAAGTGGGTGTGGAAGAACAAAGAGGGAGAGAAAGGTGAGGTTGTGAGAAACAAGTCGAGGCATGTTGCTCAGGGGTTCAGTCAGAAGGAGGGGATTGACTACGAGGAGACCTTTGCTCCCGTAGCCCGTTTGGAGGCGATTAGGATCCTTCTAGCCTTTTCTGTGGCTAAAGGGTTCAAGTTGCACCAAATGGATGTGAAGAGTGCTTTCCTGAATGGTGTGTTGGAGGAAGAAGTGTATGTGAGGCAACCTCCTGGGTTTGAGAGTGAGAAGTACCCCCACCGGGTGTACAAATTGAGGAAGGCGCTGTATGGGTTGAAGCAGGCGCCTAGAGCTTGGTATGGCAGGTTGAGGGGGTTCTTGTTTGAGAGAGGTTTTGAGATGGGGAAGGTCGATCAGACCTTGTTTTTACTGAGGCAGGGCAGAGATATCCTGATTGTGCAGGTGTACATGGATGATTTTGTCTTTGGTGGCTCGTCTAACTCTCTCGTTGCAAGGTTTGCAGAGGATATGAGTAGGGAATTTGAGATGAGCATGATGGGCGAGTTTCAGTTCTTCCTCGGGCTACAAATCAAGCAATCAAAGGAAGGAACATTTGTGCACCAAGCTAAGTACACCAAGGACATTGTGCGGAAGTTCAAGATGGAGGATTTCAAGGCTATGACGACGCCGATGAGTATGACTACAGCTCTTAATGCGGACGAGGAAGGTGAACATGTGGACCAGAAGGAGTACCGAAGCATGATCGGGTCACTCCTCTACCTGACGGCGACGAGGCCGGACATTCAGTTCTTGGTATGTCTGTGCGCTCGTTTTCAAGCGTCTCCGAGGACTTCGCATCGGCAAGCGGTGAAGCGAATTTTCAGGTACTTGCGTCACACTCCCGACTTCGGCCTTTGGTACTCCGCGTCCTCTTCTTTGGCGCTTCATGGTTTTTCAGATGCGGATTTTGCCGGGTGTTGGTTGGATAGGAAGTCCACTTCTGGGACTTGCCAGTTTTTGGGTTCTTCTTTGGTGTCTTGGTCTTCCCGCAAACAAGCCGAGTGTTGCTCAATCCACTACCGAGGCCGAGTACATTGTCATCGCTAGTTGTTGCTCTCGCCCTCCTTTGGATTTCATACACCATGAGTGACTTTGGTGAGGAGCATACCCATGTCCCACTTCAATGTGATAGCACCAATGCCATAAGTGTTGCAAAGAACACAGTGCTCCATTCCAAAACCAAGCACATAGAAGTGAGGTATCATTTTCTGAGAGACAACGTAGAGAAAGGAAAGATAGCTTTGATCCATGTACCCACACATGACCAACTAGCCGATATTTTCACCAAACCCCTAGATCAAGCAACTTTCACTCGTTTGCGGGGGGAACTTGGTGTGTGTTTGATTTCTTGAGTTGGGTGTGTGGGAGCTCTCTTTTGTAGCATATGTATAGTTTCCTTTGTGCATTTCTTTCATTTGGCATGGCATATGTAACATGATGTATAGGCATCCTTGTATCTTAGATTGCATGCATTTTGTATCATATGCATTGGATAGGAAAAGCTTCTCCTATATACATTGTTCACCATGGAATGCTATTTATGTCTTAATGAGTTTGTTTGGTATGCTATGGTTAGTTTGGCTTAGCTCTTGATGATCTTGATGAATGATCCATGGTTGATGGCTATGTTTTTGAAAAATGTCACATGTATGCTCTCTCATGTGTAAATGCCTTTATATGATCTTGACATGTTTTAGTGGCGTTGCTATGCTTAATTTGTGGTTGGATAGCTAATTTATTGATCATATGGGGCCAAAGGCTCATTTTCCATCATGAATGTTTAGCCCTCTTGCTTTATCTTATGGAGGGGCATAAGTTCCTTTTTGTCGCAAAGACATTTCATGTACCAATTATAAATCTGAAAATGAAATGAAAAATTCTTGGAAAATGTGTTCTCATGTCTTATGTGCTGAATTTAATTAGCTTTGGGTGCTAAACCGTTGCATGATGCCTACCAATGGGAAGTCTCATACATAGAAGTAGGCACATGGCTTGGTGGCTTTGACATGACATGAGGTGCTTGTGGGTGTTTGTGATGGTCTTATGATTAGAATGGCTGTCCTAGCATGAAGTTTGTGTGGCTTTGCTATTTTGATATGTTTTGATCATGTTTAGGACTTTGCTCATGAGAGGCAAGTTTTTCGTAAAATTGCCCAAATCCATCTTAGCTTCGTCCAAAGGTTGTGAAACTTGATAATCATGTAGTTGATGTCGATACGAAGCTATAGAGTATCTAACTTGCTGATTTGGACATGTGTAGCATCCTTTGTTGAATTTTGTATATTTGATAAGCTCTAGGTTGAAAGTTTTGCATTTTTGGCTTGATTCATGCATTACCAACAAGGGGGAGAAGTTTGAGCTTGAAATGGCTTGCTGGATGCATTTAGAAGGTTTTTCAGGTGGTTTCGAGCCATTTCTGGGCTCTGGTGTACACTGGTCTGACCGGTCAGAGTGCTGGTCCTGTGCACATGTTGGGCACTGGTCTGACCGGTGGTGGTGACCGGTCTGACCGGTGTGAGCTGAAGTTGTTGCAGCTGCCCTGTTTTCAAGTGGTTTGCATGCATTCGTCCAGGGGGAGCTCTTTGTGGTTTTTCGAGCTTTGTTTCAGTGGTTTGCGCTCTTTGCTTGAGCTTTGTTTTGTCTCGGATGTGTCGAGCCGTTGCCCTTGCCTAAGGGGTCCGAGACTTGTCTTCTTCAAGTGATCTTGCTATTTGCCTTTGTTTGGCTTTCGATCGCTTGTTGGAGTTTCTTTTTGTTCGTTTCTTTTCTTTTTCTTTTCTCTCTTGTTACTTTGTGTGGGTGTTGTCAATGCACTCATCAAGGGGGAGATTGAGGACCATGTGTGGTTCGAGTACCGGTGGATGGTTGCTTCCTTGTGTGATGAGTGATTGACAGCGTTGTGTGGACTTATTCTTGGCTAAGTATTGCAGGTGCAGGTTGCGGCTTGACTGGTGTTGGTGCAGGTGAAGAACAAGCGCGAAAGGTCGTCGCCGGTGAGGCCTCCAGGTGTGGAGAAGACAAGTAGGCTTCGTTCGAGGGACCCGGTGGCCAGCGGGGTCAAGTGCGGGCCGCATGGTGGCATGAACAGCAAGATGAAGTCGTGGACGGTTTCTTTTTTTAGCCTCAAAACCAAGGTCGAGCCAGGACTACGTGGGAGCCGAGTCATGAGTGGAGATTGGCGGAGGCTACACCGACTTCGCGGGGTTTCCGGTGGTTCACCAGAAAACTACTGGGTTCCTTGGTTGATCCACAAAGCCAAGACCGAAGAACCGAAGATGGTGCTGCAGCAGTGCAAGACCGGTCTGACCGGTGGGTCTAACCGGTCTGACCGGTGAGGAGAACCGATCTGACCGGTGTGCGACGACGCAGTCCGGAGACTTCGAAGCAGAGGACACGCGTCGGGATCGCATGGCTTGCGTCGAGGCTACGCAGGGTGCGGTCGCCGGGCATCCGTCCGATGATGAAGACATGAAGACTTCCAAAACCGCCCTTGAGGGGCTTGTATCCCTAGTTGATGAGACTCGGTCCCGATCTTCACGACGTAGGATATTGATCTCGATAACTAGCTGTAGGACAGCCAAGATAACTTGCTGCAAGCAGCGATAACTAGTGCAACCTGACAAATAAAACTCGAAGCCAACCACCGTCTTTAACCGGCAACCTGAATCGAGGATTCGCCCAACCACACTCTCAAAGAACCAACCAACACAACCTGGAATCAATGGACCAGGAGCACCAATTGGGAGCCGATGAGGCGGCCGCTTCTGTAATCCCTCAAGGAAATCACAAGAGCAAAGGGGTAGAGATCTCTCTCTGAATTTGTTAGCACACAGCTGAACAAAAGGGGTTCAATTTCATTATCAAAGTCTCGTTTAATCTCTGAGATACATGGGTTATTTATACTAGGAACATCCCTCCAAGTTGGGTGTGAAATGGACTTGGAGTTTCTGGAGTTATGCCAACTCAAAGGTCACCACGAACTGAACTCCCGAAGAGCCTCGCGTGGCTGTTTGACTTCTGCGCAGTCTCCACTAAATTGGTCATAACTCTTTATTGAAAAGTTCAAAAGACATGAGGTTTGTTGCGTTGGAATCTTGACTTGATGAAGCTTCCAACCATGTATATCATGCACCATGAATCGTGGCAGATTCGTACAGACTTGTACGTGAAGATGAAGCTTCTGCAGTGTAACCCAAGGTCTTGTGCATGTAACTTGTCTTGGTTGGCACAGCAATCTTGCTGGTCTTCGTGTAACCCATCCTTGACTGGACGTCATCCATATCTTTATGTGTAAACCTTAACACAATAAAAGTACAACTTTTAGGTAGTAAACAATTCTCATTTGCGTGTATCTTAAATTCAGCAAGGAGTGAAGTCACCTGTTGCTGTAGCTTTTTGGCTTGGCTACGTGTAATTGGTCCAATGTTCAATTGTTCTTGTTCTAGAGTGACATCTTTTATGTCATGTCCTTGGTTTACTTGTGATTGTGCAAAGCTTGTTGAGATGACCTCATCATCCTCCCCCTCTTGAAAAGGAGTCGTCCTCGACTCTGATTCTTCAGGTCCAAAGTATGGTGCTAAATCAGCAACATTGAAAGTTGTGCTAACACCATAGTCATCAGGGAGTTCAATCTTGTAAGCATTATCATTTATTTTTGCTAGTACTCTGAATGGTCCATCTCCTCTTGGCATCAACTTTGATTTACGCTTATTCTTTGCGAAGGTGTACCCAAACAAAATCTCCTGGTTCAAATGTCACCTTCTTGCGACGCTTGTTCGCCCACTCAGCATAGTACTTGGCTTTCTTCTCGATTGCTTCCTTCGTCTGCTCATGTATCTTCTTTACATATGCTGCACGCTTAGAGGCATCCATGTTACTCCTTTCTGGCAATGGTAATGACAACAAATCGATCGGAACAAGTGGTTTGAATCCATATACAACTTCAAATGGACAGAAATGTGTGGTAAAATGTACTGCCCTGTTATATGCAAACTCCACATGGGGTAAGCACTCTTCCCATTCCTTCAAGTTCTTCTTGATCATGGTATGCAGCAACATTGAAAGTGTTCTATTCACCACCTCTGTTTGTCCATCCATCTGCGGGTGACAAGTTGTAGAAAATAGCAGCTTTGCTCCAAGTTTTGCCCACAATGTCTTCCAAAAGTAGCTCAAAAACTTCGTATCTCGATCTAAAACAATGGTCCTAGGCATCCCGTGTAGCCTCACAATTTCCCTAAAAAACAAAGAGGCTATGTGGGAAGCATCATCGCTTTTATGACAGGGTATAAAATGTGCCATTTTTGAGAAACGATCAACAACAACAAAAATAGAATCACTCCCCCTCTTAGTTCTTGGTAAACCCAAAACAAAGTCCATACTAATATCTTCCCAAGGAGCATTAGGGGTAGGCAATGGAGTATATAAACCACGGGGGGTCAGCTTTGACTTAGCTTTGTGGCATGTGACACATCGCTGGACAAGTCTATCAACGTCCCTCCTCATCTTGGGCCAATAGAAGTGGTCGGCCAGCAGCTCGTAGGTCTTTTCCCAACCAAAATGACCCATTAGTCCACCTGCATGTGCTTCCTGTAACAACAAGAGTCTAACAAAACAATTGGGCACACATAATTTATTAGCTCTAAACAAAAAGCCGTCAGAAACATGATATTTTCCCATCCTTTTCCTGTTGTGCATTTTGCATATGGTTCTGAAAATTCATGGTCAGTGGAATATAAATCTTTCAAGCTTTCTAATCCTGGCACCTTTACCTCTAGTTGGTTCAAGAAACATTTCTTCGGGACAAAGCATCAGCAACAAGATTGTCTTTACCTTTCTTGTATTTCACCATATATGGAAAAGTTTCAATGAACTCAACCCACTTAGCATGACGTCGGTTCAGTTTAGCTTGGCCTTTCAAGTACTTCAAAGATTCATGATCTGAATGAATGACAAATTCTTTTGGCCATAAATAATGTTGCCAAGTCTCAAGTACTCTTACCAAGGCGTACAACTCCTTGTCATACACGGAGTAGTTCGGTTGTGCTCCTCCCAAGCCTTCTCACTAAAATAAGCAACAGGTTTTGCATCTTGCATTAGCACACCTCCAATTCCAATCCCACTTGCATCACACTCAATCTCAAAGGTCTTTGTGAAATCCGGCAACACAAGTAGGGGTGCTTCGATCAAACGTTTCTTCAATTCTTGAAAAGCATTTTCTTGTTGCTCTTTCCACTCAAATGCAACACCTTTCTTTGTTAACTCATTCAGCGGTGCAGCAATGGTGCTGAAATCTTTAACAAACCTTGTATAAAAACCAGCAAGGCCATGAAAACTTCTCACTTGGCTTACATTCTCAGGTGTTGGCCATTCCTTGATAGCTGCAACCTTAGATTCATCCACTTGAATTCCATGTCCAGAGACAACAAAACCAAGAAACACAACTTGATCTGTGCAAAAGGTGCACTTCTCAAGGTTAGCATACAATTTTTCTTTTCTAAGCACATTCAAAACTTGTTGTATGTGTTCAAGCATGTTCTTCCAATGTCTTGTCGTAAATAAGGATATCATCAAAGTAGACAACAACAAATTTTCCAATGAAAGCTCTCAGGACATGGTTCATCAATCTCATGAAAGTACTAGGAGCATTAGTCAAACCAAAAGGCATTACTAACCATTCATATAGCCCAAACTTGTTTTGAAAGCAGTTTTCCATTCATCTCCAATTTTCATTCGAATTTGATGGTAACCACTACGCAAATCAATCTTGGAAAAAATTATAGAACCACTCAATTCATCAAGCATATCATCTAGCCTAGGAATAGGATGACGATAGCGAACAGTAATATTATTGATGGCTCTACAATCTACACACATTCTCCACGTGCCATCTTTCTTTGGAACCAAAATAACAGAACAAGACAAGGACTTAAGCTTTCATGCACATAACCTTTATCTAAAAGTGCTTGTACTTGCCTCCGAATTTCTTTCGTTTCTTCCGGATTCGTGCGATATGGTGGACGATTGGGTAAGGCAGCCCCCGGAATGAGATCAATTTGATGTTCAATGCCTCGCAAAGGTGGCGGTCCGAAGAGGGGTTTCCTCCGGAAAGACATCCTTAAAGTCCCGCAAAAGATGTGAAATAACACTAGGAAGAGATGTTATGTCATTAGCTGAAAGCAATGTGTCTTTGTACAATAGTACAATGAATTCTTGGTATGGATTACGCCTCACATCTCTCATTTCAGATTTGGTGGCTAACATGACCAGATTGTTTCCTTCTCTTTTCTTTAGATCTCCCTCATTTGGCTTGTCGCTCTCACTCACCGGTTTGTGGAGGGTACTCAATTTATTTTTTTTCTCTTTCTTTCTCACTCTCAACCTTCACTTTGGAGCTGTTTTGTAAGTGCTCAGCTAGGATTTGTTGTGGTGTCATTGGCTTAAGTAGCAAGCTCTTTCCCTTCCACTTGATAGTGTATTCATTTGTGCGACCACAATGTAGAGATGAGCGACCATATTGCCATGGCCTTCCCAACAGCAGATGACACACTGTCATTGGTGCCACATCACACTCTATGGTGTCAACATATTCACCTATTTTGAATGGAACTTTCACCCTATATCCAATCTTGATATCTCCAGCATCACTCAACCACTATACATGATATGGATGAGGGTGTCGCAGCAGTTTTAAACCAAGTTTATCAACCATTTCACGGCTGGCAAGATTATGGCAGCTTCCACCATCAATAATTACCTTGCATACCTTGCCTTCAACTTTGGCTCTTGTTTGGAATAAATTGTGCCGCTGTCCATTTTCAGCCTCCTTCATTTGTACACTCAAAATTTGAGTTACAACAAGAGCGATACCTCTCTCAAATTCACATGTGGGCAGCTTTGCATTTTCAATAGCATCCTCAAGTTGTTCTTCATCAATAGCTTCCTGCTCATTGTCACTAGCTGATTCATACTCTCCATTGTCGTTGACAAGGATGGTGCGGTTGTTTGGGCACTCTCTAATAACATGACCACGACCTCCACACTTGAAACATTGAATTCCACTACTTTTTGCTGTAGAAGCCATCGATGTAGATGATGATATTGCAGGTTTGCTTTTCTCACTTTTAGAAGCCATCTCTTTCCCACTAGAAACACCATGGAAACTAGACCGTGAACCACCACTTGAGTTGGTGATTGCACCTCGATTTGCACTACTTCTTGGTGTAAATTTGCTTCCACTTGGGGTAATCTTTGTATTGAATGAGCCTCCTCTATTGCTCTTCATGTCTTGCTGCAATTGACGCTCAACTTTGCTTGCTTGATGTATGTGACAACCCGCCCAGGAAAATGTCGTACTACCGCCTAAGACCGATCCACTTTGGTCATTAAGCCATAGTAAAGTATCATCCTGTCGTTGGTTGTCGGGTTAACGCCCGGCAATTCACTTGGACATCAAACAGAGGATCGACACATGCATTAAACTCACGCAAAGGCGAGTCCAGAGTACAACATGAATTAAACATTTTATTACAAACCATTGTTCATGACATGGCGTAAAGGTTCAGAGTTCGAAAATACAGCGGAAATAATTTAAACTAGCGCAACGGTGAACATCACAGGAGGCCATCCGTGATGTCCTTACTTGTCGTCACCCATCCGGTCAATCACACCTGCAACAACAGTTTTAAAGCAAGGCTGAGTATACTAATACTCAGCAAGACTTAACCGTCGGGTGATGACTACATCACCAACCTCTAGTCATGAAAGGCTTTTGGCCGGTGGAGTTTCTTTTGCTGGAAAGCTACTAAAAGTGGATCCTTACTTTCAATCTTTAAGCACAAGTTCTCGTTGATTACCATTTCTAAGTGTGCCAACTAATTCAATCAAGAATTGGACAAGCAATTAATTCATACAACCATATTTCTCAAGTTCCATCATTATGGGATATCATGGCCAGTTGATTAAGCAGTCTCGGGTGACGGTGAGAGGCCGACAATCGATTGATTTAAACCTTGCAAGGTAGACCCAAACACACGGTAGGCTGTCCCCGCGAGGACAACTGTCCCAGGCCGTCCCCAGAAATCCTCGGGTTGGGATCGAAGATTACAGTCCCTGGTGCAGGCTATCCGGCATACCCCGCGAGATACCCGGAGTCACCATACACCACCCTTTCCGGTAGCTAGCCGGTAAGGAGATTTCTCAAGAGTAGTAATGGTAAGATCCCGTGCCGCCTCATTAAGGTACTAGGCTTACCGGCCCCATAACCGGCATGTGCTTAGTACGTTCAAAAGCTTAGCCCACATGCCCACTGGACCGGAGCCCAATCCCATGCTCTTACCACATGAGCAATCCATTTAAGGATATCTTATGATTCCTATCTAGGAACCTATTCTCGCGAGTGACGACCATCACTCGACTTCTATCGGTCCTATAGCATGGCAGCTATCGACCTAGCATACTAGTGATAGAGCATAGGTACCTAGGGATCATGCATCTAGGGTTTCAAATCAATTCCTGAAACGTAAATGCACAATCATAGCAAACATAATTGCATAATTTTAAAAGACGGGGTTAATGATCCGGTGCTTGCCTTCGCTGGCAAGGTTGGCCTTGGGCCCTTCTGGACTTGGATCCAGGTCTTGAGCTACGTCCACGCTCGGCAGCTCTTTGTCGGCACCTTCGTCTCCTCCTTCCGGCACGAGCGTACGTCTACCGGCGGAAAGATCTACACGAAGATGCAAATGCAAGATTTATTCGACGATTTTTTTTACTTTAATCACTTACGAACCATTTTGACAATCAAGGGGTGCACATTCACCTAGATAAGAATACATTCAGCATACTCTTCCAAAAGGAACAATATGAAACTCTTTATTAATTATTCTTTTTGATGGTGACTGTGTACATATATATGTAAATAATTTAGTTTAAATTCACCAATAGTAGTGGGTAGGTACATTTAACCTTTTTAACATGATTTGCAACCACACTCAAGTTAGTAAGGGTGGTTCGGTGATTTCTCTTTTAGGAAGGTGATTGGTTGTACATGGGTAATTCTTCCATTGCACAATTGAATAAAGATTTCCCTGTACTTGTCATTTCATGCGAAAGCTTTAATCCTTTTCCTTTCACAAGCAAGGATATGAATAATATTTTTATTCATGAATTAATTCTATATCAGTAATGAGAATTAATTACCTTTTAATTAGATAATACTTTCCAAAAAGAAAAGGAACTAATTAAGGGCTTTTCTTTATTTAATTTCCCTCTAATAGAAAAAGGGCTTTTAAGCTTTTTATTAAGCAATTAAATTACCAAAAATTTAAGGAGTGTTTCTTAAGCCTACTAGCGCCTATACTGGTCCATTGGACCCACATGTGAGTGTTGGAGGCTAGGAAATTAAATGTTATGGAAAATAACAAAGGTTATCTAGTGATTCAATTTAAATGCATATAAAAATAATTAAGCATCAAAATGACCCAAACTTTCTTGTGCATTCTCTCTGGTCCTAAACAAGCCTAGAGAACTAGCATGTTCACATGGAATCTCTACTGAACTTGGTTTATTAATTTTCAAAGGAAAACATGCATAAATCAAGAATAATTATTTCTGTTAATCCAAAATTCATGATTAATTCACACGATGTGCATTTTAATATTACAAGACAGTGTGCACAAGTGGGGCTCAAGAACTTGAATATATTTAACAAGAAAAATCATTTATGCAGATCTGCCAGAAATAGAAAAACATTTTTATAAAAAGATTTACATTATAACTTTGTGCAATTTTTTGCATAGGAGCTAGTCATGACCTAACACACAACATATCCAAAACTTAGATACAGAGGACTTATGGTTTTTGAGATATTTCAGATCTAGGGTTTTCACAATTGTATTTTTCATGCAAAAACTAAAAGTAATTAGCTCAGGCCAAAATAACAAAAGTTGTAGTATAATTCACCACGGATCCAACAAAATTGGTTTCACATTTTTATGAATTTTCTGTGATTTTCTACGCAATTTACAAGATTCAGCAAAATTGTTGTACTATTGGAGTTACCTTTTTGCAAATAAGGCCCTGGAAAGAGTTGAATGTTTGCAATGTGGCCCTCGGGGCGGCCGGCCGGCGCGGGCTGCCGGAATCCGGCGAGCTCGTCGCGGTTCTTGGCCGGGGAAGAGGCGGAGGAGGGTCTAGGGGTATTCTAGGATTGGTTTGGGCGGCGTTGGAGGTGGGGAAACGGCCGGCGGGGGAGCGGGCGCCGGCCGCCGGGTGGCGGCCGCCGCCGGAGCGGCTCGCTCCGGCGCAGCGAGCGCCCGGCCGGGGGGCTCGCCTAGGCCCGGTGGGTGTCCTAGGGGGCGGCAATTATGCTCGCGTGCTAGGCTTGGTGGCGGACGGCTTGGAGGGAGGAGCTCGCCGAGCGCGTCCATGGAGTATCGATGGCGTGCAACGGCGGCTCGGTCCCGTGCGCGCGGGGGAGAAAGGCCGGCCTTATAGGCGTTGCGCGGGCGGGGGGAAGCAAAGGAGGCGGCTCGGGCGGGGGCGGGACCACGGCGGGTACGGCGGCGGGCGGCGCGCCGTACTACGGCGGGCGAGGGGAGTACGGCGGCGCGGCGCCCTAGGGTGCGGCGGCGCGGATTCCGCGACGTTCCCGTCGTTCGAGGCGCCTTGGGGCACGGGGCTAAACCCTAAACCCTAAACCCTAAACCCTAAACCCTAAACCCTAAACCCCAAAACCCTAAACCCTAAACCACGGGTTGGGGAACGTGCGGCGTGCGGCCGGACGCCGAGGCGCGGGCGCGGGGCGCGGCCGGCGCTCTGGCGTCTGAAGTACTCAGACTGGCCCTGTTCAAATGGAGTTTTCTCCAAAAACTTGAATAAAAGTGCACAAGTCAATGAATAGGAAAGTTGTAGATCTAACTACCCTCTACAACTTTCAAAAGGGCCATATAGTGTTTTTTTCAACGGAGTTTGCAGGAACGTCGTGCCAATATTGAATGTCGGCCTGTTCTGGAAAACAGGGGGTACTGTCAATCGATCAAGTTTTTCGCTAATTTCCACTCAAAATTTGAAATGCCAATCTACATGAAAGTTGTGTCCCTCAACAAGATGGACAACTTTCATAAAGGTAGATTTTGAAGTGTTTAGGTGAATTTTGGGGAACGCGGCAAAAGTTCCGGACGACATTCGCTGACGTCAACGGTTAAGCGGGGTTTGACCGTGTCTTTGACCAAAGGTCCACTACGGGTGTGTGTAGGCTTGGTCAAGGGGTTCATTAGGGTTCGTTGGCGAGGTTTTCGGGTGATGACCCAGGTTGACCTAGGTTTGACCGGGGTTTGACTGGTTTGACCCGGCTGATCCGGTCATTAGCGTTAATGACGGTAATTAAAAACCTGGGGCGTCACAATGTACCAACTCAATAAGATTGCGGTACGGCTGAAATTCAACAATGTGCTGAATATTACGATGTAAACTAGACATGAACCTTGCAATTGATTGCTCTTGATCTTCAAATACATTAGCCCTGATCATTGCCTTTTCCATCTCTTTGTAATACTCATCAACAGAGAGATTTCCTTGCTTTAAATTCTGCAGTTTGTCAAAAAGATCACGACGATGATGTTTAGGTACAAATCTTGCTCTCATTTCTCTTTTCATTTCAGCCCACGTATGAACAGCACCTTGCCCAGCTTCTTCTCTATCATTGAGCATTTGCTCCCACCAGATTAGAGCATAATCTTCAAACTCAAGTGCATCCATTGCCATCTTCTTCTCTTCAGAGTAATTATGCAAGCCAAAAATTTTATCAACCTTCAACTCCCATGTGAGATAAGTTTCTGGATCAGATCCTCCATCAAACTTGGGAATAGTGAATTTTAACTTGCCAAACCTCTCCTCATTAGGCTGACCACGTTCATAATTACCCCGATGACGACGACCATAGTTTGGGGGTTGTTCAACCTCTTCTTCTTCGTATTTATCCTCAAAATCAGCATGGTCATTGTCTTCATTTCCATGACCTCTTCCTCTACCTCCATCTCCACGCCCTGGACCAGCAGGTCTTCTAGCATGGAAAGCAGCTCGTTGTCGACTTTCTTGGTGTTCTCTTGCACGACGTTCGCAGCCTTCTTCTTCGGTTTCTTCCACTTCATCTTCATGATTACTTACATTTTCAGCAACACGAGGAATATGTCGCGGTTGTTCCATAATGGTTTGCAAATCATTGGACAATCTATCTTGTCTCTCCTCCGTACTTCGCCTCATTTCATTGAATTGTATCATGGTGACACAATCTTCAATGTCGACTTGTTCGGACATCTTCTGTATTGTTAGTGAAAACACAAACAGCAACTATATGTGGAATGGAAAATTATGTGGATCTCACAACCTCACCTTCTCTTACCAACCAAAGCTCTTATGAGTTCCCTGTAGATTACAGAAGTACTATGTGTAGTAGTAAAAAGAGTGATGGTTAAGCGAATACACGACCGGCGTTCAGTTTACAGTGGCTTATTTGTGGAGCTCGGTGGGGTATAAAACACAAGTAGCAATCTGAATTCTAGTTGTTGTAAAGATAACAATCCAAACTAGAGATCCAATGCCTAGTGCTGATCACAAGATATGAATGATGTAACTGAAGCAACACACGCATAAAAGATATTTCAGATTTGATGTAAACAAGGATTATGTTAGGGATGATTGAATGAAACTGAATCACCTAGCAAAATTGCACCAAAGAAGGATAGTAAACTGGTTACACAAACTGATATGATGGTTCAACACTTGTGCATACAAACAATCTGATCTTTCTCCTTACTTTCCAACACTATTTTTTTGCAACTTTCTTTCACTTTTTTCTTGACTCTTTTTTTAGAACTAATCACGAGACCAGATATAACACTTGCACAATTTAAAGATGCTAGAACTGAATATAACCAGCAACTATCTTGATAGGGCAAAAGTTTACGCAAAGGATAGAATTGGTTTAATCTTCTTCTTTTTTGTGGGGATTTTCAGAGATATGAAAGGCTCAAAAGGTACGCAAAGGATGATATAATCAGCAACTAAACAAAGACTCTAATGGACTGAAACTTAACCAAACTCACTAGATAAGCAGATGCAAACAAAGGCTATGATATAAACTTTTTATGGCTTTTTAGTGGATAGGACGAAGGCAAAAAAATATGTAGCTAAGGGTAAAGAATCCTACCGTGGCAACGCGAGCTCGATACCAAATGATGAGACTCGGTCCCGATCTTCACGACGTAGGATATTGATCTCGATAACTAGCCTGTAGGACGGCCAAGATAACTTGCCGCAAGCGGCGATAACTAGTGCAACTCGACAAATAAAACTCGAAGCCAACCACCGTCTTTAACCGGCAACCTTTGAATCGAGGATTCGCCCAACCACACTCTCAAAGAACCAACCAACACAACCTGGAATCAATGGACCGGGAGCACCAATTGGGAGCCGATGAAGCGGCCGCTTCGTAATCCCTCAAGGAAATCACAAGAGCAAAGGGGTAGAGATCTCTCTCTCGAATTTGTTAGCACACACCGAACAAAAGGGGTTCAATTTCATTATCAAAGTCTCGTTTAATCTCGCGAGATACATGGGTTATTTATACTAGGAACATCCCTCCTAGTTGGGTGTGAAATGGACTTGGAGTTTACGGAGTTATGCCATCTCAAAGGTCACCACAAACCGAACTCCCGAAGAGCCTCGCGTGGTTGTTTGGCTTCGCGCGATCTCCACTAAATTGGTCATAACTCTTTATTGGAAAGTCCAAAAGACATGAGGTTTGTTGCGTTGGAATCTTGACTTGATGAAGCTTCCAACCATGTATATCATGCACCACGAATCGTGGCAGATTTGTACAGACTTGTACGTGAAGATGAAGCACGCAGTGTAACCCAAGGTCTTGTGCATGTAACTTGTCTTGGTTGGCACAAGAATCTTGCTTGGTCTTCGTGTAACCCATCCTTGACTGGACGTCATCCATATCTTTATGTGTAAACCTTAACACAATAAAAGTACAACTTTTAGGTAGTAAACAATTCTCATTTGCGTGTATCTTAAATTCAGCAAGGAGTGAAGTCACCTGTTCCTGTAGCTTTTTGGCTCGGCTACGTGTAATTGGTCCAATGTTCAATTGTTCTTGTTCTAGAGTGACATCTTTTATGTCATGTCCTTGGTTTACTTGTGATTGTGCAAAGCTTGTTGAGATGACCTCATCACTAGTTGTTAGGAAAGGGTATTTTACACTTTCGGTTGCCTCCATATAACCCATGAGGTGAGAGGATGGCAACCAACTCTCTGGGAACCCTAGTTCATTTGCTTTTCTATTTTCCCTTCCTATTTTCTTAGGATTTCCATAGGACTAGCTTGAGAGCTTCATGGTGAGATCTTGTTGAGAGGGTTGGATGATCGGGCGGCAAGCTAGACCTTGTATGAACCTTTGTGGCTTGTATAGATGATTCGGCATGGTTACTCAAGGCCTTGTGGTGTTGTTCCCGGTTGTTCTTGGTGGTGATTTTTGGAGCCCTTTCTTGGTGTTTTTCTTGGGTTGTTTTCGGGACCTTTCTCTTGGGGATTTGATGGGGGAAATTTGTGGAAACCCTTCGTGGTTCTTTGGGCTGTGATTCCCCTCCCAAATCCGTGAGTAAAGGGGCTCGATTTTAGGGTTTTCCGAGTTCTAGGGTTAGAGGTGTTCTTGGCAGGATTTCTTCGATTCCTCCTTTTTGGACAAGTCTTGGTGGGATTAAACTTGGCTATGGACTCCTCATGAGGTGTTCCTATTATCCCCAAAGTCTTGTTCAAGTCCGTGGAGTGATTCGGGAAATCGAGGTTTGGATTTGGGGGAGTTGACCCGCGGGTGCTGTTCATCCCCAGCTGCCCAGGCTACACCGGTCTGACCGGTGCTCTAGACCGGTCTAACCGGTGCAACCCTTGGTGGGTTTTTGCTTGGGTGAACGTCTGGGTCAGTTTGTTGTTGTCCTGTGTTGGGGCTGTTTCGAGTTTGGGTCAGTTTGGAGGTCGGTTGGCATGTTTGGTGATTTGGGGCTTTCTGGCTGTGACCGGTCTGACCGGTGTGTCGCACCGGCCTGACCGGTGTGGAGCCACTTAGTGGAAGTTGCCAAATTTCACCAGCAGGGACCGTTCTGACCCTGTGGTGCTCACCGGTCTGACCGGTGTTGGTCAGTGGACTCGAGGTTTGGTGTTCCGCTGCGTTCTCGGGTCGGAAGGTTGTGTGTTGGTTCCTAGGTCCAGTGGCACTCCAGTGGCTACGTGGGCTTGGCCAACTTGGGTAGTGAGTCGGAGACGTGTGTTGGAAGCCGTGTTCATCTTGTTGGAGTTTCCATCTCCTCCGAGAAGAATTTTTATCGGCTCTCATTCACTCCCCCCCCCCCCCTCTCTGGTTCGTCGTATCGGTCCTTCGAGGATAGGCGAGGAGATTTTTTCAACACGCACATAAGTGCGCCACCTCCGGCCAACAAATTCGCTCAACCTGGAACTCGAACCGTGGCCGGCAGGGTGCGAGCCGAAGCCCCTGACCAACCGGTAGTAATACTCCAAAGATATGATAATGGGCAGATCAAACTCTGCCACTCTGGTAAAAAATGTAATGGACTTGCCTCATTACAAGTATCTAATTTATCTACAACATAACTAACAAGTATACAATGTATCTATCTAGAGGTCTATCTAGCCAAGTGTATATGTTCCTCAGTCTCTACCTTGACCATGTTTCACATTTTCAGCTAGTTTTAGTAGTCTTCAGTAAATTATTGCATGTTCACTATGTATCTTTTTTTATCCAATATATCCATCACGGGTGCCATCTAATACTTGGCTATTTAATATACTTGAGAAAATGCAACATAGGTTAGCTTTGCATGCAACATCATGTGATACATGAAGCTAATGCATCCAGGCCATGGCCAGCATACATGACCATGACGCTGCCGCCGAAATCACAGAGCCGCTGAAGAGTGAGAAGCACCTGGATCGAGGAATCAAGCCCCAGCATGGGCCCCGCCAAAGCATCACTGTCGCCGCCGTGTTGCCGCCGTCAATGTCTCCGCTGCTAGCCGAGAACCCCCGCTGCCCCACGCGCACACCGCGCCCGCGCGGGCACCTGATCTGGCAGGCGGCATGCCGAATCCGCAGCCGCCGAACCTCGCCGCTGCGGGCCGTCTCCCCCGCCGACGGGCATCTTCGAGCGGTCAGGTGTCCGCGCCTGCCTAGATCCGTCGAAGGAGGGGAAAAGGGCCCAGCCACCACCGTCATCGTAGGTCGCGCGAGCTTTCCTACGACCTGCTCGAGCAGCGGCGAGGCAGAGGGAGGCGTCGGGGGCGGGGCGA
The DNA here is from genome assembly GCA_947561735.1 of Cenchrus americanus. Classification (NCBI taxonomy): domain Eukaryota; kingdom Viridiplantae; phylum Streptophyta; class Magnoliopsida; order Poales; family Poaceae; genus Cenchrus; species Cenchrus americanus. Next base: position 89,256,105 of record OX387245.1, on the reverse strand, counting down.
TGGCTAGGTTCCCAGGTGCCCGAGTTGCCCTGCGCGGGGCAACGCAAGCGCTGGCGGCGACGGAAACGGCAGGAGGCGGGAGTGGGCGAGGGGCTCTTGGCCGCCATCCCGAGCAGCCCCATCCCGCGCGAGTTGCAGAGGCGCCTGCTGATCCGTTCCGTGAACCCTCCACCACCCGAGGCGGCAAAGGAAAAGGAGGGGGAAGTGGCGGCACCCGAGCGAAAGGAGATGGAGCAGCACACGGAGTCGAACGGCTCGTTGAACCCGCCGCTGCTTGCATCGTCACGCATGGTGTGGCCGGTGGTCGGCGGCGAGGAGCGGAAGGGGGTGGGGGTCGGATCGAGTGGGGAAGGGAATCGGGGATTCGGTCATTTTTGGCTTCAATGTCGGGGTTGGGCCCGTCATTTCCACGAGTGCAGCGTGTATCGTTCGATCCAAAACGGACGAAGATGAGTAGGGGTGTCGGTTTAACGCAAAAGGAGAGCCCTCTCAGGGTAGGATTTTATAATCCCACTCCCACCACATTAATCTATTATCAGGTTTTCGGTTGGAGAAATATCTCATCATGTACTTGTTTATTCCATGTAACTATATCTCTAAAGAAAATATTTATATTTCAACATTTCTGTTTTCATGGATTTACACAGTCAACATGACGATGAGCATCTGGTTCGATTCAATGCATACACCTACACGTACAATATGATTGACGTATATCTATCTGATGATCACAATAAACAAGTACAGATTTGTGCGGTGCTCCCAGCTGTCATCATGCCACGCCAAAAACCAATACGAGGGTGTGACGCACGGATGCGGACACTGAGGTTTGTGTGCACCGCCCAAGTTGGCTAACCGCTGCCATTTCCTAGCTACTTGCAGATTTAATTGGGAAAATGCAAATGTGGTTGGGGCGCCCATGATCTGCAAAAATCAGTTAGTTTCAATGTGATCTCTCTCCTGATCTCTCAGCTAAACCTCAGAGATAGGGGAAATTTAATTTGTGCGATACTGAACTTTATATTATTTGCAAAAAAATGGAGGGTGAGATAGTTGTGCGTGCGTACTGTGTAGATATGAGAGGCGTTTGCAGCTGAATGCGTGCGCGCAAGTGTTGCAAAATTTATATGCCAAAGTCAGCTACGTATGGGGGGTAGCTAGTATTGAAATCAAAGTCAATTGCTTGGAGCGTAGTTCCTTAATTCGAAGTTTTTTTTAAAAAAAACATGCTTGTAGTTGAAAACTCCTGTTTATGCAATGAACTTGGGCAACTGACCGACTGACCACGCGGATGCATGTGTCTGGACGTTTATAATGTTATTAGTTGTTACATATCACAGTTCTTCGGAAGACGACGATGAAGCTTTTCTTGTTTGAATTGAACGTACACACTACGGGAAACCTGGCTTTGAGAAGCAATGCAACTTTTGTTGATTTTCACTTATGCCTCGTTTAGCTCGTGTGTTAAAATTTTTAGGTCCTCTTTCAAAGTTTATTAAAAATATTGAATGTAAACTAGGATCGGAAATTGGAGACGAATCATTAAGTTTAATTAATCCGCCATTACAGATTGGTTTCTGTAGCACAGTGTTATCTAATCATGACATAATTCACCAAAATGGGGGTACGGTGAGCAACCGAGGACACATCTCAGATTACTGATCAATCTTTCGAAAAAGATTACTGCTCACGGTAAGGCCGGGACTACTCTTCCTAGGAGGAACTGTAGGACGTACGCATGACGTGTGCCGTACGCGCGCACTGTCGTGCCCCGTGCCGACCTGAGCTTGAGCATGCATCTTGGTTTGTTCTAGTAGTGACGGTACATATACGAACAGGATGCTACGTAAGCTAGAGAAAAGGTCAGACGAAAAAGAGATAGTATACGTATTACGTGTGTACTTGGAATTCCGGAACAACGGATCGAAAAGGATCGGCATAGATCAGGGAAACAAGTAGGCTAGCTGTTCTGTAGGAAGATCGACCGTTCGAGCCTCCGGATCACCAGGGGCAGAGCGATCGACCTGCCCGCGCGCTCGCTCGGCTCCAGCGGGCAATTACCAACACGTCAAACCAAACCGCCTTTGCAGCTAGCTAGCCTCCCAAACCGGACGCCATCTCGATCGCCCGGCCAGTTTTCCTCTTGCGCTACTGAAACGTCCCTCCTCTCTGCCAGGGAATCATCCCGTCCCCAAAAGAGAAACGGAGCACCAAACGAGCAAAATATACCATGGCATTCATGACATGGTTGGACGCAGCCAAGCGCAAAGCCAGGGGGACGGATGGAATGGAATGAATTGGAATGGGAGCACATGCTGCACAGCTTGGCGGCTTGCTACTATTGACTCGTGTTGTTTGGCGCGTGCTAGAGCTAATAAGCCCAAGCGGCTTGCTACTATTGACTCGTGTTGTTTGGCTCGTGCTAGAGCTGAGCTAATAAGCCCAAATGCAAGCAAGCTAGCTCGAGAGACTATCAGTCACACCAACAACGTTTTCCATCAGAATTACCGTCTGAGAAATGCTCTCTACTACCTAGAGCTTTTAATTATGGTACGCACAGTTTAGCCGACAGACATACCGATTTTTTAAATATATTTTTTCTATCTCTATTTTGCAAAAATATATGACACGCTCGAAATTTTGCAAAACTATACATCTGCCGCCGTGGCCCACGATGTCATGGACATAACGCCGTGGCCCACGGCGGTAGGAGCCGCCAGCAGTGGGCCCGTAGCGTGCGACGGACATAATGCCATAGCCCACGACGTTAGGGACATAGCGGCGTGCGCTACGTCGTTATGCCCTAGCGTTGTGGGCCACAACGACAGCAGGGCTGCTAGCACCGTGGCCCACTGTGCTAGGATCTAGCTGCCTATATAACACTGAAATTCAGCCGAAAATGTCATATTAATTCGAAAAAAGAAAGAGAGGGGGGAGAGGAGAAGGGAGTGAGGAGGAGGTGGTGAAGGTGCGAAGCTCTGCCGGTTTTTCGCCTCGTTAGAAGTAATACTCTGATACTTAATAGTTTTAGTGTAGATCTGTTTAGTAAATATATAGCTTTAGTGTAGATCTGCTTAGTAAGTATATAGTTTTAGTGTAGATCTGCTTAGTAAATATATAGTTTTAGTGTATATCTGCTTAGTAAATATATAGTTTAGTGTAGCTCTGAGTAGATATATTTTGTAGTTGCAGATCCACTTGTTAATAGCTTTTTTTCATGCAGTCAGACATGTTGGATGATGTCAGTGTCAAGTTGTATTTCGGTAATGGGCAGATTAGATATGGTGAACATGGAGTTGACTTGTCAGAATTTGATTCAGTTGACCATGTGATTAGAAAATCAGTCTTAAGAACTTAGGGGTCCATTACCGACGGCATTCCATGTAGATGCAGAGCAACATGACTTGTCCATTATGGCTCTAATCGACAGGAGCGAGTCATTATATTGGGAGCTTATGCCACTTCAAGGCACTTTACATTGGAGGAGTTATATCAAAACAACATGTGAAATTTGTTTCCCTGTGATGTCATTTATTAAGTTGTTCATAAGGCTGGGTTTAGTAGTCAAGTGTCTGAGAGTGATGCTCACCATGGTGAGGCTGAACTACAAGCAGGAGATGGTCCTACAACTGAGCCACAAGAAGGAGATGGTGGTTCCACTGAGGAAGAAGAAGGAGATGGTGACACACCCTTTAAGGCCCGTGGTGCAATTGACGAGGGGGAAGTTAATGAAGAAGTACTCAGGCGGTACGAAATGGAGGCTGATGAGGATGAACGTGGGTTGGAAGAGGACTCCTCAGATGATGAGGATGACCCGCTAGTTCCAAGGGACTGGGACAGTTACAATTTCTCACAGCTATCTATTAATCATGGTGAGGATGTGTCCTGGGAGTATAAAGACAATAAGGTTTCTGTTGGCGCCATGTATAAGAGTGCAGTAGAGGTGAAGGTTGCAGTGAAGAGGTGGGCCACCCTTACTCTGTAGAGAGAGTTCAGGGTAGTGAAGAGTTCTCCACATATATATGATGTACAATGTTTGAAGCCCAAATGTCCTTTTCGAGTGTATGCTTCCAAGGGCAAGTGGAAAAATTACTGGGAGATCAAATCTGTTGTGAATCACACTTGTGTACTTGAGCAGCTGGATGCAAGCCATCGTAATTTGCCATACGGTTTTGTGGTCAGCCAGATGTTTGCTAAGATTGTGGAAAATCCTGCTTATGAGCCTAAGTCCATTATCTTGGCAATTGAGGAGAAATTTAGGTACCAGATAAGTTATGGTAAGGCATACATGACAAAGAAGAAGGTAATGGAGATGAGGTGGGGAACTTACGAAGCATCCTATGACAATCTGCCTCGATTGCTGAACACAATTGCCACACTAAATCCTGGTAGTTATTATGATATCAAGACTTATAATCTTGTATCAATGCCAGGGAAGCAAGTCTTGCAGCGGGCATTCTTAGCATTGGGTCCTACTATTACTGCATTCAAACAGTGTCGACCAGTTATTTGCATAGATGGCACATTCCTAACAGGAAAATACAAGGGCACAATCCCTACAGCTGTGGCTGCAGATGGCAACAATTAGTTGTTGTGGCAATTTCTTTTGCAGAGGGAGAGAATGGTGATAGTTGGTATTGGTTTTTGGAGGGATTGAAGCAGATGGTGGTGTGAGATGTGTCAGACGTGTGTGTGATACACGATAGACGCAAAGGTATTTTACAGGCCATTAATGACATCAAAGAAAGTAGTGAAGAGCGTAACAGAGCAGCACAATGGCCAGATGTGCATAGAAAGTGGTGCATGGGGCATATGGGAGCAAACTTTCGTAGCCAGTTCAAGAACAAAGAACTTACACAATTGTTCAAGCGCTTATGTTCGACCAATCAGAAGAAAAAGTTCTACGACCTATGACAAAAAATAGATGATCTGACGAAGAAAGCATCAGAAGAGATAGCTAAGAAGCCAGTAAGTACTGAACCCGAGGAAGAGCCAGTTTCTCTGGAGGACGTGGGGCTAGATGCTCCAAATGTCAGAAGGAGAAGGGGACGTGCTGTGAAGACCTTCAGCCAGTGGATTCAGAATGAGCCTAAGGAGAAATGATGTCTCCTTTTTGATAAGGGAGGTGTGAGGCATGGGATAATGACAACAAATTTTGTTAACGTCTACAACGCTGTTTTGCGTGGTGCCAGAGCTCAACCTCGTGTTGGTATCATTGAGTTCTTCTTGTACCGCACAATGAAGTACTTTCTTGACTGAGATATTGCAGCACATGCAGCCATGCAGGACTGTCAGAAGATGTATTCAACATGGATGATTGAGTACTTGAACAAAAAACAGAAGGCTGCTCTTGCTCACAAAGCTTACCCACAACCTCTACGTTGTGATCCTGGTGAGGAAGTGCAGTGGTAATATCAGATAAGTTGACAGTCCAAATCACAAAAAGCAAATGGTGAAATAATAATAAAAAAACAGTTATTGGGAACCATACATGCTCATGCTCTTGCTAGAAGCCACTGCTGCTACACTACCCCTGCTCACATGTGATCGATGCATGTCTTGCAACAAAGAATAAGCATTGGGTCGCCACGTGCCTAAATACTTTCTGAAGCAAACCATTCTAGAGACTTGGAACCACACTATTGAGGGTTACCTGCATCTTGGAACTTTCACTCAAAACCCCAAAGACAATGTGTTGTACATATCAAATCCAGATCCAACCATGTGCCAAGGTGTCGGTCGACGCAAGAAGAGGATTAGGAACAACATGGATGAGGCTGAAGCTAGACCTCGGGTGCAGATATGCTCTAAGTGCAACAATCCAGGACACTCCTACAAGAAATGCACCGAAGCATCTTACTTTTCCACTGCCACTTCTACACCACCTTCAGCTAGTGCACGTGGACGTCGTTCCAGTCGCTAAAACCAAGGAATGCAATGACCGTACTTGTTTGTGTTACCGTGATGTAATATTTAAAAAACTTATGCATGTTATCATCTTGTAATATTTGAACCATTTTATCTGGCAAGGTCTTGTAATATTTGAAATTATGCATGTTATCGTGTTGTAATAATTGAACTAACTTTTCATTTGCTTGTTGTTTTATTCTTGCCGTCAAATTTATTATCATATCCTGTTATGATTAGTTTTCTAATTTCAAATGAAACATGTAATGGATTATCATATTTCTATCTTTTTTGTAGGCTTTCAATGACTTCCTCGGGTCCTGAGTTGGATTTGGAGTTGCTCACCAGTAGGAAGGACAAGGTTGCGGTGACAACTGTAAGCTTGTCAAGTGCAACGTTCTCGGGTACCGCTACGGGATGAGGTTCTTCATGTGCGAGACGAGCATGATCCCCTCCCCCCATGTCACAATGTTAGACCAAAAGTAAGAACTAACTGCATTACTAAATAAATAATATGTCATTGCTATTTTATTATGTGCTAACTTGTCTTTTAAAAAAAAGACTCCACCTCCTCTCTGTGATTTTATCCAGTGGCTAAATTGTGAGCAGTCCGTACAATACAAGTGTTACGTCAAGGAGACATGTCGTTCAACACGTGAGAGATGGCAAAGGATGGATGAGGTAGAAAAACATGAAGAAAAACGTAAGGAGCAGCAGGAGGAAATTCGCATTCGCCGGGAGATCAAAGAACGTGAAGCGGCCGCGGCCTGTGAAGCAGATAGAGAGAGGAAGAGGGAGAGAGCTCGTCGGGCTAAGGAAGTTGGGCCGGGCCAGTAGACGTAGAGTACTCGACACCGAGTGCTACTGTATCCATAAAAAATTATGATTTCATTTCATCATTCTCTAGAGTCGGGTTGTATCTTTAAGAACTTGATTTCAGACGCATTTCAGATGCGAATAGTAAAACTCGTACTAGGGTGTGTTTTCTGTGAACTGCACCAAACAGCGAACACATATGGTGTGTTTTCTATGGGTCACTGCACCAAACGGTGTACCTAGTACTAAGGTGTGTTTCCTTTGAGTCACTGCCCGTTTTCTTGCCCCAGATCAAATGGCCCACCATCCAGTCTGCGCCTACATATATGTGAGCACTCTTCTCCTGTCTCACTTCACAACACAACAAGCAACAACGAGTTCCTCGACTGGGGATGACAACGATGACTCCCTCGGTCCAGCACTGTGGAGCCAGCAAGATCCAGAGTTCAACAACAATTTTTCAATCTTAGACAAGAGAGATTTCAAATCCATGCGTGATGTTAGAAAGTATGCACCAAATCAAACATTGAACTGGCCAAGGTGTGCACATGGTGAGTTCTGTGTGATGCAGGTTTATCAGGGATGGGACAACTCTGGTCAACGCTTCTGGCATTGCTCATGAGCATGGGTAAGAAAAACTCCTTGCCCTTTGTCCTTCACCATTATATGATTTACTAATGTAATCACGATTTCTGCAGTACTCCGAACAACCAGATAACTACGGTTTTGTGCAATGGGTGGATCCCCAGCTATTGACCCGTATCAACAGTACATCAACTACCTCGAGGATGTTGTCATCTTCAACCTGAGGCAAGGACTCGCGTCGGCATTGGCTTCTCCAAATCCGACATCTACCAACGACGACGACGGGCCGATGACCGGACCGATAGTGGTGAAGACAAACACCGGGTGTGAGGACTAGTTCTGCTGTTGTCCGTGCCACGAGAAGGACAACACTCCTTCAACAACTCCACCCCTGCCACTGTCTGATCCAACTCCACCCCCATCGGAGTCCTACATGTCCTCTCAGCACTCCGGCGGGTCTATGGTGTCCGGGTGCTCCGGCTACTTTTCGTACAACTAGACTACAAATGTTGTAATCGTTTATCTAAATTCCCTAAGGCACGTTAGAACTAGCAACGACACAAAGTTAGGGTAATTGTGTCGCACGTGCCATTGCTTGTTTCTGTAATTCGTGGTTAAGTATCAATGGTTCATCGTTTCATCAATACTTCAAAAATTGAAATTCACCAAAAAAAATTGTACCGCCGCTGCCCACGATGGTAGGTCCTTACATACCGGGCCTGCGGCGCTACCTAGGGGCCACGCTGCCGCCTGGCGGTAGGCTCCTACCGCCGTGCGGCACGGCGTCAGTGTGACGCCCCAGGTTTTTAATTACCGTCATTAACGCTAATGACCGGATCAGCCGGTCAAATGGTCAAACCGTGGTCAAACCTAGGTCAACCTGGACCCTCACCTCGGAAAACTCACTAACGCACCCTAGTTACCCTAGATGAATAGTACACACACTTGTGGGGCCAACCCATGGTCAAAGGGTGGGTCAAACCCCTTGCCACCCCAGTGTCCACAGGTGTCTGCCGGAACTTTTGCCGCGTTCTCCAAAATTCACCTAAACACTTAAAATTCTACCTTTAGGAAAGTTGTAGGTCTTGTTGAGGGACACAACTTTCATGTAGATTGGCATTTCAAATTTGGAGAGGAAAATCTTGAAAAACCCCTTGCAAGGCAGAAAACACTGTTGGCCAAAACAGGCTGACATTCGAAGTTGGCATTCAAATAATTTCAAATCTAGGTAGAAAAACCCTATATAGCCTTTGTAGAAAATATTGTTGGTAGTTAGATCTACAACTTTGGTATTCATCACTTGGTCGACTTGTATACAAAATTTTGGAGCAAATGAATTTCAACGGTTGCCCCAGTGAAACGGTTGGGGCCAGAGCGCGCCGCGCGCCGACGTCGCGCGCGCCCCGTGCGCCGCCCGTCGCCGGCCGCGCTGCGCCGGCCCCCGGCGTCCGCGCCCACGCCTCCCAAGGCCGCGCCCTCACCAATGCGCTCCATCCCGAGGTCCCGCGCGCCCCAACACGTCCCATGCCCCGAGGAACGCCGAGTCCGCGCCGCCACGCCCCCGCACGCGCGCGCGCGCACGGACCGGCGGTCCGTCGACGACGCCGCCGCCGTACGAGCGCGCCTCGAGCCGCCGTGGCATGGCCGCATCTTGCGCCGTCACCCTTCGTCACCCGCGCGCGCGAGCACCTACTTAAACCCCCCCCCCCTCGCGCCCTCCGCGCGCCACCCCGAGCTCCTCCCCGCCATGCCCGCCGCCGCCGGTGCTAGCCCCCCCGCTCGCGCTCGCCGCCGTCCCACCGCCCCCGCTAGCTCCCCTAGCTCCCGGTGTAGCTAACACGCTTGCCAATTGCCCAAGACCGTGCATCCTTGCCACCTTTCCCCGAGCCGCCGTGGGTGCCGCCGCCGCCGCCGCCGTGCGCCCTCGCCGAGCTCACCCCGACCCCGCCACCACCGCCGATCGACCCGTGGTGAGGCCAATTGCACCCCCGTGCCACATGTTGCCCTGGCCCGGCCCCACATCGCCGCCGGCGATCCCTCCTGCCACCGCGAGGGCACGGTTGTGAATTCCAGGGGCTTAGTTGCAAAGAAACCTATCTAAGTTTTATTGCACATCAGTCCAGAGCCTTAGAAAATCCCTAGAAATTCACAGAAAAATCAGAAAAATCCCAAACCAATTTTGTAGTGTTCAGGATGATAAATCCCACCTTTTTTGTTATATACTCATGGCTAGATTCTAAATAGTTTTAGCAGGAAAAATACAAATGTGTTGAACCTAGATCTGTCATAAATTGAAATCTATAACTCCTCTGTAGCCAAATTTTGGATATGTGGTGTGTTAGGATATGACTAGATGTTGTGCCAAAAATTTACAAAGTTATGCAGTACATCTTGCTAGATAAATTCTTTTCCATTCCTGCAGTAACTGCTTAGATGATTTTTCCTGTTAAATATATTTATGTTCTTGAGCTCAACTTGTGCACACTGTCTTGTAATGCCAAAATACACATCTTGTGAATTAATCATGAATTTTGGATTAACAGAAATAATTATTCTCGAATTATGCATGTGTTCCTTTGTAAATTAATAAACCAAGTTCAGTAGAGTTTCCATGTGAATGTGCTGGTCCTTTAGGCTTGTTTAGGACCAGAGAGCATGCATGGGAAAATTGGGATCATTTTGATGCTTATTCATTTTTTATATGCATTTACCTTGAGTCACTAGCTAGCCTTTGTTATTTTCCATAATATTTAAATTCCTAGCATCCAACACTTACATGTGAGTCCAATGGACTAGGATAGGTGCTAGTAGGCTTAAGAAGCACTCATTTAATTTTTGGTAATTTAATTGTTTAATAAAAAGCTTAAATGCCCTTTTAATATTAAAGGGAAATTAAATAAAGAAAATCCCTAATTAATTCTTTTTCCTTTTTGAAGATATTATTTAATATAATTAAAAGATAATTAAATATCATCACTGATCAGAAAGTAATTCATAAATAAAAGTGCTATTTATGCCCTTGCTTGTAAAGATGAAAAGAATTAAAGCTTTCACATGAAATGATAAGCTTAATAAAAACCTTTATTCAAATGTGGAATAAAAGAGTAAACCATGTACACCCCATAACCTTCCTAAAAGAGAAACCTTAGATGAATGCTTGTTAAGGTGAATATGACCAACCAGAGTTGGATAAGACAACAAAATATCACATCACCTAAAGTGCATTGCATTCCGTGTAGATCTTCCGGACGGAGATTACTCCCTTGTCTCGGAAACCGAGGAAGGAGGAGCGGAAGATTCTCTGCAGTACGTGGAATTAGTACTCGACACCGAGGGTGCCCAAGCTAACCTAGCTAACGAAGGCAAGCTCCGGTGCATCTAACCCAGTTTTAAAATTCTATATTCATTATATATGAATGATTGTGCATTTACGTTCAGGAGTTGAATGAAACCCTAGATGCATGATCCTCAGGTACCTTTGTCCCTACTAGTATGATAGGTCGATAGCTGCTAAGCTATAGGACCGTTACAAGTCGAGTGATGACCTCACTCGCGAGAATAGGTTCCTAGATAGGAATCACAATGTATCCTTAAATGGATTGCTCACATGGTAAGAGCATGGGATCTGGGCTCCGGTCCAGTGGTTATGTGGGTTAAGTTTTTGAACGTACTAAGCACATGTCGGTTATGGGGCTGGTAAGCCTAGTACCTTAATGAGGCGGCGAGGGATCCTACTATTACTACTCTTGGGATTCGCTCTCACGGCTAGCTACCGGTGGTGTATGGTGACTCCGGGTATCTCGCGGGATATGCCGGATAGCCTGCACCAAAGACTGTAAGATTCGATCCCGACCCGAGGAATTATGGGGACGGCCTGGGAAGTTGTCCTCGCGGGGGCAGCCTACCGTGTGTTTGGGTCTACCTTGCAAGGTTTAAATCAATCGATTGTCGGCCTCTGACCGTTATCCGAGACTACTTACTCCAATAGTCATGTGATCCCTAATGATGGAAGTTGATGAACTTTATGCCTGATTAATTGTATTGTACAACTTTGCTTGTACTAGTTGGCTAATGTAGTAAAGATTAACACTACTAGAACTTGTGCTAAAATCTTGAAAGTAAGGACCTACTCCTTGTTACTTTTTAGCAAAAGCAACCCAGTAGCCAAAAAGCCTTTCATGGTCTAGAATTGGTGAAGTAGATATCACCGACGGGTAAGTCTTGCTGAGTATTAGTATACTCAGCCTTGCTATAATGTGTTGATCCAGGTAATGCCTTCAGTGATGTGTGGCCCGGTGAGATCCCACCTGGCTGGGAACTGGAGTGGGTGGAGGACGACTACTGAAAGCATCATGGATGGCCTCCCGTGGTGTCTTCGCTTCCGCTAGTGTATTTCCGCTGCTTTTCGAAAACTCTGAACTATTTCTTCGTGACAAAAACTATGGTTTGTAATAATTGAACCCTTCGGGGTACGAATTTGGATTCCAATGTTGTTGTATCTCTGGACTCGCCTTCGAGTGAGTTTTAATGCATATATTCGATCCTTGTGCTCTTCAAGTGATTTACCGGGCGTTAACCCGGTAACTAACGACAGGATGGTACTTTATTATTGCTTAATGACCAAAGTGGACCGGTCTTAGGCGATAGTACGGTACTTTCCTGGGCGGGTTGTCACAATTGGTATCAGAGCTTATATGCACCAGAGATTAATTAATAAACCTTAATCAATAGTTTTTGAATAAAATATGCCAAGATTGTCTGATTTTCCAAAATACATTGGTCCGCTAAGGATAAACTAGACCGAGAGGCCCTAGAGGGAATTTTGGGTTCTTTCAGGTGGCTTAATTAACTTATGGTTTATTTTGCTAACTTCCAGCACATTACTTTATGTCAGACTTACCTTCTTGCACAACCATACTAGTTCATCACGTTTTGCCATACGTGGTGGTACCACAGGAAAGTCCTGTGAGGGACTAGTGGGACCTATTCCAATGGGTGCCACGTCGCGTTTGAGTCTCATCACATTTTGCCATACGTGATGGTACCACGGGAAAGTCCGTGAGGGATGAGTGAGGCCTATTCCAATGGGCACTCACGTCGCGTCAGAGTCTTAAAGAGGACGCTGTCCATGCAGCGGATTAACGCATGGATGTCGTTTCTATAGTGAACGGTAATGTATGTGGACGCTTTCGTGACGTGCTGGCACGAAAGGTTCGTTTTCTGCAGATACATAACAGCGCTTCGTTAGTTGTTAAGCGAGTACCGTATAGCTCTCGACTAGATATTATAGGGAGAGACGAATAAAAGCCTTGCCACCGGCACTAACTTCGATTTTTGGCTTGATTGCCATGTGAGGTCGAATAGGACGTCTTGCATGCATGTTAAAAATCGAACAACTAAAATGGACCCAAAAATCGAATTTCCATATGCTCTCTAAGGAAGTTTATGCTAGTGTGTGCTTTTTATAAATTAGAAGTACCCCTCATACCTAGCCATCATGCTGCCGAAATTTTGTGAAAAATTTGTTTACCTTGTGCTAGGTTTAATTAAACCAAATTGTTAAAAATAATTGCTCCTCAACTAGCTGTCTTGTAATAGCAAATCTCAAATCCTAGTTTCGATGGGTTGGTTCACTTTTCCCTAGGCACATCCAGGTTAAGGACCATTCATCTTGTTTCCTTGATCGATGCTCAACCTTAAAAAACTTAATTAAAAGTATTAAAGGTTTAATTTAAAACTTGGGAAATTTTTGAGGTTTCTGGATTTTTGGTTATGAATTTTTATTCACAGCTGCCAGAACTTCACCATTTGACATGTCGTTCTCTTTGAGATCTGACATGAGTTACATTTGTGTACAGATGGATTTCCCCGTGTTGCACCAGTTCGACGCTGACGGTACGATCCGTACCAACGGGTTGCACTGGGAGGGTTTTCCGCGCTTGGCGTGGGAAGCACTCAGTGCCGCAGGCTACCTCACCCCACCGACTTACGAGGTTAAGGAGTTTGAGCGCTTTGTCGTTCCCCGCTGCAGAGTGATCGTTACTATTCTGCCACACCCAGACCACGCCGACTGGTTTGACTTGAGCTTTATCTACTGGGGATTTATCACTCACGAGTCCGTGGAGTCAGCCGCCCTCAGAGTACTGACAGACTTTTGTGACCACAACCCCACCGTGGTAGCTCTTTCTCCGTTTGGATTGTTTCCTGCTGTGAGTCCTCACGACCCAGCTTGGTTGGACCTGTGACGCCCCAGGTTTTTAATTACCGTCATTAACGCTAATGACAGGATCAGCCGGGTCAAACCAGTCAAACCCCGGTCAAACCTAGGTCAATCCGGGTCATCACCCGAAAACCTCGCCAATGAACCCAATGAATCCCTTGACCAAGCCTATACGCACCCGTAGTCAACCCTTGGTCAAAGGCAAGGTCAAACCCCGCTTGACCTTTGACGTCATCGGATGTCGTCCGGAACTTTTGCCGCGTTCCCCAAAATTCACCTAAACACTCCAAAATCTACCTTTATGAAAGTTGTCCACCTTGTTGAGGGACACAACTTTCATGTAGATTGGCATTTCAAATTTGGAGAGGAAAATTGTGAAAAACCCCTTGCAAGACAGATTTCCCTGTTTTCCAGAACGTGTCGACATTCAAAGTTGGCACGACGTTCCTGCAAAATCCGTTGAGAAAAACACTATATGGCATTTTTGAAAGTTGTAGAGGGTAGCTAGATCTACAACTTTCCTATTCATTGCCTTGAGCACTTTTATTCAGTTTTTTGGAGAAAATCTATTTTGAACAGGGGCACTCCGTGGTCCAGCCGGCCGACGCCGCGCCGTGCGCGACGTCGCGCGCCATGCGCGCGCGGGCACCCCGCCGCCGCGCCGCCGGCGCCGCCCCCGCGCTCCCCCTCCGCCGTGCCTCGGTCCACGCGCCGTCCGCACCTTCCCGAGGCCACCGCTCGCTCCCGAGATGCACGCACGCCGAGAAGATACCCCCGCGCCCGCACCGGAACGCCACGCCGCCGTGGTACGGCCCCCGCCCGCCGCCGTACCCCCCCCCCGCCCGACCGCCCGACGCCGTACCCGCGCCGCCCGTGCTTGTTGCCCCCGCCCGTGCGCAGCCTTAAGAGCCGCCACGGCCTCCCCACGACACGCGGCACCCCCGCCCCGCCGCAACCGAGCCGTCCGCCCGGCGCCAAGGAGCCGCCGCGGCGAGCTCCGGCAGAGGGCCAACCTCGCGCCCTTCCAACCACCTCGTCACCTCTCCTAGCACCCGCAGAGGCGTGCCTTGCCGCGCATTGCCGACCCCGCCCCTTCCTCACCGGCGCACACAGCGGCCGCGGCCGCCCCTTCCGCCCACCGCGCGCCGCTCACCGGAGCCGCCACCGGCCCGGCCAAGCCCCTAAATCGGACCCTAGCACACCCCTAGCCATCCTCCGCCCCTTCCCCAGTCCGGAGCGCCGCCGGCCTCGCCGAATTCCGGCAGCCCGCGCCGGCCAGCCGCCCATAGGGGTCACATTGCAAAGCTCAGAAACTTTCCAGGGTCCTTTTCACAAAAGGTAAACTCAAATAGTTGAACTGAATTGCTGATTCTTGCAAATTGTGTAGAAAATCACAGAAAATTCAGAAAAATGTGAAACCAATTTTGGTAGATCCGTTGTGATTTAACCTACAACTGTTGTTATTCTGTCCTGAGCTAATTCCTTTTTGTTTTTGCATGAAAAATACAAATGTGAAAACACTAGATCTGCAATAACTCAAAAACTAGAGGACCTCTATAGCTAATTTTTGGATATGATGTGTGTTAGGTCAGGAGTAGCTCCTATGACAAAAATTGCACAAAGTTATCATGTAAATCGTTTTCTAAAAATGTTTTTCTATCTCTGGAAGATCTGCATAAATGATTTTTCATGTTACAAATATTTATGTTTTTGATCCTAGCTTGTGCACACTGTCTTCTAATACCAAAATACACATCTTGTGAATTAATCATGAATTTTGGATTAACAGAAATAATTATTCCTGATTTATGCATGTTTTCCTAGGTAAATTAATAAAACAAGTTCAGTAGAGATTCCTTGTGAACATGTTGGTTTTCTAAGCTTGTTTAGGACCTGAGAACATCCACAAGAAATTCTAGGTCATTTTGATGCTTAATTATTTTTACATACATTTAAATTGAATCACTAGATAACTTTTGTTATTTTCCATAATATTTAATTCCGTAGCCTCCAACACTTACATGTGGGTCCAATGGACCAGTATAGATGCTAGTAGGCTTAAGAAACACCCCATTAATTTTTGGTAATTTAATTGCTTAATAAAAAGCTTAAAAGCCTCTTTAATATTAAAGGGAAATTAAATAAAGAAAAGCCCTTATTTAATTCTTTTTCCATTTTGAAAATATTATCTAATTTAATTAAAAAATAATTAATTCTATATGCTGATAAGAAATTAATTCAAGGATGAAAATATTATTTATATCTTTACTTGTGAAAGGAAAATGATTAAAAGCTTTCACATGAAATGACTAGTATAAAGAAACCCTTATTCAATTGTGCAATAAAGAGAAATCACCTAACCACCCATGTAACTTGAGTGTGGTTGCAAATCATGTTAACAAGGTTAAATGTACCTACCCACTACTGTTGATGGAATTAAATTAAATTATTTACATATATATGTACACAGTCACCATCAAAAAGAATAATTAATAAAGAGTTGCATATTATTCCTTTATGGAAAAGTATGCTGAATGTAGCCTTATCTAGGTGAATGTGCCCAACAAGTACACCCTTGATTGTCAAAATGATTCGTAAGTAATTAAAGTATAAACCGTCGAATAAATCTTGCATTTGCATCTTCGTGTAAATCTTTCCGCCGATAGACGTACGCTCGTGCCGAAAGGAGGAGACGAAGGTGCCGACGAAGAGCTGCCGTGCGTAAACGTAGCTCAAGACCTGGACCCCGGTCCAGAAGGGCCCAAGGCCAACCTTGCCATCGAAGGCAAGCCCCGGATCATTAACCCCGCCTTTTAAAATTATGCAATTATGTTTGCTATGATTGTGCACTTACGTTTCAGGAATTGAATTGAAACTCTAGATGCATGATCCTTAGGTACCTATGCTCTATCACTAGTATGCTAGGTCGATAGTCTGCTATGCTATAGGACCGATAGAAGTCGAGTGATGTTCGTCACTCGCGAGAATAGGTTCCTAGATAGGAATCATAAGATATCCTTAAATGGATCGCTCATGTGGTAAGAGCATGGGATTGGGCTCGGTCCGGTGGGCATGTGGGCTAAGCTTTTGAACGTACTAAGCACATGCGGTTATGGGGCCGGTAAGCCTAGTACCTTAATGAGGCGGCGCGGGATCTTACTATTACTACTCTTGAGAAATCTCCTTACCGGCTAGCTACGGAAAGGGTGGTGTATGGTGACTCCGGGTATCTCGCGGGGTATGCGGATAGCCTCGCACCGGGGACTCGTAAGATTCGATCCCAACCCGAAGATTTATGGGGACGGCCTGGGGAGTTGTCCTCGCGGGGGCAGCCGACCATGTGTTTGGGTCTACCTTGCAAGGTTTAAATCAATCGATTGGCGGCCTCTCACCGTTATCCGAGACTGCTTATTCTACTGGCCATGTTATCCCATAATGATGGAACACGAGAATATGTTGGATGAACTAATTGCTTGTCCAATTCTTGATTGAATTAGTTGGCACACTTAGAAATGGTAATCAACTAGAACTTGTGCTAAAAGATTGAAAGTAAGGATCCACTCTTAGTAGCTTTCCAGCAAAAGAAACTCCACCGGCCAAAAGCCTTTCATGTCTACGGAGTTGGTGATGTAGTCATCACCCGACGGTTAAGTCTTCTTGGGTATTAGTATACTCGGCCTTGCTTTAAAACCGTTGTTGCGGGTGTGCTTGATCGAAGGGTGACGACAAGTGATGACATCACGGACGGCCTCCGTGATGTTCACCGTTCCGCTAGTCTATTTTATTCTGTTCGTATTTTCGAACTCCGAAACTTTTATCTTATGCCTTGAACAATGGTTTGTAATGAAATGTTTAATTCACGTTGTACTCGGACTCGCCTTCGTGTGAGTTTTAATGCATGTGTCGATCCTCCGTTCGATGTTCAAGTGATTTACGGGCGTTAACCTAAGCAACCGACGACAGGATGATACTTTACTACAGCTTAATGACCAAAGTGGATCGGTCTTAGGCGTTAGTACGGTATTTTCCTGGGCGGGTTGTCACAGCTGGTATCAGAGCGATTACATGCACCAGAGTTTAATTAACAACTCTAATCACATGATTTTTGAATAAAATTTGCCAATATTGTTTGAATTGCAAAACACGTTGGTCCGTTAAGGATAAACTAGACCGAGAGGCCCTAGAGGGAAATTTTTTTGGTTTCTTTCAGGTGGCTTATTAATCTATAGTCTATTTTGCTAGCTTCCAGCACGTTACTTTATGTCAGACTTACTTTCTCGCACAACCAAACTAGGAGCCACGTGTTTTATACGTGTGCTGTTCCGCATCACGGGAATTGCGAGGGTTGATGGAGTGATCCATTCCACGGATCCCATCTTCGCATCTGGTTATGAGTTGTGTCTTGCCACGTGTTTCATACGTGAGCTTTACGCATGTCGCTCATGCGAGGCAAGGATATACTCCATTCAAACGGAGAATGTCCGAGGTTGGACGCTGTCCATGCAGCGGCTTAACGCATGGATGCCGTTTCTATAGTGAACGGTAATGAATGTGGACGCTTTCATGAGTACTGGCATGAAAGGTCCGTTGTGTTCTGTGATCTTCTGCAGGTACACTAACCTCGTTCGTAAGTCGCTAAGTAAGCATCGACTAGATCTCGACTAGATATTATAGGGAGATACGCGTATGTGCCATGCCACCGGCGCTAACTCCGAATTTTGGCTTGATTGCCTTGTGAGGACGAATAGGACGTCTTGCATCATGTTAAAAATCGTGAAAGAACCTAAACTGAACTCATGGCTGCTCTCGTGCTCTCTGAGGTAAATTAGTTATAGCATGCCTTGTTATGTTTAGCCTCTTTAGGTGTAGATGTGTTGTCATGCTTAAAGTTAATAAAAGTGTTGTTTAAAATTGCTGTTCTGGTCCAAGAACCTTTCGTCTAGATGATCTTAACCTAGGTTGCTTCAATCTAATCCAGTTTCCACGCATCAAAGTTCATGATCATACCTTGGTCTGCCGCAAGTTATGCTCGGTTAGTCAACCCTTGTTGCTATCACCTTAGAACCTTTTGAAATCTTGCTCGGTCCAACACCTTTCTAGCTCCCTAGCTCAACCTTGAGTCCCCAACTTAAGTTTCATAACCTTGCTAAGTTGCTACGCCAATTGGAGAAGTGTTGAACTCCGGTTTGAGTAGGATGTTCGGTCTCCGATTGCCAGACCATGTATCGTTGGTATGCCCGCTCGTTCGAGCTCAGCATACGATGGATTTAAGTATGCATAGTTACCCCATACCTTGACCTTACCCGTATTCGTGGATCGAGTTAACTTTGTACACTTGCACCCACCTGATTCTCACTTCTATCATTATGTCCAGATGGACAACGCTGGCTCTACGTCGGCTGATGTAGAATCATGGACTCTCGTGGACTACCTCGAGGAGGGTGGTTTTCCTGCACTTTTGTGGGACACCCTAAGGAGCTTTGGGTACACCACTTATCCGAAGTACTCGACACGTGAGATCATGACCACAGGCCAACTCCTTCGTTGTGAAGTGAAGGTGAAGATTTCAACGTGCCCGACCAATCCTGCTTGGGATGAGTGGGAGTGTACGGCACACGGAAGAAACTTGTCCGACACAGTGCAGAAGGCTGCTCTCGAAGCACTCACCACTTTCTGTGGGAAGCACCCGACCGAGATAGCCAACTCTGCAGCTAAAGTCATTCCGGTACCCGAGCGACACATTGCACCGGGTGGTGAACGAGAAACTATCCTTCCAGCCCAGAGCAACTCTCACTATAGTCCTGATCTTATCACCTCAGTCCACTTCTCAAAAGCTATGTACGATACCTATCTACGAATGGTGGGAGAAAGCGTATTCTATAGACACCAAATCTATAGATACAAAGTTAAGGAAATAGAGTGTTCAGCTCAAGCGTTGAAGGAAGCCCGAGCAATGATTGCTACTCTCAGGAAGGAAAGACGCAAGGACAAGGCAAAGATACAAGAGTTAACCGAGATCATCCATGAGCAGAATTTCTTGTTACAGCATAACGATCAGTATATGCTTGAATTAGAAAATCAATTGGAAGCTCTAGCCGTTCCACCCCCAGAACCTGTCATTCCGGGACCAGCACAAGAAGAAGATGTTGAAGATATCCAGGGCGAATCCGGAATTGAGTTTGGACCTGAGTCACTGTAGATTCCCAGAGTGGAAGATCCCACCCTCGGAAGTTGGTCCATTGGGAATAAAGTTCTGAGTCGTAAGAATCCAGTGTTGTGAGGAATCCTAGTGTACCATGACCACTTTGGTCAACTATCGCTGTCAGCTGGACTAGAAATCTTGTCATTGCAGCTAGTCTGCTTTGTAATCCTAAATGTTGTTGGTAATTCTAAAAGCTCTCATCGATGTACTGCCTTGATTAAACATCCCTTTCAGCAATGATGTTCGTACGACATTAATTATGTTAAGTTGTGATCAATCAAGATCTGTACTCCACAAATTATTGTTGCCAATCCAAGATCCGATCGATTCTTAATCCTGAACTTGTTCTTTTCGGTCTTGCTCAAACCCTGTGATTTAAATTAAAAATTTGGCTTTTGAGCATGCGCTGCATAGCATATGCATTTGGGAAGCATGGGTATACTAACGTGCATTCGCATGAAACTCCGTAACCCTACCTCTTTTGTTGGTGATGTTGTTACCCCATAGTCAAAGGTGCCGCGACGGAACCTAGGGTACCGTGTGTGCTGCAGCCACACGACTGCCACTAGGAGCGCGCTAGGTATCTTGGTTGTGAGATAGCAACTCGTCACACAGATCCTCTCCCTACTATTGATTGCCCTTCCAATCATCAACGCATATGGGTAACCGAGTCATTCTAACGTGCATCATGAGCATCATACCGCACAAGCATATGCATCGCGTCAATTCTGAAAAGTGTTACACTTTCAAAACAACGAGTCGTCAAAACCTCGAAATTGGCGAAATAAGTGAAGGTGTGAGCAAGATTATTCCTTGAAGTTCCCACTTGAAGTCGTCTTTCGTGTATAAGGGATTATGGAACTCTGTCTTTAGCCTCCCATTTCGTTGTAATGATCTATTGGGAATCCTTGACCAATTGGTCCCTTGCCGTGAATCTCGACGATCTTGCAGCATCGATTCTTTTTCCGCTAGCCAAGTGGAAAACAGCAGAAGTAGAAACTTTTCTCGAGCAGTCAAGGTTCTCGAATAGTCAACATGGAAAGTCATTCATCGTGTATTCGTTCTTGGTCCGTGCTCTTAACCTTCCAATTCTCAAATCAAACGAGGAAGTACGCCCAGGATCGATCAAAGCCTTATGCTACGCCCCTTAGTGTTGCTATCACAAGCGTGAAGCGTAGTACACCAAGCCTTTCTCGTTTTGCTCCCCATCACGGTCGATTATTTAGACCGTTGAGCGCCATCGTCATCAGTGTCACGGTCACACGACGCCATGACGTCGCTTTACCCTCGATTTCCGCAACCGTATTCGCGACGCCGTGATCGCGTGAGCTGACCTTGTTGAGCTCCGTGTTGTATACACCAGATACCCGACTGGGTCAACTGACCGTTACAGCCCCGCATCGGCTATAAAATGGAACCTTTTACTCGGAACCGCCGATACGAAAGCTCCATTTCCATCAGAGCTCGGCAGTATCGCTGTTCTTGTTCTTCTCCTAGTTAGCTTGGCTACTTGCCACCAAAGCATATCTCCCAGCTACTTCGATCTTCCCGAGCGAACTGATCTCCGTCTTCATTTCCGATGTCAAGAAGAAGCTCGAAGTAGACCGAAAGCAGAAATCAATCCAAGCTGCCACCCATGACTCCGTCTTCGGAAGATCTCGAGTCGTTCCGCTGGACATTGTTAGGGATGTACCTCTGTATAGTAGGAGGAGTATGTCTGCTATTAGCTGTGCATGTGCACATTCATCGTCCGCTTCCTCATGAACGGCGATGAGGTAGTAAGAGGACGCACCTTGTACCTTTTTGTTCCGTCTGCATTCCCGATCATGGGAGGTGTGTAGGCAAAGTTTTACCGAATTGATATTGTGTCTATTGAGATGTCCGGTTTGCATTGCTTACCGTGAACGAGTTTCGTACAATATGTCCGAAGTATAAGCTTATGGGTGAGATTCCGAGCATGCGCTAATTAGGAACTTAAAATTTCAGATGTTCCGACCAGCATGGAATACCCACGATGTTTTTGAAGCATCGGGTAGTGGCGATCGTGCGCAACCGCCGCCCACAATGTTGACCGAAGCTTTCGTAGCAGCACATACCGAAGTGTTGTGCCAACTCCTGCAGACCCAACAGCAAATGGCTCAACAACTGCAACAAATGCCACCGATGCAATCGAAGCTTCAACCTTCCAAGCCCTGTTCACCAGAAGTACCCACCCAGAGGGACATCAACACCATTGTCGGCTTAACCCAACTGTTAGAAGGGCAGAATTCCGTGCTGAATCAGATAGTGTACGATATCATCAACGGACGTTATGGGAAACCATATCAGAATAGTTTGGCAAATAGTCTCTCTCAGTCCTTGTCTGCCTCTATGGCCGAACAAGCCCGTTTGTTCAATTTGTTGGAGGAGCATGTTAATCAAGATCAACTCCAAGCCTCCGACTCCATATTACCACCTTCTCGACTACCAATGGATCTTAGAGCCGAAGAGAAGGCCGATCAAGGCCACAAACGAGGATTACCGGAGATAGACGTAAGTGAGTGGGAAATTACCTGTACGGAGACTTGTCCGCGTGAGGGCAAACGAAGCTGTAACCCTAGTAGTGCCACTCAACTCCCTGCTAGTGAAACACCTTCGCGAACCACGAAAAGGGCAAAGAAAAAGGAGAGAAAGAGGCTTCGCCATATCCAGGAAGCCCAGCAACCGATCCCCACACCCAAAGATCTTCCTCCCCGGTTGTGCTACAATTGTAGACAGCCCGGGCATTTTGTCAGTAAGTGCCCGAAACCCAGACAGTAGAAGCCCCAACAGCAGGAGCAGAACCCCGGATCTGCTATCAACAACAACGAACCAAACCCTCAAGTGGAGCAAAGCCAACTGAATTTCGTAGGTAACACTTCTATCCAGAATCATTCTTCACCTCCCCTTGTAAATTCGAATCTCGGGACGAGATTCTTCTTAAGGGGGGTAGACTGTGATGCCCCAGGTTTTTAATTACCGTCATTAACGCTAATGACAGGATCAGTCGGGTCAAACCAGTCAAAACCCGGTCAAACCTAGGTCAACCCGGGTCATCACCCGAAAACCTCGCCAATGAACCCAATGAATCCCTTGACCAAGCCTATACGCACCCGTAGTCAACCCTTGGTCAAAGGCACGGTCAAACCCCGCTTGACCTTTGACGTCAGCGGATGTCATCCGGAACTTTTGCCGCGTTCCCCAAAATTCACCTAAACACTCCAAAATCTACCTTTATGAAAGTTGTCCACCTTGTTGAGGGACACAACTTTCATGTAGATTGGCATTTCAAATTTGGAGAGGAAAATTGTGAAAAACCCCTTGCAAGATAGATTTCCCTGTTTTCCAGAACGTGTCGACATTCAAAGTTGGCACGACGTTTCTGCAAAATCCGTTGAGAAAAACACTATATGGCCTTTTTGAAAGTTGTAGAGGGTAGCTAGATCTACAACTTTCCTATTCATTGCCTTGAGCACGTTTATTCAGTTTTTTGGAGAAAATCTGTTTTGAACAGGGGCACTCCGTGGTCCAGCCGGCCGACGCCGCGACGTGCGCGACGCCGCGCGCGCGTGCGCGCGCGGGCACCCCGCCGCCGCGCCGCCGGCGCCGCCCCCGCGCTCCCCCTTCGCCGTGCCTCGGTCCACGCGCCGTCCGCGCCTTCCCCGAGGCCACCGCTCGCTCCCGAGATGCACGCACGCCGAGGAGATACCCCCGCCCGCACCGGAACGCCGCGCCGCCGTGGTACGCCCCCCGCCCGCCGCCGTACCCCCCCCCCCCCCGCGCCCGACCGCCCGACGCCGTACCCGCGCCGCCCGTGCCCGTTGCCCCCGCCCGCGCGCAGCCTTAAGAGCGCGCCACGGCCTCCCCACGACACGCAGCACCCCCGCCCCCGCCGCAACCGAGCCGTCCGCCGGCGCCAAGAAGCCGCCGCGGCGAGCTCCGCCGTAGGCCAACCTCGCGCCCTTCCAACCACCTCGTCACCTCTCCTAGCACCGCAGAGGCGTGCCTTGCCTCGCATTGCCGACCCCGGCCCTTCCTCGCCGGTGCACACGAGCAGCCGCGGCCGCCCCTTCCGCCCACCGACGCGCCGCTCACCGAGAGCCGCCACCGCCCGGCCAAGCCCCTAAATCGGACCCTAGCACACCCCTAGCCATCCTCCGCCCCTTCCCCAGTCCGGAGCGCCGCCGGCCTTGCCGAATTCCGGCAGCCCGCGCCGGCCAGCCGCCCATAGGGGCCACATTGCAAAGCCCAGAAACTTTCCAGGGTCCTTTTCGCAAAAGGTAAACTCAAATAGTTGAACTGAATTGCTGATTCTTGTAAATTGTGTAGAAAATCACAGAAACTTCAGAAAAATGTGAAACCAATTTTGGTAGATTCGTTGTGATTTAAACTAAAACTTTTGTTATTCTAGCCTGAGCTGATTCCTTTTTGTTTTGGCATGAAAAATACAAATGTGAAAACCCTAGATCTGCAATAACTCCAAAACTGGAGGACCTATATAGCTAATTTTTGGATATGATGTGTGTTAGGTCATGAGTAGCTCCTATGACAAAAATTGCACAAAGTTATCATGTAAATCGTTTTCTAAAAATGTTTTTCTATCTCTGGAAGATCTGCATAAATGATTTTTCATGTTACAAATATTTATGTTTTTGATCCTAGCTTGTGCACACTGTCTTGTAATACCAAAATACACATCTTGTGAATTAATAATGAATTTTGGATTAACAGAAATAATTATTCCTGATTTATGCATGTTTTCCTAGGTAAATTAATAAAACAAGTTCAGTAGAGATTCCTTGTGAAAATGTTGGTTTTATAAGCTTGTTTAGGACCTGAGAACATCCACAAGAAATTCTAGGTCATTTTGATTCTTAATTATTTTTACATACATTTAAATTGAATCACTAGATAACTTTTGTTATTTTCCATAATATTTAATTCCCTAGCCTCCAACACTTACATGTGGATCCAATGGACCAGTATAGATGCTAGTAGGCTTAAGAAACACCCCATTAATTTTTGGTAATTTAAGTGCTTAATAAAAAGCTTAAAAGCCTCTTTAATATTAAAGGGAAATTAAATAAAGAAAAGCCCTTATTTAATTCTTTTTCCATTTTGAAAATATTATCTAATTTAATTAAAAAATAATTAATTCTATATGCTGATAAGAAATTAATTCAAGGATGAAAATATTATTTATATCTTTACTTGTGAAAGGAAAATGATTAAAAGCTTTCACATGAAATGACTAGTATAAAGAAACCCTTATTCAATTGTGCAATAAAGAGAAATCACCTAACCACCCATGTAACTTGAGTGTGGTTGCAAATCATGTTAACAAGGTTAAATGTACCTACCCACTACTGTTGATGGAATTAAATTAAATTATTTACATATATATGTACACAGTCACCATCAAAAAGAATAATTAATAAAGAGTTGCATATTATTCCTTTATGGAAAAGTATGCTGAATGTAGCCTTATCTAGGTGAATGTGCCCAACAAGTACACCCTTGATTGTCAAAATGATTCGTAAGTAATTAAAGTATAAACCGTCGAATAAATCTTGCATTTGCATCTTCGTGTAAATCTTTCCGCCGATAGACGTACGCTCGTGCCGAAAGGAGGAGACGAAGGTGCCGACGAAGAGCTGCCGTGCGTAAACGTAGCTCAAGACCTGGACCCCGGTCCAGAAGGGCCCAAGGCCAACCTTGCCATCGAAGGCAAGCCCCGGATCATTAACCCCGCCTTTTAAAATTATGCAATTATGTTTGCTATGATTGTGCACTTACGTTTCAGGAATTGAATTGAAACCCTAGATGCATGATCCTTAGGTACCTATGCTCTATCACTAGTATGCTAGGTCGATAGCTGCTATGCTATAGGACCGATAGAAGTCGAGTGATGTTCGTCACTCGCGAGAATAGGTTCCTAGATAGGAATCATAAGATATCCTTAAATGGATCGCTCATGTGGTAAGAGCATGGGATTGGGCTCCGGTCCAGTGGGCATGTGGGCTAAGCTTTTGAACGTACTAAGCACATGCCGGTTATGGGGCCGGTAAGCCTAGTACCTTAATGAGGCGGCGCGGGATCTTACTATTACTACTCTTGAGAAATCTCCTTACCGGCTAGCTACCGGAAAGGGTGGTGTATGGTGACTCCGGGTATCTCGCGGGGTATGCCGGATAGCCTGCACCAGGGACTGTAAGATTCGATCCCAACCCGAAGATTTATGGGGACGGCCTGGGGAGTTGTCCTCGCGGGGGCAGCCGACCGTGTGTTTGGGTCTACCTTGCAAGGTTTAAATCAATCGATTGGCGGCCTCTCACCGTTATCCGAGACTGCTTATTCTACTGGCCATGTTATCCCATAATGATGGAACACGAGAATATGTTGGATGAACTAATTGCTTGTCCAATTCTTGATTGAATTAGTTGGCACACTTAGAAATGGTAATCAACTAGAACTTGTGCTAAAAGATTGAAAGTAAGGATCCACTCTTAGTAGCTTTCCAGCAAAAGAAACTCCACCGGCCAAAAGCCTTTCATGTCTACAGGTTGGTGATGTAGTCATCACCCGACGGTTAAGTCTTGCTGGGTATTAGTATACTCAGCCTTGCTTTAAAACTGTTGTTGCAGGTGTGCTTGATCAGAAGGGTGACGACAAGTGATGACATCACGGACGGCCTCCTGTGATGTTCACCGTTCCGCTAGTCTATTTTATTCCGCTGTATTTTCGAACTCTGAAACTTTTATCTTATGCCTTGAACAATGGTTTGTAATGAAATGTTTAATTCACGTTGTACTCTGGACTCGCCTTCGCGTGAGTTTTAATGCATGTGTCGATCCTCTGTTCGATGTTCAAGTGATTTACCGGGCGTTAACCCGGCAACCGACGACAGGATGATACTTTACTACAGCTTAATGACCAAAGTGGATCGGTCTTAGGCGTTAGTACGGTATTTTCCTGGGCGGGTTGTCACAGGACCGTATGGACCACCTACGGGAGCTACTGACCCTAGCAGAGCCGTTGGATGTTACTCAGACGCTTGCCCGTTGTCTGAACGTGGTCTTCACACTTCAGGGGCTGCGTTATAACACCGCAGCGATTATTGCACAGCGCTTGGAGTCATCTAGGCGCGATTGGGAGCGACTTTCGGCAGAAGACACCGGCGAGCTTGAACTTCACGCTTACCCAGGTGCAGCAGGAGAACGACAGGCTGCGTGCTAGGAGGTTCCAGTTGGAGCTTGAGAGAGGTGACCGCCTACAGAGGATCGTGGATCTGGAGGCGGAGAACCATGCACTAGAGGAGGATGCCGACGCTCACGAGATAGAGAGGCTGACACTACTGCAGAACATTGCTGAGATGCAGGAGCACGTGCAGGAGGCCGAGGTACAGGTGGCAGCCTTACAGGCTATAGTGGCCTTACAGCCACTGCCCCCAGTACGAGGGCACACCGGAGGAGGAGCGCAGCGGGCCGTGTCCGGTCCGGGACCTCGACGAGCCGGGGCAGACCACTGCTACCGACTCCCCCAGCTTCGCCTTCGTACAGTGGTGCTTCAGTGGGCAACTAGGTTGCCGACAGCAGGGATTAGGAGGATGTCGATCCTATCGAGTTGTCTTTGAGATGTTAGAGTAGTTGGCTTGGCAGCACGTCTTCGTGCCAAGCAACTATTGTATCGTGTCATGTCATGATGTTTCAAATTCGAGTTGTAATGACTTTGAACCTTGTTCTGTCATGTTGTAATAAGAATGCTTAAGCTTGTATGCTTTAAGTAAATTTCGTTGTCATTCAATTTGAAATTTTCTTGCGTCTGAATACCAGATCCTTGGGTAAATCGTTGCGAATGACCACGCTTGTCAATGTTGCATTCTCTCCTAAAAACGATTGGTAAAACAAAGCATTTTTAGGAACATCACTCGTTGCCAGCAAATAAGTGCTCGTTCGTATACCACCTTCTTTGGTATCCGAAATGACGATGATCGTCCGAAAGTAATTATGAGCCGTGCAATTGAGTAATCGCTGTCCTAGCCGTGTTGAGAAGAACGATTCTATGAATCTTGGTGGCTATAGAATATTGTTGATTGTTGTTGTCCTCATTGTTTAAGTACTAATGAGATGTGATTATGCATGATCGTGCTTGTCATCATTTGGAGTAAGCTTTTGGTTATCTCACTAATAAAGCTCACTTTTCAGATGGTGGGAACCACGCGCAGCTCTCCCAACGGTTTCGGAGCGAGTGGTAGTGGTGACTTGCCACCACCCCCGTCCATGACACCGACGGAGGCCTTCATGGCCACCCAAACCGAGGTGATGCGCCAGATCCTGCAGACGCAGCAGCAGATCGCCCAGCAGATGAACCGAGGGCCGCCACACGGGGCCAACCACGAGGGGCCTAACCAGGTCACCACGTACGCCCAGTTCATCGCCATGAAGCCGCCAACCTTCGCTAAAGCGAGAAGACCCCCGGAAGCTGAGGCTTGGGTCAAGGCCATAGAGGCAAAATTCTCTGCCTTTGTGTTGCCTTGCTCCGAGGAGAACAAAGCGAACTTCGCAGTGCTGCAACTGCGAGGGGAAGCTTTGATGTGGTGGGACCACTTCAAGTCAATGCAGCGAGGGCACGCTGTGACTTGGGAAGAGTTCAAGCAGGCTTTCAAAAGCCACCACATCCCCAAGGGTCTGATGGACAGGAAGATGAGGGAGTTGTTGGCCCTCCGTCAGGGATCTGACTCAGTGTACCGCTATGCTCAGAAGTTCAATAGCTTGTGCCAGTACGGTGGGCATCATGTTGATACTGATGCCAAGAAGATGGAGAGGTTTCGTGACGGGCTTGATGGCAAGCTGTATGAGCGCCTGAATCTGCTCGAGCCCGCCAACTTCCATGAGCTAGTGAACAAGGCTATCTCGCAAGAGGATGCTATGAAGAAAGCCCATGGGGACAACAAGAGGATGTCCGGTTTCACCCCAGGCAGCGGAACAAACAAGAAGTTTCGCTTTGTAAAGAAGGAACTTCCAGGCCCATCCCAGCAATCATCAACTGGACGCTGGACGATGAAGCCACCCCAGGGCAAACCTGCCGGGAACTTCCAGTTCCGCCGTGCCCAGCAGCAGGCTCCAAAGCCTAATGCACCCCCTCGCGATGTTGGAGATCGTCGTTGCTACAACTGTGGCCAGCCAGGGCACTACATTAATGAGTGTCCCAAGCCCAGGCAGATCAAGCCCAACCCGCAGAGTCAGAGTACGGGAAGCAAGCCTACCACTCCGGCCAAGAAGCCTATGGTGCAAGTGCGCCAAGGCAAGCTGAACTTCACTACCATGAGTGACATTCCAGCAGGAGCTCCAGTACTCACGGGTACATTCTCTATCAATAACACTCCTGTTAAGGTTTTATTTGATTCGGGAGCCACCCATAGTTTCATAAATGAGAGTCTACTAGACAAATTGGGTCTAAGAGGAGCACAAACCAAATCGCTTATAAAATTACCACACCGGTGGAAACGTCACGTCTCAGTTAGTGACTTTTGGAGTTCCTCTAAGACTAGGAAGTCGGGTTATTCAATCTAATCTGATAGTTATCAAATTGGGGAGCATGGATGTTATCTTGGGTATGGAATGGATGAATCAACATAAGGTGATTCTAGATATATCAGATAGGGTCGTAGAGATCAACTCTCCTACGGTCGGGCACACTACCTTGTACCTACCTTTCCGGGACGGTACTGACTCTTGTGCCTTTGTGACCATTATCTCCTCTCTTGATGAAATTCCAGTAGTGTGTGAGTATCCGGATGTCTTTCCCGATGAGTTGCCTGGTATGCCACCAGACAGAGATGTCGAGTTTGTGATCGAACTCCAGCCTGGTACCGCACCCATTTCCAAAAGACCTTATCGCATGCCACCCAAAAAGTTAGCTAAATTAAAAAACCAACTCCAAGAACTGTTAGATAAGGGTTACATTCGCTCGAGCTCTTCTCCTTGGGGTTGCCCTGCTCTCTTTGTCAAAAAGAAAGATGGTAGCTTGAGAATGTGCGTAGACTATCGACCACTCAATGCAGTCACCATCAAAAACAAATACCCGCTTCCTCGAATCGATGTTCTTTTTGATCAATTGGCTGGTGCCAAAGTCTTCTCTAAGATCGATCTTCGTTCTGGCTACCACCAAATCAAGATTCGACCGTGCGACATTCCTAAAACCGCTTTTTCCACTCGTTATGGTCTTTAAGAGTTCTTGGTCATGTCCTTCGGACTCACTAATGCCCCTGCCTACTTCATGTACCTTATGAACTCCGTGTTCATGACGGAGCTCGATAAATTTGTCGTGGTCTTTATCGATGATATTCTCATCTATTCTAAGAGCGAGAAAGATCATGCCAATCATCTCCGAGTCGTCCTTCAGCGTTTGCGAGATCACAAGCTCTATGCTAAGTTCTCCAAATGCGAATTCTGGTTGAAGAGTGTCAAATTCTTAGGGCACACCATTTCCCACGATGGTATCTCCATAGATCCTAGCAAAGTTCAAGAGGTGATGGATTGGAAACCACCCAAATCCGTACATCAAATCCGCAGTTTCCTAGGATTGGCGGGATACTACCGTCGATTCATTCCTGACTTTTCTAGAATCGCAAAACCCATGACTGAATTACTCAAGAAAGGAGTGAAATTCGTGTGGAGCGAAGCATGTGAGAAAGCTTTCCACACTCTCAGGCAACATCTAACTTCAGCCCCAGTGCTAGCTCAACCCGATAATTCCAAACCGTTTGAAGTCTTCTGTGACGCATCAGGCACGGGTCTCGGCTGTGTCCTTATGCAAGAAGGCCGAGTCATTGCCTATGCTTCACGGGCACTTCGACCCCATGAGCTCAATTATCCTACCCACGATCTTGAGTTGGCTGCTGTTGTTCATGCCCTCAAGATATAGAGACATTATCTGATGGGTAATCATTGCAATATCTTCACTGATCACAAGAGCCTCAAATACATCTTCACCCAGTCAGAATTGAATATGAGACAGAGAAGATGGCTTGAGTTGATTAAAGATTATGATCTGGAAGTGCACTATCATCCCGGCAAAGCAAATGTTGTTGCGGATGCTCCTAGCCGCACAGATCATTGCAACCACCTAGAGTTGGAGCCAGTCAGTGAAACCTTGTGTGAAGAAATGAGAAGGCTCAACTTGGAAGTGGTACCGCAGGGAATTCTTTATGCCTTGACGGCAGAGTCAAACCTTTATGACAGAATTGTCACTGCCCAGCGCAATGATGCAGATATTCAAACCATCAGGCAGAAACTAGCAGAAGGAGACCCAAAGTACACTTGTTTCCAGAAGGATCACCAAGATGTGGTCTGGTTTGGGAAACGTCTAGTGGTCCCCGTTGACCCAGAAATTAAGAAAATCATTCTAGATGAAGCTCACCAGTCCAAATTCTCTATTCATCCCGGTAGTACCAAGATGTACCAAGATCTGACGCGTAACTTTTGGTGGTCCAATATGAAGGTGGATGTAGCCAAGTATGTAGCCGAGTGCGATACTTGCCACCGGATGAAAGCAAGTCATTTGAAATCGGCAGGAGTACTCCAACCCCTGTCGATACCTATGTGGAAGTGGGACGATATTAGTATGGATTTCATTGTGGGTTTACCCCTAACCCTAGAAAGAAGGATTCTATTTGGGTAATTGTGGATAGACTTACCAAGACCGCTCACTTCATTGCTGTGCACACCACTTACTCCGTACAACAATATGCAGAGTTGTACGTGGACCATATAGTTCGTCTGCATGGAATCCCAAAGACTATAATCTCTGATAGAGGGACTCAGTTTGTAGCCCGTTTTTGGGAATAGTTGCATGAGTGTTTGGGAACTCACCGATCCGTCAGTTCCAGTTATCATCCGCGTACCGATGGTCGACGGAGAGGATAAATCGATTCTAGAGGACATGTTGAGGGCAAGCATCTTGCACTTTGACGGAGAGTTGGGACAAGTGTTTGTTTTTGGCGAGTTCTCTTACAATAACGGCTATCAAGCCGGCCTTGAAAATGGCACCGTTCGATGCTCTATACGGACGTAGATGCCGCACTCCGCTGAATTGGTCAGAGGCCGGAGAAAGAACACTCTTTGGACCAGAGTTAGTTAAAGAGGCCGAAGGAAGGGTGCAAGTGATAAGAGAAAATTTGAAGATGGCACAGATGAGGCAAAAGAGTTACCATGACAAGGGAACCGCACCCCGACACTTTGAAGTGGGAGAGTATGTGTATTTGAAAGTATCCCCCACCAAGGGTGTGCAAAGGTTCGGAGTCAAGGGAAAGTTAGCCCCGCTCTACATTGGACCATATGAAGTCATAGAAGTATGTGGACCCGTGGCTTACCGTATCCAATTACCAGAACGGTTTTCCGCAGTTCACAATGTGTTCCATGTAACTCAGTTGAAGAAGGGAATGCCTATTTCGGAAAATGAAATCATCACAGAAGCTAATGCTTGGATCGAGTCGGATTTCTCACTCGTCGAGCATCCATTGAAGGTACTAGACCAAAAAGAGCGAAAGACCCGAAGGCAGACCGTGCGAATGTACAAGATCCAATGGAGCCATCACACGGAGGAAGAAGCCACATGGGAGACGGAGGATTATCTTAACACCAAGTATCCGGGCTTCCTCAAATCTCGAAACCGTGAGTCCTTCTCCCCATCTCTTCGTTGTCAAATCGAATCTCGGGACGATATTCCGTTTAAGGGGGGTAGGCTGTGACGCCCCAGGTTTTTAATTACCGTCATTAACGCTAATGACCGGATCAGCCGGTCAAATGGTCAAACCGTGGTCAAACCTAGGTCAACCTAGACCCTCACCTCGGAAAACTCACTAACACACCCTAGTGACCCTAGATGAATAGTACACACACTTGTGGGGCCAACCCATGGTCAAAGGGTGGGTCAAACCCCTTGCCACCCCAGTGTCCACAGGTGTCTGCCGGAACTTTTGCCGCGTTCTCCAAAATTCACCTAAACACTTAAAATTCTACCTTTAGGAAAGTTGTAGGTCTTGTTGAGGGACACAACTTTCATGTAGATTGGCATTTCAAATTTGGAGAGGAAAATCTTGAAAAACCCCTTGCAAGGCAGAAAACACTGTTGGCCAAAACAGGCTGACATTCCAAGTTGGCATTCAAATAATTTCAAATCTAGGCAGAAAAACCCTATATAGCCTTTGTAGAAAATATTGTTGGTAGTTAGATCTACAACTTTGGTATTCATCGCCTGGTCGACTTGTATACAAAATTTTGGAGCAAATGAATTTCAAAGGTTGCCCCAGTGAAACGGTTGGGGCCAGAGCGCGCCGCGCCGCGACGTCGCGCGCGCCCGTGCGCCGCCCGTCGCCGACCGCGTGCCGCCGACCCCGGCGTCCGCGCCCACGCCTCCCAAGGCCGCGCCCCCACCAATGCGCTCTATCCCAAGGTCCCGCGCGCCCCAACACGTCCCCCGCCCCGAGGCACGCCGGAGTCCGCGCCGCCACGCCGCCGTACGCGCGCGCCTCGAGCCGCCGTGGCACGGCCGGCATCTTGCGCTGTCACCCTTCGTCATCCCGTGCGCGAGCACCTACTTAAACCCCCCCCTCGCGCCCTCCGCGCACCACCCCGAGCTCCTCCCCACCATGCCCGCCGCCGCTCGGTGCTAGCTCACCCCGCTCGCGCTCGCCGCCGTCCCACTGACCTGCTAGCTCCCCTAGCTCCCAGTGTAGCTAACGCTCTTGCAAATTGCCCAGCACCGTGCGTCCTTGCCACCTTTCCCCGAGCCGCCGTGGGTGCCGCCGCCGGCCGCCGCCGTGCGCCCTCGCCGGAGCTCACCCCGACCCCGCCACCACCGCCGATCGACCAGTGGTGAGGCCAATTGCACCCCCGTGCCACATGTTGCCCTGGCCCGGCCCCACATCGCTGCCGGCGAGCCCTCCCGCCGCCGCGAGGGCACGGTTGTGAATTCCAGGGGCTTAGTTGCAAAGAAACTTATCTAAGTTTTATTGCAGATCAATCCAGAGCCTTAGAAAATCTCTAGAAATTCACAAAAAAATCAGAAAAATCCCAAAGCAATTTTGTAGGGTTTAGGATGATAAATCCCACCTTTTTTGTTATATACTCATGGCTAGATTCTAAAGAGTTTTAGCAGGAAAAATACAAATGTGTTGAACCTAGATCTGTCATAACTTGAAATCTATAACTCCTCTGTAGCCAAATTTTGGATATGTGGTGTGTTAGGATATGACTAGATGCTGTGCCAACAATTGCACAAAGTTATGTAGTAGATCTTGCTAGATAAATTCTTTTCCATTCCTGCAGTAACTGCTTAGATGATTTTTCCTGATAAATATATTTATGTTCTTGAGCTCAAATTGTGCACACTGTCCTATAATGCCAAAATACACATCTTGTGAATTAATCATGAATTTTGGATTAACAGAAGTAATTATTCTCGAATTATGCATGTGTTCCTTTGTAAATTAATAAACCAAGTTCAGTAGAGTTTCCATGTGAATGTGCTGGTCCTTTAGGCTTGTTTAGGACCAGAGACCATGCATGGGAAAACTGGGATCATTTTGATGCTTATTCATTTTTTATATGCATTTACCTTGAGTCATTAGCTAGCCTTTGTTATTTTCTATAATATTTAAATTCCTAGCATCCAACACTTACATGTGGGTCCAATGGACTAGGATAGGTGCTAGTAGGCTTAAGAAGCACTCATTTAATTTTTGGTAATTTAATTGTTTAATAAAAAGCTTAAATGCCCTTTTAATATTAAAGGGAAATTAAATAAAGAAAATCCCTAATTAATTCTTTTTCCTTTTTGAAGATATAATTAAAAGATAATTAAATATCATCACTGATCAGAAAGTAATTCATAAATAAAAGTGCTATTTATGCCCTTGCTTGTAAAGATGAAAAGAATTAAAGCTTTCACATGAAATGATAAGCTTAATAAAAACCTTTATTCAAATGTGGAATAAAAGAGTAAACCATGTACACCCCATAACCTTTCTAAAAGAGAAACCTTAGATGAATGCTTGTTAAGGTGAATATGACCAACCAGAGTTGGATAAGACAACAAACTATCACATCACCTAAAGTGCATTGCATTCCGTGTAGATCTTCCGGACGGAGATTACTCCCTTGTCCCGGAAACCGAGGAAGGAGGAGCGGAAGGTTCTCTACAGTACGTGGAAGTACTCAACACCGAGGGTGTCTAAGCTAACCTAGCTGACGAAGGCAAGCTTCGGTGCATCTAACCCAGTTTTAAAATTCTTTATTCATTATCTATGAATGATTGTGCATTTACGTTCAGGAGTTGAATGAAACCCTAGATGCGTGATCCCCAGGTACCTTTGTCCCTACTAGTATGATAGGTCGATAGCTGCTAAGCTATAGGACCGTTACAAGTCGAGTGATGACCTCACTCGCGAGAATAGGTTCCTAGATAGGAATCACAATGTATCCTTAAATGGATTGCTCACGTGGTAAGAGCATGGGATCTGGGCTCCGGTCCAGTGGTCATGTGGGTTAAGTTTTTGAACGTACTAAGCACATGCCGGTTATGGGGCCGGTAAGCCTAGTACCTTAATGAGGCGGTGAGGGATCCTACTATTACTACTCTTGGGATTCGCTCTCACGGCTAGCTACCGGTGGTGTATGGTGACTCCGGGTATCTCGCGGGATATGCCGGATAGCCTGCACCAAAGACTGTAAGATTCGATCCCGACCCAAGAAATTATGGGGACGGCCTGGGAAGTTGTCCTCGCGGGGGCAGCCTACCGTGTGTTTGGGTCTACCTTGCAAGGTTTAAATCAATCGATTGTCGGCCTCTGACCGTTATCCGAGACTACTTACTCCACTAGTCATGTGATCCCTAATGATGGAAGTTGATGAACTTTATGCCTGATTAATTGTATTGTACAACTTTGCTTGTACTAGTTGGCTAATGTAGTAAAGATTAACACTACTAGAACTTGTGCTAAAATCTTGAAAGTAAGGACCTACTCCTTGTTACTTTTTAGCAAAAGCAACCCAGTAGCCAAAAAGCCTTTCATGGTCTAGAATTGGTGAAGTAGATATCACCGACGGGTAAGTCTTGCTGAGTAATAGTATACTCAGCCTTGCTATAATGTGTTGATCCAGGTAATGCCTTCAGTGATGTGTGGCCCGGTGAGATCCCACCTGGCTGGGAGCTGGAGTGGGTGGAGGACGACTACTAAAAGCATCATGGATGGCCTCCCGTGGTGTCTTCGCTTCCGCTAGTGTATTTCCGCTGCTTTTCGAAAACTCTGAACTATTTCTTCGTGACAAAAACTATGGTTTGTAATAATTGAACCCTTCGGGGTATGAATTTGCATTCCAATGTTGTTGTATCTCTGGACTCGCCTTCGAGTGAGTTGTAATGCATATATTCGATCCTTGTGCTGTTGAAGTGATTTACCGGGCGTTAACCCGTCAACTAACGACAGGATGGTACTTTATTATTGCTTAATGACCAAAGTGGACCGGTCTTAGACGATAGTACGGTACTTTCCTGGGCGGGTTGTCACAGTCAGGAACCTAATGCCATGGCCCACTACGGATGTGCCCTTGCCAGTGGGCCACGACCCATGCCGCCGTGCCGCGCGGTGGTAGGACCACTGCCGCCGTGGCCATATATTTTGGGCGGCAGATGTATAGTGTTGCAAAATTTTGAGCGGACCATATATTTTTGCAAAATAAAGATAGAAAAAAATATAAAAAATTCAGATATACCACATCATTTTGCATGTGCCGAAAATTCGCAAAAGATCTCTACAAATAATAAGTAAATAAGGTGTGCGTCAGTAGCTTGCTAGATCCAGCGCGTTCTGCGTTGAGATACAGCGGAGCGAGTACTATGCTGCATACTCCTACACGAACTGAGTTGGCCTTTTTCTCTTTTCTTTTTTCTCTTAAAATATAAAATGATTTTTGAAATGAATATAAGATAATCATTTGCTACGGTAAAAGGGGAAATAAAAAGACTGCGCCGCAGCGACGAGTGGAGTAGCCGTGAGCCGGAGTGCTGCAGTAGCACACGCGAGGCGAGGCGACACGGGGGAGCCGGGGGCAGCGGGCCCCACCGCAGCTAATCTCTTTGATGTCACTGTCCGGTAGCGCGTCAGCGTGGGGCTTCCTATTATAAGTAGCGTGGCCAGCTACCATCTTCCCAACTCCGTCCCTGGCCTCCACAGCTTCCTCTCTCTCACACACTCGGCGAGAAGAAGCAAGCCGCCAAGATCGCCCCCCCCCCCCCCCTTCCTTTCCCCCACAGCCTCGTCACTGTGCCGCCCGTGCCCTCCCACCAATAATCCATCCACCCCCCACCCCGCTGCGGCGGCGGCGATGTGCGGCGGTGCCATCCTCTCCGGGTTCATCCGCCCGTCCGGGGCGGCGGCTGCGGCGGCCAAGAAGAAGAAGCAGCAGCAGCAGCCGACGCTCCGGGTCACGGCCGACTTACTCTGGCCGGGCCTCGGCAGCAGGAAGGGGGCGCTTGGGGAGCAGGACTTCGAGGCCGACTTCCGCGAGTTCGTGCGCGGCCTCAGCGAGAACGACGGCGACGCGGACGCCACCGCCGCCGCCGCCGAAGACGAAGGTGAGGTCCAGGAGGTTCCCCCGCCGGAGCCGGCGGTGTTCGCCTTCGCCGCCGCGGCCAAGGCGGCGGCGCCTACCGCAGCTGGTGAGAACCGCATTAAAGCCGCAACATCCTTTTGTTTCTGTTTTGTTCTGTGCTGATGGCACACACTCTGCTTAAACGGCCGGGCGAGAGAAAGGTGCCTCTTTTGGGGCTCGAATCTCCTCTGTTTGTTGTGGGAGGAGTGACTTGGGGTTTCATGGAGCTTTGGGAGTTTGGGTAACACTGAAGTTTTTTCTCTTGGCTACCCATGCAGTGGCTAGACGAAATTTTGTCATATAATCTGCTGGGCAATTTGTAGTATGTCTGTAATGATATATACTACTACAAATAGAGAAAAATATTTAGTGTGGACCTTAAGGTAGTTGATGTGGTTTGCTCTGTCGTGGGTCTCGATTTCTAGACTCGGGTGTTAAACCAGACAGATTTCAGGCTTTTATTTTTTGTGATTTTACAATTTACACAAGTGATCTACTGTACAGTTATGGTTGCAAGTAGTTGTCTTATGAAGGTATCTTGATACTAGGTTTATTCTGGTTAGGGATCTTGCAGCCACTTACTAGACAGTATTATGTTTAATTAATTTTCAGTGTGGAATAGGTTCTGGAATCTAGAATTCTACCATGTTAATTGCTATCTCATTATTGCTATTTAGACGCAGGCTAAACTTATTTTTTTGAAAAAAAATACTGGGCTAGTATTTGAGGTCGTTTTTTGTTAAGTCAGAGAGAAGGATCGAAATGATTCTAATTTGCATGAACTTAATTCTGAAGTGTATGTTGATAAAAAAAATATCTTAAATTGTGCCTTAGTTGAAGATCTTGATGAATCTTCAAAGGCGTCTGATGGTAAATGTTTCACAAAATTACCATGTGTTGCTTTTTTGGTGCAACGATTTTCTATAGTGACAGCATATGTTTGTGGGGGGTTTTTTTGTGCACTAGCGATCACATCTACTCTTGAGTTTTTTAGGAAAGGATATCAGTGTTGTTTCATCCTCTTTGTTACCAGTTACTATCCTCCAGTCAAGCTATCCAGACAAACAAATTACTAGCTTACAAGCCTAGTGCTAATGTGTTGATTATGAACTGTTCATGCTAGATGCGAAAGGTGTAAAATTATCGGGATCATTTTTCTCAGTTGCTGGGTGATTCAATCACAAATTCACAATATCACATGCTAGATTATCTTGATGTTTGATAAACTGCTGCATGCAACTTGCTTTTTAGGTCTACAGATTCCTATGATCTGTAACTATTGTAATTCTTCCGTATCTGCTGTTATCTGTCATACAAGTATTATTTCTGTCCTTACAAAACTTGAATGCATATTCCATACGTTTTATTTAGATGAACTGACATCTGATCTTTAATATAGATGATGTGATGACTCCAAAGCCTGTTCAACATGATGAACCTACTGCTACCTCAGCAAAGCGCAACCGAAAGAATCAGTATAGGGGAATCCGCCAGCGTCCATGGGGCAAATGGGCAGCTGAAATCCGTGACCCTAGCAAGGGTGTCCGTGTTTGGCTTGGAACATACAACACGGCTGTGGAGGCAGCTAGGGCATATGATGCTGAAGCTCGCAAGATCCGTGGCAAGAAAGCGAAGGTCAATTTTCCTGAAGCGAAAGATGCTCAAAAGTCAATTCTGAAGCCAACTATTGCCAATCCAACAAAGCTTGCTCCACCTCCAAAGACCTGTGCTGATGAGGCTTTCAGTAATCTGAACAATGGAGACAATGATTTGTTTGCAATGTTCTCCTTCAGTGACAGTAAGGCTCCTCTGAAGCCAGCTGAGAGTGCCAGTTTCCTCCCTGCAGTCAAACCTCATGCGCCCACTAAGAGATCTGCAACAAACATGCTCTCTGACCAGAGCAGTAACTCATATGGCTCTTCCGACTTTGGGTGGGACGATGAGACCATGACCTCAGACTACACGTCAGTCTTTGTTCCCAACAATGCTATGCCAGCATATGCCGATCCTGTGTACTTGCAAGGTGAAGCATCTAAGAGAATGAGGAACAACTATGGTTTATTAGCTGTGCTTCAGGGAAATGGCACACCCAATCTCACACAAGACATGTCCTGTTTTGATCCTGAGATGAACTATGTGCCATTGTCTTATGTTGAGAGCAGCCCGGACACATCAATGGACAGCCTTCTGCAAAATGACACTCCACAGGCCGGGGCTAACAATGGGGATCTCTGGAGCCTCGATGAGCTGCTCATGGCAGCTTGTGCTTATTGAGAGGCCCATGGAGTGTTCTGCAGCATAATGTAAGGAATCCTTACTGCCTACTGCCTACTCCTACTTTGGTTTTCCTACATACTTCTTGTATAATGGACTATCTCAGTTCTCAGCTGCATTTTTGTTTCCATGTCAGGTTCCTTGCCTGTGGTGATGCTGAAGTGGCAGTTATGTCCGCTACGTTTCGTCGCGGATCGTACCGGAGTTATATATATGCTAGATTAAGAAAATATGCTTCCGCAGGTGGAACTCCCATGATAATGTTTATAGTATGATGCTGTATGGTGCGTCTATGATTGGAAGCAAGCTTGAGACTGGTTCAATAACTACCATACTCCCATATGTCTGTTGTACTGTAATGTGCGTGCGGCTTGCTATATATGTGGTGTGGACTGCAAGCACTTGCAGCCTGTTCGTTTTATTGGCTGGTTCTTTGGTGGTGGTCTTTGATTTGTTGTGAGAGAAAAATTTGCTTTGCTACTGGTTCATTGGTGGCTGATTTGTTCTGAGAGAAAAGTACTGTTGGCTGGTGGCCGATAAGCCAAGCGAAGAGGGCGTTGTTGGTTTTCACTTTCTACGCAACAATTCTTTTCAGGAAACATCAGGTGCCGGCCAATCTTTTACCTACGAAACTGGGCGAGGTCCGGGAGCATGGCCACGTCGCCAGCTTTCCCCGACCATGGGATTGGTCGTGTGGACGTTCAGGGACCATGGGATTGGTCGTGTGGACGTTCAGGGAGCATGGCCACGTCGCCAGCTTTACCCGACCATGGGATTGGTCGTGTGGACGTTCAGGGTCGCGCCGCGCGCGAGCATCGGTCGTTTTACAAAAAAGGCCATGAAGTTTCGCGAATTCAACCCGAGTCCAAGGAAACAACTCGGCCGTTCGAGCAATGGCGGGGCGCGCCTGAGCATCCACCGCAGTGTCGGCCGCCCGAGCAGCAACCGCATCTGGAGCGACGGCTTGCAGAAGGGGATGATGAGGGGAGGGAGGACAAAGCGGCGGCGACAGAGAGCAGATCGAGGGGCTGCGAAGAGCGAAAATCAGATGAGGGAGCGGTCGACTTAGCGGAAGCCTCCTACCTCCCGTTCACCTCGATGTGGCTACCGAGCCGCTGGGGGGCCCACGGGGAGGGGGAGGTGACGCGCCGTACAGATCGAGGGGCCGCTAAGAGCGAAAATCAGATGAGGGAGCGGTCGACGGAGCGGAAGCCTCCTACCTCCCGTTCACCTCGATGTGGCTGCCGAGCCGCTGGGGGCCCCACGGGGAGGTGACGCGCCGTACGGCCTTCAGGCTCACCGCAGGAAGCCCCACCCCACCGTGCCCCCACCGCGGAGGTCGCGCGCCGCCGGACGCAACGTCCCCGCCAGGCACCTGCGCGAGAGGCGACACATCGGCACATGCTAGATGTAGACGGCTCTGGGGCGGGCGCCGAAGGGAGGAGGCACATCCGCATGGCCCGGAGGAAGGTGGCGCAGGAACACGCATCAGAGGAAGTGGCCCTTGCGTGCTGCGCTAGGAGCGAAGGAGACGAGGCCGACGAGGCCAGCGGTGCCAGTCTGCGAGATGGACCTGAGGTAGACGAGGCCAGGTGTTGCGTGGTTGACGATACGATTGGATATGTTCAAAACGGTGTGAGCAGAAGAGGTGAACGGAAGAAAAAGAAAAGAATTCAATTAAAAAAGAAGAAAAGAAGAAGGAAAAAAGGTAAGAAAAGAAGGAAAAGTGAAAGACAAAAATTACGAAGGACATTGTCCAAAAGAACGAAAATGCAAGCAAGAGAATAGCGGAGAAAAGAGAAGAAAATTAATAAGAGAAGAAAGGAAAATTGAAATATTAAAAAATAGATACGGGCATTGTGGTCATTTCATTATTTGTATGCACTTCAAATTTTCACAAGAAGCCATTTTGCTAAATGTTTTTTCAACTATATCAGCTCCGCTCAAAAAACATGTTCTTAAATGTAAC
The DNA here is from genome assembly GCA_947561735.1 of Cenchrus americanus. Taxonomy (NCBI): domain Eukaryota; kingdom Viridiplantae; phylum Streptophyta; class Magnoliopsida; order Poales; family Poaceae; genus Cenchrus; species Cenchrus americanus. The sequence continues at coordinate 89,214,460 of OX387245.1, read as the reverse complement.
ACCCTAATTTTGCAAATTTTAGCTTTTCTTAAAAATTGCTAGAAACCATTAATCTTGCTCTTAAGGATTATAGGGTTGTATTTAATTTCTTTTAGGCATTTAAATTTTTTTAAAATAAAATAAATGAACTATAGGAATTAATTATTACACTCATGCTGGTGCATTGCTTTTGTTTGTTTGAATTCAAATTCTAGTTGAATTCAATTGTTTTGTGTCTTTTAAAAAAATAGATAAACTTTTACCTTAACCCTTCCCGCTTTCGGCCCAGTCCAGCTTGAGCCCAGTCAGCAAAAGTCTGTAGCCGCCCCCTGTCCTCTTCGGCCTGGTCCACCGCGTCGCAGCCCAGCACAGCAACGCGGCCCACCCGGCCCGTCTCCGCTCTCCCGCGCCCGCCGCCACTAACGGGTGGGACCCCCGTGTCACCCCCTCCTCGCGTCCGCCCCCCCGAGCCGGACTCGAGTCCGAGCCCGGCGCGCCGCGTCCGCGCCGTGCACGCCTCCCCGTGCGTGGCCCGCACGCCAAGGCGGCCTCCCGACCTATTTAAGCCGCCGCCGCTGTCGGTGTTTTAGACCGGAAACCTACTAAGGGGAGTACCCAAAGTAGATGAATGTGGCCTCACCGAGATCGGTAACTCGAAGGAAGAGACACGTGGCACACAATTTAGACAGGTTCGGGCCGCGAGGTGCGTAATACCCTACGTCCTGTATGCTGCGTAGCTCTGGATTGATTGGGTACAATTACAAGATGATGCAATCTTACGCCGTGAGATGAGATGATGAGAGAGGGGTCCCTGCCTCGCCTTATATAGTTCGGGAGGCAGGGTTACAAGTCGGAGTAGGGAGAGAGTACTAGCCGAGTACGTCTAGGAGTCTTCCATACAGTGCGGGACATGTACAGCTTCCTAACCGAGTACTTCTCCTCTGTAGTCCTTGTGCTTCACGCCATCAGGTACAGTGCAGCGCAAGTCAGGTAGTCCCAGGGGCCCACCGAGTAGTCGGTCCTGGTACCCACCGAGGTAGTGGGCCCAGGGAGGTCCATACGACAAGCCCCCAAGTACTTTGTAGTCGAGAAGGATAGCTTCAAGTAATCTTGACGGCCTTAACGAGTAGTCCTCAAGCGTCCTCGAGTACTACAAGTCAAAAGTCCTCAAGAGTAGTCGAAGCATCACGAGGCTGGAATGTACTCCAGCTGATGTTTGAGCAATCTTGAAGTCTTCTCGAGTAGTCCAAAGCGTCCTCGAGTGCTGCCCTTGAAGGTCTTCAACAATGCCCGTGTTGTCTTGAAACCGAAGCTGATATGGAAGTGCGATTGCAAAATTGCACTCCATATGGAGTAGCCCCCCGAGCCTTAGGTTGAGTTGTAGACTCTGGCTGAGGGTCCATCTGAAGTTTTGGCAAGAATATCCCAAAAAATTCGGAGAAAAAACCGAAGGACACGTGGCACGGAGCCCCCGAGCCTTGAGTCGAGTACTTCCTCTCGAATTGAAGGGTCATCTTGTAGAATGTGTCCTGAGATGCTCTTGAATCTTGCCGCTTCCCAGGAAGTCGAGTAGAAGTAGCCGAGCCCCCGAGGTGAGGCGCGTCGACTAGTAGAATTCGAAAGGTCACGCGCGGCCGCTGAGTCAGCCGAGCGCAGACTTATCCATCCGGCCGTTGGAGGGCCGTGTTGACTTATAAATAGAAGCCAAAATCCTTAGGGGTTTTCACCCTACGCAGCTATAGCCATTCCCAGTAGATCTTGGCCAGGAATCGCCACCAGTGCACGCCGCCGCCGCTGAGTGAAGCGTAGATCCGAGTGCGCCACCGCAAAGAGCCACCACAGTAGCCCCCGAGCGGATGCGCGTGAAGACACCGTGCACTTGGAGGATGAAGCCGTCTCCATCGAAGACTGTAAAGGCCGCCGACGGGAAGAAGAGGGGTTGTGAGGAGGCCACCGGATCTGCCGCAGGGACATCACCGCCGGTGTCCCCACCGCGGCCAGATCCAAACCGCGAGTGGAAGAAGTCCAAGGCGAAGACCGAAGACTTGCTCGCCCTTCTCAACAGTGGCTTCCTCGCGAGAAGGAGGTGGACATGTGGAGGGCCGCCGCCGGGGATCCGTACCCCATGGAGAAGAATCCAGATGAGATCCCGATGTTCGTGCGGTTCGCGGAGCGTGGACTTTCTCTCCCGACGAGCGACTTCTTCAAGGGCTCATGGGGTACTACGGCATCGAGTACCTCAACCTCAACCCCAAAGGTATCTTCCACACTGTTGTCTTCGTACATTTCTGCGAAGCCTTTCCGGGGATCAAGCCCCATTGGATCTTGTTCTGGAAATTCTTCCGGGTGAAGCCGCAACCCAGCGCCAGCAACCCGCGGGTAGTCGTAGGGGCGGGGATCCAGATGAGGGAGGACGCCGCCAAGCAGTACCTCTCGTACAAGCTCATAGACTCCAACCAGGATTGGAAGGCCAAGTGGTTCTACGTCACGAACCACCATCCGGAGCTGCCGAAGCCGAGCGGGAAGCAACCCAAGCATCGCCCGTGGTGGAACTCGGAGCCGACGATGCAAGAAGGGATCCAGCTGCCCGAGTTGTTGGCGCGGATCAAGGCGCTGAGGGAAGCCGGGCTGAGGGCCGAGCACGTGGCCTTCAGCTTCATGAAGCGCAGGGTGCAGCCGCTGATAGCTCGCGATACCCTGGGGTACGAGTACACCGGGGACGACGACACGTCGCGGATGCCTAGAGACGAAGTCGACGACGACGATATTGTCGACAGGCTGGCCTGGATCTTCAAGGATATGCCGCCGTACACGGCATGCCCCGTGCCGGAGTACTCCGCCGGGCGCCCACCAAAGGAGGTAAGTAGCCGCGTCCATAGTCGAGTACCCATTGCATGTGAGTAGTCGCACTGATAAGTTGCACTTCTTGCAGGAGGACTTGAAGAAGTTCGTCTCCGAGCCGCCGTCGCCTCCTCAGCTAGTCGAGGTCCCAGAGGAGGGGAAAGCTAAGGCCAAGGAGCGGCAAGAAGTTGGCGAAGGAGACGACACCGTTGTCGTGGAAGACACGTCCGACGAGGACGACGACGAAGAGACGCTGCAGGACCGCTTTTAGCTGCGGTCGAGGTTTAGCCGTCCCAGCTTACCTCACGTCCCTCTCATTCAGGATCAGCCGGCTAGCCTGGAGGCTAGTATGGCCGCGCCGCCAAGGAGGCCGCGCAATGCGTCCCGCAAGCGCGTGGCCAAGAAATTGAAGGTCACTGAGACCACATCTCAGGAGGTGAGCCGTCTTCACTAGTGTGGTCGAGTACTCGTGTCTCGAGTTCACTTGTTGATGAAGAAGTTTCCTTGCTTGTAGGACTTGCCGCCTACAGAACCCGTTGATCAGGGCGACGAAGGCGAGTGGGACACGGTGGGGGAGGCCACTGGAAGTCGTAGCCCAGCCCTCACTGTCGAAGAACTCTTGGCACAGATGGAGCGCCAGCCCCCTGCTGCCCAGGGGAGCACGGAACCCGCTGCTGCTGCCGCGGAAGAGGCAGCGGAAGGGGCAGCAGCCATAGAGGCGCAGGAGGAGGCGCCTGCTGAGGCTGGATTGGTGGACATCGCCAGCCTCCTCAGCGCCCCGACCGTGACGGTAGTCCGGTCGAGCCTGTAAGTGTTGAATCTTCCCGAGTAGTACTTGATGTGGTAGTCATACTGGATTGACAATCGCCTTGTGTACTCTGTAGGAAATCGACGGATCTGTCCTGAGAGGGGGATGAACCCGCCGAAGCGGTGGCGGAAGAAGAAGTCGCGCCGCCCACTGAGGGGTCTGCTCCCGCCCCTCAGGCGGAGCCCGAAGTGCCGGTCACCGAGGCTACGCTGCCCGTGGCCAGCATCGTTGAAGGTGAGTACTCTGCTGAAGTCGAAGAGCCTTCGTAGAGTAGTCGTAGTCGCATGTTGACTGATACACTTGTCTTCCTATCGACAGGTGCCGAGGCCGGAGGAAACGAGATCCCGTCGGCGGTGCCCGTAGAGGACGTGGCACCAGAGACTCAAGAGGCAGCCGTAGAAGCCTCCGAGCCGATGGAGGTGGCCGCCACAGAAGCCGTCGCGATGACTGGAGGGGAGGAGGCCGCCACGCTACCAGAACCCGCTCTGGAGGTGGTCGTTCGCTCGCCGGAGATCCAAGACGCGGAGCCAATCCGCTCGACACCGATGACCGAAGTCGCTACGAGTAGTCCTGGTGGGATCGAGTTGTTGGCGGACGACTTGGTTGATCCGGCGACGGTGGCTCGACATCTGGAGGCGGTCCGCCAAGCCGAGCAGTGGATGAAGGTGAGTAGCCATGACTCTTGAGTAGTCAATCCTGTAGCGTTGAGTACCCATTTGATGTGAGTTGTCTGTGCAGGACGTCGCTGAGAGGTCCCGCCTGAAGTCGGAGATGCTTCAGGGGTACGGCGACGCGGTGCTTCGGGCCGAGACGCTGGAGGACCAACTTTTGAAGTCCCGGAAGCACGTTGCCGCCATGCAGTCCAAGATGGATACCGCCTTCGCCAAGTACCACAACGACATCCAGGAGATGCGGGCGAAGAGCGACGACTTGGTGCGGAAGAACAAGTCTCTCCACAACAAGAACAAAGGTACACCACTTGTCTTGTTGAGTACTTGTTTGAGGTCGAGAGGTAGTCTAACCCGCTGTGCCTTGTTGTTTGCAGAGCTTGAGACTCAGGTAGAGCAGCTGAAGACTTCAGAGACTGATCTGAAGAATCTCTTCTACCGGGAGCAGGAGGCCCGCCAGGTACTGGAGTTAGATTATAAGGAGCTTGCTTACAAGTGCGACAAGCACATGGAGCTCCGTATTGCATCCGACCGTGACCTCGTCAACTGCTACAAATCATTGCAGAAGCTGAACGAGGATTGCGAGAAGCTGCGGGCCCAGCTCAAGGAACTCGAGGAGGCCGCGCTCCCCATCGCGAGGCTGCTGGTGCCTCACCCTGGTGGCCCCAAGATAGCGCCGCTAGTGGATCGGTTGAAGGAAGCCCCTAGCCGGCTGGCGGCCTACGTGAAGCACTTGGCGAAGTCGACCCCGAACCAAATGCTGGCCTTCATGAAGTCGTACTTCTCGAAGGCACCCGTAGACGTAGTCGCTGGCGGACTAGCCGCCAACTGTACCGACGACCATTATGCGGAGCTGCTGGAGCAGATGGCGCCCATTGCGGATCAAGTCGCCGAAAAACTTAATCTCCAGTAGTCTTGTAATAGTTAGCTCGTAGCAATAGATGTACAAAAACAATTGTAATGAAATTGTTTAAGTATGAATGAAGAGAAGTTTCCATCAATGAGTACTCGTTGCCGCGATCTCAGAGTGCGGAGTCCCATCGTGGAGTTGTCGCGAGTAGTCGTACTCGGCAGTAGTAGTCCCGTTGAGGGGAGAAGACAGTAAAATAGTTGATGAACAATCAAACTTTATTACTGAAGAAGTACATCTGGATGGCCAGGGCCGTAGTTACAGAGTAGTCGCCGGGACCCGGAGGCCGCTTACGGCTAAGTAGTGCTAGGGCGTGTAGCCGCTTACAGCAGTAGATCCATAAGTAGCCGTGTAGGCTGGATCTAGAGGTACATGGTCTCTCAGTAAACCACTGCTAGAGTCCTTTGTCGCTCGTCGCAGGCCAGGATCCGTCGGTAGCCGCATGGGCTGGATTCTGGAGAGGAGTGGTCCGGAGACTGGTGCTTGGACCCGGAGGCCGCTTACAGCAAAGAAGTAGTCCGGAGACTGGAGCCTGGACCCGGAGGCCGCTTACGGCGGAGAAGTAGTCCGGAGACTGGAGCCTGGACCCGAAGGCCGCTCACGGCGGAGGGGTCTTGGTGTAGTCGCGTAGACTTGAGCCCCCAGAGTAGTCGTGTAGACTAGGCGTAGAACCGACGGAGCTGGTTGACGTTCCACGAGTTGTTGACATCTTTGCCTTCAAGTGTCTGGAGGCGGTAGGAGCCCGGCCCGGTCACCTTTGCCACGGTGAAGGGACCTTCCCAGGGGGAGCTGAGCTTGTGTAATCCTTCCGTGTTCTGGATGCGACGGAGGACGAGATCGCCGACGTTGAAGGAGCGTTCTTTGACGTTGCGATCATGGTAGCGTCGGATACCCTCCAGGTACCTTGCTGATTGGACGAGGGGCCGCGCGGCCGAGCTTCTTCGAGTCCGTCGATGTCAACTCGTCCGTCGTCTTCGGAGACGCCTTCGTCGTAGTGCTCCACCGCCGGTGAATCCATATGACATCGGCGGGGAGGATTGCTTCGGAGCCGTAGACCGAGAAGTAAGGGGATTGCCCCGTTGTCTTGGAGGGCTGAGTACGTAGCCCCCAGAGTGCATTGGGTAGTTCCTTGATCCACTTGCCTCCTTTGGAGTTAGCAGCGTCGTGTAGCCGCTTCTTGAGAGCTTCGAGCACCATCCCGTTGGCGTGCTCGACTTGTCCGTTGGCCCGAGGATGGGCAACTGAGACGTATCGGACGTCGATCCCGCTGTTCTCGCAGTACTCCCAGAACTGGTGGTTGTTGAAGTTGGAGCCCAGGTCTGTGATGATGTGATGGGGTAGTCCGTAGCGATGCACGAGTTCATCCAGGAAGTCAAGTACTCTGTCAGCCTTGGGGCATGTGACCGGCTTGACCTCGATCCACTTAGTGAACTTGTCGATGGCCACCAATACTCCGTTAAATCCACCTAGCGCAGTTGGTAGTGGCCCAATCATGTGGAGCCCCCAGCATGCGAAAGGTCAGGTTGGCGGTATGGTGACTAGCTTGTAGGCTGGGACGTGTTGCTGCTTGGCGAAGTACTGGCACCCTTGGCACCTTCTGACGAGTTCTTCGGCGTCGCCCAGAGCTGTGGGCCAGTAGAAAGCTCGTCCGAAGGCCTTGCTGACCAGCATGCGAGAGGACGCGTGGTTGCCGCAGATGCCCTTATGGATCTCCTCCAAGATGTCCTTGCCTTCTTGTCTGGGGACGCACTTCATGAGTACTCCGGAAGATGCGCCCCGTCTGTAGAGCTTGTCTCCGACGAGAACGTAGGACTTGGCACGGCGGATGAGCTGCTCAGCCAAGTTCTTGTCCGAAGGAATCTTCTGCTCGCTGAGGTAGTCGATGAAGGGTTGCCTCCAGTCCACGTCGATCATCATGACCTCCTGGCCAGCCGGGGGATGCGCTGGGACAGTGGTTAGTGGCGCCGGCTTCGGGATGGATGGCGCGTGAAGCTCGTGGACGAAGACACCCGCTGGTACTTGAGCGCGAGTAGAGCCAAGCTTCGACAGGACGTCCGCTGCAACGTTGTTCTCGAGCTTGCGGACTTCTAGGCAGTAGCCGTCCATGTTCTCCTTGTTGCGGTCCCAGGACTTGTTGACTTGGTTGATGACCACTGCGGAGTCGCCATAGACTAGTAGCCGCTTGATGCCCAGTGAAGCCGCGAGGCGGAGCCCATGTAGGAGAGTTTCGTACTCGGCTTCGTTGTTTGAGACCTTCCAGAAGATCTGTAGGATGTACTTGAGTTGTTCGCCCGTTGGAGAGATCAAGAGTACTCCTGCACCTGCGCCCTCGAGGTTGAGTGAGTCGTCGAAGTACATCACCCAATGCTCTGGTCGCTCGGTTGGAGTAGGTAGCTGATTCTCCCGCCACTCCGCCATGAAGTCGACTAGTGCCTGCGACTTGATGACTGTGCGTGGCTTGAAGTCAATGGTGAGGGCGCCAAGCTCGACTGCCCACTTGGAGATTCTTCCAGTAGCATCTTGGTTCCGCAGGATGTCGCCGAGCGGGTAGTCGGTGACGGCGGAGATCGAGTACTCCTGGAAGTAGTGTCGTAGCTTCCGCGAGGTGATGAGCACTGCGTACAGAAGCTTCTGCACGGGCTGGTAGCGTGTTTTGGATTCCGATAGGACCTCGCTAACGAAGTAGACTGGTCGCTGGACTGGGTAGGCGTGGCCGTCTTCCTGCCGCTCGACGATGATGGCAGTACTGACCACATGAGTAGTCGCAGCGAGATAGAGCAGTAGCTGCTCGCCTTTGCGAGGAGCCGTGAGGACAGGTGGCTTCGATAGGAAGTCCTTGAGCTGGGCAAGGGCTTGGTCCGCCTCTGGAGTCCACATGAACTTCTCTTGGTGCTTGAGTAGTTTGAAGAAGGGGAGCCCCCGTTCTCCAAGCTTCGAGATAAATCTGTTCAGGGCCGCCATGCACCCGGTCAGCTTCTAGACGTCTTTGATGGACGTGGGAGCCTTCATGCTGGTGATGGCGGAGATCTTCTCGGGGTTGGCTTCGATGCCGCGGTGGCTGATGATGAAGCCAAGTAGTTTGCCCGAAGGTACGCCGAAGACGCACTTGTTCGGGTTGAGCTTCCAGCGGTACTCGCGCAGAGATGTGAACGTCTCTTCAAGATCGTCGATGAGGGTACTGGAGTTTCTGGTCTTGACGACCACGTCATCCACGTAGGCTTCGACGTTCTTGTTGAGTTGCCTCTTGAAGCAGGCCTGGATAGCTCGTTGGTATGTGGCACCGACGTTCTTCAACCCGAAGGACATGGTTGTGTAGCAGTACGCGCCAAACGGGGTGATGAACGCGGTCTTCTCCTGATCTTCTTCCTTGATCGCGATCTGGTGGTACCCGGAGTAGCAGTCGAGGAAGCAGAGCAGGTCGCAGCCTGCCGTGGAGTCGATGACTTGATCAATTCGCGGAAACCCGAAGGGGTCCTTGGGGAAGTGCTTGTTGAGGTCGGTTTAGTTGACCCACATCCTCCACTCGTTCGAGTTCTTCTTGCGGACGAGGACGGGGTTGGCGAGCCACTCAGGACGGAAACCCCTGGCATGTCTGCTGGCTTCCACGCGAAGATGTCGCGGTTAGCCCGGAGGAAGTTGACGAGCGCGTCTTCCTATTTGGGGTCGAGAGCCACCCCGATGGTAGTAGTCTTGCTGCTGTCGCCTGTCCCGAGGTCAATGGTTTTGACCAGAACCTCCTCAGCTGGCTGAGGCTTGTTAGCTTTGTCTGACTTCTCAGGGATGTCGAGTTCTGTTGGGGCAAGCTTCTTCAACGCAGCGTAGATCTCCATCATAGCATTGGGTACTTGATTCGTGGAGGCGATCTCCACAGCTTCCGTGTCGCAGTTGTGCGAGATCCTCAAGTCCCCTTGGAGTGAGAGTACACCTGCTGGGCTTGGCATCTTGAGTACCAAGTAGGTGTAGTGGGGCACCGCAATGAACTTGGCGATAGCCGGTCTGCCGAGAATGGCATGGTAGGATGTCTCGAAGTCCGCGACTTCGAACTTGACGTACTCGGTACGGTAGTTGTCCCGAGATTCCCCAAAGGTAACTGGCAGGACCACTGAGCCCAGTGGAATAGCCGCGTTCCCGGGGACGATGCCGTAGAAGGGCGAGGAGCCCTTGGTGAGCATGTGCGTGATGTTGAGGCCCATCTTCTCCAAGGTTTTGGTGAAAAGGACGTTGAGCCCGCTTCCACCGTCGATGAGGACCTTGTTGAGCCTGGAGCCTGCGACCACTGACTTCAGGACGAGAGGGAAACGCCCTGGTTCGGAGAAGCTGGTCCATTGAACCGCGCGGGAGAAGGTGATGGGTACCTCCGACCACCTGAGAGGGGTCGGGACCGCTGGTTCAATGCTCATGACTTCTCGACGAGTAGCCTTCTGTTCCCGTCTGCTGGGTAGTCCGCCGAAGAGGACGTTGACAGTCTTGTCGGGTTCCCGGAAGTCATCGTTGCCTCCGTCGTACTTCTTCTTGCCCTTCTTGTCGTGAGGGTGCGGTGGCTCTGAAGTGCTCTTGAGTGCCCGCCTGAGTTGGTAGCACTGCTCGGTGGTGTGGTTGCTGTCCAGATGCCACGGGCACTTCTCCTTCAGGAGGTCTTTGAAGCCGCCGGAGGTCTTCTTCGAGTTCTCCTTCGCAGGGCGCTGGATAGCCGCGACAGTGTTGTCTGGCTTGCGCTTGCGGTTGGGACCCGAGTAGTTGTTGTTGTTGCGACCGCCCTGGTTCCCGTTGTTGCCGCTGCCGCCGCCTGTGTTCTGCTTGCTCTTGCCACGGATGGCATCGTACTTAGCGTTGGCTTTGTCTTCTTCATCCGCCCAGGACGTAATCATGTCCTTGAGGTGGGGGATGGACTTGCGGCGACGGCGACCGAAGTCTTCAAAGGTGCGGCGATGGTAGAGGCCGTCTTGGAAGAGGTCGATGACCTCCTTGTCGGTGACGTCGACTACTGTGGTGTGCTTGTCGAAGAAGCGGCGCATGTACTTGCGGAGGGTCTCGCCTTGTTCCTGCTTGACCATGGCCAGGTCCATGCGAGTACCCGATCGGCCCATGGCTCCCGCGAAGTTGCTGGTGAACTGCTCCTTCAGCTAGTCCCACTTGTGGATCGAGTGCTTGTCCAGCGACTCGAGCCATGTGAGTGGAGCTTGGTCCGTGCGGGAAGGGGAAGTAGAGGCACTTGGTGTCGTTGTTGCCGCCAGCGTTCTCGATGGAGAGGGCGTAGCACCTGAGCCACTGGATGGGATCCTGCTTCGCATCGTACTTGGTGATCCCCAAAGGTTTGAACTTTTCGGGGAGGAGCAAGTTGCGAAGTCGAGGAGAGAAGGTGGGGAAGCCGTCATTGTCGCCTGCGGTGGCGGACTTCCTCCGCCATAGCTCTTCAATCTTCTGGCGGGCGTCGTAGCCGCCCTGCTGTGAGGCTCCGGAGGCGTGGCTGTTCGCGTGGTCACGACCGCCGCGACTGCCTCCGCTGCCGAGCCTCCTGTTGGCTCCATGGTTGGAGCTTCCGCCGTCGCTGCCACCGCCGCCGGGGCCGCGTTGAGGGATGATCTCCCGGTTGCTGTTGCCACCCTGTGAGGGTCCACCGGCGTTCGCACGAGTACGGTTGGGCTGAGCCGGCAGCTTGGCTCGAGTACAGTTGCGGCCGAGGTCAGCGCTACGACTTGTAGCTTCGTTGTCGCGGTTCCTGGCGGGAGGAGGCTGGTTGACCCTATTGTCGACCCGCATGAAGTAGGCGCCTTCAGCGAGCTTGGCGATGACTTCTCCAGCGCGAATCCCCTGAGCTTGGCGTGCGATCGCCGTGATCGACATGAGGCATTGCTCAGGAGTGGTGTGTACCCTGCTCTCGACTTGCTCGAGGGCCTCCGCAAGGTTGCAGATGGGTAAGCTGTCCCGGAGACGCCGACGCCGTTTGTTCCGTCTTCGGTTGCGCTCACGCCGAGCGTCCCTGCTGGCGTCGGTCTCGTCCGCGGGAGCCTCAGCAGACAGCTCGTCTGCGGAGATGTCTTCAAGGTACTTGTCAGTTGCCGTCCCCGAAGGTCCTGGCGTGTCGCCGGCAGCCATGAAGACTTGGCGATCGGGGTTGCCAAGACTGGAGTCGGAGCTCGCCACCTCGGTTGGAGTGTACTCCTCAGCTCGAGCAAGTGGTGTTCCCTCCTGGAACGGGAGCGAGTCGAGGTAGGCGATGTAGCGTGAGTCCCCGCTTATCAGGTCGGTGGGCTTGCGGTCTGGCCAGTAGACAAATCTCCCGGCCGGCGTCGACGTTATAACCAGCCCGGAAGCCGGCCATGACAAGGGTTGCTCAGTTGTGTTGTCTTCAGACTCGGGGTCCTCAGGGTCCGACCCGAAGTCGAACTCGTACGCGGAGTCCGAGTAGAAGCCGGAGAGAGGGTTGGAGTCTGAAGCGTGGCCGGGGGCGATGTCGGAGTCCGAGTTGTACTCGGGTACGGGCTCCTTGCCGGCCCGACGCGCGAAGGGAGCCTCTGTGCGGGCCCTGCAGAGGTTGCGGGGGCCACGCGTGGAGCGCTCGCGGAGTGGGGGGACCGCATGTGATGGCTGAGCAGCCGGCTCACACACGGTAGCCCACGGAGACGTTGAGTTCGAGTTGGAAGCGGATCTGAGCTCGAAGTCGGCGTGTTGATCGAAGAGCGAAATTTCGCCGAACTTGCCGGCGAGTTCGCCCGTGACTACTTCAGGAAGCGTCACGAAGCCGGTCTCCGGGTTGGGCGGCATGGTGAGGCGGCGTTGGAAGGATCCAGCGCCATCAGCAGTGCAGACCCAGGAGCCGAAGACGAAGGTGTCGCCGCGGTTGAAGGCGACGGTTGGCTTGATGTAGATAGGAGCCGTCGAGTTCGCCATGTGATCTCGGGCGAGATCCCCTACCTGGCGCGCTAGCTGTCGGTGTTTTAGACCGGCAACCTACTAAGGGGAGTACCCGAAGTAGATGAATGTGGCCTCGCCAAGATCGGTAACTCGAAGGAAGAGAAACGTGGCACACAATTTAGACAGGTTCGGGCCGCGAGGTGCGTAATACCCTACGTCCTGTATGCTGCGTAGCTCTGGATTGATTGGGTACGATTACAAGATGATGCAATCTTACGCCGTGAGATGAGATGATGAGAGAGGGGTCCCTGCCTCGCCTTATATAGTCCGGGAGGCAGGTTACAAGTCGGAGTAGGGAGAGAGTATTAGCCGAGTACGTCTAGGAGTCTTCCATACAGTGCGGGACATGTACAGCTTCCTAACTGAGTACTTCTCCTCTGTAGTCCTTGTGCTTCATGCCATCAGGTACCGTGCAGCGCAAGTCAGGTAGTCCCAGGGGCCCACCGAGTAGTCGGTCCTGGTACCCACCGAGGTAGTGGGCCCAGGGAGGTCCATACGACAGCCGCACCCCCTTGGGTCCCTCACCCGAGCCCTAGCCGCTTGTGCCCCCTATGCGCCATCGCCGAAACCCTAGCCCGTGCCGCCGCCGCCGTTCTTCGCCGCCGTTGCCGCTCCGCCGTTGAGAAGTCGTCCCGGAGCTGCGCAAGAAGGTGTGGATGCCGCCGGTGCCGCTTGTCGTCGACCTCGTGGAACGTAGCGCCTAGACGCTGTAGCCGGAGTTGCGCCGCCGCACCGCCTCGTCGAGCCCGTCTCCGTCTCCGCCGCTTCCTAGGCGACCGCGCCGTCCTAGTTGGCCTTGCCGCCTCGCACACTACATCCCGGTGCAACCCACGCACGAAATCGAGCCCCCTAGATCGAACCCGAGGCACGCCGGCGATACCGCTGCCGTCCGTCGCCGCCGGCGCGCCCGCGTGCGACCGCAGCCGCTAGATCAGGATCTAATGATCCTTATCAATCCGCCGCCGCCGCTTGAGTTAGCGCTGTTGCCGGCCGTTGGATAGAGATCCAACGGGCTGGATTAGATCCAACCCGGGTCAATACCGGTCAAACCGGTAGGACCTCGCCTTTTTGCAGAAAACCTTCTGAGCTTTTTGATTTTTACAAAAATACCCTTCCACAGTAGGAAGTTCTTTACAGTTTAGTCCTTTTTCTTTGTTTTAGCCCTTAATCTTTAGGTTTCTTTTCAGATTAGTCCCTATACCTTATTTAGTGCGTATCTTGGTTATTTTAGCTCCGTTTTAGCGTTCTCTATGTCCACGCGATCGTCTCAAAGTGTAGAATAGTTTTACGTCTATGTTTTGTTCTGTTAGTACTGTTTGATGATTGTTTCTTATTTATTCTTGTTGTTTGCTTGTATGTGATTATTGTGGAGCGTAGAGAGTGAAGCGTTCGAAGGCTTTGAAGATCAAGACGCGCCAGAGTTTGAGCAGCCGAGTCTTGTTGAAGGCAAGTCTTCCTTGATGCATGCCCACTTGTCCTACATAACATGCATTTAATTCACTGTATTTACTTTTCTTGCTTGCATTAACTTTGACGGGAACCTATTAAGGATTATGCCTAGTTGCCTTGTAACCGGGTTAATGTAATTACTCTTGATGGTAGTTATGGCTTACCATGCTTAACTGTGATGGTATTAATCAACTTGGATTCTATGTTCCGCTTTATGTTGTTTTACTTTACAAGATCACTGTGCATTAGTCGGAACATGGAGAACCACCCAGGAAAACAGTACAACCACAAGAACTAACGGACAATGGTCTTGGCTGAATAATTAGGAACTTTAGCTTGGGATGGTCTTACCTGATAAGGATAAGGGATCGGCGGTACTTTGGGGTATAGACTCGCTCTAGCAGGGGCTGGGAGAGTTATTCTTTTATGGTGGGGTATCGACCTGCTAGGGGACTTTATATCTTGCTAACTGATCCGGACCTTGTGGGTCATAACTTGCTACGGAACCTTTGTAAAGGCCATGTAGCGTCCCTATGCAACCACACCTCGATAGTGTGGTATGGTGCCTTGCAAACACCGCATGGTTGGGTTCAAAGTTCTTTAGAGCTTTTACGTTGCTTGTGGTGAAACCTTTGCAGAGTGTCAAACTAACTAGTTAGCTGTGCTCACGGTCAAGAGCGGCTTGGACCCACACATGACTAAATTATGGAATTTAAATGTTGAATTGTTGTTATATCTTTATTTATGATGTTATTACTTCATTAATGAGGTTGGTATGAACTTACACTCTTTAGTAATTATGTTGCTAATAAAATTTGACTCACTAAAATGCTAAACTGCTTGAACCTCAGCTATCCACCATATGTCCTTGCGTGTTACATTGTTTTCCTCTTGCTGAGTACGGCATGTGCTCACGCTTGTCTATTTTCTTGTATCTACAATACTCGGATTGCTGCTCAGACTGGGAGAACTTTGAAGACTACCCCGGTGATTTCCAGGAGTTTTAGGTGTGTGTGTCTTCAGTCAGCTGCCTGTGGAGGCAACTTTATCCGCTGCGAGAACTCGTTATTTATGTTTCGTTTAAGACTTTGGTCATGTAATGACTCTTTATTCGTGTGACACTGATTTTGGTATTCACAATGTCATTGCGTGTGTAACTTGATCCCGGCGCACACGTGATCTATGCATTCGTTTTGCCTTTAAAACTGGGTGTGACATTAAAGAAGCCACAGTCGAAGCCGTTCAACAATTACTCCCTTCGTCTCAGAATATATCTACGTTTATACTTTTTCAAAAGAATTATTTTTCAACCTTCATGTCGCGAGCCCACATAGTTAGCTATCCAAGAACCAAACAGTTGACCACAAACACTAAAATGTTGTTTGACACCCTTCAAATTGTTTTGAACCTTTAGCATTTTAAAATAATATATTTTAAAAAACATTGATCTATGTCATCCAGCAGTAAAAACTCCATCAGCAAGGGATGCAACACATTCAAAAAGTGAAGAGCCTCTCCTGGCCCGTTCTTAGAAATAAATAAGAGAGAACACCAAATCATTTAACAAGATCTAAACATGTCCTTTCTCAATATTTTTTTTTGACGAGAAGGCCTTCGTCAATATCAAACTTTATAATGTTACCATCCGTTACTAAATGTGTTTCTCCCTTCTCAATGTAATTTTAGCATGGTAATGCACCTTGTATTATTTGCGCGATTGTCCATGCTGCAATCAATTTAATTACAGCAGCAGCAGCCTGGAGTGAAAATGGTTCACATATTGGTAGCTGATTTGCTAATTCCTTGCTGAAGATTTCAAATCAACGGAAGGACCGGTAATGAAACTTGCAGTAATTTCAAAGAAAATGAAATGCAAGTCAAAGAACTCCATCGCAACTATACGAATATAATGGAACTACATCAAAATTAGACTCGAATAAAGAAAATAGCCCCACCATTGCCCACCGCGGCAACGCAGCGAGGCTCTCTAGTGCCGACGAAATGTGGGCTGTGGCACCAGAAATCCAGAAAGATCTAGATGACCTAATCAAGCATTGCAGGTTGTTGATGTGCAGGCTTTGTTTGTCTCACTCGATCAGCTGTTTGCTGGGAATAACAAATGAATAAGTTTGCGTTAGATTCCGGCCGGTGTTGTTTAAGGGCCACTGGTCAAGGCATTAGCTGAACCTGGGCAGGTTCTGTACGTGCTGTAGTTTATGCTTGGGACATTTTTATGCTGGGAGATGGATGCTGGCGGTACAGATAATGGTATCTTGGACTGTGACCCCAAAGCTGAGAAAGGTGGCGACTTGCACACTGGATTTGGTGCCTGGTTTTGCTTTTCTGGGTTGGCACTGAGGTCTACAGCCACAAACAAAGTCGATTTTTCCAAATTATTTTACGACCAAACACAAATTTTTGGATTTACTTGTCCTAATAGTTGTTAGCACATCCTTTTCATCTTACATGCCTAGTGATGTCCTTTTGAGCAAGTGCCCGGTATTACGAGACTGCAAAAAAAGTCAGGCCCCAGGGAGGGATCTGCTACTCTGCATCGTCCCTGATTTCTTGTGAAATCGAAAGCTAGGGGGAGCAAATTGGTCAACTTGGGCGCGTGGTTACTGCTCGTGCTGTCAGCTCTGGTCCTCTATGAATTGTGGCCATGGCGTCAGTGACAGAGGCTGCATCGCGGTTTAAGGATTCCGACCTTTCTCTGTCCACCATAACCAAGTGGGCTACCTCGGATCGTCGAGGACAATAATTTGCGTGCAGAACCTCTTTGCTCAACTTGCCCACACTTATGACCCGACACCCTCTTGTTCATTTGGTTGGTGACTGTAAGCGACCACAACGGCTGAATCCAGGTTGCCTGAAAATTCAGAGCCGGGGGACCTCAAAATGAAATCAGTCAGTCTATAAAGCAATGCCGGCATCGACAGCTTGAAACCTCCATTAATGGGCCCGGATATTTTGCTCGGCCGTCACCTCGCGCGCGCCAAGTAAACCAAAATTTGGCCGTCATCTCGAAATATCACCAGGCCGTCTGAGAGTGAGACGAGGTAGACAAAAACGTCGCGGGCTAGAGCACAGGGCCGTGCCATGAGCCGCCGCGATGTGGCCATCGAGCACTTGGCGCGCGGAAAAGGACGGCACGACGACGCTCCGTCGCTTGGGTTGGTTGATCACTTGATTGGCATGGACCCCACTCTCCCCCTCAGGTTCAATGAACTCGACCTCCCCTCTCCCAAGCACATCCACCTCAGGTATCAACACATATGGCCAACTGGTAGGTCTCCTTTTTGCTGAGCGAGGATATATATATATATATATATATATATATATATATATATATATATATATATATATATATATATATATATATAGGACACACACACACAAAAGAAACACTAGCAAATTTCCTTGCACGAACGACGGACCCCCCTTTCTTGCATCGGGTGCTGTACGCCATTGCCATGCATATTCAGGTGTGAGGAAACGACATGGTTTTGCTGTAGTGGTTGCCAGAAGCAATTTTGTGGAAAGTTTGCACTACAAGTTTTCTGTTCCTTTTGGGAAAGATGAACGATTCGTTGGGCTGCCATGAGCAGAACAACCTACTGGCAGTGGCGAAGATGGTGCATCTCCTGGCCCTGGCATTATTATTAGCGCTCCATTTCGAACACCGCATACTGCAGCGTGGTATATCATCAGGAGTCTCGACGAAAAATGTGAAATTCCATGCCCCCCCCCCCCCCCCCCCCCCCGTTCCGAATGGCCGGCCTTCCTCTGTTTTCTTTAGTGCTCCGTTGTTGGGTCGCAAAAAGTCACCGGATTTCTTTGTCGTGTGGCGAGCGAGTGGCCTGGCTCCCCGTTTCCATCGAGATCGTCTTGGGATCCGATTACCTAGACAAAACATACAAAAAATGCGTACTATATATACTAATCAAGTTATTAAAAGGCCATCAAATTGGTAAGGCGAGCTGGTCATTGGAGGTTGCTTAACCTTCTCGTCAGCTAACACGATCCTAAGCTAGGTACACTGCACCCGCCCCCCTCTGGATCGGAGCTTCTTCTTTCCGACTCTTCCCACATATACGTGGGTCAAGGACCAACTTGCACCATTGTTTATCCATCGGCCCTGCATGCTTAGTACCATACCATTCCTGATATCGTGATATCCTCTGTCGACACACACGCGTACGTAGGCTAACTGCTAGTTTCGTCAAGTGTTGTGTGCAAAATTTAACATGCTCTGCATTGCTTGGGGCGCCAAGTTTGTTGCGATTGCCCGGAGACCGTCGATCGGTCGGCCGATGACAAGGGAGTTAATTTGCTCTTGTCAGCCGTCATCGCCGCTATAGTATTCCAAACGGGCCGCCCGGCCCGAGCACGGCCCGAGCACGATCCGGCCCGCCCGATGCGGCCCGACACTATTAGGCCCGATGGAAACTTCGTGCCGGGCCGTGTTGGGCCTCGTGCCGAACCGGCGGCCCGAGCACGGCCCTACGGCCTCTTTTTCGGGCGGGCCGCACGACGGCCCGACCCGGCCCATCGGGCCGGTGTCGGGCTATCGGGCTAGGCCGGCCCGTTCCCGGCTCCGCTCCGTCGTCGTCGCGCGGCTCGGCGGGGGCGGGCGGCGCACGCGGGCGCGGCGGGGGCTCCGCCCCGCGCGGACGGCCGCCGGCGCGCGCGCACGGGAGGCGGGGGCGGGCGGCGCACGCCGCGCGGCCGGGGTCTCCGCCCGCGCGGACGGCCGGCGGCGGGCGCGCCCGGGAGGCGGGGGCGGGCGGCGCACGCCGCGCGCGGCCGGGGGCTCCGCCCCCGCGGGACGGCCGGCGGCGGCGCGGCTCGAGGCGAGGGCGGGCGGCGCACGCCGGCGCGGCCGGGGCTCCGCCCCCGCGGACGGCCGGGCGGCGGCGTGCCCGGAGGCGGGGGCGGGCGGCGCACGCGCGCGGCGCGGGCTCCGCCCCCGCGGACGGCCGGCGGCGGCGCGGCTCGAGGCGGCGGCGGCGGACTGGGAAGGGGCAGCGCCGGGATTGGGAGGAGCAGGGGCGGTGCCGCCGTGCTGGGATAGGGAGGGGGCAGCGCTGGATCAGAGAGGAGGAGAGCAGGGTGCGCTGGGACATGGAGGGGGGCGGCGGCGGGATTGGGAGAGCTAGTGGGAGATGGGGAAATTAGGGTTTCGACACTATATATACATCAGATGGAAATTGACATCGGGCCGCCTATCGGGCTAGCAAAAATCGTGCCGTGCTTCGGGCCGGCCCGACGTGCCGAGGTTGCGGCCCAAGCACTAAAAGGCCATCGGGCGGGGCCGCACTAAGCCCTATTTATCGTGCCTAGGGCCGTGCTGGGTCGTGCTTTTAGGGTCGCGCTCGCGCCATCAATCGTGCCCGCCCATTTGGAATACTATATCGCCAGCGCCTGGCTACCTAGGCGGCGGCGGCGGCCGGCGTCGTTAGTCGCCTAGTCGGCTCATGTTGAGCAGATAGATCGACGGTAGAGCCGTTTCACTAAGCTAGAGACACGGCATAGCCGGGACCGCCTACACAAAACATGCAGCTGAGCTGGCTGACGTTAGAAAAACAAAAATACTTCCCCGCGTCTCAAATTATAAATTTTTATTAGGCACTTAGATGTAATAAAAAGTCATCTGGAACGAAGGGGTTCGGTACGAAAAATTATCCGGTAGATCTGCTCTTAGTTACTTCATTTTCGAAAAGGGTTGTTGAGTCACGGAAAGGATTTTGTTGGTCTTTGCTTATGGAACTAAGTGTGGATTTACACTAAGACATTTGCTAGCTCACGGCGCATGGGCAGGTTTGTTAAAACTTAAAAGTACCCAGAATTTCTCCCACCGGTGGCGTGTGCCCTCCATTGCGTATATTATTGCAACCAAATGGTAGGCTTGAGTTCTTGATGCACATCTTGGACAACAACGCCACGCATGGTACGATGATTGATGAATGAGTGACCCCCTGAGATGAAAGGTGAATTAGCCATTTGGCAACTAATTCTCTCTATCTCTCAAATTATTTCAAAGTTGAGATTATCTGGTACCTAGCACACAGCAGTATAGTGGATATAGTATAGAATAGGAAGGCAATTCGTGCGAGATTCTCCGGCAAGATCGATCCATCAAATTGGCCGGTCAGCGCAGGTTTTCTAATTAACATTGTCGTCAACTGACTGAATGCTTAGTGCATTGCATCCGCCCTTGCAGCTTCACTATCCACCTGCACCCACATGTACGCGGTCAAGCACCAACTTGCATACAGCATCGCGTTCCGTGCTTAGGTTTACACACCCCGGAAAAGTACCGATTTATTCGTTTGGCTGGTGGCTCGTGGCCGATGTTGATTTGTTCTGAGACAAAAGTACTGCTGGCTGATTGCTGGTGGCTGGTTTGTTTTGAGAGAAAAGTACAGCTGACTAGTGGCTGATATGCCAAACGAACAGGGCGCTTAGAAATCCTCTGTTCACAAACACTGGCACACGTATGCTAACTGGTGTGTGCAATTTGCAGGAGCGGTGGTTTCTATATACCCGATTTGTCTTCACATGCGTGCATCATTTTAACCTCCCTTCGACCCTTCTACCCTTCTTAGCAAGAGGTGATAATAGGCTATGACCCTAACACAGTCTTCACAATCCATCTACGTTTTTCTTAAAATTATATTGAATTATGGTCCAGCTCTTATGGAGTGTGATCTCTAATTTGCTAGACTAAATTGAAGGGTTCATTACCACCTCTACCCCTAGTAGGTACATGCTAGCGGTGGTGTATGCTTCCTCTTCCGGTCATGTTTAGTTCTAATTGTTTTCCAACTATCTGTCGTATCAATTTTTAGACGCTAATTAGGAGTATTGAACGCGGATAAATAACAACCTTCATTTCATAACCCTCTTCAATTTTGAGACGAATCCAACACGCATAATTATACCATGATTAGGTAATATCATGCTACAATAAACAATCTTTAATAACAGATTAATTAAGCTTAATGCATTCGTCTCGTGATTTCCCGTACATCCATTTAATTTGTTTTATAATCGTTCTATATTTAATACTCCTAATAAATCTTGGAAGGGGACGGTACAAATTTCTTCCAAAGGCCATAGTTGTATCTATCTGAGAGTGACGGGCTTGATCGGGGTAACAAACAAAGTTTGGTGCCATTTCCCTGTGGACGAGATCTCGGCCGCCGATGGACGGAAAGATTGTGCTCGACTACTCGTCACCAGCGCGGCTAGCTGGTGCAGGCCTGCAGGGAAGTTAAACTAGAGACGAGAGACCCATGTATTTGTTTTGTATTTTATAAATATATAAGTTTTAGTATGCACTTAGATATATAAAAAACTATTTACTAAAACTATATTCGCAAAATCTGTCACACCTGATTTTTAAAGGCAAAACCAAAATGCAAATCTATATGTATGTTAGGACCAAGTTTCGTACATATAGTTGACGTAAGAGAACTCCAACAGTTTGCTATTTTAGTTTGACATCAGTCTATTTTTGGCAAAACATGGAAAATTAGCTGAGAACAGTTTGACAAAACAACTTGACATCCCTCCCCTCAACGTGCGCATATATGCGTGTGTGTATCCACGACACATCCGTACTGTAGCAGAAGAGGTGGAAGGACATAAAAATAATTTTATTTCTAGCTCGGGGTTCCTGATGTAAGTTTTCAAGAGGTGGAAGAGCATAACATAATTCATAATTCTGTTTCTCTCAGGGTTCCTAATGTAAGTTAGATCTGGATTTGACAAGTGAATTATGCCAAACTATTGAAGATGAACTCTTTTTTACTTGGCATATATTTTTAGAAGTTGGCAAAACACAAGACTTGCCAAGTAAAATTTGGCAAACTCTTGGAGATACTCTAAGTGAATAATAGTAATAATATTACATAAAAGAACATAAGCAAAACTTACAAATCTATCAGAGTTATACAACTCAATCCTGGAAACAGAGGCACCAACTCCACAAGCAATCGACTAGGAGCTGCGTGTAACACCCTAAAATTCCATCACTAAATTAATGTAAGCAACATGGTGTTTTAGTTTTTGTTTTCCAAGGAATAAATAAATTATCAGGTAAATTTGGCTCTAAAATATTTAAATATCACTTTTGAATAATGTTAGAAGCAACAAGTGCTTGTGCATCATTTTTGTTTGCATGGTGTTTATGTGTGTTGGTGTGAAGTTTTAAAAGTTTTTTAAATGATTCAAAATTTTGGAAAAGTTTGTAGTGTTTAGAAGTTTGAAAAGAGTTTATTTTTTTGAAAGGGGTTTGAAACGAAGAAAAGGTTTTGAAAAAAAACCCAAACCTCTCTCCCTCTCCTCTCAGCCCAGCCCGGCTAGCCCTCCTCCCTCTCTTTTCTTTTTCCCTTTCCCGCCAGCCCACCTCCTCTTTCGGCCCAGAGCACCCCGG
Source organism: Cenchrus americanus (assembly GCA_947561735.1). Taxonomy (NCBI): domain Eukaryota; kingdom Viridiplantae; phylum Streptophyta; class Magnoliopsida; order Poales; family Poaceae; genus Cenchrus; species Cenchrus americanus. The sequence goes on along the minus strand of OX387245.1, from coordinate 89,192,450 downwards.
CGGCCCACTTCCCCTTCTCCCTCTCTCTTCTCACCGACAGGCCGGCCCCATAGGTCAAATCCACCCCCTTCCTCAGGTCGGCTCCCCTATTCCGCACCCCGCGTGTCGCCACCGGCCGTTTCGGCGCCTTCCTCGCCCTTCCACCTTCAATTCCCATCATCAAGGCGCATTGGAGCCCCGGTGCCACTCCTTCCCTCCTTTCCTCTGTCGTACTCCTTCCTCCCCCTTAATTTCCATCAAAACCACCGACGCCCGCCATGGCCATTCATGGCCTCTCCACCCGGCCGTCGTTCTCTCTCCCTCTCAACCCTATAAAGTTGAAGCCGAGATCAGCCTCACCCCCTTTCCGCACCCGTGCACACCTCACACTCTCTCCACTTTCGCGCTCGCGCCGTCGCCATTTGGTCACCGCCACCAGGCCATTACCAGCCGTGCAAGCTCCTCGTCGCCGGTGAAGTGCCCCTGACTCTCTCTCCCTCTCTCTTCTTCGCATACATCGCTCACTCGAGCCCTCCCTTGTCCCAGGGCGCCTTCTCCCGTCACCGGCCGAGCCGTACCCGGAGCGCCGCCGTCGTCTTCAAGATCCGGCCACCGTGCTCGATCTCTCTCACCGCCGCTTCTCCGACGCCGTGCTCTTCGCCGGAGCTTCACAACAAGGTGAGGATGCCCCTCTTACACTTCTGAGCGTCTCCCGCTACGCATAAAGCCGCCGGCCTTGTGCCCTGCTTGTGTTGCCCGCCACGGTCACCGCAGTGCCATCTCCGCCGCCTTGCTCGTCAACACAGGTGTCTTTGTGTACTCGTCGTGCTCCCCTCTTTGTTTTGGTACTCCTGTCGGTGTTTTAGACCGGCAACCTACTAAGGGGAGTACCCGAAGTAGATGAATGTGGCCTCACCGAGATCGGTAACTCGAAGGAAGAGACACGTGGCACACAATTTAGACAGGTTCGGGCCGTGAGGTGCGTAATACCCTACGTCATGTATGCTGCGTAGCTCTGGATTGATTGGGTGTGATTACAAGATGATGCAATCTTAAGCCTTGAGATGAGGTGATCGAGAGAGGGGTCCCTGCCTCGCCTTATATAGTCCGGGAGGCAGGGTTACAAGTCGGTTCAGGGAGAGAGTACTAGTCGAGTACGTCTAGGAGTCCTCTATACAGTGCGGGACATGTACAGCTTCCTAACCGAGTACTTCTCCTCTGTAGTCCTTGTGCTTCACGCCATCAGGTGCCGTGCAGCGCAAGTCGGGTAGTCCCAGGGGCCCACCGAGTAGTCGGTCCTGGTACCCACCGAGGTAGTGGGCCCAGGGAGGTCCATACGACAAGCCCCCGAGTACTTTGTAGTCGAGAAGGATAGCTTCGAGTAGTCTTGACGGCCCCAACGAGTAGTTCACAAGCGTCCCCGAGTACTACAAGTCAAAGGTCTTCAAGAATAGTTGAAGCATCCCGAGGCTGGAATGTACTCCAGCTGATGTTTGAGCAATCCTGAAGTCTTCTCGAGTAGTCCCAAGCGTCCTCGAGTGCTGCCCTTGAAGGTCTTCAACAATGCCCACGTTGTCTTGAAGCCGAAGCTGATATGGAAGTGCGATTGCAAAATCGCACTCCATATGGAGTAGCCCCCGAGCCTTAGGTTGAGTCGCAGACTCTGGCTGAGGGTCCATCTGAAGTTTTAGCAAGAATATCCCAAATAATCCGGAGAAAAAACCGAAGGACACGTGGCACGGAGCCCCCGAGTCTTGAGTCGAGTACTTCCTCTCGAATTGAAGGGTCATCTTGTAGAATGTGTCCTGAGTTGCTCTTGAGTCTTGTCGCTCCCCAGGAAGTTGAATAGAAGTAGCCGAGCCCCCGAGATGAGGCGCGTCGACTAGTAGAAGTTGAAGGGTCACGCGCTACCACTGAGTCAGCCGGGCGCAGACTTATCCATACGACCGTTGGAGGGGCCGCTGTTGACTTCTAAATAGAATCTAAAACCCTTAGGGTTTTTCACCCCACGCATTCGCAGCCATTCCTAACAGATCTAGCCAGGAAACACCACCAGTGCGCACTGCCGCCGTTGAGAGGAGTGTAGATCCGAGCGCACCGCCGCAGGAAGCCAGCGCCGTAGCCCCCGAGCGAATGCGCGTGAAGACACCTTGTACTTGGAGAATGAAGCCCTCACCATTGAAGGCCCTGAAGACCGCCGACGGGAAGAAGAGGGCTCGTGAGGAGACCGCCGGATCTGCTGTGGGGACATCGCCGCCGGTGTCTCCGCCGCGTCCAGATCCAAATCGGGAGTGGAAGAAGTCCAAGGCCAAGACCAAAGATCTGCTGGCGCTGCTCAACAGCGGATTCTTGCGGGAGAAGGAGGTGGACATGTGGAGAGCTGCTGCAGGGGATCCGTACCCCATGGAGAAGAACCCGGACGAGATCACGATGTTCACCCGGTTCGCGGAGCGGGGTCTGTCTCTTCCGGCCAGCGACTTCTTCAAGGGGCTGCTGGGGTACTACGACATCGAGTACCTCAACCTCAACCCTAACGATATCTTCCACACCTCAGTCTTTGTACATTTCCGCGAAGCCTTCTTGGGGATCAAGCCCCATTGGGTCTTGTTCCGGAAGTTCTTCCAGGTGAAGCCTCAGCCCAGCGCCAACAACCCCCGAGTAGTGGGGGGAGCCGGGATCCAGATGAGGGAGGACGCCGCGGAGCAGTACCTCTCGTACAAGCTCATTGATTCCAACCAGGATTGGAAGGCGAAGTGGTTCTATGTGACCAACCACCACCCGGAGCTGCCGAAGCCAAGCGGGAAGCAGCCCAAGCACCGGCCGTGGTGGAACTCGGAGCCAACAATGCAGGAGGGTATCTAGCTACCCGAACTACTGGCGAGGATCAAGGCGCTGAGGGAAGCCAGGCTGAGGGCCGAACATATGGCCTTCAACTTCATGAAGCGAAGGGTGCAGCCACTGATGGCCCGCGACACCCTAGGGTACGAGTACACCTGCGACGACGACACATCGCGGATGCCCGGTGATGAAGTGTGTCGTATGGACCTCCCCGGGTCCACTACCTCGGTGGGTACCAGGACCGACTACTCGGTGGACCCCTGGGACTACCCGGCTTGCACTACACGGCACCTGAAGGCGTGGAGCACAAGGACTACACAGGAGTAGTACTCGGTTAGGGAGCTGTACATGTTCCGCACTGTGTAGAGGACTCCTATACGTACTCGACTAGTACTCTCTCCCTACTCCGACTTGTAACCCTGCCTCCCGGACTATATAAGGCGAGGCAGGGACCGATCACCTCATCTCATCCAATCCCCTACAACCCACGACGCACTATTGCACCATCTTGCAATTGTGCCCTATCAATCCAGAGCTACGCAGCATACAGGACGTAGGGTATTACGCACCTCGCGGCCCGAACCTGTCTAAATTGTGTGCCACGTGTCTCTTCCTTCGAGTTACCGATCTCGGCGAGTCACAATCATCTACTTCGGGTACTCCCCGTAGTAGGTTGCCGGTCTAAAACACCGACAGCTGGCGCGCCAGGTAGGGGCGCTTGCTCGAGATCACATGGCGAACTCGACGGCTTCCGTCCACTTCAAGCCAACTGTCGCCTTCAACCGCGGCGACACCTTCGTCTTCGGCGCACGGGTCCGCACGCTGCCGATGGCGCGGGCTCCTTCCGGCGCCGCCTAACCATGCGGCCCAACCCGAGGACGAGGCCTCGTGACGCTTCCGAGAAGTCGTCACGGGCGAACTCGCCGGCAAGTTCGGCGAAATTTCGCTCTTCAACCACCATGCGACTTCGAGCTCGAGTCCGTCTCCAACTCGAACCCGACGTCGCCATGGGCCATCACATGCGAGCCGGGCTGCTCGGCCATCGCGAGCGACCCCTTCACCACGCCGGCCTCCACGCGTGGCCCCCGCATCCTCGGCGGGCCCGCACGGGGGCTCCTACTCCACGCCGGGCCGGCAAGGAGCCCGTAACCGAGTACAACTCGGACTCCGATGCCGTCCCCCGATCGCGTTTCGGACTCCAGCCCCTCTCTCCGAGTTCTACTCGAACCCGGATTACGTGTTCGACTTCGGGTCGGACCACGAGGAGCCCGAGTCCGAAGACGACTCCCACCGAGCTTCCCTTGTCGGGGCCGGCCTGCGGGGCCGGTTATAAAATCGACGCCGGCGGAAGATACGTCCTGTGGCCAGACCGCAAGCCCGCTGACCTGACAAAGGGGGACTCACGCTACGTCGCCTACATCGACTCACTACCGTTCCAGGAGGGAACACCACTGGCCCAGGCTGACTCAAATACACCAACCGAGGTGGCACCCTCTGAGTCCAGCCTGGGTACCCCCGATCGCCAAGTCTTCATGGCTGCCGGCGACACCCCAGGACCTTCAGGCACGGCTGAAGACAGGTACCTGGAGGACATCTCCGCAGACGAGCTGTCTGCCAACGCACCTGCAGATGAGACCGCCGCCAACAGGGACGCTCGACGCGAACGCAACGGGGAAGCGCGGCCCGAACGACGCCGGCGGCTCAGAGACAACCTCCCCATCCGCAACCTTGCGGAAGCTCTCGAGGCGGTCGAGAGCAGAGTACACACCACCCCTGAGCAGTGCCTCATGTCGATCACAATGATCGCACGACAGGCTCAGGGCATACGCGCTGGAGAGGTCATCGCCAAGCTCGCTGAAGAAGCCTACTTCATGCGGGTCGACAACAGAGTCAACCAACCTCTTCCAGCTAAACCTCGCGACAATGAAGCTACTAGTCGCAGCGCCAACGCTGGCCCCAACCGTACTCGAGCTGACCTTCCAGCTGATCCAAACCGCCGCCGCTCCAACGCCGGCGGACCCTCGCAGCAAGACCAAGGCAACCGAGAAGTTGTTCCCCACCGCGCTCCGGCCGGTGGCGGCGGCAACGACCACGACGGCGGCGGCGGCGGCGGCGGCGGCTCCAACCACGGGGGCAACGGGGAGAGGCGGAGGCGGCGGCAGTCGCGGCGGCCGAGGCCACGCGAACAGCCACGCTTCCGGCGCCTCGCACGGCGGGTACGACGCTCGCCAGAAGATTGAGGAGTTGCGGCGGAAGAAGTCGACCACTGCTGCTGAGGGCGACGACTTCCCCGCCTTCTCACCCCGGCTTCGCAACCTGCTCCTCCCCGACAAGTTCAAGCCTTTGGGGATCACCAAGTACGACGCGGCGACGGATCCCATCCAGTGGCTCCGATGCTACGCTCTCTCCATCGAGAACGCTGGCGGCAACAGCGACACCAAATGCCTCTACTTCCCCTTCTGCCTGGACCAAGCACCACTCACATGGCTCGAGTCGCTGGACAAGCACTCGATCGACAAGTGGGACCAGCTGAAGGAGCAGTTCACAAGCAACTTCGCGGGCGCCATGGGCCGTTCGGGTACTCGCATGGACCTGGCCATGATCAAGCAAGAACAGGGCGAGACCCTCCGCAAGTACATGCGCCGCTTTTCGACAAGCGCGCTACCGTCGTCGACGTCACCGACAAGGAGGTCATCGACCTCTTCCAGGACGGCCTCTACCATCGCCGCACCTTCGAGGACTTCGGTCGTCGCCGCCCCGAGTCCATCCCCCACCTCAAGGACATGATCACGTCCTGGGCGGATGAAGAGGACAAGGCCAACACCAAGTACGACGCCATCCGCGGCAAGTCCAAGCGAGAACCGAGGCGGCGGCGGCGGGCAAAGCAACACAAACCAAGGTGGCCGCAACAACAACAACAACAACAACAACTACTCGGGTCCCAACCGCAAGCGCAAGCCAGACAACACCGTCGCGGCTATCCGGCCGCCTGCGAAAGGGAACTCGAAGAAGAACTCCGGCGGTTTCAAAGACCTGCTGAAGGAGAAGTGCCCGTGGCATCCAAACGGCAACCACACTACCGAGCAGTGCTACCAGCTCAGGCATGCACTCAAGGATACGCCGGAGCCACCGCACCCTCACGACCAAAAGGGCAAGAAGAAGGACGGCGACAACAACGACTTCCAAGAACCCAAGAAGACCATCAACGTCCTCTTCGGCGGAGCGCCGAGCGGGCGGGAGCGAAGGCTACCCGCCGTGAAGTGATGTCCATTGAGCCTGCGGTCCCGACCCCTCTCAGGTGGTCGGAGGTACCCATCACCTTCTCCCGCGCGGACCAATGGACCAGCTTCTCCGAACCAGGACGGTTCCCCCTCGTCCTGAAGCCAACGGTGGCGGGTTCCAAGCTCAACAAGGTGCTCATCGACGGCGGAAGCGGGCTCAACATCCTCTTCACCAAAACCTTGAAGAAGATGAACCTCGACGCCACCCCCATGCTCACCAAGAGCAGCACGCCTTTCTACGGCATCGTCCCGGGCAACGCGGCTATCCCCTTGGGCTCGGTGGTGCGCCGTTACCTTCGGGGCGTCTCGGGACAACTACCGCACCGAGTACATCAAGTTCGAGGTCGCGGATTTCGAGACCTCTTACCACGCCATCCTCGGCAGACCGGCCATCGCCAAGTTCATGGCGGTGCCCCACTACACCTACTTGGTACTCAAGATGCCAAGTCCAGCCGGTGTACTCTCCCTCCAGGGGGACTTGAAGATCTCCCACGACTGCGATACAGAAGCCGTGGTGATCTCTTCAACAAACCAAGTACCCAACGCGATGATGGAGGTCTACGCCGCGTCGAAGAAGCTTGCCACGAGCGAACTCGACATTCCAGAGATGTCCGACAGCGCCAACAAGCCTCAGCCACCTGAGGAGGTACTCGTCAGGACGGTCGACCTCGGAACAGGCGACCCCAGCAAGACCACCACCATCGGGGCCGGCCTCGACCCCAAATAGGAAGACGCGCTCATCAGCTTTCTTCGGGCTAACCACGTCATCTTCGCGTGGAAGCCAGCGGACATGCCAGTAGTGCCCAGGGAGCTGATTGAGCACTGCCTCAACGTCGATCCAAAGGCCACCCCAAGCGACAACACCTCCGACGTTTTGACGACGACAGATGGGACGCCATCAAGAAGGAGCTCGCCAAGCTACTCGCAGCTGGCTTCATCAGAGAAGTTTTCCATCCTGAGTGGCTCGCCAATCCCGTCCTCGTCCGCAAGAAGAACTCGAACGAGTGGACGATGTGCGTCGACTACATCGACCTCAACAAGCACTGCCCCAAGGACCCCTTCGGGTTGCCGCGGATTGATCAAGTCATCGACTCCACGGCGGGCTGCGACCTGCTCTGCTTCCTCGAGCGCTACTCCGGGTACCACCGGATCGCAATCAAGGAGGAAGACCGGGGAAAAGACCGCGTTCATCACCCCCGTTTGGCGCGTCTTGCTACACAACCATGTCATTCGGGCTGAAGAACGCCGGCGCTACCTATCAACGGGCCATCCGGGCACAGCTTCAAGCGGCAACTCAACAAGAACGTCGAGGCCTACGTGGATGACGTGGTTGTCAAAACCGGGGACTCCGGTACCCTCATCGACGACCTTGAAGAGACCTTCGCATCGCTACGCGAGTACCGCCGGAAGCTCAACCCGAACAAGTGCGTCTTCGGCGTTCCTTCGGGCAAACTACTCGGCTTCATCATCGCCCGGCGCGGCATTGAAGCCAACCCCGAGAAGATCTCCGCCATCACCGGCATGAAAGCTCCCACGAGCATCAAGGACGTCCGTAAGCCGACGGGGTGCATGGCGGCGTTGAACGAGATTCATCTCGAGGCTAGGAGAACGGGGCCTCCCCTTCTTCAAACTACTAAAGCATCACGAGAAGTTCGTGTGGACTCCGGAGAGGCGGATCAAGCCCTTGCCCGGCTCAAGGACTTCTGTCAAAGCCACCAATCCTCATGGCTCCTCACAAGGGCAAGCGGCTCGCTCTACCTAGGCCGCGACTACTCATGTGGTCGATCGCCATCGTTGTCGAGCGGCGGGGAAGACGGCCATGCCTACCGGTCCAACGCCCAGTCTACTTCGTTAGCGAGGTTCTATCAGAGTCCAAGGCTCGCTACCGGCCGTGCGAGAAGCTCCTGTACGCTCTACTCATCACCTCGCGGAAGCTACGACACTACTTCCAGGAGTACTCGGTTTCCATCGTCACCGACTACCCGCTCGGCGACATCCTGAGGAACCAAGACGCCACCGGAAGAATCTCCAAGTGGGGCTGTCGAGCTCGGCGCCCTCACCATCGACTTCAAGCCACGCACAGCCATCAAGTCGCAAGCACTAGTCGACTTCATGGCGAGTGGCGGGAGAACCAGCTACCTACTCCCACCGTGCGACCAGAGCATTGGGTGATGTACTTTGATGGCTCACTCAACCTCGAGGGCGCAGGTGCAGGGGTACTCCTGATCTCTCCAACGGGCGAACAACTCAAGTACGTCCTGCAGATCTTCTGGAAGGTCTCAAACAACGAAGCCGAGTACGAAGCTCTCCTACACGGGCTCCGCCTCGCGGCTTCACTGGGCATCAAGCGGCTACTAGTCTACGGCGACTCCGCAGTGGTCATCAACCAAGTCAACAAGTCCTGGGACCGCAACAAGGAGAACATGGACGCCTACTGCCTAGAAGTCCGCAAGCTCGAGAACAAATTCTACGGTCTCGAGTTCCATCACATCGTCCGCGACAACAACATTGCAGCGGACGTCCTCTCGAAGCTGGGATCCACCCGCGCTCAAGTACCAGCGGGCGTCTTCATCCATGAGCTTCACGCGCCATCCATCCCGGAGCCGGCACCACCGACCACTGTCCCGGCCCATCCACCAGGCGGGGCGGGAGGTCATGATGATCGACGTGGACGGAGGCAACCCTTCATCGACTACCTCGGCGAGCGAGAAGGTCCCCTCCGACAAGAACGCGGCCGAACAACTCGTCCGCCGCGCCAAGTCTTACGTCCTCGTCGGAGACAAGCTTTACAAGCGGGGCGCATCTTATGGGGTACTCATGAAGTGCGTCCCTCGTGAAGAAGGCAAGGACATCTTGGAGGAAATCCACAAGGGCGTCGCGGCAACCACGCGTCTTCACGCACGCCGGTCGCCAAGGCCTTCCGGCGAGCTTTCTGCGGCCCACGCTCCGGGTGATGCCGAAGAACTCGTCGAAGGTGCCAATGATGCCGGTTCTTCGCCAAGCGACAACACGTCCCGTCTACAAGCTAGTCACCATACCGTCAACCCGGCCCTTTGCCCGCCGGGGGCTCGACATGATTGGGCCACTCCCAACCGCGCCGGGGAGGATTCAACAGGGGTCTGGTGGCTATCGACAAGTTCACCAAGTGGATCGAGGTCAAGCCGGTCACATGCCCCAAGGCCGACGAGTACTCGACTTCTGGATGAACTCGTACACCGCTACGGGCTACCCCACCGCATCATCACGGACACGGGGTCCAACTTCAACAACCATCGGCCGGGGAGTACTGCGAGAACAAGCGGGATTGACGTCCGATACGTCTCGGTCGCCCATCCACGGGCCAACGGACAAGTCGAGCGCGCCAATGGGATGGTGCTCGACGCCCTCAAGAAGCGGCTACATGACGCCCGCTAACTCCAAAGGGGGCAAGTGGATCAAGGAACTACCCAACGCACTGCGGGGGCCGCGGACTCAACCATCCAAGCCAACGGGGCAACCCCCTACTTCCGGTCTACGGCTCCGAAGCCATCCTCCCTGCCGACGTCATATGGAACTCGCCGGTAGTGGAGCACTACGACGAAGGCGTCTCGGAAGACGACGCGACGAGTTGACATCGACAGCCTCGAAGAAGCTCGCTGTGCTGCCCTCGTACAATCAGCAAGGTACATGGAGGGTATCCGACGCTACCATGATCGCAACGTCAAGGAACGCTCCTTCAACGTTGGAGATCTTGTCCTCCGCCGTATCCAGAACACGGAAGGACTTCACAAGCTCAGCTCCCCCTGGGAAGGCCCCTTCACCGTGGCCAAGGTGACCGGGCCGGGCTCCTACCGCCTCCAAACACTTGAAGGCGAAGACGTCAGCAACTCGTGGAACGTCGACCAACTCTGTCGATTCTACGCCTAGTCTACACGACTACTCCGGGGTTCAAGTCTACACGACTACATCAGCACCCCTCGCCGCAAGCGACCCACCGGGTCCTGGCTCCAGTCTCCGGACTACTCACCTCCAGGGTCCAGCCCGCGCGGCTACCTACGGACCCTGGGCTGCGACGAGCGTCAAGGACTCTAGCAGCGGTCTACCAAGAGACCACACTCCAAGATCCAGCCTGCGCGGCTACCTACGGATCTGCGATCCAGCCTACACGGCTACCTACGGATCACCTGCTGCAAGCGGCTACCCGCTCCAGCGCCACTTAGCTGTAAGCGGCCTCCGGGTCCAGGCGACTACTTTGTAACTACAGCCCTGGCCACCCAGGTGTCCTTTTTCAGTAATAAAGATTGATCGCTCATCAACTTATTTACTGCCTACTCCCTACAACGGGACTACTAAAGCCGAGTACTACTACTCGCACTCACTCCTCGATGGGCGCTTCACACTCTGAGATCGCGGTTACGAGTACTCATTGCTGGAAAAATTTCTTTCATTGATACTTGATACAATTCATTACAATTGTTTTCCTGTACAACTATGGCTACTAGCTACTTATTACAGGGCTACTGGAGGTTCAGCTTCTCGGCTACCTGCTCCGCGATGGGAGCCATCTGCTCCAGCAGCTTTGCATATTGCTCATCCGAGCAGTTGGCGGCTACCCCGCCGGCGACCACCTCCACTGGAGCCTTCGGGAAGTACGAATTCATGAAGGCCAAGACCTGTCTTGGGATCGACTTGGCCATGTGCTTGACGTAGGCGGCCAGCCGGCTCGGAGCTTCACGAAGTTGATCCACCAGCGGAGCGATCTTGGGGCCGCTCGGGTGCGGCACCAGGAGCCGTGCGATCGGCAGAGCGGCTTCCTCCAATTCCTTCAACTGGGCCCGCAATGCCTCGCAGTCCTCGTTCAATTTCTGTAAAGATTTGTAGAAGTTGATGAGATCCCTGTCAGAAGCAATCCGCAGCTCCATATGCTTCTCACATTCGAAGGCGAGCTCCTTGTAGTCGAGCTCGAGTACCTGGCGGGCTTCTTGCTCCCGGTAGAAGAGGTTCTTCATGCTCACCTCCGAGGCCTTCAGCTGCTCCACCTGGCCCTCAAGCTCTGCAGTACAACAATGCAACAGCGGGTCAGATGCTTCTCGACTTCCAACAAGTCGAAGGATATACCTTTATTCTTGTTGCGGAGACCCTTGTTCTTCCGCACCAAGTCGTCGCCCTTCGCCTGCAGCTCCATGACGTCGTTGTGGTACTTGGTGAAGGCGGCGTCGAGCTTTGATTGCATGGCGGCTGCGTGCTTCCGCGACTTCACGAGCTGCTCCTCCAGCGCCTCCGCTCGGAGCACGGTGTCGCCATATCCTTGCAACATGTTCGACTTCTCGCGGGACCGCTCCGCGACGTCCTGCACAAGACAACTCATGTCACGAAGAGTACTCAACGACAAAGGATTGACTACTCCAAGGCTACAGCTACGTACCTTCATCCATTGCTCGGCCTGACGGATCGCCTCCATGTGCTTGGCTACCGTCGCCGGCTCGACGAGATCGTCCGCAAGGAGCTCTATCCCGCCGCGGCTACCCGAGGCGGCCTCTGTCATCGGCGCAGAGCGGATGGGCTCCGCGTCTTGGATCTCAGGGGATCAGATAGCCACCTCCAGAGTAATCTCTGGCGACGTGGTGACCGCCTCCCCCCCGGCGGACTTCTCGACGACCTCCCCCACGGGCTCGGGGGCTCCTTCTGCAGCTTCTGGGGCCTCTGGCGTCAACTCCTGCATTGGCACCCCTGCAGGGATGTCACCTCCTTCAGCGCCTGACAACAAAACAACACGCGCATCTGTGCCTACGACTACTCATCCTGGAGCTCTGCAGCTTCAAGAAGGGTACCCACCTTCAACTACACTCGCCTCCGGCAGCGGCGCTTCGGTAGCCGGGGGCTCAGTCACTGCTTGGGCATCGGGAGCGCCCCCCTCGACGGGCGGCGCGACTTCTTCCGCCATCGCTGATGAGGGCTCGTCCCCATCCCAGCTCAGATCTGTGGATTTTCTGCAGAAGTATTCACAGAGGGTCGTCAGACAAAATCGACTACCGCAGCAAGTACTACTCATGAGGATATGGTACTTACAAGCTCGACCGGACGATGGTCACGGCCGGAGCACCGAGGATGCTGGCAATATCAACCAGTCCACCCTCGGTGGTCGCCTCCTCCTCCGCCCCTGTGGCTACCGCCTCCTCCATAGCAGCGGCGGCCGGCGCAGACGTCTCCTGCGCTCCTGAGGCCACCACCTCTTCAACGGTGGCGGCCATGGGTCTTCTGCTCTCTTCTGGAGCAGGGGGCTGGCGCTCTAGTTGCGCCAGGAGTTCTTCAACAGTGGGGGCTGGACTTCGGCTTCCAGCCGGTTCCCCCACCGGGTCCCACACGCCCTCGTCGCCCTCTTCGACGGGCTCCGCTGGCGGCACCTCCTGCATACAAAGGAAGACTACTCATCAGCAATGTACTCAAACAACGGGTACCCGACTACTCTGCTCAAGATGACTTACCTCCTGAGGCGTGGTCTCCGAGACCTTTAGCTTCTTCGTCACCCGCTTCCTGGCGGGGATGCGCGGCTTCCGTGGCGGCGCAGCGAGGCTAGCCTCCAAGATAGCCGGAGGGTCTTGCACCAGCGGAACGTGAGGCAAGCCTGGGCGGCTAAACCTCGACCGCAGCTGAAAGCAGTCTTGAAGCGTCTCTTCGTCTTCTTCATCGTCATCGGAGGAATCCTCCACGATGACGGGATCGTCGCCTTCACCGACTTCGCGGCGCTCCTTCACCTTCCCCTCCGCCGGGATCTCGATCCCGCTCGGTGGCGGCTGCGGCTCGGAGACGAACCGCCTTACATCATCCTGCGCAAGACACAAGACGTCAGTGACTCTACTACAAGTAATCACTACTCGACAAGGGAGTACGACTACTCACCTCCTTGGGCGGGCGCGCGGCGGAGTACTCCTCGACCGGGCACGCCGTGTACGGCGGCATGTCCTTGAAGATCCGCGACAACCTCTCGACGATGTCGTTGTCGTCCAGCTCGCCTCCCGGCATCCTCGACGCGTCGTCGTCGCCGGTGTACTCGAAACCCAGGGTCTCCCGCGCCATCAGCGGCTGGATCCTGCGCTTCATGAAACTGAAGGCCACATGCTCGGCCCTCAGTCCCGCTTCTCTGAGCACTCTGATGCGTGCTAGCAGCTCGGGGAGCTGAATCCCCTCTTGCATGGTGGGCTCCGTGTTCCACCACTCGCGGTGCCTGGGCTGCCGTCCGCTCGGCTTCGGCAGGCCAGGGTGGTGGTTCGTGATGTAGAACCATCTGGTCTTCCAGTCCGTGTTGGAGTCGACGAGCTTGTACGCCAGGTACTGCTCCGCGGCGTCCTCCCTCAGCTGGATGCCGGCCCCTCCGACTACTCTGGGGTTGGAGGCACTTGGCTGTGGCTTGACGCGGAAGAACTTCCCGAAGAGCACCCAGTGCGGCTTGATTCCGAGGAAGGCTTCACAGAAGTGGACGAAGACCGAAGTGTGGAAGATGCCGTTGGGGTTCAAGTTCAGGTACTCGATGCCGTAGTACCCGAGCAGCCCCTTGAAGAAGTCGCTGGCTGGGAGCGCAAGTCCGCGCTCCACGAACCGCGAGAACATCGGGATCTCGTCCTCGGCCTTCTCCATTGGATATGGATCTCCAGCGGCGGATCTCCAAATGTCCACTTCCTTCTCCCTGATGAACCCACTGTTCAGCAGGGTCAGCAGGTCCTCCGTCTTCACCTTGGATTTTCTCCACTCGCGGCTTGGATCAGCCCGCGGTGGAGAAATTGGCGGCCCCGCTCCGGTGGCAGCCGCGGCGGCCTCTTCGCGGCCCCTATTCTTCCCGCCGGCCTTGGACGTCTTGGACGGCGACGGCTTCATTCTTCAAGTGCAAGGAGTTTTCACTCGCATCCGCTCGGGGGCTACCCTAAAGGCTTCGGGGGGCGGCGCGCTCGGATCTACTACGGCGGCAGCAGGCGCTGGGAGTGGATTCGCTTTAAGATTCAAACGGAATGTCTGCGGCTCGAATGGGTGAAAACCCTAAGGGTTTTTGGCTTCTATTTATAAGCCAAATCGCCTCCGTAACGGGCAGCTGGCTAAGTCCACGCGCGGCTGACTCAGCGGCTGCGCGTGACTCTTCGAATTCTACTAGTCGACGCGCCTCACCTCGGGGGCTCGGCTACTTCTATTCGACTACCTGGGAAGCGACTAGTCTCAAGAGCATCTCAGGACACATTCTACAAGAAGACCCTTCAATTCGAGAGGAAGTACTCGACTCAAGGCTCGGGGGCTCCGTGCCACGTGTCCTTCGGTTTTTTCTCTCCGGATTTTTCGGGATTTTCTTGCCAAGATTTCGGATGGACCCTCGCCGAGCCCGCGGCTCGAGGCTCGGGGGCTACTCCATGTGGAGTGCGGTTCTGCAAATCGCACCTCCATGACGGCTCCGGCTTCAAGACAAGACGAGCGGTTTTTGAAGACCTTCGAAGGCGATTTCAAGGACGCTTGGGACTACTCGAGAAGACTTCAAGATTGCTCAAACATCGACCGGAGTACATTCCGGCCCTCGGGATGCTTCGACTACTCTTGAGGACTTTGGCTTGCGGCACTCGGGGACGCTTGAGGACCGCTTGTTAAGGCCGTCAAGACTACTTGAAGCTATCCTTCTCGACTACAAAGTACTCGGGGGGCTTGTCGTATGGACCTCCCCGGGCCCACTACCTCGGTGGGTACCGGGACCGACTACTCGGTGGACCCACGGGACTACCGGCTTGCGCTACACGGCACCTGAAGGCGTGGAGCACAAGGACTACACAGGAGTAGTACTCGGTTAGGGAGCTGTACATGTTCCGCACTGTGTAGAGGACTCCTAGACGTACTCGACTAGTACTCTCTCCCCACTCCGACTTGTAACCCTGCCTCCCGGACTATATAAGGCGAGGCAGGGACCGATCACCTCATCTCATCCAATCCCCTACAACCCACGGCGCACTATTGCACCATCTTGCAATTGTGCCCTATCAATCCAGAGCTACGCAGCATACAGGACGTAGGGTATTACGCACCTCGCAGCCCGAACCTGTCTAAATGGTGTGCCACGTGTCTCTTCCTTCGAGTTACCGATCTCGGCGAGTCACAATCATCTACTTCGGGTACTCCCCGTAGTAGGTTGCCGGTCTAAAACACCGACAAAGTGGACGACGACGACATCGTCGACAGGCTGAGCAGGATCTTCAAGGATATGCCGGCGTACACGCCGTGCCTGGTGCCCGAGTACTCTACCGCGCGCCCACCAAACAAGGTTGGTAGCCTTCGGTCTTGTCGAGTACTCATTGCGGAATAGTAGTTGCACTGACATTGTGTGCTTCTTGCAGGATGACTTAGTGAAGTTTGTCTCCGAGCCAGCGTTGCCTCCTCAGCTTGTCGAGGTCCCAGAGGAAGGAAAGGCCAAGGCCAAGGAGCGGCGCGAAGTTGGTGAAGGAGACGACACAATTGTCGTTGAAGACATGTCCGAGGAGGACGACGATGAAGAAACGCTGCAGGAGCACTTCCAGCTGCGGTCAAGGTTTAGCCGCCCTGGATTGCCTCATATTCCTCTCGTTCAGGATCCGCCGGCTAGCCTAGATGCTAGTCTGCCCGCGCCGCCAAGGAAGCCGCGCAATGTGGCCCGCAAGCGCGTGGCCAAGAAGTTGAAGGTCTCGGAGACCACGTCCCAGGAGGTAAGCCATCTTGAATAGGGTAGTCGAGTACTTATGTCTCGATGTTGTGTATTGACGATGAGATTCGCTTGCTTGCAGGAGATGCCGCCTTCCGACCTCGTTGAGCAGGGTGACGGAGGCGATTGGGACACCGTGAGGGAGCCAGCTGGGGGTAGTCGTAGCCCAGCCCCCATCGTGGAGGAGCTTTTGGCGCAGATGACGCGCTAGCCCCCTGTTGCTGAGGGGAGCTCAGAACCGTCCGTTGCTGCCGCTGAAGAGGCAGCGACTACTGAGGCGCAGGAGGAGGCGCCGCGAGAGGCGGGAGCGGTCGACATTGCCGCATCCTCGCCGCCCCCAACCGTGACGGTGGTCTGGTCGAGCTTGTAAGTATTGATCCTTCCCGAGTAGTACATTAGATGTGGTAGTCGTACTAGGTTGACAACCAGCTTGTACACTCTGCAGGAAATCGACGGACTTGTCCTGGGAGGGGGATGAACCCGCTGCAGAGGTGGCGGAAGAAGAGACCGCGGCGCCCGCTGAGGAGTCCGCTCCCGCCCTTCAGGCAGAATCCGAGGCGCCGGCCGCGGAAGCTACGTTGCCTGAGGCCAGCATTGTTGAAGGTGAGTACTCTGCTCAGGTGCGAATAATCACGAAGAGTGGTCTTAGCCGCCAGGTATGAATGATCCAGTTGTCATTTGATGACAGGTGGTGAGGCCGAGGGGAGCGATATCCCGTCGGCGGTGCTCGTTGAAGATGTGGCACCGGAGACGCAGGGAGCTGCCGGAGGAGCCCCCGAGCCGATGGAGGTGGCCGTCGGAGAAGCCGCCGCGACGACTGGAGGAGAAGGCGACGACGCGCTGCCAGAACCCACTCTGGAGGTAGTCGTCCGCTCACCAGAGATCCAGGACGCGGAGCCAATCTGCTCAGCGCCAATGTCCGGGGCCGCGACGAGTAGTCGTGGCAGGATCGAATTGTTGGCGGATGATCTTGTCGACCCGGCGACGGTGGCTCGGCACCTGGAGGCGGTGCGCTAGGCCGAGCAATGGATGAAGGTGAGTAGTCGACACCCTTGAGTAGTCAATCCTTTAGTGTTGAGTACCCATTTGACATGTGTTGTCTGTGCAGGACGTTGCGGAGAGGTCCCGCCAGAAGTCCGACATGCTTCAAGGATACGGCGAAGCAGTACTCTGAGCAGAAAGCTTGGAGGAGCAACTTGTGAAGGACCGGAAGCACGCCGCCGCGATGCAGTCAAAGCTGGACACCGCGTTTGCCAAGTATCACAATGACATCCAAGATATGCAGGCGAAGAGCGACGATCTGGTGTGGAAGAACAAGTCTCTCCGCAACAAGAATAAAGGTACGCGACTGCCTTGTCGGGTACTTGTTGATGGTAGCTTGATGTAGTCTGACCCACTTTGCCTTTGTTGATTGCAGAGCTTGAGACCCGCGTCGATCAGCTAAAGGCTTCAGAGACCGACATGAAGAACCTCTTCTACCAGGAGCAGGAGGCCCGCCAGGTACTGGAGTACGATTATAAGGAGCTTGCTTACGAGTGCGAGAAGCACTTGGAGCTCCGTATTGCGTCAGATCGTGACCTCGTCAACTGCACAAATCCTTGCAGAAGCTGAACGAGGACTGCGAGAAGCTGCAGGCTCAGCTCAAGGAAATCGAGGAAGCCGCGCTCCCCATCGCGAGGCTGCTGGTGCCCCACCCTGGCGGTCCGAAGATAGCTCCACTGGTGGACCGGCTGAAGGAAGCCCCCAGCCGCCTGGCGACCTACGTCAAGCACTTGGCGAAGTCGATCCCCAACCAGGTTCTGGCCTTCATGAAGTCGTACTTCCCGAAGGCTCCTGTGGACGTAGTCGCCGGCGGGCTAGCCGCCAACTGCACCGACGAGCAATACGCGGAGCTGCTGGAGCAGATGGCGCCCATTGCTGAACAAGTCGCCGAGAAGCTCAATCTCCAGTAGTCCTGTAATGTTAGCTCGTAGCAGTAGTTGTACATAAACAATTGTAATGAATTTGTTTAAGTACCAATGAAGAAAACTTCCACGAATGAGTACTCGTTATCGCCATCTGTGAGTGCGGAGTCCCATCGTGGAGTCGTCGCGAGTAGTCGTACTCGCCGGTATCCCCGTTGAGGGAAGTTGACAGTAAAATAGTTGATGGATAATCAAACTTTATTACTGAAAAAGTACACCTGGATGGCCAGGGCCGTTGTTATAGAGTAGTCGCCAGGACCCAGAGGCCGCCTACGGCTAAGTAGTGCTAGGGCGTATAGCTACTTACAACAGTAGATCCGTTAGTAGCCGTGTAGGCTGGATCTAGAAGTACATGGTCTCTCAGTAGACCGCTGCTGGAGTCCTTTGTCGCTCGTCGCAGCCCAGGATCCGTTAGTAGCCGCATGGGCTGGATCCTGGAGAGGAGTAGTCCAGAGACTGGTGCCTGGACCCGGAGGCCACTTACAGTGGAGGGGTCTTGATGTAGTCGTATAGACATGAGCCTCCAGGGTAGTCGAGTAGACTAGGCGTAGAATCGACAGAGTTGGTCGATGTTCCACGAGTTGTTGACGTCTTCGCCTTCAAGCGTCCGGGAGGCAAGAGGGAGCCCGGTCCGGTCACCTTTGCAATTGTGAAGGGACCTTCCCAGGGCGAGCTGAGCTTGTGTAGTCCTTCCGTGTTCTGGATGCGACGGAGGACAAGATCACCAACGTTGAAGGAGCATTCCTTGACGTTGCGATTGTGGTAGCATCGGATACCCTCTAGGTACCTTGCTGAATGGACGAGGGCGACACAGCGAGCTTCTTCGAGTCCGTCGATGTCAACTCGTCTGCTGTCTTCGGAGACGCCTTCGTCGTATTGCTCCACCGCTGGTGAATCCCACATGACATCAGCAGGGAGGATTGCTTCGGAGCCATAGACCAGGAAGTATGGAGATTGTCCCGTTGGCTTGAAGGGTTGGGTACGTAGCCCCCAGAGTGCATTGGGTAGTTCCTTGATCCACTTGCCTCCTTTGGAGTTGGCAGCGTTGTGCAGCTGCTTTTTGACAGCGTCGAGCACCATCCCATTGGCGTGCTCGACTTGTCCATTGGCCCGAGGATGGGCAACTGAGACATATCGGACGTCGATCCCGATGTTCTCGCAGTACTCCCAGAACTGGTGATTGTTGAAGTTGGAGCCCAGGTCTGTGAAGATGCGATAGGGTAGTCCGTAGCGATGTACGAGTTCATCCAGGAAGTCGAGTACTCTGTCAGCCTTGGGGGATGTAACCGGCTTGACCTCGATCCACTTGGTGAACTTGTCGATGGCCACCAGTACTCTGTTGAATCCACCTGGCGCAGTTGGAAGTGGCCCAATCATGTCGAGCCCCCAGCAGGCGAAAGGCCAGGTTGGCGGTATGGTGACTAGCTTGTAGGCTGGGACATGTTGCTGCTTGGTGAAGTATTGACACCCTTGGCACCTTCTGACGAGTTCTTCGGCGTCGCCCAAAGCTGTGGGCCAACAGAAAGCTCGTCGGAAAGCCTTGCTGACCAGTGTGCGTGAGGACGCGTGGTTGTCGCAGACGCCTTTGTGGATCTCCTCCAAGATGTCCTTGCCTTCTTGTCTAGGAGCGCACTTCATGAGTACTCCGGAAGATGCGCCCCGCCTGTAGAGCTTGTCTCCGACGAGGACGTAGGACTTGGCGTGGCAGATGAGCTGCTCGTCCATGTTCTTGTCCGAGGGAACCTTCTGCTCGCTGAGGTAGTCGATGAAGGGCTGCCTCCAGTCCACGTCGATCATCATGACCCCCTGGCCAGCCGGGGGATGCGCTGGGACAGTGGTCGGTGGCGCCGGCTTCGAGATGGATGGCGCGTGAAGCTCGTGGACGGAGACACCCACTGGTACTTGAGCGCGAGTAGAACCAATCTTCGACAGGACGTCCGCTGCAACGTTGCTGTCGCGGACGACGTGGTGGAACTCGAGACTATAGAACTTGTTCTCGAGCTTGCGGACTTCTAGGCAGTAGGCATCCATGTTCTCCTTGTTGCGGTCCCAGGACTTGTTGACTTGGTTGATGACCACTGCGGAGTCGCCGTAGACTAGTAGCCGCTTGATGCCCAGTGAAGCTGCGAGGCGGAGCCCGTGTAGCAGAGCTTCGTACTTGGCTTCATTGTTTGAGACCTTCCAGAAGATCTGTAGGACGTACTTGAGTTGTTCGCCCGTTGGAGAGATCAAGAGTACCCCTGCACCTGCGCCCTCGAGGTTGAGTGAGCCGTCGAAGTACATCACCCAGTGCTCTGGGCGCTCGGTTGGAGTGGGTAGCTGATTCTCCCGCCACTCCGCCATGAAGTCGACTAGCGCCTGCGACTTGGATGGCTGTGCGTGGCTTGAAGTCGATGTTGAGGGCGCCGAGTTCGACTGCCCATTTGTAGATTCTTCTAGTAGCATCTTGGTTCCGCAGGATGTCGCCGAGCGGGTAGTCGGTGATGACGGAGATCGAGTACTCCTGGAAGTAGTGTCGTAGCTTCCGCGAGGTGATGAGCACTGCGTACAGAAGCTTCTGTACTGGCTGGTAGCGTGTCTTGGATTCTGACAGGACCTCGCTGACGAAGTAGACTGGTCGCTAGACATGGTAGGCGTGGACGTCTTCCTGCCGCTCAACGATGATGGCAGTGCTGACCACGTGAGTAGTCACAGCGAGGTAGAGCAGTAGCTGCTTGCCTTTGCAAGGAGCCGTGAGGACTGGTGGCTTCGATAGGAAGTCCTTGAGCTGGGCAAGGGCTTGGTCCGCCTCTGGAGTCCACACGAACTTCTCTTGGTGCTTGAGTAGTTTGAAGAAGGGGAGCCCCCATTCTCCAAGCTTCGAGATGAATCTGTTCAAGGCCGTCATGCACCCGGTCAGCTTCTGGACGTCTTTGATACATGTGGGAGCTTTCATGCTGGTGATGGTGGAGATCTTCTCGAGATTGGCTTCGATGCCGCGATGGCTGATGATGAAGCCGAGTAGTTTGCCCGAAGGTACGCCAAAGACGCACTTGTTCGGGTTGAGCTTCCAGCGGTACTCGCGCAGGGATGCGAAAGTCTCTTCAAGGTCGTCGATGAGCGTGTTGGAGTTTCTGGTCTTTCGACCACATCATCCACGTAGGCTTCGACATTCTTGTTGAGGATCCTCTTGAAGCAAGCTTGGATAGATCGTTGGTATGTGGCGCCGGCGTTCTTCAACCCGAAGGACATGGTCGTGTAGCAGTACGCGCCAAACGGGGCGATAAACACGTTCTTCTCCTGGTCTTCTTCCTTGATCGCGATCTGGTGGTACCCGGAGTAGCAGTTGAGGAAGCAGAGAAGGTCGCAGCCCGCCGTGGAGTCGATGACTTGGTCATTCCGCGGCAACCCGAAGGGGTCCTTGGGGCAGTGTCGTATGGACCTCCCTGGGCCCACTACCTCGGTGGGTACCAGGACCGACTACTCGGTGGGCCCCTGGGACTACCCGGCTTGCGCTACACGGCACCTGAAGGCGTGGAGCACAAGGACTACACGGGGAGTAGTACTCGGTTAGGGGAGCCGTACATGTTCCGCACCGTATAGAGGACTCCTAGACGTACTCGACTAGTACTCTCTCCCTACTCCGACTTGTAACCACGCTCCGGACTATATAAGGCGAGGCGGGGACCGATCACCTCATCTCATCCAATCCCCTACAACTCACGGCGCACTATTGCACCATCTTGTAATCGTGCCCTATCAATCCGAGCTACGCGGCATACGAGACGTAGGGTATTACGCACCTCGCGACCCGAACCTGTCTAAATTGTGTGCCACATGTCTCTTCCTTCGAGTTACCGGTCTCGGCGAGTCACAATCATCTACTTCGGGTACTCCCCGTAGTAGGTTGCCGGTCTAAAACACCGACAGCTGGCGCGCCAGGTAGGGGCTCTCGCTCGAGATCACATGGCGAACTCGACGGCTTCCGTCCACTTCAAGCGAACTGTCACCTTCAACCGTGGCGACACCTTCGTCTTCGGCGCCTGAGTCTGCACTGCTGATGGCGCGGGCTCCTTCCAGCGCCGCCTAACCGTGCAGCCCAACCCGAGGACGAGCCTCGTGACGCTTCCGAAGTTGTCACGGGCGAACTCGCCGCAAGTTCGGCGAAATTTCGCTCTTCAACCACCATGCTGACTTCGAGCTCGAGTCCGTCTCCAACTCGAACCCGACGTCGCCATGGGCCATCGCATGCGAGCCGGCCGCGCTCGGCCATCGCGAGCGGTCCCTTCACCACGCCGGCCTCCCGCGCGTGGCCCCCGCATCCTCAGCCGGGCCCGCACGGGGGCTCCTACTCCACGCCGGGCCGGCAAGGAGCCCGTACCCGAGTACAACTCGGACTCCGACGCCGTCCCCGATCTCGTTTCGGACTCCAGCCCTCTCTCCGAGTTCTACTCGAACCCGGATTACGAGTTCGACTTCGGGTCGGACCCTGAGGAACCCGAGTCCGAAGACGACTCCACTGAGCTTCCCTTGTCAGGGCCAGCCTCTGGGCTGGTTATAAAATCAACGCCGGCCGGGAGATACGTCTACTGGCCAGACCGCAAGCCCGTTGACTGGTAAAGGGAGACTCAGGCTACGTCGCCTACATTGACTCGCTACCGTTCCAGGAGGGAACACCACTAACCCGGGCTGACTCGAATACACCAACCGAGGTGGCACCCTCTGAGTCCAGCCTGGGTACCCCGATCGCCAAGTCTTCATGGCTGCCGGCGACACCCCGAGACCCTCGGGCACGGGCGAGGACAGTACTGGAGGACATCTCCGCGGTACGAGCCGTCCGCCAACGCACCCGCGGACGAGACCGCCGCCAACAAGGGGACGCTCGACGCGAACGCAACAGAAGCGCGGCCGAACGACGCCGGCGGCTCAGAGACAACCTCCCCATCTGCAACCTTGCGGAAGCTCTCGAGGCGGTCGAGAGCAGAGTACACACCACCCCTGAGCAGTGCCTCATGTCGATCACAACGATCGCACGCCAGGCTCAGGGCATACGCGTTGGAGAGGTCATCGCCAAGCTTGCTGAAGAAGCCTACTTCATGCGGGTCGACAACAGAGTCAACCAACCTCCTCCAGCTAAACCCCGCGACAACGAAGCTACTAGTCGCAGAGCCAACGCTGGCCCCAACCGTACTCGAGCTGATCTTCCAGCTGATCCAAACCGCCGCCGCTCCAACGCCGGCGGACCCTCGCAGCAAGACCAAGGCAACCGAGAAGTTGTTCCCCACCGCGCTCCGGCCGGTGGCGGCGGCAACGACCCCGACGGCGGCGGCGGCGACGGCGGCGGCTCCAACCACGGGGGCAACGAGAGAGCGGGAGGCGGCGGCGGTCGCGGCGGCCGAGGCCACGCGAACAACCATGCTTCCGGTGCCTCGCACGGCGGGTACGACGCTCGCCGAAGATTGAGGAGTTGCGGCGGAAGAAGTCGACCACTCTCCGCCGAGGGCGACGTCTTCCCCGCCTTCTCACCCCGGCGCCGCAACCTCGCTCCTCCCCGACAAGTTCAAGCCTTTGGGGATCACCAAGTACGACGCGAAGCAGATCCCATCCAGTGGCTCCGATGCTACGCTCTCTCCATCGAGAACGCCGGCGGCAACGGCGACACCAAATGCCTCTACTTCCCCTTACGCCCGGACCAAGCACCACTCACATGGCTCGAGTCGCCGGACAAGCACTCGATCGACAAGTGGGACCGGTGAAGGAGCGGTTCACAAGCAACTTCGCGGGCGCCATGGGCCGTTCGGGTACTCGCATGGACCTTGCCATGATCAAGCGAGAACGAGGGCGAGACCCTCCGCAAGTACATGCGCCGCTTTTTCGACAAGCGCGCTACCGTCGTCGACGTCACCGACAAGGAGGTCATCGACCTCTTCCAGGACGGCCTCTACCATCGCCGCACCTTCGAGGACTTCGGTCGTCGCCGCCCCAGGTCCATCCCCCACCTCAAGGACATGATCACGTCCTGGGCGGATGAAGAGGACAAGGCCAACACCAAGTACGACGCCATCCGCGGCAAGTCCAAGCAGAACCAGGCCGGCGGCAGCGGCAGCAATACAAACCAAGGTGGCCGCAACAACAACAACAACAACAACAACTACTCGGGTCCCAACCGCAAGCGCAAGCCAGACAACACCGTCGTGGCTATCCAGCGCCCTGCGAAAGGGAACTCGAAGAAGAACTCTGGCGGTTTCAAAGACCTGCTGAAGGAGAAGTGCCCGTGGCATCCAAACGGCAACCACACTACCGAGCAGTGCTACCAGCTCAGGCATGCACTCAAGGATACGCCGGAGCCACCGCACCCTCACGACCAAAAGGGCAAGAAGAAGGACGGCGACAACAACGACTTCCAAGAACCCGAGAAGGCCGTCAATGTCCTCTTCGGCGGACTGCCCAGCAGGCGGGAGCAGAAGGCTACCCGTCGTGTTGTGATGTCCATTGAACCAGCGGTCCCGACCCCTCTCAGGTGGTCGGAGGTACCCATCACCTTCTCCCGCGCGGACCAATGGACCGGCTTCTTCGAACCGGGGACGGTTCCCCCTCGTCCTGAAGCCAACGGTGGCAGGCTCCAAACTCAACAAGGTGCTCATCGACGGTGGAAGCGGGCTCAACGTCCTTTTCACCAAAACCTTGAAGAAAATGAAGCTCGACGTCACACCCATGCTCACCAAGAGCAGCACGCCTTTCTACGGCATCGTCCCAGGCAACGCGGCTATCCCACTGGGCTCGGTGGTGCGCAGTTACCTTCGGGGCGTCTCGGGACAACTACCGCACCGAGTACATCAAATTCGAGGTCGCGGACTTCGAGACCTCTTACCACGCCATCCTCGGCAGACCGGCCATCGCCAAGTTCATGGCGGTGCCCCACTACACCTACTTGGTGCTCAAGATGCCAAGTCCAGCCGGTGTACTCTCCCTCCAAGGGGACTTGAAGATCTCCCACGACTGCGATACAGAGGCCGTGGTGATCGCTTCCACTAATCAAGTACCCAACGTGATGATGGAGGTCTACGCCGCGTCGAAGAAGCTTGCAACAAGCGAACTCGACATCCCAGAGAAGTCTGACAGCGCCAACAAGCCTCAGCCACCTGAGGAGGTACTCGTCAGGACGGTCGACCTCGGAACAGGCGACCCCAGTAGGACCACCACCATCGGGGCCGGCCTTGACCCCAAATAGGAAGACGCGCTCATCAGCTTTCTTCGGGCTAACCGTGACATCTTTGCGTGGAAGCCAGCGGACATGCCAGGAGTGCCCAGGGAGCTGATTGAGCACTGCCTCAACGTCGATCCAAAGGCCACCCCAAAGCGACAACACCTCCGACGTTTCGCCTACGACAGACGGGACGCCATCAAGAAGGAGCTCGCCAAGCTTCTCGCAGCCGGCTTCATCAGAGAAGTCTTTCATCCTGAGTGGCTCGCCAACCCCATCCTCGTCCGCAAGAAGAACTCGAACGAGTGGAGGATGTGCGTCGACTACACCGACCTCAACAAGCACTGCCCCAAGGACCCCTTCGGGTTGCCGCGGATTGATCAAGTCATCGACTCCACGGCGGGCCGCGACACGCCTCCGCTTCCTCGATCGCTACTCCGGTACCACCGGATCGCAATCAAGGAGGAAGACCAGGAAAAGACCGCGTTCATCACCCCGTTTGGCGCGTACTGCTACACGACCATGTCATTCGGGTTGAAGAACGCCGGCGCTACCTATCAACGGGCCATCCAAGCTTGCTTCAAGCGGCAACTCAACAAGAATGTCGAGGCTTACGTGGATGACGTGGTTGTCAAAACCAGGGACTCCAGTACCCTCATCGACGACCTTGAAGAGACCTTCGCATCGCTATGCGAGTACCGCTGGAAGCTCAACCCGAACAAGTGCGTCTTCGGCGTCCCTTCGGGCAAACTACTCGGCTTCATCATCAGCCAGCGCGGCATCGAAGCCAACCCCGAGAAGATCTCCGCCATCACCAGCATGAAAGCTCCCACGAGCATCAAAGACGTCCGTAAGCCGACGGGGTGCATGGCGGCATTGAACAGATTCATCTCGAGGCTAGGAGAACGGGGGCCTCCCCTTCTTCAAACTACTCAAGCATCACGAGAAGTTCGTGTGGACTCCGAGAGGCGGATCAAGCCCTTGCCCGGCTCAAGGACTTCCTCTCAAAACCGCCAATCCTCACGGCTCCTCACAAGGGCGAGCGACCATCGCTCTACCTAGCCGCGACTACTCACGTGGTCGGCATCGCCATCGTTGTCGAGCGGCGGGGAAGACGGCCACGCCTACCCGGTCGGCGCCCGGCCTACTTCGTCGGCGAGGTTCTATCGTAGTCCAAGGCTCGCTACCGGCCCGTGCGAAGCTCCCGTACGCTCTACTCATCACCTCGCGGAAGCTACGACACTACTTCCAGGAGTACTCGGTCTCCATCGTCACCGACTACCCACTCGGCGACATCCTGAGGAACCAAGACGCCACCGGAAGAATCTCCAAGTGGGGCCGTCGAGCTCGGCGCCCTCACCATCGACTTCAAGCCACGCACAGCCATCAAGTCGCAAGCACTAGTCGACTTCATGGCGAGTGGCGGGGAGAACCGGCCTACCTACTCCCACCATGCGACCGAGCATTGGGTGATGTACTTTGATGGCTCACTCAACCTCGAGGGCGCGGGCGCAGGGGTACTCCCCGATCTCTCCAACGGGCGAACAACTCAAGTACGTCCTACGCATCTTCCGGAAGGTCTCAAACAACGAAGCCGAGTACGAAGCTCGCTACACGGGCTCCGCCTCGCGGCTCACCGGGCATCAAGCGGCTACTAGTCTACGGCGACTCCGCGGTGGTCATCAACCAAGTCAACAAGTCCCGGGACCGCAACAAGGAGAACATGGACGCCATCGCCTAGAAGTCCGCAAGCTCGAGAACAAATTCTATGGTCTCGAGTTCCATCACATCGTCCGCGACAACAACGTTGCAGCGGACGTCCTCTCGAAGCTTGGATCCACCCGCGCTCAAGTACCAGCGGGCGTCTTCGTCCATGAGCTTCATGCGCCATCCATCCCGGAGCCGGCGCCACCGACCACTGCCCCAGCCCATCCACCAGCTGGGCAGGAGGTCATGATGATCGACGTGGACTGGAGGCAACCCTTTATCGACTACCTCAGCGAGCAGAAGGTACCCTCCGACAAGAACGCATCCGAACAACTCGTCCGTCGCGCCAAGTCTTACGTCCTCGTCGGAGACAAGCTTTACAAGCGGGGCGCATCTTCCGGAGTGCGAAGGACCGATACGGCGAACCGGAGAGGGGGGGGGGGGGGGGGAGTGAATGGGAGCCGATAAAAATTCTTCTCGAAGGAGATGAAAACTCCAACAAGACGAACGCGGCTTCCAACACACGTCTCCGACTCACTACCAAGGTTGGTCAAGCCCACGTAGCCACCGGAGTGCCACCGGACCTAGGAACCAACACACCACCTTCCGACCCGAGAAACGCAGGCGGAAAAACCAAGCCTCGAGTCTACAGACCCACACCGGTCGGACCGGTGAGCACCACCGGCCGGACCGGTCCCCGCCGGTGAAACCGAGCAACTTTCACTAAGTGGCTCTACACCGGTCGACCGGTGAGACACACCGGTCGAGCCGGTGGCGGCACCGAAAGCCCCCAAGGCACCAAACGAGTCAACCGACCACCAAACGGACCCAAACTCGAAACGAAGCAACACGGGACAACAACGAACTCACCAAGACGTTCACCCGAGCAAAATCCCACAAGGGCTTGCACCGGTCGGACCGGTCAAGAGCACCGCCGTCGGACCGGTGTGGCACGGGCGGCTCGGGATGAACGGCACCCGCGGGTCAACTCCCCCCAAATCCAAATCTCGATCTCCCGAATCGCTCCACGGACTTGAACAAGACTTTGGGGATATCAAGAACACCTCATGAGGAGTTCATAGCCAAGTTTAATCCCACAAAAACTCGTCCAAAAAGGAGGAATCGAAGAAATCCCGCCGGAAGCACATCCAACCCAAGAACTCAAGAAACCCCAAAATCGAGCACTTTTCCTCACGGATTTGGGAGGGGAATCACGGCCCAAAGAACCACGAAGGGTTCCCACAAATTTCCCCCATCAAATCCCCAAGAGAAAAGCCCCGAAAACACCCCAAAGAAATCACCGAGAGAGGGCTCCGAAAATCACCACCAAGAACAACCGGGGAAAACACATCCAAACCTTGAGGAACCACGCCGAATCATCTATACATGAAACAAAGGTTCGTACAAGGTCTAGCAAGCCGCCCGATCATCCATCCCTCTCTACAAGATCTCTCCGTGAAGCTCTCTTGCTAGTCCTAAGGAAAACCTAGAGAAAATAGGTGGAAAATAGGAAAACAAATGAGCTAGGGTTCCAAGAGTTGGCTGCCAACCTCTCACCTCTTGGGTTATATAGGCGGCAACCGAATGTCTAAAATGCCCCTCTCTACTAACTAGGGATACATACCCCTCAAGGGCGGATTTGGAATTCTTGATGTCTTCACCATCGGACGGATGCCCGGCGACCGCACCCTGCGTAGCCTCGACGCAAGCCATGCGATCCCGACGCGTGTCCTCCGCTTCGAAGATTCGGACCGCGTCGCCGCACACCGGTCGACCGGTGCTCCTCACCGGCCGGACCGGTCCCCACCGGTCGGGCCCGGTCGGACCCACCCGGTCGGACCGGTGCGGTGCTTCGCCGCACCTCCGTCTTCGGTTCTCCGGTCTTGGCTTTGTGGATCAACCAAGGAACCCGGTGGTTTTCTCGGTGAACCACCGGAAACCCCGCGAACTCGGTGTAGCCTCCGCCAATCTCCACTCATGACTTGGCTCCCACGTAGTCCCGGCTCGACCTTGGTTTTGAGGCTCAACCAAGAAACCGTCCACGACTTCATCTTCTTCGTTCATGCCACCATGCGGCCCGCACTTGACCCCGCCGGCCACCGGGTCCCTCGAACAAAGCCTACTTGTCTTCTCCACACCCGGAGGCCTCACCGGCGACGACCTTTCGCGCTTGTTCTTCACCCGCACCAACACGAGTCAAGCCGCAACCCGCACCCGCAATACTTAGCCAAGAATCGGTCCACACAACGTTGTCAATCACTCATCACACAAGGAAGCGACCATCCACCGGTCCTCGAACCACACATGGTCCTCAAGTACTCATGAAGTGCGTCCCTCGTGAAGAAGGCAAGGACATCTTGGAGGAGATCCACAAGGGCGTCTCGCGGCAACCACGCGTCTTCACGCACGCCGGTCGGCAAGGCCTTCGGCGAGCTTTCTCTGCGGCCCACGGCCCGGGCGATGCCGAAGAACTCGTCGAAGGTGCCAAGGATGCCGTACTTCGCCAAGCAAAGCAACACGTCCCGGCCTACAAGCTAGTCACCATACCGCCAACCCGGCCCTTTGCCCGCCGGGGGCTCGACATGATTGGGCCACCGCCAACTTCGCCGAGGAGGATTCAACGGGGTGCGGTGGCTATCGACAAGTTCACCAAGTGGATCGAGGTCAAGCCGGTCACATGCCCCAAGGGCGACAGAGTACTCGACTTCCGGATGAACTCGTACACCGCTACGGGCTACCCCACCGCATCATCACAAACCTGGGGTCCAACTTCAACAACCACCAGTTCTGGGAGTACTGCGAGAACAGCGGGATTGACGTCCGATACGTCTCAGTCGCCCATCCACGGGCCAACGGACAAGTCGAGCGCGCCAATGGGATGGTGCTCGACACCCTCAAGAAGCGGCTACACGACGCTGCTAACTCCAAAGGGGGCAAGTGGATCAAGGAACTACCCAACACACTGCGGGGGGCCGCGGACTCAACCATCCAAGCCAACGGGGCAATCCCCCCTACTTCCTGGTCTACGGCTCTGAAGCCATCCTCCCTGCCGACGTCATATGGAACTCGCCGGCGGTGGAGCACTACGACGAAGGCGTCTCGAAGACGACGGACGAGTTGACATCGACGGCCTCGAAGAAGCTCGGCCGCGCCGCCCTCGTCCAATCAGCAAGGTACCTAGAGGGTATCCGACGCTACCATGATCGCAACGTCAAGGAACGCTCCTTCAACGTTGGAGATCTCGTCCTCCGCCGTATCCAGAACACGGAAGGACTTCACAAGCTCAGCTCCCCCTGGGAAGGCCCCTTCACCGTTGCAAAGGTGATCGGGCCGGGCTCCTACCGCCTCCAAACACTTGAAGGCGAAGACGTCAACAACTCGTGGAACGTCGGCCAACTCTGTCGATTCTACGCCTAGTCTACACGACTACTCTGGGGTTCAAGTCTACACGACTACGCCAACACCCCTTGCCGCAAGCGACCCTCCGGGTCCTGGCTGCAGTCTCCGGACTACTCCTCTCCAGGGTCCAGCCCGTGCGGCTACCTACGGACCCTGGGCTGCGACGAGCGTCAAGGACTCTAGCAGCGGTCTACCAAAAGACCACACTCCAAGACCCAGCCCGCACGGCTACCTACGGGTCTACGATCCAGCCTACACGGCTACCTACGGATCAACTGCTGCAAGCGGCCACCCGCTCCAGCTCTACTTAGCTGTAAGCGGCCTCCGGGTCCAGGCGACCACTTTGTAACTATGGCCCTGGCCACCCAGGTGTCCTTGTTCAGTAATAAAGATTGATCTTTCATCAACTTATTTACTGCCTACTCCCTACAACGGGACTACTAAAGCCGAGTACTACTACTCGCACTAACTCCACGATGGGCGCTCCGCACTCTGAGATCGCGGTTACGAGTACTCATTGCTGGAAAAATTTCTTTCATTGATACTTGATACAATTCATTACAATTATTTTCTTGTACAACTATGGCTACTAGCTACTTATTACAGGGCTACTGGAGGTTCAGCTTCTCGGCTACCTGCTCCGCGATGGGAGCCATCTGCTCCAGCCGGCTCGCATACTGCTCATCGGAGCGGTTGGCGGCTACCCCGCCGGCGACCACCTCCACTGGAGCCTTCGGGAAGTACGACTTCATGAAGGCCAAGACTTGTCTTGGGATCGACCTGGCCATGTGCTTGACGTAGGCGGCCAGCCGGCTTGGAGCTTCATGAAGGCGATCCACCAGAGGAGCGATCTTGGGGCCGCCCGGGTGCGGCACCAGGAGCCTTGCGATCGGCAGAGCGGCCTCCTCCAACTCCTTCAACTGGGCCCGCAATGCCTCACAGTCTTCGTTCAGTTTCTGCTAAGATTTGTAGAAGTTGACGATATCTCTGTTAGAGGCAATCCGCAGCTCCATATGCTTCTCGCACTCGAAGGCGAGTTCCTTGTAGTCGAGCTCGAGTACCTGGCGGGCTTCTTGCTCCCGGTAGAAGAGATTCTTCATGCTCGTCTCCGAGGACTTCAGCTGCTCCACCTGGCCCTCAAGCTCTGCAACACAGCAATGCAACAGCAGGTCAGATGCTTCTCGACCTCCAACAAGTACTCGACAAGTCGAAGGATATACCTTTATTCTTGTTGCGGAGTCCCTTGTTCTTCCGCACCAAGTCGTCGCCCTTCGCCTGCAGCTCCATGACGTCATTGTGGTACTTGGCGAAGGCGGCGTCGAGCTTTGATTGCATGGCAGCCGCGTGCTTCCGCGACTTCATGAGCTGCTCCTCCAGCGCCTCCGCTCGGAGCACGGTGTCGCCATACCCCTGCAACAGGTTCGACTTCTCGCGGGACCGCTCTGCAACGTCCTGCACAAGACAACTCAAGTCACGAAGAGTACTCAACGACAAAGGATTGACTACTCCAAGGCTACGGCTACGTACCTTCATCCACTGCTCGGCTTGACGGATCGCCTCCAGGTGCTTGGCTACCGTCGCCGGCTCGACGAGATCGTCCGCAAGGAGCTCTATCCCGCCGCGGCTACCCGAGGTGGCCTCCGTCATCGGCGCAGAACGGATGGGCTCTGCGTCTTGGATCTCAGGGGAGCAGATAGCCACCTCCAGAGCAATCTCTGGCGACGTGGTGACTGCCTCTCCCCCGGCGGTCTTCTCGACGACCTCCGCAACAAGCTCGGGGGCTCCTCCCGCAGCCTCCGGGGCCTCTGGTGTCAACTCCTGCATCGGCACCCCCGCAGGGATGTCACCACCTTCAGCGCCTGTCAACAAGACGACATGTGCATCAGTTCCTACGACTACTCTTCCTGGAGCTCCGCAGCTTCACGAAGGGTACTCACCTTCGACTACACTGGCCTCCGGCAGCGGCGCTTCGGTAGCCGGGGGCTCAGTCGCGGCCTGGGCATCGGGAGCGGTCCCCTCGACGGGCGGCGCGACTTCTTCCGCCACCGTTGCTGAGGGCTCGTCCCCGTCCCGGACGCATCCGTGGATTTTCTGCAGAAATATTCATGGAGGGTCGTTAGACAATATCGACTACCGCAGCAAGTACTACTCGTGAGGATATGGTACTTACAAGTTCGACCGGACGATGGTCACGGCCGGAGCACCGAGGATGCTGGCAATATCAACCAGTCCACCCTCGGCGGGCGCCTCCTCCTCCGCCCCTGCGGCTACTGCCTCCTCCACGGCGGCGGCGGCCGGCGCAGACGTCTCCTGCACTCCTGAGGCCATCACCTCTTCCACGGCGGCGGCCACGGGTCCCGCGCCCCTTTGTGGAGCAGGGGGCTGGCGCTCTAGTTGTGCCAGGAGTTCTTCAACAGTGGGGGCTGGACTACGGCTTCCAGCCAGTTCCCCCACCGGGTCCCACACGCCCTCGTCGCCCTCTTCGACGGGCTCCGCTGGCGGCACCTCCTGCACACAAGGAAGACTAATCGTCGGCAACTGTACTCTAACAACGAGTACTCGACTACTCTGCTCAAGACAACCTACCTCCGGAGGCGTGGTCTCTGAGACCTTCATCTTCTTCGCCACCCGCTTCCTGGCGGGGTTGCGCGGCCTCCGCGGCGGCGCAGCAAGGCTGGCCTCCAGGCTAGCCGGAGGGTCTTGTACCAGCGGAACATGAGGCAAGCCCGAGCGGCTAAACCTCGACTGCAGCTGGAAGCGGTCTTGCAACGTCTCTTCGTCTTCGTCGTCGTCATCGGAGGTATCTTCCACGATGACGGTGTCGTCGCCTTCACCGACTTCGCGGCGCTCCTTCACCTTCCCCTCCACCGGGATCTCGATCCCGCTCGGTGGTGGCTGCGGCTCGGAGACGAACCGCTTCACATCATCCTGCGCAAGACACAAGACGTCAGCAACTCTACTACAAGTTATCACTACTCGAGTAGGGGAGTACGACAACTCACCTCCTTGGGCGGGCGCGTGGCGGAGTACTCCTCGACTGGGCACGCCGTGTATGGCGGCGTGTCCTTGAAGATCCGCGACAACCTCTCGACGATGTCGTTGTCGTCCAGCTCGCCCCCCGGCATCCGCGACGCGTCGTCGTCGCCGGTGTACTCGAAGCCCAGGGTCTCCCGAGCCATCAGCGGCTGGATCCTGCGCTTCATGAAACTAAAGGCCACGTGCTCGGCCCTCAGTCCCGCTTCCCTGAGCACTTTGATGCGTGCTAGCAGCTCGGGGAGCTAGATCCCTTCTTGCATGGTGGGCTCCGTGTTCCACCACTCACGGTGCCTGGGCTGCCGTCCGCTCGGCTTCGGCAGGCCAGGGTGGTGGTTCGTGATGTAGAACCACCTGGTCTTCCAGTCCGTGTTGGAGTCGACGAGCTTGTACGCCAGGTACGCTCCGCGGCGTCCTCCCTCAGCTGGATGCCGGCCCCTCCGACTACTCTGGGGTTGGAGGCACTTGGTTGCGGCTTGACGCGGAAGAACTTCCGGAAGAGCACCCAGTGCGGCTTGATTCCGAGGAAGGCTTCGCAGAAGTGGACGAAGACCGACGTGTGGAAGATGCCGTTGGGGTTCAGGTTCAGGTACTCGATCCCGTAGTACCCGAGCAGCCCCTTGAAGAAGTCGCTGGCTGGGAGCGCAAGACCGCGCTCCACGAACCACGAGAACATCGGGATCTCGTCTTCAACTTTCTCCATTGGATATGGGTCTCCCGCGGCGGATCTCCACATGTCCACTTCCTTCTCCCCCGATGAACCCCACCCGTTCGGGAGGGTCAACGGAGTCCTCCGTCTTCACCTTGGATTTTTTCCACTCGCGGCTCGGATCAGCCCGCGGTGGAGACATTGGCGGCCCCGCTCCGGTGGTAGCAGCGGCGGCCTCTTCGCGGCCCCTCTTCTTCCCGGCGGCCTTGGACGTCTTGGACGGCGACGGCTTCATCCTCCAAGTACAAGGTGTCTTCACTCGCATCCGCTCGGGGGCTACCCTAAAGGCTTCGGGTGGCGGCGCGCTTGGATCTACTACGGCGGCAGCAGGCGCTGGGAGTGGATTCACTGCAAGATGCAACGGAATGGCTGCGGCTCGAATGGGTGAAAAACCCTAAGGGTTTTGGCTTCTATTTATAAGCCAAATCGGCACCGTAACGGGCGGCAGGATAAATCCGCGCGCGGCTGACTCAGTGGCTGCGCGTGACTCTTCGGATTCTACTAGTCGACGCGCCTCACCTCGGGGGCTCGGCTACTTCTACCCGACTACCTGGGACGCGGCTAGTCTCAAGAGCATCTCAGGACACATTCTCCAAGAAGACCCTTCCATTCGAGAGGAAGTACTCGACTCAAGGCTCGGGGGCTCCGTGCCACGTGTCCTTCGGTTTTTTCTCTCCGGATTTTTCGGGATTTTCTTGCCAAGATTTCAGATGGACCCTCAGCCAGAGCCCTCGGCTCAAGGCTCGGGGGCTACTCCATGTGGAGTGCGGTTCTGCAAATCGCGCCTCCATGTCGGCTCCGGCTTCAAGACAAGACAGGCATTTTTTGAAGACCTTCGAAGGCAGATTTCAAGGACGCTTGGGACTACTCGAGAAGACTTCAAGATTGCCCAAACATTAGCTGGAGTACATTCCAGCCTCAGGATGCTTCGACTATTCTTGAGGACTTTTGACTTGTAGCACTCAGGGACGCTTGAGGACTACTTGTTAAGGCCGTCAAGAATACTTGAAGCTATCCTTCTCGACTACAAAGTACTCGGGGGCTTGTCGTATGGACCTCCCTGGGCCCACTACCTCGGTGGGTACCAGGACCGACTACTCGGTGGGCCCCCGGGACTACCGGCTTGCGCTACACGGCACCCGAAGGCGTGGAGCACAAGGACTACACGGGGAGTAGTACTCGGTTAGGGAGCCGTACATGTTCCGCACTGTATAGAGGACTCCTAGACGTACTCGACTAGTACTCTCTCCCTACTCCGACTTGTAACCCTGCCTCCCGGACTATATAAGGCGAGGCAGGGACCGATCACCTCATCTCATCCAATCCCCTACAACTCACGGCGCACTATTGCACCATTTTGTAATCGTGCCCTATCAATCCAGAGCTACGCAGCATACAGGACGTAGGGTATTACGCACCTCGCGACCCGAACCTGTCTAAATTGTGTGCCACGTGTCTCATCCTTCGAGTTACCGGTCTCGGCGAGTCACAATCATCTACTTCGGGTACTCCCCGTAGTAGGTTGCCGGTCTAAAACACCGACAGGCAGTGCTTGTTAAGGTCGGTGTAGTCGACGCACATCCTCCACTCGTTCGAGTTCTTCTTGCGGACGAGGACGGGGTTGGTGAGCCACTCAGGATGGAAGACTTCTTTGATGAAGCCAGCCGCGCGTAGTTTGGTGAGTTCCTTCTTGATGTTGTCCCATCTGTCGTCGGCGAAGCGGCGGAGGTGTTGTCGCTTCGGGGTAGCTTTAGGATCGACGTTGAGGGAATGCTCAATCAACTCCCTAGGCACCCCTGGCATGTCAGCTGGCTTCCACGCGAAGATGTCGTGATTAGCCCGGAGGAAGTTGATGAGCGCGTCTTCCTATTTGGGGTCGAGACCCGCCCCGATGGTGGTGGTTTTGCTGCTGCCGCCTATCCCGAGGTCGATTGTCTTGACCAGAACCTCCTCAGCTGGCTGAGGCTTGTTAGCTTTGTCCGACTTCTCTGGGATGTTGAGTTCACTTGGGGCAAGCTTCTTCGACGCAGCGTAGATCTCCATCATTGCATTGGGTACTTGATTTGTGGAGGCGATCTCCACAACTTCCGTGTCGCAGTCGTGCGAGATCTTTGTTGACGGATAAAACTCGTATCCACCTACGATCCGCAAGCGTACGGACCTACACCTTTTTCACCACGGGATTCCCAAGGTTCTTGTCAATCCGCGGAGCAAGGGGATTACTAGCGCTTAACCAAGTACTAATCTAGTTGAATGGAAAACCTTTGAAAGAGAGTATTAATCTAAAGGTAAAGACAATCTAACCTAAGTTAATCTAAGTTAAGTTTATCAAACAAATCTAGGGTTAAACTAGATGGTAAAGGGTAAACACAAGAGAGTGAGTAAGAAAGATAAGTGTTCCCTCCCTAGGATCTAGGATAACATGGTATGCATCTACTACACGAAAGCGGTAAACCAATCTACCGAGGGTTGTGACCACGGTTTCGCCCTTTCCCTCCTCTCGTACTGTCACTACGCGAAGGTATTCATGACTAGACCTATGATGGACACGGTATGTTGATGGAATCTATGGGAGTAGCGGATATCATACGCCCGAAAAACACGGTGGCCTACCTTAATCATCAAAGCATCATCAACATGAAAACAATAGATTGAAACCACGAATCAAGTAGCGATCACATAGCATGTATCCATCTAATCCTAGGGATGAACGGAGACATTACCCCATCATCTTACACGAATTGAAGCACATAGGGGTGATGGAGACTCCGGAGAACGTCGTCGATGAAGATGGCGGCGATGGAGCTTGGGAACACCCCTAGGCCAGCGGCTTGGAGTCCTCCTCTTTCTTCCTTCTCTCCGCCGGCGTTGATCCTTGTGACGAGCTCATCTAACTTTCTCCCTCATCTTGCGGTGGCGGTTTTCTGGTGATTGGCGTCGGTAGGATGATTTGTTCGATGTGGCGTCCGACGGCGGCGGAGGCAATAAATAGACGAACACCTAGGGCAAAGGGGGGACCGAACCGACCCCGGAGTGGGCTGGGCCGGTTGGCCCAGGCCGGCCGGCCCAGGCCCATTTCGACCCGGTTCGGCCCCGGTTTCCTCCCCGGTTGCTTCTCACGTGATCCCTTATTTGTGTGCACTTGCATGTGGGCCTTTGACGTCGTTTCCTTCACGGTTAAAGCTTGAATCCTTGCTATGCAAGCTTCGCTGTTTTCTGGTTGAGTCCCTGAAGACTTGCACGTTGACGCTTCGGTCCTCGGGTCATTTGGAGTCATGTTCATCGCGTGTCATGACTCTTGTCGGGCTTCATGATCTTCTTCCAAAGTGCTTGGTGAACTTATCCCGAAAGTCTCCTCTTTAGCGTAGATTTCCTGCGTAAACAACAAACTCCAAAATCGACATTCAAGTGTGAACTTGTTACATCATTAGTATGCCTAGTGGCGGGTTAGTTGCAAATCATAATCGAAACCAATGTATAACAAGTACTCTAGGTTGACGGAAATTCACCGTCAACATCTCCCCCATGCTTAAACCTTGCTCGTCCTCGAGTAAGTAATCCTTGCTTAAAAGGGAAATCAATGTTGCCTTCCAACATTGTCCCTGCACTTAGTCATTCATGACGAGGCGAATTGCTCTCTGTTAAGAATTTATTTTAAAGTTCAAGTTGTGACCAGCTTCTTTTTCATTATAGAAGATAGACTAACAATAAAGAACAAGCCACATTTAACACGATGCTCTCAAACTTAAGTGAACTTCAAACCATTACCTTGTCACATGGAAGATTTTCAAAAAGATGCATATCCAACATAAGTGAAAATCTCTTGCAAAAGCTCATGGAAACACTCATCTCATCAAGTCACTCAAGCCTATACTAGATTATTTTCAACCTACTCTACTCATATGTGATAGTGGAAGGCTTATGTGGAGCTTGAAACGTTAAAAACAATCCTAGCAAAACATACATCCGAAATATTGTCAAATTAAGAGAGAGATCTATTGGAACTATCGAGACTCGTCAAAAAGGCCATGGAAAATAAATGTTGGAAAGAGAGAAGGATGAAACACACACATTTAGATAAGTGGACATGTGCAAGTGGCAAATGGATGATCCCGAGGCACGAGTGAAGTCCTCGTTATCGGATTGCACATGGTTGGAAGATTTGAGTATGGATGTGTCATCAAGGCACTTGAGAACTTATGAAGCAAAAAGAACCGAGGAACATCTTTATTTTTTTCTTTATTTTATTTCCTTCTCATTTTTCTCTCTTTCTTTTTTTTCACTTTATTCTTCCTATTTTTCTTACTTTTCTTTTCTTCTTATCATATTTTTTTCATTTTTCATTTTTATTCATTTTTCTTTTGCTCCTCAAAACTATTTGCAACATAATACTTACATAGCATTTGTGTCAGAGAATGACTCCCCCCATGCTTGAACGATGCTCGTCCTCGAGCATAAAAGAGAGGGGAAATGACTGCTAAAGTAAGTATAAATTCCATAATATTGCAGAATATTTGAATCTCCATCGAGAATTTTACTCCATACTCAAATTGGGTTGTGGACAAGGAGGTGATCACAAAAAGATGTTTTTGGTTTAGGGTGGATGCCCAGCGAAGTTTGTGAAATTTTCGATGTGAAAACCCACAATGCATGGACAAAAAGGCTAGCACGAAAAAGTTACACAAAGGAATGACC
This sequence comes from Cenchrus americanus, assembly GCA_947561735.1. Taxonomy (NCBI): domain Eukaryota; kingdom Viridiplantae; phylum Streptophyta; class Magnoliopsida; order Poales; family Poaceae; genus Cenchrus; species Cenchrus americanus. The sequence goes on along the minus strand of OX387245.1, from coordinate 89,153,980 downwards.
AGCTTCTTAGTCTCTAACCATAGAAATCAATCCTAATCCAACTCATCAAAACATATGTTTGCAATCTACGGGTTTTGTTATCATAAAACATATATGTATATGGCTTTGGTAGGTAGAACTTTGCAAGAGCATCACAAATATGTAGATAGCATAAAAGTTAAGTTTTCATAAAAACAACAAGTTATTCGGCTATCCATAAACTTAAATCAAAGAGCAAAGATATGTATGTGGGTCTAGAGCATAGTCATTTCACCTCCACAAATAAAAGAGCCGGTATTTAAATTAATTTCAGATCATATTATAGAGAGCAATTAGCCAAGACATGTATAACTTCATGTAGGTAAAACAAAGCGGCAACTTTCTTCATCTTTCCGTAAGCATAGGCAATATAGAACATCGAGGTGAACACATGGTCATGCTTATCTATTGAAAGTAAAAAGAAACCTAGGTTGTCCTCCTAGTAGCCATGTTATTGTTTGAAGAGAAAAACAAAAGGTTGCACCTAGTTGAGGTTGAAGGCATACTTACAAGCATTTGTGTTTGGAAAAGAGAAGGTCAATGGAGGTGTTACCATCCTTTGTAGTTCTTCGTTGCCTTCTTTCGACATCTCCATGTATCGATGTGGCTTTTGCTTTTGTCTTGATTTATCAACACTCCTAAACTTCTGAATTTGATCTTGTATGCTTAATGGAGTCATTGGTCACCCTTCTCTTCAATGTTGTCGTCACCATCTTCTCTTTCTTGTTCTCATCATCTCCTTGTTGTCTCTTTTTCATGGATTTCCCCTCTGTACAGAACATAACATATATCTAAATATAGCTCTATTGAAAAGTTTATGAAATTACCTTTCCAACGTGTGGTCATTCATCGAAAACGGAGTTCAAACAAGGGAGCTATGTCCATTTTACTTCAGCGCTGTGTGCTGTCCAAAACTGATTTCAGGATGTGTTGCACTCGGTGATTCGGGCATAATCGCTTGTAGGAACCTCCGATTGTCTTGATTCTTGATTTGTTGGAATCGTAACTTCATGGGGCTTCTAAATATCCAAAAATACCCAGTATTTTCCCTTCGAGACCATGCAGAATTTTGATGAGATTGATAGCTTCTCGCGCATTGATCCGGTGATGTTAACGATCTTGATCATTCTATCTTCTAGAACGTCATGTTGCACTTCCGTGTTGAAGATTCAGGGTCTCCCCCATGCTTAGCATTTTGCTAGTCATGGAAGAAGAAGACAAAACACTTCTTAGCCATCCTTCAATTTCCTTGTAGTGAGAGTCTTTATCTTGCCTGTAAGACGTTTTAAACGCACATTCTACCCCCAAGGTGACGGTTGGGAGTAGATAGAATTGCCAACAATCCAACAATGTCTCCTAAGATTCTTAACTTGTGGCATAATTAGTTTAATGAGGAATAAAAACCTAATGAGTGTACGTGGTGCAAAGTGTGTATGCACATGAGAGGAAACCATATAAACAAAGACAATGTTTTCACCTAGTTCTAAACACCATGTTTACAACTAGGTTGCTGAATTTCTCCATAGCCAAAAAGGTTTATTTATCAAGGGTTAAAACACCATGTCTATCCCTAAATCAATAACTCTTATAGCACAAGAAAAATTAAGCGCATTGCAAAGCTTATAAACTAACCAAAGCAACATGAAAACATATGAAAAGCCAGCTAGGTTTATCGAACTTAACAATGATGGTCTGCAATCTTGTTTAAACACCACGTTTACACAAGATCACAAAAGGAAAACACCCATAGGTACCTATGAAGCATTAACATGGAAACTGAAGCATATATCATTAAGTATATAAAACAACCAAGTCAACTATGTGCAAAACATGTATACACAAATAAACATCACATTGATAACAAAATGCAATGCATACAAATAAATATTATCATGATCATGATGGTGGTTCTAAAAAGGAAAACTGAACTTAGATTAATAACCACAAGTTGATCATCTTAAGATAGTGCCATTCTTTATTTTCTCTAAGAAAGTAGTAAAAATATAAGGAAACGGGTTGCCTCCCGAAAAGCGCTTCATTTAAAGTCATAGAGCTGGACTTTCTCACATACCTTCTTTTCGTTGCATAGCCATGGCCCTTCATGCAAGAAGAAAAGGTACCAATGCAGCTTTAATTTACTACCCATGTTGTGCTTGATCACTTATAGAAGACTTGCCCAAAGCATCCTTTTGTTTCATCGTTATCTCCTTCTTTATCATCCTTCGGTGCTTCCTTCACTCCATGAATTTTTTTAATGTCCAGAACAGAACGTATACTCAAGCTCTACTTCATTGCACAGTGCACAAAATTTCCTTTCCAACGAGTCTTTATTTGCTCAAATCGGACTCCGGACAAGAGAGTTACGTCCGTTTTACTTCGGCGATGAAATCTGTCCTAAAATTTCAGAACGCGCAACGCTCAATGTTTTCTCCATAACTCCTTGCACGGGTCTTCAAACTTGTTGGTTCTTGATGCGTTGGAATCGTAATTTGATGGAGCTTCTGAATATCTCATTTTTTCATTTGTACACCTCTGAACAAGCTCTCAAATTGATGAAGACAGCAGCATCCATCACGAGATTCGGAGAGGTTGATGATTTATCTTGAAACTCTTTTAGGCATGACTTCTTTTTTCATTATTCAAGCCTAGTCTACATGGTTAGTGAAAATCGGGCCTTTCCCGACATATGATTCTTTAAGGTCATTAGCTTGACCAAGCGCAAAGCATGATCGAGATTTACAAAACTTATTGTAAACATACGCGTCCATAATTAACACCACATGTGAATTGTAGCAACAAGTCAATGTGTAAATAAAAGAAGCATATGTTTCATGCATAGCACTTAGCTCATCATTAGGCTCAGGTTGTTTAGGTGTGAGATTAATTGGATCAAAAATAAATGTTTCCTCTTATTCATTCTCAAGAAAATCTAGCCTATCAACATGATCACTATTGGAACAAGGCATATACATTAAACTATCATTCATACTATTGGTTGAGCATGAGTATTTGAATTTATCAACATCAATACCAATAATATCTTGAGATTTCAGCGCGTACCTTGGCCTTAGAGATTTTTCAACAAGAGTGATATTTGGTTCATCAAGCGGTGTTGAAGGCGAATCGATCTCAACAAGTGTAGTTGCCTCTTCATCACCATCTTGCAATTTCTTCAACTCATCATGTGGAACATGTAATCCTTCAACTATGTACGCATTCATCTCTTCTTTGAAGTCTTCTTTATCAACCAGATCTTCATCTTCAAAGACTTGTATGTTGCTTTCCTTATCTTCCATGTACCACATGTCGTCAAGATCGCTCATTGTTGATTCACTCTTTCCTTCATCCTTGAGTACTTCAATGTCTTGATTTGCTAGTGTGTAGGCTTGTTGACGGTTAATAGTTGTATCAAAGTTCGTTTGTGACTTGCAAGCGGACAAGTCTCCCGTCGTAGTCAAGGGACCCTTCTTCCCTCGAGTGGTGAACCCAAGGTATCGAATCCGTGGAACAATGCGCAACGCAAGGATTCAATCTAGTAAAGCAAGGTAAAGCTATCTATTGAAGAGGCAAATTGCATCTAAACTACTAACTCATAAAGAAAACACATCTAATCTAATCTACTAAACAGGTAGCAAGAGAAAGCAAGAGATAACCAATCTAGAGAATCTAGATCATGCTTATGTTGTAGCTCCAAACAAGATAGATGAAGATAGAAAAGCGAATCTCATTAAAAGCATCTTTAAATCGTGGCCTTCCCATCCGACTCTGAAAACATCCGCCTTTCGAGACCCCCGTTCTGTCACAACGTATCCCTATTCATGCGGGGAGCTTAGGGCGAGTTCGATAGAACAAGTTGAAATCACTTGGCCGGTCCGTATGCACCTCTAGCCACCGCGGCTACAAGAGCACCCTATGTAATCTAGCTATAGACTAGATCGTAGAAGAAGCAAAACCAAGAAGAAAACAAAATCATCGAGAAGGCACTTAATCGCTAGAAATCGGATTCACTTACAAACTTCACCATGAATGATTACATGAACAAGATCACCACCGGGGCCCTCCCTCGATCTTGATCCTCGCTCCGAGCTCCGACGTGGTCTTCCATGCAAGGTTCCCACGTCGGCTAGGGAAACCCTAGACAACTAGCACGACCCTCATCTCCGAGATGGTGTCCCTCAAGCTTCTCTCGCTCCTCGGCGGCGGATTACGACTTCGGTTCGCGTGGCTCTCGGTCAGGGGGCTATTTATAGCTTGAGAAGCAATTAGGTCAAAGGAGAGGCCGATTGGGCCCCGAATTGGGCTGGGCCGGCCGGCCTGGGCCCAATTCGGCCCATCCCGCGGCTGCTTCGCCGGTGTTGCTTCCCACGTCTTCTAGATGTTCTCCCCTTTTGCATGTGGGCCCTTGACGTCGGTTTCTCTCCGAATTGGACTCAACTCCTTGTCTTGCAAGATTCAAGACTTTTCCGGTTCGGTCCTCGGAGTTTATCGTCTTCTCGGGCTTGGTCCTTGGGCTCTTGGAGTCATGTTCACTTCATTGCTTGACTTGTATCGGGCTTCAAGGTCTTGTCATGAGGTGCTTAATGAACTTATCCCGGAAGTCTTGCTTTCAACGTTAAAAGCCTCGCGTAAACACATAACTCCAAAACCGACATGCACAAGTGAACTTGTTATACCACGGGGGTTAGTACCAATGAATAAGATACAAAAGTTATGCCAACACCGAAGGTAAACTCATGGCTAGGTTGACGGATTTTCACCGTCAACATCTCCCCCATGCTTAAACCTTGCTCGTCCTCGAGTAAGCCTTCGATGGATATCATCATTGCCAAACAATGTTTAAACCTTGCACTTGATCATACATGAAAAAAAACATAATGCTCTCAAAAGTTTAATTCGTTAAAGTTCCATAATGTACTAGCCTTCACCTCTACGGAGGGTAGATTCTTATTAAGCTTATCCCACAAGTATTAACATGCTCACAAAGTTTAAATAGATCTCAGAATTTTTGAAATAAAGAACGAGATAAGGAAAAGAGCTAAACCAAGTTCACAAATTTAAATCACCTTGCATGTTGCTCATGAACTCTCATCTCACTTGTCTCTCAAGCCTATATATTCTACTCCTTTCCCTCTCATATATATATGTGTGGTAGGCTTTATATGGAGCTTTGGGAAAGTTTAGTCCTAACAAGATTTTATAAATGAGGTGTTGTCAAAACAAGACAAGCTTCTCATGGTCTTACCGAGACTCGTCAAAAAGGTCATTGGAAAATAATGTTAAATCAAGGAGGGGAAAGAGAAAAATACACACACTTTAGATGAGTGGACATGTGCAAATGGCAAAGAGTGATCCCGAGGCACAAAGGAAGTCCTCGTTATCGGAGTGCACATGGTTGGAAAATGAGAATGGATCTTTTTAACTTGATGCCTTGAATGCACTCTTAGAGAACCGGGGAGTTTACTTTACGCACATATATTTTTTTTCTCTTTCTCATATTTCTCATTATTTTCTTTCTTTCTTTCTTTCTTTCATTATATATATATTTCTTTCTGCACCTTGAAAGTCACGCATATCGCCGAATTTTTTTCTTTCATCATATATATTTTTTAAAAATACTCCCTTTTTTGAACTCTAAAACTGCACTGTACCTACCTCCTCCCCCATGCTTAGACGTTGCTCGTCCTCGAGCAAAGAGGCGAAAAATAAGGTAGGTACCGGAAATATTCTTCCTTGGAGAGATACTTGAAATCTTCAACGTTGGCACCGTCTTGCGATCTTCCTTGAATTGATGATCCATTCTCAACAATAGGTTGTGGTCAAGGAGGTAATCACAAAAGATGATATTTGGTTTAAGGGTGGATATCCGGCGAGGTTTGTGAGATCTCTGATGCGGGGATACACAATGCACGGATAAAAGGCTAGCAAAAAGATAGATACGCAAAAACGAAATGACCAGCTTCTTAGTCTCGGGCCAGAGAAATCATGGCCTGCAATAACTCACTCAAAAATAAATCTTGTACACTAAAGTTTATGCACTCAAATATATATAAGGCTCTGGATAGGTTGAGCAACACACAAGTGATATTTGTGACAAGGTTAGCGATATTTTTGAGCATAAAAGACATCTTTAATCTGTTCATAACTTGAGAGCACATAAAACACTATGGGTCTTTATTTTAATCATAACCTCCGCTGAAGATTAAGCTAGCATTTAGATAATTTCAGATTTGTATTTTTAAGAGAGCACTAGGTTAAACATGCATAAATCAATTACAAAGATAAACAAAGCGGCAATTATAATCATATATCATCATGGCACAAACTTTGTAACTTTACCAAAGGTAAAAACTTGGTGGCGACATTATTCATGATGAAAATAAACACTAAGATACATGCTGAAAAAAATTAAACTGACACACTTGCTGAAATTTAAATAAAAACTGAAAACACTACGCATACATAGGCGCAAACAAGCTGAAAATTAAAGAAAAGGGGGTAAAGGAAAGATAACTAAAGCTCATCCTCTCTCTAATCTTCCGCCGGTGGTTGATATTGATAGTCTTGGTTGTTGTACCCTTACTTGTAATAGGAATGCACCACTCCTCCTATGAATTGTCCAATGGTGCTAGGTGAAGGTGTCCAAGCACATAAGCGACATTTGCATTTCCTTCACCCATTTGGTTTGCATTGGTTAGGATGGCTGCAATAAATTGCATGTTCCTTGCAGCGTATCCTCCAATGGTGGCTCCATTTTGTTGTGGTTGAGGAAGGTGTGCAAATGGCTCCGCAAAGGCTACGTTGGGCACCGCAAAAATGGTGGGGGTATGGCTGCACCACTCCCCCATGCTTGCATTGGTACACCACCATAGTAATTTGGCGATGCCGGAATTTCTCCGAATGGTGGGACATAATTTTGTTGTGCACCTCCTTCTTGGGCCATAGAAGATCCTTCTCCTATAATTCTTTTCTTTTATTATTTTTTTTCGTCGCCGGCACAAGAAGTCCTTTCTCTAACCGATCTTCTTCCCCTCAAGAAAAGTCTTAATCTTCAATCCGGAAGGGGCAAATTCACCTAGGCCACTCGGAAGCCTCCTCTCTCATCTTCACTCTTAAATTTTCCTTTCTTCATATATTCCTAGGGAAGTCCCGAGTAGGAGATGATTTGGGTTCCTTGTAATACCCGGTTTTAAAGAGATAGCCAATATGGAGAGGCAACACCCCGAACCAATATCTTCCGAACTCGATGTTGCTTAACAACACCACCGGTTGATCATAGGTGAGTGGGGTCTATTGGCCACTTGGCAATCAAAGCCGAGTAAAGCCAATTCAACTCCGTGTTGGTTATCTTTGTCTCTCTTGTTCTCCCAAAAATCCACTTGCACAAAAGTGACACACTTGGATGATGGGGTTCCGGATAGTATTTCTTCGTTGATGGTCTCTTCCCGTGATCATACTCCAAAAACCTTCCCATGTGCCTTCATGCACATCCACTTGTTCCGGAGCTCCCTTTTGAAAATAGGAGACACTCGCCCATGGGTCTACGATACTATAACATGCAATCGTTTCGAACATGAAAGCCAATCTAATCTATCGGGGGTTGTGACCACGGTTTCGCCCTTTCCCTCCTCTCGTACTCTCACTACGCGAAGGTATTCATGACTAGACCTATGATGGTCATGGTGTAAGATGATAGATAGATAATCCAACAAAGTATGATCACATCTTAAGATCGATTGCAACCCATGGATGAAAGGAGATTACCCCATCAAGGTGCTAGAAATAGCATCATTGATCAAGGTTACCCTTCCGACGGTGTCTTCCTTCTTCTCCACTTGTGGGCTCCCTCCAACGGAATGAGAGACTTTGCACTCCTTCATCAAGGGTATGCTCCATGGTCATGAAAATTTCCTAGGCGAATTCCTTGTGGGTGTTTGCCGACACTCCGCTAGAGAATTGCACCGGTGTCCCGTGTGAAACCCAATATGTGGAGAGCTTGGTCGTCGATGTCGACGTTCGCTACAAGCCTCTACCCAAGGCGAGCAAGCTTCTTCTCCTCCTCCTCCGTTGTGATGATAAACCCATTGGAATGCCACGGAGCGCATGGAGGTGGAGCGGATGATCGTGTCAAGCGGCGAGGTTGGACAGGCGGCTCCTCCATATGTTATTGAAGTTTGGTAAACCTAATAAACGAGTTTTGTGTGGCCCTCATGCCACCAAGGAGAAGAGTGGTTCCTCCTCGGCGGTGCCGTGTCCTCCTCCATACTCCGAGGAAACTCGGAAACCGAGTGCCTCCTCGAAGAGGTTGTCGATGATGGCTTAGACGACGATGATCCCTTCTTCTTTGGTGAAAAGGCCTGTAGTTTTCTTCCATGATTGCAGCACTCTCCCTCACAAATATATATATCCGGGGTTTTCACCCGGTAACAAGGTACACAAATATTATTTTGGAGTCTGGACTTTGAGTGGATTAAGGATGTGATTTGTTGCACGAAACAAACGCGGTGGATGGCTAAGTCTAAGGTGGTTCCGGCCTACAAACTAGAGCACACGAACAAAGAGTTGGATGAAAGACTTACCTCTCTCCTCCTCTTGGCTCGGTTCTTCTCTAGTGCATTCATGTTGCTTCGTGATCGCGTACACCTTCCAAACGTTCCCGTCCACTCCTTCGCTTGCATTATTGCTCCTTCCACTTCATGTTTTCGCTTTGACTCACTTCCATACTCCCTTGCCTCACATGCATCCATGATATTCCTACAAAACAAAGCATTGGCTGCCCCCCATGCTTGTACTTTGCATGTGGTTTAAATATGTTGGAGGGGCATCCCGTGATGTATCATGGTGCATGCATGGTTAGGTTAACTAGATTGCCTCCCTTTAAGTGTGTTTAAGGCTAAGCACTCCTCTAATTTCGAATTTTAAAAATATTTTTCAGAGCCATGCAAGAGCTCAAGCATAAATTTAGAGAAGTTTTTAACCCATTAAAAACAAATGTAAGTCGAAAATATTTTTCGACTACGTCGATTTCGGTCTCACGGTATAGTTTGCCTTCATTAGTTGAGAGCAAGCTTTTCCCGGCTTGATCATGGGGGCATAGGTTTAGGTCCTAATTTTGATTAGATGAGAGAGATTTTGAATGAAATAAAATTAAGTGAGGCTTAGAAAAATTCTAATCTTAGAGAAACCAAGGATATGGATTTTTAAACCAACCAAAAATCAAGTTTCTAGGTTCACACGAGTCCTACCACATGCTGAAATTTAAATAACATCTAGATACAAGTCGTGGCTCTACTCGTGTGTTTTTAGCATGAAAAACAAGTCAACCACAGCACCATAATGAGGGTGAAGGGTTGAGTTAGGTTCTGAATTTTTTTTTGGTTGTGGTTTCTCGAAAAAGAAGCAAACAATCACATAGGATGGTTCATGTAAAGGGTTTATGATCAAGCAAAATATTCAACCAAGAATTATGTCTCTAATATTGTTCAACCATTCTAAGTCTAAGGTTTTGCGTAGTAAAATTCGAAACTGAATTATAAAGACTCGAAAAACCTGGAATCGGGTTGTCCTCCCGGTAGCTTATTCTTGACTCGACGAAACGGGTTGCCTCCCGCCTAGCGCTTCGTTTATAGTCCATGGCTAGACTTCTTCACTTGATTACTCCCGATCAACGCTCTTTGCGGGCGTTGCAATCTTGGGTACCCACTTCGGCTTAGTCATTTTTTTTTGGTCTTCACAGGCTGGCTTTGTCCTTTGGTCTTGACGGATGCAACAACTTCCTTGTGGCTCGGCATCTCGAACTCCGGTCCTTCGGTTGTGATCTTCATGGTCTCTAGTGTGATCCTTCATCTCTCCCGAGTGAGCTTGAGTAGCCTTTGCCGTCTTGGGACCTTGGAGTTGTCTCGGATATTCTTCTTTGTTACTCATCGGGCGCCCGGCAAGTTGTCCCACTTGCGTCTCTAGCATCTTCATCATGATGAACACTTCGCATGTGGATCTTGCCTTGGCAGCCTTTAGGTGTTGAGCTTCTTTCTCCATCTCCATCTTCTCCATCCTCCTCGTGATCTTGAACGGCCTTCCGGCGTCTTGACTTGGAGGTGGTGATTCCCTTGGAGATTTCGACGGTCCTTCGACTTCAACTTTTGAATCTAGGGTTTCCAACCCTTTAGCTTGTGTTGCACGTCACCTTTGCCTGTAAAGTTTTCCTGGATCATCCACAAAAAAGTTTGGGTTTCTTGGAGAGGTAGCCAACCATCTCCGGTTAGGGTTAGCAATAAAACAAAAATCTAAAAAGAAAAGAAAAATTAGGGTTAATCAAAACTAGATTAGATTGATTTTTTTTTCTTTTTGAGGATGATCAAAATTAAGAGATGCAAAAGAAAATCAAAAGAAAAACTAAAAGATAAGCGATACTAGATCGGATCTCGATTGCTTGTTCCCCGGCAACGGCGCCAGAAAAAGGGGCTTGTTGACGGTTAATAGTTGTATCAAAGTTCGTTTAGACTTGCAAGCGGACAAGTCTCCCGTCGTAGTCAAGGGACCCTTCTTCCCTCGAGTGGTGAACCCAAGGTATCGAATCCGTGGAACAATGTGCAACGCAAGGATTCAATCTAGTAAAGCAAGGTAAGCTATCTTATGATGAACTAAGTTGCATCTAATCTACTAACTCATAAAGAAAACGAATCTAATCTAATCTACTAAAGAGGTAGCAAGAGAAAGCAAGAGATAACCAATCTAGAGAATCTAGATCATGCTTATGTTGTAGCTCCAAACAAGATAGATGAAGATAGAAAAGCGAATCTCATTAAAAGCATCTTTAAATCGTGGCCTTCCCATCCGACTCCGAAAACGCCCGCCTTTCGGAACCCTCGTTCTGTCACAACGTATCCCTATTCATGCGGGTAGTCTAGGGCGAGTTCGATAGAACAAGTTGAAATCACTTGGCCGGTCCGGTATGCACCTCTAGCCACCGCGGCTACAAGAGCACCCTAAGTAATCTAGCTATAGACTAGATCGTAGAAGAAGCAAAACCAAGAAGAAAACAAAATCATCGAGAAGGCACTTAATCGCTAGAAATCGGATTCACTTACAAACTTCAACATGAATGATTACATGAACAAGATCACCACCGGGGCCCTCCCTCGATCTTGATCCTCGCTCCGGAGCTCCGACGTGGTCTTCCATGCAAGGTTCCCACGTCGGCTAGGGAAACCCTAGACAACTAGCACGACCCTCATCTACGAGATGGTGTCCCTCAAGCTTCTCTACTCCTCGGCGGCGGATTACGACTTCGATTCTGCGTGGCTCTCGGTCAGGGGGCTATTTATAGCCTGAGAAGCAATTAGGTCAAAGGGGAGGCCGATTGGGCCCCGAAAAGGGCTGGGCCGGCCGGCTTGGGCCGGCCGGCCGGGGCCCATGGTCGGCCCATCCCGCGGCTCGCTTCGCCGGTGTTGCTTCCCACATCTTCTAGATGTTCTCCCCTTTTGCATGTGGGCCCTTGACGTCGGTTTCTCTCCGAATTGGACTCAACTCCTTGTCTTGCAAGATTCAGCACTTTTCTAGTTCTGTCCTCGGAGTTTATCGTCTTCTCGGGCTTGGTCCTTGGGCTCTTGGAGTCATGTTCACTTCATTGCTTGACTTGTATCGGGCTTCAAGGTCTTGTCATGAGGTCCTTAATGAACTTATCCCGGAAGTCTTGCTTTCAACGTTAAAAGCCTGCGTAAACACATAACTCCAAAACCGACATGCACAAGTGAACTTGTTATACCACGGGGGTTAGTACCAATGAATAAGATACAAAAGTTATGCCAACACCGAAGGTAAACTCATGGCTAGGTTGACGGATTTTCACCGTCAACAAGGCTTCAATAGCACACAAGCTATCATCTAGCTTGAGTCCTATCTCCTCCCATTTATCCTTTGAGTCACTAGGCTCATCACGGTTGTACTCTTCTCTTCCTTCATCATAAATCTTTGAGTTGTCAAACCGGTCGATTCATCCTGCATCTCCTTCTTCTCTTTCTTCTTCAAACACCTTTTGGATCGACTCTCCACTCATCTCTTGATCAAATATATCTTCAATTAGTTTGGCAATGTGTCGGCGTTCCTCCTTCCTTCGGTAGTTAATTAGTGGGGCGAAATCAACTTGAACCCAACCGGATTGAATGAACTCCGCCAATGGTCTAGCATTCCACATACTTCGGCCTACATTCAAGTTAGTTTCAACATTTTTAACATCCGAAATGACTTCTCTTACCTTGGGAAGTGGATCTTCACTTTCTTGTATGGTCGGTTCATCTTCCTTGACCTTCGGTTCATCTTTTTCAGAAATTTCAGCAAGCACCTTGTGCTTGCTTTTGTCATTTTGCTCTTCTCGACAACATCTTTGCCAATCTCGTAGTGTTCTTTGTCCATTGCTTATCCTTTGTAAGATTTGTGCGGCTTCACTAATTGTTTTATCCATTATATCATTGCTGCGAGACATGCTTACAAAACGAGACGAGTTAGGGGTTAGTGAAAAATAAAAGGTATGCAACATCAAGTCACCAGAAAATCCCAAGTTCGGGCCTCGCTCAAGTAGTTCATTAAATCGGTCCCATGCTTCATCAATTCCTTCATCCTCTCCTTGCTTGAAATTGAGCAGTTGCCTCCTTAAGTCTTGGACATTGCTTATGGGAAAGAACTTCAAAAGAAATTTCTTCACTAGCTCATCCCAATTTCCTTTTGCTTCAACGGACGCAAGTGTGTACCATCTTCGCGCTTCATCTTCGAGAGAGAACGAAAAAAGATTCCACTTGAACCAAGCGGCCGGAACTCCTTTTTGTTGCATTGTGTTGCATAACATCGTGAATTCCTTAATGTGTCTATATGGGTTGTCATCCTCCAATCCTCTAAATGGTTTTGTCGCCACTAGCTTGATGATTCCAGGCTTCACTTCTTAGTGGGTTGTAGCAAGCATCAAATCTGATTTTTGTATCTCAATGTCTTCCATTGACGGCATTGCTAGCTCCCTTAGCGACATCTCTTCGTCTTCCAAAGGTGAGGTGAACAAATCCATATAGGCACAAGAAAAGTAGAAAGAAAAAAAAAAGATTTTTTTCTAGAAAATAAGGGTTAGGTGTTAGTAATCAACAACATTAATACTAGATTAAACGTAGCAAACTGGCTTGCTCCCCGACAACGGCGCCAGAAAAAGGGGCTTGTTGATGGATAAAACTCGTATCCACCTACGATCCGCAAGCGTACGGACCTACACCTTTTTCACCACGGGATTCCCAAGGTTCTTGTCAATCCGCGGAGCAAGGGGAATACTAGCGCTTAACCAAGTACTAATCTAGTTGAATGGAAAACCTTTGAAAGAGAGTATTAATCTAAAGGTAAAGACAATCTAACCTAAGTTAATATAAGTTAAGTTGATCAAACAAATCTAGGGTTAAACTAGATGGTAAAGGGTAAACACAAGAGAGTGAGTAAGAAAGATAAGCGTTCCCTCCCTAGGATCTAGGATAACATGGTATGCATCTACTAAACGAAAGCGTTAAACCAATCTACCGGGGGTTGTGACCACAGTTTCGCCCTTTCCCTCCTCTCGTACTGTCACTACGCGAAGGTATTCGTGACTAGACCTATGATGGACACGGTATGTTGATGGAATCTATGGGAGTAGCAGACATACACCCGAAAAACACGGTGGCCTACCTTAATCATCAAAGCATCATCAACATGAAAACAATAGATTGAAACCACGAATCAAGTAGCGATCACATAGCATGTATCCATCTAATCCTAGGGATGAACGGAGACATTACCCCATCATCTTACACGGATTGAAGCACATAGGGGTGATGGAGACTCCGGAGAACGTCATCGATGAAGATGGCGGCGATGGAGCTTGGGAACACCCCTAGGTCAGCGGCTTGGAGTCCTCCTCTTGCTTCCTTCTCTCTGCCGGCGTTGATCCTTGCGACGAGCTCATCTAACTCTCTCCCTCATCTTGCGGCGGCGGTTTTCTGGTGATTGGCGTCGGTAGGATGATTTGTTCGATGTGGCGGCCGACGGCTGCAGAGGCAATAAATAGACGAACACCGAGGGCAAAGGGGGGACCAAACCGACCCCGGAGTGGGCTGGGCCGGTCGGCCCAGGCCGGCCGGCCCAGACCCATTTCAGCCCGGTTCGACCCCGGTTTCCTCCCCGGTTGCTTCTCACGTGATCCCTTATTTGTGTGCACTTGCACGTGGGCCTTTGACGTCGTTTCCTTCACGGTTAAGGCTTGAATCCTTGCTATGCAAGCTTCGGCGTTTTACGGTTTAGTCCCCGAAGACTTGCACGTTGACGCTTCGGTCCTCGGGTCATTTGGAGTCATGTTCATCGCGTGTCATGACTCTTGTCGGGCTTCATGATCTTCTTCCAAAGTGCTTGGTGAACTTATCCCGAAAGTCTCCTCTTTAGCGTAGATTTCCTGCGTAAACAACAAACTCCAAAATCGACATTCAAGTGTGAACTTGTTACATCATTAGTATGCCTAGTGGCGGGTTAGTTGCAAATCATAATCGAAACCAATGTATTACAAGTACTCTAGGTTGACGGAAATTCACCGTCAACAATCTTCAAGTCCCCTTGCAGTGAGAGTACACCTGCTGGACTTGGCATCTTGAGTACCAAGTAGGTGTAGTGTGGTACCGCCATGAACATGGCGATTGCCGGTCTGCCGAGGATGGCATGGTAGGAGGTCTCGAAGTCCGCGACTTCGAACTTGATGTACTCGGTACGATAGTTGTCCCGAGATTCCCCAAAGGTAACTGGCAGGACCACTGAGCCCAGTGGCATAGCCGCGTTCCCGGGGACGATGCCGTAGAAGGGCGAGGTGCTCTTGGTGAGCATGTGGGTGATGTCGAGCTTCATCTTCTTCAAGGTTTTGGTGAAAAGGACGTTGAGCCCGCTTCCACCATCGATGAGTACCTTGTTGAGCCTGGAGCCCGCGACCACCGGCTTCAGGACGAGAGGGAACTACCCTGGTTCGGAGAAGCTAGTCCATTTATTCGCGCGGGTGTTGACGGTGAAAATCCGTCAACCTAGCCATGAGTTTACCTTCGGTGTTGGCATGACTTTTGTATCTTATTCATTGGTACTAACCCCCGTGGTATAGCAAGTTCACTTGTGCATGTCGGTTTTGGAGTTAAGTGTTTACACAGGGTTTTAACGTTGAAAGCAAGACTTCCGGGATAAGTTCATCAAGCACCTCATGACAAGACCTTGAAGCCCGATACAAGTCAAGCAATGAAGTGAACATGACTCCAAGAGCCCAAGGACCAAGCCCGAGAAGATGATAAACTCCGAGGACCGAACCAGAAAAGTGCTGAATCTTACAAGACAAGGAGTTGAGTCCAATTCGGAGAGAAACCGACGTCAAGGGCCCACATGCAAAAGGGGAGAACATCTAGAAGACGTGGGAAGCAACACCGGCGAAGCGGGCGCGGGATGGGCCGAATTGGGCCCGGGCCGGCCGGCCCGGCCCTTTCGGGGCCCAATCGGCCTCCCCTTTGACCTAATTGCTTCTCGGGCTATAAATAGCCCCCCGACCGAGAGCCACGCGAGAATCGAAGTCGTAATCCGCCGCCGAGGAGTAGAGAAGCTTGAGGGACACCATCTCATAGATGAGGGTCGTGCTAGTTGTCTAGGGTTTCCCTAGCCGACGTGGGAACCTTGCATGGAAGACCACGTCGGAGCTCGGAGCGAGGATCAAGATCGAGGGAGGGCCCGGTGGTGATCTTGTTCATGTAATCATTCATGTTGAAGTTTGTAAGTGAATCCGATTTCTAGCGATTAAGTGCCTTCTCGATGATTTTGTTTTCTTCTTGGTTTTGCTTCTTCTACGATCTAGTCTATAGCTAGATTACTTAGGGTGCTCTTGTAGCCGCGGTGGCTAGAGGTGCATACCGGACCGGCCAAGTGATTTCAACTTGTTCTATCGAACTCGCCCTAGACTACCCGCATGAATAGGGATACGTTGTGACGAACGAGGGTTCCGAAAGGCGGGCGTTTTCGGAGTCATTTGGGAAGGCCACGATTTAAAGATGCTTTTAATGAGATTCGCTTTTCTATCTTCATCTATCTTGTTTGGAGCTACAACATAAGCATGATCTAGATTCTCTAGATTGGTTATCTCTTGCTTTCTCTTGCTACCTCTTTAGTAGATTAGATTAGATTCGTTTTCTTTATGAGTTAGTAGATTAGATGCAACTTAGTTCATCATAAGATAGCTTACCTTGCTTTACTAGATTGAATCCTTGCGTTGCACATTGTTCCACGGATTCGATACCTTGGGTTCACCACTCGAGGGAAGAAGGGTCCCTTGACTACGACGGGAGACTTGTCCGCTTGCAAGTCTAAACGAACTTTGATACAACTATTAACCGTCAACAAGCCCCTTTTTCTGGCGCCGTTGCCGGGGAACAAGCAATCGAGATCCGATCTAGTATCGCTTATCTTTTAGTTTTTCTTTTGATTTTCTTTTGCATCTCTTAATTTTGATCATCCTCAAAAAGAAAAAAAATCAATCTAATCTAGTTTTGATTAACCCTAATTTTTCTTTTCTTTTTAGATTTTTGTTTTATTGCTAACCCTAACCGGAGATGGTTGGCTACCTCTCCAAGAAACCCAAAACTTTTTTGTGAATGATCCAGGAAAACTTTACAGGCAAAGGTGACGTGCAACACAAGCTAAAGGGTTGGAAACCCTATATTCAAAAGTCAAACTCGAAGGACCATCAAAATCTCCAAGGGAATCACCACCTCCAAGTCCAGACGCCAGAAGGCCGTTCAAATCAAGAGGAGGATGGAGAAGATGGAGATGGAGAAAGGAGCTCAACACCTAAAGGCTGCCAAGGCAAGATCCACATGCGAAGTGTTCATCATGATGAAGATGCTAGAGACACAAGTGGGACAACTTGCCGGGCGCCCAATGGGTAACAAAGAGGAATATACGAGACAACTCCAAGGTCCCAAGACGACGAAGGCTACTCAAGCTCATTCGGGAGAGATGAAGGATCACACTCGGAGACCATGAAGATCACGACCGAAGGACCGGAGTTCGAGATGCCGAGGCACAAGGAAGTTGTTGCATCCGTCAAGACCAAAGGACAAAGCCAGCCTGTGAAGACCAAAAAAAATGACTAAGCCAAAGTGGGTACCCAAGATTGCAACGCCCGCAAAGAGCGTTGATCCGGAGTAATCAAGTGAAGAAGTCTAGCCATGGACTATAAACGAAGCGCTAGGCGGGAGGCAACCCGTTTCGTCGAGTCAAGAATAAGCTACCGGGAGGACAACCCGATTCCAGGTTTTTCGAGTCTTTTTAATAATTCAGTTTTGAATTTTACTACTCAAGACATTAGACTTAGAATGGTTGAACAATATTAGAGATGTAACTCTTGGTTGAATATTTTGCTTGATCATAAACCCTTAAAATGAACCATCCTATGTGTTTGTTTGCTTCTTTTCGAGAAACCACAACCAAAAAAAAATTCAGAACCTAACTCAACCTTTCATCCTCTTTATGATGTTGTGGTTGACTTGTTTTTCATGCTAAAGACACTCGAGTAGAGCCACGAATTGTATCTAGATGTTATCTAAATTTCAGCATGTGGTAGGACTCGCGTGAACCTAGAAACTTGATTTTTGGTTGGTTTAAAAAAATCCATATCCTTGGTTTCTCTAAGATTAGAATTTTTCTAAGCCTCACTTAATTTTATTTCATTCAAAATCTCTCTCATCTAATCAAAATTAGGACCTAAACCTATGCCCCCATGATCAAGCCGGGAAAAGCTTGCTCTCAACTAATGAAGGCAAACTATACCGGTGAGACCGATATCAACATAGTCGGAAAATATTTTCGACTTACATTTGTTTTTAATGGTTTAAAAACTTCTCTAAATTTATGCTTGAGCTCTTGCATGGCTCTGAAAAATATTTTTAAATTTCGAAATTAGAGTAGTTCTTAGCCTTAAAACATGCTTAGAGGGAGGCAATCAAGTTAACTTGACCATACATGCACCATGGTACATCACGGGATGCCCCTCCAACATCTTTTATCAAACCACATGCAAAGTACAAGCATGGGGGGCAGCCAAGGCCTTGTTTTGTAGGAATATCATGGAGGCATGTGAGGCAAGGGAGTATGGAAGTGAATCAAGCGAAAACATCAAGTGGAAGGAGCAAAAATGCAAGCGAAGGAGTGGACGGGAACGTTTGGAAGGTGTACGCGGTCACGAAGCAACATGCACTAGAGAAGAACCGAGCCAAGAGGAGGAGAGAGGTAAGTCTTTCATCCAACTCTTTGTTCATGTGCTCTAGTTTGTAGGCCGGAACCACCTTAGACTTAGCCATCCACCGCGTTTGTTTCGTGCAACAAATCACATCCTTAATCCACTCAAAGTCCAGACTCCAAAATAATATTTGTGTACCTTGTTACCGGGTGAAAACCCCGGATATATATTTGTGAGGGAGAGTGCTGCATCATGGAAGAAAACTACAAGACTTTTCACCGAAGAAGAAGGGATCATCGTCGTCTAAGCCATCAACCTCTTCGAGGAGGCACTCGGTTTCCGAGTTTCCTCAGAGTATGGAGGAGGACACGGCACCGCCGAGGAGGAACCACTCTTCTCCTTGGTGGCATGAGGGCCACGGGAAACTCATTTATGAGGTTTACCAAACTTCAATAACATATGGAGGAGCCGCTCGTCCAACCTCACCACTTGACATGATCATCCGCTCCACCTCCATACACTCCGCGGCATTCCGAGGGGTATGTCATCATGACGGAGGAGGAGAAGAAGCTCGCTCACCTTAAGTAGAGGCTTGTAGCGAACATCGACATCGACGACCAAGCTCTCCACATATTGGGTTTCACACGGGACACCGGTGCAATTCTCTAACGGAGTGTCGGCAAACACCCACAAGGAATTCTCCTAGGAAATTTTCATGACCATGGCGCATACCCTTGATGAAGGAGTGCTGAGTCTCTCATTACGTTTGGAGGGAGCCCACAAGTGGAGAAGAAGGAAGACACCGTCGGAAGGGTAACCTTGATCAATGATGCTATTTCTAGCACCTTGATGGGGTAATCTCCTTTCATCCATGGGTTGCAATCGATCTTGATATGTAATCATATTTTGTTGGATTATCTATCTATCATCTTGTGTTGGAAATACTTTAATGCTTAAGGTTAGCTACCATGCCGTAAGGGAGTATAGACCTCAATGCTTCCTTGGATCCATTAAACACAATCCCCGATAGATTAGATTGGTTTTCATGTTCGAAACGATTGCATGTTCTAGTATCGTAGACCCATGGGCGAGTGTCCCCTATTTTCAAAAGGGAGCTCCGGAACAAGTGAAATGTGCATGAAGGCACATGGGAAGGTTTTTGGAGTATGATCACGGGAAGGAAACCATCAACGAAGAAATACTATCCGGAACCCCATCATCCAAGTGTGTCACTTTTGTGCAAGTGGATTTTTGGGAGAACAAGAGAGACAATGATAACCAACACGGAGTTGAATTGGCTTTACTCGGCTTTGATTGCCAAGTGGCCAATAGACCCCACTCACCTATGATCAACCGGTGGTGTTGTTAAGCAACATCGAGTCGGAAGATATTGTTTCTGGGTGTTGCCTCTCCATATTGGCTATCTCTTTAAAACCGGGTATTACAAGGAACCCAAATCATCTCCTACCCGGGACTTCCCTAGGAATATATGAAGCAAGGAAAATATAAGAGTGAAGATGAGAGAGGAGACTTCCAAGTGGCCTAGGTGAATTTGCCCCTTCCGGATTGAAGATTAAGACTTTTCTTGAGGGGAAGAAGATCGGTTAGAGGAAGGACTTCTTGTGCCGGCGAAGAGACAAAAATAATAGAGAAGGATTAGGAGAAGGTTTTTTTTCCACGACCCAAGAAGGAGGTGCACAACAAAATGATGTCCCACCATTGGGAGGAACCCCGGCGCCGCCGAGTTACTACGGTGGTGTACCAATGCAAGCATGGGGGAGTGGTGCAGCCATACCCCCACCATTTTTGCGGTGCCCAACGTAGCCTTTGCGGAGCCATATGCACACCTTCCTCAACCACAACAAAATGTGGCCACCATTGGAGGATACACTGCAAGGAACATGCAAATTATTGCAGCCATCCAAACCAATGCAAACCAAATGGGTGAAGGAAATGCAAACATCGCTTATGTGCTTAGACACCTTCACCTAGCACCGTCGGACAATTCATAGGAGGAGTGGTGCATTCCTATTACAAGTAAGGGTACAACAACCAAGACTATCAATATCAACCACCGGCGAAGATTAGAGAGAGGAGGAGCCTTAGCTATCTTTCATTTACCCCCTTTTCTTTAATTTTCAGCTTGTTTGCGCCTATGTATGCGTAGTATTTTCAGTTTTACTTTAATTTTTTAGTGTTAGTTTATTTTCAGCATGTGTGTTAGTGTTTATTTTCATCATGAATAAAGTCACCACTAAGTTTTTACCTTTGGTAAAGTTACAAAGTTTGTGCCATGACGATATATGATTATAATTGCCGCTTTGTTTATCTGTGTAATTGATTTATGCATGTTTAACCTAGTGCTCTCTTAAAAATACAAATCTGAAATTATCTAAATGCTAGCTTAATCTTTAGCGGAGGTTATGATTAAAATAAAGACCCATAGTGTTTTATGTGCTCTCAAGTTATGAATAGATTAAAGATGTCTTTTATGCTCAAAAATATTGCTAACCTTGTCATAAATATCACTTGTGTGTTGCTCAACCTATCCAAAGCCTTATATATATTTGAGTGCATAAACCTTAGTGTACAAGATTTATTCTTGAGTGAGTTATTGCAGGCCATGATTTCTCTGGCCCGAGACTAAGAAGCTGGTCATTCCGTTTTTGCGTATCTATCTTATTGCTAGCCTCTTATCCGTGCATTGCGTATCCCCACATCGGAGATTTCACAAACCTTGCAGGATATTCACCCTTAAAACCAAATATCATATTTTGTGATTACCTCCTTGACCACAACCTATCGTTGAGAATGGATCATCAATTCAAGGAAGATCGCAAGACGGTGCCTACATTGAAGATTTCAAGTATCTCTCCAAAGGAAAAATATTTCCGGTACCTACCTTATTTTTCGCCTCTTTGCTCGAGGACGAGCAACGTCTAAGCATGGGGGAGGAGGTAGGTACGGTGCAGTTTTCGAGTTCAAAGGGGAGTTTTTTTTACAAAAATGATGATGAATGAAATGAAAAAAAAATTCGGTGATATACGTGACTTCCAAGGTGAAGGTCTCACAAGAAGAAAGAAAAAAATATATATAATGAATGAAAGAAAGAAAGAAAGAAAGAAAGAAAAGAATGAGAAATATGAGAAAGAAAAAAATATATGCGTAAAGTGAACTCCCCGGTTCTCTAAGAGTGCATCCAAGGATTCAAGTTTAAAAGATCCATTCTCATTTTCCAACCATGTGCAATCCGATAACGAGGACTTCCTTTGTGCCTCGGGATCACTCTTTGCCATTTGCACATGTCCACTCACCTAAAAGTGTGTGTACTTTTCTCTTTCCCCTCCTTGATTTAACATTATTTTCCAATGACCTTTTTGACGATCTCGGTAAGACCATGAGAAGCTTGTCTTGTTTTGACAACATCTCATTTATAAAATCTTGTTAGGACTAAACTTTCCCAAAGCTCCATATAAAGCCTACCACACATATATGTTATGAGAGGGAAAGGAGTAGAATATATAGGCTTGAGAGACAAGTGAGATAAGAGTTCATGAGCAACATGCAAGGTGATTTACATTTGTGAACTTGGTTTAGCTCTTTTCTTATCTCGTTTCTTATTTCAAAAATTCTGAGATCTATTTAAACTTTGTGAGCATGTTAATACTTGTGGGATAAGCTTAATAAATCTACCCTCCGTAGGGATGAAGGCTAGTACATTATGGAACTTTAACAAATTAAACTTTTGAGAGCATTATGTTTTTTTTCATGTATGATCAAGTGCAAGGTTTAAACATTGATGGGCAACGATGATATCCATCGAAGGCTTACTCGAGGACGAGCAAGGTTTAAGCATGGGGAGATGTTGATGGTGAAAATCCGTCAACCTATCCATGAGTTTACCTTCGGTGTTGGCATGACTTTTGTATCTTATTCATTGGTACTAACCCCCGTGGTATAACAAGTTCACTTGTGCATGTCGGTTTTGGAGTTAAGTGTTTACGCAGGGTTTTAACGTTGAAAGCAAGACTTCCGGGATAAGTTCATCAAGCACCTCATGACAAGACCTTGAAGCCCGATACAAGTCAAGCAATGAAGTGAACATGACTCCGGGAGCCCAAGGACCAAGCCCGAGAAGATGATAAACTCCGAGGACCGAACCGGAAAAGTGCGTTGAATCTTGCAAGACAAGGAGTTGAGTCCAATTCGGAGAGAAACCGACGTCAAGGGCCCACATGCAAAAGGGGAGAACATCTAGAAGACGCGGGAAGCAACACGGGCGAAGCGAGCCACGAGATGGGCCGGGTGGGCCCGGGCCGGCCGGCCCAGGCCGGCCGGCCCAGCCCTTTTCGGGGCCCAATCGTTCTCCCCTTTGACCTAATTGCTTCTCAGGCTATAAATAGCCCCGTGACCGAGAGCCACGACGAATCGAAGTCGTAATCCGCCGCCGAGGAGCAGAGAAGCTTGAGGGACACCATCTCGGAGATGAGGGTCGTGCTAGTTGTCTAGGGTTTCCCTAGCCGACGTGGGAACCTTGCATGGAAGACCACGTCGGAGCTCCGGAGCGAGGATCAAGATCGAGGGAGGGCCCCAGTGGTGATCTTGTTCATGTAATCATTCATGTTGAAGTTTGTAAGTGAATCCGATTTCTAGCGATTAAGTGCCTTCTCGATGATTTTGTTTTCTACTTGGTTTTGCTTCTTCTACGATCTAGTCTATAGCTAGATTACTTAGGGTGCTCTTGTAGCCGTGGTGGCTAGAGGTGCATACCAGACCGGCCAAGTGATTTCAACTTGTTCTATCGAACTCGCCCTAGACTACCCGCATGAATAGGGATACGTTGTGACAGAACGGGGGTTCCGAAAGGCGGGTGTTTTCGGAGTCGGATGGGAAGGCCACGATTTAAAGATGCTTTTAATGAGATTCGCTTTTCTATCTTCATCTATCTTGTTTGGAGCTACAACATAAGCATGATCTAGATTCTCTACATTGGTTATCTCTTGCTTTCTCTTGCTACCTCTTTAGTAGATTAGATTAGATTCGTCTTCTTTATGAGTTAGTAGATTAGATGCAACTTAGTTCATCATAAGATAGCTTACCTTGCCTTACTAGATTGAATCCTTGCGTTGCACATTGTTCCACGGATTCGATACCTTGGGTTCACCACTCGAGGGAAGAAGGGTCCCTTGACTACGACGGGAGACTTGTCCGCTTGCAAGTCTAAACGAACTTTGATACAACTATTAACCGTCAACAGCGGGAGAAGGTAATGGGTACCTCCGACCACCTGAGAGGGGTCGGAACCGCTAGTTCAATGCTCATGACTTCTCGACGGGTAGCCTTTTGTTCCCGTCTGCTGGGAAGCCCACCGAAGAGGACGTTCATCGTCTTGTCGGGTTCCTGGAAGTCGCCATTGCCTTCGTCGTTCTTCTTCTTGCCTTTCTTGTCACGAGGGTGCGGTGGCTCTGGAGTACCCTTGAGTGCTCGCCTGAGTTGCTAGAACTGCTCGGTGGTGTGGTTGCCGTCCAGATGCCACGAGCACTTCTCTTTCAGCAAGTCTTTGAAGCCGCCGGAGGTCTTCTTCGAGTTCTCCTTTGCAGGGCGCTGGATAGCCGCGACAGTGTTGTCTGGCTTGCGCTTGCGGTTGGGACCCGAGTAGTTGTTGTTGCGACCGCCTTGGTTCCCGTTGTTGCTGCTGCCACCGCCCGTGTTCTGTTTGCTCTTGCCACGGATGGCATCGTACTTGGCGTTGGCTTTGTCTTCTTCGTCGGCCCAGGACGTGATCATATCCTTGAGATGGGTGATGGACTTGGGGCGGCGTCGACCGAAGTCTTCGAAGGTTCAACGGTGGTAGAGACCGTCTTGGAAGAGGTCGATGACCTCCTTGTCAGTGACGTCGACTACGGTGGCGCGCTTGTCGAAGAAACGCCGCATGTACTTGCGAAGGGTCTCACCTTGTTCCTGCTTCACCATAGCCAAGTACATGCGAGTACCCGAGCGGCCCATAGCGCCTGCAAAGTTGCTGGTGAACTGGTCCTTCAGCTGGTCCCACTTGTCGATCGAGTGCTTTTCCAGTGACTCGAGCCATGTGAGCGGGGCTTGGTCCAGGCAGAAGGGGAAGTACATGCACTAGGTGTCGTTGTTGTCGCCAGCGTTCTCGATGGAGAGGGCGTAGCACCTGAGCCACTGGATGGGGTCTTGCTTCGCATCGTACTTGGTGATTCCCAGAGGTTTGAACTTGTCCGGGAGGAGTAAATTGCGAAGCCGAGGAGAGAAGGCGGGGAAGCCGTCGTTGCCGCCTACGGTGGCGGACTTCTTCCGCCGTAGTTCTTCAATCTTTTGGCGGGCGTCGAAGCTGCCCTGTGAGGCTCCGGAGGCATGGCTGTTCGCGTGGCCTTGGCTGCCGCGATCACCTCCGCCACCGGCCCTCCTGTTGGCCCGTGGTTGGAGCTTCCGCAGTCGCTGCCTCCGCCGCCAGGGTCGCGCTGGGGGATGATCTCGCGATCACCGCCAGCAACTGCGGCACTGTTGCCAGCTTGAGAGGGTCCGCCGACTGTTGCACGAGTACGGTTGGGCTAGGCTGGCAGCTCGGCTCGAGTACGGTTACGGCCGAGGTCCGCGCTGCGACTTGTGGCTTCTTTGTCACGGTTCCGGCGGGGGGGGGGGGGGGCGGCTGAGCGACCCTGTTGTCGACTCGCATGAAGTAAGCGTCTTCCGCGAGCTTGGCGATGACTTGTCCCGCGTGTATCCCCTGGGCCTGACGTGCTATCGTAGTGATAGACATGAGGCATTGCTATGGAAGGGAAGCGAGTCGAGGTAGGCGACGTAGCGTGAGTCCCCGTCTATCAGGTCGGCGGGCTTGCAGTCTGGCCAGTAGACAAATCTCCCGGCGGGTGTAGACGTTATAACCAGCCCAGAAGCTGGTCCTGATAAGGGTTGCTCAGTAGAGTTGTTCTCGGACTCGGGATCCTCAGGGTCCAACCCGAAGTCGAACTCGTACGCGGAGTCTGAGTAGAAGCTGAAGAGAGGGTTGGAGTCCGAGGCGTGGCCGGGGGCGGTGTCAGAGTCTGAGTTGTACTCGGGTACGGGCTCCTTGCCAGCCCGACGTGTAGGGAGAGCCTCCGTGCGGGCCCTGCTGACGTTGCAGGGGCCACGTGTGAAGCGCTCGCGGGGTGGGGAATCCACATGCGATGGCTAAGTAGCCGGCTCACATACGATAGCCCACGGGGACGTCGAGTTCGAGTTGGAGGCGGATCCAAGTCGGCGTGTTGGTCAAAAAGCGAAATTTCACCGAACTTGCCGGCGAGTTCGCCCGTGACTACTTCGGGAAGCGTCATGAGGCCGGTCTTCAGGTTGGGCGGCATGGTGAGGCGGCATTGGAAAGATCCAGCGCCGTCAGCAGTGCGGACCCAGGCGCCGAAGACGAAGGTGTCGCCGTAGTTGAAGGCGACGGTTGGCTTGATGTAGACGGGAGCCGTCGAGTTCGCCATGTGATCTCGGGCGAGATCCCCTACCTGGCGCGCCAGCTGTCGGTGTTTTAGACCGGCAACCTACTAAGGGGAGTACCCGAAGTAGATGAATGTGGCCTCACCCAGATCGGTAACTCGAAGGAAGAGACACGTGGCACACAATTCAGACAGGTTTGGGCCGCGAGGTGCGTAATACCCTACGTCCTGTATGCTGTGTAGCTCTGGATTGATTGGGTGTGATTACAAGATGATGCAATCTTAAGCCGTGAGACGAGGTGATCGAGAGAGGGGTCCCTGCCTCGCCTTATATAGTCCAGGAGGCAGGGTTACAAGTCGGTTCAGGGAGAGAGTACTAGTCGAGTACGTCTAGGAGTCCTCTATACAGTGCGAGACATGTACAGCTTCCTAACCGAGTACTTCTCCTCTGTAGTCCTTGTGCTTCACGCCATCAGGTGCCGTGCAACGCAAGTCGGGTAGTCCCAGGGGCCCACCGAGTAGTCGGTCCTGGTACCCACCGAGGTAGTGGGCCCAGGGAGGTCCATACGACAACTCCCCCCCGTCGAGTTTCATGCACGGGAGCCTTTTCTGGTCGTCGCCGGTGAGCTCTCCGGCGAGCTGCCCGCCCGGCGCCGCCGCACATCATAAGACGTCACCGTCCCGCTGCTCGTGGAGCACCTGAGCTGCAGATCGTGAAACCGATGGCCCAGATCGCGTAACCCTTCGCCCTTGTGTAATCGGTGCACCGTGAATCTGTGGACCTGGCCCACAACGCCGATCGACGGTCACGCCCGCCGTTGCCCCCTCGCGTGCAGATGACGCCGGCCGTGAGATCCGGCGCGGACGGCCTGGATCAGCCCCGGCTCAAGTAAAGCGGAAGATACCGGTCAATACCGAGCCGCCCCTGCCTTTTTACAAAAACGACCCTTTTGTTTATAATATCACATATATACCCTCCCACAAGTAGAAATCCTTACATCTAGGTCCCTCCCAAAATCACAACCATAACCTCCCACTAGTTAAAGATCCTTGCAAACAAGTCCTTTTCTTTTCGTATAGATCCCTGATCTTTTAGATATCTTGCCAGTCGCTCGTGGTTTGATCTACGACTCAGATCTGAGCCCACCTCGAGTGAACCGTCAACATATCTGCAGTTTTGCAAATAACCCCCTGTAGTTTTGAATATCACAGATATGTCCTTCCACCTATTAGAATCTTTACATATAGGTCCCTGTTTTTATGATCTAGCCCCTGGTTTTCCTAGATTCCTTCACCAGAGGCCCTTTTCATCACTCTTTGCATATAAACCCCTCTGTTTATATGTATAATTATGTTTCAGCCCCTAGTTTCTTGCATTTAAGCCCCTGGAAGCCCTGTTTCTTCACAGAAAAGCCCCTGAACCTTGTTTTAGCCATATCTTTTCCGTCTTTTATCCGTTTTAAGCGTTCTTGGTATCCACGCGACCATCTCTTCAACCCAGTCAGTTTTAGAACCTTGTGTTGGTTGTACCTTGTGCGTTTTAGCTCCGTTTCCACCGTTTCAAGTTGCGTTAGGTTCATATCAACTCAAACTACGTGTTAGGACCAATGTTGAACATGTTCTTTGTTTTATAATTTATTTAAATGTTAAATATGATTAAATCCTTATAGACATGTTTTTCTAATTAAAAGCTAATTAGAGTTTAACACGTGTTTTCATAAGAAAGTTAATATGATTAATACTAGTTAAATAATTCTTATAATTAAAAGTTAATTAGATGTACCTTGGTTTTTATAATCAAACTTAAATTGAGTAATGTTTATGCAATTTGCTTCCTAAATAAAAAGCAACATAGGTTATATCCCGAGTTTTCTTAATTAATTGTTAATTTGATTAATATAAATATAAATGTGTTTTTAAGTTACAATTTGATTAGTTCAACTCGAAATATACAGATAAACGCCTAGATGCTTTTACATGCTTCTTTTGAATTAAATGTTTAATTTTCATAAATCAAACTTTAATATTTACAAATAAAATTGGACTAGGTTTACATCATCTTTTAAATACAAATATAACTTGCTTAATTATAAATAGGGTATTTCTCTGAAATAACCTATGCATATGATTCTTATTTAATTAAAATATACTAAGCACATAGCTAGCTCTTGTTTGTGATCATCCAAAGCTCCCGATAGTCCATAGTTCTTTTGTGTTCGCATTCCTAGAGCCAACCCTTGTTCTCTATTAAAGCTTTTTCATGCTTGGTGTATTGTTTTGTGTATTGTATGCTTTCTTGTGTGCTCGTAGACATGTGCCAGTTTCAAGTGAGCAGCCAGTTGGAGTGGATCAAGAGCAAGTGTTTGAAGAAGAAGAACCCCAGTGTTTAAGCAAGGAAGGCAAGTGGCCTTCTCCCTCTATCGGGGACGGCCATAAGGGTCCCTTGATAACCAAGGAAAAATCCATTTTTTCGCAAATAATAAAAACACAAACAAACTCACAAGTTGTAAATTACACCCCACGCAATCACAGCCTGGTGACAGGAGCTCATGGCCCTAGCAACCTCAGCGGCCCATCAAATGGTCGGCCCCAGCACCCCTCGGGAGAAACTCCGCTTCACTCGAGGGGCCCAGCTCTGTACCACCGAAATTCCACCTCGCTCGAGGGCTGGACGCCCCCTCAGGCAAAACTCCGCCTCGCTCGAGGGCTGGACGCCCCCTCGGGCGAAACTCCGCCTCGCTCGAGGGCTGGACGCCCCCTCGGGCGAGACTCCGCCTCGCTCGAGGGCTATATGCGCCGTCGGGCGGGTCTCCGCCTCGCTCGAGGCTCTCGCGGGTCCGCCGCTCCCGCACCCACTCCCCGACCGGAGCATTAAATACTCTGACACGACGCAGGCGCCCGGGTCAAAGGAGAATCCCCGCCACGCCGACCCACTGACATCGCCTGGGAATCATATCCTGGCGCTGTTTCGCCAACCCTCTTGGTGAGGCCATCCCCGCCACTATACGGCACTGTGCGGTAAGGCCGGTGTCAGCTCTGTGACGCTGTGCGCCCACTCTCGTACGACCGTGCGCCACACCCTCGAAAGAGGACGACAGAACCCTCGAAAAGGGTACGAACGCCTGTCTCACGCCCGCACGGGACGACACCGTGACGTCGGACTAGTGAGGCGCGTCTCCTCCTTCACCATCAGCCCTGTGCAGCCATCCCCATCGCTATGTCACCACCTCGAGCACTACAGCACCATCCCCGGCGCTGTGGAAACCGAGGACGACAAGACGTCGCCACGCCCGCTGCTGTGCGACCTCCAGCCCTCCGTTAGCCCAACCCTCGAGCTGACGCACGCACGACAACCAAACGAGAAGCTCCCACGCCGCTACCCTTGATGCCGCCCCTGGACGGGTACAGGACTCACAACAACACTCTGCTAGAAGCAAGATTCACCAGGACAGCCATCCACTCTGTGGCACTCTACACCATACCGCCACACATAGCTAGAACTATGCGGCACGATTGTAAACTGCGTCCCCTTGGCCTATAAAAGGAGGGGGTAGTCCCCCGGCCGCAGGGGGGACGGATAGCGCACGCTTGCACGTTTTCCGTTTTCACCACGATATTGGCATCTCGCCTCAATCAAACCTCAGGGACCTGGAGGCACTACCTCCTCTCCCGCCACGCTTGTAGCTCCCCTATGCAAGCATCACGGTGCAGCGCAATACAGTGCCTCGAGCACACCCCTGCTGGATATACGGCCCTGGCCGGAACCAGGATAAAATTCGTTTTACTTAGTTGCTTAGCACCAGCCATCGAGAGATGGATCTCAGTGCTCGTACTAGTTAGTGTCGGGACTACTTTCCGCACCGACAGTTGGCACGCTAGGTAGGGGAGCTGCGCTGAAGATCAGCTTTCCACCAGCCATCTTGATGGTGATCCGCACCGAGTACAGGTCCCAGAGGTACTCCATGGGCAGCTCGGACCCCCTCCCAGCCAGATTCGAAATCCGGTTCGGGAGCCTGAACTTCCAGGCCACGGGGAACGGCTACCTCATGCGCATCACCAACCGTGCCGAGCTTCACCCGTGGCGGTCGACCGGGCCACGACCGGTTCCCGTCATGCCTGCTGCTGATGCTCCAGCGCCCGCTCAGGCAGACGCTACGGGCCCTTCAGCACCTCGACGCCGACAGCGTTCTGGCCAGCGCTCGCGCCAAGCGTGAATGGAACGACGTCAGGCCGCGCACACCGCAGCACAACGCGACGCACCTGCCAGCAGTTCCCCCATGAGATGCGCAACACCGCGGCAGCCTACGCTTCATCCGCTAGCACTAACGTGGCAGCGTACGAGGACCTTCCCGGCCACCACATCCTGGCGGTCAGGAACCTCATCGCCACCACCAACGACGAGTCGTACCACGGCTCCGCCAGCGAGCTACCACCCGCCACCTCACACAGGTACGCGCAGTGGGACTTCTCCGGCATGCCGGACCCAGTGATGTTCCAGCGGTTCCATGACGCCGCGGACTACTGGTTCGGCTGCTCCGACGACTCCAGCACCGGGAGCTACGACCCCGCGCGTGAGTGCTTCATGGTCGCCATCGGCGACTTGGTCGACAGCAAGAGCGTGGCAGGGGCGAGCGACGGAGAAGCCCCCCAAAACTCGGGGACCAGCATACCCCGGAACCCAGGGCCAAGCGCGCCTCCCACCTCGCCGGCGAGGGGCGCCGACATCAATGCGCAGCTGGCGCAAGCGTGCGAGCTTGAGGCTAAGCTCGCGGAGGAGTACTGCGTGGTGCGACTGCTTTGTGCCTCCATTGCTGGAGAAGCTTCCGCGTGTGGCGAACGTGTGCGCGAGCTAGGCAAACAGGCCTGCGAGCGCATCAACGCTGACTTCAACGTCAACACCCAAACACGCCACCGCACGCGAGTCAGAAGCTCATCACAGCTGCAACGCTGCTCAGAGCCATGCCCGCACCCTCGACGCACGAGGCGCCAAACCTGCACCGCGAGGCGCATGCGCTTATCGAGCAAGCGGCCGTGCAACAGGCCGAAAGCTCGGCGTCTCGCATACGCCAGCAGGGCAGCGCGAGGGACGATGGCGGCGCCTAGGGCCAACAGGCATGTGTCCATGCAGACGGCGCGGCAAGGCAACCAGCCAACCAGGGCCGAACGCTGGTCAAGATGCGAATCCTTGATACGCGCGAACAGGCTCAGGACGTGACGCCCGTAATGCCATCAACGCTCGCCGAACGGGCAACACAGAGGCACGGGCGGCGACAGGCTGCCACCCCCGGCGGGGCGGGCGCTACGACAGCCGCGAGGATCGCTCGCCGATGCTGGAGCCCCCGGGGACCCGTGTGTTCAGCCGAGAGATTCGCACGGCGAGCTTTC
Source organism: Cenchrus americanus (assembly GCA_947561735.1). Classification (NCBI taxonomy): domain Eukaryota; kingdom Viridiplantae; phylum Streptophyta; class Magnoliopsida; order Poales; family Poaceae; genus Cenchrus; species Cenchrus americanus. The sequence continues at coordinate 89,122,879 of OX387245.1, read as the reverse complement.
CTCAATGCTTCTGCTAACCCACCTCGATTGACAAGTACACGGGGGAGACGGACCCTCGTGTATGGCTCAACGACTATCGCCTGGCGTGCTAGCTGAGCGGTGGCACCACCGACGAAGTCATCATCCGCAACCTGCCGCTGCACCTCGCGGACTCGACCCGGACATGGCTCGAGCATCTGCTGCCCAGTCAGATCCACAACAGGGACGACCTGGTTCGCACGTTCGTGGGGAACTTCCAGGGCACGTACGTGCGCCCTGGGAACTCCTAGGAACTACGGGCGTGCACCCAGATGCCGGGCGAGTCGCTTCGAGACTTCATAAGGCGCTTTCCAAGCGCTGTACCGAGCTCCCGAGCGTAGCTGACCTCGTGCGCGAGCTTGGGCGAAGCCCACCGATCGACTCCAACGAGTTGTTTGATATCGCCACCAAGTTTTCTTCCGGCGAGGAGGCAGTGGGGGCCATCTTCGATGGCAAGAAAGGCAAGCGCGTGGATGATGCACTCGCGGAGGGCAGCAAATCCAAGGAGCCCCAATAGAAGCACAAGCGGGGCAAGAAGGGATAGAAGCCCCACCGAGAAGCCCATGCGCAGGGACGCGACGACGACAGGGACGAGGTCCTCGCAGCTGACCTAGCCCGAAAGGGCCCTTGAGCGGCCCCTCAAGACATCGACGTGTTTGATGACATGCTAGAGACGCCATGCCCATACCACAAGACAATGGTCAACCACACCCTCAAGCAGTGCGATATGCTCAAGAAATACTACAGTCGCGCTGCCGCGAAGGATGGCAAGGCCTAGAATGCCGGTGGTGACGGGGACACCAGCGGCTTCCCGGCGGTGGAGAACGTCTTCCTCATCTTCGGAGGGGGGGGGGCAACCGTGGACATGTCCAACAGCCAGCGCAAGCGGGAGCGACACCAGGTCCTCGCTGCAGAGAAGGCTCCTCCCTCCTTCCTTCACTGGTCAGGGGACGCCATCACTTTCAGCCGCGAGGATCACCCAAACCGCATCCCCAACCCAGGCCAGTACCCCCTGGTTGTCGATCCTGTCATCGGCAACTCGTGTTTCTCCAAAGTGCTGATGGACGGAAGTAGCAGCCTCACCATCCTATACGCGCACACCCTGTGGCTCATAGGGATTGGGTTGGACCAGCTGCGGCCCAGCACGACACCGTTCCATGGCGTCGCGCCAGGCAAGAGCGTCCAGCGCCTCCGGCAGATCGATCTACCGGTTTGCTTCGTCACGCCAGACAATTTCCGCAAGGAAACGCTCACCTTCACGGTGATGGGGTTCAGGGGCGCGTACCACGCCATTCTTGGATGCCCGTGTTATGCCAAGTTCATGGCGGTCCCGAACTACACCAACCTTAAGATGAAGATGTCGGGACCGGAAGGCGTCATCACCGTGGGTTCATCGATCGAGAACGCATTCGACTGTAATGTCGAGTGCGTGGAGCACGCTGAGGCATTGGCGCTTGACGAGGCACTCGTCGTGAACATGGAGAAGTTGGTCAATGATGAACTCGACTCCTCTGCCAAGCACGCGGGCAGCTTTGAGGCTGCCGAGCTAAACAAGGAGGTGCCCCTCGACCCTGCTGCCCTCGAGGGAAAGGCGTTGAGGGTCAGTTCCACCCTCAACCCAAAATAAGAAGTGGTGCTCATCGACTTTCTCCGCGCCAACACCGACATCTTTGTGTGGATCCCCTCGGACATGCTAGGCATCTTGAGGGAGGTCGCCGAGCACTCCCTTGACATACTACCTCACTCTCGAGCTGTGCAACAACGGCCGCTGCACTTCGACAAAGAGCGGCACCGGGCGATCGGAGTGGAGCCGCGGAAGCTCCTCGAGGCCGGATTCATCAAGGAAGTCTTTCACCCTACGTGGCTAGCTAATACCGTACTAGTTAAGAAAAAGAATGTGAAGTGGAGGATGTGTGTAGATTACACTAGTTTGAACAAAGCATGTCCCAAAGTTCCTTTTCCTTTGCCACGAATTGATCAGATTGTTGACTCAACTGCGTGGTGTGAGCTTTTGTGTTTCCTTGATGCCTATTCTGGGTACCACCAAATAAAGATGAAGGAGTCCGACCAGCTTGCGACTTCCTTCATCATGCCGTTTGGAATGCTCTGCTACGTGACGATGCCATTTGACCTCCGAAATACGGGCGCTACGTACCAGCGATGTATGCAGCACGTTTTCGGAGACCACATCGGGTGGACCGTTGAGGCATGCGTAGATGACAAAGCCGTGAAGACCAGTAAGGCAGACGACCTGGTTGATGACCTGCGCGTCGCATTCGAATGCCTGCGGGCCAACGGGGTGAAACTGAACCCCGAAAAATTCGTCTTTGGGGTGCCGCGCGACATGTTATTGGGGTACATTGTCTCCCAGTGAGGCATCAAGCCCAACCCTGAGAAGGTCGCAGCCCTCGACCGGATGGGCCCGATTCGAGACCTCAAGGGGGTCCAGAAGGTGTTGGGGTGCCTTGCCGCCTTGAGCCGCTTCATTTCGCGTCTCTGCGAAAAGGGCTTGCCCCTCTACCGGCTCCTGAAGAAGCACGAGCGCTTCTCCTAGACCGTCGAGGCCCAGGAGGCACTGGACAAACTCAAGGTAATGCTCGCCCACGCACCGATCCTCACTCTGCCCTAGAATGGCGAGCCTCTGTACCTCTACGTTGCTGCAACCACCCAGGTGGTCGGCGCGGTCATCGTGGTGGAGCGTACGGAGGAAGGACATGCCCTACCAGTCCAGAGGCCCGTATACTACATCAGTGAAGTGCTATCTGAGACTAAGGCATGGTATCCGCAGATCTAGAAGTTACTCTATGCGGTAGTACTCGCGTGGTGCAAGCTGCTACACTACTTCGAGGCCCACCCGGTCACGGTAGTCTCCTCGTTCCCGTTGGGGGAGATCATCCGTAACCCAGATGTAGCGGGTAGGATCACCAAGTGGTCTGTGGAACTTATGGGCGAGACGCTCGCCTACACGCCGCGCAAGGCAATCAAGTCCCAGATCCTGACAGATTTCATTGCCGAGTGGACGGATACGCAACTGCCACTACTGCAGATTCAGGCCGAGTGTTGGACCCTCTACTTCGACAGGTCAGTGATGAAGACGGGGGCAGGCGCGGGCCTGCTCTTCATCTCACCCCTCGGGGAACATTTGAGGTACGCGGTGCGCCTGCATTTCCCCGCGTCAAACAACCTGGCAGAGTACGAGGCTCGCAGCTAGTGATTGACCAAGTCATGAAGAACGCGAGTTGCCACGATGAAAAGATGGAGGCCTATTGCAACACCGTACGGGCCTTCAAGGACAAGTTCTGCGGCATCCAGTTCAATCACGTCGCCCGCAGGTACAACGAGGAGGCGGACAAACTCGCCAAGATTGCGTCGGGGCAAATCACCGCCCCCAAACGTTTTTGCGCGTGACGTTATGAAACCATCTGCCAACCTCGAATCATAAGCCTCCAGCCAAGAGGAACCCTCGGGGCTCCCTCGAATCCAGCTGGCGCGGAGCCTATGGATGAGGACCCCTCGAACGAGGCATTTGTGCTCTCCCTGCTCGAGGGCTACGGTACAGACGAGGTCGAGGCCATGGAAACGGAGCCAGCCCCCTACGCGGAGGATTGGTGGGCCAAATACTTCGCCATAATGGATCGAGGGGAACTACCTCCGGATCGGTCGAGGACAGGCGCATCGCCAGCATGGCCAAGTCATTTACCGTCGCCGACAGCGAGTTGTACAAGCGCGTCGCGTCCGGCGTCTTGCAGTGGTGCATCCCCATCCCCCAAGGTCGCGAGCTCATCCGAGACATCCACACGTGCGTGTGTGTCCACCACATGACGCCGCGTACCCTCGTGGGCACGCGTTCTGCCAGGTCTTTTATTGGCCCACCGCGGTCGCCGACGCCAACGAGGTCATACGTAACTTCTAGGGGTGCTAGTTCTACGCCCGCAAGACTAATCTCCCGGCTCACGCCCTTCAAACCATTTCCTGTCACATGACCTTTCGCCGTGTGGGTGCTGGACATCGTCGGGCCCTTGCGAAAGGCGCTCGGGGGCTACACTCACCTGCTGGTCACCGTGGATAAGTTCTCTAAATGGATCGAGGGGCGCCCAATCACAAACTTCAGGGCAGAGCAAGCCGTGTCGTTCTTTACTGACATCATCCACCGGTTCGGGGTACCAAATTCCATCATCACCGACAATGGGTCCCAATTTACCGGCAGGAAGTTCCTGGAGTTTTGTGACAAACACCACATCCGCATGGACTGGGCGGCCGTCGCACATCCGCAGACCAATGGTCAGGTGGAGAGTGCCAACGACATGATCCTACAAGGCCTCAAGCCCAGGATATTCAACAGGTTGAACAAGCCTGGTCGAAAATAGCTCCAGGAGCTCCCGTCGGTTGTTTGGAGCCTCAGGACTACCCCGAGCAGGGCCACGAGATTCACCCTGTTCTTCCTGTTCTATGGCGCGGAGGCCGTCCTCCTCACGGACCTGGGGTACAGGTCACCCAGAATCAAGGGTTATGATGAAGGCGCCAACCAGCGGGCCCGCGAGGACTCACTGGATCAGCTAGATGAGGCCCGCACCGTGGCCTTGATGCATTTGGCAAGATACAGCAGGCGTTGAGGCGGTACCAAGCCTGGAAAATACGACGCCGAGACTTCAATGAGGGGGACCTAGTCCTGAGGCTGCACCCAGACAATCGAGGCCACCTCAAGCTATCACCCCCATGGGAGGGACCCTACGTCGTCGTCAAAGTGCTCAAGCCCGACACCTACAAACTGGCGAACGAGGACGGCGAGGAACTCACCAACGCTTGGAACATCTAACAGCTACGTCGCTTCTACCCTTAGGAAGGATTTCCAAGCCTTTTTTTCTTTACTTACATACCCAACACCCAGTTGGTTGTACAATTGTAAATCTTATTGTGGAATAAAAGTTAAAAGGGCGACTTAGCTTTCCCCCGAAAACCAAGTCCCCCTCGGGGGCTACTACGGGGGGCATCCCCCCCCCAAAAAAATGGTCCCATTTTTTCGCAAAAAACTGCACCTCAAATACGCTAAGTACGACTCAACCCAAGCCTCGAACGAATTCATGCGGGGCGCGAGCGGCCAAACGGGAAAGATGCGCAAGTTGGAGATAGCCTACGCCTCCAGAAGGATACGACCCTTCTCCCTTGCCTCTTAACCAACAAGCTCGTGGAATCAAACTTTCCCAGCTCAAATTCGCCCAAGCGAAGGAAAGAGAGACAGAACAACATAATAGGCAAAGTAGGAATAAACACTCAAAACTTACAAACATCCAAACATTTTTAAGTTCATTACAAAAGCCACACGACTCAAGTTCTAACTAAAAGATTCAAAGGGCTCGAACACCCAACTACTTTCAGGCCTCGGGGCCACCAGCCGGAGGAGCGTCCGGGAACAGGAACTCCATGAAGTCTTTGGCGAGGATGTTGGCGGCGGGAGCGGCGAGCGTGTCCACGCGGTTCATCTCCACCTCGTCGTCGATGCCGACGGGGACGACGTAGCCCGTGGAGATGGCCTCGTGATTGACCCGGTAGTGAGACACCACCACGCCAAGGGCTTTTTGGACCCCCAAGTGAAGGGCGCGGTGCATGCACTGAGTAACGTGCCCGCCCAGGGCACGGAGATGACTCTCCATTGAGCTCTCAGCCCTCGCCTCGCCTTCCTCAATCCCCTGGCATGCCTCGAGGGCGGCGGCGTGCAGCTCCTCCAGCTTCTACTGAGAAGAGTTGTAGGCTATTTGGATAGCCTGCGCTTGGGTCGCCGAGTTCCCGAGAGCCACCCGCAGGCCTGAAAAACCAAGAGGTAGACCAAGTTGGGAGCGGATCCCAAACGAACCAAGCTAATAGGTGAAAGGCAGGAAAGGCAACTCACCCTCAACCTGCTTCTTCTCCGTCTCGAGGGCCACGCTCGTGTGACAACCCGCCCTGGAAAGTACCGTACAATCACCTAAGACCGATCCACTTTGGTCATTAAGCAATAATAAAGTACCATCCTGTCGTAAGTCGCCGGGTTAACGCCTGGTAAATCACTTGAGAGCACAAGGATCGAATATATGCATTAAAACTCACTCGAAGGCGAGTCCAGAGATACAACAACATTCAAATCCAAATTCGTACCCCGAGGGGTTTATTCATTACAAACCATAGTTTTATCACGATGAAATAGTTCAGAGTTTTGAAAAGTAGCGGAAATAAACTAGCGGAAGCGAAGACACCACGGGAGGCCATCCATGATGCTTTCAGCAGTCGTCCTCCACCCATTCCAGCTCCCAGCCGGGCAGGATCTCACCGGGCCACACATCACTGAAGGCAATACCTGGATCAACACATTATAGCAAGGCTGAGTATACTAATACTCAGCAAGTCTTACCCGTCGGTGATAACTACTTCACCAGATCTAGACCACGAAAGGCTTTTTGGCTACTAGGTTGCTTTTGCTAAAAAGTAACAAAGAGTAGGTCCTTACTTTCAAGGTTTTAGGTTTTAGCACAAGTTCTAGTGGTTTAATCTTTACTACATTAGCCAACTAGTACAAACAAAGTTGCACAATACAATTAATCAAACATCATCTTCATCAACTTCCATCATTAGGGATCACATGACTAGTGGAGTAAGTAGTCTCGGATAACGGTGAGAGGCCGACAATCGATTGATTTAAACCTTGCAAGGTAGACCCAAACACACGGTCGGGCCGCCCCCGCGAGGACAACTCCCCGGTGCCGTCCCCAGAAATCCCCGGTTCGGGATGAAAGGCCACAGTCTTTAGTGCAGGCTATCCGGCATACCCCGCGAGATACCCGGAGTCACCATACACCACCGGTGGCGAGCCGTGAGAGCGAATCCCAAGAGTAGTGACAGTTCCATCCCTAGCCATCTCATTAATGTACTAGGCTTACCGGCCCCATAACCGGCATGTGCTTAGTACGTTCAAAAACTTAACCCACATAACCACTGGACCGGAGCCCAGATCCCATGCTCTTACCACGTGAGCAATCCATTTAAGGATATAGTATGATTCCTATCTAGGAACCTATTCTCGCGAGTGAGGTCATCACCCGACTTGTAACGGTCCTATAGCTTAGCAGCTATCGACCTATCATACTAGTAGGGACAAAAGGTACCTAGGGATCATGCATCTAGGGTTTCATTCAACTCCCGAACGTAAATGCACAATCATTCATAGATAATTGAATAAAGAATTTGAAAAGCTCGGGTTAGATGCACCGGAGCTTGCCTTCGTCGCCTAGGTCGGCTTGGGCACCCTCGGTGTCGAGTACTTCCACGTCTTTGCGCCGACGCTTCCGCTCCTCCTTCCTTGGTTTCCGGGACAAGGGAGTAATCTCCGTCCGGAAGACCTACACGGAATGCAATGCACTTTAGGTGATGTGATAGTTTGTTGTCTTATCCAACTCTGAGTTGGTCATATTCACCTTAACAAGCATTCATCTAATGTTTCTCTTTTAGGAAGGTTATTGGTTGTACATGGGTTACTCTTTTTATTCCACATTTGAATAAAGGTTTTTAATAAGCTTATCATTTCATGTGAAATCTTCATTTCCTTTTATCAGTGATGATATTTAATTATCTTTTAATTATATTAAATAATATCTTCAAAAAGGAAAAAATTAATTAAAGGTTTCTCTTTATTTTAATTTCCCTTTAATATTAAAAGGGCATTTAAGCCTTTTATTGATCAATTAAATTACCAAAAATTAAATGAGTGTTTCTGAAGCCTACTAGCACCCATCCTGGTCCATTGGACCCACATGTGAGTGTTGGATGCTAGGAAATTAAATATTGTGGAAAATAACAAAGGCTAGCTAATGATTCAAAGTAAATGCATACAAAAATAAATAAGCATCAATTTGCTCCAAACTTTCTTGTGCAAGCTCTCTGGTCCTAAACAAGTCTAAAGAATCAGCATGTTCACATGGAACCTCTACTGAACTTGGTTTATTAATTTACAAAGGAAAACATGCATAAATCAAGAATAATTATTTCTGTTAATCCAAAAATCATGATTAATTCACAAGATGTGAATTTTGGCATTAAAAGACAGTGTGCACAAGTTGGGCTCAAGAACATAAATATATTTAACAGGAAAAATCATTTATGCAGCTCTGGCAGAAATGGAAAAACATTTTTATAAAAATATTTACATAATAACTTTGTGCAATTTTTGGCATAGGATCTAGTCATGACCTAACACACAACATATCCAAAAATTGGACACAGAGGATTTATATATTTTGAGATATTACATATCTAGGTTTTTCACGTTTGTATTTGTCATGCAAAAACTGTAAGGAATTAGCTCAGGCAAGAATAACAAAAGTTGTAGAATAATTCACAACGGATCCAACCAAATTTGTTTTACATTTTTCTGATTTTTCTGTGATTTTCTATGCAATTTACAAGAAGCAGCCAAAACAGTTTTACTATTTGAGTTACCAATTGCAGGGAGGCCCTCGAAAAGAACTCCAGATTTGCAATGTGGTCCCTGGGCGGACCGGCCGGCGCGGGGAGGCCAAATTCCGGCGAACCTCGCCGGGGTTTGGCCGGGGAAGGGCTAGGGAAGGGCCTAGGGGTGCTAAGGGTTTGATTTTGGGGGCCGCAGGTGGGGAGGAGCGGCGCGGGAACGGCGGCGGCGGCGCTCGGGGAAGGCCGGCCGCGGCGGCCTTCGGCGGCGTCGCCCGGCGGCGGGGAGGGCGCGGTGGTGCCGGGTGGTTGGGAGGCCGTGGGGAGCGGTTAGACCGCCCGGACCGTGGCCAATGCGCTAGAGGAGGGGGGCGCTCGGGAGCGGCGCGTGCACGAGCAGGACGCCGGCGTGCGGTCCGCGCGCGGCCGGTCGAGCACGACCCTTTTAAGGCGGGGCGTGGCGGCGGGAGCACGGCGAAGGGCGGCGCGGGCGAGGGCACGAGGACGGCCGGGGCAGCGGTCGTACCGCGCGGGCGCAGAGGAGCACGGCGGCGCGACGTTCTAGGCGCGGGCGGGGGGGTGGCGGCGCGGACTCCGTGGCGTTCCCGGCGTTCGAGGCGCCTTGGGGCACGGGCGGCCGGGGAACATGCGAGGCGGCTCGGGGAACGTGCGCCGGCGGGGCCGGAAGCCGAGGCGCGGGCGGCCGGCGCGGCCGGCGCGCGGCGGCGCGGCCTGGCGCTCTGGCGCGTGGGAGTGCCTGGTTTTATTCGGATTGGCCCTGTTCAAGCGAAGTTTTCTCCAAATTTTTTAATAGAACTGGACTAAGCTTTGAATACTAAAGTTGTAGATCTAGTTACCCTCTATAACTTTCAAAAAGGCTATAGGGTGTTTTTCTCAACGGATTTTGCAGGAACGTCGTGCCAACATTGAATGCCGACCTATTCTGGAAAACAGGAGGTACTGTCAGTTGATCAAGTTTTTCACCAATTTCCACCCAAAATTTGGAATGCCAATCTACATGAAAGTTGTGTCCCTCAAGAAGATGGACAACTTTCATAAAGGTAGATTTTGAAGTGTTTAGGTGAATTTTGGAGAACGCGGCAAAAGTTCCGGGCGACATTCGCTGACATCAACGGTTAAGTCGGTTTTGACCGTGTCTTTGGCCAAGGGTCCATTACGGGTGTGTGTAGACTTGGTCAAGGGGTTCATTAGGGTTCATTGGCGAGGTTTTCGGGGTGATGACCCAGGTTGACCTAGGTTTGACCGGTGTTTGACCGGTTTGACTCGGCTGATCCGGTCATTAGCGTTAATGACGGTAATTAAAAACCTGGGGCGTCACAGCTCTCGGTCTCAGCCACTCGCTGCAGGTCAAGGATCGCAGCATCCTTCTCCTCGCCGGCCTGCCGCAACTCCTCGTAGGACATGCCCTCTTGGACCAGCTCGCCCGAGAGCCGCGTGATCTCCTGGTCTCGGAGCTTGAGGGTAGCCCGGGCCTCCTCCAACGCGGCACGCTCCCACTGGAGTTGGCCTTGTGCTTCCTCCCGCGCCATGCATTCGTGCTCGATGGCGGCTCGGGCCTCCTCAAGGGTGGACCGCTCCTACTGGAGCCGAGTTTCTGCCTGCTGGCATGCGCTTCGCTCCTGCTGGAGTTGTTCCTCCATCGCGGCGAGCGAGGCAACCTTGTCCGCTAGGTCGGCCCTCAGCTGCTCGGCCTCCTTGGCTTGGCTCTGCCAAGACCGCGCCACCTCGAGGGTTGAGTGGTCCTGTTGGAGCTAGGCTCGAGTCGAAGCAAGCTCCGTCTCCCACTCCGCCGCCACAGCCTGCATCGCGGCCAAGTCCTCAAGCGCATTCCGCAACACCTCATCCTGCTCCAGGAGCGTCGATGTCACCTTGTCGACCGCGAAGGCGTCTGCCGCAGCCTGGGCACCCTGGTTCAGGAGTTCGCCCCGCACAATTTGCAGCCGGTACTCCAGCTACCCATTGTCGGTCTGCAAGGCCTCCACGAGGGTGTCGAGGGAGTCGTACTGGTCCCGGTACCAGTCGCACTCGGAGCTCAACTGAGCGGGCGGTTGTACCTCTCCCGAGCTCGGACCTCAAGCTCCTGTCGCCAGCAGACAAGATGCAGGAGAACGCAAAGTCAGAAAACACGCAAACACAAAGGGGATAAGGGAGCAAGCCTCGAATCTGCCAAAAAACATGTACCTGGAAATCCGCCACGAGGGACCCCCGTGGACCCGTAGTGCCTCGTTCAACACGTTGTTGATCGAGGTGCTCTGGTCTCAAAACTCTTGCCACAGCGCCTGCTCGGCCTAGGCCTTGTCGAAATGAGCCGACAGCGCGCCGGCTTGACCCCGCTCCTGCTCTGGGGGCGCGACGACGACATCGGGGGTGGGCAGGACAGCGCGTGACGACGAGGCCTCCGTGTCATGTGCCGGGCGCTGCGGCATCACGCAGCCATCCTCCCGCATCACCAACACCCCTGCCGTAGGCTCGGGGGCTGATGCAGGCCGGTTTCCCCCATTGGCCCCATCCTGGGGGCAGGGCATCGTCGTCGGTGATGTCCACCACCGCCTGGTCACCTGCGGAGAACACAAGTGCCGGCGACACCGACGCCACCGCAGTCGCCGCCGCCGTGGTCACTGCCACTGCCCCCACTTCTTGTTGCAGCCCCGTGGCCACAGTAGTGTCACGCGGTGGCTCGCCCGACGCCGCCGCGCTTGCCGCCGCCCATGGCACCCTCGACGAACGCCGCCTCGTCAGCACAGGCGCTCCCGACCTGAGCGCCTTGGCGGGCGCAAGGGCGGGGACGCTCGGCGTCACCCTGTGAACGAGAAAGCACAAGGGTGAGCACTGGTCCTTCAAAATCTAGCACGCATGGAGGAAGTGCTGCTCACCTCAAGTTGGAGAAGCCACGCTTCCTCTTCCTTGAGGGTTCGGGGGCGCCGCCGTGGCGCTCGCCGACGCCTCCGCGGTGCTCGCGGATTCCTCCACCGATGACCCGGTGGCGGGTGCCACCGCGCCCGCCACGGATGCCGCTCTACGGCCGCCTCTGCGGCCCATGGCGACAGGGGCGAGGGACTCCACCTCTCGGGGGGCCGCCCCGCGTCGCTCTCCTCTTCCTCCTCCTCCTCCTCCTCCTCTGACGAAGAGTTCGCTGGCGTCGTCGGGGGGGGGGGGGGGGGGGGAGAGTCAGCCGGTACTCCTCGCTCTGCTGCTCCCGGCGCTCTTGCCGCCCGATTCTTTTCTCCTTCTCGCGCGCTGCCCGCTCCTGCACCCGCTACTGCGCGGCGCAAGCGGTCGCCCGGGCCCGAGGCGTCGGCGGATCTGATCGCACGACGTCCACCATCACCCTCTGCTGATGACAACTGTTAAGACTGCACCAACGGATACAAAGACTGAGAGGGGAAGGGAGGATTACTCACCGCCGGCGCGTCGGGAAGCATGATGAATGACCAGAGGTCGTCATGGCCGTGCGGCACCGACCTGAGGCTGATCGCGCGCCCTGCCCTCGTCGCAGCATATTATCGAGGAAGGCGTTCGTGCAGTAGCCGCGAACGCACCAACGCCGTAGGGTTGGCCGCATTGCTCATCTCGTAGATGCGGAGCTCCCTCTCCATGAGGAGGACGATCTGCCGGTGGTGGAGGTTGGCGAGGATCGAAGCCACCCCCAACCCGGCGTCGGCCAAGCTTCGCAGTGCGTTGGTGAGCGACTCCAGCCGCTGCTGGCGCGAGGGAGACGATACGCCATGGTGCCAGGCGTCAGTCTTCTCCTTCAGCACCTTGCCGGTGTAGGGGGGAGGCCGGCGCCGTCGTTGCGAAGGTAGAACCACCCCCTCTCCCACTTCGCGTTGTTGGATGTCATCGTGCACGGCGGGTACAACTCTTTGCGCGAGTCCCGCAGCGCGAATGTCAGGACGCCGGCACACACCGCCTGACGCACCCGCGTCTCGCCTGTGGCGAGGGTGTGCAACTCTGCACGGAACAAGTGGATCCAGTGGTCCCAGTTCACTGGGATCCCCAGGAACCCCTCGCAGACGCTAACAAAGGTCGCCGCCTGCGATATCGCGTTGGGGGCGAAGTTGTGGAGCTCCACCCCTTAGTGGTAGCACAGCCCCCGCATGAAGTGGCTCACCGGCGTGATGAAGCCGCGCTCGTGGAGCCTGATGAAGCTGACGATGTAACCATACGGCAGGTTGGGCTCCCGGTCCGTCGCCGGCGGAACGATCCACGCTGGGGGCGCCTCTTCCACGTTCGGCGCCAGTTGCCCGCCATTGACTAGCTCGTTCAAAGCAAATGGCGTCACCGTCGAACGTTGCCAAGACGAGGGGTCTAGCACTACGATTGGCTGAGGTGGAGCCATTGCAGGTGAGAGCCGAAGCAAGGGAGGTGGTGACGCAAGAACGAAACGAACGAGGGCGAGGACAAGGAAGCGCGCGGCCAGGAAGAAGAAGCGAGAGGCAGGGGAAGCAGATGCTAAGTGATGAGGTAAGGGATTCACCCCTCCCTCTCTCGCGATTTATAGATCTAGGGAAGCCGTGCTCCCGAAACCGCACGCGCCGCGCGCATTAACTGCAGGCGACCTCGTCTGCCGCTGACAGACGGGCCCCACCGTGTCGAAACGGCCGAACGCGCGCGTGTGCGCGATCGTTACGGCGTGACAACCGAGGGGCCGTGGCGCCCCGTCACATCTAGCCCCACATCACCCACTACGCGCGTGGCTGCGCCGCCTTAAAAGGCGCGCCCACTTCGCACGATCGCTGCCACGATTGCGGCCATTAAACGGCCCAGTTCCTTACCGAGTAAGGATAACCCCCACACGACTCGAGCCGAGTGCTCGAAAAATCAGACTCTCGAAGGGTGCGGTTACTGACCAGTGGTCGTAAGTCCCACTCGTCGGGAGTGGGCGCCACTGGTGCCCTCGAATCTAGAGGATTACTGATGAGCAGCTCGAGGGTCGGCTCGGCCACGACCCCTCGTGTCCTGCAGATGTGGCCAAGATGGGGGCGCCTAGCCGCCACCCCACAATGGCCCCACTGATCAGGGGGTCGAAGCCTGACCCTCGAAAAGTTCGAACAGGCGCCCCAGATCGACAGAGTCAGGGATGACCAGGGTGCGCGCATTCGAGCCTATCCTCGACCCCACCAGCTCGAGGGCGCCCCACATGTCGTGTTCAAGAGCCAACGAGGGTAGCTAGTTGAGGGATCCCATGGAGGGAGAGCTTCCGCGCCCTCGGTCCCCAGCGAACGGGACCAAGCCCTGCCTAGCACACCCGTGTAAGCGCTTTCATGGATGTGTCTCTGGACCACGAGCCGACCCTTATCGAACGGGGCACGACCTCCACTTGAATTGCCTGATAACAGCTCAACGAGGAACCCATGATTCGCGACCCGCTCGATGGGAGTTGTGGGCACCTCACCCCTCTGTCCCATGGAGGGACGGCGAAGGGGCGTATGAACAAGACGGAGAGAACGCCCCGATCACCTCGAATGGGCCCAGGCTCGGGGGCTCGACACACGGCTACACCTCTTGGATATGCACCGAACGTAGACGAGTGTCGATACATGCGCATGGCACCGCCGAGGCCGGCTAAAACATTGCCGATGCCGACGGAAACCAACACCTCGCACACTGGCAAATGCTTTGAAAAAACCTTGCAGGAGCACCCACGCTCCTGCAAGGCTTCGGGAGCTACACCCGCGCATGCACTAGCGCGCCCCCACGGAACAGCGCAGCAACCAGGACGGAAGAACGTCCCATCAGCAAGCATCAGCCTCTGCAGGTTCCTGACGGATACCACCGTAGAGGCTCGGGGGCTACTATCGGGGACAACCATAAGGGTCCCCTGATAACCGGGGAAAACCCATTTTTTGCAAATAATAAAAACACAAACAAACTCACAAGTTGTAAATTACACCCCACGCAATCACGGCCTGGTGACAGGAGCCCACAGCCCTGGCAACCTCAGCGGCCCATCAAACGGCCGGCCTCGTCACACCTCGGGCCAAACTCCATTTCGCTCAAGGGGCCCAGCGCAGTACCACCGAAATTCCGCCTCGCTCGAGGGCTAGACGCCCCCTCGGGCGAAACTCCGCCTCGCTCGAGGGCTAGACGCCCCCTCGGGCGAGACTCTACCTCGCTCGAGGGCTATGTGCGCCCTCAGGCGGGTCTCCGCCACACTCGAGGCTCTCGCGGGTCCGCCGCTCCCGCACCCGCTCCCCCGACCGGAGCATTAAATACTCTGACACGACGCGGGCGCCTGGGTCAAAGGCGAATCCCCGCCACGCCGGCCCACTGACACCTCCTGGGAATCATATCCTGGCGCTATTTCGCCAACCCTCCTGGTGAGGCCATCCCCGCCACTATACGACATTGTGCGGTAAGGCCGGTGTCAGCTCCGTGACGCTATGCCGCCCACTCTCGTACGGCCTGCACGCCGCACCCTCGAAAGAGGACGGCAGAACCCTCGAAAAGGGTACGAACGCCTGTCTCGCGCACGCACGGGACGACACCGTGACGTCGGACCAGTGTGGTGCGTCTCATCCATCACTATCCTGAGCACTACAACACCATCCCCGACGCTGTGGGAACCCAGGATGACAAGACGTCGCCACGCCCGCCGCTGTGCGACCTCCAACCCTCTGTCAGCCCAACCCTACAGCTGACGCACACACAACAACCAAACGAGAAGCTCCCACGCCGCTACCCTCGAAGCTGCCCCTAGACGGGTACAGGGTTCGCAGCAACGCTCTGCTAGAAGCAATGTTCGCCAGGACGGCCATCCACTCTGTGGCACTGTACACCATACCGCCACACGTAGCTAGAACTGTGCGGCATGATTGTAAACTGCCTCCCCTTGGCCTATAAAAGGAGGGACAGTCCCCAGGCTACAGGGGGGACGGATAGCGCACGCTTGCACGTTTCCGTTTTCACCACGATATCGGCATCTCACCTCAAACCTCGGGGAGCTGGAGGCACTACCTCCTCTCCCGCCACGCTTGTAACTCCCCTCTGCAAGCATCACGCTGTAGCGCAATACAGTGCCTCGAGCACACCCCTACTGGATATACGGCCCCGTCTGGAACCATGATAAAACTCGTGTCACTTAGTTGCTTATCACCGACCATCGAGAAATAGATCTCAGCACTCGTACTAGTTAGTGTCGGGACTACTTCCCGCACCGACACCCTCTGCATATTCCTCTTTGTCCTAAATAATTGCATGATAACTAAGTTTACTTTTAATTGCTGTATTGCATAAACTTGATGGGAAAATCACCTTTTTAAGGACATGACTAGAATTTTATCCCCTTTACCTTGGACAACCCTTTTAAATAAATGTTTTGGGTAGAAATGCTTAGTTGCTATTACTTGGGATGGTTAAAATGAATCTTTTACAATATGATGAATGTTGATCATGATAACTTTGGTGATATATATGTGTGTGCTTATGGTTAATAACAAGATCATATGGTTTAATCGGAAGATGGAGAACCACCCGGGAAAACAGTGCAACCACAGTCCACATGACTTTGGCTTAGCTAATTAATTAGGTGTGTGGAATTATCTGATAGCCTTATCCGAAAGGAGCACAGGGGGCCGGAGTTGAAGGGGTATAGCCCGGTTCTTTCGGGGTAGCAGCCTTTGCTAAGGTGCTGACCACTAGGGAGGGTTATGGTCCGCTTCGCTGCTGTAACTGTCGCGGGTTGTTAGTCTTCTACATATCTTTGTAAAGGCTTCATAGCGTCCCTATGCAGCCACACCTCGGTAGTGTGGTATTGTGCCTGATTAGCACATGCGTGGTTGGGTTCAAAGTTCTTCAGAACTTTTATGTGAGCTGTGGTGAAAGTGTACGACCTCCGCAGAGTGTAAAACTGATCGATCAGCTGTGCTCATGGTCAAGAGCGGCCTGGACCCTCACATGATAATCAAACATAAAGATGGAGTTAAATCGTTGTTTCTTGTGGGTTTTTGAGAGGAGATGCTTTCTTAAATGCTTAAGTGGGATGGTATAAACTTACATCAGCTTGCTAATGAAATTTGACAAACATTAAAATGCTAACCACTGCAAAACTCTTAGCCTAGCCTTGATAGCCTTACATCTTCCCCCACTTGCTGAGCTCCAACCTAAGTGTGCTCACCCTTGCTTATCCGCTGTTCAGAGGAGAACACTGGAGAAGAGTACTTCAGCGACTACGAAGAGTTTTGAGGCTCACGTGCCCCAGTCATGTGCCTGTGGAAGATGAAGATGGAGTTACATCTTCATAGTTATCGCTTGATCGTTGTAAAGACCTTCAAGTCTAACGTCTGAGTGCAATAAAGAGATAATGTAATTGTTTAACTCTTGTACATTTTTATTGCAGTTTATTGATATTTCACTCATGACGTCTATAATATGTGTGTAAACTTGATCCTGGCGCACATATGAGATGCATTTGATTTTCTTCGGAAAATTCGGTGTGACACCGCATACGCCTAGCATCAACATCATCTAAAACAGCTTCATACCTTTTTCTTCTGAGCAACAATAGGCAAGGATGAGTGCACTTATGGTTGGTACTCAGTAAGGCCATAAGAAATAACCAAAAAATGATTTGAGTTCATCTTTAAGTTTAATTAATCATGTGAGGGTTCAGACCACACCTGACTATGAGCATGACTAATCGATTAGTTTTACACTCTGCAGAGGTTATACACTTTCACCACAAGTTGCGTAAAAGTTTCGAAGAACTTTGGACCCAACCATGCAATGCTAGCAAGACATCATACCATGTCGGTGTTTTAGACCGGCAACCTACCAAGGGGAGTACCCGAGGTAGATGAATGTGGCCTCGCCGGGATCGGTAACTCGAAGGAAGAGACACGTGGCCTCGCCGAGATCGGTAACTTTGGCCGTGAGGTGCGTAATACCCTATGTCCTGTATGCTGTGTAGCTCTGGATTGATTGAGTGTGTTTACAAGATGATGCGTATGAGAGAGGTAAGGGTCCCTGCCTCGCCTTATATAGCCCGGGAGGCAGGGTTACAAGTCGGTTTGGGCAGAGAGTACTAGTCGGGTACGTCTAGGAGTTCTCTACATGGTACAAGATATGCACAGCTTCCTATCCGAGTACTCCTCCACCGTAGTCCTTGTGCCCCACGCCATCAGGTGCCGTGTGACCCAAGTCGAGTAGTCCCAGGGGCCCACCAAGTAGTCAGTCCTGGTACCCACCGAGGTAGTGGGCCCAGGGAGGTCCATACGACGAGCCCCCGAGTCACTACTAGGAATTGACCCTTAGAGCACCAAATTTTTTTGCAACACCACATATTTGGTTGCAATATTTGGTTTTATAGCAACCAATGTATTAATGGGTTGCGATATCTGGATGTTATGGCAACCAAAAATGTGGGTTGCATCTGTTGAAATAGTCGTTCCAACTAGTCGGTGTTAATGTCACGGTGAAAATGGTGGTTGCCTTTATGGGTACCTATTGCCACAACTAACTTTGCATTGCGATAGTATTGATTTAGTGTTGTGATAGATGTGTGTTTCTTGCCACGAATAATTATTTGGTTGCGAATAGGCATGCCTGTGGCCACGATGAAAGAATGTTGTCTACAACATAACCTTTGTTGCAATAGCTCATGTGGCTATTACATCCATCAACCAGTTCATTGCATTTGATGTGTGTTTGTTGCCACGAACATTTAGTTGGTTGCGAATAGGCATGCCTGTGGCCATGATGAAATAGTGTTGTTTAAAATATAACCTTCGTTGCAATTGCTTTTGTGGCTATTGCATCCAGCAAACAGTTTGTTGCATTTGATGTGCATTTGTTGCCACAAACATTTAGTTGGTTGCTATTTTGCCTACTTGTGACGATGTTGAAATAACATTGTGTGAAACTTAACATGTGTTGCGATAGCTCATGTGTCTATTTTCTTCAAGAAAACAAATTGTTGCATCAATTAGCTTCTATTGCCACCAATGGATTATGTGAATTCTTTTCTTGTATACTTTGGAAACTAAACTATTTTTTCACTACTTCAATTGTTGTAACGCCTACACATTATTAGTAGGTAAACTGTTTCTTTCATTTTTACCAGTACTAGGATCGTGCCCGTGCCACCAAAAAATTGGTTTCCATGACAAAATGATATGGTCATGTAACAGAAACTGTCATAAAAAGCATCCTGTGAAGAAAATCCACTATCATATGGATCATCACATATCGACCGTCACTAAATGTACCTTGTGACCAAAAAATGGTAAACTATTAAATAATGTGAGAACTTTTGACGTTACGTTATGACGTCTATAACTGTCACATAATGTTGGTCAAAACCATCATATATTAACATTCCTGACCCATTTGTTTTTTTATATTGACATTCCTGACCTATTTTTTTAAAGATGCTGACCCATTTGTTTTTTAAGGATGCTGACCCATTTGTTAATGGGCCAATTTTCCCATTTGTTTTTTAGAGGATGCTGGCCCATTTGTTAATGGGCCAATTTTAAACATCAGTCAGTTTCTAGCCTACTCTACTGAGCACATCAAATTTTCAGCAAATAAGCATTTCAAACTCATATAATTTCAACCCATTGAAATAGTGAGCACATTTATCATAACAGCCATTTCATCACAGAAGATATTGTTTGCAGCCCATATATCAAAATTACAACATATTATATACAAAATCTCAGGTTACAATCTTAGCACATAAAAATGGCTGGTTACATTCTTGTTCTCATCTTGCATCCAACAATAATCTGCAACCAAAATAAAAATATGAATCAGCACATATAGTACTCTGGCTGCTATGAAATTTTAATTCCATTCAAGTCAATTCCTCAAATTTACCAGCTAGTCAATTCGTCTCCCAGTACATCAAGCCTCTACTCAAGTTTTCTACACATGGTTCCAACAATGAATGGTTTCAACAGAATTATTGATTTTTATGTAAAAGAAACATTGATCCAAGTCTAGCGCACCTAGTTTGCCAAAGATTAAGCATTAAATTGTTTTTCATCATAGACCATAAATTGTTTTTTATCATAGATACTTGCAGAGTTGCAGGAACATGGAGTTCACACATGCATTCACTACAAACAGATCCCTTAAATGTATCACAAAGATATGGCATTCACTATGAGATTAATTCACCATTGATCTCACATAGAGCACATTCACTATACCAGTGCAAGTTGTTGTTACCTTTCTGTCATTTGGCCAAACAAAGTTCTTGGTATGGCGGATGAACTCCTTGTCTGTTGGAGCTATGACTCAATGGCCACCAAAGTAGCAATTGCATCGATTGGTAAGCATCTCCGACCTGCAAGGATGCATAGCAAATAAACAATATATTCTCTCTCTACAAGAAGCATCCAAAATTTGTTACAGTATATTATTAGGCTATCCATTGAGCCACAGGAAGTCCAAACTTGCTATTAATGAAAAATGCAGTGTGTATTGCATGATTTTTCTACATATACACATATAGCTGACAAAAACACTCAAAGCCCAAACCTGAAATGCTTTGGCACAATAAATTTCATAAATGTGTGCAATAACATATTACCTCAAACAATAAATTAAAATGCATTGTTCAGTAAGTAATGGTGTGATATCTTTTTGGCCTAGTGTCCTTTCTGAAGTGCCAAGATAACAATTCATCAAAGTATCAAACTGAACAAGTCCTAATCGGGGGCAATTTCCATTCCTTTTCGGTTTATGCATGAGACATCGTGAAATAAAGATGCCAAAAGGACCACACTCATGAATTACAGGAAAATCACAACATATATATAAGTATATACGTCACATATGTACTAAAGATTAATCAGGCATCTACAACACTCACTAACAGAACATTAATTCAGGTATTTCTTATAATCAAGCATCTACAACAGTCACTAATAAAATGGTAAGGGTGTAAAGCACGTGTTGATGTGAACTCTAAGTGTATTCATGACATATTCTCTCCATTATTTTCTTAAAGGAAAACTGCGAGAAGGACAGAAAGGTCAAGCGGGGTGCGCGCGCGGATCATTGGCAGCGGCACCTGTAGGCATAAGGCTCGACTCGATGGTCAGCACACAAGCGTCGGCGGTCGCGCGGCGGCGCGGTGCAAGCAAGCATAGGGACACATCATGGCACAACTCCTCGGCACGAAGGCCGGCGCAACAAGGGAGATCAAGGAGAGGAGAACTCACCAACAGGAATGTTGTCGCTGTTCAGGCATTTCGTCGAACAAGTTGAAGGTGAGGCTGATGAAGGTAGCAGCTTGCCGTTCAGGCTTCACCATCAACACCTCCGGCAGCTGTGACTTGACGGAGAGGTAGCAGAAGCTTCGCGGTGAGGATGATGTGGCCCACGCAGCAGCTTTCGTGTGTTGTTTGCCATTGGCGCATTCCCTCGAGCAGGTTTGAGGCGAGGAGGGATAAGGCTGCAGCTTGGCATAGATTCGAGTGGAGAACTTCGAAGGAGGCAAGGAGGTGCGGTTTGTTGATTTGCTCGTCGATTTGGAGAAAGGAGAGAGAGAGAGGTGCTCTCCACCGTGAAGAAAGAGTAGCAGGAAGAGGCTGGAGGCAGCGGCTTGGCAGAGATGACAGATAAGAGATGCTGGTGGCGGCGGCAGGGAAGAAAGTAAGAGGCGTGGAGAGAAGAGAGAGCGAGCGTATTTAGGGAAAGTGATTAGGGTTGGCTAGATGGCATTAGGATTTGGGCCCAATCCGTGAAATAAACCGATAGCAATTTATTTCGTAGAACTCAAACAAAAGAGTTAGACTATTTTTTGGAACGAATCAATAGCGAAGTATTAATCTGAGAAGTCGGAAAATATCGTCATAATTCAATGAGCTCTCGAGAATTTAATCCAATGAATTCCCCGAAATCAAATCAATTGCAAAGAATTAATTTGAAGAGTCGGAAGATAATTCCATAATCCATTTAAGGAATTCTAGAGCACTTTAAAAGATTAGTCCGCAAAAAAGTAGAAGGCCGATGGAGAGGTTAAAGAACTTCAGATGGCTTGGGCGGGTCCGGAAGGTTAGAGAGGGTAGTTAGTTCAACTAGCTTTAGATTTATATTTGAATTCAGAATTCAAATATAAATCACACCCAAAGATCCAAATAAATCGTTTAAGTACCAAATCACACTAATATGGAAATTGTCGTTATCAAACAATGCGCATTTTAATATTTAGTTACTAAGAGTTAGATGAGAGAGCACAAGAAAACAGCCTTGCAATTTTGAGAGAACACATCAAGTACGAAAAATTTTGGATTCACATTTTTGCAAACAACAACATTCCGCAATCTTCCGAAAAAATCCGGGATGTTATAGGGTGAGTGAGTGGGAGTTAGGGAGCTAGGATTTGGCTTGGAGAAATACAATACGGTATGATGGACGACTGACAATAGCTGGGCCGTTTGGCCGAAAAGGGCTATATATGTCCGAACCCTTCTCAGTTTAATGTTTTTTCATTTCATTGCACCATTGATAAATTTAAAAAATTAGTATTACTCTTTTATAATTCTAATTTTCTCCGGTTGAAATTTAGAAAAATAAAAATTATGCAAACATGGGAATCTTCTGGTATTAGTATTACTCTTTTATAATTATAAGTTTCCCATGTCTGTCATGATGAATAAATTAAAAAAATTTAGTATATCTCTTTTTATAATTTTAAGTTCCTCAGGTTTTAAGTTGTAATTATCACAGTTAAATTGAAAAAAAACAAAACTACTATAGTCTTAGACTCGAACCAGGGACGTGTGGCTCCATGCCTAAAGCTCTTTACCACTATGCCATGACTTGTTTTGAATGTTTTTGTAATATGCTCTATGATGGGGTTTCGTAACCGCCGGCCAGTAAATTTCTCAGATTGCGTGCCAGGTCTCAGACGGTTGTGCAAATGGGGGTACATAAGGATTTATACTGGTTCAGAACTACGGAGAGTAACACCCTACGTTCAGTTCGCGCTGTTGTGTTATTTGCACTGGATTGTAGTAGACGTACAAATGGGCGAGAGAGGGAACTCGGTCCCAGATCTCTGTGGTGCGGGAGTCAAGTCTGGCTCAAGGTTGAAGAAAAAGAAAATGAGAGAGAACTTCTCCCAAGAGGAGAAGGAAGAAGCAGAAACTAAAAGGGAAGAGTTTGTCTCGCCGAAAGGACCCCTACTCTCCCTTTTTATAAAACAAGGAGGGCATGTTACATGAGTGGAGTGTAGGAGCACATGATCAATTTAAACTTGTATTTGTCGTATTTCTGTTTTTAATCCACAATTCAAACTTGTATTTGGTATTTCTCCTTCATGTAAACATTAAATTTGATAATTCTTTTTTCTGGATTTTTCTAAAATCACACCCTTTTATTTAATGGTCCTTATTTAAATGGTAATTGCTAAGTCTTGATATTTTCCGTATAGCATGTTTTCTTCCAACTTAATAAAGAGTAAAAAATATGTTTTTTCATGGTAATTCCTAATTTAACTTACTATATGTTGTATATGACATTTTCAAATTATAGAAAATATCAAACATGTTGAATTTTTATTTCAAATTCTGAAATGAAATTTTATATGTTGTATATGACATTTAGAAACTATATTTATGTATTTACGATAATTTATTTTGCACATTTACGTATAAGGATGCCCTAATTAAGTGAAAATATAAATAATTAAACAAGCCACAAACATATCATTTCTTGGCCCATCCATGTACTCTGCTGGCCCAAAATGTTTTGACCGTCCATCTATCGGATCCGACGGCTACTTGCTAGCTGAAACCCTAGATTTCGCTCTTCTGGATCATACATAGCGCGCAGCCGCCGCCTCCCTTCCTTCCGCGCCTCCTCCCCCTTCCCCCGTCCACGCCGCCGCCCCCGCATCTCCACGTACGGGGCATCCATTCCGCCGGCCCCGCTCCACCACGCTGTCGGCAGCGCGCCTCTTCTCCCCTTCCCCTATCAACGTCGCCGCCCCAGCGCCTTTGCAGGGTATCCGTGCCGCCGACACCGTCCCTCCTCTACCCTCCCCCGTCGTCGCCGCTGCCTCGGCACCTCCACGGGGTCTCCATGCCGACAGCCACTACGTGCTGGCTGCATCTTGGCCACCACCATGAGCACTACTACAAAATGAAGATACTGTAACACACTTGTAACACATACAACCATGTGTTCCAAAGCAATTTCATGGTAACACAAAACCATGTGTTACAGATGACCATGGTAACACACAACATTTTGTTTTGTTAAATTGTGTTAGAAACAACAATTATGGTAACACAAAATTAATGTTAGTGACAAATGTTACAAAAATAGTAGTATGTTGTAACACATAAATGATAATGTTACAATTAAAGTGTTACAAAGTGAGCCCTACTTTGCTTGTTGATGAAACTAGCTATACTTGAGCGCTCACACACAATATTTATCTTGTTTCCGAAAAAGAAACAAATCACTTGCTTGCGCTGATCAAGATTGACTTGAAAATTTTCCCAAATTAAATTAACTCCCTCATCTTGGTAATATTCCAGAGTTAGTAGAGGATGATTTATAAAAAAATCACAAAAGAGATTACTGCTCTTAAATGACGCAATACAAGGATAACACAATAGTAGTGTAATATGACATATGGCACGACATCAATGACACAAACAAAAATGATTTCAGCTAAAAAATTTTAAAACTTCGAATAACAGTATCAATAGATATTTAATTCCACATGATTTTCATTAAACAACTTTTTCAATAATATATATTTAAGAATTGGAATGGTTTTATGTTGTTTTTTTACCTCCTTAATGTGAAAAATCTATTAAAACTTTAGTTCATAATAAGTTTTAGTTGTGAGTTTTGCGATTGGTTTTTATTGGGAGTTTTATCCAAATGGATTCAATATCAATATTCAATTCACCAAATCTTTTTTGCCCCATCCCATCCAGGGCCCTCTGCCCTCAGGCAGTTCCATCAGGTCAAGTCGTCCGCCTGGTGCCTGTCCTGCCGCAAAATCGCTCGTGCTCCCGGTTGGGCGGCAGTGGCGCTAGGGTTAGGCATCCCCTGTGGCGAGGAAGCCCGTGCTGCTTGCCGGCGATGATCTAGGAGTGGAAGGAGCGGGAGCTGTGTTGCCCGCTCGACTTCGCGCCTTCATGTCTTCAACTGCGCCATCATCTCCATGCTGAGGCTGTGTTCGACCAGCTCGACGCCTCGATATCTCCTAACTTCCCCTAACAAAAACTGATCTCCATCACAACTATGTCACTAGTCATGTTCTCATCTCAGATGTCCCTGGACTCTTCCATTTTTTCGGATTACATTTGGATTGCTGCATTAGTGGTTGCCATCCATGACTCTGCTGTCGCGACGATCGCCATCCATGACTTCGACCCGTCCCGCCGGAAAATCAACCACATCATGATGGTTGCCGCGAGGGGGACGATGCCGATCATTCTCATGTAGGCGGGTTGGCCGTTCCCTGGCAGCCGAAGGTGACCCTTGCTCCCTGCCGCGTGGGTGTGATCTGTAGTTATTTTCCATTCTATTGGCAGATTGAATTTTTATAATTAATCTTGAATACATTTTGTTTGTTTGCGACAGAAAAACAATCGAAAAGAAAGCAACAAGATGGAGGAGTGACAATTACAAAGCAAGAGGTAAGATTAGATTTGAATTTCCTCCTATTTAAAATGAGATCTGCAAATAAAGTGAGGGAGGTCTGCAAATCTTGTTTTGGAAAAAAATGTTTTGCATCGGGGGAGGAAAAGAGGATCCGAATCTAATCTACTTCACATTCTCTCGAAACTCCCGTACAGCTTCCGCACTTTAGCACCAACCTCGATTCGTGTAATTTCTACAAAGTATATTGACAAGTGAGAACCACAAACTCATGTTTGTTTTTGGTTTATGAAATTTAAATTGTTGCAATGCAAACTAGAACTTGGTTAAAGATCATTCATAATTTCGGCTTTTCCTTTCGAAACTCATGTTCGGAATAATTAATGTTATCGTACTCTAGTGTTGAACTTCTTTGGACAAATATTCTAAGATATCATTCTGCAACTTTTATGCTTTTTCATTCTTACTTTAGTGTCAGATTTGAAACCCAATCATTTTTCTGTAATCTTCTACTCTTCTAGAACATTAGCTAAATGACACTGCAATAACTTTGGTTGAGTTGTTTGTTCCCATCTGAGCATATATATGTAAAGCAACTTTCTCAAGCTACCTTGTATATAACTTGACTTGTTTGTCTTTTACAAAAATATAAAGGTCAAAGGGGAAAAATGACAAGTTAGAAAGAAGTAGAGGCTGACACAAAGTCAAGGTGAGATTACATAAGGATTTCTCTAATTTACATTTTGCTCATATATCTTTGTACTCTGCGAGAGAGGGATACTATTGCTCTTATATGTGTTCATTCAGCATATAAAATAAGAACCACATTTTTTAGAGGTATTAGAATAACACTGTTCAAATAATATGCTCATGTACCTGTTGAGCCACAGTAAATTACATGAAGGGCTGATACGGCGAACCAGAGAGGGGGGAGTGAATGGGAGCCGATAAAAATTCTTCTCAAAGGAGATAGAAACTCCAACAAGATGAACAAGCCTTCCAACACACGTCTCCGACTCACTACCCAAGTTGGCCAAGCCCACGTAGCCACTGGAGTGCCACTGGACCTAGGAACCAACACACAACCTTCCGACCCGAGAACGTAGCGGAACACCAAACCTCGAGTCTACAGACCCACACCGGTCAGACCGGTGAGCACCACCGGTCAGACCAGTCCCCGCTGGTGAAACTGAGCAACTTTCACTAAGTGGCTCCACACCGGTCAGACCGGTGAGACACACCGGTCAGACCGATCCCATTCTGAAAGCCCCCAAGGCACCAAACAAAGCCAACCGACCACCAAACGCGACCCAAACTCGAAACGACGAAGCACCACGGGTCAACAGCGAACACACCAAGACGTTCACCCGAGCAAAATCCCACCGAGGGTTGCACCGGTCAGACCGGTCAAGAGCACCGGTCAGACCGGTGTACCTGGGCAGCTCGGGATGAACAGCACTCGCGGGTCAACTCCCCTAAATCCAAACCTCGATCTCCCGAATCGCTCCACGGACTTGAACAAGACTTTGGAGATATTAGGAACACCTCATGAGGAGTCCATAGCCAAGTTTAATCCCAACAAAACTCGTCCAAAAAGTAGGAATCAAGGAAATCCCGCCAAGAGCACTTCCAACCCAAGAACTCAATAAACCCCAAAATCGAGCATCTTTACTCACGGATTTGGGAGGGGAATCACAGCCCAAAGAACCACGAAGGGTTCCCACAAATTTCCCCCATCAAATCCCCAAGAGAAAGGTCCCGAAAACAACCCAAAGAAATCACCAAGAGAGGGCTCCGAAAATCAGCACCAAGAACAACCGGGGAAAACACATCCAAACCTTGAGGAACCACACCGAATCGTCTATACATGAAACAATGGTTCATACAAGGTCTAGCAAGCCGCCCGATCATCCATCCCTCTCAACACAGTGCCATTATTCAGATCATGAAAGCTAAAGGTTTCAGTGATAAGTGGATAACCTGGATTGAGGACATCCTGTCCTCTACCACATCTTCTGTTCTCCTTAATGGTGTTGCAGGCAAAGAGTTTAAATGTAAGAGGGGGGTCGGGCGGGGGTGATCCTCTCTCCCCCTTTGCTTTTTGCTATTCGCTGACCTCATTCAGGGTGTTATTAATCTTGAATATAGGCAAGGCCGGCTGGCCCCTCCTTTCCCCATGAACCTGGAGGTCCCTTTCCCTATCATTCAGTATGCTGATGATACGCTTCTCATATTAAAAGCTTGTGAATCCCAACTTTTGCATCTGAAAGAAATCCTGCAGCTGATCTCGACGTCCACTGGGCTTGTGGTTAATTATCATAAATCCTGCCGTTACCCATCAATGTGGACTCGACAGAATTTCTTCTCCGGCTAATTCCTTTGGCCGCACCGTGGGGGTGTTCCCTTTCACCTATCTTGGGCTGCCTATGGGTCTTTCCAAGCCCCAAGTTAAGGATTATGCTCCCCTCATTTGCCGGATCGAGAGGAAGCTCTCTGCTAGTTCAATGTTCCTCAATCAGGCTGGTCGGTTACAACTTGTCAATTCGGTCATCTCTTCTCTTCCCACCTACTATATGTGCACCCTCAAGCTTCCTGTCACGGTGATAGATATTATTGACAAGCATAGAAAGAATTGTCTCTGGAGGGGTAATGACACTAGGAGAAAAGGCTATAATCTTGCTGCTTGGCATTTAGTTCAAATGCCTAAAGAAAAAGGTGGTTTGGGGGTTATTGATCTTAGTATTCGAATGATGCTTTGCTTCTTAAGCGAGTTGGATAAATTTTACGAGAAAGTCGATGTTCCTTGGATCGGGCTCATTTGGGAGAGGTATTACTGCGAGGTTGTGCCCCACTTGTCTAGGGAAAAAGGCTCCTTCGGTGGAAAGACATTCTTAGGCTTAACCCTGTGTTTAGGGGTATTGCCCGCCGTATTCCCGAAGGGAGACACCATTGGTCTTTGGGAGGATCTCTTTGCTGGTGTGGTTCACTCCCATTCTCTGCCAACTCTTTTTCAGTTTGCCAAAGACCCCAGGATCTCTCTTTATAAGTTTAGGATGTCGGACTCTTTGATTAACTGCTTCAGGATTCCCATGCCTAGACAGGCCTTCAATGAGTTCATCCAACTCCGGGATTTAATCGACAACTTTAACGCTTCCACTGATAATTCTAAAGATGGCTGGACTTATATTTGGGGTCGGCAGAGCTTTTCCTCTAGAAGATATTATCAATATCACTTCTCCTCTATTTCTACCCCCAGGACTATTCCTTGGCTTTGGAAATCTGGTTGCATGCCCAAGATCAAGTTGTTCTCTTGGCTTCTCCTTAATGATAGGCTTAATACTCGGAATATTCTGAGAAGGCGGGGCAAGTTCTTGGAGGATGGGTATAATTGTGTTCTCTGCCTGGACTTCATTGAAGAGACTTTGGATCATTTGTTTTTCTTTTGCTCCTCTTCGGAAGCTAGATGGTTTGCTGTTGGCATTTCCTGGGATGAGGGTGCTGACATTCATGAGAGACTCCTGATTGCTAAACGTAACTTTGGTTTACCATTCTTCATGGAGGTGGTGATGGTTGGCGCTTGGTGCATCTGGAATGAACGCAATGATCTGATTTTTAATGGGAAGCTGCCTTGCTTGGCCTCTTGGAAAGCTCAAT
Organism: Cenchrus americanus; assembly: GCA_947561735.1. NCBI lineage: Eukaryota > Viridiplantae > Streptophyta > Magnoliopsida > Poales > Poaceae > Cenchrus > Cenchrus americanus. Next base: position 89,094,178 of record OX387245.1, on the reverse strand, counting down.
TCAAGAAAGAAGTTCTGCTTCACCTCTACAGAATCAAGCCCTCTTTGCATCCTGCTATTCGCTCCTGGCTGAGCTCTCTGTAATCTTTTGTTTCTCTTCCCTGAGGCTTGCTGTTAGTTAGCTAGTTCTTTTGTCTACTTTCCTTGGCCCAACTGCTGGTTAGGCCTTCCCCTTTTGCTTGCTTATTTGCTTGTAAGTCCTCCTGTACACTTATCTTTTATAGTATTATTATTTTCGTTGCCGGGGGGTTTGCCCCACGGTTCTTGCTCAAAAAAAAACAAGATCTCTCCATGAAGCTCTCTTGCTAGTCCTATGGAAAACCTAAGGAAAATAGGAAAGGAAATGGGAAAACAAATGAGTTAGGGTTCCAAGAGTTGGCTGCCATCCTCTCACCTCTTGGGTTATATGGAGGCAACCGAAAGTCTAAAATACCCTTTCCTAACAACTAGGGATACAAGCCCCTCAAGGGCGGTTTTTGAACTCTTCATGTCTTCACCATCGGACGGATGCCCGGTGACCGCACCCTGCGTAGCCTCAACGCAAGCCATGCGATCCCGACGCGTGTCCTCCGCTTCGAAGTCTCCGGACTGCGTCGTCGCACACCGGTCAGACCGGTGCTCCTCACCGGTCAGACCGGTCAGGCCCACCGGCCGGACGGTCCGCGGCTGGCGTGCGGCTCCGTCTTCGGTTCTTCGGTCTTGGCTTTGTGGATCAACCAAGGAACCCAGTGGTTTTCTGGTGAACCACCGGAAACCCCGTGAACTCGGTGTAGCCTCCGCCAATCTCCACTCATGACTTGGCTCCCACGTAGTCCCGGCTCGATCTTGGTTTTGAGGCTCAACCAAGAAACCGTCCATGACTTCATCTTGCTGTTCATGCCACCATGCGGCCCGCACTTGACCCCGCTGGCCACCGGGTCCCTCGAACAAAGCCTACTTGTCTTCTCCACACCTGGAGGCCTCACCGGCGACGACCTTTCGCGCTTGTTCTTCACCTACACCAACACCAGTCAAGTCACAACCTGCACCTGCAATACTTAGCCAAGAATCAGTCCACACAACGTTGTCAATCACTCATCACAAAAGGAAGCGACCATCCACCGGTCCTCGAACCACACATGGTCCTCAATCTCCCCTTGATGAGTGCATTGACAACACCCACACAAAAGTAACAAGAGAGAATAGAAAAAGAAAAGAAACGAACAAAAAGAAACTCCAACAAGCGATCGAAAGCCAAACAAAGGCAAAGAGCAAGATCACTTGAAGAAGACAAGTCTCGGACCCCTTAGGCAAGGGCAACGGCTCGACACATTCGAGACAAAAACAAAGCTCAAGCAAAGAGCGCAAACCACCAAAACAAAGCTCGAACAACCACAAAGAGTGTTGTGGGGAAAGCCGCAGCTCTCGCACACGAACAATGAAAGGAAACAAAAGCTCAAGAACCAAAACCAAAACACAGAATAAAGGACAGCCAAAGGCTCTTTTCACGATAGTTGATTTCTCAAAAGTCGATCCCCTTTACAAGTGCCGGTCCGTCTCCTTTTATAGGGAGGCGGGCGGACTTTTACATTTCCGAGAACACCCTCGTGTAAAACGAATCAAAACAGAATGTGCTAGGCTATCTTCGGGTAATCTCCAATTGGGTCTCCACGTAATCGGCGCTTCATGATGTCACGCCGCAAATCGCGGCGCCTTTCCAGCTCTTATCACGTGCGCTTGTCGGGGTGAACCCCCCCCCCCCCCCCCCCCCCCGAGCCCTTTGGAGATCTCCCTTTCGCCTAGCCTTCTTCGTTACCTGAAACGAAAACAATACTCAAGTTTAAACTGGTTAAGTGTTAGGAACGACGAAACCCCCTGTGCGAAAACCAGGCCGAGGCTCCCGGAGTGAACAATATTTGCCCCGGAGGGTGGAAATGGAATCCGCTGTTTCTGGGGTTTTGCTGCCGGCACCCTTCGCATGGCCGCTCTCTATTTTTTAGGTATACGGAAGGCTTGATTCCGAATCCCCCCAACAAAGAGCTCCCCCTGCACACATGCAAGCCCCCCCTGAACCAATGCACCTCCCCCTGGACGAATGCATGCAAACCAGCTGAAAACAGGGCAACTGCAAGAACTTCGGCTCACACCGGCCGGATCGGTCATCACCACCGGCCGACCGGTGCCCAAGTGCCTAAGTGTCACACCCTGAAATTTCCAATTTCAGGATGTGAATAGAAATAATAATTAAATAACGATTTTCTGATAATTTTAAAATTTTTCCAACATTTATTTTCTTTACAGGGAATATAGTATAGGAAAAGTCCTTTGTTTGATTTTCTAAATTAAATAAAAGATATGTGTGTTGCATTCATGCCGATGCATCTAGTGGTTCTTGAGTGCAAAAAGGTTTCAAAAATGCGTCTTGGAGCTGTCCTAAACCTTCCGAGAATTTTCCGGAATTTTCTGGAATTTATTCTCATTTTCTCCGAGCATTTTCTATTTATTAGAAGGCTCTAAAATCTTTTTCATGAGCACCAAATGCTTTATTTGGGTTGTTCGTGTCTTAATCTATCTCTAGGAATTTTCCTGGAATTTTTGTGATTTTTGGAGTAATTTTCGTGCCTTTAAACAATTTCTAGATGTTTTCTCGGAATTGTTTTTGCACCGAAAAAAAAAAAAGAAAAAAAAAAACTATTCTTTCAGGCCGGGCCGAGCCCGTGGGCTCGACCCGCCCGCGCCCACCCGCGCGCCGCGGCCCGGCCCGCGCCGGCCGGCGGGGCCCATCCGGCCGGCGCCCTTGGCCGCCGCCGCCGCGCGGCCGTGCCGCACCCGCGCCCCTATAAAGGGAGCCGGCCCGCGTGCGCGCCCGCCCCTAGCCGCGCCGCCGCCCCCCGCTCGCCTAGCGCGCCGCCGCCGCCCCTAGCGCGCCCCCGTAGCGCCGCCGCCGGACCGAGCAAGCCGCCGGCGTTGACCGCAAAAATCCGGCCGCTCCCGTCGTTCTCCGCCCGAGGTGAGCACATCATCGCGATCCCCTCGATCTCCTCTCTCCGTTTTGGGTTTCATCCTTGTTCCTCGTCGCCCGTGCCGCCGGCGCCGCGATGGACAGGAGCTCCCGTCCATGGCCGTTTCCTTCCCCGTGTCCCGAGGAAGAAGATGGAAGCTTTGCACTTGACCCCCCCCCCGAAAATCCGGAAAATAATTAGATCCACTTTTGAGTCTTGCATCTTTCCTCGAAAACCCCCCGGAAAGATTAGATTCCCTAGATCCAATCCAACCCGAAACTTTTCGCAGATCTAACCCCTAGATTTTATCCTTTCGCGAGCAACCGTTTGATGTGTCTCGGTAATCTTCCTTGCTACTCCCTAAAAACTACGGTTAATCGCGACTAGGTCCCTGTAATCCTGTTTTGCTCACCAAATCTTCGTTTTAGCTCCGATTTAATCCGTTCAAGTTGCGTTAGGTCCATAATAATGTAAAGCACGCGTTAGTGGTGTGTTTTCACCATGTTTTGTTTCTGAAAATAAAATTAATATTAATTTTGATTAATGACCAGATATACATGTCTTTTCCAAATAGAAGCTATATAGATCTATATATCGTTTTTCATAATCAAATTTAATTGATTAAAGATTACTTTACATGCTTTTATGAATAAAATCTAATTAGATCTTTTACTCGGTTTTCCATAAGTCAAATATTAATTGGCTTAATGATTAATTAACTTTTATAATTAAAAGTTGATTAGGCTTTTACTCCGCTTTATAAATAAATGTTAATCTTGATTAAATACCAATTTAATACTGTTTTTGATAATAATATGATGAACTCGAATTACAAAGTTTCGTTTAGATTGTTCATATAGTTTAGTTCTTCTAAATTAAATGTTTAATCGGTTAATTCCTATATGAATCTTTATTAATAAAACTTGACTAGTTCTTTACATCGGTTTCATAAATAAAGTTTAATATTGCATTAATGTCAACACAGGGTATTTTATTTCTGAAATATCCTTTATATTTGTTTTGTTAATTAAAGTGAACCTAGCTCATAGCCTTGCTCTCTCATATATGCAAAACGTTCGTTAGACGTTCTTTTCTCAGCTCAATCTAAGTGTAATCTTTCCGGTTCTTGCTCAATCTTCCGCAACCGTCTCTTCAAAGTTAACCAAGCCTTTCCCTTCCTAGCACACTTTGTGTTCTTTAGTGATCCATCTAATCAAGCCTATCATTTAGTGCGTTCTTTTTAAAGCTTTCTTATGATTGGTGCTTTGTTCTTAGTATATGTGTTTGTTTGCTTTGTGTATGTTTGTGGCCGATGATTGATACGCTTAGAGTGAACGCCGTTCGAGAAGCTTTGAAGAGCAAGAGGTTGAAGATATTCTGAGCAACTACTCTTTGGTTAAAGGCAAGTGTGTCCTTGATTTTGTCCTAAGAACTATATTTAATCACTCATTGCATATGCTTGCATTAATATGATGGGACCCATGTTTAAGGTTTGACTAGTGTTATTTATCCTGTGCCTTGATCAAACGGGTTTATCTTTATGTTGGGTAGCTATGCTTAGTTGCTATACCTGGGTTATGGTGGTTTTAATGAACATTAATGATGAATCATGTTATACCTTTGTGCTATATCTTTGGATGCTTAATACAAGACCATATGTTTAATCGGAACATGGAGAACCACCCAGACAACAGGGGCAACCACAAGGACTATATGGCTCGGGTCTTGGCCGATTAATTAGGGAAGTCTTTGTGTGGTTATTACTCGCATAGTAGGTTGGGACGGAGGAATGCTTTTATGGCTACTTCTATTCCGGAGCGGTGATGGAACGGAAGACTCTATGGCTTACCGTCCGTAATAGAAGTGTGGAACGAAAGATAGCCTCTATGACATACTACTATGGACTAATACGCACGGGAGGACTCTTTGTAAAGGCCTCGTAGCGTCCCTATGCAATCACACCTCGGTAGTGTGGTATGATGCTTGGCCGGCATCGCATGGTTGGGTTTAAAGTTCTTCGGGACTTTTACGCGACTTGTGGGTAAAGATGTACAACCTCTGCAGAGTGTAAAACTAATCGATTAGCCGTGCCCACGGTCACGGGCGGCCTGGACCCTCACATGATAATTAAACTTGAAGATGGACTTAAATCGCTCTCTCTCTCTCGGGTTATGCTTGCCATGTGCTTATGGCGTATCTCTTATCTTATGCTTAATGTGGGTTGGTATAAACTTATACTTTATTAGTAATCAGGTGCTAATAAAACTTGACCAACTAAAATTGCTTAAATGCTTATAGCCCACCCACTATAAAGCCTTTGCATTCATTCTTTTCCCCACACTTGCCGAGTACGACAAGTGCTCACCCTTGCTATAACCATTGTTGCTCGTAAAGAGGATGCTACTTTGAAGTCTTGTGAAGATGTTGCTGGTGCTAGGCGTACGCAACCCCCGCCGATTGCCTCGTGATGTTTGGAGCCTTCGTTTCCGGGATAAAGCGTAAATCTCTCGATAATCTTTCTTTTTCTTACGTGATACCGTTTTCGTATTCACTTTTATGTCACTATATGCATGAAACTTGATCCTGGCATGCATATAGGCTTGCACTTGGTTTTCTTCGGAAAGTCGGGTGTGACAGAGTGGTATCAGAGCTGTATCGACTGTAGGACGTAAGCCTAGTTAGCACTGGTCGTTTCTTAATGCCTCTTTTGTTCTACAATCCCTCCTTACCTTATCCGTGACCTCTCTGATGAAGGATCTCACATCTTAACCATCTTCTCTTCTCTATACCATGAGTTCTTGTATATTTATCTTCACTCCCCTTGAACATTTCTTCGATCTCGTCTGTCCATTCTCTCAAGCAATAACACCCCCTTGATTTATTGGTGGAATTGTTACCCTTAACATTCCATCTATCCGCGGAGCTCTCTGACACCTCAACGCTGTTTTAATTCTTTCTCGAGCTACGGAACTCCGATCTACATGAAACCAGTTGGGTTAGTTCCTAAATTTCATAAGTGAATTTCTATCAAAAATCCAGCCCTATCCAGTACCTGTTCCAGGAGCTATGCCCGAAACATTGGAGCTAACAGAATCTGTAAAACTCTGCTGACCTAGTTACCTTCAATATTCTATATCTCGGGCTATAGACCTCCGATTGAGGTAAATCCAATTGGAGTAGTTCAGGAATTGCATCAGCTTCATTCTATCCAAAATTCAGCAGTATTCGTTTTGTATCCAAGGAGATACCTACGAATTAGTGGGGCATTCAGAATCTGCCAACACTGCTGACATAGCCATCTTGTTTAATTCATATCTCGAGTTCTGAACCTCCGATTGAGGTGATTCCAGTTGGGTTGAACTCATAATTTCGTACTCCTTGATCTGGGAAAAAAAATCCATTATTTATGGATATCCTTGCTGGGAGATATATCTGATCTATTAGGATGATACCCCCTGACTTCATTAACAACGTGTAGTGTCGCTCCCCTTTAGCTATGCCTTGATTGGTGGAATTGTGTGTTTGCATGATGATGCTTGGTTTTATGGACTTGATTGATTCGTTTCTTTGAAGTGAGTGTTGGTGTATTGTGGGTCTTACATCCGCAATAACATCGCTGCTTAGTTGGGTTCTTCTTTTGTACCTCCCACCTCCTTGCTCCCCCACTCGTTTTGCACTACTCTTGTTACCTTCTCGATCGTATATTTGCCTACCAACCGGATGGAAAACCAAGAAGGAGGTAACCAAGGAGAAAGCTATGAGGACAGTGGTGACTATGGATACAATCAAGATGGGTTATCATATCCACCCCCGGAGGATAAGTATGCAAGTTCATGAAGGCCGAGCCGCCACCGTTCTCCAAGCACCACATATCCCTTAGAAGTCGAAGACCGGATCAAGACAATTGAAGAGAAGCTAGATATGGTACAATGCAATGATGGAGAGAAAGCTTTGTATGCATCTTGGCAACTTACGAGGAGCAAGCTTTCAGAGTGGTGGAATTCTTACATCAATGGACATCGGCAACCCGAGAGTATTGTGTGGAAGGAATTCAAAGACAACTTTATCTTACACCATACTCCCGTGAGTGCGATGAAGCTCAAGAGGAAGGAGTTCCTTAACTTAAAGCAAGGACAGATGACGGTGAATCGAGTACGGGGATAAGTTTGTTCAATTATCTCGTATGCCCCAAGATCACCGAAAGTGATAAGAAGAAACGAGAGCATTTTATCAAAGGGTTGAATGAAGATCTTCAAAGTATACTAAGCTTACATGATTATTCAAGTCTACAAGATTTAATCAACAAAGTCATGGGCTAGAAAGCAAGCTACAGGAGATCATGAGTAAGAAGAGAAAACGGGAATATCCAAGGGAAGCCAATAACAATTCTCACCTACATCATATGTCACAAGCCCAAGGTTTTCCTGAAGATCACAATGAAGATGCATATCTAGAATATCCTCATGGTGTCACAATACCAAGTGATTTATGAGACCCCACGTAATCGTCGGAATATTAGGGAAAGTAAAGCTTGTTTTTATTGCAAAGCTGGTGGACACTTTATCAACAAGTGCCCGAAGAAGTTTCTAGATCGTCATTTTAAGAGAGAATGGCGACAACGACACAAGCAAGACAAGACCCCCGATACCTAAGGATTTTAATATAAGTTAGGTCGTGGAAAGATTTCGTAATATGAAAGGAAGAATATTGTTGAAGGATATGAAAAAAAGTTCGAAATAAACCCTTGTCTCTTGCTAGCCTTTTTTCGAATCTCGGGACGAGATTCCGTTTAAGGGGGGTAGATTTGTCACACCCCGAAATTTCCAATTTCGGGATGTGAATAGAAATAATAATTAAATAACGATTTTCTCATAATTTTAAAATTTTTCCAACATTTATTTTCTTTACGTGGAATATAGTATAGGAAAAGTCCTTTGTTTGATTTTCTAAATTAAATAAAAGTTATGTGTGTTGCATTCATGCCGATGCATCTAGTGGTTCTTGAGTGCAAAAAGGTTTCAAAAATGCGTCTAGGAGTCGTCCTAAACCTTCCGAGAATTTTCCGAATTTTCCGGAATTTATTCTCATTTTCTCCGAGCATTTTCTATTTATTAGAAGGCTCTAAAATCTTTTTCATGAGCACCAAATGCTTTATTTGGGTTGTTCGTGTCTTAATCTATCTCTAGGAATTTTCCTGGAATTTTTGTGATTTTTGGAGTAATTTTCGTGCCTTTAAACAATTTCTAGATGTTTTCTGGAATTGTTTTTGCACTGAAAAAAAAAAAAAAGAAAAAAAAAACTATTCTTTCAGGCTGGGCCGAGCCCGTGGGCTCGACCCGCCCGCGCCCACCCGCGCGCCGCGGCCCGCCCGCGCCGGGCCCGGCCGGGGCCCATCCGGCCGGCAGCCCTTGGCCGCCGCCGCCGCCGGGGGCGGCCGTGCCGCACCCGCGCCCCTATAAAGGGAGCCGGCCCGCGTGCGCGCCGCGCCCTAGCCGCGCCGCCGCCCCCGCTCGCCTAGCGCGCCGCCGCCGCCCCTAGCGCGCCCCGTAGCGCCGCCGCCGACCGAGCAAGCCGCCGGCGTTGACCGCAAAAATCCGGCCGCTCCCGTCGTTCTCCGCCCGAGGTGAGCACATCATCGCGATCCCCTCGATCTCCCTCTCTCCGTTTTGGGTTTCATCCTTGTTCCTCGTCGCCCGTGCCGCCGGCGCCGCGATGGACAGGAGCTCCCGTCCATGGCCGTTTCCTTCCCGTGTCCCGAGGAAGAAGATGGAAGCTTTGCACTTGACCCCCCCCCGAAAATCCGGAAAATAATTAGATCCACTTTTGAGTCTTGCATCTTTCCTCGAAAACCCCCCGGAAAGATTAGATTCCCTAGATCCAATCCAACCCGAAACTTTTCGCAGATCTAACCCCTAGATTTTATCCTTTCGCGAGCACCGTTTGATGTGTCTCGGGAGTTTTCTTTGCTAACCCCTAAAAACTACGGTTAATCGCGACTAGGTCCCCCGTAATCTCGTTTTGCTCACCAAATCTTCGTTTTAGCTCCGATTTAATCCGTTCAAGTTGCGTTAGGTCCATAATAATGTAAAGCACGCGTTAGTGGTGTGTTTTCACCATGTTTTGTTTCTGAAAATAAAAATTAATATTAATTTTGATTAATGACCGGATATACATGTCTTTTCCAAATAGAAGCTATATAGATCTATATATCGTTTTTCATAATCAAATTTAATTGATTAAAGATTACTTTACATGCTTTTATGAATAAAATCTAATTAGATCTTTTACTCGGTTTTCCATAAGTCAAATATTAATTGGCTTAATGATTAATTAACTTTTATAATTAAAAGTTGATTAGGCTTTTACTCCGCTTTATAAATAAATGTTAATCTTGATTAAATACCAATTTAATACTGTTTTTTATAATAATATGATGAACTCGAATTACAAAGTTTCGTTTAGATTGTTCATATAGTTTAGTTCTTCTAAATTAAATGTTTAATCGGTTAATTCCTATATGAATCTTTATTAATAAAACTTGACTAGTTCTTTACATCGGTTTCATAAATAAAGTTTAATATTGCATTAATGTCAACACAGGGTATTTTATTTCGAAATATCCTTTATATTTGTTTTGTTAATTAAAATGAACCTAGCTCATAGCCTTGCTCTCTCATTTATGCAAAACGTTCGTTAGACGTTCTTTCTCACCAATCTAAGTGTAATCTTTCCGGTTCTTGCTCAATCTTCCGCAACCGTCTCTTCAAAGTTAACCAAGCCTTTCCCTTCCTAGCACACTTTGTGTTCTTTAGTGATCCATCTAATCAAGCCTATCATTTAGTGCGTTCTTTTAAAGCTTTCTTATGATTGGTGCTTTGTTCTTAGTATATGTGTTTGTTTGCTTTGTGTATGTTTGTGGCCGATGATTGATACGCTTAGAGTGAACGCCGTTCGAGAAGCTTTGAAGAGCAAGAGGTTGAAGATATTCTGAGCAACTACTCTTTGGTTAAAGGCAAGTGTGTCCTTGATTTTGTCCTAAGAACTATATTTAATCACTCATTGCATATGCTTGCATTAATATGATGGGACCCATGTTTAAGGTTTGACTAGTGTTATTTATCCTGTGCCTTGATCAAACGGGTTTATCTTTATGTGGGGTAGCTATGCTTAGTTGCTATACCCGGGTTATGGTGGTTTTAATGAACATTAATGATGAATCATGTTATACCTTTGTGCTATATCTTTGGATGCTTAATACAAGACCATATGTTTAATCGGAACATGGAGAACCACCCAGACAACGGTGCAACCACAAGGACTATATGGCTCGGTCTTGGCCGATTAATTAGGGAAGTCTTTGTGTGGTTATTACTCGCATAGTAGGTTGGGACGGAGGAATGCTTTTATGGCTACTTCTATTCCGGAGCGGTGATGGAACGGAAGACTCTATGGCTTACCGTCCGTAATAGAAGTGTGGAACGAAAGATAGCCTCTATGACATACTACTATGGACTAATACGCACGGGAGGACTCTTTGTAAAGGCCTCGTAGCGTCCCTATGCAATCACACCTCGGTAGTGTGGTATGATGCTTGGCCGGCATCGCATGGTTGGGTTTAAAGTTCTTCGGGACTTTTACGCGACTTGTGGGTAAAGATGTACAACCTCTGCAGAGTGTAAAACTAATCGATTAGCCGTGCCCACGGTCACGGGCGGCCTGGACCCTCACATGATAATTAAACTTGAAGATGGACTTAAATCGCTCTCTCTCTCTGGTTATGCTTGCCATGTGCTTATGGCGTATCTCTTGTCTTATGCTTAATTGTGGGTTGGTATAAACTTATACTTTATTAGTAATCAGGTGCTAATAAAACTTGACCAACTAAAATTGCTTAAATGCTTATAGCCCAGTCCACTATAAAGCCTTTGCATTCATTCTTTTCCCCACACTTGCTGAGTACGACAAGTGCTCACCCTTGCTATAACCATTGTTGCTCGAAAGAGGATGCTACTTTGAAGTCTTGTGAAGATGTTGCTTGGTGCTAGGCGTACGCAACCCCCGCCGATTGCCCGTGATGTTTGGAGCCTTCGTTTCCGGGATAAAGCGTAAATCTCTCGATAATCTTTCTTTTTCTTACGTGATACCGTTTCGTATTCACTTTTATGTCACTATATGCATGAAACTTGATCCCGGCATGCATATAGGCTTGCACTTGGTTTTCTTCGGAAAGTCGGGTGTGACACTAAGATGTGCACGAGATCGGCACTCACACCGGTCAGACCGGTGCTCCTCACCGGTCAGACCGGTGTACAACAGAGCCCAGAAATGGCTCGAAACCACCTGAAAACCTTCTAAATGCGTCCAGTAAGCCATTTCAAGCTCAAACTTCTCCCCCTTATTGGCAATGCATGAATCAAGCCAAAAATGCAAAACTTTCAACCTAGAGCTTCTCAAATATACAAAATTCAACATAGGATGCTACACATGTCCAAATGAGCAAGTTAGATACTCTATAGCTTCGTATCGACATCAACTACAAGATCACCAAGTTTCACAACCATTGGACGAAGCTAAGATGGATTTGGGCAATTTTGCGAAAAACTTGCCTCTCATGAGCAAAGTCCTAAACATGATCAAAACATATCAAAATGGCAAAGCCACACGAACCTTATGTTCGGACAGCCATTCTAATCATAAGACCATCACAAACACCCACAAGCACCTCATGTCATGTCAAAGCCACCGAGCCATGTGCCTACTTCTATGTATGAGACTTCTCATTGGTAGGCATCATGCAACGGTTTAGCACCCAATACAAATTAAATTCAGCACATATGACATGGGAGCACATTTTCCAAGCATTTTTCATTTCATTTTCAGATTTATAATTGGTATATGAAATGTCTTTGCGACAAAAAGGAACCTATGCCCCTCCAGAAGATGAAGCAAGAGGGCTAAACTTTCATGATGGCAAATGAGCCTTTGGCCCCATATGATCAATAAACTAGCTATCCAACGACAAAGTAAGCATGGCCAAGCCACTAAAACATGTCAAGATCATATAAAGGCATTTACACATGAGAGAGAAAACATGTGACATTTTCAAAAACATAGCTATCAACCATGGATTATACATCAAGATCATCAAGAGCTAAGCCAAACTAACCATAGCATACCAAACAAGCTCACAAAGACATAAATAGCATTCCATGGTGAACAATGTATATAGGAGAAGCTTTTCCTATCCAATGCAAATGATACAAAATGCATGCAATCTAAGATACAAGGATGCCTATACATCATGTTACATATGCCATGCCGAATGCAAGAAATGCACAAAGGAAAGCTATACATATGCTACAAAGGAGCTCCCACGCACCCAACTCAAGAAATCAAACACACACCAAGTTCCCCCCTCAAACGAGTGAAAGTTGCTTGATCTAGGGGTTTGGTGAAAATATCGGCTAGTTGGTCATGTGTGGGTACATGGATCAAAGCTATCTTTCCTTTCTCTACGTTGTCTCTCAGAAAATGATACCTCACTTCTATGTGCTTGGTTTTGGAATGGAGCACCGGGTTCTTTGCAACGCTTATGGCACCGGTGCTATCACATTGAAGTGGGACATGGGTATACTCCTCACCAAAGTCACTCATGGTGTATGAAATCCAAAGGAGCCGAGAGCAACAACTAGCGGCGGCAACATACTCGGCCTCGGTAGTGGATTGAGCAACACTCGATTGTTTGCGGGAAGACCAAGACACCAAAGAAGAACCCAAAAGCGGCAAGTCCCGTAAGTGGACTTCCTATCCAACCGACACCCGGCAAAATCCGCGTGCGAAAAACCATGAAGCGCCAAAGAAGAGGACGCGAAGTACCAAAGGCCGAAGTCGGGAGTGTGACGCAAGTACCGAAAATTCGCTTCACCGCTTGCCGATGCGAAGTCCTCGGAGACGCTTGAAAATGAGCGCACGGACACACCGAGAATCGTATGTCCGGCCTCGTCGCCGTCAAGTAGAGGAGTGACCCGATCATGCTCCGTACTCCTTCCGGTCCACGTATTCACCTTCCTCGTCCGCATCAAGAGCCGTAGTCGTACGCATCGGCGTCGTCATAGCCTTGGAGTCCTCCATCTTGAACTTCCGCACAATGTCCTTGGTGTACTTAGCTCGGTGCACAAATGTTCCTTCCTTTGATTGTTTGATTTGTAACCCGAGGAGGAACTGCAACTCGCCCATCATACTCATCTCAAATTCCCTGCTCATATCATCTGCAAACCTTGCAACAAGAAAGTTAGACGAGCCACCAAAGACAATATCATCCACGTACACCTGCACAATCAGGATATCTCTGCCCTGCCTTAGCAAAAACAAGGTCTGATCGACCTTCCACATCTCAAAACCTCTCTCAAACAAGAACCCCCTCAACCTGCCATACCAAGCTCTAGGCGCCTGCTTCAACCCATACAACGCCTTCCTCAACTTGTACACCCGGTGGGGGTACTTCTCACTCTCAAACCCTGGAGGCTGCCTCACATACACTTCTTCCTCCAACACACCATTCAGAAAAGCACTCTTCACATCCATTTGGTGCAACTTGAACCCTTTAGCCACGGAAAAGGCTAGAAGGATCCTAATCGCCTCCAAACGGGCTACGGGAGCAAAGGTCTCCTCGTAGTCGACCCCCTCCTTCTGACTGAACCCTTGAGCAACAAGCCTAGACTTGTTCCTCACAACCTCACCTTTCTCTCCCTCTTTGTTCTTCCACACCCACTTTGTACCAATCGGCTTACACCCTGGGGGAGGGTCAACCAACTCCCAAACCTGATTCCTCTCAAAGTTCTCCAACTCCTCATGCATCGAATTAACCCAATTGTGATCAGATAGTGCGTGTCCAATGTCTTTGGGCTCAAAAGTAGCAACAAACGCAGCATGAGCAAAATGAGAATTGTTCCGAACCCTCGACCGTGTAGTGCGTTCATTCATGTCGCCGATGATCCTCGAAGCTGGGTGATCCACTTGTACTCGCCGGGGAGGTTCTCGCCTCGATGCTACCTCCCCTCAACATCAGCTTCTCCTCGTTCTTTATTTGTCGTCGTAGGTGTAGTAGAGGGTCCGTCCATCACCGTAGTCGAAGTAGTGGGTACATGTTCAGCCGACGGCACCGCATCGCCATCTTCATCGTCTCCATGTTCATGCTCCTCCTCCTGAAAAATCTCCTCGCCAAGCTCATCATCACCTGCACACTCAAAGACAAACTGACTACGTGGCTCTGTCTCGTCGAAAGTTACCTCTCAAGTCTCCACGATTTGGTTAGTTTCAAGATTGAGCACACGATATGCTCTAGAGTGAGATGCGTAACCAAAGAAAAAATACCATCGACAGACCTAGCCTCAAACTTATCCAACTTCCTGCCTTTCTTCAGAATGAAACACTTGCAACCAAAGACATGGAAGTGACTCACCTTGGGTGTGCGACCATGCATCAACTCATAGCATGTCTTCTTCTTGTGCACTCTGAGGTAGATCCTGTTTGACACATAGCACGCGGTATTCACCGCCTCAGCCCAATACCTCCTCGGAGTCCTATGCTCATCAAGCATCGTCCGAGCCATCTCGCACAAAGTCCTGTTCTTCCTTTCCACAACACCATTCTCGGGAGGAGTATACGGACTCGAAAACTGGTGCTCAAGACCCAAGTCATGGCAAAAAGTTTTGAAACGAGAGTTTCTGAATTCCGAGCCATTATCGCTGCGGATAGCTCGTATGGCATCTCCGTGCCTCTCGTTCCTCAACCTCAAGACTAGATCTCGAACAAAACCAAACGTCTCCCCCTTATCCTCAAGAAAGAACACCCATGCATACCGAGAATAGTCGTCCACCACAACTAGGACATACCACTTCCCACCCATAGATCGCACACGAGCTGGGCCAGCAAGGTCCATATGGAGCAGCTCGCATGGACGCTCAGTCATCACATCCGTGAGAGGCGGGTGAGAAGAGGCTACCATCTTGGCATGCCTACACGGCGCACAAACCAACTCTTTCTCAAGCCTCAACCGTGGCAATCCTCGGACCAAATTGAGTTTACTCAAGCGAGACAAAAAATCAAAGCTCAAGTGACCCAACTTCCTATGCCACGTCCACAACTCACTCGAAGAACCAGCCAAGAAACAACGCTCCACACTCGAAGACTGAGAAAAATCAGCACGAAACACCTGACCCTCGGGAACGACCATACAGACAAGGTCCCCTCGAGAGTCCAAAATCTGAGAACCACCTGGCCGAAACAACACCTCAAAGCCCTCATCCAACAACCGGGACACGGTAAAGCAAATTGTACCCCAGCGATTGAACAAGAGCAACACGCCTCAGAGTGATCTTGTCACTCACTTTGATCTCACCTTCTGAAAGCACACGCCCACGCCCATTGTCCCCAAAGGTGATGTACCTCTTTGTCACCACCGAGACAAGACTTGAGAACCACGCCCTGTCTTCGGTCATATGCCTCGAGCAACCGGAGTCAATCAACAAAATGTTCTTCAAGTCTCCCACCTGAAATTCAAAAACGAGCACGTGAGCGAACAAACGACTCAGCACTGGGGTTAGTACCAAAAGAGTAAAACCAGTGCCGACCCATTTGCTCGAAAGTGGGGTTAGCACCAACCAAAGCATCTCTCCTACCAAAACTACCTCCACGAACACCACCACGATAACCACCCTGAGGGAACCACCCCTCTCTGCCTGGAGGAGGACCAAAACCACGAAAGAGAACCAGTGGACCGTCCCTCCTCTCCTTCTCAAAGCTACGACTCCTCCCATCCCCGTAGTGAACTCGAGGGGGAGAACGCCTAGCAACCTGACCACCTGCAAACTCTCCAGCCCAACCACCAGAACCACGACCTCCAGAAACAACCCTCGCACCGTACGAGCACGAAACCCGAACCGCCGCTCGTCTGTGCTTGCACCGTCCGACCGGTGCCCCACACCGGTCCGACGGGGTGTGACCCTCGGGGAAGAAGACCTCCAACGACCTTTCGCTCTCCCCAAGCCCGAACTGTCTTCACACTCGCCTTGGCCCTGGGCATCTGCACACGAGGCTCAAGTACACCATCAGAAAGGTGGTACTTGTCCTTGTTAGCCCACTCCTTTGCCATTCTCTCCTCTCGCTTCGTCTTGAAACAAAACTCATTCTTATGGCCATCTCTCCCACAATAGCCACAATGGAACCTCACAAGCTTAGGCTTAGGCTTGGGATGTGGCTGCTCACTAGGTTTCTCTCCACTCAACTCCTCCACCGGTTTCCCCTCACTTGCCTTCTCACTTTCTTTCCCAAAGAACACTTTCCCCGAAGTGCTCACAAACTTGATAGGCTTTTGTAGATCATTTGTGGGTGTAGGAAACACGGGTGGAGCAGGGGTTGTGTCTAGTCGGTTCCTAAAATGGTTAGGTTTTGGGGGGAAATCATTTTTGTGGTGGGTTTTCGGTGGCTCTGGGATATTCTCTCCACTTCCCTCACCAACCTTGTTTGCCCCAAGTCCCTCACCATCCTGCCTCTTAAACGCCTCGATCATCATCCTCAACTAAGGCTCATGACCAGACAACCAACCCATCAACTTTCTCAAGTCATCATTCTCATCCTGCAAACGATCAACATAATGTGCAAGTTCCAGATTTTTCAAAGCATGCATTTCACAGGTAGATCATGATGTAGGCATGGGTTCCTTCAATTTTGCCTCAAGAGAACTAGTGTAAGAATGCATCTCATCAATCTTAGCATGCAAAACAGGCAAGAAGTGCAGGCACCTAGCAAAGCAGGTCTAGACTTAAGCTCAGCCACTTCAACCCTAAGCACATCTAGTTCCTCACACTTGGAGGCATGGTTCTCCTTAAACAAAGCAAGATCAGCAAGAAAGATGGAGCAATCAGCACAATCAACCTCATCCGAAACAACAGGGCTAGCCTTAAGGGAATCAATGTCGAGCTTGCTATCAAGCACCTGTGTCTCTAGCTCAACCACTCTAGTCCTAGCATCCTCGAGTGAAGCCCTAAGCTCTTTTCTCATTTTCTTGGCCTCTCTAAGCATGTCATCATGGTTATCAAGCAAAGAGCCAAGCCTCTCATTCTCCTGGCACAAGAAGGGAAGTTCATCACGCACCTCGTCGTCGGAATCGGAGTCCGAGTCGCTCTGTGTGCTCTTCTTGCTGCCGGAGCTCAGCGCCATGGTGCAGAAGTCATCTCTCGTGAAGCAGCTCAGCCCGCTCAGGTTCTTGGACGACTTCTTGTTCTTGCGATGATCACCTTCGTCTTCACTGCTGCTCGAGCTCGAGGTGGAGTACGCGGAACTGGAGTCGACGTCGCTCGCTCCAACCATCGCTCGGGCATTGCCTCGGCTCTCCTTCTTCCTCGATCGTGGCTCGTCCTTGTACTTGTTCTTGTGCTTGCTCTTGTGGTCGCGCCTCGAACGGTACTTGCCGTCCATCCTCGGCTTGTGCTTGTAGCCGTCCTTGTTCTCGACCTTCTCCGGGCAGTCGACGACGAATTGTCCCGGCTTGCTGCACTGGAAGCATGTCCTCGTGTTCCTCCTCATGTTCACACGGTTCTCGTGCAGCCTCTCGAACCGCCTCGTCAGGAGCGCCAGCTCGTCCTCTCCAAGCTTGTCGAACTCCTCATCTGGCATAGACATCAAAGAGAAGAAAGAGAACATCCTGGTGGATGGGTTAGAGTTAGCCTTTCCTTTGGAACCACCAACGAGGGCAAGACTATGGGAGTCAGTTGGACCCTCGAGCTTGGCAGTCATGCCCCTATCCACCTCAGCCGACTTGAGCTTTGAGAACAGCTCGTTCACCGTCAGAGTGTCATACTTCTCTGACTCCACAATGGCCTCGAACTTTCCGCCACAAATCGTACGATCCAAAGAGTGTAAGAGCTTGACCGCTCTATCATGATCATCGTACGGGAGCACGTCCATATTGGCCCTCATGTTGTTCACAACCACCGTTAACCTCTGAAACAAGGCATCGATGGACTCACCGGGGAGATGAGTGAAGTTCTCGTACTCTCTCCAGTAGGTCGCATACATCCGTGCCTGAACCTGGGCGTTCCCAACATGAGCCTCTTTCAACACCGCCCAAATCCTACAAGCCAAGTGCTCGGTGTGCACCCGATCGAACTCAGACTGACACAAAACACGTAACAAGTAGTTGACCGCCTTATTGTTGGCGTCGAATCTGTCCCTCGATCCTGGAGCGAGGAAGTCCATCAGCTGGACATAGCCTGTGTCCACCGTGACATCCCAAAGGATCTGACCCTTTCCGCGGAGAAACGCACCCATCCGCTTGCTCCACATCTGGTAGTTCTTGCCATCGAAGTGTGGAGGACCCGAACCCCGTTCCTAGTACGCCATCCTTGGATCTTAGACTGGTTAGAGTCAATAAAGACCCGAACCGGCTCTGATACCACTTGAAGGACCGATACGACGAACCAGAGAGGGGAGAGTGAATGGGAGCCGATAAAAATTCTTCTCTAAGGAGATAGAAACTCCAACAAGATGAACAAGGCTTCCAACACACGTCTCCGACTCACTACCCAAGTTGGCCAAGCCCACGTAGCCACTAGAGTGCCACTGGACCTAGGAACCAACACACAACCTTCCGACCCGAGAACACAGCAGAACACCAAACCTCGAGTCTACAGACCCACACCGGTCAGACCGATGAGCACCACTGGTCAGACCGGTCCCTGCTGGTGAAACTGAGCAACTTTCACTAAGTGGCTCCATATCGGTCAGACCGGTGAGACACACCGGTCAGACCGATCCCAGCCTGAAAGCCCCCAAGGCACCAAACAGGCCAACCGACCACCAAACTGACCCAAACTCGAAACAGCAGCACCACGGGTCAATAGCGAACACACCAAGACGTTCACCCGAGCAAAATCCCACCGAGGGTTGCACCGGTCAGACCGGTCAAGAGCACCGGTCAGACGGGTGTAGCCTGGGCAGCTCGGGATGAACAGCACCCACGGGTCAACTCCCCCAAATCCAAACCTCGATCTCCCGAATCGCTTCACGAACTTGAACAAGACTTTGGGGATATTAGGAACACCTCATGAGGAGTCCATAGCCAAGTTTAATCCCACCAAAACTCGTCCAAAAAGGAGGAATCAAGGAAATCCCGCCAAGAGCATTTCCAACCCAAGAACTCAAGAAACCCCAAAATCGAGCACCTTTACTCACGGATTTGGGAGGGGAATCACAGCCCAAAGAACCACGAAGGGTTCCCACAAATTTCCCCCATCAAATCCCCAAGAGAAAGGTCCCGAAAACAACCCAAAGAAATCACCAAGAGAGGGCTCCGAAAATCACCACCAAGAACAACCGGGGAAAACACATCCAAACCTTGAGGAACCACGCCGAATCATCTATTCATAAAACAAAGGTTCATACAAGGTCTAGCAAGCCGCCCGATCATCCATCCCTCTCAACAAGATCTCTCCATGGAGCTCTCTTGCTAGTCCTATGGAAAACCCAAGGAAAATATGAAAGAAAATGGGAAAACAAATGAGCTAGGGTTCCAAGAGTTGGCTTCCATCCTCTCACCTCTTGGGTTATATGGAGGCAATCGAAAGTCTAAAATACCCTTTCCTAACAACTAGGGATACAAGCCCCTCAAGGGCGGTTTTGGAAGTCTTCATGTGTTCACCATCGGACGGATGCCCGGCGACTGCACCCTGCGTAGCCTCGACGCAAGCAATGTGATCCCGATGCGTGTCCTCCGCTTCGAAGTCTCCGGACTGCGTCGTCGCATACCGGTCAGACCGGTGCTCCTCACCGGTCAGACCGGTCCCCAACGGTCAGACCAGTCTGGCGTTGCTGCAGCTCCGTCTTCGGTTCTTCGGTCTTGGCTTTGTGGATCAACCAAGGAACCCAGTGGTTTTCTGGTGAACCACCGGAAACCCCGCGAACTCGGTGTAGCCTCCGCCAATCTCCACTCATGACTTGGCTCCCACGTAGTCCCGGCTCGACCTTGGTTTTGAGGCTCAACCAAGAAACCGTCCATGACTTCATCTTGTTGTTCATGCCACCATGCGGCCCGCACTTGACCCCCGCCGGCCACCGGGTCCCTCGAACAAAGCCTACTTGTCTTCTCCACACCTGGAGGCCTCACCGGCGACGACCTTTCGCGCTTGTTCTTCACCTGCACCAACACCAGTCAAGCCGCAACCTGCACCTGCAATACTTAGCCAAGAATCAGTCCACACAACGTTTTCAATCACTCATCACACAAGGAAGCGACCATCCACCGGTCCTCGAACCACACGTGGTCCTCATTACATTTTCTAGAATCCCCGTGTTCTGACAACATTTAGAGTGCCTCATTTCCGCACATCAGCGTTTTCTTTGGTAAACAGTAAGCCTATCCTGTTCCTCTATTACTTATCTGATATTATTCATGTCAATTCCTAAGATTTGGTAAATGGAATCATACATTGTATTAAAACTAGCTTTCTCTATGCATGTTGCTATCATCAACACGAATTGGTATATCTGGATCTGCATACGGATGGATCAAGAAGCAATGGATTTCAAGAATATTTTGCACTTTATTTCTAGTAGTCTAAACTTAGTATCCATTGTTATGTACATGTGTTCTCTAGAATTATGTCACTATGTATATATAATATCAAAAATCATGTGAATAACTATTACTTATGTTTCTTTCCTAATCAATGCAGTTTTATTTGATTTCTTAATTTGTGGATTGCGTGATTGTGGAATGATCCATGTTCCCTTATCAAAGTTCATGTCAATATAAATATATGACGTATACAATTGTATAACAATTATTTATTTTAAATTTCAAATGTGTTACAATAGGTAAGAATGTGTTACAAGCTATATGTTCTTGAAACTCCAAATCATGTTTTCACAAAGTGTTACCAACATGATTTCTGTACATGTACCCTATCGCTGTATACTTCCTCCATAATTTGGGCTCAATTATGTCTGATGTTTAATTTTGTGACTTGCAGTGAGTGCACTAATGTATAGCACATGAAGGGAAATTTTCTGCACTAGATTTTATACTATAGCCATTGTCAGGTAAGGTTCCAAATAATTAAGCAAGTTGTATGATCAAATTAATTTAACTATTCTATGAATGATTTCTATCTAATTTAAGCCACTGTTGCATGAAAACAAAGTATCTTGTCAGCCAATGAAATGGTGAATAATTATCCCGACGGAATTAGACTTGCAAGGTTCATGTATTTCCCTGTCGGTAAAGAAAAACAATAGGAAAACTGATCTCCAAGCAGATTGCTCATAACAGTTTGACAAGGCTGCTATGTTGATTACTAGGTTGTGCAGCAACAATCATTGACTTTTGTTAGAGTCTAGTACTTCTCAACTATTCTGCTGCGTGGCTTGTTTGAGACGCTGAGTGAAGTTTCTATTTGTGAATCATCACCTAATCAGCTAACCAGGATAAACCTCAAATCATGTGCTCACTGCTCAAATCTGCTCGAGTTTATTTTTATTTTTCCTTTGCATGACACCATGCTAATGAATTTTGAAATCATATCCAATGTGCTTGCAATGCAATGCAATGCAATGCAATGTCTATTGAATCTATTATATCATATCTGCTGGGTCTCCAAATCCTGTTGCTCTTATAAAATGTCTGTATGATAAGTTGCTTCAAGCTTTGTAGTCACATAGCTGTGCACAAAATTTCTAGTCATCTGAATCTGTCCTGACAAGTTCTTATCTTAGCTGCTCACTAGGAGTTCTTGTGCCAAGTCCTAAAATGCATATTTGTATGTCCCTCAGTAAGCTAATTTACATCATAAATTTTCTTGAAAGAGCAGTAGTATGTAGGATTACATTTCTATCATTAGTATGTGGTTCTTCAGATATGCTTTTTATATCTTCAATTTATGTTTTCAGGTCCAACCACCATGGACAAGGCTGCAACTGTGAGCTCTTGTGACAAGGTTGCCCTGCCGATGAGGCCACATGTGAACCAATTGTGCCGGGTAAACAAGTAGTACAACACTTGTCAGCGACGGTGGTTCTGCTCGGCTAATGCAGTTGGTGAATTGTGATTAGTAAAATATGTCAGCCTCTGCCCTCGAGTGTTGGTTCCATTCCTGTGTAAAATGGTATGTTTGTTCTTGTGGAACATGATACTGAATCTGCCACGCATTATCTTCTGACTTTACAATATTTGTATGTGATGGTGATGCATTGCCTAGGTTAGTTATTATTGAACTTCCGAATCAAAGCAAACTATACATGTGCTGCATCCTTCAATCTAGAGATAGAATCAAGTAAAAGGTACCACTAATGGCAATTTTTTACAATCATGACTGAACATGCAATTATCGAGCGTTGAACTTAACCAAGCC
Source organism: Cenchrus americanus (assembly GCA_947561735.1). Taxonomy (NCBI): domain Eukaryota; kingdom Viridiplantae; phylum Streptophyta; class Magnoliopsida; order Poales; family Poaceae; genus Cenchrus; species Cenchrus americanus. The sequence goes on along the minus strand of OX387245.1, from coordinate 89,071,792 downwards.
AAATTGCACAACGCATGTAGTCTGTAGAAGATGGTGATTAACATGTTGTTAGCATGAGGGATACTTGCGTGCTCTTTATGTCTTAGGTAATTGCATGGCCATCCTTTCTTGATTGTTAATTACTTCATTAATTTAATCATATATTTTTTCATGATTTGCAGAGAAACTTTAACAACAACACAGTTAGAGATAGCTTCCATGGCTCACTGTTGATGGGCCGCCAACAAGAATGACGAGTTACAAAGATGCTTATCTATGATGGTGTAGCTGATGGACGTGGAGCAACTAGTGAACTAATTTTTAGATCCATTTATTATATGCTAAACAATGTTGTGAACTTAGTTAAATATGGTATCTTTATTTGTTAGTTGTGGTCATCTTCTTTTAAGAAGAATTCTGGTCATTATCTGTAATACTATGTTTTGAGACAATCTTAAATAAAGAATTACTCAGTTATTAAATGTGATGTGCATGCTATGCAATTGATTTGTAAACTATTATTCAAATTCACCACGTTGTGATAGAATAATAGGCAACCATCCATTTTGGTTGTAATATGCATTATTGCTACGAACTTTAAGCGTTGCATTATCATAACATCTATTGCCACAAACCATTGTTTGTTGCATCTAACCTCTATTACCACCCAGACAAATTCGTTGCAACATATGTATATTACCTCGAAGACTAGTTCGTTGCATTACCATACCATCTATTGCCACCATATCTGATTTGTTGCAAAAGCATTGTAATGCAATGGATCAGAATTCATGGTAATAAGACTATATGCCTACGTAGCTTTGGAGTGGCAATACTTTTCTATTGCAACACATTTGGTCATGGCAATCATGAACTATTGCATCCTAGCATTTGGTCGCAATAAAACATGAGGCAACCAATAAAGTCGTTGCAATATTTACTCTTGCAACCAAAAATTGGTTGCATTTCCTTGTTTGTTCGTTGCCATATTTGTTATTACAACCTAGTATAGGTTGCATTAGGCTTCTTTTGCATTGCAATATTTTTTGTAGCAACCAACTATTGATTGCAATAGGATTTTTTCGTCATTGCATTAACAAACTCTATTGCAACACATCATCTTACGGTTGCCTCAGGCTATTGCACCGTTCCAATTGCAACCATTTGTCGACCACCTCACTTCGATGCAACTGATTCCAGATGCAACCAAAACAGCCATATTGCAACCATATATAGGTGTTGGCAAAGGGTCGATTCCTAGTAGTGAGTACTTTGTAGTCGAGCAGGATAGTTTCGAGTAGTCTTGATGGCCTTGACGAGTAGTCCTCAGGCGTCCCCGAGTACTACAAGCCAAAAGTCCTCAAGAATACTTGAAGCATCCTGAGGCTGGAAGATACTCCAGCTGATCATTGAGCAGTCTTGAAGTCTTCTCGAGCAGTTCCCAAGTGTCCTCGAGTTCTCCTCTTGAAGGTCATCAATGGTACTCGCCTTGTCTTGAAGAAGAAACCATATGGAAAATGCGATTCGAAGAATCGCATTCCATATGGAATGTAGCCCCCAAGCTTTAGGTCGAATCGTAGATTCAAGCTGAGGGTCAATATAAAGATCTGCCAAGCTTATTCCATAAAATTCGGAGAAAAAACCGAAGGACACGTGGCACGGAGCCCCCGAGCCTTGAGTCGAGTACTTCCTCTCGAATTGAAGGGTCATCTTGATTGTAGAATGTGTCCTGAGTTGCTCTTTGAGTCTTGTCAGCACCCATGAAATCTAGTAGATGTAGCCGAGCCCCCGAGATGGAGCGCATCGAGTACTGGAATCCGAAGAGTCAGGCGGCCGCCGCTGAGTCAACCGCTGATACTTATCCATCCGGCCGTTGCGGTGCCACTTGTTAGGTTATAAATAGACGCCGAAACCCTTAGGGTTTTTCATTCCCCTCAAGAGCAGCTGCTGGAATAGATCTAGCCAAGTGTCCATCCATTCTAGCTTCTGCCTCGCGCCGTAGATTGCAAGTCAACACGTGTCGCCGCTGCTCGCCACAAGCGTAGCCCCCGAGCGGATGCAAGTGAAGACCTCATGCACTTGGAGGATGAAGCCGTCTTCGTCCAAGGGCTCGAAGACTAGTGCCGGGAAGAAGAGATCCCGCAGCGAGGCAGAGGGATCTGCCCAAGTGTCCTCGCCGCCGACATCTCCCCCACGCCCCAATCCGAACAAGGAGTGGAAGAAGTCCAAGATGAAGACTGAAGATCTGCTGGCCCTGGTGAACAGTGGGTTCCTTCGGGAGAAGGAGATGGATATGTGGCGCGCCGCCGCGGGTGACCCGTACCCCATGGAGAAGAACCCCGACGAGGTCCTCATTTTCGCCAGGTTCGTGGAGCACGGATTAGCACTCCCGGCCAGCGATTTCCTCAAGGGGCTGCTTCAATACTACGGTATTGAGTACTTGAACTTGGACCCCAATGGTATTTTTCACATCTCCGTCTTCGTACATTTCTGCGAGGCATTCGTGGGGATCAAGCCCCACTGGGTCTTGTTCTGGAAGTTCTTCCGAGTGAAGCTGTAACCAAGCGCCAATGACCCACGAGTAGTCGGAGGGCTGACATCCAGATGCGAGAAGATGCGTCCGACCAGTACTTGGCGTACAAGCTCATCGACTCGAACCAAGACTGGAAGGCCAAATGGTTCTACATCACAAACCACCACCCGGAGCTGCCGAAGCCAAGCGGGATGCAGCCGAAGCATCAGGCATGGTGGAACACAGAGCCGACGATGCAAGAGGGTATTTGTCGGTGCGGAATGTGGTCCCGACACTAACCAGTAGAAAGCACCGAGGTCTATCCCTCAATGGTCGATGCTAAGTAACAAGTGACACAGGGTTTTTATCCTGGTTCCGGCCGAGGGGGCCGTACGTCCAGCAGTGGCGTGCTCGGGGCACTATATTACTTAGCACCGGGGGTGCCTGTAGTGGGGCGGCTACAAGCAAGGCGGGGAGAGGAAGCGGTGTCTTCCAAGTCCCTGGCTGAAGATGTTGTGGGAGAATTGGGGAATGAGTACGTGGTGTGCGAAGGGTTCCTGTTGTCTGCTGTCTTCTGTCCCCCGCGGCTGGGGGGTTCGCTCCCCCTTTTATAGATCAAGGGGGGGCAGTTTACATGCGCGCCGCGCTACCTAGCTACGTGGGTAAGTGCGACGTGCTATGCTATAGAGTGGGCGGCCGTCCGGGCGATCCTTGCAGCGATCTTGTCATCATGGCCTGACTTGTACCCGAACAGTAGCGGTTCGAGGGTAGGAGAGCAGCGGATGGCGGTGATGTCCTTTGATAGGCTCGAGGGAGGTGCTGACGCAGGCCTGTATGGAGTACAGGAGTAGGCAGAACGGCGTTCCTTCCCGACGCGCTTCACAGGCCTGGAGTTGTTGCTGCAGCGTCAGGCGTGCTCCTGCACGCGCGGGTACGGCGGCCACGCCGTTACAGTGGCAGGGATGGCAGTCCACCGGCCTAGCGCCTCCACCTAACCCTGTAGGGTCACAAGAAAGTGAATCGAGGGTGCGCCCGGCCCCCCTTCGAGGGCCTGGCGCGTTAGCCGTACTGGGGCAGGCGCACAGTGTCACGGGACTGACACCGGCCGCGCTGCACAGTGCCTTCCCACAGTGGCGGGGATGGGCTCCTCCCTGGGAGTTGGTGCGGCGGCACCGGGGTGCGAGCCCCGGGCGCATGATGGCGCCGTCCCGCCCGTGTCGGGCGTTAAATGCCCGTGTACGGGGGCCGGCGCACGCGTGAGGGGCACCCTCGAGCGTGGCGGACCCCGCCCGAGGGGGAGCGAGCCCTCGAGCGAGGGTGGAACCCGCTCGAGGGAAGTGCGCGCCCTCGAACGGGCGAGGCCCGCCCGAGGGGGGCGCGTGTCCTCGGACGAGGCGGAGCCTACTCGAGGGGATCTGCGGGAGGGCCGCCTTGGTGGGCCGTCGGGGTCCCCGCGGCGTGGGCCGTGTCTGCATGGTTAGGCACCTGCATGGTTAGGCTTAACGTGTTTTGGTTTCGTTGCGGGTTTTAAGTGAGGTTTTCCCCATTGTTTAAGGGGACCCCTAGGGCTGTCCCCAACCGTAGCCCCCGAGCATCTGTGGGTTTGCCATTGAGGCTCCCGCAGATGCTGGAACCTACTGATAGGACGTTCTTCCCTCCTCGTTTTGCGAACGCTTTCCGTGGGGCCGCGTCAGCGGACCCGCGGGTCTAGCCCCCGAAGCCCTGCAGGAGTGTGGGTGCTCTTGCAGGGGTTAACCGTGAGAACTTGGTCAGAGGGCGTGGCACATATTCGAACCGGCATCGGCGGTGTTTCAGCCGGCTTCGGGGGTGCACGCGCTGCTGGCGCTGTCTCCGGCGGGTGCAATTTCAAGGAGGTGTAGCCGTGCGCCAAGCCCCCGAGCCTTGGCCCGTTCGAGGCGATCGGGTAGAGCTTTGCGACTTGTTTTTTAACGCGCCCTCGCCGTCCCTCCGCGGGACGGAGGGTGAGGTTTCCGCAACTCCCATAGAGCGGGTCGCGAATTGCGGATTCCTCTTCGAGCTGGTAGCGGGTGGTTCAAGTGGACGCCCATGCCCCGTTCGATAAGGGTAGGCTGCGCGGTCCGGAGACACGTCCATGGAAGCGCTTGCGTGGGTTTGCTAGGTGGGGCTCGGTCCCGTTCGCTAGGGACGAGAGGGCGCGGAAGCTCTCCCTCGGTGGGATCCCCCGACTAGCTGCCCTCGCTGGCTCTCGAACACGACATGTGGGGCACCCTCGAGCCGTCGGGCTCGAGGAACGGCTCGAATGCGCGTGCCCTCGTCGTCCCTAACTCTGCGATCTGAGGCGCCTGTTCGAACCCGTCGAGGGTCAGGCTTCGGACCTCTGATCAGTAGGGCCGTGCGGGGTGGCGCCTGGGCGGCCCCATCTTTTCGCGTCTGCGGCCGTCGAGGGGTCTGGGCGAGCCAGCTTTCGAGGCGCTGGTTGATAGCACAGCGCGGCATGGGTGCTTGCGGTGCCCGCTTTACTTCAAGCAGGCCCTAGGCGACCCTCTCACGCGCGTGCCCTCTTTAGAGGGTTGACATTGTCTCGAGCCGGGGGCTCGTGCCGCTCGAGGGTTTTACGTGGCATGGGTACCCGCGGTGCCTGCTTTACATCAAGCAGGCCCCGGGCGACCTTCTCACGTCGATGTCCCACCGAGGGCTGTTTTCGTTTTGAGCCGAGGGCTCGTGCCGCTCGAGGGTTTTACGCGGCATGGGTGCCCGCGGTGCCTTCTCTACTTCAAGCAGGCCCCGGGCGACCCTCTCGCGCCGATATCCCATCGAGGGCTGAAATCGTCTTGAGCCAAGGGCTCGCGTCGCTCGAGGGTTTTACGTGGCATGGGTACCCGTGCTGCCTGCTTTACATCAAGCAGGTCCCGGGCGGCCTTCTCACGTCGATATCCCATCGAGGGTTGCCCTTGTCTCGAGCCAGGGGTTCGCCCCGCTCGAGGGTTCTCCTTGCTTGGCAAGGGACCCGGTCATTAAATGCCTCGCAGTCGAGGCTGCGGTTTTTGCAGCGCGGGCGCGTCTTTTTAGGCGCTGCGGCCGCACGCGCGCGTCGTGGGCGGCGTGGCGGTGGACGTGATCGCTTCGCCTCGGTCCCTCGCGGGTCTTCGCCGTGATGATGGCCCGCCCGCGGTGATGTGGCCGCCGCAGCCGTGGTGGGGCCCGTCCGTCGACGTGAAGGGAAGATTCCCCCGAGAAGTTAATGCGAGCGGGGCATCCGCTCCGGAGAGCTCGCCCGTCGGCTTATAAATGCGAGGGGGAGGAGGAGACGGCGGTTTTTTACCTTAACGCCTCACCATTTTCAGTCCCCCGCCCCTTCGTCTTCATCTCGCCCTTGCCACCATGCGGTGTTGCCGTTAGAGCTTTTCTTCCGTTCCTTGTCCTCCGCTCCTGCTTTTCTTTGCCTCCTTCATGGCGCCGCCTCAGCCTCCCCTCACGATCTTGGAGCCGTACGCTTGGGAGAGGTCGACGGTGACCCGAGCCCGGCCCTTCGCGAGCTGGTCGCCGCCGGCCAGCTGGCGGCCAATGAAGACGGACGTCCGGCGGAGTGGATAGTGCCGCCGGCGGCGGACCGCGAGCCCAACCCTCCGGAGGGTTACGTGGTGAGCTTCATCCGCTACCACGAGCGGGGCTTCAACGCGCCGGCGAGCTGCTTCATGCGGGCGATGTGCCACCACTACGGAGTGGAGCTGCACAACTTCGCCCCCAACGCGATTTCGCAGGCGGCCACATTCGTGGGCGTCTGCGAAGGGTACCTGGGGATCCCAGTCAACTGGGAGCTCTGGGTTCACCTTTTCCGCGCGGAGCTCTTCACGCAGCCCACGACGGAGCCGAGGACCCGCCGCGCGGTGCGCGCCGGCGGGATGTCGCTTGCCCTGCGGGGGCAATTCAAGAACATCTACATCCCCTGCACCATGACGACGAACAACGCCGGCTGGGAGCGGGGATGGTTCTACTTGCGCAATGCCGAGCCCGGCCTCCCCCCTACACCGGTCGGGTGTTCAAGGAGAGGCCTGACTCCTGGGGCTACGGGGTGTCCACGCCCCAGCATCGGAGGCGGCAGGAGTCGGTCCTGGCCGCCCTGCAGCGCCTGGCGGCGATGGGGCTGAACGCGATGGGCGTCCTCGCCTTCCTTCATCACAGGCGGGTCGTGCCCTTGATGGAGAGGCCGCTCTGCATCTTCGAGATGACAGAGGCGGCCAACCCCGTCGATCTGGCGAGGTCGCGGATGCTCCCGACGCCCCTCGAGCGGGCGTACGCGCTCACCCGGGCGCGGAGCGCCGTCGACACCCGGGTGCCGACGCCTGCGGGTCGGACCCCATGGGACCTCGAGATGCTCCCCACCGGCCCGCCGGTGAGTTTGGTTCTTAATTTTGTTTTGGTTCTTGGTCTTGCTTCCTCGTCTCCCGACGCGTCCTTGTTGCTCCCGTGTGCGGTCGGTGAGCTTCACCATCGCCAAGTCCGTTCCGCCCACCCCTCGACTCCCGCGCGCTTGGCCGGGCGCGCGGCAGCGAGGAGCGGGCGGCGCGCGGGGAGGGAGCGCGCGGGGCGACATCAAGCGCGCCGCGGCCGGCGGGCGGGCGCGGAGTACCCGCGGCGCGAAGAGCCGTGGCTCTCCCTCCCCGGGGACCGAAGAGTACTCGTTCTCGGAGGAGGACGAATAGGGAAGAGGCCGAGGGGGGAGGGCCCCTCGACGGTGGCGGCCGCGCCCCCGTCCCCGCCGGAGCCGGCGCCGGCGGCGAGGGCGGCATCGCCGGGGCGGGCGCAACGGCGCACGCCGCCCGGCCATCGACATCGGGGGGCGCGCGCGCGCGCGGAGGTGCCGGCGGCGCGCTCTGTGTGCGCATCGAGCGTGCGCGCGCGCGGGCGAGCGCGCCGCGCGCGGGGCGCGCGTGCCGCGCGCGCGTGCGCGCGCGCGTCGTGGGGGCGTCATGGCGAGCGTGCCCGCACGCGGGGCGAGCGTGCCCGCGCGCGCGCGCGGCGCCTTCGGGGAGGCGCGGCGTCGGGCGCGACCGCGCGCGCGGGGGCGGGCGCACCGCGCGCGTGGCGGCACCGTCGGGAGGCGCAGCGGCAGGCGCGCCAGCTGCACCAGCCTCATCCGCTGAGGCCTCGAGGAAAAGGAAACGGGCCTTTTCTTCTTCGAGGTAAGGAGCTCGTCTTTTTGCTTGGTATCGATTTGTTGATGTTCAGGCGTTCTAATCCTCTGTCTGTGCCTGCGCAGGGTGGTGCCAACCGTGCCTCCTCTCGCACCGGCCAAGGTGCTGAGGACGGACGCGTCCATTCCCCACCGGCGGCGCTCGTCAAAGGGCGTCGCGGCGGGGGCAAGCACGGCGGCGGGCACGAGCTCGCAAAGCCCCGGCGGGGCCTCGAGGCACCGGCCGGCGGATCGGGGCCCGCCGCGGCGCCGCGGGAGGTCGCCGAGGAGCGGCCGGCGGCGCCGGCCGTCGTGGGGACGCGGGCGCGGCGGCGGCCGTGGTGGAGGTGCGACCCGCGAAGGTCGCCGCCGCGGAGGCGCGGCCCGCGGCGCCGGGCCGCAGAGGAGGCGGAGCGGGCGCAACCCGTGGCGGCGCCCGTAGATGCGGCGGCACGGCCGGAGGTGGTGGCCGCGGCGCCGTGCCGGGCGCCCGCGGCCGAGGAGGCGCAGGTGGAGGCGCCGGTGGAGGCGCCGGTGGAGGCGGCACAAGCGCGCGGCGCCCGCCGGCGATCCGCAGCGGAGGTGGTGGAGGTCTCGGACGACTCCCCGCCGCCGGGTGGGATCGGTGGGCCGGCCCGGCCCACCGAATTCCCCCCCCCGAGCCCGCGGAGGGGGCCCTCGTGAGGGCGCACGAGGGTCACATGGTGGTGAGGGGTCGAGGACACGGCGCCGAGGCCTCGTCCTCCCCGCGCCGGCCGCCCCGCCGGTGTGGAGGGGGCCGTCGACGATCCCCCTGCGTTTGCCGACGCCAGGGGGGAGCAGGAGCTCTGGGGCGAGCTCCGGAGCCACGGCGCCACGCTCAACCGCGCGTTCAACGAGGTGCTGCGGGTCCATGGCGGCCCGGCATGGCTCGTCTTCCAGGTAAGCCGTGGTCGCTCGTTCTCTTCTTTCTTTCGTTTGTGTATGCTGCCTTCGTGTCTCGGCACTTATGGGTTTTGATTCTATGGTTGCCAGGAGCTCGAGCGTCGCGCCCACGACAAGTACGACGCCTTCGACCGGGTGAACACCGAGGTCCACCAGCTCCGGGAGCGGTGCAGCGCTTTCGATGCGCTTGCTGACGCCCTTAGGACGCCGGACGGCTGGTTGGCGTACCGGGCCATGGCGTGGCGCGACGAGCTCCCCGAGAGCTCGGGGCGGGATCCGCGCGCCGCTCGAGCCTCGAGCGCGTCCGCACGGCTCTCATCGACCGTGATGAGGCTCGTGGCGGGCGCGCTCGGACTTGGAGAAGACGCGGACGCCGGCCGCCAACCGGGAGGCGGAGGTGGCCACCGCCCCGCGGCGAGAACCCGGGAGCTCCGTACGTCGCTCGAGGGGGGCGCAAGCGCAGCGCCGCCGGGGTCGAGGAGCGGGCGCGCGGGCGGGAGCAGCGGGCCAAGGAGGCCGACGATCCGAAGGCCGCCCTCGACGCTAAGGCCGCGGCTCTCGTCGCCGCCGAGGAGCAGCTCCCGCAAGAAGAGCGCACCGCCCGCCAAGGGGCCGAGGGGCGGCTCCGGCGAGGAGCAGTGCTGCCCCTCGTCGACGCCCGGGCGCGCCGGGAGCAGAGCGCGCCGCCCACGAGGTGTCGCAGAAGTCCTTGGCGGATCGGGACGCCAAGCTTTCCAAGGCCGAGGGCGAGGTCATCGTGCTCAGCATTGCGAGCGCGAACCAGGAGATGGCCCTCCAGGAGCAGAGCGAGGCCGTCAAGCGCCTCGAGCTGGCGGTCGAGGCCGAGCGCCGCGCCCTCGAGATGGAGAGGAAGCAGGTCGAAGGTGAGCAACTGTTTGACTCTTGCCTTGTTGGTTTTTCGTTTGGGAACTCGCATTCCCTTTTTCTGATTTCTTTCTTGCCTTGGCGTTTCCAGGCTTGCGCACCGCCCTGGGGCACGCAGCTGAGCGGGCCGAGGCGCTGCAGGCTTCGTACAACTCCTCCGAGCGGGAGCTGCAGGAGCTGCGTGATGCGGCCCTCGAGACCTGCCGTGCCGTGGAGGAGGGCGAGGCTCGGGCCGCGCTCGGCCGGCCGCCCGCCTGCGCGCCCTTGGCGGCCACGTCACGGAGCGGATGCGCCGGGCGCTGCATCTGGGCGTCCGGAAGGCCCTCGGAGTGGTGCGATCCCACTACGAGGTCAACTTCGAGGTGCTGGCGGAAGGCTACGTCGTTCCCGAGGGTGTCGAGGACGAGGTGGCGATGGAGCGTGTGGATGCGCTCGCCGCCGACGCCGCCGGGTCGCTCGCGGAGGCCTTCGAGGAGTTCCTCTTCCCCGACGTCGCTGACGCTGCTGCTCCTCCCACCTGAAACATCTGGGCGCTGGGCCCGCTTTTTGTGTATCAATATTCTGGCCTCGTGGCCTTTGTAAATAAATACATTATCTTCATCGTAAACATTTGATGATACGTAATGAAGTGTTTTGCCTATTGCGCTTTTTTGTTTCTCCTTCTTCCTGAGTAGATTTTACTTGGGGGAGTTCGATTTTCGCTGGGGGTCCGCTGGGTTGGAGGCGAGAGAGAAGGGCCATATCCACGCGGCGTAGGCTATCTCTGGCTCGCACGCTCCTCCCGCTGGGCCGCCCGCGCCCTGTTCAAATCGTTGCTCGTAGTTGAAGTAGAAAACAAACTTAGCGCGTGTGAGTTGTTTTTATTTTTGCGCAAAAAATGGGACCATTTCGGGGGGGTGCCCCCCGCAATAGCCCCCGAGGGTAACTTGGGTTTCAGGGGAAAGCCGAGTTATCCTTTCCATTAGACTTGAAGCATTTACATAGTTGTTGCCAACTGGGGCGTTGGCCATGTGATTTTTACAACAAAATTACTTGGAAAATCCTAGCTAAGGGTAGAAGCGACGTAGCTGTTGGATGTTCCAAGCGTTGGTGAGCTCTTCACCGTCCTCGTTGGCCAGCTTGTACGTGCCCGGCTTGAATACCTTCACCACGACGTAGGGTCCCTCCCATGGGGGTGATAGCTTGTGGCGCCCTCGGTTATCTTGGCGTAGCCTTAGGACCAGATCCCCCTCGCTGAAATCCCGTCGACGTATCTTGCGTGCTTGGTAGCGTCTTAGGGACTGTTGATACCTCGCGGAATGCATTAAGGCTACGAGGCATGCCTCGTCCAGCTGGTCCAGCGAGTCCTCGCGGGCTCGTTGGTTAGCATCCTCGTTATAGACTCGAACCTTGGGCGACCCGTATTCTAAGTCCGTGGGGAGGACGGCCTCCGCGCCGTGGACTAGGAAAACGGGGTGAACCCGGTGGCTCTGCTTGGGGTGGTCCTTAGGCTCCACACGACCGCTGGTAGTTCTTGCAGCCATTTTCGCCCAGATTTGTTGAGCTGATCGAAAATTCTGGGCTTAAGGCCCTGTAGATCATGCCGTTGGCACGCTCCACTTGGCCGTTGGTCTGTGGGTGTGCCACGGCCGCCCAATCCACACGGATGTGGAACTTGTCACAGAACTCCAAGAACTTCCGGCCCGTGAACTGGGACCCATTGTTTGTGATGATGGAGTTTGGCACTCCAAAGCGGTAGACGATGTCAGTGAAGAATGTCACCGCCTGCTCAGCCCTTAGGTTCGTGATGGGGCGCACCTCCACCCACTTGGAGAACTTGTCGATCGCGACTAGCAAGTGGGTGAAGCCCCCGGGCGCCTTCCGCAGGGGCCCGACGATGTCCAGCCCCCACACGGCGAATGGCCATGTCACGGGGATGGTTTGTAGGGCATGGGTGGGCAGGTTGGACTTGTGGGCATAGAACTGGCACCCTTCGCAGGTGCGCACGATCTCGCTGGCGTCTGAGACCGCAGTAGGCCAGTAAAAGCCCTGGCGGAACGCGTTGCCGACGAGGGTGCGGGGTGCGGCGTGGTGGCCACAGGTCCCCGCGTGGATGTCCCGTAGGAGCTCGCGCCCTTCGGGAATGGGCACGCACCGCTGTAGGATGCCGGAGGCGGCGCGCTTGTACAGCTTGTCGTCGACGAGGGCAAAAGATTTGGCCATCCTGGCGATACGCCTGGCCGCGGCCCGGTCCGCGGGGAGCTCCACTCGAGCGATCCAGGCGATGTACTTTTCGCGCCAGTCCTCTTGAGCGGGAGCTGGTTCGATGTCCATCGCGTCGGCCTCGTGGGAGCCGTACCCCTCGAGGAGGGAGAGCACGTACGCCTCGTTCGAGGTGTGCTCGTCCATGGGTTCCGCAACCGCTGGATTCGAGGGCGCCCCCGAGGGTCCGTCATGGCTCGAGGGGTAGGGCTCGAAGACGACCGAGGGTTGCGCGATGTCGCGCGCGAAAACGTTCGGGGGAACGGTGATCCGCCCGAACGCGATCTTTGCCAGTTCGTCTGCCTCCTCGTTGTACCGGCGGGGTACATGGTTGAGCTCAATGCCGTAGAACATGTCCTCGAGAGCCCGCACGGCCTTACAGTAAGCCTCCATCTTGTCATCATGGCAGCTCGCGTTCTTCATGACTTGATCGATCACGAGCTGCGAGTCCCCCTGCACGTCGAGGCGCTTGACGCCCAACTCAATGGCGATTTTGAGGCCGCAGAGAAGGGCCTCGTATTCAGCCATATTGTTGGACGCGGGGAAGTGGAGGCGCACTGCGTAGAGCATGTGCTCCCCGAGGGGTGACACAAAGAGCAGGCCCGCGCCTGCTCCCGTTTTCATCACTGAGCCGTCGAAGTACAGAGTCCATCACTCTGCCTGGATTTGTGGGGGCGGCAGCTGCGTGTCCGTCCACTCAGCAACGAAATCCACCAGGATTTGCGATTTGATGGCCTTGCGCGGGGCGTAGGCGAGCGTTTCGCCCATCAGCTCCACGGACCACTTGGCGATCCTTCCCGCGGCGTCGGGGTTGCGGATGATCTCTCCTAGCGGAAAGGAAGAAACCACCGTGACGGAGTGGGCCTCGAAGTAGTGGCGGAGCTTGCGCCGCGCAAGAACTACCGCGTACAGCAACTTCTGGACCTGGGGGTAGCGCGTCTTCGTGTCTGACAGGACCTCGCTGACGTAGTAGACCGGCCGCTGTATAGGAAAGGCGTGCCCTTCCTCCATGCGCTCCACGACGATCACGACGCTGACCACCTGGGTGGTTGCGGCTACGTAGAGCTGCAGGGGTTCGCCGTCTTGCGGCGGCGTGAGGATCGGGGCGTGCGTTAGGGACGCCTTCAATTTGTCGAGCGCATCTTGGGCCTCGGTGGTCCAGGAGAAGCGCTCGTGCTTCTTGAGGAGGCGATAGAGGGGCAGGCCCTTCTCACCGAGCCGCGAGATGAAGCGGCTCAAGGCGGCAAGGCACCCCAGCACCTTCTGCACCCCTTTGAGGTCCCGGATCGGACCCATCCGTTCGAGGGCCGCAACCTTTTCGGGGTTGGCCTCGATTCCCCGTTGGGAGACAATGTACCCCAGGAGCATGCCTCGCGGCACTCCAAAGACACATTTTTCGGGGTTTAACTTGACCCCATTGGCCCTTAGGCAATCGAACGCGACGGCGAGGTCGCCGACCAGGTCGTCCGCCTTCCTGGTCTTCACGATGATGTCGTCCACGTATGCTTCGACCGTTCGCCCGATGTGATCCCCAAAAACGTGCTGCATGCAACGCTGGTATATTGCACCCGCGTTTCTGAGGCCAAATGGCATCGTGACATAACAGAACGTCCCGAACGGTGTGATGAACGAAGTCGCGAGCTGGTCGGACTCCTTCATTTTTATTTGGTGGTACCCGGAGTAAGCATCGAGGAAGCAAAGCAATTCGCACCCAGCCGTTGAATCAACGATTTGATCAATGCGTGGCAAAGGAAAAGGAACTTTAGGACATGCTTTATTAAGACTAGTGTAGTCTACACACATCCGCCATTTCCCATTCTTTTTTTCTTTACAAGCACGGGGTTAGCTAGCCACGTTGGGTGGAACACCTCCTTGATGAATCCGGCCTCGAGAAGCTTCCGCAGCCTCCGCTCCGATTGCCCGTCGCCGCTCCTCGTCGAAGCGGCGCGCCCGCCGCCGCACGGCGCGGGCGTTTGGCGGGATGTCAAGGGAGTGCTCGGCGACTTCCCTCGGGATGCCTGGCATATCCGAGGGGCTCCACGCGAAGATGTCGGCGTTGGCGCGGAGGAAGTCGACGAGCACCACTTCCTATTTGGGGTCGAGGGTGGAGCTGACCCTCAACGCCTTGCCCTCGGGGTTGACGGGTCGAGGGGGACCCCCTTGGTCTGCTCCGCCGCCTCGAAGGTGCCGGCGTGCTTGCTGGCGGGGTCGAGGTCGTCGTTGACCATCTTCTCCAGTGTGTTCACCAGCGCTTCGTCCAGCGCCAGTGCCTCTGCGTGCTCCACGCACTCGACATCGCAGTCGAACGCGTGCTCGATGGATGACCCGACGGTGATGACGCCGTTCGGTCCCGGCATCTTCATCTTCAGGTAAGTATAACTGGGGACCGCCATGAATTTGGCGTAACAGGGTCGCCCAAGTATAGCGTGGTAGGCCCCCTTGAACCCCACCACCTCGAAGGTGAGGATTTCCTTGCGGAAATTCTTGGGGTGCCAAACCAAACGGCGGGGTCGATCCGCCCGAGGGGCCGGACCCGCTTGCCCGGCGCGATGCCATGGAATGGCTTCGTGCTGGGCCGCAGCTGGTCCAACCCGATCCCCATCAGGCGCAATGTATGCGCGTAGAGGATGTTGAGGCTGCTGCCTCCGTCCATGAGGACCTTCGAGAACCGGGCGTTCCCAATGATGAGGTCTACCACCAGCGGGTACTGGCCCGGGTTGGGCACACGGTTCGGGTGGTCCTCCCGGCTGAAAGTGATGGCGTCCTCCGACCAATTGAGGAAGGACGGAGGCGCCCTCTCCGCGGCGAGGACCTCGTGCCGCTCCTTCTTGCGCTAGCGGGTCGACATATCGACGGTTGGCCCCCCAAAGATGAGGAACACATTCTCAACGGCGGGGAAGCCGCCGGCATCACCATCGCCTCCGTCTTTCTTGGCCTCTGCCTCCTTCGCGGCGGCACGGCCATAGAACTTCTTGAGCATGTCGCACTGCTCAAGGGTATGGTGCACTGGGGTCTTGTGGTAGGGACATGGCTTTTTCAAAGATGTCGTCAAACACCCCGGGCCTCGAGGGGCCGGTCGAGGGCCCCGTCGAGCCGGTCAACAGCCGAGGGCCTCGGCGTTGCCGCCGTCGCGCCCCGCTCGCGCGCCGCGCGCGCGGCTTCTTCCCCTTCTTGCCCCGCTTGTCGTTGCGGTGCGGCTCCTTGGACTTGCTGCCCTCCGCGGGCGCGTCCTCCGAGCGCTTGCCCTTCTTGCCGTCGAAGATTGCCCCCACGGCCTCCTCTCCGGAGGCGAAGCTGGTGGCGATGTCGAACAGCTCGTTGGAGTCCGCAGGCGGGCTGCGTCCCAGCTCCCGTACGAGGTCCCTGCACGTGGTTCCCTCGAGGAAAGCATGCACGATCTCGGACTGCGCCACGCTGGGGAGCTCGGTGCGCCGCTTAGAGAAGCGCCGTATGAAGTCCCGCGGCGACTCGCCGGCTTCGCGTGCGTGAGCGCAGGTCCCGGGGAATTCCCGTGGCGCACGTACGTGCCCCCGGAAGTTGCCCACGAACGTGTGGACCGGGTCGTCCCGGTTGTGGATCCGGCTAGCGGGCAAGTGCTCGAGCCATGTCCGGCCGCGTCGCCCGGATGTAGGGGCAAGTTGCGGATGATGACCTCGTCCACTGGTGGCCCCGCCCAGCTGACAAGCTAAGCGGTAGTCGTTGAGCCATACACGGGGGTCCGTCTCCCCGTTGTACTTGATGATGGTCGAGGGTTGGCGGAAGCGTTGGGGGAACGCTGCCGCGCGGATCTCCCGGCTGAACACCCGGGTGCCTGGGGGCTCCGGCGTCGGGGAGCGGTCCTCGCCGCTGTCGTAGCGTCCACCCGTCGAGGGTGGTAGCCCCTTGCTACCCGTGCGTCTGCCTTGCTCGTGCGCCTGGCGTTGATGACGTTTCGGGCGTCACCGTCCAGCGCCCTACGTGTGTCAAGGAGCCGCTCCTTGGCCGGCGTGCGTCCTTGGTCGGTGGGTCGTCCCGCCGGTCCCCCTGCGTGCACCAAGGGTTCGCCTCCCGGCGCAGCTTCGTCGTCCCGCGCATCCCCCTATTGGCGGATGCGTGAGGCTGAGCTCTCGGCCTGCTGGACGGCCGCCTGCTCGATGAGAGTTTGCACCTCGCGGTGCATGTCTCGAGCCTCGGGGGTCGAGGGTGCCGGCATGGCCCGCAGCAGCGTTGCGGCGACGATGAGCTTTTGGCTCGCTCGCGGGGGCGCGTCCGCGTTGTCGACGTTGGGGACGGTGTTGATGCGGTCGCGGACACGCCGGCCCGGCTCCCGTGCGCGTTCGCCGCGCGCGGAGGCCTCCCCCCGCCATTGAGGCGCGGAGCAATCGCACCGTTCGGCATTCTTCCGCCGGCTTGGCCTCGAGCTCGCGGGCTTGGGCCACCGTGCGTCGGCGCGGCCCGGCAAACAGAGCGCTTGGCCCGCGCCCGGGCGCGTGGCGATCCCCCGGGGCAGGGGTGACTTCCCCGTCTCCGGCGCCGCCGCGCCGGCGGCATTGGCCGGATCGTTGGTGATGACGGCGTAGCACCCCCGCGCGGGGCCGTAGCTCCCGTGCCGGGAGTCGTCGGAGTAGCCGAACCAGTAGTCCGCAGCGTCTAGGAAACGCCGAAACACAACTGGGTCTGGCACGCCGGAGAAGTCCCACTCCGCGTACCCGTGGCGGTTGGCGGGTGGTAACGTGTCGACGAAGCCCAGGGACGATTCGTCCCCTGCTGAGGCGCTGGGACCTCTGGCGACGAAGACGTGGCGGCCAGGCGGAACCTTGCGCATCGTAGTGTTGACTTTGGCGTTGTAGGCCGACGTAGCGCCACGCAGCCCGATGGGAATGCGCGGTCCGGAGACCGTGCGCCGTCCTGCCGGGGTGGTGGCGGTCGTGACGGTGGGCGCGCCACCTTGAGTGGCCGCGCGCTCGCCCGCCGCCGCTCGGGGAGTGCCCGGCGCGAGCGCCGGCCCGCAGCGACGACGGCGTTGAGGCGTCGATGGACCCGCGCATCCGTGCCCGCGGGCGCCCGCGCGCGAGTCGTGCGTGCGGCGGGGGCCAGAGTGGACCCGGCCCGGCGCCGCGCGCGGAGCTCCTCACGGTTGGTGAGGCGCATGAGATAGCCATTCCCCGTGGCCCGAAAGTTCGTGTTCCCGAAGCGGATTTCGAACCCCGCCGGGAGGGGGTCCGAGCTACCCATGCAAGAGCGTGTACCACGGCACTCGGTGCGAATCACCATGGAGGGAATTGGCGAAATGACCTTAGGCGCTCGCTTGCCCCACGGTGGGCGCCAACCGTCGGTGCGGAAAGTGGTCCCGACACTAACCAAGAGGAAAGCGCCGAGGTCTATCCCTCAATGGTCGATGCTAAGTAACAAGTGACACAGGGTTTTTATCCTGGTTCCGGCCGAGGGGGCCGTACGTTCGGCGCGGGCGTGCTCGGGGCACTATATTACTTAGCACCGGGGGTGCCTGTAGTGGGGCGGCTACAAGCAAGGCGGGAGAGGAAGCAGGGCTTCCAAGTCCCTGGCTAAAGATGTTGTGGGAGAATTGGGGAATGAGTACGTGGTGTGCGAAGGGTTCCGTTGTCCGTCGTCTCTCGTCCCCCCGCGGCTGGGGGGTTTGCTCCCCCTTTTATAGATCAAGGGGGGGCGGTTTACATGCGCGCCGCGCTACCTAGCTACGTGGGTAAGTGCGACGTGCTATGCTGTAGAGTGGGCGGCCGTCCGAGCGATCCTTGCAGCGATCTGGTCATCATGGCCTGACTTGTACCCGAACAGTAGCGGTTTGAGGGTAGGAGAGCAGCGGATGGCGGTGATGTCCTTTGATAGGCTCGAGGGAGGTGCTGACGCAGGCCTGTACGGAGTACAGGAGTAGGCAGAACGGCGTTCCTTCCCGACGCGCTTCACAGGCCTGGAGTTGTTGCTGCAGCGTCACGCGTGCTCCTGCACGCGCGGGCACGGCGGCCACGCCGCGCGCGCGGCGGGGATGGCAGTCCACCGGCCTAGCGCCTCCACCTAACCCTGTAGGGTCACAAGAAAGTGAATCGAGGGTGCGCCCGGCCCCCCTTCGAGGGCCTGGCACGTTAGCCGTACTGGGGCAGGCGCACGGTGTCACGGACCGACACCGACGCGCCGCACGCGTGCCTTCCCACGCGGGCGGGGATGGGCTCCTCCCCGGGGAGTTGGTGCGCGCACCGGGGTGCGAGCCCCGGCGCATGATGGCGCCGTCCCGCCCGTGTCGGGCGTTAAATGCCCGTGTACGGGGGCCGCGCACGAGTGAGGGGCGCCCTCGAGCGTGGCGGACCCCGCCGAGGGCGGGACGCGCCCTCGAGCGAGGCGGAACCCGCCCGAGGGGAGTGAGCCCTCGAGCGAGGTGGAACCCGCTCGAGGGAGTGCCGCCCCTCGAACGGGGCGAGGCCCGCCCCGAGGGGGGCGCGTGTCCTCGGGCGAGGCGGAGCCTACTCGAGGGGATCTCTGGGAGGGCCGCCTTGGTGGGCCGTCGGGGTCCCTGCGGCGTGGGCCGTGTCCTGCATGGTTAGGCACCTGCATGGTTAGGCTTAACGTGTTTTGGTTTCGTTGCGGGTTTTAAGTGAGGTTTTCCCCATTGTTTAAGGGGACCCCTAGGGCTGTCCCCGACAGTATTCAACTACCTGAGTTGTTGCGGAAGATCAAGGCCTTGAGAGAGGCCGGGCTAAGGGCCGAGCATGTGGCCTTCAGCTTCATGAAGAGGAGAGTGCAACCGCTGATGGCTCGCGACACTCTCAGATACCAATACATGGGCGACGAAGATACGTCAAGGATGCCCGGCAATGTAGTCGACGATGACGACATTGTCGAGAGGTTGGGCATGATATTCAAGGATATGCCACAGTACACTCCTTGCCCAGTCCCCGAGTACTCCGCGACTCATCCACCGAACTAGGTACGTAGTTGAAACCTTCTCCCTTGAGTACTTTGGTCCGGAGTAGTCGTGCTGACCCAAGTTGTTTGCTGCAGGATGACATCGTGAAGTTTATCTTTGATCCAACTCCCCCTCCTCAACTTGTAGACATTCCAGAGGAGGGAAAGAGCAAAGCGAAGGAATGCCGTGAAGTCGGCGAGGGTGAGGACACTGTCACCATAGAAGACAAATCCGACAAGGAAGATGGGGAAATGCTCCAGGAGCGTTTTCAACTGCGGTCCAGGTTCAGCCGACCTGGACTGCCCCATGTCCCCCATATTGAAGATCCGCCGACTAGCCTGGAGGCTAGTCTCCCTGCGCCACCGAGAAGGCCGTGCAATGTGGCGCGAAGGCGAGTCGCCAAGAAGATGAAGGTGACAGCGACCACTTCCCAAGAGGTAGTTCCTCGAGTGAGTAGTCTAGTACTAATCTTGAAGTATTGCGTGCTGACAATTGAATTTTCAGTTGGCGCAGGAAATTCCATCATCCGACCCCGTGGATCAGGGGAAGGAAGACGACTGGGACACAGTGGGTGCGCCGACTGAGAGGAGCCTTAGTCCAGCCCCCACCATTGTAGAAGTCGTGCTGGTGTCGGCACAACAGGCGACTAGTACCGGCGAGTCGCCGATGTCAACAGAAGTGAGGAGGCCGGAACCCTCCGTGACTACTGGAACCGTGGATCCAGTAGTCACCCATGTTGAAGAGGAGGCGCCTGCGGAAGCCGGGCTTGTCAATATCACCAGCATACTTGGCGCTCCGACCGTGACTGTAGTCCGATCTAACTTGTAAGTGAAGTCCATCCCCGAGTAGTACATGTAGTTTGACAGTCTTGCTTGGCTGACCACCCAATTTGTATTGTGCAAGAAATCCACCGATCTATCCTGGGAAGGAGAAGAACCAGATGCGGCTGCTGCTGTAGAAGACCCGTCAGCCGCTGTAGAGGAATCCGCGTCCCTTCCTCAGGCTGAGACCGTTGCGCAAGGCGCAGAGGCTACTCCGCCGGAAGCTACCTTAGTGGAAGGTATGTAGACTTCGACGATGCCATTTGCCTCAGGTAGTAGTCGTAGCCCCCAGGTACTAACGTCGTGTGCGTTGTAATGACAAAAGCACAAGTTGAGGGATCCATGATCCCTAAAGCCGTTCCAGTCGAGGGCACCGCGCGAAAAGCCGCTGTGCTGGAGGGAGCGACTACCGGACTAGAGGTTCCAGTAGCCCCCGAGCCCACGGAAGAGGTGAATGATGACGCGCTCCCGGAGGCGAGCATGGATGTTGTCATGAGGTCGCCAGAGATCCATGACACGGAACCGATACGTTCGGCGCCGATGTAAGAGGCTGCGCCGACTAGTCGTGGTGGGCTGGAGCTTCTGTCAGATGACCTCATCGATCCAGCGATGGTGGCCTGGAACTTGGAGACGATATGCTGGAACGAGCAGTAGATGAAGGTACGTGACAGTACCCTTGAGTAGTCGAATTCACAAGAACTGAGTACCCAAGTAATGGTTGTTGCCTTGTGCAGTATGTCATGGAGAGATCCCGACAGAAATTCGATATGCTTCAGGGATATGGCGATATAGTGCTTCAGGCGGAAGCACTAGAGAAGGAGCTCAACAAGGCCAGGAAGCACTCCGCCATGTTGCAATCCAAGCTGGATGGAGCCTTCGCCCAGTACCATAATGAGGTACAAGAGATGCAAGTTTAGAGTGATGACTTGATTCGCAAGAACAAGTCGCTGCGCCAGAAGAACAAAGGTATGTGTTGACGGTGAAAATCCGTCGACCTAGCCATGAGTTTACCTTCGGTGTTGGCATGACTTTTGTATCTTTGTGGACCAGGAGCGTCCCAGTGGTCGATGGATGACCGCTCCTCAGTGATGAGTGATTGACAACGGGTGTTGGACTGACTCTTGGCTTAGTGCGGTGTGTAGGTCGCGGCCTAGTTCGTGTTGTTTGGGTGAAGAACGGGCGCGAAAGGTCTTCGCCCTTGAGGGGCCTCCGGGAGATGGAGAGACAAGTAGGCTCTGCCGAGGGACCCGGTGGACGCCGAGATCGGGTGCGGGCCACATGGTGGCGACACAAGCAAGACGAAGTCATGGACAGACGAGCCTGCACGGTGGCGGTCGAGTCAAGTGGTTTGGCGGGGAGGCCGGACCGGCACGCGGGGTTTGGTGGTTTGCCCACAAAACCATCGGAGGACGGTTTCTTGGTTTGGGCCTCAAAACCAAGTCCGAGGGCCCAACACGACGGAGACGGGATCCGGCGTGTCGGGAAGCTTCGAGGCGGAGGACACGCGGCGGATCGCATGGCTTGCGTCGGGAGGACGCGGGTGCGGCAAAGGCGTGGCCGTCCGGTGGGAAGACCCACAAACTTTACCAAAATGCCCCTACGTGGGTTGTATCGCCGTAGTGTAGTTAGGGGTAGTCGAGTCATTTACCACTCCGGCGGGACCTGATATATAAGCCATGAGTGTGTGTTGATGGCTCTCTCTCTCCGCGACTTAGGGTTTCATTTCCCCCCTTCTCTTTCTCATTTTCGTAGCCATTTTTCTTCCTATTTTCTCTAGGCTAGCATGAGAGCTTCATGTGAGATTTGTTGAGAGGGATGGATGCTAGGGCGGCATGCTAGACCTTGTGAATCTTTCCTGGTTTGTATAGAAGATTCGGGGTTGTTTTTCGTGGCTTTTTGTGCTTATTTTCGAGCCTTTGTTCCCGGTGTGATTCCGCGGATTTGAGTGAGTTTCTTCCCGGATTTCTTTGAGGGAAACATGGATAGATGTCTTGTGCATCTTTGTGCTTGATCTTGTGCCCTCAAACGCCGGAAACTACTTCGATTCGTGAGTTTTCGTTCGGTGCTCTAGGTTTTGGTGGTGCTCAAAGGATTCGCGATTCCCGGTGATTTAGGGAGTTAGGAGGCAAGATTTTTGGGCTATAGCATCCTTGTGTGACGCTTTTTCAAGTACCCAAACCCTTGTCTCCACAAACCTTCAACCGTTTGGGAAATCCGATGATGATTTGGGGGAGTTGACTTTCGAGGTCGGGCATTTTTCTCGTTCGTCCGAGCCTCGCGGGACGGTCCGCGGCCTCCCGGCGACGGTCCGCGCCGCTCGAGTTCGTCCCGAGTTCCTCGTGTTCTTGCTCGTCCTTTGTTTCGATCCGTTGTGATTTTGGTTTTTGATTGGACGAAGTTTCGGACGGTCCGCGTGTGTCGGCGACGGTCCGCGGGTGCTTGGCGGACGGTCCGCGTGCTCCCCGCGGACGCGTCCGTGACACGGGGTGTCTTTGGGTCGTTCGTGTAAATTAACGGACGGTCCGCGACTAAGGCCGGACGGTCCACGGCCCGGTGCGGACAGTCCGCGATACCCGGCAGACGTCCGCGCGGCTCTTGCGGACGGTCCGCCCCTCCCCCGCGCGGACGGTCCGCCGCAGCCTGTGTGCTTTGCTTCTTGGTTCGATTCCTTCCTCCCCTTTCTAGTGCTTCCGTGTTTGCTTCGAGGAATCGTTCCTAAGGCTAGAGGTTGATCCATAACCTTGTGGTCTTGGCGATTGGTGCGTGATTCGATCCATCGCTTGTGTGTGACCGGGTTTTGAGTAGGACATAGGCCGGGTTCTTTGGGAAGAATTTTTACCGGCTCCTATTCACTCCCCCCCTCTCTAGTCGCCATCTGATCCTTCAATCTTATCCATTGGTACTAACACCCGTGGTATAACAAGTTCACTTGTGCATGTCGGTTTTGGAGTTAAGTGTTTACGCAGGGTTTTAACGTTGAAAGCAAGACTTCCGGGATAAGTTCATTAAGCACCTGATGACAAGACCTTGAAGCCCGGTACAAGTCAAGCAATGAAGTGAACATTACTCCAAGAGCCCAAGGACCAAGCCCGAGAAGATGACAAACTCCGAGGACCTAGCCAGAAAAGTGCTGAATCTTGCAAGACAAGGAGCTTCGTCCAATTCGAGAGAAACCGACGACAAGGGCCCACATGCAAAAGGGGAGAGGATCTAGAAGACTCGGGAAGCAATACCGTACGAAGGAGGACATGGGCCGGGCCCGGATGGGCCCAGTGCCGGCCGGCCTAGCCTCGATCTAGGGCCCGCCGGCCTCTCCTTTGACCTAGATGCCTCTCGGGCTATTTATAGCCCCCCGACCGAGAGCCACGCATCATCCACCCGTCATCCGCCGCCGAGGAGCAGAGAAGCTTGAGGGACACCATCTCGGAGATGAGGGTCGTGCTAGTTGTCTAGGGTCTCCCTAGCCGACGTGGGAACCTTGCATGGAAGACCACGTCGGAGCTCTGGAGCGAGGATCAAGATCGAGGTAGGGCCCCGGTGGTGATCTTGTTCATGTAATCATTCATGGTGAAGTCTTTAAGTGAATCTGATTTCTAGCGATCAAGTGCCTTCTTGATGATTTCGTTTTCTTCTTGGTTTTGCTTCTTCTACGATCTATACTTAAGATAGATTTCATAGGGTGCTCTAGTAGCCGCGGTGGCTAGAGGTGCATACCGGACCAGCCAAGTGTTTTCAACTTGTTCTTATCAAACTCGCCCTAGACTACCCACATGAGTAGGGATACGTTGTGACAGAACGGGGGTTCCGAAAGGCGGGCGTTTTCGGAGTCGGATGGAAGGCCACGATTTAAAGATGCTTTTAATGTGATTCGCTTTTCTATTTTCATCTATCTTGTTTGGAGCTACAACATAAGCATGATCTACACTCTCTAGATTGGTTATCTCTTGCTTTCTCTTGCTACCTCTTTAGTAGATTAGATTCGATTCGTTTTCTTTATGAGTTAGTAGATTAGATGCAACTTGTCTTCATAAGATAGCTTACCTTGCTTTACTAGATTGAATCCTTGCGTTGCACATTGTTCCACGGATTCGATACCTTGGGTTCACCACTCGAAGGAGATGGGAACTCCAACAAGACGAACGAGGCTTCCAACACACGTCTCCGACTCACTACCCAAGTTGGTCAAGCCCACGTAGCCACTGGAGTGCCACTGGACCTAGGAACCAACACACAACCTTCCGACCCGAGAACACAGCGGAACACCAAACCTCGAGTCTACAGACCCACACTGGTTAGACCGGTGAGCACTACCGGTCTGACCGGTCCCTGCTGGTGAAACTGAGCAACTTTCACTAAGTGGCTCTACATCGGTCAGACCGGTGAGACACACTGGCCAGACCGATCACAGCTTGAAAGCCCCCAAGGCACCAAATAGGCCAACCGACCACCAAATTGACCCAAACTCGAAACAGCAGCACCACGGGACAACAGCGAACACACCAAGACGTTCACTCGAGCAAAATCCCACCGAGGGTTGCACCGGTCAGACCAGTCAAGAGCACCGGTCAGACCGGTGTAGCCCGGGCAAACTCGGGGATGAACAACACCCGCGGTCCACTCCCCCCAAATCCAAACCTCGATCTCCCGAATCGCTCCACGGACTTGAACAAGACTTTGGGGATATTAGGAACACCTCATGAGGAGTCCATAGCCAAGTTTAATCCCACCAAAATTCGTCCAAAAAGGAGGAATCAAGGAAATCCCGCCAAGAGCACTTCCAACCCAAGAACTCAAGAAACCCCAAAATCGAGCACCTTTACTAACGGATTTGGGAGGGGAATCACAGCCCAAAGAACCACGAAGGGTTCCCACAAATTTCCCCCATCAAATCCCCAAGAGAAAGGTCCCGAAAACAACCCAAAGAAATCACCAAGAGAGGGCTACGAAAATCACCACCAAGAACAACCGGGAAAAACACATCCAAACCTTGAGGAACCACGCCGAATCATCTATACATGAAACAAATGTTCATACAAGGTCTAGCAAGCCGCCCGATCATCCAACCCTCTCAACAAGATCTCTCCATGAAGCTCTCTTGCTAGTCCTATGGAAAACCTAAGGAAAATAGGAAGGAAAATAGGAAAACAAATGAGCTTGGGTTCCAAGAGTTGGCTGCCATCCTCTCACCTCTTGGGTTATATGGAGGCAACCGAAAGTCTAAAATGTCCTTTCCTAATAACTAGGGATACAAGCCCCTCAAGGGCGGATTTGGAAGTCTTCTCCATCGGACGGATGCCCGGCAACCGCACCCTGCGTAGCCTCGACGAAAGCCATGCGATCCCGACACGTGTCCTCCGCTTCAAAGTCTCCGGATCGCGCCGCCGCACACCGGTCGACCGGTGCTCCTCACGGCCGACCGTATCCACCGGCCGACCGGCCGACCCACCGGCCGACCGGGGCCGGCGCCGCCGCAAAGACCGTCTTCGGTTCTTCGGCCTTGGCTTTGTGGATCAACCAAGGAACCCAAGTGGTTTTCCGGTGAACCACCGAAACCCCGCGAACTCGGTGTAGCCTCCGCCAATCTCCACTCATGACTCGGCTTCCACGTAGTCCCGGCTCGACCTTGGTTTTGAGGCTCAACCAAGAAACCGTCCACGACTTCATCTTGCTGTTCATGCTACCATGTGGCCCGCACTTGACCCCCGCCGGCCACCGGTCCCTCGAACGAAGCCTACTTGTCTTCTCCACACCGGGAGGCCTCACCGGCGACGACCTTTCGCGCTTGTTCTTCACCCGCACCAACACCCGCCTCAAGCCGCAACCTCGCACCCGCAATACTTAGCCAAGATTCAAGCCCACACAACGTTGTCAATCACTTATCACACAAGGAAGCGACCATCCACCGGTCCTCGAACCACACATGGTCCTCAATCTCCCCCTTGATGAGTGCATTGACAACACCCACACGAAAGTAACAAGAGAGAAAAGAAAAAGAAAAGAAACGAACAAAAAAGAAAACTCCAACAAGCGATCGAAAGCCAAACAAAGGCAAAGAGCAAGATCACTTGAAGAAGACAAGTCTCGGACACCTTAGGCAAGGGCAACGGCTCGACACATCCGAGACAAAGCAAAGCTCAAGCAAAGAGCGCAAACCACCGAATCAAAACTCGAAAAACCACAAAGAGCTCCCCCTGCACACAGGCAAGCTCCCCCTGAACCAATGCACCTCCCCCTGGACAAATGCATGTAAACCAAATTTCGAAAACGGGCAGCCGCAAAGAACCTCAGCTCACACCGGTCAGCCCGGTCATCGCCACCGGTCAAACCGGCGCCTAACATGTGTACAGGACCAGCACTCACACCGGTCAGACCGGTGCTCACCACCGGTCAGACCGGTGAACAACAGAGCCCAGAAATGGCTCGAAACCACCTGAAAACCTTCTAAATGCGTCCAACAAGCCATTTCAAGCTCAAACTTCCCCCCCTTGTTGGCAATGCATGAATCAAGCCAAAAATGCAAAAAATTCAACCTAGAGCTTCTCAAATAAACAAAATTCAACAAAGAATGCTACGCACGTCCAAATGAGCAAGTCAGGTACTCTACAGCTTCGTATCGATCTCAACTACACGATCACCAAGTTTCACAACTATTGGACGAAGCTAAGATGAATTTTGGCAATTTTGCGAAAAACTTGCCTCTCATGAGCAAAGTCCTAAACATGATCAAAGCATATCAAAATGGCAAAGCGACACAAACTTCATGCTAGGACAACCATTCTAATCATAAGACCATCACAAACACCCACAAGCACCTCATGTCATGTCAAAGCCACCGAGCCATGTGCCTACTTCTATGTATGAGACTTCTCATTGGTAGGCATCATGCAACGGTTTAGCACCCAAAGCAAATTAAATTCAGCACATATGACATGGGAGCATATTTTCCAAGCATTTTTCATTTCATTTTCAGATTGATAAATGGTACATGAAATGTCTTTGCGATAAAAAGGAACTGATGCTCCTCCACAAGATAAAGCAAGAGGGCTAAACATTCATGGTGGCAAATGAGCCTTTGGCCCCATATGATCAATAAACTAGCTATCCAACCACAAATTAAGCATAGCCAAGCCACCAAAACATGTCAATATCATATAAAGGCATTTACACATGAGAGAGCATACATGTGACTTTTTCAAAAACATAGCTATCAACCATGGATTATTCATCAAGATCATCAAGAGCTAAGCCAAACTAACCATAGCATACCAACCAAGCTCACAAAGACATATATCTCATTCCATGGTGAACAATGTATATGAGAGAAGCTTTTCCTAACCGATGCATATGATACAAAATGCAGGCAATCTAAGATACAAGGATGCCTATACATCATGTTACATATGCCATGCCAAATGCAAGAAATGCACAAAGGAAAGCTATACATATGCTACAAAGAGAGCTCCCACACAACCAACTCAAGAAATCAAACACACACCAAGTCCCCCCCCCGCAAATGAGTGAAAGTTGCTTGATCTAGGGGTTTGGTGAAAATATCGGCTAGTTGGTCATGTGTGGGTACATGGATCAAAACCATCTTTCTTTTCTCTTTGTTGTCTCTCAGAAAATGATACCTCACTTCTATGTGCTTGGTTTTGGAATGGAGCACTAGGTTCTTTGCAATGCTTATGGCATTGGTGCTATCACATTGAAGTGGGACACGGGTATACTCCTCACCAAAGTCACTCATGGTGTATGAAATCCAAAGGAGCTGAGAGCAACAACTAGCAGCGGCAACATACTCGGCCTCGGTAGTGGATTGAGCAACACTCGATTGTTTGCGGGAAGACCAAGACACCAAAGAAGAACCCAAAAACTGGCAAGTCCCAGAACTGGACTTCCTATCCAACCGACATCTGGAAAAATCCGCATCTGAAAAGCCATGAAGCGCCAAAGAAGAAGACGCGGAGTACCAAAGGCCGAAGTCGGGAGTGTGACACAAGTACCTGAAAATTCATTTCACCGCTTGCCGATGCGAAGTCCTCGGAGACGCTTGAAAACGAGCGCACAGACACACCGAGAACTGTATGTCCGGCCTCGTCGTCGTCAAGTAGAGGAGTGACCCGATCATGCTCCGGTACACCTTCTGGTCCACATGTTCACCTTCCTCGTCCGCATCAAGAGCTGTAGTCGTACTCATCGGTGTCGTCATAGCGTTGGAGTCCTCCATCTTGAACTTCCGCACAATGTTCTTGGTGTACTTAGCCTGGTGCACAAATGTTCCTTCCTTTGATTGCTTGATTTGTAGCCCGAGGAAGAACTGCAACTCGCCCACCATGCTCATCTCAAATTCCCTGCTCATATCATCTACAAACCTTGCAACAAGAAAGTTAGACGAGCGACCAAAGACAATATCATCCACGTACACCTGCACAATCGGGATATCTCCTCGCCCCGCTCAAAGAAAAAAACAAGGTCCGATCGACCTTCCCCATCTCAAAACCTCTCTCAAACAAGAACCCCCTCAACCTGCCATACCAAGCTCTAGGCTCCTGCTTCAACCCAAACAGCGCCTTCCTCAACTTGTACACCCGGTGGGGGTACTTATCACTCTCAAACCCCGGAGGCTGCCTCACATACACTTCTTCCACCAACACTCCATTCAGAAAAGCACTCTTTACATCCATTTGGTGCAACTTGAACCCTTTAGCCACGGAAAAGGCTAGAATGATCCTAATTGCCTCCAAATGAGCTACGGGAGCAAAGGTCTCCTCGTAGTCGATCCCCTCCTTCTGACTGAACCCTTGAGCAACAAGCCTCGACTTGTTCCTCACCACCTCACCTTTCTCTCCCTCTTTGTTTTTCCACACCCACTTTGTACCAATCGGCTTACACCCTGGGGGAGGGTCAACCAACTCCCACACCTGATTCCTCTCAAAGTTCTCCAACTCCTCATGCATCGAATTAACCCAATTGTGATCAGATAGTGCGTGTCCAATGTCTTTTGGCTCAAAAGTAGCAACAAATGCAGGATGAGTGAAATGAGAGTTGTTCCGAACCCTCGACCGTGTAGTGCGTTCATTCATGTCGCCGATGATCCTCGAAGCTGGGTGATCCACTTGTACTCGCCGGGGAGGTTCTCGCCTCGATGCTACCTCCCCCTCAACATCAGCTTCTTCTCGTTCTTGATTTGTCGTCGTAGGTGTAGTAGAGGGTCCATCCATCACCGTAGTCGAAGTAGTGGGTACATGTTCAGCCAGGGGCACCGCACCGCCATCCTCATCGTTTCCATGTTCATGCTCCTTCTCCTGAAAGATCTCCTCACCAAGCTCATCATCACCTGCACACTCAAAGACAAGCTGACTACGTGGCTCTGTCTCGTCGAAGGTTACCTCGCAAGTCTCCACGATTTGGTTAGTTTCAAGATTGAGCACACGATATGCTCTAGAATGAGATGCATAACCAAAGAAAATACCATCGACAGACCTAGCCTCAAATTTATCCAACTTCCTGCATTTCTTCAGAATGAAACACTTGCAACCAAAGACATGGAAGTGACTCACCTTGGGTGTGCGACCATGCATCAACTCATAGCATGTCTTCTTCTTGTGCACTCTGAGGTATATCCTGTTCGACACATAGCAAACTGACCTCCGATCTCCTTGTCCCATGATGATCTCGCCGTCGTACTTGTTGGTGTTTTAGACCAGCAAACCTACCAAGGGGGTACCCGAGGTAGTAGATTGTGCGGTGGGGATCGTGATCGGGAGACCGAGAACTCGAAGGTATACGCAAGGACACGGGACACAAGATTTATAAAGGTTCGGGTTGCCAAGGTGGCGAGCCCTACGTCCTGTTTGGGGGATCAAGTATGGCGCCCTGCGCTTGGTGTTGGGTTGTCCCCGGAGGGATTGGGGATGTGCGGCTAGGTACCCGCCCTCCTTTATATAGTACGGGGGGGCGGGTTCCTAGTCGGTTACAAGGCAGGAGTCCTAGTAGGAGTACACAGAGCGAGTCCTAGTAGGAGTACAGGGGAATTCTACTAGGAGTCCGTCTTCTACTATTCTTCCTTCCTTGCATGAGTACCCGGGTGTATGCCCGACAAGCCCCCGAGCACGTTGGAGTCGAGAGTAGTAGTTCGAGTAGTCTTGAAGCCTCTTCGAGTAGTTCTTGAGCGTCCTCGAGTACTGCTTGGAGAAGCCTTCAATAGTACTTGAACTGCCGCGAGGCTGGAAGGTGGTCCACTCATCGCCTTGCAAAAAATTGAATGATGGGTGTAGCATAGCAGCCCCCGAGCCTTGAAATGATTAGGTAATCAATCCAAGGGTCTTCAGTGTTCGCGAAGCCATCATCCGAGTACTCTTGCAGCCGTATGAGCCGAGCCGAGTAGTGATTGGTGAGGAGCCCCCGAGCTTGAGAGCGAGCGAAGCACGTCGAAGTTATCTTCAAGTAGCCCCCGAGCTGGAGAGATTCCAAGTAGCAGTTTGGCGTCGAGCCATGGAGCTTGAGAAGTAGTCGTGCCGTCGAGCGGACTTTAGTTGCGACCGAAGTCGACTTTAGATGCCTAGCAGAGCGGACTTTAGAATGCGACTTAAAAACCGAAGTCGACTTTGTGCCGCGCGGAGCGGACTTTGAGATGCGACTTGAAATCCGAAGTCGACTTTGTGCCGCGCGGGAGCGGACTTTGAGATGCGACTTGAAAACCGAAGTCGACATTGTGCCGCGCGAGCGGACTTTGAGATGCGACTTGAAATCCGAAGTCGACTTTAGTTGCGCGCGCGAGCGGACTTTGATATGCGACTTTAGAAGTCGACTTTAGGATGCCGCGCGGAGCGGACTTTGATATGCGACTTTAGAAGTCGACTTTAGTTGCCGTGTAAAGCGGACTTTAGGTGCGACTGCAGTAGTCGACTTTGTGCCACGCGGGGTGGACTTAAGATGCAAAAAACGAAAAGCACTTTTCGGAAAGCCAAAGCGAATAAAAAATCAGAAAAAACGAGTAGTTTTGCCGCCGGGAGCGGCTTAAGATTGCGACCGGAGTCGGCTTGTGCCACCGGAGTGGGCTTAAGTACCCGAGCCATGTATTTCGACCCAAGGTAGCGCTTGCCGCCGGAGCGGGCTTGTGCCACCGGAGTGGGCTTGGATGCGACCGTTAGCGTCGACTTGTGCCACCGGAGTGGGCTTAAGTACCTGAGCCATGGATTTCGGACCCAAGGTACGCTGTCGCCGCAGCGGGCTTGAAGGTGCGACCGGAGTCGACTTGTGCCACCGGAGTGGGCTTAAGTACCGAGCCATGGATTTCGGACCCAAGGTACGATTGCCGCCGGAGCGGGCTTGAAGGTGCGACCGTAGTCGGCTTGTGTACCTAGGCCATGGATTTCGACCCAAGGTACGGGTGCCACCGTAGTGGACTTGAAGGTGCGACCGAGTCGACTTGCGTACCTCGGGCCATGGATTTCGCACCCAAGGTACGGAGCGCGAGTACTTAGGGCACTTGGACCCATGGTACGAGAGCGTGAAGACCACGTGCAGCTAGGTTCCATCGTCGCCAGGACCCGAGGGCCGCTTACAGCTAGGTTCCATCGAAGCTTAACACGTAGTATGCCATCGAAGCAGGCGAGATGCGACCGGAGTCGACTTTAAGATGCCGCTCGGAGCAGACTTTAGAATGCGACTTTCGAAGTCGACTTTAGATTGCCGCGCGTAGCGGACTTTAGAAACTGCCTCCTAGGGATAGCCCCCGAGTTGATGAAGTAGACTCGCGGCGACTTGATTGATATGCCCCAAGAGTAGTCAGCAGAGTGTAGCTCCCGTGAAAACCCGCCGAGAAGCATACACAAATGAGTAGTCGGCAAGCGCTCCCACATGATGAGGAGAACAAGCCAAGAAAACAAAGAATCATTTAGATAAATGACTTAGGTGTTGTCGCCCGGCGTACTTGTTGATGAAGCCGTGGCGATCGGCCATGGAGCCGCGACGGTTGCTGTTGAAGTTGACTAGTCAGAGTTGATTCCGACTAGTTGTTGGGGGCGTGATTGCCGTTCTCGGCTAGTTTGGAAAACTAGTCGAGATGAATGGTCGACGCGATGCGACCGGGGAAGATGACGTCATGGCGGCGCGCGGCGTACTCGAAGTAGAGCCAGTGTTGCCGCGAGACAAGTAGTCGCCACGCACGGCGTGGCTGAAGTAGAGCCAGCGTGACCGCAAGACGAAGTCGCGGCGCACGGAGTGATCGACGACGAGCTTGGGCGAGGTAGAGTAGTCGACGGCGAGCCTGCGCGAGGCGGAGTAGTCGACGACGACGAGTGGCGCGACGAGCCGCATGACGGGCCGTGCGACGTGCCGAGGCATCCCCGACGCGCGGCGGAGGTGAAGTAGCCGACGACGAGCCCGAGTAGTCGACGATGGGCGGAGCGACGAGCCGCGTGACGAGCCGCGCGACGTGCCGAGGCACCCGGACGCGCGGCGAAGACGAAGTAGTCGACGACGAGCCCGGGTGAGGCGGAGTAGTCGACGACGAGAGGCGCGACAAGCCGCGTGGACGAGCCGCGCGACGTGCCAAGGCACCCCGGGACGCGCGGCGAAGGAGAAGTAGTCGACGACGAGTAGTCGACGACGAGCGGCGCGACAAGCCGCGTGACGAGCCGTGCGACGTGCCGAGGCACCCGGGACGCGCGGCGCGTACGAAGTAGTCGACGACAAGCTTGGGCGAGGCGGAGTAGTCGACGACGAGCGGCACGACAAGCCGCGTGACGAGCCGCGCAACGTGCCGAGGCACCCCGACGCGCGGCGAAGACGAAGTAGCCGACGACGAGCAGCCGCGACAAGCCGCGTGACAAGCCGCGCGACGTGCCGAGGCACCCCGGGACGCGCGGCGAAGACGAAGTAGTCGACGACGAGCGGCGCGACAAGCCGCGTGACGAGCCGCGCGACGTGCCGAGGCACCCCGACGCGCGGCGAAGACGAAGTAGTCGACGACAAGCCGCCGCGAGGCGGAGTAGTCGACGAGCGGCGCGGCAAGCCGCGTGACGAGCCGCGCGCCGTGCCGAGGCACCCGGGACGCGCGGCGGAGACGAAGTAGTCGACGACGAGCCCGGACGAGGCGGAGTAGTCGACGACGAGCGGCGCGACAAGCCGCGTGACGAGCCGCGCGACGTGCCGAGGCACCCGGACGCGCGCGCGAAGACGAAGTAGTCGACGACGAGCCGCCGCGAGGCGAGTAGTCGACGAGCGGCGCGGCAAGCCGCGTGGACGAGCCGCGCGCCGTGCCGAGGCACCCGGACGCGCGGCGGAGACGAAGTAGTCGACGATGAGCCCGGGCGAGGCGGAGTAGTCGACGACGAGCGGCGCAGCGAGCCGCGGGACGAGCCGCGTGACGAGCCGCGCGACGCGCTGAAGCAACCGTAAGCGCGGCGTAGGAAGATTGATTCCACTTTGACAAGAGCAAGGCGACTTGCTTCAATGGATCTCGGCGAGTCGACGAGTGGATTGATCTTGTTGACGAGGGTCCTTCGAATTCGCCCGGTGGTGATGATCACCCCTACCTGGCGCGCCAGCTGTCGGTGTTTTAGACCGGCAAAACTACCAAGGGGGTACCCGAGGTAGTAGATTGTGCGGTGGGGATCGTGATCGGGAGACCGAGAA
Source organism: Cenchrus americanus (assembly GCA_947561735.1). NCBI lineage: Eukaryota > Viridiplantae > Streptophyta > Magnoliopsida > Poales > Poaceae > Cenchrus > Cenchrus americanus. The sequence continues at coordinate 89,038,718 of OX387245.1, read as the reverse complement.
CTCGAAGGTATGCGCAAGGACACGGGACACAAGATTTATACAGGTTCGGGTTGCCAAGGTGGCGAGCCCTACGTCCTGTTTGGGGGATCAAGTATGGCGCCCGCGCTTGGTGTTGGGTTGTCCCCGGAGGGATTGGGGATGTGCGGCTAGGTACCCGGCCCTCCTTTATATAGTACAGGGGGCGGGTTCCTAGTCGGTTACAAGGCAGGAGTCCTAGTAGGAGTACACAGAGCGAGTCCTAGTAGGAGTACAGGGGAATTCTACTAGGAGTCCGTCTTCTACTATTCTTCCTTCCTTGCATGAGTACCCAGGGTGTATGCCCGACACGCGGTATTCACCGCCTCAGCCCAATACCTCCTCGGAGTCCTATGCTCATCAAGCATCGTCCGAGCCATCTCGCATAAGGTCCTGTTCTTCCTTTCCACAACACCATTCTGGGGAGGCGTATACGGACTCGAAAACTGGTGCTCAAGACCCAAGTCATGGCAAAAGGTTTCAAAATGAGAGTTTCTGAATTCCGAGCCATTATCACTGCGGATAGCTCGTATGGCATCTCCGTGCCTCTTGTTCCTCAACCTCAAGACTAGATCTCGAACAAAACCAAACGTCTCCCCCTTATCCTCAAGAAAGAACACCCACGCATACCGAGAATAGTCGTCCACCACAACAAGAACATACCACTTCCCACCCGCAGATCGCACACGAGCTGGGGCCAACAAGATCCATATGGAGCAGCTTGCATGGACGCTCAGTCATCACATCGGTGAGAGGCGGGTGAGAAGAGGCTACCATCTTGGCATGCCTACACGGCGCACAGACCAACTCTTTCTCAAGCCTCAACCGTGGCAATCCTTGGACGAAATTGAGTTTACTCAAGCGAGACAAATGGTCAAAGCTCAAGTGACCCAACTTCCTATGCCACCTCCACAACTCACTTGAAGAACCAGGCAAGAAACAACGCTCCACACCCGAAGACTGAGAAAAATCAGCACGAAACACCTGACCCTCGGGAACGACCATACAGACAAGGTCCCCCCGAGAGTCCAAAATCCGAGAACCACCTGGCCGAAACAACACCTCAAAGCCCTCATCCAAAGAATCGGGACACGTAAAGCAAATTGTACCCCAGCGATTGAACAAGAGCAACAGCCTCGCAGTGATCTTGTCACTCACTTTGATCTCACCTTCGAAAGCACACGCCCACGCCCATTGTCCCCAATGGTGATGTACCTCTTCGTCACCTCCGGGACGAGACTTGAGAACCACCCCCTGTCTCCGGTCATATGCCTCGAGCAACCGGAGTCAATCAACCAAATGTTCTTCAAGTCTCCCACCTGAAATTCAAGAACGAGCACGTGAGCGAACAAACGACTCAGCACTGGGGTTAGTACCAAAAGAGTAAAACCAGTGCCGAGCCATTTGCTAGAAAGTGGGGTTAGCACCAACCAATGCATCTCTCCTACCAAAGCTACCTCCACGAACACCACCACGGTAACCACCCTGAGAGAACCACCCCTCTCTGCCTGGAGGAGGACCAAAACCACGAAAGAGAACTCGTGGACCGTCCCTCCTCTCCTTCTCAAAGCTACGACTCCTCCCATCCCCGGAGTGAACTCGAGGGGGAGAACGCCTAGCAACTTGACCACCTGCAAACTCTCCAGCCCAACCACCAGAACCACAACCTCCAGAAACAACCCTCGCACCTGTACGAGCCCGAAACCCAAACCGCTGCCTTTCCAGGCCTGCACCGGTCTGACCGGTGCCACACACCGGTCTGACCGGTGTGACCTGGGCAACAGCACCTCCAACAGCCTTCCGCTCTCCCCAAGCCCGAACTGTCCTCACATTCGCCTTGGCCCTGGGCATATGCACACGAGGCTTAAGTACACCATCAGAAGGGTGTTACTTGTCCTTGTTAGCCCACTCCTTTGCCATTCTCTCCTCACGCTTCCTCTTGAAGCAAAACTCCTCCTCATGGCCATCTCTCCCACAATAGCCACAATGGAACCTCACAAGCTTAGGCTTAGGCTTGGGATGTGGCTGCTCACTAGGTTTCTCTCCACTCAACTCCTCCACCAATTTCCCCTCACTAACCTTCTCACTTTCTTTCCCAAAGAACACTTTCCCCGAAGTGCTCACAAACTTGATAGACTTTTGTAGATCATTTGTGGGTGTAGGAAACATGGGTGGAGCTGGGGTTGTGTCTAGTCGGTTCCTCAGATGGTTAGGTTTTGGGGGGAAATCATTTTTGTGGTGGGTTTTTGGTGGCTCCGGGATATTCTCTCCCTTCCCTCACCAACCTTGTTTGCCCCAAGTCCCTCACCATCCCGCCTCTTAAATGCCTCGATCATCATCCTCAACTGAGGCTTATGGCCAGACAACCAACCCATCAACTTCCTCAAGTCATCATTCTCATCCTGCAAATGATCAACATAATGTGCAAGTTCCAAGTTTTTCAAGGCATGCATTTCACAGGTAGAGCATGATGTAGACATGGGTTCCTTCAATTTAGCCTCAAGAGAACTAGTGTAAGCATGCATCTCATCAATCTTAGCATGCAAAACAGGGCAAGAAGTGCAAGCACCTAGCAAAGCAGGTCTAGACTTAAGCTCAGCCACTTCAACCCTAAGCACATCTAGTTCCTCACACATGGAGGCATGCTTCTCCTTAAACAAAGCAAGATCAGCAAGGAATATGGAGCAATCAACACAATCAACCTCATCCGAAACAACAGGGCTAGCCTTAAGGGAATCAATCTCAAGCTTGCTATCAAGAACCTGTGTCTCTAGCTCAGCCACTCTAGTCCTAGCATCCTCGAGTGAAGCCCTAAGCTCTTTTTTCATTTTCTTGGCCTCTCTAAGCATGTCATCACGGTTATCAAGCAAAGAGCCAAGCCTCTCATTCTCCTGGCGCAAGAAGGGAAGTTCATCATGCACCTCGTCGTCGGACTCGCAGTCCGAGTCGCTCCGGGTGCTCTTCTTGCTGCCGGAGCTCGCCGCCATGGTGCGAAGCCATCTCTCGCGGCGCCACCGGCCGCTCGTGTTCTTGGACGACTTCTTGTTCTTGCGACGATCACCTTCGTCTTCACTGCTGCTCGAGCTCGAGGTGGAGTACGCGAAACTGGAGTCGACGTTTCTCGCTCCAACCATCGCTCAGGCCTTGCCTCGGCTCTCCTTCTTCCTCGATCGTCGCTCGTCCTTGTACTTATTCTTGTGCTTGCTCTTGTGGTCGTGCCTCGAACGGTACTTGCCGTCCATCCTCGGCTTGTGCTTGTAGATGTCCTTGTTCTCGGCCTTCTCCGGGCAGTCAGCGACGAAGTGTCCCGGCTTGCCGCACTGGAAGCACGTCCTCGTGTTCCTCCTCATGTTCACGCGGTTCTCGTGCAGCCTCTCGAACCGCCTCGTCAGGAGCGCCAGCTCGTCCTCTCCAAGCTCATCGAACTCCTCATCTGGCATAGACATCAAAGAGGAGAAAGAGAACATCCTGGTGGATGGGTTAGAGTTAGCCTTTCCTTTGGAACCACCAACGAGGGAGAGACTATGGGAGTCAGTCGGACCCTCGAGCTTGGCAGTCATGCCCCTATCCACCTCAGCCGACTTGAGCTTCGAGAACAGCTTGTTCATCGTCAGAGTGTCATACTTCTCCGACTCCACAATGGCCTCAAACTTTCCGCCCCAAATCGTACGATCCAAAGAGTGTAAGAGCTTGACCGCTCTATCATGATCATCGTACGGGAGCACGTCCACATTGGCCCTCATGTTGTTCACAACCACCGTGAACCTCTGAAACAAGGCATCGATGGACTCACCGGGGGAGATGAGTGAAGTTCTCGTACTCTCTCGGTAGGTCGCATACATCCGTGCCTGAACCTGGGCATTCCCAACATGAGCCTCCTTCAACACCGCCCAAATCCTACAAGCCAAGTGCTCGGTGTGCACCCGATCGAACTCAGGCTGACACAAAGCACGAAACAAGTAGTCGACCGCCTTATTGTTGGCGTCGAATCTATCCCTCGATCCTGGAGCGAGGAAGTCTATCGGCTGGACATAGCCTGTGTCCACCGTGACATCCCAAAGGATCTGACCCTTTCCGCGGAGAAACGCACCCATCCGCTTTCTCCACATCTAGTAGTTCTTGCCATCGAAGTGTGGAGGACCCGAACCCCGTTCCTGGTATGCAATCCTTGGATCTTAGACTGGTTAGAGTCAATAAAGACCCAAACCGGCTCTGATACCACTTGAAGGACCGATACGGCGAACCAGAGAGGGGGGAGTGAATGGGAGCCGATAAAAATTCTTCTCGAAGGAGATGGGAACTCCAACAAGATGAACGAGGCTTCCAACACACGTCTCCGACTCACTACCCAAGTTGGTCAAGCCCACGTAGCCACTGGAGTGCCACTGGACCTAGGAACCAACACACAACCTTCCGACCCGAGAACGCAGCGGAACACCAAACCTCGAGTCTACAGACCCACACCGGTCAGACCGGTGAGCACCACCAGTCAGACCGGTCCCTGCTGGTGAAACTGAGCAACTTTCACTAAGTGGCTCTACACCGGTCAGACCGGTGAGACACACCGGTCAGACCGATCATAGCCTGAAAGCCCCCAAGGCACCAAACAGGCCAACCGACCACCAAACTGACCCAAACTCGAAACAGCAGCACCACGGGACAACAGCGAACACACCAAGATGTTCACCCGAGCAAAATCCCACCGAGGGTTGCACCGGTCAGACCGGTCAAGAGCACCGGTCAGACCGGTGTAGCCTGGGCAGCTCGGGAGGAACAACACCCGCGGATCAACTCCCCCAAATCCAAACCTCGACCTCCCGAATCGCTCCACGGACTTGAAGAAGGCTTTAGGGATATTAGGAACACCTCATGAGGAGTCCATAGCCAAGTTTAATCCCACCAAAACTCGTCCAAAAAGGAGGAATCAAGGAAATCCCGCCAAGAGCACTTCCAACCCAAGAACTCAAGAAACCCCAAAATCGAGCACCTTTACTAACGGATTTGGGAGGGGAATCACAGCCCAAAGAACCACGAAGGGTTCCCACAAATTTCCCCCATCAAATCCCCAAGAGAAAGGTCCCGAAAACAACCCAAAGAAATCACCAAGAGAGGGCTCCGAAAATCACCACCAAGAACAACCGGGAAAAACACATCCAAACCTTGAGGAACCACGCCGAATCATCTATACATGAAACAAAGGTTCTTACAAGGTCTAACAAGCCACCTGATCATCCAACCCTCTCAACAAGATCTCTCCATGAAGCTCTCTTGCTAGTCCTATGGAAAACCTAAGGAAAATAGGAAGGAAAATAGGAAAACAAATGAGCTAGGGTTCCAAGAGTTGGATGCCATCCTCTCACCTCTTAGGTTATATGGAGGCAACCGAAAGTCTAAAATGCCCTTTCCTAATAACTAGGGATACAAGCCCCTCAAGGGCAGATTTGGAAGTCATCATGTCTTCTCCATCGGACAGATGCCCGGCGACCGCACCCTGCGTAGCCTCGACGCAAGCCATGCGATCCCGATGCGTGTCCTCCACTTCGAAGTCTCCGGACTGCGTCGTCGCACACCGGTCAGACCGGTGCTCCTCACCGGTCAGACCGGTACCCACCGGTCGACCGGTCCGCGCCGCCGCAAAGACCGTCTTAGGTTCTTCGGTCTTGGCTTTGTGGATCAACCAAGGAACCCAGTGGTTTTCTCGGTGAACCACCGGAAACCCCGCGAACTCGCCGTAGCCTCCGCCAATCTCCACTCATGACTCGGCTCCCACGTAGTCCCGGCTCGACCTTGGTTTTGAGGCTCAACCAAGAAACCGTCCACGACTTCATCTTGTCGTTCATGCTACCATGCGGCCCGCACTTGACCCCACCGGCCACCGGGTCCCTCGAACGAAGCCTACTTGTCTTCTCCACACCTGGAGGCCTCACCGGCGACGACCTTTCGCGCTTGTTCTTCACCTGCACCAACACCAGTCAAGCCGCAAACTGCACCTGCAATACTTAGCCAAGAATCAGTCCACACAATGTTGTCAATCACTCATCACACAAGGAAGCGACCATCCACCGGTCCTCGAACCACACATGGTCCTCAGAAGCTTGTCCATTGATCTGCGCGGGAGAAGGTGATGGGTACTTGTGACCACCTGAGAGGGGTCGGGACTGCTGGTTCAATGCCTTTGAGCTTGATCCCTGTTGTTGTTATTGTTGCCGCCCACATTTTGCTTGCTCTTGCCGCGAATAGCATTGTACTTGGCGTTCGCCTTGTTTTCTTCGTCGACCCATGAAGTGATCATGTCTTTGAGCTTTGTGATGGAACTCGGGCGGCGGCGATCGAAGTCTTCGAAGGTGCGATGGTGGTGGAGACTGTCTTGGAAGAGGTCGATGACCTCCTTGTCGGTAACGTCGACTACAGTGGCGCGCTTGTCGAAGAAGCGCCGCATGTACTTGCGTAGGGTCTCGCCCTGTTCCTGCTTCACCATAGCCAGGTCCATGCGAGTACCCAAGCGCCCCATGGCGCCCGCGAAGTTGCTGGTTAACTGTTCCTTGAGCTGGTCACACTTGTCGATCGAGTACTTCTCGAGCGACTCGAGCCAAGTAAGCGGAGCTTGGTCCAGACAGAAGGGGAAGTAGAGGCACTTCGTGTCGTTGTTGCCACCAGCATTTTCGGTGGAGGGGGCGTAGCATCTGAGCCATTGAATTGGGTCTTGCTTCGCGTCGTACTTAGTGATCCCTAGAGGCTTGAATTTCTCTGGGAGAAGCAGATTGCGAAGTCGAGAAGAGAAGGAGGGAAGCCGTCATTTTCTCCTACCTGGAGGACTTCTTTCGTCGTATTTCTTCAATTCTGCAGCGGGCATCGTAGCCACCGCGTGAGGCACCAGTGACGTGGCTGTCTGCGTGGCCTCGGCCTCTGTCGGTGCGGAATGTGGTCCCGACACTAATCAGTAATAAGCGCCGAGGTCTATCGCTCAATGGTCGATGCTAAGCAATAAGAGACACAGAGTTTATCCTGGTTCCGGCCGGTGGGCCGTACGTCCAGCAGCGGCGTGCTCAAGGCACTATATTGCTCAGCACCGGGGGTGCATGTAGTGGGGCTGCTACAAGCAAGGCGGGAGAGGAAGCTTGGCTTCCAAGTCCCTGGTGTAGTGGCTGAAGATGTTGTCGGAGAATGGGAGAGCAAGTGCGTGACGCGGCCTGTCTCCTGTTGTGTTGTGTCTGTCTCCCCCCGCGGCAGGGGGGTTCCTCCCCCTTTTATAGATCAAGGAGGGAGCGAATCACATGTGCGCCGCGCTATCTAGCTACGTGAAGGGGCGTGACGTGTTATGCTGTAGAGTGGGCGGCCGTCCGGACGATCCTTGCAGTGATCCGGCTATCATGGCCTATCTTTTACCCGAACAGTGGCGGCTTCGAGGGTAGAAGGGCGGTGAATGGCTGTGATGTCTTCTGATAGGCTCGAGGAAGCTGCTGACGTCGGCCCGTACGGAGCACAGTGGTAAGTAAGGTGGCGTCCCGTTCCCACACGCTCCACAGTGCCGGAGCCGTTGCCATAGCGCCTGGCGTGCGCCCGTACGCGCGGGGGCGGCAGCCATACCGTAACAGTGGCAGGGATGGCGTCCCACCGGCCTAGCGCCTCCACCCGACCCCCGTAAGGTCACAAGAAAGCAAATCGAGGGTGCAGCCGGCCCCCCTTCGAGGGCTCGGCGCGTTAGGCCGTACCGGAGCAGGGCGGCCGGCGTCACGGACCGGCACCGGCCGCGCTGCACAGTCCCCCCCCCCCCCCCCACGGTGATGGGGATGGGCTCCCTCCCCGGGGAGTTGGTGCGGTGGCACCGGGGCGCGAGTCCCGGCGCATGATGGCGTCGTCCCGCCGGTGTCAAGAGCGTTAAATGCTCGCGTACGGGGGCAGGCGCACGCGTGCGGGGCGCCCTCGAGCGAGGCGGACCCCAGTCGAGGGTGAGGCGGACCCTCGAGCGGGACGGAGCCTGCTCGAGGAGGAGCGGTCCCTCGAGCGAGGCGGAGCCTGCTCGAGGGAAGCGCACCCCCTCGAACGGGACGGAGCCCGCCCGAGGGGGGCGCGCATCCTTGAGCGAGGCGAAGCCTGCTCGAGGGGATCTTCAAGGGGGCCGCCTTGGTGGGCCGTTGAGGTCCCCGCGGCATGGGCCGTATCCTACATGGTTAGGCAAAGTGTGTTTGGCTCTGTTGCGGGTTTTAAGTGGGGATTCCCCAGTTGTTAAAGGGGACCCCTAGGGTTGTCCCCGACAGCCTCCGCGATCGCCTCCGCCACCGGCTCTCCTGCCAGCCCCGTGTGAGGAGCTCCCTCCGCCGCTGCCTCCGCCGCCAGCATCACCATGATTAGCAGCGCCGCAACTACCGCCGGCGCCGCCAGCACTATTACCACCCTGAGAAGGCCCGCGGGCTGAAGCCCTGGTACGGTTGGTGTTCTGGGCAGTTCTCCTCAAGTACGGTTGTGTCTGTTGTCTGCTGGACTGCGACTTCATGAAGGTCCTTGTTTGGTTTTGGTAATTGAGTGACAACTTAGGTGGACTAATATGTGTTTCAGTGAAATACACAGGTGATTAGTCCACAGGTGATTATGTGTTGAAGGAGCTCATTGCATATGAGAAATGACCTGGAGTCGTGTGACTAGATGGAGAAGATCAAGACAAGACTTGGCTTGACGGACCGGTTGCAAGTGTGAAGGGCAAGTCAGAGGCTAGGCGCTGGAATGCGTGGCGGGATGCTTGAGTAATGACTTGGCGCCGATGGACCAATGCAACTGTGAAGAGCAAGTGAAGTCAAGATCGATGAACCAACACGTCGCATGATGATATGAAGTGGATCATATTATTTGTGATGGTGGTGCATGGATATTAGAGAAGATGAAATGGAATACGCAAGGCAAAGGTATATCGAATAGGAATTTCATTTCACCGGTCATAGGTGTGTAGAAAAGTTTATGACCGGGTTTAGGATAGATGGTCGTACTATCAAGAGGGGCAAATTTGTTTGCATATCGGTCATCTAGTGCCACTTGAGCGATCTAACATTGCGATGTTGCTAGGATCGAGTAGCGTGGTGAAGAGAGTGAAAATCCAGTTGAAAAATGTTTGTGAAAATGCTAACTCACTCACACTTAAGGTGGTACACTTATGGGGTCAGCACATTTGCAAAGGGGTTGAAGGTTTGGTTGATGGTTTCGGTATGTGGTGGATCTTGGTTAGCAATTCTGCTTTGATCCAAAGTGTTTTGGGTCAAGCATTCAGTTGGGATGGATAGTTCTCTGAATAAGCTTTCCATAGAGTCCAAGATCACCTAATTCGGACATCAGAGCTAAAAGTTAGATCCGTTTTACCGAGCCTCAGTTGTGCTTAAAATAGAAGGTCGCTGACAGTCCGCGAGTGATAGACAGACAGTCCGCGAATTGATCGAGTTTTAGACAAAGACGAGTTTTTGACCTTCCAGAAGTCAGACGATCCGTCCGTAGGTGACGGACAGTCCGTCCTTTGACCTCGGACAGTCCGTCCGGGCCTCACGGACTGTCCGTGACGCACCAACAGCTAGTTTTTTGAATGACGGACAGTCCGAGAGTGTATCGCGGACAGTCCGAGAGAGCCGTTAGAGCTCGGAAAAATGGTATAACGGCTAGTTTTCTTCCTCCCTCTATAAATAGAAAGGTGCCCGGGTCTTGGAGGGTGTTGAGCACCTTGGGGGTGTGCTTCCCATGGTAGTGCTTGGCTTGGGAGCTCTCTAACTCACTTGTGCTTGCGAGATTGCGAATCAATTGCGAGTGAGTGCAAATCTAGTGCATTGCTTTGAGAGATTTCATAGAGTGACACTAGGTGTTTGTGTTGCAAGCCGGTGTGCTTGTTACTCTTGGAGGTTGCCACCTCCTAGACGGCTTGGTGGATTGTGGCTCCGTTGAAGCACTCAAGAAGATTGTGTGTAGCTCCGGAGAAGGATTTGTGAGGGGGATTGTGCTCACCCCCGGGGGATCGCGAAGAGCAACTCTAGTGGAGCGTGTCATTGAGTTACCTCACTTGTGAGTGGTGTCTTGGTGTGCCCGGAGTGGCCACCAGCTTGAGAGCCTTGCCCAAGAACCATCGAGGTATTGGTCGACACAACGAGGACTAGCTTGGTGGAAACCAAGTGAACCTCGAGATAAAAATCACCGTGTCAACATTATCTACTCTTCTCGGTGGTTTGCATTTCTCGATCACAAGCATTGTATTTACATTCTTGTATATATATATATATTGTGCTTGTGTGATTGCTCCTATAATTAGTTGGCTTGTGTAGCTTGCTAATTATCTTTTTGCTTGTGTAGCTAGAATTAGTGATGTTGTAACTAATTAGCTTGTGTAGCTTAATTAGTCTCTTTGCTTAGTTTGTGTAGCTAAATAAATTGAGCTTTTGGATTAGACTTGTGTAGTCTTGTCCATTGTGCATCTAGTGAGCTTAGGTAGGCTTTGTGCTTTTGCTCATTAGAATTGTGTAGGATCTCCCAGGTGCTTAAAGTACTAGTGGCATAGGTTTGTGTGACCTTGCTCCTAAAATTATTTAGGTGAGCTCATACTAGGCCAGCACCTTATTTGCTTGTTTAGGATCTTTTATAAGGTGCGAGTGAATATAGATAGAGGGGTGTAGTCTTGGCTAGATCGATAGTTTTTATTCCGCATTTGTTTCGGTTAGCTAGTGCGTTAATTTTTTAGAAAGGACTATTCACCCCCCTCTAGTCCGCCATCTCAACCCTACAAGTGGTATCAGAGCCAAGGTCTCTCATTTGTGGTCTTTACCGACCCAAGAGGATGGAGAACTATGGGCTAGATGTTGAGTGTCCACACATTTTTGATGGCACACACTTTGCACAGTGGAAAAATTGGATGATATGCAATTTTAAGTTTATTTGCCCTCATATGTGGTGGATGTAGATGTGGGCTTTTCTCATGCTATTGATGAAAACAATGCAATTCAAGCGCAATAGAAATGCCTACATCTCGATTGCCAAGCTACTGACATCATTTATAGATCTTTGGATGATAGCATATTTGGGGAGATTATCAACAAGAAGAATGCTCATGAGATTTGGATTTATCTCAATGAGAAGTATGGGATGGTCTCCAATGACAAAGATGGTGAGCCCAAGGAGGAGGTGTATGAGGATGTTAAGCATGACCACAACTTGGTTACTGTGGAAGATTGCTCCTCCTCATGGTCAAGTGATGCAGATATTGATGAAAGATCAACTACTAGTTCACTTGACAAGATTGATGGCTCAATATCAAGTGATGCAAATCATTGTTATATTCCAAAAACAATTGATAGTTGTGATTGTTCATGCTCGAATGATTATGCTACTGCAAGCTCTCCAACACCACTACATTGCCTCATGTCACAAGGTAACAAAAGGGTATCAAGTTGCAATGTGATTGGTCATGATTCATATGATGAGCTTGTTAGTAGACTTGCTAGCATGAACATTGCTTTAGAAAATGAGATGGCTAAAACAAGTAAATTGGAAAATGAAAACTCATTTCTAAAGAACACATGTGAACAACAAAAGCATCTACTTTATGTCATTACTTGTTCACATGAGGAACTAAAAAATGGCTCATGAGGAACTTAGTGTTACTCATGATAATTCTGTACAAGATCATGCTTTTCTCACTAAGGAACTTTCAAATGAAAAGACTAAAACTAGTAAGAGCTCATCACTTGGGTCACATGATCAATCACATGATGTTGCTAACCTTTGTGATGTAGGCAAGAAGCATGTATCCACCTCTTGTGATGATTTATTATATATGCCATGTTCTTCACAAATAGTTCATGTTTTACTTCTATATATTTTGAGACTAATGTTTTGAAGGAAAAAAATGAGCTTAAATATGAAGTGAAGAATTTGAGCAACATTAGAAAGCAAGAGCAAGAGCAAGAACAAGAATATGCAAGAAGAAAAGATTTCCCACCTCATGTGCTATCGGTGCCATGATATGGGACATCTTGCAAAGTATTGCCCAAGCAAGAGGCCTCAAGATGAGCCAAAAGAAAAATCCCAAAATCGAGTTCAAGTCAACCATCAAGATGGTGATTTAAGAATAAAGAAGAAGAAGAGTAGAAGAGGTGGTAAAACAAGAGCAAGGCATCAAGCTCCGAATCAAGATGCCCAAATGATGAGAAAGATCCAAGATGAAAAGAATGATTATGCTGACATCATGTGCAAACATATGGGACACTTTGCCTCAAGGTGTCCTACCAAGCTTGAGAAGAAGATTCAAGCAAATTTAAAGAGGCAAGGAAATGAGAAGCAACACATAAGAAATGAAGAGAAGGCCAAATTAAAGAGAGTTTGCTACTCACACCGAGAAAGGGGACACATGGCACATTCATGTCCCCTTGGTAATACTTCTAAGCCTATTTCAATTGTTGATAATAATATGCTTAGAAAGGATTGCAATGGTACCTCATTTGTTGCAATTGCAAAACATCCTGCTACTCATACTAAGGCTATGCCTAAGTATGTTGCACCTAACTTGAGAGGACCCAAATTAGTTTGGGTACCATCAAAAAGTGGACGATTGTTTGTAGGTACCATAGGCATTGGAGGCTTGATTCATTTGATTTTATAATTGATCATCATATGTTGAGTCAAGTATTGAAGCTTAATGCAACTTTATTATTCCAATGCCATGACAAGTTAGTGAATTCCAAATGCTATCAACATACAAGTTTTATTTATCAAGTTGTGGTGACTTATTAGGAATATTTGGAGGCTTGCAAAATTTTTAAGTTGAAGCTTGCTATGGGTTGATCTTGACATAATTACCAGCTGACATATGTGATCAAGGACAACCATATGATTTGGATTGCAATGGAAAAGTTAATGTCAGTTTGTGAATCTTTAGCTGCTATACATTGTTGACAAGTATATCAATGGCAGTTTGAGAATAGATTAATTGCTATGAATTTTGAAGGGTCTAAACTCAGTTATGCTCTGTTTAGTATGACAACCATGGTTGAGATCATTGTCACAAGGTGTATATGATTGTGGACATCCACAAATTCAGATTTCAGTGAGAGCTTAAAATTTATATCCTTATGTCAGCAACTTCTTTGGAGCACCCACCAATATGCAAATCTGACAATCAGCTATATTGATATATATCCATTTTATCAGTTATGAGTAAATATGAGATGTGAGGTCATTTGCACCCAAGCCTACACAAGCTGCAAGCTAAGACTATTGCCACTTATTGCTATCAACAAAGGTTGTTTAGAATCTTGAGAGTTATTGATTGAGAGCAGCCATATACAAAGGAAACTTATGGACAGCTATGTACACAAATTAATGACAACTATGTGCAGCAGCAACTTGGTGATATTTGCTAAAATTTCTCATTGAGAAAGCTGAAGGGAAAAATACTTTGGGTTAAGTCAAATTTAGATCTTGAGCTTCACAAACTTGAGAAAATTTGAGATGTTTATGATGAATGAAACTTTATTCTTGGTCCTCAAATCAAGCAAATTGACGGAAGACAAATATGATTGCCAATCTAAATATGTGAATGACTTATTGAAGAACTTTGGTATGAAAAATGCAATATCAATCAAGGAACATATAGTCACAAATGGACATCTTCATCTTGATGAGAAAGAATTTTGGTTCGAGAAATTTTTACTACGGTTATTATTGATTCAATGGTGTTAGTTGAAGTATTGAGGATAATCTTGAGCAATGACCCCAATTGATACACCAAATCAGCCAAAAATTAAAGTTTCTCAAACTGACAAAGAAAAGGAGGCACTAACCGTTCGCCAGGTATTCACAGACCGTCCGTATAGATTGCAAAATCTCGCAGAGCCTCTCGATGTCTGGACAAGAATTTCGGACCGTCCGTCGGTGGTCCATGGATTGTCCGACAGTTGACCATGGACTGTCCGACCGTGTCGCACGGGCTGTCTGTGTGCGCTGTGTGCATGTGAGATCACCAAGGCTAGGATATAAAGAGACATCCAGCTCTCTATTTCAAGTTTGGATTAATTTGGATGGAAATTTTCAAGAGACTAATTTTAGTAAGTGGACTGAATGGATATATTTTGTGACAGTATTAAATCAAGTTGATATGAAGTTTGATTCGATTTGAAGAAGTACACCTCAAGTTTAGAAATCTGTTATATATTGCAAATATTGAGCTGACTGTGATGATAGCCATGCTTGAGTGATCAAATTTATTTGGATTGGCTTAAAAATTGGTATATATGCTCTACACTTATGATATGAGTTGCTGTGAAAATATCATGAGTATTGGATAAGAGATACTTCGGTTTTGGAGTGGATCTTGTCACACATGTGCAGCAGTTTTCAGCATATAGCAGTGGGAAAGATGTGAAATCTGGCAGCAATTGAGAAGTCAAACGAACTTAAATTTTTATGGTTGATAGATGACTTAGTGAAGCACGTCTCCACCAAATTTCATGATCATTGGAGCTGTATATTGGGAGTTATAGATTGTTCTTTCAAGTGTACAGAATCTGCCAGAAAAGTAACAATGTTTGGATTGATCAAAAGTCACCTTGATTGAAAGGTCCTCAAGTTGGAATCATGGTTATAAGAAATTGGGGAATCTAAGTTTGGTTTTGAGATGAGCTAGAAGCATAAAAAATAATGAGTACAAGGTGATTGGATTGTGGAGTGCATTTGGCACACATTTGGTACTCAAGTTGAAGATCAAGACCAAGCTCGAGATAATGATGGAGATTAAGTTCTAGTGATTATTGGAGATCATCTGATAGAAAGAAATAGACTTAAAGAATGATTCAAAATTCTTCATAAAAAATAAGTCCATCATATGGATCAATCAATTCAATTCAAGTGAATATCTAGAATGGTTCTTGGAGAGGTCACTTCTCTCTTGAGAGGGGCGAGCCAACCAATGGTGGGATTGACAAGCACGATGCTTTGAAGGCCAACATGGAAGTGGTGATCTAAGGGCGTTCAAGATGTTTAGTTGAAACAATAAAAAGGGTTGATTTAGAAAGCAAGCGACACACCCAAAAGAGAGCTAGTGATGGCATTTCAATTGGTAGTCTAGGTTAGTTCTCTTATGCAAGCATTGATCAAAAGAAGAAGAAAGACAACCACAACAAGAAAAATACACTTGATCATTAGGGGCTCTCAACTCATATGGGTGAAGGATGGAATTCAAATTGGTATTCATTGATCTTCACCAAGCTCTTATTTGGACTTCATATTGCTATTGCGGAGATAAATTCAAATCTTATTCACTATCCTCTACTCCAATATAGCAAAGGTATCATTGTAATGTGCATTAATCATTTTCATCCCTTACTAGTATGTGATTAGTGCATATAGTACGTGCTTATAGAATCATGCCTTAAAAATAAATGTTTTTAGGTTCATATCCTACCACTATTGCTTGAATGTTTATGTGATCTAGTGGTTAGTATATGAGTTTGTTCATGAGCTAGTAAACCCAAGTACTTGATGTATTTTAGATTGCCAATAAGTGACAAGGACAACCTTGATAAGATAACTGCTTCATGCATGTGAAGAAGCTTATAAAAGGTTTAAACCGAACTTGGAAGCTTAGGGAAATCATTTTATTCAAGTCAAAAAATGAGAAGCACATGGAAACAATCTTGTTCAAGAATAAGACAACAATGCAAATGGTTATCAAGTTTCATCCTACAAGTGGTTTTCATCGTACAAGTGGTTTCTAGACTCATATGATCTATAAATTGGTATATCTTTAAGTTGTATATTTGCATTGGTATTATTCAAGTGATGGTTAGAACAAGATATATCACAACTTACAAGTGATCCTCAACTCTAAGTGATCAATTCAAATCAAGAAAGCTTCCCTCATCGACAAGAGTTCAAAATGATTAAGTGGTATGACATATGCCTTGACATAGGGGGAGGAGCCCCACTACATGGCATCAAGGTCAAGGATCCTACAAGTGACCTACATGTGGCATTTCAAGATAGTCTTCATGCTTCCACATGTGATAGTTACAAGTGGTGTCATTCCGACATATGGTGGTGTCCAGCAAAAATGAAGATTTAAGAATCAATCATCTACTCCTAGAACCACCCTTTGTATCAAAAGAGGCATACCTTTTATGGTTATTGATGACAAAGGGGGAGAGATGGACAAAGATATGAAATTGTCTTTGGATATGTGATGACAAAGGGGGTGAGAGAGTATGAACATAATCAAGAGGGAGCAAAAATGAGAGGAGTGAAATTCTTGGACAAAGAGAAGCACACAAGTAGGGGGAGCAAGCTCATGAATTTGATTGATTGCATTTGATATGTGCATATTCATGTGCTTGATTGCATATTGCATAAGCCTTAAAATTCAATATGCATACTTGTGTGGTGTGTGCTAGTTATAGGATTCGAATGATGAAATGATAACTAGCATGCATATGTTGGTAGGTAGATATGTTCTTTTGTAAAACTAGAACCTTGCCTATAATATTGATCTCATGATGTATCTAGTGTGTTTCTTGTGGCATCTAGCTAATGATGGTGCTAAGGATGGACTTCAATGTGCGACATCAATTGATATCACGCGACGAAGGTTTATCCTATATACCTTAGCATCACTAGTAGTGCTAACACTCCCAAAATTTCATATTTTTGCATATGTGCAAGCTTGAAACCAAAACATTTGAGCACATATGTAGGGGGAGTTATCACTATCTAGTTGGATTTTATGGTGCTTATCCAAATTCTAACATAGAGCTGAAATGTTGGATAAATACCATAAAGTCCAAACAAACTTAATTTTCATATCTTTGTAAAGTTGTCATCAATTACCAAAAAGGGGGTGATTGAAGGTCCTTGTTTGGTTTTGGTAATTGAGTGACAACTTAGGTGGACTAATATGTGTTTGAGTGAAATACACAGGTGATTAGTCCACAGGTGATTATGTGTTGAAGGAGCTCATTGCATATGAGACATGACCTGGAGTCATGTGACTAGATGGAGAAGATCAAGACAAGACTTGGCTTGACGGACCGGTTGCAAGTGTGAAGGGCAAGTCAGAGGCTAGGCGCTGGAACGCGTGGAGGGATGCTTGAGTAATGACTTGGCGCCGATGGACCAATGCAACGGTGAAGGGCAAGTGAAGTCAAGATCGATGAACCAACACATCGCATGATGATATAAAGTGGATCATATTATTTGTGATGGTGGTGCATGGATATTAGAGAAGATGAAATGGAATGCGCAAGGCAAAGGTATATCGAATAGGAATTTCATTTCACCGGTCATAGGTGTGTAGAAAAGTTTATGACCGGGTTTAGGATAGATGGTCGTACTATCAAGAGGGGCAAATTTGGGATGGATAGTTCTCTGAATAAGCTTTCCATAGAGTCCAAGATCACCTAATTCGGACATCAGAGCTAAAAGTTAGATCCGTTTTACCGAGCCTCGGTTGTGCTGAAAATAGAAGGTCGCGGACAGTCCGCGAGTGATAGATGGACAGTCCGTGGATTGATCGAGTTTTAGACAAAGACGAGTTTTTGACCTTCCAAGGGTCGGACGATCCATCCGTAGGTGACGGACAGTCCGTCCTTTGACCTCGGACAGTCCATCCGGGCCTCACGGACTGTCCGTGACGCACCAACAACTAGTTTTTTGAATGACAGACAGTCCGAGAGTGTATCGCGGACAGTCCGAGAGAGCCGTTAGAGCACGGAAAAATGGTATAACGGCTAGTTTTCTTCCTCCCTCTATAAATAGAAGGGTGCCCGGGTCTTGGAGGGTGTTGAGCACCTTGGGATGTGTTTCCCATGGTAGTGCTTGGCTTGGGAGCTCTCTAACTCACTTGTGCTTGCGAGATTGCGAATCAATCGCGAGTGAGTGCAAATCTAGTGCATTGCTTTGAGAGATTTCATAGAGTGGCATTAGGTGTTCGTGTTGCAAGCCGGTATGCTTGTTACTCTTGGAGGTTGCCACCTCCTAGACGGCTTGGTGGATTGTGGCTCCGTTGAAGCACTCAAGGAGATTGTGCGTAGCTCCGGAGAAGGATTTGTGATGGGGATTGTGCTAACCCTGCGGGGATCGCGAAGAGCAACTCTAGTGGAGCGTGTCATTGAGTTACCTCACTTGTGAGTGGTGTCTTGGTGTGCCCGGAGTGGCCAGCAGCTTGAGAGCCTTGCCTAAGAACCATCGAGGTGTTGGTCGACACAACGAGGACTAGCTTGGTGGCAACCAAGTGAACCTCGGGATAAAAATCACCGTGTCAACATTATATATATAAGAATATATATATATATATATATATCTTGTGCTTGTGTGATTGCTCCTATAATTAGTTGGCTTGTGTAGCTTGCTAATTATCTTCTTGCTTGTGTAGCTAGAATTAGTGATGTTGTGACTAATTAGCTTGTGTAGCTTAATTAGTCTCTTTGCTTAGTTTGTGTAGCTAAATAAATTGAGCTTTTGGATTAGACTTGTGTAGTCTTTGTCGGTGCGGAATATGGTCCCGACACTAACCAGTAGATAACGCCTAGGTCTATCCCTCAATGGTCGATGCTAAGCAACAAATGACACAAGGTTTTATCCTGGTTCCGGCCGAGGGGGCCGTACGTCCAGCAGGGGCGTGCTCGTAGCACTGTATTGCTCAGCACCGGGGGTGCTTGTAGTGGGGCAAATACAAGCGAGGCGGGAGAGGAAGCTTGGCTTCCAAGTCCCTGGGAGAGTGGATGAAGATGTTGTGGGAGAATAAGAGAGTGAGCGCACAATGTGTTGTGTTCCTCTGAATTCGTCCCCCCGCGGCTGGGGGCTCGCCTCCCCTTTTATAGGCCAAGGGGGCGGCGAGTTACATGCACGCCGCGCTGCCTAGCTACGTGAGGGAGCACGTCGCGCTACGGTGTAGAGTGGGCGGTCGTCCGGACGATCTTCGCTGCGATCCGGCCATGATGGCCTACCTCGTACCCGAACAAGGGGCGGTTCGAGGGTAGGAGGCGGCAGATGGCGATGGCGTCCTCTGATAGGCTTCGAGGGAGGTGCCGATGATGGCCGGTATGGGGTACGGGGAGCGGGCGAACGGCGTTCCTTACCAATGAGCTCCGCGGTAGTGGAGTGGTTGCCGCGGTGCCGGGCGTGCGCCGCGGAGTCGGGCGTGCGCCTCGCACGCGTGGGTACGGCGGCCGCGCGTCCGCGGTGGCCGGGATGGCCATCCACCGGCCTAGCGCCCCTCACCTAACCTGCAGGGTCACGTGAAAGTGAATCGAGGGTGCGCCCGGCCCTCTTTCGAGGGTCGGGCGCGTTAGCCGTACAGTAGTGGGCGCGCGGTGTCACGGGACTGACACCGGCCGTACCGCACAGTCCATCCCACAGTGGCGGGGATGGGCTCCTCCCCGGGGGAGTTGGTGCGGCGGCACGGGGCGTGAGCCCGGGCGCATGATGGCGCCGTCCCCGCGGCGTCGGGCGTTAAATGCCCAAGTACGGGGCCGGCGCACGCGTGCGGGCGGGCCCGTGAGCGTGGCGGGCCCCGGCCGAGGGCGGGGCGGACCCTCGAGCAAGACGAGACTCGCTCGAGGGGAGCGAGCCCTCGAGCGAGGGCGGGACCGCTCGAGGGAAGGGGTCGCCCCTCGAACGGGGCGGAGTCCGTTTCGAGGAGGGGGGTCGCCCCTCGAACGAGGCGGAGCCTGCTCGAGGGGTCTTCTGGTCGGGCCGTCTTGGTGGGCTTCCGGAGTCCCGCCGCACAGGCTAAGTCCTGTATGGTTAGTTTCCTGCATGGTTAGGCTTAGCGTGTTTTGATACCGGGATTAAGTGAGGATTCCCCGTTGTTTAAGGGGACCCCTAGGGCGGTCCCCTACGCGCAGCCCCCGAGCATCCGCGGGTTTGCCATTGAGGCTCCCGCGATGCCGGAACCTAGCGATAGGACGTTCTTCCCTCCTTGTTTGCGAACGCTTTCCGTGGGGCCGCGTCGGCGGACCCGCGGGTCTAGCCCCCCGAAGCCCTGCGGGGAGTGTGGGTTCTCTGCAGGGGTTAACCGTGAGAACTGCGGTCGAAAGGCGTGGCACATATGCCAACCGGCATCGGCGGTGTTTCGGCCGGCTTCGGGGGTGCACGCTCCCCCGTCACCTTGTCTCCCGGCGGGTGCAATTTCAAGGAGGTGTAGCCGTGCGTCAAGCCCCCGAGCCTTGGCCCGTTCGAGGCGATCGGGTCGAGCCTGACGACTTGTTTTTTAACGCGCCCTCGCCGTCCCTCCGCGGGACGGAGGGTGAGGTCTCCACGACTCCCATCGAGCGGGTCGCGAATCGCGGATTCCTCGTCGAGCTGCTAGCGGGTGGTTCAAGTGGACGTCCATGCCCCGTTCGATAAGGGTAGGCTGCGCGGTCCGGAGACACGTCCATGGAAGCGCTTGCGTGGGTTTGCTAGGGTGGGGCTCGGTCCCGTTCGCTAGGGACCGAGGGCGCGGAAGCTCTCCCTCGGTGGGATCCCCCCGGCTAGCCGCCCTCGCCGGCTCTCGAACACGACATGTGGGGCACCCTCGAGCCGACGGGCTCGAGGAACGGCTCGAATGCGCGTGCCCTCGTCGTCCCTAACTCGTGATGCGGGGCGCCGTTCGAACCCGTCGAGGGTCGGGCTTCGAACCTCTCGATCGCAAGGCCGTGCGGGGCCGCGCATGGACAGCCCCGTCTTTTCGCGTTTGCGGCCGTCGAGGGGTCCGGACGTGCCGACCCTCGAGGTGCCGGTTGGTGGCATGGCGCGGCATGAGTGCTTTCGGTGCCGCTCTATTTCAAGCGTGACCCCGGGCGATCCTCTTACGCGCGTGCCTTCTTTTAGAGGGTTGACATTGTCTCGAGCGGAGGGTCATGCCGCTCGAGGGTTTCACGTGGCATGGGTGCCCGCGGTTGCCTCGCTCTACACCGAGCAGTCCGGGCGACCTTCTCACGCCGATATCCCATAGAGGGTCGCCTCGTTTCGAGCCGAGGGTCACGCCACTCGAGGGCTTCTCGTGGCATGGGTGCCCGCGGTTGCACCGCTCTACACCGAGCAGTCCCGGCGACCTTCTCACGCCGTCATCCCATCGAGGGTCGCCTTTGTTTCGAGCCGAGGATTCGCCTCGCTCGAGGGCTCTCCTTGCTTGGCAAGGGGCCCGGCATTTAATCGCTTTGCGGTCGTGGCCGCGGTTTTGCGGCGCGGGCGCGCCTTTTAGGCGCGCGCGCCGCGCGCGCGCGCGTAGTGGGCGGCGCGACGGGCGGACGTGACGGTTTTGCCTCGGTTGCGGCCCGGTCCTCGCCGTAATGATGACCCGCCTGCGGTGTTAGAGCCGCCGCGGTCGTGGTGGGGCCCACCCGTCGACGTGATGGAAAGATTCCTGCAGTTAATGCTGGCGGGGCGTCCGCTCCGGAGGACTCGCCCGTCGCCTATAAAACTGCGGGGAGGAGTGGACGGCGGTTTTTTACCTTGGCACCTTACCACTTTCAGTCCCCCGTCCCTTCGCCTTCGCCTCGCTCTCGCCACCGCGCGGTCTCGCTGCTTAGAGCTTTTTCCTCGTTTCCTTGTCCTCCGCCTTCGCATTCGTTCGTCCCCCCTCATGGCGCCGCCTCGGCCTTCCCATTAGGATCCCGGAGCCGTACGCACGGGAGAGGTCGACGGTGACCGGCTCGCGCTTGGCGAGTTGGTCGCCGCCGGCCGACCGTTGGCCAACGAAGAAGGGCGCCGGCGGAGTGGATCGTGCCGCCGGCGACGCACCACGAGCCCAACCCGCCGGAGGGCTATGTGGTGAGCTTCCTCCGCTACCACGAGCGCGGCTTCAACGCGCCGGCGAGCACCTTCATGCGGGCAATGTGCCACTACTACGGGGTGGAGCTGCACAACTTCGCCCCCAACGCGATCTCGCAGGCGGCCACGTTCGTGGGCGTCTGCGAAGGGTACCTGGGGATCCCGGTCAACTGGGAACTCTGGGTTCACCTTTTCCGCGGGGAGCTCGTCACGCAGCCCACATCGGAGCCGAGGACCCGCCGCGCGGTGCGCGCCGGCGGGATGTCGCCGGCCCCTGCGGGGGTAGCTCAAGGATTTCTACATCCCCTGCACCATGACGACGAACAACGCCGACTGGGAGCGGGGATGGTTTTATCTGCGCAACGCCGAGCCCGGCCTTCCCCCCTACACCGACCGGGTGTTCAAGGAGAGGCCCGCCTCCTGGGGCTACGGGGTGTCTACGGCCCAACATTGGGCGCGGCAAGAGTCCGTCCTCGCCGCCCTGCGGCGGCTGGCGAGGGACGGGCTCAACGCGATGGGCGTCCTCGCCTTCCTTCATCACCGGCGAATCGTGCCGTTGATGGAGAGGCCGCTCCGCATCTTCGAGATGACGAGGCGGCCAACCCCGTTGACCGGCGAGGTCGCGGATGCTCCCCGACACCGCCGGAGCGGCCGTACGCGCTCACCCGGCGCGGAGCGCCGTCGACACCCGGACGCCGCCACCTGCGGGTCGGACCCCGTGGGACATCGAGATGCTCCCTACGGGCCCGCGGGTGAATTAGGTTCCTGATTTCGTATTAGTTCTTGGTTTTGCTTTCGTCTCTTGATTCGCCATTGTCACTCTTGTGCGCAGCTGGTGGAGTTCAACATTGCCAAATCCGTTCCACCCACCCCCGACTCCCGTGCGCTCGGCCGGCGGCGCGGCGGGAGCAGCGAGGAGCGGGCGGCGCGCAAGAGGGAGCACGCCGGGCGTCGCCAAGCGCGCCGCGACCAACGGTCCGCGGAGTACCGCGGCGCGAGGAGCCGGGGGCTCTCCTCCCCGGATATCGAGGAGCCCTCGTCCTCGGAGCGAGACGAGGAGGAAGAGTCCGAGGGGGGAGGGCCCCTCGGCTGTGTGGCGCCGCGCCCCGTCGCCGAACCGGCGCCGACGTCGGGGGTGTCCCTCGCCGGGGCGGGCGCACCGGCGCCCGCCGCCGGGCAATCATCATCGGGGGCGGCACGCGCCGCGGAGGTGCCGGCGCGTGCCACGGAGGCACGCGCGGCGCACGCGCCCGCGCGCGCGTCAAGCGTGCCCGCGCGCGGAGGGAGCGCGCGTCCATGCACGCGGCGTCGTCATCAAGGGGCGCGTCGGCGGGCGTGCCCGTGCGCGGGGCGAGCGTGCCCCGCGCGCGGTGGCGTCATCGGGGGGGTGCGGCATCGGGCGCGCCCGCGCGCGGGGCGGGCGTGCCCGTGCGTGCGGCGGCGCGCGTCGGGGAGGCGCCGCGGCGGCGCGGCCGCCGCGCCCGGTCTCGTCCACGGAGGCCTCGAGGAAAAGGAAGCGGGCCTTTTCCTCCGCGAGGTAAGGAGCTCCGTCTTCCTTCGTTTGGTTTTAGTTTGCCGGTGATTAGATGCTCTAACCCTCCGTTCGTGTCCGCGCAGGCGGTGCCAACCGTTCCTCCTCTTGCACCGGCCAAGGTGCCGAGGGACGGACGCGTCGATCCCCACCCGGCGGCGTTCGTCGAGGGGGGTCGCGCCCGGGGACAAGCGCGGCGGCGGCACGAGTTCGCAAGGCCCGGGCCGGGGCCTCGAGGCCCCGGCCGGCGGATCGCCCCGCCGTGGCGCGGCCGGGAGGTCGCCGGGGGCGGCCGGCGCCGGCCGCCACGGAGGCACGAGCCGTAGAGGCGGCCACGGAGGAGGTGCGGCCCGCGGTGGCGACCACCGGCGGAGGAGGTGGAGCGGGCGCAACTTGCGGGAGCGCCCGCGGATGCGGCGGCACGGCCGGAGGCGGCGGCCATGGCACCACAACGGCGCGCCGTGGCTGCGGAGGCGCAGGTGGAGGTGCCGGCGGAGGCGGCGCAAGCGGCTCCGCCCGCCGGCGGTCTCCGTGTGGAGGTGGTGGAGCTCTCGGATGACTCCCCGCCGCCTGGGTGGAACCAGTGGGCCAGCTGGCCCACGAACTCCCCCGAGCCCCAGGAGGGGGCCCTCGTGAGGCGGCGCGAGGGTCACCCGATGGTGGGGGGTCGAGGGCACGGTGCCGAGGCCTCGTCCTCCTACGCCGGCCGCCCCGCCCGGGGGGGGGGGGGCCGTGGAGGATCCCCCCGCGTTCGCCGACGCTAGGGGGAGCAGAGCTCGGGGCGAGCTCCGGAGCCACGGCGCCACGCTCAACCGCGCGTTGAACGAGGCGCTGCGGGTCCACGGCGGCCCGGCCTGGCTCGTCTTCCAGGTGAGCCACGGTTGCTCATCTCTCTTCCTTTTTCGTTTTCGTGCGCTGCATTCAAGCCTTAGCACTTACGAGATCTGATGTGTGGATGCCAGGAGCTCGAGCGTCGCGCCCACGACAAATACGACGCGTTCGATCGGGTGAACGCCGAGGCCCGCCCGGCTCCGGGAGCGATGCGGCGCTTTCGACGCGCTTGCGGACGCTCTCGGGACACCGGACGGCCGGCTAGCGTACGGGCGATGGCGTGGTGCGACGAGCTCCCGGGAGAGCTCGGGCGGGACGCGGCGCGCCGGCCGAGCCTCGAGCGGATCCGCGCGGCCCTCGTCGATCGTGACGAGGCGCTATGTAATGCGCGCGCGGATATGGATAAGACGCGGACGCCGGGCCGCCAACCGGGAGGCGGAGGTGGCCACCGCTCGCACCGAAGCTCGGGGAGCTCCGCACGTCGCTCGAGGGGGCGCAGGCGCCGCACCGCCGGCCGAGGAGCGGGCGCGCGGGGGCGGAGCGACGCGCCAAGGAGGCCGATGGCCCGAAGGCCGCCCTCGACGCCAAGGCCGCGGCCCTCGTCGTCGCCGAGGAGCGGCTCCGGCGAGAGCGCATCGCCCGCCGGGGGGCCGAGGGGCGGCTACGGCGGGAGCAAAGCCGCCCTTGGCGACGCCCCGAACGGCGCCGGAGCGGGGAGCGCGTTGCTCGCGAAGCGGCGGAGAAGTCGCTGGAGGAGCGGAACGCCGCATTCTCCAAGGTTGAGGATGAAGCGCTCGCGCTCGCATCGCAACGCCGGCCGGAGAGCCGGCCCTCCGCGAGCAAGGCGAGGCCGCCCGCCGTCTCGAGCCGGCACTCGAGTCCGCGCGCCGTGACCTCGATCTGGAGAGGAAGCAAGTCGAGGGTGAGACTTTTTGACTTTGTTTGTTGGTTTTTTGCTTTAGAGGGTTCGCTTCTCCCTTTCGATCTCCCTGTCGTCTTGTTGGTTCCGGGGCTTGCGCACGCCCTTGGGGCACGCCGCCGGGGCGGCCGAGGCCCCGCAGCTTCCTACAACTCCTCCGAGCAGAGCTGCGGGGAGCCGCGTGACGCGGCCCTCGAGACTTGCCGCGTCGTCGAGGAAGGCGAGGCCCGTGCCGGCAGCTCGGCCGGCCGCCGCCCGCGCGCCCTAGGCGGTCATGTCACGGAGCGGATGCGCGGGCGTTGCACCTAGGCGTCGAAGGCCCTCGGAGTGGTGCGATCCCACTACGAGGTCAACCTTGAGGCGCCGGCGGAGGGCTATATCGTGCCCGAGGGCGTCAAGGACGAGGTGGCCATGGAGCGCGCGGACGCGCTGCCGCCGACGCCGCCGGGTCACTCGCCGAGGCCTTCGAAGAATTCCTCTTCCCGGACGCCGCTGATGGTGCTGCTCCACTCGCCTGAAAGCATCTGGGCGCTAGGCCCGTTTTTTGTTTATGTGTATCAGAATTCTGGCTTTTTGTAAATGAACAAGTCGTTTCATGAACATGGGCAGTTGCTTGTAAATGAAGTTGTTTGCTTATTACGCCTTTTGTTTCTCCTTCTTCCTGAGTAGATTCTAGTTAGGGGAGTTCGTTTTTCGCAGGGGGCCCGCTGGGTTGGAGGCGAGAGAGACGGGCCATAGCCACGCGGCGTAGGCTCTCGGCTCGCACGCTCCTTCCGCCGTGCCTCGCGCCCCGTTCGAATCATGGCTCGAGGTTGAAGTAGGAAACAAACTTAGCGCATGTTGTTACGTTTTTTGCGCGAAAAAAATGGGACCATTTGGGGGGGGGGGGTGCCCCCCGCAAGAGCCCCCCGAGGGTAACTTGGGTTTCGGGGAAAGCCGAGTTGCCCTTTTATTAGACTTGGAGTATTTACATAGGTGACGCCAACGGGGTGTTGGCCATGCGTTTTTACAACGAGAAAATACTTGGAAATCCTAGCTAAGGGTAGAAGCGACGTAGCTGTTGGATGTTCCAAGCGTTGGTAAGTTCTTCGCCGTCCTCGTTGGCCAGCTTGTACGTGCCCGGCTTGAGCACCTTCACTACGACGTAGGGTCCCTCCCACGGGGGCGATAGCTTGTGGCGCCCTCGGTTGTCTTGGCGTAGCCTTAGGACTAGATCCCCCTCGCTGAAATCCCTGCGACGTATCTTGCGTGCTTGGTAGCGTCGTAGGGACTGTTGATACCTTGCGGAGTGCATCAACGCCACGAGGCGTACTTCGTCTAGCTGGTCCAGTGAGTCCTCGCGGGCTCGCTGGTTAGCCTCTTCGTCGTAGCCTCGAATCTCGGGCGACCCATATTCCGAGTCCGTGGGGAGGACGGCCTCCGCGCCATGGACCGGGAAAACGGGGTGAACCCGGTGGCTCGCTTGGGGTTGTCCTTAGGCTCCACACGACCGCCGGTAGTTCTTGGAGCCATTTCCGGCCGGATTTGTTGAGCTGGTCAAAAATTCGGGGCTTGAGGCCTTGTAGAATCATGCCGTTGGCGCGCTCCACTTGGCCGTTGGTCTGTGGGTGTGCCACAGCTGCCCAATCCACGCGGATGTGGAACTTGTCGCAGAACTCCAAGAACTTCCGGCCCGTGAACTGGGACCCGTTGTCCGTGATGATGGAGTTTGGCACTCCAAAGCGGTAGACGATGTCGATGAAGAACGTGACTTCCTGCTCAGCCTTCAAATTCGTGATGGGGCGCACCTCCACCCACTTGGAGAACTTGTCGATCGCGACAAGCAGGTGGGTGAAGCCCCCGGGCGCCTTCCGCAGGGGCCCAACGATGTCCAACCCCCACACAGCGAACGGCCATGTGACGGGGATCGTTTGCAGGACGTGAGCAGGCAAGTTGGATTTGCGGGCGTAGAATTGGCACCCTTCGCAGGTGCGTACAATTTCGTTGGCGTCCGCGACCGCGGTAGGCCAATAGAAGCCCTGGCGGAACGCGTTGCCAACGAGGCTGCGTGGCGCGGCGTGGTGGCCACAGATTCCCGCGTGGATGTCCCGTAGGAGCTCGCGCCCCTCGGGGATGGGTATACACCGCTGGAGGATGCCTGACGCGGCGCGCTTGTACAGCTCGCCGTCGACGAGGGTGAATGACTTGGCCATCCTGGCGATGCGCCTGGCCGCGGCCCGGTCTTCGGGGAGTTCCCCTCGAGCAATCCAGGCGATGTATTTCTCCCGCCAGTCCGCCTGGACGGGAGCCGGTTCGATGTCCATCGCGACAGCCTCGTGGGAGCCGTACCCCTCGAGAAGGGGAGAGCACGTACGCCTCGTTCGAGGGGTCCTCTTCCATGGGTTCCGCACCCGCTGGGTTCGAGGGAGCCCCCGAGGGTCCGCCGTCGCTCGAGGGGTAGGGCTCGAAGGTGACCGAGGGCTGCGCGATGTCGCGTGCGAAAACGTTCGGGGGAACGGTGATCCGCCCGGACGCTATTTTTGCCAGCTCGTCTGCTTCCTCGTTGTACCGGCGGGGTACATGATTAAGCTCGATGCCGTAGAATTTGTCTTCGAGGGCCCGCACGGCTTTACAGTAAGCCTCCATCTTGTCGTCGTGGCAGCTCGCGTTCTTCATGACTTGATCGATCACGAGCTGCGAATCCCCTCGCACGTCGAGGCGCTTGATGCCCAACTCAATGGCGATTTTGAGGCCGCAGAGAAGGGCCTCGTATTCCGCCATATTGTTGGATGCGGGGAAGTGGAGGCGCACTGCGTAGCGCATGTGTTCCCCGAGGGGTGACACGAAGAGCAGGCCCGCGCCCGCTCCTGTCTTCATCACCGAGCCGTCGAAGAACAGAGTCCAGCACTCTGCTTGAATCCGAGGGGGCGGCAGCTGCGTGTCCGTCCACTCGGCCGACGAAATCGGCTAAGATTTGCGATTTGATGGCCTTGCGCGGAGCGTAGGCGAGCGTCTCGCCCATCAACTCCACGGACCACTTGGCAATTCTGCCTGCCGCGTCGGGGTTGCGAATGATCTCTCCTAGCGGGAAGGAGGAGACCACCGTAACTGGGTGGGCCTCGAAGTAGTGGCGGAGCTTGCGCCGCGCGAGGACTACCGCGTACAACAGCTTCTGGACCTGGGGGTAGCGCGTCTTCGTGTCCGACAGGACTTCGCTGATGTAGTAGACCGGCCTCTGCACAGGCAAGGCATGCCCTTCCTCCGTGCGCTCCACGACGATCACAGCGCTGACCACCTGGGTGGTCGCGGCCACGTAGAGCTGGAGGGGTTCGCCGTCTCGCGGCGGCGTAAGGATTGGGGCGTGCGTCAGCGACGCCTTCAGCTTGTCGAGCGCTTCCTGGGCCTCGGCGGTCCAAGAGAAGCGCTCGTGCTTCTTGAGCAGCCGGTAGAGGGGCAGGCCCTTCTCACCGAGCCTCGAGACGAAGCGGCTTAAGGCGGCGAGGCACCCCAACACTTTCTGCACTCCCTTGAGGTCCCGAATTGGACCCATTCGCTCGAGGGCCGCGACCTTTTCAGGGTTGGCCTCGATCCCCCGCTGGGAGACGATGTACCCTAGGAGCATGCCCCGCGGCACTCCAAAGACACATTTTTCGGGGTTGAGCTTGACCCCGTTGGCCCGCAGAGCGGCACCGAACGCGATGCCAAGATCGCTAACCAGGTCGTCCGCCTTCCTGGTCTTGACGACGATGTCGTCCACGTAAGCCTCGACCGTCCGCCCGATATGGTCCCCAAAAACGTGCCGCATGCGGCGCCGATATGTTGCGCCCGCGTTTCGAGGCCAAAAGGCATCGTGACGTAACGAACGTCCCGAACGGTGTGATGAACGAAGTCGCGAGCTGGTCGGACTCCTTCATTTTTATTTGGTGATATCCCGAATAGGCATCAAGGAAACAGAGTAGTTCACACCGCCGTTGAATCAACGATTTGATCTATACGTGGCAAAGGAAAAGGAACTTTTGGACATGCTTTATTGAGACTGGTGTAGTCTATACACATCCTCCACTTCCCATTTTTCTTTTTTACAAGCACCGGATTAGCTAGCCACGTAGGGTGGAACACTTCCTTGATGAATCCGGCCTCGAGGAGCTTCCGCAGCTCCGCTCCGATTGCCCGTCGCCGCTCCTCGTCGAAGCGGCGCAGCCGCTGCTGCACAGCGCGAGCATTAGGCAGGATATCAAGGGAGTGCTCGGCGACCTCCCTCGGGATGCCTGGCATGTCCGAGGGGCTCCACGCGAAGACGTTGGCGTTGGCGCGGAGGAAGTCGACGAGCACTGCTTCCTATTTAGGATCGAGGGTCGAGCTGACCCTCAACGCCTTGCCCTCGGGGGCCGACGGGTCGAGGGGGACCCCTTTGGTTTGCTCGGCGGCCTCGAAGGTGCCGACGTGCTTGGCGGCGGAGCTGAGGTCGTCGTTGACCATCTTCTCCAGTGTGTTCACCAGCGCTTCATCCAGCGCTAGTGCCTCCGCATGTTCCACGCACTCGACGTCGCAGTCGAATGCGTGCTCGATCGACGACCCGACGGTGATGACGCCGTTTGGGCCTGGCATCTTCACCTTCAGGTACGTGTAGTTGGGGACCGCCATGAACTTGGCATAGCACGGTCGCCCAAGGATGGCATGGTAGGCCCCTTTGAATCCCACCACTTCGAAGGTGAGGGTTTCCTTGCGGAAATTCTTGGGGGTCCCAAACCAGACGGGCAGATCGATCTGCCCGAGGGGTTGAACTCCGTTGCCGGCGCGATGCCGTGAAACGGCTTCGTGCTGGGCCGCAGCTGGTCCAGCCCAATCCCCATCAGGCGCAATGTATGCGCGAAGAGGATATTGAGGCTACTGCCTCCGTCCATAAGGACCTTCGAAAACCGGGCGTTCCCAATGATGGGATCAACCACCAGTGGGTACTGGCCCGGGTTCGGGATGCGATTTGGGTGATCATCCCGGCTAAAGGTGATGGCATCCTTCGACCAGTTGAGAAAGGCCGGAGGTGCCCTTTCTCGCGGCGAGGACTTCGTGCCGCTCCTTCTTGCGCCGCCGGTCGACATGTTGACAGAGTAGGTCCCCCAAAGATGAGGAACACATTTTCGACAGCAGGGAAACCACCTGCGTCGCCATCGCCTCCATCTTTCTTGGCCTCTGCCTCCTTCGCGGCGGCACGGCCATAGAACTTCTTGAGCATGTCGCACTGCTCAAGAGTGTGGTTCACGGGGGTCTTGTGATAGGGGCATGGCTTCTTCATCATGTCGTCGAACACCCCCGAGCCTCGAGGAGCCGGTCGAGGGCCCCGTCGGGCCGGGTCAACGCCGAGGGCCTCGGCGTTGCCGCCGTTGCGCCCTCGCTCGCGCGCCCGCGCGCGCGGCTTCTTCCCCTTCTTGCCCCGCTTGTCGTTGCGGCGCGGCTCCTTGGACCCGCCGCCCTCCGCGGGCGTGTCCTCGGAGCGCTTGCCCTTCTTGCCGTCGAAGATTGCCCCTACGGCCTCCTCTCCGAGGCGAAGCCGGTGGCAATGTCAAACAGCCTCGTTCGAGTCCGTGGGCGGGCCGCGCTCCCGGCTCGCGCACAAGGTCCCGGCACGTGGTGCCCTCGAGGAACGCGTGCACGATCTCGGACTGTGCCACGCTGGGTAGCTCCGTGCAGCGCTTGGAGAAGCGCCGTATGAAGTCCCGAAGCGATTCGCCCGGCTTCTGCGTGCAGGAGCGCAGATCCCAGGAGTTCCCAGGGCGCACGTACGTGCCCTGGAAGTTGCCCACGAAGGTGTGGACTAGATCGTCCCAGTTATGGATCCGGGCCGGCGGCGGTGCTCGAGCCATGTCCGGCCGCGTCGCCCAAATGCGGGGGGCAAGTTGCGGATGATTACTTCGTCGTTGGTGGCCCCGCCCACCGACAAAGCCGGGCGGTAATCGTTGAGCCGTACACGAGGGTCCGTCTCCCCGTTGTATTTGACGATCGTCGAGGGCCGACGGAAGCGCTCGGGGGAACGCCGCCGTGCGGATCTCCCGCCGAACACACGGGTGCCCGGGGCTCCGTGTCGGGGAGCGATCCTCACCGCTGTCATAGCGTCCACCCCTTCGAGGGTGGTAGCCCCTGGCCGCTCGCGCGTCCGCCTTGCTGGTGCGCCTGGCGTTGATGACGTTGCGAGCATCGCCATCCAGCGCCCTGCGCGTATCGAGGAGCCGTTCCTTGGCCGGCGTGCGTCCCTGGTCAGCGGGTTGACCCACGTGCACCGAGGGTTCGCCTCCTGGTGCAGGATCATCACCCCGTGCGTCCCCCTGTTGGCGGATGCGTGAGGCTGAGCTCTCGGCCTGCTGGACGGCCGCTTGCTCAAGGAGAGTCTGCACCTCGCGGTGCATGTCTCGAGCTTCGGGGGTCGAGGGTGCCGGCATGGCGCGTAGCAACGTCGCGGCGGCGATGAGCTTTTGGCTCGCCCGTGGTGGCGTATCCGCGTTGTCGACGTTGGGGACGGGGTTGAGGCGGTCACGGACCTGTCGGCCCGGCCTCCCGCGCGCGTTCGCCGCGCGCAGGCCTCCCCCGCCATCGAGGCGCGGAGCGGCCCGATCGTCCGTACTCCTCCGCCGGATTGGCCTCAAGCTCGCGGGCTTGGGCCACCGTGCGTCGACGTCGGCCCCGGCGAGAGCGCCGGCCCCGCGGCCGGGGCGCGTGGCGATCCCCGGGGCGGGCGTGACTTCCCCGTCTCTCGGCGCCCGCCGCACCGGCGGCGTTGGCCGGTCGTTGGTGATGACGGCGCAACACTCTCGCGTGGGGTCGTAGCTCCCGTGCCGGGAGTCGTCGGAGCAGCCAAACCCGCAGGTCCGTGGCGTCGAGGAAGCGCCCGAACGCGACCGGGTCCCGCACGCCGAGAAGTCCCACTCCGCGTACCCGTGGCGGTTGGCGGGTGGCATCGTGTCGACGGAGCCCAGGGACGACTCGTCTGCTGCTGAGGTGCCGGGATCCCTGGCGACGAAGACGTGGCGGCCAGGCGGAACCCGGCGCATCGTCGTGTTCACGTTGGCGTTATGGGCCGTCGTGGCGCCACGCAGCCCCGATGGGGATGCGCGGTCCCGAGACCGCACGCGGTCCCCACCGGGGCGGTGGCGGCCGTTGTGACGGTGGGCGCACCGCGTTGGGCGGCGGCGCGCTCGCTTGCCGCCGCCGGACCGCGCCCGGCGGGTGCGCGGCCCGAGCGGCGACGGCGCCGCGGCGTCGACGGACCCGCGGCATCCGTGCCCGCGGGCGCCGCGCCGGTGTCGTGCGTGCGGCGGAGACCGCAGCGTACCGGCCTCGCGCTGCGCGCGAAGCTCCTCACGATTGGTGAGGCGCATGAGATAGCCGTTCCCCGTGGCCTGGAAGTTCAAGTCTCCGAAGCGGATCTCGAACCCGGCCGGGAGAGGGTCCGAGCTACCCATGTTGTAGCGCGTAGCACGGTACTCAGTGCGAATCACCATGGAGGGAGTTGGCGAAATGACCTTAGGCGCTCGTTTGCCCCACGGTGGGCGCCAACGTCGGTGCGAAATATGGTCCCGACACTAACCGTAGATAACGCCTAGGTCTATCCCTCAATGGTCGGTGCTAAGCAACAAATGACACAAGGTTTTATCCTGGTTCCGGCCGAGGGGGCCGTACGTCCAGCAGGGGCGTGCTCGTAGCACTGTATTGCTCAGCACCAGGGGTGCTTGTAGTGGGGCAAATACAAGCGAGGCGGGAGAGGAAGCTTGGCTTCCAAGTCCCTGGGAGAGTGGATGAAGATGTTGTGGGAGAATAAGAGAGTGAGTGCACGATGTGTTGTGTTCCTCCGAATTCGTCCCCCCCGCGGCTGGGGGTTCGCCTCCCCCTTTTATAGGCCAAGGGGGCGACGGGTTACACGCACGCCGCGCTACCTAGCTACGTGAGGGAGCACGTCGCGCTACGGCGTAGAGTGGGCGGCCGTCCGGACGATCTTCGCCGCGATCCGGCCATGATGGCCTACCTCGTACCCGAACAAGGGGCGGTTCGAGGGTAGGAGGCGGCGGATGGCGATGGCGTCCTCTCGATAGGCTTCGAGGGAGGTGCCGATGATGGCCGGTACGGGGCACGGGGAGCGGGCGAACGGCGTTCCTTCCCAATGAGCTCCGCGGTAGTGGAGTGGTTGCCGCAGCGGTCCGGCGTGCGCCGCGGAGTCGGGGCGTGCGCCCGCACGCGTGGGTACGGCGGCCGCGCGCGTTACGGTGGCCGGGATGGCCATCCACCGGCCTAGCGCCCCTCACCCTAACTCCGCAGGGTCACGTGAAAGTGAATCGAGGGGTGCGCCCCGGCCCTCTTTCGAGGGTCGGGCGCGTTAGCCGTACAAAGTGGGCGCGCGGTGTCACGGGGACCGACACCGGCCGTACCGCACGTCCATCCCACGCGGGCGGGGATGGGCTCCTCCCCGGGGAGTTGGTGCGGCGGCACCGGGCGTGAGCCCGTGGCGCATGATGGCGCCGTCCCCGCGGCGTCGTGGCGTTAAATGCCCAAGTACGGCGCGGCCGCACGCGTGCGGCGCGCCCGTGAGCGTGGCGGGGCCCGCCCGAGGGCGGGGCGGACCCTCGAGCAAGACGAGACTCGCTCGAGGGGGAGCGAGCCCTCGAGCGGGGCGGGACCGCTCGAGGGAAGGGGGTCGCCCCTCGAACGGGGCGGAGTCCGTTTCGAGGAGGGGGGTCGCCCCTCGAACGAGGCGGAGCCTCGCTCGAGGGGTCTTCTGGTCGGGCCGTCTTGGTGGGCTTCCGGAGTCCTGCCGCATAGGCTAAGTCCTGTATGGTTAGTTTCCTGCATGGTTAGGCTTAGCGTGTTTTGATACCGGGATTAAGTGAGGATTCCCCGTTGTTTAAGGGGACCCCTAGGGCGGTCCCCGACAGTCTTGTCCATTGTGCATCTAGTGAGCTTAGGTAGGCCTTGTGCTTTTGCTCATTAGAATTGTGTAGGATCTTCCCGGTGCTTAAAGTACTAGTGGCATAGGTTTGTGTGACCTTGCTCCTAAAATTGTTTAGGTGAGCTCATGCTAGGCCAGCACCTTATTTGCTTGTTTAGGATCTTTTATAAGGTGTGAGTGAATATAGATAGAGGGGTGTAGTCTTGGCTAGACCGATAGTTTTTATTCCGCATTTGTTTTGGTTCGCTAGTGCGTTAATTTTTTAGAAAGGACTATTCACCCCCCCTCTAGTCCGCCAACTCGACCCTACACTTGTGGCTTCATGGTCGTCGGGTTCACGAGTTCTGAGGGGAGGCACTTGAGCGACTCTGTTGTCGACTCTCATGAAGTTGGTGTCCTCCACGAGCTTAGCGATGACTTCACCAGCACGCATCCCCTGAGCCTGACGTGCTATCGTGGTGATAGACATGAGGCATTGTTCGGGGGTAGTGTGCACCCGGCTTTCGACTTGATCAAGTGCCTCTGCGAGATTCCGTATTGGAAGGCTTTCACGGAGACTTCTATGCCGTTCGTTCCGCTTCCTGTTGCGTTCACGTCGGGCGTTCTTGTCGTTGTTGGTTTCATCCG
The DNA here is from genome assembly GCA_947561735.1 of Cenchrus americanus. Classification (NCBI taxonomy): domain Eukaryota; kingdom Viridiplantae; phylum Streptophyta; class Magnoliopsida; order Poales; family Poaceae; genus Cenchrus; species Cenchrus americanus. The sequence goes on along the minus strand of OX387245.1, from coordinate 89,004,119 downwards.
CGGGTGCATTGGCAGACAACTTGTTTGCTGAGATATCTTCAAAGTACCGGTCAGGGCGGGTCCCTGAAAGTCCTAGCGTCTCGCTGGCAGCCTGAAGACTTGGCGATCAGGGGTGCCGAGACCGGAGTCAGTAGTCGCCACCTCTGTTGGGGTGTGCTCCTCTGTTGGAGCTAGGGGTGTTCCCTCTTGGAAGGGAAGCGAGTCGAGGTAGGCGACGCAGCGTGAGTTCCCACCTGTCAGATCTGCAGGCTTGCGGTCTGGCCAATAGATGAATCTCCCGGCGGGTGTAGATGTTATAACCAGGCCGGTAGCTGGTCCTGACAGTGGTTAATCAGTCGTGGAGTTCTCAGACTCGAGCTCGTTGGGATTCGATCCGAAGTCGAACTCGTAGGAGGAGTCCGAGTAGTAGCCGGAGGCGGGGTTGGAGTCCGAAGTGTAGTCGGAGACGGTCTGCTTGCCGGCCCAGCGTGCAGTGAGAGCCTCCGCATGGGCCTTTCTAGCGTTGTAGAGGCCGTACGAGAAGTGCTTATGGAGTGGGATGCCAGCACACAATGCCTCAGTAGCCGGCTCGCATGCGATGGCCCACGGGGACGTCGAGTTCGAGTTGGAGGCGGATCCGGACTCGAAGTCGGCGTGTTGGTTGTAGAGCGAAATTTCGCCAAATTTACTGGCGAGATCGCCCGTGATCACCTCGGGAAGTGTCACGAGCCCGGTCTTCGGGTTGGGTGCCATGGTGAGGCGGCGTTGGAAAGATCCAGCGTCATCGGCGGTGCAGACCCAGGTCCCGAAGACGAAGGTGTCACCGCGGTTAAAGCGACGGTTGGCTTGATGCAGATTGAAGCCGTCGAGTTCACCATGAGATCTTCGGCGAGAGCCCCTACCTAGTGCGCCAGCTGTCAGTGTTTTAGACCGGCAACCTACCAAGGGGAGTACCCGAGGTAGATGAATGTGGCCTCACCGAGATCAGTAACTCGAAGGAAGAGACACGTGGCACACAATTTAGACAGGTTTGGGCAGTGGGTGCGTAATACCTTACGTCCTGTATGCTGCGTAGCTCTGGATTGATTGGGTGTGTTTGTCGGTGTTTTATACCGGCAACCTACCAAGGGGAGTACCCGAGGTAGATGAATGTTGCCTTGCCGAGATCGGTAACTCGAAGGTAGAGACACGTGGCACACAATTTAGACAGGTTCGGGCCGCGAGGTGCGTAATACCCTACGTCCTGTATGTTGCGTAGATCTGGATTGATTGGATGTGTTTACAAGATGATGTGTATCCGTGAGAAGGGTCCCTGCCTCTCCTTATATAGCCCGGGAGGCAGGGTTACAAGTCGGTTTGAGGAGAGAGTACTAGTCGGGTACGGCTAGGAGTTCTCCACATAGTACAGGTCATGTATAGCTTCCTATCCAAGTACTTCTCCACCGTAGTCCTTGCGCCCCACGCCATCAGGTGCCGTGTGGCACAAGCCGAGTTGTCCCAGGTGCCCACCGAGTAGTCGGTCCTGGTACCCACTAAGGTAGTGGGCCCAGGGAGGTCCATATGACAAGCCCCCGAGTACTTTGTAGTCGAGTAGGATAGTTTCGAGTAGTCTTGACAGCCTTGACGAGTAGTCCTCAATCGTCCTTGAGTACTACAAGCCAAAAGCACTTAAGAGTACTTGAAGCATCCCGAGGCTGGAAGATACTCCAGCTGATCTCCGAGTAGTCTTGAAGTCTTCTCGAGTAGTTCCCAAGTGTCCTCGAGTTCTCCTCTTGAAGGTCTTCAATAATACTCGCTCCGTCTTGAAGAAGAAACCATATGGAAAATGCGATTCAAAGAATCGCATTCCATATGGAATGTAGCCCCCGAGCCTTAGGTCGAATCATAGATTCAAGCTGAGGGTCAATCTGAAATTCCACCAAGATTATCCCGCCAAATCAGGAGAAAAAACCGAAGGATACGTGGTACAGAGCCCCCGAGCCTTGAGTCGAGTACTTCCTCTCAAATTGAAGGGTCATATTGATTGTAGAATGTGTCCTGAGTTGTTCTGGAGTCTTGTCATCACCCATGGATTTCAGTAGATGTAGCTGAGCCCCCGAGATGAAGTGCATCGACTACTGGAAGTTGAAGGGTCAAGCGGCTACCACTGAGTCAGCCGCCGATACTTATCCATCTGGCCATTACCGAGCCGCCGATTGGCTTATAAATAGAAGTTGACACCCTTAGGGTTTTTCCATCCTCCACACTTGCAGCCATTTGAAACAGATCTAGCCAAGGGTCAGCCACCCGAGCACACTGCCACCGTGCCTTAGGTTGTAGATCCACGCGCGCCGCCATTGCTTACCTTCAAAGAAGCCCCCGAGCGAATGCGAGTGAAAACCCGGTGCGTTGGAGGATGAAATCTTCTCCGTCAAAAAGTATGAAGACCGGCGCCGGGAAGAAGAGATCCCGTGACGAGGCGACTGGATCCGCCCAGGGGTCAACACCGCCGACCACTCCCCCTCGCCTGAATCCAAACAAGGAGTGGAAGAAATCCAAGGTGAAGACCGAAGACCTACTGGCGCTGGTGAACAGTGGTTTCCTCCGGGAGAAGGAGATGGACATGTGGCGCGCCGCCGCGGGAGATCCATACCCGATGGAGAAGAACCCTGACGAGATCCCAATGTTCGCGCGGTTCGTGGAGCGCGGGCTGGCTCTCCCGGCGAGCGACTTCTTCAAGGGTCTCCTCAAGTACTACGGTATCAAATACTTGAATCTGAACCCTAACGGAATCTTTCACGTCTCCGTCTTCGTCCACTTCTGTGAGGTCGTCGTGGGAATCAAGCCCCACTGGGTGCTGTTTCGGAAGTTCTTCCGCTTGAAGCCGCAGTCGAGCGCCAATGACCCCAGAGTAGTCGGAGGAGCCGGCATCCAGATGCGCGAAGACGCCGCCGAGCAGTACTTGTCGTACAAGCTCATCGACTCCAACCAGGATTGGAAGTCGAAATGGTTCTACATCACCAACCACCACCCGGAGCTGCCGAAGCCGAGTGGGAGGCAACCAAAGCATCAGCCCTGGTGGAACACGGAGCCAACAATGCAAAAGGGTATTCAACTACCCGAGCTGTTGCAGAAGATCAAGGCTTTGAGAGAAGCCAGGCTAAGGGCCGAACACGTGGCCTTCAGCTTCATGAAGAGGAGGGTACAGCCGCTGATGGCACGTGATACCCTCGGTACCAGTATACGGGCGACGACGACACGTCGAGGATGCCCGGCACTGAAGTCGATGATGACGACATCGTCGAGAGAATGGGGAGGATCTTCAAAGATATGCCACCATACACATCCTGCCTAGTCCCAGAGTACTCCGCAGCTCGTCCGCCAAACAAGGTTGGTAATTGAACTCGTGTCTTTGAGTACTCATTGCAGTAGTAGTCGAGCTCACCCAAGCTCACCCAATAAGTACCCAAGCTGAGCTCCGCCAAACGAAGTTTGTCTCTGACCCCACTTCCCCTCCTCGACTTGTGTATATTCCAGAGGAGGGAAAGGGCAAGGGCAAGGAGCACTGTGAAGTCGGCGAGGGTGACGACACCGTCACCATAGAAGACACGTCCGACGAGGAGGATGGGGAGACGCTTCAGGAGCGGTTCCAGCTGCGGTCCAGGTTCAGTAGGCCTGGGTTGCCCCAGATCCCTCTTGTCGAAGATCCACTGACTAGCTTGGAGGCTAGTCTCCCTGCACCGCCACGGAGGCCGCGCAATGTGGCGCATAAACGAGTCGCCAAGAAGCTGAAAGTGACCGAGACTACATCTCAAGAGGTGAGCTCCTCGAGTAGAGTAGTCGAGTACTTGACTTGAAGTATTCTTTATGCTGACAATTGACTTTTGAGTTGTCGCAGGAGATTCCCTCTTCCGACCCTATTGATCAAGGGGAAGGAGAGGACTGGGATACGGTGGGTGGGCCGACTGAAAGAAGCCGCAGTCCAGCCCCACCGTCGAAGAACTTGTGTCGCAGATGACACAGCGGTCGACTAGTGTTGTCGAGCCGCAAGCACCGGCCGTGGAGAGCAGTCCGGAACCGAGCACAACTGCTGGTGCTGAAGAGCCGGCAGCGGCTCAAGCTGAAGAGGAGGCGCCCGCCGAAGCCGGGCTTGTGGATATCGCCAGCATCCTTGGCGCTCCGACTGTGACTGTCGTCCGGTCTAGCTTGTAAGTGAAGACCTTTCCCAAGTAGTACTTGTAGCTTGGTAGTCTTTCTTGGTTGACCACCAATCTTGTACCATGCAGGAAATCAACCGACTTGTCCTGGGACAGAGATGAACCCGGCACGATGGCGGCTGAAGAAGTTTCCGCGCCTGCCGCCGAGGAGTCCGCTCCCCTTCCTCAGGCCGAGACTATGACGCCGGTCGCGGAGGCTACGCTGCCAGAAGCCAGAGTAGTAGAAGGTGAGTACGCTGCAGTAAGCCTTCCTCAAGTAATAGTCAAAGCCCCCTAGGAGCTGATTCATATGTCTTGTGTAGACAGGGGCAGAAGTCGAGGGTAGCACCATCCTTGAGGCTGTGCCAATTGAAGGCATTGTGCCGGAAGCCGGGGTGGCCACTGAAGCAGTAACTGAGCCGGCGGAGATAGCAGCCCCCGGGGTGGCCGAAGAAGTGCGTGGCGATGCCCTGCCGGAGGTGAGCTTAGAGGTAGTCGTCCGTTCGCCAGAAATCCAAGACGCGGAGCTGATCCATTCGGCGCCGATGTCTGAGGCCACCACGACTAGTTGGGATGGACTCGAGCTTCTGGCGGATGACCTTATCAGCCCGGCGGCAGTAGCCCGCAACTTGGAGTCGATGCGGCGTGCCGAGCAATGGATGAAGGTATGTATCGGTACTCTTGAGTAGTCGAGTTCCAGCAGAACGAGTACCCAAGTAAGAGTTGTTGCCTTGTGCAGGATGTCGTGGAGAGATCCCGACAAAAGTTTGACATGCTCTAGGGGTATGGCGATACGGTGCTTCGGGCGGAAACTTTGGAGAAAGAACTCGCTAAAGCCAGGAATCACTCCGCCATGCTCCGGTCCGAGCTTGATGGCGCCTTCGCCCAATACCATAACAAAGTGCAAGATCGAAGAGCGATGAGCTGGTCTGGAAGAACAAGTCGCTGCGCCAGAAGAACAAAGGTATGCCGATGCCATTTTTTGAGTACTTATTGTAGGTACCCTGTAGTAGTCTGACATCTCCCTTTGAGTTGTTTGTAGATCTTGAGGCCTGGGTGGAACAGCTGAAGGCATCAGAGACTGATATGAAGAATCTCTTCTACCGAGAGAAAGATGCCCACGAGGTACTTGAGTATGATTATAAGCAGCTGGCCCATGAGTGTAATATGCACATGGAGCTTCATATCGCCTCGGATCATGACCTTGTCAACTACTATAAATCTCTGTAGAAGCTTGGTGAAGATTGCGAGAAGCTGCGGGGTCAACTCAAGAAGCTTGAAGAAGCCGCGCTGCCCATCGCTAGACTGCTTGTACCTCACCCGGGCAGGCCGAAGATTTCTCCATTGGTCGACCAACTGAAAGAAGCCCCCGGACGACTGGCGACGTATGTCAAGCATCTGGAGAAGTCCATCCCCAACCAGGTCTTAGCGTTCATGAAGTCGTATTTTCCCAAGGCCCCGGTTGATGTAGTCGCGGGTGGACTAACCGCCAACTACACGGATGAGCAGTACACAGAGCTTCTGGAGCAAATGGTGCCAATCGCCGAGCAAGTCATGGAGAAGCTGAACCTTTAGTAGGTATCCGGTACGATTAGCTTGTAGAAGCAGCTCTATATAAACAAAGCTGTAATGAACTTGTTTAAGTGTGTAATGAAAAAACTACCATCGAACGATTACTCGTTGTCGCGATCTTGTATGCGGAGTGCCCATCTGAGGAGTTGTCGTGGGTAGTAGTACTCGGTAGTAGACCCGTTGAGGGGGACACAGTAAATGAGTTGATCGATAATCAAACTTTATTACTAAAAGAGTACACCTGGATGGCCAGGGCCGTTTACAAGTGTAGTTGCCAGGACTCAGAGGCCGCCTACGGCTAGGGTAGTGCTAGGGCGTGTAGCCGCTTACAGCAGTAGATCCGTTAGTAGCCGTATAGGCTGGATCTAAAAGTACATGGTCTCTTGATAGACCGCTGCTAGAGTCCTTGACGCTCTAATGCAGCCCGAGTTCCGTTAGTAGCCGTTAACACTGGATCTTGGAGTAGAGTAGTCCGGAGACTAGTGCCTGGACCCGAAGGCCACTTACAGCAAAGGATTCAGGAGTAGTCGTGTAGACTTGAGCCCCCAGAGTAGTCGAGAGACTACGCGTAGAACCGACAGAGTTGGTTGACATTCCACGAGTTGCTGATGTCTTCGCCTTCAAGTGTCTGAAGGCGATACGAGCCTGGTCCGGTCACCTTTGCAACTGTGAAGGGACCTTCCCATGGCAAGCTGAGCTTGTGTAGTCCTTCCGTGTTCTGGATACGGCGGAGGAAGAGATCGGCAATGTTGAAGGAGCGTTCCTTGACGTTGCGATCGTGGTAGCGTCAGGTACCTTCTAGGTACCTTGCTGACTGGACGAGGGCAGCGCAGCGAGCTTCTTCGAGTCCATCGATGTCAACTCGTCTGCTATCTTTGGATATGCCTTTGTCGTACTGCTCTACTGCCGGTGACTCCCACATGACGTCGGCGGGTAGGATAGCTTCGGAGCCGTAGACCAGGAAATAAGGAGACTATCCCGTCGGCTTGGTGGGTTGAGTACGCAGCCCCCAGAGAGCATTGTGCAGTTCCTTGATCCACTTTCCTCCTTTCGTGTTAGCAGCATCGTGCAGTCGCTTCTTGAGAGCGTCGAGTACCATTCTGTTGGCACGCTCGACTTGTCCATTGGCCCGTGGATGGGCGACTGAGACATATCAGACGTCGGTCCCGCTGTTCTCGCAGTACTCCCAAAACTGGTGATTGTTGAAGTTGGAACCCAGGTCTGTGATGGTGCGATGGGGTAGTCCATAACGATGCACGAGTTCATCCAAGAAGTCGAGTACCCTGTCGGCCTTGGGACAGGTGACCGGTTTGACTTCGATCCAATTGGTGAACTTGTCGATGGCCACCAGAACTCTGTTGAATCCTCCTGGCGCAGTTGGAAGAGGCCCAATCATGTGGAGCCCCTAGTAGGCAAAAGGCCAGGTTGGTGGTATGGTGACTAGCTTGTTGGCGGGGACGTGTTGTTGCTTGCCGAAGTACTGGCACCCTTGGCACCTTCTGACGAGTTCCTCGGCATCGCCCAGAGCTGTGGGCCAGTAGAAAGCTCGTCGGAAGGCCTTGCTGACCAGCGTGCGTGAGGATGCGTGATTGCCGCAGACGCCTTTTTGTATCTCCTCCAAGATGTCCTTGACTTCTTCTCGGGGAACGCACTTCATGAGTACTCGAGAAGTGGCACCCCGCCTATATAGCTTGTCCCCGACTAGGACGTAGGACTTGGCCCGGCGGATGAGCGGCTCAGCCAAGTTTTTGTCCGATGGAACCTTCTGCTCGCGGATGTAGTCGATGAAGGGTTGTCGCTAGTCCACGTCGATCATCATGACCTCCTGGCCAGCTGGCAGGTGTGCTGGATCAATGGTCGTAGGCGCCGGCTCCGGGATGGATGGCGTGTGAAGCTCGTGGACGAAGACACCCGCTGGTACTTGAGCGCGAGTAGAACCACTACAAGAAATCTATCATTTTATGACAAAATTCATTGTGACGAGGTCAAATTTGGTCATATAATGAAACATACTATGACGAAAATTTTTGTGTCGTCATAATTTGACGAGAGCCACTTTATTTTATGACGACTTGGTTTTGTGGTCACATAAAGGCAGGAAATTTTGTCACATATTGTACAACGCCAGGAGACGGCTGCCGGTTTATTTTTTGTGACCCTTGTAACTACCTTATTATGACTAATTATCGTTGTCATGTTTAGATACTTAAATAATTGACCTATGCAAACTTTGTGTTCATCACTTTTTATTTTGAAAGTATTTAGTACACCAATTTCAAGTCCAAATACCTTAAATTTTGAAATTTTCATATTTAAAATTGCCAAGAAAGGTCAAATGAAAAAATATCCAGAACAAATAATGTACATTTGGAGGAGCTGTACATTTTTGTTTTAAACATTGTATTCATTTTCAATCGTTTACTAGGCATAAAAATCCATCTAAAATCAAATAGAACTCAAACAGTCACTGACAAGTGGACCCGATGCATCTAACATGAGCTTTGGCCCAGTACAGGATCGGCAACCGACAACCCGGGGCCACCAGTCAGGCCAAAATTTTCGCTATCGCGCCTGCCTCTTCCCGCGCTGTCCCGCTCGCCGACACATGGGACCCACCCCACCTCCTGCTCAAGCCGTCCGAAGCAGCCCTCGCCGTATCCTCTTGCCCAGACGGACTAAGGGAAAAAATCCCCAATCCTCGCGCCCACCACCGCGCAAACCCTTTCGCCGCCCCACCGCCGCCACCCCGTGCAAACCCTCGCGCCGCCTCGCCGCCGCTCACCCCCCCCACCTCCGACGCCTGCGCCGTCCCCGCCGACGCCACTTGGCCCTTCGACTCCCTCACCACCACCCTCCTCTTCTCCTCCGTCTCCACCTCCCCGCCGCTTCCTTCCCTGCCCACCAACTCCTCCTCCTGGCTCACCCCACCCTCCCCGCTCTGGCTCTTCGAGGACCGGAACCTGCTCCCGCTCAAACCCCCGCAAGCGCCCGAGGCCGCCGTCGCGGCAGCCGTCGTCGAGGAGGTCCAAAGGGCCCGCTCCGGTGAGTTTCTTCCCTGTTCCTGCAATTTCCTTCGCACCAACTATTATTATCTTTGTGCTTGCGCCAGACACACACACACAAAAAAGAGGCTGGAGATTCCCCCCTCCGTCCCATGCGCATGCCAGATTTTGTGTTCCGCTCCACCATCTTTGCTTTGCTTAGCTTGGGCCTGCGCAGATTTGATTCGCGGAAAGCTGGAATCTTGCTCTTGTTCTTGTCACCAATACACCACTAGCCTTATCAAGTTCCCAGCTTTATTGTTTGACCAATACCATGCTTATTGGTCTCAACTCAAATTCATAGGATTTGCCTCATCAGTTGTGGATTCTGCTTCCTCCCTCTACCTTCTTCTTGGTCCTCCCTAAGCCTTCTTCTTGATTCATAGTGGGTGCACGCCGTCTAGATGTTCGCCATCTAGATGTTCGATGAAATGCGCAAGACATTTGTACTTGTTCTGGGATGCCAGTCAGATCTTTGCTAGTCACATGTTTCTTAGATCCTAGTTAATGCAATGATGCTCATGTCTCCTGATAATCCACTTATACAAGCTATGCCTAGAGTTTTCCTTTTTTCTCTGAGAAGTGTCAAGGAGTTGATAAAAAATAAACTAATTACTTCTCGCAGCCATTTCTGTGTATACCTTGACATGCACAAAAAACTGTAGGCCTGATGCACAGTCATTGTCTGAAGCCGAAAGGCAGTCAAGATCCAGGAATTTTAATTCACCAGAACCATTGCAGTAGTCTAGCTCGCAGCTTATATGCTTAATGTGAGATACTGTCGAAGCATACCTAAGTATTTTCAAGAAAATTAAGAATTAACAATTTATGTGTTAGATACTAATTTGACATAGGCTAAAGACATCCCATGCCCTGAATTAGAACTCCAGTTTGGATCTTGTCCTACATTTTTTGAACCCGTAAATGCTGAATTTTAAATTCCATTTGGACCATTGCTGGACATTGATGGTTTCCTTTTATTAAGAATGCTGCCATCTGACCTTGCCCTCTTCATCAATTTACTAATGTAGTGTACATGATACTATCGTAGCTTACAACTTGGATGCCAGTTCATGATATTCAACTAATGAAACTTGCTTCTCTGGGTATTATCTGTGCCTTTCTGATTATGTAACTTGCTTCTCTTTTACAGAAACTGAATCCAGTTTCTGCTATCTGTGCATTGATGAAACTAAGTAAGAAATGACAAAATCCCAGTATGAGGTGGACAGGGATGAAAGGGTAAGGAATATCCAGGAACATTTTAAGTCTCTGGGTATTCCAATATTAGCTCAGGAAGTTAGAGATGTTTTGTCCAAAAAAGAAAAGCGCAAACGGAAGACAGTAGACAAAAAAGATGGTGATCATGATTATGACCCATCCTCTGACATTGATAGCCAATCTGACACTGATGATGATAGTCATGATGACTGTGATGATGAACTAATTAATCTGGATAATACAAAGGTAAGATGCATTACTAGGGCAACTAACAATTATTGTGTCAGTCTTTTCAATCATGAACTTCATTGTAATTACTTATTGTACTTTGCACTTGTTCCTTACTGATAAGATGCATGTTTCTCTTGGTAGGTAGGAGCGATGGTTCCAGGAACTCGCCTTAAGAAGCAAAAGACAACAGAAATGGCGGCTGCAAACCTACCACCGCGCTCGCCTACCAAATTTACTAGGCAGCAGGTAGCCAAGCCTACTGGAGCCAAATTCACTATGCATATGAATTAAAAGTTTATTTTGCACTTTTGGTGTAGGTGAAATCTGAGAAGAACAAACAAAACCGATCAAAGGTGCAGCTTCACCAAAAAACTGGTTCTAGGTCCTACATAGCCCATCGATATAGCCTGGTAATACTAAAAATTATGCCTCATGTACTGCATGTGATTATTTTGTTCTATATTATGTTCTATATGCACTGTTCTATTTCAGCACTGTTCTACAGCCTTGTTAATAAGTGCATTCTCTTTATGTAGGAACTAATGGTGGCAGAGAAGGATAGAGAGCCAGAAGCAGCAGCAGAAGCAGAAGCACGCATGAAAGCTGAGTTTGAGGCAACCCTCCAAGCTGAGAGAGAGGAAGCTGCCAGGAAGCAGGAAGAGTTTCAGGCACAGCTACAAGCACAGCAGGCCGCACTTGAAGAAAACAAAAGCGTTGCTGTGAGCTGTCCTCAAGCTTCAAAAAGATTGAGGTATGAATGCAGTTTCTGAGGATGAGGCCTTTGCCTAAGCTTTTGCTACAATGCTTCAAAGTAGTCTGTGCTAGGAACTTTGTCAGAACTATGCACCATATTATATTTGTATGTTTGCTGGAACCTGGAACTATGTGTTGGACCTGGAACCTGGAACTATATGTGGTTGAACAAGTATGTTGCAGGGCTTGTGGTTGGAACATTTATATGCATAGTTATGTGGATTCTGTGAATTGTGTTGTCACTTGTGGTTGGAACATCTGGTTGCAAGGCTTCAGTGAATTGTGCAGGGCTTCAGTAAATTGTGTTATCACTTGTGATGTCAATCTGTGAATTCTGAATGATCTGTGAGTTGTGCCGGGGATTGCCCTAGGGGTCCCCTTAAACAATGGGGAAAACCTCACTTAAAACCTGCAACGGAACCCAAATACGTTAAGCCTAACCATGCAGGTGCCTAACCATGCAGGTGCCTAACCATGCAGGACACAGCCCACAGGGACTCCGACGGCCCATCGAGGCGGCCCACGTAAGGATCCCCTCGAACAGGCTTCGCCCCGCTCGAGGGGCAGCACTCCCTTCGGGCAGGCACCACCCCGCTCGAGGGGCAGCACTTCCCTCGAGCGGGCTCCGCCTCGCTCAAGGGTACGCCCCGCCCTCGGCCGGGGTCCGCCACGCTCGAGGGTGCCCCTCACTCGTGCGCCGGCCCCGTACACGGGCATTTAACGCCCTGACGCCGCAGGACGGCGCCATCATGCGCTCGGGGCTCGCACCCCGGTGTCGCCGCACCTACTCCCCAGGGAGGAGCCCATCCCCGCCACTGTGGGAGGGAACTGTGCAGTGCGGCCGGTGTCAGTCCCGTGACACCGCGCGCACGCCCTGGTACGGCTAACGCGCCGAGCCCTCGAAAGGGGGCCGGCGCACCCTCGATTCACTTTCTTGTGACCCTACAGGGTTAGGTGGAGGCGCTAGGCCGGTGGACTGCCATCCCCGCCACTGTAACGGCGTGCCCGCCGTACCCGCGTATGCAGGCGCACGCCGGGCCCTGTAGCAACGGCTCCAGCCCCGTGAAGCGCATCGGGAAGGAACGCCGTTCTGCCTACCCCGTACGCCGCACGTGCCCGCGCGCACCTCCCTCGAGCCTATCAGAGGACATCACCGCCATTCGCCGCTCTCTCCTACCCTCGAACCGCCACTGTTCGGGTACAAGTCAGGCCATGATGACCAGATCGCTGCAAGGATCGCCCGGATGGCCGCCCATTCTCCAGCATAGCACGTCGTGCTTCTCCACGTAGCTAGATAGCGCGGCATGCATGTAGTTCACCTCCCCTTGATCTATAAAAGGGGGACGAACCCCCCAGCCGCAGAGGAAGAGGACGAAAAACATAGAACAGCAACACGCTCAAGGCCACAGACCAAGAGCCCTTGACATACGCTGTGCACTCACCCTCTTATTCTCCCACAACATCTTCAGCCACTCCACTAGGGACTTGGAAGCCACGCTTCCTCTCCCGCCTCGCTTGTAGCAGCCCCACTACAGGCACCCCCGGTGCTAAGCAATATAGTGCCGTGAGCACACCCCTGCTGGACGTACGGCCCCCTCGGCCGGAACCAGGATAAACCCCGTGTCTCTTGTTGCTTAGCATCGACCATTGAGGGATAGACCTCGGCGCTATCTACTGGTTAGTGTCGGGACCATATTCCGCACCGACAGTTGGCGCCCACCGTGGGGCAAGCGAGCGCTTAAGGTCATTTCGCCAACTCCCTCCATGGTGATCCGCACTGAGTACCGTGCTACACGCTACCGCATGGGTGGCTCGGACCCCTCCCCGCCGGGTTCGAGATCCGCTTCGGGGAACCCGAACTTTCGAGCCACGGGGAACGGCTATCTCATGCGCCTCACTAACCGTGAGGAACTCCGCGCGCAGCGTCGGGCCGGGGACCGCTCGTACCCCCGCCGCGCGCACGACTCCGGCGCGGCGCCCGCAGCACGGAGGCCGCGGGTCCATCGACGCCACGACGCCGTCATCGCTCGGGACAACGCTCACGCCGGGCACGGTCCGAGCGGCGGCAGCCGAGCGCGCCGCCGCCCCGCCGTGGTGTGCCGACCATCACGACCGCCACCGCCCGGGGCGGGACGCGCGCGCCTCCGGACCGCGCATCCCCATCGGGCTGCGTGGCGCTACGACGGCCTACAACGCCAACGTCAACACGACGATGCGCAGGGTTCCGCCTGGCCGCCACGTCTTCGTCGCCAGGGACCCCGGCGCCTCAGCAGCAGATGAGTCATCCCTGGGCTCCGTCGACACGATGCCACCCGCCAACCGCCACGGATACGCGGAGTGGGACTTCTCCGGCGTGCCGAACCCAGTCGCGTTCCGGCGTTTCCTCGACGCCACGGACTACCGGGTTTGGTCGCTCCGACGACTCCAAAGCACCGGGAGCTACGACCCCACGCGGGAGTGTTGCGCCGTCATCACCAACGACCCGGCCAACGCCGCCGCGCGGTGGGCGCGGGAGACGGGGAGGTCACGCCCGCCCCGGGGATCGCCACGCGCCCGGCCGCGGGGCCAAGCGCTCCCCGCCGGGGCCGACGTCGACGCACACCGACCCAAGCCCGTGAGCTCGAGGCCAAGCTGGCGGAAGAGTACCGAACGGTGCGGTTGCTCCGCGCCTCAATGGCAGGGGAGGCCTCTGCGCGTGGCGAACGCGTGCGGGAGCTGGGCCGACATGTCCGTGACCGCATCAACACCGCCCCCAACGTCGGAAACGCGGACGTGCCCCCACGGGCGAGCCGAAGCTCGTCGCCGCCGCGACGCCGCCGCGCGGCTATGCCGCACCCTCGACCCCCCGAGGCTCGAGACATGCACCGCGAGGTGCAAACTCTCATCGAGCAAGCAGCCGTCCGGCCAGGCCGAGAGCTCGGCCTCACGCATCCGCCAACAAGGGGGGATGCGCGGGGCGATGAAGCCGCACCAGGAGGCGAACGCCGGTGCACGCGGGGGGACCCGGCCGGGGCATCCCACCGAGCAAGCGCGCACTCCGCCAAGGAGCGACTCCTCGACGCGCGCAGGCACTAGATGGCGACGCTCGCAACGTCATCAACGCCCGCGCACCGCCCAGGCGGATGCACGAGCGGCAAGGGGCTACCACCCTCGACGGGGTGGGCGCTACGACAGCGGCGAGGACCGCTCCCCAACGCCGGAGCCCCCAGGCACCCGCGTGTTCAGCCGGGAGATCCGAACGGCAGCGTTCCCCCAACGCTTCCGCCAACCCTCGACGATCGTCAAATACAACGGGGAGACAGACCCCCTCGTGTGGCTCAACGACTACCGCTTGGCTTGCCAGCTGGGCGGGGCCACCAGTGACGAGGTCATCATCCGCAATCTGCCCCTACACCTTGGCGATGCGGCCCGGACATGGCTCGAGCACCTGCCCGCCAGCCAGATCCATAACTGGGACGACCTAGTCCACACGTTCGTGGGCAACTTCCAGGGCACATACGTGCGCCCTGGGAACTCTTGGGACCCGCGCTCCGCACACGTAAGGCCCGGCGAGTCGCTGCGGGACTTCATACGGCGCTTCTCCAAGCGCTGCACGGAGCTCCCCAGCTTGGCGTAGTCCGAAATCGTGCATGCCTTCCTCGAGGGCACCACGCGCCGGGATCTCGTGCGGGAGCTGGGACGCAGCCCGCCTGCGGACTCCAACGAGCTATTCGACATCGCCACCGCCCTTCGCCTCCGGGAGGAGGCCGTGGGGGCGATCTTCGACGGCAAAAAGGGCAAGCGCTCTGAGGACGCGCCCGCGGAGGGCAGCAAGTCCAAGGGGCCGCACCGCAACGACAAGCAGGGCAAGAAGGGGAAAAAGCCGCGCCGTGAGACGCGCGAGCAGGGGCGCGACGGCGGCAACGCCGAGGCCCTCGCCGTCGACCCGCTCGACGGGGCCCTCGACCGGCCCCTCGAGGCTCGGGGGTGTTCGACGACATGCTGAAGAAGCCATGTCCCTACCACAAAACCCCAGTGCATCACACCCTTGAGCAAAGGCGACATGCTCAAGAAGTTCTATGGCCGCGCCGCCGCGAAGGAGGCGAGAGGCCAAGAAAGACGGAGGAGATGGCGACGCCGGCGGCTTCCCCCGCCGTCGAAAATGTGTTCCTCATCTTTGGGGGACCTACCATCGACATGTCGACCCGGCGCCGCAAGAAGGAGCGGCACGAAGTCCTCGCCGCGGAGAGGGCGCCTCCGGCCTTTCTCAATTGGTCTGAGGACGTCATCACCTTCGGCCGGGAAGACCACCCGAATCGCATCCCCAACCCGGCCAAGATTCCGCCGGTGGTCGATCCCATCATTGGGAACGCCCGGTTCTCAAAGGTCCTTATGGACGGAGGCAGTAGCCTCAACATCCTCTTCGCGCATACATTGCGCCTGATGGGGATCGGGTTGGACCGGGGCCCGCGGCCCCAAGACGAAGCCGTTCCACGGCATCGCGCCCGGCAAGGTGTTCCGCCCCTCGGGCGCATCGACCGCCTGGTCTGGTTTGGCACCCCTAAGAACTTCCGCAAGGAGACCCTCACCTTCGAGGTGGTGGGGTTCAAAGGGGCCAACCATGCTATCCTTGGGCGACCCTGTTACGCCAAATTCATGGCGGTCCCCAACTACACCTACTTGAAGATGAAGATGCCCGGCCCAAACGGCGTCATCACCGTCGGGTCGTCCATCGAGCACGCATTCGACTGCGACGTCGAGTGCGTGGAACATGCAGAGGCACTGGCGCTGGATGAAGCACTGGTAAACACGCTGGAGAAGATGGTCAACGAGGACCTCAACTCTGCCGCCAAGCACGTCGGCGCCTTCGAGGCAGCGGAGCAGACCAAGGGGGTCCCCCTCGACCCCGCAGCCCCCGAGGGCAAGGCGTTGAGGGTCAGCTCCACCCTCGACCCCAAATAGGAAGCAGTGCTCGTCGACTTCCTCCGCGCCAACGCCGACATCTTCGCGTGGAGCCCCTCGGACATGCCAGGCATCCCGAGGGAAGTCGCCGAGCACTCCCTTGACATCCTGCCAAACGCCCGCGCCGTGCAGCAGCGGCTGCGCCGCTTCGACGAGGAGCGGCGACGGGCAATCGGAGCGGAGCCGGCGAAGCTTCTCGAGGCCGGATTCATCAAGGAAGTATTCCACCCTACGTGGCTAGCTAATCCCGTGCTTGTAAAGAAGAAAAATGGGAAGTGGCGGATGTGTGTAGACTACACTAGTCTTAATAAAGCATGTCCTAAAGTTCCTTTTCCTCTCGCCACGCATAGATCAAATCGTTGATTCAACAACCGGGTGCGAATTGCCTCGTTTCCTTGATGCCTATTCCGGTACCACCAAATAAAAATGAAGGAGTCCGACCAGCTCGCGACTTCGTTCATTACACCGTTCGGGACGTTCTGCTACGTCACGATGCCGTTTGGCCTCAGAAACGCGGGTGCAACGTACCAGCGCTGCATGCAGCACGTTTTTGGGGACCACATCAGGCGGACGGTCGAAGCATACGTGGACGACATCGTCGTGAAAACCAGGAAGGCGGACGGCCTGGTTGGCGACCTTAGCGTCGCGTTCAGCTGCCTACGGGCGAATGGGGTCAAGTTAAACCCCGAAAAATGTGTCTTTGGAGTGCCGCGAGGCATGCTCCCGGGGTACATTGTCTCCCGGCGGGGAATCGAGGCCAACCCCCGAAAGGTCGCGGCCCTCGAACGAATGGGTCCGATCCGGGACCTCAAAGGGGTGCGAAGGTGTTGGGGTGCCTTGCCGCCTTGAGCCGCTTCATCTCGCGGCTCGGTGAGAAGGGCCTGCCCCTCTACCGCTTACTCAAGAAGCACGAGCGCTTCTCCTGGACCACCGAGGCCCAGGATGCGCTCGACAAGCTGAAGGCGTCTCTAACACACGCCCCAATCCTCACGCCGCCGCAGGACGGCGAGCCCCTGCAGCTCTACGTGGCCGCGACCACCCAGGTGGTGAGTGCCGTGATCGTGGTGGAGCGCACGGAGGAAGGGCATGCCTTGCCCGTGCAGCGGCCAGTCTACTACATCAGCGAGGTCCTCTCGGACACGAAGACACGCTACCCACAAGTCCAGAAGCTGCTGTACGCAGTGGTTCTTGCGCAGCGCAAACTCCGCCACTACTTCGAGGCCCACCCCGTCACGGTGGTCTCTTCCTTTCCGCTAGGAGAGATCATCCGCAACCCCGACGCCGCGGGAAGGATCGCCAAGTGGTCCGTGGAGCTGATGGGCGAAACGCCGCCCACGCCCCACGCAAGGCCATCAAATCGCAAATCCCCGGCGGATTTCGTCGCCGAGTGGACAGACACGCGGCCCGCCACCCCCACAAATCCGGGCAGAGGCCGGACTGCTCGTTCTTCGACGGCTCGGTGATGAAAACGGGAGCAGCGCGCGGGCCTCGCTCTTCGTGTCACCCCTCGGGGAGCACATGCGCTACGCAAAGGCGCCTCCACTTCCCCGCGTCCAACAATATGGCTGAGTACGAGGCCCTTCTCTGCGGCCTCAAAATCGCCATTGAGTTGGGTGTCAAGCACCTCGACGTGCGAGGGGACTCGCAGCTCGTGATTGATCAAGTCATGAAGAACGCGAGATGCCATGATGACAAGATGGAGGCCTACTGCAAGGCCGTGCGGGCCCTCGAGGAAAAGTTCTACGGCATCGAGCTCAATCATGTACCCCGCCGGTACAACGAGGAGGCGGACGAGCTCGCCAAGATCGCGTCCGGGCGGATCACCGTCCCCCTGAACGTTTTCGCGCGTGACATCGCTCAACCCTCGGTCACCTTCGAGCCCTACCCCTCGAATCACAACGAACCCTCGGGGGCTCCCTCGAACCCAGCGGGTGCGGAGCCCATGGACGAGGACCCCTCGAACGAGGCGTACGTGCTCTCCCTTCTCGAGGGGTACGGCTCTCACGAAGCCGACGTGATGGACATCGAGCCGGCCCCCGTCCAGGCGGACTGGCGGGAGAAATACATTGCCTGGATCGCTCGAGGGGGAACTCCCCGCGGACCGGCCGCGGCTAGGCGCATCGCTAGGATGGCTAAGTCTTTTGCCCTCGTCGACGGCGAGCCGTACAAGCGCGCGCCTCCGCATCCTACGGCCGGTGCGTGCCCATTCCTGAGGGGAGCGAGCTCTTACGGGACATCCATGCAGGGATCTGTGGCCACCACGCCGCGCCCCGCACCCTCGTCGGCAACGCATTCCGCCAAGGCTTTTACTGGCCTACCGCGGTCGCGGACGCCAGCGAAATCGTACGCACCTGCGAAGGGTGCCAGTTCTACGCCCGCCCACGCCCTACAGACCATCCCCGTCACATGGCCGTTCGCCGTGTGGGGGCTGGACATCGTCGGGCCCCTGCGGAAGGCGCCCGGGGGCTTCACCCACTTGTTGGTCGCGATCGACAAGTTTTCCAAGTGGGTGGAGGTGCGCCCCATCACGAATCTAAGGGCAGAGCAGGCGGTGACATTCTTCACCGACATCGTCTACCGCTTTGGAGTGCCAAACTCCATCATCACAGACAATGGGTCCCAGTTCACGGGCCGGAAGTTCTTGGAGTTCTGCGACAAGTTCCACATCCGTGTGGATTGGGCAGCTGTGGCGCACCCACAGACCAACGGCCAGGTGGAACGTGCCAATGGCATGATCCTACAAGGCCTAAAACCCAGAATTTTCGACCAGCTCAACAAATCTGGGCGAAAATGGCTCCAAGAACTACCAGCGGTCGTGTGGAGCCTAAGGACCACCCCAAGCAGAGCCACCGGGTTCACCCCATTTTTTCTGGTCCATGGCGCGGAGGCCGTCCTCCCCACGGATTTAGAATACGGGTCACCCAAGGTTCGAGGCTATAACGAGGATGCTAACCAACGAGCCCGCGAGGACTCGCTGGACCAGCTGGACGAGGCACGCCTCGTAGCCTTAATGCATTCCGCGAGGTATCAACAGCCCCTAAGACGCTACCAAGCACGCAACATACGTCGACGGGACTTCAGCGAGGGGGATCTGGTCCTAAGGCTGCGCCAAGATAACCGAGGGCGCCACAAGCTATCGCCCCCATGGGAGGGACCCTACGTCGTGGTCAAGGTACTCAAGTCAGGCACATACAAGCTGGCCAACGAGGACGGTGAAGAGCTCACCAACGCTTGGAACATCCAACAGCTACGTCGCTTCTACCCTTAGCTAGGATTTTCCAAATATCTTCGTTGTAAAAATCACATCGCCAACACCCCAGTTGGCAACGACTATGTAAATACTTCAAGTCTAATGAAAAGGATAACTCGGCTTTCCCCTGAAACCCAAGTTACCCTCGGGGGCTACTGCGGGGGGCATCCCCCCCCAAAAAGGTCCCATTTTTTCGCGCAAAAAACAAAACAACACGCGCTAAGTTTGTTGCCTACTTCAACCTCGAGCCACGATTCGAACAGGGCGCAGGCGGCACGGCGGAAGGAGCGTGCGAGCCAGAGATAGCCTACGCCGCGTGGACATGGCCCTTCTCTCTCGCCTCCAACCCAGCAGGCCCCCTGCGAAAATCGAACTTCCCTAACTAGAATCTACTCAGGAAGAAGGAGAAACAAAAAGCGTGATAAACAAACGACTTCATATACAGCAGATGCTCATGTTCATAAAACAACTTGTTCATTTACAAAAGGCCACGAGGCCAGAATACTGATACACATAAACAAAAAACGGGCCTAGCGCCCAACTGCTTTCAGGCGGGAGGAGCAGCAGCGTCAGCGGCGTCCGGGAAGAGGAACTCCTCGAAGGCCTCGGCGAGCGACCCGGCGGCGTCGGCAGCGAGCGCATCCACACGCTCCATGGCCACCTCGTCCTCGACGCCCTCGGGAACGATGTACCCCTCCGCCAGCGCCTCGAAGTTAACCTCGTAGTGGGATCGCACCACTCCGAGGGCCTTCTGGACGCCCGCTGCCGCAGCCGCCCGCGCATCCGCCGGTGACATGGCCACCAAGAGCACGCGGACGGCCGGCCGTGAGCCGCCGCCCGGGCCTCGCCCTCTTCGACGGCGCGCGGCAGTCTCGAGGGCCGCATCGCGCAGCTCCCGCAACTCCTGCTCGGAGGAATTGTAGGAAGCCTGCAGCACCTCGGCCCGCTCAGCCGTATGCCCCAGGGTGGTGCGCAAGCCTGGAAACGCCAAGGCAAGAAAGAAATCAGAAAAAGGGAATGCGAGTTCCCAAACGAAAAACCAACAAAACAAGAGTCAAACAGCGGCTCACCTTCGACTTGCTTCCTATCCATCTCGAGAGCGCGGCGCTCGGCCTCGACCGCCAGCTCGAGACGCTTGACGGTCTCTCCTTGCTCCCGGAGGGATATCTCCTGACTGGCGTTGGTGATGCTGAGCATAATCACCTCGCCCTCAGCCTCGGAGAGCTTGGCATCTCGAGCCGCCATGGTCTTCTGCGTCACCCCGTGGGCGGCGTGCTCCTCGCTCCCGCAGCCGCACGGACGTCGGTGAGGGCGGCCCGCCCCCGCCGGGAGCCGTTCCTCGGCCCCTTGGCGGGCGGTGCTCTCTTGCAGAGCCGCTCCTCCGCGACGACGAGGGCCGCGGCCTTGGCGTCGAGGGCGGCCTTCGGTGTCGTCGCCTCCTTGGCCCGCCGCTCCGCCTCGCTCGCTCGCTCCTCGGCCGCCCGCGCCGCCGCGCCCGCGCCCCTCAAGCGACGAGCGAAGCTCCCGGCTTCGCCACGGACGGCCGCCACCTCCGCCTCCCGCTAGCGGCCGCCGTCCGCGTCTTCTCCAAGTCCTCGCGCGCGTGCCATAGCGCCTCATCACGATCGACGAGGGCCGCACGCACCCGCCGAGGCTCGAGCGGCGCGCCGTGTCCCGCCTCGAGCCCTCGGGCAGCTCGTCGAGCCGGTGCCGTGGCCCGCACGCCGGCCCGACCGTCCGGGACCTCGAGAGCGTCGGCAAGCGCGTCGAAAGCGCCGCACCGCTCCCGAGCCGGTGGACCTCGGCGTTCACCCGGTCGAACGCATCGTACTTGTCGTGGGCGCGACGCTCGAGCTCCTGGCAACCACAGAATCGAAATCCATAAGTACCGCGACACGAAGGCAGCATACACGAATGAAAGAAAGGAGAAAACGAGCAACCACGGCTAACCTGGAAGACGAGCCATGCCGGCCGCCATGGACCCGCGCCGCCTCGTTCGGCCGCGCGGCTGAGCGTAGCGCCGTGACTGACTCGAGCTCGTCCCGCAGCTCTCGCTCCACCCGAGCGGCGCGCAAACGCCGGGGGATCATCGACGGCCCCCTCCACCGGGCGGGCGGCCGCGCGGGAGGACGAGGCCTCGGCGCCATGTCCTCGAATCCCCACCACCAGGTGACCCTCGCGCCGCGCCTCACGAGGGCCCCCTCCCCGTGGCTCGGGGGGTCGTGGGCCGCCCGGCCCACCGATCCCACCCGGGCGGCGGAGAGTCGTCCGAGACCTCCACCACCTCCGCTTGCGAACGCCGGTGGGCGCCGCCGCCGTGCCGCCCCCACCGGCGCCTCTCGCCGCGTCTCCGCGCCGCGGGCGCCGGCACGGTGCCGCGGCTACCACCTCTCGGCCGCGCCTCGCGCCCACGAGCGCCACAAAGTTGCTCCCGCTCCGCCTCCTCCACGCAACGGCCCCTCGCGGGCCGCGCCTCCACCACCGCCGCCGCCGCGGCCCGCACCCCCCCGCGACGGCCGGCGGCGGCTCCTCGGCCGACCGCCGGCCGCGCCCGCCGGGCCGATCCGTTGGCCGAGGCCTCGGGGCCCCGGCCGCACCTTGCGAGCTCTCGCCCGCCGCCGCCGTGCTTGTCCCCGCCCGCGCGCCCTCGACGAGCGCCGCCGGTGGGTATGGACGCGTCCGTCCCTCGGCACCTTGGCGGTGTGCGAGAGGAGGCACGGCTGGCACCACCGCGCGGAGCGCGAACGGAAGGTTAGAACGCCTAATCCTCAACTAGTTAAACCCGGGCAAAGCATCGAGCCCCCTTACCTAGAGGAGGAAAAGGCACGCTTCCTCTTCCTCGAAGCCTCGGCCGGATGAGGCCGGCGCGGCCGCGCGCCGCCGCCGCGCCTCCCCGACGGCGCCGCCACGCACGCGGGCGCGCCCGCCCCCACGCGCGGTCGCGCCCGATGACGCGCCTCCCGACGACGCCGGCCGCGCGCGCGCAGGTACGCTCGCCCCCGCGTGCGGGTGTGCCCGCCGCCGCACTCCCCGACGACGCCGCCGCGCGCGTGGACGCGCTTCCCCCACGCGCCGGCACGCTCGATGCGCGCGCCGGCGCGCTCGCCGTGCGCGCCCCCCGACGAGCGCGCCGGCGCCTCCGTGGCGCGCGCCGCCCTCGATGTCGATGGCCCGGCGGCGGGCGCCGTTGCGCCCGCCCCAGCGGCGATGCCGCCCTCGCCGCCGCGCGCCGGCTCCGGCGACGGAGGCGCAGGGCCGCCACCGTCCGAGGGGCCCTCCCCCTCAGCCTCTTCCTCTTCGTCCTCCTCCGAGGACGAGAACTCCTCGCTCCCCGGGGAGGAGAGCCCCGGCTCTTCACGCCGCCGATACTCCGCGGCCCGCCGGCCGCGACGAGCTTGGACGTCGCCTCGCGTGCTCCCTCTTGCGCGCCGCCCGCTCCTGCTGCTGCCGCTACGCCGCCCGGACAAGCGCGCGGGAGTCGGGGGTGGGCGGAACAGACTTGGCGATGGTGAAGTCCACCAGCTGCACGCGGGAGCGACAATGGCGCGTCAGGAAACGGAAACAAGACCAAGGACCAAAACGAGATCAAGAACCACACTCAC
Organism: Cenchrus americanus; assembly: GCA_947561735.1. Taxonomy (NCBI): domain Eukaryota; kingdom Viridiplantae; phylum Streptophyta; class Magnoliopsida; order Poales; family Poaceae; genus Cenchrus; species Cenchrus americanus. The sequence goes on along the minus strand of OX387245.1, from coordinate 88,981,354 downwards.
CAATGGACCGGTGGGGAGCATCTCGAGGTCCCACGGGGTCCGACCCGCAGGCGGCGGCACCCGGGTGTCGACGGCGCTCCGCGCCCGGTGAGCGCGTACGGCCGCTCGAGGGGCGTCGGGAGCATCCGCGACCTCGCCTGTGTCGACGGGATTAGCCGCCTCTCGTCATCTCGAAGATGCAGAGCGGCCTCTCCATCAACGGCACGATCCGCCGGTGATGAAGGAAGGCGAGGACGCCCATCGCGTTCGGCCCCCATCTTCGCCAGCGCCGCAGCCGTGCGGCCGGGACCGACTCCCCGCCGCCTCCGATGCCGGGACGTAGACACCCCGTAGCCCCAAGAGTCAGGCCTCTCCTTGAACACCCGACCGGTGTAGGGGGAGGCCGGCTCGGCGTTACGCAAGTAAAACCATCCCCGCTCCCAGCCGGCGTTGTTCGTCGTCATGGTGCAGGGGATGTAAACGTCCTTGAATTGCCCCCGCAGGGCAAGCGACATCCCGCCGGCGCGCATCGCGAGGCGGGTCCTCGGCTCCGTCGTGGGCTGCGTGATGAGCTCCGCACGGAAAAGGTGTACCCAGAGCTCCCAATTGACTGGGACCCCCAGGTACTCTTCGCAGACGCCCACGAATGTGGCCGCCTGCAAGATCGCGTTGGGGGCGAAGTTGTGCAGCTCCACTCCGTAGTGGTGGCACATCGCCCGCATGAAGGTGCTCGCTGGCGCGTTGAAGCCCCGCTCGTGGTAGCGGATGAAGCTCACCACGTAGCCCTCCGGCGGGTTGGGCTCGCGGTCCGCAGTCGGCGGCACGATCCACTCCGCCGGACGTCCGTCTTCGATGGCCACCAGCTGGCCGGCGACGACCAGCTCGCCAAGGGCCAGCTGCGTCACAATCGACCTCTCCCAGGCATACGGCTCCAGGATCCTAAGGGGAAGCTGAGGCGGCGTCATGAGGAAGGACGAAGGAATGCGAGGACGGAGAACGAGGAACGGAAGAAAGGCTCTAATGGCGACACCGCGCGGTGGCAAGAGCTAGGCAAAGACGAAGGGGCGGGGGACTGAAAATGGTGAGGCGTCAAGGTAAAAAACCGTCGTCTCCTCCACCCCTCAGATTTATAAGCCGACGGGGCGAGCTCTCCGGAGCGGACGCCCCGCTCGCATTAACTGCAGGGAATCTTCCCTTCACGCCGACGGACGGGCCCCACCATGACTGTAGCGGCCACATCACTGCAGGCGGGCCATCATCACGGCGAAGACCCGCAGGGCTCGAGGCGAAGCCGTCACGTCCACCTGCCACACCGCCCACTACGCGCGCACGTGGCCGCAGCGCCTAAAAAGACGCGCCCTCGCTGCAAAAAAACCGCAGCCTCGACTGCGAAGCATTTAATGACCGGGTCCCTTGCCAAGCAAGGAGAACCCTCGAGCGGGGCGAACCCCTGGCTCAAGACCAGGGCAACCCTCGATGGGTTTTACGTGAGAAGGCTGCCCGGGACCTGCTTGATGTAAAGCAGGCACCGCGGGCGCCCATGCCGCGTAAAATCCTCGAGCGGCACGGGCCCTCGGCTCAAAACGATAACAGCCCTCGAAGGGACATCAACGTGAGAAGGTCACCCGGGACCTGCTCGATGTAGAGCAGGCACCACGGGTACCCATGCCACGTAAAACCCTCGAGCAGGCATGGGCCCTCGGCTCAAAACGATGTCAGCCCTCGAAGGGACACCGACGTGAGAAGGTCGCCCGGGACCTGCTCGATGTAGAGGGTGCACCACGGGTACCCATGCCACGTAAGACCCTCGAGCGGCGCGAGCCCTTGGCTCGAGACAATATCGATTCTCCAAGGAAGGGCACATACGCCGTGCTACCAACCAGCCACCTCGAGGGCCGGCTCGCCCGTACCCCTCGATGGCCGCAAACGTGAAAAGACGGGGCCGCCTGTGCACCACCCCGCACGGCCCTACCGATCGAGGTCCGAAGCCCGACCCTCGACGGCCCGAACAGCGCCACGCGATCGCGAGTTAGGGACGACGAGGGCACGCGCATTCGAGCCGTTCCTCGAGCCCGTCGGCTCGAGGGTGCCCCACATGTCGTGTTCGAGAGCCGCCGAGGGCAGCTAGCCGGGGGGATCCCACCGAGGGAGAGCTTCGTGCCCTTGGTCCCTATCGAACGGGACCGAGCCCCACCTAGCAAACCCACGCAAGTGCTTCCATGGACGTGTCTCCGACCGCGCAGCCCTACCCTTATCGAACGGGGCATGGACGTCCACTTGAACCACCCGCTAGCGCTCGACGAGGAATCCGCAACCGCGACCCGCTCGATGGGGGGTTGCGGAAACCTCACCCTCCGTCCCGCGGAGGGACGGCGAGGGCGCATTAAAAAACAAGTCGCCAAGCTCTACCCGATCGCCTCGAACGGGCCAAGGCTCGGGGGCTTGGCGCACGGCTACACCTCCTTGAAATTGCACCCACCGGAGACAAGGTGCGCGGTGCGTGCACCCCCGAAGCCGGCTGAAATACCGCCGATGCCGGTTGGCATATGTGCCACGCCTCTCTGACCAAAATTCTCGCGGTTAACCCCTGCAGGAGAACCCACACTCCTGCAGGGCTTCGGGGGCTAGACCCGCGGGTCCGCTGACGCGGCCCCACGGAAAGCGTTCGCAGAACAAGGAGGGAAGAACGTCCTATCAGTAGGTTCCAGCATCTGCGGCAGCCTCAATGGCAAACCCACAGATGCTCGGGGGCTACTGTCGGGGATTGCCCTAGGGGTCCCCTTAAACAATGGGGAAAACCTCACTTAAAACCTGCAACGGAACCCAAATACGTTAAGCCTAACCATGCAGGTGCCTAACCATGCAGGTGCCTAACCATGCAGGACACAGCCCACAGGGACTCCGACGGCCCATCGAGGCGGCCCACGTAAGGATCCCCTCGAACAAGCTTCGCCCCCGCTCGAGGGGGCGCACTCCCTTCGGGGGCAGCACCACCCCGCTCGAGGGGCAAGCACTTCCTCGAGCGGGCTCCGCCTCGCTCGAGGGTACGCCCCGCCCTCGGCCGGGGTCCGCCACGCTCGAGGGTGCCCCTCACACGTGCGCCGGCCCCGTACACGGGCATTTAACGCCCCGACGCCGCAGACGGCGCCATCATGCGCCCGGCTCGCACCCCGGTGCCGCCGCACCTACTCCCCAGGGAGGAGCCCATCCCCGCCACTGTGGGAGGGAACCGTGCAAAGGCGGCCGGTGTCAGTCACGTGACACCGCGCGCACGCCCTGGTACGGCTAACGCGCCGAGCCCTCGAAAGGGGGCCGGCGCACCCTCGATTCACTTTCTTGTGACCCTACAGGGTTAGGTGGAGGCGCTAGGCCGGTGGACTGCCATCCCCGCCACCGCGGAACGGCGTGCCCGCCGTACCCGCGTATGCAGGCGCACGCCGGGCCCTGTAGCAACGGCTCCAGCCCCGTGAAGCGCATCGGGAAGGAACGCCGTTCTGCCTACTCCTGTACGCCGTACAGGCCCGCGTCAGCACCTCCCTCGAGCCTATCAGAGGACATCACCGCCATTCGCTGCTCTCCTACCCTCGAACCGCCACTGTTCGGGTACAAGTCAGGCCATGATGACCAGATCGCTGCAAGGATCGCCCGGATGGCCGCCCATTCTCCAGCATAGCACGTCGTGCTTCTCCACGTAGCTAGATAGCGCGGCATGCATGTAGTTTTCCTCCCCTTGATCTATAAAAGGGGGACGAACCCCCCAGCCGCAGAGGAAGAGGACGAAAAACATAGAACAGCAACACGCTCAAGGCCACAGACCAAGAGCCCTTGACATACGCTGTGCACTCACCCCCTTATTCTCCCACAACATCTTCAGCCACTCCACTAGGGACTTGGAAGCCACGCTTCCTCTCCCGCCTCGCTTGTAACAGCCCCACTACAGCACCCCGTCTTGCCGAGCAATATAGTGCCGTGAGGACACCCCTGCTGGACGTACGGCCCCCTCGGCCGGAACCAGGATAAAAACCCTGTGTCACTTGTTGCTTAGCATCGACCATTGAGGGATAGACGTCGGCGCTATCTACTGGTTAGTGTCGGGACCATATTCCGCACCGACAAGTTGTAATGTCAATCCTTTGGATGATGGCTTGGATGATATCTGTGTATTATGCTTTTGTGTGCTGTAATGAAATACCAGTGTGCTGTCACTAAATATGTTACAAAATGTGACTAAATATAAGTGCCACTTAATCTAAAAAACTATTCATGACGATTCTGTGGTGTCACAAACAACCATCTAAACTTGTTCTTCGGCCCACCATTTGTGACTGTTCGTAGTTAAAGTGACGCGTTGACCAACTAATATATGACAAAATTAGCCGTCACAAATGGTATCAATCTGTGACCCTAGAACGATTGCGTCACAAAACATAGGCACATTTTGTGATGACATTCCATAAAACCGTCAAACGGTACATTATGTGACGGTCTTTTTGTGACGACCTTGTGACGCCGGGTTTTTCGTCATAACATACTTTTTATGACCAATTTCATACTTTATGTGACAGATTCATTTTGTCATAAAATGACAGATTTCTTGTAGTGAACCAAGCTTCGATAGGACGTCCGCTGCAACATTGTTGTCGCGGACGACATGATGGAACTCGAGACCGTAGAACTTGTTCTCGAGCTTGCGGACTTCTAGGCAGTAGGCATCCATGTTCTCTTTGTTGTGGTCCCAAGACTTGTTGACTTGGTTGATGACCACTGCAGAGTCGCCGTAGACTAGTAGTCGCTTAATGCCCAGGGAAGATGCGAGGCAGAGCCCGTGTAGTAGAGCTTCGTACTCGGCTTCGTTATTGTAGACCTTACAAAAGATCTGCAGGTCCTGACAGCGGTTGCTCGGTCATGAAGGTTTTGGACTCGGGCTTATCTGGGTCCAATCCGAAGTCTAACTCGTAGGAGGAGTCCGACTAGTAGCCGGAGGCGGGGTTGGAGTCCGAAGTGTAGTCGGAGACGGTCTCCTTGCCGGCCCGGCGTGCAGTTAGAGTCTCCACATGGGCCTTGCTAGCATTGTAGAGGCCTTATGAGAAGTGCTCATGGAGTGGGATGTCAGCACACGATGGCTCAGTAGCCGGCTCGCATGCGATGGCCCACGGGGACGTCGAGTTCGAGTTGGAGTCGGATCCGGACTCGAAGTCGGCGTGTTGGTTGTTGAGCAAAATTTCGTCGAAATTACCGGCGAGATCGCCCGTGATCACCTCGGGAAGTGTCACGAGCCCGGTCTTCGGGTTGGGTGCCATGGTGAGGCGACGTTGGAAAGATCCAGCGTCGTCGGCGGTGCAGACCTAGGTCCCGAAGATGAAGGTGTCGCCGCGGTTGAAGGTGACGGTTGGCTTGATGCAGATTGAAGCCGTCGAGTTCGCCATGAGATCTTCGGCGAGATCCCCTACCAAGTGCGCTATCTGTCGGTGTTTTAGACCGACAACCTACCAAGGGGAGTACCCGAGGTAGATGAATGTGACCTCGCCGAGATCGGTAACTCGAAGGAAGAGACACGTGGCACACAATTTAGATAGGTTCGGGCCGCGAGGTGCGTAATACCCTACGTCCTGTATGTTGCGTAGCTCTGGATTGATTGGATGTGTTTACAAGATGATGCGTATCCGTGAGAAGGGTCCTTGCCTGGCCTTATATAGCCCGGGAGACAGGGTTACAAGTCGGTTTGAGGAGAGAGTACTAGTCGGGTACAGCTAGGAGTTCTCTACATAGTACAGGACATGTATAACTTCCTATCCAAGTACTTCTCCATCGTAGTCCTTGCGCCCCACGCCATCAGGTGCCGTGTGGCACAAGCCGAGTAGTCCCAGGGGCCCACCGAGGAGTCGGTCCTGGTACCCACCGAGGTAGTGGGCCCAGGGAGGTCCATATGATAGTGTTTACACGATGATGCGTATGAGAGAGGTAAGGGTCCTGCCTCGCCTTATATAGCCCGGGAGGCAGGCTTACAAGTCGGTTTGGGGAGAGAGTACTAGTCAGGTACGTCTAGGAGTTCTCTACATGGTACAGGACATGCACAACTTCCTATCCGAGTACTCCTCCACTGTAGTCCTTGTGCCCCACGCCATCAGGTGTTGTGTGACCCAAGTCGAGTAGTCCCAGGGGCCCACCAAGTAGTCGGTCCTGGTACCCACCGAGGTAGTGGGCCCAGGGAGGTCCATACGAGGTAGTTGGCCCAGGGAGGTCCATACGACATACCACACCACCGAAGTGTGACTGCATAGAGACGCTACGAGGTCTTTACAAAGATTTCCCTAATATGTAACAACCCACTAGGTTTCAGGTCGAAGTAGCGCATAAACCTCTCTCAAGACTGCGAAGCTACCGTAAAGCAAATCAGACTGAGGGTCGAGTTATACCCCATCAACACATCCCTTTTGTCTCTTTCAGGTAAGATCACTACAACAGTGAGGTTTCTAATTACTCAGTGAAGACCAGAGTCATAAAGTTTTGTTGTTGCACTATTTTCTTGGGTAGTTCTCCATGTTCTAATTAATATATGGTAATCCTGTAAGTAAGCATAGAACGAAGGTGGTTAGAGACACTTGCCTTTCTCCAAAGATAAGCTATTCTTATTCTTAGTGCTCTCTCTTTATTTATTGCTTTCTTGAAACTCTTTATATTCAAAGCAAACGAACATCGATCCTTCTACTCGTAGCAATCATCGAGCACAACATACAAAGAAGATAACTAAGAACAATACACTAAGCAAAGAAAAGTTTTAAAAAGAATGCACTAAAAGATAGATGGTTATGCAAACACAAGGAATGCTAAAAAAGAACTAAGTTTGAAAGACAAAACCTTTGTTTCATTTTAATAAGAAACTCGTTTGAGAAAAACACTTTCAGAGAAATACTCTATGTTAGAATTAAACAAAGTTGTATTTAATTATAGAAATCTAATTATATTTTATTTGCAGATATTTAAGTATAAGTTATAGCAAATTAACAGTTATTATTAAATGGAAGTATGTGTAAGGCATCTAATCAAATAATTTTGTATCTCGTGTTCAACTAAACATATTAATATCATTAAGTATATTAACTTTACTATGAAAATCGAGGTATAACACTAACACCTTTTATTTAGAAAAGCTAGTTATTATTAATGATAAATACAATAGAGTAGAACAACAATCTTATGCAATTCGCGCGATACTGCGCTGGATCCATAAAATTGGTAGGTCAGCGCAGGTTTTCTAACCCTGTCGTCAATTGACCCAAGTGGTTAGGGCATTGCATCTGCCCCTTTTGCAGCTTCACAGCCCGCCTACACTAACATCGTACGCGGTCAGGCAATCAACTTGCATACAGCATCTTAAAAAAAAGCATACAACATCGTGTATATATTGGTAATTTTTTTATATTTTGACCTATTTGTAAAACTATTTTTAGATTCAGACCGGGAAAAAACAATTTCCAAATCTAATAACCCATGAACTTCGCGCCTTTTTTAGTTTGCTAGAAATTCTAACATTTTCTTCACTCTCTCTCCATCACTCACAATAAATACACCAAAAGACATATATTTAGAGCATTAAATATAGGCAAAAAATAACTAATTACACAGTTTTGATGTCCTTTGCGACACGAATCTTTTGAGCCTAGTTAGACCATGGTAGGATAATATTTACCACAAACAAACGAAAGTGCTACAGTGTGCTACAGGAGTTCAAAACGTTGAAAAGACAAATTTTCCCACGAACTAAACAAGACCCTGGTAAAAAAAAAGCGATACTATATGTCGCCCTCTTATCTGGGGCGATCCTACTTCCTAGTACAGTAGTACAACATTCCAGTACAATACGATAAGAATGGCCACCAAAAGTAACAAATCCATCAAAATGACGGGGCATTGTCTCATTGGATGTTCTCTATTATCTCAACCTCTCCTCGGGTCTGCTGTCACCATGCTTCGGGGCAGCTCTAGTGTGTTTACTAAGCCGGTGCTGAAAGGAGAGAGAAAGAGTCGAAGGAGGTGGCAAACACTGGAGGTCAGGTGCTAGCCTAGCACTTTCCAACACGTGTAGCTTTGTTCAGCACCCGGTGCTGTGAGTAAACAATTGATTTCATTTAATGCACACAGTTGGAAGAAAGAGAAACGGTGGGGGAAGGTGGAGAGTAGGAATGTTCTATTCACGTGGGTCCCATCTTAGTTCAATTTAAGCATGTTTACACGTGGGGCTTATTTTGCTGAACTAACTTCCCACCTTAGACTGAGCTAAGAAATAAACACTAGAGCTGACCTCACACAGTCCCCACGTATGTATCTGGCTTCCGCCCCTTGCCGCTAGGATCACTTCCCGTCACCTCGCAGTCCCCACGTATGTACCAGGTGAAGGACCAATACAACTTGCGCCATTAGGAGCGTAGCCAGGATTTAACTTTAGGAGGATGAGACGCCAAGAAGAAGACGATCTCTTAATAATTATTTCTTAAAATTCCAATATGGTAGAGACAATAACAGTATGTTACCATTACATAACAAATTTTTTGGATATGGAACAAGTCCTACAATTTACTATGCGCTAGTATATAAAGACCACCACTAATTTTTACCATTCATCAAACAATAGTAAAAAAGATACATTGGATGACATAGCGTCCGGTGGCACAAAATTGTATTTGGGTCAAGTGAATTTGCTTCAAAATAGAATGATATAAAAGATATGAAAAGATAGAAGAAAACTACTTGTCAATTATCATTTTTCTCAATTGAACTTAAGGGTGTGATTGGCAGCCTGCCTAACTCTAGCCTGGCTAGAATCTGGAGCCAGGCTAGCCTAAGTAAGGCTACATCAATGCAATACACTAGTGTTTGGTTGGGTGGCTAGAGATAGCTTGACCTGCTATGCTCGTGTTTGGTAAGCTGCACAAGGTGATAAGATGACCCTGTATTTCCTATTGGTGAACTTACCACATCTTCTTCCCCACTACATGCTCATCCCCTCCAATCCTGACCTTCCTCCCGCGTCTACTCCTCTGCCTCCTAGCCTCCTCCCCAGCGCCCGCCGCGCCGTGGGAGTCCCCCGCCTCGGCCTTCGCGACCGTCAGGTTTGTCGGGGACAGCCACAAGGCCTCCCTAAATAACTAGGGGAAACCCGCTTAAAACGCGCAAAAAACGCAAATCACGGACTAACCCATGAATCTAAAGCACACACACGACACGATCACGACCCTGGTGGCCCATACGGCTCGCCAGGGTGGCACGATGAATGCCCCCTCGAGCGGGGTTCGCCTCGCTCGAGGGTTAGACGCTCCCTCGAGCGGAGTCCGCCTCGTTCGAGACCTTGACGCTCCCTCGGGCGAGTTCCGCCTTGCTCGAGGCCTTAACGCCCCCTCGGGCGGGGTCCGACTCGCTCGAGGGCTCAACCCCCCCTCGGGCGAGGTCCGCCTCGCTCGAGGGCACCTGCACGCACGTTGTCCACGCTCCTGCCCCCGTGTACGGGAATTTAATGCTCTGACGCCACAGGACGCGCGCCACGACCCTGACACGCCCGGGAATCGCGTCCCGGCGCTGTTTCACCAACTCCCTGGGGGAGGCCATCCCCGTCGCTGTGTAGCACTGTGCGATGAGGCCAGTGTCAGCTCCGTGACGCTGTGCCACCTACCCCCGTACGGCTAACGCGCCGAGCCCTCGAAGGGGTGCTAGTAGCACCCTCGAATGCCTTTTCTGTGATTACACAGGGCCACGCCGTGACGTCAGGCCAGCGGGATCGGTCATCCCCGTCGTTGTCAACCCTGTGCGGCCATCCCCGCCACTGCCGCACCACGGCGCGCACTGTGACGACATCCCGATGCTGTTGGAGTGCGCAGGGACAAGACGTCGCCATGACTGCCACTGTACCGCGTACGGGTCCCCCGTCGATGGCACCTTCGAATCGGCCCACTACGGTGTCCAGACAACCAACTACTACACCACCACCCTTGAAGCCGCTCCTGTACGAGCACAGGACACGCCACGACGCCTCGACTGGAGCAGGATTCGCAAGGACGGCCGTCAACTCCGTGGCACTGCTCGCCATGCTTCCACACGTAAGAAGAGTAGTGCGGCACGCATGTAAACTGCTCCCTCCTTGGCCTATAAAAGGAGGGGCAGTCCCCCAGCCGCGGGGGACATGGGACGACGGACAGCGATCACCCACGCATTCTCCGCCTTCTCCACGATATTGGCACTTGCCTCAATCAATACCTCTGGGACTTGGAGGCTAGGCCTCCTCTCCCACCACGCTTGTAACCCCCCTCCACGAGCACCACGGTGCAAAGCAATACAGTGCCCCGAGTACACCACTGCTGGACGTACGGCCCTGGCCAGAACCAGGATAAACCTAGTGTCATTAGTTGCTAGCACCGGCCCATCGAGATGCAGATCTCAGCGCTTATTACTATTTAGTGTCGGGACTACATTCCGCACCGACAGTTGGCGCGCCAGGTAGGGGGGCGCGCTGAAGATCGGCTCGTCACCAGCCCTCTCGGTGATGATTCGCACCGAGTACCGCGGCCAGAGGTATTCCATGGGCAGCTCGAACCCCCTCCCGGCCGGATTCGAAATCCGGTTCGGGAGCCTGAACTTTTAGGCCACAGGGAACGGCTACCTCATGCGCATCACCAATCGCGACGAACTCCGTGTGCGGCGGCAAACCAGGCCAGCCCTGGTCCCGGTCGCGCCTGTCGCTGGGACACCAACGCCCGCCAGCACGGATGCCGCGGGCCCCTCGCGCCTCGACGGTGTCGACGTTCCGTCGGCCGCTCTCGACAAGCGCGGAAGGAGCGCCGACGGGCGCGCGCGCCGCCCCGCGAGGTGACGCGCCCACCGGCGAGACGACAGCCGCCTCGACGAGGGAGCGCTCGGTTTCAGGACCGCGATTCCCCCTTGACCTGCTCGGCGCTACGACGGGGCCCTTGAGCGGCCCCTCGAGGCCCTGGGGTGTTCGATGACATGCTGAAGAAGCCATGTCCCTACCACAAGACGCCGGTCAACCACACCCTCGAGCAGTGCGACATGCTCAAGAGGTTCTACGGCCGAGCCACCGCGAAGGACGGCGAGGCCAAGAAGGATGAGGGTGATGGTGACACCGGTGGCTTCCCCGCGGTGGAGAACGTCTTCCTCATCTTCGGGGGGCCAACCGTCGACATGTCCAATAGCCAGCGCAAGCGGGAGCGGCACGAGGTCCTCGCCGCGGAGAAGGCGCCTCCCTCCTTCCTTGACAGGTCGGAGGACACCATCACCTTTAGCCGCGAGGAACACCCGAACCGCATCCCCAACCCGGGTCAGTACCCGCTGGTGGTCGACCCGGTCATTAGGAATGCGCGGTTCTCGAAGGTGCTGATGGACGGAGGCAGTAGCCTCAACACCCTCTATGCGCACACTCTGTGCCTGTTGGGGATCGGGTTGGACCAGCTGCGGCCCAGCACGACGCCGTTCCATGGTGTTGCACCGGGCAAGCGCGTCCAGCCCCTCGGGCAGATCGACCTGCCAGTCTGGTTTGGCACACCAAACAATTTCTGCAAGGAAACGCTCACCTTCGAGGTGGTGGGGTCCAGGGGCGTGTACCACGCCATCCTTGGGCGGCCGTGCTACGCCAAGTTTATGGCGGTCCCCAACTACACCAACCTCAAGATGAAGATGCCGGGGCCCAAGGGTGTCATCACCGTGGGCTCGTCGATCGAGCACGCATTCGACTGCGATGTCGAGTGCATGGATCACGTGGAGGCCCTAGCGCTGGATGAAGCGCTCGTGGCGAACTTGGAGAAGCTGGTCAACGAGGACCTTGTGAAGGACCGATACGGCGAACCGAGAGGGGGGGGAGTGAATGGGAGCCGATAAAAATTCTTCTCGAAGGAGATGAAAACTCCAACAAGATGAACGCGGCTTCCAACACACGTCTCCGACTCACTACCAAGGTTGGTCAAGCCCACGTAGCCACCGGAGTGCCACCGGACCTAGGAACCAACACGCAACCTTCCGACCCGAGAAACGGGCAAGGAAAAACCAAACCTCGAGTCTACGGACCCACACCGGTCAGACCGGTGAGCACCACCGGTCGGACCGGTCCCCGCCGGTGAAACCGAGCAACTTTCGCTAAGTGGCTCTACACCGGTCGACCGGTGAGACACACCGGTCGGACCGGTGGCGGCTCGAAAGCCTCCAAGGCACCTAACGTGCCAACCGACCACCAAACGGACCCAAACTCGAAACAGCAGCAACACGGGACAACAACGAACTCACCAAGACGTTCACCCGAGCAAAATCCCACAAGGGCTTGCACCGGTCAGACCGGTCAAGAGCACCGGTCGGACCGTGTGGCTCCGGGCGGCTCGGGATGAACAGCACCCGCGGTCAACTCCCCCAAAACCAAATCTCGATCTCCCGAATCGCTCCACGGACTTGAACAAGACTTTGGGGATATCAAGAACACCTCATGAGGAGTTCATAGCCAAGTTTAATCCCACAAAAACTCGTCCAAAAAGGAGGAATCGAAGAAATCCCGCCGAGAGCACCTCCAACCCAAGAACTCAAGAAACCCCCAAAATCGAGCACCTTTACTCACGGATTTGGGAGGGGAATCACAGCCCAAAGAACCACGAAGGGTTCCCACAAATTTCCCCCATCAAATCCCCAAGAGAAAGGCCCCGAAAACAACCCAAAGAAATCACCGAGAGAGGGCTCCGAAAATCACCACCAAGAACAACCGGGGGAAAACACATCCAAACCTTGAGGAACCACGCCGAATCATCTATACATGAAACAAAGGTTCGTACAAGGTCTAGCAAGCCGCCCGATCATCCATCCCTCTCTACAAGATCTCTCCGTGAAGCTCTCTTGCTAGTCCTAAGGAAAACCTAGAGAAAATAGGTGGAAAATAGGAAAACAAATGAGCTAGGGTTCCAAGAGTTGGCTGCCAACCTCTCACCTCTTGGGTTATATAGGCGGCAACCAAATGTCTAAAATGCCCTTCTCTAACAACTAGGGATACAAGCCCCTCAAGGGCGGATTTGGAATTCTTGATGTCTTCACCATCGGACGGATGCCCGGCGACCGCACCCTGCGTAGCCTCGACGCAAGCGATGCGATCCCGACGCGTGTCCTCCGCTTCGAAGATTCCGGACCGCGTCGTCGCACACGGTCCGACCGGTGCTCCTCACCGGTCGACCGGTCCCCACCGGTCGGACCGGTCGACCCACCGGTCGACCGGTCGGTGCCGCCGCACCTCCGTCTTCGGTTCTCCGGTCTTGGCTTTGTGGATCAACCAAGGAACCCGGTGGTTTTTACGGTGAACCACCGGAAACCCCGCGAACTCGGTGTAGCCTCCGCCAATCTCCACTCATGACTTGGCTCCCACGTAGTCCCGGCTCGACCTTGGTTTTGAGGCTCAACCAAGAAACCGTCCACGACTTCATCTTGCTGTTCATGCCACCATGCGGCCCGCACTTGACCCCGCTGGCCACCGGGTCCCTCGAACAAAGCCTACTTGTCTTCTCCACACCTGGAGGCCTCACCGGCGACGACCTTTCGCGCTTGTTCTTCACCCGCACCAACACGAGTCAAGCCGCAACCCGCACCCGCAATACTTAGCCAAGAATCGGTCCACACAACGTTGTCAATCACTCATCACACAAGGAAGCGACCATCCACCGGTCCTCGAACCACACATGGTCCTCAATCTCCCCCTTGATGAGTGCATTGACAACACCCACACGAAAGTAACAAGAGAGAAAAGAAAAAGAAAAGAAACGAACAAAAAGAAACTCCAACAAGCGATCGAAAGCCAAACAAAGGCAAAGAGCAAGATCACTTGAAGAAGACAAGTCTCGGACCCCTTAGGCAAGGGCAACGGCTCGACACATCCGAGACAAAGCAAAGCTCAAGCAAAGAGCGCAAACCACCGAAACAAAGCTCGAACACCACAAAAGCCAAACAAAGGCAAAGAGCAAGATCACTTGAAGAAGACAAGTCTCGGACCCCTTAGGCAAGGGCAACGGCTCGACACATCCGAGACAAAGCAAAGCTCAAGCAAAGAGCGCAAACCACCGAAACAAAGCTCGAACACCACAAAGAGCTCCCCCTGCACACATGCAAGCTCCCCCGAACCAATGCAACTCCCCCGGACGAATGCATGCAAAACAGTGAAAACAGGGGCAGCTGCAGCAATTTCGGCTCACACCGGTCGGACCGGTCATCACCACCGGTCGACCGGTGCCCAACATATGTACAGGACCAGCACTCACACCGGTCGACCGGTGCTCTTCACCGGTCGACCGGTGTACAACGAGAACCCGTAAATGGCTCGAAACCACCCGAAAACCTTCTAAATGCATCCACTAAGCCATTTCAAGCTCAAACTTCTCCCCCTTGTTGGCAATGCATGAATCAAGCCAAAAATGCAAAACTTTCAACCTAGAGCTTCTCAAATGTACAAAATCCAACATAGGATGCTACACATGTCCAAATGAGCAAGTTAGATACTCGACGGCTTCGTATCGATCTCAACTACATGATCACCAAGTGTCACAACCATTGGACGAAGCTAAGATGGATTTTGGCAATTTTGCGAAAAACTTGCCTCTCATGAGCAAAGTCCTAAACATGATCAAAGCATATCAAAATGGCAAAGCCACACAAACTTCATGCTAGGACAGCCATTCTAATCATAAGACCATCACAAACACCCACAAGCACCTCATGTCATGTCAAAGCCACCGAGCCATGTGCCTACTTCTATGTATGAGACTTCTCATTGGTAGGCATCATGCAACGGTTTAGCACCCAAAGAAAATTAAATTCAGCACATATGACATGGGAGCATATTTTCCAAGCATTTTTCATTTCATTTTCAGATTTGTAAATGGTACATGAAATGCCTTTGCGACAAAAAGGAACTTATGCTCCTCCACAAGATAAATCTAGAGGGCTAAACATTCATGATGGCAAATGAGCCTTTGGCCCCATATGATCAATAAACCGGCTATCCAACCATAAATTAAGCATAGCAAGGCCACAAAGACATGTCAAGAGCATGTAAAGGCATTTACACATGAGAGAGCATACATGAGACATTTTTCAAAAACATAGCTATCAACCATGGATTATTCATCAAGATCATCAAGAGCTAAGCCGAACTAACCGTAGCATACCAAACAAGCTCACAAAGACATATATCTCATTCCATGGTGAACAATGTATACGAGAGAAGCTTTTCCTAACCAATGCATATGATACAAAATGCATGCAATCTAAGATACAAGGATGCCTATACATCATGCTACATATGCCATGCCAAATGCAAGAAATGCATAAAAGAAAAGCTATACATATGCTACAAAGGAGCTCCCACACACAAAGCTCACAAACCACCGGCTCCTCGAGGGGAGGCAAAAAGGGCTCGACACCACCGCAAAAGAGCAACCGAGCACCAATCTCACAAGCTCCCCCTAAACTCATGCATTAAGGCCAAAGAGCGTACAAAGCTCACCTTACACACATGAGATAGAGAAGGAGCAAAACAAACCAAGTGGCTTGACCAAGGCCACACACTCGAAGGTCACAAATACACTCACCTTTATCATTTCTTCACAATTCACTCATCCTTGTCCACCATTTCCCGAAAGTGATGCACCTACATATCACCACCGGGATATGAAGCCGAAGAACCACCCCCGATATCAACCAAATGTTCTCCGGACCTCCCACCTGCATCTCAAAACCAAGAGCGAGAACGAGCAACCGACTCAACACTGGGGTTAGATCCAAATGTGTAAAACCAGTGCCTAGCCATTTGCTCGAAAGTGGGGTTAGCAAACACCAAACCATCTTTCCTACCAAAGCTACCTCCACGAACACCACCACGATAACCACCATGAGAGAACCAACCCTCTCTGCCTGGAGGAGGACCAAAACCACGAAAGAAAGCCCGTGGACCATCCCTCCTCTCCTTCTCAAAGCCATGACTCCTCCCATCCCCATAGTGAGCTCGAGGGGGAGAATGCCTAGCAAACTGGCCTCCTGCAAACTTTCCAGACCAACCACCAGAACCACGACCTCCAGAAACAACCCTCGCACCTGTACGAGCACGAAACCCAAACTGCTGCCTGTCCAGGCCTGCACCGGTCTGACCGGTGCTCCACACCGGTCTGACCGGTGTAGCCCGGGCAAGCAGCACCTTCAACGACTCCTTCCGCTCTCCCCAAGCCCGAACCGACCTCACACTCGCCTTGGCCCCGGGCACTGCACACGAGGCTCAAGTACACCATCTAAAGGGTGGTACTTGTCCTTGTTAGCCCACTCCTTCGCCATTCTCTCCTCACGCTTCCTCTTGAAGCAAAACGCTCTCTTGTGACCATCCTTTCCACAAAACTCACAATGGAAACGGATCGATGCGGGCTTAGGCTTGGGATGAGGCTCTTCACAAGGCTTCTCACTTGGTTTCTCACTAGGCGTTTCACTTGCCTTCTCACTCGGTTTTTCTTTTGGTTGGTTTGGCTTGGATGCAAACTTGTATTTGGGTGTGGGTTGTGGTGGAACCGAAACATTCCCAAATTTCCTTTCTCTCTCACCACTGCCCTCACCAACCTTATCCAATCCCAAAGCCCAACCGTCAAAACGCTTACAGCTAGCAATCATCATACCAAGCTGAGGTTCTTGACTCGACAACCAACTCAGCGCTTCACGCAACTTATCATTCTCATCTTGCAAGCGACCAACACATTTTGCAAGATCCAAATTCTTCATAGCATGCAACTCACATGTAGAGCAAGAAGTAGGAATAGGCACTTTCAAATCGGCCTCAAGCGAAACAATGCGAGAACGGAGCTCAAGCAATTTTCTCATGCAAACTAGGGCAAGAAGTGCAAGCACCAAGCAAAGTGGGTCTAGATTGTAGCTCAGCCAACTCAACCCTAAGCACATCTAGTTCCTCGCACTTGGAGGCATACTTCTCCCTAAGATCACCAAGTCGGCCCGGAAAACGAGCAATCAAACACAATCGTTCTCATCCGAAACAACAGGGCTAGCCTTAAGGGAATCAATCTCAAGCTTGCTATCAAGCACCTGTGTCTCTAGCTCAGCCACTCTAGTCCTAGCATCCTCGAGCAAAGATCTAAGCTCCTTCCTAAGCTTCTTAGCCTCTCTAAGCATGTGATCGCGATTATCAAGCAAGTCAACCAACTCCTCATTCTCCTTGCGCAAAGAGGAGAGCTCATCACATACCTCATCCTCGGAATCCAAGTCCGAGGCGTCCCTCTGGCTTCTCTTGCTGCTCGAACTACGAGCCATGCCGCAGAAGTCGTCCTTGAGGCTTAGGCCCGTCACACAAAGGCCGTTGAGATACTTGCCAAAGTTCTTCTTCTTCCTCCTCTTCTTCTCATCCTCTTCGTCTTCATCACTCGAGCTTGAAGACGTGTCCTCGGAATCGGACTCGATGTCGCTCGATCTCTTCATCTTCTCTCGAGACCGAGCCTTCTTCCCATGTTCATGATCCTTCTTCTTGGACTTCTTCCTCTTGTCCATGAACTTGTGCTTGTCGTGGTTGTTCACCTTCGGACACTCGGCGAAATAGTGTCCAGCCTTGCCACACTTGAAGCATGTCCTCGTGTTCCTCCTCTTGTTCACCCGGTTCTCGTGCAGCCTCTCGAACCGCCTCGTCAGGAGCGCCAGCTCGTCCTCTCCAAGCTCGTCGAACTCCTCATCTGGCATAGACATCAAAGAGGAGAAAGAGAACATCCTGGTGGATGGATTAGTGTTAGCCTTTCCTTTCGAACTACCAACGAGGGCAAGACTATGGGAATCGGTCGGTCCCTCGAGCATGGCGATCATGCCCCTATCCACCTCGGCCGACTTGAGCTTCGAGAACAAGCTCGTTCACCGTCGAGTATCATACCCTCTCGACTCGACTATGGCCTCGAACTTTCCGCCCCATATCGTACGATCCAAAGAGTGTAAGAGCTTGACCGCTCTATCATGATCATCGTACGGGAGCACGTCCACATTGGCCCTCATGTTGTTCACCACCACCGTGAACCTCTGAAACAAGGCATCGATGGACTCACCGGGGAGATGAGTGAAGTTCTCGTACTCTCTCCGGTAGGTCGCATACAACCGTGCCTGAACCTGGGCGTTCCCAACATGAGCCTCCTTCAATACCGCCCAAATCCTACAAGCCAAGTGCTCGGTGTGCACCCGATCGAACTCAGGCTGACACAAAGCACGAAACAAGTAGTCGACCGCCTTATTGTTGGCGTCGAATCTGTCCCTCGACCCTGGAGCAAGGAAATCCATCGGCTGGACATAGCCTCGTGTCCACCGTGACATCCCAAAGCACCGATCCTTTCCGCGGAGGAACGCACCCATCCGCTTGCTCCACATCCGGTAGTTCTTGCCATCGAAGTGTGGAGGACCCGAACCCCGTTCCCGGTACGCCATCCTTGGATCTTAGGCGGTTAGAGTCAATAAAGACCCGAACCGGCTCGATACCACTTGAAGGACCGATACGGCGAACCAGAGAGGGGGGGAGTGAATGGGAGCCGATAAAAATTCTTCTCGAAGGAGATGAAAACTCCAACAAGATGAACGCGGCTTCCAACACACGTCTCCGACTCACTACCAAGGTTGGTCAAGCCCACGTAGCCACTGGAGTGCCACTGGACCTAGGAACCAACACGCAACCTTCCGACCCGAGAAACGCAGCGGAAAAACCAAACCTCGAGTCTACAGACCCACACCGGTCAGACCGGTGAGCACCACCGGTCAGACCGGTCCCCGCCGGTGAAACTGAGCAACTTTCGCTAAGTGGCTCTACACCGGTCGACCGGTGAGACACACCGGTCAGACCGGTGGCAGCCTGAAAGCCCCCAAGGCACCAAACAGGCCAACCGACCACCAAACGGACCCAAACTCGAAACAGCAGCAACACGGGACAACAACGAACTCACCAAGACGTTCACCCGAGCAAAATCCCACAAGGGCTTGCACCGGTCAGACCGGTCAAGAGCACCGGTCAGACCGGTGTGGCCTGGGCAGCTCGGGATGAACAGCACCCGCGGGTCAACTCCCCCAAAACCAAATCTCGATCTCCCGAATCGCTCCACGGACTTGAACAAGACTTTGGGGATATCAAGAACACCTCATGAGGAGTTCATAGCCAAGTTTAATCCCACAAAAACTCGTCCAAAAAGGAGGAATCGAAGAAATCCCGCCGAGAGCACCTCCAACCCAAGAACTCAAGAAACCCCCAAAATCGAGCACCTTTACTCACGGATTTGGGAGGGGAATCACAGCCCAAAGAACCACGAAGGGTTCCCACAAATTTCCCCCATCAAATCCCCAAGAGAAAGGCCCCGAAAACAACCCAAAGAAATCACCGAGAGAGGGCTCCGAAAATCACCACCAAGAACAACGGGAAAACACATCCAAACCTTGAGGAACCACGCCGAATCATCTATACATGAAACAAAGGTTCGTACAAGGTCTAGCAAGCCGCCCGATCATCCATCCCTCTCTACAAGATCTCTCCGTGAAGCTCTCTTGCTAGTCCTAAGGAAAACCTAGAGAAAATAGGTGGAAAATAGGAAAACAAATGAGCTAGGGTTCCAAGAGTTGGCTGCCAACCTCTCACCTCTTGGGTTATATAGGCGGCAACCAAATGTCTAAAATGCCCTTCTCTAACAACTAGGGATACAAGCCCCTCAAGGGCGGATTTGGAATTCTTGATGTCTTCACCATCGGACGGATGCCGGCGACCGCACCCCTGCGTAGCCTCGACGCAAGCGATGCGATCCCGACGCGTGTCCTCCGCTTCGAAGATTCCGGACGCGTCGTCGCACACGCTCGTCGGTCGACCGGTGCTCCTCACCGGCCGACCGGTCCCCACCGGTCGGACCGGTCGGACCCACCGGTCGGGCCCGGTCCGGTGCTTCTCGCACCTCCGTCTTCGGTTCTCCGGTCTTGGCTTTGTGGATCAACCAAGGAACCCGGTGGTTTTCCGGTGAACCACCGGAAACCCCGCGAACTCGGTGTAGCCTCCGCCAATCTCCACTCATGACTTGGCTCCCACGTAGTCCCGGCTCGACCTTGGTTTTGAGGCTCAACCAAGAAACCGTCCACGACTTCATCTTGCGTTCATGCCACCATGCGGCCCGCACTTGACCCCCGCCGGCCACCGGGTCCCTCGAACAAAGCCTACTTGTCTTCTCCACACCCGGAGGCCTCACCGGCGACGACCTTTCGCGCTTGTTCTTCACCGCACCAACACGAGTCAAGCCGCAACCCGCACCCGCAATACTTAGCCAAGAATCGGTCCACACAACGTTGTCAATCACTCATCACACAAGGAAGCGACCATCCACCGGTCCTCGAACCACACATGGTCCTCACCTTGACTCCACCGCCAAACACGTCGGCAGCTTCGAGGCTGCTGAGCAGACCAAAGAGGTGCCCCTCGACCCTGCTGCCCCCGAGGGCAAGGCGTTGAGGGTTAGTTCCACCCTCGATCCAAAATAGGAAGTGGTGCTCGTCGACTTCCTCCGCGCCAACGCCGACATCTTTGCATGGAGCCCTCGGATATACCAGGCATTCCGAGGGAGGTCGCCGAGCACTCCCTTGACATCCTGCCTCACTCCTGCGCCGTGCAGCAACGGCTACGCCGCTTTGACGAAGAGCGGCGCCGGGCGATCGGAGTAGAGCTGCAGAAGCTCCTCGAGGCCGGGTTCATGAAGGAAGTGTTCCACCCTATGTGGCTAGCTAACCCTGTATTAGTGAAGAAAAGAATGGGAAGTGGCGGATGTTTGTAGACTATACTAGTTTAAATAAAGCATGTCCCAAAGTTCCTTTTCCTTTGCCACGAATCGATCAAATCGTTGACTCGACCGCAGGGTGTGAACTCTTATGCTTCCTTGACGCCTATTCTGGGTACCACCAAATAAATATGAAGGAGTCCGACCAGCTCGCGACTTCGTTCATCACGCCGTTCCGAATGTATTGCTACGCGACAATGTCGTTCGGTCTCCGAAAAGCGGGCGCTACATACCAGCGATGTATGCAGCACGTTTTTGGGGATCACATCGGGCGGACCGTTGAGGCATATGTAGACGATATAGTCATGAAAACCAGGAAGGCGAACGACCGGGTTGGCAACCTTCGCATCGCGTTCGGCTGCCTACATGCCAACAAGGTGAAATTGAACCCCAAAAAGTGTGTCTTCGGCGTGCCGCGAGGCATGTTGTTGGGATACATCATCTCCCAGCGAGGCATCGAGGCCAACCCCGAAAAGGTTGCCGCCCTCGAGTGAATGGGTCCGATTCGAGACCTCAAGGGGGTCCAAAAGGTGTTGGGGTGCCTCGCCGCCTTGAGCCGCTTCATTTCGCGGCTCGGCGAGAGGGGCCTGCCTCTCTACCGGCTCCTGAAAAAACACGAGCGGTTCTCCTGGACCGTCGAGGCCCAGGAGGCGCTTGACAAGCCGAAGACGGCGAGCCTCTGTACCTCTACGTTGCCACGACCACCCAGGTGGTCAGCGCCGTCATCGTGGTAGAGCGCACGAAGGAGGAGCACGCCCTGCCAGTCCAGCGTCCGGTATACTACATCAGCGAGGTTCTATTCGAGACAAAGGCGCATTATCCGTAGGTCCAAAAGCTGCTCTACGTGGTGGTCCTTGCGCGGTGCAAGCTCCATCATTACTTCGAGGCTCACCCGGTCATGGTGGTCTCCTCCTTTCCGTTGGGAGAGATCATCCAGAATCCGGATGTAGCAGGCAGGATTGCCAAGTGGTCGGTAGAGCTGATGGGCGAGACACTCGCTTACGAGCCACGCAAAGCGATCAAGTCCCAGATCTTGGCGGACTTCGTCACCGAATGGACGGACACGCAGTTGCCTCTGCCACAGATCCATGCCGAGTGCTGGACCCTCTACTTCAACGGGTCGGTGATGAAGACAGGCGCTGGCGCGGGCCTGCTTTTCGTCTCACCCCTCGGGGAGCACATGAGATACGTAGTGCGTCTCCACTTCCCCGCGTCAAACAACATGGCCGAGTACGAGGCCCCCCTTTGCGGCCTCAAAATCGCCATTGAGACAGGCATCAAACGCCTCAACGTGAGGGTAGACTCGCAGCTCGTGATCGACCAGGTCATGACGAACGCGAGCTGTCAGAACGACAAGGTGGAGACGTACTGCAAAGCCGTGCGGGCCCTCGAAGACAAGTTCTATGGCATAGAACTCAACCATGTGGTTCGCCGGTACAACGAGGAGGCGGACGAGCTCGCCAAAATCGCATCGGGACGAATCACTGTTCCCCCAAACGTTTTTGCGCGGGACGTCGCCCAGCCGTCCATTGACCTCGAAACGTGCCCCTCGAGCCACGAAGAACCCTCGGGGGCTCCCTCGAGTCCAACAGGTGCGGAGCCTATGGACAAGGACCCCTTGAACGAGGCGTATGTACTCTCCCTGCTCGAAGGGTATGGCGCCGATGAGGCTGAGGCCATGGATATAGAGCCCACCCCCAACGAGGGGGACTGGCGCGACAATTACATCGCCTGGATGGACCGAGGGGAGCTGCCCTCGGACCGATCCGAGGCTAGGCGCATCGCTAGGATGGCCAAGTCATTTGCTCTCATCGACGGTGAGCTGTACAAGCGCGCCGCGTCCGGCGTCCTGCAGCGATGCGTACCCATCCCTCAGGGGCGTGAGCTCCTTCGGGACATACACACGGGCGTGTGCGGCCACCACACAGCGCCGCGCACCCTCGTGGGCAACGCGTTCCGCCAGGGCTTCTACTGGCCCACCGCGGTCGCCGACGCCAGGGAGATCGTGTGCACCTGCGAAGGGTGCCAGTTCTACGCCCGCAAGTCCAACCTACCTGCGCACGTCCTACAGACCATCCCCGTCACGTGGCCCTTCGCCGTGTGGGGGCTGGACATCGTCGGGCCCTTGCGAAAAGGGCCCGGGGGCTACACCCACCTATTGGTCGCCATCGACAAGTTTTCCAAGTGGATAGAGGTGCGCCCCATCACGAATCTCAGGGCAGAGCAGGCTGTGACATTCTTCGCCGACATCATCTATCACTTTGGAGTGACCAACTCCATCATCACCGACAACAGGTCCCAATTCACGGGCAGAAAATTCCTAGAGTTCTGCGACAGATTCCACATCCGCATGGACTGGGAAACCGTGGCACATCCACAGACCAACGGCCAAGTGCAGCGCGCCAACGGCATGATCCTACAAGGCCTCAAGCCCAGGATTTTCGACCGACTGAACAAGTCTGGTCGAAAATGGCTCCAAGAGATGCCAGCGGTTGTGTGAAGCCTCAGGACCACCCCAAGCAGGGCCACTGGGTTCACCCCGTTCTTTCTGGTCTACGGTGCAGAGGCTATCCTCCCCACAAACTTGGAATACGGGTCACCTAGGGTTCGGGGCTACGACGAGGGCACCAACCAGCGAGGCCGCGAGGACTCGCTGGACCAATTGGACGAGGCCCGCACCATGGCCCTGATGCACTCCGCAACATACCAGCAAGCCCTAAGGCGCTACCAAGCTCGAAGGTACGGCACTGAGACTTCAACGAGGGGGACCTGGTCCTGAGGCTGCGCCAGGACAATCGAGGCCGCCACAAGCTGTCGCCCCCGTGGGAAGGACCCTACATCGTGGTGAAGGTGCTCAAGCCTGGCACATACAAGCTGGCCAACGAAGATGGAGAAGAACTCACCAACGCTTGGAACATCCAGCAGCTACGTTGCTTCTACCCTTAGCGAGGATTTCCAAGTTATTTGTTGTAATTTACATGCCCAACCCCCTAGTTGGCAGCTTAGATGTAAATATCAGCAAGTTAATAAAGCTAAAGGCAACTCGGCTTTCCCCAGAAAACCAAGTCACCCTCGTGGGCTACTACGGGGGGCATCCCCCCCCCCCCCGAAAAATGGTCCCATTTTTTCGCAAAAACTCGCAAGTTCGCCAACTACGCCTCAACCTAAGCCTCGGGCAAGTTCAGATAGAGCGCGGGTAGCCAAGCGGGAAAGACGCGCGAGTCGGAGATAGCCTACGCCTCCAGCAGGATATGGCCCTTCCCCCTCGCCTCTGGACCAGCGGGCCAGTCGTGAAGTCGAAATTCTCTACCTCAGATTTGCCTAAGTCAAGGAAAGAGCAGCGGAACGACGTGACAAGAGAAATAAAAAGCTTCACTTATAGTTACAAAAACGTCTCAATTAAGTAATTGTACATTACATGGCCACGAGGCCCGATCGCTAACACTTAGACAAAAGGGCTTGATGCCCGATGGTCTTCAGGCTTGAGGGTTGTCGGCACCGGGGGCATCTGGGAACAAGAAGTCCATGAAGTCCTCGGCAAGCACGTCAGCAGCAGGGGTGGCGAGCGCGTCCACACGATTCATCGCCTCCTCATCCTCAACGCCGATCGGGACGACGTAGCCGGAGGACACGGCCTCGAAGTCCACCTGGTAATGGGACCCCACCACGTCGAGGGCCTTCCTGACGCCAAGGTGGAGGGCATGGCGCATGCGCTGGGAGACGTGCCCCCGAGGGCGCGCAGGCGGCTCTCTAGCGAGCTCCCGGCCTGCGCCTCGCCCTCCTCGATCCCTTGGCAGGTCTCAAGGGCGGCGGCCTGCAGCACCTCCAACTCCTGTTGAGAGGAGTTGTAGGCCGTCTGCACTGCCTCGGCCTGGGTGGTCATGTTCCCCATGGCGGTCCGCAGGTCTGAAAGCCACGAACAAAGAAAAACAAAGTTGGGAGCGAATCCCTAAAAGACAAATCGACAAGCGAAAAGCGGGCGAAAGTGAACTCACATTCGACCTGCTTCTTCTCCCCCTCAAGGGATTGGCGCGCCTCCTCGGCCTGGCGCTGCAGGCCAAGGACCGTGGCCTCCTGCCCCTCGAGGGACTGGCACAGATCTTCGTGCAAAATGCTGATCTGGACCAGCTCCCCGTTGAGCCTCGACACCTCATCCTCCCGTTGCTTGAGGGCGGCCTGTGCCCCCTCGAGCGCGATGCGCTCCTGCTGAAGTTGACCCAACGCCTCCTCCTGCGCCAAGCTCTCCCGCTCGAGCACGACCCGAGCCTCGGCGAGAGTGGCCTGCTCTTGTTGGAGTTGGGCCTCCGCCTGCTGGCGAGCGGCCCCTTCCTGACAGAGCTGCTCCTCCGCAGCGGCGAGCGCGGCAGCCTTGCTCGCCAGGGACGTCCTCAACCCCTCCGCCTCCTTGGCCTTCTCCTTAGCCTGGCTCTGCCAGGACCGTGCCCCCTCGAGGGCCGCGCGATCCTGTTGGAGCTGGGCATGAGCGGTGATGACCTCGACCTCCCACGCCGCCATGACGGAGCGCGCCCCCACCAGGTCCTCGCGAGCCCTGCGCAACGCGTCGTCTCCCTCCACTTGCACCGTCCTCACCCTCTCGACCGCGGAGGCGCCTCCCGCGGCTTGGGTGTCCTACTCCAGAGGCAGGTCCAGTAGGGCCTCAGCCTTGTACGCCAGCCACCGGTCCAGCGACCTTAGGGCCTCGACGAGGGAGTCAAGGGCCTCGTACTGCCGCTGATACCAGTGAAGGTCAGCGTCGAGGCAGTCAAGGGCATCGTACCGCTCCCGGGCCCGGCGCTCTAGATCCTGCCGCCATCAGGAAAGACGAGAGGAGAAGGAGTCAGGAAGGGCACGAACGCGAATGAGAGCGGGAGGAGAAACTGTGAGATTTGACGAAATCCAACTAACCTGGAAGACGCACCATGCAGGACCGCTGTGGATCCGCAGCGCCTCGTTCAACGCCCGATTGAGCGAGGCGCCGTGATCACGGAGCTCCTGCCACAGCCCTTGCTCCGCCTGGGCCTCGACGATGTGGGCCAGCGGCGCGCCGGTGTTCTCCCGCTCCTGACGTGCCACGGGTCCGGCGTGCGACGATGAGGCCCCGACACCATCGGCCGGGCCCCCGGCGCGCGCCGACGTCGCTCCCGGCCACGAGCGCCCCCCGCCGAGGCCTCGGGGGCGATGCGGGTGGGCTTGCCCATTGATCCTAGCCGGGCGGCGGGACGTCGTCGTCTAGGATCTCCACCACCGCCACTCTTGGGCTGGCGGCGGCGGGTGCCGGCGGGTCGGCGGCGAGGCGACCGCCACGGCCGTGGTACCCGCCATGGGCGACGCCGCTCGCCGCGACTCCGCAACCGTCGCCGATTGCCGCGGCCCCGCGACCGTCGCCGCCTGCTGCGCCTCCGCGGCCACTCGCGGCGGCTCCGTAGTCATCGCCGCCGGCCGTGGCTCCGAGACTTCGGCCATGCCACGCGAGCCCTCGCTCCTCGCCGCCGCCGCGCTACCAGCCGCCCGCGACGCCCTCGACGAGCGCCGTCTGGTAGGGACGGCCTCGTCTGACCTCGGCACCTTGGCATGTGCGAGTGGGGGCACGGTGGGCACCACCCTGCGAACGCGAAGATGAGAAAGTTATCCCTCACCGATCTAAAAGACACGGCTATGGGGGAGCGGTCGCCTACCTGAGGGTGGAGAATCCCTGCTTCCTCTTCCTCGGGGGCTCGGCGGACGTTGTGGCCGCCGCCAGCGTGGCCACTGCCTCGCCCCCAGTCATCTCGGTGGCGCGCGCCGGCGCCTCGCGACGCGCGCGTCGCCTCTCCCGTAGGGCGCCTCGCGGCGGGCGCTCCGCGCCCGCCCCAGGCGCTGTCTCTTCTGCCGCTTCCGCGGCTCTGGGCGAGGGGACGAGGGCTCCCAACTCTCGGGGGGAGCCCATCCCCCATCGCTCTCCTCCTCCTCCACATGGTTCGACGACGAGTACTCCGAAGTCGCTGGGGAGGAGAGCCCCTGCTGCTCGCGCAGCCGGAACTCCTCACTTTTCTGTTCCCGGCGCTCCCGTCGCCGGATCCTCTTCTCCTTCTTGCGCGCTGCCCGCTCTTGCTCCCGCCGCTGCGCTGCACACGCGCGCTCGGGCTTGGGGCGTGGGCGGGTCGGACCGCATGGCGTTCACGGCCATCACCTGCAGGGGCGAGTGAAACTCCAGAATTACGACGACGCTCCACGAATCAATAGACCAAAGAGGGGCGGGAACCCTACTCACCAGCGGGCCCTCGGGGAGCATGCGAATGCCCAAAGCGCGGTGTCGTCGGTCCTCATGGCCTTGAGGTTTATGGCACGCCTCGCCTCGTGGCCGCGTACTCCCGCGGGAGGAGATCGCGCAGCAGCCGCGACTGCACCAGTGCCACGGGATCGGCCGTCTCCTCCATCTCGAAGATGCGGAGTCACCTCTCCCTGAGGGGGACGACCCGCCGGTGGTGGAGGTTGGCAAGAAGCAAGGCCGCGGTCAGCCCGGCGTCCGCTAGAGCCTTCAGCGCCTTCAAGGCTGAGTCCAGCCGGTCTTGACGTGAGGAAGGCGACAGGCCATGCCACCAGGAGTCGGCCTTCTCCCTCACGACCTTGCCGGTCTAGGGCGGCAGGCCAGGCTCGTCGTTGCGGAGGTAGAACCACCCCCACTCCCGCTCGGTGTTGTTCGAGATCATCATGCAGGGGATGTAGAGCTCCCTGCGCGTCTCCCGCACCGCGATCGTCACACTGCCGGCGCGCACCGCGCGACGGGTCTTCGGCTCCGGCGTGGTGGCGGTGTGCAGCTCCGCACAAAGAGCTGGACCCAGAGATCCCAGTTCACTGGGATCCCCAGAAATCCCTCGCAGACGCCGATGAACATGGCCGCCTGCGAGATGGCGTTCGGTGCGAAGTTGTGCAGCTCCACGCCGTAGTGGAAGCACAACCCGCGTAGGAAGAGGCTCGTCGGCACCGCGAAGCCGCGCTCGTGGAAGCGGACGAAGCTGACGACGTACCCGAACGGCGGGTTGGGCTCCCAGTCCCTCGCCGGCGGGTCGATCCACGCTGGGGGCCGCCCGTCCTCGTTTGCCGCCAGCTGGCCGGCGGTCACCAACTCGCTCAGGGCTAGCCTCGTCGCCGTCGAGCGCGACCACAGCAACGGGTCGATAACTGTGATGGACTGTGGGGGAGCCATGCGAATCGACGAAGGGGCGCGGAGCGCAAAGCGAGTGCTATGCGATAGAGAAGGAGCGAGCGCAGCTCTGGGTCAGAAGCGGAAGGGACGAGGATGACAGGTGCTAGGTGTTGAGGTAAAGATTCACCTCGCCCCCCTCGGATTTATAGATCCATGGAGCAACACTCCCCGAATCGCACGCTCTGGGTGCAGGCGAACGACCCGGTCACTGACGGGCGGGACCCACCACGACCGGAGTGGCCAGGCGCACGCACGCGCGCGATCATTACGGCGCGACAACCGAAGAGCCGCGGCGGGCCGTCACATCCGCCCGCCCACGTCTCCCACTACGCGCGCGGCCGCGGCTCCTAAAAAGAGGCGCCCGCAGCGCAGAACTGTGGACGCGACCGTGGGCATTAAATGGCCCGGTCCCTTACCAAGTAAGGACGACCCTCGAGTGGCCCGAGCACGAGGCTCGAAAAACCCGACCCTCGAAGGGTGCGATTACCGACCAGTGGCCTCGAAGCCCGCTCAGCGTGAACGGGTGCCACAGGTGCCCTCGATCTACAAAAATTACTGATCAGCGGTTCGAGGGCCGGCCCAGCTGCGAACCCTTGAAACCTACAAGTGTCAAAAGTCGGGGGCAACCGACTGCCACCCCGCAACGGCCCTACTGATCAGGGGTTCGAAACCTGACCCTCGAAGGGTTCGAACAGGTGCCCCAGATCGCCAGAGTCAGGGACGATGAGGGCGCGCGCATTCAAGCCTATCCTCGAGCCCGCCGGCTTGAGGGAGCCCCACATGTCGTGTTCGAGAGCCAGCGAGGGCAACTAGCCGGGGGGATCCCATCGAGGGAGAGCTTCCGCGCCCTCGGTCCCTAGCGAATGGGACCGAGCCCCACCTAGCAAACCCGCACGAGCGCTTTTATGGACGAGTCTCCGGACCACGAGCCAACCCTTATCGAACGGGGCATGGGCGTCCACTTGAACCACCTGATAGCAGCTCAATGAGGAATCCGCAATCCACGACCCGATCGATGGGGGTTGTGGAAACCTCACCCTCCGCCCCGCGAAGGGACGGCGAGGGCGCGTTTGAAACGAGACGGGGAGCTCACCCAATCGCCTCGAACGGGCCCAGGCTCGGGGGCTTGATGCACGGCTACTCCTCCTAGGGTGCACCGAACGCAAGAAGACTAGTCATGCGCGCCTGACCGAAGCCGGCTGGAACATCGCCGATGCCGGTTGAAACAAATGCCCCGCACACTGGTAAAAACTCGCGAAACACCCCTGCAGGAGCACCCACGCTCCTGCAGGGCTTCAGGGGCTAGACCTGCGGCTCCGCTGACGTGGCCCCACGAAACGGCGTTGGCAACCAGGAGGGAAGAACGTCCCATCAGCTAGCATCAGCATCCACAGAATCCTGACGGATACACCCGCGGATGCTCGGGGGCTACTGTCAGGGACAACCACAAGTCTCCCCTAAATAACCAGGGGAAACCCGCTTAAAACCCACAAAAAACGCAAATCACAGACTAACCCATGAATCTAAAGCACACACGCGACACGATCACGACCCTGGTGGCCCCCATGGCCCAACAGGGTGGCACGATGAATGCCCCCTCGGGCGGGGTTCGCCTCGCTCAAGGGTAGACGCTTCCTCGAGCGGAGTCCACCTCGTTCGAGACCTCGACACTCCCTCGGGCGAGTTCCGCCTCACTCGATGCCTTAATGCCCCCTCGGGCGGGGTCCGCCTCGCTCGAGGGCTCAACCCCCCTCGGGCGAGATCCGCCTCGCTCGAGGGCACCTGCACGCAAGTCGTCCACGCTCCTGCCCCCGTGTACGGGAATTTAATGCTCTGACACCATAGGACGCGCGCCACGACCCTGACACGCCCGGGAATCGCGTCCCGACGCTGTTTCACCAACTCCCTGGTGGAGGACATCCCTGTTGCTTTGTAGCACTATGCGATGAGGCCGGTGTCAGCCCCGTGACACTGTGCCGCCTACCCCCGTACGGCTAATGCGCCGAGCCCTCGAAGGGGGGCCAGCAGCACCCTCGAATGCCTTTTCTGTGATTACACAGGGCCACGCCGTGACGTCAGGCCGGCGGGATCGGTCATCCCCGTCGCTATCAACCCTGTCCGGCCATCGTAGCCACTGTCGCACCACACCGGGCACTGTGACGACATCCCGATGCTGTTGGAGTGCGCGGGGACAAGACGTCACCATGACTGCCACTGTGTGCCGCGTACGGGCCCCCCGTCAAAGGCACCCTCGAATCGGCCCACTACGGCGGCCAGACAACCAACCAGTATGCCGCCACCCTCGAAGCCGATCCGGTACAAGCACAGGACGCGCCACGATGCCTCGACTGGAGCAGGATTCGCCAGGACGGCAGTCAGCTCTGTGGCACTGCTCGCCATGCTTCCACACGTAAGAAGAATAGTGTGGCACGCATGTAAACTGCTCCCTCCTTGGCCTATAAAAGGAGGGGCAGTCCCCCAGCCGCAGGGGACACGGGACGACGGACAGCGATCACCCACGCGCTCTCCGCCTTCTCCACGATATTGGCACTTGCCTCAATCAATAACTCTGGGACATGGAGGCTAGGCCTCCTCTTCCACCACGCTTGTAACCCCCCTCCACAAGCACCACGGTGCGAAGCAATACAGTGACCTGAGCACACCACTGCTGGACGTACGGCCCCGGCCGGAACTAGGATAAACCTAGTGTCATTAGTTGCTAGCACCGGCCCATCGAGAGGCAGATCTCAGTGCTCATTACTAGTTAGTGTCGGGACTACATTCCGCACCGACAGGGTTCCATCTTCTTCTCGGTGGCGATTCGCCTCAAGGAGTCCGGTGGATTCGTGGCAAGGAGCTGCCCTGAGCAAGCATCGAGCCCTCCTCCCTCGGCTCCTTCACCGGTAGGCATGGAGCTCCTCAGCGACCGTTGGCCATCCTCCTCCCTCCCCGCGGATCCTGAAGCTCCTCCTCTCCCCCTTCTTCTTCACCGTCGTTGCTCAAGATCCACCATCCTGGGCGGCTCCCCATTTGGCCGATGCGGACGGCGACGCGGCAGAGCAGGTTTGGAGATGGCGGCCTCAATGCTCTCCCTTGGCTCTTTCTCGCCCTCCCTCCCTGAGCCGTCGATCGTGCGGGTGAGTTCCACGGGTGCGAACGCGGAACGCCGGTGGGTGAGGGTGGAGCCGTGGCGGTGCGACGGACAGGCGGCGACGTGACGAAGGGCGGCAGCGCAGTATGTGGAGCCGGACGGGCAGACGGGAGGGTGAGCAGAAGCAGCACCGTTGGCTTATGCAAGCCTGCATAGCTAGGAACGCCCATTCCTTGCGTTTCCACTTATGCAGGCTGGAGGGCACTTTTTGCGCAGCCCAAGCCTGCATAAGGCCCTATGCAGGCTGCCAAACAGGGTCAGGCTACATTCCATAAGCCTGGATAGGCCTTATGCAGGCTGCCAATCACACCCTAAGTGAATTGTTTTCTTTGCTCTGTGTACAAAATAATTGAGAAGATGTGACATCTACATTATCATCTAATGGTTGAAAAATATATAAAGAACCAAGAAGGGGTCATTCAATAACATACTGCGCGCTCCTAGTAGCATATATATGTTGTCGGTTGTGGCTTTATATGGGT
This sequence comes from Cenchrus americanus, assembly GCA_947561735.1. NCBI lineage: Eukaryota > Viridiplantae > Streptophyta > Magnoliopsida > Poales > Poaceae > Cenchrus > Cenchrus americanus. The sequence continues at coordinate 88,949,713 of OX387245.1, read as the reverse complement.
GATTTGTGTCTTAATGGACCCTAATCCCTATTATTAGCAGAAGGTAATTAAAGAGTTTTATATGGATGTTGCGACAGCATAGGGGTCAGGCCCCTGCCCCCCCCCTTTGGCTCTGCACCTGTGCTCCACTTGTTGATGTTGGCACCACACTTGCTGGATACCAAACATATGCACCTAATGTCGGGGTTTGATACCGCCGGTAAGTAATTTTTAGTATGAATCGTGTGTCTGAACCAGATGGTTGGGCTTAGAGACACCAAGATTATACTGGTTCAGGCATCGAGGGGATGCCCTACGTCCAGTTCGGGAAGGTGTTCTATATGCCCACAAGGGGCCTTGTAGTAGGGGATACATGCTTAGGTCAAGAGAGGGAAGAAATCCCAAGTCTTTGTATGTGAGTGAGAGCAGCTGATGCTCGGTGAGCGTGGTGTGTAGTTTTTCGTCTTGTCGAGTCCGTATATCCTATTCGTCTCCCTGCCAACCTCCCCTTTTATAGCCTTGTTTAGTTGGTGAAAAAATGCCTTTTCAACGTTTCGAACTCCTGTAGCACACTGTAGCACGTTTTGTTTGTTTGTGGTAAATATTATCCTACCGTGGCCTAACTAGGCTCAAAAGATTCGTGTCGCAAAGTACATCAAAATTGTGTAATTGTTATTTTTTACCTACATTTACTGCTCCGAACATATGTCTTTCGGTGTATTTAATGTGATGTGATGAAGAGAGCGTTGGAAAAGTAGCAAAATTTTGGCAAATTTCTAGCCAACTAAACAAGGCCATAGTTCAAAGAGGGCTGACATACAAAGGTTAAGATAGTAAAAACCCATTTTGCTACAATGCTGCAATAGTGTCAGAACAGTGCCACGCCATGGGCCTTCGTCTCCCGTTGGCGCCTTACATTGTCCCAGCATCGGTAGCCTTCGTAGGGCAGAGTAGCTTCGACCTCTGTCCCGAGGCGACTTCTTTCCGGCCCAGGAGCCTGCTAGTCACGTGCAAGCCTCGACCTTCCCTCTGTTGTTGGATGGGTCGGGTCACGTTGTCCGATGTCTTGCAGGTGAAGGATTCGAGTGTCCTTGGCCACTGTTCAGTATCAGGTGATGGGACGTCGGGACAGTCTGCCTCCCACGTTGGGGAAAATCTCATCATTACCTGAGCATCCGATAGAGTAGATTCGCGTGCTCCGCTGCAGCTGCACGTTCCGTGCGGCCGCGGGGCAGCTTCCTCCACGTTGCGTTCCGCCCCTGGAGGGCCCCCATGCGTAGGATTATGGCGGAAGGAGCCTTAGGTTGTGCGAGGCGGAACCTCCCTCCGAGGCTGGAGGACCGTCCTTAAGAAAAGGGAACCGGGCCTGGCCTTGCTAGTGGTTTATGTTGGGCCTTTATCAGTGCAGCCCATCGTTGTTCTTCCTGAATCTTGGGGTTTAGGGGTTAAGATGATTACTCCCACTTTATCCCCTCTTCACCTGACGCGTACGAATTCATCAATTTTATGCCTGTATGCTGACCACCGTGCAATTAGCGATGAAAACAGATGGATGAAATGACAAAATCCCCTTTCCATCGGCTTGTTTTTCTATACTTTCCCCATATTTTGCGCTATATGAAAACGGGACAGTAAAGTCTAGTAGCAGTATGGTAAACGATATGAGAGTATTCGAGAGCGGGATAGTATACGGTTGAGGGGTTATCCCGCCTGTATTTGCGGGATCCTGTTTCTATCTGGGATGGTCCTGTATGATTTTTTTATATTTAAATCTCTTCGATTTTACGAAAATAAATAGTCAGATTCGACATTGGCAGAAATGTGGCGCCCCAGGTTTTCATCCGGGTTAATTAACCCTAACGATCGGGTCAAATTAGTTGACTTTGGTCAAACAACGGTCAACCTGGGCCATCACCTCAAAAACATCATCAACAACCCCTAATGACCCACCTTGGTCAACCTTTGGACACCCTTGGTCAAAACCCTAGTCAGCACCCCATAAAACCCTTTGACCATCCTTGTCGCCCGAGAACTTTTGGCGCTTTCTCCAAAATTCACCTAAACACTTCAAAATCTCTCCCAATAGGAAAGTTGTGCAGTTCGTCAAGGCACACAATTTTCATGTTGGACGGCATTGCTGGTTTGAAGTGCAAAAGGGTGAAAATGCAGGTCAACACCTATAGTTACTATTCACTAGCGCCCAAAAAACAGCTATTTTGGCATGCCTTTTGTGCACAAATGGTTGAGAAAAATACCACATGGCCTTTGTAGAAGTTGTAGCTGGTAGCGTGATCTACAACTTTGGTTATTAGCTCTTGGTGCACTTTAGTTTGAAAAAGTGGAGAAAATAGGTGGCAAATAGGGCTACTCCGAACGGTTTTCAAACCGTGGACGTGCCTACTGCCGTACGCGCGCACGCCGAGGCAGGCCGGTGTCCAGCGGTCCCTGCCCGGTGCCGTGGCTCCTGTGCCTGACGCTTGTGGGCCCGTTGGCCGGTGCCACGCGGTATTCCCTCATTCGCCGGACGGCGGCACCACCTTAGGCCATTGGCCCGACGGCCGCCCGCACGTCGTCGCCCCCTTCCGCCGTACTACGTCCATGCCGCGACCCACACCGCGACTTCCCTCGACTTGGCGCCCAAGCAACCACCTTCACACGCTTTGGCTGCCTATAACCCCCCTCCGTTCCTCACGCGTGAGAGCACCGAGCCGCCACCACCCTGCCATTGGCACCCCCTCGGTGAGCTCACTGCTTCGCTCAACCCGGTACCGCCCGAGCACGCCTGAATCTTCTCCTAGCACCACTAAAGCCTACACGCTTTTCATTTTCCTGGCCGTGCTGCCTGCTTGTTGGAGCACGAGCTCCAGCGGCCGCCGCCGAGCAGCCACCGCCGAGCTCGTCTGTCCGCGCGATCCCCGAGCCAACCAACCATCCCAGGGCCTCCACTAGACCACATGGGAGCTACCCGTGCCACACATTTATCATCCCCACCTCTTTTCTCGCCGGACTTTGAGTCGCCGCGGCTGTGCTGCCACTGCTCCGCCGCCGCCGCTCACCGACCACCTCGTCGGCCGCACCAAGCACATCAACCGAGAGCTGGTGAGCCCAATTGCACAGTGGTACCATTTTTTTGCATGCCTCGGCCCCACATCGCCGGTTGTGAGCTCACCTCCGCCGTCGGGGACTGAGTTGTGAAGGATTCGGCTGGAAGGGCATTTCTGTGAAGTTTTAAAACTTCCCAAGGGTCTGAGTGAAAATAGATTTTTATCTTTGTGTGTGTTTTGCCAGCAACTTGTAAAATGCATATAAATTCACAGAAAAATCAGAAAATTGTGATACCAATTTTGCCAGTTTCCTTGTGAAGAGTACTACAAGTTTTGTAAAGGCTGTAAATACTTTTGTGTGATGGATTTGCATGAAAAATTGAAATGTATTTACCCTAGATCTGTTGTACTGCCAATTCTACTTGTGTTCAGGAGCTGATTCTTGGATATGTTGTGCTTCATGCCATGTTTAGTCACCACACCAAAGTAAAACTTTTTATATGATTTATCTTGTTTTATTGAAGAATCTGCCTAGATGAATTTTATAGATTTAAATAAATTTATTTTTGAGCCCAACTTCTGGCTATTGTCTTTCTAAGATGAAATGTACCTCTGGTGAATTTACCATGATTTTATATCTGCTAGAAATATTTATTCTGGATTTATGCCTAGTTTTATAAGTAATTGTATATCTCCAGTTCTATAGTAGCCCTAGATGAATATGTTGGATGCCTAGCCTTTTTTTGGACCAGAGAAACAGTGAGAGAAAGTTTGGGTCCAGAAGTGCTTTATTTATTTTTATATGCATTTATCTTGATTGTGGTAAATAGAAATGCTTTATTTGATATATTTATTTTTATAGCTTAAGTAAGTGTGCATGTGTGATCAGTGGCTTGTTTTAGACTTAATGAGCTCAGGGAACACCACTCTTGGTGTTTTATAATTTATTTTGTGAATAAAGTGGAGAAGACATTGTAGGTTTAATAATGAAATTAGATGGAAAATCACACTCCACACCTAAGGACCTTGTGTTTGTGTGGTAAAACTTGCTAACAAGTTTAAAACCCACCCTTTACTGTTTTGTGGTAATTAAATTAAATTGTTTACATACATATGTACACAATCACTATTAAAAAGTTTAGATAATAAAGCATCACATATTGTTCCCTTATAGGAAGAGTATGTTGAATGTATTATTATCTAGGTGAATGTGGTCAACCATGCACCCCAGGGTTGTCATGTGTTGTTTTGTAATGAGTTAGATCAAATCGTCAATTAAGTCTTGTGTTGGGGAATTCATGAAAACTCGTCACCCTCGAAACGTCGAGGCTAATGAAATTTGTGATGCAAGTTTTCAGGGGCAAAGAACTCATGAAGATCTGGAGTCTGGAGTTCGCGAAATCTCGAAGTCACGAATGTGCGGTGAACTGGACTCCCGAACTCTCGAAGTCTCGGAGTCGCGAACACGCGATGGCTCGGAGTCTTGAACCTGCTAAGCCCTGAAGTTGACAAATTCTTGAAGACTCAAGGTTATGAACCTGCGAAGCCACAAACTTCGGGAATCTCTGACATTCGGGAATATATTGGAGAACGAGTTCGGGAATCACGGTGCGTGAAGACTTCCTGAATGAGAACATTCGCGAACTAGCAAGAAGCAAAGTCAAAGTTGTCGTCTCAAAAAGTCCGGGTTTAACGTGTGAACTAGTGGCAGGCTTGTAAATGTATGAGATGTAAAAGACATTTGTGTGTGTTCACATTAGGAATATTCTTTGAGTTCAAGGGTATTATCGGAATGTAAAAGTCTCTTCGTCTCCCTATAAAAGGGGGGCGTGAGGGCACGTGTAAGGGGATTCACAATTTTGGAAACTTGTGCAGTCTACAGGAGATTCTTCCTTCGTCATCACCGTGCTTGAACGTGCTTACTGTTCTCGCTCACGTGTTCGGGGATCTTATCCGGATTTTCGGATACCCCCCCAACATTGGCGCCCACCGTGTTTCAGCCGAAGAACAGCTCACGATGCCACCACAAAAGAAGTCCAAGAAGAACATTCCAGCTGAGACAAATCAAGAAGACCACCATCCTCCCGAGGGGAATGAAATCTCTTTCGTTCCCGAACCTTCTAACACCACAGATCAAGAACGGAGAGCAAAACTCGAAGCTCTGATGAAGGCAAGAGCTGAGAAGACAGCACACATTCAAGAACAACCTGCTGAACAGCAAATGCAACCGAACGATGATGATGATGATACCATAGACAGGGAACTGGAAAGAGTTCAGCAGAAGATACAGCAGCTGCAGAAAGAGAAAGAAAATTTCGCAAGTCAGTTGCAAGCAAAAAGAAAAATCTCTGAAAAGTTAGAACAACTCAACCAAGCAATAGAACAAATCGAAACAATACAGAGAGAAATAGACAAAATGAAAGACCAAGAAAACAGTTCACTGTGGCAAGATTCACCACATCAGAACTCTGGACCAACTAGAAGAACCCCGAAAGAAAACTTCTTCACGGGAAATGGAATCTTAAAGTTTGTAGATTCTGAATCACCACTGTCCATAGGACTGCAAACTGCACCGTGGCCACCGAAATTCAAGCCGGTTTCTCTTCTGAATATAACGGCTTCGGAAACTCCAGGCAGTTCCTTATGAGGTACAAATCGGCTGTGAATTCAGCAGGAGGAAATGATGTTGCACTGGCCAAATCCTTCATCATTGCTTGCGAAGGACCAGTACTGAATTGGTACTGTTTGCTGCCGCCGCACTCAGTCTGTAGCTGGGTAGATCTCAAGACAAAATTCATGCAAGCATTTCAGATGTTCCATGATAGAGAGCCATTGCGGAACTTCGTGAGAAGATTCATGCAACAGAGATCCCAGATCCCAGAAGCTGATGAAAGAACAACAATCAATGCGCTAATCAAAGGTCTGACTCCAGAACCAACAGCTTCGCATCTGACGAGAAAGAAACCCAAGACGGTTGAGGAACTTTTTCATGAACTGGAAGAATACATCTTGTCTGATGATGATCATCGCAAAAGAGTGGCTGAACGAAATGAAGCCAGGCAAGGTAACAGAGAAATGACCTGGAGAGCGCAATCCCAGAATCCACGAAATGTCAACAATGTGGAAAATTCTCAGCCTGACCAAAACAACAGACCGAGTGCAAGAGGGGTCGCACCCAGGAGAAGGGGAAGAGGAAGAGGACCCCCGAGACTCACGAATCACAACCCAAAAGACCCATACTTCTATTGTCAGTATCATGGGAGGGGACATAGCACCAAAGTGTGCCCAGAAACCAAGAAAAACATGGAAAGAATCCAGCAAGAAAAAGCGTTAATGAGCATCGCATCCCCAATGCCAAGTCAGTTTCGCTCGAACTTCTGGCAGCCGCAATTCATGAACTCTCAACCAAGTCTAGTCCCAATTCAGCAGTTTTCACAACCACAATCATCATGGCAACCATCTCAACAGTTTTTTCCCTAGTCACAGGCAATCAAATCAATCCAGCAACCACAACTAATTAGGGAAATCTTACCACCACCACCCGACAGTTCGTCAAGACCTCAATCAAGTTCAGGACCTCAGAACTCGAAGGCATTGCCGTCTTTCGGGACTATCATGCCAATTTCAGGAGGGTCAGCCATGGAGTTCGAGACAAAGAAGCAAAGAAGCAACTACTTCAGGTCTGTGAACACCGTCATCAATGACTGTCCAGCTGCGACCGGAATGGGCAAAGGTGCCAATCACTTTCACACAAGAGGATTTCAAGCTGAAATCCGCGATTCACAATGATGTTATGGTCATCGAGGTAAACATAGCTGGGTGGGTCATCGGAAAAGTCCTAGTTGACAATGGAAGTTCGGCAGACATCTTGTTCTTGAAAACTTTCGAGAAGATGAATCTGAGCCAGCACATGTTGGACCCGCCAGAATACCCATTACAAGGTTTCGGAGCAAAACCAATTAAGCCGGTTGGAAAGATATCACTCCCTGTTTCCTTCGGAGATCTTGACAATGCCAGAACAGAGAACCTCACCTTCGACGTGGTCGACATCTATCACCCATATCTCGCGATTTTCAGCAGAGGCTTCATGAACAAATTCGACGCAGTCATAAGGCAGCAGTTCTTATGTATGAAGATGCCTGCACCCAAGGGGGTTATCATGGTGTTCAGCAATTAGCAAGAGCAATCAGCAATAGAAAAAGGCCATACTCCTGGCTAGACAAATGTGTACCAGCTGAAAACAGCTGATGAAAGGAAGGAAACCTACGAAGAGGCCAGGTGGGACAAAGAAAAGATTGAAATAGCCGCCGATGGTGAAACCAAGAAAGTCTATCTAGATGACATGCCCGATAGAGCAGTCACAATAGGGGCCCACCTCAGTCCCGAAGAGGAGAAAGAGCTCGTACAATTCCTGAACAAAAGCAAGGATGTTTTCGTATGGTCAGCCAAAGACCTACAAGGTGTCGACAGGGACATCATTGAACATGCCCTGGAAACTGACGAAAGAATACCTCCCAAGAAACAAAAACTTCGGAAAATGTCTGAAGAAAAAGTGAAAGCAGTGGAAGCCGAAGTTCAAAGGCTGCAAGACGCGCAAGTAATCAGAGAAGTAAAGTATCCAGTCTGGCTAGCCAACACTGTACCAGTGAAGAATGTGTGTGGATCTCACGGATTTGAACAAGGCATGCAAGAAAGACGATTTTCCCGTGGAAAGGGTAGACATAATCGTAGATGATGCAGCCAACAGCGAGATGCTCTCACTCCTGGATATGTTCTCTGGATATCATCAAATCAGGGTTCACAAAGAGGATGAAGAAAAAACAAGCTTCATCACTCCCTTCTGAACATTCTGTTTCGTGAGAATGCTAGAAGGACTGAAAACGCAGGGTGCACATTTTCGAGAATGATAGCAATAGTCCTCCATCCTCTAATCCGCAGAAATATCTTAGCATACGTGGACGATATAGTCGTCAAAAGTGTTCAGAGAAAAGACCACATCAGTGACCTGGCAGAAACATTCGCGAATATGAGAGCAGCAAATCTGAAGTTAAATCCGGAGAGGTTTGTATTCAGCATTCACAAGGGGAAAGTACTTGGATGTCTAGTCTCAACAAAAGGCATTGAGGCGAATCCTGACAAAATCAGGGCGTTAGTGGAAATGCAAGATCCAGTTTCAGTGAAGGATGTACAGAAATTAACAGGGAGGGTGGCCGCCCTTAACAGATTCATTCCCATAGCTGCAGAAAGAAGCTTGCCATTCTTTCAAGTTCTCAGAAGTGCTAAGAATTTTCAGTGGTCTGAAACTCAGAAGCAAGCTTTCCAAGAATTGAAAGATTACTTGTCCAACATGACCAAGCTGTGCCCTCCCGAACCAAGATCGCCACTTCTGCTATATGTGTCCGCATCAAATTCGGCGGTAAGTGCTGTGCTAGTGCAAGAAAAGGAGGAAGAAGGAAAGCTCAAACAAATTCTAGTATACTTTGCTTCTAAAGCTTTGTCTGGCTTGAAAATCTTCTATTCTGAGCTGGAAAAGATTGCATACGCAATTATCATGGTAGCAAGGAAGCTAAGGCACTATTTCAAGGGTCATCACCAATCAGCCACTGAATGATTTGTTCGCAAATAGACAGGTATCTACCCGAATAATCAAGTGGGGCGCTGAACTCTCAGAATACATAGTGGATTTCGAGAAAAGAAGTGCAATAAAATTGCAAGTTCTGGCAGATTTTGTCATGGATTGGACTTCACCAACTCAAAACCTCGATGAGAAGATATCTGAACCTTGGATAGTCCAGTGTGATGGGGCTTGGTGCTACAAGGGGGTTGGAATTTCGGCTGTGGTAACATCCCCGGTGGGGATAGTGATAAGATATGCAGCTAGGCTCATATTCGCGAACAATGAACATTCCACGAACAACACAACGGAGTATGAAGCTTTACTTCTGACATTGAGGAAAATGAAAGCCTTGGGACAACAAACCTTCATAATAAGAACAGATTCAAAAGTTATTCAAGAACATGTCGAAAAAGAAAGTGAAGCAAGAAATCCTGTTCTAATGAAGTACCTAGAAAAGTTAGAGAAATGGAAAGACACTTCAAAGGTTACTCAGTCCGGCATATCCCAAAAGATGACAACAATGAGGCAGACAAGCTGGCGAAAGCAACAGCCAGAAATCAAGAACTGCCCCCTGATGTGTTCTTCAAAATCATCAGAGAACCATCCATCAAGGATTCGAGGCCGAAAATCGTGAATGCAGTGGAGACTCCCGATTGGAGAGCAGAAATCATGGCTTGTCTAAGAGGCCATTATGAACCACAAGAAGAGTTGGAATAGAAAAGGTTGAAACAAAGGGCACGGGGCTATACAGTGGTAAACGGAGAACTGTATAAATCAGGAGTTACTAAGCCTTGGCTAAGGTGCATCACCTCCGAAAAAGGCCTAGAACTTTTCAAGGAAATTCACAGTGGATTTTGTGGTGCGCACATAGGCACCAGGGCTTTAGCAGGAAAGGCAATAAAACAGGGATTCTATTGGACCACCATAAACATAGATGCTAAGGCACTCGTTCGACAATGTGAAGCATGCCAGAAAACAGCGAATCAACAGAATCTACCTTTAATGCTAGTTCACTTATTTCCACCATCTTGGCCATTGCAAAGGTGGGGAATGGATCTAGTAGGGCCATTGCCAACGGCTCAGGGGAATTGCCGATTCGCAGCTGTTGCAGTCGATTATTTCACGAAGTGGGTAGAAGAAAAACCACTTGCGAACATCAAAGCACCAACAATTCAGAAGTTCTTTTGGCAGAACATGGTCTGCAGGTTTGGGGTTCCTAGAGAACTGATTGTTGACAATGGGAAACAGTTTAACTGTTACACTTTCAAAGAATATTGCAAGACCTTGGGTACTCATGCGAAATTTTCGTCAGTGTACCATCCGCAGTCCAACGGAGCAGTTGAAAGGGCAAATGGCCTGATTTTTTCGGGAATCAAGAAGTGCTTGTTCGACCAAAAGAAGGGTAAATGGGTGGACGAATTGCCGAAAGTAATATGGTCCCACAACACTACCGTGTCAAGAGCAACAGGTTTCACGCCCTTTCGCCTACTCTTCGGCACTGAGGCAATGACACCAGAGGAAATCAAAAATGAAAGCATGAGAGTCCTGAAAGCAAAAGAGATTGAAGAAATTGATAAGAAAGTGAAAAAGGATATGATCGAGCTAACAATCCTTGAAGCTGCCAAGAACATTGAGAAGTACCAAAAGGAGACTAAAGCTTGGAGAGACAAGAAAGTGGTTCGAAAGGACATCAAAACTGGTGATCTAGTGTTGAAAAGGAAGAAAAACTGGGAGAACCCGGGAAAACTTCATGAATCCTGTGAAGGGCCTTACATTGCAAAAGAAACAGACATGCCAGGGGCTTTTTGTTTGATGGAGCAAACTGTCGAAGAGTTGCCATATTCGTGGAATGCCGACAGCCTGAAAAGGTATTACCCTTGAAAGCTCCAGTTGTAGCTAGATGTAACTTAGAGTATTGTTTCTATTTTCGCAAATTTGCATTCTGAAAAGTAAAAAATCCGAATCACGTGTCTATAAGTGATTTCGAAAAAAAAACATTAGCTTTTCTTTTCTTAGTCGCATTAGAATAAGGAGGACCGTACTCTTTTTTTTGCAAAGGGGGCTCTAAATCAAGAGGCAAGGTTTTTAACGAGGCGGATCCTATGTAAATACTCTTTGTGATATATATATGAAAATAGTCTTCCCCAAAATTGCGTATTTCGAGAATTCCATCGTGAAAGAGAAAAAAATTCGTAAGAAAGGCTTCCTGATAGCCAGAATTCCATCGTGAAAAATAAAAAGTTTGTGAGAAAAGGCTTCCTGATAGCCAGAATTCCATCATGAAAAAAGAAAAAATTTGTGTGATAGGCTTCTTGATAGCTAGAATTCCATCGTGAAATAAGAAAAGCTCATTTGAAAGGCTTCCTGATAGCCAGAATTCCATCGTGAAAAAATAAAAAGTTCGTGAGAAAGGCTTCTTGATAGCCAGAATTCCATTGTGAAAAGAAAGAAGAGGTTGTGAAAAAAGGCTCTATGAAAGCCTAAAATCCCATCCACGAAGGGATTCCCACCGAAAAGGCCGGAGACAACAATAAGTTGTGGCCTAAAATCCCATCCACGAAGGGATTCCCACCAAAAAGGCCTGAGACAACAATAAGTTGTGGCCTAAAATCCCATCCACGAAGGGATTCCCACCGAAAAGGCTCGAGACAACAATGAGTTGTAGCCTGAGTTTCCATCATGATAAGTAATGACGATTGCGGTTAAGTGAATGTGTGTGGCAATTGTTCCAAAATTTTTTCCTTAATGAAAATTGCCGAAAAATTTTTCACGACAAAATTGCTCTAGCAAAAGGGCAAGGGGCTCATGTGGAAATTCGTAGAAAATCACGGTTGAAGCAACTGAGGGTTGCAATATCAACCAGGGCAAGTATGCCGAGCGGGTCAAGTCCACAAAATTCGAGAACAAATTTTGTCGACTTGTGTAACAACGTTTATAGTTTTAAAGAGCTTACGAAGATTTCTCCAAAAACACGTTTGATCAAAGTACTCGAAATTTTCATGCAAAACAGCAAGGTGGGGGAGGGTGACGTTTTTTCAAAGAAAACGTCTTTATTGCCTTAATTGCATAAAAATTTTCAAATAGTTTAGCAGCAATTACATTGATAAGTACAAACCCTAGAATGAAAGTTCGACAACGTGTCCTGGTTCGCAACTATTGTCTTCTACAATGTCGCTAGCGTAAGCAAAGTCGAGCTCGCCGGCAATCAGGCTAAGGGGCTCCGTCTTCGGGATTTTCGTGGAACTTTAATTCACAGCACTGGAACCCTCATCCTTACGAAGAAGGAAGAAGGAAGAAAGATCGAAGCATCCCATAGAAAACCTAAGCGAAACCTCGAGCCAAAAATCGGAAAAATCCTGTTCGGGATGAACCTCTTGAAACAAGCGCCATGCTTCACCACTGACAAACATTTTGTCGTGATGAATTCACACAGGCGTCACGTCCTGCGCAGGCCCAACATGCAGGACCTGCGCAGGTTAAAAGTTTACAAAAAACAACTTGTTCAGACAAAACACTACAACTAAGTGAATGTACAAATATACATGAACAGCCACGAAGGGTGAATGTTTCGGAAATTTCTAGTCTGTAATGTCAACCTTCGGAGAGTCCTCTTCGTGCCCGGAAGCTTGGCCGCCATCACTGCCATCATCGCTGCTGTCGCCTGTGCCCTCCTCTCCCGAGTCGCTAGAATCTTCATCTTCAGTAGAGGATTCAGGGGATGCAGTGCCTTTTCCACGATTCTCCTCCTCAATCAACTAAGAGAGGCAAATAAACAGATGTAAGGAAAAATCAAAGGGCAATAATTCTGCGAATACGCAGTAGCGAACAGAATCGTTTGAAAACTAACCTGGGCAAGCTTAGCGCGCGCAATGCTCTTGCCAGCTTCCTTACCGCTGGTTAGCCAGAATTCCCTCGCGAATCTGGACCTGATAGCTTGGACGTCCTCATTTGGCCGAATTCTTGAGGTACTCAGGGCGTCGGGAAACTGCGGGAGTTTTTCGCGAAACTTCGCAAGATCCACGCAATCGAAGTCATGCAGAAGCTTCAAAATGCTCTCGGCGGAGAAGGCTGCTGCGAAGTCATTAGCACCAGAGATAACTTCGGGAAGCGCGTTGAATTCGACATCAATCTAGTCCATGAACTCAGGAGGTTCTAAGTTGGCAGGAAGTGGCGCAGGACGAACGCCGAATTCATTCAAGGATCTCTCGTACTCTTCGAACAAAACTGTCAACCTCTCGATGATGTCGGAAATCTGCTTACCAGAAGCCTCTCTCTGCTCAGTCAAGATTTTTTCGAGATCTTGAATTTTTTGCTCTTTGCTGCTGAGAGATCTGGCCAGATCAGCATTATTAGCTCGAAGGTCTTCCGTGATTTTCGAAGATCTGTCGTGAGTTTTACGAAGGCTCTCAATTAAACTCAGATCATCGTCATGAGTTTTTTGCAATTTCTCCAAATCTTTCTTGGATTGCTCAAGCGCCTCATCAGCGATTTTCTTCTCGTCCTGGCAACGCTTTAGGACTTCCGCCAGTTCAGCCACCTTTTTCTCCAAATCGAGATTCGTGGATTGAGCAAGGGCGAAGTTACACTTAAGTTCCTTAGATTCCTGAGAAAGCTGCATGTTCAGTTTCTCTTGATCAATGAGCCGTTCAGCGGCAACCTTCCCGAGCATGGAAGACTTAAGAGAATAATCCTCTTGAAACCTCGCGAGTTTGGATGGAGGATACGAATGAAGAAGATCCTTAAACTCTGAAAAATTCCACAAATGAAATCATGAGCAAAAATCGTAAAACTGAGAACCACAAGAGTTAACGAAAATCACCGAACCTTGTTTGCTTAGATTCTGCATGGTGACCTTCTTCCCCGAGTTCGAAGAAGTTTTACCCAATGATGTAGAAGTTTTCTTTTGAGCGGAATGAGGCCCCTTTCCAGATTCCCGAGCGACTCCTCCAGTTTGTTCCGAGCCTTCTTCTCCTATTTCAGCAACAAGTGTAGGCGATTTCCAGAGTGTTAAAATCTTGGATGCGCCGTTCCCGATACTAGCCGCCTCGAAACCAACACTTAGTAGTTCACCGCGGTGAGACGTACCAAAGCTCTTGTTAAATGCAGCTAGAGAAGGAGAGGGATCTTGGCCTTCAGAAACTATTTCGCGAATTTGGAGCAAGGGGCACCCTGGACGGGATCCTCACCCCTGTGAACGGTGAGTTCGAGCTCCTTGGTAAATTCGGGAGATGCTTCATCACGAGGGTGGACAAACTAAGGACCAGCAACAACAGTAGCAATAACAGGGAGATCAGCAGCAGCGTCGAGAATTACTTCTTTCCGAACTTCGGGTCCACCATCTGAAAAAGAATCAATATCCACGAACTCATTCTCAGAACCCGACGGGCAATGTTCTCGAAAATTAAATCTCAACAAGGGCCAGAAGTAAGAACCTTTCTGGCTAACTGTCTCCATGAAGAGGTTGTCGTCGAAGGCAGAAGGAACCTACCGAACTTCAGCAGAGACAACCTTTTTCATAGCCTTCTTAGATTTATTACGGCTCATCCGAGCGAGGCTAGAGGCCGCCTGGAGTTCAGCGTCCGAAAGTTGTTCGGAAGATTTGCGCTTGCGCTTCGACGATTCAAGAGACTTAGTCTTCGTGGGTTGAACGCCAGAAGCTGTAGTCTCGTCAGCAGTCGCGGGTCCGCTTTTCGAAGATCTTCTTCTTGGAGCACTTATGGGAGCAGCTGAGCAGCTAGCGACAGCAACCCCAGGTATCTTCAGCTTGCGACCCGGGCGTCGAGAATTAAAAGACTTGTCCCCGCAGACCTCAGAGAATACGCGATTAATTCTTCTCTTGTGCTTTACAAGATTCTTGTAAGCCTTGTACTCGTTCATTGTATATACACCGATTATGAGATTAACTCTCTTCTCCACGTCTAGCATGAAGTCGTCGGCGCTCTGGCCGTCTCCCAGTTTAATACCAAACTTCGGGAAAGGAACCTCCTGTGCTGCCTAGTTAACATTGAAGTGCGCGATCTCGTTCGGGGCCCAGCCGTGAGAGATCGGCCAGATTTGGGCAGCAACAAATTCTTCAACAATATCGCGACCTCCGAGGATGGTACTGGCAAGATGAAATACATTTTCGCAGCTTCTGATTCCAACAGCCCGGTGATTATACTCTGCAGTGTTTACAGCAGTTAAGGCCCCAATTGGCGTAGACAAAGGATGAGCCGGCCCTTCATACCCCGAAATCATTGACATGTCAACCTTCACATAGAACCAATATGAGCTCCAATCTTTGGTGAGGTTGGTCTTACAGTAGGGCGCGATCTGGATTCGCGTAATCCCCCTTCGGGTGTTCTGCCGTCGGGTGTTGAAAGTGCAACAAGCATAATGAGCTTCGTAGAACTGCCCGTCGTCGACTTTTATGACATCTGGCACAATAACCAACTCGAAAAACCTTGCGAAAGCGTCGGCACTAAGGTTACATCCGAAGGTCTTCATGATCCAAATAAGCTTAGAAATTTCCAGAAAAGATGTCGGTGAAAGCTGATGGATTTTCACCGAAAAATCGTCCAAGATTGCAGGGAGAACTGGATCGCAGGGAAACCTAAGACCGCATGTGAAGAAGTCGCGAAAAAAAACTACTTCTCCATCTTCGGGAGTAGGAGTCTGCTCATCCAAGGGAGCGCGCCCGGTGCCCGAAGGAAAGAATCCGGCAGCCTCGTATTCTCTGATCATGTTGGTTGTGACTTTAGATTCTCCGAAGACTTTAGATCGGGCAGCCCAGGGTTGTCATGTGTTATTTTGTAATGAGTTAGATCAAATCGTCAATTAAGTCTTGTGTTGGGGAATTCATGAAAACCCGTCACCCTCGAAACGTCGAGGCTAATGAAATTTGTGATGCAAATTTTCAAGGGAAAAGAACTCATGAAGATCTGGAGTCTAGAGTTTGCGAAATCTCGAAGTCACGAATGCGCGGTGAACTGGACTCCCGAACTCTCGAAGTCTCGGAGTCGCGTACGCGCGATGGCTCGGAGTCTTGAACCTTCTAAGCCCTGAAGTCGCCGAATTCCTGAAGACTCAAGGTCATGAACCTGCGAAGCCACGAACTTCGGGAATCTTTGACATTCGGGAATATATTGGAGACCGAGTTCGGGAATCACGGTGCGTGAAGACTTCTTGAATGAGAACATTCGCAAACTAGTAAGAAGCAAAGTCAAAGTTGTCGTCTCAAAAAGTCCGGGTTTAACGTGTGAACTAGTGGCAGGTTTGTAAATGTATGAGATGTAAAAGACATTTGTGTGTGTGTTCACATTAGGAATATTCTTTGAGTTCAAGGGTATTGTCGGAATGTGAAAGTCTTCGTCTCCCTATAAAAGGGGGGCGTGAGGGCACGTGGATTCACAATTTTGGAAACTTGTGCAGTCTACAGGAGATTCTTCCTTCATCATCACTGTGCTTGAACGTGCTCACTGTTCTCTCTCACGTGTTCGAGGATCTTATCCGGATTTTCGAATACCCCCCAACATCTTGCATTTGCATCCTCCGTGTAGAAGTCCCCGACGGTAGCTACACGTTCGTATCGGCTGACGAGGACGAGGGAGCAGGAGGAGGCGTACACTACGTCACCATAGAGCAAGACCTGGACCAAAGTCCAAAAGGGCCAAAGGCCAGCATTGCCAATGAAGGCAAGCCCAGTTTATCATTAAGCCATGTTTTATTTAAATTATGCAACTATCTTTGTTATTCTATGTGCATTTACCACTAGGCCACAAACGATTTGTGCTGGTAGGTAAAAGGGGTCTTTGCTGGTGGGTGGAGCGCCCGCCAGCGACATTGTGCCAGAACAAATTGTCTCAGTGCTAGCAATTGTCCGCCCGCCAGCATAGAAACCTAGTGCTGGCGGGCGCTTAAGTCACCTGCCAGCACTGAGGTTTTCTGGGTCAGCACTTAAAAACCAAAAATAAACAGCAAAAAAACTTTTTTTATAGGAGAGACCCCACCGACCAGCCACCCACCCGTCCCCGTGGCAAGTTGCGCATTTTTTCGCGTAAAGTCGCGACGCTCCGCGGTTGCCATGGTTCGAACCCGTGACCTCTACCTCGCGCGAAGCCTCCTCTACCACTACACCACACACTCATATGCGTCCATATGCAGTTTTGGTTCTACTCATACTATACAACACCGAGTTTGTAGTGTTTGGAGTGTTTTTAGTGTGATTTAAAATATACACATGCTATGAACTTGAATTTTGGATATATTTCTCTTTATAGCATGTCTAGATCTGTGGCAAAAGTTTGCATGATTTTGATGTATATGTTTTCAGTTATGATTTATTGAAGCTTTATGCTAGAATAAGTTTGATGCTTTTTATAGCCCCTTTAATGAACTTTTCTTTGAGCACAAGTGCACCCTAGGGCTTTGACTTGATGATTAGTACCCCTGGTGTGATGTATGTAATTTTAGGGAATTGTTTAATAGATGTTTTGGATTTAATCTTGTGTAGGTGTTTAAGTTCAAAATCTGAAAAATAATTAGAATCCGCAACCATGCTTTGGTCAAAAACTCATTCTTGGCATACATGACCTGTAGGAGAAAGTTGAGATCAAAAAGTTTATTAAATCTTTTTATATGAATTAATGTTGATTTACTAGGCTGAAATTTGTCTTTTTCGTATAAATTAATTTATAAATGATTTTAATCCAAATTTTGGTTTGAGAGCTTAAATTAAGCATATGTTGTTGTGTGCAAAAGATTAGGCTCATTTGAAGTGTTTTTGATTTAATTTGGAATTATGGTCGAAAGGCTTGTTTTAAGTAACTAAAGAAAGAAATGGAAATTAAAGTGTTAAAATTGTGAAATCATGTTTTGGTTTTGTTTTTGAATTTTAAACACACCCCCCTGCTGTTTGGTGAAGTTAAGTAACTTAAATTGCTTAGATGTGCACACAATCACCCTCAAGATTAACTTTAATTAATGCATATGCATGTATACGTGTAGATCTACCAGACGGTACTTACACACTCACTCAGGAGGGAGACGGGACCGTTGATGGTGAATTGAATCAATCTAGTGTGCAGCAAGGCCTGGACCAAAGTCCAGAAGAGCCCAAGGCTAGCATTAGTGTTGAGTTAGAGGAAGGCAAGCACCGGTTTCATCTAACCCACTTTATAAATGAAAATAATGTCCTTTACTTTTCAGCACTTTATTGCTTTACTTGTGCATTTAAGTTTCAGGAGTTGTTTTGAAACCAAGTTGCATGATCCTTAGGACTCCTATGCTCTTTTACTAGTATGTTAGGAACGCTAGTGCCATGCTCTAAGGTTACGGTAGAAGTCGAGTAATGACTCGTTGCTCGCGAGATATAGGATGCTTATGATGGAATCATAAGTTGGTTAAAATGACTCGCTCATGTGGTAAGAGCAATGGGTTCGGTCTCGACCGAGTAGCATTGTGCTGGTTTAAGCTATTGAACGTACCAAGTGCTTGTCGGGAATGGGACCGGTAAGCCTAGTACCTTCTGAACCGGGGCGGGATCTTTCTAGCTACCCGCTTGGGATGTGTCCCCGAGCTAGCTACCCGTGGTATAGTGTGTGAGTCCGGACTGGTCGGGTTAGACCCTCCGGATAACCGTGTACCAGAGTTTGTAGCGTCTGATCCTAAACTGTGGGATGTTGGGAACTGCCTAGTTGGGGTAGACACTGCACTTGGTCTACCTTCTTCCATGTATCTTGGGTTTACCTTGCAAGGATATAAATCGATCCATCGTCGGTCACTTGCCGTTATCTAAGTCGGCTTGACCACTGGCTACCCCATGTTTATTTATGAAACATTTTGGATTAATATTGTTACTTGTTTAATATTGTTTGCACAACATGCTTGTTTAATACAGGTGCTCACCTAGCCTGATTAAGATACTAGAATATGTGCTAAAAATTGAAAATAAGGATCCAGTCTTAGTCGCTTTTGGCAAAACAAACCCAGCAGCCAAAAAGCCTTGCATGTCTAGTTGTATTCTCTTTATCGGGTAAGTCTTGCTGAGTATTAGTACTCAGCCTTGCTTAATTTGTTGATTTCAGGTAATCCTATCTGGCCTGGTGTTATTCCAGAAGGATGGGAGGTTGAATGGGAGAACGATGATGATGAGTGATATGCATGGATGGCCTCCTATGTGTATCACGCGTTAGTTTACTTTCCGCTGTTTAAACTCTGAATCACTTTTACTTTCATGTACGAAAAACCTGGTTTGTAATATTAAGTACTTAAGAACTTGTGAACCTTTATGTAATGTAATGTTGTACTCTGGTCCCGCCTTCATGTGGACTTAGCGCATATCAGCGATCCTGTTGTATGTGATTTACCGGGCTTTACCCGGCGGAAGCGACTTAATAATTCTTTATTATTGCTTAATGGCCACGTGGACCGGCTTAGGTGATAATACGGAATTATTTTGGGCGGTTCTGTCACAGCTGGTACCAGAGCGATGATATGCACCAGAGTAATAAAATACCTTAACAAACTTGTTTTTGGAATAAAAGTTGTCAAGATTAATAATCTTGCTAAAAGAGTAGGACGTTAAGGTTTAATCTAGACCGAGAGGCCCTAGAGGGAATTTTGGGTTCTTTCAGGTGACTAGTATTCTATGGTGTACTTAGTCTGACTTCCAGCACATTTATTTATGTCAAAACTTACTTTCTTGCACAACCAAACTAGATGAGACACGTGTTTTATACGTGTGTTGTTCCGCATCACGGGAATTGCGAGGGTTGATGGAGTGATCCATTCCACGGATCCCATCTTCGCGTCTGTTTATGAGTTGTGTGTCACCACATGTTTCATATGTGTGCATTCCGCATGTCGCTCATGCGAGGCAAGGGTACACTCCATTCAAACGGAGGGTGTCCGAGGTTGGACGCTGTCCATGCAGCGGCTTGATGCATGGATACCATTTCTATAGTGAATGGTAATGAATGTGGACGCTTTCGTGAGTGCTGGCACAAAAGGTTCTGAATGTTCTGTGATTTTCTGCAGGTACACTAACCACGGTTGTTAGGTACGGTAATTAAGAAACGAATAATTTTCGACTAGCTATTACTGGGAGAGACGTTTATATATGCCCTGCCATCGGCACTAACTTCGATTTTAAGCTTAAATGTTTGGTAAAGACGTATAGGACGCTCTTGCATCATGTTAAAATCTATCAAAATTGAAAATGATCCTCATGTACCTTGTATGTGACCTATAAGTTCAATTTATAATTCTTAAGGACCATTCATGCTAGTTTGGTAAATTATGTGCTGCGATCAAATGTATGTCTAGTTGCTGTCCTAATTTTTCTAAGGATGATCTAGAAAGTTTGTGGCTAGGTGATCTTTAGGAAAATTTGCTCATCAGCTAAGTTAAGTTTCTTCCTGAATTTCTCATGATTTTTGGTGAATAAAACTGAAGTATGCTCAAATCACTAAGCCTAGGTCATACTGAAAATTCTGTCAAAATCCTAAGTTAGGCTGACAACTCGAATTTTTAAATATAGTTCCAATCAGAATCTTCCTAGACAATCTATACCAAAAATGTTTCTTATATAGCCTACTTTGTGCTGTCAAAATCTCATGGTGAAAGGGTTCTTAATCTTAGAGATCTGATCTTTTTAGTGAAGCGCTGTCCTGCTGAAAATTTCTGGGCAATAGCACTCTGAAAATCGATCTATTAGACCCTTTTCCAATCTGATATTATTCATCCTTTGAATACCAAAACCGCTCCTTAGGTATCTATCTACCTCCTGTAGAAATCTCAAGGTCACTAGATTTTTAGTTTGGGAGTTATGCCCAAAACTTTAGGTCTATGTCCTGCTGAATTTCAGCACTAATAATCTCTGACTTTCAAATTTTTAGGTCATCTTCCTTTTGGACATAGAGCAAACCTTGAATACCATATTAGGTCATAATTTTGTGATGGCAATGCTCACAAAATTTCAGCATGTATGCATGTGTATATTGAGAAAGATCGAATTTTTAATAAGCTCCTGTTTGCTGTCAAAACTGCTAGACGGAGCTTTGGTAAATGAATTTTTCGGCCTCTGTAAAAGTTGAATCTGTCCTGAGGTTGAATACCAAAGTTGAAGACTACGAAATTCTACACATGCTGACCAAAATTTAGAAATTTTCGACACTTGGGCCGAGAGAGATGAATTTATTTCTCAGAGCTATTAGTGTCCAAATTCTGGAAGTTTCCACTTGAAGTCTCCTTAGACATGCCTACTTGTCATTTTGTTGGCAAAATTATAGATGAAATATCTAAGGGAAAATCACATGGTTTTGATGGACGGAAACCCTTGCCTCATTTCTGGAAAAGTAGTTGATAGTGAGGCAAGTGGTAGCAATCCACCATTGTCATCGAACTTGTGTTATACGAATGGCTATTACCTTCCATTTGGTGTGGTGATCAATGCATGAGGCTAGCCCAACTTGAAATTGCTCTCGCTTGGCAAGTGCTTGATTAGCACCATGAGAGCATGGCCCAAGCATTGGATACCAAATGAAATCATTTGATAGCTAGGATTTTTCTTCCAGCGAAATCGTGATAAGATCTTCTTTTAATTTCCTTGAAAATTTGGGGCTAATTAAAACTACAAACGTGGGTGGAAACTTTGTATTCAACACGCTCATCGAAATTCAGCCTCCTCGTGTTCCTACTCTAAGAGTTGTAAACATGTTTGTGAACCTTGGCTTGCTGCACAACCGCCAAGGCAGAGTAGAGGTTTTCGGATTCGTGAGTATGATTTCTTAGCTGACGTGTTCACTCCCGTATCATGTGGGTATTCTCTCTGAAGCACTCAACTATTCCTAGATGTTGACATCATGGGTTCGATCACTATTGATCTCCCAACTTTGAAAATGTTTCTTTTTGACCTTGCTCAACGATTTTGAGGGCAATAAAATGAATACAGAGTATCGACACCTTCTTACCTACATAAGGAACATATCATATCTTTTGTCAAGTCAACTAAAACTCTGTTGTGCTCTTTTTCTTTGGTCTTTTTCCCCACACTTTCTCTAGATAGGAGACAACACTTCAACTCCTTACAGCCATGAAACGTTGGTTCCACAACTTTCTGGCGTTGGTATCCCGACTTTTCTCGCTCTAAAGTTCCTTGCCTCAAACTTGATTTTTCCCCCTATGCTTGCTCGCAAACAAATAAATAAATTCATGTTTATAAGTGTGAAGAATCTTGTGGCATGCAAAGTGGAGAATTTTATCACAATGCATATGCGTACCTTAACAACACATTTTCATTACGCATTTTATAACTTGTGCATTTGGGAAATCTTGGGTGACTAACTTGCATAGATATTTAAAAAAAATCCTTCTACTCTACCTTCCTTGTGGTTGATGATGTTTCCCTAACTAAAGGTGCCGCGACGGAACCTAGGGTATCATGTGGTCTGCAGCCATGTGATTATCACAAGGAGCACGCTAGGTATCTTGGGTTATGGAAAATGACTCACCACAATTTTGTTCACTACTCTTTGATTGCTTCCCCTTTCTTAACTAACTCCATGGGTGCAATAAAGCATACTGACCATGCACCATGAGCAACATATCTCATGAGCATATGCATCAACGCATTTCATCAACATGTGCATCATCATGTGTGCACTACATCATGCACGCATCATGTGCATCACTCATTATGCATTATTACATAAGCACCATAAGTTCATGTCCATAAACATCATACGCTCATGTGCATATACATCATACTATATGCACCTCATCATAAGCATCATTATGAGCACCATTCCACTGATGCACAACTCATCTATATGCATTAATATTGCAAGCATGTCTCATTGGCGCACCACATATCTAGTTAAAAGTCATGGCACCAATAATGGGATGAAGGATGGCGCTAATACTCAGAAAATAAGTGACATGTGAGCAAGCCTTTCTGAAGTTCCTGTACTAGCTTGTCCCTTTCATATCTTTCACACTAAATATCTATAAGAAACTCCTAGCGACTGCTCTAGATGACTTCACCATCCTTGACTGTTCTTATGAACTAACATCAGATCTACAAAGATAGAACCCTCCATCCGCCTTCTTCTCTGAGTTGGTTAAACTCGGGAAATGATTTTCTTTTTCTAAAAATTCCTTTGGAGGATGATGAATGTTCTCTAAGGATATGAAAAGAATCAGCATTCTTATGGATGACCTGGACGACAATCTCCGCTAGAGAAAATCCCTTAAACCCACAACTGAATAATAACGATCTTTGGACTGCCTAGATACCTGTGTTCCATAGATTCTGTGCCACTACATTACCGTCGTGTTTCACTACAGCGGTCAGCGCTGTATTAATCTACTGGTCCTGTCTATAACGCCAAGCGTGCTATCATTACCGGACTGTTGTATTAATCTGCTGGTCCTGTCTTTAACGCCAAGCATGCCATCATTACTGCACTGTGGCAACCATCAGTGAAGAGGGGAGTATCGATCATTGATTCCCAACCACCCTTTGTAGAACGTGGCTATTGGCTTCTTTCTTAAAAACAAACCCCTATAAAACCTTCAGATCGAGTTCTCTAACTTTCTAACCTGTTGATATGCTTGTTTATCAATAACTACCATACTCAGATTTTTGTACTCTTAGGGAGTCTAATTAGATCGTCATGAACTTTTAGGGAAATGGAATCCACCACAGGAGATCCGGTCAATCTTCGACCCAATGAGATGTCGCCATCTCTTCCACCAACACAGGAGGTGGTGGATATCTTTGCCGGCAACATGAAAATTTTGGAGGGCCAAAATTTAGTGTTAAGCCATCTGGTGCAAAATGTCATCCATAATCGTTATCAAGGGCTATCGCAAACTAGTCTATCCGACAGTCTCTCCCAAGCAATATCAGAATCTATTATGGAGCAAGTCTATCTCTTCAATCTATTGATGAATCATGAAGCTCAAAATCAACAAAACCAAGATTCCAACCAGCAATTCCTAGATTCACTCATGCCACCGTCTCAACTTCTTATGGACCTTAGGGAGGAAGAAAGAATGAGTAAGAGTCATAAACGAGATTTGCCAAAGATTGATTTAAATGGATGGGAAATTACATGCACCGAACTCCCCTCCCGTGAGAAAAAGCCAAGCAACCCAGCTAGTGTTGTGGATCAGCCCATCAAAGCCCAGTGGGTCCGAAGGTCCCATGCACTCACACCTCATCTCTGCTACAATTGTAGAGAACCTGGGCATTTTGTCAGGAAGTGCCCGAAGACTGAGCAGAACAAACCAAATCGGCACGGTCGAGGCTCAAGAGCCAAACAGGGGAATCAAGGCAAACGACCAATACCCCAAGTGAAACAAGGCAAACATAACTTCACGGGTATGCAATTCTATTTGAGAACAACCTTCCCCAAGCTAGCCTTTTTAAATTCCTAATCTCGGGACGAGATTTGTTTTAAGGGGGGTAGACTGTAACACCCCAGGTGTTTATTAAAGATAACTAACTTAATTAATTGCATTAATCATGTTTAAATTGGCACATAAACATGTTTGACATGTTTTGTCACAAATTTGCATAAAAGACCTTAGTCAAAGTCCCAAATCACCGGTCAAACCCTAGATCTCCTTTAAGGCTGAAATGGTTTTCTTGCGCGATCTCCAAATTTCACTATAGAAGTTCAAAATCGGCCAATACGAAAGTTGTTCGTTATTTCCGGGAACACATTTTTCGTAATTGGCGGACATTCCAATTTTGAGTGCAAATTGGCCAAAAATCGAGTTGAACGCGCTGTGAACAGTAAACCGAGCCGTGAAAAATCTGCAACTTCGGCCGACGTTCCCGGACAAACCGTTGATTAAAACATATCTCGCCCTTTGGAGAAGTTGTAGATCTATAGCTCCTCTACAACTTTTGTTTTTTTGGAAATTTTCAAGTTTGTTGACAATTTTTGGACTTTTGCAATTTCGAAAAGGCTTAAACGAAATAAACTTGTGACGGGCGACGCGCCCGGCGCCGCGCGCGCGTCCGGACCGCGCCGGCCACGTGGCTTCCGCGCGTTGCCCCGGCGTACAGACGTCCCGGGAGTCTCCGCTATGGACCCACGACCCGCTGTGGACCCTCCGCCTGTGTTCCTCCCGTGCGCCGCGCCTAGCCGGCCGAACGCACGCCGCGGGCGGCAGCCACGTGCTCGCGCGAGCGCGCGTCCGCGCGCATACGGCGGCCGCCGGCCTCATCTCGCGGTCGAGCGCCTTAAGCCCTTCCCGTCGTTTGCTTTGTCGAAGTTGTCGCCCAGGAATTGAGCCGCGCGCGCGCCGTCATCTCTTTCTGCCCGAGCTCGGTCATCCGTCGGCCGCCGACGTGGTTCGAGGGCTCTTGCCTCGTTGCCTGTCCAACTCGCGTCCTTCCCGTCGGGCACCCGTCCCTGCTCCTCCTCAACCCCGCCGCGTCGCCGCCGGTGCGCCCGGACGCGCCGTCGCCGTCCCGCCGCGGCCGCCGGCGGGCTCGCACCGAGCTCCTCGCCGTCGGGCACTCGGCAAGGCCGCCCCGGTCCAATCTTCGGCAAGAATCGGTCAAGAGTGAGCTCCCTAACCTTCCTAGACCCTCGGCCGGCCAAGTCCGGTGCTCACCGGCCGGGAATTCCGGCCGCCGGTGTGGGCAGTCCGCCCAATGACTACATTGCAAGAGAGAAGGTATTTCCAGGGAGATTTATGCAAGTTTCCAGGGACCCGGCTGTAAAGGTCGTTTTAGGGTTACAACAGCAACTTAGAAAATTCATTAAAAATCGTAGAAAAATCATAAAAATTCAAAACCAATTTTGTTGGTTTCGTGGTGAAGAAATCTATCTTTTCCAGACAACATGTATAGGGTTTTTCTGTACGGTTTTTGAATTAAAAATTCAAACTCAGTTTGGAGTGTTTTAGTGTTATTTAAAATATACACATGCTATGAACTTGAATTTTGGATATGTTTCTCTTTATAGCATTTCTAGATTTGTGGCAAAAGTTTGCATGATTTTGATGTATATGTTTCCAGTTATGATTTATTTAAGATTTATGCTAGAATAAGTTTGATGCTTTTTATAGCCCCTTTAATGAACTTTTCTTTGAGCACAAGTTCACCCTAGGGCTTTGACTTGATGATTAGTACCCCTGGTGTGATGTATGTAATTTTAGGGAATTGTTTAATAGATGTTTTGGATTTAATCTTGTGTAGGAGTTTAAATTCAAAATCTGAAAAATAATTTGAATCTGCAACCATGCTTTGGTCAGAAACTCATTCTTGGCATACGTGACCTGTAGGAGAAAGTTGAGATCAAAAAGTTTATTAAATCTTTTTATATGAATTAATGTTGATTTACTAGGCTGAAATTTGTCTTTTTCGTATAAATTAATTTATAAATGATTTTAAGCCAAATTTTGGTTTGAGAGCTTAAATTAAGCATATGTTGCTGTGTGCAAAAGATTAGGCTCATTTGAAGTGTTTTTGATTTAATTTGGAATTATGGTTGAAAGGCTTGTTTTAAGTAACTAAAGAAAGAAATGGAAATTAAAGTGTTAAAATTGTGAAATCATGTTTTGGTTTTGTTTTTGAATTTTAAACACACCCCCTTGCTATTTGGTGAAGTTAAGTAACTTAAATTGCTTAGATGTGCACACAATCGCCCTCAAGATTAACTTTAATTAATGCATATGCATGTATACGTGTAGATCTACCACACGGTACGTACACACTCACTCAGGAGGGAGACGGGAGACGGGACCGTTGATGGTGAATTGAATCAAGCTAGTGTCCAGCAAGACCTGGACCAAAGTCCAGAAGAGCCCAAGGCTAGCGTTAGTGTTGAGTTAGAGGAAGGCAAGCACCGGTTTCATCTAACCCACTTTATAAATGAAAATCATGTCCTTTACTTTTCAGCACTTTATTGCTTTACTTGTGCATTTAAGTTTCAGGAGTTGTTTTGAAACCTAGTTGCATGATCCTTAGGACTCCTATGCTCTTTTACTAGTATGTTAGGAACGCTAGTGCCATGCTCTAAAGTTACGGTAGAAGTCGAGTAATGACTCGTTGCTCGCGAGATATAGGATGCTTATGTTGGAATCATAAGTTGGTTAAAATGACTCGCTCATGTGGTAAGAGCAATGAGTTCGGTCTCGACCGAGTAGCATTGTGCTGGTTTAAGCTATTGAACGTACCAAGTGCTTGTCGGGAATGGGACCGGTAATCCTAGTACCTTCGGAACCGTGGCGAGATCTTTCTAGCTACCCGCTCGGGATGTGTCCCCGGGCTAGCTACCCGTGGTATAGTGTGTGAGTCCGGACTGGTCGGGTTAGACCCTCCGGATAATCGTGTACCAGAGTTTATAGCGTCTGATCCTAAACTTTGGGATGTTGGGAACTGCCTGGTTGGGGTAGACACTGCACTTGGTCTACCTTCTTCCGTGTATCTTGGGTTTACCTTGCAAGGATATAAATCGATCCATCGTTGGTCACTCGCCGTTATCTGAGTCGGCTTGACCACTGGCTACCCCATGTTTATTTATGAAACATTTTGGATTAATATTGTTACTTGTTTAATATTGTTTGCACAACATGCTTGTTTAGTACAGGTGCTCACCCAGCCTGATTAACATACTAGAATATGAGCTAAAAATTGAAAATAAGGATCCACTCTTAGTCGCTTTTGGCAAAACAAACCCAGCAGCCAAAAAGCCTTGCATGTCTAGTTGTATTCTCTTTATCGGGTAAGTCTTGCTGAGTATTAGTACTCAACCTTGCTTAATTTGTTGATTTCAGGTAATCCTATCTAGCCTGGTGTTATTCCAGAAGGATGGGAGGTTGAATGGGAGAACGATGATGATGAGTGATATGCATGGATGGCCTCCTATGTGTATCACGCATTAGTTTACTTTCCGTTGTTTAAACTCTGAATCACTTTTACTTTCATGTACGAAAAACCTGGTTTGTAATATTAAGTACTTAAGAACTTGTGAACCTTTATGTAATGTAATGTTGTACTCTGGTCCCGCCTTCGTGTGGGCTTAGAGCATATCAGCGATCCTGTTGTATGTGATTTACCGGGATTTACCCGGCGGAAGCGACTTAATAATTCTTTATTATTGCTTAATGGCCATGTGGACCGGCTTAGGCGATAATACGGAATTATTTTGGGCGGTTCTGTCACATGACTCAGCCTTCTTGCATAAGAACGCAACCGAGGCCCGTGCCTGACGTGTCACAAAAAACTTCAAAAGGTTTGGAATTATCTGGTTGCACTAGCACTGGGGCTGAAGTCAAGTGTTTTCTCAAGGTGTGGAAAGCTTTCTCACAAGCTTCGCTCCACACGAATTTCACTCCTTTTTTGAGCAATTCGGTCATAAGTTTAGTGATTCTAGAGAAGTCTGGAATGAATCGACGGTAATAACCTGTTGATGGATAAAAGACGTATCCCTCTACGATCCGCAAGCGTACGGACCCCACACCTTTTTCACCACGGGATTCCCAAGGTTCTTGTCAATCCGCGGAGCAAGGGGGTTACAATCATTCGATCTACCTTTACACTCTAGCTACTCAAACCCTAACTATGATTAAACTAGAAAACAACTAAACTACACTAGAGAGAATGATCAAGATATCAAGATAAAAGACACTCGCCCACGGGTCTACGATACTAGAACATGCAATCGCTTAAAGACATGAAAACCAATCTAATCTATCGGGGTTGTGACCACAGTTTCGCCCTTTCCCTCCTCTCGTACTGTCACTACGTGAAGGTATTCGTGACTAGACCTATGATGGACATGATGTATTGAATGGATCCAAGGAAGCATTGGAGCTCTACTCCCTTTACGGCATGGTAGCTAACCTTAATCATTAAAGTATGTTCAACACAAGATGATAGATAGATAATCCGACAAAGTACGATTACATCTCAAGATCGATTACAACCCATGGACGAATAAGGAGATTACCCCATCAAGGTGCTAGACATAGCACCATTGATCATGGTTTCCCTTCCGATGGTGTCTTCCTTCTTCTCCACTTGTGGGTGCTTCCTTCGAGGTGGACGATCCCCCTCCGGAGATCTCCCTCCTCTCTCTCTAGCTTGTGGATGGCCTTTTGGTGCGAATGGCTCTCCCCCTGTCGAATGGAGGCGCCTCCAGGGTTTTAGGGTTGAAGATCCTTCGGGTGCAAGGAAAGGGGGGCCGAACCGACCGCCGGAGTGGGTTGGGCCGACCGGCCCAGGCCCATCTCGGCTCGGTTCGGTCGCCCCTTCACTCCCGTGGGTCCTCAGGTGATTATGCACTTTGCCCCCTCCACTTGCATGATTTTGACAATGTCATCCTCGCGTCCAAGATGGAGGTTCTCCGCGCATGAAGTTCGGTCTTTTATGCTTCAATCCCCGGGGGTGTTCCTCGTAGCACTTCGGTCCTTGCTACCATTGGAAGTGATTTCATCAAGCTCATGAACACGAACAAGACTCCGTAAATGCTCCTTTGAACTTGTTGCGAATCTGTCCTTTATGTCCATGTTTTCCTACGTAAACATAACACTTCCAAATGCATGCACATAGATGAACTTGTTATATGATTAGTGTGCCTAGTGGCAGGTTAGTTCCATAAACAAATCCAAACCAAAGTGTAATGAACATGCTTGGTGTACCAAAATACACCATCAACATCTCCCCCACGCTTAGCTCTTGCTCGTCCTCGAGCAAGTACTCGTAAAAGAACTTCGTCCAAAGTGTTGTAATCGTGTACCCCTAATCCTTTTCACAAGTTAGTCAATCCTTTCGTCTTTAATACATAAACATAAAGTAATGATCATCAAACATAAACATGGGCATTTAGAATCTTTACCACGTCAAGATTTACGCACAACTCAAACTATTCACTCGAAGCCTTCAATCTCAGCCATGCTTACTTCTTTGCTTCCATCAGAGGGTTTTTATGATTTTTCAAAAACAAAATTCCTGCAACAAGTATTAGACAAAAACCTTTCTCCAAGCTCTCTCAAGTCACTCATATGAGGTGGCTATCCTAAACCAATTTTATAAAACTCTCACCTCCCATAAGTCTCTCATATAACATGTAAAGTGGAGCTATAGGTAGGGCTAGTGAAATCAACACAAGTATTGTCAAACTAAGAACTTCCTCTAATGGTTGCTTACCTTTCAAAGCCAATGATCATGAGAATTAACCATATGTAGGGATATCAAGGATGAGAAATTTAGAATTGTGGACATGTGCAATGGAAAAAGAAAATTATGACTACGAGGCACCGACGACGTCCTCGTTGTCGGATTGCACATGGTTGGAAAAAGAGTGAAAGTTTCGTCTCTCAACAACGTGACATCCTTCCTTACACTTTTATTTTTTCTTTCACTTGTTTCAACCCTATCATATCCTTCTTGCCACTCCTCTTTTCTCTCTGTCTTCTTTTTCTTTCATTCTTTCATTCTCATATATTTTTTCTTACTTTTTCTTTCTTTCTTTCTTTTCCATACTCATACTTTTCTCTTTATTTTTCCCTCTCTTGACAACTTTTCAAAGCTCTCAACTCCTCTCTTTTTTGCATGCATACAATCTGAAATTTTAAATAAATCATGCTAGAGACGAGACGAAACTTTTGAAAGTAGGTTGTGTTCAAGGAATGCGATGTACAAAAGAGATGTATAGGGTTGGGTATGGAATTCGGCAATGTACGGGACTTCCAATGTGAAAGTCACGTTACCGAATGCATGACGAGGCTAGCAACAAAAGATAAGCACAAGAACAAGATCATTGCTCGAAATTAAAGCTCCCAAGAAAGAAGGATCCTAGCCCAACTCATCATGCTAATCACACTTATGGTGGAGCAAAAAAATAAATTGGCTTTGTATAGTATTTTTTCTTACTCTCAACTTGGAAAAAGAGGTTTTATTAACCTTTATTACAAGGTTTTTTAGATAATTTTCAGAACTGAAATCCTCCAACTTTTAGCATTGAACATAGCACAACTAACGTATGAAGCTCGAGATCGAAGTGTGTTATGGGTACTTTAAGTAGTAGCAATTCCACTAAGCACCACGGTAAACGTTTTTCGAACCACACACTTATGTTCATATATCAAGAATCAAAGATAAACAAACAAGTGAATAAAGATAAGCATCACACAAGACACAAAATATATAAAGACTCTTTTTATTTGATTTTCTTTGACTCAACACTAATTTAAGACACTTCAAACTTGCAAAAATTTAAAAACACACTCGAAAACTAAGACTCTTTAAACTCTAAGGCTCTCTCGAGGATCAAACCGAACCTAAACTTGAAGCTCAAAAGCTAAGGCTAGCTAGCTAGCTCTCCCCCACGCTAAAAACATACGACGTCCTCGTTGTATCTTACAAAATTCCTAAGGGGAAAACTAGACTTAGTGGTACTTCTCGCAACTATTGCACCACTTGCCTCTCATGTTCCCGACCATGCCAAAAAGTTTGTGCACGTTGCGGTTTAGGAACTTGTAGTTGTCTTCAACTACGCACTCCAAATCCTCCAAACGCTGCCTCATCGCCTCCATGGCTTGGAGACTTTCGTCGACCGACGCGTAGAGATCCACGATGGAGTGACGGCAAGCCGCACAACACATCGGATGCAATCCGAACGAGTCGTCATTGCCATCGTCTCCGCCGTCATCGCCGCCGTCATCGCCACCACCATTGTCGTCGCCGCCATCGTCGCCACCGCCGTTGGGGCCTTCAGGAGTCTTCTCATTGGGCACCTCATTCCAAATGTAAAGATCGTTATCATCTCTTCCGGCGGCCGCCCACGAGCTCGGGCTACGATCGTCGGAGTAGTCGCTACCCCCATAGTCCTTAGGCTCGGGCGACACCTCTTTGCATTCCTTCCGCTTCATGCCTTGGATGCGCGCCAACCTTCGGACAGGCGTAGGGACCTTCTCTCCTTCGACGGGGTTGCGAGATGCAATAGCTCCGGTCGGAACACGCCCTCCGCAACGGATGCGGGCGGTCCTCTTGATCTCGACGGGTAGCTTGAGCTCGCATCGCTTCACCTCCTCCATCGATGGCTCCTTGGCTTCTTGCTTCAACTCTAAGCTCCTCGAGGACACAATGGCTGCTGTGTGGGTGCAAAATATTGCTTGAAGGGATTGATTCCCGAGCTCCCAATTCGGCCAAATAAATAGTCCGAAGAGAAAAACCCTAGGAACCTCATTTTCCTTTTTTAAACTTCCCTTAAAATTTTCTGACCGAAGAAGGAAGTCGAAAAGGAGCAATTCGGGCAAAAACCAGGATCGACCGCCGCCGGGACCCACCTGGGTCGGTCGGACTGGGTCGGCCGGCCCACCCTGTTTCGAGGGCCGGGCCGGTTTGGTTTTTCGTGCACCGCGCTATTCTCGCCTCCTTATCCCATGGGAAAAAGTTGTCCCAGTAAATCTTTGCAAGAAACTCCAGAAAATTAAAAAAAAATTATTTACAGAAATCCATGCCTTGTTTTTCATCCTAGGCGGGACGTTCAGGCTCTTCTTCCATGGTGAAGACATCAACATGGTGAAGGGGCACAACGTTGAGTTTGTAGCAAACCTTAAGCCGTTGACCATTCACCATAAATTGATCGCCTTTTATATCCATAATGGTTACTGCTCCGTTGGAGAGCACCGAATGCACAACATACGGTTCGTCCCACTTGCTTTGCAATTTCCCTTTTCCGAAGGTTTTAAACCTCGAATTGTAGAGGAGGACCTTATCTCCTTCTTTAAACTCTTTCGTTTTCAATCTTTTATCATACCACCTTTTGATTCTCTCTTTGTATATGCTTGTATTTTCATACGCCTTCAACCTCATCTCCTCTAGCTCGCTTATTTGGATTCTTCATTTCACCACCGCGGCATCGAGATCGAGGTTCATCTCTTTAATCGCCCAATAGGCTTTATGTTCCAACTCGACCGGGAGGTGGCAAGCCTTTCCATAGACGAATTGATAAGGGGTCATACCTATCGGTGTCTTGAACGTCGTTTGATAAGCCCATAAAGCTCTGTCTAATTTCTTTGACCAATCCTTGTCTCCCTTCTCTATGGTTTTGTTGAGCATGCTTTTTAATTGCCTATTTGACGTTTCCGCTTGTGCGTTGGTTTGTGGGTGATAGGCCATCGAAACCCTATGTTCAATCCCCAACTTGGACAAGCACTTTTTGAAATTCTTCTCGGTGAAGTGAGTTCCTCCATCACTTATCAAGATTCTCGGTGTACCGAAACGAGGAAAAATCACATTCTTGATCATAGTAATGGACTCGTCCGTGGAAGCTTTACGACATGGCATAGCCTCTACCCATTTGGATACATAATCAACCATGACTTGAATATACTCATATCCGCATGAGTTTTTGAAAGGCCCCATGAAGTCTATACCCCATACATCGAATAAATCGATTTGTAGATTGTAATTCAAGGGCATAGAATTTCTTTGAGAGATGTTTCCGGTTCTTTGGCATTCAGGGCATGATGCAACATATCTTTTAGTATCTTCATGCATCTCCGGCCAATAGAATCCACTCGACCATACTTTTTCTTGGGTTTGAAAATGGCTATAGTGTCCACCGTACTCCGTCAAGTAGCACTTCCTCAGAATTTCTACCCTCTCTTGTCTTGGCACACATCTTCTCATAACTCCATCATTGCCAAGTTTGAAGAGGTATGGTGCATCCCAAAAGTATTTCCTACTTTCGGAAATTATCTTCTTTTGAGAGTTTTTGTCTAGATGATCGAGAGGCATCTTCCGAATCGCTCGAATGATATCAATCATCCAAGTGTCTTTATCAAGGACTCGATAGAGGTGGTCATTTCTTATCTTATCTTCTATGGGCTCTTTATCATCTTGTCCACGATTCATCCTAAACAAATGATCGACCACAACATTCTCCACCCCCTTCTTATCAGGAATTTCAACATCAAATTCTTGGAGAAGGATCCAACGAATTAAACGTGGTTAGCTTCCTTCTTAGCCAACAGATACTTGATGGCTGCGTGATCGATGTAAACAATGACCTTCGAGTTCACGATTTAAGATCTGAATTTTTCGAAAGCGAATACCACCGCTAGCAACGCTTTTTCTGTAGTGGCATAGTTTAATTGTGCTCCATTAAGATTTTTGCTAGCGTAGTAAACGGTTGTTGACGGTGAAAATCCGTCAACCTAGCCATGAGTTTACCTTCGGTGTTGGCATGACTTTTGTATCTTATTCATTGGTACTAACCCCCGTGGTATAACAAGTTCACTTGTGCATGTCGGTTTTGGAGTTATGTGTTTACGTAGGGTTTTAACGTTGAAAGCAAGACTTCCGGGATAAGTTCATTAAGCACCTCATGACAAGACCTTGAAGCCCGATACAAGTCAAGCAATGAAGTGAACATGACTCGAAGAGCCCAAGGACCAAGCCCGAGAAGATGATAAACTCCGAGGACCGAACCGAAAAGTCTCGAATCTTGCAAGACAAGGAGTTGAGTCCAATTCGGAGAGAAACCGACGTCAAGGGCCCACATGCAAAAGGGGAGAACATCTAGAAGACGTGGGAAGCAACACCGGGCGAAGCAGACCGCGGGATGGGCCGAATTGGGCCCAGGCCGGCCGGCCCAGCCCAATTCGGGGCCCAATCGGCCTCTCCTTTGACCTAATTGCTTCTCAGGCTATAAATAGCCCCCCTGACCGAGAGCCACGCAGAACCGAAGTCGTATTCCGCCGCCGAGGAGCAGAGAAGTTGAGGGACACCATCTCGGAGATGAGGGTCGTGCTAGTTGTCTAGGGTTTCCCTGGCCGACGTGGGAACCTAGCATGGAAGACCACGTCGGAGCTCCGGAGCGAGGATCAAGATCGAGGGAGGGCCCCGGTGGTGATCTTGTTCATGTAATCATTCATGGTGAAGTTTGTAAGTGAATCCGATTTCTAGCGATTAAGTGCCTTCTCGATGATTTTGATTTCTTCTTGGTTTTGCTTCTTCTACGATCTAGTCTATAGCTAGATTACATAGGGTGCTCTTGTAGCCGCGGTGGCTAGAGGTGCATACCGGACCGGCCAAGTGATTTCAACTTGTTCTATCGAACTCGCCCTAGACTACCCGCATGAATAGGGATACGTTGTGACAGAATGGGGGTCTCGAAAGGTGGATATTTTCGGAGTCGGATGGGAAGGCCACGATTTAAAGATGCTTTTAATGAGATTCGGTTTTCTATCTTCATCTATCTTGTTTGGAGCTACAACATAAGCATGATCTAGATTCTCTAGATTGGTTATCTCTTGCTTTCTCTTGTTACCTCTTTAGTAGATTAGATTAGATTCGTTTTCTTTATGAGTTAGTAGATTAGATGCAACTTGTCTTCATTAGATAGCTTTACCTTGCTTTACTAGATTGAATCCTTGCGTTGCACATTGTTCCACAGATTCGATACCTTGGGTTCACCACTCGAGGGAAGAAGGGTCCCTTGACTACGACGGGAGACTTGTCCGCTTGCAAGTCACAAACGAACTTTGATACAACTATTAACCGTCAACAAGCCCCTTTTTCTGGCGCCGTTGCCGGGGAACAAGCAATCAAGATCCGATCTAGTATCGCTTATTTTTCAGTTTTTCTTTTGATTTTCTTTTGCATCTCTTATGTTTGATCATCCCCAAAAAGAAAAAAAAGAGCCAATCTAATCTAGTTTTGATTAACCCTAGTTTTTATGTTTAGATTTTTTTTATTACTAACCCTAACCGGAGATGGTTGGCTACCTCTCCAAGAAACCCAAAACTTTTTTGTGGATGATCCAGGAAAACTTTACAGGCAAAGGTGACGTGCAACACAAGCTCGAAGGACCATCAAAATCTCCAAGGGAATCACCACCTCCAAGTCAAGACGCCGGAAGGCCGTTCAAGATCAAGAGGAGGATGGAGAAGATGGAGATGGAGAAAGAAGCTCAACACCTAAAGGCTGCCAAGGCAAGATCCACATGCGAAGTGTTCATCATGATGAAGATGCTAGAGACGCAAGTGGGACAACTTGCCGGGCGCCCGATGGGTAACAAAGAAGAATATCCGAGACAACTCCAAGGTCCCAAGACGGCGAAGGCTACTCAAGCTCATTCGGGAGAGATGAAGGATCACACTAGAGACCATGAAGATCACAACCGAAGACCGGAGTTCGAGATGCCGAGCCACAAGGAAGTTATTGCATCCGTCAAGACCAAAGGACAAAGCCACCGTGAAGACCAAAAAAAAATTGACTAAGCCAAAGTGGGTACCCAAGATTGCAACGCCCGCAAAGAGCGTTGATCCGGAGTAATCAAGTGAAGAAGTCTAGCCATGGACTATAAACGAAGCGCTAGGCGGGAGGCAACCCATTTCGTCGAGTCAAGAATAAGCTACCGGGAGGACAACCCGATTCCAGGTTTTTCGAGTCTTTATAATTCAGTTTTGAATTTTACTACGCAAAACCTTAGACTTAGAATGGTTGAACAATATTAGAGACATAATTCTTGGTTGAATATTTTGCTTGATCATAAACCCTTTACATGTACCATCCTATGTGATTGTTTGCTTCTTTTTCGAGAAACCACAACCAAAAAAAATTCAGAACCTAACTCAACCCTTCACCCTCATTATGGTGCTGTGGTTGACTTGTTTTTCATGCTAAAAACACTCGAGTAGAGCCACAATTTATATCTAGATGTTATTTAAATTTCAGCATGTGGTAGGACTCGCGTGAACCTAGAATCTTGATATTTGGTTGGTTTAAAAATCCATATCCTTGGTTTCTCTAAAGATTAGAATTTTTCTAAGCCTCACTTAATTTTATTTCATTCAAAATCTCTCTCATACAATCAAAATTAGGACCTAAACCTATGCCCCCATGATCAAGCCGGGAAAAGCTTGCTCTCAACTAATGAAGGCAAACTATACCGGTGAGACCGAAATCGACGTAGTCGAAAAATATTTTCGACTTACATTTGTTTTTAATGGTTTAAAAACTTCTCTAAATTTATGCTTGAGCTCTTGCATGGCTCTGAAAAATATTTTTAAATTTCGAAATAAGGGGAGTGCTTAGCCTTAAACACACTTAAAGGGAGGCAATCTAGTTAACCTAACCATGCATGCACCATGATACATCACGGGATGCCCCTCCAACATATTTAAACCACATGCAAGTACAAGCATGGGGGGGGGCAGCCAAGGCCTTGTTTTGTAGGAATATCATGGATGCTTGTGAGGCAATGGAGTATGGAAATGAGTCAAAGCGAAAACATCAAGTGGAAGGAGCAATGATGCAAGCGAAGGAGTGGACGGGAACGTTTGGAAGGTGTACGCGATCACGAAGCAACATGAATGCACTAGAGAATAACCGAGCCAAGTAGAGGAGAGAGGTAAGTCTTTCATCCAACTCTTTGTTCGTGTGCTCTAGTTTGTAGGCCGGAATCACCTTAGACTTAGCCATCCACCGCGTTTGTTTCGTGCAACAAATCACGTCCTTAATCCACTCAAAGTCCAGACTCCAAAATAATATTTGTGTACCTTGTTACCGGGTGAAAACCCCGGATATATATATTTGTGAGGGAGAGTGCTGCAATCATGGAAGAAAACTACAAGCCTTTTCACCGAAGAAGAAGGGATCATCGTCGTCTAAGCCATCATCGACAACCTCTTCGAGGAGGCACTCGGTTTCCGAGTTTCCTCGGAGTATGGAGGAGGACACGACACCGCCGAGGAGGAACCACTCTTCTCCTTGGTGGCATGAGGGCCACGCGAAACTCGTTTATGAGGTTCACCAAACTTCAATAACATATGGAGGAGCCGCTTGTCCAACCTCACCACTTGACACGATCATCCGCTCCACCTCCATATGCTCCGCGGTATTCCGAGGGGTATGTCATCATGACGGAGGAGGAGGAGAAGAAGCTCACTCGCCTTAAGTAGAGGCTTGTAGCGAACGCCGACATCGACGACCAAGCTCTCCACATATTGGGTTTTCACACGGGACACCGGTGCAATTCTCTAACGGAGTGTCGGCAAACACCCACAAGGAATTCGCCTAGGAAATTTTCATGACCATGGCGCATACCCTTGATGAAGGAGTGCTGAGTCTCTCATTCCGTTAGAGGGAGCCCACAAGTGGAGAAGAAGGAAGAAACCGTCGGAAGGGTAACCTTGATCAACGATGCTATTTCTAGCACCTTGATGGGGTAATCTCCTTTCATCCATGGGTTGCAATCGGTCTTGAGATTTAATCGAACTTTGTTGGATTATCTATCTATCATCTTGTGTTGAAAATACTTTAATGCTTAAGGCTAGCAACCATGCCGTAAAGGGAGTATAGGCCTCAATGCTTCCTTGGATCCATTCAACACAATCCCCGATAGATTAGATTGGATTTCATGTTTGAAACGATTGCATGTTCTAGTATCGTAGACCCATGGGCGAGTGTCCCCTATTTTCAAAAGAGAGCTCCGGAACAAGTATGTGCATGAAGGCACGTGGGAAGGTTTTTGGAGTATGATCACGGGAAGAGACCATCAACGAAAAAAATACTATCCGGAACCCATTATCCAAGTGTGTCACTTTTGTGCAAGTGGATTTTTGGGAGAACAAGAGAGACAAAGATAACCAACACGGAGTTGAATTGGCTTTACTCGGCTTTGATTGCCAAGTGGCCAATAGACCCCACTCACCTATGATCAACCGGTGGTGTTGTTGCAACATCGAGTTCGGAAGATATTGGTTCGGGGTGTTACCTCTCCATGTTGACTATCTCTTTAAAACCGGATACTACAAGGAACCCGAATCATCTCCTACCCGGGACTTCCCTAGGAATATACGAAGAAAGGAAAATTTATTTGAAGATGAGAGAGGAGGCTTCCAAGTGGCCTAGGTGAATTTGCCCCTTCCGGATTGAAGATTAAGAATTTTCTTGAGGCGAAGAAGATCGGTTAGAGGAAGGACTTCTTGTGCCGGCGAAGAAAAATAAAAGAGAAGGATTATAGGAGAAGGATCTTCTATGGCCCAAGAATAAGTTGCACAACAAAATTATGTCCCACCATTGGGAGGAACCCCGGCGCCGCCGAGTTACTACGGTGGTGTACCAATGCAAGCATGGGGGAGTGGTGCAGCCATACCCCCACCATTTTTGCGGTGCCCAACGTAGCCTTTGCAGAGCCATATGCACACCTTCGTCAACCACAACAAAATGTGGCCACCATTGGAGCATACGCTGCAAGGAACATGCAAATTATTGCAGCCATCCAAACCATTGCAAACCAAATGGGTGAAGGAAATGCAAACGTCGCTTATGTGCTTGGACACCTTCACCTAGCACCGTCGGACAATTCATAGGAGTAGTGGTGCATTCCTATTACAAGTAAGGGTACAACAACCAAGACTATCAATATCAACCACCGGCGGAAGATTAGAGAGAGGAGGAGCTTTAGTTATCTTTCCTTTACCCCTTTTCTTTAATTTTCACTTGTTTGCACCTATGTATGCGTAGTGTTTTCAGTTTTTATTTAAATTTCAGCAAGTGTGTTAGTTTAATTTTTCAGCATGTGTCTTAGTTTTTATTTTCATCATGAATAATGTCCCCACCAAGTTTTTACCTTTGGTAAAGTTACAAAGTTTGTGCCATGATGATATATGATTATAATTGCCGCTTTTTTATCTTTGTAATTGATTTATGCATGTTTGAACTAGTGCTCTCTTAAAAATACAAATCTGAAATTATCTAAATGCTAGCTTAATCTTCAGCGGAGGTTATGATTAAAATAAAGACCCATAGTGTTTTATGTGCTCTCAAGTTATGAATAGATTAAAGATGTCTTTTATGCTCAAAAATATTGCTAACCTTGTCATAAATATCACTTGTGTGTTGCTCAACCTATCCAAAGCCTTATATATATTTGAGTGCATAAACCTTAGTGTACAAGATTTATTTTTGAGTGAGTTATTGCAGGCCATGATTTCTCTGGCCCGAGACTAAGAAGCTGGTCATTCCGTTTTTGCGTATCTATCTTTTTGCTAGCCTTTTATCCGTGCATTGTGTATCCCCGCATCGGAGATCTCACAAACTTCGCCGGATATTCACCCTTAAACCAAATATCATCTTTTGTGATTACCTCCTTGACCACAACCTATTGTTGAGAATGGATCATCAATTCAAGGAAGATCGCAAGACGGTGCCAACATTGAAGATTTCAAGTATCTCTCCAAGGAAAAATACCCCGGTACCTACCTTATTTTTCACCTCTTTGCTCGAGGACGAGCAACGTCTAAGCATGGGGGAGGAGGTAGGTACGGTGCAGTTTTAGAGTTCAAAAGGGAGTATTTTAAAAAAAATATAATGATGAAAGAAAAAAATTCGGCGATATACGTGACTTCCAAGGTGAAGAAAGAAAAAATATATATATAATGAATGAATGAAAGAAAGAAAAGAATGAGAAATATGAGAAAGAGAAAAAATATATGTGCGTAAAGTGAACTCCCTGGTTCTCCAAGAGTGCATTCAAGGCTTCAAGTTAAAAAGATCCATTCTCATTTTCCAACCATGTGCAATCCGATAACGAGGACTTCCTTTGTGCCTCGGGATCATTCTTTGCCATTTGCACATGTCCACTCATCTAAAAGTGTGTGTATTTTTCTCTTTCCCCTCCTTGATTTAACATTATTTTCCAATGACCTTTTTGACGAGTCTCGGTAAGACCATGAGAAGCTTGTCTTGTTTTGACAACACCTCATTTATAAAATCTTGTTAGGACTAAACTTTCCCAAAGCTCCATATAAAGCCTACCATATATATGTTATGAGAGGGAAAGGAGTAGAATATATAGGCTTGAGAGACAAGCGAGATGAGAGTTCATGAGCAATATGTAAGGTGATTTAAATTTGTGAATTTGGTTTAGCTCTTTTCTTTATCTCGTTCTTTATTTCAAAAATTCTGAGGTCTATTTAAACTTTGTGAGCATGTTAATACTTGTGGGATAAGCTTAATAAGAATCTACCCTCCGTAGAGGTGAAGGCTAGTACATTATGGAACTTAAACGAATTAAACTTTTGAGAGCATTATGTTTTTTTTTCATGTATGATCAAGTGCAAGGTTTAAACATTGTTTGGCAACGATGATATCCATCGAAGGCTTACTCGAGGACGAGCAAGGTTTAAGCATGGGGGAGATGTTGACGGTGAAAATCTGTCAACCTAGCCATGAGTTTACCTTCGGTGTTGGCATGACTTTTGTATCTTATTCATTGGTACTAACCCCCGTGGTATAACAAGTTCACTTGTGCATGTCGGTTTTGGAGTTATGTGTTTACGCAGGGTTTTAACGTTGAAAGCAAGACTTCCGGGATAAGTTCATTAAGCACCTCATGACAAGACCTTGAAGCCCGATACAAGTCAAGCAATGAAGTGAACATGACTCCAAGAGCCCAAGGACCAAGCCCGAGAAGATGATAAACTCCGAGGACCGAACCGAGAAAAGTCTCGAATCTTGCAAGACAAGGAGTTGAGTCCAATTCGGAGAGAAACCAACGTCAAGGGCCCACATGCAAAAGGGGAGAACATCTAGAAGACGTGGGAAGCAACACGGGGCGAAGCGCACCGCGGGATGGGCCGAAGTGGGCCCGGGCCGGCCGGCCCGGCCAATTCGGGGCCCAATCGGCCTCTCCTTTGACCTAATTGCTTCTCGGGCTATAAATAGCCCCCCGACCGAGAGCCACGCGAACCGAAGTCGTATTCCGCCGCCGAGGAGCGAGAGAAGCTTGAGGGACACCATCTCGGAGATGAGGGTCGTGCTAGTTGTCTAGGGTTTCCCCGGCCGACGTGGGAACCTTGCATGGAAGACCACGTTGGAGCTCGGAGCGAGGATCAAGATCGAGGGAGGGCCGGGTGGTGATCTTGTTCATGTAATCATTCATGGTGAAGTTTGTAAGTGAATCCGATTTCTAGCGATTAAGTGCCTTCTCGATGATTTTGATTTCTTCTTGGTTTTGCTTCTTCTACGATCTAGTCTATAGCTAGATTACATAGGGTGCTCTTGTAGCCGCGGTGGCTAGAGGTGCATACCGGACCGGCCAAGTGATTTCAACTTGTTCTATCGAACTCGCCCTAGACTACCCGCATGAATATGGATACGTTGTGACAGAACGAGGGTCTCGAAAGGCGGATGTTTTCGGAGTCGGATGGGAAGGCCACGATTTAAAGATGCTTTTAATAAGATTCGCTTTTCTATCTTCATCTATCTTGTTTGGAGCTACAACATAAGCATGATCTAGATTCTCTAGATTGGTTATCTCTTGCTTTCTCTTGTTACCTCTTTAGTAGATTAGATTAGATTCGTTTTCTTTATGAGTTAGTAGATTAGATGCAACTTGTCTTCATTAGATAGCTTTACCTTGCTTTACTAGATTGAATCCTTGCGTTGCACATTGTTCCACGGATTCGATACCTTGGGTTCACCACTCGAGGGAAGAAGGGTCCCTTGACTACGACGGGAGACTTGTCCGCTTGCAAGTCACAAACGAACTTTGATACAACTATTAACCGTCAACAACGGCGTGAACCCGACCTTCATTTCTTTGACCCAAAACCGCGCCTACAGCGTAGTCACTTGCGTCACACATGATCTCGAAAGGTTGGCTCCAATCTGGAGGTTGAATAATGGGAGCACTCACCAACACACTTTTCAAGGTCCGGAATGCCGCTAGGCACTTCTCATCAAAGTCAAAAGCCACATCCTTTTGAAGGAGATGCGTTAAAGGCTTAGTGATCTTTGAGAAGTCTTTAATAAATCTTCTATAAAATCCGGCATGGCCTAGAAAGCTCCTTAAGGACTTAACATCCGTCGGAGGTAGGAGTTGCTCAACCGTCTCTGCTTTAGCCTTGTTCACTTCAATGCCTCTCTCGGATATAACATGTCCGAGAACTATGCCTTGCTTAACCATGAAGTGGCACTTTTCCCAATTTAACACCAAGTCTACCTCTGCACACCTCGTGAGGACCTTGTCCAAGTTTGCCAAGAAACCCATGAACGTCTTTCCGTAAATGGAAATGTCATCCATGAACACCTCGACAATTTCTTCAATGATTTCCGAGAATACAGCCATCATGCAACGTTTAAAAGAGGCCGGAGCATTGCATAGACCGAAGGGCATCCTTCTATATGCAAACGTTCCATAAGGGCATGTAAACGTTGTTTTGTGTTGATCGTCTGGGTGAATGGGGATTTGCATGAACCCTGAGTACCCATCGAGAAAGCAAAAATAAGCGTGGTTCGCTAATATCTCGAGCATCTCGTTAATGAACGGTAGGGGGAAGTGATCTTTCTTCGTTGCTTTGTTAAGCTTACGATAATCGATACACATCCGCCACCCGGTCACGGTTCTTTGTGGTATCAATTCATTCTTCTCATTCTTCACCACGGTTAAACCTCCTTTCTTTATTACACAATGTACTGGGCTCACCCATTCGCTATGTGGAACCGGGTAGATGATACCAGCATCAAGTAACTTGATAACCTCTTTCTTTACTACCTCTCGCATGGCATGAGTTAGCCTCCTTTGGTGGTCCACTACGGGCTTATATTGGTCTTCCATTGGTATACGATGAGTGTAAAAGGCTGGGCTAATAGCTCTGAGATCATTAATCGAATATCCAATCACCTTCCTATGTTTTTTCAATAAAATCAGCAACTTCTCATTTTCTTTGGGACTCAACTCGTCGCTCACAATGACTGGTTAAGTCTTGTCTGGGCCCAAAAATTCATACTTTAATCCTTTGGGCAAAGGTTTAAGGTCTACCTCGGGCACTTGTGGCTTCTCGGGTTTAATCTCTCCTATGTCTTCGAATTTTTCTTCCTCTACGCTTCCATCATGTGGTTCTAAGCCTTTTGTTGCTTCTTCTAGTTCTTCATCTTGTTGATTACTAATTTGATTTTCCATCGCTCTTTGCAGCGGGTCTCTAAGGGTTTCAACAAAACAAAGACTATCTACCTCCTCTACTTCTTCTTCGGGAGGAAAGGGTATAGGGTGTTTAGAAATGCGAAGAAAGTTAGATGTGTACTT
Source organism: Cenchrus americanus (assembly GCA_947561735.1). Classification (NCBI taxonomy): domain Eukaryota; kingdom Viridiplantae; phylum Streptophyta; class Magnoliopsida; order Poales; family Poaceae; genus Cenchrus; species Cenchrus americanus. Next base: position 88,906,025 of record OX387245.1, on the reverse strand, counting down.
TGTTCCATTAAGGTTCATTGTTACTTTGCCTTCTTCAGCATCCAACACGGCATCAACCAACTTGAGAAAGGGCCTACCTAGGATTATGTGATCATGATTACTATGGTAAGCATCAATAACAAATAAATCGGTTGGTATACATTTTCCAGATATTTTTACTTTCATGTTGCAAGCAATACCTAGAGGTTTAATAGTTCTACCATGTCCCGTAATTAATTTCGTTGATGTTGGAGCTAAGTCTAGGTTATGGTCTTGAACTTTATCGTAAATTTTAGAAGATAGGACACTTACTTGGGCTCCGATGTCGCATAAGGCTTTGTATTGAACTCCGTTGATCTCGCAACTCAAGCGTGGTGCCATCTTCTCTTCTTCTTCGGATCCTATCGTGTAAACCTATCCCAAGCTTGGTCTATCCCTTCCTCTTCTCCTTGCATGAAAGTGATCACTTGCCTCCTTAGATGTTGAACCTTGCTAATTGGAAAGAACTTCTCGCAAAACTAATTTGTCAATGTGTTCCAATTGCCTTCAACTTCAAAGGACGCAAACGAGTAGCTGTTGACGCAAAATGTGCACCTAGCGCCAAGCACACAGCCAGCCGAACAAGCTGGCTTCACACACGCAAAGAATCACGAGACGTGCCAGTCATTTTTCCCTGAAAATTAACAAAAGACAAAGTAGTTAAATACCAAAGCTTGGAACTTGCCGGGTGGTACCAGACAGTTCCATATTTACGGCTACGAAGCCAGATGGGATGACATATAGCTATAGAAAGCTATCTGCCAATAAACTGAAACCATTCGGGAGCTTTAAGAAGGAAAAAGTAACATAGCCGAATGGATGACGCAAGCATGACGGCGATCGGTCTTTGTTTGGGCAAAGACGCGCGCGCATAAGATCGCGACCGATCCCCGTGATGATCAACATTAAATAAATAAATAAAGTAAAGCGCGAGCATAAACATGTGATAAACAAGCATGCATAGGTCCAAAGCACTAGTCTACCGCATGTCTAGGTGCTTTAAAACCCGCCAGGTACGATGCCACACAAATCTATCCACCGCATGATACAACTTGCATGGAGATCGCACCACTTTCCACAAATAGATCTATCTACCGCATGACACGATCTAAATATGGAAAGCTAAAAGCATACATTATTTAAAGCATGAACTACGCACGTGTTCTACTCGTGAGAAACATAACCGAATGCGGCGGAACAGCCGATTCGGGGTCCATGAAGAAGGAACGAACATTACCAAGTGAGATAAATCTACCAGATTGATTTGAAATCTAATCCACCGGATGACTAGCTCCAAAGCAACCCAAAAACCTGCATCTACCGCGTGATACTCAGTTCTTTCAAGATTTATACAAACGTTGGCAAGCTTGAACCCGCAACACGTAACAACCTAGATCGATTCGGTTTCGGCTATCAAAGAGCACGTGATCCACGCGTTAAAATAACCATAAGCGCGAACTTGACTCGCATGAGGATCATCAAAAGGTATAAAGCCGATCCAAACCCATCTAGATTGGGCAAAAAATGTTACATGAATTTAAACATAAAGCAAAAAATCAAAGCAACACGGGGTAACTTAATGAATCTATTGGATCTTGCCAAAATCCAATAGAGCCGATAACTAGCTTCAAGCTAGATCTTAGCCTATCGCATGGCTCATGACCTAACAAGAAACCTTCTTGAACCAAGCTTGAATCTATCGCATGACACTAAGCATGGTAACAAGACTACTTGCATCAAATCTAAATCCACCGCATGATACTAGACATGATACAAGGTTGCCGGTACTCACGGAGGTCGACGAATCGATGAACCCTCTCGAAGAACTCGACGACACGACAAATGGACTCTAGGGTTTGGCGTAAAGCCGGTTTGTATTGAGAATGATTTTGTATCTGTTACATACAATCAGGGCTCATATTTATACCCTGCCAAGCACAACCTCGAATGGATTCGATACCTAATTTATCTCTAAGCTTGATCGCTTATCCATCCATTCGTCCTTCCTGCTTGAGCCACGTCACCGTACAATCCCGCGAAATCAGCTCAACTGTTCTCTTGCCGAACGGAAACAGATAGCCGACCGCGGATTTTTCTGCCGAATGCATCTGAAGAAACCTTCCTTCCACCGGACGGATTCCTCACCGAGCTGGACCCACAAGTCAGACTCCTTACCAAATTTTGGTGTTAACACATGCCCCTTCAATTACGGGATAAAAGTGATTTTTATTCCGGAATTGACTCCAGCCACCAACGTCTTCAAATCGAATCTGTTCAACACCTGTTCTCTCTCTTCGCAATCCGCCGGAATCTTCGTCTAGATCCAAACCCTAGATCCTCTTGTTCTGAGCTCGAATCCCGAATGGCGGCCCAATTCCAGCAGCTCAGGTAAATTCCTCTACCATAAGCTTCATTCGGCATTTAGGTTTTCAATTTTACCTGAGATTTCTTTTCTGCTTTCCTTCAGGAGCCTTCCACCGAGCTTTTGATTCGTACCGAGGCCAATTCAAGATCTTACTACCTTGGTCCTGTGGGAACCTCTGATCCTCGAGATTTTATCGCAGCCGAATCTCAAAGGATCCCCTTCAAGGCGGCTCTATCCACACCTCCTCAGTGGCAGGATGCTTTCAAGAACTGGCCCTTGCCCCCAATCGCAGGTTGGAAAAATTGGTACCAGAGGATCCTTGCAGACAAAAGTGCCAGGACCCAGAATTGGGATACCCTCCGCATCACTCAATGCTTGGAGTTATCTTTGGCCGAGACCCCCAAGAACGAAGACCTCTTGATAGCGGCTTGCCACTTCTGGTCAAATGGCGTCAACACCTTCCTCTTTGGTCACGGCCCAATGTCCCCAACTCTGGCCGATGTGTATATGATCACCGGCCTTGGCATTACAGGATTTGTTCACCCCTGGGATTTTAAAGGTTCCTCAAGACAAACAGGGGTGAAACCAGGGAGCGGATACAAAAACTATATCCTGAACCATATGAAGGATGCCCCCCTTGGTGAAATTGAATACATGGCATTTCTGAACATGTGGCTATGCAGGTTCATCTTCTGTGGTAAAGCCAATGGGCCTACCCTGAATCACATTGCAATGGCTTCACACCTTGTCAATGGCAAGCGCTTCCCTCTTGGGAAATACCTTCTAGGCAGTGTGTATCATATGCTTCATCAAACCGTCACCCAGATGTACACTAGCCAGAGGATAGCATGTGTCAACGGTCCCTAGTGGTTTGTACAAATGTGGCTGCAGCTGCACATGCATCAGATTGTTGGTGTTGATTTGAACACCCGGTTCTTCCCTTCATCCACTCGTCATGAAGGGGAACCCCAAACCACCAGAGGATGCCAGACTTATGGAGAAGTCGCTTCAACCGTCCTCATTCGGCGAGAATATCGGGCCAGCTCTTCGAGCTCTTCTTCAAAGGCTTCCAAAATCCTCTCTGGCTCCCTTATTTGGATAATGACAATTTGACTCTCCCTTGTGAGTTCTCCTTTGAAACTGAACGCCAAGATGGAAGATTCCTGGAGATCTTCAATATCATTATCCGCCCATGCATCCTGCCGGCTGAATTCAGTGGAGGAAGGCTGACCTATAGCACTTATGAATATTATCAGCCCAACATAATGGCTCGGCAACTTGGATGTGGCCAGATGCCCCCAAGACTGTTTCTGCATGAATTCCTCAAGCCCAGAGAGGAAATCAAGGAACTTACTCAAACTAGCAGAGTTTTTCAATATGTATGCAGTCCTTCTGTTTACACCTGGCCTTTCATTCCCACAACAATAGCTCACCCCACCTTCAACTCCTGGTGGCAAGAATTCCATGATCACATCTTCAGTGAGCCTGTACACTTGTTCTCGTACGAGTTGATGCCTCGACTTCCGACCAACTTCGGAGGTAATATGTTTAACCCTTAAATCGACACTTCCTCTTCCAATCATGATTCTAATTTTATTTCTTTTGCCTTCGAACACGGTTCGCTCCTGCGGCCGGGGATATTGCCTACAATGCAAGAGGGCCCAATCTCAGCATTGGGATTCAGATCACCAACCCTGGCCCAGCTAATGGCTAGGTATGCCACAACAGACCCGACTCTGTCCAGCCTTGCTGCTGACAGGAGGCAAGGCTTATCTCTGATTGCTCCTCCGAATGCCAAGAGGAGAAGAACTATCAAGAAAGTCCTTGTTGAGGTAAAATTTCTTTCTTCCTTGATCACAGGATTACTCTGTTTCTGATAAATCATATCTTGTGCATTTTCAGACCAGAAATCAGCAATCCTCAGCTTCAGAACCTGCCAATGCCACATCCACTGGTATGACTTTTACTGTCTTCTTCTTGAGGATGAACACTGGCATTCACTCCTAATTTGGTATTTGCAGAAGAAACAATGGAGGATCAACTTGTGGACGTCCCAGTGTCTCAACAAGCAAGTCCACCCAGGGTTGAGCCACCTGTCCAAGTGGAAATCTCATCTTCATCAGGGACTCAATCATCCCCTGTTTAGACAGAAGCACCAAACTCGCCAGAGATGAGTTTCCCAATCCAGCCAGAACCATCAAGTCCTCCAAGGGCTCAATCACCCACTGGTCAAGGAAAAACGTCAACCTCAGCAGAGGTGAACCCATCTTCTCCTCAGCCAGAAGCTCCTGAGTTGCCAGAAATTGCATCAGCACCCCCTCACACAGAAGCTTCATCTTTGCCTGGAACACCTCCTTTACTAGTGGCCGCCCCTGAACAAAATCTTGCTCCAGTCCAGGAAATCAGATATGAGGTACTTCTTTGCACTTAACCCTGCTACCTTTTACTTCTAACACTCCTGACTCGGCAATATTGCTTTCTTAGGACCAGGCCCCATTATCATCAAGTCCATCAATGGGGAACAACCCAATTGCCGAGGTAAGGGAAGGAGTGCCTCAAACTCTGTCAGAGGAAGTGCTAGAAAAGCTCAAGGAGATTTTTGCCTGGCTGCAAAGAGATGCGCGAGATCAGTTCAAAGATCTCGATCACTTTGAAGAAATGCTCAAACCCATCAACCAAGAACTCCCCGAGGACATTAGTGCCTCTCTTGCGTCTATCTCCGGTCTGGAAATTCATTACGTGCCCATAAGACAAGCTTCGAGAAAGGTGTCCTCCCACCCATCTGTTGAAAAGAAGAGGGCCAGTGCTGAACAAGCCATGAAAGGGGCACAATCTCAGACCGAGAGCCATAAAGATACATTGGCCAATCTGCAAGCTTCTCGCGAATTGAAGATCGCCGTAAAAGCCGCTTTGGAGGCGTGGCGAGAAGCCCGTCGAGGCTGAAATAGAGGCCGATGACAAGAAAATAGCCGAGCTCCCTGGATTGATAGAGAAGACCCAAGAGGAAACAATATCGGCTATAGCTAAGGTGAAACAATGCGATGCAGAACTTACCACCATGTCCAGCGCTCAGAAAGATTATCAAGAGCGGATGGAAAGTTTTCGCCAAGCAACATCAAATGTCCGTGGTGTAATTGCGAAATACTTGAACATCTAGACGCTTCAATAGATGTGTAATCGAATTGGTCGCCCTTGTAATATTTGTTCTTGCAATTTCATTTCCTTTTTCTTCTGTGCATTCTTAAATGTGATGCTGAACGACCCATTCGGCAAAGAAATGCCAATACCCAAATGGCACTTTGACTCCTCTCAGCCGAGCCAGTCAACCAAATATGACTCAGCCTAGAACTCCAAACGACCCATTGGCGGACTGGTCAAGGAAACCTTTCCACCTTCCGATTTTCTTGGGATATGCGCCACGATCCAGAGCCACAACTTGAGGCCACGATCTGTCTTGCCAGGCCTATAAATGAAACCGTAGGTGCCCCTAGCTCTTCACCAAGCCTTTAGCTCTCGAATCTTTGCCAATCTCAACTCTTCTTCTTCTTTCCAAATAATGCACATCCCAGAGAAGCATGGTGCGCCGCCTCAATCGACGTCGCGCCTCTGATGAGGCGGAGGGGAGTAGCGCCAATGCGCGCCGGAGGCAATGATCGTCAATTCCTCTTCTCTGATTCATCTTTGATCTCCTTTTATTTTGACGGTCATCCTTTTTCAGGTTGATTCAATGGAATCCATCTCCCGCGCCGGCCGGTCAGCCCCTACCAGACGACTCCTCGGAGTCTGACGGCCACTCCCCCGTGCCCTAAGGGGAACTCGACGCCCTCCGCTTCAAGGCGGAACTGGAGGCGGCCCAGCGCGAGCTGGAGGACGTCTCCAAAAGGCTGGCATAGCCGAGTTGGAATGGGAAGACCAGCGCAAGCAGCTGCTGGAGACCATCGACGGTACGGCCCCGACACCGCTCTTTGATCCAATCCGGCCATTGATGCTAATCTCCCTTTTCTTGCACTTTGCAGCCCGTGATGCTGAGCTCAACCAGCTAAAGATGTTGGTGGAGCAACTGGCCGACAAGGTGAACGCCCGCGGAGACACGCCGGCGGAGCGCATTGCCGCGGTGGAGCACCGCGTGGACGAAGTGGCCACCCATGGCGTCCGCTTGGGTACCACCCTGGGCCTGGCCGCCATGGCGACGCACACCGGCGTCGACTACTCTACCAGGCCGCGCGGCTTCCGGGGCGGCGCGCCAGAAGACATCGAGGAGATCGAGCTCATCTTGGAGCGCCTCGATGGCCACGGCGACGCCATTGCCGAACTCACTCATCCCCAATCTATGTTGAACAGGCTCTTTGACTAGATTGTATGAGGGATGTTTGAATATCGGCAATAAATAAAGAACTTTTGAATTCTGTGCTTGCACCGTGATGATTTTCTTCATGTTTGCATCCGTGCACCTTGTTTTTCCTTAAACGTATTCGGGAACTAGCTTGAGCCGAACACGCGAGAACGGATGGCTCTTGGCGCAAACTCCACAGTAGATCCCTGAATCGGCAATCCGTAAGCACTGTTCAAGCGAAAACCCTTCGCATTCGGGAAGAAAACCCTGCCGTTTGGTATTCCAATAGTGCACGCCAGCCAGTCATCACTCCCAATGCACCCCCTCGGTCAATAAAATAGCCTGCTGAGATGCCCTGCAAATCCACTCGCACACTCATCCATCACTTCTCATTTCCTCCCCCGTCCTCAGAGGAGAAAACCCCAAGGCCATGGACAAAGGCAAGCAACCCTAGGAGAGCAGCACTCCAAAGAAACGCACGATTCGAGAGTGAGTTTTACCTTGATTTACTCCTTGTTTCCCATATGATCTTGCGCTTTACCTCCTCTCTTCTTTTCTTCTTTCAGCCTTGATTTGCTTCTTGAAGAAATCATCGGGACCGAAGACATGCCTGAGTACATCTCCTCCGATTCCTCCCTCGAAGCAAAGGAGGCCACGCCTGAACAGAGGACTAGCCATCAATTGCGCCGCCGCGTTCGGCACCTGGAGCATGACCTCAGGGTCATCACCGCTCGCTGCCAGGCCGAACGCGAGCGTCGTATGGCTTTGGAGGCATTAGTGGGAGGTAAATGTTTCTGACCCCTTCTTGACTTCGCGCTCATCTGGATTTCTTGCCCCTAACACCCACTCCTCTGTTTCAGATGTCTCTGACAGGTACAACAACCTGAAAGCGGCTTGGGACAGCTTGGTGGAGGCCGCAAATCATGGTCACCCCTGTGCATTCCAAGTTGCCGTTACGGTGGTCTTGGAGCAACTGAAGAGGGAGCAGTCGAAGAAGAAGCAAAGAAAAGATTGAATCATACTTTCACTTCTTCCTCCACGCCTTCTGCTTCCCACCTCCTCGTAGTCTAGATCACCAGGGTTGTTGGATGTAAACCTGCAAGAAGCAGTTGTAACGTAGTTTTGTGCTAAGGGAAATGCATCTGGGCATTGGCCATTCCTTCTGTTTGTGTATTTTTATTCTGAAGGCGGCCTCGTTCTTGAGCGCCGGCTATTTCCTGTGTCAGATGCATGTAATCCCACTGCTTGTGATCATCGATCGATTTCAATACTAGGATAATATTTCTTCAAATATCTCCCATTTATTGCAGCGGAAAACTCCTCTCCTAGTAAAGTTTTCAATATGTATGCATTACCAGGGACGCATCGGACCACGCGAAAGGGTCCTTCCCAGTTAGGGGACCATTTGCCGAATTCGCTGTATTTGGTTCCAATCGGCAATAGCGCTTTCCATACCAAATCCCCTTCTGCAAATTGCCTGACTTTTACCTTCTTGTTATAATACTTGGCAACCCGCAGCTTGTTCTTCTCGATGTTTTCCAAGGCCCTGAGACGGATCATGTGTAAATCCTCTAGCTCATCCATCATTAGGCCACTATAATCTTTGGAGCTCAAATCTTTCTGTAACACGATTCTCCTGGAATCTGATTGCATCTCCCAGGGTAGAATCGCATGATGCCCATAAACCAATTCGTAAGGAGAAGTCTTTGTAGCTCCATTAGGGGCCATTCGGTAAGCCCACAGTGCCTCACTGAGTACCGAATGCCACCTCCTTGGCTTCTGGTCGATCTTCTTTTGTATCAGCTTGATCATGATCTTATTAGAAGCCTCTATCTGACCATTAGCTTGGGCATAATAGGGAGAAGAATTAAACAATTTGATTCCCATGCTTTCGGCAAATTCCCTGAACTCCAGGGACACGAATTGGGCCCCTTGATCAGTAGTGATTGTCTGAGGGATTCCAAACCGATAGATGATGTGTTCCTTGACGAATTCAACCATATTTTCCGACGTCACCTTCTTTAGTGGAATAGCCTCAACCCATTTAGTAAAATAATCTGTGGTCAAAAGCACAAACTTATGCCCCTTGCTAGATGGTGGATTAATCTGGCCAATCAAGTCTATACCCCAACCCCTGAATGGCCATGGCTTGATAATGGGATTCAATGCTGACGCGGGGACCCTTTGAATATTTCCAAACCTCTGGCAATCTTGACATCCCTTGTAATACTCAAAGCAATCCTCTAATATCGTCGGCCAAAAGCACCCAGCTTGCCTGACAGCCCATTTCATGCGGTAAGCCGATTGGTGTGCTCCACATATCCCATCATGCACTTCACTCATCATTTTCTTGGCTTCTTCTGGACCCAGGCATCGTAGCAACACCCCATCTAACGATTTGTAAAACAAATTGCCATCCAGAAGAACGAATTTTATGGCCTTGTACCTGAGCTTCCTAGAGACCTTTCGAAATGGATCTTTCAAATAGTCAATGATCTCTTTTCTCCAATCATCCTCCGCAAGATCCATTTCCAGTGCGCATATATCCGCAGCGAACGCTTCTTGACTCTCTTTGTAACCAGAGGCGCTCTGAGCCAACCTGTTCGCTTCTTCGTTATGTTCCCTAGGAATATGCTGTAGAGTTACCAATGGAAAGCCCTTCAAGATTTCCCTGCATTCTTCGTAGTAACTCCTCAGTGCTTCACTTTTGCATTCATATTGGCCGTTCAATTGCTTGATCACCAACTCTGAATCTCCATAAACCTCAACTGAAACGGCCCCGGCTTCTCCCAAATATTGAAGCCCCCGAAGTAATGCCTCGTACTCAGCCTGATTGTTTGTAACAGTGGGCTGTATAGGGATAGCAAATTCAAACATCTCACCTCTAGGCGAAATTAGTAGGATCCCTACTCCCCCACCTTCACCACATGATGATCCATAAAAATAAAGCCCAAGGAGTAATTTCAACCAAATCAATTGATGGATCGCGATGTTCAGTTATAAAATTGGCAATGATCTGACCTTTGATAGCTTTTGCCGATTCGAACTTTAACTCAAACTCTGATAAAGCCAAGATCCATTTGCCAATCCTGCCATTCAAAATTGGCATAGATAACATATGATTTATTACATCAAACTTGGAATACACAGTGCATTCGGCATTCAACAAGTAGTGCTGAAACTTTGTACACGAGTAGTATACGCACAGGAACAGCTTCTCTGCAGCTGAATACCTGGTTTCAGGATCAAGTAATTTTCAGCTAAGATATGCTACTACCCGCTCCTTTCCTTCGAATTCTTGAATAAGGGCCGATCCAATGGTTTGGGTATCGGCCGCCACGTACAACTTGAAAGGCTTCTCCAGCTGAGGAGGGACCAGCACTGGTGGCGCCATCATGTATTGCTTGATCTCATCAAAAGCCTTTTGTTGTTTGTCGCCCCATGTGAACTTCTGATCTTTCTTTAGCTTCAGCAATGGAGAGAACGGCAAAACCTTCTGTGACAAATTTGAAATGAATCTCCTTACGAAATTAATTTTGCCGAGCAGTGATTGCAATTCCTTGAGATTAGTTAGAGGGACAACTTCATCAATGGCCTTCATGCTCTTCTTGCCAACCTCAGTCCCCCCTTCGTGGACCAAAAACCCCAAGAATTCTCCAGCTGATACCCCAAAAGCTCATTTGTTTGGGTTTGAAGGACCGAAACGGCGAACTAGAGAGGGGGGGGGGAGTGAATGGGAGCCGATAAAAATTCTATTCAAGAATTCGGCCTATGAACCCAAATTCACTCGTGCACCTCCGCAAGCTTCTCTTGCCAAGTTCACGTAGCCACTGGAGTGCTACTGAACCTAGGAACAAGACCCAAACAACAGCCTCAACACACACACAGCGGAAACACACACGACAAGGCTGCTGACAGCACAAACCGGTCAAGCCGGTTTCTGAAACCGGTTAGACCGCTTCTGTTGGACTTAGCCTCATGCAGGCAGGGGAAACCGGTTAGACCGGTTAGGCAAACCGGTCAGACCGATTCTGTCCAGAAACTCCCCAAAGACCCCACACACTTGAAACGCCTTTCCACATCTGAACAAACGAAGCCATGGAGCAGCAAAGACTTCCTTGTTCAAAGATCTTTCTCGACAGCCCACAGGGCGAAACCGGTCAGACCGGTTTGGGAAACCGGTCAGGCCGTTTTTAGCCTGGACAGTCGGGAAGAACATAGCCCGCGGGTCAACTCCCCCAAAACCAAATCTCAATCTCCCAAATTGCTCCAGGGACTTGAACAAGACTTTGGGGATATCAGGAACACCTCATGAGGAGTCGATAGCCAAGTTTAATCCCACCAAATCTCGTCCAAAAAGGAGGAATCGAAGAAATCCCGCCGAGAGCACTTCCAACCCAAGAACTCAAGAAACCCCAAAATCGAGCAACTTTTCTCACGGATTTGGGAGGGGAATCACAGCCCAAAGAACCACGAAGGGTTCCCACAAATTTCCCCCATCAAATCCCCAAGAGAAAAGTCCCGAAAACACCGCAAAGAAATCACCGGGAGAGGGCTCCGAAAATCACCACCAAGAACAACCGGGGAAAACACATCCAAACCTTGAGGAACCACGCCGAATCATCTATACATGAAACAAAGGTTCGTACAAGGTCTAGCAAGCCGCCCGATCATCCATCCCTCTCTACAAGATCTTTCCGTGAAGCTCTCTTGCTAGTCCTAGAGAAAACCTAAGGAAAATAGGTGGAAAATAGGAAAACTAATGAGCTAGGGTTCCAAGAGTTGGCTGCCATCCTCTCACCTCTTGGGTTATATAGAGGCAACCGAATGTCTAAAATGCCCTTCTCTACTAACTAGGGATACAAGCCCCTCAAGGGCGGATTTGGAATTCGTGATGTCTTCTCCATCGGACGGATGCCCGGCCGACCGCACCCCGCGTAGCCTCAACGCAAGCCTTGCGATCCCGACGCGTGTCCTCCGCCTCGAAGCTTCCGGCACTCGCGACCCCAAACCGGTCGGACCGGTTCTCCAAACCGGTCGGGGCCGGTTTTGCCGACAGACCACACCCGGTCTTCGGCCTCGGCTTTGTGGCTCGACCGAGTAACCCGGTGATTTTCTCGGTGAACCACCGCAAACCCCGCGAACTTGATGTAGCCTCCGCCAATCACCACTCATGACTTGGCTCCCATGAAGTCCCGGCTCGACCATGGTTTTGTGGCTCAACCAAGAAACCGTCCACCGACTTCATCTTGTCGCTCTTGCCACCATGCGGCCCGCACTCGACCCCCGCCGGCCACCGGTCCCTCGAACGAAGCCTACTTGTCTTCACCACACACCGGAGGCCTCACCGGCAACGACCTTTCGCGCTTGTTCTTCACCTGCACCAACACGAGTCAAGCCGCAACCTGCACCTGCAATACTTAGCCAAGAATCAGTCCACACAACGTTGTCAATCACTCATCACACAAGGAAGCGACCATCCACCGGTCCTCGAACCACACATGGTCCTCAATCTCCCCCTTGATGAGTGCATTGACAACACACACACATGGTAAGTAAAGAGAAAAGGAAAACAGAAAAGAAAACAAAAAAGAAAAACTCCAACAAGCGATCGAAAGTCGAGAAAGGCAAAAGACGAGATCACTTGAAGAAGACAAGTCTCGGACCCCTTAGGCAAGGGCAACGGCTCGACACATCCGAGACAAAAACCATGCTCACCAAAGCACACAAGAGCTCCCCCTGCACAAATGCAAGCTCCCCCTGATCAAGTGCCAACTCAGGGCACAAACCGGTCAGACCGGTTCCCATAACCGGTCAGGCCGGTTCCACCAAAACCGGTCAGACCGGTTTCCACAACCGGTCAGGCCGATTTCACACAGCAGACCATACCCCCAAAAGCCAAAAAAACAAAAGAAAAGCACAAACTCCCCCTTGACACTTGGGAAAGGTTCCAGGGGTACAAAGCAACTTTTCTCCACCTTCCTTTCTCCCCCTTGTTGCCAATGCATGAATCAAGGCACAAATGCAATCTAGAGCTTCTCAAGTATACAAAATTCATCACAAGATGCTACACATGTCCAAATGAGCAAGTTAGATACTCTACAGTTTGTATGGACCTCAACTACATGATCACCAAGTTTCACAACCATTGGACAAGGCTAACAAGGATTTGAGTAATTTTGCGAAAAGTTACTCTCTCACACGCAAAAACCTAAACATGAGCAAAACATGCCAAAATGGCAAGGCCACACAAACTTCATGCTAGGACAAACATTCTAATCATAAGACCATCACAAACACCCACAAGCACCTCATGTCATGTCAAAGCCACCGAGCCATGTGCCTACTTCTATGTATGAGACTTCTCATTGGTAGGCATCATGCAACGGTTTAGCACCCAAAGCAAATTAAATTCAGCATATATGACATGGGAGCATAGTTTCCAAGCATTTTTCATTTCATTTTCAGATTTGTAAATAGTACATGAAATGTCTTTGTGACAAAAAGGAACTTATGCTCCTCCACAAGATAAAGCAAGAGGGCTAAACATTCATGATGGCAAATGAGCCTTTGGCCCCATATGATCAATAAACTAGCTATCCAACCACAAATTAAGCACAACCAAGCCACTAAAACATGTCATGATCATATAAAGGCATTTACACATGAGAGAGCATACATGTGACATTTTTCAAAAACATAGCCATCAACCATGGATTATTCATCAAGATCATCAAGAGCTAAGCCAAACTAACCATAGCATACCAAACAAGCTCACAAAGACATATATCTCATTCCATGGTGAACAATGTTTATAAGAGAAACTGTTCCTATCCAATGCATATGATACAAAATGCATGCAATCTAAGATACAAGGATGCATATACATCATGTTACAAATGTCATGCCAAATGCAGAAAATGCACAAAGAAAAACTATACATATGCTACAAACCGGCTCCTCGAGGGGAGGCAAAACGGGCTCGACACCACCGGCAAAAGAGAGCTCCCACACACCCAACTCAGGAAATCAAACACACACCAAGTTCCCCCCGCAAACGAGTGAAAGTTGCTTGATCTAGGGGTTTGGTGAAGATATCGGCTAGTTGGTCATGTGTGGGTACATGGATCAAAGCTATCTTCCCTTTCTCGACGTTGTCTCTCAGAAAATGATACCTCACTTCTATGTGTTTGGTTTTGGAATGGAGCACTGGGTTCTATGCAACGCTTATGGCACTGGTGCTATCACATTGAAGTGGGACATGGGTATACTCCTAACCAAAGTCACTCATGGTGTAGGTGATCCAAAGGAGCTGAGTGTTGGGGGTACCCGAGAAATTCGGATAACTACCCTAACACGAGTAAGAATCTTCAACACATTTTAGTACAAAGTTAGAGCGCAAAGAGACTGTGATTCTCTACGCAAGTAGCACAAGTTCCAAAAAAGTCTGAATCCGTTCACACGTGCCCTCGCGCCCCCTTTTATAGGGAGACGAAGGGACTTTTACATGCCGATAACACCCTCGAGCTCAGGGAATATTCCTAGTGTGAACATATACAAGAATGTCTTTTTCCACCTAACATATTTACAAACCTGCCACCAGTTCACACTCTAAACCCGGACTTTTAAGGACGACAACTTTGACTTTGCTTCTCCCCTGGTTCGTGAATGTTTTCCCATCTAACTCCCGAACTAGATCTTCGACGAGATCCCCCGAATTGGTCCTTTCTCCCCCGCTGGTTCGTGGATGCCCACACGCCTGATCCCCGAACAGGGTCTTCATCAGATTCCCGAATCGGCATTTCTCCGAAGTTCGGGCCATCGCCAGTTGAGATTCCGGGCTTCCGCACGCTTGTGACTCCACTTCTTTGCCGAATCAAGATCCCCGAACTCAGCACATTCGCGAATTCAAGACTTCGTAGGTTCCACGCTTCCAAGATTCGCGAATTCCCTGCTCCTGAAAAACATACTTCGAGAACTTTGTTAAACTTAACGTTTCGAGAGTGACGGGTTTTCCTGAATTCCCCAACACTAGCCCCTCGGGGAAGCGGGTTGACTCCGACGATCCGATTCCACGAACCTTTCGGAAATTTAGTAAAAAACGTCACCCTCGGGACGTCGGAGGGGACACGCGTCGCCCGGGGAGCCAAAGGCGGTTAAATCGAGGCGCACTTCGCGGAACTACCCCTCCCCGGCCCTATAAAAAGCGGGCTGCTGCTGTTAAAAAATTTTTACTGCTCTCGAGCTTTTGACGATTCGCGCATCTCTCTTTCTTCGCGGGATCTGGTTTTCTGCTAGAAAACTTACGAACTCCAGGTCTTGTTCACGCTCCTCTAAGGTATTCCTTTATCTTTGCTTTTGTCGATTCGTTAGCTCATTAAACTTTGGTGTAATGGTGTCGCGATTTCGCGATTTTTTTCTCAATCATTACTATTACTTGTCTGAAAGTTCGTAATTTTTGGTTAGGTGGCTCGCGTTAAAAGTACAACTAGGCCCATGACTACCGAAGAGCTCATTGCTGCCGGTCTCCCACTTGACCCCACTGCCGAAAGCGCGGACCGCGCTGTACCAGCCGAAGATTCTGGTTCGCCCAGCGGCTTCTGAAGTCGCGAAGATGGGGAGGTTGAGTCTGACGGCGGCGAAGAAGTCGGGGATGTAGACGCAGACGTCGATGATCTTATCATGTTAAGGACCTCCGGCCCACTGCCGCCTTCGCTCGCCTTCGGAGAATCGAAGGTCACAAGCAACATGGTTCGCGAGTACGAGAAGGCCAGATTCTTCTCCCCTGGCGCTGGGCGCGCCCCTCTTGATGAGCTGATTCCCACTCCCAAGGAGGGAGAGATTGTGGTGTTTCGGGACTTTTTCATCTGTGGACTGAGGTTCCCTTGCGACCCCGTCCTACCAGCGATTCTTGATGCTTTTTCGGTGAAGATCCACCAGCTCACTCCGACATCCTTCCTCGAAGTGTCGAAGTTTATCTGGATCTTGAAGACCTTCGGCTGCAATCCTATCGTTGACGGTTTCACTCGGTTCTACGAGCTGGTTATTATCCCCGAGGTTGTCAAGGGCGACGATGGGCAGTTCTACCATAGTCAGCACGCGTGCTGCACCTTCAACACGCGACGCCAAAACACCCGACAGGGAATCACTCGAATCCAGATCGCTCCTTGCTGCAAGACCAACCTTACGGACAATTGGAGATCTTATTGGTTTTACTTGAAGGTTGATGAGCCGAAGATGTCGAGCCCGATCGCACCTCTCGCCGCGGTGAACGTAGGGAGATACAACCAGCGGGCCTTAGGAATCAGAAGCTGCGAGAGTGCATTTCATCTGTCCAGCACGATACTTGGAGGCCGTGATATTATCGAAGAATTCGTCGCTGCGCGAATCTGGCCTATCTCGAACGATTGGTCCCCTGCTGAACTTGTGTACTACAATGTCAATTGGGCGGACCAGAAGGTGCCTTTCCCGAAGTTCGGGATTAAACTTCGCGAAGGCCAGAGCGCCGCAGACTTCATGGATGAAGTAGAGAAAAGGGTGAACGTCATGGTAGGCGAATATACCATGAACGAGTACAAGGCATACAAGGCCCTGGTGAAACATAAGAAGAAGATCAATCGCGTCTTTTCGGAAATCAGCGGTGATAAATTTTTCAGTTCTCGAGGCCCTGGTCCCAAGTTGAAACTTCCCGCCATCGCCGTGGCCAGCTACTCGGCCGCCCCCATCAACGCTCCCCGAATCAGGTCGTCGAAGCGAAGCTCGTCGCCTGCCATCGAGGGAACTTTTTCGGGAGTGAAGCCTTCAAGGACCAGATCGCTTGAGTCGTCGAAGCGGAAACGAAAGACCTCCGAACCTCGGACCTCGGAAGCTGAACTCCAGGCTGCTTCGGGGCTTGCCCAGATGAGCCGCAAGAAGTTGAAGAAAGCTGTGAAGAAAGTTTCTTCCACCGGAGTTCAGCGGGTCCCATCCGCCTTTGACGACGATACCCTCACAAAGACAGGTAGCCTTAAAGGTGTTTTCCTCTGGCCATTATTTAACTTTCGAGATAGTTGTCCTGCTGGTTCTGAAAATGAATTCGTGGATATTGATTCCTTCTCAGATGTTGCTCCCGAAGTCCGAAGGGAGACATCTCCTGCTGTTGCTGAGAAGCCCGTTATTGCTGCCGAAGTTGTTGCTCGTACTGAGTCCCCTGCTGCTGCCAAAACCCCTGTTGCTGAGGTCCCTGCCGCTGACCAAGTCTCCTCCGAATTCGCCCAGGACCTTGAACGCACTATTCAAAGGGGGCCATCCTATGGAGAATGTTCCTTTTGTCGAAGTTCGGGAGATCGTCCCCGAAGACCAGGCGCCCTCTCCTTCCTTAGCCGCTTTTAACAAAAGATTTGGTACGTCTCATCGCGGCAAGCTATTGTGTGTTGGTTTCGAGACAAGTGGCGTCGGGGGCAAGACGTCCAAGTTTTTAACTCTGTGGAAATCGTCCGCAATTGTTGATGAAACAGGAGAAGAGGCGTCGGAACGACCCGAAGAAGCCTCTCAAGGCTCCGAGAAAAGGCCTCTCTCTATCTCCGAAACTACTCCTTCGCCTCAGGGGAAGACCTCTTCGGGTTCGAGTAAACAAGTCACCATGCAGCATTTTAGCAAGCAAGGTTCGTTCATCCTCGCTGCCTCTTTAATGTTATTCACGATTGTTGAATGTTTGTCTGAGATTTATTCCTGGATTTTTCAAAATTCAAGAATCTGTTGCACTCGTACTCTCCTTCAAAGCTTGCGTGCTTCCACGAAGACTATGCCCTCAAGTACTCAATGCTTGGGAAGGTTGCCATAGACCGGCTTTCTAAAGAGGAGAAGATTAATGAAGAACTCTCTCAAAAGTCCAAAGAACTAGAGCGCAACTTCACCCTCGCGCAATCCACGAACCTGGAACTCGAGAGGAAGGTGGCTGAGCTGGCGGAGGCTCTAAAAAGAAGTCACGATGAAAAGAAAGTGGCAGAGGCTACGCTCGAGGAATCGAAGAAGGAGCTTGAGAAAGTTCGGAAATCTCACAAAGATGATCTGGGAATTATCGAAAAGCTTCGGCAAAAACAAGAGCGAGCTGCGAAAATCGCCGAGGATCTTCGCATCAATAACGCCAGCCTCGCCAAGTCACTGAGCATAAAGGATCGGAAAATCGTGGATATTGAGAAGGCGCTGGCAGAACAAGGTGAAGCCTCGAAGAAAAACACTTTGGAAATTCTGGGAAAGCTGAAACTGCTCTATGCTGAGTACTAGAAATCCTTGAATGAGTACGGTGTTCGCCCAGCCCCTCTCCCGGATGACATTAATATTCCCGATTTCATGGACTGGCTGGAGGATGAATTCAAGGCTCTTACCGAGGTGATCTCTGGCACCAGCGACTTCGCTGTTGCTTTCTCTTTGGAAAGTATCCTGAAGATCCTTCACGATTATGAGTGTGTGGACTTGGCGAAGTTCCGTGCGAACCTCTCTCGATTCCCCAGCGTTACTAGCGACGCGATACTTCGAGAGAACCCCGAAGTTGTGGCTATTAAGACGAAGTTCGCGAAGGAGTTCTGGATGGCTGGCGGGTCGGATATCGTTAAGACCATTGCGCAGGCAAAGCTCGCTGAGGTAGCTTCTTTTGCTCGATTTCGTGACTTATGTTTGTCGCAGATGTTCTAGTTTCTTAAACCTTCCTCATTATCTGCTTCCTTTCTCAGCTGAGGGAAGAGGAGAACCGAGAGGGCACCGCTGCGTCTCCCGAAGGATAGGCCTCCGGCGAAGGTTCAAGCGAAACCGGCGAAGACGGCTCAGATGGCAGCAGCAGCAGCAGTAGTAGAAGTAGCGATGATGGCGGCGACGGCGAACAAGTCCCCGAACGGGAGGAGGATTCGCCGAAGGTGGATGTCACGAACTAAACGACATGCTCGAACTTTTGGTTGAATTGGAGATTGGTTGTACATTCGTATGAACTCCTCAAACTTTTCTGAACAGATGTTTTGTATATTTTAACCTGCGCAGGTCCTGCAAGCTGGGCCTGCGCAGGACGTGCTACCACTGCGAATTCATCGGGATAAAATGTTCGTTAGTGGTGAAGTGTGGCGTCTATTCAAGCGGGCACATCCCGAACAAGATTTTTCCGATTTTTGGCTTGAATCTTCGCTTAAGTTTTCTATAGGTTGTTTTGACCTCTCCTCGTTTTTCTTACTTCGTAAGAAGGTTCGTTCCGCGCCGTCTACTCCTCCGTCCGTGAAGGTTCCCAAGACGGAGCCCCTTAGCCCCTTAGCCGATGCATCTGACTTCGCCTATGCGAGCGATACGACTGAAGACAATGTTTGTAAACCAGGACATGTTGTTGAGCTTTCGTTTTGAGTTTTACGCCAAGTGTTGTAATTGCTGAAGAACTGTTCGGAAGTTTTTATGTGAATAAGGCAATGAATATGTTTTTTCTTTGAAAAAACGTCACCCTCCCCCATCTTGCCATTTCTCATGAAAACTAGATTGTAGGTTCACGAATCTTACTTATCACGAACTTTTTTAGCACATCTTTAGGAGAAGTCTTCATCAATTTTTGAAAATTTCGACCGTCGTTGTGCAAGTCGACAAAATTTGTTTTTTGAATTTTGTGGACTTGCCCCGATCGGCAGACTTGCCTCGGTTGAAATTGCAACCCTCAGTTGCTTCAACCAAGATTTTTCTGCGAACGTCCGATGGAGCCCCTTGCCCTTTTCTTATAATGATGATACCTGAAAAAATTTTCAACAATCTGAACTGAGTGAGAATATATAGGCGAACCCTTAGACATTCGTTTTCTCGAAATTATCATGCGAACTTTCTGGTGGGAATCCCTTCGTGGATGGGATTTTTCTAGGCCACAACTTGTTGTTGTCTCGGGCCTTTTCGGTGGGAATCCCTCGATGGATGGGATTTTTCTAGGCCACAACTTGTTGTTGTCTCGGGCCTTTTTGGTGGGAATCCCTCGATGGATGGGATTTTTCTAGGCCACAACTTGTTGTTGTCTCAGGCCTCTTTTTCATTGACGGAATTCTGGCTATCGCAAAGCCTTTCTCACAAACTTTTTCCTTTTTAGAGATGGGATTTCGGCTATCAGGAAGCCCTTTCTCACGATTTTTTTCTTTTTTCACGATGGAATTTCGGCTATCACAGAGCCTTTCTCACGAATTCTTTCTTTTTTCACGATGGAATTTCGGCTATCACGGAGCCTTTCTCACGAACTCTTTCTTTTTTCACGATGGAATTTCGGCTATCACGGAGCCTTTCTCACGAATTCTTTCTTTTTTCACGATGGAATTTCGGCTATCACGGAGCCTTTCTCACGAACTCTCTCTTTTTTCACGATGGAATTTCGGCTATCACGGAGCCTTTCTCACGAATTCTTTCTTTTTTTCACGATGGAATTTCGGCTAACACGGAGCCTTTCTCACGAACTCTTTCTTTTTTTTCACGATGGAATTTCCGAGACACGAAATACGAAACACGCAATTTGGGGGAAGACTCTTTTCATATATATATCAGAAAGAGTATTTACATGGGATCCGCCTCGTTAAAAACCTTGCCTCTTGATTTAGAGCCCCCTTTGCAAGGAAAAGAGTACGGTCCTTCTTATTCTAGTACGACGATTAAGAAATAAAACTAGTTTTTTCTCTGAAATCACTTATAGACACATGATTCGGGCTTTTATCTTGCTAAAGTGAAAACTTACGAAAATTGAAAAACTGCTACCCACTACATCTATCTACAACTAGGGTTTTCATGGATAATACCTTTTCAGGCTATCGGCATTCCACGAATACGGCAACTCTTCGCCAGTCTGCTCCATCAGGCGAAAAGCCCCTGACATATCTGTTTCCCTGGCTATGTAAGGCCCGTCCCATGACTCATGAAGTTTTCCTGGGTTCTCCCAATTTTTCTTTCTTATAAAGACAAGATCACCAATTTTAATGTCCTTTCGGACCACCTTTTTGTCTCTCCATGCCCTTGTCGCTCTCTGGTACTTCTCAATGTTTTCTGCTGCCTCAAGGATTGTCAGCTCTATCATGTCTTTCTCCACCTTCTTATCAATTTCCTCTATCTCTTTTCCTTTCAAGACTCTCATGCTTTCATTCTTGATCTCCTCCGGTGTCATGGCCTCAGTTTCGAAGAGTAGGCGAAAAGGCGTGAAACCTGTTGCCCTTGAAACTGTGGTGTTGTGAGACCAGATCACCTTCGGAAGTTCATCCACCCACTTTCCCTTTTTCTGATCAAATAAACATTTCTTGATTCCCGAAAAAATCAAACCATTGGCTCTTTCGACTACACCATTGGACTGTGGATGATATACTGATGAAAATTTCGCTTGTGTGCCTAAGGTTCGCGCAAGATTCTTTGAAGGTGTAACGGTCAACCGTTTGCCATTGTCAACCGTCAGTTCTCTAAGAACTCCGAACCTGCAGACTATGTTCTGCCAAAAGAATTTCTGAACTGTTGCCGCTGTGTTATTCGCGAGTGGTTTTGCCTCAACCCACTTCGTGAAATAGTCGACTGCTACAGCCGCAAATCGGCAATTACCCTGAGCTGCTGGCAACGGGCCTACTAGATCCATTCCCCATCTTTGCAGAGGCCAGGTTGGAGGAATTAAGTGAACTGTCATTGAAGGCAGGTTCTGCTGATTTCCCGTCTTCTGGCATGCTTCGCATTGCCGAACCAACATCTTGGCGTCGATATTTATGGTGGGCCAATAGAATCCCTGCTTTATCGCACTACAGAAAATCTCGTGGTCTATGACGGTCAATTTTCGTCACGGATCATCAAAATTTCGTCATAAAATGACATCTATGACGAAATTTGAGAACGTCATGTATTGAGCGTCACGGATCCCTTCTCGTGACGTCCTTAAATTTTCGTCATAGATTAGCGTGATCCATGACGTTCTCAAGTCGTCATAGATTGGTGTAAAGCCCATTGAACCCAGCCCGAAGCCCAAAATCTGTGACGAAAGTGATCGTCATGGATTGACTCGCCACGTCACTTGTAGAGATGAGTTGGTTGCTGACGTGGCTGCCACGTGGCGCTGATGTGGCTGCCACGTGGCGCTGACGTGGCGTGGCAAATTTAATATAATGATCTAGATCTGCATGGCCCACAAGATTCCAGCCCAACATAGCCCATTTCACAATTCGTGTCATTCAGCAATATACACCAAGCCCATATAAAATT
This sequence comes from Cenchrus americanus, assembly GCA_947561735.1. Classification (NCBI taxonomy): domain Eukaryota; kingdom Viridiplantae; phylum Streptophyta; class Magnoliopsida; order Poales; family Poaceae; genus Cenchrus; species Cenchrus americanus. Next base: position 88,884,102 of record OX387245.1, on the reverse strand, counting down.
CAGCCCAACAGGATCAATTTTTAAACCAAAGTAATTCAACAACAAATACACAACCGATATTTATTCAATCCAACAGGCCTAGTTTTCAACTAGACTTATCAAATTGCAAGAGAAATACAGAAATCACAAGCAATTCCGGACAAGAACACCATAACATGACATGGAAACAACAGACAGATATCAAACATATTCTTGTAGCATCGCTAGCAGTATCATGTCATTTCCTTGCTAATCCAATCACTTGATATGTGAGCTCCCTATCTACTCCAAGATGCTCTCACACCTGCAGTGACACATTAAAACAAATTGTCAAATAAGTGAACATACAAGCTGAAACTACAGTGACATTTCGCTGTTCTAAATACTGCAAATTAATCTACTTGATATTTGACGGCATCCTCGCTATTAAAGCCGATATTATTACACTTTGAACCACTATCCCCATAGGAGGCAGGTGCTCCCAACCGATGATGATGTTGGCCTCCTCGAGTTCCGATGTTCGGCATTTAGTGAAAGTTCGTACTCCGAACTCATCATCCTTCTACCACCCATCCTTGTTTGGGATAAATTCGATCGAAAAAACATATTAAGACAACCAAAGCATGCCGCGGAAAACCATAACTTTTAAGCCAAGCTTTGACTATATTTGGAGGTGAATCGCAAAGATCTTATTGCTAATAACAGTGAAAATATGCAAAGAAGCTTCAATTGCTCAAGGACAATGAAAACCTAAGCTGCTTAAAAAACCCGAATACGTAATGAACCGAAGTTTCATAGATTATGCAAAGTGCATATGCCAAGCACCACGTACGATCAAAAGAAAACCTTGACTACGGATATTTGCATCAATATATGTTGAAATCAACAAATCACGGGTAAACGGATCTCGACGACATATTGCTTGACCTTGGTTGTGGGAATCTCCATAAGTTGAGAATCCAGAAATTTACAATTTTACAACACCTATTTTTATCCTCGTCCTCAGCGCTGAAAGGAAAACACAGAGTACACATATAGAGCATGCATGTGGCATGTGATAACTAGCTAAACAGACTGAAATGTCAGCTGGCCTGCAGAGATTTCGTTTGGAACAAAAGGGGACATTTGTTTTGCTGAAACGCACTGCACTGGTGGTAGCGCGGGGATCTACCAGAAGGGGCCAAAAAGACCAGAATTGGACGGCCCAGATCACGACATCATGGAAACCAACGCGCCGGATGCGCCCCCATCTTGCGAAGCCCCAGGCACGAGCCGCACGACCGCACGGGGAAGAAAAAAGCAGAGGGTGAGGGGGGATTGGAGTGCTCACCTCGGCGCCGCCGCCGACGCGGGCCACGACGAGTCCCGCAGCCACCGCCTCGCGCCGCCAGACACCGCGGCGGCCGCCTCCGTGCTCCGGTGCCTGCGACGAACAGAGCCGGTGCGGGTGAGTCGGTAGGTCGAGCAGAACGCGTGGTCGGATCGGAAAATTCGAACAAAAATCACCGCCGAGGCTGCGCGACCTCGAAATGCCTCGGGACTCGGGAGGGAAGCAAGCGCCCAGAAACGAATCGGGAGAAAGGAAAAATAGTGGGAAGAATTCCCCAACACGGCGTCCACGGCGGGGTCTCGTTCGACGCGGCCGCCTTCGAGGCCGAGCGCCTACGCCTCGATGCGGCGGCGCGAGACGGGAGCAGGAGGGAGGCGTCGGTGGGGAGGGGTGGCCACAGAGGGGAGGGAGGCTGGGGTGCCAAGCTGCGGCGGCCATGGGGGCTTCAAGTGGATCTGGGGATGGTGAGGATGCAGCGGCTGGGGAGGGGGTAGGTAGGAGGGAGAAGTGAAGGCAGGCGTTCGGTGAGTGAGAGAGCTAGGGTTTTGGGAGCCTTTTATTTGTCTCGGGATCATTTTCAAACGTTCGATCGCTCACGAATGACTGAGATGAGTTGGGCCATCCGAGTCAAAAACACGATCTCGCCCATCCATTCGTCGATGAACGGTCCAAAATGAATGGGCTTTTTGGCCATAATGGGCCTGTTACATTCCTCCTCTACTTAACATTTTTCTTTTTCTTTTTCCATTTTTTTGCAATATGGAACAATTGAACTATATGTATCTCAAATAAAATTTAAGAAAATTATCAAAATTATATTTTAAATACTTCTGATCTACTATAACTCGTATTCTGAAAATATATGAAAGTTTCAAATGTTTCTTGTCATAATTCAAACTTCTACTTGCATATTTACTGTAAAATAATGATAATAAAATCTAAAACTTCTTAAAAACTTCTAAAAATTTCCATGAAATCATTGTATTGATGTTTAAACTTGACATAAAAGTTTCATTGGATTTTGCAAAAAAGAAGTGTACATTGCTCACAAAATGAATGGATCCCCCATATTGTTTCATACATCTCAACATGAACTTTGATATTTGAACACCTCATAACGTTTTCAAACTCCATTACATCTAAAATTTGTACCCAAACATAAGTCGACCTTGACTTTAACAATTATGAAGTTTAATTACTAATTGGCATGAAAAAACATATATTTATGTTATATGCTTTAATAGAAGGAAACAAGCCCTATGAAGATTATACTATTAATAATAATTAACATACAAACAAATGAAATTATATGGAAGAACGTGATTTTAGAAAAAATTAGGAAAAAGAATCAACCGATTTGGAGTTCGTATGAGGAAGAAAAACGAGTTTACAAGTTTTATCCGAAGATTAAAAACGTAAATTGCACTTGCTATGAACCGAGATGAACAAGTGTGTTTTCTCTTTTTAATCTTTGTCTAAAACTCGTAACTAGTTTTTCTGCCTCATACTAACTCAAAATTGGATTATTCTTTTTTCTAAAATTTTCTAAAATCATTCTCTACCAAGATCTACAACTTTAACAAATAAAAAATGATTCTTTTTTCTACCTCATACACGTCTCTCACATTCTTTCATACAACTCAACTTAAACTTTGAACTTTGTGTACCATGGAGTATTTTCTTGCTCACGTACACCTTAATTCTACAAATAACCTTACATTTACTCTTCTATTAACACATGGAGATTCACATTTCCAATTATTGTGCAAAATTTTTTTCTATTTTAAAATACCTAATTAAGACACCTTTATGCATTAATTGAAAAAAATAATTATTTTATATACCCCAAACATATTTTTCACATGTAAAGAAACACATTTAAGTTGTCTTCTACAAGTTTCAAGATTTTTTGAACAAATTGCTATTTTCTACTATTTAAATTAATTTATACAGGTTTATTGGAAATAATCAATTTTTGAACTCATTGATGTCAAAAAGTCCGCAGTAGCCCTCCATTTTTGCGCACGGGCGAGCCTTTTGGGCCGCGCAACTGGGCCGGCCTGTTGTGTTGCGTGGGCCGGTTTGGGATCTCGGGGTGGTTTCCTAGTCTCGTTAAGGAGTTAGAGGGTCACCAGAAGACTTCTACTCCGGTTACCAAGCCCAGCATACTTTGAGTTCAATTTTCGCAAAAGTCTAGTTTTGCCCCTAAACTTCGTAACTACACAAAGCATATCCTTGAAAATTTAAAACTGTCCAGATTACATTCCGAGCTTGGTTATGTGTGATTTTAAATACGTTTTTGTCGACATTTTCTTTTTTATCTAATTCAACTGAATATTTAAAAATAATAATAAATTATAAAAAAATCATAAAATGGAAATCCAATTTTGTTTGCCTTTATATAGGTATATCTATATATACTGAATATATAATATTATATGGTTTAGAAAAAAATAAAATTTAGATTTTTTTTAATTTTGACTGTGATTATCTCTAATTATTTTCACACATTATATGATTTTTTTTTGAATTTTATTGATCATGAGAAAATGTTGAAATGCAATGTGGTCGGATTATGACGAAATTGGCGCAACATCATAATGTTTGGACTTCATATCGGGCTTCATATCCAACACTGGTAATCTATGACGAAATGTGACTGTTGCCATGGATACATTGTGATCTATGACGAAATCTGTGACGAAACTGGCACAACGTCATAGTGTTTGGACTTCATATCGGGCTTCATATCCAGCGCTGCGAATCTATGACGAAATCTGACAGTTCGTCATGGATGTAGTGTGATCTATGACGAAATCTGAAAATGTCATGTGGATATCGTCATGGATCGCAAGGTTTTTTGTAGTGTCGCCTTGCCAGCCAAAGCCCTGGTGCCTATGTGTGCCCCACAAAATCCACTGTGAATTTCTTTTAGAAGTTCGCGACCTTTTTCGGAGGTGATGCAGCGTAGCCAAGGCTCAGTGACTCCTGATTTGTACAATTCTCCATTTACCACTGTATAGCCCCGAGCCCTTTGCTTCAACCTTTTCTCCTCCAACTCATCTTGTGGTTCGTAATGCCCCCTCAGATAGGCCATTATTTCTGCTCTCCAGTCTGGAATTTCCACCATATTCACGATTTGAGTTCTTGAATCTTTGATGGAGGGTTCTCTGATGATTTCAAAGAACACGTCCGGTGGTAGTTCCCGATTTTGGCCGCCGCCTTCGCCGCCTTATCCGCCTCATTGTTATCATCCCTTGGGATATGTCGGATCGAATACCCTTTGAAGTGTCTTTCCATTTCTCTCGACTTTTTCAAGATATTTCATGAGAACTCGGATTCCCGGCCTCGCTTTCCTTCTCGATATGTTCCTGGATCACTTTTGAATCCGTTCGATTATGAAGGTCCGTCGCGCCAAGGCTTTCATTTTTCTCAATGCCAGCAGTAGAGCTTCGTACTCCGTTGTGTTGTTCGTGGAGTGTTCATTATTCGCGAATACGAGCCGCGCTGCATATCTTATGACCACGCCCGTCGGGGACGTTACAACAGCCGAAATTCCGACCCCCTTGTAACACCATGCTCCATCACACTGCACTATCCAAGGTTCGGGCATATTTTCCTCAAGATTCTGAGTAGGTGAGGTCCAGTCTACGACAAAATCTGCCAGAACTTGCGATTTTATTGCACTTCTTCTCTCGAAATCCACCACATACTCGGAGAGTTCGGCACCCCACTTGATGATTCGTGTGGATGCCTCCCTATTTGCGAACAAGTCACTTAACAGTTGGTTGGTGATAACTCTTATTCTGTGGCCCTCGAAGTAGTGTCTTAGCTTTCTTGCTGCCATGATGACCGCATACGCGATTTCCTCCAGTTCGGAATAGAAAACCTTGGAACCAGACAATGCTTCAGAGGCGAAGTATACAGGAATTTGCCTGAGCTTTCCTTCTTCTTCCTTTTCCCGTACCAAAGACCGCACTTACCGCCGAATTTGATGCGGACACATACGGCGAAGCGGCGATTTTGGCTCGGGAGGACAGAGCTTGGTCATGTTGGACAAGTAGTCCTTCGCTCGCGAAAGGCCCCGCTTCCGAGGTTCGGACCACCGGAATTTCTTGGCACTTCCGAGAACTTGGAAGAATGGCAAACTTCTTTCGCGGCTCGGGGATGAATGCGTTGAGGGCAGCCACTCTCCCCGTCAACTTCGAACATCTTTCACCGAGATTGGCTCTTGCATTTCCATCGAGCCTTTATCTTGTCGGGGTTTGCTTCAATGCCTTTCGTTGAAACTAGGCATCCAAGAACTTTCCCCCTTGTGAATGCCGAACACGCATTTTTCCGGATTTAGCTTCGTGTTTGCCGCCCTCATGTTCGCGAATGTTTCGCCAAATCACCGATATGGTCTCTTCTCCGAACACTTTTGACAACTATGTCATCCACATATGCCAAAATGTTTCTCCGAATCCGCTGGTGCAAAGCACTATTGCTATCATTCTTGAAAACGTGCATCCCGCATTCTTCGACCCCTCGGCATTCTTACGAAACAAAATGTTCCGAAAGGAGTGATGAAACTTGTCTTCTCTTCGTCCTCTTTGCGAACTCGATCCGATGATACCCGGAGAACATGTCCGGGAGCGAAAGCATCTCACCGTTGGTCGCGTCATCCACGATTTTGTCTACCCTTTCCAAGGGGAAATCGTCCTTCTTGCAAGCCTTGTTCAAATCGGTGAAATCCACACACATTCTCCATTTGCCATTTTTCTTCTTGGATCGGCACAAAGTGTTGGCTAACCAGACTGGGTACTTGACCTCTCTGATCACTTGGGCATCCTGCAACCTCTGAACTTCTGCTTCCACTGCCTTGACCTTTTCGTCGGACATTTTCCGAAGTTTTTGCTTCTTGGGTGGTATCTTGTCATCCGTTTTGAGGGCATGTTCGATTATGTCTCTGTCAACACCTTGCAAGTCCTTAGCTGACCATGCGAAAACATCCTTGTTTCTGTTCAGGAAGCGTGTGAGTTCATCATCCTCTTCGGCGTTGAGATTCGCCCCTATTATGACTGCTCTGTCGGGCATGTCATCCAAATACACTCTCTTTGTTTCATCTTCTGTGGCTATGTTGTTTTTCTCTTTGTCCCGCTTAGGCTCTTCATAGGTTTCCTTCCTCTCTTCAGCTGCTTTCAGCTGGTACACATTCGTTTGGCCAGGCGTGTGGCCCTTTTCTATGTTCCCGGCCTCCCCGCCGATTGCCGAATACCGTGATAACCCCTTTGGGCGCAGGCATCTTCATGCATAGGAACTGTTGCCTTATGACAGCATCAAACTTGTTCATGAAACCTCCGCCGAAGATCGCAAGGTACGGGTGATATATGTCAACTACATCAAAGGTGAGGTTCTCCGTTCTGGCATTTTCAAGATCTCCGAAAGAAACTGGGAGTGATATTTTTCCTACCGGCTTGATGGGCTTTCCTCCGAACCCCTGCAATGGGTACTCTGGTGGATCCAACATGTGCTGGCTCAGATTCATTTTCTCGAATGTTTTCAGGAACAGGATGTCCGCCGAACTCCCGTTGTCCACCAAGATTTTTCCTATGACCCACACAACAATATTGACTTCGATCACCATGGCGTCATTGTGAATCGCGGATTTCAACCTGAAATCTTCTTCTGTAAAGGTAATTGGTACCTTCGCCCACTCCGGGCGGGCAGCTGGGCCATCATTGATGATGGTATTCACAGATCTGAAGTAATTGTTTCGCTGTTTCTTTGTTTCGAATTCCATAGCGGATCCGCCTGTGATTGGCATGATAGTCCCGAACGATGGCAATGCTTTGGAGTTCTGAGGTCCCGAACTTGACTGAGGCCTTGATGAGCTTTCTGGAGGCGGTGGCAAGATTTCCCGAATGGGTTGTGGCTGCTGGATCGACTGTATCGCTTGCGATTGAGGGAAGAATTGCTGTGATGGCTGCCATGCTGATTGCGATTGTGGAAATTGCTGAACTAGTACAGAGCTTGACTGCGGACTCGCGAACTGCGGTTGCCAGAAGTTCGGCCGAAACTGGGTTGGCATCGAGGATGCGATGCTCATCAGTGCTTTTTCTTGTTGGATTCGTGCCATGTTCTTCTTTGTCTCTGGGCACCCTTCGGTGCTATGGCCTCTTCCATGATACTGGCAGTAGAAGTGGGGATCTCTTGGGTTGTGGTTCGGGAGGCTTGGGGTTCCTCTTCCTCTCCCCCTTCCTCTGGGACTGAATCCTCCTCTGGCACTTGGCCTGCTGTCTTGTTGCGGCTGAGAATTTCCAACATTGTTTACGTTTCGTGGATGCTGAGGTGGTGTCCACCAGGTCATATCTCTGCCACCCTGTCTTGCCTCGTTTCGTTCGGCTACTCTCTTGCGGTGGTCATCATCAGACAGAATGTAATCCTCCAATTCCCGAAATAGTTCTTCAATTGTCTCAGGCTTCTTTCTTGTGAGGTGGGAAGCCGTTGGCCCTGGGGTGAGACCTTTGATCAGTGCCTTGATCGTTGTCTTGTCATCAGCGTCGGGGATCCGAGACCTCTCGTCGCATGAACCTTCTCACGAAGTTCCGCGGTGGTTCCCCGTCCTTCGCTTGCGTTGTACAGTATCCGAGGCTTTGGCCGTTGTGTCATGGAACATCCGAAACGCTTGCATGAATTTTGTTTTGAGATCTACCCATTTGTAGATCGAGTGTGGAGGCAGCAGTGAGTACCAATTCGATCGGTCCTTCGCAAGCTATGATGAAGGATTTGGTGAGTGCAACATCATCTCCTCCCCGCCGAATTCACGGTCGACTCGTATCTCATGAGAAACCGCCCGGAGTTTCGAAGCCGTTGTACTTGGGAAGAGAGACAAAGCTTGAACTTCGGCGGCCAAGGTGTTGTTTGCGGTCCTATTGACGGCGGCGATTCGGGAATCTACGAAGTGTGAGACTCCGTTTCCCGCGAAAAAGTTTTCTTTCGGGGATTCTCTTGCGGCGCAGGGGTTCGCTGAGGTGTTTCTTGCCACAGGGAGCTGTTCTCTTGTTCTTTCATTTCGTCAATTTCTCTCTGTATTGCTTGTATCTGCTCTTTTGCTTTGTTCAGCTGCTCTAGTTTTTTAGAGATTTTTCTCTTCGCCTGCAACTGAGCCGCGAACTTTTCTTTGTCTTTCTGTAGCTGTTGTATCTTTTGGTGGACTATGGCTAGCTCTCTGTCTATGGAATCATCGTCCGCATCAACATTCTCGTGCTCTTGCTGTTCAGCAGGTTGTTCTTGGATGTGATCTGTCTTTTCTGCTCTTGCCTTCATGAGGGCCTCAAGCTTCTCTCTTCGTTGTTGGTCTGTTACGTTCGAGGACTCAGGAACAAACGAGTTTTCATTCCCCTGGGTGAGATGACGATCTTCCTGGTTTGCCTGCGCTGGAGCAGTCTTTTTTGACTTCTTCTGAGGTGGCATCGTGAGTTTCTTTTCGGCTGGGACACGGTGGGCGCCAATGTTGGGGGTACCCGAGAAATTCGGATAACTACCCTAACACGAGTAAGAATCTTCAACACGTTTTAGTACAAAGTTAGAGCGCAAAGAGATTGTGATTCTCTCCGCAAGTAGCACAAGTTCCAAAAAAGTCTGAATCCGTTTACACGTGCCCTCGCGCCCCCTTTTATAGGGAGACGAAGGGACTTTTACATGCCGATAACACCCTCGAGCTCAGGGAATATTCCTAGTGTGAACATATACTAGAATGTCTTTTTCCACCTAACATATTTACAAACCTGCCACCAGTTCACACTCTAAACCCAGACTTTTAAGGACGACAACTTTGACTTTGCTTCTCCCCTGGTTCGTGAATGTTTTCCCATCTAACTCCCGAACTAGATCTTCAGCAGATCCCCGAATTGGTTCTTTCTCCCCCGCTGGTTCGTGGATGCCCACACGCCTGATCCTCGAACAGGGTCTTCATCAGATTCCCGAATTGGCATTTCTCCGAAGTTCGGGCCATCGCCAGTTGAGATTCCGGGCTTCCGCACGCTTGTGACTCCACTTCTTTGCCGAATCAAGATTCCCGAACTCAGCACATTCGCGAATTCAAGACTTCGTAGGTTCCACGCTTCCGAGATTCGCGAATTCCCTGCTCCTGAAAAACATACTTCGAGAACTTTGTTAAACTTAACGTTTCGAGGGTGACGGGTTTTCCTGAATTCCCCAACACTGAGAGCAACAACTAGTAGCAGCAACATATTCGGCTTCGGTCGTGGATTGAGCAACACTCGACTGCTTGCGGGAAGACCAAGACACCAAAGAAGAACCCAAAAACTGGCATGTCCCAGAAGTGGACTTCCTATCCAACCGACACCCGGCAAAATCCGCGTCTGAAAAACCATGAAGCGCCAAAGAAGTGGACGCGGAGTACCAAAGGCCGAAGTCGGGAGTGTGACGCAAGTACCTGAAAATTCGCTTCACTGCTTGCCGATGCGAAGTCCTCGGAGACGCTTGAAAACGAGCGCACAGACACACCGAGAACTGTATGTCCGGCCTCGTTGCCGTTAAGTAGAGGAGTGACCCGATCATACTCCGGTACTCCTTCTGGTCCACGTGTTCACCTTCCTCGTCCGCATCAAGAGCTGTAGTCGTACTCATCGGCGTCGTCATAGCCTTGGAGTCCTCCATCTTGAACTTCCTCACAATGTCCTTGGTGTACTTAGCCTGATGCACAAATGTTCCTTCCTTTGATTGCTTGATTTGTAGCCCGAGGAAGAACTGCAACTCACCCATCATGCTCATCTCGAACTCCCCGCTCATATCATCCGCAAACCTCGCAACAAGAGAGTTAGACGAGCCACCAAAGACAATGTCATCCACGTACACACCGCACAATCGGGATATCTCTCGCCCTTCCTCAGGCAAAAACAAGGTCCGATCGACCTTCCCCATCTCAAAGCCTCTCTCAAACAAGAACCCCCTCAACCCGCCATACCAAGCTCTAGGTGCTCGCTTCAACCCATACAGCGCCTTCCTCAACTTGTACACCCGGTGGGGGTACTTCTCACTCTCAAACCCCGGAGGCTGCCTCACATACACTTCTTCCTCCAACACTCCATTCAGAAAAGCACTCTTCACATCCATTTGGTGCAACTTGAACCCTTTAGCCACAGAGAAGGCTAGAAGGATCCTAATCGCCTCCAAACGGGCTACGGGAGCAAAGGTCTCCTCGTAGTCGATCCCCTCCTTCTGACTGAACCCCTGAGCAACAAGTCTCGACTTGTTCCTCACAACCTCACCCTTCTCTCCCTCTTTGTTTTTCCACACCCACTTTGTACCAATCGGCTTACACCCTGGGGGAGGGTCAACCAACTCCCACACCTGATTCCTCTCAAAGTTCTCCAACTCCTCATGCATCGAATTTACCCAATTGTGATCGATAGTGTGTGTCCAATGTCTTTGGGCTCGAAAGAAGCAACAAATGCAAGCATGAGCGAAATGAGAGTTGTTCCGAACCCTCGACCGTGTAGTGCGTTCATTCATGTCGCCGATGATCCTCGAAGCTGGGTGATCCACCTGTACTCGTCGGGGAGGTTCTCGCCTCGAAGCTACCTCCCCCTCAACATCAGCTTCTCCTCGTTCTTGGTTTGTCGTCGTAGGTGTAGCAGAGGGTCCATCCATCATCGTAGTCGAAGTAGTGGGTACATGTTCGGCGGGGGCACCACACCGCCATCTTCATCATCACCATGTTCATGATCCTCCTCCGAAAGATCTCCTCGCCAAGCTCATCATCACCGCACACTCAAAGACAAGCCGACTACGTGGCTCGTCTCGTCGAAGGTTACCTCGCAAGTCTCCACGATTTGGTTAGTTTCAAGATTGAGCACACGATATGCTCTAGAATGAGATGCATAACCAAAGAAAATGCCATCGACGGACCTAGCCTCAAACTTATCCAACTTCCCCGCCTTTCTTCGAATGAAACACTTGCAACCAAAGACATGGAAGTGACTCACCTTGGGTGTGCGACCATGCATCAACTCATAGCATGTCTTCTTCTTGTGCACTCTGAGGTATATCCTGTTCGATACATAGCACACGGTATTCACCGCCCTCGCCCCAATACCTCCTCGGAGTCCTATGCTCATCAAGCATCGTCCGAGCCATCTCGCACAAGGTCCCGTTCTTCCTTTCCACAACACCATTCGGGGAGGCGTATACGGACTCGAAAAGCGGTGCTCAAGACCCAAGTCATGGCAAAAGGTTTCAAAACGAGAGTTCCTGAATTCCGAGCCATTATCACTGCGGATAGCTCGTATGGCATCTCCGTGCCTCTCGTTCCTCAACCTCAAGACTAGATCTCGAACAAAACCAAACGTCTCCCCCTTCTCCTCGAGAAAGAACACCCACACATACCGAGAATAGTCGTCCACCACAACAAGGACATACCACTTCCCACCCGCGGATCGCACACGAGCCGGGCCAACAAGGTCCATATGGAGCAGCTCGCATGGACGCTCAGTCATCACATCGGTGAGAGGCGGGTGAGAAGAGGCCACCATCTTGGCATGCCTACACGGAGCACAAACCAACTCTTTCTCAAGCCTCAACCGTGGCAATCCTCGGACCAAATTGAGTTTACTCAAGCGAGACAAAAGGTCAAAGCTCAACCGACCCAACTTCCTATGCCACTTCCACAACTCACTCGAAGAACCGACCAAGAAACAACGCTCCACACCCAAAGACCGAGAAAAATCAGCACGAAACACCCGACCCTCGGGAACGACCATACAAACAAGGTCCCCTCGAGAGTCCACAATCCGAGAACCACCGGCCGAAACAACACCTCAAAGCCCTCATCCAACAACCGGGACACGGAAAGCAAATTGTAACCCGGCGATTTAACAAGAGCAACACGCCTCGAGTGATCTTGTCACTCACTTTTATCTCACCTTCCGAAAGCACACGCCCACGCCCATTGTCCCCAAAGGTGATGTACCTCTTCGTCACCACCGGGACGAGACTTGAGTACCACTCCTGTCTCCGGTCATATGCCTCGAGCAACCGGAGTCAATCAACCAAATGTTCTTCAAGTCTCCCACCCGAAATTCAAAAATAAGCACGTGAGCGAACAAACGACTCAAAGACCGGGGTTAGCACCAAAAGAGGAAAACCGAGTGCCGAGCCATTTGCTCGAAAGTGGGGTTAGCACCAACCAAAGCATCTCTCCTACCAAAGCTACCTCCACGAACACCACCACGGTAACCACCCTGAGGGAGCCACCCCTCTCTGCCTGGAGGAGGACCAAAACCACGAAAGAGAACTCGTGGACCGTCCCTCCTCTCCTTCTCAAAGCTACGACTCCTCCCATCCCCGTAGTGAACTCGAGGGGGAGAACGCCTAGCAACCTGACCACCTGCAAACTCTCCAGCCCATCCACCAGAACCACGACCTCCAGAAACAACCCTTGCACCTGTACGAGCACGAAAACCAAGCTTGTCATTCCGCAGACCCCAAACCGGTCTGACCGGTTCCAAAACCGGTCTGACCGGTTTCACTTCTCTAGTAGCACCTCCAGCACTCTTTCGATCACCCCAAGCCGGAACTATCCTCACACTCGCCTTGGCCCTGGGCATCTGCACACGAGACTTAAGTACACCACTGGAGGGGTGATGCTTGTCCCCATTAGCCCACTCCTTCGCCATTCTCTCCTCTCGCTTCCTCTTGAAGCAAAACTCCTCCTTATGGCCACTGGAGGGGTTGTGTCTAGTCGGTTCCTTAGATGGTTAGGTTTTGGTGGGAAATCATTTTTGTGGTGGGTTTTTGGTGGCTCCGGGATATTCTCTCCACTTCCTTCACCGACCTTGTTTGCCCGAAGCCCCTCACCATCTTGCCTCTTAAAGGCCTCGATCATCACCCTCAACTGAGGCTCATGACCGGACAACCAACCCATCAACTTCCTCAAATCATCATTCTCATCCTGCAAACGATCAACATAATGTGCAAGCTCCAAATTTTTCAATGCATGCATTTCACAGGTAGAGCAAGATGTAGGCATGGGTTCCTTCAATTTAGCCTCGAGCGAACTAGTGTAAGCATGCATCTCATCAATCTTAGCATGCAAAACAAGGCAAGAAGTGCAAGCACCTAGCTAAGCAGGTCTAGACTTAAGCTCAGCCACTTCAACCCTAAGCGCGTCTAGTTCCTCACACTTAGAGGCATGCTTCTCCTTAAACAAAGCAATATCAGCAAGGAATATAGAGCAATCAGCACAATCATTCTCATCAGAAGCAACAGGGCTAGCCTTAAGCGAATCAATCTCAAGCTTGCTATCAAGCACCTGTGTCTCTAGCTCAACCACTCTAGTCCTAGCATCCTCGAGTGAAGCCCTAAGCTCTTTCCTCATTTTCTTGGCCTCTCTAAGCATGTCATCACGGTTATCAAGCAAAGAGCCAAGCCTCTCATTCTCCTGGCGCAAGAAGGGAAGTTCATCACGCACCTCGTCGTCGGACTCGCAGTCCGAGTCACTCGTGTGCTCTTCTTGCTACCGAGCTCGGCGCCATGGTGCGAAGCCATCTCTCGCGGCGCCTCGGCCCGCTCGTGTTCTTGGATGACTTCTTGTTCTTGCGGCGATCTCCCTCGTCTTCACTGCTGCTCGAGCTCGAGGTGGAGTACGCGGAACTGGAGTCGACGTCGCTCGCTCCAACCATCGCTCGGGCCTTGCCTCGGCCCTCCTTCTTCCTCGATCGTCGCTCGTCCTTGTACTTGTTCTTGTGCTTGCTCTTGTGGTCGCGCCTCAAACGGTACTTGCCATCGTTCAACCTCGGCTTGTGCTTGTAGCTGTCCTTGTTCACGGCCTTCTCCGGGTAGTCGGCGACGAAGTGTCCCGACTTGCCGCACTGAAAGCAGGTCTTTGTGTTCCTCCTCATGTTCACGCGGTTCTCGTGCAGCCTCTCGAACCGCCTCGTCAAGAGCGCCATCTCGTCCTCTCCATGATCATCAAACTCCTCATCTGGCATAGACATCAAAGAGGAAAACGAGAACATCCTGGTGGATGGGTTAGAGTTAGTCTTTCCTTTGGAACCACCAACGAGGGCAAGACTATGGAAGTCAGTCGGTCCCTCGAGCTTGGCAGTCATGCCCCTATCCACCTCAGCCGACTTGAGCTTCGAGAACAGCTCGTTCACCGTCAGAGTATCATACTTCTCCGACTCAACTATGGGCTCGAACTTTCCGCCCCATATCGTACGATCCAAAGAGTGTAAGAGCTTGACCGCTCTATCATGATCATCGTACGGGAGCACGTCCACATTGGCCCTCATGTTGTTCACCACCACCGTGAACCTCTGAAACAAGGCATCGATGGACTCACCGGGGAGATGAGTGAAGTTCTCGTACCCTCTCCGGTAGGTCGCATACATCCGTGCCTGAACCTGGGCGTTCCCAACATGAGCCTCCTTCAACACCGCCCAAATCCTACAAGCCAAGTGCCCGGTGTGCACCCGATCGAACTCAGGCTGACACAAAGCATGAAACAAGTAGTCGACCTCCTTATTGTTGGCGTCGAATCTGTCCCTCGACCCTGGAGCAAGGAAATCCATCGGCTGGACATAGCCTGTGTCCACCGTGACATCCCAAAGCAGCTGACCCTTTCCGCGGAGGAACGCACCCATCCGCTTGCTCCACATCTGGTAGTTCTTGCCATCGAAGTGTGGAGGACCCGAACCTCGTTCCTGGTACGCCATCCTTGGATCTTAGATCGGTTAGAGTCAACAAAGACCCGAACCTGCTCGATACCACTTGAAGGACCGAAACGGCGAACCGCAGAGGGGGGGGGCGTGAATGGGAGCCGATAAAAATTCTATTCAAGAATTCGGCCTATGAACCCAAATTCACTCGTGCACCTCCGCAAGCTTCTCTTGCCAAGTTCACGTAGCCACTGGAGTGCTACTGAACCTAGGAACAAGACCCAAACAACGGCCTCAACACACACACGACGGAAACACACACGACAAGGTCGGCGACGACAAGACAAACCGGTCGGGCCGGTTTCGAAACCGGCCGACCGCTTCGTTGGACTTAGCCTCACGCGAGCGGGGGAAACCGGTCGGACCGGTTAGGCAAACCGGTCGGACCGATTCGTCCCGTAAACTCCCCAAAGACCCCACACACTTCAAACGCCTTTCCACATCCGAACAAACGAAGCCATGGAGCAGCAAAGACTTCCTTGTTCAAAGATCTTTCTCGACAGCCCACAGGGCGAAACCGGTCAGACCGGTTTGGGAAACCGGTCAGGCCGTTTTTAGCCTGGACAGTCGGGAAGAACACAGCCCGCGGGTCAACTCCCCCAAAACCAAATCTCAATCTCCCAAATCGCTCCACGGACTTGAACAAAACTTTGGGGATGTCAGGAACACCTCATGAGGAGTCCATAGCCAAGTTTAATCCCACCAAATCTCGTCCAAAAAGGAGGAATCGAAGAAATCCCGCCGAGAGCACTTCCAACCCAAGAACTCAAGAAACCCCAAAATCGAGCACCTTTTCTCACGGATTTGGGAGGGGAATCACAGCCCAAAGAACCACGAAGGGTTCCCACAAATTTCCCCCATCAAATCCCCAAGAGAAAAGTCCCGAAAACACCGCAAAGAAATCACCGGGAGAGGGCTCCGAAAATCACCACCAAGAACAACCTAGGAAACACATCCAAACCTTGAGGAACCACGCCGAATCATCTATACATGAAACAAAGGTTCGTACAAGGTCTAGCAAGCCGCCCGATCATCCATCCCTCTCTACAAGATCTCTCCGTGAAGCTCTCTTGCTAGTCCTAGAGAAAACCTAAGGAAAATAGGTGGAAAATAGGAAAACTAATGAGCTAGGGTTCCAAGAGTTGGCTGCCATCCTCTCACCTCTTGGGTTATATAGAGGCAACCGAATGTCTAAAATGCCCTTCTCTACTAACTAGGGATACAAGCCCCTCAAGGGCGGATTTGGAATTCGTGATGTCTTCTCCATCGGACGGATGCCCAGTGACCGCACCCTGCGTAGCCTCAACGCAAGCCTTGCGATCCCGACGTGTGTCCTCCGCCTCGAAGCTTCCTGCGCCCTGCGACCCCAAACCGGTCAGACCGGTTCTCCAAACCGGTCAGGCCGGTTTTGGCCAGACAGCCACACCCGGTCTTCGGCCTCGGCTTTGTGGCTCAGCCGAGTAACCCGGTGATTTTCTGGTGAACCACCGCAAACCCCGCGAACTTGATTTAGCCTCCGCCAATCACCACTCATGACTTGGCTCCCATGAAGTCCCGGCTCGACCTTGGTTTTGTGGCTCAACCAAGAAACCGTCCACCAACTTCATCTTGCTGCTCTTGCCACCATGCGGCCCGCACTCGACCCCGCTGGCCACCGGGTCCCTCGAACGAAGCCTACTTGTCTTCTCCACACCTGGAGGCCTCACCGGCAACGACCTTTCTCGCTTGTTCTTCACCTGCACCAACACGAGTCAAGCCACAACCTGCACCTGCAATACTTAGCCAAGAATCAGTCCACACAACGTTGTCAATCACTCATCACACAAGGAAGCGACCATCCACCGGTCCTCGAACCACACATGGTCCTCAGGGTTCATCTTTAAACCATGCTTTCGGGTGCACTCTAAGGTCCTTTTCACATCTTCCAAATGCGTATCATGGCTTCGGGACTTGATCACAACATCATCAATGTAAATTTCAACAACTTTGCCGATCAACTCGTGAAAGATGTAATTCATGGCTCGCTGATAAGTTGCACCGGCATTTTTCAACCCAAATGTCATGACTATCCATTCAAACAAGCCTATATGACCAGGACATCTGAAGGCCGTCTTTGATATATCCTCTATTGCCATGAAAATTTGGTTGTATCCCGCATTGCCGTCCATGAAACTGATAACCTTGTGCCCGACAGCGGCGTCAACCAACAAATCGGCAATAGGCATGGGGTAACCATCCATCGGAGTAGCTGTGTTCAAATCCCTGAAATCTATGCAGACCCTCATCTTTCCATTCTTCTTGTAAGCAGGGACAATGTTAGAAATCCACTCCGCATATCTGCATGGCCGAATGAAGTTTGCATCAAGTAATCTTTCAACTTTGTTCTTCACATCGGCCAATACCCCATCCTTGTAGATTTTCCGGGGTGGTTGCTTGTATGGTTTGAAACCAGATTTGATTGGCAACCGATGCTCAACGATGGAGCGATCCAGTCCAGGCATCTCCGAATAATCCCAGGCGAAGCAATCCTTATATTCCTTGAGTAGCTTGATTAATTCCTCCCTGAAGTCTGATTGCAAGTTTGCGCTGATGAACGTCGGCCTTGGCTTGTCACCGCTTCCAATGTCAACTTCTTCTAATTTATCAGCCGACATGAATCCTCACCCCAACTTGCCATCAGTACCATCGACGGGGTTCTCCATTAAAAATTGCTATAAGAGTCGACTGCTTGAATCGGCTGTTGATCGCTGCTGACAGGTTCAACAGGACCTTCTCCCCAGTCTTTCCCTGAGAAATAGTCAATGCCTTGATACTCCCAGAAAGCTGGTTCCATGTTTGCCACGCTCACGGAGTCATCTGCTTGGACCACCTCAATGTCATCATCCACCCATTGGATGAGCTGCTGATGCATGGTGGATGGGACGCAGCAATTGGCATGAATCCAGTCCCGTCCAAGCAGTAGGCTGTAGGCTCCTTTACCTTCGATAACAAAGAAGGTCGTGAGCAGCGTCTTGGACCCGATCATCAGATCCACGTGAGCGCATCCCTTGGTGTCTGAAAGATTCCCAGCGAAATCGTTTAGTATTATGCTTGTAGGCGTCAGATCGGTAGGGCCCATGCCAAGTTTCCTGAAGGTGGTGTACGGCATTACGTTGACCGCCGCTCCACCGTCGATAAACATCTTGGTCAATGGCTTGCCATTGACATATCCCTTCAAGTACAGCGGCCTCATGTGTCGATTTTTGGCCGGTTTGTCGAAGACGGCTTGCTTGGCTAGCACCAGCTGTGCCATCAGCCCCTCAACCTGCTAATCATCCAGGGACGCCTCTTCCTGCACAACCTAATTAGCAGGAGCCATAAATTCGTTCGGCAGAAAATATACCATGCATGCTGGAGCCGAACGCTTTGACCCTTCAGGTTTATCCTTTGGACGCCACACCTGCTTTGTCTGGATCCCAGCCTGCCTCAGTTCACGGTTCCTCAAGCGCTGAACCCTTCGCTTCTGACTCTTTCTTAGGCCAGGCGGGCACCATTGCCCCTTCTGCCAGATGTACTCGTCCTCGTCTTCCTCTTGATCAGCCCACCTTAAATCAGCTTGCCTCTTCCTGGGATGATCAATGATTTCAATTTTTTGACGCCGATCCTCGCTAGGATGTATCCTTCCAATTCTTTCATGGACGGATCGACGATTGGCAGTCTCCTGCCTGTACTCAAAATATCTGTCGCTGCACTCAGGGCAGTTTCTCAGTGTGGGCAGCTTCAAACCTTCGTTCCAGTAGTACCTGAAGAATGCACACCCCCAGTGCGCTCGCTCCTGCTCGCGCGTGTATTGCTCCAGGTCTCTCCTGCGTGCTTCCTCCTCGTACTTCCGCTTCTGGTAGCGCTCCTTTTCTAGCTGGCGCTGCCACTTGTTGATGAGGATACGCGTGGTCACCCTGGGCTTGGCTCTGGATGATTCCCCGATTTCGATGTGGCTCTTGAGAACGCGGGAGGCTTCACCATGCACCTGCTCCAATGTCACCTGACGCTCCGAGTCTACTGCTCCATCCTGCCTTGCCCTGGCTGAGGTCAAGACTTTGATCTTGCCCTTCTCCTCAGCTGTTACCATGTTGACCGAAAAACCAACCATGTTCTGAGGGAAAGGGTGGCCATCCAGCTTCATCTTGTTATCAAATTTGAGGTGCCCCTCCTGGATGGCTCTCTGGATCCTCATTCTGAAGACCCTGCAGTCGTTGATGGAGTGCGAGTTCCTGTCGTGGAAGCCACAGTAACGTTTCTCCTTGAGTCCATCGGGCCGAAGCATGGAATGCCCCTCAGGCAATCTGATTCGGCCTTCCTTTACCAGGAGCTCAAACAGCTTGCCAGCTTTCGTGATGTCGAAGTCGTAGGTACCTTTGGTTTGTTTGACCCAACGCTGATTCATAGTCAATGGCTCTTTCCCCCACATGATTTCGGCCGCAGCCACGTCTTGTTCATCATCAGAATCTTCCACCAAGTCGGCCTTGTCCAGGAACTGGTTGTAGATATCCACCACGTCGTGCTGTTTACCGAACCTGGCATTCTTCTTGAAACCATATGCTTGGTTGCTCATTAACGACAGCTTTTGGGACAGCTGACCCAGATTATCGAACTCCATGCCAAACAGCTTCTCACGCACGGCCGGCAGCATCCCGGCAACAGCCATGTCGGCCAACTGGTCATCTGGCAGGTTGAGCGAAAAGAACATGCCCTTAACTTCCCTGAACCTCCTGAGGAACTCCAAGGGCGTCTCACTGTGCCTCTGCTTCAGGGTAGCGAGGTCGATTAGCTTCTTTTCTGAGCTGCCGCTGAAATAGTGGGCATGGAATTTCCGTTCCAGCTCCTTCCATGTGCTGTGTGGGGGCAAAGATGAAAACCATTGGAACGTCGGACCCATCAGTGACGCGGGGAAGTATCTGACTCTGAACGCTTCTTCGGCTGAGCACTCTCCAAGCTGCATCAGGTAGCGAGCAATGTGCTCCACCGTGCTCGTGTCGTCCTGCCCCGAAAACTTTGTGAATTCCGTCGGAGGTTTTACCCTTGGCGGAAGGATCACGTTGTAGTACCACTCCGGGAACGGCGGCATGTAGGTAGGTCCTTGCATTTTTGGTTTGAGGCCGAATTGGTTCTGCATCAAATCGGCCATCTTCTGCGCCAGGACGTCGTCCTCTTGCGTGCCTGCAGCTTGTTTGTAACCCGGATTCGGAAGAGCGTCGATGGCCCCGTAGTTCCCCACCTCGTGGTAGCATCCACCGTATAGATTCCTCTGTAGCCAGTTGCTTGCTGGAGCAATCCTGTGGCCGGAAGCAAGCGGGGCCCCAGGCGAGCCGAATGCCAACTCCCCGTACGTGGGTTGGTACGGGTTCGGCTGTTGCACAGGTTGACCCGTGCTGCCCTGCGGTGGTGGCTGGACTGGTCGTCCTCCTGCGGCCTGCAGTGGGGGCTGAGCTGGCTGACCCCCAGCACCTTGTGGAGGAGGCTGGAAAGCTTGACTCCCAGCGCTCTGAGGAGGAGGCTGGGCTGGCTGGCTCTGCAATGGCGGTTGAGAACTGGACTCGCCCAACTCCATGGTGCCTCCTTGAATGGGTGCCTTGCTGAACGCCTGCTCCATGCCTGGACCGAAGACAGCCACCATCATTTGTTTGAACGCACCGAGGAAAGCTTTGTGGTGCCTGCTCAAGACGTGGTCCGCGGCATCTCGGAACGCCTGTATGCATTCCTCCCTCTCCTGCTGGGTCGTGGCGTCGCTCTCCCCTGGCAACAATACCCTGGGCATCTCATTCTTCAGGTACGGGACGCCACTCCTGTTCTTCTTGAAGGACAGCATACACTTCTGCTGGAACTGATCCACGGCGTCCTGGAGCTGCTGCCGTTGTTCAGGAGAGAGATCTTCAATATTGACATCCATGACATCCACGATGTCAGGCATCTTGATTTTCGGCTGTTGTCCCACTGGGCGTGCCAAAAAGTGTGTTGACGCAAAATGTGCACCTAGCGCCAAGCACACAGCAAGCCGAACAAGCTGGCTTCACACGCGCAAAGAATCACGAGACGTGCCAGTCAATTTTCCCTGAAAATTAACAAAAGACAAAGTAGTTAAATACCAAAGCTTGGAACTTGCCGGGTGGTACCAGACAGTTCCATATTTACGGCTACGAAGCCAGATGGGATGACATATAGCTATAGAAAGCTATCTGGCAATAAACTGAAACCATTCGGGAGCTTTAAGAAGGAAAAAGTAACATAGCCGAATGGATGACGCAAGCATGACGGCGATCTGTCTTTGTTTGGGCAAAGACGCGCGCGCACAAGATCGCGACCGATCCCCGTGATGATCAACATTAAATAAATAGAATAAAGTAAAGCGCGAGCATAAACATGTGATAAACAAGCATGCATAGGTCCAAAGCACTAGTCTACCGCATGTCTAGGTGCTTTAAAACCCGTCAGGTACAATGCCACACAAATCTATCCACCGCATGATACAACTTGCATGGAGATCGCACCACTTTCCACAAATAGATCTATCTACCGCATGACACGATCTAAATATGGAAAGCTAAAAGCATACATTATTTAAAGCATGAACTACGCACGTGTTCTACTCGTGAGAAACATAACCGAATGCGGCGGAACAGCCGATTCGGGGTCCATGAAGAAGGAATGAACATTACCAAGTGAGATAAATCTATCAGATTGATTTGAAATCTAATCCACCGGATGACTAGCTCCAAAGCAACCCAAAAACCTGCATCTACCGTGTGATACTCAGTTCTTTCAAGATTTATACAAACGTTGGCAAGCTTGAACCCGCAACACGTAACAACCTAGATCGATTCGGTTTTTTCGGCTATCAAAGAGCACGTGATCCACGCGTTAAAATAACCATAAGCGCGAACTTGACTCGCATGAGGATCATCAAAAGGTATAAAGCCGATCCAAACCCATCTAGATTGGGCAAAAAATGTTACATGAATTTAAACATAAAGCAAAAACTCAAAGCAACACGGGGTAACTTAATGAATCTATTGGATCTTGCCAAAATCCAATAGAGCCGATAACTAGCTTCAAGCTAGATCTTAGCCTACCGCATGGCTCATGACCTAACAAGAAACCTTCTTGAACCAAGCTTGAATCTACCGCATGACACTAAGCATGGTAACAAGACTACTTGCATCAAATCTAAATCCACCGCATGATACTAGACATGATACAAGGTTGCCGGTACTCACGGAGGTCGACGAATCGATGAACCCTCTCGAAGAACTCGACGACACGACAAATGGACTCTAGGGTTTGGCTTAAAGCCGGTTTGTATTGAGAATGATTTCGTATCTGTTACATACAATCAGGGCTCATATTTATACCCTGCCAAGCACAACCTCGAATGGATTCGATACCTAATTTATCTCTAAGCTTGATCGCTTATCCATCCATTCGTCCTTCCTGCTTGAGCCACGTCACCGTACAATCCCGCGAAATCAGCTCAACTGTTCTCTTGCCGAACGGAAACAGATAGCCAACCACGGATTTTTCTGTCGAATGCATCTGAAGAAACCTTCCTTCCACCAGACGGATTCCTCACCGAGCTGGACCCACAAGTCAGACTCCTTACCAAATTTTGGTGTTAACAGTACCATGTCTTTGCATTGCAGGCAAGTGAGTAGGGAAAGAGATTCCATTTGAACCATTCATTGGGAACTCCTTCTTGACGCACCGTGTTGCATAGCGTCGTGAAATGCCTTATGTGTCTATATGGGTTTTCCGTAACCATCCCTTCAAACGGGTTTGCCGCCACCATCTCGATGATCTTGGATTTAATTTCATACTTGGTCGCTTCAAGCTTCGAATCCGACTCTTGTACTTTTATGTCTTCACATCGAGGGCTAGCGTAATCCCTTAGTGATTTCTCCGGGTCTTCCACGGGTTGATTGATAAAAAACAAAAACAAAACAAGTGTTTTTCTAGATAATATGTGTTAGATATAGCAAACAAAAGATAAACTAAATATAAAACTAAGTTAGATGCAAACCAAACGATGTAAACTAGCTTGTTCCACGACAACGGCGCCAGAAAAAGGGGCTTGTTGACGGATAAAAGACGTATCCCTCTACGATCCGCAAGCGTACACCCCACACCTTTTTCACCACGGGATTCCCAAGGTTCTTGTCAATCCGCGGAGCAAGGGGATTACAAGCGTTCGATCTACCTTTACACTCTAGCTACTCAAACCCTAACTATGATTAAACTAGAAAACAACTAAACTACACTAGAGAGAATGATCAAGATATCAAGATAAAAGACACTCGCCCACGGGTCTACGATACTAGAATATGCAATTGCTTAAAGACATGAAAACCAATCTAATCTATTGGGGTTGTGACCACGGTTTCGCCCTTTCCCTCCTCTCGTACTATCACTACGTGAAGGTATTCGTGACTAGACCTATGATGGACATGATGTATTGAATGGATCCAAGGAAACATTGGAGCTCTACTCCCTTTACGGCATGGTAGCTAACCTTAATCATTAAAGTATGTTCAACACAAGATGATAGATAGATAATCCGACAAAGTACGATTACATCTAAAGATCGATTACAAACCATGGACGAATAAGGAGATTACCCCATCAAGGTTCTAGACATAGCACCGTTGATCATGGTTTCCCTTCCGATGGTGTCTTCCTTCTTCTCCACTTGTGGGTTCTTCCTTCGAGGTGGACGATCCCCCTCCGTAGATCTCACTCCTCTCTCTCTAGCTTGTGGATGGCCTTCTGGTGCGAAAGTCTCTCCCCCTGTCGAATGGCGGCGCCTCCAGGGTTTTAGGGTTGAAGATCCTTCGGGTGCAAGAAAAAGGGGGCCGAACCGACCCCCGGAGTGGGCTGGGCCGGCCGGCCTGGGCCGACCGGCCCAGGCCCATCTCGGCCCGGTTCGGACGCCCCTTCGCTCCCATGGCTCCTCAGGTATTTATGCACTTTTCCCCCTCCACTTGCATGATTTTGACGATGTCATCCTCGCGTCCAAGATGGAGGTTCTCCGCTCATGAAGTTCGGTCTTTTACACTTCAATCCCCGGGGGTGTTCCTCGTAGCACTTCGGTCCTTGCCACCATTGGAAGTGATTTCATCAAGCTCATGAACACGAGCAAGACTCTGTAAATGCTCCTTTGAACTTGTTGCGAATCCGTACTTTATGTCCATGTTTTCCTACATAAACATAACACTTCCAAATGCATGCACATAGATGAACTTGTTATATGATTAGTGTGCCTAGTGGTGGGTTAGTTCCATAAACAAATCCAAACCAAAGTGTAATGAACATGTTTGGTGTACCAAAATACACCGTCAACATAACCCGCCAATCCTAAGAAACTACGGATCTGGTGTACGGACTTGGGTGGTTTCCAATCCATCACCTCTTGGACTTTTCTAGGATGTACAGAGATACCATCTTTAGAAATAGTGTGGCCCAAAAATTCCACACTGTTCAACCAGAATTCACATTTGGAGAACTTAGCATAAAGCTTATGGTCTCGCAAACGTTGTAGGACAATTCGGAGATATTTTGTATGCTCCTTCTCGTTTTTGGAATAGATAAGGATATCATCGATGAAGACCACTACGAATTTGTCGAGCTCTGTCATAAACACGGAGTTCATGAGATACATGAAGTAGGCTGGGGCATTTGTAAGACCAAGGGACATTACTAAGAATTCTTATAGACCATAACGAGTGGAGAAAGTAGTTTTAGAAATGTCACAAGGTCGAATTTTGATTTGATGATAACCAGAACAGAGATCAATCTTGGAGAAAATTCTGGCTCCAGCCAATTGATCAAAGAGTACATCGATTCAAGGAAGAGGATATTTGTTCTTGATGGTTACTGCATTGAGCGTTCTGTAATCCACACATAACCTCAAGCTACCATCCTTCTTTTTGACAAAGAAAGCGGGGCAACCCCAAGGAGAAGAGCTCGGGCGAATGTAACCCTTATCTAACAGCTCCTGGAGTTGGTAAGGTCATTTAGAAATGAGTGCAGTACCCGATTGGAGTTCAATTACAAACTCAACATCTCTGTCTAGTGGCATACCAGGCAACTCGTCAGGAAAGACATCCGGATACTCACACACTACTGGAATTTCATCAAGAGGGGAGATAATGGTCACATAGGCACAAGAGTCTGTACCATCCTTGAAAGGTAGGTACAAGGTAGTGTGCCCGACCGTAGGTGAATTGATCTCTACAACCCTATCTGATATATCCAGAACCACCTTATGCTGGGTCATCCAATCCATACCCAGGATAACATCCATGCCTGCCAAGTTTATGGCTATGAGGTTTGTTGGAAAGGTTTTACTACCTAATCCCAAACATACTCCACGGATTAAGATACTAGAGGTGATTTGCCCTCCTGGAGTGATTATCTTATAAGCGGAATTAGTATGAGAACCCTTCAAACCCATTTTGCCTAATAGGTTTTCACTTATAAAACTATGGGTAGATCCTGAATCAAACAAAATCTTAACAGGAGTATCATTGATAGAGAATGTACCAGTGAGCACTGAAGCTCCCTCTGGAATGTCACTCATAGTGGTGAAATTCAGCTTGCCTTGGCAGACTTGCACCATAGGCTTCTTAGCCAAAGTGGCAGGCTTGCTCCCTGCACCTTGATTCTGTGGGTTGGGCTTGATCTGCTTGGGCTTGGGGCAATAACTGATGTAATGCCTAGTTGACCACAGTTGAAACAACAACGTTCACCAATGTTGCATGGGGGTGCATTAGGCTTCGGAGCCTGCTACTGAGCATTTCGGAGCTGGAAGTTCCCTAAAGGTTTGCCCTGGGATGGCTTCATCGTCCAGCGTCCAGTTGAAGATTGTTGGGACGGGTTTGGAACATTTTTTTTCACAAAGCGAAACTTCTTGTTAGTCCCGCTGCCCGGAGCAAAACCAGACGGCCTCTTCCTGTCCCTATGGGCCTTTTCATGGCATCCTCTTGGGATATAGCCTTGTTCACAAGCTCATGGAAATTCTCGAGCTCGATTAGGTTAAGTCGCTCATACAACTTGCCATCTAGCCCATCATGGAACCTTTCCATCTTATTTGCATCTGAATCTACATGATGTCCACCATATTGGCACAGGTTGTTGAATTTCTGGGTGTAGCGGTACACCGTATCAGATCCCTGCCTGAGGGCTAACAACTCCCTCATTTTTCTATCCATTAATCCCTTGGGGATGTGATGACTATTAAAGGCTTGTTTAAAATCATTCCAAGTGACAACACGCCCCTTCTGCATAGACTTGAAGTGATCCCACCACATTAAAGCTTCCCCTCGTAGTTGCAGAGCTGCGAAGTTGGCTTTGTTCTCCTCAGATCAAGGCATCACAAAGGCAGAAAATTTTGCCTCGATGGCCTTGATCCAAGCCTTAGCTTCCAGGGGCCTTCCGCCTTGGAAAAGGTCGGTGGATTCATCCCGATGAACTGTGCGTAAGTGGTGACCTGATTAGGGCCCTCGTGATTGGCCCCATGTGGCGGCCCTCAGTTCATCTGCTTGGCGATCTGCTGCTGCGTCTGCAGGATCTGGCGTAGCACCTCAGTTTGAGTGGCCATGAAGGCTTCCAACGGTGTCATGGGCGGTGGTGGCGGCAGGTCACTGCTACCGGTCGCTCCGAACCCTTTGGGAGAGCTGCGCGTGGGTCCTACCATCTGAAATGCGAGCCTTTATTAGACACATAGCCAAAATCGTACTCAGAAATGACGACAAGTGCAATCATGTATAACAATAGCCCAATTGCATTCATATGATGATGGCAGCAACAGTCGTAAGATATCATGTAACCAAAAATAGGATTCATAGAATCATTCTTCAACATAGTTAGAATATACGATAACTCAGTTGCCTCGAGCTGGCTTTCAATTTGTGGTGAATTTTTCCATTTTGCGTGTACGGAGAAGGTAACGTGCGAAAGATCACCAAGTTGTTTTAGTCACTGATCGGCACTCACCAAAAATGTCGTAGTTCTCTCATTACTATGCAAAAATGTTAGTGTTGGCGAGCGCGGTTATTGTAACACTTAACACACTTGGGTAAACAACTCACAACAAGGTCTCAATAACTCGGTTGAACCACATCAAACTCAATTCGAACACAATGTGCTTAAGCTTTCTTTATTACAACACGATGGATAGAGGGTCCAAGGACACTACAATACTCAAGTCTGAAAACATCATGATACAACTGGGTTACAATGCAATTGCACTGCACGAAAACATACTCCTAAGCTGACTATCACAATCATCCTGAAGGTGACACCTAGGAGCACAACTCTTCTTGTTGTCGTTCACTGGCAACCTAGTTACCAACTGAAGCATCACTACCCGCAGGTGAATCTGGTGGGGTCGGTAACGGTGGTCCAGCCGGCTCGTCTGATCCAGACCAGACTGACCCTGCTGCTCCTCCCGAAGTGCCTGAACTGGAGGTAGCGGCTATAAGGCTACTATGGCCTGCAAGGCTGCAACCTGCACCTCGGCCTCCTCAACCTGCTGCTGTATATCAGCAATGTTCTGCAACAGCGTCAATCTCTCTATCTCATAAGCATCGGCATCCTCCTCGAGGTTATGAACCTCTGCCTCGAGATCCACGATCCTCTGGAGATGTGTCGGGGACAGCCCTAGGGGTCCCCTTAAATAATGGGGGAAAACCCACTTAAATCCCGGTACCGAAACACGTTAAGCCTAACCATGCAGGTGACTAACCATGCAGGACACGGCCCACAGGGACTCCGACGGCCCATCGAGGCGGCCCACATAAGGATCCCCTCGAAACGGACTCCGCCTCGTTCGAGGCTGCACGCTCCCATCGGGCGGGCATCGCCCCGCTCGAGGGGCAGCACTTCCCTCGAGCGGGTCTCGTCTCGCTCGAGGGTTCGTCCCGCCCTCGGCTGGGGCCCGCCACGCTCACGGGCGCCCCGCACGCGTGCGCCGGCCCCGTACACGGGCATTTAACGCCCGACGCCGCGGGGACGGCACCATCATGCGCCGGGGCTCGCACCCGGTGCCGCCGCACCAACTCCCCAGGGAGGAGCCCATCCCCGCCACTGTGGGAGGGTACGGTGCAGTGCGGCCGGTGCCAGTCCCGTGACACCGCGCGCACGCCCCTGTACGGCTAACGCGCCGAGCCCTCAAAAAGGGGGGCCGGCGCACCCTCGATGTACTTTCTTGTGACCCTACAGGGTTAGGTGGAGGCGGTAGGCCGGTGGACTGCCATCCCCGCCACTGTAACGGCGTGGCCGCCGTACCCGCGCACGCAGGCGCACGCCGGCCCTGTAGCAACGACTCCAGCCCCGTGAGGCGCGTCGGGAAGGAACGCCGTTCTGCCAACTCCTGTGCGCCGTACGGGCCTGCGTCAGCACCTCCCTCGAGCCTATCAGAGAACATCACCGCCATCCGCTGCTCTCCTACCCTCGAATCGCCACTGTTCGGGTACAAGTCAGGCCATGATGACCAGATCGCTGCAAGGATCGCCCGGACGGCCGCCCACTCTACACCGTAGCACGTCGCACTTCTCCACATAGCTAGATAGCGCGGCGCGCATGTAACCCGCTGTCCCCTTGATCTATAAAAGGGGAGACGAACCCCAGCCGTGGGGGAGAAACGAACAGAGACACGAGAACACTTCACACACCGTGCACTCACTCTCTTATTCTCCCACAACATCTTCAGCCACTCTTCCAGGGACTTGGAAGCCACGCTTCCTCTCCCGCCTTGCTTGTAGCAGCCCCACTACAGGCACCCCCGGTGCTGAGCAATATAGTGCCACGAGCACACCCCTGCTGTAGGTACGGCCCCCTCGGCCGGAACCAGGATAAAACCTTGTGTCATTTGTTGCTTGGCATCGACCATTGAGGGATAGACCACGGCGCTATCTACTGGTTAGTGTCGGGACCATATTCCGCACCGACAGTTGGTGCCCACCGTGGGGGAACGAGCGCCTAAGGTCATTTCGCCAACTCCCTCCATGGTGATCCGCACTGAGTACCGTGCTACACGCTACTGCATGGGTAGCTCGGACCCCCTCCCGGCCGGGTTCGAGATCCGCTTCGGGGGACCGAACTTTCGGGGCCACGGGGAACGGCTATCTCATGCGCCTCACTAACCGTGAGGAACTCCGCGCGCGGCGTCGGAGCCGGGTCCGCTCGGACCCCCGCCGCATGCACGACTCGGCGCGGCGCCCGCGGGCACGGAGGCCGCGGGTCCGTCAACGCCACAACGCCGTCGTCGCTCGGGACAACGCTCGCGCCGGGCGCGGTCCGGCGGCGGCAGCCGAGCGCGCGCGCCGCGCGGCGCGGTGCGCCGATCATCACGACCGCCACCACCCTGGCGGGACAGCGCGCAGTCTCTGGACCGCGTATCCCCATCGGGCTGCGTGGCGCTACGACGGCCTACAACGCCAACGTCAACACGACGATGCGCAGGGTTCCGCCTGGCCGCCACGTCTTCGTCGCAAGGGACCCTGGCACCTCAGCAGCAGATGAGTCATCCCTGGGCTCCGTCGACACGATGCCACCCGCCAACCGCCACGGGTACGTGGAGTGGGACTTCTCCGGCGTGCGGACCCGGTCGCGTTCGGCGTTTCCTCGACACCGCGGACTGCGGGTTCGGCCCCGCTCCGACGACTCCCGGCACGGGGAGCTACGACCCCACGCGGGAGTGTTGCGCCATCATCACTAACGACCCGGCCAACGCCGGCCCGGCGCGGTGGGCGCGGAGACGGGGAAGTCACTCCTGCCCCCGAGGGGATCGCCACGCGCCCGGCCGCGGGGCCAAGCGCTCCTGTTGGGGGCCGACGTCGACGCACGGCGGCCCAAGCCCGCGAGCTCGAGGCCAAGGCGGCGGAAGAGTACCGAACGGTGCGGTTGCTCCGCGCCTCAATGGCGGGGGGGAGGCTTCGCGCGTGGCGAACGCGCGCGCGAGCCGGGTCGGCGGGGTCCGCGACCGCCTCAACACCACCCCCAACGTCGGGAACACGGACGTGCCCCCACGGGCGAGCCGAAGCTCGTCGCCGCCGCGCGCCTGGCTCGCGGGCTATGCCGGCACCCTCGACCCCCGAGGCTCGAGACATGCACCGCGAGGTGCAAACCCTCATCGAGCAAGCGGCCGTCCGGCGGGCCGAAAGCTCGGCCTCACGCATCCGCCAACGGGGGGGATGCGCGGGCGATGAAGCCGCACCGGGAGGCGAACCCTCGGTGCACGCGGGGGGGGCCGGCGGGGCATCCCACCGAGCAAGGGGCGCACGCCGGCCAAGGAGCGACTCCTCGATGCGCGCGAGGGCACTAGATGGCGACGCTCGCAACGTCATCAACGCCGGCGCACCGGCAAGGCGGACGCGTGAGCGGCAAGGGGTTACCACCCTCGACGGGGTGGGCGCTACGACGGCGGCGAGGACCGCTCCCCGACGCCGGAGCCCCGGGCACTCGCGTGTTCGGGCGGGGAGATCCGAACGGCGGCGTTCCCCCAACGCTTCCGCCAACCCTCGACGATCGTCAAGTACAACGGGGAGACGGACCCCCGTGTCCGGCTCCAACGACTACCGCTTGGCTTGCCGACCGGGCGGGGCCACTAACGACGAGGTCATCATCCGCAACTTGCCCCCGCATCCGGGCGACGCGGCCGGACATGGCTCGAGCACTTGCCCGCCGGCCCGGATCCATAACCGGGACGACCTAGTCCACACGTTCGTGGGCAACTTCCGGGGCACATACGTGCGCCCCGGGAACTCTTGGGACCGCGCTCCGCACGCGAGGCCCGGCGAGTCGCTGCGGGACTTCATATGGCACTTCTCCAAGCGCTGCATGGAGCTCCCCAGTGTGGCGCAGTCCGAAATCGTGCATGCCTTCCTCGAGGGCACCACGTGCCGGGATCTCGTGCGGGAGCTAGGACGCAGCCCGCCTGCGGACTCCAACGAGCTGTTCGACATCGCCACTAGCTTCGCCTCCGGGGAAGAGGCCGTGGGGGCGATCTTCGACGGCAAAAAAGGCAAGCGCTTTGAGGACGCGCCCGCGGAGGGCAGCAAGTCCAAGGGGCCGCACCGCAACGACAAGCGGGGCAACAAGGGGAAGAAGCCGCGCCGCGGGGCGCGCGAGCGAGGGCGCGGCGGCGGCAACGCCGAGGCCCTCGCTCGTCGACCCGGCTCGACGGGGCCCTCGACCGGCCCCTCGAGGCCCGGGAGTGTTCGACGACATGCCGAAGAAGCCATGTCCCTACCACAAGACCCCGGTGCAACACACCCTTGAGCGATGCGACATGCTCAAGAAGTTCTATGGCCGCGCCGCGCGCGAAGGAGGCGGAGGCCAAGAAAGACGGGGGCGATGGCGACGCCGGCGGCTTCCCCGCCGTCGAAAATGTGTTCCTCATCTTTGGGGGACCTACCGTCGACATGTCGACCCGGCAGCGCAAGAAGGAGCGACACGAAGTCCTCGCCGCGGAGAGGGCACCTCCGGCCTTTCTCAATTGGTCGGAGGACGTCATCACCTTCAGCCGGGAAGACCACCCGAATCGCATCCCCAATCCGGGTCAGTACCCACTGGTGGTCGATCCCATCATTGGGAACGCCCGGTTCTCAAAGGTCCTTATGGACGGAGGCAGTAGCCTCAACATCCTCTTCGCGCATACATTGCGCCTGATGGGGATCGGGTTGGACCGGCTGCGGCCCAGCACGAAGCCGTTCCACGGCATCGCGCCCGGCAAGCAGGTTCAGCCCCTCGGGCAGATCGACCTGCCGGTCTGGTTTGGCACCCCTGAGAACTTCCGCAAGGAAATCCTCACCTTCGAGGTGGTGGGGTTCAAAGGGGCCTACCATGCCATCCTTGGGCGACCATGTTACGCCAAGTTCATGGCGGTCCCCAACTACACCTACCTCAAGATGCAGATGCCGGGGCCCAACGGCGTCATCACCATGGGCTCGTCCATCGAGCACACATTCGACTGCGACGTCGAGTGCGTGGAACATGCTGAGGCACTGGCGCTGGATGAAGCGCTGGTGAACACGCTGGAGAAGATGGTCAACGAAGACCTCAACTCCTCTGCCAAGCACGCCGGCACCTTCGAGGCCGCGGAGCAGACCAAGGGGGTCCCCCTTGACCCTTCAGCCCCCGAGGGCAAGGCGTTGAGGGTCAGCTCGACCCTCGACCCAAAATAGGAAGCAGTGCTCGTCGACTTCCTCCGCGCCATCGCCGACATCTTCGCGTGGAGCCCCTCGGACATGCCAGCCATCCCGAGGGAAGTCGCCAAGCACTCCCTTGACATCCTGCCAAACGCCCGCGCCGTACAGCAACGGCTGCGCCGCTTCAACGAGGAGCGGCGACGGGCAATCGGAGCGGAGCTGCGGAAGCTCCTCGAGGCCGGATTCATCAAGGAAGTATTCCACCCTACGTGGCTAGCCAATCCTTTGCTTGTAAAGAAGAAAAATGGGAAGTGGCGGATGTGTGTAGACTATACCAGTCTTAATAAAGCATGTCCCAAAGTTCCTTTTCCTCTGCCACGCATAGATCAAATCGTTGATTCAACGGCTGGGTGCGAATTACTCTGTTTCCTTGATGCCTGTTCCGGGTACCACCAAATAAAAATGAAGGAGTCCGACCAGCTCGCGACTTCATTCATCACACCGTTCGGGACGTTCTGCTACGTCACGATGCCATTTAGCCTCAGAAACGCGGGTGCAACATACCAGCGCTGCATGCAGCACGTTTTTGGGGATCACATCGGGCGGACGGTCGAAGCATACGTAGACGACATCGTCGTGAAGACCAGGAAGGCGGACGACCTGGTTGGCGACCTTGGCGTCGCGTTCAGCTGCCTACGGGCCAATGGGGTCAAGTTAAACCCCGAAAAATGTGTCTTTGGAGTGCCGCGAGGCATGCTCCTCGGGTACATTGTCTCCCAGCGGGGAATCGAGGCCAACCCTGAAAAGGTCGCGGCCCTCGAACGAATGGGGCCGATCCGGGACCTCAAAGGGGTGCAGAAGGTGTTGGGGTGCCTTGCCGCCTTGAGCCGCTTCATCTCGCGGCTCGGTGAGAAGGGCTCGCCCTCTACCGCTTACTCAAGAAGCACGAGCGTTTCTCCTGGACCACCGAGGCCCAAGATGCGCTTGACAAGCTGAAGGCGTCTCTGACGCGCGCCCCGATTCTCACGCCGCCACAGGACGGCGAGCCCCTGCAGCTCTACGTGGCCGCGACCACCCAGGTGGTAAGCGCCGTGATCGTTGTGGAGCGCACGGAGGAAGGGCACGCCCTGCCTGTGCAGCGGCCAGTCTACTACATCAGCGAAGTCCTCTCGGACACGAAGACGCGCTACCCCCAGGTCCAGAAGCTGCTATACGCGGTAGTCCTTGCGCGGCGCAAGCTCCGCCACTACTTCGAGGCCCACCCCGTCACGGTGGTTTCTTCCTTTCCGCTAGGAGAAATCATCCGCAACCCCGACGCCGCGGGAAGGATCGCCAAGTGGTCCGTAGAGCTGATGGGCGAAACGCTCGCCTACGCCCCGCGCAAGGCCATCAAATCGCAAATCCTGGCGGATTTCGTCGCTGAGTGGACGGACACGCAGCTGCCGCCCCCACAAATCCAGGCAGAGTGCTGGACTCTGTTCTTCGACGGCTCAGTGATGAAAACGGGAGCAGGCGCGGGCCTGCTCTTCGTGTCACCCCTCGGGGAGCACATGCGCTACGCAGTGCGCCTCCACTTCCCCGCGTCCAACAATATGGCTGAGTACGAGGCCCTGCTCTGCGGCCTCAAAATCGCCATTGAGTTGGGCGTCAAGCGCCTCGACGTGCGCGGGGACTCGCAGCTCGTGATCGATCAAGTCATGAAGAACGCGAGCTGCCATGATGACAAGATGGAGGCCTACTGCAAGGCCGTGCGGGCCCTCGAGGACAAGTTCTACGGCATCGAGCTCAACCATGTGCCCCGAAGGTACAACGAAGAGGCGGACGAGCTCGCCAAGATCGCGTCCGGGCGGATCACCGTCCCCCCGAACGTTTTCGCGTGTGACATCGCTCAACCCTCGGTCGTCTTCGAGCCCTACCCCTCGAATCATGACGGACCTTCGGGGGCTCCCTCGAACCCAGTGGGTGCGGAGCCCATGGACGAGGACCCCTCGAACGAGGCGTACGTGCTCTCCCTTCTCGAGGGGTACGGCTCCCACGAGGCCGACGCAATGGACATCGAGCCGGCTCCCGTCCAGGCGGACTGGCGGGAGAAATACATCGCCTGGATCGCTCGCGGAGAACTCCCCGCAGACCGGGCCGCGGCTAGGTGCATCGCTAGGATGGCCAAGTCGTTTGCCCTCATCGACGGCGAGCTGTACAAGCGCGCCGCCTCCGGCATCCTACAGCGATGCGTGCCAATTCCCGAGGGGCGCGAGCTCCTACGGGACATCCATGCGGGGATCTGTGGCCACCACGCCGCACCCCGCACCCTCGTCGGCAACGCGTTCCGCCAAGGCTTTTACTGGCCTACCGCGGTCGCGGACGCCAGCGAAATCGTACGCACCTGCGAAGGGTGCCAGTTCTACGCCCGCAAGTCCAACTTGCCCGCCCACGCCCTACAGACCATCCCCGTCACATGGCCGTTCGCCGTGTGGGGACTGGACATCGTCGGGCCCTTGCGGAAGGCACCCGGGGGCTTCACCCACTTGCTAGTCGCGATTGACAAGTTCTCCAAGTGGGTGGAGGTGCGCCCCATCACGAACCTAAGGGCTGAGCAGGCGGTGACATTCTTCACCGATATCGTCTACCGCTTTGGAGTGCCAAACTCCATCATCACGGACAACGGGTCCCGTTCACGGGGGCGAAAGTTCTTGGAGTTCTCGCGACAAGTTCCACATCCGTGTGGACCCCGGGCAGGCCGTGGCGCACCCACGGACCAACGGCCAAGTGGAACGTGCCAATGGCATGATCCTACAAGGCCTAAAACCCGGGTAACTTTTGACCAGCTCAACAAATGCGGGCGAAAATGGCTCCAAGAACTACCGGCGGTCGTGTGGAGCCTAAGGACCACCCCAAGCGAGCCACCGGTTCACCCCATTTTTTCTAGTCCACGGCGCGGAGGCCGTCCTCCCCACGGATTTAGAATACGGGTCGCCCAAGGTTCGAGGCTACGACGAGGATGCTAACCGGCCGAGCCCGCGAGGGACTCGCCGGACCACCGGACGAGGCACGCCTCGTAGCCTTAATGCACTCCGCGAGGTATCAA
Source organism: Cenchrus americanus (assembly GCA_947561735.1). Classification (NCBI taxonomy): domain Eukaryota; kingdom Viridiplantae; phylum Streptophyta; class Magnoliopsida; order Poales; family Poaceae; genus Cenchrus; species Cenchrus americanus. Next base: position 88,848,807 of record OX387245.1, on the reverse strand, counting down.
CAGTCCCTAAGACGCTACCAAGCACGCAAGATACGTCGACGGGACTTCAGCGAGGGGCATCTGGTCCTAAGGCTGCGCCAAGATAACCGAGGACGCCACAAGCTATCGCCCCCATGGGAGGGACCCTACGTCGTGGTGAAGGTACTCAAGCTGGGCACATACAAGTTGGCCAACGAGGACGGCGAAGAGCTCAACAACGCTTGGAACATCCAACAGCTACGTCGCTTCTACCCTTAGCTAGGATTTTCCAAGTATTTTTGTTGTAAAAATCACATCGCCAACGCCCCAGTTGGCAACGACTATGTAAATACGTCAAGTCTAATGAAAAGGATAACTCGGCTTTCCCCTGAAACCCAAGTTACCCTCGGGGGCTACTGCGGCGGGCATCCCCCCCAAAATGGTCCCATTTTTTCGCGCAAAAAACACAACAACCCACACGCGCTAAGTTTGTTTCCTACTTCAACCTCGAGCCACGATTCGAACAGGGCGCAGGCGGCACAGCGGAAGGAGCGTGCGAGCCAGAGATAGCCTACGCCGCGTGGCTATGGCCCTTCTCTCTCGCCTCCAACCCAGCGGGCCCCCTGCGAAAATCGAACTTCCCTAACTAGAATCTACTTAGGAAGAAGGAGAAACAAAAAGCGTGATAAACAAACAACTTCATTTACGAGCGATCGCTTATGTTCATGAAACAACTTGTTTGTTTACAAAAGGCCACGAGGCCGAATTTCGATACACATAAACAAAAAATGGGCCTAGCGCCCAAGCGCTTTCGAAGGCGGGAGGAGCAGCAGCGTCAGCGGCGTCCGGGAAGAGGAACTCCTCGAAGGCCTCGGCGAGCGACCCGGCGGCATCAGCAGCGAGCGCATCCATACGCTCCATGGCCACCTCGTCCTCGACGCCCTCGGGTACGACGTAGCCTTCCGCCAGCGCCTCGAAGTTTACCTCGTAGTGGGATCGCACCACTCCGAGGGCCTTCTGGACGCCCAGCTGCAGCGCCCGGCGCATCCGCTCGGTGACGTGGCCACCAAGGGCGCGCAGCGGCGGCCGCCGAGCTGCCCGCCCGGGCCTCGCCCTCCTCGACAACGCAGCGAGTCTCGAGGGCCGCATCGCGCACCTCCCGCAACTCTGCCGGGAGGAGTTGTAGGAAGCTTTGCGGCGCCTCGGCTGCTCGGCCCGCGTGCCCCAGGGCGGTGCGCAAGCCTGGAATCGACAAGACCAAAAGAAATCAGGAAAAGGGAATGCGAGTTCCCAAACGAAAACCCAATAAAACAAGAGTCAAGCAGTGGCTCACCTTCGACTTGCTTCCTCTCCATCTCGAAGTCCCGGCGCACGGCCTCGACCGACAGCTCGAGACGCCGGACGGTCTCGCCCTGCTCGCGGAGGGCCAGCTCCTGGTTGGCGTTGCTGATGCTGAGCGTGAGCGCCTCGTCCTCGACCTTGGAGAACGCGGTGTTTCGCTCCTCCAGCGACTTCCGCGTCGCCTCGTGGGCGGCGCGCTCCCGCTCCGGCCGCACGAGCGTCGACGAGGGCGGCCCGCCCCCTCGCCGTAGCCGCTCCTCGGCCCCGTGGCGGGCGGCGCTCTCTTGCGAGAGCCGCTCCTCGCCGACGACGAGGGCCGCGAGCCTTGGCGTCGAGGGCGGCCTTCGGGTCATCGGCCTCCTTGGCGCGCGCCTTGCTCCAACCCGCGCGCCCGCTCCTCGGCCCGGCGGTGTTGCGCCCCGCCCCCTCGAGCGACGTCCGGAGCTCCCGGGTTTCGGCGCGAGCGGTGGCCACCTCCGCCCTCCCGGTTGGCGGCCGCCGTCCGCGTCTTCTCTAGGTCCGCGCGCGCATTCCACGGGCGCCTCGTCACGATCGACGAGGGCTGCGCGGACCCGCTCGAGGCTCGAACGCCGCGGGGCGCCCCGTTCCGAGCTCTTCGGGAGCTCGTCGCACCACGCCATCGCCCGACACGCCGCCCCGCCGTCGGCGTCCCGAGAGCGCTCGGCAAGCGCGTCGAAGGCGCCGCACCGCTCCCGGAGCCGGTGAACCTCGGCGTTCACCCCGTCGAAGGTGTCGTACTTGTCATGGGCACGACGCTCGAGCTCCCGGCAATCGCGGAATCGAAGCCCGTAAGCGCCAAGACTTGAATGCAGCGTACGAAAACGAAAGGGGAAAAGGACGAGCAACCATGGCTCACCTGGAAGACGAGCCAGGCCGGGCCGCCATGGACCCGCAGCGCCTCGTTCGGCGCGCGGTTGAGCGTGGCGCCGTGGCTCCGAGCTCGCCCCAGAGCTCTTGCTCCCCCCTGGCGTCGGCGAACGCAGGGGGATCCTCGACGACCCCCTCCACCTGGGCGGGGCGGCCGGCGTGGGAGGACGAGGCCTCGGCACCATGTCCTCGGCCCCCACCACCATGTGACCCTCGTGCCGCCTCACGAGGGCCCCCTCCTGGGGCTCGGGGGAGTTCGTGGGCCAGCTGGCCCACTGATTCCACCCGGGCGGCGGAGAGTCGTCCGAGACCTCCACCACCTCCGCCTGAAGATCGCCGGCGGGCGCAGTCGCTTGCGCCGCCTCCGCCGGCACCTCCACCTCGCGCCTCCGTAGCCACGAGCGCCCGTCGTGGCGCCATGGCTGCCACCTCCGGCCGTACCACCGCATCCGCGGGCGCCCCCGCAGGTTGCGCCCGCTCCACCTCCTCCTCGGCCCCGGCGAGCCTCCGCGGCCGCACCTCCACCACGGGGCGCCGCCGCGGCCGTGTCTCCATGACAACCGGTGCCGCCCGCCCCCCGACGACCCCGGGCCGCGCCGCGGCGGGCCAATTTGATGGCCGGGGCCTCGAGGCCCCGGCCCGGGGCTTGCGAGCTCGCGCCCGTCGCCGTGCTTGTCCCCGGGCGCGACGCCCTTGACGAGCGCCGCCGAGTGGGGATCGATGTGTCCGCCCTCAGCACCTTGGCTGGTGCAAGGGGAGGGACGGTTGGCACCACCCTGCGCGGGCACGGACAGAAGGTTGGGGCACCTAATCATCGGCAAATCAAACCAAATGAAAAAGGACGGGCTCCTTACCTCGAAGAGGAAAAGGCCCGTTTCCTTTTCCTCGAGGCCTCGCCAGATGAGGCCGGCGCGGCCCGCCACGCCGCCGTAGCGCCTCCCGACGGCGCCGCAAGACGCGCAGAACGCCCGCCCCGTGCGCGGGGCGCGACCGACGCCGCACCTCCCGAAGGCGCCGCGCGCGCGCGGGCACGCTCGCCCCCGCGTGCGGACACGCAAGCCGTCGCGCCCCCGACGATGGTGCGCGCGCGTGCGCACGCTCGCCCCGCGCGCGAGCACGCTTGACGCGCGCACGGGCGCACTCGCCGCGCGCGCGCCTCCGTGGCGCGCGCGGCACCTCCGCGCGCGCGCGCCGCCCCGATGTCGATTGCCTAGCGGCGGACGCGCGGGGCGCCCGCCCGAGCGAAGCCGCCCTTGTCGCCGGCGCCGGTTCCCGCGACGGGGCGCAGGCCGCCACCGTCGGAGGGGCCCTCCCCCTCGCCCTCTTCCTCCTCGTCCTCCTCCGAGGATGAGGGCTCCTCGATCTCCCGGCCGCGGCGTGCTTGACGTCGCCTCGCGTGCTCCCTCTTGCGCGCCGCCCGCTCCCGCCGCTGGCCGCCGGCCGCGCCGCCCGGCCCAGCGCGCGGGAGTCGGGGTTAGGCGGGACGGACTTGGCGATGGTGAAGATCACCAGCTGTACACAGAAGCAACAAGGGCGCGTCAGGAGGCAAAGGCAACGCTAAAAACCAAAACGAAATCAAGAACCACACTCACCAACGGGCCGGTGGGGAGCATCTCGATGTCCCACGGGGTCCGACCCGCAGGCGGCGGCACCCGGGTGTCGACGGCGCTCCGCGCCCGGGTGAGCGCGTACGGCCGCTCGAGGGGCGTCGGGAGCATCCGCGACCTCGCCAGGTCGACGGGATTGGCCGCCTCTGTCATCTCGAAGATGCAGAGCGGCCTCTCCATCAACGGCACGATCCGCCGGTGATGAAGGAAGGCGAGGACGCCCATCGCGTTCAGCCCCATCTTCGCCAGGCGCTGCAGCGCGGCCAGGACCGACTCCTGCCGCCTCCGATGCTGGGGCGTGGACACCCCGTAGCCCCAGGAGGCAGGCCTCTCCTTGAACACCCGACCGGTGTAGGGGGGAAGACCGGGCTCGGCGTTGCGCAGATAAAACCATCCCCGCTCCCAGCCGGCGTTGTTCGTCGTCATGGTGCAGGGGATGTAGACGTCCTTGAATTGCCCCCGCAGGGCAAGCGACATCCCGCCGGCGTGCATCGCGCGGCGGGTCCTCGGCTCCGTCGTGGGCTGCGTGATGAGCTCCGCGCGGAAAAGGTGTACCCAGAGCTCCCAATTGACTGGGATCCCCAAGTACCCTTCGCAGACGCCCACGAACGTGGCCGCCTGCGAGATCGCGTTGGGGGCGAAGTTGTGCAGCTCCACCCCGTAGTAGTAGCACATCGCCCGCATGAAGGTGCTCGCCGGCGCGGTGAAGCCCCGCTCGTGGTAGCGGATGAAGCTCACCACGTAGCCCTCCGGCGGGTTGGGCTCGTGGTCCGCAGCCGGTGGCACGATCCACTCCGCCGGACGTCCGTCTTCGTTGGCCGCCAGCTGGCCGGCGGCGACCAGCTCGCCAAGGGCCAACCGCGTCACCGTCGACCTCTCCCAGGCGTACGGCTCCAAGATCGTGAGGGGGAGCTGTGGCGGCGCCATGAGGAAGCACGAAGGAATGCGAGGACGGAGAACGAGAAACGGAAGGAAAGCTCTAGTGGCGACACCGCGCGGTGGCAGGAGCTAGGCGAAGACGAAGGGGCGGGGGACTGAAAATGGTGAGATGCCAAGGTAAAAAACCGCCGTCTCCTCCTCCCCACAGCTTTATAGGCCGACGGGCGAGCTCTCCGGAGCGGACGCCCCGCTAGCATTAACTGCAGGCAATCTTTCCATCGCGTCGACGAGCGGGCCCCACCACGACCGCCGCGGCCACGTCATTGCAGGCGGACCATCATTATGGCAAAGACCGGCAGCAACCGAGGCGAAGCCGTCACGTCCGCCCTCGCCACGCCGCCCACTACGCGCGCGCGCGCGGCCGCGGCACCTAAAAGGCGCGCCCGCGACGCAAAACCGCGCCACAACCGCGAGGCACTTAAATGCTCGGGTCCCTTGCCAAGCAAGGAGAACCCTCGAGCGGGGCGAACCCCCGCTCGAAACAAAAGCGACCCTCGATGGGATATCAGCGTGAGAAGGTCGCCCGGGACCTGCTCGATGTAGAGCGAGCAAGCGCGGCACCCATGCCACGTAAAACCCTCGAGCGGCACGGGCCCTCGGCCCCAGACAAAAAGCGACCCTCGATGGGATATCAGCGTGAGAAGGTCGCCCGGGACCTGCTCGATGTAGAGCAGGCGACCGCGGGCACCCATGCCACGTAAAACCCTCGAGCGGCACGGGCCCCCGGCTCCAGACCAAAAGCGACCCTCGATGGGATATCAGCGTGAGAAGGTCGCCCGGGACCTGCTCGATGTAGAGCAGGCAACCGCGGGCACCCATGCCACGCAAAGCCCTCGAGCGGCACGAGCCCTTGGCTCAAGATGACGTCAACCCTCGATGGGATATCGACGTGAGAAGGTCGCCCGGGACCTGCTCGATGTAGAGCAGGCAACCGCGGGCACCCATGCCACGCAAAACCCTCGAGCGGAGCGAGCCCCCGGCTCGAGACAATGTCAACCCTCTAAAAGAAAGCGCATACACTGTGCTACCAACCAGCACCTCGAGGGCTGGCTCGCCCAGACCCCTCGATGGCCGCAAACGTGAAAAGACGGGGCCGCCCAGGCGCCACCCCGCACGGCCCTACTGATCAGAGGTTCGAAGCCTGACCCTCGACGGGTTCGAACAGGCGCCACAGATCGCAGAGTTAGGGACGACGAGGGCACGCGCGTTCGAGCCGTTCCTCGAGCCCGTCGGCTCGAGGGTGCCCCACATGTCGTGTTCGAGAGCCAGCGAGGGCAGCTAGCCGGGGGGATCCCACCGAGGGAGAGCTTCCGCGCCCTCGGTCCCTAGCGAACGGGACCGAGCCCCACCTAGCAAACCCACGCAAGCGCTTCCATGGACGTGTCTCCGGACCGCGCAGCCTACCCTTATCGAACGGGGCATGGGCGTCCACTTGAACCACCCGCTACCAGCTCGAAGAGGAATCAGCAATTCGCGACCCGCTCGATGGGAGTTGCAGAAACCTCACCCTCCGTCCCGCGGAGGGACGGCGAGGGCGCGTGAGAAAATAAGTCGTCAGGCTCTACCCGATCGCCTCGAACGGGCCAAGGCTCGGGGGCTTGACGCACGGCTACACCTCCTTGAAATTGTACCCGCCGGAGACAGTGTCAGCAGTGCGTGCACCCCCGAAGCCGGCTGAAATACCGCCGATGCCGGTTGGCATATGTGCCACGTCTCTCTGACCAAAATTCTCGCGGTAAACCCCCGCGGGGAGTATCCACACCTCTGCGGGGCTTCGGGGCTAGACCCGCGGGTCCGCTGACGCGGCCCCACGGAAAGCGTTCGCAAACAAGGAGGGAAGAACGTCCTATCAGTAGGTTCCAGCATCTGCGGGAGCCGCAACGGCAAACCCACAGATGCTCGGGGGCTACTGTCGGGGACAGCCCTAGGGGTCCCCTTAAACAATGGGGGAAAACCCACTTAAATCCCGGTACCATAACACGTTAAGCCTAACCATGCAGGTGACTAACCATGCAGGACACGGCCCACAGGGACTCCGACGGCCCATCGAGGCGGCCCACATAAGGATCCCCTCGAAACGGACTCCGCCTCGTTCGAGGCTGCACGCTCCCTTCGGGCGGGCATCGCCCCGCCCGAGGGGCAGCACTTCCCTCGAGTGGGTCTCGTCTTGCTCGAGGGTTCGTCCCGCCCTCGGCTGGGGCCCGCCACGCTCACGGGCGCCCCGCACGCGTGCGCCGGCCCCGTACACGGGCATTTAACGCCCTGACGCCGCAGGACGGCACCATCATGCGCCTGGGGCTCGCACCCCGGTGCCGCCGCACCAACTCCCCAGGGAGGAGCCCATCCCCGCCACTTTGGGAGGGTACGGTGCAGTGCGGCCGGTGCCAGTCCCGTGACACCGCGCTGTTGACGGTGAAAATCCGTCAACCTAGCCATGAGTTTACCTTCGGTGTTGGCATGAATTTTATACCTTATCCATTGGTACTAACCCCCGTGGTATAACAAGTTCACGTGTGCATGTCGTTTTTGGAGTTTAATGTTTATGCAGGGATTTAGTGTTGAATGCAAGACTTTCGGGGTAAGTTCATCAAGCACCTCATGACAAGACTTTGAAGCCCCGAACAAGTCATGCAATGAAGTAAAATTAACTCCAAGAAGCCGGGGACTTGATCCGAGAAGACGACATACTTCGGGGACCCGACCGGAAAAGTGCGCGAATCTTCCAAGACAAGGAGTTGAGTCCAATTCGGAGAGAAACCGACGACATGGACCCGTATGCGAAGGGGGAAGCATCCGAGAAGCAAGGGAACCGACCTCGGGCAAAGGAGCCCGCGGGGCCGGGCCTAAATGGGCCCGGGCCGGCCGGCCCGATCCGGTCGGCCCCGTGCCCATTTAGGGCCCAAACGCGTCGTCCTTTGCCCTAGCCGCCAATCGGGCTATTTATAGTCCCCTGACCGAGAGCCACGCAGAGAAGATTTCGTCTTCGGCCGCCGAGAAGCAGAGAAGAGAGGGACACCATCTAGGAGAGGAGAGGGTCGAGCTAGTTGACTAGGGTTTCCCTAGCCGACGTGGGAACCTTGCACGGAAGACCACGTCGGAGTTCCGGAGCTAGAAGCAAGATCAAGGAAGGATCCCGGTGGTGATCTTGTGTATGTATCATTGTTATAGTTGAATTATCAAGTTGAATCTTTTCTCGCCGATCAAGAGTTTCCTCGAAGATTTCGTTTTTCGATCGGCTTTGCTTATTTCAATTCTATTCTCGAGATAGATTACATAGGGTGTTCTTGTAGCCGCGGTGGCTAGAGGTACACGCCGGATCTTCCGAAAGAATCTCGACTTGTCTTTTGACTCGCCCTAAGCTCCCCGCATGAATAGGGATACGTTGTGACAGAACGGGGGTCTCGAAAGGCGGATGTTTTCGGATTTGGACGGGAAACCACGATTTAAAGAGGCTTTTATTAAGATTCGATTTGCTACTTCTTCTTTTGCTTGGAACTTCAACAAAAGGCTTACCCCGATCCCTCTAGATCGGTTTATCTACCCAATCTTACTTTGTTTTCTCCGGTTTTTAGTAGATTAGATCTGTTTTGTGTCTTTTACTTAGATGCATTAGGTTCTTTATTGAAGATTGCGGTTATTTGGCTTTAATAGATTAAGTCTTGCGTCACACATTTGTTCCACGGATTCGATACCTTGGGTTCACCACTCGAGGGAAGAAGGGTCCCTTGACTACGACGGGAGACTTGTACGCTTGCGAGTCACGAACGAACTTTGATACAATTATTAATCGTCAACAAGCCCCCCTTTTTCCGGCGCCGTTGCCGGGGAACAAGTGATCAAGATTTGATTTTTTATTGCTTTTTTTTTTGTAATTTTCAGTACTGATTTTATTTTATTTTTGCATCTACTAAGCTTCAATCATCCTCAAAATACATCTAATCTAGTTTGTCTAACTCTAGTCTTTATAGATTTGTTTTGTTCTCTAGTTTTTTTTTGCATACTTTGTTTATTGCTAACCCTAACGGGAGATGGACGGCTGCCTCTCCAACAAACCCAATAATTTTGTGGATGATCCGGAAAAACTTTACGGAGCTAAGGAGACGCGAAGCACATCAAGCTAAAAAGCTGGATTTTGTAGATTCGGAGTCGGAAGACAAAGGATCGCAGGAATCTCCGGAGAATTCACCACCTCAAAGTCCGCGGGAGAACCGACGTCCACCGATGGGTGACCAACCACCGGAAGAACGCAAGATTGGGGAGCTATGCACCCCAGACATCATCGACCTACCAATCTTGAACCTCGACGAGATCGGAAGACCGTTCGAGATCAAGACCTCAACAATCCGCATGGTGCAACACTCACCCTTCACCGGCAAAGAGGATCCGAACCTTCACCTCCAAGCATTCATTCAACTATGTCAGACTTTCAACATGGAGGGGGTGACTCAAGATCAAATGAGGGCAAGGCTTTTTCCGTTTTCACTACTCGGGAAGGCGTTGCAATGGTTCCACTCTCAACCGGCGGAGACGGTGCAAAATTGGAACACGTTGATGAAGGCTTTCATGAAGGAATACTACTCGCCGGGTAAAACTCAAAGCTTGCGTAATAAGATTGCCACCTTTGTTCAATATCCTACAGAAACTATCTCGGAGGCATTCGAGCGCTTCAACGAGTACACTCGGGCGGTTCCACATCACAAGTTCCCGAAAGAAGACCTCGTGCAAAAGTTCTATCAAGGACTCACCATGGCGTCAAGGACGATCATCGATGCATCAGCGGGAGGATCTATCATCGAGCTTACACCGACGGAAGCTTTCACGCTATTCAAGAAGGTCGCGGATAATGACACGTGGGCGTCATCCGGCGCCTACACCCGGCTCAACCTATGGGGAACGTCAAAGGAATCTTGCAAGTGGAGAAGGAAGACATACTCGAAGGCAAGATCGACTCGCTCATGAGGAGGTTGGAGAAGATGGAGATAGAAAAGAAAGAGGCTCAAGACTTGAAGGCCGCCGAAGCAAGGTCCACATGCGAAGAATGTGGAGAGTATGGCCATGTCCGCAAAGATTGTCCGGAGGAAGCCAAAGTGCTCGACTACATGAGGAAGGGAGAATTGCCGAACTTCCGCTACGGGCAAGGTAGGCCTCAATTTAATGCAAGCTCATCTATTCCTAACGCGGTTCCACTTCGGATACAATTGAAGGAGTTCATGGATGAGCAAGCTAAGATCAACAAGGACACCGTCACCAAGTTCAAGACCATAGACAAGGTGTTGGAGAACATCGATAGCAAAGTGACGGAGGTCGGAAGTTCCAATCATCAAGTGCTCAACATGATGAAGATGCTCGAGACGCAAGTTGGACAACTTGTGGGGCGCCTCACAAATGATGAAGGGAAGCTTCCGGGACAACCCAAATGTCCCGAATCGGCGAAGGCCATTCAAACACGTTCGGGGAAGGAGACCGAAGATCCGGAACGTTCCGCGGGAGCAAGGAAGCTTAAACCGTCCACCGAGGTGGAAGGAGTTGCTAGAGAGAAGGTTACGGAGATCGTCACCGAGGAACCCGAATTCGAGATGCGGAAGATGACACGAGGATACCGCAACTCAAGCCACGCTACTTCCGAGGTAAACTTGACAACCACTTTGAGAAGTTTGTGGAAGTTGTGCGTAGACTTAGCATCAACATGCCGTTACTAGATGCCCTACAAGTACCTACATATTCTCGTTACTTTAAAGACATACTTGCAAATAAATATGAGATAGCAACACTCGGGGTAGATCATGTCAAAATGTCCGAGGAGTGTAGTGCGGCTATTGCTTATGGGCTAGAGAAGCAAAAAGACCCCGGGTGCCCTACAATTCCATGTTCGGTTGGTTCTTTCAACTTCGAGAAGGCGTTATGCGACCTTGGAGCTAGTGTGAGTGTCATGCCGAGGGATGTGTTCGAGAAGTTACGCCTACCGATGGAGCCTACGGGAATATGTTTGGAGTTGGGTGACAACTCCATTCGCTATCCCTTGGGCATTGCTGAAGATGTACCCGTGAGGATTGGACACCACTTCATCCCCGTCGACTTCGTTGTGCTCGAGATGGGAGAGAGGGAGAAGCCACCGCTCATCCTAGGGAGGCCGTTCCTCAAGACCGTGGGAGCAACTATTGATGTTGGCAAGGGGGAGATCATGTTCGATATCAACGGAGAAAGGAGTTCCTTCAAGTTCCGTCCAAGGATTGAGGCATGCAACATGATTGGAGTGAAGGGAGAACCAAAACAAACGGAGGGGCTGAAAAAGAAGAAGGAGCCGAAAAAAGTGAACGTAACGAAAATTAAAGAAGGTGTTGCATCCGTCAAGACAAAGGAAGAGAAGCCGCCCGTGAAGACCAAAAAAATGACTAAGCCGACCAAGCCAAAAGACAAGCCCGCGCCCAAGATGGTGCGGAAGTGGGTACCCAAGATTGCAACGCCCGCAAAGAGCGTTGATCCGGAGTAATCAAGTGAAGAAGTCTAGCTATGGACTATAAACGAAGCGCTAGGCGGGAGGCAACCCGTTTCGTCAAGTCAAGTCAAGAATAAGCTACCGGGAGGACAACCCGATTCCAGGTTTTTCTAGTATTTTTAATAATTTAGTTTTTGAGTTTTATTACGCAAAGACATTAGACTTAGAAGTGGTTGAACAATATTAGAGACATAATTCTTGATTGAATGATTGCTTTATCATAAACCCTTTGCATGAACCCTCCTATGTGCTTGTTTGATTCTTTTCTTTTCGAGAAACCCCTCAACCAAATAATTTCAGAACCTTAGCTCAACCTTACACCCTCATTATGGTGCTGAGGTTGACTTATTTTTCATGCTAAAACCACACGAGTAGAGCCACGATTTATGTTTAAGTGTTAATAAAATTCAGCACGTGGTAAGACTCGCGTGAACCTAGAAATCAAAGCTTTTGGTTGGTTTTAAAAATCTTTATCCTTGGTTTCTCTAGGATTAGAATTTTTCTAAGCCTATTCTAATTTTGTTTTATTCAAAATCTTTCTTATTTAGCCAAAATTAGAACCTAAAGCTATGCCCCCATGATCAAGCGGGAAAATGTTCGCTCTCAACCAATGAAGGCAAACTATACCGGTGAGACCGAAATCGACGTAGTCGAAAAATATTTTCGACTTACATTTGTTTTTAATGGTTTAAAAACTTCTCTAAAATTATGCTCGAGCTCTTGCATGGCTCTGAAAAATATTTTAAAATTCGAATTAGAGGAGTGCTTAACCTTAAACACACCTAAATGGAGGCAATCAAGTTTGAATTAATCATGCATGCACCATTGGATTCCCTTTTATCAACTTTCACCAATTCCACATGCAAAGGACAAGCATGGTGGGCAGCAAGCATCAACTTTGCAGGATTTTCATGGTGGCATGTGAAGCAAGTGGAGCTAGGGAGCATGGACATGACCCAAAGCATGGAGCATCAAGTGGGAGGACCAATGATTCAAGAAAAGGAGTGGACGAGAGCGTTTGGGCGGTGCAACTCGTGGAGCACGCGGGCGAGGAAAGTTGCAGAGGCGAAATGATCGTGGCCGGGAGAAAGACGCGCCGAGGAGGAGCCGGAGCACCCCGGCCGGCCGGCCTAGGCCGGCCGGCCTGCCCTATAAATGGCGTCCCCGGCGCCCGTCTTCTCGCAGCAAGCTTCCCTCTCCTTCCCTTGTTTGTGTGTTCAAGTTTGTGTGCTCGAACCTCCGTAGACTTAGCCAACCACCCAAGCTTGAGAGCTCAAGAAAAAAAAAATCCACCTCCTTAAATCCACTCAAAGTCCACATCCGAAGCAAAGAGTTTAAGTGCCTAGTTTACCGGTTGCAACCCGGATTTTTAGTTGAAGAAAGAGTGCAGCAACCATGTGGAAGAAGACCACAAGTCTCTTCTCTAAGAAGAAGAGTTCGTCGTCGTCCAAGCCGTCATCAACCACGTCTTCGAGGAGGCACTCGGTTTCCGAGTCTCCCCGGAGCATGGAGACGGACACGGCACCACCGAGGAGGAACGACGCCCTCCTCCTTGGCGGTATGAGAGCTGCGAGAAGCACTTCCATGAGGTTCACCGAACCTCGTGGGCACACGGAGGAGCAGCCCGCGCCACCACGACGATCGACTCGCTCAACCGCACCACCTCCTTACACCCCGACACAATCTTCGTACGGCTTCATCATCTTGTCGGCGGAGGAGGAGGATAGGCTCGCAAATCTTGAGAAGAGGCTTGTGCCAAACGTCGAGCTCGACGACCAAGCACTCCACACCTTGGGTTTTCGCACCGACATATACTACATGTTGGGGCACCTCGGGTGGGTTCGGTTCTCCAACGGAATATCGGTGGACACCCACTTGGGTTACACCTTGGAAATTTTAATGACTATTGCACCCATCGTTGATGATGATGGGGTGCAAAGCTTGTCATTCCGTTTGGAGGGAATCCAACAAGTGGTTCCCTACGAGCACGTAAGGGAGCTGCTTGGATTCCACAAGGGCGCTCGGAGAAAGTTGACGTGCCTCCCGCATGTTGGCGGAATTTTGGGGCATGATCTCCGGAGATGCCCATCAACAACGCAAAAGCATCCGCAACCCCATTATCCGGATATTTCACTCTTGGATGTGCAAGAGGGTATTGGGGAGGATGAGGGAAACAAAGGTGACCGACACGGAGTTAAATTGGCTATACTCGGCTTTAATTGCCAGTGCAGCCAATTGACCCCTCTTACCTCATGATCAACCGTTGGTGTTGTGAAGCAACATCGGGGGCGGTGATATTGGTTCGGGGTGTTACCTCTCCATGTTGGCCTTTTCCTTGCGACCGGGGATCGCAAGAAACCCCGCTCACCTTTTGCGCGGTACCTCTCTCGGTTTTGAGTACTTGCGGCAAGGCAAGTACATTAGTGGAGATGAGAGAAGAGGTTACCGATTGGCCATTGTGAACCTCCCTCTTCCGGATGAGAGGCTTAGGCTTTTCACCGAAGGAAGGGAAGATTGGTTGGAAGAGGGACTACTTGTCCCTGCAAGGAAGAACAAAAGAGGAAGAATCGTAGAAGAGGGAACATCCTCCGCACAAGCGGGTGGAGCACAACCCAATGTGCAACCATCCGGCGGGGTTCCTCCTCCGCCAAGTTATTACGGAGGGTCTCAACAACAAGCATGGGGTGGTGCACCGGTACCCCCACAAAATTATGTTGTGCCCAACGCTAACTTCGCGGAGTCCTACGCTCATCATCCCCAACCACAACAAGGCATGGCTATTATTGGAGGGTATGCTGCAAGAAATGCTCAAAATATCGCAGCCATCCAATCCAACGCAGCTCAACTCGGTGAAGGCAACGCAAATATTGCCTTTGAACTTGGACGCCTTCACCTTGTGGAGCCAAATCAATTCGACGGAGGAAGCGTTCATTCATATTATGAGCAAGGGTATTATTATCAAGACTATCAACATCAACCACCTGCGGAGGACTAGAAGATTTAGGAACTTTAGTTTTCTTTTCTTTTCTATTTCTCTCGTAATTTTCAGCTTTTGCTTATGTGTGTTTGCGTAGTATTTTTCTGTTTTTATTCAATTTTCAGCAAGCATGTATGTTTATTTTCAGTGTGTATTTCAACTTGATATCACCATTAATAAAGTCACCACCTTGATTATATCATTGGAAAAGTTACAAAATTCGTGCCATGTTGATATATGATTAAAATTGCGGCTTTGTTCATCTTTGTAGTTGATTTATGCATGTTTAAGCTAGTGCTCTCTTAAAAATACAGATCTTAATTTATTTAAATACTAGCTTATTTTTCAGCGGAGGTTATGATTAAAATAAAGACCCATAGTGTTTTATGTGCTCTCGAGTTATGAATGGATTGAAGATGTCTTTTATGCTCAAAAATATTGCTAACCTTGTCACAAATATCACTTGTGTGTTGCTCAACCTATCCAAAGCCTTATATATATTTGAGTGCATAAACCTTAGTGTACAAGATTTATTTTTGAGTGAGTTTTTGCAGGCCATGATTTCTCCGGCCCGAGACTAAGAAGCTGGTCATTCCGTTTTTGCGTATCTATCTTTTTGCTAGCCTTTTATCCGTGCATTGTGTATCCCCGCATCGGTGATCTCACAAACTTCGCCGGATATCCACCCTTAAACCAAATATCATCTTTTTGTGACTACCTCCTTGACCACAACCTATCATTGAGGATGGATCATCAATTCAAGGAAGATCGCAAGACGGTGCCAACGTTGAAGATTTCAAGTATCTCTCCAAGGAAAATTATCTCCGGTACCTACCTTATTTTTCGCCTCTTTGCTCGAGGACGAGCAACGTCTAAGCATGGGGGAGGAGGTAGGTACGGTGCAGTTTTAGAGTTCAAAAGGGAGTATTTAAAAAAAAATATATAATGATGAAAGAAAAAAAAATCCAGTGATATTCATGACTTTCAAGGTATAAAAAAAATCAAAACTTCGTTGTGAAAGTCATGGACTGAATATATGACGAGGCAAGAAAAAAATGAATGAATGAAAGAAAGAAAAGAATGAGAAAGAAAAAAAAATATATTTGTGCGTAAAGTGAACTCCCGGTTCTCTAGGAGTGCATTCAAGGCTTCAAGATAAAAAGATCCATTCTCAATTTTCCAACCATGTGCAATCCGATAACGAGGACTTTCTTTGTGCCTCGGGATCACTCTTTGCCATTTGCACATGTCCATTCATCTAAAGTGTGTGTATTTTTCTCTTTCCCCTCCTTGATTTAACATTATTTTCCAATGACCTTTTTGACGAGTCTCGGTAAGACCATGAGAAGCTTGTCTTGTTTTGACAACACCTCATTTATAAATTCTTGTTAGGACTAAACTTTCCCAAAAGCTCCATATAAAGCCTACCACATATATATGAGAGGGAAAGGAGTAGAATATATAGGCTTGAGAGACAAGCGAGATGAGAGTTCATGAGCAATGCATGAGATGATTTAAATTTGTGAATTTGGTTTAGCTTTTCTTATCTCGTTCTTCATTTCAAAAATTCTGAGATCCATTTAAAACTTTGTGAGCATGTTAATACTTGTGGGATAAGCTTAATAAGAATCTACCCTCCGTGGAGATGAAGGCTAGTACATTATGGAACTTTAATGAATTAATATTTTGAGAGCATTATGTTTTCTCATGTATGATCAAATGCAAAGTTTAAACAATGTTTAGCAATGATGATATCCATCGAAGGCTTACTCGAGGACGAGCAAGGTTTAAGCATGGGGGAGATGTTGACGGTGAAAATCCGTCAACCTAGCCATGAGTTTACCTTCGGTGTTGGCATGAATTTTATACCTTATCCATTGGTACTAACCCCCGTGGTATAACAAGTTCACGTGTGCATGTCGTTTTTGGAGTTTAATGTTTATGCGGGGATTTAGTGTTGAATGCAAGACTTTCGGGGTAAGTTCATCAAGCACCTCATGACAAGACTTTGAAGCCCCGAACAAGTCATGCAATGAAGTAAAATTAAGTTTGGAAGAGTATAGGGATGAAGAGTTTAATTAAAAAGGTAGGGAGAGGGGGGGGGGGGGCTTCGGCCGCCGAGAAGCAGAGAAGAGAGGGACACCATCTAGGAGAGGAGAGGGTCGAGCTAGTTGACTAGGGTTTCCTAGCCGACGTGGGAACCTTGCACGAAGACCACGTCGGAGTTCCGGAGCAGAAGCAAGATCAAGGAAGGATCCCGGTGGTGATCTTGTGTATGTATCATTGTTATAGTTGAATTATCAAGTTGAATCTTTTCTCGGGGATAAAGGGTTTTCTCGAAGATTTCGTTTTCGATCGGCTTTGCTTATTTCAATTCTATTCTCGAGATAGATTACATAGGGTGTTCTTGTAGCCGCGGTGGCAGAGGTACACGCGGGATCTTCCGAAAGAATCTCGACTTGTCTTTTGACTCGCCCTAAGCTCCCCGCATGAATAGGGAACGTTGATCCGAGAAGACGAGCATACTTGGACGTGAAAGAGGGTCGAGGCTAGTTTATTAACGTGGGATTCGAGCCGAGACGACGTGCGAGTCCGAGCTAGAAGCAGCGAGGAAGGGGTGGTGACAGCGCGCGTACGTACGCAGGTGAAGTCGATTCGGAATCTTCCAAGACAAGGAGTTGAGTCCGCCCTTGAGGGGCATGTATCCCTAGTTAGTAGAGAGGGGCATTTTAGACATTTGGTTGGCTATATAACCCAAGAGGTGAGAGGGGGTGGACCAACTCTTGGAACCCTAGCTCATTTCGTTTTTCCATTTTCGTTCTCTATTTTCCTTAGGTTTTTAGAGGGCTAGTTTGGGGGGTGGGGGGGCATGTGAGATCTAGAGAGGGGGGGGGGGGGTTGGGGGGCAAACTAGACCTGTACGAACCATTCAGGCAGTATAGAAGGTTAGGGGGGGTTTTGGTGGGGGTTTTTCTCTTTGATGTTGATTTTCGGAGCTCTTTTTGGCGGTGTTTGAGAACGATTTCTTGGGGTTTTTGGTGGGTGTCACGTATGGGGTTCTTCGCACGCCTTGGTGGGGGGTGACTCCCCCCAAAAACCTTTAGAGTCGGGATCTGGTTGGGGGGGTTTTGGGGGGGGGGGGAGTTTCGAGAGAGGGGGGTGATTTCTTTGCTTTTTTTTTGGGGGGAGCGTTGTCGGGCGATTCCTTTGAGGTAGAGGGGTTGCCGGGGGGAACAGAGGAGGGGGAAGGGGGGGGAGGGCAGGAGGTTGAGAGGGGCTAACCGCCCGGGTGTTCCGAGTCAAAGTTTTGTTTCTCCGGATTTTCCTCCGTGAGTTCGTTCGCCTTGATCAGAGGAGTGTCCGGGTGAAATTTGGAGCCGTTCTCGCGCGCTTGCTAGGTGTTCTTGGTTGGAGTTCTGTTGGAGCAGTTCGGAGGTAGACCGCCCCGGGCCGTCTAACCGCCCCTAGGCCCTTGGGTGAAGGTTTGGTTTTCGCCAAGATTTTCCGGTAGCTAGCATGGTCTTGACCAGAGATCTCTCGTTGGTGAAACCGTGGTGTGTTTTGGTGCTCGGAAGAGGCGTTTCGGAGGATCTCTTGTTGCCGGGTGGAGGCGGTCTAACCGCCCCCTAACCCCGCCAACCGCCCTCCGGTTAGCCGGCTTTCGAGTTGTTTCCGCCTTCGGTGCCGCATGTGTGTTGTGGTTGCCGGTAGAGTTTGTTCCAGGACCGGAGCACTCTAGTGGCTACGTGGTTTTGGCAAACGGGAGGTAGAAGTGCGGAGCGTGTGATTTCGGGGGTTCGACCGAGCTAGTTCGTCTTGTCGGAGTTTCAATCTCCCTCGAGAAGAATTTTTATCGGCTCCCATTCACTCCCCCCCTCTCTGGTCGCCTTATCGGTCCTTCACGTGAGTGGAAAAAGTCGAAGATGAAGACCGAGGATCTGCTGGCTCTCCTCAACAGCGGATTTGTCCGTGAGAAGGAGGTGGACAGTTGGAGGGCCACTGCCGGGGACCCGTACCCCATGGAGAAAAGCGAGGATGAGAATGGGGCGCCGGCTAGCGATTTCTTCAAAGGGGCAGTCTTTGTCCATTTCTCGCGAGGCGTTCGGCCGGATCTTTTCCGAAGTTCTTCCGGTGGCCGTCGAGCGCCGGCAACCCACGAGTAGCCCATTTAGGGCCCAAACGCGTCGTCCTTTGCCCTAGCATCTCCAATCGGGCTATTTATAGTCCCCCGACCGAGAGCCGTGGTATAACAAGTCCACGTGTGCATGTCGTTTTTGGAGTTTAATATGATTTTTTCGTCTTCGGGGTAAGTTCATCAAGCACCTCATGACAAGACTTTGAAGCCCCGAACAAGTCATGCAATGAAGTAAAATTACCGCCAAGAAGCGGGGACTTGAGAGAAGAGAGGGACACCATCTAGGAGAGGAGAGGGTCGAGCTAGTTGACTAGGGTTTCCCTAGCCGACGTGGGAACCTTGCACGAACCTTGCACGGAAGACCACGTCGGAGTTCCCGGAGCTAGAAGCAAGATCAAGATCAAGGAAGTGTCCCGGTGGTGATCTTGTGTATGTATCATTGTTATAGTTGAATTATCAAGTTGAATCTTTTCTCAGCGATCAAGAGTTTCCTCGAAGATTTCGTTTTTCGATCGGCTTTGCTTATTTCAATTCTATTCTCGAGATAGATTACATAGGGTGTTCTTGTAGCCGCGGTGGCTAGAGGTACACGCCGGATCTTCCGAAAGAATCTCGACTTGTCTTTTGACTCGCCCTAAGCTCCCCGCATGAATAGGGATACGTTGTGACAGAACGGGGGTCTCGAAAGGCGGATGTTTTCGGATTTGGACGGGAAACCACGATTTAAAGAGGCTTTTATTAAGATTCGATTTGCTACTTCTTCTTTTGCTTGGAACTTCAACAAAAGGCTTACCCTCGATCCCTCTAGATCGGTTTATCTACCCAATCTTACATTGTTTTCTCCGGTTTTTAGTAGATTAGATTCGTTTTGTGTCTTTTACTTAGATGCATTAGGTTCTTTATTGAAGATTGCGGTTATTTGGCTTTAATAGATTAAGTCTTGCGTCACACATTTGTTCCACGGATTCGATACCTTGGGTTCACCACTCGAGGGAAGAAGGGTCCCTTGACTACGACGGGAGACTTGTACGCTTGCGAGTCACGAACGAACTTTGATACAATTATTAATCGTCAACAAGCCCCTTTTTTTCCGGCGCGCCGTTGCCGGGGAACAAGTGATCAAGATTTGATTTTTTATTGCTTTTTTTTTGTAATTTTCAGTACTGATTTTATTTTATTTTTGCATCTACTAAGCTTCGATCATCCTCAAAATACATCTAATCTAGTTTGTCTAACTCTAGTCTTTATAGATTTGTTTTGTTTTCTAGTTTTTTTTTGCATACTTTGTTTATTGCTAACCCTAACAGGAGATGGACAGCTGCCTCTCCAACAAACCCAATAATTTTGTGGATGATCCAGAAAAACTTTACAGGCTAAGGAGACGCGAAGCACATCAAGCTAAAAAGCTGGATTTTGTAGATTCGGAGTCGGAAGACAAAGGATCGCAGAATCTCCGGAGAATTCACCACCTCAAAGTCCGCGGGAGAACCGACGTCCACCGATGGGTGACCAACCACCGGAAGAACGCAAGATTGGGGAGCTATGCACCCCAGACATCATCGACCTACCAATCTTGAACCTCGACGAGATCGGAAGACCGTTCGAGATCAAGACCTCAACAATCCGCATGGTGCAACACTCACCCTTCACCGGCAAAGAGGATCCGAACCTTCACCTCCAAGCATTCATTCAACTATGTCAGACTTTCAACATGGAGGGGGTGACTCAAGATCAAATGAGGGCAAGGCTTTTTCCGTTTTCACTACTCGGGAAGGCGTTGCAATGGTTCCACTCTCAACCGGCGGAGACGGTGCAAAATTGGAACACGTTGATGAAGGCTTTCATGAAGGAATACTACTCGCCGGGTAAAACTCAAAGCTTGCGTAATAAGATTGCCACCTTTGTTCAATATCCTACGTAAACTATCTCGGAGGCATTCGAGCGCTTCAACGAGTACACTCGGGCGGTTCCACATCACAAGTTCCCGAAAGAAGACCTCGTGCAAAAGTTCTATCAAGGACTCACCATGGCGTCAAGGACGATCATCGATGCATCAGCGGGAGGATCTATCATCGAGCTTACACCGACGGAAGCTTTCACGCTATTCAAGAAGGTCGCGGATAATGACACGTGGGCGTCATCCGGCGCCTACACCCGGCTCAACCTATGGGGAACGTCAAAGGAATCTTGCAAGTGGAGAAGGAAGACATACTCGAAGGCAAGATCGACTCGCTCATGAGGAGGTTGGAGAAGATGGAGATAGAAAAGAAAGAGGCTCAAGACTTGAAGGCCGCCGAAGCAAGGTCCACATGCGAAGAATGTGGAGAGTATGGCCATGTCCGCAAAGATTGTCCCGAGGAAGCCAAAGTGCTCGACTACATGAGGAAGGGAGAATTGCCGAACTTCCGCTACGGCAAGGTAGGCCTCAATTTAATGCAAGCTCATCTATTCCTAACGCGGTTCCACTTCGGATACAATTGAAGGAGTTCATGGATGAGCAAGCTAAGATCAACAAGGACACCGTCACCAAGTTCAAGACCATAGACAAGGTGTTGGAGAACATCGATAGCAAAGTGACGGAGGTCGGAAGTTCCAATCATCAAGTGCTCAACATGATGAAGATGCTCGAGACGCAAGTTGGACAACTTGTGGGGCGCCTCACAAATGATGAAGGGAAGCTTCCGGGACAACCCAAATGTCCCGAATCGGCGAAGGCCATTCAAACGCGTTCGGGGAAGGAGACCGAAGATCCGGAACGTTCCGCGGGAGCAAGGAAGCTTAAACTGTCCACCGAGGTGGAAGGAGTTGCTAGAGAGAAGGTTACGGAGATCGTCACCGAGGAACCCGAATTCGAGATGCCGGAAGATGACACGAGGATACCGCAACTCAAGCCACGCTACTTCCGAGGTAAACTTGACAACCACTTTGAGAAGTTTGTGGAAGTTGTGCGTAGACTTAGCATCAACATGCCGTTACTAGATGCCCTACAAGTACCTACATATTCTCGTTACTTTAAAGACATACTTGCAAATAAATATGAGATAGCAACACTCGGGGTAGATCATGTCAAAATGTCCGAGGAGTGTAGTGCAGCTATTTCTTATGGGCTAGAGAAGCAAAAAGACCCCGGGTGCCCTACAATTCCATGTTCAGTTGGTTCTTTCAACTTCGAGAAGGCGTTATGCGACCTTGGAGCTAGTGTGAGTGTCATGCCGAGGGATGTGTTCGAGAAGTTACGCCTACCGATGGAGCCTACGGGAATATGTTTGGAGTTGGGTGACAACTCCATTCGCTATCCCTTGGGCATTGCTGAAGATGTACCCGTGAGGATTGGACACCACTTCATCCCCGTCGACTTCGTTGTGCTCGAGATGGGAGAGAGGGAGAAGCCACCGCTCATCCTAGGGAGGCCGTTCCTCAAGACCGTGGGAGCAACTATTGATGTTGGCAAGGGGGAGATCATGTTCGATATCAACGGAGAAAGGAGTTCCTTCAAGTTCCGTCCAAGGATTGAGGCATGCAACATGATTGGAGTGAAGGGAGAACCAAAACAAATGGAGGGGCTGAAAAAGAAGAAGGAGCCGAAAAAAGTGAACGTAACGAAAATTAAAGAAGGTGTTGCATCCGTCAAGACAAAGGAAGAGAAGCCGCCTGTGAAGACCAAAAAAAATGACTAAGCCGCCCAAGCCAAAAGACAAGCCCGCGCCCAAGATGGTGCGGAAGTGGGTACCCAAGATTGCAACGCCCGCAAAGAGCGTTGATCCGGAGTAATCAAGTGAAGAAGTCTAGCTATGGACTATAAACGAAGCGCTAGGCGGGAGGCAACCCGTTTCGTCAAGTCAAGTCAAGAATAAGCTACCGGGAGGACAACCCGATTCCGGGTTTTTCTAGTATTTTTAATAATTTAGTTTTTGAGTTTTATTACGCAAAGACATTAGACTTAGAAGTGGTTGAACAATATTAGAGACATAATTCTTGATTGAATGATTGCTTTATCATAAACCCTTTGCATGAACCCTCCTATGTGCTTGTTTGATTCTTTTCTTTTCGAGAAACCCCTCAACCAAATAATTTCAGAACCTTAGCTCAACCTTACACCCTCATTATGGTGCTGAGGTTGACTTATTTTTCATGCTAAAACCACACGAGTAGAGCCACGATTTATGTTTAAGTGTTAATAAAATTCAGCACGTGGTAAGACTCGCGTGAACCTAGAAATCAAAGCTTTTGGTTGGTTTTAAAAATCTTTATCCTTGGTTTCTCTAGGATTAGAATTTTTCTAAGCCTATTCTAATTTTATTTTATTCAAAATCTTTCTTATTTAGCCAAAATTAGAACCTAAACCCATGCCCCCATGATCAAGCCGGGAAAATGTTCGCTCTCAACCAATGAAGGCAAACTATACCGGTGAGACCGAAATCGACGTAGTCGAAAAATATTTTCGACTTACATTTGTTTTTAATGGTTTAAAAACTTCTCTAAAATTATGCTCGAGCTCTTGCATGGCTCTGAAAAATATTTTAAAATTCGAATTAGAGGAGTGCTTAACCTTAAACACACCTAAATGGAGGCAATCAAGTTTGAATTAATCATGCATGCACCATTGGATTCCCTTTTATCAACTTTCACCAATTCCACATGCAAAGGACAAGCATGGTGGGCAGCAAGCATCAACTTTGCAGGATTTTCATGGTGGCATGTGAAGCAAGTGGAGCTAGGGAGCATGGACATGACCCAAAGCATGGAGCATCAAGTGGGAGGACCAATGATTCAAGAAAAGGAGTGGACGAGAGCGTTTGGGCGGTGCAACTCGTGGAGCACGCGGGCGGGGAAAGTTGCGGAGGCGAAATGATCGTGGCCGGGAGAAAGACGCGCCGAGGAGGAGCCGGAGCACCCCCGGGCCGGCCGGCCTAGGCCGGCCGGCCTGCCCTATAAATGGCGTCCCCCGGCGCCCGTCTTCTCGCGGCAAGCTTCCCTCTCCTTCCCTTGTTTGTGTGTTCAAGTTTGTGTGCTCGAACCTCCGTAGACTTAGCCAACCACCCAAGCTTGAGAGCTCAAGAAAAAAAAAATCCACCTCCTTAAATCCACTCAAAGTCCACATCCGAAGCAAAGAGTTTAAGTGCCTAGTTTACCGGTTGCAACCCGGATTTTTAGTTGAAGAAAGAGTGCAGCAACCATGTGGAAGAAGACCACAAGTCTCTTCTCTAAGAAGAAGAGTTCGTCGTCGTCCAAGCCGTCATCAACCACGTCTTCGAGGAGGCACTCGGTTTCCGAGTCTCCCGGAGCATGGAGACGGACACGGCACCACCGAGGAGGAACGACGCCCTCCTCCTTGGCGGTATGAGAGCTGCGAGAAGCACTTCCATGAGGTTCACCGAACCTCGTGGGCACACGGAGGAGCAGCCCGCGCCACCACGACGATCGACTCGCTCAACCGCACCACCTCCTTACACCCCGACACAATCTTCGTACGGCTTCATCATCTTGTCGGCGGAGGAGGAGGATAGGCTCGCAAATCTTGAGAAGAGGCTTGTGCCAAACGTCGAGCTCGACGACCAAGCACTCCACACCTTGGGTTTTCGCACCGACATATACTACATGTTGGGGCACCTCGGGTGGGTTCGGTTCTCCAACGGAATATCGGTGGACACCCACTTGGGTTACACCTTGGAAATTTTAATGACTATTGCACCCATCGTTGATGATGATGGGGTGCAAAGCTTGTCATTCCGTTTGGAGGGAATCCAACAAGTGGTTCCCTACGAGCACGTAAGGGAGCTGCTTGGATTCCACAAGGGCGCTCCGGAGAAAGTTGACGTGCCTCCCGCATGTTGGCGGAATTTTGGGGCATGATCTCCGGAGATGCCCATCAACAACGCAAAAGCATCCGCAACCCCATTATCCGGATATTTCACTCTTGGATGTGCAAGAGGGTATTGGGGAGGATGAGGGAAACAAAGGTGACCGACACGGAGTTAAATTGGCTATACTCGGCTTTAATTGCCAGGCAGCCAATTGACCCCTCTTACCTCATGATCAACCGTTGGTGTTGTGAAGCAACATCGGGGGGTGGTGATATTGGTTCGGGGTGTTACCTCTCCATGTTGGCCTTTTCCTTGCGACCGGGGATCGCAAGAAACCCCGCTCACCTTTTGCGCGGTACCTCTCTCGGTTTTGAGTACTTGCGGCAAGGCAAGTACATTAGTGGAGATGAGAGAAGAGGTTACCGATTGGCCATTGTGAACCTCCCTCTTCCGGATGAGAGGCTTAGGCTTTTCACCGAAGGAAGGGAAGATTGGTTGGAAGAGGGACTACTTGTCCCCGCAAGGAAGAACAAAAGAGGAAGAATCGTAGAAGAGGGAACATCCTCCGCACAAGCGGGTGGAGCACAACCCAATGTGCAACCATCCGGCGGGGTTCCTCCTCCGCCAAGTTATTACGGAGGGTCTCAACAACAAGCATGGGGGGGTGGTGCACCGGTACCCCCACAAAATTATGTTGTGCCCAACGCTAACTTCGCGGAGTCCTACGCTCATCATCCCCAACCACAACAAGGCATGGCTATTATTGGAGGGTATGCTGCAAGGAATGCTCAAAATATCGCAGCCATCCAATCCAACGCAGCTCAACTCGGTGAAGGCAACGCAAATATTGCCTTTGAACTTGGACGCCTTCACCTTGTGGAGCCAAATCAATTCGACGGAGGAAGCGTTCATTCATATTATGAGCAAGGGTATTATTATCAAGACTATCAACATCAACCACCTGCGGAGGACTAGAAGATTTAGGAACTTTAGTTTTCTTTTCTTTTCTATTTCTCTGTAATTTTCAGCTTTTGCTTATGTGTGTTTGCGTAGTATTTTTCTGTTTTTATTCAATTTTCAGCAAGCATGTATGTTTATTTTCAGTGTGTATTTCAACTTGATATCACCATTAATAAAGTCACCACCTTGATTATATCATTGGAAAAGTTACAAAATTCGTGCCATGTTGATATATGATTAAAATTGCGGCTTTGTTCATCTTTGTAGTTGATTTATGCATGTTTAAGCTAGTGCTCTCTTAAAAATACAGATCTTAATTTATTTAAATACTAGCTTATTTTTCAGCGGAGGTTATGATTAAAATAAAGACCCATAGTGTTTTATGTGCTCTCGAGTTATGAATGGATTGAAGATGTCTTTTATGCTCAAAAATATTGCTAACCTTGTCACAAATATCACTTGTGTGTTGCTCAACCTATCCAAAGCCTTATATATATTTGAGTGCATAAACCTTAGTGTACAAGATTTATTTTTGAGTGAGTTTTTGCAGGCCATGATTTCTCCGGCCCGAGACTAAGAAGCTGGTCATTCCGTTTTTGCGTATCTATCTTTTTGCTAGCCTTTTATCCGTGCATTGTGTATCCCCGCATCGGTGATCTCACAAACTTCGCCGGATATCCACCCTTAAACCAAATATCATCTTTTTGTGACTACCTCCTTGACCACAACCTATCATTGAGGATGGATCATCAATTCAAGGAAGATCGCAAGACGGTGCCAACGTTGAAGATTTCAAGTATCTCTCCAAGGAAAATTATCTCCGGTACCTACCTTATTTTTCGCCTCTTTGCTCGAGGACGAGCAACGTCTAAGCATGGGGGAGGAGGTAGGTACGGTGCAGTTTTAGAGTTCAAAAGGGAGTATTTAAAAAAATATATAATGATGAAAGAAAAAAAAAATCCAGTGATATTCATGACTTTCAAGGTATAAAAAAAATCAAAACTTCGTTGTGAAAGTCATGGACTGAATATATGACGAGGCAAGAAAAAATGAATGAATGAAAGAAAGAAAAGAATGAGAAAGAAAAAAAAATATATTTGTGCGTAAAGTGAACTCCCCGGTTCTCTAGGAGTGCATTCAAGGCTTCAAGATAAAAAGATCCATTCTCAATTTTCCAACCATGTGCAATCCGATAACGAGGACTTTCTTTGTGCCTCGGGATCACTCTTTGCCATTTGCACATGTCCATTCATCTAAAGTGTGTGTATTTTTCTCTTTCCCCTCCTTGATTTAACATTATTTTCCAATGACCTTTTTGACGAGTCTCGGTAAGACCATGAGAAGCTTGTCTTGTTTTGACAACACCTCATTTATAAATTCTTGTTAGGACTAAACTTTCCCAAAGCTCCATATAAAGCCTACCACATATATATGAGAGGGAAAGGAGTAGAATATATAGGCTTGAGAGACAAGCGAGATGAGAGTTCATGAGCAATGCATGAGATGATTTAAATTTGTGAATTTGGTTTAGCTTTTCTTATCTCGTTCTTCATTTCAAAAATTTCGAGATCCATTTAAAACTTTGTGAGCATGTTAATACTTGTGGGATAAGCTTAATAAGAATCTACCCTCCGTGGAGATGAAGGCTAGTACATTATGGAACTTTAATGAATTAATATTTTGAGAGCATTATGTTTTCTCATGTATGATCAAATGCAAAGTTTAAACCGAATAAATATGAGATAACAACACTGAGGTAGATCATGTCAAGATGTCAGGAGTGTAGTGCCGCTATTGCTAATGGCTAGAGAAGCAAAAAAAGACCGGTGCCCTACAATTCCATGTTCGGTTGGTTCTTTCAACTTCGAGCGTTATGCGTGTAGACAGAAGTGTGAGCGTCATGCCGAGGGATGTGTTCGAGAAGCTACGACTACCAATGGAGGCTACGGGAATATGTTTTGAGTTGGGAGACAACTCCATTCGCTATCCCTTGGGCATTGCGCCCAAGTACCCGTGAAGGTCGGACACCACTTCATCCCCGTCGACTTCGTTGTGCTCAAGATGGGAGAGAGAGAAGCCAGCAGCTCATCCTAGGGGCCCTTTCCTCAGACCATGGGAGCTACTATTGATGTTGGCAAGGGGAGATCACATTCGACATCAACGGAGAAAGGAGTTCCTTCAAGTTCCGTCCAAGAATTGAGGCATGCAACATGATTGGAGTGAAGGGAGAACCAAAACAAACGGAGGGCTGAAAAAGAAGAAGAGGAGCCGAAAAAATGAACGTAAAGAAAATCAAAGGTATTTGCATCCCGAAAGATCAAGACAAAGGAAGAGAAACCGCTGTGAAGACCAAAAAATGACTAAGCTAGGAAGACAAGCCGCCCAAGATGGGCCGGAAGTGGGTACCCAAGATTGCAACGCCCACCAAGAGCGTTGATCCGGAGCAATCAAGTGAAGAAGTCTAGCTATAGACTATAAACGAAGCGCTACGCGGGAGGCAACCCGTTTTGTCGAGTCAGAATAAGCTACGGGAGGGCAACCCGATTCCGGGTTTTCGAGTATTTTTAATAATTTAGTTTTTTGAGTTTTTATTACGCAAAGACATTAGACTTAGAAGTGGTTGAACAATATTAGAGACATAATTCTTGATTGAATGTTTGCTTTTATCATAAACCCTTAACGCGATCCCTCTATGTGCTTGTTTGTCTTTTCTTTTCGAGAAACCTCAACCAAATAATTTCAGAACCCTAACTCAACCTTTCACCCTTATTATGGTGCTGAGGTTGACTTATTTTTCATGCTAAAACCATATGAGTAGAGCCACGATTTATATTTAGGAGTTAAATTCGGCACGTGGTAGAACTCGCGTGAATCTAGAAATCAAAACTTTTGGTTGGTTTTAAAATTTATATCCTTGGTTTCTCTAGGATTAGAATTTTTCTAAGCCTATTCAATTTTGTTTTATTCAAAATCTTTCTTATTTAGCCAAAATTAGAACCTAAACCTATGCCCCTATGATCAAGCCGGAAACGTACGCTCTCCAGCGATGAAGGCAAACTATACCGGTGAGACCGAAATCGACGTAGTCGAAAAATATTTTCGACTTACATTTGTTTTTAATGGTTTAAAAACTTCTCTAAAATTATGTTTGAGCTCTTGCATGGCTCTGAAAAATATTTTAAATTTCGAATTAGAGGTGTAACCTTAAACACACCTTAATGGAGGCAATCTAGTTTGAATTAATCATGCATGCAACATTGGATTCCCTTTTATCAACTTTCTGATTCCACATGCAAAGGACAAGCATGGTGGGCAACTGGCATCAACTTTCCGGGAATTTCATGGTGGCATGTGAAGCAAGTGAACTAGGGAGCATGGTATGACCCAAAGCATGAAGCATCAAGTGAAAGGACCAATAATGCAAGAAAAGGAGTGGACGAGAGCGTTTCGGTGCAACTCGTGGAGCACACGGGCGGGGAAAGTTGCGAGAGGCGAAATGATCGTCTTTGGAAGAAAACGAGGCGGGGAGGTGCAGAGGACCCCGGAGCCGGCCGGCCTCCCTACTTAAAGACTGGAGCTCCGTTTTCGCAGACAAGCTTCCCTCTCCTTCCTTTGTTTGTGTGTTCAAGTTTGTGTGCTCAAAACCTCCGTAGACATAGCCAACCTTCCCAAGCTTGATACAGCTCAAGAAAAAATCCACATCCTTAATCCACTCAAAGTCCACATCGAAGCAAAGAGTTTAAGTACCTAGTTACTTAGGTTGCAACCGGAGTTTTAGTTGAAGAAAAGAGTGCGGCAACCATGTGGAAGAAAACCACAAGTCTCTTCTCCAAGAAGAAGAGTTCGTCGCGGGTCAAGCGCGTCATCAACCACGTCTTCGAGGAGGCACTCGGTTTCCGAGTCTCCGGAGCATGGAGACGGATACGGCACCAACGAGAGGAACGATGCTCTCCTCCTTTGTGGTATGAGGGCTGCAGAAAGCACGTCCATGAGGTTCGTACCTCGTGGGCACACGGAGGAGCAGCCGCGCCACCACGGCCGATCGACCCATTCAACCACGCCACCTCCTTACCTCGGAGCATACTCTTTGTACGGCTTCATCATCTTGTCGGCGGAGGAGGGAGGCTCTCTAATCTTGAGAAGAGGCTTGTGCCCAATGTCGAGTTCGACGACCGGCACTCCTACACCTTGGGTTTAGCCTCGACATATACTATATGTTGGGGCACACAGATGGGTGCGGTTCTCCAACGGAGTAGGTGGACACCCACTTGGGGTTCGCCTTGGAAATTTTAATGACTATTGCACCCATCATGATGATGATGGGGTGCAAAGCTTGTCATTCCGTTTGGAGGAGTCCAACAAGTGGTTCCCTACGAGCACGTTGGGAGGTTTGCTTGGATTCCACAAGGGAGCTACGGAGAAGTTGACGTGCCGTATGTTAGCGGGATTTTGGAACATGATCTCAGGGAAGCCCATCAACAACGCAATTGCATTCGCAACCCCATTATCCGGATATTTCACTCTTGGATGTGCAAGAGGGTATTGGGGAGGATGAAGGAGACAAAGGTGACCGACACGGAGTTGAATTGGCTATGCTGGCTTTGCCGGGTAGCCAATAATGGGCCTCTTACCTCATGATCAACGTTGGTGTTGTGAAGCAACATCGGGGGCGGGGTAATATTGGTTCGGTGCTACCTCTCCATGCGCTGGCCTTCTCCTTACGGCGGGATCGCAAGAGCAGACCATCTTTTGCGTGGTACCTCTCTCGGCATTGAGTATTGTTGCGGCAAGGAAAATACATTAGTGGAGATGAGAGAGGAGGTTATCGATTGGCCATGTAAACCTACCCCTTCCCAATGAGAGGCTTAGGCTTTCATCAAAGGGAGAAAAGATTGGTTGGAAGAGGATTACTTGTCTAAAAGGCAAGAGAAGAATCGTAGAGGAGGGAACATCCTCCGCACAAGCGAGTGGAGCACAACCCAATGTGCAACCATTTGGCGGGATCCCTCCTCCGCCAAGTTATTACGGAGAGGGCCACAAGAGAAAGCATGGGGGTGGTGCACGGTACCCCCACCAAATTATGTTGTGCCCAACGCTAACTTCGCGGAAGGTCCTACGCTCATCATCCCCAAGCACAACAAAGCATGGCCATAATTGGAGGGTATCTTGCAAAGAAACGCCAAAACATCGCAGCCATCCAAGCTAACGCAGCTCAACTTGGTGAAGGAAACGCAAATATTGCCTTTGAGCTTGGACGCCTTCACCTTGTGGGCAAATCAATTCGTCGGAAATGTCCAATCATATTATGAGGAAGGGTATTATTATCAAGGTCATCAACATCAACCATAGGCGGAGGACTAGAAGATTTAGGAACTTTAGTTTTCTTTTCTTTTCTTTTCTTTTTCTCTGTAATTTTTCAGCTTTTGCTTATGTGTGTTTGCGTAGTATTTCCTGTTTTTTATTTAAATTTCAGCAAGCATGTTTGTTTATTTTCAGTTTGTATTTCAACTTGATATCATCATTAATAAAGACACCACCTTGATTATATCATTGGAAAAGTTACAAAGATTTGTGCCATG
Organism: Cenchrus americanus; assembly: GCA_947561735.1. NCBI lineage: Eukaryota > Viridiplantae > Streptophyta > Magnoliopsida > Poales > Poaceae > Cenchrus > Cenchrus americanus. The sequence goes on along the minus strand of OX387245.1, from coordinate 88,818,123 downwards.
ATGACATATGATTAAAATTGCAACTTTGTTCATCTTTGTAATTGATTTATGCATGTTTAAGCTAGTGCTCTCTTAAAAATACAAATCTGATTTTATTTAAATGCTAGCTTAATTTTCAGCAGAGGTTATGATTAAAATAAAGACCCATGGTGTTTTATGTGCTCTCAAGTTATGAATAGATTAAAGATGTCTTTTATGCTCAAAAATATCGCTAACCTTGTCACAAATATCACTTGTGTGTTGCTCAACCTATCCAAAGCCTTATATATATTTGAGTGCATAAACCTTAGTGTACTAGATTTATTTTTGAGTGAGTTACCGAGGCCATGATTTCTCTGGCCCGAGACTAGAAAGTGGTCATTCCGTTTTTGCGTATCTATCTTTTTGCTAGCCTTTTATCCGTGCATTGTGTATCCCCGTATTGGAGATCTCACAAACTTCGTAGAGATATCCTCCCTTAAACCGTCTCATCTTTTGTGATTACACTCATTGGCCATGGCCTGTTGTTGAGAATGGATGCGTGATTCGAGGAAGATCGCAAGACGGTGCCAACATTGAAGATTTCAAGTATCTCTCCAAGGAAAAATATTTCGAGTACCTACCTTATTGCCGCCTCTTTGCTCGAGGACGAGCAACGTCTAAGCATGGGAGGAGGTAGGTACGATGCGGTTTAGAGTTCAAGGGAGAATTTAAAAATGATGATGAAAGAAATGAAAAAAAATTCGGCGATATACGTGACTTCCAAGAAAATATATATATAATGAATGAAGAAAGAAAGAAAAAAAAGAAAAGAAAAGAATGAGAAAAATGAGAAGAGAAAAAATGAGTATGCGTAAAGTGAACTCCCCGGTTCTCTAAAGAGTGCATTCAAGGCTTCAAGTTAAAAAGATCATTCTCATTTTTCCAACCATACTTGTCCAGATACTTGAGGACTTCCTTTGTGCCTTGGGATCACTCTTTGCCATTTGCACATGTCCACTTATCTAAAGTGTGTGTATTTTCTCTTTCCCTCCTTGATTTAACATTATTTTCCAATGACCTTTTTGACGAGTCTCGGTAAGACCATGAGAAGCTTGTCTTGTTTTGACAACACCTCATTTATAAAATCTTGTTAGGACTAAACTTTCCCCAAAAGCTCATATAAAGCCTACCACACATATATGTTATGAGAGGGAAAGGAGTAGAATATAGGTTTGAGAGACAAGTGAGTTGAGTGTTTATGAGCAAAACACAAGATGATTTAAATTTGTGAACTTGGTTTAGCTTTTCTTTTATCTGGATGCTTTATTTCAAAAATTCGAGATCTATTTAAACTTTGTGAGCATGTTAATACTTGTGGGATAAAGCTTAATAAGAATCTACCCTCGAAGTAGAGATGAAGGCTAGTACATTATGGGGCTTTAATGAATTAAACTTTTGAGAGCATTATGTTTTCTCATGTATGATCAAGTGCAAGGTTTAAAAATTGTTTGGCAATGATGATATCCATCGAAGGCTTACTCGAGGACGAGCAAGGTTTAAGCATGGGGGGGATGTTGACGGTGAAAATCCGTCAACCTAGCCATGAGTTTACCTTCGGTGTTGGCATGAGTTTTATACCTTATCCATTGGTACTAACCCCCGTGGTATAACAATTTCACGTGTGCATGTCGGTTTTGGAGTTTAATGTTTATGCAAGGTTTTAGTGTTGAATGCAAGACTTTCGGGATAAGTTCATCAAGCACCTCATGACAAGACCTTGAAGCCGTGCAAGTCATGCAATGAGCAAACTTAACTCCAAGAAGCCGAGGACTTGATCCGAGAAGACGACGGACTCCGGCGGACCTGACCCGAGAAAAGATCTTTGAATCCTCAAGACAAGGAGTTGAGTCCAATTCGGAGGCCCGACGACATGGACCTACATGCGAAGGGGAAAACATCCGGGAAGCAAAGGAGCCGACGTAGAGCAAGGAGGCCTCGGGGGGGCTGCCGGGCACCGAATGGGCCCGGGCCGGCCGGCAGTCCGGTCGGCCCGGAGCCCATCCGGGGCCCATTTGCCCTCTCCTTTGCCTAGCGCGCCAATCGGGCTATTTATGACCCCCGCGGCCAAGGCCACGCGAGAGAGAGAATTCGTCATCGGCCGCGGGCCGGAGAGAGAGGGACACCATCTCGGAGAGGAGAGGGTCGAGCTAGTTGGCTAGGGTACCCCTAGCCGACGTGGGAACCTTGCACGGAAGACCACGTCGGAGTTCCCGAGCTAGAAGCAAGATCGGAAGGATCCGGTGGTGATCTTGTGTATGTATCATTGTTATAGTTGAATTATCAAGTTAGTTTCTAAGCGATCAAGTGTTTCCTCGAAGATTTCGTTTTTCGATCGGCTTTGCTTATTCCAATTCTATTCTCGAGATAGATTACATAGGGTGTTCTTGTAGCCGCGGTGGCTAGAGGTACACGCGGATCTTGAAAGAATCTCGACTTGTCTTTTGACTCGCCCTAAGCTCCCACATGAATAGCGTACGTTGTGACGAACGGGGGTTCGGCGGATGTTTTCGGATTTGGACGGGGAAACCACGATTTAAAGAGGCTTCTATTAAGATTCAATTTGCTACTTCTTCTCTTGCTTGGGAACTTCAACGAAAGGCTTACCTGATCCTTCTAGATCGGTTTATCTACAATCTTACTTTGTTTTCTCCGGTCTTTAGTAGATTAGATTCATTTCGTGTCTTTTACTTAGATGCATTAGGGTTTCTTTTATCGAAGATTGGAGTTACTTGGCTTTATTAGATTAAGTTTTGCGTCACACATTTGTTCCATGGATTCGATACCTTGGGTTCACCACTCGAGGGAAGAAGGGTCCCTTGACTACGACGGGAGACTTGTCCGCTTGCAAGTCACAAACGAACTTTGATATAACTATTAACCGTCAACAAGGTGACAGTAGCTCCTTCCTTCCCCTTTAAATTCAGAATAAAGTGCACAATATCTCGTGGAGATGTCATTTCAAGGAGCTTAACTCTCACACTCTCAATATTCGGAAGCTTGCCAACACTTCTTCACAATTTTGCATTTGAGAAAACGGTGTCCCCATCTTCATCTAGGCGATTGCACACAGGGCATCTAGTGTCAACATCTTTCACCCCTCTGCGTTTGATATTCAGTTTAAAGGGCAAACTGTTATGGGCAAGCTGCCACATGAATTGCTTCACCTTGGGCTGGTATTCAGAGTTCCAGAGACTTGGCCATTGCAAAGACATATCAGTAGCCCTCGTGGAGCTTGTTGCACCGTGCTGCTTGATCTGATCATTCTCTCTATTATGGTTGCAAGTGGCGCGGGCCACGCCATCGGCCCCGTTGGGCGAACTTGCACGCTAACTCCCACTAACCCGCAAATGAACCCACAAATAGGCGGGTCAATGCGGGATGAAATTTGCTCGGCCACGTAAACCGCGTACACCGCCGCATCCCTGGTCGCCGCATCCCACGACCTCGCCGCCACCCATGGAGAACCCTACCTCTGTCCCGCCGCCGCCCATGGAGAACTACCTCTGCCCCGCCCCCGCCGCCGGGAGGTGCCCCTTGCCCCGCGGAGATGCCTCACGACCCTCCCCCGTTGCGGCACCTAACCGCGGTGGATAGGAGTTCGAGCGATGGGCGTCGTCGACATCGCAAATGCACGTCGGGAGGCCGACTAGGGGTGCTCGGTGGCGTCCACGGCGGGGAGAGCCGAACACACACGGCGGCGGCGCGCGGTACAGGCTGGAGGAAGGCGGGTGGAGAAGAACCCGGCGAGCGCACATGAAGGGCCTCTGCCTCATCCCGCCCGCCGCCAGGCACGCATCCCTGTTCTTGGAGGCGTTCGCATCGGCGTGCAATACCAACAAGGTAAATTCAGCCGATTAGGTTTATTTGCTCCATGTTGTTTGCTCTGCTTCATGTTGTTTGCTCGATTAGGTTTGTTGCATGCAGTATGCTCGGTCGGAACGGCGGATACTCGATTTAAATTTGTTGATGTAGCTGCTAGTGTCCTTGATGATCTTGAGTTGCTGAGGTTTAGTGTCGTGGTTCGTGTATATTATGCAGCTTATTACGATTCGAGTCCTACTGTTACAAGTTATTTGGTTTTACTAACTTTGACTAGTGATGTTATGGACAGTGTGTGGTAAGTTGGTAACTAACTAGGTAACCTTGAAATAAAGTTATGCAATGTATAAAATAGCTAGCATTGCAGAGTGGCGTACACGAGAGACTTATATATTTGATTCCTGTACGAGAATCCGAAATTGACTACTGTTATCTTTGTTTCTAAATTTAATTCAAAGTAGTAAGTTTCGAGTGAGTTCAAAAAATATTTAAGTTAATTAAGCGTCTATATGCTCACTAGCAAAGCTATGTCCAAATCACTTTTTCACAATTCTTAATAAAGAACTCGATTTGTTCTTGTAACCTTCCTTTCTTTTGGCCTTCTTGCAGTAAGCATGTGTGACAATCACATCAAGACTTTGCATACTGGCGATAGGTAGCTGCAAAATTTTTTGGATATCTTGTGACAACGTGGTGCGGTCGGCATACTTCCTAAATTGTTTTTGGGGGGTGTGTGTGTGTTTGGGGGGGTACACTTTTAGATTCTAGTAGATATACGTGCTTCCCCTCGAACGATGGTGTGAATGTTGAATTCTACAATAATTCTTCTATGTTTATTCTGGGATTGTGAACTGGAGTATACGAGATAGCATATGGAATGTAAATTACGCTTATTTGTGTTGGATGCCCAAATCTAACAAGTGTGGTGGAGCGGGCGATAAATTCGGCTTATTTGTATTCGGGGAAGGGGAGAGGTGGAGGAAGGTGCGGGAAAGGGCTTACGAGGACAAGAGCTCCAATGCCGCCCTGCAAATACACAAAGGAGGCAATTAGGAAAAGGAAGAGAATGCAAGAACACGTAATTAATCTAAACCATGTCATTATTGTTGGAGAATTATCTTTTAGCCCATTTTGATGCGATTGCAAACGGATACGCAACTGCCTTGCATTCATCATATCTCTGTTTGCTTCAAGAAATCAGTATTATCTATGCGGGATAATGAGGGAGAGGGGATTTTGTGTCGGTGAAGCATAAAAGGTCCCCGGATCAAAGGCGGCACCGGCAAAGCGGTTGGAAGTCTGCAAGCGGCACCGGCAAAGCGGTTCAAGTCACCACTAGCGTCAAAGTCGAAATTTGGAGTCGGGATGATGCTATCCCCAAGGGTCATTACCCCATATACAACATTGGTTGGGTCTTAACGGGAATCACCAATATCTCCTTTTATCAAAAAAGAAGTATGCTTGGTCGAGGTGAGTTCAAAAAAAAGAATCGGCAATACATGAAAGCTATAAGGCGATAGTTATTGCATTATATGTAATTATACTGCTCTCATGTTAATGTTAAATTAGTGAATATGCTTTTAATTACATACTTTCATGTTAATTACCTACTCATCCAATTAGTGATTTTGGTGTTACTGTCTTGAAAATATAGTTTTCATGTCAACCACTAGGATCTTCACATAGGAATAAACGACGCGAGACTTACTTCACATATATGGAAAGAATTTGAACCAATGTATGACAATGGAATTCTAGTAGAGCCCAATGTATCCATTGTAATCAAATATTCAAAGCAACCGAGACATTGGTACAAGTGCATGTAGCGAGACACTTAAAGACTTGCAAAGGAAAAGCTACATTAGAGCAAATGGTCTCCCAATTGAGTCATGGTATTTCTAAGGGCGATGTGTCTTTGAATGATTGGAAGCTTGATCAAGAAGTGGCTTATGCGGGGATTAGTCAAATTTATTGTCATGCACGAATTGCAATTTAGTTTAGATGAATATCCCAAATTTAGATCTTTTGTGGATGTCATCAACCCATGGACTGCAAGCATGTGTCAGGGGAGCCAACGCAGGTCTTCTTGTATTGACTCATATGAGGAAGCAAAAGCAAAGTTAAGAAAGTTGTTTAACATGTCAACATCTAGAATTTCTCTCACTTCTTGACATGTGGACCTCAAACCCGAGACTCTAGGTTACTTGTGTGTGAGCGATCATTACATTGATGATGAGTGGAAACTTTTTAAACGGTAATAAAGTTTACTACGGTTGAGTCACCCCATGATGGCGAGAACAATGTTCAATGCTGCTTGTTAAGAACACTTCGGATTGGAATATTGAAAACAAAGTATTTGCAATCATATTGGACAATGCATTTGTAAATGATAATTTTTCAAAAACCGCTGCAAGAGAATCTTGTTGATAAGGGACAATTACCTCGGAAGGGAAAAGCTTGTTTCATTGCGTGTCTTTTACATGTATTAAATCTAATTGTTCGGGGAGGGTTTCAAGTCAATCAGTAGTGCTACCAAGAACATTAGGGAAAGTGTAAAGTATGTTAAGAGCTCACAAGCTCGGAAGCAAAGGTTTGAAGAAATCGTAGAGCAAGTTGGTATTTCTTCGAGCTTTGACCCCCTCTTGATGTTGTCACTCGGTGGAATTCAACATTTCTAATGCTCGAACGGCTACGGAGTACGAAAAGGTGTGAAGCTTTAGTAGGGAGACGCAATACATACATGACATGGTTGTATACTTCGATCTCATGTTTCTATCATTAGAAATTCCTGCGATTCTTTCGGTTTGCGGTGTGTCCTTTGTTCCTGCCGGGTTGTGGTCTTTCGAGGGTGTCCATCCGGAGCTGCGAGGGATGCAAGAAGAGGTGAAGAAAAGTGCTCCGGAGATATCAACGGTAAGTTCTTGTTTGATCTCGAGAATCGTGTACCATGCATCCGGTCGCGCATTTTCAGCAGCCTTCCGGAAAAATTTCCTCATGTACTAGCGAAAGCTTGTTTTATTGAATTAGCAGATTTCATCAACGATTATCGGGTAGGTAGGTTTGTCGGCAAGAAGAGTTTGCTTGTTTTGTTTTACGAAATGATGAACATCCGGAATCCATGACAGTAAAGCGAGGACGGCCAGCCATACTGAAATCGTGTTCTTTTGATCTTGATGACTGATAAAAAAATAAAGTCTTCTGGTTTACTGCTTCACCTACCCCCTCCGGCTAATCGATAACATGGCATGATATTTAAATTCCTCTGCACTTCAGCTCTGTTCCTGCAAAGTTAATTAGTTCACCATCATGCAGCAACGTTCTTGTAATTCATTATTACCGATATCACGATTCATGTGCATGAATACTTCTATGTATGAGCTCGTGAGCATGAATGTCTAGTAATGAGTACATTTTGCGCACCTCCAGCTTTGTCCTCTTCCTGCTTTTGTTTTGAGGTTCAACGGAGGAGAAAACTCTTCCCCACCTGATTCGTTGCATTGGAGGACAATTACAAAATTATGTTATATAGTACATGCTTAATTGTCCTTCCATGAATCAGACTCATCTGGGAACTACTTGTTTATCTAATACTTGCAACCACTTGAGCATTATTTCATTTCTGCAATTTTCAGTTGGCTGTAGCTGGATAAATCTGTAATTGGAGATCTGTTGTCTGGTAAAGAATTATTCTCTAAATCATTAGAAGAAGGGAATGTAGGAGGGTTGAGAATTCTATGTGTTCAAAGACTTGGGGAGCCATCTGAAACCTGTTGTTGCAAATGGATGAAACGTGATGTGGCAACTTGTTGTGACAACTCGTCTTATATAGTTTATGTGTCACGTAAGGATAAAAATATGTAATATGTGATGTATTAGCATGACTCATTTTATTTTGTTGCTAATGTACGCTGCTTTCTTTCTTTTCTGATTTTATTTTAATATTCTTTCGTTACGTGCTGCACATCGGAGAATCGATCTGAACATCGTGCATTCCCGTGCAGCACCTGCAGGCATGCGGCCATCAGTCTGCCTTTGGCTTTTCAGACTACAGTTAGCGCTGATGAAAATAGACAGCAGTCTGTTCTGTCATGTAGCAGCGATGCGGGCTCCTACAAAGCGTCCCACGCAAGCTGCCCCATGAACCCGCATGTGAGTATGCGAACTGATGCAGGCATGGGACGGGTAACCCGCGACCGAGTCTCTATTATCTTCCAAGCGTGATAAGCAGACTTGACAAGAAATATTCCTTTCGTATCAAAATGCCTGCCATGCTGGGAGGTCCTCTTCACCGTGTCTGGTGGGAATGGAGAGGATGTGCTGCATACGTCATCCTCCCAAAAATGTCTTTGATCAATTCCTTGTCCCAGATTTTCCTCGGTCACTGCGTATAAGCGTGCAACGTTATTTCCCGAGAAATAACGGAGGCGTTAAAAGGCGTTTATCTTGGCTTCATTTTACATTTATCAGCGACTCTCGCGCTTGCATTTACCAAACTCGGCTATTTTTGTCTTTATGTTAGGAATGATTATATTGGTAAGAATTTTGAGCCTTTAAATGCTAACATTAAAGGATGGAGGGAGTACCAAGTGTATGGATCAATGAGACCAGAGACTTTAGAGAGGATGGTAGATCCCCTCGGCGTGACTGGTCTGCGAGTAGTTCCCCGTGGCAGCCAGAAGTGGTTGCCCAATATTTGGCTCACCCAAACTAGCACCCACGTACATAGGGAAGATAAATCCCGCGCCTCCGCAACAGTTTTGAACATGCATGCCTAATATGTTAATGGACCCAACAATGGCTGATATGGTGCAACCTTTTTTAACCAGCTTTTTTTGGACTGTTGGAGATAAGAATATTTTTATTCCTCAAAAAAAAGATAAAATATTTTTCTGTCCCAATACTTTTTATGAATACTAACATCAACATATTGGAAGTGTTTTACTTTCAACCGTTGGAAGTTGGAGTTGCTTTTTTATAAAGACTAATACGGATGCACGTCACATTCTTATGTGTCTTTGAAAATATCGCATAGTAAAGAATTATTTACATTAAAATTTTATTTTGTGGCAAAGATGTAGATATGCGTTTTGAGAACTATATAATTTATTCAATTTTATAAAAAGACCAGCTTCTATCATTTTTAAAGTGCTCACTATAAAAATGTAAAAAATAATTATTCCACGCGGCTTATTCATTGGGAAATGATTTCAACTCAAACCTTTGTTTGAAATACTAAGTATGGGTTTGAAGTGGGTCCCACATAAAAAAAATTATCGAACATATACACTCCACCGTGCATCATTGAACATGTGTGCAACTGAGCTTATCATCTCATGGACTCTCGTATTCATTCTTCTCCAGATCCCCTTGTCTCCAAGCGTTGACGTAGATGGAGAGTAATAGAAAGGCAACCAGTAGCTCCACCCTTCGCTCCGCCTAGCGCCCCCGCATTCGCTGGAGAGTTGAAGGAGGTGAGCAACAGCTCTGGCCTCTGGCCACCTGCGCCCCGCCGGACTGCTGGTGCTTTGGGGGGCAGCGGTTCCCATCAGAGACAATCGTGACGGCAGGCTCCTTCAACAGAATCGACTGCATGTGCATGCATAGTGCAAAATGTGTAGGGAAAATTGATAGGAAACCAAAGCATGTAGCCAGGAATTTTAAGGAAGAACCTTGCATAAATGATTGTAAACGTGTTAGCAATAAAGCGGCGAGTGCAATTTCTATGACAAAAAGTGGAAGTATCGTAAAATAACTCTGCAATAAGGGTCAGGATCATGCTAAGTTACTGCAAAGGCGAAAGTAAAACTTGGAAGAACGAAGCGCACCACCGTCCAATACCTACAGGTCTCTCTTTTTGTGTTCAAAATTCTTTGTCTAGGATAATGAAGTTGAGCACACACCTCTTCGAAAGCTCAATATTAACATGACTATTGTGATCATCAATATGACAATATCCAAATAGAGCTATACGGATCGCAATGCGGAAGTGAACAATTATCAATATAACATGACTATTTTGAGTTCACATGACCACTGTACATTACAATATATGCTTTTAATTTCAGCAGCTTACTGCAAATACCAATGCAAGGCCTGTAGCAGCTTAGATAAATTTTGAAACTAAGTGCTTCTATTGTTCTTTACTACTACTGAACAATGATGTATTTAGCTGCAAGCTCCGCCACCACTCTAATGTAAATTAAAACAATGCGCGTGGTCAAATGAACCTTCAAATATAAAAGGCAAATCCATGAGGCCCGACATACACATTAGCTTTGGTAATTCGGACGACGGTGCGATGTTGATCTGCTTTTTTGATAAGGGACATACTTTATAAATTAGCGGCAATGCTTGCTATGTGGGTTAAGAAAGCCCACGGTACATCATCAAGAGCAGCCGGAAAGGATATCTCGAGACAGGTAGCATTTTGACAAGTGATGGTTACATCTGAATTTTCAATCAAGTGATTCCTAGCCTTTTGAGAACTGTAAGTTGTGAGCGAGTAGAATTAAAGGTTTTCTTGGAATCTTGTAGACCTTGTAGATGTTCCCTTGAGCTGCATTGGAAAAGGTCTGTGTGTAGAATTTAGCATCCCATCTGGGGATGGGCATGGTGGAGCTGGAGTTGATGTAGGTGACCGGAGTTGTTGGTATCGGACGAAATGTTGCCTCCACAATTTGTAGCCTCTTGGTAACGTGCGCAAAAGCAAGGGCGGTTGCCTGTACGTGAAGACGAGAGGGGACACGGTAAAGAGGCTTTACTGCAGACATTAAAATTATGGTGAAGCCCTGAGTTGATTAGGTAAACCCCAATCCCTGCATTTTGAATTGATGGTAAGTTTTGGTCAGGAATTAAGGAGGCATCAGTGTAGATTCTCAGTCCTTGTAGCATGACAGGCATTTAAATCCTGAAAAGAGGAGGTTGAGGTTGAACGAAATTATCTGAGGTTTCGGTAGAGTCGATCATCGTGCCATCATCATTTGTTTCTGCAAGAGAAGAGTGAACCATGGAGGGTGCACACCTTGGTGTGGGGATAGCTTGGAAATTCTTTGTTCATGCGTTTGTGTGTGCATAAGTATCATCCTGTAAAACAGTCCGCGTAATATGGAAATCAGCATTAGAAAAATGGTGAACCTGGCCAAATGTCCTTTTTTTTATTATGGAACCTCTTAGCATTCCTAGCTTTCCAAAGATACCACAAAATATATAAAGTTTGGAGCATATGGTCATCACTAGTTTGAGGTGTAATGATGGTAGTTAGAATATTTTGGATACATCATCTTCATGAGGTAGACTAAGTCTGAATTGATGGGTTAACGTGAAACAAACAGCTCGGGGAAGATTGCATAAGAAGAAGAGAGGAGCATCATTTTCTATGGAGTTACAATTAGAACATACTTTATTTGATGTTGGTTGAGTATGTTCCCACTATATTGCTAGTAGCTATTGCTCTTCTTATCAATCTCAAGTGAAGGTTTTGATAAGGGTGAGCAAGTTTTATTCTTCCACACTCGTTTCATGAGTTGCATGGCACGAGGGGAGACACATCTTGATCCTTGTACGGGAGTTGCACAGATTCTACATTCAAAGACAAGAAAGCATTCTTTGCAGTGCAAATGCCATTGGTAGTATGTTTCCGAACAAGTGTATCATTATCAGAAGAAGGAACAACATCAATTTTGGTGATACTTTGAACAGCCTGAGGAGAGAAAATTTGAGAAATAAGATTAGCATTCCAAGTTCGAGAGAGATGGTTCCAAAGCTAATTAATAGTTAGAGGAAGAGGTGTAACAGTTATTGGCATATTGAGATTAGAGTGAAATAGTTCCTCAAATATCACACCAAGGGGTGTTCCATATGTTAGGTGCCTTGGTGAATATGCCTACATTGTTCATGGACAAGATATCTTTAACCTCAAAATAGAGGACCGAGAAAATAGACTTGGGAGTGTTTGTATTAGCGGTCCAAAAGGAGTTGTTAGGATAATATTTTGATTTAAAAATGTTGAAAGGTATTCGTCTTGTCCGGTAAGCAATCCTCCAAACTTGCATTGGAATAGGCTTTTGTTGACTATATGCGGTCCTAATAGCCAAACCTCCATTGTCTTTTGATTGGCAAATATCACACTTAGGAACTGTTTGTAGGGTATAGGAGTGGTTGCATTGTCACTTGAACTCCGGCCCACGGGAATTTTCTAATGATGGTAGTGATTTTGGCAATAAAATCTTTAGAGAAAGGACAATGGATAAATAATATATAGGTATGGAAGCCGAACGGCGTTGATATAAGTTAGCGACTTGCATGATTGGAGTTTGTTAGCCTTGACGGTGGTTAGTTTTGCTTTCTGAATTTATTGATAACGAAAGCATAAGTATTCTGTCTTTGTGGTTAAAGAGTAAAAGATATCCCAAGTGAATAGTATTAGAAGCCGAGGGTGGGAACGGGAAAAATGGCTTTGATTGAAGAGATAGTATCGGGATGGACATTTCTACTAAAAAGAATAGGCGGCTTGCCACAGTTGGAGTTTGTCCGGAGGCTTGGCGAAATTATCAATAGTGGCCTTGATAGCGAAGCCTCGGCCATTGTTGCTTGTCCACATATGATGAGGTCATGCAAACAAAATGAATGAATTCTTGGAGCCATGGGACGAGCGTTAAGCCTTCAATATTATTGGTGTCAAGGGCAGTGCATGGCATATTAGATAATTCATTTATTGCGATGGCAAAGGGATAGGGGAGACAAGGGACACCCCTATCTAATACACTCTCGTTGGGTATAAGAACTACGAAGGCTTACCATTGATAAGGATACGCATGGAAGTTATGCAAGCATGCTATACTGACATTTTCGGCCGGCCGGCAGCCCCGGCGATTAAAAGCCTATGGACATACCGGAGGGGCACAAGGGCGAGAATCTTGCGGCCCAGAAAAAATCTTGGCACGACCCGGCCCAAAATCTTTGTTTTTAGATATTTTGCACTATAAAAACATGGGCGACCCGCCCAAGCCCGAGCCCGGCCGAAACCCAGGCCAGCGAGGCCCGCGAGTTTGCCCATGGGGCGGGCGTGGGCGGGATTTTCGGCCGAAATCTAGGGTTTTTTCGGCCGGCTCGTGTCTTAGGTATAAAGCATGCAAGAGCTATGAAATGATCATTAAAAAGTGATGCCTTCTAAGTGTACGAAATGAAACTCGAGCTTATACGATCAAAAGCTTTTGCCAAATCTACTTTAAGCAAGAAAGCCTTTTGTTGCCATGTTTTGAGGTTAAAAGAATGGATAATTTCCTGGGTGATAATGATGTTATTGGAAATGTGTCTACCCTGCACAAAAGCAAATTGAGTGGGGTGAATGATATCAGGCAAACGCTTTTTTAAAATATCAGCAAGAGATTTGGCAATAATTTTGTAGATGACATTACATAAGCTGATGGGCCTAAAATCTTGAGGCACAATTGGAGTTGTCTTTTTGGGAATAAGAGCAATGAAAGTATTATTCATATCACCGGGAAGGATTGCCAAGCAGTAGAAATCTTTGACTACCTTTTGTATGTCATCTTTGAACGGTCGAGGAAGCTTTGTTGAAACTTTGCGGAGAGACGTACGGCGGGGAGCGACATTGCTTCGCATGCCTTTTATAATGGTGTGGAGTTTAACGGAGTCGGGGAATTGAGTCGGTGAAATCGGCTATTTGCGCTTGTGTTGGTGTAGTGGTTGCAACTCTATCATTCAGATGATTGGAAGGGTGACCCTGCGCTTGAAAAATGTCAGTGAAATAAGAGTGGAAGGTTGATTCAAGCTGTTTCGGGGTAGTACAAGAGGATCCATCTGCATTAATCAAGTATGTAATGTTATTTTGTCTAGCTCTTTTAACAATAGAGTGGTGAAAAAAATTAGTGTTCCTATCTCCCTTTATAGCCCAAACCTTTTTTATATCTTTGTCTGTGGAAAATCTCCTGTTTAGCTAGAATATTTTGGTCTTTGATAGAATAAGCTCGTCTTTGCGCGGGAATGATTCTCTAAGTGTGGAGGTCTTGCTGACGTTGAAGAAAACTGGTTCTCGGTGTCTAGCAAATGATCATCTAATTTCGGCTTTTGACCTTCTCCAAGTCTTTAGATCGGAGGCAAGGTAGGACGGCTTACGGTGGAAAGGCTTGTTCGGGGAGAGGTGCCAACTTTCGAGCAGCTTTGTTTAAAATGTTTGGTTCAAGCAACCGGTAATTTTTCAAACGAAAAGGCCTTTTCCTTTAGCTTTATTGGAGGTGAGGATCGCTAGAATAAGTGTGTGATCGCTTCTCATCATGGGTAGATGGTACACAACTGTATTAGGAAACGTCGCACACCATTACACATTCGCAAAAAAATGATCCAAACGCTCAAAAGTCGGATTAGAGTTGAAACGCTTGTTAGTCCAAGTATAAGCTGGCCCATTATAACCCAAATCAAAAAGATCACATTCCTTAACCATGCCACAAAAATCCGAGATGCGCCTAAGATTAGCGAGGACGAGGGCCCTTCTTTCAACGCGGACATGATATTATTGAGATCACCCATACACATCATAGGTAGATCAGGATATTTAAGAATGAAAGTTTGGACATTGGACCATATGGAAAAGTATTTTGGTGATGGGATCGCCATACATGCAAACTAAACCAAATTTGTACGAAGACGGCTTATATATGCAAGAAGCTAAAATGAGATTGTTACTAGAAGACTCTGACCTGCGTATCCACGATCCCACATAAGCCAAAGACCACTAGACATGCCTTGAGGTGAAACAATTAAAGCATAATACACATTAAAGCGATTGATCAAATCGGTTTGCTTCAAATTTGGAATTTCTAGTTTCGAGACGAAAGTTACCTTGGCTTTTGTGGATGTGAGTAAACCGGTGGAGATGGTTCATCATAGAACTTACCAAGCTCCCTTTGAGCCACGGCAGTTCAGGCTAGAAGATTCATAGTTCCCATGACATCTTTGTTGTGCAACATCGGCCTTTATTTGAACCATCCTTGAAGTACTCGTGAGCTATTTGTAGTGGTGCTAGGTGGAGCACGTATGGGGCGGCGTAAAGTAGTCATGATAGGCAAATCACGATGTGAATTGCGGGTGGGCATGGATGGAGGAGCAGGTGGAGCAGCTGACGGAGGGGGTTCAGGGGGGACATCTTCCATGGCAGGTAGGATAGACGCGAGGTTGTGGCACCGCTGGAAGGTGTCGGTCCAAGAGAAGCGCCCTGGCCCGGGTACGACGGAGTCCCTGCTCGGCTGCGCCATTACGGCAAGCACACTGAACCAGATCGACTTGAGCGCGAGGAGGCGGCGATGACAAATCTCAGCAAGTCTCGAAGTTCCCATCTCGGTGCCTCAACACAAGAAGTGGATCGAATCTTGTTAGGGAATCGGAATCCCGGGAGAGCGAGGATGGATCGATAGATCAAGATAAAGTGTCGATTGGTTGGGTAGAGAGAGATTAAGTGCGATGGGTGTAGAAAAAGAAGGATTGAAGGAGAAGAGAGTTAATGTAGAAAAGGGAAGAAAGTCGGGAGGTGACATTGCGCCCGGTCACTACTAGAGCTTCCAAAAGTGCTTTGGGTCGGCGGAGTCAACGTCGGACGTCGCTCTTCGTCCGTACCGGTACGATTATACATGAGCAAGCACTTCGGGCACGCGTGATCACGGGAGGCGGTCGCCGGCCGTGAATCGCGAAGAGAGCGCGTTGGCAGAGCCTCGCCATGGCACTGCGCCGCGTGTCCTCCCGGTTGTTGGCATCTCGTCCACGCGTTAGCACCACGTGGGCCCAGGGGCGATGAGCCGCACCCGGGTCTTAACAAGCCGGTGGGAGCCGGGACGGTTCAACGGTTCGGTGGAACGATTCCGGCCGGTACCGAACCGGTCCGGATTCTACCCTACTTAGAACCTAAAATCCTAGCCTCGGCGAACCGGGTAGTACGGTAAATCGGTCTGATTTTTTTCTTCACGGAAAATGGTCTTCCTGCTGTTTGGTTAACCATGCCTTGCACACGACGACTCAGGATGATGGGGTGAATGCGGTGTGCGCAGACGCGAGGTGGCAGAGCGGCGGAGGACGATACTGAGCGACACCTAATACCGGCACCACACCTTGTCCGGGAGGGGGCGCTAGTGTCAGGTCTTCTCAGCTCGAAGATAGGCGGCCGCTACAAGGACGATAGTCCATCTCCACCGCAGCCGCTTGCATCAGGTTTCTGATTGGCTTGAGTGGTACCGCAGCGTGGGAATAGGGTGGGTGCCTGGTGGGCCCCATGTGGGTTGTATATTTTTTTGCATTTTAGACCCTTTTGAGTAAGAATTCTACATATGGACCCCTGGGGAAGTATCCCAAAAATGGACCCATAGCACGGCGCCAACAGCCACGACGTCGTTGTATAACAGCACGGCGTCATGGGTCGATTTTGATTCTTTTCGTAAGGGATATATGTAGAATTCTTACTTAAAAAGGGTCTAAAATGCAAAAATTATACTGTGGGTTCGGGTGGGTGGGTAAGTCAACGTTAGGTAACAATAATAATAATAATAATTTGGCGAAACTTATTTCTTCCAAATTGTGATTCCTAAATCTTATTATATGGCTCTCCAAATATGACATGTGAGTCCGGTATGAGGGGTAAGGCAGGACAGTTTTGGTGAGGAAGGTTTTTCAATTTATTCTTAATTTTATAGTTTAGATATGTATATAGTTCTATCAAACCCTTTAGAAGATACATAGGACACTTCAATTCCTATAATTGATAGCCCAAGCAATTTTTACAAGGTTTAATTCACTACCACCTGAAGAAGATAGATAGGACCTTCATTTGATTCCTACCATGAATAAAGCCCAAGCAACTTTGGCATAGTTTAATTCGCTACTCAAGCACAGCAACCATCGTTTCTCTGGCAATCAGCTTATCAAGCATCGATCGTTACCCATCCGCCACTACAAAAGGACCACCGCGAGCTAACATCACTGCATCAGCAGAGAAGGCACCATACGCAGCTGATGATCCAGAGATCATCTATCCTGTGATTGAGAGAGCAAACGCTGTGAAGAGATTGGCGATGGGGATCTTCACTAGCCGTGCAAGTACAACCCTCCTCCTGGTCCTCCCGGCGGCTCTGGTGCTGTGTCGCGTGTAAGCTTCCGCGGCGACGGGAGACCATGCCTCCGAGCCGTCCCCCACCCTCAGCCCCAATAGGATTTTGCAGCAGGACGACCATGGTATATAATGGGCCCTGCGACCAGGCGTCCTGCCAGGCCGCGTGCTTTAGGAATTACAAAGGGCGCGGCCACTGCATCCGGCCAGGGTGCAAGTGCATCTTCTGTTACCCACTTACCCCGCCGGGCGCCGGCGACGATGGTCCGGCCGCTAGCCCGCGTGTCCTACCTTCAGCGGGCTACTAGGCGAGGATGAATCGATACTACTTACTCCTCCAGTTGTCAGTCTAGCTGGGCCGATCTAGTGTTAATTTGTCACTAGAATAAGAAGAGCCAATCAATAAAGTTTTATTTAATTGTCACAGATTGTTTACTGTAGCATCTCCAAGAGGCCCTTCAATAATTCTAGCCAAATTAGGTTTTAGAAGCTAGCTAAAAAAATAAAAAAAACTTTCAAAATTAGAAAGCAATAGAAATCCTCTGGCCAAATTTCTTGTGCCTGTTGTCTTATTAGTGGGTCCTATATATTCATACACCTTTTATATTTTTCTCCCACCTCTCCTTTCTCGGACACCCAATTACCCCGACTCGACGGAGTCCCTGCGTCGAGGCCGCCGCGCGGCAGGGCCCCCCTCCTCCACACACCGGCAACCGCCCCTCGTCGAGGTTGCAACAGCGACGGGTCACACCACCACATGCGCCGGCGACCGCCCAATTAGGGATGGCAACAGGGCCCGACCCCCGATCCCCCGGTAGGTAATTCATCCATTAAGAGATGTAAATGGGGTGTTTTTACTCCCGCAGGGGACCTTAACGGGCTAAATTTCGTCCCCGTCGGGTGAACCGGGAGAGCGAACGTTCAACATTTCCCCGTCCCGGATCCCTCCCTGTCGGGGTCCCCGAATTCATGTCCAACGTTCATCGTACTCATTCAATACGACGGCGGTGATCGGGTCCCCCCCCCTCGGAATTCATGACCCGGCGTTCGTCCCTTCTCTATTTCAATCGACCCCGGACTGACCCACGAAATGTCTGGCCCAACAATAGATGTCGGTGCGGAATATGGTCGACACGCTTTTTCCGGTAGATAACGCCTAAGTCTATCCCTCGATGAATTCGATGCCAAGCAACAAATGACACAAGGTTTATCTGGTTCGTGAGGGCCGTACGTCAGCCGGTGGTGTGCTCGTGGCACTATGTGCTCGGCACCGGGGTGCTTGTAGTGGGGCAAGTACAAGCAAGGCGGGAGAGGAAGCGTGGCTCCCAAGTCCTGAGTGAGTGGTTGAAGATATTGTGGGAGAATAAAAGTGAGTGCACGATCTTGTGTTCTTCGGGTTCGTCCGAACTCGTCCTCTTCTGCCCCCCCCCCCGCCGGGGCTCGCCTCCCTTTTATAGGCCAAGGGGCGGCGAGTTACATGCATGCGGCGAGCGCCTAGCTACGTGAGGGAGCACGTCGCGCTATGGTGTAGTGGGCGGCCGTCCCGGTCGATCTTCGGCTGCAGTGTCGGCCATGATGGCCTACCTTGTACCCGGAAACGGTGGCGGTTCGAGGGTAGGAGCGCGGCAGATGGTGATGGCGTTCTCGTAGGCTTCCGGGGAGGTGCGTGTCGGTGCGGGGTACGGAGCGGGCGAACGGCGTTCCTTCCCAATGAGCTGCGGTCGCGGAGTGGTTGCGCGGTGCTCGGGCGTGCGCTGCGCGGAGTCGGGCGTGCGGCCGCATCTTGCCGTGGGTACGAGCGGCCGCGCCGTTACGGTGGCCGGGATGGCCGCCCATTAGGCCTAGCGCCCCTTACCCTGGCACCGCAAGGTCACGGGAGAAAGTGGAATCGAGGGTGCGCCGGCCCCCTTTCGAGGGTCGGGCGCGTTCGCCGTACAAGCGGCGTGCGCACGGTGTCACGGATCGCCGCCGGCCGTCCCCGCACGATCCCATCCCACGGGGGCGGGGATGGGCTCCTCCCCGGGGAGTTGGTGCGGCGGCACGCGGCGTGAGCCCCGGCGCATGATGGCGGCGGGCCCCGCGCGTCGGGCGTAAATGCCCAGGTACCGGGCGCGCGCACGCGTGCGGGCGCCGCGTGAGCGTGGCGGGCCCCGCCGAGGGTGGAGCGAGCCCTCGAGCGAGGCGAGGCTGCTCGCGGGGGAAGCGGCCCCTCGAGCGGGGGCGGGACCGCTCGAGGGAAGGAGTCGCCCCTCGAACGGGCGAACCTGTTTGAGGAGGGGGGTTGCCCCTCGGCGCGCGGAGCTCCGTTCGAGGAGGAGCGTACCCTCTGGGCGAGGCGGGGCACGCTCGAGGGGTCTCGCGGTCGTGCTATCTTGGCGGGGCCTCCGAAGTCTGTTTGTGTGGGCCACGTCTGCATGGTTAGTTCCCTGCATGGTTAGGCCCGGGCTCATTTGATGCGGAGAATTTAAGTGAGGGTTCCCCCATCGTTTGAGGGGACCCTTGGGGCGCCCAGAACGGAGGCTCCCAGAAGCATCCGCGGGTTAGCCTATGAGGCTCCCCCGGATGCTGGAATACGACAGGACGTTCTTCCCTCCTTGCTTGCGAGCGACGCTTTCCGTGGGGCCGCGCTAGCGGGCACCCGCGGGTCAGCTCCCGAGGAGCCCCGCAGGAGGTGTGGGCTCTCCTATGCAGGGGTTAGCAGCGAGCAATTCGGTCGAGAAGGCGTGGCACATACTGCTAAGCCGAAGCATCGGCGGAGTATTCCAGCCGGCATCGGGGGTGCACGCTCCCCCCGTCACTTTGTCTCGGGCGGGTGCACTTGCAGGAGGTGTAGCCGTGCGTCAAGCCTCGAGGCCTTGGCACGTTCGAGGCGATCGGGTCGAGCCCACGACTTGTTTTTTATCACGCCCTCGCCGGTCCCTCCCGGCGGGTCGAGAGGTGAGGTTTCCACGACTCCCCATTGGGCGGGTCGCGAATCGCGGATTCCTCTTCGAGACGCTCAGCGGGTGGTTCAGGTGGACGTCCATGCCCCGTTCGATATGGGTAGGCTGCGCGGTCGAGACAGTCCATGGAAGCGCTTGCGTGGGTTTGCTAGGTGGGGCTCGGTCCGGGTCGCTAGGGACCGAGGGCGCGGAAGCTCTCCCTCGGTGGGATCCCCCCCGGCTAGCTGCCCTCGCGCGGCTCTCGAACACGACATGTGGGGCACCCTCGAGCCGACGGGCTCGAGGGAACGGGGCCGAATGCGCGTGCCCTCGTCGTCCCTAACTGCGTGATTCGGGGCGCCGTTCGAGGCCGTCGAGGGTCGGGCTTCGAACCCTCGATCGATAGGCCGTGCGGGGCCGTGCCTAGGCCAGCCCCGCCTTTTCGCGTTGGCGGCCGTCGAGGGGCGGGCGTGCGGGGCCCTCGAGGTGCTGGTTGGTGGCATGGCGCGGTATGAGTGCTTTCGGAGGTCGCTCCATTTCAAGCGTGACTCGGGCGATCCTCTTATGCGCGTGCCTTCTTTAGGGGGTCGACATCGTCTCGAGTTGGGGGTCATGCGCGGCTCGAGGGTCCTACGTGGCATGGGTGCCAGCGAGTCCGCTCGCTCTACACCGAAGCGGGTCCCGGCGACCTTCTCACGCCTCCGATATCCCGTTGATGGCCATCGAGGGTCACCCCCTGTTGTCCCTCGAGCCGAGGATTCGCTCGCTCGAGGGCTCTCCTTGCTTGGCAAGGGGCCGGGCATTTAATTGCTTTGCGGTCGTGGCCGCGAGGTTTTGCGCGGCGGCGCGCTTTTTTGGCGGCGCGCCTCGGCGGCGCGCGTAGTGGGGCGGCGCTGGCCGGATGTGACGGTTTCACCTCGGTTGCTGCCGGTCTCGCCGTAACGATGACCCGCCGCGTTGTTAGAGCCCCGCTGCGGTCGTGGCGGGGCCCGCTTGCCGACGCGACGGAAAGATCCTCGGGCAGCTAAATGCGGCGGGGCGTGCGCTACGGAGAACTCGCCCCGGTGCCTATAAAAGCGCGGGAAGGAGTAGGCGGCGGTTTTTTACCTTGGCTCCTCACCGTTTTAGTCCTCCGCCTCTTCGCCTTCGGCTCACCCTTGCAAGCCTCCGCGCGGGCTCGCTTGCTTAGATCTTTCTCCTCGTTTCCTCGTCCTCCACCTTCGTACTCGTTCGTCCTCCCCTCCATGGCGCCGCCTCGGCCTGCGAGCGGGCCGCGGAGCCGTACGCCGGGAGAAGTCGACAGTGACCCGCTCGCCCAGGCGACCCGGCCGCTTCGCCCGACCGCCTCTCGGCCAACGAAGAAGGGCGCCCGCGAGTGGATGGTGCCGCCGGCGTCGCACCACGAGCCCCGTCCGGCGAGGAGGGTTACGTGGTGAGCTTTCTCCAGCTACCACGAGCGCGGCTTCAACGCGCCGCGAGCACGTTCATGCGGGCGTTGTTGCTACCACTACGGGGTGGAGGCTGCACAACTTCGCCCCAACGCTATCTCGCGGGCGGCCACATTCGTGGGCGTCTGCGAAGGGTACCTGGGGATCCCAAATCAATTGGGAGTCTCCAGGTACACCTCTTCCGCGGAGCTGATCACGCGTACCCCACGTCGGAAAGCGGGGACCCGGCGCGGTGCGCGCCGGCGGGGATGTCGCTTGCCCCGGCGAGGGGCAGCTCTGCGATCTTCTCCCATCCCCTGCACCCTGGCGACGCACCAGGCCGCCCGGCCGGGAGCGGGGATGGTTTTATCCTCGAGCAATGGCGAGGCCGACTCCCTCCCTACACCGGCGGGTGTTCAAGGAGAGGCCGGGATCGGCGGGGGACTACCGGGTTGCCTACCGCCCCACCCACCGAGAGCGCGCCAGTAGTCCGTCCTCGCCGCCTCCCGCAGCCGCCGGCGAGGGGAAGGGCTGGCAACGCGATGGGCGTCCTCTCGCCTTTCTTCATCACCCGCGAGTCGTGCGCGTTGATGGAGAGGCCCCTCTGCATCTTCGAGATGACTCCGAGGCGGCAACCCCGTCGACTCGGCGAGGGTCGCGGATGCTCCCGACGCAGCACGGAGCGGCAGAGTACACGCTCACCGGGCGCGGAGCGCCCGTCGACACCCCGACGCGGGCGCGGCGGTCGACCCCGGGTGGGATATCGAGATGCTTCCCCTTGGCGGCCCGTTGGTGAGTGTGGTTTTCTCCCCTACTCCGTTTTGGTCCTTGTTCTTGATTCCGTTTCCCGAGGTGCCGCCTTTGCTCTCGTGCGCACCGGTGCGGTTCAATGCCGCCAAGTCCGTTCCACCCACCCCCGACTCCCGTGCGCTCGGCGGGCGGCGCGGCGGGAGCAAGCCGGGGAGCCGGGCGGCGCGGCGAGGGAGCACGCAAGGCGGCGCCGTGCGCGTCGCGCCGCACGGTCCGCCGAGTACCGGCGGCGGGAGGAGGCCGGGGCTCTCCTCCCCGACATCGAGGGAGCCCTCGTCCTCGGATCGGGACGAAGAGGAAGAGTCCGAGGGGGAGGGCCCCTCGTACGGTGGCGCCCCGCGCCCCGTCGCGGACCCCGCGCGCCGGCGTCGGGGGGCGGCTTCGTGCGGGGCGGGCGCGTCGGCGTCCGCCGCGGCGATCGTCGTCGGGGCGGCACGCGCCGCGGAGGTGGCGGCGCGCGCGCGGCGGGGCGCGCGCGGCGGACGTGCCTCGCGCGCGCGTCGAGCGTGCCCGCACGCGGCGGGGAGTGCGTCCGCACGAGCGGGCGTCGTCGTCGAGGGGCGCGTCGGGAGGCGTGCCCGCGCGCGGGACAAGCGTGCCCCCGCGCACTGGCGGGCGCCGTCGGGGGGTGCGGCGTCGGGTGCGCCGCGCACGGGGGCGGCGTGCCCGCGCGTGCGGCGGCGCCATCGGGGAGGCGGCTGCGTCGGGCGCGACCGCTACGCCCGGCCCCGTCCCCGAGGCCCTCGAGGAAAAGGAAGCGGGCCTTTTCCTCCGCGAGGTACGTAGCCTTGCCTTCCCTCCGTGTGGCTTTGGTGTGCCGGGTGGTTAGATGTTCTAACTCTCCGTTCGTGATTGCGCAGGCGGTGCCGACCGTTCCTCCTCTTGCACCGGCCAAGGTGCGAGGACCCGACGCGCCGATCCCCACCGGCGGCGCTCGTCGAGGGTCGCGCCGGGGAACGCGCGGCGGCGGGCACGAGCTCGCAAGGCCCAGGCGAGGGCCTCGGGGCCGCGGCGGATCAACCCCGCCGCGGCGCGGCCGGGGACAGGTTGCTGCGGGCGGCCGGCGCCGGCCGCCACGGAGGCGCGGGCCGCGGCGGCGGTTACGATGGAGGTGCCGCCCGCGGTGGCGGCCCCTTCGCGGAGGAGGCGGAGCGGCGCGGCCTGCGGAGCGCCCGCGGATTGGCGGCGCGGACGGTGGTGGCGGCCACGGCGCCACGGCGGGCGCCCGTGGTCGCGGAGGCGCGAGGGGAGGCGCCAGCGGAGGCGGCGCGGAGCGGCTCCCGCCGCCGGCGGTCCCCCGGGCGGAGGTGGTGGAGCTCTCGATGACTCCCCGCCGCCTCGGGTGGAACCGGTGGGCCGAGGGCGGCCCGCGAACTCCCAGAGCCTCGGGGAGGGGGCCCTCGGGAGGCGCGCACGAGGGTCGCATGACGGCGGGGGGCCGGGGCACGATGCCGAGGCCTCGTCCTCCGCGCGCCGCCCGCCCGTGGGGGGGGGGCCGTGGAGGATCCCCGGCGTCTTTGCGCGCTCGGGGGAGCGCGGGAGCTCGGGGGCGAGCTCCGGGCCATGGCCGCCACGCTCAACCGCGCGTTGAACGAAGCGGCTGCAGGTCCACGGCGGCCGGCCCGGACCGTCTTCCCGGGTGAGCCACGGTTGCTCGTTTCCCTTCCTTTTTTCGTTTTCGCGGGCGCACTCAAACTTTGGCGCTTACGGGATTCGATGTGTGTTATGCCGGGGAGCTCGAGCGCCGCGCTCGCGAAAAGTATAGCGCGTTCGACCGGGTGAACGCCGAGGCCCCCGCCCGGCTCGGGAGCGATGCGGCGCTTACGACGCGCTTGCGGATGCCCTCGGGGGGACGCGGGACGGCGGGGCGGGTGTACTCGGGCGGCGGCGTGGTGCGACGTGCTTCCCCGAGAGTTCGGGGCGGTGACGCGGCGCGTGACCCGAGCCTCGGGCGGATCCGCGCAGCCCTCGTCGATCGTGACGAGGCGCCGTGGGAACGCGCGCGAGGACTCGGACAAGACGCGAACGGCCGGCCGCCACACGGGAAGCGGAGGTGGCCACCGCTCGCGCCGAGACCCGGGAGCTCCGCACGTCGCTCGAGGGGCGCCGGAGCGCAGCGGCGTCGAGGGCGAGGAGCGGGCGCGTGGGCGGAGCGAGGCGCGCCAAGGAGGCCGATGACCCGAAGGCCGCCCTCGACGTGAAGGCTGCGGCTCTCGTCGCCGGCGAGGGCGACTCCGGCAGAGCGCATCGCCGCGCCGGGGGCCGAGGGCGGCTTCGGCGGAGCGAGGGCTGCCCTTGGTGACGCCCGACGGCGGCGGAGCGGGAACGCGTCGCGCGCGAGGCGGGCGAAGATCGCCGGGAGGAGGGGAACGCCGCATTCTCGAGGTTGAGGATGAGGCGTTGACGCTCGGCATCGGCAATGCCGCCCAAGAGATGGCCCTCGTCGAGCAAGGCGAGACCGTCCGCAGCCTCGGCGGCGCTTGAGTCCGCGCGCCGCGACCTCGATGCGGGGAAGAGGCAAGTCGAGGGTAAGTTACCGTGTCGACCGCTCGCTCGTTAGTTTTTGCTTTTAGAGGGTTCGTTTCCCCCTTTCGATTTCTTGTCGTCTTGTCGCTTCCGGAGCTGCGCACGGCTTTGGGGCACGGCGGTTGGGCGGGCCGAGGCCTGCAGCCTCCTACAACTCCTGCGAGCGGGGAGCTGCAGGAGGCGCGGGGACGCGGCCCTCGAGACTGTCACGTCGTCGAGGAAGGCGATGTCCGGGCCGGCGGCTCGGCGGCCGGGGGGCCGCCCCCGCGCGCTCGGTGGCCACGGTCACGGAGCGGGTGCGCCGGGCGTTGCACCTGGGCGTGCAGAAGGCCCTCGGAGTGGTGCGATCCCACTACGAGGTCAACCTCGAGGCGGTGGCGGAAGGCTACATCGTGCCCGTGGGCGTCGAGGACGAGGTGGCCATGGAGCGCGCGGACGCGCTTGTTGCTGACGCCGCCGGAACGCTCGCCGAGGCCTTCGAGGAATTCCTCTTCCCGGACGCCGCCGACGCTGCCGCTCCCTCTACCCCGAAAGCATGCGGGCGCTAGGCCCGTTTTTTTGTTTGTGTGTATCGGAACTCGGCCTCGTGGCCTCTTGTAAATAAACAAGTAGTTTCGTGAACATGGTCAGTTTGTAAATGAAATCGCTTGCTTATTGCGCTTTTTGCTTCTTCTTCTTCCTGAGTAGATTCTAGTTAGGGAAGTCCGCCTTTCGCAGGGGCCCGCTGGGTTGGAGGCGAGAGAGACGGGCCATAGCCACGCGGCGTAGTTGTCTGGCTCGCGCGCTCCTTCCGCTGTGCCGCCTACGCCCTGTTCGAATCGTGGCTCGTGGTTGAAGTAGGAGACAAACTTAGCGCGTGTTATTACGTTTTTTGCGCGAAAAAAATGGGACCATTTGGGGGGGTGCCCCCCGCGATAGCCCCGAGGGTAACTTGGGTTTCAGGGGAAAGCCGAGTTGCCCTTTTATTGGATTCGGAGTATTTACATAGGTGACAAAGAATCGGGGTGTTGGCCGTGCGTTTTTACAACGGAAAATACTTGGAAATCCTAGCTAAGGGTAGAAGCGACGTAGTCGTTGGATGTTCCAAGCGTTGGTGAGTTCTTCGCCGTCCTCGTTGGCAAGCTTGTACGTGCCCGCTGAGCACCTTCACCACGACGTAGGGTCCCTCCCATGGGGGCGATAGCTTGTGGCGCCCTCGGTTGTCTTGGCGTAGCCTTGGGACCAAATCCCCCTCGCCGAAATCCCCGCGACGTATCTTGCGCGCTTGGTAGCGTCGTAGGGATTCGTTGATACCTTGCGGAGTGCATCAACGCCACGAGGCGTACTTCGTCTAGGCGATCCGGTGAGTCCTCGCGGGCTCGGCCGGTTAGCGTCCTCGTTGTAGCCCCCGAACTTTGGGTGAACCGTATTCCGGATCCGTGGGGAGGATGGCCTCCGCGCCATGGACTAGGAAAAACGGGGTGAACCGGTGGTCCTTAGGCTCCACACGACTGGCGGCAGTTCTTGGAGCCATTTTCGCGCATTTGTTGGCTGGTCGAAAATTGCGGGTTTGAGGCCTTGTAGAATCATGCCGTTGGCACGTTCCACTTGGCGTTAGTCGCGGGTGCGCCACGGTACCGCCGGTCCACTCGGATGTGGAACTTGTCGCGAGAACTCCAAGAACTTCCGGCCGTGAGCGGGACCCGTTGTCCGTGATGATGGAGTTTGGCACTCCGAAGCGGTAGACGATGCGGTGAAGAACGTAATGTCTTGCTCGGCCCTCAAATTCGTAATGGGGCGCACCTCCACCCACTTGGAGAACTTGTCGATTGCGACGAGCGAGGTGGGTGAAGCCCCCGGCGCCTTCCGCGGGGCCCGACGATGTCCAACCCCCCCACACGGCGAACGGCCACGTTACGGGGATTGTCCCTCGAGTGTGAGCCGGCAAGTTGGTCTTGCGGGCGTAGAAGCGGCACCCTTCGCAAGTGCGCACGATTTCGTTGGCGTCGCGACCGCGGTAGGCCAATAGAAGCCTTGGCGGAACGCGTTGCCGACGAGGGGGTGCGCGGCGCGGCGTGGTGGCCACAGATCCCCGCGTGGATGTCCCGTAGGAGCTCGCGCCCCTCGGGAATGGGTATGCATCGTTGGAGGATGCCTGACGCGGCGCGCTTGTACAGCTCACCGTCGACCAGGGTGAACGACTTGGCCATCCTGGCGATGCGCCTGGCTGCGGCCCGGTCTGCGGGGAGCTCCCCTCGAGCAACCCAGGCGATGTACTTCTCCCGCCGTCCGCCCGGGGCGGGGCGGCTCGATGTCCATCGCGACCGCCTCGTGGGAGCCGTACCCCTCGAGAAGGGAGAGCACGTACGCCTCGTTCGAGGGGTCCTCTTCCATGGGTTCCGCACCCGGCCGGATTCGAGGGAGCCCCCGAGGGTCCGCCGTCGCTCGAGGGGTAGGGCTCGAAGGTGACCGATGGTCGCGCGATGTCGCGCGCGCGTTCGGGGGAACGGTGATCCGCCGGACGCGATCTTGGCAAGTTCGTCGCCTCCTCGTTGTACCCCGGCGGGGTACATGATTGAGCTCGATGCCGTAGAATTTGTCTTCGAGGGCCCGCACGGCCTTGCGGTAGGCCTCCATCTTGTCGTCGTGGCGGCTCGCGTTCTTCATGACTTGGTCGATCACGAGGCCGCGAATCCCCTCGCACGTCGAGGGCGCTTGATGCCCAACTCGATGGCGATCTTGAGGCCGCGAGAGGAGGGGCCTCGTATTCCGCCATATTGTTGGATGCGGGGAAATGGAGACGCACCGCGTAGCGCATGTGCTCCCCGAGGGGGTGACACGAAGAGCAGGCCCGCGCCCGCTCCTGTCTTCATCACCGAGCCGTCGAAGAACGCAGTCCGGCACTCGCTTGGATCCGAGGGGCGGCGGGCCGCGTGTCCCGTCCACTCCGCGACGAAATCGGCAAGGATTTGTGATTTGATGGCCTTGCGCGGGGCGTAGGCGAGCGTTTCGCCCATCAACTCCACGGACCACGCGGCACTGCCCGCCGCGTCGGGGTTGCGAATGATCTCTCCTAACGGGAAGGAAGAGACCACTGTAACTGGGTGGGCCTCGAAGTAGTGGCGGAGCTTGCGCCGCGCGAGGACTACCGCATACAACAGGCTTCGGACTACGGGGGGTAGCGCGTCTTCGTGTCCGATAGGACCTCGCTGATGTAGTAGACCGGCCTCTGCACGGGCAAGGCATGCCCTTCTTCCGTGCGCTCCACGACGATCACGGCGGCCGACCACCCAGGTGGTCGCGGCCACGTAGAGTTGGAGGGGTTCGCCGTCTCGCGGCGGCGTAAGGATTGGGGCGTGCGTCGGCGATGCCTTCGCCTTGTCGAGCGCTTCCCCGGGCCTCGGCGGTCCAAGAGAAGCGCTCGTGCTTCTTGAGCAAGCCGGTAGAGGGGCGAGCCCTTCTCACCGAGCCTCGAGACGAAGCGGCTCAAGGCGGCGAGGCACCCCAACACTTTCTCGCACTCCTTTGAGGTCCCGAAGTGGACCCATTCGCTCGAGGGCCGCGACCTTTTCGGGGTTGGCCTCGATCCCCCGCCGGGAGACGATGTATCCTAGGAGCATGCCCCGCGGCACTCCAAAGACACATTTTTCGGGGTTGAGCTTGACCCCGTTGGCCCGCGAGCGGTCGAATGCGATGCCAAGATTGCCGACCGAGGTCGTCCGCCTTCTCGGTTTTGACGACGATGTCGTCTACGTAAGCCTCGACCGTCCGCCCGATATGGTCCCCAAAAACGTGCCGCATGCGGCGGCGATATGTTGCGCCCGCGTTTACGAGGCCAAAAGGCATCGTGACGTAACGTAACGTCCCGAACGGTGTGATGAACGAAGTCGCGAGCTGGTCGGACTCCTTCATTTTTATTTGGTGATAGCCCGAATAGGCATCAAGGAAACGGAGTAGTTCACACCCGGCGGTGGAATCAATGATCCGATCTATGCGCGGCAAAGGAAAAGGAACTTTTGGACATGCTTTATTGAGACCGGTGTAGTCAATACACATCCTCCACTTCCCATTTTTCTTTTTTACAAGCACGAGATTAGCCAACCATGTCGGGTGGAACACTTCCTTGATGAATCCGGCCTCGAGGAGCTTCCGCAGCTCCACTCCGATCGCCCGTCGCCGTTCCTCGTCGAAGCGGCGCGGCCGCTGGCGAAGCCGCCGCGAGCATTAGGCGAGGATATCAAGGGAGTGCTCGGCGACCTCCCTCGGAATGCCTGGCATGTCCGAGGGGCTCCACGCGAAAACGTCGGCGTTGGCGCGGAGGAAGTCGACGAGCACTGCTTCCTATTTAGGATCGAGGGTCGTGCTGACCCTCAATGCTTTGCCCTCGGGGGCCGATGGGTCGAGGGGGACCCCTTTGGTTTGCTCGGCGGCCTCGAACGTGCCGACGTGCTTGGTGGCGGAGCTGAGGTCGTCGTTGACCATCTTCTCCAGCGTGTTTACCAGCGCTTCATCCAGCGCTAGCGCCTCTGCATGTTCCACGCACTCGACATCGCAGTCGAATGCATGCTCGATCGATGACCGACGGTGATGACGCCGTTTGGACCGGCATCTTCATCTTCGTGTACGTGTAGTTGGGGACCGCCATGAACTTGGCATAGCATGGTCGCCCAAGGA
Organism: Cenchrus americanus; assembly: GCA_947561735.1. Taxonomy (NCBI): domain Eukaryota; kingdom Viridiplantae; phylum Streptophyta; class Magnoliopsida; order Poales; family Poaceae; genus Cenchrus; species Cenchrus americanus. Next base: position 88,788,835 of record OX387245.1, on the reverse strand, counting down.
TGGCATGGTAGGCCCCTTTGAATCCCACCACTTCGAAGGTGAGGGTTTCCTTGCGGAAATTCTTGGGGGTCCCAAACCAGACGGGCGGATCGATCGCCCGAGGGGTTGAACCTGCTTTCCGGGCGCGATGCCGTGAAACGGCTTCGTGCTGGGCCGCAGCTGGTCCAGCCCAATCCCCATCAGGCGCAACGTATGCGCGAAGAGGATATTGAGGCTACTGCCTCCGTCCATAAGGACCTTCGAAAACCGGGCGTTCCCAATGATGGGATCGACCACCAGGGGGTACTGGCCCGGGTTCGGGATGCGATTTGGGTGATCGTCCCGGCTAAAGGTGATGGCATCCTTCGACCAGTTGAGAAAGGCCGGAGGTGCCCTCTCTGCGGCGAGGACTTCGTGCCGCTCCTTCTTGCGCTGTCGGGTTGACATGTCAACGGTGGGTCCCCCAAAAATGAGGAACACATTTTCGACAGCAGGGAAGCCACCGCGTCGCCGTCGCCCCCATCCTTCTTGGCCTCTGCCTCCTTCGCGGCGGCACGGCCGTAGAACTTCTTGAGCATGTCGCACTTGCTCAAGAGTGTGATTCACTGGGGGTCTTGTGGTAGGGGCATGGCTTCTTCATCATGTCATCGAACACCCCGGGCCTCGAGGAGCCGGTCGAGGGCCCCGTCGGCCGGGTCAACGGCGAGGGCCTCGGCGTTGCCGCCGTTGCGCCCCGCTCGCGCGCCTCGCGGCGCGGCTTCTTCCCCTTCTTGCCCCGCTTGTCGTTGCGGCGCGGCTCCTTGGACCCGGCGCCCTCCGCGGCGCGTCCTCGGAGCGCTTGCCCTTCTTGCCATCGAAAATTGCCCCCACGGCCTCCTCTCCGGAGGCGAAGGCGGGTGGCAATGTCGACCAGCTCGTTCGAGTCCGTGGGCGGGCTGCGTCCCGGCTCGCGCACAAGGTCCCCGGCACGTGGTGCCCTCGAGGAACGCGTGCACGATCTCGGATTGTGCCACGCCGGGGAGCTGTGCGGCGCTTGGAGAAGCGCCGTATGAAGTCCCGCAGGCGGTCGCCCGGCTTCGCGTGCGAAGCGCAGATCCCGGGAGTTCCCGGGCGCACGTATGTGCCACGGAAGTTGCCCACAAAGGTGTGGACCGGATCGTCCCGGTTGTGGATGCGTGGCGGCGGGCAAGTGCTCGAGCCATGTCCGGCCGCGTCGCCCGGATGCGGGGGCAAGTTGCGGATGATTACTTCGTCGTTGGTGGCCCCGCCCGGTGACCGAGCCGGGGCGGTAATCGTTGAGCCAAACACGAGGGTCCGTCTCCCCGTTGTATTTGATGATCGTCGAGGGCCGACGGAAGCGGCGGGGGGAACGCCGCCGTGCGGATCTCCCCGGCCGAACACGCGGGTGCCCGGGGGCTCCGGCGTTGGGGAGCGATCCTCACCGCCGTCGTAGCGTCCACCCCTTCGAGGGTGGTAGCCCCCGGCCGCTCGCGCGTCCGCCTTGGCCGGGTGCGCCGGCGTTGATGACGTTGCGGGCGTCGCCATCCGGCGCCTGCGTGTGTCGAGGAGGCGTTCCTTGGCCGGCGTGCGTCCCCGGTCGGCGGGTCGACCCGCATGCACCGAGGGTTCGCCCCCGGTGCGGGATCATCACCCCCGCGCGTCCCCCCCGTTGGCGGATGCGTGAGGCCGAGCTTTCGGCTTGGTCGGACGGCCGCTTGCTCAAGGAGGGCCCGCACCTCGCGGTGCATGTCTCGAGCCTCGGGGGTCGAGGGTGCCGGCATGGCGCGCGGCGCCGTGGCGGCGGCGATTGGCTTTTGGCTCGCCCGCGGCGGGAGTATCCGCGTTGTCGACGTTGGGGACGGGGTTGAGGCGGTCTCGGACCCGTCGGCCCGGCTCCCCGCGCGCGTTCGCCGCGCGCGAGAGGCCTCTCCGCCATCGAGGCGCGGAGTAGCCGCACGGTCCGTACTCCCTCCCGCCGGCTTGGCCTCGAGCTCGCGAGCTTGGGCCGCCGCGCATCGACGTCGGCCCCGGCGGGAGCGCTTGGCCCCCGCGGCCGGGCGCGTGGCGATCCCGGGGGCGGCGTGACCTCCCCATCTCCGCGCCGCCGCCGCGCCGGCGGCGTTGGCGGTCGTTGGTGATGACGGCGCAGCATTCCCGCGTGGGGTCGTAGCTCCCGTGCCGGAGTCGTCGGAGCGAGCCCGAACCCGTAGGTCCGTGGCGTCGAGGAAGCGCCGAACGCGCCCGGGTCCAGCACACCGAGAGAAGTCCCACCCGCGTACCCATGGCGGCTGGCGGGTGGCATCGTGTCGACGGAGCCCAGGGACGACTCGTCCGCCCGCCGGAGTGCGGGATCCCTGGCGACGAAGATGTGCCGACCAGGCGGAACCCTGCGCATTGTAGTGTTGACGTTGGCGTTGTAGGCCGTAGTGGCGCCACGCAACCCGATGGGGACGCGTGGTCCGGAGACCGCACGCGGTCCCGCTGGGGCGGTGGCGGTCGTCGTGACGTTGGACGCTCCGCGTTGGGTGGCGGTGCGCTCGGCCTGCCGCCGCTCGGACCGTGCCCGTCGCGAGCGCGCCCCGTGGCGACGACGACGTCGCGGTGTCGACGGTCCCGCGGCATCCGTGCCTGCGGTGCTGCTCGCGCCGGCGTCGTGCGTGCGGTGGTGACCGGAGCGGACCCCGGCCTCCCCGCGCGCGCGTAGCTCCTCACGGTTGGTGAGGCGCATGAGATAGCCATTCCCCGTGGCACGGAAGTTCAAGTCCCCGAAGCGGATCTCGAACCCGGCCGGAAGGGGGGTCCGAGCTACCCATGTTGTAGCGGGTGCTACGGTACTCGGTGCGAATCACCATGGAGGGAGTTAGCGAAATGACCTTAGGCGCTCGTTTGCCCCACGGTGGGCGCCAGCGTCGGTGCGGAATATGGTCCCGACACTAACCGAGAGATAACGCCTAAGTCTATCCCTCAATGGTCGATGCCAAGCAACAAATGACACAAGGTTTATCCGGGTTCCGCCGAGGGGGCCGTACGTCCGGCCGGTGGTGTGCTCGTGGCACTATATTGCTCGGCACGAGGGTGCTTGTAGTGGGGCAAGTACAAGCAAGGCGGGAGAGGAAGCGTGGCTCCCAAGTCCCCGGTGAGTGGTTGAAGATATTGTGGGAGAATAAGAGAGTGAGTGCACAGTGCGCTGTGTTCTTCCGGGTTCGTCCGAACTCGTCCTCCTCCCCCCCCCCCCGGCCTGGGGGCTCGCCTCCCCTTTTATAGGCCAAGGGGGCGGCGAGTTACATGCATGCCGCGCTGCCTAGCTACGTGAGGGAGCACGTCGCGCTATGGTGTAGAGTGGGCGGCCGTCCGGTCGATCTTCGCTGCGATCCGGCCATGATGGCCTACCTTGTACCCGAACAGTGGCGGTTCGAGGGTAGGAGGCGGCAGATGGTGATGGCGTTCTCTGGTAGGCTTCGAGGGAGGTGTCGATGATGTCGGTACGGGGTACGGGAGCGGGCGACCGGCGTTCCTTCCCAATGAGCTGCGGTGGCGGAGTGGTTGCTGCGGTGCTCGGGCGTGCGCTCGCGGAGTCGGGGCGTGCGCCCGCATGCGTGGGTACGGCGGCCGCGCGCGTTGCGGTGGCCGGGATGGCCACCCACCGCCTAGCGCCCCTTACCTAACACCGCAAGGTCACGGGAAAGTGGAATCGAGGGGTGCGCCGGCCCCTTTCGAGGGTCGGGCGCGTTAGCCGTACGGGCGGCGTGCGCACGGTGTCCACGGGACGACACCGGCCGTACCGCACGGTCCATCCCACGGTGGCGGGGATGGGCTCCTCCTCGGGGAGTTGGTGCGGCGGCACGGGCGTGAGCCCCGGGCGCATGATGGCGCCGTCCCGCGGCGTCGTGGCGTTAAATGCCCAAGTACGGGGCCGGCGCACGCGTGCGGGCGCGCCGTGAGCGTGGCGGGCCCCCGCCGAGGGTGGAGCGAGCCCTCGAGCGAGGCGAGGCCTGCTCGAGGGGGGAGCGGGCCCTCGAGCGGGGCGGGACCGCTCGAGGGAAGGGTCGCCCCTCGAACGGGGCGGAACTTCGTTTGAGGAGGGGGTTGCCCCTCGAGCGGGGCGGAGCCGTTCGAGGAGGAGCGTACCCTCGGGCGGCGGGGCACGCTCGAGGGGGTCTCGCGGTCGGGCTATCTTGGCGGGGCCTCCGAAGTCCTCGCTTGTGTGGGCCACGTCCGCATGGTTAGTTCCCCGCATGGTTAGGCCCGACTCATTTGATGCGAGGAATTTAAGTGAGGGTTCCCCCATCGTTTGAGGGGACCCTTAGGGCGGTCCCCGACAAGCGTAGAAGCGGCACCCTTCGCGGTGCGTACGATCTCGGCGGCGTCCGCGACCGCGGTGGGCCGCAAAAGCCTTGGCGGAACGCGTTGCCAACGAGGGTGCGAGGCGCGGCGTGATGGCCGCGGCATCCCGCGTGGATATCCCGCAGGAGCTCGCGCCCCTCGGGGATGGGCACGCACCGCTGCAAGATGCCAGAGGCGGCGCGCTTGTACAGCTCGCCGTCAACGAGGGCAAAGGACTTGGCCATCCTGGCGATGCGCCTGGCCGCGGCCCGGTCCGTGGGGAGTTCCCCTCGAGCCATCCAGGCGATATATTTGTCGCGCCAGTCAGCCTTGACAGGAGCTGGCTCGATGTCCATCACGTCGGCCTCGTAGGAGCCATACCCCTCGAGGAGGGAAAGCACGTACACCTCGTTCGAGGGGTCCTCATCCATGGGTTCCGCACCCGCTGGATTCGAGGGAGCCCCCGAGGGTTCTGCGCGACTCGAGGGGTGAGGCTCGAGGACGACCAAGGGCTGAGCGACGTCGCAGGCGAAAACGTTCGGGGGGACGGTGATACGCCCGGACGCGATCTTGGCCAGCTCGTCCGCCTCCTCGTTGTACCGGCGGGGCACATGGTTGAGCTCGATGCAGTAAAACTTGTCTTCGAGGGCTCGCACAGCTTTGCTGTAGGCCTCCATCTTGTCGTCATGGCAGCTCGCGTTCTTCATGACTTGATCGATTACGAGCTGCGAGTCCCCCCACACGTCGAGACGCTTGACGCCTAACTCAATGGCGATCTTGAGGCCGCAGAGGAGGGCCTCGTATTCAGCCATATTGTTAGATGCGGGGAAGTGGAGGCGCACTGCGTATCGCATGTGCTCCCCGAGGGGTGACACGAAGAGCAGGCCCGCGCCCGCCCCTGTTTTCATCACCGAGCTGTCAAAATACAGAGTCCGGCATTCTGCTTGGATCTGTGGCGGTGGCAGCTGCGTATCCGTCCATTCAGCGACGAAATCCGCCAGGGTCTGGGATTTGATGGCCTTGCGCGGGGCGTAGGCAAGTGTCTCGCCCATCAGCTCCACGGACCACTTGGCGATCCTGCCCGCCGCGTCGGGATTACGGATGATCTCCCCTAACGGGAAGGAGGAGACCACCGTGACGGGGTGGGCCTCAAAGTAATGGCGGAGCTTGCGCCGCGCGAGGACTACCGCATACAACAGCTTCTAGACCTGAGGGTAGCGCGTCTTAGTGTCAGACAAGACCTCGCTGATGTAGTAGACCGGCCGCTGGACCGGCAGGGCGTGCCCTTCCTCCGTGCGCTCTACCACGATTACGGCGCTGACCACCTGGGTGGTCGTGGCTATGTAGAGCTGCAGGGGCTCGCCGTCCTGCGGCGGCGTGAGGATCGGGGCGTGCGTTAAGAACGCCTTCAGCTTGTCGAGCGCATCCTGGGCCTCGGCGGTCCAGGAGAAGCGCTCGTGCTTCTTAAGGAGGCGATAGAGGGGCAGGCCCTTCTCGCCGAGCCGCGAGATGAAGCGGCTCAAGGCGGCAAGGCACCCCAACACCTTTTGCACCACTTTGAGGTCCCGGATCGGACCCATTCGTTTGAGGGCCGCAACCTTCTCAGGGTTGGCCTCGATTCCCCATTGGGAGACGATGTATCCCAGGAGCATGCCTCGCGGCACTCCAAAGACACACTTTTCGGGGTTTAATTTGACCCCATTGGCCCGTAGGCAGCCGAACGCGATGCCAAGGTCGCCAACCAAGTCGTCCGCCTTCCTGGTTTTCACGACGATGTCATCCACATACGCCTCGACCGTCTGTCTGATGTGATCTCCGAAAACGTGTTGCATGCAGCGTTGATACGTCGCACCCACGTTCCAGAGGCCAAACGGCATCGTGACGTAACAGAACATCCCAAACGGCGTGATGAACGAAGTCGCGAGCTGGTCGGACTCCTTCATTTTTATTTGATGATACCCGGAGTAGGCATCAAGGAAGCGAAAACGACTCACACCCAGCCGTTGAGTCAACAATTTGATCAATACGCGGCAAAGGAAAAGGAACTTTAGGACATGCTTTATTAAGACTAGTGTAGTCAATACACATCCGCCACTTCCCGTTCTTTTTCTTTACAAGCACAGGGTTTGCTAGCCACGTTGGGTGGAACACCTCCTTGATAGCCCCGTCGGGGGACAAACCCTAGGGGTCCAATTAAACAATGGGGAAAAACCCACTTAAATCCCGGTACTGAAACACGTTAAGCCTAACCATGCAGGTGACTAACCATGCAGGACACGGCCCACAGGGACTCCGACGGCCCATCGAGGCGGCCCACGTAAGGATCCCCTCGAAATGGACTCCGCCTCGTTCGAGGCCGCACGCTCCCTTCGGGCGGGCATCGCCCCGCTCGAGGGCTCACTCCCCCTCGAGCGGGTCTCGTCTCGCTCGAGGGTTCGTCCCGCCCTCGGCTGGGGCCCGCCACGCTCACGGGCGCCCCGCACGCGTGCGCCGGCCCCGTACACGGGCATTTAACGCCCCGACGCCGCGAGACGACGCCATCATGCGCCGGGGCTCGCACCCCCGTTGCCGCCGCACCAACTCCCCGGGGAGGAGCCCATCCCCGCCACCGTGGGGAGGGTACGGTGGAGTGCGGCCGGTGTCGGCTCCGTGACACCGCGCGCACGCCCGTACGGCTAACGCGCCGAGCCCCTCGAAAGGGGGGCCGGCGCACCCTCGATGTACTTTCTTGTGACCCTACAGGGTTAGGTGGAGGCGGTAGGCCGGTGGACTGCCATCCCCGCCACTGTAACGGCGTGGCCGCCGTACCCGCGCGCGCAGGCGCACGCCGGGCCCTGTAGCAACGACTCCAGCCCCGTGAGGTGCGTTGGGAAGGAACGCCGTTCTGCCAACTCCTGTGCGCCGTACGGGCCTGCGTCAGCACCTCCCTCGAAGCCTATCAGAGAACATCACCGCCATCCGCTGTTCTCCTACCCTCGAATCGCCACTGTTCGGGTACAAGTCAGGCCATGATGACCAGATCGCTGCAAGGATCGCCCGGACGGCCGCCCACTCTACACCGTAGCACGTCGCACTTCTCCACGTAGCTAGATAGCGCGGCGCGCATGTAACCCGCTGCCCCCTTGATCTATAAAAGGGGAGGCGAACCCCCAGCCGCAGGGGGGACGAGGGGACAGAGACACGAGAACACTTCACACACCGTGCACTCACTCTCTTATTCTCCCACAACATCTTCAGCCACTCTTCCAGGGACTTGGAAGCCACGCTTCCTCTCCCGCCTTGCTTGTAGCAGCCCCACTACAGGCACCCCCGGTGCTGAGCAATATAGTGCCACGAGCACACCCCTGCTGGACGTACGGCCCCCTCGGCCGGAACCAGGATAAAACCTTGTGTCATTTGTTGCTTGGCATCGACCATTGAGGGATAGACCACGGCGCTATCTACTGGTTAGTGTCGGGACCATATTCCGCACCGACAGTTGGCGCCCACCGTGGGGCAAACGAGCGCCTAAGGTCATTTCGCCAACTCCCTCCATGGTGATTCGCACTGAGTACCGTGCTACACGCTACTGCATGGGTAGCTCGGACCCCCTCCGGCCCGGTTCGAGATCCGCTTCGGGGGACCGAACTTTCGGGCCACGGGGGAACGGCTATCTCATGCGCCTCACTAACCGTGAGGAACTCCGCGCGCGGCGTCGGCCGGTGCCGCTCGGACCCCCGCCGCACGCACGACTCCGACGCGAGGCACCCGCGAGCATGGAGGCCGCGGGTCCGTCAACGCCACAACGCCGTCGTCGCTCGGGACAATGCTCGCGCCGGGCGCGGTCCGAGCGGCGGCAAGTCGAGCGCGCCGCCGCCCGGCGCGGTACGCCGACCACAACGACCGCCACCGCCCCGGCAGGACAGCGCGCAGTCTCTGGACCGCATATCCCCATCGGGCTGCGTGGCGTTACGACGGCCTACAAGGCCAACGTCAACACGACGATGCGCAGGGTTCCGCCCGGCCGCCACGTCTTCGTCGCCAGGGACCCCGGCACCTCAGCAGCAGATGAGTCATCCCTGGGCTCCGTCGACACGATGCCACCCGCCAACCGCCACGGATACGCGGAGTGGGACTTCTCCCGGCGTGCGGACCCCGGGCCGCGTTCGGCGTTTCCTCGACGCCGCGGACTGCGGGTTCGGGCTGCTCCGACGACTCCAGCACCGGGAGCTACGACCCCACGCGGGAGTGTTGCGCCGTCATCACCAACGACCCGGCCAACGCCGCCGGCGCGGTGGGCGCCGGAGACGGGGAAGTCGACGCCCGCCCCGGGGGATCGCCGCGCGCCCGGCCGCGGGGCCAAGCGCTCCCGTTGGGGCCGACGTCGACGCACGGCGGCCCAAGCCCGCGAGCTCGAGGCCAAGCCGGCGGAATAGTACCAAACGGTGCGGTTGCTCCGCGCCTCAATGGCGGGGGAGGCTTCGCGCGTGGCGAACGCGCGCGGGAGCCGGGCCGGCGGGTCCGCGACCGCCTCAACACCACCTCCAACGTCCGGAACGGGGACGTGCCCCCACGGGCGAGCCAGAAACTCGTCGCCGCCGCGACGCTGCTGCGGGCTATGCCAGCACCCTCGACCCCCGAGGCTCGAGACATGCACCGCGAGGTGCAAACCCTCATCGAGCAAGCGGCCGTCCAGCAGGCCGAGAGCTCGGCCTCACGCATCCGCCAACAGGGGGATACGCGGGGCGATGAAGCCGCACCAGGAGGCGAACCCTCGGTGCATGCGGGGGGACCAGCGGGACACCCCACCGAGCAAGGGCGCACGCCGGCCAAGGAGCGACTCCTCGACGCGCGCAGGGCACTAGATGGCGACGCTCGCAACGTCATCAACGCCGGCGCACCGGCAAGGCGGACGCGCGAGCGGCAAGGGGGTTACCACCCTCGACGGGGGGTGGGCGCTACGACAGCGGCGAGGACCGCTCCCCGACGCCGGAGCCCCCGGGCACTCGCGTGTTCAGCCGTGAGATCCGAACGGCAGCATTCCCCCAACGCTTCCGCCAACCCTCGACGATCGTCAAGTACAACGGGGAGACAGACCCCCGCGTGTGGCTCAACGACTACCGCTTGGCTTGCCAGCTGGGCGGGGCCACTAGCGATGAGATCATCATCCGCAACTTGCCCCTGCACCTTGGCGATGCGGCCCGGACATGGCTCGAGCACCTGCCCGCCAGCCAGATCCATAACTGGGACGACCTAGTCCACACGTTCGTGGGCAACTTCCAGGGCACATACATGCGCCCACGGGAACTCTGGGACCTCGCGCTCCTACACGCGAAGCCCGGCGAATCGCTCGCGGGACTTCATACGGCGCTTCTCCAAGCGCTGCACGGAGCTCCCCAGCGTAGCGCAGTCCGAAATCGTGCATGCCTTCCTCGAGGGCACCACGTGCCGGGATCTCGTGCGGGAGCTGGGACGCAGCCCGCCTGCGGACTCCAACGAGCTGTTCGACATCGCCACCAGCTTCGCCTCCGGGGAGGAGGCCGTGGGGGCGATCTTCGACGGCAAAAAGGGCAAGCGCTCTGAGGACGCGCCCGCGGAGGGCAGCAAGTCCAAGGAGCCGCGCCGCAACGACAAGCGGGGCAACAAGGGGAAAAAGCCGCGCCGCGAGGCGCGCGAGCAGGGGCGCGACGGCGGCAACGCCGAGGCCCTCGCCGTCGACCCGGCTCGACGGGGCCCTCGACCGGCCCCTCGAGGCCCGGGGGGTATTCGACGACATGCCGAAGAAGCCATGTCCCTACCACAAAACCCCGGTGCAACACACCCTTGAGCAAGCGGTGTGACATGCTCAAGAAGTTCTATGGCCGCGCCGCCGCGAAGGAGGCGAGAGGCCAAGAAAGACGGGGGCGATGGCGACGCGGCGGCTTCCCCGCCGTCGAAAATGTGTTCCTCATCTTTGGGGGACCTACCGTCGACATGTCGACCGGCGAGCGCAAGAAGGAGCGACACGAAGTCCTCGCCGCGGAGAGGGCGCCTCCGGCCTTTCTCAATTGGTCGGAGGACGTCATCACCTTTAGCCGGGAAGACCACCCGAATCGCATCCCCAACCCGGCCGCACCCGCCGGGTGGTTGATCCCATCATTGGGAATGCCCGGTTCTCAAAGGTCCTTATGGACGGAGGCAGTAGCCTCAACATCCTCTTCGCGCATACATTGCGCCTGATGGGGATCGGGCTGGACCAGCTGCGGCCCAGCACGAAGCCGTTCCACGGCATCGCGCCCGGCAAGCAGGTTCAGCCCCTTGGGCAGATCGACTTGCCGGTCTGGTTTGGCACCCCTAAGAATTTCCGCAAGGAGATCCTCACCTTCGAGGTGGTGGGGTTCAAAGGGGCCTACCATGCCATCCTTGGGCGACCATGTTACGCCAAGTTCATGGCGGTCCCCAACTACACCTACCTGAAGATGAAGATGCCTGGCCCAAACGGCGTCATCACCGTCGGGTCGTCCATCGAGCACGCATTCGACTGCGACGTCGAGTGCGTGGAACATGCAGAGGCACGCGGCGCCGGATGAAGCGCCGGTGAACACGGTGGAGAAGATGGTCAACGAGGACCTCAACTCCGCCGCCAAGCACGTCGGCGCCTTCGAGGCGGCGGAACGACCAAAGGGGTCCCCCTCGACCCCCTCGCCCCCGAGGGCAAGGCGTTGAGGGTCAGCTCGACCCTCGACCCAAAATAGGAAGCAGTGCTCGTCGACTTCCTCCGCGCCAACGCCGACATCTTCGCGTGGAGCCCCTCGGACATGCCAGGCATCCCGAGGGAAGTCGCCGAGCACTCCCTTGACATCCTGCCAAACGCCCGCGCCGTACAGCAACGGCTGCGCCGCTTCGACGAGGAGCGGCGACGGGCAATCGGAGCGGAGCTGCGGAAGCTCCTCGAGGCCGGATTCATCAAGGAAGTATTCCACCCTACGTGGCTAGCCAATCCTGTGCTTGTAAAGAAGAAAAATGGGAAGTGGCGGATGTGTGTAGACTATACCAGTCTTAATAAAGCATGTCCCAAAGTTCCTTTTCCTCTGCCATGCATAGATCAAATCGTTGACTCAACTGTTGGGTGCGAACTGCTCTGTTTCCTTGATGCCTATTCCGGATACCACCAGATTAAGATGAAAGAGTCCGACCAGCTCACGACCTCATTCATCACACCGTTCGGGACGTTCTGCTACGTCACGATGCCATTTGGCCTCAGAAACGCGGGTGCAACATACCAGCGTTGCATGCAGCACGTTTTTGGGGATCACATCGGGCGGACGGTCGAAGCGTACGTGGACGACATCGTCGTGAAAACCAGGAAGGCGGACGACCTGGTTGGTGACCTTGGCGTCGCGTTCGACCTGCCTACGGGCCAATGGGGTCAAGTTAAACCCCGAAAAATGTGTCTTTGGAGTGCCGCGAGGCATGCTCCCGGGGTACATTGTCTCCCGGACGGGGAATCGAGGCCAACCCCGAAAAGGTCGCGGCCCTCGAACGAATGGGTCCGATCCGGGACCTCAAAGGGGTGCGAAGGTGTTGGGGTGCCTTGCCGCCTTGAGCCGCTTCATCTCGCGGCTCGGTGAGAAGGGCTCCGCCCTCTACCGCTTACTCAAGAAGCACGAGCGTTTCTCCTGGACCACCGAGGCCCGGGATGCGCTTGACAAGCTGAAGGCGTCTCTGACGCACGCCCCGATTCTCACGCCGCCCCGGGACGGCGAGCCCCTGCAGCTCTACGTGGCCGCGACCACCCAGGTGGTGAGCGCCGTGATCGTTGTGGAGCGCACGGAGGAAGGGCACGCCTTGCCTGTGCAGCGGCCAGTCTACTACATCAGCGAGGTCCTCTCGGACACGAAAACGCGCTACCCCCAGGTCCAGAAGCTGCTATACGCGGTAGTCCTTGCGCGGCGCAAACTCCGCCACTACTTCGAGGCCCACCCCGTCACGGTGGTTTCTTCCTTTCCGCTAGGGGAAATCATACGCAACCCCGACGCCGCGGGGAGGATCGCCAAGTGGTCCGTGGAGCTGATGGGCGAAACGCTCGCCTACGCCCCGCGCAAGGCCATTAAGTCGCAAATCCTGGCGGATTTCGTCGCTGAGTGGACAGACACGCAGCTACCGCCCCCACAGATCCAGGCAGAGTGCTGGACTCTGTTCTTCGATGGCTCAGTGATGAAAACGGGAGCGGGCGTGGGCCTGCTCTTCGTGTCACCCCTCGGGGAGCATATGCGCTATGCAGTGCGCCTCCACTTCCCCGCGTCCAACAATATGGCTGAGTACGAGGCCCTGCTCTGCAGCCTCAAAATCGCCATTGAATTGGGCGTCAAGCGCCTCGATGTGCGCGGGGAGTCGCAGCTCGTGATCGATCAGGTCATGAAGAACGCGAGCTGCCATGTTGACAAGATGGAGGCCTACTGCAAGGCCGTGCAGGCCCTCGAGGATAAGTTCTACGGCATCGAGCTCAACCATGTGCCCCGAAGGTACAACGAAGAGGCGGACGAACTCGCCAAGATCGCGTCCGGGCGGATCACCGTCCCCCCGAACGTTTTCGCGCGGGACATCGCTCAACCCTCGGTCTTCTTCGAGCCCTACCCCTCGAACCACAACGAACCCTCGGGGGCTCCCTCGAATCCAGCGGGTGCGGAACCCATGGACGAGGACCCCTCGAACGAGGCGTACGTGCTCTCCCTCCTCGAGGGGTACGGCTCCTACGAGGCCGACGCGATGGACATCGAGCCGGCTCCCGTCCAGGCGGACTGGCGGGAGAAATACATCGCCTGGATCGCTCGAGGGGAACTCCCCGCAGACCGTGCCGCGGCTAGGCGCATCGCTAGGATGGCTAAGTCTTTTGCCCTCGTCGACGGCGAGCTGTACAAGCGCGTCGCCTCCGGCATCCTACAGCGGTGGGTGCCAATTCCCGAGGGGCGCGAGCTCCTACGGGACATCCATGCAGGGATCTGTGGCCACCACGCCGCACCCCGCACCCTCGTCGGCAACGCGTTCCGCCAAGGCTTTTACTGGCCTACCGCGGTCGCGGACGCCGGCCGAAATCGTACGCACACCGCGAAGGGTGCCAGTTCTACGCCCGCAAGTCCAACTTGCCCGCCCACGCCCTACAGACCATCCCCGTCACATGGCCGTTCGCCGTGTGGGGGCTGGACATCGTCGGGCCCCTGCGAAAGGCGCCCGGGGGCTTCACCCACTTGCTAGTCGCGATTGACAAGTTCTCCAAGTGGGTGGAGGTGCGCCCCATTACGAACCTAAGGGCTGAGAAGGCGGTGACATTCTTCACCGACATCGTCTACCGCTTTGGAGTGCCAAACTCCATCATCACAGACAATGGGTCCCAGTTTACGGGCCGGAAGTTCTTGGAGTTCTGCGACAAGTTCCACATCCGTGTAGATCGGGCGCCGTGGCGCACCCACGGACCAACGGCCAAGTGGAACGTGCCAATGGCATGATCCTACAAGGCCTAAAACCCAGAATTTTCGACCAGCTCAACAAATCTGGGCGAAAATGGCTCCAAGAACTACCAGCGGTCGTGTGGAGCCTAAGAACCACCCCAAGCAGAGCCACCGGGTTCACCCCATTTTTTCTAGTCCACGGCACGGAGGCCGTCCTCCCCACGGATTTAGAATACGGGTCGCCCAAGGTTCCAGGCTACAACGAGGATGCTAACCAGCGAGCCCGCGAGGACTCGCTGGACCAGCTGGACGAGGCACGCCTCGTAGCCTTAATGCACTCCGCGAGGTATCAACAGTCCCTAAGACGCTACCAAGCACGCAAGATACGTCGACGGGACTTCAGCGAGGGGGATCTGGTCCTAAGGCTGCGCCAAGATAACCGAGGGCGCCACAAGCTATCGCCCCCATGGGAGGGACCCTACGTCGTGGTGAAGGTACTCAAGCCGGGCACATACAAGTTGGCCAACGAGGACGGCGAAGAGCTCACCAACGCTTGGAACATCCAACAGCTACGTCGCTTCTACCCTTAGCTAAGATCTTCCAAGTATTTTTGTTGTAAAAAATCACATCGCCAACGCCCCCGCCTGGCAACGACCATGTAAATACGTCAAGTCTAATGAAAAGGATAACTCGGCTTTCCCCCGAAAACCCAAGTTACCCTCGGGGGCTTGCGGGGGGCATCCCCCCCCCCCCCCCAAAATGGTCCCATTTTTTCGCGCAAAAAACACAACAACCCACACGCGCTAAGTTTGTTTCCTACTTCAACCTCGAGCCGCGGTTCGAACAGGGCGCAGGCGGCACAGCGGAAGGAGCGTGCGAGCCAGAGATAGCCTACGCCGCGTGGCTATGGCCCTTCTCTCTCGCCTCCAACCCAGCGGGTCCCCCGCGAAAATCGAACTTCCCTAACTAGAATCTACTCAGGAAGAAGGAGAAACAAAAAGCGTGATAAACAAACAACTTCATTTACAACGACTGCTTATGTTCATGAAACAACTTGTTTGTTTACAAAAGGCCACGAGGCCAGAATTCTGATACACATAAACAAAAAACGGGCCTAGCGCCCAAGCGCTTTCGGAGCGGGAGGAGCAAGCGGCGTCGGCGGCGTCGGGAAGAGGAACTCCTCGAAGGCCTCGGCAAGCGACCCGGCGGCGGCGGCGGCGAGCGCATCCATACGCTCCATGGCCACCTCGTCCTCGACGCCCTCGGGAACGATGTACCCCTGCGCCGCGCGCCTCGAAGTTAACCTCGTAGTGGGATCGCACCACTCCGAGGGCCTTCTCGGACGCCCACCGCGCCGCCCCGGCGCATCCGCTCGGTGACGTGGCCACCAAGGGCGCGCGGGCGGCCGGCCAACGAGCCGCCGGCCCGTGCCTCGCCCTCCTCGACGGTGCGGCAAGTCTCGAGGGCTGCATCGCGCGGCTCCCGCAGCCTCTGCTCGGAGGAGTTGTAGGAGGCGCCGGCGCCGCGGCCCGCTCTGCCGCGTGCCCCAGAGCAGTGCGCAAGCCTGGGAACATCAAGGCAAGGGATAAATCAGAAAAAAAGGGAATGCGAAGTTCCCAATCGAAAATCCAACAAGACAAGAGTCAGATTGTGGCTCATCTTCGACTTGCTTCTTCTCCATCTCGAGGTCGCGGCGCACGGCCTCGACCGTCAGCTCGAGGCGCTTGACGGTCTCACCCTACTCTTGGAGGGCCATCTCCCCGGTTTGCGCTCGCAATGCCGAGCACAACGACCTCGCCCTCGGCTTTGGAGAGCTTGGCGTCCCGATCCGCCAAGGACTTCCGCGTCACCTCGTGGGCGGCGCGCTCTCGCTCCGGCGCCGCACGGGCATCGGTGAGGGCGGCCTCGCTCCTCGCCGGGAGCCGCTCCTCGGCCCCTTGGCGGGCGGTGCTCTCTTGCGGGAGCCGCTCCTCGGCGGTGACGAGGGCCGCGGCCTTGGCGTCGAGGGCGGCCTTCGGGTCGTCGGCCTCCTTGGCCCGCCGCTCCCGGCTCGCGCGCCCGCTCCTCGGCCGGCGCCGCCGCGCTCGCGCCCCCTCGAGCGACGTGCGGAGCTCCCGAGTTTCGGCGCGAGTGGTGGCCACCTCCGCCTCCCAGTTGGCGGCCAACGTCCGCGTCTTCTCTAGGTCCGCGCGCGCATTCCACAGCGCCTCGTCACGATCGACGAGGGCTGTGCGGACCGGCTCGAGGCTCGAACGCCGCGGGGCGTCCTGTCCCGAGCTCTCCGGGAGCTCGTCGCACCATGCCATCGCCCGATACGCCAGCCAGTCGTCCGGCGTCCTGAGAGCGTCGGCAAGCGCGTTGAAGGCGCTACACCGCTCCCGGAGCTGGTGAACCTCGGTGTTCACCCGGTCGAAGGCGTCATACTTGTCATGGGCACGACGCTCGAGCTCCTGGCAATCACAGAATCGAAGCCCGTAAGCGCCAAGACTCGAATGCAACGTACGAAAACGAAAGAGGAAAAGGACGAGCAACCATGGCTCACCTGGAAGACGAGCCAAGCCGGGCCGCCGTGGACCTGCAGCGCCTCGTTCAGCGCGCGGTTGAGTGTGGCGCTGGGGCTCCTGAGCTCGCCCCAAAGCTCTTGCTCCCCCCTGGCGTCGGCGAACGCAGAGGGATCCTCGACGACCCCCTCCACCTGGGCGGGGCGGCTGGCGTGGGAGGACGAGGCCTCGGCACCATGTCCTCGGCCCCCCACCACCATGTGACCCTCGTGCCGCCTCACGAGGGCCCCCTCCTGGGGCTCGGGGGAGTTCGTGGGCCAGGCCGGCCCACCGGTTCCATCCGGGCGGCGGGGAGTCGTCCGAGACCTCCACCACCTCCGCCCTGCGGATCGCCGGCGGGCGCCGCCGCTTGTGCCGCCTCCACCGCACCTCCACTTGCGCCACCGCGGCCGCAAGCGCCCGGCGCGGCACCGCGGCCGCCGCCTCCGCCGTGCCGCCGCGTCCACGGGCGCCCCCGCAGGCCGCGCCCGCTCCACCTCCTCTGCGGCCCGGCGCCGCGGCCGCGCCTCCACGGCGGCGCCCTCCGCGGGCCGTACCTCCACCACGGTCGCCGCCGCGGCCCGTGTCTCCATGACGACCGGTGCCGCCGCCCCTCGGCGACCTCCGCGTGCGCCGCGGCGGGCCGATCCGACGGCCGAGGCCTCGGGGCCCCCGGCCGCACCTTGCGAGCTCGCGCCCGCCGCCGTGCTTGTCCCCGGCGCGACGCCCTTGACGAGCGCCGCCGGGTGGGGATCGATGCGTCCGTCCTCAGCACCTTGGCTGGCGCAAGGGGAGGAACGGTTGGCACCACCCTGCGCAGGCACGAACAGAAGGTTAGGGCACCTAATCATCGACAAATCAAACCAAACAAAAAAGGACGGGCTCCTTACCTCGAAGAGTAAAAGGCCCGTTTCCTTTTCCTCGAGGCCTCTGTTGACGGTGAAAATCCGTCAACCTAGCCATGAGTTTACCTTCGGTGTTGGCATGAGTTTTATACCTTATCCATTGGTACTAACCCCCGTGGTATAACAAGTTCACGTGTGCATGTCGGTTTTGGAGTTTAATGTTTATGCAGGGTTTTAGTGTTGAATGCAAGGCTTTCGGGATAAGTTCATCAAGCACCTCATGACAAGACCTTTAAGCCCCGTACAAGTCATGCAATGAAGCAAACTTAACTCCAAGAAGCCGGGGACTTGATCCGAGAAGACAACAGACTCCAGGGACCTGACCAGAAAAGTGCTGAATCTTGCAAGATAAGGAGTTGAGTCCAATTCGGAGAGAAACCGACGACATGGACCTACATGCAGAAGGGGGAAACATCCAGGAAGTAAGAGAACCGACCGGGGGCAAAGGAGCCCTCGGGGCCGGGCCTAAATGGGCCCGGGCCGGCCGGCCCGGTCCGGTCGGCCCGGTGCCCATTTTGGGCCCAAACTCGCTCTCCTTTGCCCTAGCCGCCAATCGGGCTATTTATAGTCCCCCGACCGAGAGCCACGGGGAGAAGAATTCGTCTTCGGCCGCCGAGGAGCGAGAGAAGAGAGGGACACCATGTCGGAGAGGAGAGGGTCGAGCTAGTTGACTAGGGTTTCCCTAGCCGACGTGGGAACCTTGCATGGAAGACCACGTCGGAGTTCCCGAGCTAGAAGCAAGATCAAGGAAGGATCCGGTGGTGATCTTGTGTATGTATCATTGTCATAGTTGAATTATCAAGTTGAATCTTTTCTTAGCGATCAAGTGTTTCCTCGAAGATTTCGTTTTTCGATCGGCTTTGCTTATTCCAATTCTATTCGTACGATAGATTACATAGGGTGTTCTTGTAGCCGCGGTGGCTAGAGGTACACGCGGATCTTCCGAAAGAATCTCGACTTGTCTTTTGACTCGCCCTAAGCTCCCCGCATGAATAGGGATACGTTGTGACGAACGGGAGTCTCGAAAGGCGGATGTTTTCGGATTTGGACGGGGAAACCACAATTTAAAGAGGCTTCTATTAAGATTCGATTTGCTACTTCTTCTCTTGCTTGGAACTTCAACAAAAGGCTTACCCCGATCCCTCTAGATCGGTTTATCTACCCAATCTTACTTTGTTTTCTCCGGTTTTTAGTAGATTAGATTTATCTTTGTTTTGTGCTCTTATCTAGATGCATTAGGGTTTCTCTTTTACCAAAGATTGAAGTTACTTGGCTTTACTAGATCAACTCTTGCGTCACACATTTGTTCCACGGATTCGATACCTTGGGTTCACCACTCGAGGGAAGAAGGGTCCCTTGACTACGACGGGAGACTTGTACGCTTGCGAGTCACGAACGAACTTTGATACAATTATTAACCGTCAACAAGCCCCTTTTTCTGGCGCCGTTGCCGGGGAACAAGTGATCAAGATTTGATTTTTTTTATTGCCTTTTTGTAATTTTCAGTTTTCTTTTTGTTTTTCTTTTTGCATCTACTAAACTTTGATCATCCTCAAGATACATCTAATCTAGTTTGTCTAACCCTAGTTTTCATAGATTTATTTTTCCTTTCTAGTTTTTGCATACTTTGCTTATTGCTAACCCTAACCGGAGATGGTTGGCTACCTCTCCAAGAAACCCAAACCTTTTTGCGGATGATCCAGGAAAACTTTACAGGCAAAATGTGACATGCAACACAAGCTAAAGGGGTGGAAACCCTAGATTCAAAAGTTGAAGTCGAAGGACCGTCGAAATCTCCAAGGGAATCACCACCTCCAAGTCCAAAGGAAGATCAACCTCAACCACCGGAGCGCTGCGCACCCCGGACATCGTTGATCTACCTATCATAAACCTTCAAGACGCCGGGAGGCCGTTCAAGATCAAAGTCTCAACTATCCGCATGACGATTGCGAGAGCTGAATGCATACGAGTCGGATTCCTTGAGTGGCATATCGGTTTACTTAAGAGGAGGATGGAGAAGATGGAGATGGAGAAAGAAGCTCAACACCTAAAGGCCGCCGAAGCAAGATCCTCATGCAAGGAGTGTGTGGAGTACGACCATGTCCAAGGACGCCGTCACTAAGTTCGAGGCTATGGAGAAAATATTGAAGAATTTAGATGGCAAGGTGACGGAGGTCAGAAGCTCTATACGTGAAGTGTTCATCGTGATGAAGATGCTAGACGCAAGTGGGACAACCTGCCGGGCGCCCGATGGGTAACGAAAAAGAATATCCGAGACAACTCCAAAGTCCCAAGACGGCGAAGGCTACTCAAGCTCATTCGGGAGATATGAAGGATCACACTAGAGACCATGAAGATCACGACCGAAGGACCGGAGTTCGAGATGCCGAGCCACAAGGAAGATGTTGCATCCGTCAAGACCAAAGGACAAAGCCACTCGTGAAGACCAAAAAAAAATTGACTAAGCCAAAGCGGGTACCCAAGATTGCAACGCCCACAAAGAGCGTTGATCCGAAGTAATCAAGTGAAGAAGTCTAGCCATGGACTATAAACGAAGCGCCGGGCGGGAGGCAACCCGTTTCGTCAAGTCAAGAATAAGCTACGGGAGGACAACCCGATTCCGGGTTTTTCGAGTCTTTTTAATAATTTAGTTTTTGAGTTTTATTACGCAAAGACATTAGACTTAGAAGTGGTTGAACAATATTAGAGACATAATTCTTGATTGAATGTTTGCTTTATCATAAACCCTTTGCATGAACCCTCCTATGTGCTTGTTTGATTCTTTTCTTTTCGAGAAACCCTCAACCAAATAATTTCAGAACCTTAACTCAACCTTTCACCCTCATTATGGTGCTGAGGTTGACTTATTTTTCATGCTGAAACCACACGAGTAGAGCCACGATTTATGTTTAAGTGTTAATAAAATTCAGCACGTGGTAGGACTCGCGTGAACCTAGAAATCAAAGCTTTTGGTTGGTTTTAAAAATCTATATCCTTGGTTTCTCTAGGATTAGAATTTTTCTAAGCCTATTCTAATTTTGTTTTATTCAAAATCTTTCTTATTTAGCCAAAATTAGAACCTAAACCTATGCCCCCATGATCAAGCCGGGAAATGTTTGCTCTCAACCGATGAAGGCAAACTATACCGGTGAGACCGAAATCGACGTAAAAATAAAATATTTTCGACTTGCATTTGTTTTTAATGGTTTAAAAACTTCTCTAAAATTATGTTCGAGCTCTTGCGTGGCTCTGAAAAATAGTTTAAATTTCGAATTAGAGGAGTGCTTAACCTTAAACACACCATAATGGAGGCAATCTAGTAATCATGCATGCACCATTGGATTCCCTTTCATCAACTTTCACCAATTTCACATGCGAAGGACAAGCATGGTGGGCAGCAAGCATCAACTTTGTAGGAATTTCATGGTGGCATGTGAAGCAAGTGGAGCTAGGGAGCATGGACATGACCCAAAACATGAAGCATCAAGTGGAAGGACCAAGGAGTGGACGAGAGCGTTTGGGCGGTGCAACTCGTGGAGCACGCGGACGGGGAAAGTTGCGAGAGGTGAAATGATCGTCTTTGGAAGAAAGACGAGGCGGGGAGGAGCACCGAGGCCGGCCTCACCTACATAAGGAGCCCCCCCGGCTCCCGTTTTCTGCGAGCAAGCTTCCCTCTCCTTCCTTTGTTTGTGTGTTCAAGTTTGTGTGCTCAAAACCTCCGTAGACATAGACAACCTTCCCAAGCTTGAGAGCTCAAGAAAAAAAAATCCACATCCTTAATCCACTCAAAGTCCACATCCGAAGCAAAGAGTTTAAGTGCCTAGTTACCGGTTGCAACCCGGAGTTTTAGTTGAAGAAAAGAGTGCAGCAACCATGTGAAAGAAAACCACAAGTCTCTTGTCCAAGAAGAAGAGTTCGTCGTCGTCCAAGCCGTCATCAACCACATCCTCGAGGAGGCACTCGGTTTCCGAGTCTCCCCGGAGCATGGAGACGGATACGACACCACAGAGAAGGAACGATGCTCTCCTCCTTGGTGGTATGAGGGCTGCAAGAAGCACTTCCATGAGGTTTACCGAACCTCGTGGGCACACGGAGGAGCAGCCCGCGCCACCACGACGATCGACTCGCTCAACCGCACCACCTCCTTACACCCCGACACACTCTTCGTACGGCTTCATCATCTTGTCGGCGGAGGAGGAGGAGAGGCTCGCCAATCTTGAGAAGAGGCTTGTGCCGAACGTCGAGTTCGACGACCAAGCACTCTACACCTTGGGTTTTTGCACCGGCATATACTATATGTTGGGGCACCTCAGATGGGTGCAGTTCTCCAACGGAGTAACGGTGGACACCCATTTGGGGGTTCGCCTTGGAAATTTTAATGACTATTGCACTCATCGTTGATGATGATGGGGTGCAAAGCTTGTCATTCCGTTTGGAGGGAGTCCAACAAGAGGTTCCCTACGAGCACGTTAGGGAGCTGCTTGGATTCCACAAGGGAGCTCCGGAGAAAGTTGACGTGCCACCCGGCATGTTAGCGGGATTTTGAACATGATCTCCGGAGAAGCCCATCAACAACGCAATTGCATCCGCAACCCCATTATCCGGATATTTCACTCCTGGATGTGCAAGAGGATATTGGGGAGGATGAAGGAAACAAAGGTGACCGACACGGAGTTGAATTGGTTATACTCGGCTTTAATTGCCAGGCAGCCAATAGACCCCTCTTACCTCATGATCAACCATTGGTGTTGTGAAGCAACATCGGGGGCGGGTAATATTGGTTCGGGGTGTTACCTCTCCATGTTGGCCTTTTTCTTGCGGCCGGGGATCGCAAGAAACCCCGCTCACCTTTTGCGTGGTACCTCTCTCGGTTTTGAGTATTTGTGGCAAGGCAAATACATTAGTGGAGATGAGAGAGGAGGTTATCGGTTGGCCATAGTGAACCTACCCCTTCCGAATGAGAGGCTTAGGCTTTTCACCGAAGGAAGGGAAGATTGGTTGGAAGAGGGACTACTTGTCCCTGCAAGGAAGAACAAAAGAGGAAGAATCGTAGAGGAGGGAACATCCTCCGCACAGGCGAGTGGAGCACAACCCAATATGCAACCATTCGGCGGGGTCCCTCCTCCGCCAAGTTATTACGGAGGGTCACAAGGACAAGCATGGGGGGGTGGTGCACCGGTACCCCCACAAAATTATGTTGTGCCCAACGCTAACTTCGCGGAGTCCTACGCTCATCATCCCCAACCACAACAAAGCATGGCTATAATTGGAGGGTATGCTGCAAGAAACGCTCAAAACATCGCAGCCATCCAAGCTAATGCAACTCAACTTGGTGAAGGAAACGCAAATATTGCCTTTGAGCTCGGACGCCTTCACCTTGTGGAGCCAAATCAATTTGTCGGAGGGAATGTCCAATCGTATTACGAGCAAGGGTATTATTATCAAGATCATCAACATCAACCACCGGCGGAGGACTAGAAGATTTAGGAACTTTAGTTTTCTTTTCTTTTCTTTTTCTCTGTAATTTTCAGCTTTTGCTTATGTGTGTTTGCGTAGTATTTTCTGTTTTTATTTAAATTTCAGCAAGCATGTTAGTTTATTTTCAGTTTGATGTCATCATTAATAAAGACACCACCTCGATTATATCATTGGAAAAGTTACAAAATTCGTGCCATGATGATATATGATTAAAATTGCAGCTTTGTTCATCTTTGTAATTGATTTATGCATGTTTAAGCTAGTGCTCTCTTAAAAATACAAATCTGAATTTATTTAAATGCTAGCTTAATTTTCAGCGGAGGTTATGATTAAAATAAAAACCCATAGTGTTTTATGTGCTCTCAAGTTATGAATAGATTAAAGATGTCTTTTATGCTCAAAAATATCGCTAACCTTGTCACAAATATCACTTGTGTGTTGCTCAACCTATCCAAAGCCTTATATATATTTGAGTGCATAAACCTTAGTGTACAAGATTTATTTTTGAGTGAGTTATTGCAGGCCATGATTTCTCTGGCCCGAGACTAAGAAGCTGGTCATTCCATTTTTGCGTATCTATCTTTTTGCTAGCCTTTTATCCGTGCATTGTGTATCCCCGCATCGGTGATCTCACAAACTTCGCCGGATATCCACCCTTAAACCAAATATCTTTTTTGTGATTACCTCCTTGACCACAACCTATCGTTGAGAATGGATCATCAATTCAAGGAAGATCGCAAGACGGTGCCAACGTTGAAGATTTCAAGTATCTCTCCAAGGAAAAATATTCCGGTACCTACCTCATTTTTCGCCTCTTTGCTCGAGGACGAGCAACGACTAAGCATGGGGGAGGAGGTAGGTACGGTGCAGTTTTAGAGTTCAAAAGGGAGTATTTTAAAAAAATATATAATGATGAAAGAAAAAAAATCCAGTGATATTCATGACTTTCAAGGTATAAAAAATCAAAACTTCGTTGTGGAAGTCATGGGCTGAATATATGACGAGAAAAAAAAATGAATGAATGAAAGAAAGAAAAGAATGAGAAATATGAGAAAGAGAAAAAAAATGTGCGTAAAGTAAACTCCCCGGTTCTCTAAGAGTGCAATCAAGGCTTCAAGTTAAAAAGATCCATTCTCATTCTTCCAACCATGTGCAATCTGATAACGAGGACTTCCTTTGTGCCTCGGGATCACTCTTTGCCATTTGCACATGTCCACTCATCTAAAAGTGTGTGTATTTTTCTCTTTCCCCTCCTTGATTTAACATTATTTTCCAATGACCTTTTTGACGAGTCTCGGTAAGACCATGAGAAGCTTGTCTTGTTTTGACAACACCTCATTTATAAAATCTTGTTAGGACTAAACTTTCCCAAAGCTCCATATAAAGCCTACCACATATATATGAGAGGGAAAGGAGTAGAATATATAGGCTTGAGATACAAGTGAGATGAGAGTTTATGAGCAATGCACGAGATGATTTAAATTTGTGAATTTGGTTTAGCTTTTCTTTATCTCGTTCTTCATTTCAAAAATTCTGAGATCTATTTAAAACTTTGTGAGCATGTTAATACTTGTGGGATAAGCTTAATAAGAATCTACCCTCCGTAGAGATGAAGGCTAGTACATTATGGAACTTTAATGAATTAAAATTTTGAGAGCATTATGTTTTCTCATGTGTAGTCAAGTGCAAAGTTTAAACATTGTTTGGCAATGATGATATCCATCGAAGGCTTACTCGAGGACGAGCAAGGTTTAAGCATGGGGGAGATGTTGACGGTGAAAATCCGTCAACCTAGCCATGAGTTTACCTTCGGTGTTGGCATGAGTTTTATACCTTATCCATTGGTACTAACCCCCGTGGTATAACAAGTTCACGTGTGCATGTCGGTTTTGGAGTTTAATGTTTATGCAGGGTTTTAGTGTTGAATGCAAGGCTTTCGGGATAAGTTCATCAAGCACCTCATGACAAGACCTTGAAGCCCCGTACAAGTCATGCAATGAAGCAAACTTAACTCCAAGAAGCCGGGGACTTGATCCGAGAAGACAACAGACTCCAGGGACCTGACCAGAAAAGTGTTGAATCTTGCAAGATAAGGAGTTGAGTCCAATTCGGAGAGAAACCGACGACATGGACCTACATGCGAAGGGGGAAACATCCGGGAAGTAAGAGAACCGACACGGGGCAAAGGAGCCCTCGGGGGCTGGGCCTAAATGGGCCCGGGCCGGCCGGCCCGATCCGGTCGGCCCGAGCCCATTTTGGGCCCAAACTCGCTCTCCTTTGCCCTAGCCGCCAATCGGGCTATTTATAGTCCCACGACCGAGAGCCACGGGGAGAAGAATTCGTCTTCGGCCGCCGAGGAGCAAGAGAAGAGAGGGACACCATGTCGGAGAGGAGAGGGTCGAGCTAGTTGACTAGGGTTTCCCTAGCCGACGTGGGAACCTTGCATGGAAGACCACGTCGGAGTTCCGGAGCTAGAAGCAAGATCAAGGAAGGATCCGGTGGTGATCTTGTGTATGTATCATTGTCATAGTTGAATTATCAAGTTGAATCTTTTCTTAGCGATCAAGTGTTTCCTCGAAGATTTCGTTTTTCGATCGGCTTTGCTTATTCCAATTCTATTCGTACGATAGATTACATAGGGTGTTCTTGTAGCCGCGGTGGCTAGAGGTACACGCGGATCTTCCGAAAGAATCTCGACTTGTCTTTTGACTCGCCCTAAGCTCCCCGCATGAATAGGGATACGTTGTGACGAACGGGGGTCTCGAAAGGCGGATGTTTTCGGATTTGGACGGGAAACCACAATTTAAAGAGGCTTCTATTAAGATTCGATTTGCTACTTCTTCTCTTGCTTGGAACTTCAACAAAAGGCTTACCCCGATCCCTCTAGATCGGTTTATCTACCCAATCTTACTTTGTTTTCTCCGGTTTTTAGTAGATTAGATTTATCTTTGTTTTGTGCTCTTATCTAGATGCATTAGGGTTTCTCTTTTACCAAAGATTGAAGTTACTTGGCTTTACTAGATCAACTCTTGCGTCACACATTTGTTCCACGGATTCGATACCTTGGGTTCACCACTCGAGGGAAGAAGGGTCCCTTGACTACGACGGGAGACTTGTACGCTTGCGAGTCACGAACGAACTTTGATACAATTATTAACCGTCAACGGCCCTCGGCGGATGAGGCCGGCGCGGCCGCCACGCCGCCGTAGCGCCTCCCGACGGCGCCGCTATACGCGCGAGCACGCCCGCCCCGTGCGCGGGCGCGGCCGACGCCGCGCCTCCCGAAGGCGCAGCCGCACGCGGGGGCACGCTCGCCCCGCGTGCGGACACGCTAGCCGTCGCGCCCCCCGACGACGGTGCGCGCGCGTGCGGGCACGCTCGCCCCGCGTGCGGGCACGCTTGACGCGCGCACGCGCGCGCTCGCCGCGCGCGCCTCGGGTGGCGCGCGCCGGCACCCCCGCGGCGCGCGCGCGCCCCGATGTCGATTGCCCGGCGGCGGACGCCGGTGCGCCCGCCCCGGGCGAAGCCGCCCTTGTCGGCGGCACCGGCTCGGCGACGGAGGCGCGGGCGCCACCGTCGGAGGGGCCCTCCCCCCTCGGTCTCTTCCTCCTCGTCCTCCTCCGAGGATGAGGGCTCCTCGATCTCCCGGGGAGGAGAGCCCCGGCTTCTCGCGCCGCCGGCACTCCGCGGCCCGCCGGTCGCGGCGCGCTTGACGTCGCCTCGCGTGCTCCCTCTTGCGCGCCGCACGCTCCTGCTGCTGCTGCTGCGCCGCCCGGCCCAGCGCGCGGGAGTCGGGGGTAGGCGGGACGGACTTGGCGATGGTGAAGGTCACCAGCTGTACACGGAAGCAACAAAGGCGTGTCAGGAGGCAAAGGCAACGCTAAAAACCAAAACGAAATCAAGAACCACACTCACCAACGGGCCGGTGGGGAGCATCTCGATGTCCCACGGGGTCCGCCCCGCAGGCGACGGCACCCGGGTGTCGACGGCGCTCCGCGCCGGGTAGCGCGTACGGCCGCTCGAGGGGCGTCGGGAGCATCCGCGACCTCGCCAGGTCGACGGGGTTGGCCGCCTCTGTCATCTCGAAGATGCAGAGCGGCCTCTCCATCAACGGCACGATCCGCCGGTGATGAAGGAAGGCGAGGACGCCCATCGCGTTCAGCCCCATCTTCGCCAGGCGGCGGCGCGGCGGCCGGGACCGACTCTCGCCGCCTCCGATCTTGGGGCGTGGACACCCCGTAGCCCCGGGAGTCGGGGCCTCTCCTTGAATATCCGCCGGTGTAGGGGGGGGGCCGGGCTCGGCGTTACGCAAGTAGAACCATCCCTGCTCCCCGGCCGGCGTTGTTCGTCGTCATGGTGCGGGGGATGTAGACGTCCTTGAATTGCCCCCCGCGGGGCAAGCGACATCCCGCCGGCGCGCATCGCGCGGCGGGTCCTTGGCTCCGTCGTGGGCTGCGTGATGAGCTCCGCGCGGAAAAGGTGTACCCAGAGCTCCCAATTGACCGGGATCCACAGGTACCCTTCGCAGACACCCACAAATGTGGCCGCCTGCGAGATCGCGTTGGGGGCGAAGTTGTGCAGCTCCACCCCGTAGTAGTAGCACATCGCCCGCATGAAGGTGCTCGCCGGCGCGGTGAAGCCCCGCTCGTGGTAGCGGATGAAGCTCACCACGTAGCCCTCCGGTGGGTTGGGCTCGTCGTCCGCAGCCGGTGGCACGATCCACTCCGCCGGACGTCCGTCTTCGTTGGCCGCCAGCTGGTCGGCGGCGACCAGCTCGCCAAGCACCAACCGCGTCACCGTCGACCTCTCCCAGGCGTACGGCTCCAAGATCGTGAGGGGAAGCTGTGGCGGCGCCATGAGGAAGCACGAAGGGATGCGAGGACGGAGAACAAAGAAACGGAAGGAAAGCTCTAGTGGCGACACCGCGCGGTGGCAGGAGCTAGGCGAAGACGAAGGGGCGGGGGACTGAAAATGGTGAGATGCCAAGGTAAAAAACCGCCGTCTCCTCCTCCCCCGCGGCTTTATAGGCCGACGGGCGAGCTCTCCGGAGCGGACGCCCCGCTAGCATTGCTTGCGGGGAATCTTTCCATCGCGTCGACGAGCGGGACCCACCACGACCGCCGCGGCCACGTCATTGCGGGCGGACCATCATTACGGCAAAGACCGGCGACAACCGAGGCGAAGCCGTCACGTCCGCCCGCCACGCCGCCCACTGCGCGCGCGCGCGGCGCGCCGCCTAAAAAGGCGCGCTCGCGCTGCAAAACCGCGGCCACGACCGCGAGGCACTTAAATGCCCGGGTCCCTTGCCAAGCAAGGAGAACCCTCGAGCGGGGCGAACCCCCGGCTCGAAACAAAAGCGACCCTCGATGGGATATCAGCGTGAGAAGGTCGCCCGGGACCTGCTCGATGTAGAGCAGGCAACCGCGGGCACCCATGCCACGCAAAACCCTCGAGCGGCACGGGCCCTCGGCTCCAGACAAAAAGCGACCCTCGATGGGATATCAGCGTGAGAAGGTCGCCCGGGACCTGCTCGATGTAGAGCAGGCGACCGCGGGCACCCATGCCACGTAAAACCCTCGAGCGGCACGAGCCCTTGGCTCGAGATGACGTCAACCCTCGATGGGATATCGACGTGAGAAGATCGCCCGGGACCTGCTCGATGTAGAGCAGACACCGCGGGCACCCATGCCACGCAAAACCCTCGAGCGGAGCGAGCCCCCGGCTCGAGACAATGTCAACCCTCTAAAAGAAGGCACATACACTGTGCTACCAACCAGCACCTCGAGGGCCGGCTCGCCCCGGACCCCTCGACGGCCGCAAACGTGAAAAGACGGGGCCGCCCAGGCGCCACCCCGCACGGCCCTCCGATCGGAGGTTCGAAGCCGACCCTCGACGGGTTCGAACAGGCGCCACAGATCGCAGAGTTAGGGACGACGAGGGCACGCGCATTCGAGCCGTTCCTCGAGCCTGTCGGCTCGAGGGTGCCCCACATGTCGTGTTCGAGAGCCAGCGAGGGCAGCTAGCCGGAGGGATCCCACCGAGGGAGAGCTTCCGCGCCCTCGGTCCCTAGCGAACGGGACCGAGCCCCACCTAACAAACCCACGCAAGCGCTTCCATGGACGTGTCTCCGGACCGCGCAGCCTACCCTTATCGAATGGGGCATGGGCGTCCACTTGAACCACCCGCTATCAGCTCGAAGAGGAATCAGCAATTCGCGACCCGCTCGATGGGAGTTGCAGAAACCTCACCCTCCGTCCCGCGGAGGGACGGCGAGGGCGCGTTAAAAAACAAGTCGTCAGGCTCTACCCGATCGCCTCGAACGGGCCAAGGCTCAGGGGCTCGACGCATGGCTACACCTCCTTGAAACTGCACCCGCCCGAGACAGTGACAGCGGAGCGTGCACCCCCGAAGCCGGCTGAAACACCGCCGATGCCGGTTGGCATATGTGCCACGCCTCTCTGACCAAAATTCTCGCGGTTAACCCCCGCGGGGAGAACTCACACTCTGCGCGGGGCTTCGGGGCTAGACCCGCGGGTCCGCCGACGCGGCCCCACGGAAGCGTTCGCAAACAAGGAGGGAAGAACGTCCTATCGGTAGGTTCCGGCATGCGCGGGAGCCTCAATGGCAAACCCGCAGATGCTCGGGGGCTACTGTCGGGTACAGCCCTAGGGGTCCCCTTAAACAATGGGGAAAAACCCACTTAAATCCCGGTACTGAAACACGTTAAGCCTAACCATGCAGGTGACTAACCATGCAGGACACGGCCCACAGGGACTCCGACGGCCCATCGAGGCGGCCCACATAAGGATCCCCTCGAAACGGACTCCGCCTCGTTCGAGGCCGCACGCTCCCTTCGGGCGGGCATCGCCCCGCTCGAGGGCTCACTCCCCCTCGAGCGGGTCTCGTCTCGCTCGAGGGTTCGTCCCGCCCTCGGCTGGGGCCCGCCACGCTCACGGGCGCCCCGCACGCGTGCGCCGGCCCGTACACGGGCATTTAACGCCACGACGCCGCGGGACGGCGCCATCATGCGCCGGGGGCTCGCACCCGGTGCCGCCGCACCAACTCCCCGGGGGAGGAGCCCATCCCCGCCCGCGTGGGGAGGGTACGGTGGAGTGCGGCGGTGTCGGTCCGTGACACCGCGCGCACGCCCCGTACGGCTAACGCGCCGAGCCCTCGAAAGGGGGCCGGCGCACCCTCGATGTACTTTCTTGTGACCCTACGGGGGTTGGGTGGAGGCGGTAGGCCGGTGGACCCGCCATCCCCGCCCGCGCGCGGCGTGGCCGCCGTACCCGCGCGCGCGAGGGGCACGCCGGGCCCCCGTAGCAACGACTCCGGCCCCGTGAGGCGCGTTGGGAAGGAACGCCGTTCGCCAACTCCCGTGCGCGTACGGGCTGCGTCGGCACCTCCCTCGAAGCCTATCGAGGAGAACATCACCGCCATCCGTGCTCTCCTACCCTCGAATCGCCCTTTGTTCGGGTACAAGTCGAGGCCATGATGACCGAGATCGCTACAAGGATCGCCGGACGGCCGCCCACTCTACACCGTAGCACGTCGCACTTCTCCACGTAGCTAGATAGCGTGGCGCGCATGTAACCCGCTGCCCCCTTGATCTATAAAAGGGGAGGCGAACCCCCAGCCGCAGGGGGGACAGAGGGATAGAGACACGAGAACACTTCACACACCGTGCACTCACTCTCTTATTCTCCCACAACATCTTCAACCACTCTTCTAGGGACTTGGAAGCCACGCTTCCTCTCCCGCCTTGCTTGTAGCAGCCCCACTACGAGCACCCGGTGCTGAGCAATATAGTGCCGCGAGCACACCCCTGCTGGACGTACGGCCCCCTCGGCCGGAACCAGGATAAAACCTTGTGTCATTTGTTGCTTGGCATCGACCATTGAGGGATAGACCACGGCGCTATCTACTGGTTAGTGTCGGGACCATATTCCGCACCGACAAGCCCGCCATCGCTCCTCGTCGAAGCGGCGGAGCCGTTGTTGCACGGCGCGGGTGTGAGGCAGGATGTCAAGGGAGTGCTCGGCGACCTCCCTCGGGATGCCCGGCATATCCGAGGGACTCCACGCGAAGATGTCGGTGTTGGCGCGGAGGAAGTCGATGAGCACCACTTCCTATTTTGGATCGAGGGTGGAGCTGACCCTCAACGCCTTGCCCTCGGGGGCCACGGGGTCGAGGGGCACCTCCTTGGTCTGCTCCGCGGCCTCGAAGGTGCCGGTGTGCTTGGGGGCGGAGTCGAGGTCATCGTTGACCATCTTCTCGAGGGTGGTCACCAGCGCTTCATCCAGCGCCAGCGCTTCCGCGTGCTCCACGCACTCGACGTCGCAGTCGAATACGTGCTCGATGGACGAGCCTACGGTGATGACGCCGTTCGGTCCTGGCATCTTCATCTTCAAGTAGGTATAGTTGGGGACCGCCATGAATTTGGCGTAACAGGGTCGCCCAAGTATAGCGTGGTAGGCACCCTTGAACCCCACCACCTCGAAGGTGAGCGTTTCCTTGCGGAAATTCTTTGCGGTGCCAAACCAAACCGGCGGGTCGATCCGCCGAGGGGGCTGGACACCTTGCGGGCGCGATGCCATGGAACGGCTTCGTCTTTGCGGGGGCTGCGGTTTGGTCCAACCCGATCCCCATCAAGCGCGGCGTATGCGCGTAGAGGATGTTGAGGCTGCGCCCCCGTCCATCAAGACCTTTGAGAACCGCGCGTTCCCAATGATTGGGTCGACCACCCGGCGGGTGCGGCCGGGTTGGGGATGCGGTTCGGATGGTCTTCCCGCCGAAGGTGATGGCGTCCTCCGACCGGTTGAGGAAGGAGGGAGGGCGCCTTCTCCGCGGCGAGGACCTCGTGCCGCTCACCGCGTGGCGGCGGGTCGACATGTCGACGGTGGGTCCCCCAAAGATGAGGAACACGTTCTCCACGGCGGGGAAGCCGCCGGCGTCACCATCCCCTCCGTCCTTCTTGGCCTCCGCCTCCTTTGCGGTGGCGCGACCATAAAACTTCTTGAGCATGTCGCATTGCTCAAGGGTATGGTTCACTGGGGTCTTGTGGTAAGGACATGGCTTCTTCAGCATGTCGTCAAACACCCCCGGACCTCGAGGGGCCGGTCGAGGGCCCCGTTGAGCCGAGTCATCAGCAAGAGCCTCGGCCTCATCGCCGTCGCGCCCCTGCTCGCACGCCTCGCGGCGCGGCTTCTTTCCCTACTTGCCCCGCTTGTCCTTGCGGTAGGGCTCCCTGGGCTTGCTGCCCTCCGCGGGCGCATCGTCCGAGCGCTTGCCCTTCTTGCCGTCAAAGATCGCCCCCACGGCCTCCTCTCCTGAGGCGAAGCTGGTGGCGATGTCGAACAGCTCGTTGGAGTCCGCGGGCGGGCTGCGCCCCAGCTCTCGTACGACGTCCCGGCATGTGGTGCCCTCGAGGAAGGCGTCCACAATTTCGGATTGCGCCACGCTGGGGAGCTCTGTACAGCGCTTGGAGAAGCGTCGTATGAAGTCCCGCAGCGACTCGCCAGGCTTCTGAGTGTAGGAGCGCAGATCCCAGGAATTCCCAGGGCGTACGTACGTGCCCTGGAAGTTACCTACAAATGTGCGGACCAGATCGTCCCAGTTGTGGATTTGACTGGCGGGCAGGTGCTCGAGCCATGTCCGGGCTGCATCGCCGAGGTGCAGGGGCAAGTTGCGGATGATGACCTCGTCGCTGGTGGCCCCGCCCAGCTGACACGCCAGGCGGTAGTCATTGAGCCACACGCGGGGATCCGTCTCCCCGTTGTACTTGACGATGGTCGAGGGTTGGCGGAAGCGGCGGGGAAGGCCGCCGCGCGGATCTCCCCGGCCGAACACACGGGTCCCGGGGGGCTCCGGCGTCGGGGGAGCGGTCTTCGTCGGCGTCGTAGCGTCCGCCCCGTCGAGGGTGGTAGCCTACCGCCGCTCGGGCTTCCGCCCTGCTCGTGCGGCGGGCATTGATGACGTTGCGGGCGTCACCTTCAAGCGTCCTACGCGTGTCAAGGAGCCGCTCCTTGGCCGCTGCACGTCCCGAGTTGGCGGGGCGCCTCGCAGCTTCACCTGCGTGGACCGAGGGTTCGCCCCCTGTGCAGCCCCGTCCCCTCGTGCATCCCCCTGTTGGCGGATACGCGAGGCTGAGCTTTCGGCCTGCTGGACGGCCGCCTGCTCAATGAGAGCCTGCACCTCGCGTTGCAGGTTCCGCGCCTCAGGGGTCGAGGGTGCCGGCATTGCTCGCAGCACCGTCGCGGCGGCAACGAGCTTCTGACTTGCCCGTGGAGGTGCGTTAGGGTTGTCAGCGTTGATGCGGTCGCGGGCCTGCCTGCCCAGCTCCCGCACGCGTTCGCCGCGAGCGGAGGCTTCTCCAGCCATCGAGGCACGGAGCAGCCGCACCGTTCGGTACTCCTCCGCCAGCTTAGCCTCGAGCTCACGGGCTTGGGCTAACTGCGCGTCGGCGTCGGCCCCGGCGGGGAGTGCTTGGCCCCGCGGCCAGGCGTGGAGCGATCCCTGGGGCGGGCGTGACCTCCCCGTCTCCGGCACCCGCAGCGCCGGTGGCATTCGCTGGGTCGTTGGCGATGACGACATAGCATTCCCGCGCGGGGTCGTAGCACCTGGTGTTGGAGTCGTCGGAGCAGCCGAACCAATAGTCCGTGGCGTCAAGGAAATGCCTGAACATGACTGGGTCCGGCACGCTGGAGAAGTCCCACTCCGCGTACCCGTGGAGGTTAGCGGGCGGCGGCGCGTCAAGGGAGCCTAGGGACGATTCGTCACCCGCTGAGGCGCTGGGATCCCTGGCGACGAAGACGTGACGGCCAGGCGGAACCCTGCGCATCGTGGTGTTGACGTTGGCGTTGAAGGCCATCGCGGCACCACGCAGCCCAATGGGAAAGCGCGGTCCGGAGACCGTGCGCTGTCAAGTTGGGGTGGCCGTTGCAGTGATGGCGGGCGCGCCGCGCTGAGAAGCGGCACGCTCGGCTGCCGTCGCTCGGACCGTGCCCGGCGCGAACGCGGCCGGCCGGAGCGGCGGCGGCGGCGTAGCGTCGACGGGCTGCGGTGTCCGTGCCGGCGGGCGTCGCGCGCCGTGGTGGTGCGCGCGGCGGGGACCGGAGCGGACCCGGCCTGGCGCCGCGCACGGAGCTCCTCACGGTTGGTGAGGCGCATGAGATAGCCGTTCCCCGTGGCCTGAAAGTTTAGGCCCCCGAACCGGATTTCGAACCCGGCGGGGAGGGGGTCCAAGCTTCCCATGCAGTAGCGTGTACCACGGTACTCAGTGCGGATCACCATGGAGGGAGTTGATGGATTGACCTTAGGCGCTCAGATTGCCCCACGGTGGGCGCCAACTGTCGGTGCGGAATGTGGTCCCGACACTAACCAGTAATAAGCGCCGAGGTCTATCCCTCAATGGTCGATGCTAAGCAACAAGGGACACAGAGTTTATCCTGGTTCCGGCCGGTGGGCCGTACGTCCAGCAGTGGCGTGCTCAAGGCACTATATTGCTTAGCACCGGGGGTGCCTGTAGTGGGGCTGCTACAAGCAAGGCGGGAGAGGAAGCGTGGCTTCCAAGTCCCTGGTGTAGTGGCTGAAGATGTTGTGGGAGAATTGGAGAGCAAGTGCGTGGCGCGTCTCGTCTCGTGTTGTGTTCTGTCTCCCGTCGTCTGTCCGTCGTCTCCCCTGCGGCAAGGGGGTTCGTCCTCCTTTTATAGACCAAGGAAGGAGCGAATAACATGCGCGCCGCGCTATTTAGCTACGTTAGAGAGCGTGGTGTGCTACGCTGTAGAGTAGGTGGCCGCCCAGGCGATCTTGCAGCGATCTGGCCATCATGACATATCTTGTACCCGAACAGTGGCGGCCTCGAGGGTAGAAGAGCAGCGGACGGCTGGAATGTCTTCAGATAGGCTTGAGGGAGTCGCTGACGTCGGCCCGTACGGAGCACAGTGGCAAGTAAGGTGGGCGTCCCGTTCCCACACGCTCCACAGTGCTGGAGCCGTTGCCACAGCACCTGGCGTGCGCCCGTACGCGCGAGGGCGGCAGCCATACCGTAACAGTGGCAAGGATGGCGTCCCACTGGCCTAGCGCCTCCACCTAACCCTGTAAGGTCACAAGAAAGCAAATCGAGGGTGCAGCCGACCCCCCTTCGAGGGCTCGGCGCGTTAGCCGTGCGGAGCGAGCGGCACGGCGTCACGGGGACCGGCACCGCCGCGCGCGCACGGTCCCCCCCCCCCCCCCCCCACGGTGATGGGGATGGGCTCCCTCACGGGGAGTTGGTGCGGCGGCACGGGGCGCGAACCCGGGCGCATGATGGCGCCGTGCGCCGGTGTCGGGGCGTTAAATGCCCGTGTATGGGAGCGGGGCGCGCGTGCGCGGAGTGCCCTCGAGCGAGGCGGACCCCGTTCGAGGGCGGAGCGGACCCTCGAGCAAGGCGGAGCCTGCTCGAGGCAAGCGTACCCCCTCGAACAGGACGGAGCCTGCCCGAGGGAGGCGCGCACCCTCGAGCTGCTCGAGGGGGTCTTCGAGTGGGCCGTCGTGGTGGGCCGTTGGGGCCTCTGCGGCGCGGGCCACATCCTGCATGATTAGTGTTTGGTTTTGGCTTTGTTGCGGGTTTTAGGTGGGGATTCCCCAGTTGTTAAAGGGGACCCCTAGGGCTGTCCCCGACATAAATACCCCCCTTCCCGTTACTAGCAGTTAGGAACAAAACGCATGCCTCGCGGACTGTCTGCAATGCCCTCGTGGACTGTCCGCGTTTGAATTCCAACGGTAAAAACGCGAAGTCAACGGCTGGGGGGACTGCCCGTTGGGTCGGGCGGACCGTCCGCCAGGGCCACGCGGACCGTCCGCTCGGGCCATGCGGAGCTGTCCGCGGGCGGGCCGCGGACCGGCCGCCCCGTCCACCGAGCAGCACCTCGTTCGTAACGAATAACGGACCGTCCGCGGCACCTCGTGGACCGTCCGCCAGTCCCCGCGGACCGTCCGCCTGATCCCCGCGGACCGTCCGCCCGGAAGCACATTTTCTCGAAAACTTTTTACCAAAAACTCAGGTTTTAAATAAAAATCAACAACCCACGGACCGTCCACCCCAAAGGCCCGGACTGTCCGCCAGATACCTGAAAACTTGTTTTTCTTATGATTTTCAATGAAACCCTTTTTCTAAGAGAAACTGCCACTCATCTAAATGCAATGAATGCAAATTTTTGATCCAAGTGGCACTATGGAAAGTCAAGCCAATGAAATTGATCCCTCTTGATACTACGGCTATCTATCTTATTAACCCGGTCATTTAACATCCTCTAATCACCTTATGACTGGTAAAAATAAAACCCTATCTTTTACCTTTGCCTTGAGCTCTTTTCAACACAAGTCATCCAAGACTTTCTCATGTATACCACATGATCTCATCATTTCACCGGACTAACCTATTCTTATAACTCAAATAAAATTGTTAGTTCATAATGCTTGTCATTAATTACCAAAACACGAATTAGGGGCCTAGATGCCTTCAATCTCCCCCTTTTTGGTAATTGATGACAACCATTTAAAGGAGTGATATAAGAAAGGTTTTGTGTTTTGGAATCACTTACTCTTCTTAAATAAATTCAATAAATAGATAGAGTGAATGTCTCCAAAACAAGAATATAGAGAGAACTCCCCCCTACATATGTGCATGTAATTTCCATTTGATTTTTACACATATGCATAAACATAATAAATTTTGACGGAGTTTCCCTACAAAATAGAGATCAAGGCAACAACCACATATATATATCCAAAAAGATTAAGGGTTAGCTTCAAAAACTACTTACGGGAACTAGAACAAGCCATAAGATAAACAAAACAAGATCATAATTATAGAACATCACAAGATAGCCACAAGTTCTAGTTCTCAATCACATCACACACCAAAACGTAAGTCTCATAAAATTATTACAAGCCAATCGAAGTTCATGCAAAACCGAAATTAAACATGTAGATGCAATGCAAGAGAGTTCCAAGTTCATGCATGCAAAGTGAGCTCCCCCTAAAGATCACACACTCCTCCAAATCTCTCTCCCCCTTTGGCATCAAATACCAAAAGGGCCTACTCATCCTGAGGTGGCGGAGGAGGAGGATAGAATGGCGGAGGGGGACAGAACTGTGGTGGAGGAGCTGGAGCTGGATAGTAATGATAAAAATGATCTCTAAAGTCTCCAAAAGCAGTGTTCAGGGCATGGACATCATGCTCAAGCTGAGTCTGCTGATCGTGTAGCTGCTAATACTGCTCTGAGGTGGACATCTGAGAGAATCTATCATTGAGGGCACTAAGATCATTCTGAAGATCAGTCTGCATATCACCCAACCGCTGCATCATGGGGTCATGCATAGTATTATAGACATGATGTCCAAAAGTATCCATACTAGCATCAATCTGCTGTTGAAAATTCTGTTGCATAGTCTGAAAAGTATCACTCATCTGCTGTCCATATGCCTCAAAGTGAGATTGAAACCTGGTTTGCATTTGCTGAAACTGAGAGTTCATGGACTGTTGAATATTAGCAAAATAGGAATCAAAATATCCAGCAGGAGGCTCCCACTGTGGCTGCATGGGAGGAACTGGAGGAGGAGGAGGAGGCATAGCATAAGCACCCTCATCAACATTAACATAGCCCATGTTGCCAACATTTGCATTTTCATCATCACCACCAAGAGCCTCAATATTTTTTGCAATATTGTGAGCCTCTGCATCCTGTCCATAGGGTGTCAATGGCTTGTTCAGAAAGGCTTTAGCATTGTAAAATGGACGATAAAGTTCATGCTTCACATCACATAAACCATTGAATCCCGTCTTGATCTTGATCAATGACATAATATAGGGAGCAAAATAGATACTATCTCGGACAAGACGCTTCTTGCAAATCATTTGATCAAGAATAAGCTTCACAACATTAAATCTAGTTCCATTCATAACATAATCAATCACATTCCAATAATGTTCCCAGACTTTATCCTTATTTCCACTTTTAGGCATAAAAGTGTGTCTAATGATGTTGTTGATGGCAGCCGGATGGTGTCTAAGTCCTGCTGCTAGCCAGTTCATTATAGTTGCATTAGGGGTGCCAGGCTCATAGAATACAGCTGTATCTTCAAGAATATCCTTGTTATAAACATCAACACCCTCGCTAAAATACTCATAGTTAAGATGATTGGCAGCTGCAAATTCTGCAAATGTGGCCTCATACTCACTCTTACCAGACATCCACCTCATTTTCTTTCCTATGAAATCCATTTCATAAGTTGCATAGAATTGTCTAACTATTGTATCATTCAAGTCACATTTATGCTGAAGAAATGGTTTCAACCCCAAAGATTCAAGTTTCGTTGCCACCCCAGCAAGGACAGGTTTAGACTCAAGATAATCAAAATCAACCCTTTGATGAGAGAAAACTGTGCACTCCATCAAACTACTGAAAAATGCTTGTTCTTGCACAAGAGTGTGGAAGAATAAATTTTTGGTGTCGCGGGGTTGATTATAAGCATTTCCATTTCGAGCAATAGCAAACTCTCTTTGTATCCACTGCCTTCTAGGAGCTGTGTAATTAACCACATCAATGATTTCAACATTATTACCTCCCCCTTGATTTATCTCATCTTCATCCACCATGAATGAGGCACTTGCCGCTTTATCGACCGGATCAAAGTCGCTGTCATTTGGATTGTCGGGTTCCTCTTCTTCCTAAGAGGTATCATCCTTTCTCCGCCTCTTTGATGTCCCAACATCCTTGCTCTTCTTCTTTGATGTCCCCTTTTTGGTCACCTTTCTAGTGAGTGAAGCTATAGCCTTGCGAGCACTGTCAAAAATCATACATTTCAATGAGTATTAACAATTTGAAGCGATTAGAATTGAGCATGAATCCTCATATTAGAAGTCACTGGACACGGGGCCGCTGCCGGGGCCGCGTGGACCGTCCGCGCAGAGGCGGCGGACAGTCCGCCCGGTCCGGGATGGCAGGCGCCCGTGAACAATAATTTCAATTCTTTCCAACCTCATAACTTGATCAAAAACCAGTATTTCTTGACCAAAATTTTGCCACAACACCACATTGATATGGCAAACACATTCACCAAGCCAAAATCTTGAAATCATGGACGAATTTTAGATCACACCTCCAAACCCTAACCACCTCCTTGCTCAAAATCCGAGAGATAGAATGAGAGATTTGAAAAAGTACCCGAATGACATGGTGGAGAACCTCGCGGAGAGTCCGGGGATGTGCTCGGACGGTTCGGGGAGTGCCCCAATGGGAATCCCTAGGGAGGAGCCCTTTTCTTAGAGAGGGAGCAAGAAGAAGGAGAAAGAGATGAACTGCCTTCGGTGGAAGAAGGGAAAGAGAGGCTGGATCGATTTCATCCCGCGGCCTCGGTCCCACCTGCGTGCGGCACAGGCGGACGGTCCGCGACACCTCCGTGGACAGTTCGCGAGGCGCGTGGACTGTCCGTTAATGCTTCCAGAACATCCAGTGCTGCACCTTCGCCCCACGAGCCATGCGGACGGTCCGCGCTGCCCTGGCGGACAGTCCGCCAGGAGCAGCCGGACGGTCCGCCCTATTGCTGCGGACAGTCCGACCTCCTATTTTAATTTCAGCGTGAAATAACTTGAGATAAAGATTTTCAAGGATATCTTTTGGGATCATTGCTCAAGAATAATGAAGGAAAAATATTGAATGATGCAATATACCAAGAAGTGCTAGAAAAATATGCAAAAGCAAGCTTCACGAAAATAAAAGACAAGAGATAAGCTAGAAATAAATAAGAGAGATAGGCAAAAGCATATGAATAAACACATGTGCTAGTTCTCAAGCTACATTTGAGATGTCAATCACATTTAGCTCATTTCTCAATTTGCAAAACCGAGACTCATCCAAAGGCTTGGTAAATATATCCGCCAATTGATCATCCGTGCTTACTCCATCAATCTTGATATATCTTTTACTCACATGATCTCTAAGAAAATGGTGCCGAATATCAATATGCTTGGTTCTAAAGTGTTGAACCGGATTGTTTGCAATCTTGATAGCACTTTCATTGTCACATAAGAGAGGAATTTCCTTGAATTTCACACCACAATCAAGAAGTGTTTGCTTCATCCATAGCAATTGAGCACAACAACTCCCCGCCGAGATATATTCTGCTTCGGCGGTTGAAAGAGCCACTGAATTTTGCTTCTTAGATGACCAAGAAACAAGTGACTGTCCAAGCAATTGACAACCTCTGGAAGTGCTCTTCCTATCAACCTTACAGCCGGCGTAATCCGAGTCTGAAAGCCTACTAACTCAAACTGAGCACCCTTTGGATACCAAAGACAAATGTCAGGAGAATACTTCAAATATCTCAAAATCCGCTTTACGGCGGTCAAATGACATTCTTTAGGAGCGGCTTGAAATCTAGCACACATGCACACACTAAACATGATATCGGGCCTAGATGCGGTAAGATAAAGCAAACTACCAATCATGGACCTATAAAGCTTAAGATCAACCGGTTTACCTCCCTCATAAAGATCAAGATGTCCATTAGTAGCCATAGGAGTTTTGATGGGTTTTGCATCTTCCATGCCAAATTTCTTTAAGATGTCCCTCACATATTTAGATTGGCAAAAGTGCCTTCCTTCAATTGTTTGA
The DNA here is from genome assembly GCA_947561735.1 of Cenchrus americanus. Lineage (NCBI taxonomy): Eukaryota > Viridiplantae > Streptophyta > Magnoliopsida > Poales > Poaceae > Cenchrus > Cenchrus americanus. Next base: position 88,748,546 of record OX387245.1, on the reverse strand, counting down.
TTTGAAGACCAAGGAAGAAACTCAATTCACCAATCATAGACATTTCAAATTCCCTAGACATCATTTCTCCAAATTCTTTACAAAAGTCTTCATTTGTTGACCCAAAGATGATATCATCAACATAAATTTGACAAATAAAGATGTCATTTCCAATCTTCTTGGTGAACAATGTAGTATCAACCTTTCCAATTTTGAAGCCCTTTGAAAGAAGAAAGTCCTGAAGCCTTTCATACCAAGCATGAGGGGCTTGTTTCAACCCATATAATGCCTTAGAGAGCTTGTACACATGATTAGGCTTTGTGGGATCTTCAAAACCGGGAGGTTCCTCAACATATACTAGTTCACTAATTTTCCCATTTAAGAAAGCACTTTTGACATCCATTTGATATAACTTGATATCGCGTGAACAAGCATAAGCAAGCAAGATTCTTATGGCCTCAAGTCTAGCTACAGGAGCAAAGGTTTCATCAAAATCCAATCCCTCTACTTGAGTATAACCTTGAGAAACTAATCTCGACTTGTTCTTCACAACAATACCTTGTTCATTTTCTTTGTTTCGGAAGACCCATTTAGTACCAATAACATTATAATTCTTGGGTCTTTCAACCAACTCCCAAACCTCATTTCTAGTGAAATTATTTAATTCTTCTTGCATGGAAATAACCCAATCCGGATCATTAAGTGCTTCATCTACACGCTTAGGCTCATGGAAAGAAACAAAAGAATAATGTCGACAAAAAGAAGCAACACGAGATCGAGTTCGAACACCATTACTAATGTCACCCATGATTTGATCAATAGGGTGATCTTTGGCGACTTGATGATGAATTCTTGGTTGATCAATTGGTTCTTGAGTTGATGGAGAAGGCGTAGTCATATGGGCCATTTGATCATCTTCTTGAGGTGAGTCATTGTTACTTGAGTTACCATTTTGTTGATCATGATCATTTGTTGTGGAAGTAGATGGGTTGACTTCAATAGATATCGATGGATCTTCATCATCGTCTTCTTCTCTAGGCATGATATCCCCAATGGCCATAGTCTTCAATTCATTGCTTTGCTTAATTCTTCACCTCTCACATCATCTAAATTCTATCTTTCATCTTGAGAGCCCAACGTTTCATCAAATTGCACATCATATGCCTCCTCAACAAATCCTTTGGACTTGTTGTATACTCTATAGGCTTTGGAATTTGAAGAATATCCAAGAAGAAATCCCTCATCACACTTGCTTTGAAATTTAGACAACCGAGATCCTTTTCTTAAGATATAGCACTTGCAACCAAAAACCCGAAAATATGAAATATTTGGCTTCCTTCCATTTAGAAGTTCATATGGTGTTTTGTTGAAGAATCTATGACAATATAGCCTATTAGAGGCATGGCAAGCGGTTTTGATAGCTTCGGCCCAAAAATAATCTGAAACTTTGTACTCATCTAGCATTGATCTTGCCATCTCAATCAAGGTCCTATTCTTCCTCTCAACTACACCATTTTGTTCCGGTGTATACGTAGTTGAAAACTCATGCTTGATTCCTTTCTCATCACAAAACTCTTCAACATTTGTGTTCTTGAACTCACTACCATTGTCACTTCTAACTTTCTTCAATTTTATCTCAAATTCATTTTCGGCTCTTCTCACAAATGACTTGAAAACATCACAAGTAATAGCTTTGTCATGAAGAAAGACTACCCATGTGTATCTTGAATAATCATCCACAATTACAAGACAATAGGTATTGCCACCAATGCTTCTATAGGTAGTAGGACCAAATAAATCCATATGTAGTAATTCCAATGGTCTTGTGGTTGACATAGTACTCTTGTTAGGATGTGAGTTAGCAACTTACTTTCCGGCTTGACAAGCACTACATAATTTATCTTTCTAAAATTTTACATCTTTCAAGCCAAGAACTAAGTCATGTTTCACCAATCGGTTGAGTTGTTTCATACCAACATGACCAAGTCTTCTATGCCATAACCAACCCATAGAGGCCTTTGAGAATAAGCAAGTAGTCAAATTTGCCTTTTTAGAGGAGAAATCCACTAGATATAAGCTCTCATCATGAAAGCCCTTAAAAATTGAATCATTCCCATCAAGTGAGGTAACCTCAAAATCATTGCTAGTGAAAGTACATTTATAGTCATTGTCACAAAGTTGGGCAATAGATAGCAAATTGAAATTAAGAGAATCAACTAGCAAGACATTAGAGAGATTATAATCTTTAGAGATAGGTACTTCACCGATGCCTTTTACACCTCCTTTGCTATCATCTCCAAAAGTGATGTTATCAAAATCGGAAATGTCTTCATCAAGATGAGAGAATATTTTCCTTTCACTGGTCATGTGGTTCGTACAACCACTATCAATTACCCAATGTCTTCCACCGGCTTTATAGTTCACCTACAAAAGAAATTACTTTGTTTTAGGTACCCAAATTTTCTTGGGTCCTTCAATGTTAGTGACCAAAATTTTAGGCACCCAAATCGATTTCTTTTTACTACTACCAGGAGAGCGACCAACATATTGAGCACAAACAACAACCTTAGAATCTTTCTTAAGAATGTAGGAAGGATCCAAGGATACGGTCTTCTTGCTCTTGCATTGTGATTGACATCTGTAACATCCCTGATGTTTATTTTTGCTTATGACATCACCTGGCCTTAATAATCAGGATTAAGTAGCCTCTAATCATGTTTAAATTAGGGAGTCACACTTTTGCACAAAGAACCTTGGTCAACACCCTAATCTGTGGTCAAAGCCCAAATGCTTCTTAAGGCTGGAATAGTTTTCTTGCGCGTTCTCAAAATTTTTCTATAGAACTTCAAAATCGACCAACAACAAAGTTTCTTAGTTTTTCTGGGAACACATTTCATTCCATTGTTGGCATTTCAAATTCTAAGGTTTAAATGCTCAAAAACTCAGTCAAAGCCCTGCTGCACAGTTTGACCATTGCATTCAAATCTGCAACTTTGGAGGGGATTATCTCCCAATCCGTTGAGAATTAGACTGACCGGTCTCAACGAAAGTTGGAGAGGGTTAACTGTTCTACAACTTTTGTATTTGGCGGTTTTAAACTTTAGTTCAAAATTTTTGAGTTTGAATCGGTCAAAGTGGGGTACATTGAAACGATTGTGGGCTGGAACACCAGAGCGCGCCCCGCGCGCGACGTCGCCCGTCGGCGCGCGCGCCGGCGCATTGCGCCGAGCCCACATCCGCCCGCCGTCCGTACGCCGTCACGGCGAGGGACACGCGTAGGCCATAGTGGCCGGGCCCACGGCCCCCGCGCCCGCACGCCCGCACGCCCGCGCGATCACACCGCCGGGAGCCGCGCCGTGTGCGCCGTCGTCGTCGCGCCGGCCACGCGCCGTGCCCGCGCGCCGGGCCCGCCCATCCGCGCCGCCCGGCCCGCATGCACGCTCTTAGGCACCCCCGACACCCCACGCAACTCCCCACGCTCGCATTGCTCGGTGCCGAACCGCGCCGCTCTCCCCGCGTCCGTCGCCGCCTCCGCGCCGAGCTCGCCGGTGCGCCCCGCCATCCACCGCCTCCACTCGAGCCCAAGCTCCACCCTAGCCTCCACACGCACCCCCGGAACGCTCGGTGCACGCGCATTGGTCGGCCGACCCGCCAACTCGCCGGCATTGCGGCCGCGCGCGGCCGTCCGCCGCACCCCCTCGCCGCCGACCATCGCCGGAGCCGTCTTCCGCCAAGCCAACCCCGCCAAACGACTGAGGGTGAGTCCAAACCCCACCCTAGCCGCTTGCTCGCCGGAGTCCGGACGCCCCTCACCGCCGGCCAGCCTTGCGCCGCCGCCAGGGACTTGATTGCAATCTTAGTTTTCGATCGGAGGGCCTGTCTGCAAAAAGACATCTATAGATTTAGGGTTAACAAGCTGAACCTTGTAAAATCGATATAAAATCATAGGAAAATCGTAAAAGTGCAAACTCAACTGTTCTGGAATCCTTGTGAAGAAACCTAACTTTTCTAGAAAGGAAGTTTCTAAATTTCAGAGTAGTTTTTAAATGAACTTGAATTGATCAGTTTGAGTAAATTTGAAATAACTTTAAATGTATGATTGATCTGCATGTGAATTTTGGATATGTTGTCAATAATAGCATTTCTGACCTTGTGTAGAAAAATGGCACTGAAATCATGTGTGAAACTTCAGTTATGAATTTATATTGATTTCAGCCTGTTCTCCATTTATGAATTGTTTAGAATTATCTGTTAATCAAATGCCTTTCAACTTTCTCCTGTAGCCTTGCAATGCTCAGTAGTGTGTTTCATAAATCAGAGATGAATTTTAGGCTTGTGTAAAATGCCCTGCTAATTATGGTTACTATTTTGAGTTAAATTCAAATCCATATTTCTACTGCAGCTATGGATGTGATTTTTGGTGTGTGAGCTAAATATGCCCCTATCATGCTGTGTGCCGAGTTACAGCTTCAGATTCTGAGTATCTTGTGCTTTATGATTTATTCATGCTTCTACTAGCTTAAGTTTGTTATTTTTTGTCATAATTGCTTGGTAATGTTGTTTTGCCTAATTTTGGTCAGAAATATATATCTTGCTGTTATGTGCATGCTGGTGAAAATTTATGATCAGTTTAGGTATATTTTTGCCAGAATTAATTTCCTAAGTCAACAAGCTTAACATGGGCCAAATAAAGGGAAATCAAACTTGTCTCCATGTGCAATTTGAAGTCCAAGCTTGAAACTTGTGAAACCATATCTGAACAGCCCCAAAAACACTTTAATGAAGTTCACTTAGCTAATGCACTTAGATGTGCACACAATCACCATCAAACAAGAATGAACTTTCACGCCCATCCATTGTTCTAGTGAAAAACGGTTAATTGAAAACTTGTTAAGGTGAATATGACCAACAAGAACCCCTGAGTTTATCTCTAAGTTCATAACTGAATTCACCTACTTAAAATTGTATACTTGAATCCTAATGCATCTGCATGTCGTATAGAACTTCCTGACGGGAACTACGAGCTGGTGCCTGAGTCTGAAGGAGAACCAGCCGAGGGAGACGTGAACGTGGTGGAAGTGCAGCAAGACCCGAACCAAAGTTTGGAGGATCTCGCTTCTGACTTGGCCAGTGAAGGCAAGCCCGGAGCATAACCTACTTTTGTTAAACTCCTGCAACTTTTCCTTTTTATGCAATGTCTGTGCATTTATGTTCAGGAGTTGACTTGAAACCTTAGATGCATGATCCTAGGTTCCTATGTTTAAATACTAGCCTGTTAGGTCGCTAGTTGCCATGCTTAGGGCCACTGTAGAAGTCGAGTGATGACCGTCACTCGCGAGCTATAGGACTCTTATGTTGGAATCATAAGATTGTTGAACTTATCTGCTCATGTGGTAAGAGCATGGGACTGACTCCGGTCATTGGATGTCTGTGGTTAAGCTTTTGAACGTACTAAGCATTTTTCGGGAATGGGACCGGTAAGCCTAGTACTTTCCTGATCCAAAGAAGGGAACTCTCTACCACTACACCCGGGAGAGATCCCCAGATACTAGGCAGTGGTGCGTAGGTGGATCCGGACGGTCAGATACCGTGGCTGGATAACCTCGTACCAGGGACTGTGGACTTGATCTCGAACCGAGGACGGTGCCGGGAACCGCCTGGTTGGTGTATACCCCACCCCTTTGGTTTTATTTGGCATTCTTGGGGTATGCATTCTCCCGTATGTTTAGGTCCACCTTGCAAGGTTACTAACCGATCGATCGTCGGCCTCTCACCGTTATCTGAGACTGCTTAACCATTCACTCTATGTCCCTTAATGATGGAATTGAGAAAGAACTTGTATACTTGTTAACTTGTACTATACAACTTTTGCTTGAATGAGTTGGCTAACCTAGTAATGGTTAAAAGAATAGAATATGAGCTAAAACTTGAAAGTAAGGACATATTCTTTGTTACTTTTCAGCAAAACAAACCACCAGCCATAAAGCCTTGCATGTCTAGAGGGTTGGTGATTTTCCTAATCACCCGACGGGTAAGTCTTGCTGAGTATTAGTATACTCAGCCTTGCTTTTGTTGCTGATTTTCAGGTGATGATCTGTGTGATGATGGTTCTCCGTGGCCTGGTTCTCTCCCACCCGGTTGGGAATACGAGTGGGAGGATGACAGTGCTTAGTGGCATCACAGATGGCCTCGTGTGATGTTACTTATGTCGTGTAGTGTTTATTTCCGCTGTGTTTCGAACTCTGAACTGTTTACCTTTATGCAAAAGACTTGGTTTGTAATAATGAACCTATGAAGGATGTTATGTAATAAATAGTGACTTGTTTACCTCTGGACTCGCCTTCGTGTGAGTTTGTTGTACAAATGTCGATCCTGTTATGTAAGTCATTTACCGGGTACGACCCGGCAGAGATGACGAGTTACTTCTGTATTATTGCTTAATGACCCAGAGGAGGGGTTTAGGCGATAATATGGAAGTAATTTGAGCGGTTCTGTCACAGCTGGCATCAGAGCTTGATTTGTACACCAGAGGTCTTAATACACCCTTAACAACATGTTTTAGAGTAAAACTTGCAAGAGTAAGGTGTGTTTTCCAAAGTATGTTAGGGACGCTAAGGATGGTTTAGTCCGAGAGGCCCTAGTGGTTTTTGGGTTTTTCTGGTGGCTAGTTAACTATGGTTTATCTAGACTAACTTCCAGCACATTACTTTCAGTCAAGATTTACTTTCTTGCTCAACCATACTAGTTCATCACGTGTCTTATACGTGGTGGTACCACAGGAAAGTCCTGTGAGGGACTAGTGGGACCTATTCCAATGGGTGCCACGTCGCGTCTGAGTCTCGTCACGTGTCTTATACGTGATGGTACCACAAGAAGTCCGTGAGGGATGAGTGAGGCCTATTCCAAGGGGCACTCACCTCGCGTCAGAGTCTTAATTAGGATGCTGTCCATGCAGCAGCTTTATGCATGGATACCGTTTCTATAGTGAACGGTAATGTATGGGGACGCTTTCATGAGTGCTGGCATGAAAGGTTCGGAATGTTCTGTGATTTTCTGCAGGTACGCTAACCGCGAATCGTTAGATCCGGTAACTTCTTGGTTTAGCTATCGACTAGCTATTATAGGGAGAGATTAATTGCCCTGCCACCGGCACTAACTTCGTGTGAACAAGAAATTGTCTGTGACGACGCATAGGTGTGCTTGCATCATGTTAAAAATCACAAATGTACAGCAACCCTACAATTAAAACTTGAAGTCAAGACTTGACCAACAATCTGTCAAAAGACATGTAAGATCCAACTAGATAACTTGTGAATAAGCTGCTGGTATGGAATTATTTTCTCGATCAATATAACAAGTTTTCTTCAGAAATCATCTAAGAAAAAGGTTCTAAATCTTCCAAAGAATATACCGTAAAAATTTCATAAAACTAGGTTTAACCAAACTCAAGTTAGGATTTCTTCCTAAGGCTGTTCTTGCTGTCTTTTAGCAGCAGTTCGGTTCTAAACATTTTAGGCCCCCAAAATCTAGTTTCCAGCAAAAGTGCTAGGTACAAAAGTTGCTCTAAATCTTGTTGTGGATCTGCTGTGAAAAATTCAAGAAGTTTGGGTAAAGGGAGTTGAAGTTATGCTCTGTTTAGTGCAGTGCTGTTGGCTGGAATTTCTGGGTGACAGCAACCTGAACTTGTAGCTTTTTGGCCTTTTTCCTTTCGTTTTTGGCTCGACTTTTGAATACCAAACTTGTGTCTTAGTATCTCAGGAAGAATCTGGTGAAATTTGGGAATTTTTGGCTCAATAGTTCTTGAGTTACATGCATTTTTGTGCACTGTACAGAATCTGTCATTTCTCAACTCACGCTAACCAGTGGGAGTTTTGTGATGCAGATGGCTGGACGGCTTTTCTGGGAGGTTCGTCCGGACGGTTCAGTCCGTACTGACGGGCTGCACCTTGAGGGTTTTGCCCGCATCTTGTGGGATGCCCTCCGCTCGTTTGGGTACCCGACGCCTCCGACGTACGAGGCGATCCCTTGCAGCTGGGAGTGTCCCGCTGCCGTGTTCGGGTGTTTGTGCCGCTCCACCCTGACCACCTGGAGTGGGCTGACCTGAGCACGGACGTGGTGAGCGTCCAGTTGCTGGAGACGCTGGAGGTGGCTGCTTAGGGAGTGCTTAACTCCTTCAGCGCCCAGCACCCTGACGAGGTGTCCACCTCACTGGTTGGACTGCTACCGGCAGTGGACCCCGAGGACCCGGCGTGGAGGCACCGTATGGGGCACATGGCCGACCTTCTGGCCGGCATGCGCCCACTCGACGTGCTGCAGGAGATGGTGCGGCGCGAGGGTGCGCTGTACCGTCTTCAGGCTCTTCGCAGCGCTGCGTCCACCGCGGTGACTGCTACCGCTCTCGACTCCGCCGGAGAGCTGGGAGTGCGCACCCACCACCTGCGCGCTCTCTCTTTTAGCTACATGGGCCTTGAGAGGGACCTCGCCGAGGCTCGACTGAGGGTTGGGCAGCTGGAGGCCCGCGAGGCCAACTGGGTGGCACGGGACGCTCAGTGGGTCAACATCCTCACTGACCGTCTCCACGCCATCGTGGGACTGCAGGAGCAGCGGGAGCAGCAGAGAGAGGAGATGGAGCAGCAGAGAGAGCAGATGGAGCAGCTGAAGGACGAGAGGTTTGTGCACCTCCAGGCACTGATGGATATGGATGGGCAGCTTGAGGCCATGGACTAGGACCTGGAGGCGGCCAACGAGTTGATCCAGATGTTGCAGCAGCCGGCTCCCCCGCCAGCCCCGGGAGCTATGGAGGGTGACTAGGACGACGCTCAGTCCATGGTGGACGACACCGAGGCTCCACCGCTGGACCCGATGGTCGAGGGTTCACCTGCAGCTAGTGCCGCCTCGGGCGGTGATGATACTTACTAGATGTTGATAGACTAGTGTCCATACTCATACGGGTGGCTTGATTTTGGTCCGTGAATGGGATAGGCTGACGTAGGATGAGTATTCTTTTGGGTAGCCTGATGCTACCATTGACCACTATGTAACCTAGGGTGAAGACTTGTCGAAAGTTAGGCTAATGTGTTGTAATTAAGTCTGCTAGTGAATGCTGCGGTCTGGAAGCAGCAGTATGTAATGGCTGTTTGAACCTCTTTATGGCATTATCTGGGCTGTGAAATGAATACCAAAGTTGTTGGAAATTACTTTGTGTGCATGCTCGTAAAATGTCAGCCTCGTTGCTTCTACGGTTTTTGAATTATGAATTTTTTCTGTAACTGACTGCAGTCTGAAATTCAGACTGGGCAGACCAGTGGGATTTTAATTTTTCGGGCATGTTAACCTTGTAATTCAGAGTTCGGTTGAATACCAAAGTTGTAGTGAATGAAATTTTGCTGCTACCGACCAAAATTTAGCATCGTTCGATAACCGAGCAGCAAGATGAATTTTATACGACAGAGTACTTGGCTGTCTTGTTTCTGAAATTTGTGCATGGAGGAAATGCTTTACACATGTTCTTCTTGTTTATGCTCATATTGGCAAGATTATGGATATGTGGCTAACCTCCATTACCAAATTTTTCAGACGGTGGGAGCAACACGCGGAAATCCCCAAGGGTTTGGTGAGGCTAGTGGTAGCAATCTGCCACCACCACCTCCCCCACCGAACATGACGCCTATGAAGACCTTCCTCCTTGCTCAAGCTGATATGATGCGCCAGATTCTGCAAAATCAATAGCAGATTAATCAGCGGTGCAATGACCAGTTAGAAGAAGATCCTCGAGTGGCAACCTATGCTCAGTTCTCTGCACTGAAACCGCCGCTTTTCCACAAGGCGGAGGAACCATTGGAGGCTGATGCTTGGTTGCGTGCTATTGAAGCCAAGTTGGATGTTCTCACCTCGCCATGCTCCGAGGAGAGAAAGGTTAAGTTTGCTGCAATGTATCTCCGTGGTCCAGCACGGCTATGGTGGGATCATTTCAAGATGATGCAGCCAAATGGCCATGAGATCACGTGGGCTGAATTTAAAACTGCATTCAAGAATCACCACATTCCTAAGGAGATGGTGGAGAGGAAGTTAAATGAGCTCTTGAACTTGAGGCAGGGTTCTGACTCTATATATCAGTACGCCCAGAAGTTCAACAACCTGTGTCAGTATGGTGACTACTATGTTGATACAGATGCCAAGAAAATGGATCGCTTTCGCAGGGGTCTTGATCCTGAGGGCCTGTCTGCAAAAAGACATCTATAGATTTACGGTTAACAAGCTGAACCTTGTAAAATCGATATAAAATCACAGGAAAATCGTAAAAATGCAAACTCAAATGTTCTGGAATCCTTGTGAAGAAACCTAACTTTTCTAGAAAGGAAGATTTTAAATTTCACAGTAGTTTCTAAATGAACTTGAATTGATCTATTTGAGTAAATTTGAAATAACTTGAAATGTATGATTGATCTGCATGTGAATTTTGGATATGTTGTCAACAATAGCATTCCTGACCATGTGTATAAAAATGGCACTAGAATCATGTGTGAAACTTCAGTTATGAATTTATATTGATTTCAGCCTGTTCTCCATTTATAAATTGTTTAGAATTATCTGTTAATCAAATGCCTTTCAACTTTCTTCTGTAGCCTTGCAATGCTCAGTAGTGTGTTTCATAAATCAGAGATGAATTTTAGGCTTGTGTAAAATGCCCTACTAATTTATGGTTACTATTTTGAGTTAAATTGAAATCCATATTTCTACTACAGCTATGGATGTGATTTTTGGTGTGTGAGCTAAATATGCCCCTATCATGCTGTGTGCCGAGTTACACCTTCAGATTCTGAGTATCTTGTGCTTTATGATTTATTCATGCTTCTACTAGCTTAAGTTTGTTATTTTTTGTCATAATTGCTTGGTAATGTTGTTTTGCCTAATTTTGGTCAGAAATATATATCTTGCTGTTATGTGCATGCTGGTGAAAATTTATGATCAGTTTAGGTATATTTTTGCCAGAATTAATTTCCTAAGTCAACAAGCTTAACATGGGCCAAATAAAGGGAAATCAAACTTGTCTCCATGTGCAATTTGAAGTCCAAGCTTGAAACTTGTGAAACCATATCTGAACAGCCCCAAAAACACTTTAATGAAGTTCACTTAGCTAATGAACTTAGATGTGCACACAATCACCATCAAACAAGAATGAACTTTCACACCCATCCATTGTTCTAGTGAAAAACGGTTAATTGAAAACTTGTTAAGGTGAATATGACCAACAAGAACCCCTGAGTTTATCTCTAAGTTCACAACTGAATTCACCTACTTAAAATTGTATACTTGAATCCTAATGCATCTGCATGTCGTATAGAACTTCCTGACGAGAACTACGAGCTGGTGCCTGAGTCTGAAGGAGAACCAGCCGAGGGAGACGTGAACGTGGTGGAAGTGCAGCAAGGCCCGAACCAAAGTTCGGAGGATCTCACTTCTGACTTGGCCAGTGAAGGCAAGCCCAGAGCATAACCTACTTTTGTTAAACTCCTGCAACTTTTCCTTTTCATGCAATATCTGTGCATTTACGTTCAGGAGTTGACTTGAAACCTTAGATGCATGATCCTAGGTTCCTATGTTTAAATACTAGCATGTTAGGTCGCTAGTTGCCATGCTTAGGGCCACGGTAGAAGTCGAGTGATGACCATCACTCGCGAGCTATAGGTCTTTTATGTTGGAATCATTTGTTGAACTTATCTGCTCATGTATTAAGAGCATGGGACTGACTCCGGTCATTGGATGTCTGTGGTTAAGCTTTTGAACGTACTAAGCATTTGTCGGGAATGGGACCGGTAAGCCTAGTACTTTCCTGATCCAGCAAGGGAACTCTCTACCACTACACCCGGGAGAGATCCCCAGATACTAGGCAGTGGTGCGTACGTGGATCCGGACGGTCAGATACCGTGGCTGGATAACCTCGTACCAGGGACTGTGGACTTGATCCCAAACTGAGGACGGTTGGGAACCGCCTGGTTGGTGTATACCCCACCCCTTTGGTTTTATTTGGCATTCTTGGGGTATGCATTCTCCCGTATGTTTAGGTCCACCTTGCAAGGTTACTAACCGATCGATCGTCGGCCTCTCACCGTTATCTGAGACTGCTTAACCATTCACTCTATGTCCCTTAATGATGGAATTGAGAAAGAACTTGTATACTTGTTAACTTGTACTATACAACTTTTGCTTGAATGAGTTGGCTAACCTAGTAATGGTTAAAAGAATAGAATATGAGCTAAAACTTGAAAGTAAGGACATATTCTTTGTTACTTTTCAGCAAAACAAACCACCAGCCATAAAGCCTTGCATGTCTAGAGGGTTGGTGATTTTCCTAATCACCCGACGGGTAAGTCTTGCTGAGTATTAGTATACTCAGCCTTGCTTTTGTTGCTGATTTTCAGGTGATGATCTGTGTGATGATGGTTCTCCGTGGCCTCGGTTCTCTCCCACCCGGTTGGGAATATGAGTGGGAGGATGACGGTGCTTAGTGGCTTCACGGATGGCCTCGTGTGATGTTACTTATGTCGTGTAGTGTTTATTTCCGCCGTGTTTCGAACTCGAACTCGTTTACCTTTATGCAAAAGACTTGGTTTGTAATAATGAACCTGTGAAGGATGTTATGTAATAAATGGTGACTTGTTTACCTCTGGACTCGCCTTCGTGTGAGTTTGTTGTACAAATGTCGATCCTATGATGTAAGTGATTTACCGGGTACGACCCGGCAGAGACGACGAGTTACTTCTGTATTATTGCTTAATGACACAGAGGAGGGGTTTATGCGATAATATGGAAGTAATTTGAGCGGTTCTGTCACAACATCAACCTTTGTCTTGCACTTATGACACATCTTCATCTTTTCTTCTTCCTCAAATGACACACTTGAATTTACAAAGATACTTTTCTTAGAAATGAAAGCCTCTTTTCCTTTCTTGGGCAAGTAACCAAGTGCATTTTTATCTAAGGTGAATTTTTGATTTGTCCAAATATGATTAAACCGAACATGACTTCCAAAATACCGTGCAAGATCCTTAGACAAGCAATTAATCTCCTTCTTCAAAGATTCATTTTCCTATAATAGAGAATCATAAGACATATCCTCACTAATGCAAGAGCTAGTGCTTGTGCTACAAGATGGGTTAGATGAACAAGAAGAAGTATTCAATATATTACATTCAACACCCATGCTTATTTTACCTTTGACTTCTTGTGCAAGAAGAGAGTTGTGAGCTTCCTTAAGCTCCTCATGCTTATCTTTAAGAGTTTCCCAAGAAATGTTAAGTGTTTCATGGGAAGTCTTTAGATTTTCATGAGTAGTCTTTAGCTCCTCAAAAGAATTTTGAAGTGAAACATTTTTCAACTCCAAATCCTTCAACTTTGATCTCTCCAAGCGCAATTTGTCATCGGATTTAATAATCATGGCAACAAGATCATCATAAGATAAAGCATTATCATCATTATCACTATCACAATCATCACCATCATCATCGATTATTACCTTTGATTCACCTTTTGCCATGAGACAATATGGCTTGGATAAGAGTGAAGGAGCTTCCTTGATAGCAACCCCGGCAAGACCTCTTGAAGGCTTGTCATCATCTTCTTCATCGGAGCTTGCATCGGAATCCCACTCAACAAAGTATGCTTGACCATTCTTCTCCTTCTTGTAATATTTCTTCCTCTTAGGTACACTCTTCTTGTCTTTCTTCTTGCCATATTTGTCTTCTTTCTTGTTTGGACAATTAATTGAGATATGTCCAATTTCACCACAATTGAAACAATCTTTGCCTTCAAAAGGATTCTTCTTTGAAGATTGCCCCATTTTGCCAAACTTCTTCTTCTTCATTATTCTTCTAAGTCCCTTTACAATAAGAGCCATTTCTTCATCGGAGTCAATATCTTGGTTCTCATCATCATTTTCCTCTTGAGTAGCCTTGGCCTTGAGAGCAATATTTTTCTTCTCTTCATTAATTGAATGGCCTTGAACTTCCTTTTGTGATTGCTTGAATAGGTCATGAGTTTGCACTTAACCAAGCACCTCCGTAGGAGTCATCTTACTCAAATCACTCCTCACAAGCAAGGTCACAATTGTCTCATATTTTACCAGAAGGCACCTAAGGAACTTGTGAGAGAAGTCTTTGTTTGATACATCAAAATCAAGACACTTGAGTTCATTCACTATATCATTCAATCGGTTGAACATGGTTGAAACATCTTCATCCTTCTTCATGGTGAACTCATTGAACTTTCCCTTGTACACATAAAGTTTTGCTTCTTTAACCGTGGATGTTCCCTCATAAATTTCCATAAGCTTCTCCCATATCTCATTTGTCTTCTCAAGTCCCTTCACTCTATTGAATTCACTAAGAGCAAGAGCGTTGTAAAGTACACTCAAGGCTCTATCATTGAGTTTTTCATTTTTATTATCTTGATCCGACTTATTCTTAGGATCCAAAATAACATATACAATCTTCCATAATTCTCTTCCCAAGGCCTTAAAGTGAACCTCCATTCTTTTCTTCCAATAGTCATAATTGTTCCCATCAAAGACCGGTGGCTTCCCAACATGAAACTTATCTTCCTCAGCCATTTATCCTACTCCGAGATGGTTAAATCTCTCAAACAAGGAGTCCTCGGCTCTGATACCACTTGTAGGATCTAGGATACTGACTGGAGGGGGGTGAATAGGCGGTTTAAAAATTAAAACTACAACACTAGAGAAATTTAATTAGAACCACAAGGAGAAATAAATCTCTACCTACTCCTATGTTGGGGGTTTTGCGGCCTAGGGTGACAAGATAAACAACAATCTCTAGAAATAGAAAGCTCAAAGTAAAGTACTTGAAAGGAAATTGAGGAAAGAGATAACCGAGCACAAGAGACGAATTTTATCCCGTGGTATCGATGACTTGCCGGTCACCCCTAATCCACGTTGAGGTGGATTCAATGTTCAACTGCTCCTCTGTCAAGACACCACTTGACCTTGAGCCGGTTAGAACAAAAGAACCACTCCACACCTCGATTCCACTAGAGTTGCTCTTCACCGCTCCAATGAGGTGAGCATAATACCTCTCACAACACGAAATCCGGAGCCACGCACAATCTTCTTGCGAGCTTCAACGGATTCTTCCACCACCAAGCCGTCTAGGAAGCGGCAACTTCCAAGAGTAACAAATCAACCACTTGCTTGATGATTCCCTAGTGCCACAAAGATCAAAACCTTGATGCAATGCACTAGAAACTATCAATCTCACAAAGAATACAACCACTAGATCAAGTGAGTGAGAGAGAGGAGAGGGAGAGCTCTACAAGGGAGTATGAACCTTTCAAAGTGCCAAGAGAGGCTCTCCAACCCCGGGCTTGGAGTATAAATACCCCCCCTTCCCGTTACTAGCCGTTAGGAACAAAACGCGTGCCTCGCGGACTGTCCGCGATGCCCTCGCGGACTGTCCGCGTTTGAATTCCAACGGTAAAAACGCGAAGTCAACGGCTGGGGGGACTGCCCGTTGGGCCGGGCGGACCGTCCGCCAGGGCCACGCGGACCGTCCGCCTGGGCCACGCGGACTGTCCGCGGGCGGGCCGCGGACCGTCTGCCCTGTCCACCGAGCAGCACCTCGTTCTGTAACGAATAACGGACCGTCCGCGGCACCTCGTGGACCGTCCGCCTGGTCCCCACGGACCGTCCGCCCGGAAGCACATTTTCTCGAAAACTTTTTGCCAAAAACTCAGGTTTTAAATCAAAATCAACAAGCCACGGACTGTCCGCCCCAAAGGCCCGGACTGTCCGCCAGATACCTAAAAACTTGTTTTTCTTATGATTTTCAATGAAACCCTTTTTCTAAGAGAAACCGCCACTCATCTAAATGCAATGCATGCAAATTTTTTATCCAAGTGGCACTATGGAAAGTCAAGCCAATGAAATTGATCCCTCTTGATAGTACGGCTATCTATCTTATTAACCCGGTCATTTAACATCCTCTAATCACCTTATGACCGGTAAAAATAAAACCCTATCTTTTACCTTTGCCTTGAGCTCTTTTCAACACAAGTCATCCAAGACTTTATCATGTATACCACATGATCTCATCATTTCACCGGACTAACCTATTCTTATAACTCAAATAAAATTGTTAGTCCATAATGATTGTCATTAATTACCAAAACGCGAATTAGGGGCCTAGATGCCTTCATACGATGCCCGCCAGAAGATTGAAGAGCTGCGGCGGAAGAAGTCCGCCACCGCAGGCGACAACGACGGCTTCCCCGCCTTCTCTCCTCGGCTTCGCAACTTGCTCCTCCCCGAAAAGTTCAAACCTTTGGGGATCAGCAAGTACGATGCGAAGCAGGATCCCATCCAGTGGCTCAAGTGCTACGCCCTCTCCATCGAGAATGCTGGCGGCAACAACGACACTAAGTGCCTCTACTTCCCCTTCTGTCTGGACCAAGCCCCACTCACATGGCTCGAGTCGTTGGACAAGCACTCGATCGACAAGTGGGACCAGCTGAAGGAGCAGTTCACCAGCAACTTCGCGGGCGCCATGGGCCGGTCGGGTACTCGCATGGACCTAGCCATGGTCAAGCAAGAACAAGGCGAGACCCTCCGCAAGTACATGTGCCGCTTCTTCGACAAGCGTGCCACTGTAGTCGACGTCACCGACAACGAGGTCATCGACCTCTTTCAAGACGGCCTCTACCATCGCCGCACCTTCGAAGACTTCGGTCGCCGTCGCCCCAAGTCCATCCCCCACCTCAAGGACAAGATTACATCCTGGGCGGATGAAGAAGACAAAGCCAACGCCAAGTACGATGCCATCCGTGGAAAGAGCAAGTAGAACACGGGCGGTGGCAGCGGCAACAACGGGAACCAAGGCGGTCGCAACAACAACAACTACTCGGGTCCTAACTGCAAGCGCAAGCCAGACAACACTGTCGCGGCTATCCAGCGCCCTGCGAAGGAGAACTCGAAGAAGACCTCCGGTGGCTTCAAAGACTTTCTGAAAGAGAAGTGCCCGTGGCATCTGGACGGCAACCACACCACCGAGCAGTGCTACCAACTCAAGCGAGCACTCAAGAGTACTCCAGAGCCACCGGACCCTCACGACAAGAAGGGCAAGAAGAAGAACGACGGAGGCAACGACGACTTCCAGGAACCCGACAAAACTGTCAACGTCCTCTTCGGCGGACTACCCAGCAGACGGGAACAGAAGGCTACTCGTCGAGAAGTCATGAGCATTGAACCAGCGGTTCCGACCCCTCTCAGGTGGTCGGAGGTACCCATTACCTTCTCCCGCGCGGATCAATGGACCAGCTTCTCCGAACCAGGGCGTTTCCCTCTCGTCCTGAAACTAGTGGTCGCAGGCTCCAGGCTCAACAAGGTCCTCATCGACGGTGGAAGCGGGCTCAACGTCCTTTTCACTAAGACCTTGAAGAAGATGGGCCTCGACATCACGCACATTCGTACCAAGGGCTCCTCGCCCTTCTATGGCATCGTCCCCGGGAACGCAGCTATCCCACTGGGCTCAGTGGTCCTGCCAGTTACCTTCGGGGAATCTCGGGACAACTAATGTACCGAGTACGTCAAGTTCGAAGTTGCGGACTTCGAGACGTCCTACCACGCCATCTTCGGCAGACCGGCTATCGCCAAGTTCATGGCGGTGCCCCACTACACCTACTTGGTACTCAAGATGACAAGCCCAGCAGGTGTACTCTCACTCCAAGGGGACTTGAGGATCTCGCACGACTGCGACATGGAAGTTGTGGAGATCGCCTCCACAAATCAAGTACCCAATGCTATGATGGAGATCTACGCTGCGTCGAAGAAGCTTGCCCCAAGTGAACTCGACATCCCTGAGAAGTCAGACAAAGCTAACAAGCCTCAGCCAGCTGAGGAGGTTCTGGTCAAAACAATTGACCTCGGGACAGGCGACAGCAGCAAGACTACTACCATCGGGGCGGCTCTCGACCCCAAATAGGAAGACGCGCTCGTCAACTTCCTCCGGGCTAACCGCGACATCTTCGCGTGGAAGCCAGCGGACATGCCAGGGGTGCCCAGGGAGTTGATCGAGCATTCCCTCAACATTGATCCTAAAGCTACCCCGAAGCGACAACACCTCCGCCGCTTCGCCGACGACAGACGGGACACCATCAAGAAGGAACTCGCCAAACTACTCGCGGTTGGCTTCATCAGAGAAGTCTTCCATCCTGAGTGGCTCGCCAACCCCGTCCTCGTCCGCAAGAAGAACTCGAACGAGTGGAGGATGTGCGTCGACTACACCGACCTCAACAAGCACTGCCCCAAGGACCCCTTCGGGTTGCCGCGGATTGATCAAGTCATCGACTCCACGGCGGGCTGCGACCTGCTCTGCTTCCTCGACTGCTACTCCGGGTACCACCAGATCGCGATCAAGGAAGAAGACCAGGAGAAGACCGCGTTCATCACCCCGTTTGGCGCGTACTACTACATCACCATGTCCTTCGGGTTCAAGAACGCCGGCGCCACATATCAACGAGCTATCCAGAAATGCTTTAGGAGGCAACTCAACAAGAACGTCGAAGCCTACGTGGATGACGTGGTCGTCAAGACCAGAAACTCCAGTACCCTCATCGACGATCTTGAAGAGACGTTCGCATCTCTGCGCGAGTACCGCTGGAAGCTCAACCCGAACAAGTGCGTCTTCGGCGTACCTTCGGGCAAACTACTCGGCTTCATCATCAGCCACCGCGGCATCGAAGCCAACCCCGAGAAGATCTCCGCCATCACCAGCATGAAAGCACCCACGTCCATCAAAGACGTCCAGAAGCTGACCGGGTGCATGGCGGCCCTGAACAGATTTATCTCGAAGCTTGGAGAACGGGGGCTCCCCTTCTTCAAACTACTCAAGCATCAAGAGAAGTTCGTGTGGACTCCAGAGGCGGACCAAGCCCTTGCCCAGCTCAAGGACTTCCTATCAAAGCCACCAGTCCTCACGGCTCCTCGCAAAGGCGAGCAACATCGCTCTACCTCGCTGCGACTACTCATGTGGTCAGTACTGCCATCATCGTCGAGCGGCAGGAAGACGGCCACGCCTACCCAGTCCAGCGACCAGTCTACTTCATCAGCGAGGTCCTGTCAGAATCCAAGACACGCTACCAACCCGTGCAGAAGCTTCTGTACGCAGTGCTCATCACCTCGCGGAAGCTACGACACTAATTCCAGGAGTACTCGATCTCCGTCGTCACTGACTACCCACTCGGCGACATCCTGCAGAACCAAGATGCTACTGGAAGAATCTCCAAGTGGGCAGTCGAACTCGGTGCCCTCAACATCGACTTCAAGCCACGCACAACCATCAAGTCGCAGGCACTAGTCGACTCCATGGCGGAGTGGCGGGAGAATCAGCTACCTACTCGAACCGAGCGACCAGAGCACTGGATGATGTACTTTGACGGCTCACTCAACCTCGAGTGCGTAGGTGCCGGAGTACTCTTGATCTCTCCAACGGGCAAACAACTCAAGTACGTCCTGCAGATCTTCTGGAAGGTCTCGAACAACGAAGCCGAGTACGAGGCTCTCCTACATGGGCTCCGCCTCGCGGCTTCACTGGGCATCAAGCGGCTACTAGTCTACGGCGACTCCGTAGTGGTCATCAACCAAGTCAACAAGTCCTGGGACCGCAACAAGGAGAACATGGAGCCTACTACCTAGAAGTCCGTAAGCTCGAGAACAAGTTCTACGGTCTCGAGTTCCACCACATTGTCCACGACAACAACGTCGCAGCGGACGTCCTGTCGAAGCTTGTCTCTACTCGCGCTCAAGTACCAGCGGGTGTCTTCATCCACGAGCTTCATGCGCCATCCATCCCGGAGCCGGCGCCACCGACCACTGTCCCAGCACATCCCCCGGCTGGCCAGGAGGTCATGATGATCGACGTGGACTGGAGGCAACCCTTCATCGACTACCTCAGCGAGCAGAAGGTTCCCTCGGACAAGAACTTGGCCAAGCAGCTCATCCGCCGCGCCAAGTCCTACGTCCTCATCGGAGACAAGCTCTACAGGTGGGGCGCATCTTCCGGAGTACTCATGAAGTGCGTCCCCGGACAAGAAGGCAAGGACATCTTGGAGGAGATCCACAAGGGCGTCTGCGGCAACCACGCGTCCTCTCGCACGCTGGTCAGCAAGGCCTTCCGACGAGCTTTCTACTGGCCCACAGCTCTGGGCGACGCCGAAGAACTCGTCAGAAGGTGCCAAGGGTGCCAGTACTTCGCCAAGCAGCAACACGTCCCAGCCTACAAGCTAGTCACCATACCGCCAACTAGGCCATTCGCATGCTGGGGGCTCGACATGATTGGGCCACTACCAACTACGCCAGGTGGATGCAACAGAGTATTGGTGGCCATCGACAAGTTCACCAAGTGGATCGAAGTCAAGCCGGTCACATGCCCCAAGGCTGACAGAGTACTCGACTTCCTGGATGAACTCGTGCATCGCTACGGACTACCCCATCGCATCATCACAGACCTGGGCTCCAACTTCAACAACCACCAGTTCTGGGAGTACTGCAAAAACAGCGGGATCGACGTCTGATACATCTCAGTGGCCCATCCTAGGGCCAACGGACAAGTCGAGCGCGCCAACGGGATGGTGCTCGACGCTCTCAAAAAGCGGCTACACGACGCTGCTAACTCTAAAGGAGGCAAGTGGATCAAGGAACTACCCAATGCACTCTGGGGGCTACGTACTCAGCCCTCCAAGCCAACGGGGCAATCCCCTTACTTCCTGGTCTACGGCTCCGAAGCAATCCTCCCTACTAACGTCATATGGGATTCACCAGCAGTGGAACACTACGACGAAGGCGTCTCTGAAGACAGCAGACGAGTTGACATCGACGGACTCGAAGAAGCTCGCTGCGCTGCCCTCGTCCAATCAGCAAGGTACCTGGAGGGTATCCGACGCTACCGCGATCGCAACGTCAAGGAACGCTCTTTCAACATCGGTGATATCGTCCTCCGTCGCATCCAGAACACGGAAGGACTACACAAGCTCAGCTCCCCCTGGGAAGGTCCCTTCACCATGGCAAAGGTGACCGGGCCGGGCTCCTACCTCCTCCAGACACTCGAAGGCGAAGACGTCAACAACTCGTGGAACGTCGACCAACTCTGTTGGTTCTACGTCTAGTCTACACGACTACTCTGGGGGCTCAAGTCTACGCGACTACACCAAGACCCCTCCGCCGTAAGCGGCCTCCGGGTCCAGGCTCCAATCTCCGGACTACTTCCTCACTGTAAGCGGCCTCCGGGTCCAGGCACTGGTCTCCGGACTACCCCTATCCAGAATCCGGCCCATGCGGCTACCTACGGATCCTGGGCTGCGATGAGCGACAAAGGACTCTAGCAGCGGTCTACTGAGAGACCATGTACTTCTAGATCCAGCCTATACGGCTACTTACGGATCTATTGCTGTAAGCGGCTACACGCCCTAGCACTACTTAGCCGTAGGCGGCCTCCGGGTCCTGGCGACTACTCTGTAACTACGGCCCTGGCCATCCAGGTGTACTTCTTCAGTAATAAAGTTTGATTGTTCATCAATTGTTTTACTGTCTTCCTCCCTTAACGGGACTACTACTGCTGAGTACGACTACTCGCGACAACTCCACAATGTGACTCTGCACTCCAAGATCGCGGCAACGAGTACTCATTGATGGAAAATTTTCTTCATTCATACTTAAACAATTTCATTACAATTGTTTTTGTACATCTACTGCTACGAGCTAACTATTACAGGACTACTGGAGATTAAGTTTTCGGCAACTTGATTTGCAATGGGCGCCATCTACTCCAGCAGCTCCGCATACTGCTCGTCGGTGCAGTTGGCGGCTAGTCCGCCAGCGACTACGTCTACGGGAGCCTTCAGGAAGTACGACTTCATGAAGGCCAGCACTTGGTTCGGGATTGACTTCGCCAAGTGCCTCACGTAGTCCGCCAGCCGGCTGGGGGCTTCCTTCAACCGATCCACCAGTGGTGCTATCTTGGGACCGCCAGGATGAGGCACCAGCAGCCTCGCAATGGGGAGCGCGGCTTCTTCAAGCTCCTTGAGCTGGGCCCGCAGCTTCTCGCAATCCTCGTTCAGCTTCTGTAATGATTTGTAGCAATTGACGAGGTCACGGTCTGATGCAATACGGAGCTCCATGTGCTTGTCGCACTCGTAAGCAAGCTCCTTATAATCTAACTCCAGTACCTGGCGGGCCTCCTGCTCTCGGTAGAAGAGATTCTTCAGATCAGTCTCCGAAGTCTTCAGCTGATCTACCCGGGTCTCAAGCTCTGCAAACGACAAGGCACAGCGGGTCAGACTACCTCTCGACCTCCAACAAGTACTCAACAAGACAAGTGGTGTACCTTTGTTCTTGTTGCGGAGCAACTTGTTCTTCCGCACCAAGTCGTCGCTCTTCGCCTGCATCTCCTGGATGTCATTATGGTACTTGGCGAAGGCGGTGTCTAGCTTTGACTGCATGGCGGCGGCGTGCTTTCGGGACTTCACGAGTTGATCCTCCAGCATCTCGGCCCGAAGCACCGCGTCGCCGTACCCCTGAAGCATCTCCGACTTCAGGCGGGACCTCTCAGCGACGTCCTGCACAGACAACTCACATCAAATGGGTACTCAACACTAAAGGATTGACTACTCATGAGTTATGACTACTCAACGCTAAACCTCGACCGCAGCTGAAAGCGGTCCTGCAGCGTCTCCTCGTCGTCGTCCTCGTCGGACGTGTCTTCCACGACAACTGTGTCGTCTCCTTCGCCGACTTCACGCCGCTCCTTAGCCTTGGCTTTCCCCTCCTCTGGGACCTCGACTAGCTGAGGATGCGACGGCAGCTCGGAGACGAACTTCTTTAAGTCATCCTGCAAGAAGAGCAACTTATCAGTGCGACTACTCTCATGCAATGGGTACTCGACTATGGATGCGGCTACTTACCTCCTTTGGTGGGCGCGCGGCGGAGTACTCCGGTACGGGGCACGCCATGTACGGCGGCATATCCTTGAAGATCTGGGCCAGCCTGTCAACAATGTCGTCATCGTCGACTTCGTCTCCAGGCATCCGCGACGTGTCGTCGTTGCCGGTGTACTCGTACCCCAGGGTGTCGCGAGCCATCAGCGGCTGCACCCTGCGCTTCATGAAGCTGAAGGCCACGTGCTCGGCCCTCAGCCCGGCTTCCCTCAGCGCCTTGATCTGCGCCAACAACTCGGGTAGCTGGATCCCTTCCTGCATCGTCGGCTCCGAGTTCCACCACGGGCGATGCTTGGGCTGCTTCCCGCTCGGCTTCGGCAGCTCCGGATGGTGGTTTGTGACGTAAAACCACTTGGCCTTCCAATCCTGATTGGAGTCTATCAGCTTGTACGAGACCTACTGCTCGGCGGCGTCCTCCCTCATCTGGATCCCCGCTCCACCGACTACTTGTGGGTTGCTGGCGCTGGGCTGCGGCTTCACCCGGAAGAACTTCTGGAACAAAATCCAATGGGGCTTGATCCCCAGAAAGGCTTCACAGAAATGTACGAAAACGGCGGTGTGGAAGATACCGTTGGGGTTGAGGTTGAGGTACTCGATGCCGTACTACCCCATGAGCCCCTTGAAGAAGTCGCTCGCCGGGAGAGATAATCCGCGCTCCGCGAACCGCGCGAACATCGGGATCTCATCTGGATTCTTCTCCATGGGGTACGGATCCCCGGCGGCGGCCCTCCACATGTCCACCTCCTTCTCCCGCAGGAATCCGCCGTTGAGAAGGGCGAGCAAGTCTTCAGTCTTCGCCTTGGACTTCTTCCACTCACGGTTCGGATCTGGCCGCGGCGGGGACACCGGCAGTGATGTCCCTGCGGCAGATCCGGTGGCCTCCTCACGGCCCTTCTTCTTTCCGTCGGCGGCCTTTGTGGTCTTCGACGGAGATGGCTTCATCCTCCAAGTGCACGGTGTCTTCACGCACATCCGCTCGGGGGCTACTATGGTGATTCTCTACGGCGGCGCACTCAGATCTGCGCTCCACTCGACGGCGGCAATGTGCACTGGTGGCGATTTCTGGCCAAGATCTGCTGGGAATGGCTACAGCTGCGTAGGGTGAAAACCCTAAGGGTTTTGCCTTCTATTTATAAGTCAACGCGGCCCTCCAACGGCCGGATGGATAAGTCTGTGCTCAGCTGACTCAGCGGCCGCGCGCGACCCTTCAACTTCAACTAGTCGATGCACCTCACCTCGGGGGCTTGGCTACTACTAATCGACATCCTAGGAAGCGGCAAGATTCAAGAGCATCTCAGGACACATTTTACAAGATGACCCTTCAATTCGAGAGGAAGTACTCGACTCAAGGCTCGGGGGCTCCGTGCCACGTGTCCTTCGGTTTTTTCTCCGAATTTTTTGGGATATTCTTGCCAAAACTTTAGATGGACCCTCAGCCAGAGTCTACAACTCAACCTAAGGCTCGGGGGCTACTCCATATGGAGTGCGATTTTGCAATCGCACTTCCATATCAGTTTCGGCTTCAAGACAACACGGGCATTGTTGAAGACCTTCAAGGGCAGCACTCGAGGACGCTTGGGACTACTCGAGATAACTTCAGGATTGCTCAAACATCAGCTGGAGTACATTCCAGCCTCGAGATGCTTCGACTACTCTTGAGGACTTTTGACTTGTAGTGCTCAGGGACGCTTGGGGACTACTCGTTAAGGCCGTCAAGACTACTTGAAGCTATCCTTCTCGACTACAAAGTACTCGGGGGCTTGTCGTATGGACCTCCCTGGGCCCACTACCTCGGTGGGTACCAGGACCGACTACTCGGTGGACCCCTAGGACTACCTAACTTGCGATGCACGGTACCTGATGGCGTGAAGCACAAGGACTACAGAGGAGACGTACTCGGATAGGAAGCTGTACATGTCCCGCACTGTATAGAGGACTCCTAGACGTACTCGACTAGTACTCTCTCCCTATTCCGACTTGTAACCCTGCCTCCCGAACTATATAAGGAGAGGCAGGGACCTCTCTCTGATCATCTCATCTCACGGCGTAAGATTGCATCATCTTGTAATCGTACCCAATCAATCCAGAGCTACGCAGCATACAGGACGTAGGGTATTACGCACCTCGCGGCCCGAACCTGTCTAAATTGTGTGCCACGTGTCTCTTCCTTCGAGTTACGATCTCGGCGAGGCCACATTCATCTACTTCGGGTACCCCCCTTAGTAGGTTGCCGGTCTAAAACACCGACAAAGAGACCTTTAGGTATTTGGGATCGATGCTACAGAAGCATGGTGACATTGATGAGGATGTTAGGCACAGGATTTCAGCCGGTTGGCTGAAATGGCGCCAAGCTTCTGGCGTCCTCTGTGACAAGAAGGTGCCCCAAAAGCTAAAAGGTAAGTTCTATAGAATGGCGATTCGCCCGACGATGTTATACGGTGCTGAATGTTGGCCTACAAAGAGACGGCATGTCCAGCAACTGAGTGTTGCCGAGATGCGTATGTTGCGATGGATTTGTGGGCATACAAGAAGAGATAGAGTCTGAAATGAAGACATTCGGGATAGAGCTGGAGTGGCACCAATTGAGGAAAAATTGGTCCAACACCAGTTGAGATGGTTTGGTCATGGCCAGAGGAGGCCTCCCGAGGCACCGGTGCGTAGTGGGGTGCTAGACCAGGTCGGTAGTGTAAGGAGGGGTAGAGGTCGACCTAAACTAACTTGGGAGGAGGCGGTCAAGAGAGACCTTATGGAGTGGGACATCCCTAAGGAGTTAGTTATGGATAGAAGTGCTTGGAGACTTGCAATCAATGTGTCTGAGACATGATCTTCCCTTTTCCTTTTGTGCTTCTCGGTTCTTGTGCTTCGTGCTTCTCCTTTCCTTGTTTCTTGTGGGTTTCATCTCTAGCCTACCCCAACTTGCTTAGGACAAAAGGCTAAGTTGTTGTTGTTGTTTGTACACAAGAATAATACTATTTTTAGTACCACTTCCACATTCATATGCATATGAAACATTCCCCCACCCATTTCATCTCCCGCATACCCACGGTCCCGAAAGGGGAAAAGTAAGAAAAAAACTCCTAGTAGAAATACGTGAAAAAAGAGGAAGAAGTGGGAACAGGGAACATGATGTGCAGCAATCCACTCGTCCACTAAACGCTAGCTGTTTTCCACTAGTAAGTTAGTTGGTAACAGCGAATGTTTGCTGACTAAGAGCTCCGACCTCCCACGCATGCATGCGCCAGCACCGGAAACCGTCGTCTTCTTCACTCCACCAGAAACGGCTATCGCCACTAAGGCTTTCAATGGCCGGTTGCCTGCCGTTTCCTTTCCTCTCGCGACTCCTCCGCTGTTACCTTATCGCCAGATAGTAGCTGCGTACAAGTCAAGCAGTAGCATGCAGTTGATGGCGTGCATGTGCTTAATGTTCATGTACGCTAAACAGAATCAACAAGCTAGTGTATTTTACGTAGCTCTTCACTCCTTGCATGATGTGAGCACGACATCATGATTATGTCATATATAATCTTTTCCTTCAAGAGCCATATGTTGTATAAATATCTATCTAGCTAATGATCTAAGTCATTTCTCTATCTACTCTTTGCTTTGTAAATCTCCCTTCCAATCTACTGTCAATCATGACTATATCTCTAATCTCTGTTTAACTCATAGATCTTGCGTTTTACCTCGGCTTAGCCTCGTCCTTGTTACGTTAGATCCGTCTCACGTTAAAATACGCGCTAGACATGATGTTCAACATAAAATGTGTTTTGAGAATGTATCCTAAATTAATTTGATTAATACCTATTAGAATGTCTTTTCTTAATAACATTTGATTAGAATGTTAAATTGACTAATTCTATTTAACGATGCTTTCTAAATAAAATGTAATTAGAGCTATGCTCCGGCTTTTTATGATATAAATTTTAAATTGATTAATGTATATTTAATTTGTTTTCTAAATAAAAGCTATATAGGCTATCTCGAGTTTTCCTAATTAAATATTAATTTAATTAATATGAATATAAATGTGTTTTGAAGTATAATTTGCTTAGTTGAACTCTAAATATAAAGTACACGCTTAGATGCTTTACATGCTTCTTCTAAATTAAATGTTTAATTTGCATAAATCCTACTTGAATATTTATAATAAATTTGGACTAAGTTTACATCGTCTTTTATATATATATATATAATTTTATTAATTCTAAATAGGGTATTTCTCTAAAATATCCTACGTACATAATTTTATTTAATTAAAATATAACAAGCACATAGTCTTTGTGTGTTATAATCTGAATCTCTCGTTAGAGCAACTCCAAGAGTCTCTTTAAAAATCACTAGCTAAATCCTGATTTAACTAGTATGTAAAATGAAATATCTAGCAAAAAGTTGTTGAAATCCAACAGCCTCTCTAAACTGAACTCTCTATATACTCCACCGCCAGTGGGTCCTGCATGTCATACTCATGAAAATCAAGATAGCTAGTCACCAGCCACTAGCCAAAGATAGCTAGCGGGGCAATGAATTTAGCTAGTCAGGATAGCTAGTTGGGCAGATAGCTAGGCTGTTGGAAGAGTGTTTTTCAAAAATTTTTTCCAAAATTTAGCTAGTCAAGTCATTTTAGTTAGTCTCTTGGAGTTGCTCTTAGTTTGTCTTTTCAAACCGTAGTTCCATTTTCAGCGTTTCTTGTGTTTGCGTTCCTAGAACCAAACCATGTCTTCTTTTAAGCATTTCTTGATTGGTGCATTGTTCTTAATTGTTCTTGTTTGTCTGCTTTGCATGTTTGTGCTGATGTTTGCTTCGAGTAGAAGAA
This sequence comes from Cenchrus americanus, assembly GCA_947561735.1. NCBI lineage: Eukaryota > Viridiplantae > Streptophyta > Magnoliopsida > Poales > Poaceae > Cenchrus > Cenchrus americanus. The sequence goes on along the minus strand of OX387245.1, from coordinate 88,720,756 downwards.
CTGCTATTCGAAAGTCTTAAAGATCAAGAGTGTCAAAGAGCAAGAGCAGAAGAGTAAGAGTAGCTTTATGTTGGAGGAAGGCAAGTGGTCTTCTCCCCGTGCTTGATTCTACTTGTCCCATATAATTGCATAATAATTGAGTTTACATTTGTTCTGATATTGCAATAAATTGATGAGAGCACCTTTTTAAGGACTTACCTAGACTTTTATCCATAATCCTTGGAACAACCCAGTTTAATAAATGTTTTTGGGTAGATTATGCTAGTTGCTTAATTTGGGGTGGATAAAAAATGGTTTTCCTGGTAAAGGCTTTTATGCTTAATGATCATGGCTTTGGTTAATACAAGATCACTCGATTTAATCGGAACATGGAGAACTACCCAAGAAAACATGTGCAACCGCAGTGTCATATGGCTCTGACCTTAGCCAATTAATTAGGTGTGCGATTGATCTAATGGCCCTTTTCCGAAAGGAGCAGAGGGGGATCCGGGTTGCAGGGGTATAGCCCGGTCCTCTTGGGATAACAACCTTTGCTAAGGTGTTGACCACTAGGGAGGGTTATGGTCCGCCCTAATCCGTAACTATGCGGGTTGTTAATCTTTTGCATGCCTTTGTAAAGGTTTTGTAGCGTCCCTATGCAATCACACTTCAGAAGTGTGGTATCGTGCCTGATCAGCACAACATGGTTGGGTTCAAAGTTCTTCGGAACTTTTACGCGAGCTGTGGGTAAAGTGTACAACATCTGCAGAGTGAAAACTGATCCATCAGTCGTGCTCACGGTTATGAGCGGCTTGGACCCTCACATGATAAACAAACTTAAAGATTGAATTAAATCATGGTTTCCTTATGATTTTGAGATGAGATGTTTTCTAAATGTTTAAGTGGGTTGGTATGAACTTATATATAGTAATTAGGTGCTTGTTAATTAAAATTGACGAACATTAAAATGCTAACCACTATAAACCTTAACCTATCCTTGTGGCCTTGCATATTCCCCCACTTGCTGAGTACCAACCGTAAGCGTACTCATGCTTGCTAAACCGCTGCTCAGAAAAAGAAGGTGTATGAAGTCCAGAAGATGGTGCTAGGCGTACGCAACCCCCAGTCGATTGCCTGTGAAGTTTGGAGCCTTTGCTTTCTTGGATTCTGCTGTAAATCTCTGATAATCTCTTTTCTTTACATGATATTGTTTCTGTTAATCACTAATGATGTCACTATATGTATGGAACTAGATCCTGACATACATATAGGTAGCATTTAGTTTGTTTTGGAAACCGGGTGTGACAAGTAAGTATATGAGCACTCTAGAATGGCCACTGTACAATAAAAGCTAAAAAAAGATCATAACATGTCAAGAAATTACCTTGTTGCAACAGCTAGTGGTATACCTTAATGGAGGTGATGGATCAGGCGTACTACACCTGCAATAAACATATCATACATCAAGCAACATATGCAAAACCATGTACACATATAATTCAGTATTCTTTATCGGGGTCAGGGACATTACTACACTTTGAAATAACAACACAAAGGAGCTAAAAAAGACACTTGAAGTTTTATAGTAATAAATTAGTGCAAACATATCAAAATTTATTTTATTGTAGAAATTATAACAAGCATGGCCTAAAATCCAGTGTGCACCCATAAATGAACAGGACATTTCCATAAAGGAACTCCGGTTGTATGGTTTTGTCACAATAGGAAAAATTGAAAAGTTACTCTAGTCATAAAACATTTGACTATTACAGGATGACATGAACATAGAAAAACTGTTTTTTATTTTCTTCTTTACCTGCATGTTTGTTCTTATTTTAGATGTCTCTTTTATAGAACAAATTTGTTAGGCCAACCAAATTACAATGACCGAGTACTTCTGTGGTCATGTAGCCATGCCAAATTGGTAATGCATAAGTCATCCCAGACAAAGATAAGTTTGGGACATAATCTTCCTCACCTGGCATGGGAGCACAGGTGGGCAAGAGCTTCTTGAGCATGATCTCACGCTCCTCAAGAAACTGCTCCGGTGTGAGCAGGCCGGTGAGGCTGCACTCTTCGAACAAGATGCGCGTGGACTCGGCCGTTTCTTTTGATTGGCAAATCGATATATTTTGAACAATAGAAATTGCATGCCATCAGAATGAATTATCAGAGTAGTCTGACAGCAATAAGTGCCCATAGTTCCACTTGCTCAATCTTATGCTGGTGTAATGCTATCTCTTGTTACCTCATACTGCATTTTATGTTCTATTTGCTATTTTCTCATATGATTCCCTCCTGTCGATATTGTTTCTTTCTTTATAGGGCTATTAGAGATGGAATTTTCATTTTAAACAACATCAAGAGAGCCCCTTGGACTAAGCTTTCAAGTCAGTAAAGAATGGGTGGCTGCTGTTGCTGTTCGTCGAGAAGATCTGAAGTAGTTAAAGCACCCGTTGTCTATGTATGTAAATTGGCCTTGTTTTCTACATTAAATCTTATTATCTTCCTCTTGTGACATAGTGCACACATAGCTTAAAGATGATGTCAGTGAATTTGTCCTAGATCTGTCATACTACACTGTCAAAAAGTTTGGCTGAAATAGACAATATGTTTTTCTCCTCATCATAACTGAAGTCAGCAAGATGTTCAGGACCTATCAATTATTGTTATGTGACCGTGAACTTTTTTTTAATTTTACACAGGCCCATGCTGTAAATTTCTGGCATGTGAATGTCTGTATTTCCCAGAGTGTTATTTGCACATAATGAAAATAGTAAATTTCCATGCAATTGGATATATAACTTCGTACCGTACTGTGCATTTTGCTTAATAATGCTTCATGATTTACCATTGCAAGTGCTCTTTGTGCATTTGTGCTGTTTACTGTAAGATATATATTTGATAATTGCAAACATTTGCAGTGAGTCATAATACATAATTTGATAATTAATTTGAGTTGAGTGTAGTTTATTTATTTGATAGCCTTCCACACTATTAATTACTTTGCTTATTTAAGCTGTGTAATTGACCTTGTTCTGTCATTTAGCGTCAACACAATCTTGACTCTTGAGCAGCATGAGCCATTGTCCTCAGCATCCGATCGAACACCTTTCAGTACCTCACCAAAATCTTCTCCTGCACCGTCGTGTTAAACCCCTCCGTGTCTGCGTTGGACAATTCATCATGAGATTGGGAGAAGAACACCAGCGAGGACGTTCTGGTGAACAAGAAACAGGGGGAGGAAGCATATTAGAAAAGATACCGAGGACTAGCCATCCATGTCGAAGATGATGGGTGAGATTGCATCCGGCGGAGCTCCATCACCGGCAATCCGAGGCCTCCTCCCACATCACGTGCGGCCGGCACCGCTCTCTTGCACCGGGCTTCGAGCTGCGCCGGCATCAATCTCCGCCAGCGTGTCCAGCCTCACAAGCAGAGCAGCACCTACAGAGGCGGCCGGTGCGAGGCGCGGAGTAGAGGCCATGGATGGGGTGCGAGCGCTAAGCAGGCGCTCCCACACGCTGGCCTCCACCCTCTTCCGGTGGCGGCGGGGAGGCGGACGACGGTGCCCCTCCTCTGGCTTTTGCACCCCTGTCCTTCCGCTCCTCCTCCCTCCTTGAAGCGTGCCTGCGGAAGGACACCTCCACGCAAGAGTGTGTTGGTGGCGGCGCTCGATAGAGGAGGCCCTGCGCCGACGCCCCTCCCTCCCTCTCTGCGCTGGTGAGTCAGAGCTATAGATGTCCAGATGGGCCGCACGACACTACACGACACGAACACGACTAAACACGACACGATTTGTCACGACACGAGTGGACACGAGAGGCTAGCCGTGTCGTGCCGTGCCAGCACGACGTGTCAGCTCCTTGGCCCATGCACGACACGAACCTCACCGACCCGTGTCGTGCCGGCACGACTAGCACGACTGGCACGAACAAGCACGAAGAAGAGAGGAGCAAACCGAGACGGAGAAAGAGAGGAAGAGGAGCAAACCGAATCAAGTACAAAGATCAAGAAATTCATCACCAACAATTAAATCTATAACAAATTCATACAAAAAAACAATATTCTGGCCCAACGGCGAGCCCTCGGTGCCAGACCCCACGACGGCGGCGCTCGTTGGCCTCGGGGCCGCGCCCACAATGGCGGCGCGCGGTGCTCGCCGGCGCTCATCGGCCTCGCGGTCGCGCCCACGATGGCGGCGCTCGTCGTCCTCGGGGCCGCGCGACGGTGGCGCTCGGCCGGCCTCGCGGCCGCGGTGCTCGCCGGCCTCGCGCGCCCACGGAGGGACGAAGGAGAGGCTGGACTGGAGGTAGGGCGGCGGCGGCGGGATTGGCGATGGGAGAGGAGGTTGGGAGCTGGGGGATTAGGGTTTGTTTGTATATATATGTGTAGAAGTTGTGGGCTGTGGTGGTGGGTTGGTTTTAGATGGGCTGCAATCGTGTTAGATGGGTCGTCGTCGTGTTTATATGGGCCGCACTTTTCGTGTCGTGTTCGTGCTGACACTACGTGTCAAGATCGCGGCCCAGACACGGCCCATCATCGTGTCGTGCCGACACTGACACTACGGTCATCGTGTTAGTGTCGTGTTTTAGTGTCGTGCGTCGTGCCGCCCATCGTGTCGGGCCCATTTGGACATCTATAGTCAAAGCCTCTAGACGGCCGGCCGCAGTGGCCTTGACGCCGATGACCTCGCCCAAGAACCTTCTAGACACGGCGGAGCTCTGTGCGTGCGTCCTCTCCTCGATGGCGCGACCTCCTTCTCCATCTTCGGCGTCGTGCCAAGCTCACAGATGCAGCGGGCGCAGGTGGGCCCAACCTCCCGGTGGGCATGGGTGTGGACGTGTATGGGGGCGCCCAGGCTGGAGGTGTGGGGGAGGAGGAGGTGTTGGACAACGGCAGTGGTTTGATGGGTGGCACCGGCGGCGGCGCGTGGGGGAGCCGGCGCGTGGGAGGCGTCCCGGGCGGGACCGGAGAGGGAGTGGGGGAGGGCGTGGACGGGGGCGCCGGCACGACCGTGCCATTAGCCAACGTGCGGAGGCCGCCGGCGAGAAGGTGGTGGAGGGGGAGGAGCCGCATCGCGGGGCGGCGGCTCGCGGGCCGGTCTGCGGTGCGCAGCGAGGGGAAGAGTGTTTCTTTTTTATGCGAATTTGGGTGGGTCAGGCGGGTACGCGCGGGTGGGTAATGGGTAGGGTGGACGTGGGTCGCTTTTTTTAAAACAATCTCCAAAATACGATTTTATGGGTTTATCACCTTATCCACCTTACTAATTAATTGACAGGTGAGTCCGGCATGAGGGGTATGGTGAACCCAATTTGGGTGATAAAGGTTTTTCAAATTATTCGATCTTCATCTATACTACTAGTAAAGTGCACGTGCGACACGCACGTGATTTTGAAAAAAAAATATCAGACGTGTGCTATATATTCACCTAGCATAAATAATAGTAGGTGCTCTTTTCAACCAATATAAAATGGCACCATGTGTTGATACTTCAAAAATTAGTTAGTTTGATATTGGGTTCATCAAAACTGAAATGGCACCAACCAGATTATTTTGATGACCGTCAGTCTGACCTCAAGCACTTCCTATCAAAATTGTGAAATTAATCCTTTTGTATTCTACAACATCAAGATTGCACTGCCAACTTAAGGTCGCACGTCAAACAAACTTGATAAAAATGAAGTGTCCTTCAATATAAATAAATTTAGTTAAATTTCACACTTTTCCTAGCGGTAGAGGTGTTTAGAGCTTTTTTGCAATTGAGTCGTTTATAAAGTGGAAAATTAAAAACCACTACCGCAACAATCCGCACGGGGCGGTAATCGAGTTTTTGGGCAGCGTCACACGCGACCGCTTGGTGGATCTGCAACTACTTCTTCGACGCGTTCGTCAACTCACTGCGCAAGAACTGTGAGTAATTTCTTAATATGTGGCTTGTTCATTTGTGTTGTGTAATTGTATCATTTTTAGTCAATATGCTTTTCCTCAACATTAAATCTGGATTATTCATAATTAGGCTGTTTTTTCCAACAATCCAAAAACCTGATTACGCCTATTTTTATGATCTAGCAATGGCAAAAGCATCTGATGCCATGAAACCTGAGAGGTTTGGAGGTGAAAACTTCCGTAGATGGCAGACAAGGGCCAAGTTTTGGCTCATGTCGTTGGGATTATGGTGGGTGATACACCCGATGTTTCCTCTACCAGAGGAACAGGAAGCCCAGTTTGAGAATGCGAATAACACCGCATTGGGCTGTCTACTCACCATTCTGGCAGATCAACTCTATGATGTGTATATGAATTACACGTCGGCCACTGCTGTGTGGGATGCTTTGGAGCAAAAATATGCGGAAGCCGAAGCTAGTCGCTGGTTGTATGTGTGTGAAAAGTTCTTTGATTTCAGCATGGATAATGCTAAATCAATTGTGACTCAAGCACACGACCTCCAGCTTCTGGTTGGCGATATTGCACATTTGGGATGTGTTTTGCCTCCAAAGTTTGTTGCGGCTGCGATAGTTGCAAAACTTCCTGCAGAGTGGCGTGATTTTGCTACTTCCATAAAGCACAAAAGAGAGGAGATTTCTATGGAGGATCTCATTGCAGCTCTCGATGTCGAAGAGAAGGCAAGGGCAAAAGATGCGCAGACCAAGAACGTGCAGAGCAGTGCCAATGTTGTTCAAAAGAACAAACAATTTAACAAGAAAAAGGGTCTCAAGCAGAACAAAACTACTAGCTTCAAAAAGAAGAAAACGAGAGAAGAAGGATATGAAGAACCTTACTCGTTTCGTGTGCGGTAATCCCGGTCACTTTGCCAAGGATTGTAAAGACCGCAAGGACGGGACCACCGAACTTAGACAAAAGTTCACTCATGTGACCATAGGCGAGGCCTCTACTTCGAAGGGTATGGTAATCCTTTTGTTGTCTATTCTGCATTTCATTCTATTGACCGGTGGGTCGATGCGGGTGCAAATGTTCACGTGTGTTACGATATTTCTTTGTTTTCTTCGTATCGGGCGAAGCGGGGGCTTCCGGCGTCACGATGGGGAACGGATCGCGTGCTTCGTTCTTGGTGTTGGTACGGTGGATCTGAAGTTAACTTCAGGGAAAACCCTCCAATTGAAGAATGTCCAGTACGCGCCTGCCATAAACAAGAACTCGTTGAGCGGGTCTCTCCTGTGTAGGAGTGGTTATAAGCTAGTTTTCGAGTCAAATAAATTAGTTGTGTCCAGGTTTGGGACCTTTATAGGAAAAGGCTATGATAGCGGAGGCTTGTTCCGCCTAAGTACTGTTGATTCTTGTTATGAGATGAATATTAATACCGTTCTGAACAAAAATCCTACTGATGTATGGCATTCGAGATTCTGTCATGTTGGTTTTGATACAGTTGCTAGAATGTCCAGATCTGAGTTAATTCCTAAGTGCGACATAGTCAAAAATTCTAAGTGCCAAACTTGTGTGCAAGCAAAACAACCTCGAAAACCTTTCAAAGCATTAGAGTTTTAGAAGGTTTTGGCACCTCTAGATTTAATTCACACCGATTTATGTGAGATGAATGGTGTTTTGACTAAAGGAGGAAAAAGATATTGTCTTACTTTTATTGATGATGCAACACGTTACTGCCAAGTCTACTTGCTGAAAACTAAAGATGAAGCGCTCAACTATTTTAAAATTTATAAGGCAGAGGTTGAGAACCAATTAGAAAGAAATATTAAAAGACTGAGAGATGATAGAGGAGGAGAGTATACCTCTACTGACTTTTCTAATTTCTGTTCTGAGCATGGGATCATCCATGAATTTACACCACCATATTCACCACAATCAAATGGTGTAGCTGAGAGGAAAAATCGGACGCTTTTAGATTTGGTGAATGCCTTACTACAAAGTGCCGGTATGCCTAACATGTGGTGGGGGGAAGCAATCCTGACAGTAAATTTCGTGCTCAATAGAGTGATCACGAAAAGAAGTGACATAACTCCATACGAGGCATGGAGGGGAAGAAAACCCAATGTCAACTTTCTGAGAACATGGGGATGTTTGGCGAAAGTCAATATTCCGGAGCCAAAGAAGAGAAAGCTTGGGCCAAAAACAGTCGATTGCATTTTTATAGGATATGCTCAGAATAGTCCTGCCTATAGATTTTTGATAGTTAAATCTGAAACTCCAGAGATGATAGTTGATACTATAATGGAGTCTAAGGATGCGACTTTCTTTGAAAATATCTTTCCTATGAGACAGACTAGCGGTAGTTTAGAAAATGTGGATGTAGTCGTTCCAGACTTTCCTCATTGTGAACAAGTAGAGAACATACCTCTGCGAGAGGATGATGATGAGGAAGACAACAATTCAGTCATCACTCCGCGCAGGAGTAAGAGACAAAGGGTCGAGAAATCCTTTGGAGATGACTTTATTGTATACCTTGTGGATGACGTGCCTAAGACTCTAGCTGATGCTTATGCATCTTCGGATGCGAGTATTGGAAAGAGGCGGTTCGAAGTGAGATGGAATCCATCATGACAAATGAGACTTGGGAAGTCATTGAACGTCCGGTGGGTGTAAACCCATTGGATGTAAATGGATTTTCAAGAAAAAGATGAGACCGGATGGCACGATTGACAAATATAAAGCGAGGCTTGTGGCAAAAGGATTTACACGAAAGAAGGTGAAGATTATTTTGACACATATTCACCGTGGCTAGGTTAACCACTATCGGGCTCCTCATAGCATTAGTTGCTTCCTATGGTCCGCACATTCATCGGATGGATGTAAAGACAAACTTTTCTGAATGGAGAGTTGGAGGAAGAAATCTATATGGAGCAACTTGATGGTTTTGTGGTTAAGGGTCAAGAGAGTAAAGTGTGTAGATTACTAAAATCTTTGTATGGTCTGAAACAAGCACCCAAACAATGGCACGAGAAATTTGATCAGACTTTAACATCTGTTGGTTTTGTTGCAAACGAAGCAGATAAGTGTGTATATTATCGTCATGGTGGGGGGTCAAACGGTGATCTTATGTACGTATGTTGATGACATACTTATATTTGGGACTAATACTGCAAGTAATTGACGAGGTCAAATCATTCTTGTCCTCATTCTTTGACATGAAGGATCCGGGGAGAAGCGAGATGTTATCCTAAATATTAAGTTGACAAGAAATGAGAATGGGATTATTTTAAATCAATCTCATTATGTGGAAAAAATGTTGTGTCGCTTTGGTTTTGAGAATGCCAAAGTAGCCCCTACACCCTATGATGCGAGTGTAAAATTAAGAAAAAATCAGGGCGAAGGGTTGGACCAATTGAGATTTTCACAAATAATTGGTTCCCTCTTGTATCTTGCTGGAGCAACACGTCCCGACATCTCTTTTGTTGTGAGCAAATTAAGTCGATTTACTTCCAATCCAGGGAAGGATCACTGGGAAGCACTAGTGAGAATGCTACATTATCTAGTAGGAACAATCGCATATGGAATTCACTATACTGGTTATCCATCTGTACTAGAAGGATATAGTGATGCAAATTGGATCTTGACGCGGATGAGATTAAAGCCACGAGTGGCTATGTGTTTACATTAGGAGGTGCTGCAATTTCATGGAGGTCATGTAAACAGACCATTTTGACGCGATCAACCATGGAAGCTGAGCTTGTAGCACTTGACACGGCTACAGTTGAAGCCGAGTGGTTGAGAGAACTACTCATGGACTTGCCACTGGTAGAGAAACCAGTTCCTGCTATCCTTACATATTGTGATAATCAAACAGTCTTGGCCAAGATAATGAGTACTAAGGATAACATGAAGTCCTCGAGACATGTGAAGCGGAGGCTTAAATCTGTTAGAAAGCTGAAAAACTCCGGAGTAATTGTTGTGAATTATATTCGCAGTGAGAAAAATCTAGCAGATCCTTTTACAAAAGGGCTTGCACGGACGACGATATCTGTTGCAAGTATGGACATGGGACTGAGACCCATTTAGTTGCAAAGTAATGGTAACTCACTTCCTGCGAAAGGAGGTCCCTTATTTGGAAAATGAGAAAAACAAAGTTCCTGTTGTAACAAGGAGTACAATTCATTTAAATTACCCATGTTCATAATATGTACTCTTTTCGTATGGAAGGTTGGCTATAATACCTTAATGTGTTCTAGTGTCTACCGAGAGAAAGGGTATCGTCCTACGGGATACCTATAATGAACACACCTATGTGAGCTCAAGCTTGTTGGGTCGCAGTTTATGAGAGTGGGGTGCTTTCTAGCAAGCTCATGAGAAGATCGGGGAGCAAGACCTTTAAAGCTCCGTTTAGACTTGGCGTTCTGGTAGTCTAGTACTAGATAGATTTTCAAGAGAAATCTGATAGCAAAAAGCTATGAATTCAAGGCTTAGTCCATTCACAAGCTGCTGAAAGATGGATCTTGTTGATCTAGGTGTAAGTTCAACCCGTACGGGACTTGTACCAAAATTTTGGTATATAAAAGTGGTTTAGAACAAGAAGCCTGCTTTAGAATTGGTGGGGGAATGTTGGAATTTGGTCCATGTGGCCCATTTAGTAAATTCTAAAGCATGCACGATAATAGTCCCGTATTGCCAAGACAAGGAGAGGTTGCCTTGTTTAAATATGGGAGTCTCCTATCATAGCAAAATAGATGCATGTGAGAGAAAAGGAGACTGTTGATACACGCACGCGCAGCCCGCGCATTTTCGCGTAAACTATCGCGTGACTTGTGACTTGCGACGCGTACGTGTACAAGCCGGTCGTTACGGGTGCATTTTAATTTTTGTCTTTGTGTCAATGACGTTTCGTTTCGATCGCTTAATGGTGACAGATTTACCGCAATCAAATAGGCGGTTTCGGCGCACCGCTTGATAAAGGTGGCGTTTACGCTTGAATCAATTGAGCGATTACCGGTCCGATTGACGAGAGGAATATGAAACGTTGGGCGGAGCCTATAAACACCGGGAGACGTCTTGGTGGGCGGGACACGAGTAGACACACACTTCATCTCCCACGCGTTCGCCGTTCGACCGCTAGGCCGCCGCGCTTCGTCGACCTTCGACCTCGGCGTGCACCGGGCTTGGAGGAAGCGGGATCTCCGAAACCACTACCGCAACAATCCGCACGGGGCGGTAATCGGGTTTTGGGCGGCGTCACACGCGACCGCTTGGTGGATCCGCAACTACTTCTTCGACGCGTTCGTCAACTCACTGCGCAAGAACTGTGAGTAATTTCTTAATATGTGGCTTGTTCATTTGTGTTGTGTAATTGTATCATTTTTAGTCAATATGCTTTTCCTCAAGATTAAATCTGGATTATTCATAATTAGGCTGTTTTTTTCCAACAATCCAAAAACCGATTACGCCTATTTTTATGATCTAGCAATGGCAAAAGCATCTGATGCCATGAAACCTGAGAGGTTTGGAGGTGAAAACTTCCGTAGATGGCAGACAAGGGCCAAGTTTTGGCTCATGTCGTTGGGATTATGGTGGGTGATACACCCGATGTTTCCTCTACCAGAGGAACAGGAAGCCCAGTTTGAGAATGCGAATAACACCGCATTGGGCTGTCTACTCACCATTCTGGCAGATCAACTCTATGATGTGTATATGAATTACACGTCGGCCACTGCTGTGTGGGATGCTTTGGAGCAAAAATATGCGGAAGCCGAAGCTAGTCGCTGGTTGTATGTGTGTGAAAAGTTCTTTGATTTCAGCATGGATAATGCTAAATCAATTGTGACTCAAGCACACGACCTCCAGCTTCTGGTTGGCGATATTGCACATTTGGGATGTGTTTTGCCTCCAAAGTTTGTTGCGGCCGCGATAGTTGCAAAACTTCTGCGCAGTGGCGTGATTTTGCTACTTCCATAAAGCACAAAAGAGAGGAGATTTCTATGGAGGATCTCATTGCAGCTCTCGATGTCGAAGAGAAGGCAAGGGCAAAAGATGCGCAGACCAAGAACGTGCAGAAGCGGTGCCAATGTTGTTCAAAAGAACAAACAATTTAACAAGAAAAAGGGTCTCAAGCGGAACAAAACTACTAGCTTCAAAAAGAAGAAAACGAGAGAAGAAGGATATGAAGAACCTTACCGTTTCGTGTGCGGTAATCCTGGTCACTTTGCCAAGGATTGTAAAGACCGCAAGGACGGGACCACCGAACTTAGACAAAAGTTCACTCATGTGACCATAGGCGAGGCCTCTACTTCGAAGGGTATGGTAATCCTTTTGTTGTCTATTCGCATTTCATTCTATTGACTCGGTGGGTCGATGCGGTGCAAATGTTCACGTGTGTTTCGATATTTCTTTGTTTTCTTCGTATCGGGCGGCGGGGGCTTCCGGCGTCCCGATGGGGAACGGATCGCGTGCTTCGTTCTTGGTGTTGGTACGGTGGATCCGAAGTTAACATCGGGGAAAACCCTCCAATTGAAGAATGTCCGGTACGCGCATGCCATAAACAAGAACTTGTTGAGCGGGTCTCTCTGTGTAGGAGTGGTTATAAGCTAGTTTTCGAGTCAAATAAATTAGTTGTGTCCGGGTTTGGGACCTTTATAGGAAAAGGCTATGATAGCGGAGGCTTGTTCCGCCTAAGTACTGTTGATTCTTGTTATGAGATGAATATTAATACGTTTACGAACAAAAATCTTGCTGATGTGTGGCATTCGAGATTCGTCATGTTGGTTTTGATACAATTGCTAGAATGTCCGGATACGAGTTAATTCCTAAGTGCGACATAGTCAAAAATTCTAAGTGCCAAACTTGTGTGCAAGCAAAACAACCTCGAAAACCTTTCAAAGCATTAGAGTTTGAGAAGGTTTTGGCACCTCTAGATTTAATTCACACCGATTTATGTGAGATGAATGGTGTTTTGACTAAAGGAGGAAAAAGATATTGTCTTACTTTTATTGATGATGCAACACGTTACGCCAAGTCTACTTGCCGAAAACTAAAGATGAAGCGCTCAACTATTTTAAAATTTATAAGGCGAGAGGTTGAGAACCAATTAAAAAGAAATATTAAAAGACGAGAGATGATAGAGGAGGAGAGTATACCTCTACTGACTTTTCTAATTTCTGTTCTGAGCATGGGATCATCCATGAATTTACACCACCATATTCACCACAATCAAATGGTGTAGCTGAGAGGAAAAATCGGACGCTTTTAGATTTGGTGAATGCCTTACTACAAAGTGCCGGTATGCCTAACATGTGGTGGGGGGAAGCAATCCTGACAGTAAATTTCGTGCTCAATAGAGTGATCACGAAAAGAAGTGACATAACTCCATACGAGGCATGGAGGGGAAGAAAACCCAATGTCAACTTTCTGAGAACATGGGGATGTTTGGCGAAAGTCAATATTCCGGAACCAAAGAAGAGAAAGCTTGGGCCAAAAACGATCGATTGCATTTTTATAGGATATGCTCGGAATAGTCCGCCTATAGATTTTTGATAGTTAAATGCGAAACTCCGGAGATGATAGTTGATACTATAATGGAGTCTAAGGATGCGACTTTCTTTGAAAATATCTTTCCTATGAGACGGACTAGCGGTAGTTTAGAAAATGTGGATGTAGTCGTTCCGGACTTTCCTCATTGTGAACAAGTAGAGAACATACCTCTGCGAGAGGATGATGATGAGGAAGACAACAATTCGGTCATCACTCCGCGCGGGGAGTAAGAGACAAAGGGTCGAGAAATCCTTTGGAGATGACTTTATTGTATACCTTGTGGATGACGTGCCTAAGACTCTAGGCGATGCTTATGCATCTTCGGATGCGAGTATTGGAAAGAGGCGGTTCGAAGTGAGATGGAATCCATCATGACAAATGAGACTTGGGAAGTCATTGAACGTCCAGTGGGTGTAAACCCATTGGATGTAAATGGATTTTCAAGAAAAAGATGAGACCAGATGGCACGATTGACAAATATAAAGCGAGGCTTGTGGCAAAAGGATTTACACAGAAAGAAGGTGAAGATTATTTTGACACATATTCACCTGTGGCCAGGTTAACCACTATCAGGCTCCTCATAGCATTAGCTGCTTCCTATGGTCTGCACATTCATCAGATGGATGTAAAGACAACTTTTCTTAATGGAGAGTTGGAGGAAGAAATCTATATGGAGCAACCTGATGGTTTTGTGGTTAAGGGTCAAGAGAGTAAAGTGTGTAGATTACTAAAATCTTTGTATGGTCTGAAACAAGCACCCAAACAATGGCACGAGAAATTTGATCAGACTTTAACATCTGTTGGTTTTGTTGCAAACGAAGCAGATAAGTGTGTATATTATCGTCATGGTGGGGGTCAAACGGTGATCTTATGTACGTATGTTGATGACATACTTATATTTGGGACTAATACGCAAGTAATTGACGAGGTCAAATCATTCTTGTCCTCATGCTTTGACATGAAGGATGCGGGAGAAGCGAGATGTTATCCTAAATATTAAGTTGACAAGAAATGAGAATGGGATTATTTTAAATCAATCTCATTATGTGGAAAAAATGTTGTGTCGCTTTGGTTTTGAGAATGCCAAAGTAGCCCCTACACCCTATGATGCGAGTGTAAAATTAAGAAAAAATCGGGGCGAAGGGTTGGACCAATTGAGATTTTCACAAATAATTGGTTCCCTCTTGTATCTTGCTTGGAGCAACACGTCCCGACATCTCTTTTGCCGTGAGCAAATTAAGTCGATTTACTTCCAATCCAGGGAAGGATCACTGGGAAGCACTAGTGAGAGTGCTACGTTATCTAGTAGGAACAATCGCATATGGAATTCACTATACTGGTTATCCATCTGTACTAGAAGGATATAGTGATGCAAATTGGATCTCTGACGCAGATGAGATTAAAGCCACGAGTGGCTATGTGTTTACATTAGGAGGTGCTGCAATTTCATGGAGGTCATGTAAACAGACCATTTTGACGCGATCAACCATGGAAGCTGAGCTTGTAGCACTTGACACGGCTACAGTTGAAGCCGAGTGGTTGAGAGAACTACTCATGGACTTGCCACTTTGGTAGAGAAACCAGTTCTCGCTATCCTTACATATTGTGATAATCAAACAGTCTTGGCCAAGATAATGAGTACTAAGGATAACATGAAGTCCTCCGGACATGTGAAGCGGAGGCTTAAATGCGTTAGAAAGCTGAAAAACTCCGGAGTAATTGCTGTGAATTATATTCGCAGTGAGAAAAATCTAGCAGATCCTTTTACAAAAGGGCTTGCACGGACGGCGATATCTGTTGCAAGTATGGACATGGGACTGAGACCCATTTAGTTGCAAAGTAATGGTAACTCACTTCCTCTGAAAGGAGATCCCTTATTTGGAAAATGAGAAAAACAAAGTTACTGTTGTAACAAGGAGTACAATTCATTTAAATTACCCATGTTCATAATATGTACTCTTTTCTGTATGGAAGGTTGGCTATAATACCTTAATGTGTTCTAGTGTCTACCGAGAGAAAAGGTATCGTCCTACGGGATACCTATAATGAACACACCTATGTGAGCTCAAGCTGTTGGGTCGCAGTTTATGAGAGTGGGGTGCTTTCTAGCAAGCTCATGAGAAGATCGGGGAGCAAGACCTTTAAAGCTCCGTTTAGACTTGGCGTTACGGTAGTCTAGTACTAGATAGATTTTCAAGAGAAATTCGATAGCAAAAAGCTATGAATTCAAGGCTTAGTCCATTCACAAGTCTGTCGAAAGATGGATCTTGTTGATCTAGGTGTAAGTTCAACCCGTACGGGACTTGTACCGAAATTCCGGTATATAAAAGTGGTTTAGAACGGAAAGAATCGCTTTAGAATTGGTGGGGGAATGTTGGAATTTGGTCCATGTGGCCCATTTAGTAAATTCTAAAGCATGCACGATAATAGTCCCGTATTGCCAAGACAAGGAGAGGTTGCCTTGTTTAAATATGGGAGTCTCCTATCATAGCAAAATAGATGCATGTGAGAGAAAAGGAGACCGTTGATACACGCACGCGCGGCCCGCGCATTTTCGCGTAAATTATCGCGTGACTTGTGACTTGCGACGAGCGCGACGCGTACGTGTACAACCGGTCGTTACGGGTGCATTTTAATTTTTGTCTTTGTGTCAATGACGTTTCAGTTTCGACTGCTTAATGGTGACAGATTTACTGCAATCAAATAGGCAGTTTCAGCCTGCTTGATAAAGGTGGCAGTTTCTGCTTGAATCAATTGAGCAGTTACCAGTCTGATTGACGAGAGGAATATGAAACGTTGGCTGGAGCCTATAAACACCAGGAGACGTCTTGGTGGCTGGGACACAGAGTAGACACACACTTCATCTCCCACGCGTTCGCTGTTCGACCGCTAGGCGCCGCGCTTCGTCGACCTTCGACCTCGGCGTGCACGGGCTTGGAGGAAGCGGGATCTCCGAAACCACTACCGCAACAATCCCGCACGGGGCGGTAATCGTGTTTTTGGGCGGCGTCACACGCGACCGCTTGGTGGATCCGCAACTACTTCTTCGACGCGTTCGTCAACTCACCGCGCAAGAACTATGAGTAATTTCTTAATATGTGGCTTGTTCATTTGTGTTGTGTAATTGTATCATTTTTAGTCAATATGCTTTTCCTCAACATTAAATACGGATTATTCATAATTAGGCTGTTTTTTCCAACAATCCAAAAACCGATTACGCCTATTTTTATGATCTAGCAATGGCAAAAGCATCTATGCCATGAAACACGAGAGGTTTGGAGGTGAAAACTTAGGTAGATGGCGGGACAAGGGCCAAGTTTTGGCTCATGTCGTTGGGATTATGGTGGGTGATACACCCGATGTTTCCTCTCCCGTTTGAGGAACGGGGAAGCCCAGTTTGAGAATGCGAATAACACCGCATTGGGCGTGTCTACTCACCATTCGGCGGGATCAACTCTATGATGTGTATATGAATTACACGTCGGCCATCTTTGTGTGGGATGCTTTGGAGCAAAAATATGCGGAAGCCGAAGCTAGTCGCTGGTTGTATGTGTGTGAAAAGTTCTTTGATTTCAGCATGGATAATGCTAAATCAATTGTGACTCAAGCACACGACCTCCGGCTCGACGGTTGGCGATATTGCACATTTGGGATGTGTTTTGCCTCCAAAGTTTGTTGCGGCTGCGATAGTTGCAAAACTTCTGCAGAGTGGCGTGATTTTGCTACTTCCATAAAGCACAAAAGAGAGGAGATTTCTATGGAGGATCTCATTGCAGCTCTCGATGTCGAAGAGAAGGCAAGGGCAAAAGATGCGCGGGACCAAGAACGTGCGGAGGCGAGTCCCAATGTTGTTCAAAATAACAAACAATTTAACAAGAAAAAGGGTCTCAAGGGAACAAAACTACTAGCTTCAAAAAGAAGAAAACGAGAGAAGAAGGATATGAAGAACCTTACTGTTTCGTGTGCGGTAATCCTGGTCACTTTGCCAAGGATTGTAAAGACCGCAAGGGGGACGCGCAGGGACCGAACTTAGACAAAAGTTCACTCATGTGACCATAGGCGAGGCCTCTACTTCGAAGGGTATGGTAATCCTTTTGTTGTCTATTACGCATTTCATTCTATTGACTGGTGGGTCGACCGGTGCAAATGTTCACGTGTGTTCCGATATTTCTTTGTTTTCTTCGTATCGGGCGGGCGGGGGCTTCCCGGCGTCCTCGATGGGGAACGGATCGCGTGCTTTGTTCTTGGTGTTGGTACGGTGGATGCGAAGTTAACTTCGGGGAAAACCCTCCAATTGAAGAATGTCCGTACGCGCACCCGCCATAAACAAGAACCTGTTGAGCGGGTCTCTCCGTGTAGGAGTGGTTATAAGCTAGTTTTCGA
Source organism: Cenchrus americanus (assembly GCA_947561735.1). NCBI lineage: Eukaryota > Viridiplantae > Streptophyta > Magnoliopsida > Poales > Poaceae > Cenchrus > Cenchrus americanus. Next base: position 88,702,963 of record OX387245.1, on the reverse strand, counting down.
GTCAAATAAATTAGTTGTGTCCGGGGTTTGGGACCTTTATAGGAAAAGGCTATGATAGCGGAGGCTTGTTCCGCCTAAGTATTCTTGATTCTTGTTATGAGATGAATATTAATACCGTTACGAACAAAAATCAAAAATTGGCTGTGTGGCATTCGAGATTCTGTCATGTTGGTTTTGATACAATTGCTAGAATGTCCAGATCTGAGTTAATTCCTAAGTGCGACATAGTCAAAAATTCTAAGTGCCAAACTTGTGTGCAAGCAAAACAACCTCGAAAACCTTTCAAAGCATTAGAGTTTGAGAAGGTTTTGGCACCTCTAGATTTAATTCACACTGATTTATGTGAGATGAATGGTGTTTTGACTAAAGGAGGAAAAAGATATTGTCTTACTTTTATTGATGATGCAACACGTTATCGCCAAGTCCCTCGTCTTGAAAACTAAAGATGAAGCGCTCAACTATTTTAAAATTTATAAGGCGGGGGGTTGAGAACCAATTAGAAAGAAATATTAAAAGGCGAGAGATGATAGAGGAGGAGAGTATACCCCTTCTACGCCTTTTCTGATTTTTCATTTCCTTTCGCGAGCATGGGATCATCCATGAATTTACACCACCATATTCACCACAATCAAATGGTGTAGGCGAGAGGAAAAATCGGACGCTTTTAGATTTGGTGAATGCCTTACTACAAAGTGCCGGTATGCCTAACATGTGGTGGGGGGAAGCAATCTCGACGATAATTTTTTTCGTGCTCAATAGAGTGATCACGAAAAGAAGTGACATAACTCCATACGAGGCATGGAGGGGAAGAAAACCCAATGTCAACTTTCCGAGAACATGGGGATGTTTGGCGAAAGTCAATATTCGGAACCAAAGAAGAGAAAGCTTGGGCCAAAAAGCGATCCGATTGCATTTTTATAGGATATGCTCTCGGAATAGTCCTGCCTATAGATTTTTGATAGTTAAATCTGAAACTCCAGAGATGATAGTTGATACTATAATGGAGTCTAAGGATGCGACTTTCTTTGAAAATATCTTTCCTATGGGAGGACTAGCGGTAGTTTAGAAAATGTGGATGTAGTCGTTCCGGACTTTCCTCATTGTGAACAAGTAGAGAACATACCTCCGGCGAGAGGATGATGATGAGGAAGACAACAATTCGGGCTCATCACTCGCGCGGGAGTAAGAGACAAAGGGTCGAGAAATCCTTTGGAGATGACTTTATTGTATACCTTGTGGATGACGTGCCTAAGACTCTAGGCGATGCTTATGCATCTTCGGATGCAGTATTGGAAAGAGGCGGTTCGAAGTGAGATGGAATCCATCATGACAAATGAGACTTGGGAAGTCATTGAACGTCCCATGGGTGTAAACCCATTGGATGTAAATGGATTTTCAAGAAAAAGATGAGACCAGATGGCACGATTGACAAATATAAAGCGAGGCTTGTGGCAAAAGGATTTACACCAGAAAGAAGGTGAAGATTATTTTGACACATATTCACTGTGGCTAGGTTAACCACTATCGGGCTCCTCATAGCATTAGGTTGCTTCCTATGGTACGCACATTCATCGGATGGATGTAAAGACGGCTTTTCTTAATGGAGAGTTGGAGGAAGAAATCTATATGGAGCAACCTCGATGGTTTTGTGGTTAAGGGTCAAGAGAGTAAAGTGTGTAGATTACTAAAATCTTTGTATGGTCCGAAACAAGCACCCAAACAATGGCACGAGAAATTTGATCGACTTTAACATCTGTTGGTTTTGTTGCAAACGAAGCGGGATAAGTGTGTATATTATCGTCATGGTGGGGGTCAAACGGTGATCTTATGTCCGTATGTTGATGACATACTTATATTTGGGACTAATGCGGTAATTGACGAGGTCAAATCATTCTTGTCCTCATGCTTTGACATGAAGGATGCGGGAGAAGCAGATGTTATCCTAAATATTAAGTTGACAAGAAATGAGAATGGGATTATTTTAAATCAATCTCATTATGTGGAAAAAATGTTGTGTCGCTTTGGTTTTGAGAATGCCAAAGTAGCCCCTACACCCTATGATGCGAGTGTAAAATTAAGAAAAAATCGGGGGCGAAGGGTTGGACCAATTGAGATTTTCACAAATAATTGGTTCCCTCTTGTATCTTGCTCGGAGCAACACGTCCCGACATCTCTTTTGCTGTGAGCAAATTAAGTCGATTTACTTCCAATCCGGGGAAGGATCACTCGGGAAGCACTAGTGAGAGTGCTACGTTATCTAGTAGGAACAATCGCATATGGAATTCACTATCTTGGTTATCCATCCGTACTAGAAGGATATAGTGATGCAAATTGGATCTCGACGCGGATGAGATTAAAGCCACGAGTGGCTATGTGTTTACATTAGGAGGTGCTGCAATTTCATGGAGGTCATGTAAACGAGACCATTTTGACGCGATCAACCATGGAAGCCGAGCTTGTAGCACTTGACACGGCTACGATTGAAGCCGAGTGGTTGAGAGAACTACTCATGGACTTGCCACCGGTAGAGAAACCGAGTTTGCTATCCTTACATATTGTGATAATCAAACAGTCTTGGCCAAGATAATGAGTACTAAGGATAACATGAAGTCCTCCGGACATGTGAAGCGGAGGCTTAAATCCGTTAGAAAGTTTGAAAAACTCGGGAGTAATTCTTTGTGAATTATATTCGCGGTGAGAAAAATCTAGCGGATCCTTTTACAAAAGGGCTTGCACGGACGGCGATATACTGTTGCAAGTATGGACATGGGACCGAGACCCATTTAGTTGCAAAGTAATGGTAACTCACTTCCTCCGAAAGGAGATCCCTTATTTGGAAAATGAGAAAAACAAAGTTCTTGTTGTAACAAGGAGTACAATTCATTTAAATTACCCATGTTCATAATATGTACTCTTTTACGTATGGAAGGTTGGCTATAATACCTTAATGTGTTCTAGTGTCTACCGAGAGAAAAGGTATCGTCCTACGAGGATACCTATAATGAACACACCTATGTGAGCTCTAATGTTGGGTCGCGGTTTATGAGAGTGGGGTGCTTTCTAGCAAGCTCATGAGAAGATCGGGGAGCAAGACCTTTAAAGCTCCGTTTAGACTTGGCGTTACGGTAGTCTAGTACTAGATAGATTTTCAAGAGAAATCGATAGCAAAAAGCTATGAATTCAAGGCTTAGTCCATTCACAAGGCTGCCGAAAGATGGATCTTGTTGATCTAGGTGTAAGTTCAACCCGTACGGGACTGCTGTCGGTCCGGTATATAAAAGTGGTTTAGAACAGCAAGCTGCTTTAGAATTGGTGGGGGAATGTTGGAATTTGGTCCATGTGGCCCATTTAGTAAATTCTAAAGCATGCACGATAATAGTCCCGTATGAGGAACCAAGTTGAGAAGTACCTTGGTTCGTGTGTGATGAGTGATTGACCGGATGGTTTGAAGCTTTGTGTGTGTAGTGTTGAGTTGTGTTGTGTGTGTTTTATTTTGTGTATTTACCTTATTGTTTATGTGGTGTGTTGTCAATGCACTCGTGAGGAGTGGTTGACAACGTTGTGTGGGCCGACTCTTGGCCTAGTATTGCGGGTGTTGGTTGCGGCTTGGTTTGCGTTGGTGCGGGTGAAGAACGGGCGCGAAAGGTCTTAGCCTTGCGGGGCCTCCGAGGAGTGGAGAGACAAGTAGGCTTGGTTCGAGGCCGACCCGGTTGCCGACGGGATCAAGTGCGAGCCGCATGGTGCAAGAAGAGCAAGAAGAAGTCGTGGACATGGAGCCGGTGCATTGGTGGTGGCCAAGTCAAGGAACGAGGCAAGGGCGAGTAGACCGTCCGGCGCCGGAGGTGAAAGGCTTGGCGAGCTCGACGCTTGGCGTGGTGAGGCCGGGCCGTGTACGCGGGGTTTGGTGGTTTGGCCACAAATCCATCGGAGGAGGGTTTCTCGGTTTGGGCCTCAAAACCGAGCGCCGAGGGCCGGCGTGACGGAGACGGTATCCGGGTGCGTCGGGAAGCTTCGAGGCGGGTGACACGCGGCATGATCTAGGTGCTTGCGTCGGGAGGACGTGAAGGCCGATGGATGCGCGGCCGTCCGATGGTGAACTTCATGTGTTGACCAAAACGCCCCCTGTGAGGGCTTGTGTTGTACTCCTAGTGTAGGGGCACTTCGGTCTTTTCGGAGGGCCTATATATAGGAGGGAGGGGGCTGAATTTTCAGCCACCTCTTGGGCTAGTAGGTTGTTGTACTCTTTCATTTTGGAGTGCTTTGGGAGAGAGGGGAGAGAGGAGAGAGTGGCTCTTTGATTGGAGCTTTTTGCCATCTTAGATTTTGATTCTAGGAGTGGCTTGTAATCGATTGGACAAGATATTCATAGTGAATTCATCCTTCTCAATCTTGTGCCAAATCCTTTGCTCCGGGCGTTTTTCTTTTGCGATTTTCGGAGGTATTTTTTTGAGGGATTTTCGTTCGTCACTCGATTCGTCGATTTTAAGGCGTTTCTCTCCGGATTTCTTTGAGGGGATCATGGGTGAGTGCCTTGTGCCTCTTTGTGGATGATCTTGACCCCTCAAACGCCGGATTTGGCCTTCGATTCGTTGACTTTTGGATGAACCCTAGGTTATTGTGTTCTTGGCAAGGATTTACGATTCCGGGAGTTGTAGGTAGTTTGAGGCCATAATTTTTGGGGCATAACCTCTCCTTGGGGTGTTCATCATCTCCCCAAAATTTCGTCTCAAGACTCCAAGTGGTTTGGGAGATCCTTTGATCTAAAGTTTGGGGGCGATTTCGCGGGCGGTTTTTTGTCCGGGTGATCCGGTCACCTGTGCCGGGTGACCCGAAGGGGGTAGGTTGACCCGGTCACTTGTGCCCGGGTGACCCGGTGCGGCTCTGTAAGGCTCAGGGTGACCCGGTCACTTGTGCCGGTTGACCGGTAGGTCTCAGCCTTCTTCGTTGTTGCTCAAGTTCTTTCGTGCTTGCTTCCGCTTTGCTTCCTAGCCCTTAAAGCCTTGTTCCTAAGGTACCGAGAGAGGTTTGTGTGTGCTTCCGCTTATTCGTGTGTGACTCTCGGAGTTTCAATTGGGATATAGGCCAAGTTCTTTTGAGAAAGAATTTTTATCGGCTCCCATTCACCCCCCCCCCCCCCCTCTCTGGTCGCCAATCGGTCCTTCAATTGGTATCGAGCCGGTTGTGGATTCTTTTGGCTCTAACAAGTCTTGAATCCATAGGGTGACTAGAGGAAAGAGGTGCTTTTGCTTGCGACCTTGGTTTGCACGCTTTGAGTCCGACGATTTGGAGTTGTGTCCTTGGAAAACCATAACTTGAGATACCTTCAGTAAAACGGGCATAACTTTTCGCTCGGTACTCCGTTTTGGCTCAAATTTTTACAGCGGCTTCATTGAAAAATCATATTGGGGTCTTCAAAAATTCAGAAAAAATCAAGAAGATAATTGAAAAATCCTCATTTATGTCTCTTGCGGCTTTGTCTTGTTTTTTCTGGATTTTCTCTAGGCTTCATTTCACCTTATCTTGAGCTGAAATTTTTTGTGCCTCTATCTTTGGTGCTCCTTGTTCAGTGGTAAAATTTTGGGAAAAAGATAAGATCCTTTGCTATTGAACTCGTCAGTAGTTGTTAGAGAATTGAGGCTTTTTGAGTGCTTTCTTTGCATCGTTGCTTGTTCCTTGAGCTTGGTTTCGGCTAATCCTAACCGGTACTTTGTTTATGGCACCAAGTTCTTCTCCTTGTGGTTCTTTGAGCGGGGAGGAGTATGGAGGTTGAGGCGGAAGCCGAAGTGGAGGAGATGATATCTCTCATCGAGGACTATCGAGATGGTGACATCAAGAAAGGCAAGCTCTACCACAAGCTAGGAGGCATGAACCAAGGTACACTTTCCAAAGCTATCTTGATCCTATGCAATAGGTTGGATGTTTGTGAGCGTGATTGTGGAGACTTGCATAGGAGAAACATAGATTTGTGCGATGCCTTGCGTAGGAAGAATGAGAAGATTAAATGCTCTCTTACTAGGTTGAAATGTGGTATGGCTCATTGGAGGTCTCGTGCTTTGAATTCTTGCACTTCTTGTAACACCATGCATGCTGAAAATGATGCTTTGATTGCTTCCATTGCATGCTTGAAATCTGAAATCAAGGTGTTAAATTTCAAAGCTTCTTTGCCTTGCAAATCTTGCGATGCCTTGTGTGCTGAAAATGAGAAATTAAAATATGAAGTTAGTTGGCGCAAAATGCATGTTGAAGCTTTTAGAAGAGCATGCGACAATCTTGATTTTGAGAATGATGAATTGAGATCATCTCTTGCTAACTTGCAATCCGAAATTGACTTGTTGAAATCCAATGCTTCTATGCCTTGCAAATCTTGTGGTGTTTTGAATGATGAGCTTGATATGGCTAGGAGTAAGATTGCTTTGTTAGAGACAAGTGCTTCTTTACCATGTGTTTCTTGTGAGTCTTTGCATGCTGAAATTAATGAATTAAAATTGACTCACACCACATGTGTAGATGATCTTGAGCATGCTAGGGCTGAAATTTGTGATATAAAATCCATGCCTTGTAGCAAGTGCTCTTTGTTGCTGGTTGAGGATGCTTGCCATACTTCTTGCAATGATGATAGTGCTTTGCGAGATGTAAATGATGTTGCTTGTTCATGTGATTTCGTTTGCACCTCATGCATTGATTTGGAAAGTGAAGTTTTGGCTTTGAAAAAGATGCGCGAGGATATGAGCGCTAAGTTGGTTGAGCATGATGAGATGAGTGCCAATCTTGAGAAAGAAAATGAACTCTTGCGTACCACATATGCTAAATGCATTGAAGAAGAAATCAATAATTTGAGAAATATGACATGTGGTACTTGTGAGCGCCTCAAGTCTCAAAATGAGGTTTTGCGCACAAGGTGCAAGAGTCTTTGTGCCAAGGGTTTGGATTCTCACTTCTCTTGTCACTCCGATGTTGATGCTTCTAAATTTGTTTCTTCTAAACCGGAGTCGACTTCTTCTCTTGAGTGTGAGTCTTTGGATGGTGGTAAGTGTGCTAGTGCCATGGATAGCTCTCTCATAGCTACTCCTAAGCTTGTTGCTTCTTCCGGTATTGCCCAAGGTGATTTGAATGGAAAGGGTGCCTCCCACATATTTGGAACTCATATTCCCAAGCCGAGGTTCCAATGCACCTTTTGCAAGAAGGATGGGCATACCGTTGAGTTTTGCTTTCGCCGTGTCAAGCACGAGCGACGTGTGCGTGCTAAAGCTTTTAAGAAACCACGTAGCCTTTCTCATGGCACGTGTGATTCTAATGTGGGCACCAAGTTGGATGTTGGGGTTGATGCTTCATGCTCTAAGTCCCAAGGGACTTCCCACTTACAAGAGAATGGTGATTCATCCACTCGGAACGTGCCTCTCGATAGGCCTTTGTACCATTGCTCTCATTGTGGGAAGGATGGGCATCAAGAGAGCTTTTGCTACCGCCGGCAAGGAGAATACGGCGAGGAGGTGCCTCTAGGCCTTTGGTTGTTCATAGCCTTTCTCATGGCATGAACACTTGTGAGCCTAAGAAGGCGCGATTTGTGGATGGGTCTTATGACACTCTTTCTAGTGAGTTAGGCCATGCTCGTGGATATGCTTCTAGTATTTCTTGTGTTGGTCCGCGACATGCTTCCCGTGGTGCTTGTGTTGGTTCTTCTCCTACGACCCCGAAGGATCTTTGCCTTTTTTTCTTGTGGTAGCACTCGACTTTCCTCGCGAGTGACTTCTTTGAGGCATGGTTCCAAGGGTGTTCAAAAGACTTTTCATTCCAACCGGCATTTGCATCATGCTAACCCACATGATAGGTTGTGTGCACCACTTACCCGTGTGACCAAATCTTGGATTCCCAAGTACGTGCTTGCTAACCCTTTGGGATCCAAGGCTCGGTCTTTCTCGTCTCCTTGTGTATAGGTATGGAGACGTGGTTGGAGAACATGAGCTAAATGGAGACTTGATGGTTCTCCACACCATTTTGGATGGCTCTTGAAAGCCTTTGTACACATGTATAGTGAGTTTTCTTTTCCCCTTGTCCTCTCTTGTATATACTTGTGTCTTGCTTGTGTGAAAACCATGGTAGGCTAGCCACCTTATTCATGATAGCTTTGTGATCTTGAATATCTATATTGCTATCTTTGTATGATTTTATGGTGGATGTTATTTATGAACGTCATGTCATGCTTTATGGTTGATTGCTCGGATATGTCATGTTGTTCATTCATATAATGTTTGTCTAGCTCGATGGTACCTTCCTGTTAGCATGTTTAGCATGTTTGTCCCCCATGTATATCTTGTCATGCTAGCTTTGTAATATATGTTGGTGGATGATCCATGTGATCTTGTATCATGCCTTTGTTTAGTTCTTGTATATTGTTTGGCATGTTACTCTTTGGTATCATTTTGGTTTAGTGTTGTACCTTGTTGACATACTTGCTTGCCCATGCTTATTCATATTTGTGGAATCATGTTACAATGCTCTATTTAAGTTAATTGATATTATCAATGCATTGTGTAGCATGTTGTGAGCTTTCCTTGGAGTTTTGGGCTTGTCTTGTCTTCGAGTTGTGTTGTTGTTCCTCTTTTCGGTTGGTTTTAGAGTTTTTCCTTGCTCTTCCTTTTCCTAGTTTTTGCTTTGTTAGCTTCCCTTGGTTGAGGGGGAGCTTGGCTTCTTTTGATAGGGAATTTGATTCCAAGAAGGGTTGTGGCTTTTGGGCGGTCTTTGTGATCCTTAAATTGGTATTCCTTCTATGGTATTCAATTGGGATCTTTGCGGTTTTGTAATTGGTACTTTTTTTATGGTACTCAATTGGGACCTTTGGTGGCTCTTCTCTCGCTTGGAGCGATTCTTGGTTGGTGTGTTCCCTCGTGAGCTTTATTGGTGTTAAGTCAAGTTCCTTGTCTCCCTATGCATTCTGCATTGCATTTGTATCATATATCATGATGTATAGACTTTGGTAGGTTTGACATTTGTGTCTCGCATTTTGTCATATATCATGTTCCTTTTGATGTACATATCTACCTATGTTGCATTTGTATCATATTGCATTTTAGGATGATGAGCTTCTTCCATATGCCTCATTTGAGTTTCTTTGGCTACTTGTGAGATATTGGGCATGTGTGTGGAGAAATGGCTATGTGAGGCTATGCTCTTGGAATATTTGAGATATATGTGTTGTGAGATAGCCTTTTTGAATCAAATGCTAATCTTGACTAAATTTGATGAAATGTGCTCCACTCATGTGTAGTAGTATATCCATGTCACTTTTTGGTCTAAATGTGCCTTTCATGCTTAGATTGTGCTTGGATGTCTCTTTCTTGCATTTGGGCCAAAGGTCAATATCATTGTGAATGTTTAGCCTATGTTGCATTCATGGAGGAGCATAAGCTTCTTTTTGCCGCAAAGGCACTTCATGTACCATGAAATGAATTAATCTTGAAAAGAAGTGTGCATGCTTGAAAAATGCTCCATCCATCATGTTTATGCTTAAAATGTATTATCTTTCACATATGGGTGCTAAACATGTTGCATGATGTTCACCAGTGGAGAAGTCTCCCGAAGTGGACACATGGCTCATGAGCTTTGACATGACATGCTTTGCTTTATGGGTGTTTGCCATGATCTTTTGTTGAGAATTTGATATCCTTGTATGATCATTGAATGGTATGCATGTTTGTGGCTCAAGTGTGACATGGATAGGCTTTTACATTTGAAGTGAGCCATCTTTTGATATAATTACTCAAATCTGAAAATTTGCTTTGTCACATGCCTATATTTCCATATATTACTTGTGGCAATGCTTTGACTTTGTTATGATCCATATATGTGCTTTTTGTCTCATTTCTAGCCTTTGTCACTAAGTTTGGCCTATTTGAGAAGCTCATGTAGATGTTTATATGCTTTGTTTTGCATTTCACGCATTTTCATCTTGCTTCATACATTGTCAACAAGGGGGAGAAGAGGTGAGCTTAATGAAAAATTCAAGAAAGCGCGCATTTAAAATTTGGGAGTTTGCTCCACATGTTCGGGGGAGCTTGCATTTGTGTAGAGGGAGCTTTGGTGAGTCTCCTTTGTTTGCTGAGTTGTGATTTGGTGGTTGCTTTTCACTCTATCACGTGTGTTTAGGGTGAGCTTTGTATGCTCTTCGTCCCTAGTGCATGTGTTTAGGGGGAGCTTGTGAGCTTGGTGTGCTCTTTTCTCTATCTCATGAGTTTAGGGTGAGCTTTGTATGCTCTTTGGTCCTAGTTCATGTGTTTAGGGGGAGCTTGTGATTTTTGTGCTCTTGTGCCGGTGGTGTTGAGCCCCTTTGCCTCTTCTTGAGGAGCCGGCGGTTGACGTATGTTTTCGATTATCACATGATTGGTGTTGAGCCCTTTGTGCCTCTTCTTGAGGGATCGTGTGATTTCGCTTGTCCATGATCGGTGTTGAGCCCTTTGTGCCTCTTCTTGAGGGATCATGCATTCTTGTCTCGGTTGTGTCGAGCCGTTGCCCATGTCTTTGGGGACCGAGACATTGAGTTGGCCTTTGTGGTTTCTCTCATGCCAAGTGACCTTGTTCTTTGCTTTTGTGTGGTTTTCTTTCACTTGGATGAGGTGTTCGGTCTTTGCCCTCTCAAACCTTTTCTTTGTGCTCACTTGTTGTCAATCCGCTCCTCAAGGGGGAGAAATTTGGAAAATCAAGTTGATATGAACCTTGATTTGATGGTGATGAGCGGTTGACAAGTGTTTTGGTAAGAGTTTTATGGCACTTTGTGTTGAGCATTTTGGTTTGATGGCTTTTAGGGATTGCATGTTGGTAGTGTGTCTCTTCGTTTGCACTTAGCCCTTGTGCTTGCTTTGGTTTCGAGAGAAATTTGTCGGAGCATGCTTTTATCCCTTCTCACTTCAAGTGGCCTTTTGTTTGCTTTTTATAGGCTTTGTGGCGCTTGAATGAGTTCTTATTTGCTTTTTGACCTTCTTTTGTCAATGCACTCATCAAGGGGGAGATTGAGGAACCAAGTTGAGAAGTACCTTGGTTCGTGTGTGATGAGTGATTGACCGGATGGTTTGAAGCTTTGTGTGTGTAGTGTTGAGTTGTGTTGTGTGTGTTTTATTTTGTGTATTTACCTTATTGTTTATGTGGTGTGTTGTCAATGCACTCGTGAGGAGTGGTTGACAACGTTGTGTGGACCGACTCTTGGCCTAGTATTGCGGGTGTTGGTTGCGGCTTGGTTTGCGTTGGTGCGAGGTGAAGAACGAGCGCGAAAGGTCTTAGCCTTGCGGGGCCTCCGAGGAGTGGAGAGACAAGTAGGCTTGGTTCGAGGGACCGGTGGCCGACGGGATCAAGTGCGAGCCGCATGGTGCAAGAAGAGCAAGAAGAAGTCGTGGACATGGAGCCGGTGCATTGGTGGTGGCCAAGTCAAGGAACGAGGCAAGGCCGAGTAGACCGTCGGGCGCCGGGAGGTGAAAGGCTTGGCGAGCTCGACGCTTGGCGTGGTGAGGTCGGGCCGTGTACGCGGGGTTTGGTGGTTTGGCCACAAATCCATCGGAGGAGGGTTTCTCGGTTTGGGCCTCAAAACCGAGCCCGAGGGCCTGGCGTGACGGAGACGGTATCCGGGTGCGTCGGGAAGCTTCGAGGCGGGTGACACGCGGCATGATCTAGGTGCTTGCGTCGGGAGGACGTGAAGGCCTGATGGATGCGCGGCCGTCCGATGGTGAACTTCATGTGTTGACCAAAACGCCCCTGTGAGGGCTTGTGTTGTACTCCTAGTGTAGGGGCACTTCGGTCTTTTTCGGAGGGCCTATATATAGGAGGAGGGGGCTGAATTTTCAGCCACCTCTTGGGCTAGTAGGTTGTTGTACTCTTTCATTTTGGAGTGCTTTGGGAGAGAGGGAGAGAGGAGAGAGTGGCTCTTTGATTGGAGCTTTTCGTCATCTTAGATTTTGATTCTAGGAGTGGCTTGTAATCGATTGGACAAGATATTCATAGTGAATTCATCCTTCTCAATCTTGTGCCAAATCCTTTGCTCGGGCGTTTTTCTTTTGCGATTTTCGGAGGTATTTTTTTGAGGATTTTCGTTCGTCGCTCGATTCGTCGATTTGAAGGCGTTTCTCTCCGGATTTCTTTGAGGGGATCATGGGTGAGTGCCTTGTGCCTCTTTGTGGATGATCTTGACCCCTCAAACGCCGGATTTGGCCTTCGATTTGTTGACTTTTGGATGAACCCTAGGTTATTGTGTTCTTGGCAAGGATTTACGATTCCGGGAGTTGTAGGTAGTTTGAGGCCGTAATTTTTGGGGCATAACCTCTCCTTGGGGTGTTCATCATCTCCCCAAAATTTCGTCTCAAGACTCCAAGTGGTTTGGGAGATCCTTTGATCTAAAGTTTGGGGGCGATTTCGCGGGGCGGTTTTCGGGTTGTCCGGGTGATCCGATCACTCTGTGCCGGGTGACCCGAAGGGGGGTAGGTTGACCCGGTCACTTGTGCCGGGTGACCGTGCGGCTCGTAAGGCTCGGGGTGACCCGGTCACTTGTGCCGGTTGACCCGTAGGTCTCGACCTTCTTCGTTGTTGCTCAAGTTCTTTCGTGCTTGCTTCCGCTTTGCTTCCTAGCCCTTAAAGCCTTGTTCCTAAGGTACCGAGAGAGGTTTGTGTGTGCTTCCGCTTATTCGTGTGTGACTCTCGGAGTTTCAATTGGGATATAGGCCAAGTTCTTTTGAGAAAGAATTTTTATCGGCTCCCATTCACTCCCCCCCTCTCTGGTCGCCAATCCGGTCCTTCACCGTATTGCCAAGACAAGGAGAGGTTGCCTTGTTTAAATATGGGAGTCTCCTATCATAGCAAAATAGATGCATGTGAGAGAAAAGGAGGCGTTGATACACGCACGCGCAGCCCGCGCATTTTCGCGTAAATTATCGCGTGACTTGTGACTTGCGACGCGTACGTGTACAACCGTCGTTACGGGTGCATTTTAATTTTTTTGTCTTTGTGTCAATGACGTTTCGGTTTCGATTTGCTTAATGGTGACAGATTTACGCAATCAAATAGGCGGTTTCGACCGCTTGATAAAGGTGGCGGTTACGCTTGAATCAATTGAGCGATTACCGGTACCGATTGATGAGAGGAATATGAAACGTTGGCTGGAGCCTATAAACACCAGGAGACGTCTTGGTGGGCTGGGACACTGAGTAGACACACACTTCATCTCCCACGCGTTCGTTCGACCGCTAGGCGCCGCGCTTCGTCGACCTTCGACCTCGGCGTGCACCGGGCTTGGAGGAAGCGGGATCTCCGAAACCACTACCGCAACAATCACCGCACGGGGCGGTAATCGAGTTTTTGGGCGGCGTCACACGCGACCGCTTGGTGGATCTGCAACTACTTCTTCGACGCGTTCGTCAACTCAACGCGCAAGAACCGTGAGTAATTTCTTAATATGTGGCTTGTTCATTTGTGTTGTGTAATTGTATCATTTTTAGTCAATATGCTTTTCCTCAACATTAAATCCGGATTATTCATAATTAGGCTGTTTTTTTCCAACAATCCAAAAACTGATTACGCCTATTTTTATGATCTAGCAATGGCAAAAGCATCGATGCCATGAAACCCGAGAGGTTTGGAGGTGAAAACTTCCGTAGATGGCGGACAAGGGCCAAGTTTTGGCTCATGTCGTTGGGATTATGGTGGGTGATACACCCGATGTTTCCTCTACCGGAGGAACGGGAAGCCCGATTTGAGAATGCGAATAACACCGCATTGGGTGTCTACTCACCATTCGGCGGATCAACTCTATGATGTGTATATGAATTACACGTCGGCCCACCGTCGTGTGGGATGCTTTGGAGCAAAAATATGCGGAAGCCGAAGCTAGTCGATCTGGTTGTATGTGTGTGAAAAGTTCTTTGATTTCAGCATGGATAATGCTAAATCAATTGTGACTCAAGCACACGACCTCCAGCTTCTGGTTGGCGATATTGCACATTTGGGATGTGTTTTGCCTCCAAAGTTTGTTGCGGCTGCGATAGTTGCAAAACTTCTCGAGAGTGGCGTGATTTTGCTACTTCCATAAAGCACAAAAGAGAGGAGATTTCTATGGAGGATCTCATTGCAGCTCTCGATGTCGAAGAGAAGGCAAGGGCAAAAGATGCGCGGACCAAGAACGTGCGGAAGCGGTGCCAATGTTGTTCAAAAGAACAAACAATTTAACAAGAAAAAGGGTCTCAAGCGGAACAAAACTACTAGCTTCAAAAAAGAAGAAAACGAGAGAAGAAGGATATGAAGAACCTTACTGTTTCGTGTGCGGTAATCCTGGTCACTTTGCCAAGGATTGTAAAGACCGCAAGGACGGGACCACCGAACTTAGACAAAAGTTCACTCATGTGACCATAGGCGAGGCCTCTACTTCGGAAGGGTATGGTAATCCTTTTGTTGTCTATTACGCATTTCATTCTATTGTTTGGTGGGTCGATACGGGTGCAAATGTTCACGTGTGTTACGATATTTCTTTGTTTTCTTCGTATCGGGCGACGGGGGCTTCCGGCGTCCGATGGGGAACGGATCGCGTGCTCTGTTCTTGGTGTTGGTACGGTGGATGCGGAGGTTAACTTCGGGGAAAACCCTCCAATTGAAGAATGTCGATGCGCGCCTTTGCCATAAACAAGAACTGTTGAGCGGGTCTCTCTGTGTAGGAGTGGTTATAAGCTAGTTTTCGAGTCAAATAAATTAGTTGTGTCCGGGTTTGGGACCTTTATAGGAAAAGGCTATGATAGCGGAGGCTTGTTCCGCCTAAGTATGCGTTGATTCTTGTTATGAGATGAATATTAATACTTTTACGAACAAAAATCTTGTCGATGTGTGGCATTCGAGACTGTCATGTTGGTTTTGATACAATTGCTAGAATGTCCAGATCTGAGTTAATTCCTAAGTGCGACATAGTCAAAAATTCTAAGTGCCAAACTTGTGTGCAAGCAAAACAACCTCGAAAACCTTTCAAAGCATTAGAGTTTGAGAAGGTTTTGGCACCTCTAGATTTAATTCACACCGATTTATGTGAGATGAATGGTGTTTTGACTAAAGGAGGAAAAAGATATTGTCTTACTTTTATTGATGATGCAACACGTTACGCCAAGTCTACTTGCTGAAAACTAAAGATGAAGCGCTCAACTATTTTAAAATTTATAAGGCGAGAGGTTGAGAACCAATTAGAAAGAAATATTAAAAGGCGAGAGATGATAGAGGAGGAGAGTATACCTCTATTGACTTTTCTAATTTCTGTTCTGAGCATGGGATCATCCATGAATTTACACCACCATATTGACCACAATCAAATGGTGTAGCTGAGAGGAAAAATCGGACGCTTTTAGATTTGGTGAATGCCTTACTACAAAGTGCCGGTATGCCTAACATGTGGTGGGGGAAGCAATCACGACGGTAAATTTCGTGCTCAATAGAGTGATCACGAAAAGAAGTGACATAACTCCATACGAGGCATGGAGGGAAAGAAAACCCAATGTCAACTTTACGAGAACATGGGGATGTTTGGCGAAAGTCAATATTCGGGGAACCAAAGAAGAGAAAGCTTGGGCCAAAAACGATCGATTGCATTTTTTATAGGATATGCTCGAGAATAGTCCGCCTATAGATTTTTGATAGTTAAATGCGAAACTCCGAGAGATGATAGTTGATACTATAATGGAGTCTAAGGATGCGACTTTCTTTGAAAATATCTTTCCTATGAGACGAGACTAGCGGTAGTTTAGAAAATGTGGATGTAGTCGTTCCCGGACTTTCCTCATTGTGAACAAGTAGAGAACATACCTGCGAGAGGATGATGATGAGGAAGACAACAATTCAGTCATCACTCGCGCGGGAGTAAGAGACAAAGGGTCGAGAAATCCTTTGGAGATGACTTTATTGTATACCTTGTGGATGACGTGCCTAAGACTCTAGGCTGATGCTTATGCATCTTCGGATGCGAGTATTGGAAAGAGGCGGTTCGAAGTGAGATGGAATCCATCATGACAAATGAGACTTGGGAAGTCATTGAACGTCAGGTGGGTGTAAACCCATTGGATGTAAATGGATTTTCAAGAAAAAGATGAGACCGGATAGCACGATTGACAAATATAAGCGAGGCTTGTGGCAAAAGGATTTACACAGAAAGAAGGTGAAGATTATTTTGACACATATTCACTGTGGCCAGGTTAACCACTATCAGGCTCCTCATAGCATTAGCTGCTTCCTATGGTCTGCACATTCATCAGATGGATGTAAAGACAGCTTTTCTTAATGGAGAGTTGGAGGAAGAAATCTATATGGAGCAACCTGATGGTTTTGTGGTTAAGGGTCAAGAGAGTAAAGTGTGTAGATTACTAAAATCTTTGTATGGTCTGAAACAAGCACCCAAACAATGGCACGAGAAATTTGATCAGACTTTAACATCTGTTGGTTTTGTTGCAAACGAAGCAGATAAGTGTGTTTATTATCGTCATGGTGGGGGTCAAACGGTGATCTTATGTACGTATGTTGATGACATATTATATTTGGGACTAATATCAGCAAGAATTGACGAGGTCAAATCATTCTTGTCCTCATGCTTTGACATGAAGGATCTGGGAGAAGCGTATGTTATCCTAAATATTAAGTCGACAAGAAATGAGAATGGGATTATTTTAAATCAATCTCATTATGTGGAAAATGTTGTGTCGCTTTGGTTTTGAGAATGCCAAATAGCCCCTACACCCTATGATGCGAGTGTAAAATTAAGAAAAATCGTGGCGAAGGGTTGGACCAATTGAGATTTTCACAAATAATTGGTTCCCTCTTGTATCTTGCCGATAAATACGTCCCGACATCTCTCTTTGCCGTGAGCAAATTAAGTCGATTTACTTCCAATCCAGGGAAGGATACTCGGGAAGCACTAGTGAGAGTGCTACGTTATCTAGTAGGAACAATCGCATATGGAATTCACTATACCGGTTATCCATCCGTACTAGAAGGATATAGTGATGCAAATTGGATCTCTCGATGCATGAGATTAAAGCCACGAGTGGCTATGTGTTTACATTAGGAGGTGTCAATTTCATGGAGGTCATGTAAACAGTAATTCATTTTGACGCGATCAACCATGGAAGCCGAGCTTCAGAAGCACTTGACACGGCGCTGGAAGCCGAGTGGTTGGGAGAACTACTCATGGACTTGCCACTCGGTAGAGAAACCAAGCCTCGCTATCCTTACATATTGTGATAATCAAACAAGCCTTGGCCAAGATAATGAGTACTAAGGATAACATGAAGTCCTCGAGACATGTGAAGCGGAGGCTTAAATCAAGTAGAAAGCCGAAAAACTCCTCGAGTAATTGCCGTGAATTATATTCGCAAGGAGAAAAATCTGTGCGTATCCTTTTACAAAAGGGCTTGCACTAGACGGCGACATTCGTTGCAAGTATGGACATGGGACCGAGACCCATTTAGTTGCAAAGTAATGGTAACTCACTTCCTCCGGAAGGAGATCCCTTATTTGGAAAAATGAGAAAAACAAAAGTTACCGTTGTAACAAGGAGTACAATTCATTTAAATTACCCATGTTCATAATATGTACTCTTTCTCGTATGGAAGGTTGGCTATAATACCTACTGTGTTCTAAAGGTCTACCGAGAGAAAAGGTATCGTCCCACAGATACCTATAATGAACACACCTATGTGAGCTCAACTCGTTGGGTCGCAACTTTATGAGAGTGGGGTGCTTTCTAGCAAGCTCATGAGAAGACGGGGGAGCAAGACTTTGAAGCTCCGTCTAGACTTGGCTTCGGTAGTCTAGTACTAGATAGATTTTCAAGAGAAATCCGATAGCAAAAAGCTATGAATTCAAGGCTTAGTCCATTCACAAGTCAGCCGAAAGATGGATCTTGTTGATCTAGGTGTAAGTTCAACCCGTACGGGACTTGTACCGAAATTCGGTGTATAAAAGTGGTTTAGAACAAAGAACTGCTTTAGAATTGGTGGGGGAATGTTGGAATTTGGTCCATGTGGCCCATTTAGTAAATTCTAAAGCATGCACGATAATAGTCCCGTATTGCCAAGACAAGGAGAGGTTGCCTTGTTTAAATATGGGAGTCTCCTATCATAGCAAAATAGATGCATGTGAGAGAAAAAGGAGACCGTTGATACACGCACGCGCGCCCCGCGCATTTTCGCGTAAATTATCGCGTAAATTATCGCGTGACTTGTGACTTGCGACGCGTACGTGTACAACTCGGTCGTTACAGGTGCATTTTAATTTTTGTGCCGTGTCAATGACGTTTCGCTCGACCGCTTAATGGTGACAGATTTACCGCAATCAAATAGGCAAAGCCACCGTTTGATAAAGGTGGGCGCTTCTCGCTTGAATCAATTGAGCGCTACTACCGATTGATGAGAGGAATATGAAACGTTGGTCGGAGCCTATAAACACCAGAGACGTCTTGGTGGCCGGGACACGCAGTAGACACACACTTCATCTCCCACGCGTTCGCTCGTTCGACCGCTAGCCGCCGCGCTTCGTCGACCTTCGACCTCGCGTGCACCGGCTTTGAGGAAGGGATCTCTTGAAACCACTACCGCAACAATCCCGCACGGGCGGTAATCAGGTTTTTGGGCAGCGTCACACGCGACCGCTTTGGTGGATCCGCAACTACTTCTTCGACGTTCGTCAACTCACCGCGCAAGAACCGTGAGTAATTTCTTAATATGTGGCTTGTTCATTTGTGTTGTGTAATTGTATCATTTTTAGTCAATATGCTTTTCCTCAACATTAACTGGATTATTCATAATTAGGGCCGTTTTTTCCAACAATCCAAAAACCCGATTACGCCTATTTTTATGATCTAGCAATGGCAAAAGCATCCGATGCCATGAAACCCGATAGAGGTTTGGAGGTGAAAAACTTCCGTAGATGGCGTACAAGGGCCAAGTTTTGGCTCATGTCGTTGGGATTATGGTGGGTGATACACCCGATGTTTCCTCTACCGCAGGAACAGAAGCCCAAACTTTGAGAATGCGAATAACACCGCATTGGGTCGTCTACTCACCATTCGCATCAACTCTATGATGTGTATATGAATTACACGTCGGCCATCGCTAGTGGGATGCTTTGGAGCAAAAATATGCGGAAGCCGTAAGCTAGTCGCCGGTTGTATGTGTGTGAAAGTTCTTGATTTCAAAGATGGATAATGCTAAATCAATTGTGACTCAAGCACACGACCTCCAAACCTTCGGTTGGCGATATTGCACATTTGGGATGTGTTTTGCCTCCAAAGTTTGTTGCGGCTGCGATAGTTGCAAAAACTTCCCGCGTAGTGGCGGATTTTGCTACTTCCATAAAGCACAAAAGAGAGGAGATTTCTATGGAGGATCTCATTGCAGCCTCTCGATGTCGAAGAGAAGGCAAGGGCAAAAGATGCTGTACCAAGAACGTGCATAAAGGCTAATGTTGTTCAAAAGAACAAACAATTTAACAAGAAAAAGGGTCTCGCGAACAAAACTACTAGCTTCAAAAAGAAGAAAACAGAGAAGAAGGATATGAAGAACCTTACTCGTTTCGTGTGCGTAACTCTCGGTCACTTTGCCAAGGATTGTAAAGACCGCAAGGACAGACCACCGAACTTAGACAAAAGTTCACTCATGTGACCATAGTACAGGCCTCTCTACTTCAGAAGGGTATGGTAATCCTTTTGTTGTCTATTCCCGCATTTCATTCTATTGACTCGTGGGTCGATACTGGTGCAAATGTTCACGTGTGTTCGATGACATTTCTCATTTCGTATCAGCAGGGGCTTCCCGCCGTCCTCGATGGGGAACGGATCGCGTGCTTCCGTTCTTGGTGTTGGTACGGTGGATCCGGCTAACTTCAGGAAACCCTCCAATTGAAGAATGTCCAAGACGCGCCCTCGCCATAAACAAGAACCCGTCGAGCGGGTCTCTCCCGTGTAGGAGTGGTTATAAGCTAGTTTTCGAGTCAAATAAATTAGTTGTGTCCAGGTTTGGGACCTTTATAGGAAAAGGCTATGATAGCGGAGGCTTGTTCCGCCTAAGTACTGTTGATTCTTGTTATGAGATGAATATTAATATTGTTCCGAACAAAAATCTTGCCGATGTGGCATTCGAGATTCCGTCATGTTGGTTTTGATACAATTGCTAGAATGTCCAGACCGAGTTAATTCCTAAGTGCGACATAGTCAAAAATTCTAAGTGCCAACTTGTGTGCAAGCAAAACAACCTCGAAAACCTTTCAAAGCATTAGAGTTTGAGAAGGTTTTGGCACCTCTAGATTTAATTCACACTGATTTATGAGATGAATGGTGTTTGGACTAAAAGGAGGAAAAAGATATTGTCTTACTTTTATTGATGATGCAACACGTTACCGCTAAGTCTACTTGCTGAAAACTAAAGATGAAGCGCTCAACTATTTTAAAATTTATAAGGCAGAGGTTGAGAACCAATTAGAAAGAAATATTAAAAGACCGAGAGATGATAGAGGAGGAGAGTGTATACCCCTACCGACTCTTCTAATTTCGTTCGAGCATGGGGATCATCCATGAATTTACACCACCATATTCACCACAATCAAATGGTACGAGAGGAAAAATCAGTACGCTTTTAGATTTGGTGAATGCCTTACTACAAAGTGCTCTGTGATGTGCCTAACATGTGGTGGGGGGAAGCAATCCTCGACAGAAATTTCGTGCTCATTAGAGTGATCACGAAAGAAGTGACATAACTCCATACGTGCACAGGGAAGAAAACCCAATGTCAACTTTCTGAGAACATGGGGATGTTTGGCGAAAGTCAATATTCCGGAACCAAAGAAGAGAAAGCTTGGGCCAAAAAACAACATTGCATTTTTATAGGATATGCTCGTAATAGTCCCCGCCTATAGATTTTTGATAGTTAACTTAAAACTCCAGAGATGATAGTTGATACTATAATGGAGTTCAAGAGCAGACTTTTCTTTGAAAATATCTTTCCTATGAGACAAGACTAGCTTTAGGTTTAGAAAATGTGGATGTAGTCGTTCCAGACTTTCCCCATTGTGAACAAGTAGAGAACATACCGCGAGAGGATGATGATGAGGAAGACAACACCCGCTCATCACTCCGCGTATAAGAGACAAAGGGTCGAGAAATCCTTTGGAGATGACTTTATTGTATACCTTGTGGATGACGTGCCTAAGACTCTAGCTGATGCTTATGCATCTTCGGATGCAGAGTATTGGAAAGAGGCGGTTCGAAGTGAGATGGAATCCATCATGACAAATGAGACTTGGGAAGTCATTGAACGTCTAATTGCAAACCCATTGGATGTAAATGGATTTTCAAGAAAAAAGATGAGATCGATGGCACGATTGACAAATATAAAGCGAGGCTTGTGGCAAAAGGATTTGGCTACGTAAAAAGAAGGTGAAGATTATTTTGACACATATTCACCTGTGGCTAGGTTAACCACACGTTCTCATAGCATTAGTCGCTTCCTATGGTCCGTACATTCATCGTATGGATGTAAAGACAAACTTTTCTTAATGGAGAGTTGGAGGAAGAAATCTATATGGAGCAACTCGATGGTTTTGTGGTTAAGGGTCAAGAGAGTAAAGTGTGTAGATTACTAAAATCTTTGTATGGTCCGAAACAAGCACCCAAACAATGGCACGAGAAATTTGATCGACTTTTAACATCCGTTGGTTTTGTTGCAAACGAAGCAGATAAGTGTGTATATTATCGTCATGGTGGGGGTCAAACGGTGATCTTGTCCGTATGTTGATGACATACTTATATTTGGGACTAATACCGCAAGAATTGACGAGGTCAAATCATTCTTGTCCCTCATGCTTCGATGAAGGATCCGGGGAGAAGCGTATGTTATCCTGGGGCTGAGTTGATAAGAAAATGAGAATGGGATTATTTTAAATCAATCTCATTATGTGGAAAAAATGTTGTGTCGCTTTGGTTTTGAGAATGCCAAAGTAGCCCCTACACCCTATGATGCGAGTGTAAAAATTAAGAAAAATCAGACAAGGGTTGGACCAATTGAGATTTTCACAAATAATTGGTTCCCTCTGTATCTGTCGAGCAACACGTCCCGACATCTCTTTTGTCGGTGTGAGCAAATTAAGTCGATTTACTTCCAATCCAGGGAAGGATCACTCTGAAGCACTAGTGAGAGTGCTACGTTATCTAGCAGGGAACAACGCATATGGAATTCACTATACCGGTTATCCATCCGTACTAGAAGGACAGCATCAAATGATGGGACGTTGCATAGAGATTAAAGCCACGAGTGGCTATGTGTTTACATTAGGAGGTGCTGCACTTCGCTGGAGGTCATGTAAACACCATTTTGACGCGATCAACCATGGAAGCCGAGCTTGTAGCACTTGACACCGCCAGCGCTGAAGCCGAGTGGTTGAGAGAACTACTCATGGACTTGCCAATGTAGAGAAACCAAGCCTCGCTATCCTTACATATTGTGACACCAAACAACAGCGGCCAAGATAATGAGTACTAAGGATAACATGAAGTCCTCGAGACATGTGAAGTTTTCGAGGCTTAAATCAAGGAAAGCCGAAAAACTCCGGAGTAATTGCTGTGAATTATATTCGCAAAGTGAGAAAAATCTAGCGTATCCTTTTACAAAAGGGCTTGCACGGACGGCGATATCTCGTTGCAAGTATGGACATGGGACCGAGACCCATTTAGCTTGCAAAGTAATGGTAACTCACTTCCTCTCGAAAGGAGATCCCTTATTTGGAAAATGAGAAAAACAAAGTTACCGTTGTAACAAGGAGTACAATTCATTTAAATTACCCATGTTCATAATATGTACCTTTTCCGTATGGAAGGTTGGCTATAATACCTTAATGTGTTCTAGTGTCTACCGAGAGAAAAGGTATCGTCCCACAGGATACCTATAATGAACACACCTATGTGAGCTCAACCGAAGGTCGAATATGAGAGTGGGGTGCTTTCTAGCAAGCTCATGAGAAGATTCTGTGAGCACTTTTAAAGCTCCGTTTAGACTTGGCGTTCGGTAGTCTAGTACTAGATAGATTTTCAAGAGAAATCTCATAGCAAAAGCTATGAATTCAAGGCTTAGTCCATTCACAAGCCGCCGAAAGATGGATCTTGTTGATCTAGGTGTAAGTTCAACCCGCACGGACTTGTACCGAAATTTCCGGTGTATATAAAAGTGGTTTAGAACAAGAATCGGCGAGGAATTGGTGGGGGAATGTTGGAATTTGGTCCATGTGGCCCATTTAGTAAATTCTAAAGCATGCACGATAATAGTCCCGTATTGCCAAGACAAGGAGAGGTTGCCTTGTTTAAATATGGGAGTCTCCTATCATAGCAAAATAGATGCATGTGAGAGAAAAGGAGATCGCTGGATACACGCACGCGTGTTCTCGCGCATTTTCGCGTAAATTATCGCGTGACTTGTGACTTGCGACGCGTACGTGTACAACTCGCTCGTTGCTGTGCATTTTAATTTTTGTGCTGTGTCAATGACGTTTCGCTTTCGAATCGCTTAATGGTGACAACATTTATCGTTAATCAAATAGGCAGCTACCGCTTGATAAAGGTGGCGCTTCGCTTGAATCAATTTGAGCGCTACTGGCCCGATTGATGAGAGGAATATGAAACGTTGGCCGGAGCCTATAAACACCAGGAGACGTCTTGGTGGCCGATACGTAGCAGACACACACTTCATCTCCCACGCGTTCGCTGTCTCCGAATTCGCGCCGGCCGCGCTTCGTCGACCTTCGACCCGGCGTGCACCGGGCTTGGAGGAAGCGGATCTCCGAAACCACTACCGCAACAATCCCGCACGGGGCGGTAATCGGTTTTAAGAAGCGTCACACGCGACCTCGTGGATCCGCAACTACTTCTTCGACGCGTTCGTCAACTTCCGCGCAAGAATCAAGGGAGAGTAATTTCTTAATATGTGGCTTGTTCATTTGTGTTGTGTAATTGCATCATTTTTAGTCAATATGCTTTTCCTCAACATTAAATCTGGATTATTCATAATTAGGCTGTTTTTTCCAACATTTATATACAAAAGAATCTCACTCTGATGAATTATTATTCACATCTCTACTACTCTAAAAATCATATGAACCGATAGTTAACAGGTCAATCTCCACACCCCTGAGGCGCTTGAAGCACCAAGGTAAATTGTATCAGGTCACACAACCATAAATTTAAATGTTTGGCTGGATATATTATACTCAAATAGCATTGACCTGAAAAGGTCGATCCTTCAACTACTAAACCAGTATGGCTGCAAGCACTTATCAGTCCCATGAACACCACATAGTCTTGGACAAAAAAAACACAATAAATTTCATACAGTTCATAGAAAACTAATGAGAGTAAAGTATAGTATCAACTATCAACCATTCCCATTTCAAAGACGTGTCACCATATATACTTTCATCTCAAATAATTTTCATTACACCAGGTATAGAAATAATATTAGCACGTCCACTTTATCTTTTTCAAAGTCTCTTGTGATTTTCACACAATTAGAAACCTGAGCATTCATGTTTTCTTTTTATTTTTTTTAACATGCTCTGATCTTGAACAAGTACTGTTAAGATATATTCTAGTCCATGGTTTATGACATCCATATTTAGGATTTGACAAGAAGTACAAGTCAATACCTGGACAGGTAGGCGGGCTTAATTTCTGTACACATAGACCAAAGTGTAAATGACGAGGTTGCTTG
This sequence comes from Cenchrus americanus, assembly GCA_947561735.1. NCBI lineage: Eukaryota > Viridiplantae > Streptophyta > Magnoliopsida > Poales > Poaceae > Cenchrus > Cenchrus americanus. The sequence goes on along the minus strand of OX387245.1, from coordinate 88,678,217 downwards.
GGATTCTTGGCAACCAATTATCTGATTGACCCTTTAGAATCAGAAGCACATAGATATATCTTGAACTCTTACAGAACCACAGTCATTGTCCGACATTTTGAACTCGTCGCTTACCCTCTTAAGCTCCAGCTTCATCTTCTCAGCCGATGACATGTGGTCAGGAAGGAAATACTGCATAGAGCAAATTAGTTATGCATGACGACAGGAATTCAGACTGACTTCAAATTTTGATTACTTGTTCCATCCAACTTACAATTTTTACGCTTCTAGTGTATTAAAATGTCCATTATAGTAGATGGAGTAGTACCAGGTGTTTATGTAGGCAGGGTAAGATGAGAATGTTTCTGGTGCCATGCTTGTATATCTCTCCCTTGCCTTTCGACGTTTAAGTTCTATTGGATCAATATTTTCAATGCCTTGACAACCTACAATTGTAAATATGATTGTTTGAACAAGAGTTGCAAAATCTATATAAAGAAATACAGAAACCATCATAAAGTCGATAAATTACCAAAGATCTCTCTAGTAGCCCTTTCTTGCTCTGCCAACTTTGTTGTATGTAACTCTGTCCTTAGCCTTTTAACAACATGACCAGTACCAAGATTTAATGGGATTGTGTTATCTCCAAGTGGAGCATGGCATTCCATCTTCCAAGCACCTTTTCAAAAAAAAAAAAAAAACTATGGTCAGATGATCAGTTCTAATTGCAAGATATGCTGACAATATCAGAAACTTTACCCTCAAAACTAATGGAATGATGGTAAAAGAAAAATAAGAGAATTGCAAAAAATATGCAAGAAATTATTGGTCCAAGGAGAAAATTTATGACTTTACACAGCTGATATGTGTTCCTAGCAGCTATTCAAGTATTATTAGCCAAAAAAGCAGGGCACTTGGATAGAACGTGTACACAATAATTGAATGATGGTAAAAGCAAAAGAAGATAATTGCAAAAAAATATGCAAGAAATTATTGGTCCAAGGAGAAAAATTATGACTTTACACAGCTGATATGTGTTCCTAGCAGCTATTCAAGTATTATTAGCCAAAAAAGCAGGGCACTTGGACAGAACGTGTACACAATAATTTCTTTTTTGTAACTTTTTAAATGCATGAAAGACATATGAAGACTACCCCTCACGCCGGACCCACCCGTCATATATTTTTGGAGGTGGATAGGGTGGAAGGACTATGAAATACTAAAAAATCGTAATTTGGAGAGCGTTTCTGCCAAAAATGTAATGTCTTTCTCACCCACCCCGCATCTACCCACCTCTCGTACCTCTCCTACCCACGTCGGTCTGACACGTCAAACCGATCCCACCCCACGCGGGACGAAACAAAATCGAAAGCCACCCAGACAGAATAAAATTTCGGCGGTGCCGCACAACTCCTACCGTGCGACACCAAGCGCCGGTCCGTCTGCTCGAGCCGCAACTGCCGTTCCACCGCCGAGCCGATCGCACAACATCCATCTAAATTGGCTCTAAAATCAGATCAGGCTGCCTGCCACCTCCTCAACGCCTGCAGTCACCGGCTCGCCGGCCATGCCGTTCTTCACCAACGTCGATACCCAGACCTGTAATCAGAACGAGCTGTCTTCTCCTCTTGGAGTCTGGTTCTATTCGAATCGAGCTACACGTACATGCAACCTTGTTTCGTTGAACTACCTGATCAAATTTATTGTCAGATCATTATTAGGTGTCATGGCTTCAGTTATTGTCCAGAATGAATAATATTCTTTGCTAATGGTCGATTGGGAATGATCCGGACAATGAAACGCAATGAACTGCGATCTCAGCAGCAGCTGCTGCTCGACGTCATCGAGGATGAATGCAATCACGGCAGCGGTGTCAGAATCGGCCGTGAGCGTCGATGGAGGATGGATACGGATCATGCTCCCATCATCAGCTTTTGATGTCGGCGCGCGGTAGAGAATCTTCCATAGCTAAAAGTCGTGGAGCATGGACACAATGAAAAACTAGGGCATGATCTACTCCTAACTATGAGCATGAATGGATCCATGTGTTAGTGTTAGTTTGTGGCAAACTAACACAAAACTAACACAAAATATCCATGCATAGGTGTTATTTTGGTGTTAGTTTGGATTAACACCCCTAAAAAAACTAACACCTACAAGAGGTGGTAATTGATGTTAGTTCTAGTGGACCCCACACCTTTTACTCTTTCTCTCTCCCTCTAGATCCTCCAATGATTGCAAAAGTAGCACTATATGCAAAAATAACACATGTATCCATGCATCTAAGGTGTTAGTTTGTTAGGTGTTAGTTTGAGGTGCAAAATACTACCACTAAAACTAACACTAACACCAATCATCCATTCATAGGCTATGTGGCGGTGGAGTTCTGTATTCGACAAGGATCAGAGTCACAGCAGCTCGGGAAACGGCAAGAGGATGGAGGAACGACTTGCTCTCGAGGCTCAGCTCTGGGACCGGGAAGATGCAGCCGGCTCTCCTGCAGTCTCGCGGAAGTCGTCTCGGCTCTCCGGCTGCAGCGATGAGATGAGGATAGGAGACGCATGGCGGTCATCGGGGCAGTGTCGCACAATATGAGTTTGTGACACCGCCGCATAGAATTTTTTTTTTGACCCGGGCGGGACCCCGACCTCCGCGAACATCACGGGTCACGTCTTTTCCGACCAAGATGAAATGCTGAAGTTTTGACTTGTTCTTATATGAATCGGGCAATTAATTGTTACGGATCGTTAAAGTTTGAATGAATTGTGTTCTTATAGCGGTATTTGTGAACTCTACTAAAGTTGAAATCTAATAACAATAATATATTTTTAACAACCTTACTTTTATGATGTATATGTTTAAAAAATGTGTGTGTGACACGTGTCTACAGCTCAGTGTTTATTTCGTGATCTCAATGTCTTCGTTCGGCAAACTAAACACGTGTGTGGTGCACGTGCATCTTACTATAAGGAGCGAAGACAATTGGAAACTTTTTTCACCTAATTCGGGTCCTCCTTGCCCCTCACGCCGGACCCACCCGTCAGGTTGCATGATGACCGAAAAGGTGGAACAAACCATAAAAATCGCAATTTAGGGAGTGTTTCTACCAAAAATGAATCGTTTTTCTCACCCATGTCACATATACCCGCGCTTGTACCCGCTAGGCCCACCAGTTATTGCATCGGAAAAAAAAACTTCCCTCGTCCCCCCGCCGACGGCCGCCGAGCTCGAGCCGGCTTCATCCGTGGAGGCTGTCGGGGCCAGCCGCCCTCAGACGAGAAGAAGATCGAGTCGGACGAGGCCGCGAGAAGCCACCGGGACCTCGAGTCTCCGGTCCATCCACTGGCGGAGAAGACGAAGGAGGCCACCCGTGCGCCGCCGGACGGGGTTGCCACTCCGCGCGCCACCTCCAACACGGCGCACTCGTGCTGTTGCCCGTCGCGCCCCTGCTCCGCCTTCCGAGGACGGTGCCGTCCCCTGGCCGCCGGCGGAGGGTGCATGGGAAGCTCGCCATGAGGAGGGGCCCCGAGGGGCAGATATTCCAACGGCAGATGTTGGGGGCGATGGTGGCACCGGAGCTCCGTCGACGCGCAGGACCCTCGGGCGTGCCGGGACGGCGATGGGTGCATGTCTCGCGCTCCTCCACCGTGTCGGAGCTTCTCCACGAGGCTGGGGAAGACGACAGTGCCGGAGGTTGGGGAAGACGGTGTCGTGGTGCTCCAAGCTCGTGGTGCTTCGGCCGGCGACCTCGTGGACTCGTGGTGGTGGGAGCGTGGCGGCTTCGAGAGTTGAGAGTGAGGTCACATGCCTCCGCTCCCCAGTTGTGGTCGCTCCGCTACGGTCGCGCGCCCCGCCCTGCTTGCCCGATTTCTCCCCCGAAATCGTCCATTGTCGGTGTGCTTTTTCGTCACAATTTGTTGTGCCTCGGCGCCGGCGACCCTCGGTGTGGCGGCTGGGTGCGGCGGGCAAGTCTCCTTCCGCCGCCAGCTTCCCTGCTTGGGCGGGAGGTGGCAACCACCTTCACCTCTGCTGCCCGCTCTATTGCTACCTGATTGGGGTGGGGTGGAGGCTACTTGATTGGGGTGGGGTGGAGTGGAGATCCGTCGCGGACCTGGACCGGTTCCTTCGTGCTGCTCGTACGTGATCCTAGCTTGCTTGGTTGCTTTTCTTGGGTGCCTTGCTTTGACCGTGAGGATGAGGACATTGAGAGTTGAGGACGAGACATGCATGGAGAGCTACGAGATGGGGATGCAGGCAACTAGAGGTGAAGAGATAAGGTAGCATTGGATAAGAATGATGGTGTGTGCTGAATATAGGTACACCGAATTCATGGGCCAAGGACCCACCTGTAAAAGACTCATACTCGGTCCATGTTCATGTGTGTAAAGTAATGTGATTTAATTAAAGCGGTAATATTTTCTCTGTCATTCCAGCTATCTAATTCCTATATATGTTAGCAATTCTTATGTTCTACACATATTGTATCAAATAGGCACACAATGCTATACACAAATGCTTTTATGTATTAAACACCTTACGGACAGTCTTTTTGTCTATGGGTCTACAAACGACCTGCTGTCTAAAGGTTGTACATGCCCATATGGTACCTTGATACTGAGCAGCAACTGGCACTGAATTAGTGTCTTGGTTCAAAGGACAAAGCTACAATAGCTTACACAACCCCACAAGCCATCACTTTTTTTATTACAAACCAAGCAGATATTAAAAATAGTTTACATTTGCACTGGTGAATTCTCCAAGCCAAGTTGATCGATTTTGCTGTTTGTTTCGCAGATCAATTGGCCGAAGTGGGAGTTACCCAGTCAAAGATGATGAAATCGCCAGGTTGCAGCTTAATTGTTCTTTTATATGTTATTAATTTACCGTTGTCTTTTGTGTGGGATATGGCAAGCATTACAGCCTTTTTTAAACTTCCAGGCATTACAACCTTTGTTTACTGTGTAGTGGACTGTGGACCTGCCAACATTAGATTGTCAACTTTAAGGTTGGTTGCTTCAATTAACCAGCATATCAGATATCACACTAAGTTTTTGTGAGCGATTTTGATTGACACCTGGTTGATTTCGTTCAACGTACAACGAACATCTTTGTATTCCTGTATACAAGGAGGATGTATAGATACACCTACAACACACCATACTAGGGGCTTATTTGAATGGACTTATAAAAGTTTATTCGAAAAAATGAGCTCACCACTATATCTATATGCATACAATTTTTTTTGTCAGAGTACATAGTTCAAACTGTTTTGACGATGATGTCTGGATGATTACTTGTGCTTGGAAAATTATTACTTATAAACATCTCTTGATAGAAAATCTAATATATCAGTAATTCTCTAATATAAATGTTACATGATCACGGTCTTTATCGTATGATATATCCCTTTTTATTACTCTGGAACATGGTCTTCTGTTGAAATATGAGGTTTGGAGTTTGCATGAATAATAATTCCACTTATGCAAGCTTTTCAATATGACCTGTTATTCACTACACATCGCCTTTTCTTAAGAACGCAGTTGAATGACATTGTAAATTAGTAAGATATGTGATAAGTTTCTAAAATAATCACCATCTTTTTCTAAGTATGTGAATAAAAATACGTGCGGCACGCACGTACACTTTACTAGTATTATACAACGACACACAACAACTGTTTACAGGTAGGAGAGACCTTGTTCGTATCATATCTGTGCAATGTAGACGCATTCCATGCAATTGCAGTTCGACATGTTTTTTTTTTAAAAAAAACTCAAATATGTGGTGAGCAAGACCACCTTCACTGTACTGTGTTAAGTGTCGGGGACAGCCCTAGGGGTCCCCTTTAACAACTGGGGAATCCCCACTTAAAACCCGCAACAAAGCCAAATCCAAACACTAATCATGCAGGACGCGGCCCGCGCCGCAGAGGCCCCAACGGCCCACCACGACGGCCCACTCGAAGACCCCCTCGAGCAGGCTCCGCCCCGCTCGAGGGTGCGCGCCTCCCTCGGGCGGGCTTTGTCCCGTTCGAGGGGGTACGCTTGCCTCGAGCGGGCTCCGCCTCGCTCGAGGGTCCGCTCCGCCCTCGAACGGGGTCCGCCTCGCTCGAGGGCATTCGCGCGCACGCGCGCCCCGCTCCCGTACGCGGGCATTTAACGCCCCGACACCGGCGGGACGGCGCCATCATGCGCCGGGGGCTCGCGCCCGGTGCTCGCCGCACCAACTCCCCGGGGAGGGAGCCCATCCCCATCACCGCGTGGGGGGGGGGACCGTGCGGGCGCGGCCGGTGCCCGGTCCCCGTGACGCCGTGCCGCTCGCTCCGCACGGCTAACGCGCCGAGCCCTCGAAGGGGGGGCCGGCTGCACCCTCGATTTGCTTTCTTGTGACCTTACAGGGTTAGGTGGAGGCGCTAGGCCGGTGGGACGCCATCCCTGCCACTGTTAACAGTATGGCTGCCGCCCCCGCGCGTACGGGCGCACGCCAGGCACTGTGGCAACGACTCCAGCACTGTGGAGCGTGTGGGAACGGGACGCCACCTTACCTACCGCTGTACCTCGTACGGACCGACGTCAGCAACTCCCTCGAGCCTATCCGAAGACATCACAGCCGTCCGCCGCTCTTCTACCCTCGAGGACGCCACTGTTCGGGTACAAGATACGCCATGATGGCCGGATCGCTGCAAGGATCGCCCGGGCGGCCGCCTACTCTACAGCGTAGCACACCACGCTCCCTCACGTAGCTAAATAGCGCGGCGCGCATGTGATTCGCTCCTTCCTTAGTCTATAAAAGGAGGACGAACCCTCTTGCCGCAGGGGACAGGACGGACGGACGAGGCACACAGAGACACAACACACAACACGAATAGAGCCCAACACAACGCAACACAACACCTCCAGCCACTACACCAGGGACTTGGGAGCCACGCTTACTCTCCCGCCTTGCTTGTAGCAGCCCTACTACAGGCACCCCCGGTGCTGAGCAATATAGTGCCTTGAGCACACCACTTCGTCGGGACGTACGGCCCCGCCGGAACCGGGGATAAACTCCGTGTCTTTTATTGCTTAGCATCGACCATTGAGGGATAGACCTCAGCGCTTATTACTGGTTAGTGTCGGGACCACATTCCGCACCGACAGTTGGCGCCCACCATGGGGCGATCTGAGCGCCTAAGGTCAATCCATCAACTCCCTCCATGGTGATCCGCACTGAGTATCACGGTACGCGTTACTGCATGGGCAGCTCGGACCCCCTCCCCGCCGGGTTCGAAATCCGGATCGGGGGACTGAACTTTCAGGTCACAGGGAACGGCTACCTCATGCGCCTCACCAACCGTGAGGAGCTCCGCGCGCGGTGTCAGGCCGGGTCCGCTCCGGTCCCCGCTGTCCGCACCACCACGGCGCGGACACCCGCCGGCGCGGTGCCGCGGGCCCGTCGACACCACGACGCCGCCGCCACTGCGGTCGGCGTTCGCGCCGGGGCACGGTCCGAGCGACGGCGGCCGAGCGCGCCGCCTCTCAGCGCGGCGCTCCTGCCATCACGGCAACCGCCTCCCCAGCGGGACAGCGCACGGTTTCCGGACCGCGCTTCCCCATTGGGCTGCGTGGTGCCGCGACAGCCTTCAACGCCAACGTCAACACCACGATGCGCAGGATTCCGCCTGGCCGTCACGTCTTCGTCGCCAGGGATCCCAGCGCCTCAGCGGGTGACGAGTCGTCCCTGGGTTCCCTCGACGCGTTGCCGCCCGCCAACCTTCACGGGTATGCGGAGTGGGACTTTTCCGGCGTGCCAGACCCAGTCATGTTCAGGCGTTTCCTTGACGCTACGAAGTACTGGTTCGGCTGCTCCGATGACTCCAGCACCGGGAGCTACGACCCCGCGCGGGAGTGCTGTGTCGTCGTTGCCAACGACCCCGCGAACGCCACCGGCACTGCGGGCGCTGGAGACGGGGAGGTCACGCCTGCCCCAGGGATCGCTCCGCGCCCGGCCGCGGGGCCAAGCACCTCGCCGGGGTCGACGCCGACGCGCAGTTAGCCCAAGCCCGTGAGCTCGAGGCTAAGCTGGCGGAAGAGTACCGAACGGTGCGGCTGCTCCGCGCCTCGATGGCTGGAGAAGCCTCCGCTCGCGGCGAACGCGTGCGGGAGCTGGGCAGACAGGCCCGCGACCGCATCAACACCGACAACCCTGACGCACCTCCACGGGCAAGTCAGAAGCTCGTTGCCGCCGCGACGCTACTGCGAGCAATGTCGGCACCCTCGACCCCTGAGGCGCGGAACCTGCAACGCGAGGTGCAGGCTCTCATTGAGCAAGCGGCCGTCCAGCAGGCCGAAAGCTCAGCCTTACGTATCCGCCAGCAGGGGGATGCACGAGGAGACGGAGCTGCACAGGGGGGCGAACCCTCGGTCCACGCAGGTGAAGCTGCGAGGCGTCCCGCCAACTCGGGACGCGCGGCGGCCAAGGAGCGGCTCCTTGACACGCGCAGGGCGCTAGACGATGACACCCGCAACGTCATCAACGCCCGCCGCACGAGCAGGGCGGACGCCCGAGCGGCGGTAGGCTACCACCATCGACGGGGCGGACGTTACGACAGCGACGAGGACCACTCCCCGACGCCGGAGCCCCCGGGGACCCGTGTGTTCAGCCGGGAGATCCGGGCGGCGGCCTTCCCCCAACGCTTCCGCCAACCATCGACCATCGTCAAGTACAACGGGGAGACGGATCCCCGCTTGTGGCTCAACGACTACCGCTTGGCGTGCCAGCTGGGCGGGGCCACCAACGACGAGGTCATCATCCGCAACTTGCCCCTGCACCTCGGTGATGCAACCCGGACATGGCTCGAGCACCTGCCTGCCAGTCAAATCCACAACTGGGACGATCTGGTCCGCACGTTCGTGGGTAACTTCCAGGGCACGTACGTGCGCCCTGGGAACTCCTGGGACCTGCGCTCCTACACCCAGAAGCCCGGCGAGTCACTGCGGGACTTCATACGGCGCTTCTCCAAGCGCCGTACGGCAGCTCCCGCCGTGGCGCAATCCGAGATTGTGCACGCCTTCCTCGAGGGCACCACCTGCCGGGACCTCGTACGAGAGCTGGGGCGCAGCCCGCCCGCGGACTCCAACGAGCTGTTCGACATCACCACCAGCTTCGCCTCGGGAGAGGAGGCCGTGGGGGCGATCTTTGACGGCAAGAAGGGCAAGTGCTCAGACGATGCGCCCGCGGAGGGCAGCAAGTCCAGGGAGTCCCACCGCAAGGACAAGCGGGGCAAGAAGGGAAAGAAGCCGCGCCGCGAGGCGCGCGAGCAGGGGCGCGACGGCGATGATGTCGAGGCTCTTGCTGTTGACCCGGCTCGACGGGGCCCTCGACCGGCCCCTCGAGGTCCGGGGGTGTTCGATGACATGCTAAAAAAGCCATGTCCTTACCACAAGACCCCAGTGAACCACACCCTTGAGCAATGCGACATGCTCAAGAAGTTCTATGGCCGCACCGCCACAAAGGAGGCGGAGGCCAAGAAGGACGGGGGGGACGGTGACGCCGGCGGCTTCCCCGCCGTGGAGAACGTGTTCCTCATCTTTGGGGGACCCACCGTCGACATGTCGACCCGCCAGCGCAAGCGGGAGTGGCACGAGGTCCTCGCCGCGGAGAAGGCGCCTCCCTCCTTCCTCAACTGGTCGGAGGACGCCATCACCTTCAGCCGGGAAGACCATTCGAACCGCATCCCCAACCCGGGCCAGTACCCGCTGGTGGTCGACCCAATCATTGGGAACGCGCGGTTCTCAAAGGTATTGATGGACGGAGGCAGCAGCCTCAACATCCTCTAGGCGCATACGTTGCGCTTGATGGGGATCGGGTTGGACCAGTTGCGACCCAGCACGAAGCCGTTCCATGGCATCGCGCCCGGCAAGCAGGTCCAGCCCCTCGGGCAGATCGACCTGCCAGTTTGGTTTGGCATCGCAAAGAATTTCCGCAAGGAAACGCTCACCTTCGAGGTGGTGGGGTTCAAGGGTGCCTACCACGCTATACTTGGGCGACCCTGTTACGCCAAATTCATGGCGGTCCCCAACTACACCTACTTGAAGATGAAGATGCTAGGACCGAACGGCGTCATCACCGTAGGGGCGTCCATCGAGCACGCATTCGACTGCGACGTCGAGTGCGTGGAGCACGCAGAAGCACTGGCGCTGGATGAAGCGCTGGTGACCACCCTGGAGAAGATGGTCAACGAGGACCTCGACTCCGCCCCCAAGCACACTGGCACCTTCGAGGACGCGGAGCAGACCAAGGAGGTGCCCCTCGACCCTGCTGCCCCCGAGGGCAAGGCGTTGAGGGTCAGCTCCACCCTCGATCCAAAATAGGAAGTGGTGCTCGTCGACTTCCTCCGCGCCAACGCCGACATCTTCGCGTGGAGTCCCTCGGATATGCCAGACATCCCGAGGGAGGTCCCCGAGCACTCCCTTGACATCCTGCCTCACGCCCGCGCCGTGCAACAACGGCTGCGCTGCTTCGACGAGGAGCGGCGGCGGGCAATCGGAGCGGAGCTGCGGAAGCTCCTCGAGGCCGGGTTCATCAAGGAGGTGTTCCACCCAACGTGGCTAGCAAACCCTGTGCTTGTAAAGAAAAAGAACGGGAAGTGGCGGATGTGTATTGACTACACTAGTCTTAATAAAGCATGTCCTAAAGTTCCTTTTCCTTTGCCGCGTATTGATCAAATTGTTGACTCAACGGCTGGGTGTGAGCTGCTCTGCTTCTTTGATGCCTTCTCCGGGTATCATCAAATAAAGATGAAGGAGTCCGACCAGCTCGCGACTTCGTTCATCACGCCGTTCGGGACGTTCTGCTATGTCACGATGCCGTTCGGCCTCCGGAACGCGGGTGCGACGTATCAGCGTTGCATGCAGCACATTTTCGGAGATCACATCGGACGGATGGTCGAGGCGTATGTGGACGACATCGTCGTGAAAACCAGGAAGGCGGACGACCTGGTTGGCGACATTGGCATCGCGTTCGGCTGCCTACGGGCCAATGGGGTCAAATTAAACCCCGAAAAGTGTGTCTTTGGAGTGCCGCGAGGCATGCTCCTGGGATACATCGTCTCCCGACGAGGAATCGAGGCCAATCCTGAGAAGGTTGCGGCCCTCGAACGAATGTGCCCGATCCGGGACCTCAAAGGGGTGCAAAAGGTGTTGGGGTGCCTTGCCGCCTTAAGCCGCTTCATCTCGCGGCTCGGCGAGAAGGGCCTGCACCTCTACCGCCTACTCAAGAAGCACGAGCGCTTCTCCTAGACTACCGAGGCCCAGGATGCGCTCGACAAGCTGAAGGCGTCTTTAACGCACGCCCCAATCCTCACACCGCCGCAGGACGGCGAGCCCTTGCAGCTCTACGTAGCCGCGACCACCCAGGTGGTCAGCGCCGTGATCGTGGTAGAGCGCACGGAGGAAGGGCACGCCCTTCCGGTCCAGCAGCCGGTCTACTACATCAGCGAGGTCTTGTCTGACACCAAGACGCGCTACCCTCGAGTCCGAAGGCCGCCGTATGCGGTAGTCCTCGCGCGGCGCAAGCTCCGCCACTACTTCGACGCCCATCCCGTCACGGTGGTCTCCTCCTTCCCGCTGGGGGAGATCATCCGCAATCCCGACGCGGCGGGCAGGATCGCCAAGTGGTCTGTGGAGCTGATGGGCGAGACGCTTGCCTACGCCCCGCGCAAGGCCATTAAGTCCCAGATCCTGGCAGATTTCGTCGCTGAGTGGACGGACACGCAACTGCCACCGCCACAGATCCAAGCAGAATGCTGGACTCTGTAATTTGACGGCTCGGTGATGAAAACAGGAGCGGGCGCGGGCCTGCTCTTCGTGTCACCCCTCGGAGAGCACATGCGGTACGCGGTGCGCCTCCACTTCCCCGCATCCAACAATATGGCTGAATACGAGGCCCTCCTCTGCGGCCTCAAAATCGCCATTGAGTTAGGTGTCAAGCGCCTCGACGTGCGGGGGGACTCGCAGCTCGTAATCGATCAAGTCATGAAGAACGCGAGCTGCCATGACGACAAGATGGAGGCCTACTGCAAGGCCGTACGAGCCCTCGAAGACAAGTTTTACGGCATCAGGCTCAACCATGTGCCCCGCCGGTACAACGAGGAAGCGGACGAGCTGGCCAAGATCGCGTCCGGGCGGATCACTGTCCCCCCGAACGTTTTCGCCCGCGACATCGCTCAGCCCTCGGTCGTCCTCGAGCCTCACCCCTCGAGCCACGCAGAGCCCTCGGGGGCTCCCTCGAATCCAGCGGGTGCGGAACCCATGGATGAGGACCCCTCGAACGAGGCGTACGTGCTTTCCCTCCTTGAGGGGTATGGCTCCTGCGGGGCCGATGTGATGGACATCGAGCCAGCTCCTGTCAAGGCTGACTGGCGCGACAAATACATCGCTTGGATGGCTCGAGGGGAACTCCCTGCGGACCGGGCTGCGGCCAGGCGCATCGCCAGGATGGCCAAGTCCTTTGCCCTCGTTGACGGCGAGCTGTACAAGCGCGCCGCCTCCGACATCCTGCAGCGGTGCGTGCCCATCCCCGAAGGGCGCGAGCTCCTGCGCGACATCCACGCCGGGATCTGCGGCCATCACGCCGGGCCTCACACCCTCGTTGGCAATGCTTTCCGCCAAGGCTTTTACTGGCCTACCGCGGTCGCGGACGCCAGCGAAATCGTTCGCACCTGCGAAGGGTGCCAATTCTACGCCCGCAAGTCCAACCTTCCCGCTCATGTCTTGCAGACCATCCCCATAACATGGCCATTCGCTGTGTGGGGGCTGGACATCGTCGGGCCCCTCCGAAAGGCGCCCGGGGGCTTCACCCATTTGCTGGTCGCAATTGACAAGTTCTCCAAGTGGGTGGAGGTGCGCCCCATCACGAACCTCAGGGCAGAACAGGCGGTGACGTTTTTCACCGACATCGTCCATCGCTTTGGAGTGCCAAACTCCATCATCACCGACAACGGGTCCCAGTTCATGGGCAGGAAATTCTTGGAGTTCTGCGACAAGTTCCACATCTGTGTGGATTGGGCAGCTGTGGCACACCCACAGACCAACGTCCAAGTAGAGCGTGCCAACGGCATGATCCTACAAGGCCTTAAGCCTAGAATTTTCGACCAGCTAAACAAATCTTGCCGGAAATGGCTCCAAGAGTTACTGGCAGTCGTGTGGAGCCTAAGGACCACCCCAAGCAGAGCCACCGGGTTCACCCCGTTTTTCCTAGTTCATGGCGCTGAGGCCGTCCTCCCCACGGACCTAGAATACAGGTCGCCCAGGGTTCGGGGCTACGACAAGGACGCCAACCAGCGAGCCCGCGAGGACTCGCTGGACCAGCTGGATGAGGCGCGCCTCATGGCCTTGATGCACTCCGCGAGGTATCAACAGTCCCTCAGGCGCTACCAAGCACGCAAGATACGCCGACGGGACTTCAGCGAAGGGGATTTAGTCCTACGGCTACGCCAAGACAACCGAGGACGCCACAAGCTATCACCTCCGTGGGAGGGACCCTACGTCGTGGTGAAGGTACTCAAGCCCGGCACATACAAGCTGGCCAACCAGGACGGTGAAGAGCTCACCAACACTTGGAACATCCGACAGCTACATCACTTCTACCCCTAGCTAGGATTTCCAAGTATTTTGTTGTAAAAATCACACGACCAACGGCCCAGTTGGTGACAACTATGTAAACATCATAAGTCTTATGCAAAGGGCAACTCGGCTTTCTCCCGAAACCCAAGTTACCCTCGGGGGCTACTACGGGGGGCATTCCCCCAAAATGGTCCCATTTTCGCGCAAAAACGAAACAACTCACGCGCGCTAAGTTTGTTTTCTACTTCGGCCTCGAGTAAAGATTTGAACAGGGCGCAGGCAGCCTAGCGGAAGGAGCGCGCGAGCCAGAGATAGCCTACGCCGCGAGGATACGGCCCTTCTCTCTCGCCTCCAACCCAGCAGGCGACCCGCGAAAATCGAGCTCCCCTGACCAGAATCTACTCAGGAAGAAGGAGAAACAAAAAGCGTAGTAAATAAAAGATTTTATTTCGCATCAACAAATGTTTACGACAACAATAACTTGTTTAGTTACAAGGGCCGCATGGCCAGCATACTGACACATGAAACAAAAACGGGCCTAGCGCCCAGCTGTCTTCAGGAGGGAGGAGCGGAGGCGTCAGCAGCATCCGGGAAGAGGAACTCCTCGAAGGCTTCAGCGAGCGACCCGGCGGCGTCGGCGGCGAGCGCGTCCACTCGCTCCATCGCCACCTCGTCCTCGACACCCTCGGGGACGACGTAGCCCTCCGCCAGCGCCTCGAAGTTGACCTCGTAGTGGGACCGTACCACTCCAAGGGCCTTTTGGATGCCAAGACGCAGCGCCCGGCGCATCCGTTCGGTGACATGGCCGCCAAGGGCGCGCAGGCGGCTGGCCGGCGAGCTTCGCCGCGCCTCGCCCTCCTCCACGGATCGGCAGGTCTCGAGGGCCGCATCGCGCAACTCCTGCAGCTCCTGCTCGGAGGAGTTGTAGGAAGTCTGCAGCGCCTCGGCCCGCTCAACCGCGTGCCCCAACGCGGCGCGCAAGCCTGGAGTGGCCAAACGAGAAAGAAGTCAGAAAAAGAGTGCGAACCCTCTAAGGAAAACTCAACAGCACAGGAGTCAAACAGCGGCTCACCTTCGACTTGCTTCCTCTCCACCTCGAGGGCGCGACGCTCGGCCTCGACCGTCCGCACGAGGCCCCGGACGGTCTCGCCTTGCTCCTGGAGGGCCAGCTCCTGGCTCGCGCTCGTGATGCTGAGCACCATCAGCTCGCCCTCGACCTCAGAGAACTTGGCGTTTCGGTCCTCCAGCGACATCTGCGTCGCCTCACGAGCAGCGCGCTCCCGCTCCAGGGCCGACTGAACGTCGGCAAGGGCGGCCTGCTCCTGCTGGAGCCGTCCCTCAGCTCCTTGACGGGCGACGCGCTCCTGCAGGAGCTGGTCCTCAGCAACAGCGAGCGCCGCGAGCTTGGCATCGAGGGCGGACTTCAAGTCGTCGGCCTCCTTGGCCCTTTGCTCGAGCGCACGCGCGCGCTCCTCAGCCTGACGCTGCTGCGCCTGCGCCCCCTCGAGTGACGAGCGTAGCCCCCGGTTCTCGCTGCAGACGCCGGCCACCTCCACCTCCTAGTTGGTCGCCAACGTGCGCATCTTTCCCAGGTCCGAGCGCACCTGCCGTAGGGCCTCATCGCGATCGATGAGGGCTGTGCAGACCCGCTCGAGGCTAGAGGGACGCGCCGGGTCTTGCCTTATGCTCTCGTGGAGTTCATCACGCAAGGCCATGGCCCAGTACGACAACCAGCCGTCCGGAGTCCTGAGGGTGTCGGCGAGCGCGTCGAAGGCGCCGCATCGCTCCCGGAGCTGGTGGAGCTCGGCGTTCACCCGATCGAAGGCGTCGTACTTGTCGCGGGCGCGGCGCTCGAGCTCCTGTCACCCACAAGTCAAAACCCGTAAGCACCATACCGTAAGGATAAGCGTGCAGAAACAAGGAAAAAGGGAAGCAAGCAATGGCACCCCACCTAGAAGACACGCCACGCAGGGCCACCGTTGACCCTCAGCGCCTCGTTCAGCGCACGGTCGAGCGTGGCGCCGTGGCTGCGGAGCTCTCCCCAGAGCTCCTGCTCCCCCTGGGCGTCGGCGAACGCGGGCGGGTCGCCGCCGATCCCCTCCACACGGGCGGAGTGGCCGGCGCGGGAAGACGAGGCCTCGGCGGCCGTGCCCTCGGCCCCCCGCCACCATGTGGCCCTCGCGCCGCCTCACGAGGGCCCCCTCTTGAGGCTCGGGGGAGAGCGTGGGGAAGCTCGCCCCCGATCCCACCGGGCGGCGGGGAGTCGTCGTCGGGGACCTCCACCACCACCACCGGGAGCCGGCGAGGGGCCGGACCCTTTGCCGCCTCCCGCCGCACCGCCGCGGGCGCCTCCGCCCGGCCGCGGGCGCCGGCGTGGCGCGCGCGCCACCGCCTCCGGTCGCACCTCCGCGGCCACGGGCGCCCGCCGCCCTCCTCGGCCGCCACCGCTCGCTCTTCCTCCGCCGCGGCCGGCGCCGCGGACCGCGCCTCCATCGGGACGCCCACCGCGGCTGCATCTCCACCACGGCCGCCGCGCGCGGCGCGCGTCTCCGCCACGGCCCGGCGCCCGCCCCGTTCTTCGACAACCGCCGGCCGCGCCGAGGCGGGCGATCCGCCGGCCGAGGCCTTGAGGCCTCAGCAGGGCCTTGCGAGCCCTCGCCCGCCGCCGCCGTGCTCGCCCCCGTCCGCGGCGCCCTCGACGATCGCCGCCGGGTGGGAACGGACGCGTCCGCCCTCAGCACCTTAGCCGGTGCAAGGGGAGGCACGGTTGGCACCACCCTGCACGAGCACAAACAAAGAATCAGAACGCTTGGGCGCCAAAAAACCAAACCCCGCAGAAGAGCGAGCCCCTTACCTCGAAGAGGAGAAGGCGCGCTTCCTTTTCCTCGAGGCCCCGGCGGATGAGGCCGGCGCGGCCGACGCACCCGTCGCCGCGCCTCCCCGACGCCTCCACCACGCGCGCGGGCCCCGCCCCGCGCGCGGGTGCGCTTGCCACGCGCGCCGCGCGCGCGCGCGCGCACCTCCGCGCGCGCGCACCGCCCCGTTGTTGATTGCGGCGGCGGGCGGGCGCCGCCGCGCCCGCCCCGGCGACGTCGCCCTTGCCGCCGGAGCTGGCTCCGGCGACGGGGGTGCAGGCTCCCACCTATCAGAGGGGCCCTGCCCCCCAGCTTCTTCCTCCTCGTCCTCCTCCGAGGACGAGTACTCCTCGGTCTCCGGCGAGGAGAGCCCCAGCTTCTCGCGCCGCCGGTACTCCTCGCTCCGCCGCTCGCGGCGCTCGCGGTGCCGCCTCGCGCGCTCCCTCTTGCGCGCGCGCCCGCTCCCCGCTCCCCGTTGCGCGCGCCGCCCGACCAAGCGCGCGGGAGTCAGGGGTGGGCGGGACAGACTTCGCGGCGCTAAAGTTCACCAGCTGCATGCGAGGACGTCAAAGGCGCGTCAGGGGGCAGAGGCAACACCAAGAACAAAAACGGAGTCAAGAATCATACTCACCAGCGGGCCGGTGGGGAGCATCTCGAGGTCCCACGGGGACCGATCCTGGCACAGCTTCCGGGTGTCGACGGCGTTCCGCGCCCGGGTGAGCGCATACCCCCGCTCGAGGGGGGTTGGGAGCATCCACGACCTTGCCAGCGCGACGGGGTCCGCCTCCTCCGTCATCTCGTAGATGCAGAGCGACCTCTCCATCAGAGGCACGACCCGTCGGTGGTGGAGGAAGGCGAGGACGCCCGCCGCGGTCAGCCCGCGCGTCGCCAGGTTCTTCAGGGCGGCCAAGAGCGAGTCCAGCCGCCTCCGATGCTGGGGCGTGGACACCCCGTGGCCCCGGGGAGTTGGGCTTCTCCCGGAGCACCGGACCGGTGTAGGCGGGGGAGGCCGGGCTCGACGTTGCGCGGTGGGAACCATCCCTGCCCCCAGCCGGCGTTGTTCGTCGTCATGGTGCGAGGGGATGTAGTCGTCCTTGAGCTGGCGCCCGCGGGGCGAGTGACATCCCGCCGCGCGCACGCGCGCGCGGTCCTCTGCCTCGTCGTGGGCTGCGTGAAGAGCTCCACGTGGAAGAGGTGTATCCAGAGCTCCCAGTTGACCGGGATCCCTAGATACCCCTCGCAGACGCCCACGAACGTGGCCGCCTGCGAGATCGCGTTCGGCGCGAAGTTATGCAACTCCAGGCCGTAGCGGTGGCAGAGCGCCCGCATGAAGCGGCTTGCCGGCGCGGCGAAGCCGCGCTCATGGAAGCGGATGAAGCTCACCACGTAGCCTTCCGGCGGGTTGGGCACGCGGTCCCCCGCCGGCGGCACTATCCACTATGCCGGCCGGCCCTCCTCGTTTGCCGCTAACTGGCCGGCGGAGACCAGCTCGCCAAGGGCCAGCCGGGTCACCGTCGACCGCTCTCAGGCGTACGGGTCGAAGATCGTGAGGGGCAGAGGCGGCGCCATGAGAAGAGACAAGGGATGCGAGAGCGAAGGACAAGAAGAAGAAGAGCTCTAATGGCGAAGGCACGCGATGGCAAGAGCAGGACGAAGGCGAGAGCGCAGGGGGCTAAAATGGCGGAGCGCTAAGGTAAAAAACTGTCGTTTTCCCCTCCCCTCAGATTTATAAGCCGCGGGCGTGCTCTCCGGGGCGGACGTCCCGCGTGCATTAACTGCAGGGAATCTTCTCTTCTCGCTGACGGGCGGGCCCCACCAAGACCGCGGCGGCCACGCCACCGCGAACAAGCCATCATCACGGCGAAGAATAGCAGGGACCGTGGCGGGCGGTCACGTCCGCCCGCCCACGCCGCCCACTACGCGCACGCACGGGCGCAACGCACGAAAAGCGTGCCGTGACGCAAAACCGCGGCCTCTCTCTCCGTGGAGCATTTAATGGCCGGTTCCTTACAAAGTAAGGAGAACCCTCGAGCGGCACGGACTCTGGCTCGGGGAAAACTTCAACCCTCGAAAGGGTACGAGGGCGTGAGAAGGTCGCCTCGGGACCCGTTTGAAACAAAACAGGCCCCGCAAAGCACCCATGCCACGCTGTATTACTGATCAGCGCCTCGGGGGCTGGCTCGCCCAGGCCCCTCGAAGGATCGCAGATGCCAGGTCGGGAGCGCTCAGCCGCCACCCCGCACCATCTTTACTGATCAGCGCCTCGAGGGCTGGCTTGCCCAGGCCCCTCGAAGGATCGCAGATGCCAGGCCGGGAGCGCTCAGCTCCACCCCGCACCATCTTTAATGATCAGCGCCTCGAGGGCTGGCTCGCCCAGGCCCCTCGGTGGTCGCAGATGCCAGGCCGGGAGCGCTTAGTCGCCGCCCCGCACGGCCCTGCGATCGAGAGGTTCGAGCGACCCTCGACGAGTTCGAACGGGAGCCCCCGGATCACGAGTCGGGGACGACGAGGGCACGCGCATCCGAGCCGATCCTCGAGCCCGCCGGCTCGAGGGGTGCCCCACATGTTGTGTTCGAGAGCCGGCGGGGCGGCCTAGCCGGGGATCCCATCGAGGGAGAGCTTCCGCGCCCTCGGTCCCTAGCGAACGGGACCGAGCCCCACCTAGCAAACCCACGCAAGCGCTTCAATGGACGTGTCTCTGGACCATGCAGCCTACCCTTATCAAACGGGGCATGGGCGTCCACTCGAACCACCCATTAACAGCTCAACGAGGAATCCGCAATTCGCGACCCGACCGATGGGGGTTACGGAAACCTCACCCTCTGTCCTGCGGAGGGACGGCGAGGGCGCGTTAAAAAACAAGTCGTAAAGCTCTACCCAATCGCCTTGAACGGGCCCAGGCTCGGGGGCTTGAGCGCACGGCTACACCTCTGTCTTGCACCCACGGGGATAGTGCCGACGGCGCGTGCGTCACCGAAGCCGGGCCGAGACATTGCCGACGCCGGTTGAAACATGTACCACACCCTCTGTCCAAGTCTCGCGGTCAACCCCTACGGGGAGCGCCTACGCTCTGCGGGGCTTCGGGGGGGCTAGACCCGCGGGTCGGCCCGCCGCGGCCCCACGGAAAGCGTTCGCAAGACCGGGAGGGAAGAACGTCCTAACGGTAGGTTCCGGCATGCGGGAGCCTCAATGGCAAACCCACAGATGCTCGGGGGCTACTGTCGGGGACAGCCCTAGGGGTCCCCTTTAACAACTAGGGAATCCCCACTTAAAACCGGCAACAAAGCCAAATCCAAACACTAATCATGCAGGACGCGGCCCACGCCGCAGAGGCCCCAACGGCCTACCACGACGGCCCACTCGAAGACCCCCTCGAGCAGGCTCCGCCCCGCTCGAGGGGTGCGCGCCCTCCCTCGGGCGGGCTCCGTCCCGCTCGGGGGGGGGGGGGGTTCGCTTGCCTTGAGCGGGCTCCGCCTCGCTCGAGGGTCCGCTCCGCCCTCGAACGGGGTCCGCCTCGCTCGAGGGCACTCCGCGCACGCACGCCCTCGCTCCGTGCGCGGGCATTTAACGCCACGACACCGGCGGGACGGCGCCATCATGCGCCGGGGCTCGCGCCGGTCTCGCCGCACCAACTCCCCGGGGAGGGAGCCCATCCCCATCCGCGGGGGGGGGGGGGGGGGGGGGCGCGGCGCGGCGGTGCCGGCCGTGACGCCGTGCCGCCTGCTCCGGTACGGCCAACGCGCCGAGCCCTCGAAGGGGGGCCGGCTGCACTCTCGATTTGCTTTCTTGTGACCTTACAGGGTTAGGTGGAGGCGCTAGGCCGGTGGGACGCCATCCCTGCCACTGTTACAGTATGGCTGCCGCCCCCGCGCGTACGGGCGCACGCTAGGCGCTGTGGCAACGACTCCAGCACTGTGGAGCGTGTGGGAATGGGACGCTACCTTACCTACCGCTGTACCTCGTACGGACTGACGTCAGCAACTCCCTCGAGCCTATCCGAAGACATCACAGCCGTCCGCCGCTCTTCTACACTCGGGGACGCCCTTTGTTCGGGTACAAGATACGCCATGATGGCCGGATCGCTGCAAGGATCGCCCGGGCGGCCGCCTACTCTACAGCGTAGCACACCACGCTCCCTCACGTAGCTAAATAGCGCGGCGCGCATGTTATTCGCTCCTTCCTTGGTCTATAAAAGGAGGACGAACCCCCTTGCCGCAGGGGACAGGACGGACGGACGAGGCACACAGAGACACAACACACAACACGAACAGAGCCCAACACAACGCAACACAACACCTCCAGCCACTACGCCAGGGACTTGGGAGCCACGCTTCCTCTCCCGCCTTGCTTGTAGCAGCCCCACTACAGGCACCCCCGGTGCTGAGCAATATAGTGCCTTGAGCACACCACTGCTGGACGTACGGCCCCCCGGCCGGAACCAGGATAAACTTCGTGTCTTTTATTGCTTAGCATCGACCATTGAGGGATAGACCTCGGCGCTTATTACTGGTTAGTGTCGGGACCACATTCCGCACCGACATTAAGTAGAAAACTTTTTACAGGTAGGAGAGACCTTGTTCGTATCATATCTGTGCAATGTAGACGCATTCCATGCAATTGCAGTTCGACATGTTTTTTTAAAAAAAATCAAATATGTGGTGAGCAAGACCACCTTCACTGTACTGTGTTAAGTAGAAAACTTTTTAACACAAGATGAGAAAATCTCTGAAATCTTTTATCACTCATACACAGCGGCACCACAACACAAGTGAGGTGAGGTCGACCTTAGACCTGTTTTTTGACATGGAGCAACCACAATACACGTGAGATGAGGCTGACCTTAGACCTGTTCTTGACGTGAAACATACAAAAGGTTTTTTTAGTTAAAATATATTGGGAGAAAATTTTGAGGGCCTCTATCAAAGTTTATAAGGATAATAAATGTAGACTAATTACAAAACTAATTAAATAGATGGACGGAAAATCGCAAGACAAATTCATCAAGTCTGATTGATTCGTCATTAGAGATGATTTAATGTAGCACCACCTTGTCTAATCATGATATAAGTAGGAGTTATGAAATGAGTTTTGTCACATTAATTCACATTTAATATTCTGTCCAAAGATTGATGTGACGAGTATTTGAGAAATTTTTTGAGAACTAAACACCTTTAGGACTATATAGCTGCTCAACCACTGCCAGTTAAATCCGAAATAAATTCAACAAAATGCAAGCGCTGGTGCACAGTCGAAGACTCAAACTCTAATGACATATTCCACCATAAAAACCTTACCATCTGAGCCATGCTTAGTTCACATGTATTTTGTGCATTTAATGTGTGACGGGGGAGTCCGCGAACGTTTCCGTAGAGGGTCACACATATGGTTGTGGCCAGAATAACTTTTTCGAGAGACCGCACGGTTGTATGTGATGGAAGAGTCGGGTCTTTTGTGTGACGTGAGAAATTGTTTAGTTTCAAATCGAAATCGATGGAGGAGCAGACCATATAGGTGGGGCGGTCCTCAACCACTAGGCTTGTCTTTTAGCTTGAATTAAGTCCAGAAACTTGTTGTTGTCCATCCGGTGGATCCAAAACCTGGTGGGACGCCTACTCATGGTTATACAGGCTGGGCCATATTGCGCTACACACTCGAAGAACACAAATTTTAAGTGTTTAGTCCTCAAAATTTTTTCCAATCATATCCGTCACAACACTAATTTTTAAAACAATAATTAAAAATATTTAATGTGTATTACTGACATAATCTATTTCTAACCTCTACCAAAAAAGAAAAAAATACAAAGATATCCATTCGATTGCTGATTTGTATTAACGCTCTCTCGTCTCGCGACCAACAGATACCACGCGGCCAACGGTCTGGCTGGCGACCAGGACAAGTATGAGGTTCGATTGGGCTTGTTGTCCAATGGTAGGACGGTTTAGTGGGACGCTACCCATCAGGGTTCAAATCCTGGTGTTCGCACATTTTCCTGTATTTTCCAGGATTTACCGGCGTTATTTGTTAAGTGGTAAGCGACGTTTCCGTCGACGACGAGGCGTCATTGGTGACTTCGAGAATCTACAGATCTGCCAGTGCTCGGTCCTTCGGAGGTGCTCATAGGGGTAGGGTTTGCGTACGAGTATTCATAATGATGAGTGTGCGTACGTATTGTGAACGTCTGCGTTGTATAATTTAAAAAAAAATAAAAAAACAGGCCGGCAACTGCGGGAGCCTTAACTAAACGTGGGCTAACTAGGCTCTAGCTGATTTTTCTTATACAAGAGTATACGGGCCTCTAAATAAATTTTGGGCCTAACCTTGGCCCATCAGCCAGTCGGACGGAGAGCGCGCCCCTGCCGTGCTGACCAGGTCGAACCGAGATATGGGCAACGTGTCTCCTCTCCTCCCTCCGTCGTCCTTGCCGCGGTGGCTCCTTGGTGCGGTCTTTTTTCGTGTGACGCAATAGACTCTTCAGACTGAGCGGAACCCAACGTGGGTGTCGAGGTCTAGGCCAATTTTGGAATCAGAATTGTATATTTTCGAAATATAAATTTTGCAAACTACACTACAACCGCCACGTGGCACGACAGTTGTGAACAATTCCCACATGGGGTACTGTAGCACCCTTGAACACTGTACCACGGCGGTAGGAGTCGATTCATTTAAAAAACATAATTTTTTTATCGGACGAAGATAAATTTTACATAAAAATGTAGCTTTCGTTGAGATTTATAACTTTGTAGTTTAAACTTTTTCATTTTAAGTCATCTTGAGGGAAAAATGCATATGATTTTTTTTAAGAAAACATGCATATGAAATTATGCAGTGAAACTCTACGTACTGAGAGTGACAGTTTCATCCCATGAAAAAACTGACGTGGCTGCATTGGTAATGGTGTCCGCGAAACTTGCATTATTAAGACTGGCCTTACATTTGCCTGCGAATAGGTGTCGGAGAATTGAAAGATAAAACCCTTTGGTAACACTGCCTCCATAGGGCACACCGGCACACCGCCACGGAGGGATGCAAAGGTATTCATAGGGAGATGCTTTGGTTACATTGAGTTTGTTTGGAGAACTAGCTAAAGGTTGTTTTGAGGGTTAAAGTTTAGCGTTTGGAAATAACATTCCAATGAAATAGCCTTGAGCTAACAAAGAGGCATATCAATGTGCATGATGATGAGCTCTGTGTGATGTGCGAGACAGGTGATCTGGAAACCATCAATCGTCTCTTTTTTGACTGCAGCTTTGCTCGGCAATGCTGGAACAAAATTTAGTTTCATTGGGATATGAGTTTGGAGATTGAAGATAGATTTTTCAAAGGCAAGTCAGGGGCATGGCCTGCCTTTCTTCACAGAAGCAGCATTAATCGCATCTTGGGAGCTCTGGAAGCTTAGTAATAACAAATCTTCGACAGAGGCCCCCCTAGTATCAACCTATGACTCTCTCACTTTCTTTCTCAATGTAAAGCTCACTTAGTTAGATTCAAGACAGATCTGCGATCTGCCTTCAGTGTTTATCTTTATACTTTTACTTAACTTACTTTCATGTAAGTCCCCTAAAATCTGTTTCTTTTTATAAAAAGGTTTTTTCGTTGCTGTGAGGATCTCCCCACAGTTTCCGTTAAAAAAATAGCCTTGAGCTCTTTGGATCTAAGAGCTATTTGACCTTTAGTGCACTTTCCCTGATCATTTAAGCACCCCTTGGGATAGAGAAACAACTTTTCGATGTACTCCACTCCAAATAGCTCCTATTAGCACCCCTTCGGCGATAGTTTTTTTTATGTGGACTAGTTGCAAATATCTCGGAAATAGCTCTTTTGTTTTGCTTCTTTTGAGCTAATTGAGGCTAAAGTGAGATGGGCAAGAAAATAGTCACGAGATCCAAACATGACCAATGAAGAAGACTGATAAAACATTCCACAGAGAAACTGTCTGCAGCTCTCGAAACTGTTTCGGACATCCACTGCTGCAAATCTGCAGCCTTGATGTTTCTTATCAAGAAATCATCACACAGAATGGGTAACTAACTTTGTCAGCTCAACACTTGTCTATCGAAATGCCTGGTTTGCATTCAGGTCCTGCTTTGTGCTTTCATTGGAGTTAAGGCATCCTCCCCTGTTGGCGCAATGCATCTGCAACCTCTCGCTGAAAATGCCGAGCTGCAGATGTAGCAGAAGGCGGTGCCGCACCTGCAGGTCACAAGAAGAGATAATGGACCTCATGTACTTTTATCATGTACTCCACGAAGGAATTATAATGCTGGTCAAGCTAGTGTTCTAGTTGGTTTGTTGTTTGCATACTACTCCGTATGCAACTACAAATGATCAAGCTAATGCTCTAGTTGGTTCACTCATCGGCCAAGTCAATCAGTCAACTCGATGATTAGATGCACGCATAATTCTAATTCGTTAACTGAAACGACTTCTGCGGAGACTGAGCAGTTACTAGCAGGGTCGCAGTCGAGATAATCACCTACCTGCACACCATGCGACTGCAACCGCCGCTCTTGTCGATCATGGCACGGCAGCTCGGGCAGCGCGTCCAATTTCGCCCCTCGGCGAGCCGGGACATCACGCACCCTTCGCCACCGTGGCGCTCATCCCACGGCCCCTCGCACTGCAGGCAGAACGCACCCGAGCAGGTAGGGCACCTCACCTCGGTCGCCGCGGCATCGGCGGCGTCGAGCACCACCAGCTGGCCGCAGCCCCGGTAGGGGCACCGCGCGCGGGCAGGCCCGATGGCGCGCTCGCAGAGCGCGACGCACCAGGCGTCGAAGACGTCGATGTCGAGCAGCTTCTTGCACGCCTCCGGGTGCATCGCGCCGTCGCGGCACCCGGGGTCCGGGCAGGGCACGGGCACCGCGCGGTCCGCGACGCGGCCCTAGATGTAGTTAGTGGACGACGCACTCGATGCAGAACTCGTGCGCGCAGCCGGCGCGGAACCGGTCGAACACCAGCCTTTTCTCCATGACGACGACGGGCCCGGCACGGATCCGCGGATGAGCTCCTGCAGGTACTCGTCGTCGTTCGCCATGTAATGGGGGAGTGGCCGAGTGAGGGGAAAGGCGAGGTGGATCGACGAAAGCTGAAAAAAAAGTGGAAAGGCAGTGGTGGACTCCGCTCGTGTAAGTCCTCGTCACAACTCACAAGTCAGTTGCGACTTTGCGAACGTGCGGTGTGAGCAGTTTTCCGAGTGCCTGATTCCAGCAATATAGAAAATTTTCAGGAAAAAATATATTTAACGAAGTCGAAGCTAAATCCAACAATTAACGGTTAACATCGCCAAGACAAAATAAAAATACTGAAAATGAACTTCGCTTACAAACAAAATTCTCCGTGTCAGCGAAAGAGAGAGTTGTCACAACGCAAATGAGAATTGCAAGCGGATCCGCTAAAAAAACAGAGCGAGTTGCAAGCGGCAACCCTAGGGGCCTAAGACCCTAGTGCTGGGCAGTGGGTCATCGCACACACACAATTGAGTTACAAGTACTGGCTGTGCAAATCAGATCTAAAATGTGTATGCCACACTTAAAAGTGCAAGCCACACTTATTAGCCACTTTAACCTTCATTGTTTAGAAACATATTTTAGTGGCGTATGGCGACCTCCTTTTGCATTGCATGGGCTACCTAGGGTGTGCGTGCGTAAGGGCGGATCCAGTGTGGGTGCTGGGGGCTCCAGCCCCGTGCTGGCTGCCGGACAAGGGAGGCCCAGCCCCTTCACATCAAAGTTATTAAAAGCCCATCGGTTTTGGCCTCACCACAGCGCTCCACGCTGTCGTGGCTCCTCCGCGGCTCGACACGTAGCAGCCGGGGCGACCGCGCGCGCGCGCTTCTCCTCCGCGCGGGTACGCGCACGGGCCGCTGCTCGGCCGCGGAGGGGGCCGACGGGCGGGTCCGGATGAGTGGTGGCCCCGCTTGCATAGAGACGTGGGTGGCTCGGAGCGTGGTGGCTCCGGCGCTCGGCCGCCGCCCGGCCGCTTCTTCCGCGCGGGTCCGCGCACGGGACGCTCCGTGGTTGCGGGGGGCGACGGCCGGGTCCCGGCGGAGAGGTGGCCCCGCTTGCGAGAGAGATGTGGCGGGTGAGAGCGGGGTGCCTCCGCGGGGGCTCGGCGGGTGGAAGCTGGGTCCTCGGTTTCATCATTGCGTGCGCGCCGTCCGCCCGTCCCGGTCTTTTGCTGCCCGTTCTCTCTGTGCGGTGGGCCATGCGGGTGTTCTGGGCCCAGATGTCATTGGTTTTGCCTGGTGGAGTGGGAGGTCGGGGGGGGGGGGTCGGGCACCCGCGGACGCGGAGTCGCCGACGCTATAATTGCTGCCGCGACCCGCGACGCCTCCCATCCCGTCCGCGCGCGGCGCGGTCTTTCGCTGTTCCCCGCCGGGACGGTTCCCGGCGGGGGGGGGGGGGGGTGCGCGGCGGCTCTGTGCGGTGGGCCATGCGGGTGTTCTGGGCCCAGATGTCATTGGTTTTGCCTGGTGGAGTGGGAGGTCAGGGGAGGTCGGGCCTGCACCCGCGGACGCGGAGTCGCCGACGCTATAATTGCTGCCGCGACCCGCGACGCCTCCCATCCCGTCCGCGCGCGCGCGCGGCCTTTCGCCGTTCCCCGCCGGAGCAGGTTCCCGGGGGGGGGGGGCGGCGGACGTGCGCTCTTGCGCCACTCCCCTCGCCGCGCGGTGATGCCGAGGCAGGCCCGTCACGTCGGAGCGTCGGGAGGAGGGCGGCGCGGCCTCGCGGGCCTCCAGCTCCGCCAAGATAAGTGTGCCTCCTCCCCCTTTCCTGCCCTACCTCTCCTCTCTCATCTTCTCCTGCGTTTTGCTCCCGGTCTCGGATCTAGACTCTCTCTCCGTCCCTCTCTAGCTCGCTCGGCCGAAACCCTAACCCTCAAACTGCGAGGTTTAGATCCATGCCCTTCCGCTGGTTTATGTGACTTCGGCTCTCCCTCTTCCTGCTGCTGTGCTTTGAGTCTACCTAACCTGTGGATCTGGTGCGGGCATGTGCAGGTGGCCGCGGCGACATGGCGGTGACCTGAGTTCGGAGAGATCTCGTCGTCGTGGGAAGAAGGTGAGATTCGCGGCTGCGATTTGTCTGATCTCCTTTGTTTTGTGGTGATTGATGGCGCCGTCTTCTTTTTCTTGTGGCTCCAGTGAAGTTCATAACATCGGTTGTTCCAGTGAAGTTCATAACAGCGGTTAGCGATATTTCACGTGAGTTATTCCTTCCTTGTCCCTTTCCTTTGTATTTGCGGCCAGTGAGATGTGGTTCCTGTCTCTTGGTGTGTTGTGCGTGCCTCTTGTCAGGAGCAGTGTGTATATTCGAGAGCCTTGCTTTGCTTTGGTTGCCTGCTGCGTCTTTGCTAGCATGATGTGTAGTTGGTTACGGTAGCGTTTCTTTGTGACGGGATATGTAGTGCTTTGTTGCTTGCCTTTGAACGGATCTACGGATACGTCCGTCCGAAGCCATAGAGCATTATGTTGTGCAATGGTTTATTTTGCTCTGTTACTTGCCCTTGGATAAGGCTAGGCTGTTCGGTGTCTAAAGTTTTGTGAGCATCTTGGTTGCATCCAAGATTTGTAGGTGCACCGATGTGGTTTTGTGTTTTCCTTGGCAAGGTTGAAGGTGTTCTTGGCACGATGCGGTGCGGGTTGAGGACCTGCTGTCCCTTGAGCTGCCTTCCTCGCATTGGAGAGGTACGAAACCTATCATAAACTTGTGTGATGTCCTGGTTTTATCTCATAAGCTCGTGTGTTTTGATTTTGTCTCATAAAATGTGGTTCCTGTCTCTTGGTGTGTTGTGCGTGCCTCTTGTCAGGAGCAGTGTGTATATTCGAGAACCTTGCTTTGCTTTGGTTGCCTGCTGCGTCTTTGCTAGCATGATGTGTAGTTGGTTCTGGTAGCGTTTGCTATGACAGGATATGTAGTGCTTTGTTGCTTGCCTTTGAACAGATCTACAGATCTGTCTGTCCAGAGTCATAGAGCATTATGTTGTGCAATGGTTTATTTTGCTCTGTTATTTGCCCTTGGATAAGGCTAGCTGTTCGGTGTCTAAAGTTTTGTGAGCATCTTGGCTGCATCCAAGATTTGTAGGTGCACTGATGTGGTTTTGTGTTTTCCTTGGCAAGGTTGAAGGTGTTCTTGGCCTGATCTGGTCTGGGTTGAGGACCTGCTGTCCCTTGAGCTGCCTTCCTCGCATTGGAGAGGTACGAAACCTATCATAAACTTGTGTGATGTCCTGGTTTTATCTCATAAGCTCGTGTGTTTTGATTTTGTCTCATAAACTTGTATCTTTGTTCGATTTTTTCTCATAGACTTGTGTGATTTTTGTCTTCTTTGGTGTGCTTGTCCTGATCTGATCCATTATCCCCTGCCTTTACGGCCTTGGTGGGGAAATATTTTAAGTGAGAAGAGCTAGAAGAGTGGCGTATCTATAGAGTGGCTGTAGTGTAAGGAACCGCCTATATATATTCTTCCCTTGTTCTCTGTGCTCATTTCTTTTCTTGCTGTCTTAGGTTCTCTTGTATGTATTTCTTCTCTCCTATCTACGGCCCTGCGTGGTTCAGGTCCTTTCTCATCTGTTTTCTTGCTGTCTCTGGGCTGTCTTTGGGGCGTAAAAGGGGTATCCCCTGCCTTAACAGGCTTGGTAGGGAAATAAAAGGATATCCTCTGGTTTCTTCCTTCTGTGCTGCTCTCTTTTCCTGTGCTGTTTCTTTCCTGATTATAAATGCTTTTGTTTTCCTTTCTATGAATGCTTTTTCTTTACTATGTGAGACTGTTTGTTAACTGCTTACCCCTCTGCATGCTTTGATGTGCTGGTTTTATCTGTTCATGGAATGTTTGCTACTTATCTGTTCATGGTATGTTTGCTACTTATCTATTTCCTGGTATGCTTTCTACTTATCTGTCCATCTAAGGTTACATTCACTGTCTTTATGCAATAAAATGAAAAAGCTGAGGCCAATACCATCTTCTTTTAGCCCGTGATGATACATTTTGTTTGCCAATTAATTAATGAACTTGAACTTGTGAGGGACTGGAGCTATGTTATTCATGTCTGTCATCAAACCATGGGACACGTCGATTCCCAGGCAACCTGTCATGACTGGGAACGACGTGTCCCATGGTTCCATGCCTGCCATGAGGACCTCTTTCTTGCTTTCTATCCTTAAGCTCCAAGTTCAAGTTCATATGAAATGCAAACTTATCCGAGGCCGATGTTACGTGTTCTTCCTTTCCTCCTCTCCCGCCTATGATGATGATCGGATGTATATAACCTCTCATGGCACTCATCAAACCATGGGAGACATCCATGCCCATGTTTTTCGAATGCGGGCTGGATGTGTCCCATGGTTCCATGGTGCCATGAATCATTTATTCTTGCTTTTAGTATCGAATCATCTGAGGCCAATTTGTTCTTGCCATGGTTGCCTATGATGATTCTATTTGTTTGCCAGTTAATTGATGAACTTCAACTTGTGAGGGACTGGAGCTATGAAACTTCGCTTGTCCTTTTTCTCATGTCTGTCATCAAACCGTGGGACACATCGATTCCCAGGCAATCTGTCATGGCTGGGATCGACGTGTCCCACGGTTCCATGCCTGCCATGACAGCCTCTTTGTTGCTGCTTTCTATCCTTAAGCTCCAAGTTCAAGTTCATATGATATGCAAACTTATCTGAGGCTGATGTTCTACGTTCTTCCTTTCCTCCTCTCTTGCCTATGATGATGATCAGATGTATGTAACCTCTCATGGCAATCATCAAACCGTGAGACACATCCATGCCCATGTTCTTCATATACTGGGCTGGATTTGTCTCACGGTTCCGTGGTTGCCATGAACCATTTGTTACTGCTTTTAATATCAAAACATCTGAGGCCAATTTGTTGGTTTTATCTCATAAGCTCGTGTGTTTTGATTTTGTCTCATAAACTTGTATGATGTTCTGATTTTTTCTCATAAACTTGTGTGATTTTTGTCTTGCTGGTGTGCTTGTCCTGATCTGATCCATTATCCCCTGCCTTTACGGCCTTGGTGGGGAAATATTTTAAGTGAGAAGAGCTAAAAGAGTGGCGTATCTATAGAGTGGCTGTAGTGTAAGGAACCGCCTATATATATTCTTCCCTTATTCTCTATGCTCATTTCTTTTCTTGCTGTCTTAGGTTCTCTTGTATGTATTTCTTCTCTCCTATCTACGGACCTGCGTGCTTAGGGTCCTTTCTAATATGTTTTCTTCTTTGTCTCGGGATTTGTCTTTGGGGCGTAAAAGGGGTATCCCCTGCCTTAACAGGCTTGGTAGGGAAATAAAACGATATCCTCTGGTTTCTTCCTTCTGTCTTTGCTCTCTTTTCTGTCTTTGTTTATTTCCTGATTATAAATGCTTTTGTTTTCCTTTCTATGAATGCTTTTTCTTTACTATGTGAGACTGTTTGTTAACGCTTACTCCTCTGCGTGCTTTGATGTGCTGGTTTTATCTGTTCATGGTATGTTTGCTACTTATCTGTTCATGGTATGTCTGCTACTTATCTATTCCTGGTATGCTTTCTACTTATCTGTCCATCTGAGATTACATTCACTGTCTTTATGCAACAAAATGAAAAAGCTGCGGCCAATACCATCTTCTTTTAGCCCATGATGATACATTTTGTTTGCCAATTAATTAATGAACTTGAACTTGTGAGGGACTGGAGCTCTGTTATTCAAGTCTGCCATCAAACCATGGGACACATCGATTCCCAGTCAACCTGTCATGACTGGGATCGACGTGTCCCATGGTTCCATGCCTGCCATGAGAACCTCTTTGCTGTTGCTTTCTATCCTTAAGCTCCAAGTTCAAGTTCATATGAAATGCAAACTTATCTGAGGCTGATGTTCTGTGTTCTTCCTTTCCTCCTCTCTTGCCTATGATGATGATCAGATGTATATAACCTCTCATGGCAATCATCAAACCGTGAGAGACATCCATGCCCATGTTCTTCATATGCGGGATTTTGGATTTGTCTCACGGTTCCATGGTTGCCATGAACCATTTGTTACTGCTTTTAATATCAAATCATCTGAGGCCAACTTGTTCTTGCCATGGTTGCCTATGATGATTCAATTTGATCATGCTGTCCTTGAATATCAGATCTACAGATTTCTCTGTGCAGAGTCATAGAGCATTATGTTGTGCAATGGTTTATTTTGCTCTGTTACTTGCCCTTGAATAAGGCTAGCTGTTCGGTGTCTAGAGTTTTGTGAGCACCTTGGCTGCATCCAAGATTTGTAGGTGCACTGATGTGGTTTTGTGTTTTCCTTTGCAAGGTTGAAGGTGTTCTTGGCCTGATCTGGTCTGGGTTGAGGACCTGCTGTCCCTTGAGCTGCCTTCCTCGCGTTGGAGAGGTACGAAACCTATCATAAAGTTGTGTGATGTCCTGGTTTTATCTCATAAGCTCGTGTGTTTTGATTTTGTCTCATAAACTTGTATGCTGTTCTGATTTTTTCTCATAGACTTGTGTGATTTTTATCTTGCTGGTGTGCTTGTCCTGATCTGATCCATTATCCCCTGCCTTTACGGCTTTGGTGGGGAAATATTTTAAGTGAGAAGAGCTAAAAGAGTGGCGTATCTATAGAGTGACTGTAGTGTAAGGAACCGCCTATATATATTCTTGCCTTATTCTCTATGCTCATTTCTTTTCTTGCTATCTTAGGTTCTCTTGTATGTATTTCTTCTCTTCTATCTACGGACCTGCGTGGTTCAGGTCCTTTCTCATCTGTTTTCTTGCTGTCTCTGGGCTGTCTTTGGGCCGTAAAAGGGGTATCCCCTGCCTTAACAGGCTTGGTAGGGAAATAAAAGGATATCCTCTGGCTTTGTTTAGGCTTCTTTGCTGTTTTATGTTTGCATAGGGTAGTTATAGGTTCACCATGTTTTAGCTTACGATCCTGTGTTGTTGCGTGGTTTATTAGCGATGCCTGGTCCTTCGTGTGAGAGGGTTGCACGCTGCCGTGAGAAGAGTCAGAGGAGAAGGGTTGCGGTTGCACAAGGTTTTCTTAGACGACCGCTTTTTCCTACCATAGGTGCATCCTCTGGCCTGTTTGGCCAGCCATTCCAGCTCGCTCAGGAAACAACAACAAGTGAGTAGGCTACTGAGGTTTCGGCCATTCCATGCGGTCTAGATAGTTAGCTTATGCGTGACCTAAACTGGACAGGAAAAAGAGGCTTGATGGATTTTCCTATAGAGGTGGCGAGGGCTAATCGACGTCGTCGTCTTTGTAAGATGCGCTGCAAGAGGGCCTCCGCTGCAGGCTTATCTATGCCTGCAGTGCCTCCTCTTAGTAGACCATCCATAGAAGAGCTGAAAGGTTCGTAGGTATTTCTTTTCGGTAGGGTATTATTTTTCCACTGCTGCTGTGTTTTCTCTGATTCCCCTGTATGCATCTGTAGATTCTTACGAAGAACGGTCTTACTATGGTGGGCCTACGCATGAGTGTCCATACTGTGGTGCGGTTTTTGGTTTCGGGGAAAGAGTAAAGACCATTTCTAATGTGTCAAAAAGAAAAATCGTGTACAACTCATGTTGTAGAGGGGCCAAGATCAATGCGAAACCTTATGCGAAACCACACTCGCGCCTCTTGCCGAACCGTTGAGATTCAATGGCGATTCGCGGTCTAGGAAGTTTCTTAGGCGGATACAATCCTACAACTCTTTGTTTGCGTTCACCTCTTTAGGTGCCTCTGTTGACAAGACGATAAATAATGGAACTGCACCTTATGTTTTCAAAATAAATGGGGTTGTTCACCATCGTATTGGCTCCCTGCTGCCCAAAAATGGCTCACGACCGAAGTTTGCGCAGCTTTACATATACGATACCGAGCACGAATCAAGCAACCGTCTAGGCCTTTTCCAGGCTGATGACCTTGCTTCTGACAGTCCAGACCCTGATATTGTGCAGTCCCTCTTAGACATGCTAAATGAGCATAATAACCTTGTCAAAGCGTTTGCACTTGCTAAGGAACGTTTAGAGCAGGCTGGCGATCAGAGAGTGACACTGCGATTGCTAGGCTGCAACTCGCGTCATGATGTCCAGTACAACCTGCCTACAAGTGGTGAAATTGCGGCGATAATAGTGGGAGACTACTCAGCTGAGGAATACACTTATGATGTCCTTGTGCATGATAGAGACCATGGCCTTAAGCGAGTTTCCTGCTTGCATCCATCCTACTTACCCCTGCAGTATCCTCTGCTGTTTCCCTACGGAGAGCATGGTTTCCATCTTGGCATGAAGTATTCAGATGCCGATGAGGCTGGTACGACACGTAGATACATTACTATGCTTGAATTTGGTAGGTTTCACATGCACTACAGACTAAATGAAGCGAATCCATTCACATGTTATGGCAGATTGAGTGACCAGTTAGTTGTTGACTTCTATTCTACAGTTGAGGGCTCTAGGCTTAAGTGGTTAGCTGACCACCAAAAAGATCTACGATCCGAGTTGCTTCCACACCTTATGGAAGGAGACATCAACGAGCGCATATGCGTTCGTGTCGCCAGGTTCTGGGAGCTGTACAGTCCTCAAGATGAGTCAAGGCTGCTGCATACGGACATGGTCCTTATTGATGAGGAGGTACACATCATCCCTTAGCATGTTACTCTAGCAAATTGTTCCCAGCTGGCCTGGTTTGCGCCTACATATATATGACTGGTTGTGTTTGTTTTTTCCTTTTGCAGGGCAATACCATGCATGCTCAGGTTTATCCTGCTCACAGTGAGGTGTTCAACCAGATGGTGCAGGAAGGCAGGGTCTACAACATTTCCTACTTCCGAGTCAAGAAATCTGGTGCCTACAGGCCAGTTCCGAACAATCTCATGGCTACCTTTTCCAAGTGGACCAGTGTAGAAGAGGTGACTGAAATTCCTCCTGCGTTCCCAAAGTATGCATACACACTTGCTTCCATGGAGGAGATACAATCACGTGTGGATAGCGTAGCTTTGTTCACAGGTACAGTGTCCCTGTTTTTTTATCTATGCTGTTGATTTTGTTTGTTCAGATAGTTTATAGTGTTGTGTTTCAAAATAGATGTCATCGGAGTGATCACCTCTATCTCCAAAGTTGATACCATACAAACAAGGATGAGGCAGGGTGATACTCTAAGGAGGACGGTCATGATACGTGAGACAAGGTATTGATGGTTCGGTTCATATGCTTCTGTATGTGTGTGCTTGTGTGTGATGTTCGATTCTAATACTTGCTTTTGCTCCTGCTCCAGTGGTACACTGCTGAAGGTAGTGCTCTGGGGAGAGCGGGCCACTTCCTTCCCCGCTGAAGAGACACACAGTAATGGTCAGTCCTCGCCGCAGATTGTCATCTTTGTTGGTACGCTTGTCAAGAGCTTTGGTGGCCTCTCTCTTACTGGTGGATCGCCGTGCAAATGGTACATAAACCCTGAAGTCCATGAGGTGAAGAGGCTCATGACTAGGTATGATCTGTTCTGTTACATATGTTTTGTGCTTGCTCTGTGCCTTTTTGGTCGTGACAGTGTCTTTTTGAGGGTTTAACTTCTACTTCGTTTGCTGGACAGTGCAAAGGCTGTGCATCAGCCGATTAGCTGGGCTGAGGATGCGGTTCTATCTCAGACAAAGACTGCTGCTGAAGAAAAGAAGATTTCAGAAATCAAGAACCTTAACCCTTTTCAGTGCAAGGTGCTATAGATAACATTCAAATTTGGTGATGCCCTTTTCTCTGGCCTAACCATATCCTAACTGCTGTCTACTTGGTATTCCTGCAGAAAGATGAGTTTCTGGTTACAGTGACTATAAAGAAGATTGAGAGCTCGTGGTGGTACAATGCATGCAAGAAATGCATCAAGACAGCTAAACGTCATGGTGATTCTTACAAGTGCACCAATCCTGGCTGTGCTACTGTTGGGATGCCCGCTCAGAGGTTAGATATCAGCCCTCTTTTCTCTGTTAATGAGACCTCTTCCCACATAATATGTTTGCTTATTCTGTTCACATTAGGCAATTTTGTATCTTATCTACACCCGGGAAAATATTTTCTAATGAACTAGGAGCTGGTGTGCTTACAGAAACCAAGCGAGCTGCATAGTTTGTTCCTAGCTTCCTACTCTGAATTTCTTAGCTGCTAGCCTCATACTCATATAGTGCATAGTGTTGCTAGCTCTTTTCTTCTCTTGTTGCTCAACAAAGAGCACTTCTGGACCATTTATAATTTACTACGATATGCTACCTAATAGCCTTGCTTTATTGTTGTGTGCATGAGCTTTATTATTGTGTGCATGAGCTCATTTCCTATTCAGATCTTTGTGTGGTGTGCTGGTCCCTTGTCCTTGACTGATCCTTCCCTTTGTACAGGTACAAGCTTTCAATCCTCGCTGGAGACGAGACTGGTGACACGAATTTCATTCTTTTTGGAAGAATTGCTCGGCGGCCCGACCAAGAAACGCGAATTGTGACCTCATTGCTGATAACCCAATTGGGTTCATCCCTGATGAAATTACGAAGCTCCTTGAGAAGACCTACATATGGAATGTCAGCTTCACTGACAGCACAATTGAGTCAGGAAACATCACCTTCCAGGTTAATGCGGTGGTGGCAGAGATAAACGATGGGAGTGCTGTTATACCAACGACACCAGTAGGGTCCCAAACATCATCTCTGATACTCTCAAGAGGTGCAGGCCCGAGTGTGCAGGACACTCCTCAGAGCAGCAACCCCCCGCCTCTCTCCGGCTGCCGCCACCGCTTCGATGCTAGCCTTGCCTCGGGTGCTACACCAAGCAAGATGGGAATGCTTGCAGCTGAACTGATAGACACACCGCAGGGAGGGAAGGACCCTGCTGGTGATGAGGTAAGACTGTCCCTGTTGTGGTGCTTCCAGTAGTTCAACATCCAAACTTGATTCATTTAGGATGATTATAATCTTGGTCTTGTGTTCTATCACAGGCTGATACCTTGACATCTGCTGCTGTCTTGCCTGATAAATCATCGACGCAAAAGCAGGTGGCTCCTACCAGAAAAAGGTTGGTTCTGCCAAATTCTTGTGTTGATCCTACTGCTTTACTGCTGTACACTGACCACACGCATCCACCTACAGAAACCGCCCATCCCCTAACAAAAAGGTTGTTAAGGGGCTCTTTCGGGGAACGGTGACCGGAGATCCTCGCTCGAAGATGATGTTGTTGTGTCGGCCGTCTTGCTAAGACCGGGTAATACTCTACGGCGACCGCCCTTTGCCTCACATGCTTGCCAATGCATTTGGGCGCCGTAACAACCGATCCCCGCGTTTTGATGATTCCTGGGCTCAAATCCATTGGATGGTCCGTTATTGCGGTATTCGGATGTTGCCTAGGAATTTATGCTTATCGTTGTTGGTGACCTCCACATTATGCTAGCATTGTGCAAATTGGTTTTGTGTCCGGTCTTGCAGCATACCGTAGCCGATACCCTTCGTCTATTGCATCCGCAAATATTTCCAGGGCTCGCCCATCAACCAACAAAAGGATTGGTAAGGGGTTGTCTGCTGGAGAAGAAGCTGGAGAGTATGTTGCTGGTACCGGTGGAAGTGCGGGTCTTTGCGCTGAAGGCGGTGTTAGTTATGATGATGTTAATTCGTATTGAGCGGAGTTTTACTAATATGGCTAATGGTTAGTAGTCTATACTGGTAGGATTGTATCCAATATTTGTTGGCTGGTTTATTAATATGTTAGTCTATACTGGTAGGATCGTATTGAGCGGAGTTTTATTAATATGTTACTAGAACCAAGGAATTATCGTTTCCAGTAGTCCTATTGCAGTTGGTTTCCTATGTAGTTCTACTGCACTTAATTTTTACTTTCCCAGCTTGCAGTGGCACAACTTCCATTCAGAGAAACAGTAGTTTCCTTCTCTTAGTAGTTAATTCCTACATGATATATAGATGGGTTTAAATCTGTCTATGAGGAAAGCCATTTACTTCTGAAATGATATGCTACTCTCGAGATGTTTGATCTGCGCTAAAATTACTGCTGAGCCTTCTCTCAAGTAGTGGTATTTAAATTGCTATGATACTTGGAAAATATAGGTTTGAAAGTGCATATACGAATGCTGAATGAGGTTTGTCACTATGTGAGCAGTTGTTTGTTCTGGAACTTATCGTTATTTCTTTTTTGCAGCCCTAGCACTGATGCATGAGCAGGGAGCTCATGTCCATTTTGCTTTCCGTGTTGAACCGGCATGTCCGATCTCGTTCGGGTTTGTCGACATGTCGTCTTCATCTACTTCCACTTTCAACACGTCGAGTTTTGTGTTAGTATCAAAAGCTACCAACTATGATGCTCGTGGGAACTTGTCTTTGTGGTGATCGGATGTCTTGTAATAGCGCTTATGTTTATGCGGACAGACACCTAAGTCTTTGTTGATGCAGCGCTTGGTAGCTAGGGATACTATTCTTAGTGTTTAGGATTGGTGATTGGATGTGTAAACCGTAATCTCCACTTGCCGGACAAAAACCTCATAGCTGCTCAGGATGTGATCTGATGTGGTCTATGAAACCATGGAATGGACATTTCGTGCAACAATGTGCTGCTTATGTTATGTTTTTTTTCTTACCTTTTCTTCGCTGACTTAATTGTAGGGCGCGCATTGCGCGCCCGCCCGTTCTAGTGTTCTAACATGGACAGAGGTTTCCTCCTAGTAGAAGATAAAAGATAGATGTACATGATGCAACGAACAAATGCAGATATGTTGGACCATCAAATCATTGCGGCCCATTGCATAGTGCCTACTAGGCCTATGCCATTTTCCAGATGCATGGGAGCCTACAACAAGAGGTAGGTGCGTCAGTCTACAGAATCCACTACTTTATGAATGCTTGATGGCTTATCGAACTATCAAAACTCTGCTTCCCTATCACAACAGAGCTTATTGTTCAATTCAAAGGAAAAAACAATGTTTACCGTTTAGCCCCCTATTGTCAGGGTTCTCTACCGCCGGCAGTAAATTTGTATCGATCGTGCGTCGGACTCAGATGGTTAGCACAAGAGACAATAGGATTAGACTGGTTCGGGCCTCCGAGAAGTAATACCCTACGTCCAGTATCGAGCTGCCGTGTTCCCGAGCTAGGAGTGCTTGTAGTAGGGGTTACAAGCTGGTTGGGAGAGGGTGTCAGACCCAAGTCCCTTGAAGTGGTGTTCGATCTGTAGGAGGTCTAATCCTTGTAATAGTTGTCCTCCTCTCCCTTTTATAGTCACAAGGGGAGGGGCACAAGGGAGAAGTAAGAAAGAAGTACAGTGCTTGGTTGCTGAGATGTCCCATCGTGCGTCGCTGTCCGTCAGGACGCATTGATGTGGAGTCGCGCTACTTGGTCGTGGGAGCCGACGCGTGGCCGGGCGTGGCTGTTCACCCCGGGATGCTTGGCACCTCCTCCGAGTAGTTTGCTGTTGTCTTAGTCTGCCCGAGAACTTGACTAGCCTGCCACACTTGAGCGTAAGTCTAGGCCCGAGCTCGTCGTAGGGGGTGCTTGAGTGCCTCGGGCTAAGCTTGCGTGTGGCAGAGTGGGAGATGATGGCGATGGGATGGCCGCGCAGCCGGACATGCCAGCATTAAGGCTCTTGTCGGGGCCAGCTGCTTTCATGGCCACCAGCTGGTGTATTTCCATGACATGGGAACCGTTGCCCCCACGCGCGTCGGTGGTGGTGCTCGCGCCCTGGGCTCACGCCGCGTGTCATGGCCCATGCACCAGTTAGAGCCGGGGGGAGGTTGTGCGAGGCAGAGACTTGTCGTGCGAGGCAGAGACTTCTCGGGGGGATCCCTCTTGTAGGGAACTGGTCGGAGATGCTTCCAACTGGTCGGAGACTTGACGTCTTGCCAGTGTGGGTCTTGACCGGGGTCCTCAGTCCTCCTCGTCTTGAATCTTAGCCTTGACATTGTCAATCTTGGCCTTCATGTTGCCAACAGTGTTGGATTACCTTAAATGGGTTACCTTATGTTTAAGGGAGATCTTTTCGCCGTCAAAGGGGGCCCTAATCCGGGCCCTCGTCAGTAGCCTCCGAGCTTGAGGGGGAGTCAAGGAGTCGCGCTCAAGATGAATTAGACGATCCTAGTGTTGATGATGTTCTTCATGCTCTCGGTGGGTGCGCGTGAGCGCATCCCCCGGATGTAGCCCCCGAGCTCATGAGTGAGTTGAAGACTCGCTCGCGAGCTTTTATGTGTGATTGTAGCCGTTGTAGCCCGGGGACGCCTTATCGGGGTAGTCGTGGTAAATGCGGGCGTAGTAGTGGGCGCGAGCATTTCGGCCGACGTGACGGACGTGACCGTTCCATCCAGATTGCGTGTAGGCGTTGCAGGTCCGTACTCTGCGGGGATTGAGGCGTCGTGGAGTGAGCGCCTCTTTCGCCGAGGTGCGCGCGCGTGGGCGAACGTTTCGCTGACACGGCGGGCCCGGCGTTGAAGGTGAGGAGCCGCGCTTGCCCCTTTAAAACCACGCGTCGGGCACGAGTTCAGGACTTTGCTTTCCCATTATTTTCTTCCTCTGTGCTCGCATCCCGCTCCCCGCGCTCCTTCGCATTCGCAACGCCACCACCTCTTGCGCCTTCAGCCCGCCCGAGACTCCACCGCCGTGATGTCGAACTGGATGTGCTCCAATGTGTCCCGCGAGCAGCTGCTGCATCTCGTTGAGGTGGGCCAGCTTCCCCCGCTCACCGCCGCTGTGGAGTGGAAGGTTTCCGGCGACGAGTCTGAGGGGTTCGTGGTGTCGTTCGTGTCCTTCCACGAGCGCGGCTTCTTCGTCCCCGCCGGGCGGTTCATCCACGGAGTTCTCTTCGAGTATGGGCTCTAGCTGCAGTACCTCAACCCGAACAACATCCAGCAGATGGCGGCATTCAAGGCGATCTGCAAGGGATACCTAGGAATCAGTGCCCATTGGCACCTTTTCCGGTAGTTCTTCAAGTTCGCATGCTTGAAGGAGGGTTCCTGGGCGGCGACGATTGGCTGCGCTAACCTCCGGATGAAGCAGGGCCGGGGCGATGACAACATCCCAGTGTCCCTGACCAGCTCGAACAGCGGCTGGCACAAGGGGTGGTTCTATCTGTGGAACGACCCCGGGTTCGCGCTTCCGGCGTACACCGGGAACTCCATTGACGAGTCGCGGAGGAACTGGTCAGACGGCCCCGCGAAGGCGGAGCAAGAGGAGATCCTCAAGGATCATTGTGTGGTGCTGAGGCACCTCCGGGAGCCGGGGTCACCTTGTCGGAAGTCCTCGGGCAGTACCATGCCCGAGGAGTTGTGCCGCTCCGGAGGCGACCGCTTCATCTCTGCGAGATGACGGCCGACCAGGCCCCCTGGACGGGGACCGTGACTGCTCCGACCCTCTCGTCGCCGCTTGAGGTTCAGCGCCGCGTGGCGCAGGCGATCGGCAGGTCGACCTACTCGTTGCCGCCGGCGCGGCTGTTCCTGATGCTCGCCCACGAGGGGACTGAAAAATTTGTGAGTCACCATCTTCTCGATACATCTCGATCGTTCTGTGTTCTTTGTTGTGACGTTGATCTTCTCGAAGATCTTCTGCTTCAGCGGACTCCTCTGTCTCCTTGTCATTGCAGTTGAGGTGTGCGCACCTTGTTCTGGTCGAAGCGCCTCTCTCGGAGGAGGCGATCTTCAATCGGAACAAAGCGGGCGCGAGAAGTGGCGTGCCGTGCGCAAGGCGCAGCACAAAGTGCAAGATCGCCAAGTGCGATCGGAACGACAACCGCATCATGAGGCGGAAGGCGGGGGAGCGTGGCATCTCCTCCATTGAAGATCCGTCGCCGGAGCCGTCGTGGAGCGGTGACGTGGATAGCATGACGGTGGATTGGAGTGACATGTCGGGGTCGTCCTCGTCATCTCCACCCCGCGCCACAGAAGTGTCATCATCGCGGTGGCCACAGATGGCCGAGCACGACAAGAATACGGGCTCGAGCTCGCAACCGGCAGCTCGCCCCGCCCGAGGGGACCAGCGGGTGGTCCGCCCTCGCGTGGAGCCTAGCGGGACGGGTGCCCCAAGTCGCGAGAGTCCCGCCCCGCCAAGCCGATCCTCCGAGGCGGTCGAAGGAGCGACTGGCTCCTATCCGCCAACTCTTCGACGGTTCCGACCGCCCCGACTCGGACTCCCTGCAGAGGCGTCGGTCGCAGGCGAGGTCGACGGACTCGGCATCGACGCCGAGCGTGCCACAGGAGGTGGACTCCGGTGCTCCCCTGCGGCGCCTGCAGTCGTTGCTTATCCAAGGCGGCGGAGCCCTGGATGTTCATGTTTCCCTTGTCGCTGGCGGGGGCCAAGGATCAACCGCGGCCGCAGCCGAGGTTGGAGGATCAGCCCCCGAGCAGTTGGGGGAGAGCAGTGCCGCCGTCAAGGTAGTGGATCGAAGTGGAGCAGCCCTCGAGTTGGTGGGTTCCAAGCGCGCAGCACCCGAGCAGGGCTCATCGGGCCGCCCGGCGAAGAAGTCCCAGGTG
This sequence comes from Cenchrus americanus, assembly GCA_947561735.1. Taxonomy (NCBI): domain Eukaryota; kingdom Viridiplantae; phylum Streptophyta; class Magnoliopsida; order Poales; family Poaceae; genus Cenchrus; species Cenchrus americanus. Next base: position 88,636,327 of record OX387245.1, on the reverse strand, counting down.
CGCTCCAAGATGTAAGTTTCCGTCCTCGGAGCCTCCATCGCGTACTCTTCAACTTTCCTTGTTTGTTAACCTCGACTCTATCTTCTCGTAGGCATGCCGAGACCGGTGCGCTCAAGGCCAAGCGCCCAACCCGTTGAAACAGTCGCAGCCGCACCCGCTTCTTCGGTGGTCGACATGGCGGAGGGTGTTGTAGGAGGGGCGGGGCCTTCGTCGCCCCGACCAGATGCTGATGCCGCAGAGGAGGTCCTCGTGTCGAGCCAACTTGTCGCGGCCTTTCAGGAACGCGACGCCCCCGAGGGCATGACAAGGGCCACCTCCCTGGAGATCCAGGAGGTCGAGGAGGGCACGGGAACAGCTTTGTCACAAGGCGCTGTGAGCGGTCAGGCCCTAACCCTCGAGCTCGCCCGCGCCCCAAGGGCGGCTGCCTTCGAGGCCGGAGACGACGCCGAGGACGATGAGGAGGCCGCATCATGCAACACCCTTGAGCATGGGTTGGCGTGGGCACGCCACGCGTTCGATGAGTTGATCCTCTTCGCGTCATCGGTAAGTTTTCTTACTTGGGTACTTGTTTTTCTTTTCAATTTTCTGGTTCTTCTAATAAGCGCGGCTCACCTTTGACTTGTTCGGGGCAGACCCTCGCGGCATCAGGTCGGAGGTGAGCGCGTGCGACACGTGAACTCCGTACAGTGCAGGCTCAATTGAAGATGCAGCTCGTCGTGGCTCGGGTGGTGGCAGCCGCTGTGACGCCCCAGGTTTTTTATTAACCCTAACAGCTGGTCAAAGTAGTCAACAGTGGTCAAATCACGGTCAACCTGGGCCATCACCTTGAAAAACTCAATAACCTCCCCTAGTGACCCCTTTGACTAGTAAACACACTTGTGGGGCCAACCCATGGTCAAGGGCTTGGTCAAACCCCTTGCCACCCTAGTGTCCACAAGTGTCTGCCGGAACTTTTGCCGCGTTCTCCAAAATTCACCTAAACACTTAAAATTCTACCTTTATGAAAGTTGTCCATCTTGATGAGGGACACAACTTTCATGTAGATTGGCATTTCAAATTTTGAGTGGAAAGGCTTGAAAAATCAGTTGCAAGACATAATTCACTGTTGGCCAAGACAGGCTGACATTCAATATTGGCATTCAAATAATTCAAATTCTGTGCAGAAAAACCCTATATAGCCTTTGTAGAAATTTTTAAGGGTAGCTAGATCTACAACTTTGGTATTCATCACTTGGTCGACTTCAATACAATAAATTAGAGCAATTCTATTTCCAAAGCAGTACCAGCGAAACAAAAGCAGGCAGAGCGCCCCACGCCACGACGTCGCGCGCTCAGCATGCCGCCGCCGCCCGCCGCGCGCCGGCCGGCCCCGGCGTCCGTGCCCGCGCCCCCAAGGCCGCGCACGGCCCAAGGCATGCTCTACCCGAGTCGCCCGCACCCCAACGCGCCCGCTCCCCGAGGACATCGAGTCCGCGCCGCTGTACGCGCGCCGCCCGAGCCCCGTAGCACGGCCGGGAGCATCTTTCGCCGTCATCCTTCGTCACCCCGAGCTCGTGCGCCTATTTAAACACCCCCTTGCACCCCTCCGTGCGCCACCGTGTGCTCCTCCTCGCCATTGCCGCCGCCGCACGGAGCTAGAGCTCTCCGCTCGTGTTCGCCGCCGGCCGGCTACTCTGGTAGCGTTCGTAGGCCCCAGTACACCTCCCCAGCTCGCTTATTGCCCAGCACATTACCCCCTAGCCGTGTTTCCCCGAGCCGTCGCGGCCACCGCCGGCCGGCCGCCGCCGAAACCCGTCGTCGGCCGCCTCTCGCGCCCCAACACCGGCCACCTACAACCCCTAGGTGAGCTCCCGGGTCGCGCCCGCCGCTTGCCCGGCCGCGGGCGCCACCGGCTCGCTGGAGCTGACCGCGCCCACGCCACCCTCCCCGGCCAAGGACCACATTGCTACGATTTCAATCTTTGTAGGGTGTTTTATGCAAAAGGCAGGACTTGGTTGCTTAAAAGCCCATCTAGGTTTTATTACAAGTCAGTCCAGAGTCTTAGAAAATTTCTATAAATTCGTAGAAAATTCAGAAAAATACAAAACCAATTTTGTTGGGTTCAGGGAGAGAAATCCCACAACTTTTGTTATTCTCACAAATGTGAAAAACCTAGATCTGTCATAACTTTAAATCTACAGCTCCTCTGTATCTCAATTTTGGATATGTTGTGTGTTAGGTCATGACTAGCTTCTATGCTAAAAATTGCACAAAGTTATGAAGTTGATCCTGTCAAATAAATTGTTTCCCATTTCTACAGAAACTGCCTAGATGATTATTCTTGCTAAATATGTTTATGTTTTTGAGCTCAATTTGTGCACACTGTCTTTTGATGTCAAAATACACATCTTGTGAATTAATCATGATTTTTTGGCTTAAGAGAAATAATTGTTCTCAATTTGTGCATGAATTCCTTTGTAAATTAATGAACTAAGATCAGTAGGGTTTCTAGGTGAATATGCTGGTTCTTTAGGCTTGTTTAGGACCAAAGAGCATGCATGAGAAAGTTTGGATCATTTTGAGGCTTATTTATTTTTGTATGCATTTAAATGGAATCACTAGATAGTCTTTGTTATTTTCCATAATATTTAATTTCCTAGCATCCAAGCATCACATGTGGGTCCAATTGACCAGTATAGGTGCTAATATGATTAAGAAACACTTCTTTAATTTTTGGTAATTTAATTGCTTAATAAAAAGCTTAAAAGACCTTTTAAAATTAAAGAGAAATTAAATAAGGGAAAGCCCCTAGTTAATTCTTTTCGTTTTTAAAGTATTATCTAATTTAATTAAAAGATAATTACATATCCTTACTGATAAGAATTTAATTCATGAATAAAAATATTATTCATACCTTTGTTTGTGAAAGGAAAAAAGGACCAAAACATTCACATGAAATAACAAGTACAATAAAAACCTTTATTCAAATGTACAATAAAAGGAGAACCCATGTACAACTAATAACCTTCCTAAAAGAGAAATACTATCTAGATGCTTGTTAAGGTGAATATGACCAACAAGAGTTGGATAAGATAACTACCTATCACATCACCTGAACTTGCATTGCATTCTGTGTATATCTTCCGGACGGTGACTACTCACTTGTCCCGGAAACCGAGGAAGGAGGAGCGGAAGCTTCACTGCAATACGTGGAAGTGCTCGACACCGAGGGTGCCCAGGCTAACCTAGCTGACGAAGGCAAGCTCTGGTGCATCTAACCCAGTTTTTCAAATTCTTTATTCAATTATCTATGGATGATTGTGCATTTAAGTTCAGGAGTTGAATGGAACCCTAGATGCATGATCCCTAGGTACCTTTGTCCTTACTAGTATGATAGGTCGATAGCTGCTAAGCTATAGGACCGTTACAAGTTGAGCGATGACCTTACTCGCGAGAATAGGTTCCTAGATAGGAATCACAATTATCCTTAAATGGATTTCTCACGTGGTAAGAGCATGAGATTTGGGCTCCGGTCCAGTGGTTATGTGGGTTAAGTGTTTGAACATACTAAGCACATGTCGGGAATGGGACCGGTAAGCCTAGTACCTTAATGAGGCGGCGAGGGATCCTACTATTACTACTCTTGGGATTCGCTCTCACGGCTAGCTACAGGTGGTGTATGGTGACTCCGGGTATCTCGCGGGGTATGCCGAATAGCCTGCACCAAAGACTGTAAGATTCGATCCCGACCCGAGGATTATTGGAAACGGCCTAGGAAAGTTGTCCTTTCGGGGGCAACCTACTCTTTGTTACTTTTTAGCGAAAGCAACCCAGTAGCCAAAAAGCCTTTCATAGTCTAGATTTGATGAAGTAGTTATCACCGACGGGTAAGTCTTGCTGAGTATTAGTATACTCAGCCTTGCTATAATATGTTGATCCAGGTAATGCTTTCGTTGATGTGTGGCCCAGAGAGATCCTGCCCGGCTGGGAGCTGGAGTGGGTGGAGGACGACTACTGAAAGCATCATGGATGGCCTCCCGTGGTGTCTTCGCTTCCATTAATTTATTTCCGCTGCTTTCAAAAGCTCTGAACTATTTCATCATGGCAAAAACTATGGTTTGTAATAATTAAACCCCTCGGGGTACTCATTTGGATATTAATGTTGATGTATCTCTGGACTCACCTTCGAGTGAGTTTTAATGCATATATTCGATCCTTGTTGCTATTCAAGTGATTTACCGGGCGTTAACCCGGCAACTAACGACAGGATGATACTTTATTATCGCTTAATGACCAAAGTGGATTGGTTTAGGCGATAGTACGGTATTTTCCTAGGCGGGTTGTCACAGCCGCAACGGTGGCGAGCGAAGCGTCGACGCAGACATACCTTGATGCCGCCCGGCAATCCGCGGAGGACGGCGCCACCGCTGCCGAGTCTGCTGCCGCTGCAGCCGCTACCGAGGGGGACTTGCTAGCGTCGAGGCTGGCCCTCACTGAGGCCGAGGTCCAGAAGCTCCGCGTGGCCGTGACGTCCACCGAGGAGGCCGCTGAGAGGGCCAAGACCACCGCTGCCGCCATCGAAACTGCCGCCCGGGACATCGCCCAGACTGTCGCTCGCGAGAAGGCGACGCTCGAGGTGAGGGTATCGAAGCTGGAGTGTGACCTGGGCACTGCCACGACAGACCTGGTGACGACTGGTCGTCAGTTCTCCCAGGTCTCCAAGCAGCTTTAGGAGGTCTCCGAGGAGGCAACACGGCTGCGCGAGGGCAATGCGAAGCTATCGGAGGACCTCGAGGGTGAGTCGTGTGGTTGCTTTCTTTCATTGCCTCCCTCGCTGCATGTGTTTTGTCGTGTTCTGATTCGCTGGTCGCCATCGCAGGGGTGCGTGTGTATCGCGCCAGGATGACCACGAAGTTGGCGGAGCTGAAGAAGGAGCTGAACACCACCCTCCTCAAGGTTATCGAGAAGGATGGTGCGATCGGACGCTTGTCAAAGCAGCTTCAGAGTGGGTATCGGACCTTGGCTCTGCCTTCCCCTTTTCTGCGGAAACGCCATAACTTGTCGCTCTTGTTTGTCTTCCAGAGGTCAAGATAGAGCTGGAGCAGTTGCAGATGGCTCAAGAGCAGGATGTGGCCGCCCTGAACCAAGCCCAGGACGCCCAACGCCAGTCGGAGGCCGCCCGCTAGAAGACTATCGACGACCTGGCCAAGCTTGGAAGGGTGATTAGCACAGCTATGGCCGGGCTCGGCGTGTCGCTCGGTCCAGCGACGCCTAAGACGCTGGTCGAAGAAGTCGGGCGCCTCCCAGGCGCAGTCCGAGAGCTTGAGTTGGCGACGACCCGACGAGTAGTGCATCGAGTCCTCGCCATGTTCGAGTCGCACTACTAGGGGCTGGACCGCATGGCGCTTAGCGGCGGCTGGGCCCCTGGCATCTCTGACGCGCAGTGCGACGAGCTAAAAGAAGACTGCGCCTCCTTCACCCGCGACATGGCCGACGCCACCTTAAAGGACCTGGAGCTGCTGCCCCAGGATGCACCAGAGGAATCGGAAGCCCCCGAGCCCTCAAGTTAATTATACCATATTTTGTTTTATGTAATAACCCGAACAAGTCGTAAGGCTACAAGCCGTATATCTATGTACTTTTTCCAAGTTGCATTACACCCCGATCGCTTCCGAGCGCCTGAGGACGACTGCAGCAACGTGTAGTCGATCTTAGAAAACCGAGGTGACCGAGCCTTACTCTGGAGCCACAAAGGCATAGGAGTCGGAAAGCTCGCCCCCCTCAATCCGCTAAGTGCAACCACTTGTTCGCAGCCCCTGAGAACTCAGAAGGTTCGGGAGGTAACTTGGCGTGGTTTTGTTCGTGAAATCATTTTTTGGACCAGAGTCCAGGCGGTACTCGAATGCTTTTTGAAAAGAGGTCGGACGAAGACCTGAGGACTCGAAGTGTGTTCGCAAGTCTTTGTACCGTAGCCGCGGAGGTGTAAGCACTAAGAGCTTTGAACAAATAGCTGCCCCACACCCCACGCAGGCCGTTGTCTTTACTTTTTGTGAGATCGAGTTTCCGTCAAAAAACCTTTCGCTCGTGCGATCGGTCTCGACACGATTGTCGGGATTTTTTGAAAAATTTCATAAAAAATGGGGGAGGGCATCGTGCCCTGGGTAGCCCCGAGCAGGGAGCGTCTTTGCACTGGTGCGATGACGTTCGCTGCTCAGCCCCAAACGTTGTCGCAAACACATGAACACAGCCAACGATAAGTTTCCGAACTCAAAGACATGTGAACAAGGCATGCAACATCTATTTATTGATGTACGAGGTTTGAACAGTTACTCAAGGATAAAACGGGCGCAGGTGTTTGATGTTCCATGCATTGGAGACGACCCTCTCGTCCTCGTACTGGATCTTGTACGTCCCTGGTCAGAGCACCTCGTGGATGATGAATAGCCCCTCCCAAGGCGGTGATAGGTTGTGCCCGTCCTTGCTGCCTTGAACTCATCGGAGCACAGGATCTCCGATGTGGAACTCGCGGGGGTGCATGTTACGTTCGTGGTAGCACCGCAGGGCCTGTTGGTACTTGGTGCATCGCAGCAGTGCTACGTCGCGCGCCTCATCGAGTTGGTCGATTGCGTCCTTGAACGTGATTTGGTTGCCTTCCTCGGTGTAAGCCCGTACTCGCGGGCTGCCATAGTCGATGTCCGTGGGCAAGACCGCTTCGGAGCCATGCACCATGAAGAAGGGCATGAATCCCGTGGCTCGGTACAGTGTGGTGCGTAAACTCCACAGCACGAATGACAGCTCAGCCACCCATCTTGCACTGAACTTGTCGAGACGCTTGAAGATTCATGGCTTCAATCCTTGTAAGATCATGTCGTTCACCCTCTCGACTTGCCTGTTCGACTTCGTGTGGGCAACAGTCGACCAGTCCACATGGATGTTGTTGTCATCGCAGAAGTTGAGGAATTTCTTCCCTGTGAACTGGGTGCCGTTGTCAGTGATGATCGTGTTGGGTATGCCGAAGCGATAAATGATGTCAGTGAAGAATGATACCGCCTCCTCAGAGCGGACGTTGACGATGGGTCAACCCTCGATCCACTTGGAGAACTTGTCGACCGCCACGAGAAGGTGAGTGAAGCCCCCGGGCGCTTGTCGGAGCGGCCCCACCATGTCGAGGTGCCAGACGGCAAAAGGCCACGTGATGGAGATGGTCTGAAGTCCCTATGCCGGGAGGTGAGTTTGTCGAGCATAGAACTGGCACCCTTGCAGGCACCGGACGATGTCCTTGGAGTCTGCGACTGCTGTGGGTCAGTAGAAACCTTGTCGGAAAGCCTTTCCGACATGTGTTCTCAGACCGGCGTGGTGACCGCAGGCGATGGCATGTATCTCTTGTAACAGCTCGCGACCCTGGTCTTCGGGAATGCACTACATGAGAATGTCGGCGGCCCCATGCTTGTAAAGTTGACCGTCGATGAGGACGAATGCTTTTGCTCGACGGGCGATGCGTCGAGCCTCCGTCTGGTCGGAGGGGAGCTTCCCCCCGACTAGCAACTCAAGGATTGGAAACCGCCAATTGGGATCTTCAAGATTCAGTACAGACGGTTGATCGACCGCCATGACCTTGGGTTCCGCCTCCTCGGGTGGCTTCTCTCCCTCTGCTCGTACAGATGGTGCGTGTTGATCACTAGCGAAGACCCCCGTGAGGCACCGAGCTACGACTGGACGCGGTCTTAGCGAGTACGTCAGCTGCTTTGTTGTAGTCGTGCAGCACGTGATGAAGCTCGAGGCCATGGAACTTGTCCTCTAGATCGCGCACGGCTTGACAGTGTGCCGCCATCTTCGGGTCCACACAGTTTTTGTCCTTCATGACTTGATCCACGACCAACTTCGAGTCTCTCCTAATCTCGAGGCGATTGATCCCGAGCTCGGTGGCGATTCAGAGGCCGTTGATCACGGCTTCGTACTCGGCGGCGCTGTTCGATGCCGGGAAGTGTAGTCGTACCAAGTACTCCATGCGCATGCCAAGAGGCGAGATGAAGACAAGGCCTACACCAGCTCCTTCCTTCATGACCGAGCCATCGAAGTACATGATCCACGTCTCGTGCTCGATCGACGTCGGTGGAGTTTGAATCTCCGTCCACTCGGCCACAAAGTCTGCGAGTACTTGTGACTTGATAGCACCGCGTGGTGCATAGGTGATGTTTTGTCCCATCAGCTCGAGCACCCACTTGGTGATCCTCCCTTCGGCCTCAGGGTTCTGGATGACCTCCCCGAGCGGGTACTTGGACACCACCGTGATGGGGTGGGCGTCGAAATAGTGCCGGAGCTTGTGCTTGGTCATCAACATTGCGTACACGAGTTTTTGCATCTGGGAGTAGCGCGTCTTGGAGTCGGAAGTACCTCGCTGACGAAGTACACAGGTCGTTGCACTTTCTGCGACCTTTCGGGCTCTTCTTGCTCGACCACCAGCGCCACACTGACCACCTGAGTTGTCGCTGAAATGTATAGGAGCATCGGCTCTTCATGGGTTGGAGCGGTCAGGATTGGAGGGCTCTTGAGCACATTCTTGAGAGAATCGAGTGCCTCTTGCGCTTCAGGAGTCCACGTGAAGTGGTCGGACTTCTTCATAAGTTTGTACAGTGGCAGGCTGCATTCTCCGAGTCGCGCTATGAAGCGACTTAGAGCTGCGAGGCAGCCCGTGACATGTTGTACACCCTTCAAGTTCTTGATCGCCCCCATGTCCATGATGGCCGAGATCTTCTCAGGATTAGCCTCAATGCCATGTTCCGACACGACAAAGCCGAGGAGCATGCCCCTCGGAACCCCAAAAATGCATTTCTTGGGGTTTAGCTTTACCCTGTGTTGTCGTAGCTTCGCGAAGACCTCGGTGAGGTCGGGGACTAGGTCCCTCGTCTTTTTAGACTTCGCGAAGACATATTCTTCTATGATGCATCCTATCAGCTCCCTAAAGACACGTCCCATACATCTTTGGAAAGTGGCACCCGCGTTCTTGAGCCCGAAGGGCATCATCTGGTAGCAGTACGCACCGAACGGAGTGATGAATGAAGTTGCAAGTTGGTTCTCAATGCACATCACTATCTGGTGGTACCTGGAGTACGCATCGAGAAAACAGAGGGTTTGACACCCAGCTGCCGAATCGACTACCTGATCTATGCGAGGCAAAGGAAACGGATCCTTGGGACACGCCTTGTTATGACTCGTGTAGTCAACACACATCCTCCATTTCTTATTCTTCTTCTTTACAAGTACAGGGTTTGCTAGCCACTCGGGGTGGAAGACTTCTCGGATGAACCCTGCACTAAGGACATTCATGATCTCCTCGCAGATCGCCTTGCACTTCTCTTCGTTGAAGCGACAAAGGTGTTGTTTCACCGGTTTCGATCCTGACTTGATGTTTAACTTGTGCTCGACAACCTCTCTTGGGATCCCCTTCATGTCAGAGGGTTTCCATGTGAACACATCGAGGTTCGCTTTGAGGAAGTCGACGAGCGCATTGTCCTATTTAGGATCGAGCGTCATCCCGATACGGAGCGTACGACCGTCATCGGAGACGACCGCATCCTTGACGTCCTTGGCGGGTTCGAAAGAGCAGGCCGCTCGCTTGGACGACTCGGGGGCATCTTGGTACTCGGATCGAGGCTCACACGCGGAGCCTCTTGGACCGGATAATTGCTTCAGCGAACTAAAAGCATTCAGCGTCGCACTCGTATGCTCGCTGATACGTTGGCCCTACTGTGATGATCCCCATCGAACCGGGAATCTTCAGTTTTAGGTACGTTTAATTTGGCATGGCCATAAACTTTGTGTATGCCGGCCTCCCGAGGATCACATGGTACGTCCCCGAGAACCCCACCACTTCGAAGGTGAGGGTTTTTGTGCAGAAGGTCCGCATATCCCCAAATGTGACAGGCAGATCGATCTGCCCGATGGGGAGTGCCTCCATCTCGGGTATGACCCCGTGGAATGGTGCAGTCGACGGCCTTAGCTGGGACCGCGAGATGCCCATGCCGTCAAGCGTAGACGCATAAAGCACGTTCATCTCACTTCCCCATCTATCAGTACCTTGTGGACCCTTTTGGATTTGAATAGGGGAGCTACCACTAGTGGGTAGGATCCAGGCTGAGGCACGTGGTTGGGATGGTCCTCGCGGTCGAAGGTTATCAAAAACTCCGACCACTTTAGATAGGACGGCTTCGTGACATCGGTGTTGAAAACTTCTCGTCGGATGAGCTTCTTGCGCCGCCTCGAGGGTCTTGCCGGAGATCATGTGCACCGCGCCATCTTCACCCGAATACGCAGCCCTCTTGCCATCGTCGTTGTCGGGGGGTGGCCCTCCCTTCTTGGGCTGGTCCGCCATTCTTGGCTTGAGGCTGCCGTTGACGTAGTTCTTCATGAGCCGGCAACCCTAGAGCGAGTGCTTTACAGGGACCTCGTGGTGCGGGCACGACTCGTCTAGGAGCTTCTCGAAGTGGTCCTTGGATGGTGCGGGCTTGGTCGGGTTGCCCTTGGGGCGCGACGTCTTGCGCTCCATCGTCGCAATGAGGTTGTCATCACAATGGCGTTTGTCATTCTTCTTCTTCTTCTTCTTCTTCTTGAAGTGTGCGGACGTCCCTTTGCTGTGGTCCACGACTTGCTTCCCTTTGCCTTGAGGGGTGTTGAGTGTTGCAGTGACCGCTTCCTCGCCGACGGCGTGGTTGCTCGTGATGTCGAGGAGCTCGCGGATCGTGCGAGGCATGCGGCGTTTGAGTAGGTGGATGAGGGACGTGCATGTCGTGCCGTTCTGGAACGCCGAGATAGCGTTGTTATCGGTCGCACCGGGGAGCTCGATGTAGCGCTTGGAGAAGCGCCATATGTACTCGCAGAGACTCTCCCCCGGTTGGTGCTTGCAGTTGCGTAGCTCCCATTGCTTGCCGGGGCACATGTAAGTGCCTTGGATGTTTCCGACGAAGACCCGATGTAGGTTGGTCCAGTCGTTGATCTTGTCCCGCGGTAGGTGCTCGAGCCATGTCCGCGCGAAGTCGCCGAGGTAGAGCGTCAGGTTCTTGATGACGAAGAGGTCGTCTGTCGCTCCCCCGGCATGGCAAGAGAGCCGGTAGTCCTCGAGCCACACGCTGGGGTTGGTGTCTGTCGTATGGACCTCCCTGGGCCCACTACCTCGGTGGGTACCAGGACCGACTACTCGGTGGGCCCCTGGGACTACCCGGCTTGCGCTACACGACATCTGAAGGCGTGGAGCACAAGGACTACACAGGAGTAGTACTCGGTTAGGAAGCTGTACATGTTCCGCACTGTATAGAGGACTCCTAGACGTACTCGACTAGTACTCTCTTCCTACTCCGACTTGTAACCCTGCCTCCCGGACTATATAAGGCGAGGCAGGGACCGATCCTCTCATCCAATCTCCTCTCATACAACTCACGGCGCATAATTGCACCATCGTGTAATCGTGCCCTATCAATCCAGAGCTACGCAGCATACAGGACGTAGGGTATTACGCACCTAGCGGTCCGAACCTGTCTAAATTGTGTGCCACGTGTCTCTTCCTTCGAGTTACCGATCTCGGCGAGTCACATTCATCTACTTCGGGTACTCCCCGTAGTAGGTTGCCGGTCTAAAACACCGACACCGGCGCGCTGTAGGGGGCTCTCGCTCGAGATCACATGGCGAACTCGACGGCTTCGTTCACATCAAGCCAACCGTCGCCTTCAACCGCGGCGACACCTTCGTTTTCGGCGCCCGGGTCCGCACCGCCGATGGCGTGGGCTCCTTCCGCCGCCGCCCGACCGTGCAGCCCAACCCGAGGACAGCCTCGTGACGCTTCCCGAGGTCGTCACGGGCGAACTCGCCGCAAGTTCGGCGAAATTTCGCTCTTCAACCATCACGCCGACTTCGAGCTCGAGTCCGTCTCCAACTCGAACCCGACGTCGCCATGGGCCATCGCATGCGAGCCGGCCGCTCGCCCATCGCAGCGGTCCCTTCACCACGCCGGCCGCTCCGCGCGTGGCCCCCGCGTCCTCGGCCGGGCCCGCACGGAGGCTCCTACACCACGCCGGGCCGGCAAGGAGCCCGTAACCGAGTACAACTCGGACTCCGACGCCGTCCCCGATCACATCTCAGACTCTAGCCCTCTCTCCGAGTTCTACTCGAACCCGGACTACGAGTTCGACTTTGGGTCGGACCCTGAGGAGCCCGAGTCCGAAGATGACTCCACTGAGCTTCCCTTGTCAGGGCCAGCCTCTGGGCTGGTTATAAGATCGACGCCGGCTGGAAGATACGTCTACTGGCCAGACCGCAAGCCTGCTGACCTGGCAAAGGAGGACTCACGGTACGTCGCCTACATCGACTCACTACCGTTCCAGGAGGGAACACCACTGGCCCAGGCTGACTCAAACACACCAACTGAGGTGGCACCCTCTGAGTCCAGCTTGGGTACCCCCGATCGCCAAGTCTTCATGGCCGCCGGCGAAACTCCGAGGACCCTCGGTGCACGGCCGAAGACACGGTACCGGAGGACATCTCCGCAGACGAGCTGTCTGCCGACGCACCTGCAGACGAGACCGCTGCCAACAGGGACGCTCGACGCGAGCGCAACAGGAAGCGCAGTGAACGACGCCGGCGGCTCAGAGACAACCTCCCCATCCGCAACCTTGCGGAAGCTCTCGAGGCGGTCGAGAGCAGAGTACACACCACCCCTGAGCAATGCCTCATGTCGATCACAACGATCGCACGTCAGGCTCAGGGCATACGCGCTGGAGAGGTCATCGCCAAGCTCGCTGAAGAAGCCTACTTCATGCGGGTCGACAACAGAGTCAACCAACCTTTCCCGGCCTAAACCCCGTGTTGATGGATAAAAGACGTATCCCTCTACGGTCCGCAAGCGTACGGACCCCACACCTTTTTCACCACGGGATTCCCAAGGTTCTTGTCAATCCGCGGAGCAAGGGGATTACTAGCGCTTAACCAAGTACTAATCTAGTTGACTAAGGAAACCTTTAAAGAGAGTATTAATCTAAAAGTAAAGACAATCTAACCTAAGTTAATCTAAGTTAAGTTGATCAAACAAATCTAGGGTTAAACTAGATGGTAAAGGGTGAACACAAGAGAGTGATTAAGAAAGATAAGCGTTCCCTCCCTAGGATCTAGGATAACATGGTATGCATCTACTACACGAAAGCGGTAAACCAATCTACGGGGTTGTGACCACGGTTTCGCCCTTTCCCTCCTCTCGTATCGTCACTACGCGAAGGTATTCGTGACTAGACCTATGATGGACACGGTATGTTGATGGAATCTATGGGAGTAGCGGATATCATACGCCCGAAAAACATGGTAGCTAACCTTAATCATCAAAGCATCATCAACATGAAAACAATAGATTGAAACCACAAATCGAGTAGCGATCACATAGCATGTATCCATCTAATCCTAGGGATGAACGGAGACATTACCCCATCATCTTACACGGATTGAAGCACATAGGGGTGATGGAGACTCCGGAGAACGTCGTCGATGAAGATGGCGGCGATGGAGCTTGGGAACACCCCTAGGCCGGCGGCTTGGAGTCCTCCTCTTGCTTCCTTCTCTCCGCCGGCGTTGATCCTTGCGACGAGCTCATCTAACTCTCTCCCTCATCTTGCGGCGGCGGTTTTTCGGTGATAGGCGTCGGTAGGATGATTTGTTCGATGTGTCGGTCGACGGCGGCGGAGGGAATAAATAGATGAACACCTAGGGCAAAAGGGGGGACCGAACCGACCCCGGAGTGGGCCGGGCCGGCCGGACGGGGCCGGCCGGCCGGAGCCCACTTCGGCCGGTTCGGCCCCGGTTTTCTCCCCGGTTGCTTCTCGCGTGATCCCTTATTCGTGTGCACTTGCATGTGGGCCTTTGACGTCGTTTCCTTCATGGTTTAGGCTTGAATCCTTGCTATGCAAGCTTCGCTGTTTTCTGGTTGAGTCCCTGAAGACTTGCACGTTGACGCTTCGGTCCTCGGGTCATTTGGAGTCATGTTCATCGCGTGTCTTGACTCTTGTCGGGCTTCATGATCTTCTTCCAAAGTGCTTGGTGAACTTATCCCGAAAGTCTCCTCATTAGCGTAGATTTCCTGCGTAAACAACAAACTCCAAAATCGACATGCAAGTGTGAACTTGTTATATCATTAGTATGCCTAGTGGCGGGTTAGTTGCAAATCATAATCGATACCAATGTATAACAAGTACTCTAGGTTGACGGAAATTCACCGTCAACATCTCCCCCATGCTTAAACCTTGCTCGTCCTCGAGTAAGTGGTCCTTGCTTAAAAGGGAAATCAGCGTTGCCTTCCAATGTTATCCCTGCACTTAGTCATTCATGACGAGACAAATTGCTCTCTCTTAAGAATTTTATTTTTAATGTTCAAGTTGTGACCGGCTTCTTTTTCATTATGGAAGATAGACTAACAATAAAGAACAAGCCACATTTAACACGATGCTCTCAAACTTAAGTGAACTTCGAACCATTACCTTGTCACATGGAAGATTTTCAAAAAGATGCATATCCAACATAAGTGAAAATCTCTTGCAAGAGCTCATGGAACACTCATCTCATCAAGTCACTCAAGCCTATACTAGATTATTTTCAACCTACTCTACTCATATGTGATAGTGGAAGGCTTATGTGGAGCTTAGAAGGTTAAAAACAATCCTAGCAAAACATACATCCGAAATATTGTCAAATTAAGAGAGAGATCTATTGGAATTACCGAGACTCGTCAAAAAGGCCATGGAAAATAAATGTTGGAAAGAGAGAAGGATGAAACACACACATTTAGATAAGTGGACATGTGCAAGTGGCAAATGGATGATCCCGAGGCACGAGTGAAGTCCTCGTTATCGGATTGCACATGGTTGGAAGATTTGAGTATGGATGTGTCATCAAGGCACTTGAGAACTTATGAAGCAAAAAGAACCGAGGAGCATCTTTATTTTTTTCTTTATTTTATTTCCTTCTCATTTTTCTCTCTCTTTTTTTTTTCACTTGATTATTCCTATTTTTCTTACTTTTCTTTTCTTCTTATCATATTTTTTTTTCATTTTTCATTTTTATTCTTTTTTTTCTTTTGCTCCTCAAAACTTTTTGCAACATAATACTTACATAGCATTTGTGTTAGAGAATGACTCCTCCCCCATGCTTGAACGATGCTCGTCCTCGAGCATAAAAGAGAGGGGAAATGATTGCTAAAGTAAGTATAAATTCCATAATATTGCGGAATATTTGAATCTCCATCGAGAATTTTACTCCATACTCAAATTGGGTTATGGACAAGGAGGTGATCACAAAAAGATGTTTTTGCTTTAGGGTGGATGCCCGGCGAAGTTTGTGAAATTTTCGATGTGAAAACCCACAATGCATGAACAAAAAGGCTAGCATGAAAACGTTACACAAAGGAATGACCGGCTTCTTAGTCTCGAACCATAGAAATCAATCCTAATCCAACTCATCAAAACATATGTTTGCAATCTACGGGTTTTGTTATCATAAAACATATATGTATATGGCTTTGGTAGGTAGAACTTTGCAAGAGCATCACAAATATGTAGATAGCATAAAAGTTAAGTTTTCATAAAAACAACAAGTTATCCGGCTATCCATAAACTTAAATCAAAGAGCAAAGATATGTATGTGGGTCTAGAGCATAGTCATTTCACCTCCACAAATAAAAGAGCCAGTATTTAAATTAATTTCAGATCATATTATAGAGAGCAATTAGCCAAGACATGTATAACTTCATGTAGGTAAAACAAAGCGGCAACTTTCATCATCTTTCCGTAAGCATAGGCAATATAGAACATCGAGGTGAACACATGGTCATGCTTATCTATTGAAAGTAAAAAGAAACCTAGGTTGTCCTCCTAGTAGCCATGTTATTGTTTGAAGAGAAAAACAAAAGGTTGCACCTAGTTGATGTTGAAGGCATACTTACAAGCATTTGTGTTTGGAAAAGAGAAGGTCCATGGAGATGTTACCATCCTTTGTAATTCTTCGTTGCCTTCTTCCGACATCTCCATGTATCGATGTGGCTTTTGCTTTTGTCTTGATTTATTAATGCTCCTAAACTTCTGAATTTGATCTTGTATGCTTAATGGAGTCATTGGTCACCCTTCTCTTCAATGTTGTCATCACCATCTCCTCTTTCTTGTTCTCATCATCTCCTTGATGTCTCTTTTTCATGGATTTCCCCCTCTGTCCAGAACAGAAAATATAACGAAATATAGCTCTATTGAAAAGTTTATGAAATTACCTTTCCAACGTGTGGTCATTCATCAAAAATGGAGTTCAAACAAGCGAGCTATGTCCGTTTTACTTCAGCGCTGCGTGCTGTCCAAAACTGATTTCAGGACGTGTTGCACTCGGTGATTCGGGCATAACCGCTTGTAGGAACCTCCGATTGTCTTGATTCTTGATTTGTTGGAATCGTAACTTCATGGGGCTTCTAAATATCCAAAAATATCCAGTGTTTTTCCCTTTGAGACCATGCAGAATTTTGATGAGATTGGTGGCTTCTTGCGCATTGATCCGGAGATGTTAACGATCTTTATCATTCTATCTTCTAGAATGTCATGTTGCACTTCCGTGTTGAAGATTCAGGGTCTCCCCCATGCTTAGCATTTTGCTAGTCATGGAAGAAGAAGACAAAGCACTTCTTAGCCATCCTTCAATTTCCTTGTAGTGAGAGTCTTTATTTTGCCTGTAAGACGTTTTAAACGCACATTCTACCCCCAAGGTGACGGTTGGGAGTAGATAGAATTGCCAACAATCCAACAATGTCTCCTAAGATTCTTAACTTGTGGCATAATTAGTTTAATGAGGAATAAAAACCTAATGATTGTACGTGGTGCAAGGTGTGTATGCACATGATAGGAAAGCATATAAACAAAGACAATGTTTTCACCTAGTTCTAAACACCATGTTTACAACTAGGTTGCTGAATTTCTCCATAGCCATAAAGGTTTATATATCTAGGGTTAAAACACCATGTCTATCCCTAAATCAATAACTCTTATAGCACAAGAAAAATTAAGTGCATTGCAGAGCTTATAAACTAACCAATGCAACATGAAAACATATGAAAAGCTAGCTAGGTTTATCGAACTTAACGATGATGGTCCGCAATCTTGTTTAAACACCACGTTTACACAAGATCACAAAAGGAAAATACTCATAATGCCTTATGAAGTATTAACATGGAAAAAGAAGCATACATCATTAAGTATATAAAACAACCAAGCCAACTATGTGCAAAACATGTATACACAAAGAAACATCACAAGGACAACAAAATGCAATGCATGCAAATAAATAAATATGAGCATGAACATGATGGTGGTTCTAAAAAGAAAACTAAACTTAGATTAATAACCACAAGTTGATCATCATAAGATAGTGCCATGCTTTATTCTCTCTAAGAAAGGAATAAAAACATAAAGAAACGGGTTGCCTCCCGAAAAGCGCTTCATTTAAAGTCATAGAGCTCGACTTTCTCAACCTTCTTTTCGTTGCATCGCCATGGCCCTTCATGCAAGAAGAAAAGGTACCAATGCAGCTTTAATTTACTTCCCATGTTGTGCTTGATCACTTATAGAAGACTTGCCCAAAGCATCCTTTTGTTTCATCGTTATCTCCTTCTTTATCATCCTTTGGTGCTGCCTTCACTCCATAATTTTTTTTTAATGTCCAGAACAGAAAGTATACTCAAGATCTACTCCATTGCATAGTGCACAAAATTTCCTTTCCAACGAGTCTTTATTTGCTCAAATCGGACTCCGGACAAGAGAGTTACGTCCGTTTTACTTCGGCGATGAAATCTGTCCTGAAATTTCAGAACGCGCAACGCTCAATGTTTTCTCCATAACTCCTTGCACGGGTCTTCAAACTTGTTGGTTCTTGATGCGTTGGAATGGTAATTTGATGGAGCTTCTGAATATCTAATTTTCTTCATTTGTACACCTCTGAACAAGCTCTCAAATTGATGAAGACAGCAGCATCCATCGCGGGATTCGGAGAGGTTGATGATTTATCTTGCAACTCTTTTAGGCATGACTTCTTTTTTTTTCATTATTCAAGCCTGTCTACATGGTTAGTGACAATCGGGCCTTTCCCGACATATGATTCTTTAAGGTCATTAGCTTGACCAAGCGCAAAGCATGATCGAGATTTACAAAACTTATTGTAAGCATACGCGTCCATAATTAGCACCACATGCGAATTGTAGCAACAAGTCAAGGTGTAAATAAAAGAAGCATATGTTTCATGCATAGCACTTATCTCATCAATAGGCAAAGGTTGTTTAGGTGTGAGATTAATTGGATCAAAAATAAATGTTTCCTCTTTTTCATTCTCAAGAAAATCTAGACTATCAACATGATCACTATTGGAAAAAGGCATAGACATTAAACTATCATTCATACTATTGGTTGAGCATGAGTATTTGAATTTATCAACATCAATACCAATAATATCTTGAGATTTCAGCACGTACCTTGGCCTTAAAGATTTTTCAACAAGAGTGATATTTGGTTCATCAAGCGGTGTTGAAGGCGAATTGATCTCAACAAGTGTAGTTGCCTCTTCATCACCATCTTGCAATTTCTTCAACTCATCATGTGGAACATGTAATCCTTCAACTATGTACGCATTCATCTCTTCTTTGAAGTCTTCTTTATCAACCAGATCTTCATCTTCAAAGACTTGTATGTTGCTTTCTTTATCTTCCATGTACCACATGTCGTCAAGATCGCTCATTGTTGATTCACTCTTTCCTTCATCCTTGAGTACTTCTATGTCTTGATTTGCTAGTGTGTAGGCTTCAATAGCACACAAGCTATCATCTAGCTTGAGTCCTATCTCCTCCCATTTATCCTTTGAGTCACTAGGCTCATCACGGTTGTATTCTTCTCTTCCTTCATCATAAATCTTTAAGTTGTCAAACCGGTCGATCCATCCTTCATCTCCTTCTTCTCTTTCTTCTTCAAACATCTTTTGGATCGACTCTCCACTCATCTCTTGATCAAATATATCTTCAATTAGTTTGGCAACGTGTCGGCGTTCCTCCTTCCTTCGGTAGTTGATTAGTGGGGCGAAATCAACTTGAACCCAACCGGATTGCTTGAACTCCGCCAATGGTCTAGCATTCCACATACTTCGGCCTACATTCATGTTAGTTTCAACATTTTTAACATCCGAAATGACTTCTCTTACCTTTGGAAGTGGATTTTCAATTTCTTGAATGGTCGGTTCATCTTCCTTGACCTCCGGTTCATCTTTTTCGGAAATTTCAGCAAGCACCTTGGGTTTGCTTTTGTCATTTTGCTCCTCTTGACAACATCTTTGCCAATCTCGTATTGTTCTTTGTCCATTGCTTATCCTTTGTAAGATTTGTGCGGCTTCACTAATTTTTTTATCCAATATATCACCACCTGCACACATGCTTACAAAACGAGATGAGTTAGGGGTTAGTGAAAAATAAAAGGTATGCAACATCAAGTCACCGGAAAATCCCAAGTTCGGGCCTCGCTCAAGTAGTTCATTAAAACGGTCCCATGCTTCATCAATTCCTTCATCCTCTCCTTGCTTGAAAGTGAGCACTTGCCTCCTTAAGTCTTGGACCTTGCTTATGGGAAAGAACTTCAAAAGAAATTTCTTCACTAGCTCATCCCAATTTCCTTTTGCTTCAACGGACGCAAGTGTGTACCATCTTCGCGCTTCATCTTCGAGAGAGAACGGAAAAAGATTCCACTTGAACCAAGCGGCCGGAACTCCTTTTTGTTGCACCGTGTTGCATAACATCGTGAATTCTTTAATGTGTCTATATGGGTTGTCATCCTCCAATCCTCTAAATGGTTTTGTCGCCACTAACTTGATGATTCCAGGCTTCAGTTCGTAGTGGGTTGTAGCAAGCATCAAATCTGATTTTTGTATCTCAATGTCTTCCATTGACGGCATTGCTAGCTCCCTTAGCGACATCTCTTCGTCTTCCAATGGTGAGGTGAACAAATCCATCTAGGCACAAGAAAAGTAGAAAGAAAAACAAAAAAGATTTTTTTCTTTTTTTTAGAAAATAAGGGTTAGGTGTTAGTAATCAACAAAATTAATACTAGATTAAACGTAGCAAACTGGCTTGCTCCCCGGCAACGGCGCCAGAAAAAGGGGCTTGTTGATGGATAAAAGACGTATCCCTCTACGGTCCGCAAGCGTACGGACCCCACACCTTTTTCACCACGGGATTCCCAAGGTTCTTGTCAATCCGCGGAGCAAGGGGATTACTAGCGCTTAACCAAGTACTAATCTAGTTGACTAAGGAAACCTTTAAAGAGAGTATTAATCTAAAAGTAAAGACAATCTAACCTAAGTTAATCTAAGTTAAGTTGATCAAACAAATCTAGGGTTAAACTAGATGGTAAAGGGTGAACACAAGAGAGTGATTAAGAAAGATAAGCGTTCCCTCCCTAGGATCTAGGATAACATGGTATGCATCTACTACACGAAAGCGGTAAACCAATCTACCGGGGTTGTGACCACGGTTTCGCCCTTTCCCTCCTCTCGTACCGTCACTACGCGAAGGTATTCGTGACTAGACCTATGATGGACACGGTATGTTGATGGAATCTATGGGAGTAGCGGATATCATACGCCCGAAAAACATGGTAGCTAACCTTAATCATCAAAGCATCATCAACATGAAAACAATAGATTGAAACCACAAATCGAGTAGCGATCACATAGCATGTATCCATCTAATCCTAGGGATGAACGGAGACATTACCCCATCATCTTACACGGATTGAAGCACATAGGGGTGATGGAGACTCGGGAGAACGTCGTCGATGAAGATGGCGGCGATGGAGCTTGGGAACACCCCTAGGCCGGCGGCTTGGAGTCCTCCTCTTGCTTCCTTCTCTCCGCCGGCGTTGATCCTTGCGACGAGCTCATCTAACTCTCTCCCTCATCTTGCGGCGGCGGTTTTCCGGTGATAGGCGTCGGTAGGATGATTTGTTCGATGTGTCGGTCGACGGCGGCGGAGGGAATAAATAGATGAACACCTAGGGCAAAAGGGGGGACCGAACCGACCCCGAGTGGGCCGGGCCGGTCGGACCGGCCGGCCGGCCCGAGCCCACTTCGGCCGGTTCGGCCCCGGTTTTCTCCCGGTTGCTTCTCGCGTGATCCCTTATTCGTGTGCACTTGCATGTGGGCCTTTGACGTCGTTTCCTTCATGGTTTAGGCTTGAATCCTTGCTATGCAAGCTTCGCCGTTTTTCCGGTTGAGTCCCCGAAGACTTGCACGTTGACGCTTCGGTCCTCGGGTCATTTGGAGTCATGTTCATCGCGTGTCTTGACTCTTGTCGGGCTTCATGATCTTCTTCCAAAGTGCTTGGTGAACTTATCCCGAAAGTCTCCTCATTAGCGTAGATTTCTGCGTAAACAACAAACTCCAAAATCGACATGCAAGTGTGAACTTGTTATATCATTAGTATGCCTAGTGGCGGGTTAGTTGCAAATCATAATCGATACCAATGTATAACAAGTACTCTAGGTTGACGGAAATTCACCGTCAACACCCCGCGACAATGAAGCTACTAGTCGCAGTGCTGATCCTGGCCCCAACCGTACTCGAGCTGACCTCCCGGCTGATCCAAACCGCCGCCGCTCCAACGCCGGTGGACCTTCACGGCAAGACCAAGGCAACCGAGAAGTCGTCCCCCACCGCGCTCCGGCCGGTGGCGGCGGCAACGACCCCCGACGGCGGCGGCGGCGACGGCGGCGCCTCCAACCACGGGGCCAACGGAAGAGCCGGAGGCGGAGGCGGCCGCGGCGGCCAAGGCCACGCGAACAGCCACGCCTCCGTGCCTCCCACGGCGGGTACGACGCTCGCCGAAGATCGAGGAGCCGCGGCGGAAGAAGTCGACCACCGCCGCCGAAGGCGACGGCTTCCCCCGCCTTCTCACCCCGGCCGCAACCTCGCTCCTCCCCGACAAGTTCAAGCCTTTGGGGATCACCAAGTACGACGCGAAGCAGATCCCATCCGGTGGCTCCGATGCTACGCCCTCTCCATCGAGAACGCCGGCGGCAACGGCCGACACCAAATGCCTCTACTTCCCCTTCGTCCGGACCAAGCTCCACTCACATGGCTCGAGTCGCCGGACAAGCACTCGATCGACAAGTGGGACCACCGAAGGAACAGTTCACGAGCAACTTCGCGGCGCCATGGGCCGTTCGGGTACTCGCATGGACCTTGCCATGATCAAGCGAGAACAAGGCGAGACCCTCCGCAAGTACATGCGCCGCTTCTTCGACAAGCGCGCTACCGTCGTCGACGTCACCGACAAGGAGGTCATCGACCTCTTCCGGAGACGGCCTCTACCATCGCCGCACCTTCGAGGACTTCGGTCGTTGCCGCCCCAGTCCATTCCCCACCTCAAGGACATGATCACGTCTTGGGCGGATGAAGAGGACAAGGCCAACGCCAAGTACGACGCCATCCGCGGCAAGTCCAAGCAGAACCAGGGCGGCGGCAGCGGCAGCAATGCAAACCAAGGCGGCCGCAACAACAACAACAACAACAACAACAACAACAACAACAACAACAACAACTACTACTACTCGGGTTCTAACCGCAAGCGCAAGCCAGACAACACCGTTGCGGCTATCCAGCGCCCTCCGAAAGGGAACTCGAAGAAGAATTCCGGCGGGTTCAAGGACCTGCTGAAGGAGAAGTGCCCGTGGCATCCAAACGGCAACCACACTACCGAGCCGGTGCTACCGGCTCGTGCACGCACTCAAGGATACACCGGAGCCACCGCACCCTCACGACCAAAAGGGCAAGAAGAAGGACGGTGACGACAACGACTTCCAAGAACCCGAGAAGACCGTCAACGTCCTCTTCGGCGGACGCCCCGGCCAGGCGGGAGCGAAGGCTACCCGTCGTGAAGTGATGTCCATTGAACCGGCGAGCCCCGACCCCTCTCGGGTGGTCGGAGGTACCCATCACATTTTCCCGCGCGGACCAATGGACCAACTTCTCCGAACCAGGACGGTTCCCCCTCGTCCTGAAGCCAACAAAGGGCGGGTTCCAAGCTCAACAAGGTGCTCATCGACGGTGGAAGCGGGCTCAACGTCCTCTTCACCAAAACCTTGAAGAAGATGAACCTCGACGTCACCCCTATGCTCACCAAGAGCAGCACGCCCTTCTACGGCATCGTCCCAGTGCAACGCGGCTATCCCACTGGGCTCGGTGGTACCGCCGATTACCTTCGGGCGTCTCGGGATAACTACCGCACCGAGTACATCAAGTTCGAGGTCGCGGATTTCGAGACTTCTTACCACGCCATCCTCGGCGGACCGGCCATCGCCAAGTTCATGGCGGTGCCCCACTACACCTACTTGGTACTCAAGATGCCAAGTCCCGGGCCGGCGTACTCTCCCTCCAAGGGGACTTGAAGATCTCCCACGACCGCGATACGAAGCCGTGGTGATCGCCTCCACGAACCAAGTACCCAACGCAATGATGGAGGTCTACGCCGCGTCGTAGAAGCTCGCCACGAGCGAACTCGACATCCCGCAGAAGTCCGACAGCACCAACAAGCCTCGCCCACCCCGAGGAGGTACTCGTCGGGACGGTCGACCTTGGCACAGGCGACCCCAAAGAAGACCACCACCATCGGGGCCGGCCTCGACCCCAAATAGGAAGACGCGCTCATCGCCCTTCCTTCGGGCTAACCGCGACATCTTCGCGTGGAAGCCGACGGACATGCCGGAGTGCCCGTGGAGCCGATTGAGCATCGCCTCAACGTCGATCCAAAGGCCACCCCCAAGCGACAACACCTCCGACGTTTTGCCGACGACGGACGGGACTCCATCAAGAAGGAGCTCGCCAAGCTACTCGCACCGGCTTCATCCGAGAAGTCTTCCATCCCGAGTGGCTCGCCAACCCCGTCCTCGTCCACAAGAAGAACTCGAACGAGTGGAGGATGTGCGTCGACTACACCGACCTCAACAAGCACCGCCCCCAAGGACCCCTTCGGGTTGCCGCGGATTGATCAAGTCATCGATTCCACGGAGGGTCGTGACTCGCTCTACTTCCTCGATCGCTACTCCGGTACCACCGGATCGCAATCAAAGAGGAAGACCAGAAAAGACCGCGTTCATCACCCCGTTTGGCGCATATCGCTACACGACCATGTCATTCGGGTTGAAGAACGCCGCGCTACTTATCAACGGGCCATCCAGCTCGCTTCAAGCGGCAACTCAACAAGAACGTCGAGGCCTACGTGGATGACGTGGTTATCAAAACCGGGGACTCCGGCACCCTCATCGACGACCTTGAAGAGACCTTCGCATCGCTACGCGAGTACCGCCGGAAGCTCAACCCGAACAAGTGCGTCTTCGGCGTCCCTTCGGCAAACTACTCGGCTTCATCATCGCCCCGGGCCGCGGCATCGAAGCCAACCCCGAGAAGATCTCCGCCATCACCAAGCATGAAAGCTCCCACGAGCATCAAGGACGTCCGTAAGCCGACGGGGTGCATGGCGGTGTTGAAATGCATTCATCTCGAGGCTAGGAGAACGGGGGCCTCCCCTTCTTCAAACTACTCAAGCACCACGAGAAGTTCGTGTGGACTCCAGAGGCGGATCAAGCCCTTACCCAGCTCAAGGACTTCCTATCGAAGCCGCCAATCCTCACGGCTCCTCACAAGGGCGAGCGCCCATCGCTCTACCTAGCTGCGACTACTCACGTGGTCAGCACTGCCATCGTTGTCGAGCGGCAAAAAGACGGCCACGCCTATCCGGTCCGGCCGCCCGCCTACTTCGTCGGCCGAGGTCCTATCGTAGTCCAAGGCTCGCTACCGCCCGTGCGAAGCTCCCGTACGCTCTACTCATCACCTCGCGGAAGCTACGACACTACTTCCAGGAGTACTCGGTCTCCGTCGTCACCGACTACCCGCTCGGCGACATCTTGAGGAACCAAGACGCCACCGGAAGAATCTCCAAGTGGGCTGTCGAGCTCGGTGCCCTCACCATCGACTTCAAGCCACGCACATCCATCAAGTCGCAAGCACTAGTCGACTTCATGGCAGAGTGGCGGGAGAACCAGCTACCTACTCCCACCGTGCGACCAGAGCATTGGGTGATGTACTTTGATGGCTCACTCAACCTCGAGGGCGCAGGCGCAGGGGTACTCCCGATCTCTCCAACAAAGCGAACAACTCAAGTACGTCCCGCATCTTCCGGAAGGTCTCAAACAACGAAGCCGAGTACGAAGCTCTCCTACACGGGCTCCGCCTCGCGGCTTCACCGGGCATCAAGCGGCTACTAGTCTACGGCGACTCCGCAAAGGGTCATCAACCAAGTCAACAAGTCCCGGGACAAGCAACAAGGAGAACATGGACACCTACCGCCTAGAAGTCCGCAAGCTCGAGAACAAATTCTATGGTCTCGAGTTCCATCACATTGTCCGCGACAACAACGTTGCGGACGGACGTCCTCTCGAAGCTTGGATCCACCCGCGCACAAGTACCCGCGGCGTCTTCGTCCATGAGCTTCACGCGCCATCCATCCCGGAGCCGGCGCCACCGACCACCGTACCCGCTCATCCACCACCGGGCGAGAGGTCATGATGATCGACGTGGACCGGAGGCAACCCTTCATCGACTACCTCGGCCGAGCGAAGGTCCCCTCCGACAAGAACGCAGCCGAACAACTCGTCCGCCGCGCCAAGTCTTACGTCCTCGTCGGAGACAAGCTTTACAAGCGGGGCGCATCTTCTGGAGTACTCATGAAGTGCGTCCCTCGTGAAGAAGGCAAGGACATCTTGGAGGAGATCCACAAGGGCGTTTGCGGCAACCACGCGTCTTCACGCACGCTGGTCAGCAAGGCCTTCCGGCGAGCTTTCTACTGGCCCACAGCCCTGGGAGATGCCGAAGAACTCGTCAGAAGGTGCCAAGGATGTCAGTTCTTCGCCAAGCAGCAACACGTCCCTGCCTACAAGCTAGTCACCATACCGCCAACCTGGCCCTTTGCCTGCTGGGGGCTCGACATGATTGGGCCACTGCCAACTGCGCCAGGAGGATTCAACAGGGTACTGGTGGCTATCGACAAGTTCACCAAGTGGATCGAGGTCAAGCCGGTCACATGCCCCAAGGCTGACAGAGTACTCGACTTCCCGGATGAACTCGTACACCGCTACGGGCTACCCCACCGCATCATCACGGACACGGGGTCCAACTTCAACAACCACCGCTTCCGGGGAATATTGCGAGAACGGGGCGGAATCGACGTCGATACGTCTCGGCCGCCCATCCACGGGCCAACGGACAAGTCGAGCGCGCCAATGGGATGGTGCTCGACGCCCTCAAGAAGCGGCTACATGACGCCGCTAACTCCAAAGGGGGCAAGTGGATCAAGGAACTACCCAACGCACTCGGGGGCCGCGGACTCAACCATCCAAGCCAACGGGGCAATCCCCCCTACTTCCGGTCTACGGCTCCGAAGCCATCCTCCCCGCCTACGTCATATGGAACTCGCCGGCGGTGGAGCACTACAACGAAGGCGTCTCGAAGACAGACAGACGAGTTGATATCGACGGACCTCGAAGAAGCTCGCTGCGCCGCCCTCGTCCAATCAGCAAGGTACCTGGAGGGTATCCGACGCTACCATGATCGCAACGTCAAGGAACGCTCCTTCAACGTTGGAGATCTTGTCCTCCGCCGTATCCAGAACACGGAAGGACTCCACAAGCTCGCCCTCCCCTTGGGAAGGCCCCTTCACCGTGGCTAAGGTGACCGGGCCGGGCTCCTACCGCCTCCAAACACTTGAAGGCGAAGACGTCAACAACTCGTGGAATGTCGACCAACTCGTCGATTCTACGCCTAGTCTACACGACTACTCCGGGGTTCAAGTCTACACGACTACATCAACACCCCTTGCCGCAAGCGACCCTCCGGTCCCGGCTTCAAGTCTCCGGACTACTCTCCTCCGGGGTCCGCCCCGCACGGCTACCTACGGACCCCGGGGCCGCGACGAGCGTCAAGGACTCTAGCGGCGGTCTACCAAGAGACCACACTCCAAGATCCGGCCCCCGCGCGGCTACCTACGGATCGCGATCCAGCCTACACGGCTACCTACGGATCACCTGCTGCAAGCGGCTACCCGCTCCAGCGCCACTTAGCTGTAAGCGGCCTCCGGGTCCAGGCGACTACTTGTAACTACGGCCCTGGCCACCCAGGTGTACTTCTTCAGTAATAAAGCTTGATTGTTCATCAACTTGTTTACTGTTCTGCTCCCTACGACGGGACTACTAAAGCCGAGTACTACTACTCGCACCTACTCCACGATGGGCGCTCCGCACTCTGAGATCGCGGTTACGAGTACTCATTGCTGGAAAATTTCATTTCATTAATACATGAATACTTCATTACAAGTGTTTTTTGTACAACTATGGCTACTAGCTACCTATGCAGGGCTACTGGAGGTTCAACTTCTCGGCTACCTGCTCCGCGATGGGAGCCATCTGCTCCAGCAGCTCTGCGTACTGCTCATCCGAGCAGTTGGCGGCTACCCCGCCGGCGACCACCTCCACTGGAGCCTTCGGGAAGTACGACTTCATGAAGGCCAGGACTTGCTTCGGGATCGACTTGGCCATGTGCTTGACATAGGCGGCCGGCGGCCCGCTTGGTGCCTCACGAAGTCGATCCGCTAGAGGAGCGATCTTGGGGCCGCCCGGGTGTGGCACCAGAAGCCTCGCGTTCGGGAGGGCAGCCTCTTCAAGGTCCTTCGGTGGGCCGGAGCGCCTCGCAATCTTCATTCAACTTCTGCAAAGATTTGTAGCAGTTGACGAGATCTCTGTCAGAGGCAATCCGCAGCTCCATGTGCTTCTCGCACTCGAAGGCGAGCTCCTTGTAGTCGAGCACAAGTACCTGGCGGGCTTCTTGCTCCTGGTAGAAGAGGTTCTTCATGCTGACCTCCGAGGCCTTCAGCTGCTCCACCTGGTCCTCAAGTTCTGCAACATGGAAACACAACAATGGGTCAGAGGCTTGACGACTTCCAACAAGTACCCGACAAGTCAAGGGACATACCTTTATTCTTGTTGCGGAGGCCTTTGTTCTTCCGCACCAACTCGTCGCCCTTCGCCTGCAGCTCCATCACGTCGTTGTGGTACTTGGTGAAGGCGGCATCGAGTTTCGACTGCATGGCAGCCGCGTGCTTCCGCGACTTCACGAGCTGCTCTTCAAGGGCCTCGGCTCGGAGCACGGTGTCGCCGTAACCTTGCAGCAGATTCGACTTCTCGTGGGACCGCTCCGCGACGTCCTGCACAAGACAAGCTCAAGTCAAGAAAGAGTACTCAACGCAAAGGATTGACTACTCGGGAGGCTACGGCTACGTACCTTCATCCACTGTTCGGCTCGCCGCATCGCCTCCAGGTGCTGGGCCACCGTCGCCGGCTCGACGAGATCGTCGGCCAGAAGTTCAATCCCGCCGCGGCTACTCGACGTAGCCTCCGTCATCGGTGCTGAGCGGATAGGCTCCGCGTCTTGGATCTCAGGGGAGGGGATAACCACCTCCAGGGCAACCCCTGGCGACGTGGTGACCGCCTCTCCCTCGGCGGACTTCTCGACGACTTCCCCCACGGGCTCGGGGGCTCCTTCGCTGCCGGCCTGCGGGGCCTGCGGTGTCAACTCCTGCACGGGCACCCCTGCAGGGATGTCACCTCCTTCAGCGCCTGCCAACAAACGACACGCGCATCAGTGCCTACGACTACTCATCCTGGAGCTCTACAGTTTCAAGAAGGGTACTCACCTCCGACTACGACCGCCTCTGGCAGCGGCGCTTCGGTAGCCGGGGGCTCGGTCGTGGTTTGGGCTCCGGGAGCGGCCTCCTCGACAGGCGGCGCAGTTTCCTCCGCCACTGTTGACGAGGGCTCGTCTCCATCCCAGCTTAGATCTGTGGATTTTCTGCAGAAGTGTTCACAGAAGATCGTCAGGCAAACATCGACTTCCGCAGCTAGTACTACTCGTAAGGACATGGTACTTACAAGCTCGACCGGACGATGGTCACGGCCGGAGCACCGAGGATGCTGGCAATATCAACTAGTCCACCCTCGGCGGGCGCCTCCTCCTCCGCCTCTTCGGCTACTGCCTCCTCCACGGTGGCGGCTGTCGGCGCACCTTCACCTTCCGCTCCAGGGGTCACCACCTTTCCAACGGTGGCGGCCACGGGTCCTCGCTTTCGGGCCGGGAGCGGGGGGCCGGCGCTCCGACGCGCGCCGGGAGTTCCTCGGCCGGGGGGGGGCGGACTTCGGCTTCCAGCCGGTTCCCCCACCGTGTCCCACATGCCCTCGTCGCCCTCTTCGACGGGCTCCGTTGGCGGCACCTCCTGCACACAAAGGAATACTACTCGTCAGCAATGTACTCGAACAGCGGGTACTCGACTACTCTGCTCAAGATGACTTACCTCCGGAGGCGTGGTCTCTGAGACCTTCATCTTCTTCGCCACCCGCTTCTTGGCGGGGTTGCGCGGCTTCCGTGGCGGCGCAGCAAGGCTAGCCTCCAGGCTAGCCGGAGGGTCTTGAACAAGTGGTACATGAGGCAAGCCCGGACGGCTAAACCTCGACCGCAGCTGGAAGCGGTCCTGCAGCGTCTCTTCGTCTTCGTCGTCGTCATTGGAGGCATCTTCCACGATGACGGTGTCGTCGCCTTCATCGACTTCGCGGCGCTCCTTCACCTTCCCCTCAGCCGGGATCTCGATCCCGCTCGGTGGCGGCTGCGGCTCGGAGACGAACCGCATCACATCATCCTGCGCAAAGACACAAGGCGTCAGCAACTTCACTACGAGTACTCACTACTCGACGAGGGGGTTACGACTACTCACCTCGTTGGGCGGGCGCGCGGCGGAGTACTCCTCGACCGGACACGCCGTGTACGGCGGCATGTCCTTGAAGATACGCGACAACCGTTCGATGATGTCGTTGTCGTCCAGCTCGCCCCCCGGCATCCGCGACGTGTCGTCGTCGCCGGTGTACTCGAAGCCCAGCGTATCCCGCGCCATCAACGGCTGGATCCTGCGCTTCATGAAACTGAAGGCCACGTGTTCGGCCCTCAGTCCAGCTTCTCTGAGCACTCGAACGCGTGCTAGCAGCTCGGGGAGCTGGATCCCCTCTTGCATGGTGGGCTCCGTGTTCCACCACTCGCGATGCCTGGGCTGCCGTCCGCTCGGCTTCGGCAGGCCAGGATGGTGGTTCGTGATGTAGAACCACCTCGTCTTCCAGTCCGTGTTGGAGTCCACGAGCTTGTACGCCGAGTGCACCGATCCGCGGCGTCTTCCCTCGACCGGATCCCCGACCCCCACCGACTACCCCGGGGTTGGAGGCACCGGGCCGCGGCTTGACGCGGAAGAACTTGGGAAGAGCACCCGGTGCGGCTTGATTCCGAGGAAGGCCTCGCGAGAAGTGGACGAAGACCGACGTGTGGAAGATGCCGTTCGGGTTCGGGTTGAGGTACTCGATGCCGTAGTACCCGAGCGACCCCTTGAAGAAGTCGCTTGCCGGGAGCGCAAGACCGCGCTCCACGAAGCGCGAGAACATCGGGATCTCGTCTTCGGCCTTCTCCATCGGATAAGGATCTCCGCGGCGGATCTCCACATATCGACTTCCTTCTCCCCGATGAACCCGCTCGTTCAACGGGGTCGGCCGGAGTCCTCCGTCTTGACCTTCGATTTCTTCCACTCGCGGCTTGGATCAGCGCGCGGTGGCGACACGGGCGGCGGTGCACTGGTGGCGGCCGCGGCGGCCTCTGCACGGCCTCTCTTCTTCCCGCCGGCCTTGGACGTCTTCGACGGCGACGGCTTCATTCTCCAAGTGCAAGGAGTTTTCACTCGCATCCGCTCGGGGGCTACCCTAAAGGCTTCGGGTGGCGATGCGCTTAGATCTACTACGGCGGCAGCAGGCGCTGGAGTGGAT
Source organism: Cenchrus americanus (assembly GCA_947561735.1). Lineage (NCBI taxonomy): Eukaryota > Viridiplantae > Streptophyta > Magnoliopsida > Poales > Poaceae > Cenchrus > Cenchrus americanus. The sequence continues at coordinate 88,605,356 of OX387245.1, read as the reverse complement.
CTACTTCAAGATTCAAATGGAAATGACTGCGGCTCACTTGGGTGAAAAACCCTAAGGGGTTTGGCTCTTATTTATAAGCCAAATCTTGAATCTTGAAGTCCACGCGCGGCTGGATAAGTCCACGCGCGGCTGACTCATCGGCTCCGCGTGACTCTTCGTTTTCTACTAGTCGACGCGCCTCACCTCGGGGGCTCGGCTACTTCTACTCGACTACCTGGGACGCGGCTAGTCTCAAGAGCATCTCAGGACACATTCTCCAAGAAGACCCTTCAATTCAAGAGGAAGTACTCGACTCAAGGCTCGGGGGCTCCGTGCCACGTGTCCTTCGGTTTTTTCTCTACGGATTTTTCGGGATTATCTTGCCAAGATTTCAGATGGACCCTAAGCCAGAGCCCGCGGCTCGAGGCTCGGGGGCTACTCCATGTGGAGTGCGGTTCTGCAAATCGCGCCTCCATGACGGCTCCGGCTTCAAGACAAGACTGGCATTTCTTGAAGACCTTCGAAGGCAGATTTCAAGGACGCTTGGGACTACTCGAGAAGACTTCAAGATTGCTCAACCATCAGCTGGAGTACATTCCAGCCTCGGGATGCTTCGACTACTCTTGAGGACTTTTGACTTGTAGCGCTCAGGGACGCTTGAGGACTACTCGTTAAGGCCGTCAAGACTACTTGAAGCTATCCTTCTCGACTACAAAGTACTCGGGGGCTTGTCGTATGGACCTCCCTGGGCCCACTACCTCGGTGGGTACCGGGACCGACTACTCGGTGGGCCCCGGGACTACCGGCTTGCGCTACACGGCATGCGAAGGCGTGGAGCACAAGGACTACACAGGAGTAGTACTCGGTTAGGAAGCTGTACATGTTCCGCACTGTATAGAGGACTCCTAGACGTACTCGACTAGTACTCTCTTCCTACTCCGACTTGTAACCCTGCCTCTCAGACTATATAAGGCGAGGCAGGGACTGATCCCCTCATCCAATCTCCTCTCATACAACTCACGGCGCATAATTGCACCATCGTGTAATCGTGCCCTATCAATCCAGAGCTACGTAGCATACAGGACGTAGGGTATTACGCACCTAGCGGCCCGAACCTGTCTAAATTGTGTGCCACGTGTCTCTTCCTTCGAGTTACCGATCTCGGCGAGTCACATTCATCTACTTCGGGTACTCCCCGTAGTAGGTTGCCGGTCTAAAACACCGACAGTGTCCCCATCGTACCTTGGTACGTTGGTCGGAGCACGGAAGCGCGAAGGGAACTTCGCATTGCGGATGCTCTGACCAAAAGCCCATGGACCCCTTTGGTTCGGCAACCATCTACAGTCGCAGTTGTCATCGCTATCGTGGCGCCGCCCACGTCCACGATCGTCGTGGTGGCGCGAGCAGTTGTCGCGGTGGTTGTTGACGCTCTCGGCCCACGGTCGGGCCTCGATGGTGTTCCGCATGTCGCAGTTGGGCCCGAGGTGGCTCCTGATCGCCGATACCGCGGCTCCGCCTCCTTCCCCGTGCTCTCGATGCTGAGATGGAGGCGGATTCGGGCCGTGCGCGGACGGTGCTCCTGCCCGCCTGCGCTCCGAGCGCTGGCATAAGGCTGAGCTCTCTGCTTGTTGCGCCGCCGCCACCTCGAGCAGCGCCTTCAGTTGTTGGTGCGCTCCTCGCTCCTCAGAGGTCGCTGCCTCCGGGCAGCCGCACAACAACATGGCCACAATGGCAAGGTTCTGCGACGCCCGCCTGAAGAGCAGTGGGGCGTCAGTGTCAACATTGGCGTCGACATTCGCGCCCTCGTTGGCGCGTTTTTTGTTGTCACGTGTTGAGCCGCGTGCTAGTGGCGTTGGTGCGCTGCCGTGCGGCTGCTCGGCAGCCGGACGGCGCTCACGCCGGTCGCCATTCCACTGACGGGGCTCCTCCTGCACGGGGATGTCTTGTGCAGGTCGTCTGTCGCGAGGCTCGACTTCCATCCCCAGTTCTTGGTGAAGAAGAGCTAGCTCCTCGTCGAGCTGGTGCCTCGCCTCTGCAAGCTCATCGAGCCGCGCCCGCCGCTGGGCATCAGCGGCGCGGTGGCACGGAGCCGGCTCCGGTTCAGAGCTGCTCGATGCTGGGGCCACACAGACGTTGCATTCCCGCGTGGGGTCATGCCCTCTGAGTCGCCGTAGACCCAGGGGTGATGCCAGCCGCGCGGAGGTTGTTGACGTAGGCCGTCACCAGGTTGTCCGGGAGGGCGGGTTGTCCATGGGGTACATCGTGGTGTACCGCTCCATGAACTCCCCCCAAGCTAGCGGCTCGACCCTGCTAGCCTGGAAGGCAAGGTCGGTGAGGTAGTAGGCGGCGAGCCTGAAACGCTCCTGCGTTGGGTTTGTCCCAACATGCCGATGATGGTCTCGTACTCTCGTCCGAGAAGCCTCAGATGAAAGCCTCACGTCCCATAGCCCCCGTCAGGACATTGGGACGAGACGACCGGGCAAAGGTACGCCCGGCAACGGACTCCGCCGGCCCGGTGTAGATGAAGCCGAGGGAGCCGAAACACAGCATGGCCCTAGGAGTCAACGAGATCCTGCGGCCGTCCATCCGATCCGCTGAAGTTCGTCGAGAAACACAATGTGCCCCTACCTGGCGCGCCAACTGTCGGGGTTCTCTACCGCCAGTAGTAAATGTGTATCGATCGTGCGTCGGGCTCGGATGGTTAGCACAGGAGACAACGGGATTAGACTGGTTCGGGCCTCCGAGGAGTAATACCCTCCATCCAATGTCGAGTTGTCGTGTTCCCGAGCTAGGAGTGCTTGTAGTTGGGGTTACAAGCTGGTCGGGAGAGGGTGTCGGACCCAAGTCCCTTGAAGTGATGTTCAATCTGTAGGAGGTCTAACCCTTGTAACAGTTGCCCTCCTCTCCCTTTTATAGTCACAAGGGGAGGGGCACAAGGGGGAAGTAAGAAAAAAGTACAGTGCTTGGTTGCTGGGATGTCCCGTCGCGCGTCGTTGTCCGTCAGGACACATTGATGTGGTGTCGCGCTACTTGGTCGTGGGAGCCGCCGCGTGGCCGGGCATGGTTGTTCACCCAGGGACGCTTGGCACCTCCTCCGAGTAGTTTGCTATTGTCTTAGCCCGCCCAAGTACTTTACTGGCCCACCACGCTTGAGCCTAAGTCTAGGCCCGAGATCGTCGTAGGGGGTGCTTGAGTGCCTCAGGCTAAGCTTGCGTGTGGCAGAGTGGGAGATGATGGCGATGGGATGGCCATGCAGCCGAACAGGCCAGCATTAAGGCTCTTGTCGGGGCCAGCTGCTTGCATGGGCGCCAGTTGGTGTATTTACATGGCGTGGGGAACCGTTCCCCCACGCGTGTCGGTGGTGGTGCTCGCGCCGTGAGACATGGCCCACACACCAGTCGGAGCTGGGGGGAGGTCGTGCGAGGCAGAGACTTGTCGTGTGAGGCGGAGACTTATCGGGGGGATCCCTCTTGTAGGGAACTGGTCGGAGACTTGACGTCTTGCTAGTGTGGGTCTTGACTGGGGTCCTCAGTCCTCCTCGTCTTGAATCTTGGCCTTGGCATTGTCAATCTTGGCCTTCACGTTGTCAACCGTGTTGGGTTACCTTATGTTTAAGGGAGATCTTTTCGCCATCAAAGGAGGCCCTAATCTGGGCCCTCGCCACCTATCATCTAATTCTAGATCCGCCCCTGGGCGTGTGTGTTGTGTTTGCGTTATTAATTTCTTGCCCTTTCCAATTAAATTCCTACTTTTCAACAACATCAGTTTTTTTAGGAAATAAATTTGACGAAGTTCAAACCAGATTAAACTACTTATTAAACCGCAAAAAATCGACGATAAGATACCAAAGCATGAGATTGAACTCAACACTAGCGCATCCACCAAGATCAAGTTAAGATACTCACAAAATCAAATTATATATCAAACTAGATGTAGACATCACAAATACAAGAATCAATGCCCACATGTTATATTCACAAAGTGGAAATCAGATCTACACAAGATCTGCACACCAAAGCCTAACAAATTCTATGCAACCCAAGCTGTGCACAACATGACCTAACGGTAAGTAGGGAGATTGAAAGGAGTTAGTGAAACCTATAGAGGAACCAATCCTCATGCATCCTACCTACCTGCAAATACAGGGAGGAAGATAGGGGCTCCCGTAGCCTCGCAACGATGACGATGTGCTGGCGAGCTAACCTAGCACAATGGCCGTGAGACGATATGAGATAGATGAGTTGAGGCGGTGCAACTAAGAAGAGTAAGCGGTAACCTTAGCGGCTAGGAGAGGAGGGTAGTTATTGTCCGCACAACTGAGCTACATGCATGGGTTGCTCAAATCCAACCCAACTACATGTGCAAGCAACACTTATGGTAGCTTGTATTATTTGGAAGGTAGCAATACCCGTAAAATATCCATTGTTCCATGCAACACCCGAAACATATCCATAGTGCTATGCAAGTGCACGAGTACTCGGTGACAACTTGATGATTTTATCCGAGTTGTCACCCAAATTTCTACCAAATCGTAACAAGAGATTCGATTACAATGTTAATTGATGACAAATTACCGTAACCAATATGTAATGTGTTTCATTACCTTCCGTAATTGGATTACTACTTTACATTTCAGCTTACCAACATCCATTGTATATTTTTCTGTCATATTACATTGTCCTTCCCCTTCCCGCTCCCCTTGCGATTGACGATAGATAAAAGAAACCATGTGCACTAGCTCAACCACGTAGCACCTCCTCGTTTTCGATCAGCTGCGGTGGCGACTACAGAGCCAGGACCCTATCCCCCATCATTTTTCCTAACCTCCATTCTCAAGCAGACATGCCACCTCTAGCCCTCGCATTCGATCGACAGTACTGGCAATGGCCAACCGTGCCTCCTTGGGATTGCTGCTGATTTAATTTGCCACAAGGAGGAGCTTGTGGTGGGAAAATACTGTTGAGGATGTACGTTCTCAGAATGAGCTATTGCGGCCATTGATTTGACAACACGACACCAAAGGTCATGGCGTCGTGCTATTATAAAATGGTGCCTTGATCTTTAGCGTTGTGCTTTTTGCGTTGTTGCGGCGCTTGATGAGTGACTGAGATAGCTCTGCTGAGAACGACCACTCAAGAAAACGCTTTACTTGTGGTGCTGTTCACGTGCTTGGCTGGAAGTTGCGGCTAGCTGCTTGTGTTCTGGCTGACTTGCTATTACTGATTTGAGAAATGGGAGCAGAGAAAGTGGGGCTGCATTGGATTGAGAAATTGAGAAGGAAGAAGGATCGGGAGTGGTGCTTCACTGCTTGGCGATGGATTGTTGTTTGCATTGGTTGCCTTGGATCAGAAATAACATATGGAGATCGAATGCTCACATGCATTTGAGGGAGAGACAAAAGTTTTCGGGAGACGGAGAGAAAGATAGAGTAGAGAAAGCACGTACCTTTACAAAATTATGTTAGAAATGTTATTACTATTTACATGTAAAGTTGTTCACTTGGTAGTTACAAGATATGAATAATATAGATATGAGTGAAAAGTAGGAGTTGAAATGAGAGTTTGTAAGAGGTTGCAAAAAAATAGAGGAATGGATTGTGGATGAATGATCCTTGTATGGAGTAGGAACTCGCATTCTAGTCCATACAAGGATCATTGGTTTTAATAAATGACACTATTTAAAATACTAATATGATGTAGGGGGTGCACTTGTATATCATCTTAAAGTATGATGATTTGTATTGAAATAAATATATGAATTAAGTTATGTTTTGCCCCTAGGAAATTTACTTAGGTTATAACCATAGGTGTTTTTCATGTAGAACAAAGTTTATGTTTAAACCGATATTAAGGATTGAAAGATAAAAATCCCAAGAGAAATAAATACTAGCTAACCAGAGGTCATATATTATCAACATGACAAGTAGAAAGTTTTACTTTTAAACAACCAAAATATGTCAACATCACTTAATTAAATTCTGCAGCATGAACCACTAATCTCATGCGCACATCTCTTGACAAGTTGACCAAGTATTCTTCCAAGCACTCATCAGGATGAGGCAAACGAAGAACACATAGAACAAAAACAGTTTACCAAATTGACCACCAAATAGTTGTGCTGAAATTAACATAAGACTTGCTAATCCAGCAAGCGACCACAACATGTGAACATGACATAGGTTAAGCAACCTTGAATTCAAAGGCAAATCGCTGAAGCTGTCACAAATCCATGACTCATGATGGGCATCGGTTGCCCTTGCTTCTCAGCTTCAATGAGCCTGATCTCCTAGTTGGGTGGAGCATTAATGGACGTTGCGGCGGCACCGGCACAACTCGGCTCCATCCTGCAGTGGCATCATTGAGTGCCCACACTTGTAGCAGAAGACAGCATGACACCTGCAAATGATGTCAAAATGATTAATGAAAATTAGATATTATTTCTAGGTCAAGTATCGAAGATTGAATGATTGATACATCAAATGAGTAGAATTGATAGAAGAAACAAAAATGACATGCATAGACTTGGTGTACGAATCTCTAACATAATTGAGATTTAAATTGTATCTCTAAGGTAGGGAACAACAGCTAAAGGTAGACGAAAAAACACAGCTAGAAAATAGTGGGAAGGCCTGGTTGTTTAACTTTTTGCATATTACAACTAGGAAGAGTGTCTAAAGTATAAGTTAGCCATGGCATTGGACCACCATGGATCCCAACCCTCTAGTTTCAATAGCAGGAAAGCTATTATTTTATTTTTAGTCCATATATGTGACAATTGTTTCATGTGCAAATCCTGCAAAATTCAAGTAGAAATCTTAGGCACAATACTGATTTTGATGTATTGAAAGGACACCTTTTTACACGAACCTAATAAGTTATACTACTTACAAACCATTTACAAAATCAACTTATGCTACCACATAAATAGTCCCCCCCCCCCCCCCAAAGAGCATAGATAATTTGTAGGATAGTAAGTAACAACCAGCAAATGAAGTAGAATTGATAGAAGAAATAAAATGGCACGCACAACCCAAGTCTATGTATCTCTAACATCTACGCCTATTTGAATCTCTAAGCTGGAGAATATCAAATGAAAGCCGGTGAAAAGATGAAAAAAATCAACTAGAAATTAGTGGAATGGCCTGAATTTTTGGAATTACGTTGAGTCATCACCCCAACCCTTGTAAAATATATTAATCCCTAGTTTTGAAAGTAGCAAATTTTCATTTATCTGCTTATGCGACAAGCCGACAGCTGTTTCACGCGCAAATTATGCACACTTCAAGAGACATTCCATGCATATTTTTGGATTTTTATGTATTGAGAGGACAATTGTTAGATACATATGCAAAATCAACTTATGCTAGAACTAGATATGCTCTACCTTTCACATGAAGCTATATGCTTACAGTATCAGGTATATTAATGCTGAAACATACATAGAAAGGTATACATATTGAAAACTAAAACTAAAATTTCAAAATGCTAGTACTGTGCAATGCAAGTCAGGTGAGATGATGTATTGATCTTTTTCCTTAAAATACCATAGGATAAAGTAGGCAATAGTCCAGCAAATGGGTTCCTTAACATTATGTGAATGAAAACTTATCATAGATGGAGCAAAAGAATTGAGCAATCACAAGAACTTGAGACATTTAAACATGATAGAATAATTTCAGACATAGTATTTGATTTTTATATAACAAAAGGGCAATTTTCACATGCACTAAGGATTACCTATTTATCAATTAAGCATATGTAGAATCAACTTATGCTAAAACTATACAATCATTTTTATCCCTCAAAACGAGCATAAATACCAAATAAGTGCAATGTTCTACCATTTACATGAAGTTATAGGTTAACAGAATCAAGAAAATTTTAACACATATAGGACAAGGTGTACAAATCCAAACAACAGTTGTGAAAATGCTATTATAATTACTCCATCTGTCCCAAAAAGAATGTCATTCTAGTAATTTTAGGACAAATTATTAAGGAGGTCCAATGACCTCGATTGCCCCTATTAATTTGCCATATTAGGTGCTAATTAATTGTTGCATGCCTACATGCACATGCACACATGCCAAATTAAGTAAAACGTCATTCTTTTTGGGACAAATTTTGAATCCTAAAACGTCATTTTTTTTGGGACGGAGGGAGTATGCACTACATCATCAGGTTTGTGTAATGTGCAAATCCTGCAAAATGCAAGCAAGATTCCAATAGTGGTGTTGGCTTTTTATGTTCCAAATTAAAAAGTGAGCATAAGCAATTACAAATAAAGTAATAAATATTGTACTATGTTTGTTAAAAAATAATATACCATAGATGGTGCATAAATAGTTTCCAATATGTGCAATGTTTTACCATTTACATGAAGCTACATGTTAACAAAATCATATATACTAATGTTAAAACATATAAGGCAATACGGTGTACAAATCTAAAACAATATTTCCAAAATGATATGTATTATGCACTACATTATCTGTGTGAGTAATGTGCAGATCAAACAAAATTCAACAAGGATGTATAGGCATGGTATTTTAATTTTATGTAATGAAAGAATATTTTTTTGTAATATAAAATATCCTATTTTTATCAACCATACACAAAACCAACTTATGCTTGCACAAAATAGTTGTTTTTATCCAAAAAAAGTTCTATATAAGTGAAGATGTTCTACCGTTTATCACTATATGCTAAAAGAATCAGTTATATTAATGTTGAGACATATATTTGGTAATGTATCATGCATATATATTTATAGGATAAAATTTCAGAAACCCTTTTGTTTGATAAGCAGGAGTTGAGCAAACACAATAGTTAAGTTGAGATATGTAAAGATGTTAATGCAGAGGTTAATATTTACCTGCAGGTCATGACATCACAACCCATGCTCTTTTCCACTAGCATCTTGCACCTGGGGCACTGTTTCCACTGGTGCTCGGAGGCAAGCTTCTTCTTGAGCATGGCCTCTGCCCCCTCAGCACAGTCATGTTGGCTGCTGCCATCAGTGCTCCAGTATAAGCCACACGCCATGCACATAAGGCTATTGCATGCTGGGCACAATGCCTTGGATGGTGTCTTGTTGGCACAGGTGGTCTCGAGCATTATCTTGCACTCACGATTGGGACAGTAGATGCGTAGGCTCGGTGGGATGGCATTCTCAGTGAGCTGGTCACTCCAGCTACAGAACACGGAAAAGTCGATGGACTTCTTGCAATCCTCTGGGTGAAGGAAACCACCGCCATTTCCCTCCTTGCATGCTGGGTCTGGGCACGGGATTGGCACCTCGCCGGCATGGGTCCTGCCCTCAATATAGGTGTCCATGCACTGGGTACAGAACTTGTGGGGGCACGACATGCCGTGGAAGATGTCAAAGATAGGGAGGGTCTCAAAGCAAATGCCACATTCAAACTTGGCAACCTCGTCATCAGTGAGAGGAGCCACCCTTGGTTTCCTTGTCGATGGGCCAGGTTCGTTTGGGCCAAACTCGGATGGGTGGAGACCCCATATCTTGCTAATGTCTTGTGGGGATAAATCAGGGATGTCTTTTTGTGATTGGGGATGGTTGTCATCAGGCTCCTCCTTGGCGAGCGCCTCTGATTCAGGAAGATGTAACAATGAGGAATATATTTCGTCCAGTCCTGGATTCTCCATATCCATCCACTCCATTCCTTCCATTCCTTCCATCTCCTCCATCCTTTGAGCATCACGAATGATGGAGTCATACCAATCATTGTCATCCCCTTCCACCATGCCAACGAAGACAACCCGAGAGTCAGGATTGCTAAGCAGAGCCTGCCTTGATGAGTTGGTTGGATTAATGGTGGGAGAGGTTGGCCTCGGTAGTGCTGGTGCTTGAGTCCTTATTTCCCAAGGGATTGCTCTGGGTTGGTTGCACTGTAATTGTAGCAAGGACATGGTGGTATCTTGGTCGATGTTGGTTTCAAAGAGGGCATTGGCACACTCTTCCACCTCAATGTGAAGAGGGTCTTCTGCCGTGGTGTCGGTATTGTCCCCATGAAAGTGGTGCATCTGTTGCTCTGCGATCATCACTGGCAGAAGGGGCTCCACGATGACCTGTTGTTCCAAGATAACTTCCTCCTCCTCCTCCTCCTCCTCCATGACGGCATCTTGGGTAGAAGCCTTGAATATATCTGCTAGAAGTCTCTCTATGTCATCCTCCTCCTCTTGCATGGTGGTGTCCTTCATACTCACCCCCACTATGTTTGTTATAATGGAGGCATTGTGGACTGCTACTTCTTCCTCCGAATGCGATGCGACCATGAGCTCATGTGTGTTGTTGTGGGCATCCTCTATGCCTGCCTCCTCTACATCCATGCCCACAACATGGTGGACGACTCCTTCCTCCTTCGACTGTTTCTGGTGGTCCATCATGAGATTGGGTTTTCCTTCATCCATAAAACCTAACCGAATTTGGGTTTCAGAAGACGTTAATTCCTTGACCTTGAGCTGCATAATAACAAAGTGTAAAATGTGAGTGAAATATAGATTTAAAAAACTCACCATACTTTTGATAGAAGTTGTTAGATTTTTAAAGATAAAGAATGGTATGTCTCTTCGTCATGTGATTTAATGGCTGCCTATTTGTTAGACAAATCTCATAGCAATTGAGTCTGAGTCTAGACAAACTATCACATGTCAGTTTCCTTTAAGCTATATCTCCATCTCCTCTCACTTATCAATTTTTTTTCTATTGATGCGTCGTCCTAACAAATCAAAAAATTGCAATCCCCTCCGCATCTTGCAATTCCACCTCTAATGCCCTCTTTGTTGGAAATGGAGCCGGTTAAGCCAATGATGACCTTACCCCTTTTGTTTTATGCACCTCCTCTACCCTCAATGACTAATCAATAACATCTTCCACTCCAGAATGAGCGGCACAATTCCATCGCCTTCTATCCAAATCTAACAGCACAACTTCTATCAAGGCCATCACCATTTACTCTTATCACCACTATTCAATCAGTAGAAGTATGTATATAGCCTAATCCCATGGGATCTTATCCACCATATTGTGGCGGTCACCACCCCCACTATCTCACTATCCTATTTTGCAATACCACCTATCGGTGAACTTCCTATATATGTGCTCCTTCTACTTCAACGACATGGGTAAGCCTCCAACACCCCGCCACCACCTACTCTGAAACCCTAACCCTAACAAAAAAAGCCCACCTTCATCACAATTCTAGAATAAATCTTGAGAGAGGGGGGAGGATAAAAATGAAAATCAAAACAGAGAGAGAGAGAGAGAGAGAGAGAGAGAGAGAGAGGGAGGGAGAGAGAGAGAGAGAGAGAGAGAGAGGGAGAGAGAGAGAGAGAGGGAGAGAGAAGTTACCTCGCTACTTGCGCCAATGAAGAGCGGGCCACCCAAACCCATGTAGATCTGTCGAGAGAGGGGGGGAGGGAGGTGGGAGAAATAAGGCAACAATGCCCTCCAGCCGCCTACACCAGTTGTTTTGGTTTAGCGGCTTGCCCACCGATTCATATATATATATATATCCTTTTTTCTCTATTTTATTGTGTATCCCCAATCCATCTTTGTATATATATCTCACTCCTCCATTTAAGTGCATATTTCCAATCAAGATAGGTTCACGAGGGCTACGGGGCAAGGGAAGAATGAGAAATGATAAGGACAATGATGTGTCAAGGATGATCTGGCGGGAAAAGAAGGGTAGGGTATCAAGTAGGTCCCATGTTTTTATGCCATCACAAAAAACTTTGTGCAAGGGAAATCTCATGATCATTGACCCTTTAGTAATGAATTTCACCATCTGATCATATTTCGTAAGCTACCATTATGCAAGTTGATGTGATGAGAACTAGACAAAGTAGAAATTTTACTTCATCTAACTCATTTCGATGGTATGTATATATTCATCTTATATGTACAAAGAAAACTAAACTTACTTTCCACCTTAAAGTTTATTCTCAAATACGATTATTGTTCACAATAAGAACGGGGTCCTCTGCAAGATAAATGAGTACCGAAGAAGGAAAAATGATAACAAACATATATAATGAGAATATGAGAGACATGGGTACCCATGGGTCCCCACCGACTAGGGTCCCAGAGGTCTCTGCCAAGTGGACCCGACCTACCAGAAGCCCCGCCGACCTACAAGTGGGCCCAAAGACCTTATCCACAACCCCGACGACCTTGGAAGACTCCAGAAGACCTTACCCAGATTCCGGAGGATCCGCCGGCCTTGGAGCGCAAGGCGAGCTACTAGATCATGGCTTGACACCACCAGTAGGTCTGCAGATCGCGGGATTCACCCTATAATCAAGGAAGATGACCTTCCTAAATTGTAACCGACCCCGATGAGGGTCCACCGACCTCGAATGGAAGCCCTAGTCCGTTGAGCTCCATTCGAGGGGACTCCCCTTCCACGCATAATTCCACCCCATACTAGACGTAGGGTTTCACTCTCGTGAGGCGTGAACCAATCTAAACCCTTGTGTCCATTGTCATTCTTGCCGTGTTCCGAGTTCCACATGTGAACTACCACCTACGCTCTTAGTTCTCGACCCCCTCCAATTAACCTACAACCGCCTGGGTCTGTCCAGGTCTCACCCCCTGACAATTGGCACGCCAGGTAGGGGTGATCGGGAACTTGCTGTGCAGCATGGTGGCCCGATCTGGTGTCGTCTTCCCGACAAGCATGGTGGCCATCCTCGCCAACCCCGTGGAGATCTGCTTCGGCTGATTCACGGCGACCCCCACCGTTCCGGCAGCCGTGACCTCTTCGGTGGCCGCAGTGAAGATCGCGACGACACCTGTTGCCGCCCCTGTTTCCAATCTAGCATCAGAGACCCACCAACCCAAACACTATGATATTGTTCAGGGAATGGAGCGCGTCATCGGCATGATGGAGGACACCCTCCAAATCTGTGAGATGGCCCAGCGCTCAATGCAGATGGCGTCACGCCATGGGATATTCCCTTTCGGCCTGCGGCTGCCTAGCAATGTCTATGCTCGCCAGGCGATCAAGTCCTCCCAGATCCAATTTGGGCGGCGACCACCCTCCGGCGGCCTCAAGCCTGAATCTGCATGAGCCGCGACCCGCTCGACGTACCGTGCACCTACCGTAAGGGCGCACGACACACCCTCCACGGCTGCTGCCTCAGGACGAAGATCGACCGAGAGTGGCTTCCTCGTACCAGGTGAACTCCCACGTCTCCGGATGGCGACGAGTTCCAGAAGGTCCACGTCCACGTCTCCCCCAATGACTCAGGTTCCATCCTTCGTTGGGTCTTGGTGGTTTCCGAGAATGAACCACCACGTCACGATGTGACTGATTCTGAGGATGCATGGTGGATCCAAGGCAACGACAACCGCGCCTAGTGACGTACAGAAGAGCAGCACCGTGCATTACCTCCCTACGCTTGAGACCTTCGCCTTGAGTTCGAGGAAGTGGGGCTACCGACATTCAATAGCCCCCAGGCCAACCAAGGTGCTGCTTTGGCGCGCCTCCAGCAAGCCCAACCTACACCCGAGGTGGAAGCAACCATGGCCTACCTTCGGGTTGCCACGACCTTGGTGGAGAAGACCGCGACAGCTAAGTCCACCACATCTTCGTCAAGCCTCCATTCGTGCAATTGATCTAATCGATCTTCGCGCAACAACCTCCCTACCATCCAGGAGGAGGTCAATCAAAACAACCCCGATCAACCTCGGGTGAACGGTGCCAAGGATGGTGACCTCCGCGCCAACGTCGACAAGAACAGGCGCGTCCGTGACGCCCGTGGCTACATCGACCAGCGCCACCACGAGAGTGAGGAGCAAGAGCTGCGACGTCGTGTGGAGTACAACCGCGAGTACAACCCCCTGGTGTCGTCCACCGCATCATGGAACGCGAGGAGCGCGACCGCCACGACATCGAGAACAGGCGTCGCGCCCAGTACGAAGCAAGCTATGACCATCCGGAGGAGGACGTCCAGAATCAAGATCGCCAACCCCGGTCCCAGATCGTCGCTCCTGCACAGAGCAGAGGCGGTGCTCAAGCCAGAGAAGGCGGTGAACACATAGCCATCACCGCCTTCCCCGCACTGGCTCCTCGACTCAGGTCGGTGGCCTACCCAGACAACTTCAAGCCTAACATCCAGAAGTACGACAAGCGCTCCGACCCCAACATCTGGCTGTCGACCTACTACGTCAATGTCTAGGAGGCCGGTGGCGACTTCAACCACATGGAGGCGGTGATGGGTGACGTGCCATCACTCTTGCTCAACAACCTCCCGGCTGGCAGCATCACCTCTTGGGATGACCTGTCCCAACCCTTCACGTCCAATTTCTAGGCGACCTACAATCGTCCTGGGAACACCTCCAACCTTTGGAGGGTCACCATGAAGACCAATGAGTGGCTCCGCGACTACACCAACCGGTTCTTCGAGAACCGCAACACTGCGTCGGTGTTAGGGACGACCAGGTCGTCGAAAGCTACAAGAATATTTTTGGGAAGATCCACGAGTTAGGGGCCACCACCGTCGCGGCCCTCATGGAGGTCAGCAATCTCATCGACACTGACAAGGCGCTGGTCAAGTAGTTTGACTACGACACCAAGCACGACGCAGACACTTCTGGCACCGCTGGAGACTCGAGCTCCAAGCTGCACAAGCGACCCTCAGAGGTGCTTGTGGCAGAGGCACATCAACCTTCGACATTCAATGTCGATGAGTTCAATGCAGCGCTCGACAGCCCCTGTGCATTCCACGAGGGAGCCACCCACACCGTTCGCAAGTGCTCACAGTTCAAGAGGGCGTTTCGTACCCCTGAAGAACCCAAGTGACCTAAAGGTGACGGTGATCGATCGTCTTCACATCACTACAACAACAACCGCCGTGACGATCGACACGGCCGTAGCGATGACAATCGCCATGATGAGCGACGTCGCGACGAGCCGCAGCCGGAGGATCACCGCGATGAGCGCGACCTGCCTCCTCCACCGGCAACGGGCAACCCCAACGATCCCTTCCAGTAGGTTAAGTGGTCGATCAACATGATCGTCGGAGGCCTCAAGGCCAATGTGAGCAGAAGGCGCTACCACAAGGACAAGTGCGAGATCCACCTCATCCACACCAAGCCGTCGTAGCCTCTACGCTGGTCTGAGCAGCCGATCACATTCTCTAGAGCTGATCACTGGGTCCACATCCCAGATCCGGGTCCTACCCACTCATCGTCGAGCCTATAGTGGAGGGAGCCCTACTTCCCCAGACCCTCATCGATGGAGGGAGCGGGCTCAACATCATCTTCGTCGGGACCTTCAAGAAGATAGACTTCGACTTCAAGAGGCTGACATCGTGCGACGAACCTTTATTCAGCATCGTCCCCAGCAAGGCGGTCTACCCCCTGGGTTGGATCTCCCTTCCTGTGACCTTTGGCAAGGAGGACAACTTCCTCAAGTAGTACCTAAGCTTTGAGGTCGCTAACTTCAAGTCCTCCTACCACGCCATCCAAGGTCACCTCACGCGGGTCAGGTTTATGGCCATCCCACACTACACCTACTTGGTGTTGAAGATGTCAGCTCCAAACAGGGTCCTCTCCGTCTACGGTGGCCTTATAGTCTTGTTCAAGTGCGACAACGAGGCCCTCGACATCGCCGTGACGAACGCCTGCACTGACACCTTGGCTGTCAAGGTTGCCGAAGTCGTAAAGGTTGCTCCGAGCGACCTAACCATCCCGGAGCAGAAGCGCACCAACGCCGCCCTGGATGCCACACCGTCAACAAAGAAGGTCTGCCTCAACCTCCCCGACCTAGAGAAGACGTTGGTCATCGGTGAAAACCTCAGGGAGAAGTAGGAACTCACGCTCACCAGTTTCCTCTGTGATAACGTGGACATATTCTCATGGACCCCATCGAATATGTCGGGTGTTCCCAGGGAGCTAGCTGAGCACTCCTTGGATGTAAGCAAGACGGCCAAGCCTGTCAAGCAGAAGCTATGGCGCTTTGTGAAAGATCACAAGGAGGTCATTAGGGTAGAGATAATAAAGCTCCTAGCTGCCAGATTCATCCGTGAATGTAAAAACTTGGTGTGCTTGTACCCAAGAAAACTGGTCAATGGATAATGTGTATCGACTACACCGATCTCAACAGGTACTGCCCTAAAGACCCCTTCCCTCTTCTGCGCATCGACCAGGTTGTTGACTCCACAATCGGAAGCCTCCTGCTATGCTTCCTCGACTGCTACTCAGGGTATCACCAGATAGCTCTGAAGGTCTCTGAACAAGACAAAACAACGTTCATAACATTGCACGACATCTACTGCTACACGGGCATGACGTTCGGCCTCAAGAACACTGAAGCGACCTACCAGAAGGCCATCTAGAAGTGCTTAGAGTCCCAGATCAGTGACAACGTTGAAGCCTACGTCGACGATGTAGTTGTCAAGACCACGGTGGAGGTAAACCTCATCGCCGACCTCACCAAGACCTTCTCCAACCTCCGACGCTACCGCTGGAAGCTCAATCCAGAGAAGTTCATCTTCAGTGTACCATCTGGCATGCTCCTAGGCTTCATGGTCAACCACCAGGGCATCGAGGCGAACCCCACGCCAAGGTCGACACCATCCGCAAGATGAAGAGACCTACCGGGAAGAAAGACATCATGAAGCTCACCGGCATGATGGCCACTCCAGGTCACTTCATCAGCAAGCTCAGAGAGAAAAGCCTGCCCTTCTTCAAGCTGCTTAAAAAGTCAGACAAGTTAGTGTGGATAGATGAGGCCGACCAGGCACTAGAAGAGCTGAAGACTGTCGGTGCGGAATGTGGTCCCGACACTAACCAGTAATAAGCGCCAAGGTCTATCCCTCAATGGTCGATGCTAAGCAATAGAAGACACGGAGTTTATCCTGGTTCCGGCCGAGGGGGCCGTACGTCCAGCAGTGGTGTGCTCAAGGCACTATATTGCTCAAGACGCGGGGGTGCCTGTAGTGGGGCTGCTACAAGCAAGGCGGGGGAGGAAGCGTGGCTTCCAAGTCCCTAGTGTAGTGGCTGAAGATGTTGTGGGAGAATTGGAGAGCAAGTGCGCGATGCAACCTGTCTCGTGTTGCGTTACGTTGGGTCTTCTCCCCTGCGGCAAGGGGGTTCGTCCTCCTTTTATAGATCAAGGAGAGAGCGAATCACATGCGCGCCGCGCTATTTAGCTACGTGAGGGAGCGTGACGTGCTATGCTATAGAGTAGGCGGCCGCCCGGACGATCCTTGCAGCGATCCGGCCATCATGGCGTATCCTGTACCCGAACAGTGGCGGCTTCGAGGGTAAAAGAGCAGCGGACGACTTTGATGTCTTCAGATGGGCTCGAGGGAGCTGTTGACGTCGGTCCGTACGGAGCACAGTGGCAGGTAAGGCGGCGTCCCGTTCCCGTACGCTCCACAGCGCTAGGGCGGCGCGCCGCGCGGCCGCCCCGGCGTGGGTTTGTACGCGCGGGGGGCGGCGGCCATGCTTGTGCCGGGGCGGGGATGGCGTCCCACCGGCCTAGCGCCTCCACCCAACCCTAGCGAGGTCACAAGAAAAGCGAATCGAGGGTGCGGGCGGCCCCCCTTCGAGGGCTCGGCGCGTTAGCCGTACGGAGTAGGCGGCGCGGCGTCACGGGACCGGCACCCGGCCCCCGCCGCACGTTCCTCCCACGGTGGCGGGGATGGGATCCCTCCCCGGGGAGTTGGTGCGGCGGCACCGGGGCGCGAGACCAGGCACATGATGGCGCTGCCCTGTCGTTGTCAGGGCATTAAATGCCCGTGTACGGGAGCGGGAGCATGCGTGCGGGGCGCCCTCGAGCGAGGCGGACCCCGTTCGAGGGCGGAGCGGACCCTCGAGCGAGGCGGAGCCTGCTCGAGGGGGGAACGGGCCCTCGAGCGAGGCGGAGCCTGCTCGAGGTAAGCACACCCCCTCGAACGGGACGGAGCCCGCCCGAGGGAGGCGCGCATCCTCGAGCGAGGCGAAGCCTGCTCGAGGGGATCTTCGAGAGGGCCGCCTTGGTGGGCCGTTGGGGCCCCCGCGGCATGGGCCGTATCCTGCATGGTTAGGCGAGGTGTGTTTGGCTTTGTTGCGGGTTTTAAGTGGGGATTTCCCAGTTGTTTAAGGGGACCCCTAGGGCTGTCCCCGACAGTAGCCCCCGAGCATCTGTGGGTTTGCCATTGAGGCTCCCGCAGATGCTGGAACCTACTGATAGGACGTTCTTCCCTCCTGGTCTTGAGAACGCTTTCCGTGGGGCCGCGTCAGTGGACCCGCGGGTGTTGACGGTTAATAATTGTATCAAAGTTCGTGCGTGACTCGCAAGCATACAAGTCTCCCGTCGTAGTCAAGGGACCCTTCTTCCCTCGAGTGGTGAACCCAAGGTATCGAATCCGTGGAACAAATGTGTGACGCAAGAGTTGATCTAGTAAAGCCAAGTAACTTCAATCTTTGGTAAAAGAGAAACCCTAATGCATCTAGATAAGAGCACAAAACAAAGATAAATCTAATCTACTAAAGACCGGAGAAAACAAAGTAAGATTGGGTAGATAAACCGATCTAGAGGGATCGGGATAAGCCTTTTGTTGAAGTTCCAAGCAAGAGAAGAAGTAGCAAATCGAATCTTAATAAAAGCCTCTTTAAATCGTGGTTTCCCGTCCAAATCCGAAAACATCCGCCTTTCGAGACCCCCGTTCGTCACAACGTATCCCTATTCATGCGGGGAGCTTAGGGCGAGTCAAAAGACAAGTCGAGATTCTTTCGGAAGATCCGGCGTGTACCTCTAGCCACCGCGGCTACAAGAACACCCTATGTAATCTATCGTACGAATAGAATTGGAATAAGCAAAGCCGATCGAAAAACGAAATCTTCGAGGAAACACTTGATCGCTAAGAAAAGATTCAACTTGATAATTCAACTATGACAATGATACATACACAAGATCACCACCGGGATCCTTCCTTGATCTTGCTTCTAGCTCCGGGAACTCCGACGTGGTCTTCCATGCAAGGTTCCCACGTCGGCTAGGGAAACCCTAGTCAACTAGCTCGACCCTCTCCTCTCCGACATGGTGTCCCTCTCTTCTCTGCTCCTCGGCGGCCGAAGACGAAATCTTCTACCCGTGGCTCCCGGTCAGGGGACTATAAATAGCCCGATTGGCGGCTAGGGCAAAGGAGAGCGAGTTTGGGCCCAAAATGGGCCTGGGCCGACCGGACTGGGCCGGCCGGCCTGGGCCCATTTAGGCCCGGCCCCGTGGGCTCCTTTGCCCCACGTCGGTTCCCTTGCTTCCGGATGTTTCCCCCTTCGCATGTAGGTCCACGGGTCCCCGGAGTCCGTCGTCTTCTCGGATCAAGTCCCCGCTTCTTGGAGTTAAGTTTGCTTCATTGCATGACTTGTACGGGGCTTCAAGGTCTTGTCATGAGGTGCTTGATGAACTTATCCCGAAAGTCTTGCATTTAACACTAAAACCCTGCATAAACATTAAACTCCAAAACCGACATGCACACGTGAACTTGTTATACCACGGGGGTTAGTACCAATGGATAAGGTATAAAACTCATGCCAACACCGAAGGTAAACTCATGGCTAAGTTGACGGATTTTCACCGTCAACATCTCCCCCATGCTTAAACCTTGCTCGTCCTCGAGTAAGCCTTCGATGGATATCATCATTGCCAAACAATGTTTAAACTTTGCATTTGATTACACATGAGAAAACATAATGCTCTCAAAATTTTAATTCATTAAAGTTCCATAATGTACTAGCCTTCATCTCTACGGAGGGTAGATTCTTGTTAAGCTTATCCCACAAGTATTAACATGCTCACAAAGTTTTAAATAGATCTCGGGAATTTGTTGAAATGAAGAACGAGATAAAGAAAAAGCTAAACCAAATTCACAAATTTAAATCATCTCGTGTATTGCTCATAAACTCTCATCTCACTTGTCTCTCAAGCCTATATATTCTACTCCTTTCCCTTTCATATATATGTGGTAGGCTTTATATGGAGCTTTGGGAAAGTTTAGTCCTAACAAGATTTTATAAATGAGGTGTTGTCAAAACAAGACAAGCTTCTCATGGTCTTACCGAGACTCATCAAAAAGGTCATTGGAAAATAATGTTAAATCAAGGAGGGGAAAGGGAAAAATACACACACTTTTAGATGAGTGGACATGTGCAAATGGCAAAGAGTGATCCCGAGGCACAAAGGAAGTCCTCGTTATCGGATTGCACATGGTTGGAAAATGAGAATGGATCTTTTTAACTTGAAGCCTTGAATGCACTTTTAGAGACTCGGGGAGTTCACTTTACGCACATATATTTTTTTCTCTTTCTCATATTTCTCATTCTTTTCTTTCTTTCATTCATTCATTTTTTTCTTGTCATATATTCGGTAACGTGACTTTCACAACGGAGTTTTGATTTTTTTTATTTGCTTGCTCCTCTTTTGAACTTCTTTTTTTTTTTAAATTGCTCCCCTTTGAACTCTAAAAATTGCATCGTACCTGCCTCCTCCCCCATGCTTAGACGTTGCTCGTCCTCGAGCAAAGAGGCGATAAATAAGGTAGGTACCGGAAATATTTTTCCTTGGAGAGATACTTGAAATCTTCAATGTTAGCACCGTCTTGCGATCTTCCTTGAATTGATGATCCATTCTCAACGATAGGTTGTGGTCAAGGAGTTAATCACAAAAGATGATATTTGGTTTAAGGGTGGATATCCGGCGAAGTTTGTGAGATCACCGATGCGGGGATACACAATGCACGGATAAAAGGCTAGCAAAAAGATAGATACGCAAAAATGGAATGACCAGCTTCTTAGTCTCGGGCCAGAGAAATCATGGCCTGCAATAACTCACTCAAAAATAAATCTTGTACACTAAGGTTTATGCACTCAAATATATATAAGGCTTTGGATAGGTTGAGCAACACACAAGTGATATTTGTGACAAGGTTAGCAATATTTTTGATCATAAAAGACATCTTTAATCTACTCATAACTTGAGAGCACATGAAACACTATGGGTCTTTATTTTAATCATAACCTCCGCTGAAAATTAAGCTAGTATTTAAATAAATTGAGATCTGTATTTTTAAGAGAGCACTAGCTTAAACATGCATAAATCAATTACAAAGATGAACAAAGCTGCAATTTTAATCATATATCATCATGGCACGAATTTTGTAACTTTTCCAATGATATAATCAAGGTGGTGTCTTTATTAATGATGACATCAAGTTGAAATACAAACTGAAAATAAACTAACATGCTTGCTGAAATTTAAATAAAAACAGAAAATACTACGCAAACACACATAAGCAAAAGCTGAAAATTACGAGAGAAAAAGAAAAGAAAAGAAAACTAAAGTTCCTAAATCTTCTAGTCCTCCGCCGGTGGTTGATGTTGATAATCTTGATAATAATACCCTTGCTCATAATATGATTGGACATTTCCTCCGACGAATTGATTTGGCTCCACAAGGTGAAGGCGTCCAAGTTCAAAGGCGATATTTGCGTTGCCTTCACCAAGTTGAGTTGCGTTAGCTTGGATGGCTGCGATGTTTTGAGCGTTTCTTGCAGCATACCCTCCAATAATGGCCATGCTTTGTTGTGGTTGGGGATGATGAGCGTAGGACTCCGCGAAGTTAGCGTTGGGCACAACATAATTTTGTGGGGGTACCGGTGCACCACCCCCCATGCTTGTCCTTGTGACCCTCCGTAATAACTTGGCGGAGGAGGGACCCCGCCGAATGGTTGCACATTGGGTTGTGCTCCACTCGCTTGTGCGGAGGATGTTCCCTCCTCTACGATTCTTCCTCTTTTGTTCTTCTTTGCAGGGACAAGTAGTCCCTCTTCCAACCAATCTTCCCTTCCTTCGGTGAAAAGCCTAAGCCTCTCATTCGGAAGGGGTAGGTTCACAATGGCCAACCGATAACCTCCTCTCTCATCTCCACTAATGTATTTGCCTTGCCGCAAATACTCAAAACCGAGAGAGGTACCACGCAAAAGGTGAGCGGGGTTTCTTGCGATCCCCGGCCGCAAGGAAAAGGCCAACATGGAGAGGTAACACCCCGAACCAATATTACCCGCCCCCGATGTTGCTTCACAACACCAACGGTTGATCATGAGGTGAGAGGGGTCTATTGGCTGCCTGGCGATTAAAGCCGAGTATAGCCAATTCAACTCCGTGTCGGTCACCTTTGTTTCCTTCATCCTCCCCAATACCCTCTTGCACATCCAAGAGTGAAATATCCGGATAATGGGGTTGCGGATGCAATTGCGTTGTTGATGGGCTTCTCCGGAGATCATGTTCCAAAATCCCGCCAACATGCCGGGTGGCACGTCAACTTTCTCCGGAGCTCCCTTGTGGAATCCAAGCAGCTCCCTAACGTGCTCGTAGGGAACCACTTGTTCGATTCCCTCCAAACGGAATGACAAGCTTTGCACCCCATCATCATCAACGATGGGTGCAATAGTCATCAAAATTTCCAAGGCGTAGCCCAAATGGGTGTCCACCGATATTCCGTTGGAGAACTGCACCCATCCGAGGTGCCCCAACATATAGTATATGTCGGTGCAAAAACCCAAGGTGTAGAGTGCTTGGTCGTCGAACTCGACGTTCGGCACAAGCCTCTTCTCAAGATTGGCGAGCCTCTCCTCCTCCTCCGCCGACAAGATGATGAAGCCGTACGAAGAGGTGTGTCGGGGTGTAAGGAGGTGGTGCGGTTGAGCGAGTCGATCGTCGTGGTGGCGCGGGCTGCTCCTCCGTGTGCCCACGAGGTTCGGTGAACCTCATGGAAGTACTTCTTGCAGCCCTCATACCACCAAGGAGGAGAGCATCGTTCCTCCTCGGTGGTGCCGTGTCCGTCTCCATGCTCCGGGGAGACTCGGAAACCGAGTGCCTCCTCGAAGACGTAGTTGATGACGGCTTGGACGACGACGAACTCTTCTTCTTGGAGAAGAGACTTGTGGTCTTCTTCCACATGGTTGCTGCACTCTTTCTTCAACTAAAATTCCGGGTTGCAACCGGTAAACTAGGCACTTAAACTCTTTGCTTCGGATGTGGACTTTGAGTGGATTAAGGATGTGGATTTTTTTTTTCTTGAGCTATCAAGCTTGGGATGGTTGGCTAAGTCTACGGAGGTTCCGAGCACACAAACTTGAACACACAAACAAGGGAAGGAGAGGGAAGCTTGCTGCGAAAACGGGAGCCGGGGGGCTCCTTAAATAGGTCGGGCCGGCCGGCACGGGCCGGCCGGCCCGGGGGTCCTCGGTTCCTCCCCGCCGCGTCTTTCTCCCAGCAAGATCATTTCGCCTCTCGCAACTTTCCCCGCCCGCGTGCTCCACGAGTTGCACCGCCCAAACGCTCTCGTCCACTCCTTTTCTTGAATTATTGGTCCTCCCACTTGATGCTCCATGCTTTGGGTCATGTCCATGCTCCCTAGCTCCACTTGCTTCACATGCCACCATGAAAATCCTGCAAAGTTGATGCTTGCTGCCCACCATGCTTGTCCTTTGCATGTGGAGTTGGTGAAAGTTGATAAAAGGGAATCCAATGGTGCATGCATGATTAATTCAAACTAGATTGCCTCCATTTAGGTGTGTTTAAGGTTAAGCACTCCTCTAATTCGAAATTTAAAATATTTTTCAGAGCCATGCAAGAGCTCAAACATAATTTTAGAGAAGTTTTTAAACCATTAAAAACAAATGTAAGTCGAAAATATTTTTCGACTACGTCGGTTTCGGTCTTACCGGTATAGTTTGCTTTCATCGGTTGAGAGCGAACGTTTTGCCGGCTTGATCATGGGGGCATAGGTTTAGGTTCTAATTTTGGCTAAATAAGAAAGATTTTGAATAAAACAAAATTAGAATAGGCTTAGAAAAATTCTAATCCTAGAGAAACCAAGGATAAAGATTTTTTAAAACCAACCAAAAGCTTTGATTTCTAGGTTCACGCGAGTCCTACCACGTGCTGAATTTTATTAACACTTAAACATTAATCGTGGCTCTACTCGTGTGGTTTTAGCATGAAAAATAAGTCAACCTCAGCACCATAATGAGGGTGAAAGGTTGAGTTAAGGTTCTGAAATTATTTGGTTGAGGTTTCTCGAAAAGAAAAGAATCAAATAAGCACATAGGAGGGTTCATGCAAAGGGTTTATGATAAATCAAACATTCAATCAAGAATTATGTCTCTAATATTGTTCAACCACTTCTAAGTCTAATGTCTTTGCGTAGTAAAACTCAAAAACTAAATTATTAAAAATATTCGAAAAACCTGGAATCGGGTTGTCCTCCCGGTAGCTTATTCTTGACTCGACGAAACGGGTTGCCTCCCGCCTAGCGCTTCGTTTATAGTCTATAGCTAGACTTCTTCACTTGATTACTCCGGATCAACGCTCTTTGCGGGCGTTGCAATCTTGGGTACCCACTTCCGCACCATCTTGGGCGAGGGCTTGTCTTCCGGCTTAGTTGGCTTAGTCATTTTTTTGGTCTTCACAGGCGGCTTCTTTTCCTTTGTCTTGACGGATGCAACACCTTCTTTGATTTTCGTTACGTTCATTTTTTTCGGCTCCTTCTTCTTTTTCAGCCCCTCCGTTTGTTTTGGTTCTCCCTCCACTCCAATCATGTTGCATGCCTCAATCCTTGGACGGAACTTGAAGAAACTCCTTTCTCCGTTGATATCGAACATGATCTCCCCCTTGCCAACATCAATAGTAGCTCCCACGGTCTTGAGGAATGGCCTCCCAGGATGAGCGGCGGCTTCTCCCTCTCTCCCATCTCGAGCACAACGAAGTCGACGGGGATGAAGTGGTGTCCAATCTTCACGGGTACATCTTCAGCAATGCCCAAGGGATAGCGAATGGAGTTGTCTCCCAACTCCAAACATATTCCCGTAGGCTCCATCGGTAGGCGTAGCTTCTCGAACACATCCCTCGGCATGACGCTCACACTAGCTCCAAGGTCGCATAACGCCTTCTCGAAGTTGAAAGAACCAACTGAACATGGAATTGTAGGGCACCCGGGGTCTTTTTGCTTCTCTAGCCCATAAGCAATGGCTGCACTACACTCCTCGGACATCTTGACATGATCTACCCCGAGTGTTGCTATCTCATATTTATTTGCAAGTATGTCTTTAAAGTAACGAGAATATGTAGGTACTTGTAGGGCATCTAGTAATGGCATGTTGATGCTAAGTCTACGCACAACTTCCACAAACTTCTCAAAGTGGTTGTCAAGTTTACCTCGGAAGTAGCGTGGCTTGAGTTGCGGTATCCTCGTGTCATCCTCCGGCATCTCGAATTCGGGTTCCTCGGTGACGATCCCCGTAACCTTCTCTTTAGCAGCCTCCTTCCACCTCGGTGGACGGTTTAAGCTTCCTTGCTCTCGCGGAACGTTCCGGATCTTCGGTCTCCTTCCCCCGAACGTGTTTGAATGGCCTTCGCCGATTCGGGACATTTGGGTTGTCCCGAAGCTTCCCTTCATCATTAGTGAGGGCGCCCCGCAAGTTGTCCCACTTGCGTCTCGAGCATCTTCATCATGTTGAGCACTTGATGATTGGAACTTCCGACCTCCGTCACTTTGCTATCGATGTTCTCCAACACCTTGTCTATGGTCTTGAACTTGGTGACGGTGTCCTTGTTGATCTTAGCTTGCTCATCCATGAACTCCTTCAATTGTATCCGAAGCGGAGCTCGCGTTAGGAATAGATGAGCTTGCATTAAATTGAGGCCTACCTTGCCCGTAGTGGAAGTTCGGCAATTCTCCCTTCCTCATGTAGTCGAGCACTTTGGCTTCCTCCGGACAATCTTTGCGGACATGGCCATACTCTCCACATTCTTCGCATGTGGACCTTGCTTCGGCGGCCTTCAAGTCTTGAGCCTCTTTCTTTTCTATCTCCATCTTCTCCAACCTCCTCATGAGCGAGTCGATCTTGCCCTCAAGTATGTCTTCCTTCTCCACTTGCAAGACTCCTTTGACGTTCCCCATGGGTTGAGCGGATGTAGGCGCCCGGATGACGCCCACGTGTCATTATCCGCGACCTTCTTGAATAGCGTGAAAGCTTCCGTCGGTGTGAGCTCGATGATAGATCCTCCCGCCGATGCATCGATGATCGTCCTTGACGCCATGGTGAGTCCTTGATAGAACTTTTGCACGAGGTCTTCTTTCGGGAACTTGTGATGTGGAACCGCCGGTGTACTCGTTGAAGCGCTCGAATGCCTCCGAGATAGTTTCGTAGGATATTGAACAAAGGTGGCAATCTTATTACGCAAGCTTTGAGTTTTACCCGGTGAGTAGTATTCCTTCATGAAAGCCTTCATCAACGTGTTCCAATTTTGCACCGTCTCCGCCGGTTGAGAGTGGAACCATTGCAAAGCCTTCCCGAGTAGTGAAAACGGAAAAAGCCTTGCCCTCATTTGATCTTGAGTCACCCCATCCATGTTGAAAGTCGACATAGTTGAATGAATGCTTGGAGGTGAAGGTTCGGATCCTCTTTGCCGGTGAAGGGTGAATGTTGCACCATGCGGATTGTTGAGGTCTTGATCTCGAACGGTCTTCCGATCTCCTCGAGGTTCAAGATTGGTAGGTCGATGATGTCCGGGGTGCATAGCTCCCCAATCTTGCGTTCTTCGGTGGTTGGTCACCCGTTGGTGGAGGTCGATTCTCCCGCGGACTTTGAGGTGGTGAATTCTTCGGAGATTCCGCGATCCTTTGTCTTCCGACTCCGAATCTACAAAATCCGGCTTTTTAGCTTGATGTGCTTCGCGTCTCCTTAGCACTCGTAAAGTTTTTTCGGATCATCCACAAAATTATTGGGTTTGTTGGAGAGGTAGCCGTCCATCTCCTGTTAGGGTTAGCAATAAACAAAGTATGCAAAAAAAACTAGAAAGTAAAAACAAATCTATAAAGACTAGAGTTAGACAAACTAGATTAGATGTGTTTTGAGGATGATCAAAATTTAGTAGATGCAAAAATAAAAACAAAAAGAATACTGAAAATTACAAAAAAAGCAATAAGAAATCAAATCTTGATCACTTGTTCCCCGGCAACGGCGCCAGAAAAAGGGGCTTGTTGACGGTTAATAATTGTATCAAAGTTCGTGCGTGACTCGCAAGCGTACAAGTCTCCCGTCGTAGTCAAGGGACCCTTCTTCCCTCGAGTGGTGAACCCAAGGTATCGAATCCGTGGAACAAATGTGTGACGCAAGAGTTGATCTAGTAAAGCCAAGTAACTTCAATCTTTGGTAAAAGAGAAACCCTAATGCATCTAGATAAGAGCACAAAACAAAGATAAATCTAATCTACTAAAGACCGGAGAAAACAAAGTAAGATTGGGTAGATAAACCGATCTAGAGGGATCGGGATAAGCCTTTTGTTGAAGTTCCAAGCAAGAGAAGAAGTAGCAAATCGAATCTTAATAAAAGCCTCTTTAAATCGTGGTTTCCCGTCCAAATCCGAAAACATCCGCCTTTCGAGACCCCCGTTCGTCACAACGTATCCCTATTCATGCGGGGAGCTTAGGGCGAGTCAAAAGACAAGTCGAGATTCTTTCGGAAGATCCGGCGTGTACCTCTAGCCACCGCGGCTACAAGAACACCCTATGTAATCTATCGTACGAATAGAATTGGAATAAGCAAAGCCGATCGAAAAACGAAATCTTCGAGGAAACACTTGATCGCTAAGAAAAGATTCAACTTGATAATTCAACTATGACAATGATACATACACAAGATCACCACCGGGATCCTTCCTTGATCTTGCTTCTAGCTCGGGAACTCCGACGTGGTCTTCCATGCAAGGTTCCCACGTCGGCTAGGGAAACCCTAGTCAACTAGCTCGACCCTCTCCTCTCCGACATGGTGTCCCTCTCTTCTCTTCTCCTCGGCGGCCGAAGACGAAATCTTCTCCCCGTGGCTCTCGGTCAGGGGACTATAAATAGCCCGATTGGCGGCTAGGGCAAAGGAGAGCGAGTTTGGGCCCAAAATGGGCCTAGGCCGACCGGACTGGGCCGACCGGACTGGGCCGGCCGGCCTGGGCCCATTTAGGCCCAGCCCGTGGGCTCCTTTGCCCCACGTCGGTTCCCTTGCTTCCTGGATGTTTCCCCCTTCTGCATGTAGGTCCATGTCGTCGGTTTCTCTCCGAATTGGACTCAACTCCTTGTCTTGCAAGATTCAGCACTTTTCTGGTCAGGTCCCTGGAGTCTGTCGTCTTCTCGGATCAAGTCCCCGGCTTCTTGGAGTTAAGTTTGCTTCATTGCATGACTTGTACGGGGCTTCAAGGTCTTGTCATGAGGTGCTTGATGAACTTATCCCGAAAGTCTTGCATTTAACACTAAAACCCTGCATAAACATTAAACTCCAAAACCGACATGCACACGTGAACTTGTTATACCACGGGGGTTAGTACCAATGGATAAGGTATAAAACTCATGCCAACACCGAAGGTAAACTCATGGCTAGGTTGACAGATTTTCACTGTCAACAGCGGGTCTAGCCCCCGAAGCCCTACAGGAGCATAGGTGCTCCTGTAGGGGTTGACCGCGAGACCTGGACAGAGGGCGTGGTACATGTTTCAGCCGGCGTCGGCAATGTCTCAGCCGGCTTCGGTGACGCACGCGCTGCTGGCACCATCCCCGGTGGGTGCAAGACAGGAGGTGTAGCCGTGCGTCAAGCCCCCGAGCCTGGGCCCGTTCAAGGAGATCGGGTAGAGCTTTACGACTTGTTTTTTGACGCGCCCTCGCCGTCCCTCCGCGGGACGGAGGGTGAGGTTTCCGCAACCCCCATCGGTCGGGTCGCGAATTGCGGATTCCTCGTTGAGCTGTTAGCGGATGGTTCGAGTGGACGCCCATGCCCCGTTCGATAAGGGTAGGCTGCGTGGTCCAGAGACACGTCCATTGAAGCGCTTGCGTGGGTTTGCTAGGTGGGGCTCGGTCCCGTTCGCTTGGGACCGAGGGCGCAGAAGCTCTCCCTCGGTGGGATCCCCCGGCTATCTGCCCTCGCTGGCTCTCGAACACGACATGCGGGGCACCCTCGAGCTGGCGGGCTCGAGGAACGGTTCGAACGCGTGTGCCCTCGTCGTCCCTAACTCTGTGATCTGGGGCTCCTGTTTGAACCCGTCGAGGGTCAGGCTTCGAACCTCTGATTAGTAGGGCCGTGCGGGGTGGCGCCTGGGAGGCCCCGTCTTTGCATCTGCGACGACCGAGGGGCCTGAGCGAGCCAGCCCTCGAGGCACTGATTAGTTATACAGCATGGCATGGGTGCTTGCGGTGCCCGCTATGTTTCAAACGGGCCCCGAGGTGACCTTCTCACGCCTGTATCCTTTCGAGGGTTGAAATTCTCCCGAGCTAGGGGCTCATGTCGCTCGAGGTACAGCGTGGCATGGGTGCTTGCGGTGCCCGCTATGTTTCAAACGGGCCCCGAGGCGACCTTCTCATGCCTGTACCCTTTCGAGGGTTGAAATTCTCCCGAGCTAGGAGCTCGTGCCGCTCGAGGGTTCTACTTACCTTGTAAGGAACCGGGCCATTAAATGCTCCACAGCCGAGGCTGTGATTTCGCGTCGCGGGCGCGCTTTTTTAGGCGTAGCAGCCGCGCGCGCGCGTAGTGGGCGGCGTGGTCAGGCGGACGTGACCGCCTGCCACGGTCCCTGCTATTCTTCGCCGTGATGATGGCCTGTTCGCGGTGGTGTGGCCGCCGCGGTCGTGGTGGGGCCCGCTCGTCAGCGAGAAGGAAGATTCCCTGCAGTTAATGCGCGAGGGACGTCCGCCCCGGAGAGCACGCCCACGGCTTATAAATCTGAGGGGAGGGAAAAACGACGGTTTTTTACCTTAGCGTCTCGCCATTCTTGCCCCCTGCGCTCTCGCCTTCGTTTTGCTCTCGCCACCGCGGCCCTTCGCCATTAGAGCTCTTCTTCTTCTTCTTGTCCCCCACTCTCGGATCCCTTATCCTTTCTCATGGCGCCACTTCTGCCCCTCACGATCCTCGACCCGTACGCGTGGGAGCGGTCGACGGTGACCCGGCTGGCCCTCAGCGAGCTGGTCTCCGCCGGCCATTTGGCGGCGAACGAGGAGGGCCGGCCGGCGGAGTGGATAGTGCCGCCGGCGGGGGACCGCGCGCCCAACCCGCCGGAAGGCTACGTGGTGAGCTTCATCCGCTTCCATGAGCGCGGCTTCGCCGCGCCGGCGAGCCGCTTTATGCGGGCGCTCTGCCACCGCTACGGCGTGGAGTTACACAACTTCGCGCCGAACGCGATTTCGCAGGCGGCCACGTTCGTGGGCGTCTGCGAGGGGTATCTAGGGATCCCAGTCAATTGGGAGCTCTGGATACACCTCTTCCGCGCGGAGCTCTTCACGCAGCCGACGACGGAGCAGAGGACCCACCGCGCGGTGCGCGCCGGCGGCATGTCGCTCGCCCTGCGGGCGCAGTTCAAGGACGACTACATCCCCTGCACCATGACGACGAACAACACCGGCTGGGAGCGGGGGTGGTTTTACCTTCGCAACGCCGAGCCCGGCCTCCCCCCTACACTAGTCTGGTGTTCAAGGAGAAGCCCGACTCCTGGGGCTACGGGGTGTCCACGCCCCAGCATCGGAGGCGGCTGGGCTCGCTCCTGGCCGCCTTGAAGAACCTGGCGACGCGTGGGCTGACCGCGGCGGGCGTCCTCGCCTTCCTCCACCACCGGCGGATCGTGCCTCTGATGGAGAGGCCGCTCTGCATCTTCGAGATGACGGAGGAGGCAGATCCCGTCGCGATGGCGAGGTCGCGGATGCTTCCAACCCCCCTTGAGCGGGGGTACGCGCTCACCCGGGCACGGAACGCCGTCGACACCCGGATGCTGCTCTAGGATCGGTCCCCGTGGGACCTCGAGATGCTCCCTACCGGTCCGCTGGTAAGCATGAATCCTGGCCCTGTCTTTGTTCTTGATGCCGCTCCTAGCCCCTGACGCGCCCTTGACGTTCTCGCCTGCAGCTGGTGAGCTTCATGAAGGATCAGATGGCGACTAGAGAGGGGGGGGGGAGTGAATAGGAGCCGGTAAAAATTCTTCCCAAAGAAACCGGCCTATGTCCTACTCAAATCCCGGTCACACAAAAGCGATGGATCGAATCACGCACCAATCGCCAAGACCATGAGGTTATGGATCAACCTCTAGCCTTAGGAACGATTCCTCAAAGCACACGCGGAAGCACTAGAAAGGGGAGGAAGGAATCGAACCAAGAAGCAAAGCACACAGGCTCTGGCGGACCGTCCGCGCTGGAGGGGCGGACCGTCCGCAAGAGCCGCGCGGACCGTCCGGCCCGTATGGCGGGACCGTCCGCACCCGAGCCGCGGACCGTCCGGCCTTAGCCGCGGACCGTCCGTTAATTTACACAGAACAACCCAAAGACACCCCCGTGCCACGGACCGTCCGCGGGGAGCACGCGGACCGTCCGCCAAGCACCCGCGGACCGTCCGCCCGACACCGCGGACCGTCCGAAACTTCGTCCAACCGAAAACCAAAATCACAACGGATCGAAACAAAAGACGAGCAAGAACACGAAGAACTCGGGACGAACTCAAGCGGCGCGGACCGTCCGCCGGGGAGGGCGCGGACCGTCCGCGAGGCTCGGACGAAACGAAAAAATGCCCGAGCTCGAAAGTCAACTCCCCCAAATCATCATCGGATTTCCCAAACGGTTGAAGTTTGTGGAGACAAGGGTTTGGGTACTTGAAAAAGCGTCACACAAGGATGCTATAGCCCAAAAATCTTGCCTCCTAACTCCCTAAATCACCGGGAATCGCGAATCCTTTGAGCACCACCAAAAGCTAGAGCACCGAACGAAAACTCACGAATCGAAGTCGTTTCTCGGCGTTTGAGGGCACAAGATCAAGCACAAAGATGCACAAGACATCTATCCATGTTTCCCTCAAAGAAATCCGGGAAGAAACTCACTCAAATCCGCGGAATCACACCGGGAACAAAGGCACGAAAATAAGCACAAAAAGCCACGAAAAACAACCCCGAATCTTCTATACAAACCGGGAAAGATTCACAAGGTCTAGCATGCCGCCCTAGCATCCATCCCTCTCAACAAATCTCTCATGAAGCTCTCATGCTAGCCTAGAGAAAATAGGAAGAAAAATAGCTACGAAAATGAGAAAGAGAAGGGGGGGAAATGAAACCCTAAGTCGCGGAAAGAGAGAGCCATCAACACACACTCATGGCTTATATATCGAGTCCCGCCGGAGTGGTAAATGACTCGACTACCCCTAACTACACTACTGGCGATACAACCCACGTAGGGCATTTTGGTAAAGTTTGTGGGTCTTCCCATCGGACGGCCACGCCTTTGCCGCACCCCCGCGTCCTCCCGACGCAAGCCATGCGATCCCGCCGCGTGTCCTCCGCCTCGAAGCTTCCCGACACGCCCGGATCCCGTCTCCGTCGTGTTGGGCCCTCGGACTTGGTTTTGAGGCCCAAACCAAGAAACCGTCCGCCGATGGTTTTGTGGGCAAACCACCAAACCCCGCGTGCTCGGTCCGGCCTCCCGCCAAACCACTTGACTTGACCGCCACCGTGCACCGGCTCACTTGTCCATGACTTGGTCTTGCTTGTGTCGCCACCATGTGACCCGCACCCAGTCCCGCTGTCCACCGAGTCCCTCGAACCGAGCCTACTTGTCTCTCCATCTCCCGGAGGCCCCTCAAGGCTGAAGACCTTTCGCGCCCGTTCTTCACCTGCAACAACACGAACTAGGCCGCAGCCTACACCTGCGCACTAAGCCAAGAGTCAGTCCAACACCCGTTGTCAATCACTCATCACTAAGGAGCGGTCATTCACCGACCACTGGGACGCTCCTGGTCCACACTTCAGCGCTGCGAAGTCAGTCCCGCCCACCCCTGACTCCCGCGCGCTCGGTCGGGCGGCGCGAAGAACGGGAGCGAGGAGCGGGCGGCGCGCAAGAGGGAGCGCGCGAGGCGGCACCGCGAGCGCCGCGAGCGGCGGAGTGAGGAGTACCGGCGGCGTGAGCAGCTGGGGCTCTCCTCTCCAGGGACCGAAGAGTATTCGTCCTCGGGGGAGGACGAGGAGGAAGAAGCCGGGGGGCAGGGCCCCTCTGATAGGTGGGAGCCTGCTCCCCTGTCGCCAGAGCCAGCTCCGGCGGCAAGGGCGGCATCGCCTGGGGCGGGCGCAACGGCGCCCGCTGCCGCGACAATCAACGACGAGGGGCGGCGCGAGCCGTGGAGGTGCCGGCGCACGCCGCGGAGGCGCGCGCGGCAAGCGCACCCGCGCGGGGGCGGGGCCCGTGTGCGCGGCGGAGACATCGGGGGCGCGGCGACGGGCGCGTCGGCCGCGCCGGCCTCATCCGCCGAGGCCTCGAGGAAGAGGAAGCGCGCCTTCTCCTCTTCGAGGTAAGGGGCTTGCTCTTCTACAAGGTTCGGTTCTTTGGCGACCAGGCGTTCTGATTTTTTGCCTATAATCGCGCAGGGTGGTGCCGACCGTGCCTCCCCTCGCACCAGCCAAGGTGTTGAGGGCGGATGCGTCCGTCCCCACCCGGAGGCGCTCGTATAGGGCGCCGCAGGCGGGGGCGAGCACGATGGCGGCGGCGGGCGAGAGCTCGCAGGGCGCGGGCGAGGCCTCGAGGCCTCGGCCGGCAGATCGGCCCGCCGTGGCGCGGCCCCCGAGGGTCGTAGAGGAGCGGCGGGCGCCGGTCGTGGCGGAGGCGCGGGCCCACGGCGGCGGCCGTGGTGGAGATGCGCCCGCGGTGGCTGCCACGACGGAGGCGAGCGGGCGGCGGCGGCCGAGGAGGGCGGTCGGGCGCCCGTGGTCGTGGAGGCGCGGCCGGAAGCGGCGGCCACGACACCGCGTCGGGCGCCCATGGCCATGGAGGCGCGGTGGAGGCGCCGGCGGAGGCGGCGCAGGGGCCGGCGCCTGCCAGCGGCTCCCGGGCGGTGGTGGTGGAGGTCCCGGACGACGACTCCCCGCCGCCCGGGTGGGATCAGTGGGTGAGCTTCCCCACGCTCTCCTCAGAGTCCCAGGAGGGGGCCCTCGTGAGGCGGCGCGACGGCCACATGGTGGTAGGGGGCCGAGGGCACGGCGCCGAGGCCTCGTCTTCCCACGCCGGCCACTCCGCCAAGGTAGAGGGGATCGCTGACGATCCGCCCGCGTTCGCCGACACGCAGGGGGAGCAGGAGCTGTGGGGGAGCTCCGCAACCATGGCGCCATGCTCAACCGAGCGTTGAATGAGGCGCTGAGGGTCCATGGCGACCCCGCGTGGCACGTCTTCCAGGTGGGACATCGTCGCCTGCTTCTTTCCCCTTCTCTTGTTTCTGCGTGCTGTCTCAGTATCATGATGCTTACGGGTTTTGACTTTTGGGTGACAGGAGCTCGAGCGCCGCGCCCGCGACAAGTACGGCGCCTTCGATCAGGTGAACGCCGAGCTCCACCGGCTCCGGGAGCGGTGCGACGCCTTCGACGCGCTCGCCGACGCCCTCAGGACCCCGGACGGCTGGTTGTCGTACCGGGCCATGGCCCTGCGCGATCAACTCCATGAGAGCGCGAGGCAGGACCCGGCGCGTCCCTCTAGCCTCGAGCGGGTCTGCATAGCCCTCATCGACCGGGATGAGGCGCTGCGGCAGGCGCGCTCGGACCTGGAGAGGATGCGCACGCTGGCGACCAACTGGGAGGCGGAGGTGGCCGGCGTCCGCAGCGAGAACCGGGGGCTCCGCTCGTCGCTCGAGGGGGCGCGGGCGCGGCAGCGCCGGGGCTGAGGAGCGGGCGCGCGCGCTCGAGCAAAGGGCCAAGGAGGCCGACGACTTGAAGGCCGCCCTCGACGCCAAGCTCGCGGCGCTCGCCGTTGCTGAGGACCAGCTTCTGCAGGAGCGCACCGCCCGTCAAGGAGCTGAGGGACGGCTCCAGCAGGAGCAGGCCGCCCTTGTCGATGCTCGGTCGGCCCTGGAGCGGGAGCGCGTCGCTCGCGAGGCGGCGCAGAAGTCGCTGGAGGACCGGAACACCGAGTTCTCCAGGCTCGAGGGCGAGCTGATGGTGCTCAGCATCAACAGCGCGAGCCAGGAGCTGGCCCTCCGGGAGCAAGGCGAGACCGTCAAGGGCCTTGAGCAGACGGTCGAGGCCGGCCGCCGCGCCCTCGAGGTGGAGAGGAAGCTTGTTGAAGGTAAGTCGCTGTTCGACTCCTGTTTCGCTGGTTTGCTCTTAGAGGGTTCGCACCCTTTTTCTGATTTCTTTCTTGTCTTGGCGACTCCAGGCTTGCGCGCCGCTCTGGGGCACGCGGCTGAGCGGGCTGAGGCGCTGCAGACCTCCTACGACTCCTCCGAGCAGGAGCTGTGGGAGTTGCGCAATGCAGCCCTCGAGACCTGCCGGCCGTGGAGGAGGGCGAGGCACAAGCCGGTAGCTCGCTGGCCAGCCGCCTGCACGCCCTTAGCGGCCACGTCGCCGGGCGCATGCGCCGGGCGCTTCATCTGGGCGTCCAGAAGGCCCTCGGGGTGGTGCGATCCCATTACGAGGTCGACTTCGAGGCGCTGGCGGAGGGCTACGTCGTACCCGAGGGTGTCGAGGACGAGGTGGCGATGGAGCGCATGGACGCGCTAGCCGCCGACGCCGCCGGGACGCTCGCTGAAGCTTCGAGGACTTCCTCTTCCCGGACGCTGCTGACGCCGTTGCTCCTCCTGCTTGAAGGCAGCCGGGCGCTAGGCCCGTTTTTTGTTGATGTATCAGTATGCTGGCCGTGCGGCCCTTGTAAATAAACAAATTACTTTTGCCATAGACATTTGCCGATGTAAAGTGATGTCTTTTGTTTATTATGCTTTTTTGTTTCTCCTTCTTCCTGAGTAGATTCTAGTTAGGGGAGTTCGATTTTCGCGGGTGGCCTGCTGGGTTGGAGGCGAGAGAGAAGGGCCGTATCCTCGCAGCGTGGGCTATCTCTGGCTCGCGCGCTCCTTCCGCTAGCCTGCCTGCGCCCTGTTCGAATCTTTGCTCAGAGCCGAAGTAGAAAACAAACTTAGCGTGCGTAAGTTGTTTCGTTTTTTTGCGTGAAAATGGGGCCATTTTGGGGGGGGGGGATGCCCCCCGCAGTAGCCCCCGAGGGTAACTTGGGTTTCAGGGGAAAGCCGAGTTGCCCTTTTCATTAGACTTGAGGCGTTTACATAGTTGTCACCAACTGGGGCGTTGGTCATGTGATTTTTACAACAAAAATACTTGGAAATCCTAGCTAGGGGTAGAAGCAACGTAGCTGTTGGATGTTCCAAGCGTTGGTGAGCTCTTCACCGTCCTCGTTAGCCAGCTTGTACGTGCCGGGCTTGAGTACTTTCACCACGACGTAGGGTCCCTCCCACGGAGGTGATAGCTTGTGGCGTCCTCGGTTGTCCTGTTGTAGCCTCAGGACCAAATCCCCTTCGCTAAAGTCCCGCTGGCGTATCTTCCGTGCCTGGTAGCGCCTGAGGGACTGTTGATACCTTGCGGAGTGCATCAAGGCCACGAGGCGTGCCTCGTCCAGTTGGTCCAGCGAGTCCTCGCGGGCTCGCTAGTTGGCATCCTCGTCGTAGCCTCGAACTCTGGGCGATCCGTATTCCAAGTCTGTGGGGAGGACAGCCTTTGCGCCATGGACTAGGAAAAACGGGGTGAACCCGGTGGCTCTGCTCAGGGTGGTCCTTAGGCTCCACACGACCGCTGGTAACTCTTGGAGCCATTTCCGACCAGATTTGTTTAGCTGGTCAAAATCCTAGGCTTAAGGCCTTGTAGGATCATGCCGTTGGCACGCTCTACTTGGCCGTTGGTCTGCGGGTGTGCCACAGCTGCCCAATCCACACGGATGTGGAATTTGTCGCAAAACTCCAAGAATTTCCTACCCGTGAACTGGGACCCGTTGTCGGTGATGATGGAGTTTGGAACTCCAAGGCGGTGGACGATGTCGGTGAAGAACATCACCGCTTGCTCCGCCCTGAGATTCGTAATGGGGCGCACCTCCACCCACTTGGAGAACTTGTCGATCGCGACCAGCAAGTAGGTGAAGCCCCCAGGCGCCTTCCGCAGGGGCCCGATGATGTCCAGCCCCCACACGGCGAACGGCCATGTTATGGGGATGGTTTGCAGGACATGAGCGGGAAGGTTGGACTTGCGGGCATAGAACTGGCACCCTTCGCACGTGCGTACGATCTCGTTGGCGTCCGCGACCGCGGTAGGCCAGTAAAAGCCTTGGCGGAAAGCATTGCCAACGAGGGTACGAGGCGCTGCGTGATGGCCATAGATCCCCGCGTGGATGTCCCGCAGGAGCTCGCGCCCCTCAGGGATGGGCACGCACCGCTGCAAGATGCCAGAGGCAGCTCGCTTGTACAGCTCGCCGTCGACGAGGGCAAATGACTTGGCCATCCTGGCGATGCGTCTGGCCGCGGCTCGGTCCGTGGGGAGTTCCCCTCGGGCCATCCAGGCCACATACTTGTCACGCCAGTTAGCCTTGACGGGGGCTGGCTCGATGTCCATCACATCAGCTCCATAGGCGCCATACCCCTCGAGGAGGGAGAGCTCATACGCCTCGTTCGAGGGGTCCTCATCCATGGGTTCCGCACCCGCTGGATTCGAGGGAGCCCCCGAGGGTTCTACGTGGTTCGAGGGGTGAGGCTCGAGGGCGACCGAGGGCTGAGCAATATCACGGGCGAAAACGTTCGGGGGGGACGGTGATCCGCCCGGACGCGATCTTAGCTAGCTCGTCCGCCTCCTCGTTGTACCGGCGGGGCACGTGATTGAGCTCGATGCCGTAAAATTTGTCTTCGAGGGCTCGCACGGCCTTGCAGTAGGCCTCCATCTTATCGTCATGGCAGCTCGCGTTCTTCATGACTTGGTCGATTACGAGCTGTGAGTCCCCCCGTATGTCGAGGCACTTGACGCCTAACTCGATGGCGATCTTGAGGCCGCAAAGGAGGGCCTCGTACTCAGCCATGTTGTTTGACGTGGGGAAGTGGAGGCGCACCGTGTACCGCATGTGCTCCCTGAGGGGTGACACAAAGAGCAGGACCGAGCCCGCCCCTGTTTTCATCACCGAACCGTCGAAATACAGAGTCCAGCACTCTGCTTGGATTTGTGGCGGTGGTAGCTGTGTGTCCGTCCATTCAGCGACGAAATCCGCCCGCCGCATAGGCGAGCGTCTCGCCCATCAGCTCCACGGACCACTTGGCGATCCTGCCCGCCGCATCTGGGTTGCGGATGATCTCTCCTAGCGGGAAGGAGGAGACCACCGTGACGGGGTGGGCTTCGAAGTAGTGGCGGAGCTTGCGCCGCGCGAGGACCACCGCATACAGCAGCTTTTGGACTTGGGGATAGCGCGTCTTGGTGTCAGACAAGACCTCACTGATGTAGTAGTGTCGGGGACAGCCCTAGGGGTCCCCTTTAACAACTGGGAAATCCCCACTTAAAACCCGCAACAAAGCCAAACACACTTCGCCTAACCATGCAGGATACAGCCCATGCCGCGGGGACCTCAACGGCCCACCAAGGCGGCCCTCTTGAAGATCCCCTCGAGCAGGCTTCGCCTCGCTCGAGGATGTGCGCCCCCCTCGGGCGGGCTCCACCCCGTTCGAGGGGGTGCGCTTACCTCGAGCAGGCTCCGCCTCGCTCGAGGGCCCGTTCCCCCTCGAGCAAGCTCCGCCTCGCTCGAGGGACTGCTCCGCCCTCGAACGGGGTCCACCTCGCTCGAGGGCGCCCCGCACGCGTGCGCCCGCGCCCGTGCGCGGGCATTTAATGCCCCCCCGGCGGCGGGGGCGGCGCCATCATGCGCACGGGGCTCGCGCCCGGCGCCGCCGCACCAACTCCCCGGGGAGGGATCCCATCCCGTTAGCGTGGGGGGAAGCGTGCGGCGTGGCCGGTGCCGGTCCCGTGACGCCGCGCCGCCCACTCCGATACGGCTAGCGCGCCGAGCCCTCGAAGGGGGCCGGCTGCACCCTCGATCTGCTTTCTCGTGACCTTACAGGGTTAGGTGGAGGCGCTAGGCCGGTGGGACGCCATCCCCGCCACTGCTAACAGTATGGCTGCCGCCCCCGCGCGTACGGGCGCACGCCAGGCGCTGAGGCAACGACTCCGACACTGTGGAGCGTGCGATAACGGGACGCCACCTCACCTGCCACTGTGCCTCGTACGGACCGACGTCAGCAACTCTCTCGAGCCTATCAGAAGACATTACAACCGTCCGCCGCTCTTCTACCCTCGAGGCCGCCACTATTCGGGTACAAGATGTGCCATGATGGCCGGATCGCTGCGAGGATCGCCCGGGCGGCCGCCTACCCTACAGTATAGCACATCACGCTCCCTCACGTAGCTAAATAGCGCAGCGCGCATGTGATTCGCTCCCTCCTTGATCTATAAAAGGAGGACGAACCCCCTTGCCGCAGAAAAAACGACGGACGGACACAGCACACACACAACAGAACACAACACGAGACAAGCCGCACCGCGCACTTGCTCTCCAATTCTCCCACAACATCTTCAGCCACTACACCAGGGACTTGGAGGCCACGCTTCCTCTGCCGCCTTGCTTGTAGCAGCCCCACTATAGGCACCCCCGGTGCTGAGCAATATTGTGCCTTGAGCACGCCACTGCTGGACGTACGGCCCACCGGCCGGAACCAGGATAAACTCTGTGTCTCTTGTTGCTTAGCATCGACCATTGAGGGATAGACCTCGGCGCTTATTACTGGTTAGTGTCGGGACCACATTCCGCACCGACAGTTGGCGCCCACCGTGGGGCAATCCAGCGCCTAAGGTCACTCCACCAACTCCCTCCATGTTGATCCGCACTGAGTACCGTGGTACGCGTTACAACATGGGCAGCTCGGACCCCCTCCCCGCCGGGTTCGAAATCCGGTTCGGGGGCCTGAACTTTCAGGCCACGGGGAATGGCTACCTGATGCGCCTCACCAACTGTGAGGAGCTCCGTGCACGGCGCCAGGCCGGGTCTGCTCCGGCTCCCGCTGCGCACACCACCACGGCGCGGACGCCCGGCGGCGCGGATGCGCGGGCCCGTCGACGCCACGACGCCGCCGCCGCTGCGGTCGGCGTTCGCGCCGGGCACGTTCCGGCGGCGGCGGGCCGAGCGCACCGCCTCTCAGCACGGTGCGCCCGTCACCACGGCAACCGCCACCCCAACGGGACAGCGCACGGTCTCCGGACCGCGCTTTCCCATCGGGCTGCGTGGAGCCACGACGGCCTACAACGCCAACGTCAACACCACGATGCGCAGGGTTCCCCCTGGCCGTCACGTCTTCGTCGCCAGGGATCCCAGCACCTCGGCCGGTGACGAATCGTCCCTAGGCTCCCTCGACGCGCCGCCACCCGCTAACCTCCACGGCTACGCGGAGTGGGACTTCTCCGGCGTGCCAGACCTAGTCATGTTCTGGCGTTTCCTCGACGCTACGGACTACTGGTTCGGCTGCTCCAACGACTCTAGCACTGGGAGCTACGACCCCGTGCGGGAGTGCTGTGTCGTCATCGCCAACGACCCAGCCAACGCCACCGGCGCGGTAGGCGCCGGCGACGGGGAGGTCACGCCTCCCCCGGGGATCGCTCCGCGCCCGGCCGCGGGGCCGAGCACTCCTGCTGGAGCCGACGCCGATGCGCGGGCGGCCCAGGACCGCGAGCTCGAGGCTAAGCTGGTAGAGGAATACCGGACGGTGCGGCTGCTCTGCGCCTCAATGGCGGGGGAGGCCTCCGCGCGCAGTGAACGCGTGCGGGAGCTGGGCAGACAGGCCCGCGACCGCATCAACGCCGACAACCCTGACGCGCCTCCACAGGCAAGTCAGAAGCTCGTTGCCGCCGCAACGCTGCTGCGGGCCATGCCAGCACCCTCGACCCCTGAGGCGCGGAACCTGCAACGCGAGGTGTAGGCTCTCATCGAGCAAGCGGCCGTCCAGCAGGCCGAAAGCTCGGCCTCACGTATCCGTCAGCAGGGGGATGCGCGAGGAGACGGGGCTGCCCAGGGGGGCGAACCCTCGGTCCACGCAGGCGAGGCTACGGGGCGTCCCGCCAACTCGGGACGCGCGCCGGCCAAGGAGCGGCTCCTTGACATGCGCGGGACGGCCGGACGGTGACGCCCGCAACGTCATCAACGCCAGGCGCACGAGCAAGGCGGACGCGCGAGCAGCGGTGGGCTACCACCCTCGACGGGGTGGCCGCTACGACAGCGACGAAGACCGTTCCCCGACGCCGGACCCCCCGGGGACCCGTGTGTTCAGCCGGGAGATCCGTGCGGCGGCCTTCCCCCAACGCTTCCGCCAGCCCTCGGCCATCGTCAAATACAACGGGGAGACAGATCCCCGTGTGTGGCTCAACGACTACCGCCTGGCGTGCCAGCTGGGCGGGGCCACCAGTGACGAGGCCATCATCCGCAACTTGCCCCTGCACCTCGGCGATGCAGCTCGGACATGGCTCGAGCACCTGCCCGCCAGCCAGATCCACAACTGGGACGATCTAGTCCGCACGTTCGTGGGCAACTTCCAGGGCACGTACGTGCGCCCTGGAAATTCCTGGGACCTGCGCTCCTGCACCCAGAAGCCCGGCGAATCGCTGCGGGACTTCATACGGCGCTTCTCCAAGCGCTGTACAGAGCTCCCCAGTGTAGCGCAATCTGAAATCGTGCATGCCTTCCTCGAGGGCACCACGTGCCGGGACCTCGTGCGAGAGCTGGGGTGCAGCTCGCCCGCGGACTCCAACGAGCTGTTCGACATTGCCATCAGCTTCGCCTCAGGAGAAGAGGCCGTGGGGGCGATTTTCGACGGCAAGAAGGGCAAGCGCTCGGATGATGCGCCCGCGGAGGGCAGCAAGTCCAGGGAACCCCACCTCAAGGACAAGCGGGGCAAGAAGGGGAAGAAGCCGCGCCGTGAGGCGCGCGAGTAGGGGCGCGACGGCGGTGATGCCGAGGCTCTTGCTGTTGACCCGGCTCGACGGGGCCCTCGACCGGCCCCTCGAGGTCCGGGGGTGTTCGATGACATGCTAAAAAAGCCATGTCCTTATCACAAGACCCCAGTAAACCACACCCTTGAGCAGTGCGATATGCTCAAGAAGTTCTATGGCCGCGCCACCGCGAAGGAGGCAGAGGCCAAGAAAGACGGAGGAGATGGCGACGCCGGCGGCTTCCCCGCCGTGGAGAACGTGTTCCTCATCTTTGGGGGACCCACCGTAGACATGTCGACCCGCCAGCGCAAGCGGGAGCGGCACGAGGTCCTCGCTGCGGAGAAGGCGCCTCCTTCCTTCCTCAACTGGTCGGAGGACGCCATCACTTTCAGCCGGGAAGACCATCCGAACCGCATCCCCAACCCGGGCCAGTACCCGCTGGTGGTCGACCCAATCATCGGGAACGCGCGGTTCTCGAAAGTCTTGATGGACGGAGGCAGCAGCCTCAATATCCTCTACGCGCATATGCTGCGCCTGCTGGGGATCGGGTTGGACCAGCTGCGGCCCAGCACGAAGCCGTTCCACGGCGTCGCGCCCGGCAAGCAGGTCCAGCCCCTCGGGCAGATCGACCTGCCTGTTTGGTTTGGCACGGCGAAGAATTTCCGCAAGGAAACGCTCACCTTCGAGGTGGTGGGGTTCAAGGGTGCCTACCATGCTATACTTGGGCGGCCCTGCTACGCCAAGTTCATGGCGGTCCCCAACTACACCTACTTGAAGATGAAGATGCCAGTGCCGAACGGTATCATCACCGTAGGCTCGTCCATCGAGCACGCATTCGACTGCGACGTCGAGTGCGTAGAGCACGCAGAAGCACTGGTGCTGGATGAAGCGCTGGTGACCACCTTGGAGAAGATGGTCAACGAGACCTCGACTCCACCGCCAAGCACACCGGCACCTTCGAGGCCGCGGAGCAGACCAAGGAGGTCCCCCTCGACCCTTCTGCCCCCGAGGGCAAGACGTTGAGGGTCAGCTCCACCCTCGATCCCCAATAGGAAGTGGTGCTCGTCGACTTCCTCCGCGCCAACGCCGACATCTTCACGTGGAGCCCCTCAGATATGCCAGGCATCCCGAGGGAGGTCGCCGAGCACTCCCTTGACATCATGCCTCATGCCCGCGCCGTGCAACAACGGCTACGTCGCTTCGACGAGGAGCGGCGACGGGCTATCGGAGTGGAGCTGCGGAAGCTCCTAGAGGCCGGGTTCATCAAGGAGGTGTTCCACCCAACGTGTCTAGCAAACCCTGTGCTTGTAAAGAAAAAGAACGGGAAGTGGCGGATGTGTATGGACTACACTAGTCTTAATAAAGCATGTCCGAAAGTTCCTTTTCCTTTGCCGCGTATTGATCAAATCGTTGATTCAACGGCTGGGTGTGAACTACTTTGCTTCCTCGATGCCTACTCCGGATATCATCAAATAAAGATGAAGGAGTCCGACCAGCTTGCGACTTCGTTCATCACGCCGTTCAGGATGTTCTGCTACGTCACGATGCCGTTTGGCCTCCGAAACGCGGGTGCGACATACCAGCGCTGCATGCAGCACGTTTTCGGAGATCACATCGGGCGGACGGTCGAGGCGTACGTAGACGACATTGTCGTGAAAACCAGGAAGGCGGACGACCTAGTTGGCGACCTTAGCATCGCGTTCGGCTTCCTACGGGCCAATGGGGTCAAATTAAACCCCAAAAAGTGTGTCTTTGGAGTGCCGCGGGGCATGCTCCTGGGATACATCGTCTCCCAATGGGGAATCGAGGCCAACCCTGAAAGTTGCGGCCCTCGAACGAATGGGTCCGATCCGGGACCTCAAAGGGGTGCAAAAGGTGCTGGGGTGCCTTGCCGCCTTGAGCCGCTTCATCTCGCGGCTCGGCGAAAAGGGCCTGCCCCTTTACCGCCTGCTCAAGAAGCACGAGCGCTTCTCCTGGACCGCCGAAGCCCAGGATGCGCTCGACAAGCTGAAGGCGTCCTTAACGCACGCCCCGATCCTCACGCCGCCACAGGATGGCGAACCCCTGCAACTCTACGTGGCCGCAACCACCCAGGTGGTCAGCGCCGTGATCGTGGTGGAGCGCACGGAGGAAGGGCACGCCTTGCCGGTCCAGCGGCCGGTCTACTACATCAGCGAGGTCTTGTCTGACAAGACGCGCTACCCTCAGGTCCAGAAGCTGCTATATGCGGTGGTCCTCGCGAGGCGCAAGCTCCGCCACTACTTCGAGGCCCACCCCGTCACGGTGGTCTCCTCCTTCCCGCTGGGGGAGATCATCCGCAATCCCGATGCGGCGGGCAGGATTGCCAAGTGGTCCGTGGAGCTGATGGGCGAGACGCTTGCCTACGCCCCGCGCAAGGCCATCAAGTCTCAAATCCTGGCAGATTTCGTCGCTGAATGGACGGATACGCAGCTGCCGCCGCCGCAGATCCAAGCAGAGTGCTGGACTCTGTACTTCGACGGCTCGGTGATGAAAACAGGGGCGGGTGCGGGCCTGCTCTTTGTGTCACCCCTCGGGGAGCACATGCGGTACGCGGTGCGCCTCCACTTCCCCGCATCTAACAATATGGCTGAATATGAGGCCCTCCTCTGTGGCCTCAAAATCGC
Source organism: Cenchrus americanus (assembly GCA_947561735.1). Lineage (NCBI taxonomy): Eukaryota > Viridiplantae > Streptophyta > Magnoliopsida > Poales > Poaceae > Cenchrus > Cenchrus americanus. The sequence goes on along the minus strand of OX387245.1, from coordinate 88,560,885 downwards.
CATTGAGTTAGGCGTCAAGCGCCTCGACGTACGGGGGGACTCGCAGCTCGTAATCGATCAAGTCATGAAGAACGCGAGCTGCCATGACGACAAGATGGAGGCCTACTGCAAGGCCGTGCGAGCCCTCGAAGACAAATTTTACGGCATCGAGCTCAATCACGTGCCCCGCCGGTACAACGAGGATGCGGACGAGCTGGCCAAGATCACGTCCGGGCGGATCACCGTCCCCCCGAACGTTTTCGCCCGCGATATTGCTCAGCCCTCGGTCGCCCTCGAGCCTCACCCCTCGAACCACGCAGAACCCTCGGGGGCTCCCTCGAATCCAGCGGGTGCGGAACCCATGGATGAGGACCCCTGGAACGAGGCATACGTGCTCTCCCTCCTCGAGGGGTATGGCGCCTATGGAGCTGATGTGATGGACATCGAGCCGGCCCCCGTCAAGGCTGAATGGCGTGACAAATATGTGGCCTGGATGGCCCGAGGGGAACTCCCCATGGACCGGGCTGCGGCCAGACGCATCGCCGGGGGAGCCGTACAAGTGCACCGCCACCCCAACGGGACAGCGCACGGTCTCCGGACCGCGCTTTCCCATTGGGCTGCGTGGAGCCACGACGGCCTACAACGCCAACGTCAACACCACGATGCGCAGGGTTCCCCCTGGCCGTCACGTCTTCGTCGCCAGGGATCCCAGCGCCTCGGCCGGTGACGAATCGTCCCTAGGCTCCCTCGACGCGCCGCCACCCGCTAACCTCCACGGGTACGCGGAGTGGGACTTCTCCGGCGTGCCGGACCTAGTCATGTTCGGCGTTTCCTCGACGCTACGGACTACTGGTTCGGCTGCTCCAACGACTCTAGCACCGGGAGGTACGACCCCGTGCAGAAGTTCTTTGCCCTCGTCAACGGCGAGCTGTACAAGTGCACCGCCTCCGGCATCTTGCAGCGGTGCGTGCCCATTCCCGAGGGGCGCGAGCTCCTGCGGGACATCCACGCCGGGATCTGCGGCCATCATGCGGCGCCTCGCACCCTCGTCGGCAACGCCTTCCTCCAAGGCTTTTACTGGCCTACCGCGGTCACGGACGCCAGCGAGATCGTACGCACCTGCGAGGGGTGCCAGTTCTACGCCCGCAAGTCCAACCTTCCCGCTCATGTCCTGCAGACCATCCCCATAACATGGCCGTTCGCCGTGTGGGGGCTGGACATCGTCGGCCCCCCGCGGAAGGCGCCCGGGGGCTTCACCCACTTGTTGGTCGAGATCGACAAGTTCTCCAAGTGGGTGGAGGTGCGCCCCATCACAAACCTCAGGGCAGAGCAAGCAGTGACGTTCTTCACCGACATCGTCCACCGCTTTGGAGTGCCAAACTCCATTATCACCGACAACGGGTCCCAGTTCACGGGCAAGAAATTCTTGGAGTTCTGCGACAAATTCCACATCCGTGTGGATTGGGCAGCTGTGGCACACCCGCAGACCAATGACCAAGTAGAGCGTGCCAACGGCATGATCCTACAAGGCCTTAAGCCTAGGATTTTTGACCAGCTAAACAAATCTGGTCGGAAATGGCTCCAAGAGTTACCAGCAGTCGTGTGGAGCCTAAGGACCACCCCGAGCAGAGCCACCGGGTTTACCCCGTTTTTTCTAGTCCATGGCGCGGAGGCCGTCCTCCCCACGGACTTAGAATACGGGCCGCCCAGGGTTCGAGGCTACGACGAGGATGCCAACCAGCGAGCCCGCGATGACTCACTGGACCAGCTGGACGAGGCACGCCTCGAGGCCTTGATGCACTCTGCGAGGTATCAACAGTCCCTCAGGCGCTACCAAGCACGCAAGATACGCCGACGGGACTTCAGCGAGGGGGATTTGGTCCTAAGGCTACGCCAAGACAACCGGGGACGCCACAAGCTATCACCTCCATGGGAGGGACCCTACGTCGTGGTGAAGGTACTCAAGCCTGGCATGTACAAGATGGCCAACGAGGACGGTGAAGAGCTCACCAACGCTTGGAACATCCAACAGCTACGTCGCTTCTACACCTAGCTAGGATTTCCAAGTATTTTTGTTGTAAAAATCACATAACCAACGCCCCAGTTGGTGACAACTATGTAAACGCCATAAGTCTAATAAAAAGGGCAACTCGGCTTTCCCCTAAAACCCAAGTTACCCTCGGGGGCTACTGCGGGGGGCATCCCCCCAAAATGGTCCCATTTTCGCGCAAAAATGAAGCATGATTCGAACAGGGCGCAGGCAGCCTAGCGGAAGGAGCGCACGAGCCAGAGATAGCACACGCCGCGAGGATATGACCCTTCTCTCTCGCCTCCAACCCAGCAGGCCACCCGCGAAAATCGAACTCCCCTAACTAGAATCTACTCAGGAAGAAGGAGAAACAAAAAGCGTAGTAAACAAAAGACTTCATTTCGCATCAACAAATGTTTACGACAAAAAAAACTTGTTTAATTACAAAGGCCGCACGACCAGCGTACTGATACATAAACAAAAAACGGGCCTAGCGCCCAGCTGTCTTCAGGCGGGAGGAGCGGCGGCGTCAACAGCGTCCGGGAAGAGGAACTCCTCGAAGGCCTCAGCGAGCGTCCCAGCGGCGTCAGCGGCGAGCGCGTCCACACGCTCCATCGCCACCTCGTCCTTAACATCTTCGGGGACGATGTAACCCTCCACCAGCGCCTCGAAGTTGACCTCGTAGTGGGACCGTACCACTCCGAGGGCCTTCTGGACGCCCAGATGCAGCGCCCGGCGTATCCGTTCGGGGACGTGGCTGCCAAGGGCGCGCAGGCGGCTGGCCAGTGAGCTTCCGGCCCGCGCCTCGCCCTCCTCCACGGATCGACAGGTCTCGAGGGCCGCATCGCGCAACTCCTGCAGCTCCTGCTCGGAGGAATCGTAGGAGGTCTGCAGCGCCTCAGCCCGCTCAACCGCGTGCCCCAGAGCGGTGCGCAAGCCTGGAGTCGCGAAGACAAGAAAGAAATCAGGAAAAGAACGCGAACCCTCTAAGGAAAACCCAACAACACAGGAGTCAGACAGCGGCTCACCTTCGACTTGCTTCCTCTCCACCTCGAGGGCGCGGCGCTCGGCCTCGACCGCCTGCTCGAGGCCCCGGACGGTCTCGCCCTGCTCCTGGAGGGCCAGCTCCTGGTTCGCGCTCGTAATGCTGAGCACTATCAGCTCACCCTCGACCTTGGAGAACTCGGTGTTCCGGTCCTCCAGCGACATCTGCGCCACCTCACGAGCAGCGCGCTCCCGCTCCAGGGCCGACAGAGCGTCGACGAGGGCGGCCATCTCCTGCTGGAGCCGCCCCTCAGCTCCTTGACGGGCGGTGCGTTCCTGCAGGAGCTGCTCCTCAGCAACGGTGAGCGCCGCGACCTTGGCGTCGAGGGCGGCCTTCAAGTCGTCGGCCTCCTTGACCCTTTGCTCGAGCGCCCGTGCCCGCTCCTCCGCCCCGACGCCGCCGTGCTGCGCCCCCTCGAGCGACGAGCGGAGCCCCCGGTTCTCGCTGCGGACGCCGGCCACCTCCGCCTCCCAATTGGTCGCCAGCGTGCGCATCTTCTCCAGGTCTGAGCGCGCCTGCCGCAGCGCCTCATCACGGTCGATGAGGGCTGTGCAAACCCGCTCGAGGCTAGAGGGACGCGCCGGGCCTTGCCTTGTGCTCTCGTGGAGTTCATCGCGCAAGGCCATGGCCCGGTACGACAACCAGCCGTCCAGAGTCCTGAGGGCATCGGCGAGAGCGTCGAAGGCGCCGCATCGCTCCCGGACCTGGTGGAGCTCGGCGTTCACCCGATCGAAGGCGCCATACATGTCGCGGGCACGGCGCTCGAGCTCCTGTCACCCACAACTCAAAACCCGTAAGCATCATGATACAGAGACAGCGCGCAGAAACGAGGAAAAGAGGAAAACAAGCAACAATGCCCTACCTGGAAGACGCGCCATGCGGGGCCGCCGTGGAACCTCAACGCCTCGTTCAGCGCACGGTCGAGCGTGGCACCGTGGCTGCGGAGCTCCCCCCACAGCTCCTGCTCCTCCTGGGCGTCAGCGAACGCAGGCGGGTCGTCGACGACCCCCTCCACCTGGGCGGAGTGGCCGGCGTGAGAAGACGAGGCCTCGGCGCCATGTCCCCGGCCCCCCGCCACCATGTGACCGTCGCGTCGCCTCACGAGGGCCCCCCTCCCGGGACTGCGGGGGAGAGCGTGGGGAAGCTCACCCACTGATCCCACCCGGGCGGCGGGGAGTCGTCGTCCGGGACCTCCACCACCACCGCCCGGGGAGCCGCGGCGCGGCGCCGCCCCTAGCGCCGCCTCCACCGGCGCCTCCACTTGCGCCTCCGTGGCCACGGGCGCCCGACGCGGCGCCGTGGCCACCACCTCCGGCCGCGCCTCCGCGGCCACGGGCGCCACCGCGGGCGGCACCCGCTCTGCCTCCTCTACGGCCGGCGCCACGGATCGCGCCTCCCCGCGGCGACCTCCGCGGGCCGCGCCTCCACCACGGCCGGCCGCCGCGGCCGCGCCTCCGCTACGGCCGGCACCCGCCGCTCCTCGCCGACCGCCGGCTGCGCCATGGCGGGGCCGATCCGCCGGCCGAGGCCTCGAGGCCTCGCCGCGCCCTGCGAGCTCTCGCCCCGCCGCCGCCGCCGTGCTTGCCCCCGCCCGCGGCGCCGTCGACGAGCGCCGCCGAGTGGGAATGGCCGCATCCGCCCTCAACACCTTGGCCGGTGCGAGGGGAGGCACGGTTGGCGCCACCCTGCACAAGCACAACCAAAAAGTCGGAATGCCTAATCGTCAAAAAACCAAACCGAGCAGAAGAGCGAGCCCCTTACCTCGAAGAGGAGAAGGCGCGCTTCCTCTTCCTTGAGGCCTCGGCGGACGAGGCCCGCGCCGGTCGCCGCGCCCCTTGATGTCTCCGCCACGCGCACGGGCCCCGCCCCGCACGCGGGCGCACTTGCCGCGTGCGCCTCCGCGGCGTGCGCCGGCACCTCCGCGGCTCGCGCCGCCCCCGTCGTTGGTTGCCCGGCGGCGGCGCCGTTGCGCCCCACCCCGGGTGATGCCGCCCTTGCCGCCGGGCCGGCTCCGGCGACGAGGGGGGGGGGGGCGGCTCCCACCTATCAAAGGGGCCCGGCCCCCCAGCTTCTTCCTCCTCGTCCTCCTCCGAGGACAAATACTCCTCGGTCCCCGGAGAGGAGAGCCCCTGCTGCTCGCGCAGCCGGTACTCCTCGCTCCGCCGCTCGCGGCGCTCGCGGTGCCGCCTCACGCGCTCCCTCTTGCGCGCCGCCCGCTCCTGCTCCCGTTGCTGCGCTGCCCGACCAAGCGCGCGGGAGTCAGGGGTGGGCGGAACGGACTTCGCGGCGCTGAAGTTCACCAGCTGCATGCGAGAACAACAAAAGCGCGTCAGGGGCCAGAGGCAACATCAAGAGCGAAAACCGGGCAAAGAACCGTACTCACCAGCGGGCCGGTGGGGAGCATCTCGAGCTCCCATGGGGACCGGTCCTGGCACAACATCCGGGTGTCGACGGCGTTCCGTGCCCGCGTGAGCGCGTACGCCCGCCCGAGGGGGGTCGGGAGCATCCGCGACCTCGCCAGCGCGACGGGGTCCGCCTCCTCTGTCATCTCGTAGATGCAGAGCGGCCTCTCCATCAGAGGCACAACCCGCCGATGGTGGAGGAAGGCGAGGACGCCCGCCGCGGTTAGCCCGCGCGTCGCCAGATTCCTCAAGGCAGCGAGGAGCGAGCCCAGCCGCCTCCGATGCTGGGGCGTGGACACCCCGTAGCCCCAGGAGTCGGGCTTCTCCTTGAACACCAGACCGGTGTAGGGGTGGAGGCCGGGCTCGACGTTGCGCAGGTAGAACCACCCCCCGCTCCCAGCCGGCGTTGTTCGTCGTCATGGTGCAGGGGATGTAGTCGTCCTTGAACTGCGTCCGCAGGGCAAGCGACATGCCACCGGCGCGCACCGCGCGGCGGGTCCTCTGCTCCGTCGTCGGCTGCGTGAAGAGCTCCGCGCGGAAGAGGTGTAGCCAGAGTTCCCAATTGACTGGGATCCCTAGGTACCCCTCGCAGACGCCCACAAATGTGGCCGCCTGCGAAATCGCATTCGGCGCGAAGTTGTATAACTCCATGCCGTAACGGTGGCAGAGCGCCCGCATGAAGCGGCTCGCCGGCGCAGCGAAGCCGCGCTCATGGAAGCGGATGAAGCTCACCACGTAGCCCTCCGCGCGGGTTGGGCGCGTGGTCCCCCGCCGGCGGCACGATCCATTTCGCCGGCCGGCCCTCTTCGTTCGCCGCCAACTGGCCGGCGGAGACCAGCTCGCCAAGGGCCAGCCGGGTCACCGTCGACCGCTCCCAGGCGTACGGGTCGAGGATCGTGAGGGGCGAAAGCGGCGCCATTAGAAAGGACAAGGAATGCGAGAGCGGAAAACAAGGAAAGGAAGAGGAGCTCTAATGGCGAGGGCGCGTGATGGCAAGAGCAGGACGAAGGCGAGAGCGCAGGGGGCTAAGACGGCGGAGCGCTAAGGTAAAAAAACCGCCGTTTTTCCCTCCCCTCAGATTTATAAGGCCGCGGGCGAGCTCTCCGGGGCGGACGTCCCGCGCGCATTAACTGCAGGGAATCTTTTCTCTCACCGATGGGCGGGCCCCACCACGACCGCAGCGGCCACGCCACCGCGAACGAGCCATCATCACGGCGAAGAATAGCAGGGGCCGTGGCAAGCGGTCACGTCCGCCTGCCCACACCGCCCATTACACGCGCGCGCGCGGCTGCAACGCCTAAAAAAGCGCGCCCGCGATACGAAACCGCAGCCTCTACTGTGGAGCATTTAGTGGCCCGGTTCCTTGCAAAGCAAGGAGAACCCTCGAGCGGCACGGGCTCCTGGCTCGGGATAATGTTAACCCTCGAAAGGACACAGGTGTGAGAAGGTCGCCTCGGGGTCCGTTTGAAACAAAGCGGGCACCGCAAGCACCCATGCCACGCAGGACCCTCGAGCGGCACGAGCCCTTGGCTCGAGATGATGTCAACCCTCTAAAGGGCACCGGCGTGAGAAGGTCGCCTTGGGGTCCATTTGAAACAAAGCGGGCACCGCAAGCACCCATGCCACGCAGAACCGTCGAGCGGCACGAGCCCCTGGTTCGAAACGATGTCAACCCCCTAAAGGGCACCGGCGTGAGAAGGTCGCCTCGGGGCCCGTTTGAAACAAAGCGGGCACCGCAAGCACCCATGCCACGCTGTATTACTGATCAGCGCCTCAGGGGCTGGCCCGCCCAGGCCCCTCGATGGTCGCAGATGCCAGGCCGGGAGCACTTAGCCGCCGCCCTGCATCATTTTTACTAATCAGCGCCCCAAGGGCTGGCTCGCCCAGGCCCGTCGACGGTCGCAGATGCAAAGACGGGGCCACCCAGGCACCACCCCGCACGGCCCTACTGATCAGAGGTTCGAAGGCTGACCCTCGACAGGTTCGAACAGGTGCCCCAGATCACAGAGTTAGGGACGACGAAGGCACGCGCATTCGAGCCGTTCCTCGAGCCCGTCGGCTCGAGGGTGCCCCATGTGTCGTATTCGAGAGCCAGTGAGGGCAGCTAGCCGGGGGATCCCACCGAGGGAGAGCTTCCGCGCCCTCGGCCCCTATCGAACGGGACCGAGCCCCACCTAGCAAACCCACGCAAGCGCTTCAATGGACATGTCTCTGGACCACTCAGCCTACCCTTATCGAACGGGGCATGGGCGTCCACTCGAACCACCCACTAGCATCTCAACGAGGAATCCGCAATTCGCGACCCGCTCGATGGGGGTTGCGGAAATCTCACCCTCCGTCCCGCGGAGGGACGGCGAGGGCGCGTTAAGAAACAAGTCGTAAAGCTCTACCCGATCGCCTCGAACGGGCCCAGGCTCGGGGGCTTGACGCACGGCTACACCTCCTTGGATTGCACCCGCCGGAGACAGTGCCAGCAGCGCGTGCGTCACCGAAGCCGGCTGAGACATTGCCGACGCCGGTTGAAACATGTACCATGCCCCTCGACCGGCTCTCGCGGTTAACCCCTACGGGGAGCATCCACGCTCTGCGGGGCTTCGGGGGCTAGACCCGCGGGTCCACTGACGCGGCCCCACGGAAAGCGTTCGCAGGACAAGAAGGGAAGAACGTCCTATCAGTAGGTTCCAGCATCTGCGGGAGCCTCAATGGCAAACCCACAGATGCTCGGGGGCTACTGTCGGGGACAGCCCTAGGGGTCCCCTTTAACAACTGGGAAATCCCCACTTAAAATCCGCAACAAAGCCAAACACACTTCGCCTAACCATGCAGGATACGGCCAACCAAGGCGGTCCTCTTGAAGATCCCCTCGAGCAGGCTTCGCCTCGCTCGAGGATGCGCGCCCCCCTCGGGCGGTGTTGACGGTGAATTTCCGTCCACCTAGAGTACTTGTTATACATTGGTTTCGATTATGATTTGCAACTAACCCGCCACTAGGCATACTAATGATGTAACAAGTTCACACTTGCATGTCGATTTTGGAGTTTGTTGTTTACGCAGGAAATCTACGCTAAAGAGGAGACTTTCGGGATAAGTTCACCAAGCACTTTGGAAGAAGATCATGAAGCCCGACGAGAGTCAAGACACGTGATGAACATGACTCCAAATGACCCGAGGACCGAAACGTCAACGTGCAAGTGAAGGATCAGATGGCGACTAGAGAGGGGGGGAGTGAATAGGAGCCGGTAAAAATTCTTCCCAAAGAACCCGGCCTATGTCCTACTCAAAACCCGGTCACACACAAGCGATGGATCGAATCACGCACCAATCGCCAAGACCACGAGGTTATGGATCAACCTCTAGCCTTAGGAACGATTCCTCGAAGCAAACACGGAAGCACTAGAAAGGGGAGGAAGGAATCGAACCAAGAAGCAAAGCACACAGGCTCTGGCGGACCGTCCGCGCAGGAGGGGCGGACCGTCCGCAAGAGCCGCGCGGACCGTCCGGCCGGGTATCGCGGACCGTCCGCACCCGGCCGCGGACCGTCCGGCCTTAGTCGCGGACCGTCCGTTAATTTACACAGAACGACCCAAAGACACCCCCGTGTCACGGACCGTCCGCGGGGAGCACGCGGACCGTACGCCAAGCACCCGCGGACCGTCCGCCCGACACCGCGGACTGTCCGAAACTTCGTCCAATCAAAAACCAAAATCACAACGGATCGAAACAAAGGACGAGCAAGAACACGAGGAACTCGGGACGAACTCGAGCGGCGCGGACCGTCCGCCAGGAGGCCGCGGACCGTCCGCGAGGCTCGGACAGAACAGAAAAATGCCCGACCTCGAAAGTCAACTCCCCCAAATCATCATCGGATTTCCCAAACGGTTGAAGCTGTGGAGACAAGGGTTTGGGTACTTGAAAAGCGTCACACAAGGATGCTATAGCCCAAAAATCTTGCCTCCTAACTCCCTAAATCACCGGGAATCGCGAATCCTTTGAGCACCACCAAAACCTAGAGCACCGAACGAAAACTCACGAATCGAAGTAGTTTCCCGGCGTTTGAGGGCACAAGATCAAGCACAAAGATGCACAAGACATCTATCCATGTTTCCCTCAAAGAAATCCGGGAAGAAACTCACTCAAATCCGCGGAATCACACCGGGAACAAAGGCTCGAAAATAAGCACAAAAAGCCACGAAAAACAACCCCGAATCTTCTATACAAACCAGGAAAGATTCACAAGGTCTAGCATGCCGCCCTAGCATCCATCCCTCTCAACAAATCTCACATGAAGCTCTCATGCTAGCCTAGAGAAAATAGGAAGAAAAATGGCTACGAAAATGAGAAAGAGAAGGGGGGAAATGAAACCCTAAGTCGCGGAGAGAGAGAGCCATCAACACACACTCATGGCTTATATATCAGGTCCCGCCGGAGTGGTAAATGACTCGACTACCCCTAACTACACTACTGGCGATACAACCCACGTAGGGGCATTTTGGTAAAGTTTGTGGGTCTTCCCATCGGACGGCCACGCCTTTGCCGCACCCCGCGTCCTCCCGACGCAAGCCATGCGATCCCGCCGCGTGTCCTCCGCCTCGAAGCTTCCCGACACGCCCGGATCCCGTCTCCGTCGTGTTGGGCCCTCGGACTTGGTTTTGAGGCCCAAACCAAGAAACCGTCCTCTGATGGTTTTGTGGGCAAACCACCAAACCCCGCGTGCCCGGTCCGGCCTCCCGCCAAACCACTTGACTCGACCGCCACCGTGCACCGGTTCGTCTGTCCATGACTTCGTCTTGCTTGTGTCGCCACCATGTGGCCCGCACCCAGTCTCGCTGTCCACCGGGTCCCTCGAACCGAGCCTACTTGTCTCTCCATCTCCCGGAGGCCCCTCAAGGCTGAAGACCTTTCGCGCCCGTTCTTCACCTGCAACAACACGAACTAGGCCGCGGCCTACACCGCGCACTAAGCCAAGAGTCGGTCCAACACCCGTTGTCAATCACTCATCACCGAGGAGCGGTCATCCATCGACCACCGGGACGCTCCCGGTCCACAATCTCCCCCTTGATGAGTGCATTGACAACACACAACGCGAAATGAAATTCGAGTAAAAGAGAAAGAAAGAAGAAAGAAAAACAAAAAAGCTAAACTCATGACCAAAACCGAAGAAAGGCGAAGAAAGGTCACAAGCCAAGCAAAGCACAAAATCCACACCGAAAACAAGCAAGAAAGCTCCCCCCGAACAAATGCCTCCCCCCGAACATGTGGATGCACACTTCCAAATTTCAGCTCACCTTTTTCTGAATTTTCATTAAGCTCACCTTTTCTCCCCCTTGTTGACAATGTATGAATCAAGGTGAAAATGCGAAATGCAAAGCAAAGCATATAAACATCTACATGAGCTTCTCAAATAGGCCAAATCTAGTGTCAAAGGCTAAAAATGAGACAAAGATCACACACATGAATCATAGCATAGTCAAAGCATTGCCACAAGTAATATATGAAAATACAAGCATGTGACAAAGCAAAATTTTCAGATTTAAGCAGCTTTTACCAAAAGAAGACTCGCTTCACATGTAAAAGCCTATCCATGTCACACTTGAGCCACAAACATGCATATTACTCAAAGATCATACAAGGATATCAAATTCTCAGCAAAAGATCATGGCAAACACCCATAAAGCAAAGCATGTCATGTCAAAGCTCATGAGCCATGTGTCCACTTCGGGGAGACTTCTCCACTGGTGAACATCATGCAACATGTTTTGCACCCATATGTGAAAGATAAGACATTTTAAACATAGACATGATGGGTGGAGCATTTTTCAAGCATTATGCACTTCTTTTCAAGATTAATTCATTTCATGGTACATGAAGTGCCTTTGCGGCAAAAAGAAGCTTATGCTCCCCCATGAATGCAACATAGGCTAAACATTCACAATGATATCCGGCCTTTGGCCCAAGTGCAAGAACAGGGCATCCAAGCACAATCTAAGTATGAAAAGCATATTTAGACCAAACTGTGACATGGATACACAACTACACACGAGTGGAGCATATTTCATCAAAAATTAGTCAAGTTAAGCATTTATCTCAAAAGGGGCTATCTCACCACACATATATCTCAAATATTCCAAGAGCATAGCCTCACATCACCATTTCTCCACACATATAACCAATATCTCACAAATAGCCAAAGAGACTCAAATATGGCATATGAAAGAAGCTCATCATCCTAAAATGCAATACGACACAAATGTAACATGATATATGACAAGATGGCTATCCTACCATGGTTTGTACATCAAGCAAAGCATGTATATACATCAAAGTAAACATGGTATGATACATATGGTACAAAAAGGAAATCCCCCAAGAATCAACTAGAAAGGGCAACAAACCCCAAGTTCCCCCCGCAAGCGCACAAATGTAGCTTGGTCGAGAGGCTTTGTAAAGATGTCGGCTAGGCGATCTTGGGTAGGGACATGGCTCAAAACAATGGTTCCTTTCTCCACATTGTCCCTCGGGAAATGATACCTCACTTCTATATGTTTGGTTCTGGAGTGAAGCACCGGGTTTTTGGCTACGCTTATGGCACTAGTGCTATCACAAAGAAGTGGGATCCGGGTGCACACCTCACCAAAGTCTCTCAAAGTGTATGAAATCCACAACAGTCGGGAGCAACAACTAGCGGCAAGAACATACTCCGCCTCCGTGGTAGACCGAGCTACACTAGACCGCTTGCGGGAAGACCATGAGACCAACGAAGAACCAAGAAACCGACAAGTACCGAAGTAGACTTCCTCTCGACTCGACAACCGGCAAAATCCGCATCGGAAAAACCATGAAGAGACGAGTCGAGGAGGAAGAATACCAAAGGCCAAGACCAAGGGCAGACTGTAGGTACCTGAAAATCCTCTTGACGGCCTGTCGATGTGATGTCCTCGGCGAAGCCTGAAAACGAGCGCACAGACACACGCTGAACTGTATGTCTGGCCTCGTCGCCGTCAAGTAGAGGAGGGAGCCGATCATGCTCCTGTACTCCCGCTGGTCCACTGGTTCTCCGTCCTCATTCGCATCCAAAGTTGCCGTACTCCCCATGGGAGTCGACATCGGCTTCATATCTTGCATCCGGAACTTCCTCGAAGATGTCTTTCGTGTACTTGGTTTGGTGCACAAATGTACCATCCTTCACTTGCTTGATCTGCGGCCGAGAAAATACCGCAACTCGCCCATCATGCTCATCTCGAACTCCCCGCTCATCTCATCCGCAAACTTGGCAACAAGGTTATGTGACGAGCCACCAAAGACAATATCATCCACGTAAATCCGAACAATCGGCAAGTCATTTCCATGCTTGAGGAGAAACAAGGTCCTATCCACGGTACCCATCACAAACCCTCTCGCTCAAAAGAAAACCTCTCAATCTCCCATACCAAGCACGGGGCGCCGTTTCAACCCATACGAGCCCTTTTCAACTCCGTATACCCCGTGTGGGTACAACTCGCTCTCAAACCCGGGTGGTCGCTTCACATACACCTCCTCCTCTATGACCCCATTCGAAAAGCACTCTTCACGTCCATCCGAAACAACTTGAACCCTTTAGCCACGGCAAAAGCTAGAAGGATCCGAATTGCCTCAAGACGGGCCACGGGAGCAAAGGTCTCCTCGTAGTCGATCCCCTCCTTCTGACTAAACCCCTGAGCAACAAGTCTGGACTTGTTCCTCACAACCATCCCATTCTCTCCCTCTTTGTTCTTCCAAACCCACTTGGTTCCTATGGGATGGCAATTTGGAGGTGGTTCAACTAACTCCCACACCCGGTTCCTCTCAAAGTTTTCCAACTCCTCATGCATAGAATTGACCCGGTTTGCATCAGATAAAGCATGTCCAATGTCCTTGGGCTCAAAAGTAGCAACAAAAGCAGCATGAGCAAAATGAGAGGAATTCCTGGACCTCGACCGTGTAGTGCGTTCATTGATGTCTCTAATGATCTTCGACAGGGGATGCACTTCTTGAATCCGCCGGGGAGCCTCACGCCTCGAGACTACCTCCACCTCAACTTCAGCTTCTCTCGCCTGGTCCTCTTGTTGTACCGTCGTTGTCCATGAAGTAGACGGTCCATGCTCCAAAGTGGTCGTAGGGGAAGTAGTGGGTACATGCTCAGCTTCAGGCGCATGGTTCTCCCCATCATCATCTCCAGCTTCATCTTTCTCCTCTACAAAGAGGTCCTCGGCCATCTCTTCATCGCCTGCACATTCAAAGCCAAGAGAAGTACATGGCATTGTCTCGTCGAAGGTCACCTCGCAAGTCTCCATGATTTTGTTAGTCTCAAGGTTAAGCACCCTATAGGCTCTAGAGTGGTTAGCATATCCAAAGAAAATACCATCACTAGACCTAGCCTCAAACTTGTCGAGTTTTCCCTTTTTCAAAATAAAGCACTTGCGGCCAAAAACTCGGAAATGACTCACTTTGGGTGCCCGACCATGCGTAAGCTCATAACGAGTCTTCTTCTTGAAAGCTCTCAATAAAATCCGATTGGAAACATGACAAGCTGTATTGACCGCCTCAGCCCAAAACCTCCTAGGAGTCCTGTGCTCATCGAGCATCGTCCTAGCCATCTCACAAAGAGTCCGATTTTTCCTTTCCACGACTCCATTTTGAGGGGCACATAAGGGGTCGAATACTGATGTTCAAGACCTAGATCACGACAAAAGGCATCAAAACGAGAGTTCTTGAACTCAGAGCCATTATCACTGCGGATAGCTCGAATAGCATTCCCATGCCTCTCGTTTTTCAACCTCACGATCAGATCTCGAACAAAACCAAAAGTCTCACTCTTATCCTCCAAGAAGAACACCCGGGCATAGCGAGAGTAATCGTCCACCACAACAAGGACATACCACTTCCCACCCACCGAGCGAACTCGAGCTGGCCCAACAAGGTCCATATGCAACAGCTCTGTCGGACGCTCGGTCATGACATCGGTCAGGGGTGGATGAGGAGTGGCTACCATCTTACCATGCCTACAAGGAGCACAAACCAAATCCTTCTCAAACTTCAACTTCGACAATCCTCGGACAAGGTCAAGACCACTCAAGCGGGAAACCAAATCAAAGCTCAAGTGTCCCAACCGCCTATGCCATTTCCACAAATCAGAAGAAGGACCAGCCATCAAACAAGGCGAGCGAGACCCAAAGAACGAGAGAAATCAGCCCTGAAAATCTGACCCTCGGGGATGATCATACAGACAAGATCACCTCGAGAATCAAGCAAGCGAGACTCGCGAGACTTGAAACGCACCTCAAAACCCTCATCAAGCAACTGAGGAACCGAAAGCAAGTTAAAACCCAAAGACTTCACAAGAGCCACTCTTTTCAACGTTACCTTGTCACTCACATGCACAACACCCTCTGAAAGCACCCTACCTCGTCCATTGTCCCCAAATGTAACGTACATCTTTTCCTTCACTGGGGTGAGGCTGGAGAACCACTTCTTATCTCCGGTCATGTGTCGAGAACACCCGGAGTCGATCAACCAAATGTTTTCCAAACCTCCCGCCCGCAAATCGGGGAAACAAGAACGAGAATGAGCTAGCGACTCGACACCGGGGGTTAGCACGGAGAAAGTTAAACCAGTGTCGAGCCATCCGCTCAAAAGAGGGGTTAGCAAACATCACTCCCTTGCCACCAAACTTCCCATGTCCCATGGGAGGAGTACGAGCACCACGAGGGGGAAAACGTGGTCCGTAGTTCCTCTGGAACCCAAAGCTGCGATCATCTCCCCTAAACCCGTACTGAGGACGAGTAGGAGGACGTCCAGCAAAACCACCACGAGCCCGACCAAACCTCTCACCAGCACGCACACCATCATCTCTCCTGACAAACCTCTCACCACCACCACCTCTCTATGGGAACCTGCCAACACTCCTCACACTTCCCACACCCCGTGGAAGTGGCACTCTAGGCTCAGGAATGCCGCGAGGCTGGCGATACCTGTCCTGGTTTCCTTGCTCCCTAGCAAGCCTCTCATCCCTCTTCCTCTTGTAGCAAAACTCTGCAAGATGCCTCTCCTTGCCACAATACTCACACCTGAAGGAGATGGGTTTTGGTTTTGGCTCTGGCTTCTCTCTAGGCTTCTCACCCTTCTCACCCACAAACTTCACTTGGTTTCGGAAATCATTTGTCTTAGGTGGGAATTTGGGTGGATCTTGGGTTGTGTCAAGCTTGTTGCAAAGGTGGTTGGGTTTTGGTGTGAAAGAGTTTTTGGGTGCTTTTGGAAGTGGGACTTGGATCTCTCCGATCACCTCAAACTCGGGGTTAGACTCAACACACTTCTCGTACACACTCTCCCCACTGTTCTCTCCCACTTTCTCACCCAACTTCTCAAACCCCAAACCACGACCATCAGCTCTCTTGAACTCCTCAATCATGATTTTCAATTGAGGTTCCTGCCCAGACAACCAACCCAACACTTTCCTCAAATAGTCATTCTCCTCATAGATGACATCCAACCGGGAAGTAAGCTAGAGATTACGCAAAGTGACTTCATCACAGCTAGAGCATGCATTTGCAACAGGAGATTTTAAAGATCCTTCCAAAGAACTAATAGTAGAGCGAGCATCAACAAGCTTAGCATGCATAGTAGGACATGATTTGCAAGCACTAAGCAAGGTAGGTCTAGCCTTAAGCTCATCATTTTCAGTCCTAAGAGCATCTAGTTGAGCCAAAATAGAAGCATTCTTCTCATTAAGCATTTTGATCTCATTCAACCAAGCATCACATTCAACACATTCAACATCATCAGGAGTAGTAGGAGCAAGTTTCAAAGAGTCATTCTCAAGTTTCAATTCAAGCAATTTTGACTCTAACTCTCCTACTTTCTCACTAGCATTCTCAAGCCGAGCCCTAAGATCTTTCCTCATCTTTTTGGCATCTCTCAAGCACACTATCACGGTTATCAAGCAAACCATTCAACCTAGCAATCTCAGCAAGCAAAGAGTCGGGATCACGGTTTACCTCATCCTCCGAGTCGGAGTCGCTGTCTTCCTTCACACTCTTCTTGCTGCTCGAGCTATGGGCCATGCCACAAAAACCCTCAAGTGCCACACAGCTCAGCCCGCTGAGGTTCCGGCTTGCACTCTTCTTGCTGTTGCGCCTTCCGGCGTCTTCATCTTCGCTGCTTGAGCTTGACTCCTCACTTGAGCTTGAGTCGACGTCGCTCGCACCGGCCACCATCGCTCTTGCCTTGTTCTTCTTGTAGGTGCTCTTGCTCGGTCGCCGCTTGTCCTTGTCCTTGCTCTTGGACTTGTTGAAGTGCTTGCCCTTGGAGGAGTACTTGTCTTCACGCCTCGGGTGCGCCTTGTACTCGTTCACCTTGTACTTGTTCTCCTCCGCTTCCGGGCACTCGGCGATGAAGTGGCCACGCTTGCCACACTTGTAGCACGTCCCTGAGCTCCGCCTTGCGTTCCTCCGACTCTCGTGTAGTCGTTCAAATCTTCTTGAGAGCAAGGCCGGCTCCTCCTCGCCCGGCACATCAAACTCCTCATCCGGAATGGACATAAGAGAGGACAAAAGAAAACCGTCGACGGGAAGGGTTAGATTTGCCCTTTGATCCTCCCACAAGAGCAAGACTATGGTCAGTCGAGCCCTCATGCTTGGATAGCAACTTCCTGTCAACCTCAGCCGACTTGAGCTTAGAAAAGAGGTCATCCAACTCAATAGTCAAATAATTCCCAGACTCCTTGATGGCCTCAACCTTAGCACCCCAAACATTTGGATCCAAGACATGCAAGATCTTCAAAGCCTGATCATGCTCGGAGTACGGAAAATCCTCAACATTAGCCTTCATGTTGTTCACGATAGCGATGAACCTCTGAAACATCGCATCAATGTCCTCACCGGGAAGTGGAGTGAAATTCTCATATTGCATCCGGTAAGAGACAAAGAGACGAGCCTTCACATGGTTATCACCACCGTGAGCAACCAACAACTTATCCCAAATTTGCCAAGCAAGATCCAAATGGCGAACACGATCAAACTCCCGGATCACACAAGCTCCGCACAAGTGATCAACGGCTTTTGCATTAGCCTCATACTTGGCCTTGGCATCGGCATCGGTCACCATAAGAGTATGGATGTTGACCGGAATAGCATATGTCTTGTCAAGCACAATAAACTCCAACAACTTTCCTCGAAGAAAAATCCTCATACGAGCCGCCCACTTGTGGTAACCCTTGCCATCGAAGTGCGGCGGACCGCCCCGCTCAACGTATGCCATCTTAGGATTCGAGACTTGTCAAAGTCGCAAAGAATCCGACACCAAGCTCTGATACAAATTGAAGGATCAGATGGCGACTAGAGAGGGGGGGAGTGAATAGGAGCCGGTAAAAATTCTTCCCAAAAAACCCGGCCTATGTCCTACTCAAAACCCGGTCACACACAAGCGATGGATCGAATCACGCACCAATCGCCAAGACCACGAGGTTATGGATCAACCTCTAGCCTTAGGAACGATTCCTCGAAGCAAACACGGAAGCACTAGAAAGGGGAGGAAGGAATTGAACCAAGAAGCAAAGCACACGAGCTGCGGCGGACCGTCCGCGCAGAGGGGGCGGACCGTCCGCAAGAGCCGCGCGGACCGTCCGGCCGGGTATCGCGGACTGTCCGCACCCGGGCCGCGGACCGTCCGGCCTTAGTCGCGGACCGTCCGTTAATTTACACAGAACGACCCAAAGACACCCCCGTGTCACGGACCGTCCGCGGGGAGCACGCGGACCGTCCGCCAAGCACCCGCGGACCGTCCGCCCGACACCGCGGACTGTCCGAAACTTCGTCCAATCAAAAACCAAAATCACAACGGATCGAAACAAAGGACGAGCAAGAACACGAGGAACTCGGGACAAACTCGAGCGGCGCGGACCGTCCGCCAGGAGGCCGCGGACCGTCCGCGAGGCTCAGACAGAACAGAAAAATGCCCGACCTCGAAAGTCAACTCCCCCAAATCATCATCGGATTTCCCAAACGGTTGAAGCTGTGGAGACAAGGGTTTGGGTACTTGAAAAGCGTCACACAAGGATGCTATAGCCCAAAAATCTTGCCTCCTAACTCCCTAAATCACCGGGAATCGCGAATCCTTTGAGCACCACCAAAACCTAGAGCACCGAACGAAAACTCACGAATCGAAGTAGTTTCCGGCGTTTGAGGGCACAAGATCAAGCACAAAGATGCACAAGACATCTATCCATGTTTCCCTCAAAGAAATCCGGGAAGAAACTCACTCAAATCCGCGGAATCACACCGGGAACAAAGGCTCGAAAATAAGCACAAAAAGCCACGAAAAACAACCCCGAATCTTCTATACAAACCAGGAAAGATTCACAAGGTCTAGCATGCCGCCCTAGCATCCATCCCTCTCAACAAATCTCACATGAAGCTCTCATGCTAGCCTAGAGAAAATAGGAAGAAAAATGGCTACGAAAATGAGAAAGAGAAGGGGGGAAATGAAACCCTAAGTCGCGGAGAGAGAGAGAGCCATCAACACACACTCATGGCTTATATATCAGGTCCCGCCGGAGTGGTAAATGACTCGACTACCCCTAACTACACTACTGGCGATACAACCCACGTAGGGGCATTTTGGTAAAGTTTGTGGGTCTTCCCATCGGACGGCCACGCCTTTGCCGCACCCCGCGTCCTCCCGACGCAAGCCATGCGATCCCGCCGCGTGTCCTCCGCCTCGAAGCTTCCCGACACGCCGGATCCCGTCTCCGTCGTGTTGGGCCCTCGGACTTGGTTTTGAGGCCCAAACCAAGAAACCGTCCTCTCGATGGTTTTGTGGGCAAACCACCAAACCCCGCGTGCCGGTCCGGCCTCCCGCCAAACCACTTGACTCGACCGCCACCGTGCACCGCTCGTCCGTCCATGACTTCGTCTTACTTGTGTCGCCACCATGTGGCCCGCACCCGATCTCGCCGTCCACCGGGTCCCTCGAACCGAGCCTACTTGTCTCTCCATCTCCCGAGGCCCCTCAAGGCCGAAGACCTTTCGCGCCCGTTCTTCACCCGCAACAACACGAACTAGGCCGCGGCCTACACCGCGCACTAAGCCAAGAGTCGGTCCAACACCCGTTGTCAATCACTCATCACCGAGGAGCGGTCATCCATCGACCACCGGGATGCTCTCGGTCCACAGCAAGTCTTCGGGGACTCAACCGAAAAAAACGGCGAAGCTTGCATAGCAAGGATTCAAGCCTTAACCGTGAAGGAAACGACGTCAAAGGCCCACATGCAAGTGCACACGAATAAGGGATCACGCGAGAAGCAACGCGGGGAGAAAACGGGGGCCGAACCGGGCCGAAGTGGGCTCGGGCCGGCCGGCCTGGGCCGACCGGCCCAGCCCACTCCGGGGTCGGTTCGGTCCCCCCTTTGCCCTAGGTGTTCATCTATTTATTGCCTCCGCCGCCGTCGGCCGCCACATTGAACAAATCATCCTACCGACGCCAATCACCAGAAAACCGCCGCCGCAAGATGAGGGAGAGAGTTAGATGAGCTCGTCGCAAGGATCAACGCCGGCGGAGAGAAGGAAGCAAGAGGAGGACTCCAAGCCGTTGGCCTAGGGGTGTTCCCAAGCTCCATCGCCGCCATCTTCATCGACGACGTTCTCCGGAGTCTCCATCACCCCTATGTGCTTCAATCCGTGTAAGATGATGGGGTAATGTCTCTGTTCATCCCTAGGATTAGATGTATACATGCTATGTGATCGCTACTCGATTTGTGGTTTCAATCTATTGTTTTCATGTTGATGATGCTTTGATGATTAAGGTTAGCTACCATGTTTTTCGGGCGTATGATATCCGCTACTCCCATAGATTCCATCAACATACCGTGTCCATCATAGGTCTAGTCATGAATACCTTCGCGTAGTGACGGTACGAGAGGAGGGAAAGGGCGAAACCGTGGTCACAACCCCCGGAGATTGGTTTACCGCTTTCGTGTAGTAGATGCATACCATGTTATCCTAGATCCTAGGGAGGGAACGCTTATCTTTCTTGCTCACTCTCTTGTGTTCACCCCTTTACCATCTAGTTTAACCCTAGATTTGTTTGATCAACTTAACTTAGATTAACTTAGGTTAGATTGTCTTTACTTTTAGATTAATACTCTCTTTCAAAGGTTTTCCATTCAACTAGATTAGTACTTGGTTAAGCGCTAGTAATCCCCTTGCTCCGCGGATTGACAAGAACCTTGGGAATCCCGTGGTGAAAAAGGTGTGGGGTTCGTACGCTTGCGGATCGTAGAGGGATACGTATTTTATCCGTCAACAAGCCCCTTTCTCTGGCGCCGTTGCCGGGGAGCATGCCAGTTTGCTACGTTTAATCTAGTATTAATTTTGTTGATTACTAACACCTAACCCTTATTTTCTAAAAAAAAGAAAAAAATCTTTTTTGTTTTTCTTTCTACTTTTCTTGTGCCTAGATGGATTTGTTCACCTCACCATTGGAAGACGAAGAGATGTCGCTAAGGGAGCTAGCAATGCCGTCAATGGAAGACATTGAGATGCAAAAATCAGATTTGACGTTTGCTACAACCCACTATGAAGTGAAGCCTGGAATCATCAAGTTAGTGGCGACAAAACCATTTAGAGGATTGGAGGATGACAACCCATATAGACACATTAAGGAATTCACGATGTTATGCAACACGGTGCAACAAAAAGGAGTTCCGGCCGCTTGGTTCAAGTGGAATCTTTTTCCATTCTCTCTCGAAGATGAAGCGTGAAGATGGTACACACTTGCGTCCGTTGAAGCAAAAGGAAATTGGGATGAGCTAGTGAAGAAGTTTCTTTTGAAGTTCTTTCCCATAAGCAAGGTCCAAGACTTAAGGAGGCAAGTTCTCACTTTCAAGCAAGGAGAGGATGAAGGAATTGATGAAGCATGTGACCGTTTTAATGAACTACTTGAGCGAGGCCCGAACTTGGGATTTTCCGGTGACTTGATGTTGCATACCTTTTATTTTTCACTAACCCCTAACTCGTCTCATTTTGTAAGCATGTGTGCAGGTGGTGATATAATGGATAAAACAATTAGTTAAGCCGCACAAATCTTACAAAGGATAAGCAATGGACAAAGAACAATACGAGATTGGCAAAGATGTTGTCGAGAGGAGAAAAACGACAAAAGCAAGCCCAATGTGCTTGCTGAAATTTCTGAAAAAAATGAACTGGAGGTCAAGGAAGATGAACTGACCATACAAGAAATTGAAGATCCACTTCCCAAGGTAAGAGAAGTCATTTCGGATGTTAAAAATGTTGAAACTAACATGAATGTAGGCCGAAGTATGTGGAATGCTAGACCATTGGCGGAGTTCATTCAATCCGGTTGGGTTCAAGTTGATTTCGCCCCACTAATTAACTACCGAAGGAAGGAGGAACGCCGACACGTTGCCAAACTAATTGAAGATATATTTGATCAAGAGATGAGTGGAGAGTCGATCCAAAAGATGTTTGAAGAAGAAAGAGAAGGAGATGAAGGATGGATCGACCGGTTTGACAACTCAAAGATTTATGATGAAGGAAGAGAAGAGTATAACCGTGATGAGCCTAGTGACTCAAAGAATAAATGGGAGGAGATAGGACTCAAGCTAGATGATAGCTTGTGTGCTATTGAAGCCTACACACTAGCAAATCAAGACATGGAAGTACTCAAGGATGAAGGAAAGAGTGAATCAACAATGAGCGATCTTGACGACACGTGGTACACGGGCGATAAAGAAAGCAACATACAAGACTTTGAAGATGAAGATTTAGTTGATAAAGAAGACTTCAAAGAAGAGATGAATGCGTACATAGTTGAAGGATTACATGTTCCACATGATGAGTTGAAGAAATTGCAAGATGGTGATGAAGAGGCAACTACACTTGTTGAGATCGATTCGCCCTCAACACCGCTTGATGAACCAAATATCACTCTTGTTGAAAAATCTCTAAGGCCAAGGTACGCTTTGAAATCTCAAGATATTATTGGTATTGATGTTGATAAATTCAAATACTCATGCTCAACCAATAGTATGAATGATAGTTTAATGTCTATGCCTTGTTCCAATAGTGATCATGTTGATAGGCTAGATTTTCTTGAGAATGAAAAAGAGGAAACATTTATTTTTGATCCAATTAATCTCACACCTAAACAACCATTGCCTAATAATGAGCTAAGTGCTATGCATGAAACATATGCTTATTTTATTTACACCTTGACTTGTTGCTACAATTCACATGTGGTGTTAATTATGGACGCGTATGTTTACAATAAGTTTTGTAAATCTCGATCATGCTTTGCGCTTGGTCAAGCTAATGACCTTAAAGAATCATATGTCGGGAAAGGCCCGATTTTCACTAACCATGTAGACAAGGCTTGAATAATGAAAAAAAAGAAGTCATGCCTAAAAGAGTTGCAAGATAAATCATCAACCTCTCCGAATCCCGCGATGGATGCTGCTGTCTTCATCAATTTGAGAGCTTGTTCAGAGGTGTACAAATGAAGAAAATTAGATATTCAGAAGCTCCATCAAATTACCATTCCAACGCATCAAGAACCAACAAGTTTGAAGACCCGTGCAAGGAGTTATGGAGGAAACATTGAGCGTTGCGCGTTCTGAAATTTCTGGACAGATTTCATCACCGAAGTAAAACGGACGTAACTCTCTTGTCCGGAGTCCGATTTGAGCAAATAAAGACTCGTTGGAAAGGAAATTTTGTGCACTGTGCAATGGAGTAGAGCTTGAGTATACGTTCTGTTCTGGACATTAAAAAAAATAATAGAGTGAAGGCAGCACCGAAGGATGATAGAGAAGGAGATAACGATGAAACAAAAGGATGCTTTGGGCAAGTCTTCTATAAGTGATCAAGCACAACATGGGAAGTAAATTAAAGCTGCATTGGTACCTTTTCTTCTTGCATGAAGGGCCATGGCTATGCAACGAAAAGAAGGTATGTGAGAAAGTCCAGCTCTATGACTTTAAATGAAGCGCTTTTCGGGAGGCAACCCGTTTCTTTATATTTTTACTACTTAGAGAAAATAAAGAATGACACCATCTTATGATGATCAACTTGTGGTTAATAATCTAAGTTTAGTTTTCTTTTGAGAACCACCATCATGTTCATGCTCATATTTATTTATTTGCATGCATTGCATTTTGTTATCAACATGATGTTTCTTTGCATGTACATGTTTTGCATATAGTTGGCTTGGTTGTTTTAAGGCTCAATGATGTATGCTTTCATATCCATGTTAATGCTCCAGCTGGGCATTTTCCTTTTGTGATCTTGTGTAAACGTGGTGTTTAAACATGATTGCGGACCATCATCGTTAAGTTCGATAAACCTAGCTAGCTTTTCATATGTTTTCATGTTGCTTTGGTCAGTCTATAAGCTTTGCAATGCGCTTAATTTTTCTTGTGCTATAAGAGTTACTGATTTAGGGATAGACAGGGTGTTTTAACCCTAGATATATAAACCTTTATGGCTATGGAGAAATTCAGCAACCTAGTTGTAAACATGGTGTTTAGAACTAGGTGAAAACATTGTCTTGTTTATATGCTTTCCTATCATGTGCATACACACCTTGCACCACGTACACTCATTAGGTTTTTATTCCTCATTAGACTAATTATGCCACAAGTTAAGAATCTTAGGAGACATTGTTGGATTATTGGCAATTCTATCTACTCCCAACTGTCACCTTGGGGGTAGAATGTGCGTTTAAAATGTCTTACAGGCAAGATAAAGACTCTCACTATAAGGAAATTGAAGGATGGCTAAGAAGTGCTTTGTCTTCTTCTTCCATGACTAGCAAAATGCTAAGCATGGGGGAGACCCTGAATCTTCAACACGGAAGTGCAACATGACACTCTAGAAGATAGAATGATAAAGATCGTTAACATCTCCGGATCAATGCGCAAGAAGCAACCAATCTCGTCAAAATTCTGCATGGTCTCGAAGGGAAAACACTGGATATTTTTGGATATTTAGAAGCCCCATTAAGTTATGATTCCAACAAATCAAGAATCAAGACAATCGGAGGTTCCTACAAGCGGTTATGCCCGAATCACCGAGTGCAACACGTCCTGAAATCAGTTTTGGACAGCACACAGCGCTGAAGTAAAATGGACATAGCTCCCTTGTTTGAATTCTGTTTTCAATGAATGACCACACGTTAGAAAGGTAATTTCATAAACGTTTCAATAGAGCTATATTTCGATATATGTTCTGTTCTGGACAGAGGGGAAATCCATGAAAAAGAGACAGCAAGGAGATGATGAGAACAAGAAAGAGGAGATGGTGATGACAACATTGAAGAGAAGGGTGACCAATGACTCCATTAAGCATACAAGATCAAATTCAGAAGTTTAGGAGCATTAATAAATCAAGACAAAAGCAAAAGCCACATCGATACATGGAGATGCCGGAAGAAGGCAACGAAGGATTACAAAGGATGGTAACATCTCCATGGACCTTCTCTTTTCCAAACACAAATGCTTGTAAGTATGCCTTCAACCTCAACTAGGTGCAGCCTTTTTTTTCTCTTCAAACAATAACATGGCTACTAGGAGGACAACCTAGGTTTCTTTTTACTTTCAATAGATAAGCATGACCATGTATTCACCTCGATGTTCTATATTGCCTATGCTTACGGAAAGATGATGAAAGTTGCCGCTTTGTTTTACCTACATGAAGTTATACATGTCTTGGCTAATTGCTCTCTATAATATGATCTGAAATTAATTTAAATACCGACTCTTTTATTTGTGGAGGTGAAATGACTATGCTCTAGACCCTATCTTTTCTCATTGATTTAAGTTTATGGATAGCCAGATAACTTGTTGTTTTTATGAAAACTTAACTTTTATGTTATCTACATATTTGTGATGCTATTACAAAGTTCTACCTACCAAAGCCATATACATATATGTTTTATGACAACAAAACCCGTAGATTGCAAACATATGTTTTGATGAGTTGGATTAGGGTTGATTTCTATGGTTCGAGACTAAGAAGCTAGTCATTCCTTTGTGTAACTTTTTCATGCTAGCCTTTTTGTCCATGCATTGTGGGTTTTCACATCGAAATTTTCACAAACTTCGCTGGGCATCCACCCTAAACCAAAAACATCTTTTTGTGATCACCTCCTTGTCCACAACCCAATTTGAGTATGGAGTAAAATTCTCGATGGAGATTCAAATATTCCGCAATATTATGGAATTTATACTTACTTTAGCAGTCATTTCCCCTCTCTTTTATGCTCGAGGACGAGCATCGTTCAAGCATGGGGGGGAGTCATTCTCTGACACAAATGCTATGTAAGTATTATGTTGCAAAAAGTTTTGAGGAGGAGCAAAAAAAAGAATAAAAATGAAAAAATGAAAAAAATATGATAAGAAGAAAAGAAAAGTAAGAAAAATAGGAAGAATAAAGTGAAAAAAAGAAAGAGAGAAAAATGAGAAGGAAATAAAATAAAGAAAAAAAATAAAGATGCTCCTCGGTTCTTTTTGCTTCATAAGTTCTCAAGTGCCTTGATGACACATCCATACTCAAATCTTCCAACCATGTGCAATCCGATAACGAGGACTTCACTCGTGCCTCGGGATCATCCATTTGCCACTTGCACATGTCCACTTATCTAAATGTGTGTGTTTCGTCCCTCTCTCTTTCCAACATTTATTTTCCATGGCCTTTTTGACGAGTCTCGGTAATTCTAATAGACCTCTCTCTTAATTTGACAATATTTCTGATGTATGTTTTGCTAGGATTGTTTTTAACCTTCCAAGCTCCCCATAAGCCTTCCACTATCACATATGAGTAGAGTAGGTTGAAAATAATCTAGTATAGGCTTGAGTGACTTGATGAGATGAGTGTTCCATGAGCTCTTGCAAGAGATTTTCACTTATGTTGGATATGCATCTTTTAGAAAATCTTCCATGTGACAAGGTAATGGTTTGAAGTTCACTTAAGTTTGAGAGCATCGTGTCAAATGTTGCTTGTTCTTTATTGTTAGTCTATCTTCCATAATGAAAAATAAGCCGGTCACAACTTGAACTTTAAAAAATAAATTCTTAAGAGAGAGCCATTTGCCTCGTCATGAATGACTAAGTGCAGGGACAACGTTGGAAGGCAACACTGATTTCCCTTTTAAGCAAGGATTACTTACTCGAGGACGAGCAAGGTTTAAGCATGGGGGAGATGTTGACGGTGAATTTCCATCCACCTAGAGTACTTGTTATACATTGGTTTCGATTATGATTTGCAACTAACCCGCCACTAGGCATACTAATGATGTAACAAGTTCACACTTGCATGTCGATTTTGGAGTTTGTTGTTTACGTAGGAAATCTACGCTAAAGAGGAGACTTTCGGGATAAGTTCACCAAGCACTTTGGAAGAAGATCATGAAGCCCGACGAGAGTCAAGACACGCGATGAACATGACTCCAAATGACCCGAGGACCGAAGCGTCAATGTGCAAGTCTTCAGGGACTCAACCAGAAAACAGCGAAGCTTGCATAGCAAGGATTCAAGCCTTAACCGTGAAGGAAACGACGTCAAAGGCCCACATGCAAGTGCACACGAATAAGGGATCACGCGAGAAGCAAGCGGGGAGAAAACCGGGGCCGGGCCGGGCCGAAGGGGGCTGGGCCGGCCGGCCTGGGCCGACCGGCCCGGCCCACTCCGGGGTCGGTTCGGTCCCCCTTTGCCCTAGGTGTTCGTCTATTTATTGCCTCCGCCGCCGTCGGCCGCCACATTGAACAAATCATCCTACCGACGCCAATCACCAGAAAACCGCCGCCGCAAGATGAGGGAGAGAGTTAGATGAGCTCGTCGCAAGGATCAACGCCGGCGGAGAGAAGGAAGCAAGAGGAGGACTCCAAGCCGTTGGCCTAGGGGTGTTTCCAAGCTCCATCGCCGCCATCTTCATCGACGATGTTCTCCGGAGTCTCCATCACCCCTATGTGCTTCAATCCGTGTAAGATGATGGGGTAATGTCTCCGTTCATCCCTAGGATTAGATGGATACATGCTATGTGATCGCTACTCGATTTGTGGTTTCAATCTATTGTTTTCATGTTGATGATGCTTTGATGATTAAGGTTAGCTACCATGTTTTTCGGGCGTATGATATCCGCTACTCCCATAGATTCCATCAACATACCGTGTCCATCATAGGTCTAGTCACGAATACCTTCACGTAGTGACAGTACGAGAGGAGGGAAAGGGCGAAACCGTGGTCACAACCCCCAGTAGATTGGTTTACCGCATTCGTGTAGTAGATGCATACCATGTTATCCTAGATCCTAGGGAGGGAACACTTATCTTTCTTGCTCACTCTCTTGTGTTCACCCCTTTACCATCTATTTTAACCCTAGATTTGTTTGATCAACTTAACTTAGATTAACTTAGGTTAGATTGTCTTTACCTTTAGATTAATACTCTCTTTCAAAGGTTTTCTATTCAACTAGATTAGTACTTGGTTAAGCGCTAGTAATCCCCTTGCTCCGCGGATTGACAAGAACCTTGGGAATCCCGTGGTGAAAAAGGTGTGGGGTCTGTACGCTTGCGGATCGTAGAGGGATATGTATTTTATCCGTCAACAGGCGGGCTCCGCCCTGTTCGAGGGGGTGCGCTTACCTCGAGCAGGCTCCGCCTCGCTCGAGGGCCCGTTCTCCCTCGAGCAAGCTCCGCCTCACTCAAGGGACCGCTCGACCCTCGAACGGGGTCCGCCTCGCTCGAGGGCGCCCTGCACGCGTGTGCCCGCGCCCGTGCGCGGGCATTTAATGCCCCGACGGCGGGGGGCGGCGCCATCATGCGCCCGGGGCTCGCGCCCGGCGCCGCCGCACCAACTCCCCGGGAGGGATCCCATCCCCGTTATTGTGGGGGGGAACCGTGCGGCGTGGCGGCTGCCGGTCCGTGACGCCGCGCCGCCCACTCCCGCATCGGCTAGCGCGCCGAGCCCCTCGAAGGGGGGGGGCCGCACCCTCGATCCGCTTTCTCGTGACCTTACGGGGGTTAGGTGGAGGCGCTAGGCCGGTGGGATGCCATCCCCGCCACTGTTAACAGTATGGCTGCCGCCCCCGCGCGTACGGGCGCACGCCAGGCGCTGCGGCAATGACTCCGGCACTGTGGAGCGTGCGGGAACGGGACGCCACCTCACCTGCCACTGTGCCTCGTACGGACCGACGTCAGCAACTCCCTCGAGCCTATCAGAAGACATTACAGCCGTCCGCCGCTCTTCTACCCTCGAGGCCGCCACTATTCGGGTACAAGATGTGCCATGATGGCCGGATCGCTGCGAGGATCGCCCGGGCGGCCGCCTACCCTACAGTATAGCACATCACGCTCCCTCACGTAGCTAAATAGTGCGGCGCGCATGTGATTCGCTCCCTCCTTGATCTATAAAAGGAGGACGAACCCCCTTGCCGCAGAAACAACGACGGACGGACACAGCACACACACAACAGAACACAACACGAGACAAGCCGCACTACGCACTTGCTCTCCAATTCTCCCACAACATCATCAGCCACTACACCAGGGACTTGGAGGCCACGCTTCCTCTCTCGCCTTGCTTGTAGCAGCCCCACTACAGGCACCCCCGGTGCTGAGCAATATAGTGCCTTGAGCATGCCACTGCTGGACGTACGGCCCACCGGCCGGAACCAGGATAAACTCTGTGTCTCTTGTTGCTTAGCATCAACCATTGAGGGATAGTCCTCGGCGCTTATTACTGGTTAGTGTCGGGACCACATTCCGCACCGACAAGTAGACTGGCCGCTGGATCGGCAGGGCGTGCCCTTCCTCCGTGCGCTCCACTACGATCACAGTGCTGACCACCTGGGTGGTTGCGACCACATAGAGCTGCAGGGGTTCGCCGTCCTGAGGAGGCGTGAGGATCGGGGCGTGCGTTAAGGACGCCTTCAGCTTGTCAGGCACATCCTGGGCCTCGGTGGTCCAGGAGAAGCGCTCATGTTTCTTGAGTAGGCGGTAGAGGGGCAGGCCCTTCTCGTCGAGCCGCGAGATGAAGCGGCTCAAGGCGGCGAGGCACCCCAGCACCTTTTGCACCCCTTTGAGGTCCCGGATCGGGCCCATTCGTTCGAGGGCCGCGACCTTCTCGGGGTTGGCCTCGATCCCCCGTTGGGAGACGATGTATCCCAGGAGCATGCCTCGCGGCACTCCAAAGACGCATTTTTCGGGGTTTAGTTTGACCCCGTTGACCCGCAGGCAGCCGAACGCGATGCTGAGATCACCAACCAGGTCGTCCGCCTTCCTGGTTTTCACGACGATGTCATCCACGTACGCCTCGACCGTCCGTCCGATGTGATCTCCGAAAACGTGCTGCATGCAACGTTGATACGTCGCACCCGCGTTTCGGAGGCCGAACGGCATCGTGACATAGCAGAACATCCCGAACGGCGTGATGAACGAAGTCGCGAGCTGGTCGGACACCTTCATCTTTATTTGATGATACCCGGAGTAGGCATCAAGGAAGCAGAGCAGCTCACACCCAGCCGTTGAGTCAACAATTTGATCAATACGTTGCAAAGGAAAAGGAACTTTAGGACATGCCTTATTAAGACTAGTGTAGTCTATACACATCCGCCACTTCCCGTTCTTTTTCTTTACAAGTACAGGGTTTGCTAGCCACGTTGGGTGGAACACCTCCTTGATGAACCCGGCCTCGAGAAGCTTCCGCAGCTCCGTTCCGATAGCCCGTCGCCACTCCTCGTCGAAGCGGCGGAGCCGTTGTTGCACGGCACGGGCGTGAGGCAGGATGTCAAGGGAGTGCTCGGCGACCTCCCTCGGGATGCCTGGCATATCCGAGGGGCTCCACGCGAATGTCGGCGTTGGCGCGGAGGAAGTCGACGAGCAGCACTTCCTATTTGGGATCGAGGGTGGAGCTGACCCTCAACGCCTTGCCCTCGGGGGCAGAAGGGTCGAGGGGGACCTCCTTGGTCTGCTCCGCGGCCTCGAAGGTGTCGGTGTGCTTGGCGGTGGAGACGAGGTCTTCGTTGACTATCTTCTCCAAGGTGGTCACCAGCGGTTCATCCAGCGCTAGAGCTTCCGCGTGTTCTACGCACTCGACGTCGCAGTCGAATGCATGCTCGATGGACGAGCCCACGGTGATGATACCGTTTGGTCCTGGCATCTTCATCTTCAGGTAGGTGTAGTTGGGGACCGCCATGAACTTGGCGTAGCAGGGCCGACCAAGTATGGCGTGGTAGGCGCCCTTGAACCCCACCACTTCGAAGGTGAGCGTTTCCTTGCGGAAATTCTTCGCGGTGCCGAACCAAACCGGTAGATCGATCTGCCCGAGGGGCTGGACCTGCTTGCCGGGCGCGACGCCATGGAACGGCTTCGTGTTGGGCTGCCGCTGGTCCAACCCGATCCCCAGCAAGCGCAGCGTATGCGCGTAGAGGATGTTGAGGCTGCTGCCTCCGTCCATCAAGACTTTTGAGAACCGCGCGTTCCCAATGATTGGGTCGGCCACCAGCGGGTACTGGCCCGGGTTGGGGATGCGGTTCGGATGGTCTTTCCGGCTGAAGGTGATGGCGTCCTCCGACCAGTTGAGGAAGGAGGGAGGCGCCTTCTCCGCGGCGAGGAGCTCGTGCCGCTCCCGCTTGCGCTGGCGGGTCGACATGTCGACGGTTGGTCCCCCGAAGATGAGGAACACGTTCTCCACGGTGGGGAAGCCGCCGACGTCGCCATCTCCTCCGTCTGTCTTGGCCTCGGCTTCCTTCGCGGCGGCGCGGCCATAGAACTTCTTGAGCATATCGCATTGCTCAAGGGTGTGGTTCACTGGGGTCTTATGGTAAGGACATGGCTTTTTCAGCATGTCATCAGACACCCCCGGACCTCGAGGGGCCGGTCGAGGGCCTCGTCGAGCCGGGTCAACAGCAAGAGCCTCGGCATCACCGCCGTCGCGCCCCTGCTCGCGCGCCTTGCGGTGCGACTTCTTTCCCTCCTTGCCCCGCTTATCCTTGCGGTGGGGCTCCCTGGACTTGCTGCCCTCCGCGGGCGCGTCATCCGAGCGCTTGCCCTTCTTGCCGTCGAAGATCGCCCCCACGGCCTCCTCTCCTGAGGCGAAGCTGGTGGCAATGTTGTCGGTGCGGAATATGGTCCCGACACTAACCAGTAGATAACGCCTAGGTCTATCCCTCGATGGTCGATGCCAAGCAACAAATGACACAAGGTTTTATCCTGGTTCCGGCCGAGGGGGCCGTACGTCCAGCAGAGGCGTGCTCGTGGCACTTTATTGCTCAGCACCGGGGGTGCTTGTAGTGGGGCAAGTACAAGCAAGGTGGGAGAGGAAGCGTGGCTTCCAAGTCCCTGGGAGAGTGGCTGGAGATGTTGTGGGAGAAATAAGAGAGTGAGTGCACGGTGTGTTGTGTTCCTCTGAATTCGTCCCCCCCGCGGCTGGGGGCTCGCCTCCCCTTTTATAGGCCAAGGGGGCGGCGAGTTACATGCACGCCGCGCTGCCTAGCTACGCGAGGGAGCACGTCGCGCTGCGGTGTAGAGTGGGCGGCCGTCCGGACGATCTTCGCCGCGATCCGGCCATGATGGCCTTCCTCATACCCGAACAGTGGCGGTTCGAGGGTAGGAGGCGGCAGATGGCGATGGCGTCCTCTGATAGGCTTCGAGGGAGGTGCTGATGACGGCTGGTACGGGGTACAGGAGCGGGCAGAACGGCGTTCCTTCCCAATGCGTTCCGCGGGCGTGGAGTGGTTCGTTGCAGGTGCTCGGGCGTGCGCTCGCGGTGTCGGGCATGCGCCCGCACGCGTGGGTACGGCGGCCGCGCGCGCGCGTGGCCGGGATGGCCATCCACCGCCTAGCGCCCCTCACCTAACCTGCAGGGTCACGGGAAAGTGAATCGAGGGTGCGCCCGGCCCCCTTTCGAGGGTCGGGCGCGTTAGTTGTACAGTAGTGGGCACGCGGTGTCACGGGACTGACACCGGCCGTGCCGCACGGTCCATCCCACGGGGGCGGGGATGGGCTCCTCCTCGGGGAGTTGGTGCGGCGGCACCGGGCGTGAGCCCGTGGCGCATGATGGCGCCGCCCGCGTCGTCGGGCGTTAAATGCCCAAGTACGGGGTCGGCGCACGCGTGCGGGGCGCCCGTGAGGGTGGCGGGCCCCGGCCCGAGGGCGGAGCGGACCCTCGAGCGAGACGGGACTCGCTCGAGGGGGGTGCGAGCCCCTCGAGCGGGGCGGGACCGCTCGAGGGAAGGGTCGCCCCTCGAACGGGGCGGAGTCTGCTCGAGGAGGAGCGTGCCCTCGGGCGAGGCGGAGCCTGCTCGAGGGGTCTTCTGGACGGGCCGCCTTGGTGGGCCTCCGGAGTCCTGCCACATAGGCCATGTCCTGCACGATTAGTTTCCTGCATGGTTAGGCTTAGCATGTTTCGATGCAGGGTTTTTAAGGGAGGATTCCACTTTGTTTAAGGGGACCCCTAGGGCGGTCCCCGACAGTAGCCCCCGAGCATCTGCGGGTTTGCCATTGAGGCTCCTGCAGATGCTGGAACCTACTGATAGGACGTTCTTCCCTCCTTGTTTGCGAACGCTTTCCGTGGGGCCGCGTCGGCCGACCCGCGGGTCTAGCCCTCGAAGCCCGCGCAGAGTGTGGGCTCTCCCCGGGGCAGGGGTTAACCGCGAGCAATTCGGTCGAAAGGCGTGGCACATATGCCTACCGGCATCGGCGGTATTTCGGCCGGCATCGGGGGTGCACGCTCCCCGTCACTCGTCTCCCGGCGGGTGCGGTTTCAAGGAGGTGTAGCCGCGCGTCAAGCCCCCGAGCCTTGGCCCGTTCGAGGCGATCGGGTCGAGCCACGACGACTTGTTTTTTAACGCGCCCTCGCCGTCCCTCCGCGGGACGGAGGGTGAGGTCTCCACGACTCCCATCGAGCGGGTCGCGAATCGCGGATTCCTCGTCGAGCCGCTAGCGGGTGGTTCAAGTGGACGTCCATGCCCCGTTCGATAAGGGGAAGGCTGCGCGGTCCGGAGACACGTCCATGGAAGCGCTTGCGTGGGTTTGCTAGGTGGGGCTCGGTCCCGTTCGCTAGGGACCGAGGGCGCGGAAGCTCTCCCTCGATGGGATCCCCCGCTAGGGGCCGCCCTCGGCGGCTCTCGAACACGACATGTGGGGCACCCTCGAGCCGACGGGCTCGAGGAACGGCTCGAATGCGCGTGCCTTCGTCGTCCCTAACTCGTGATGCGGGGCGCCCGTTCGAACCCGTCGAGGGTCGGGCTCGAACCTCGATCAGTAAGGCCGTGCGGGGCCGTGTATGGACTGCCCCGTCTTTTCGCGTTTGCGGCCGTCGAGGGGTCTGGACGTGCCGACCCTCGAGGTGCTGGTTGGTGGCATGGCGCGGCATGAGTGCTTTCGGTGCCGCTCTATTTCAAGCGTGACCTGGGCGATCCTCTTACGCGCGTGCCTTCTTTTAGAGGGTTGACATTGTCTCGAGCCGGAGGGTCATGCCGCTCGAGGGTTTCACGTGGCATGGGTGCCCGCGGTTGCCTGCTCTACACCGAGCAGGCCCCGGGCGACCTTCTCACGCTGATATCCCATCGAGGGTCGCCCCTGTTTCGAGCCGAGGGTCACGCCACTCGAGGGCTTCACGTGGCATGGGTGCCGCGGTTGCTCGCTCTACACCGAGCGGAGTCCCGGCGACCTTCTCACGCTGACATCCCCTCGAGGGTCGCCTTTGTCTCGAGCCGAGGATTCGCCTCGCTCGAGGGATCTCCCTTGCTTGGCAAGGGGCCGGGCATTTAATCGCTTAGCGCGCCGTACACGTCGGGCCGGAGCGCCGTGTACGGGGTCGTCGAGCCCAGACCGATGACGAGCATCCGCCGACGGCCAGCTGCTTTTGCTCCACGGGCGATGGTAGGGATGAAGTATCCGGGGGAGCCACCGTTGTTGCTGTTGTTGTTGGACTCGGGCAGGCGGAAGAACGGAGCTGTGCCGGAGAGCATCGTCGTGAAGTCGCCCTGGTCCGACGGGATGAAGAAGAAGGGACCCCGCCGAAGATGGCCACGCCGACGCTGTCGCTGCTCGTCGACTTGCCGTCGCTCGGGAGGCAGAGCGCCATCTTGTTCGCGACCTTTTCTGCGTGCGCGCGACCTGCGCGGGCAACGACGACGACTGGCCGGAGGGCGCCAGCCCCGCGACGCCGACGGCGGCGCCGCCTGCAGCAGGCGGCGGCAGCGGCGCGCAGGTGGCCACGGCGGGGAAGGAGACCGGGTACAGCGGGTTCTTGCCGTCGGTGGCGTTCGCGGACAGCGTCGTGGTGACCGTTCCCTGCTTGTTGGTGGTGCCGGCGGAGCACGTCAAGGAGATGCGCGGGCTGGAGAGGTCGAGGACGAGCGGGCGGCCGTCCTTGAGCGGAGCGGTGTAGAGGGAGGTGGAAGCGTCCTTGGTGACGGCGACTAGCAGGGCTTCCCGCCATTGCTGGCTGCCGTCGCCCGTGACGACAAGGCGGAGACGAAGCAGAGTACTGAGATGAGGAGGATTGGGATTTCGGATTCCACATTTCTGCCGGAGTGCCGGTTGGTTGGTTTGGTGGTGTTGTGCTCTCGATTGGCGTGGTTTATATAGACTTTGCTAGAAATTTACGAGGATGCTCCTCTGAAAATAAATAAAAATAAGTAAAGTGTATGACTGATACTTAGATCTCTCGCGCTCTTCACTTTCTATATTAATGAAGTCTATGCCGCTTCACTTAGAGCAACTCTCCAAGATACTAACCTAAAAATTACTAGCTAAGAGCAACTCCAACAAACCTCGGACTCGGCGGTTCGCGGCGACCCGCGTGGCCAGGGCAGCCACCTGCTGCCACCTCCAGCTCCGCGTTGGGGTGATGAGCGGCCCGCGGGAGGAGGAAGCGCGTGGGACCCAGTTGGATTATGAAAGCGAGGGGGGCTCGCGAAAGGTGCGAGCGCAGAGGCTCCGACAGTGAGAGAGATACGACCGGCTGTTTTTCTCCGAGTCCGTTGAAGGGCCGTCCGTCGCTGGTTTTTTATTTTTTTTATATACAATCTTGATTTGGTTAGTATGTAAAATGAAATAGCCAATAAAAAGTTGATGAAATCCAACGTACTAGCTAAAATCAACTCTCCATATGCTGACGTGTGGGACCTATCCATCATCTCTCCCCCCTCCACCTTATCCTCTCCACTCTGTCTCCCCCATCGACATCCTACTGCTCCTTCCTCCCGCCGACTCACGGCCGGCGTTCCTCTCCTCCTCCTCTCTTCCCCGACCGGGCGACCCACGCCTACTCCTTCGTCACGTGCACCGGCCACCGCCGACGTCTACCATGCCACGCCCTCTCGCTCTCACCACCCGCGCGCCGGGGCCGCAACCCGCCAGCGGGGATCTCCACCACACCGCCCTCTCGCGCGCACCTCCACGACATTTAGGCTCCCCATATTATATCTCTCGCTTTGTGTGGATATACTCGCAGAGGCAAATTCCATGGCAAGCCGCAGCCTACATAAGATTCCCACCACACGCAACAACTAGAAATCTCGGAAGGAGACGAAGCACACCGAGCCGTGTGACGACCGCGGTGCGCACGCGTGGACACCAGCGCGACCGGATGCCGCGCGTCGTGAACCCCGGCGGCGGTGCCGAGCGCTGGGGAGTATGCTGTGGTGTGCCTCGGCGGGCGCATGGACAGCGACCGCCCACGCGCGGGCGGGCGCGGGCGGTGCCCGTGTACCCGCGTCACTCTTCGACCGCGCCGCGCCCTTCCTCCTATCACCAACCCCCCCTACGGGCCGACTACGGGAGCGTCGAGCGGAGGTGGAAGGGCGCGAGGCTGCGTGGGGAGCAGCGGGATGGCAATGGCGGCCGGGGCGCGTGATGAGGGCAACACGGGCAAGGCCAAACTCGGCTCCCGTGGCGTCAAAACTCCGTTGCGTGGTGACGCAAGCAGCTCATCGCGCCACTCGTAGCTTCTCTTCCCCCCGCGTCGCAAGACCCCTTCGATGGGGATGTGGTCGACCCCCCCCCTCCTCCGCCCCGGGCGGCGCGCCATCGAAGGCGATTTGGTGAAGTCGCGCAGGCGGGAGTAGCGTGCGCTGAGCTAGTGGGTCGCACGCGCGTTGTTGCCGGTGAATTTGCGTCAACCTAGCCATGAGTTTACCTTTAATGTTGGCATTGATTTATTATTCTAACCCATGGAACTAACCCCCCTATATAAAAAAGTTCATTGTTGTATGTCAATTTTGGAGTTATTGTTTACATAGGAAATATACGCTAAAGAGGAGACTTTCGGGATAAGTTCATCAAGCACTTTGGAAGAAGATCATGTAGCCCGACAAGAGTCAAGACACACGATGAACATGACTCCAAATGACCCGAGGACCGAAGCGTCAATGTGCAAATCTTCAAGGACAACCAGAAACAGGAAGCTGAGCAGCAAGGATTCAAGCCTTAACCAAGGGAGACGATGCTCAAGGCCCATATGCAAGTGCACACAACAAGGAATCGCGCGGAAGCAACCGGGGAGGAAACCGGCCGAACCGCCGAAACGGCTCGGGCCGCCAGTCTGCGTACCGGGATCTGCACCACCCGGCCCGGCTCGACGCCTCCTTTTCGACCTAACCGCCATTCCGACTATTTATACCGCCAAGAGCCATGAAAAAATTGGACTCGTCATCCGCCACCACAAGACCGGAACAAGAAGCAGACTGATCGCAAAGGGAGCACTCGTGGCTTTCATCTACTTCGGGGGGATTCTACACCATGATCATCACTACAATGAGTAACATTATGGGGTAAAGTCCTTGTTTGTCCTAGGGGTTGAAGGGGGATCTTGAGTTGTAATCACCGAACCTATGTTTCGATTCTTTTGCTATCATATTCATGTTGATGGTGCTTTAATCTTATTGGTCTTTTGGCCGACTTGCTTGGGGGTGCATCGCCGTAGCTTCACTATCGTGTTCTTTTGTTCTTTGTGCGATTACCGTCGTGTAGTGACAAAGCACATGAGGGAAAACATAATTAACTTGGTTCACACCTTTGATCATGCATGCCTAGAACACATCAACATCTTTTTGCACTTAGTGTTCGATCACCGATTACCTCGTGTAGTGACTAGTACGCAAGACTCGAAAGGGTTGGACTCGTGCTCTTTTACCTTCGATAGATTAGATCGGGTTGTTCTTGCTAGGTGGTTACATCTTTATGATCCTAGATCCCTTGACAAGCGTTATACGTTCTGAGATCTCCTTTCCATCACTCTCTACTTTGTCTTCTTTAACCTAGATTAAATTAGATTAAGTTCCTTGCATTTACGTATTTGATAAAGAGCTTTAAATCAACAACATTAGTGCTTACTGAGCATAGAAATCCACTTGTTCCATGGATCGATTAACTTTTGGGGAATACTCCAAAGGAAAAGCTACAACCGACCCGTGCGCTGCGACTACAACTTGATTATTATTTAACCGTCAAGAGCCGCCGAATAGAGAGAAAGTTGCGCTAGCCAAAGATGACGAGGGGGCGTAGGAATATAGCCGTTGAGGATAGCAAAGGAGACATATAGTGAGTCCGTTGATCGTCGTTTTCTTTGGATTTTTCCATTTTTTAGCTAGTCCAACCAATTTAGCTAGTCTATTGAGATGCCTAGATCCGTTTTTTCTTTCTTCCTCTTTTTCAACTTCGTGCAATATTCTTTTCTCATAATAAGTCTATCAAAAAAGCAGTACACGATATTTTCTTTCTAGAACAAATTTGTCGTATGAATCTACCCCACCACGCGCCACGCGAAACCAATGTCCACAGATACACCGCTGTCGAACCCCGTCATGAACCCTGGCCCCTGTCGTCGCCCATTCCACTGCCATCCTTCACGACCAAAAAGTCGCATTCCTGCAATGTTGTTAATTTTATAGTTACCACTTTATTGTATTTGGATTACGAACCTCACACAAATTTACACAACTAAATGTAGCGCGTTGCGCGTCCTACTTTTTTTTTATGTCGTAAATGGAGATTGAAATGTGTCACAAATGCACAAACTACCGACAATCAAATACAATTAGGTAAAATGAAATGGAGGGCAACAAATTACAAGCATGCTATAGATAAGTTCAATACGAAACCACTGCACATATGGGACACATCATCAATCAACATCAAGTAGATACCGTGTAACATCCATGTGGATATATGTAACCAACAATTACATGGTTAGACTCCAATTCTCAACATCCGCATAACATGACCTCAAGACGTGTTTAACACAAGTAAAATGCTACTATGCACAACTACCATTTTCATCTTGTGCTCTTCTACGTACTTATCATGTAATGTTTGCTAGGCAAATGCAAGCATATGGAAAGAACCAGACGAAGGACCAACTCACTATGAGAGATGTTGTCTGCCTACAAAGCCTCGCTACAACCATAAGAAATATAGGTGTAATCACTATGCCCTTTTGCCGATGAAAGGCACAATAAGAACATCTCTAATAGTCTCTTTATTTTGCTAGCTAAGTTTGAAGTTTTACCGAAGACTCCATCTAAGTGGGCCACACATGTCAATCGCCAACCTTATCTACTGGAGCTCCTCCCCGTTCGTTCCTCTCGCTCCTTCGCCCCAAGCCTCCTCCTCCCTACCCTCTTCCCGTCTCCCCTCTCCAAGCTCCTCCTCCTCCCAAGCCCATACCGCCCCAAATCGGCGACGTCACCACCCACCGAATGACGTAGTCACGTGACGCCCGCCCACGCCCGCCACCACCCCTCCATGCAGCTCCTCCCCAAGGAGGAGGACGAGGACGCACACCGCCGCCGACGCCCTCCACGAGCTCCCCTCCCCCGCGCCACCATGGAGGAGGACGAGGAGTAGTGGGGCATCTCCCTACCGATAGCCTACGACCGTCCTCTCTCTCACTCCGACCAAGAAATGTAAGAATTTGTCAGACACATTTTACAATGAATTTTATCCCTCACATTTATTGGAAAAATGACTAAAATATAATTAGATCACCTTATTAGGGTTTATAATGACGATTTTCACCGCCTTTGGTGAATCTATGAATCTACAGGGACTATTCGTAAAATATGCAAAGAAACCACTCTAGAATAGTCCGTGGCGTTCGGAACTCAACGTGACTTAGCACCTTAGAAAGAAGCATCTGTATGAGCAAGGACCCACCGGTCGGTGAATTCCGCAGGGGCCCTCCCTGCACCGGGAGCTGCCTGCTGGTGGGGACGACCACTCTTGGTGCCAAACAAAACTGAATTTCCCAGTGCTGTTCCTCCACCGCCTCCTCAGATCAATATAAAAACTACATGTTTAGGCCTGGGCTTGATCCTACAAGGCACGTCTACGCTCTCAGACTATATAGCGCCCGCCCCCGGCGAGGCAATCCGGAATACATTAGATCAAGTCATCAAGCCGAGGACAATACCTAGAAACACCATATACAGAGTTGTTCTTAGATAGCTTAGACCAGGGAGGAGGCAAGGCTTCTACTTGGAATTCTGCATCACGAGAGGTGGATCAGATAATGACTCAGCCTTCACTCTTGTAAGTTCTTATCTACTTCCTTACATTTGTTATACGTACATATGTTCTTATCAATGATTATATTCAGATTATATGGCTTGATGTTTATTATGATTACATGTTTAGCATAGTTGATTTGCCTTTATATTCATGTATGGAGTCGTATAGCCCTCACCAAGATCACTTGTTAACATGGGCGACCCGTAAAGATATACAGTGTTTCGGGTGCTTATACCGTATTTATCCGTGACGCACCTATATACGGTCGTGTGGTAGATCGTGGTGGTGACAACACTATTGAGTCCTTTGTAGTCTACCCCCTCGTGTATAGGACTAGTGGAGCCTTATACCGTTTGGGTTGTTTCAAGTTTCACTTTGATCTCCTGGGATAGTCTCCTTGCATGCATTAATATGTAATAGTTCTTCCATGATTAAGCAAATGTTTGCACTAATCATAGTTTGTATCACATATAGTTTAGAGTTACCAAGGAGTATCCTCTCTAGCTAGACTTTTCTATGTTTTCATGGCAATGACACTTTCTAGCTACTCATGATGTTATGACTTGAACAATGCTACTACCTATATTTTATGTGACTTACCCCCGTTTATACAAATTGGTCTATTTCGTCACTCTACATTATAAGACCGAGAGATGAGCATGCATTAGCTATTATGATTAGAAAGACTTCTTCGTGATAGAGATGGATCTGGAGACACAATGAAGACGTTAGCAATGTCAACAACCCTACTCCTCCTCTCTTCCCGTCGCAGGCTGCGTCCTCTCCTCTCCCTGCAGGCACCCACGCCCTCCCATCTTCCCCGTCCCTAGGCCGTGGGCTGCCCTCCTCCACCCCCTCCCGGGGCCGCGGGGGACTCGGGCCCCACCTCACCACTCCTTCCCCGACGCTAAGCGCTGAGGCCGCAGGCTGGTGTGAGCCACGACCGCGGGAGAAGCCAACAGTGCCAAGAAGATGGGCGGGGAATCGATTCGTGCGTTTCACTCGCCGAGATTGTGAGCACGCAAAGCCTCGCCAAACCTTGTGAGCGGATGGGGCTAAATGGTGGAGGAGGATTATTGCAGCCGTATTTTGTCGAGGGCCGTTGAACAACGCGTTCGACGGTGGTTTTCTTTTTTTATCGACAGAAACGAGAAGGAGAGTCCTGAGTTGCCGCGCAAAATAAAAGAGGAACAAACCCACCCCGAGACAAATTGGCCCAAGTCACAACGGTATGTTTTCCACCATGCAAGTGCATGATTCAATTATGGAAAATAATTTTCTATACAACATAGCAACAATGGACGAAGAAACTCAAGATGCGATAAGAAAGGGTTTAGTGGCACACGAGGAGGGACAGGGAGAAGCATCATGACATTTTGGATTATGGGTTTTGGTGGCGCCAATTGAGGAGAAACTCGATCCAAAGATCGGCTGAGATGGTTTGGACATGTCCAACGAAGGCCTCTCGAGGCTCCGTGCGTAGTGGGGTCCTAGAGCTAGACGCACAATGTGAAGAAAGTTAGAGGTCGACCGAACCGAATTCGGGATAGCCGCTAAGAGAGACCTTAGGGAGTGGAATATCTCCAAGGACTTAGCTTTGGATAGGGGCGTCGTACTCGCCCATCAACGTTCCCGAGCTTCCTCGACTTCTTCTACGTGTCTTTATGTTGGATGGTACCTTTAAGTTTCATATCTAGCCTACCCCAATTGCTTGGGACAAAAGGCTAAGTTGTTGCTGTTGTTGCTGTTGCTGTTGTTGTTGTTGAGGATTTAACTTTCTTAAAAGCACATGTTAGTGACGAAAGGCACATTGTTCATGCAGCAATCACTACTGAAAAAACTACTCATTTGTACCGGTCCATAACCCCTCGTTTGTACCGGTTATTGAACTCGGTGACCTAACTGATAGGTTTCTATGACCGGACCGTCAGCGGTTTTAGCCTAGCCAAACGACACGGTTCTATGACCCTGATGACAAGTTTCTACGACTCATGGGATATATTTCTAGCTATGACCCTATCAATTTAGGCTTACCATCTAAGCCTATTAAAATGTTATATGACGATTTTAAATTCTAAGACCTCCAATAATCAAGTTTCTACGCTTAAAAGATATATACTCTCTTTTGTATACCGTTTCTCTGGGTTTGGAAACGACTTTGCCTAGGGGTGAGCTTTTGTCAATTTGTTCGCACTACGCATTGGTTCATCGGAATCTTATATGGCTGTATATCTAAGGTTTCTTGCTCTACTGTCACTAAGATTATATGGTTGTGTCTCTACGGGTCTGGACTGGGGCACGGGGCCCGTAGGTAGCGTGTGAGACGGAGCATGCAATGCGGGGCGGGGACGCAGGCGTCTGCAGGATGGTGCAGTCGTACGAAGTGCTGATGTCCGTAGGCGTGCAGCAACAAGTCTTGCCGGGTCACTTTGGGGAGAATCTGTCTGTAAGAAGGGAGGAAGAGTGAGAAAGTGATAGCGACACCTCCTATGTATAACAAGACCGTAGGGATTAACTGGGATGTCGTGAAATACGAATTATCCGTATTCGTATCCCCTGTAAATCGTTAATGCTGGTATCCTTATTCGTATCGTATTCGTTTTAATATAGATGCCACATGGATGTATTCGAATCCGACTATTCGACCTCGACATTATCCGAAGTATTCGATGTAACTATAAAAAGTAGTACCTATAGAAACAATCTAATAATTTTTATATTAATAAATATTAATGACAAATGATGTTAATTTTAATATTGCTAGTAAAATAATTATTTACACCATTTTAACTACTAAAAAATATATATAACAACTAACTAATTATGCTAACCTATTACTAATTATATAATGATATTTTTAACTAATTTTGTTGTGTGTATGTTGACTAGATAAAACTCGTATCCACCTACGACCCGCAAGCGTACGGACTCACACCTTTTTCACCACGGGAATTCCCTAGGTTCTTATCAATCCGTGGAGCAAGGGATTGCTAGCGCTTAACCAAGTACTAATCTAGTTGAATGGAAAAACCTTTTGAAAGAGTATTAATCTAAAGGTAAAGACAATCTAACCTAAGTTGATCAAACAAATCTAGAGTTAAACTAGATGGTAAAGGGTGGACACAAGAGAGTGATTAAGAAAGATAAGCGTTCCCTCCCTAGGATCTAGGATACATGGATATGCATCTACTACACGAGAGTGGTAAACCAATCCACGGGGCTGTGACCACGTTTCGCCTTTCCCTCCCCTCGTACCGTCACTATGCGCAGGTAATCGTGACTAGACCTATGATGGACACGTATGTTGA
Organism: Cenchrus americanus; assembly: GCA_947561735.1. Lineage (NCBI taxonomy): Eukaryota > Viridiplantae > Streptophyta > Magnoliopsida > Poales > Poaceae > Cenchrus > Cenchrus americanus. The sequence goes on along the minus strand of OX387245.1, from coordinate 88,517,583 downwards.
TGGAATCTATGGGAGGCACCCGATATGATACGCCCGAAAACATGGTAGCTAACCTTAATCATCAAAGCATCATCAACATGAAACAATAGATTGAAACCACGAATCAAGTAGCAATCACATAGCATGCACCCATCTAACCCTAGGGATGAACCGAGACATTACCCCATCATCTTACACGGATTGAAGCACATAGGGGTGATGGAGACTCCGGAGAACGTCGTCGATGAAGATGGCAGCAATGAAGCTTGGGAACACCCCTAGGCTAGTGGCTTGAATCCTCCTCTTACTTCCTTCTCCGCGCCAGGCTGCTGATCCTTGCGACGAGCTCATCTAACTCTCTCCTCATCTTGCGGGGCACTTGCCGGTGAATGGCGTCGTAGAATGATCGGTTCGATGTGGCGGCCGACGGCGCGAGGCAATAAATAGACGAACACCTGTGGCAAAGGGACGCTCGAACCGGCCCGAGTGGGCCGGGTTGGCCGGCCCAGGCCGCCGCCCAGCCCATTTCCGCCCTCGGCTCGCCCCGTTTCCTCCCCCGCTGCTTCTCGCATGATCCCTTATTTGTGTGCACTGCATGTGGGCCTTGACGCTTCCTTCACTGCTAAGCCTTTGAATCTCGCTACGCAAGCTTCGCTATTTTCCGGTTGAGTCCCCGAAGACTGCACGTCGACGCTTCTGGCCCCGGAGCCTGGAGTCATGTTCATCGCGTGTCTTGACTTGTGACGGCTTCATGATCTTCTCTTGGAAGTGCTTCGATGAACCGACTTCGAAAGTCTCCTTTACGATACTTCGCAAACAATAAACTCCAAAATCGACATGCAAGAGTGAACTTGTTATATACGGGGTTGGTTCCGTGGTTAGAATAATAAATCAATACCAACATTAAAGGTAAACTCATAGCTAGGTTGATGGAAATTCACCGTCAACATCTCCCCCATGCTTAAACCTTGCTCGTCCTCGAGTAAGTAATCCTTGCTTAAAAGGGAGATCAGCGTTGCCTTCCAATGTTATCCCCAATTAGTCAATATTCATGACGAGACAAATTGTTTCTTAAAAATTTATTTTTAAAGTTCAAGTTGTGACCAAAGCCTTCTTTTTCATTATGAAAGATAGACTAGCAATAAAGAACAAGCTACATTTAACATGATGCTCTCAAACTAAGTGAACTTCAAACCACTACCTTGTCACATGGAAGAATTTTCAAAAAGATGCATATCCAACATAAGTGAAAATCTCTTGCGAGAGCTCATGGAACACTCATCTCATCATGTCACTCAAGCCTATACTATATTATTTTCAACCTACTCTACTCATATGTGATAAGAAGGCTTATGTGGAGCTTGGAAGGTTAAAAACAATCCTAACAAAACATACATCCGAAATATTGTCAAATTAAGAGAGAGATCTATTGGAATTACCGAGACTCGTCAAAAAGGCCATGAAAATAAAATGTTGGAAAGAGAGGGATGAAACACACACATTTAGATAGGACATGTGCAAGTGGCAAATGGAAGATCCCGAGGCACGAGTGAAGTCCTCAAGTATCGATTGCACATGGTTGGAAGATTTGAGTATGGATTTGTCATCAAGGCACTTGACAACTTTTGAAGCAAAAAGATCCGAGAGCATCTTTATTATTTTTTTTACTTTTATTTTATTTCCTTCTCATTTTTCTCTTTCTTTTTTTCACTTTTATTCTTCTTATTTTTCTTACTTTCTTTTTCTTCCTCATCATAATTTTTTTCTTTTTTTCATTTTTTTCCGTTGCTCCTCAAAACTTTTTGCAACATAATACTTACATAGCATTTGTGTCGAGAATGACTTTCCCATGCTTGAACGATGCTCATCCTCGAGCATAAAAGAGAGGGGAAATGACTCAAGCAAAGGTATAAATTCCATAATTTTGTGGAATATTTGAATCTCCATCGAGAATTTTACTCCATACTCAAATTGGGTTGTGGACAAGGAGGTGATCACAAAAAGATGTTCTTGGTTCGTGTGGAGGCCCAATAAGTTTGTGAAATTTTCGGCGTAAAACCCAGCAATGCATGGACAAAAAGGCTAGCATGAAAGTTACACAAAGGAATCACTAGCTTCTTAGTCTCGAACCATAGAAATCAATCTAATCCAACTAATCAAAACATATGTTTGCAATCTACGGATTTTGTTATCATAAAACATATATGTATATGACTTTGTAGTAGAATTGTAAGAGCATCACAAACATGTAGATAGCATAAAAGTTAAGTTTTCATAAAAACAACAAGTTATCCTAAGATCCATAAAATTAAATTAAAGAGCAAAGATATGTATGTGGGTCTAGAGCATAGTCATTTCACCTACACAAATAAAAGAGCCCTGTGATTAAATTAATTTCAGATCATATTATAGACAACAATTATCTAAGACATGTATAACTTCATGTAGGTAAAACAAAGCGGCAACTTTCATCATCTTTCCGTAAGCATGGGCAATATAAAACATCGAGGTGAACACATGGTCATGCCTATATATTGAAAATAAAAGAAACCTAGGTTGTCCTCCCAGTAGCCATGTTATTATTGGAAGGGAAAAATAAAAGGTTGCACCTAAAGGTTGAAGGCAAACCTACTAGCATTTAAAGCGGCAGGTATGTCTATGGAGGTGTTACCATCCTTTGTAGTTCTTTGTTGCCTTCTTCCGACATCTCCATATATCGACGTGGCTTTTGCTTTTGTCTTGATTTATCAACACTCCTAAACTTCCGAATTTGATCTTGTATGCTTAATGGAGTCATTAAGCTACCCTTCTTCAATGTTACCATCTCCTCTTTCTTTTCTCATCGTCTCCTTGCTGTCTTTTTCATGGATTTCCCCCTCTGTCCAGGCACAGAACATATATCGAAATATAGCTCTATTGAAAAGTTTATGAAATTACCTTTCCAACGTGTCCATCGAAAACGGAGTTAAAACAAGGGAGCTATATCCGTTTTACTTCAGCGCTGTGTGCTGTCCAAAACTGATTTCAGGACGTGTTGCACTCGGTGATTCGGCATAACCGCTTGTAGGAACCTCCGATTGTCTTGATTCTGATTTGTTGGAATCGTAACTTCATGGGGCTTCTAAATATCTAAAAATACCCAGTGTTTTCCCTTCGAGACCATGCAGAATTTTGATGGGACCGATAGCTTCTCGCGCATTGATCCGGGAGACGTTAATGATATTGATCATTCTATCTTCTAGAGCGTCATGTTGCACTTCCGTGTTGAAGATTCATGGTCTCCCCCATGCTTAGCATTTTTCTAGTCATGGTAAGAAGAAGATAAAGCTTTTTTATCTTAGTCATCCTTCAATTTCTTGTAGTGAGAGTCTTTATCTTGCTTGCAAGATGTTTTAAACGCACATTCTACCTCGATGGTGACGGTTGAGAGTAGATAGAATTGCCAATAATCCAACAATGTCTCCTAAGATTTTTAACTTGTGGCATAATTAGTCTAATGAGAATAAAAACCTAATGAGTAAAATGGTGCAAGGTGTGTATGCACAAGATAGGAAAGTATATAAACAAAGACAATGTTTTCACCTAGTTCTAAACACCATGTTTACAACTAGGGTTGCCGAATTTCCCGTAGCCACAAAGGTTGATAAATCTAGGGTTCAAACACCATGTCTATACCTAAATCAATAACTCTCATAGCACAAGAAAATTAAGCGCATTGCAAACCTTATAAACTAACCAATGCAACATGAAAACATATGAAAAGCTAGCAAGGTTTATCGAACTTAATGATGATGGTCCGCAATCATGTTTAAACACCACGTTTACACAAGATCACAAAAGGAAAATACTCATAAGGCCTTATGAAGCATTAACATGGATAATGAAGCATATATAATTAAGTGCGTATAAGACAACCAAGCCAACTATGTACAAAATAAGTATACACAAAGAAACATCACATTGATATCAAAATGCAATGCATGCAAATAAATAAAATATGATCATGAACATGATGGTGGTTCTAAAAGTGAAAACTAAACTTAGAATAATAACCACAAGTTGATCGTCATAAGATAAAGGCTATCTTTTATTTTCTCTAAGAAAGTAGTAAAAATATTAAAAAATGGGTTGCCTCCCGAAAAGTGCTTCATTTAAAGTCGTAGAGCTCGACTTTCTCACATACCTTCTTTTTCGTCGCATAGCCATGGCCCTTCATGCAAGGCGAAAAAAGGTACTAATGTGCAGATTTTAATTTATCTCCTATGTTGTGCTTGATCACTTACAAGACTTGCCTCAAAAGCATCCTCTGTTTCATCTCTATCTCCTTCTTTATCATCCTTCAAAGGTTGCCCCTCTACTTCATGATTTTTTTTTCTTTAATGCCTGCACGTAAAGTATACCCAAGCTCAAGAATAATTGTGTCGAGAACCTCAACGCTACGTGACGTGAGAGGGGCACCGCATGAACCGACGCCCCGGAAAAGCATAGCGTCGCATCATCCGACTCGTTATCTTTTCGCTGGACGCAACCAACGGCTAGTTTGATGCTCGTCATTTATACCTCCTCCACTCACCCATTTGAGGTTGTCGGATTGTGTGAAGTGCAGAGGGAGTTCAAGACACATCGAAGATCATATCCAATCCATCCAAGTGCTTAATTGCTCATCCATAGACTAGTACATGCTTTGTGTATGTGCTTAGTGCTAGACTTAGCTTAGAGCCGAGTGAGTGCAAGGTTGTGCTAACCTTGTGAGGTGATTCTCTTGAAAGGGATCAAGTTGTACAAGGTGCGCCGAAGCCCTCGGGGCCTGGCATGGCTCACCAAAGAATCGTCTTCGACCGCTTGGTGTGGAATGGCGAGGCACTTTGTGCGAGGAACGTGGAGACCCCCTTCCTAAGTGGAGAAGCTCCTTCAAGGAGATGACATCAAGGTGACCAAGAGA